>JASFAX010000024.1:18320000-20987500 GCA_030737875.1 Allium sativum
ACACGGGGGGAAACGCCTCCCCCTTGCAGAGGCGGTACCATGGACATTTTTATGGAATCCGGTATTAATGATTATATCCATTCACAGTTGGCAATCAGGAAGTCCCCTAAACTCTTCTATTTTCCGATCGAATTTAAAAGACACGAGTCTAAATACGATATTAGTTATCAATCCCAAACAACACCTTATCCAGTATGTACACAAATAACAATGAAAACTAACATGTAACATTAGTTGTTGAAGACCATGTAGGTGAAATACAAGGAAATCCAGAAAAGAAGCGTGACTTGAAGAGTCAAAAACACCACTTCACTAGGGGGTAAATGTTAGTACTAGAATTAGCACCGAGACAAATTGACGGTAAAGGGATATCAGACTGTCACAAGTAAAGATGAATAATCCGTAAAGAAAAAGCTAAGCAAAGAGGGAAACCGAAAGCCTAAAAGAAGTATCTAGAAGGGTTGACAACCATTACCATCATTGAGGAAAAGAACACAAAATCTATACAAAGAAGGGTTACCAGCAGGGTGGTTTCGGCACTCAGGGTAAATAGCAGAAAGTCACCCAAAACCAAAAGTCAATGAAGAGAGAGACCAAGAATCCTACAAACTGGGACCTGGAATGACAAAAGGGCTATCGGTATTAACTTTCTTAATACTGATACATTAGAGGATGAAAGCATCAAAGATACAAAGCTTGAATCATATGGGACTTATCCGGGAACTAGCTACTGACACCTTCGTTAGATGGTCACCGAGTAAGCAACAAATAAAGCACCGGAAGCAACCCTCCAAAAAGCCAAGACACACTTCAGGAATCTACCGAAGGGCAAGCTGAGACCCCAAGAGGGACAAGCTATCCACACTAATCTGCTTAGAGTCGATACCGATAAAATTGGCGGACCCGGCAACCATTTAATTGAATCACAAAGGCGAGCTCCACAAAGTGTTAATAACAAGACCGGAAGTCCATATCCAAAAGCCTACACCCGGAAACCAAAACTTTACTAAAGCTATTCACACCGACAGGCTAGGGATCAACACAAAGTAGATGGGCAAGCAATCAAAAAGGAGTTCCGCAGAACGGAACCATCCTCCCGAGAGCCAGAGCCGACACATTAAAAACCACAAGCAAAGCCTAGAGAATTGGACGAGAACCAAAACCACTGGGACCAAAGGAAAAAGCGACAAACAGGGGCTTCTGCTGGCCCAGTAACAAAAAGGGTCCCAATTTGTCTATAAATAAGACCATAGGGGTCCCATTTAGGGGGCAAAATTTTCTTTTTGCCAATCTTTTCTCTTTCTCTCAGGAGCAAACCCTAATTTTCAAATCGCATTGGGGATTTCTTCAACTCTTGTAATATATCTGTAATTAATAAAAAGGAGAAGCCCAGGACTTGAGCATTTCTCGATTTGATAATCGTATTATGTCTGTAATGATAAGACAAGGAGTTAACACTAACCTTTCTTATGAAACATAATATATTTTAAAGCGGATTTTATTGTATGTTGTTTCAGTTTCATTAGATAATCATGCTAGTGAATTTTTTACATATTATTATTATTTCATAAAATAATGGGGGACCATGCATCCTTTCAGATTTGATTCATCATCCATTATTTAACTTTGTCTGTCTATAATCATCCTTTTAGATTTGATTCATCATCGATTATTATTTTAAGGTGGTGGGGGATCATACATCCTCTAATGGTTAGAGGATGAGCAATGGTGAAATAATGGTGGCGTGTAGGGTGTTTAGGCCATAAATGAGATTTCAAAGAAAAAAGAAACAACATTGAATTATGTGAATTAAAATCATCATTGCAATTACACATTTTCAGGTATTCAAATTATTCACTTATAGATTTAAGTGCTACTTTGCTCCAGTAATTAAACTATTTTCTTCTAATTTAATGATTTGTTTTCTTTTCATGTACAACTAACTTTGATTCAAGTGAGATGTTTCCACCAAACATGTTGAATCTAACGTCGCTTCCAATGCATCCCATACACTCAATTCAATTTGTGCAAGTATCAATCCTATAATTTTTTTAATGTTATTCATATTAATGTAAGCATCAAAATAAAAAATTGCACATTTAAATTAGAGGAAAATAGGCAGAAGGCAAAACTTAGGAAAAATTTTAGTGAAAAGTATGGGAAGTTAAAAATTTAGTGAGGAGGACAAGTTTTAGTGTAAAAGTGGAATTGGCAATGGGCCCCCTGAATTCCACTTTAACACTCAAAGTTGTCCTTGCCCCTAAATTTTAAAGCTTCCATACTTTTCATCAAAGTTTTTCTTAAGTTTGTCCTTTAAAAGAAAATCCCCTTTAAACTATATTTGATTTTTTTTATGTAGCCAAACTACATTGATATGACAAGAGAACATAAAGATTATTTTGTAAACATGATAAATTTAGTTAAGGTAATTCTCAGTTATGCATATGTTGCAAAATAATGCAATATCAAAAATGATCTTGATGGTCACTTAGCTTAAAATTTTATATGCACGGATCTCATTGGACAAAGAACATGATGCAAGCTTTCAAATAGGAAGAACGAATATGAAGAATCACAACTTCAAGTGGTGAAAGAAAATATGACTATTAAAATACTCAAGTTAATAATAAAGCTCAGACTAAAACCCTTTATTTTTACTTGGTTTTTTCTCCAGATCATCTTTTATTTCAAAAAAGTCAACCAATTAAAAGAGGAAATTAACTCTTAGAATAGAAAATAATATGTTGTGTATGACTAAACCCCAGATTAAAACCCTGCGTACCGTTTTAATACAAAAGTTTGACAAGCTATATAAAGGGTTAAACCCCATACTAAAACCATGATTTTATTTTCAAGTGGGTTTTGGTTTTACGAGAAGAATCATCCATGTCTGAACCTGAAATAGCAATACAAATAAATGACGACGAACCTGTTGTGGGAAGAATTTCAAGTGTGTTTTGGGAGAAGATGGGAAAAAATTTGAGTGGGTTTTGAGAGAAGGTTTATTATGCTTACATTGACAAACTCGTTGGGCACTACGTTTTCTTTGGAGTATTTGCTGTTTGCGGAATATGATTCTTGGTGGATAGGCCTTGAAAGAGGGAAGGAATTCCTAAGTCGTTCTATGTCTGTTTGGTCATGGCATCCGCACGCATTACTTTAGAATATCTTTATCGCATATTGAAAACCGGAGACATGAAAAGAAAAGTAGCTTTATACATTTATATATACAATTCGTTTCATAGAATTCTACTTACAGACTACTCAAATTTTATTTATTTTTTACATGAAGTTGACTTTGCTGACAATGACATCATTGATTATCATGTTATTTGAATATCTGATAAATCCAATTGATGAAGGGGGAGTTTCAGAATTACGCTGCTGGGTTTCCCGGCATGACAACTAACATGCTTTCATTTTTTCGTGTTGCCGGCAGACGAGCTGAAGAAGATGACCCAGAGATGGCCAGGCTTAAAAATATGCTTGAAGATAAAACACAGAAGCTGAATATTCAAATACAGCTTACAGACGAACTTCAAAGAAAGAACTATCGATTGACGCAGGAAAATTTACGGTTAAGACGTCTTCCTGAGAGTTTCCCTAGAAGCTTTTATTGATTATGCTGATAGTTTTTTCTTTGAAGTTCGTCCATAAGCTGTATTTAAATATTCAGCTTCTATGTTTTATCCTCAAGCTAATTTTTAAGTCTGGCCATCTCCGAGTCACCTTCTTCAGCTCGTCTGCCGACAACAACAAAAAAATGAAAGCATGCTAGTTGCCATACCGGAAAACCCAACAGCGTAATTCTGAAACTTCCCCCCTTCATCAGTTGGATTTATCAGATATTCAAATAACATGATAATCAATGATGTTATGGTCCGCAAAATAAACTTTATGTAAAAAAAAAAAATTGAGCAGTCTGTAAGTAGAATTTTATGAAACAAATTGTATATATAAAGGTATAAACTTATCTTTCTTTCCATGTCCTCAGTCTTCAATATCCTGTAAAGATATTCTAAAGTAATGTGTGTGGATGCCATGGTCAAACAGGGATAAAACGACTTAGGAACTCCTTTCCTCTTCCAAGGCCTATCCACCAGGAATCATATCCCGCAAGCCGCAGATACTTCAAAGAAAACGTAGTGCCCAACAAGCTTGTCAATGTAAGCATAACAAACCTTCTCTCAATACCCACTTAAAAAAAATTCACCTTCTCCCAAAGCGCACTTGAAATTCTTCCCACAACAGTTTCGTCGTCATTTATTTGTATTGCTACTTCAGGTTCAAGAATGGATGATTCTTCTCGCAAAAGCAAAACCCATTTGAAAATAAAGACATAATTTTAGTCTGGGGTTCAGCCCTTTATATAACTCGCCAAACTTCTGTATTAAAACGATACGCAGGATTTTAATATGAGGTTTAATCATACACAGCATATTCTTTCCTATTTCAAGAATTAATTTCCTCCTTTAATTAGTTGACATTTTTAAAACCAAGTAAAAATTAAGGGTTTTAGTCTGGGCTTTATTATTAACTTGAGTATTTTAATAGTCTTATTGTCTTTCACCACTTAAAGTTGTGATTCTCCACATTCGTTCTTCCTATTTGAAAGCTTGCATCAGGTTCATTGTCCAATGAGATTCGTACATATAAAATTTTAAGCTAAGCGACCATTAAGATGATTTTTGATATTGCATCATTTTGCAACATATGCATAATTGAGAATTACCTTAACTAAATTTATCAAGTTTACAGAATAATCTTTATATATGCTTGACATATCAATGCAGTTTAACTACAGAGGAAAAAAAATCAAATATAGTTCAAATATGCAATTTTTCATTTTGATGCTTACATTAATATGAATAACATAAAAAAATTTATAGAATTGATACTTACACAAATTGAATTGAGTGTATGGGCTGCATTGGAAGCAACATTGAATCCAACAAGTTAGATGGAAACATTTCACTTGAATCATAGTAAGTTGATACCTTGTATAATGAAAAGAAAATAAATCATTAAATTAGAAGAAAATAGTTTAATAACCGAAGCAATGTAGCACTTGAATCTATAAGTGAATAATTTGAATACCTGAAAAATGTGTAATTGCAATGATGATTTTAATTCACATAATTCAATATTGTTTCTTCTTCTTTGAAATCTGTATAAACACCCTACACACCACCATTATTTCACCATTGCTCATCCTCTAACCACTTTATATGCTACCAAGATAAGACAATGCATGTGTAAACCTAAATATTAATGAAATTAATTAGTTTGAAACCCTAGTATGTTATTTCTCAATACAACTGTTTCAAAGTATAAATGGATGATGAATCAAATCTGAAAGGAGGATCATAGACAGACAAAGTTAAATGAAGATAAGGATTTAAAGCAAAGAGATCAATTGCAGTATCAGTTCTTATCAGAAAAGCATGAAGATAAATAGTCGTGCTCAAAAAAATCGATTTCAAGTACGTTAGACAAATTCAACCATAACAGCGCCAAATTCAAGCCGTTAGATATCAATATCTGGCCTAAAAGGACCAATTCAAAGTCAAGAAATTCGTACAAAATTTATTCCAGATAGTTTGAACTTCGAATATTTCAAACATGACGAAATTAGGACAAAAAATCACAACCAAGTCATGCAACGAAATCAGAGAAATTATTTTGGATAGAAATCTTATTTGTAGACCACATCATCATCCACAATTAAGGCATCCAATTTCAAGTTGAAATTAAAAGATAATCGAATCGAAAAATCATTCCCGCGAACGAGATTAAACTGTGGACTTCTACTCAACTGGATCGAAGCATAATTGCAATCGGAAATCAAAGCACATGATAGAAGAGAGCGATAGCTTCAAATCAAAGGAAATCGCAAAACCCTAAGTTGAATCGCCATTTCTATTTTTATTTCCAGAAGCAAAGAGTCTCAAATAAAAGATAGGGTTACAAGAGTGAAGCAAGCTGGACGAGCTAGATTTGAAGTCAAAGGAAATTGAAGTGGGCCGAACAACCAAAGCATATTGAAGCAAAGGAGTATATAGCGGCTGGTCGAACAAGACCACCACATTTTGTTCTAAAAGGGAGGAAACCTTTAGTTTAAAATGATCACATATTAGGGTTTTATTTTTGTGTTAGGTCCTAAGTTTTATTGTACTGTATTTTTAATTCGAACTCTAGTTTTAACTAGGTTGTAAACTACAGGAATTGTAGTTTGAGGAATGCGAGTTACGGTTTTGTAATTCAGGAAAATCTGATTTTGGGGATTGAGATCAGTGTAGGGTTTTGAGCATAGAATTAGAACATTTGAGAGCGATGTCGCGAGTTTACAGGGTAGTGTAGGCATAGAGATTGTTTTAATACTAGTAGAAATCTTGGGGAATGCAGCAATAAGAAGAGTTTTTTCGAGTGTTATTTAATTTTCTGCACTTACTCTAATTATTATCTGTGTTGCTATTATTAAATACTCAGCGAAAAACTGCAATAAACTATATTCACCCCCTCCCTATAGGGTTAATTTAGATCCTACATAACACTCTACTCGCAACATAATCTTTTTCCTCTCTGGGTTTTCTCTTTTGAAATAAACCTATAATTAATTTTTTCTACGGAAATATATATATATATAATAAAATAATTATAATCAACTTGAAAGACGGGATTTGTAGCAGCCGTGGGAAGAGCTTAAGACCACCAGTGAGTGGACTTAAATTATATCTTTTTAAATAATTGTATATAGCATCATCTGATTCCTGTTATAACTAGTCAGACTTGACACGGTTTAATTAGAATTATTTACCGTAGTTTAATTTCTATTTTAATTACATATAGTTTAGTTATAATTATTACATTAGTTGAATTTCTGTTGTAGCTAGTTTATTTTGACATAGTTTAATCAGAAGCATTTACAGTAAATCTGTATCTAAAATGTAAACCCTGGGAAAGTTATACTTATATGAAAAATTTATTTGTTGGAAATAGAAGTTAAAAAATATATGGTTATTAGGATAAAAGAATTATAGAAAAAGACATAAGCTCAAATGTTGTAAATGCATGGTACTTATGTAAAAATTTGGGAATGATTCAAGAACGGAAATTAAAATCTACTAATTAAATTGTACATTAGAAATAGCCTAGACTGGTTTGTTAAGAAAAAAAGGGATATATCCGCATAGTTTAATTTGTAAGAAAGACAGCAAATGTAATTGCAAGAATAAAAGAAAGAAAGAAGGATTAATGTAAAATAGGGATTTAGCCGTATTTTGCACAATATAGTAGTTTAAAAATAAATAAAAGGAATGCCTTGCAATTACGAATTTTTGTTGCTAGGATTGTTTTATATTAAATTATGGAAATAAATCTTAGTACATTTTCAATTACCAACAGAATAGAATAAATTTAACTTCATAAAGATAGACCTTACCAAGATGGTAAGTAGAAGAGTAATATAACTGAATGATGCTATAAAAAGAAAAAGAAAGTAAGAAATCGGGTTAGAAACTTGATAACCGAGAAAAAAGCAAATAAAGTATAGATTAAGATCTACTATTACAACATAGAAAATAAAAAATAGGATTATTATGCTAAATAATTTATAAAATATAAACATAGCTCCAGACTGGGATTGTTATGAAAACAATAAAGAGAAAGTGAAAAATAATATCATAATAAAGTAGTAAAAGAAGATTAACAAATATAAAAGGAATTAAACACGTAAGAAAAGATTAGACATAGGGCCTAATAAGAAATGTGAGATGCTTTTAGAGTAATACAAAGCGAATTTAAAGGTACGCCTAAAGAAGCCAAAAAAACAGGTTCACCATAGCACATTGACCCCACGAGATGCGTTTATCGCAGCATTCCTTGTCAGTCAAGGACCGATGATCTCAAGAAGATCGGGACCAGACGTACTGTAGGAAGGAAGTGCATACTTCAAAGCTAGGATGCCATGAGAATGACCCTTCAATGCAGCATGTGTAACAGCCCGTATTTTATGTATTGTGGGAAGATTCTATTTTATTCACATGAGGTCGTATCATTCTCATATTTTGATATATATATATATAAGGAGGTTTCGGTTGTTTGTATATAGCCGAAACATATGTGTTTTTCATGATTGCTTTCACGATTCATGTGATGTTACATGAATGTTTTAAAATATACATGATTGTTTTCCTGTGTATGATTGAAATATACGAAAACGAATAGGCTCGTAATTCAAAACCCATAACCTGACTTCTCATATTGATGTGAAATTTTTCTATGATATTTGTTACGTGATTTTGGAGACGAGTTTCAAATTTCATGATTTTTATAATCGAATGAATTTGTTATGGATTTTATAAGGTTGAATTGCTTAGGAAACACTTAAATATTGATTAAATTACTTAAAATATATGTATACGTATTTTATACATGACCGGTATAAAAGGACTACATACAGTAGTATTTTAAATTTATAAACCAATGGGAATTTAAAAAGTATGGTGGAGTAAGCATAAAATAGAATTTTAAGGAAATAAGTCAAATTTTTATGTATTTACTGTCAATGTTACAGTCTAGCCGGAAGCACCCTCCAAAAAGGCTGGAACCATTCTTTGGTAGTGTTGGATGCTTGAAAGATCACGAGTATGGTATATGGAGCATTCGGGGCTTCCTCCTCTAATCCTTTGGTCTCGATATTGATCATGGTACTTACAAAAATTTTGGTTTTGAAAGATGGCCACTCCACAAAAAGCTTTCGCCTCAGCTCTTTCGATTAAGCTAAATGGGATTCTTTTCCAAAAACAAATGTTTTATAAAGAAAGACTTTGAATAGTGACTCCGAAAGGAATAAGTGCTTTATGCCTGTAGGTCTTTCGCTGGAACCGAAGGGGCTTATTACCGAAGCCTATACTTTCAAAAACATTGAAAGCTTTGAAGCCATCACATATGACGACATGCCTTTATAAACATGTTTTATATAAACTACTTTCTTCGGCACAAATGGGGTATGTTAGAAACTTTTCTAAATCTAATTGTTTTGAGGTTTCACCTCTTTAGCTGTTGGCATCGGTAGTGACGACAAGGAGACTTTTATTAAACAGTTTTCTGAAATGGAATAGTGGTTTTGTCTCTATTGTATGTCATCTTTTGAGTGACGAAAGACATTGATTATTAATTGATGAACTAAGCCGGAAGGGTTGTCTCTTTCAAAGTAGCTTATCGTCGTTTCTATGATGACAAGCATTGAGCATTAATTTGTTGTTGTTTTTCCAGAACGGTTGTCTCTTTCGTAATGAATTAAGTATGGCTTCGGCGACTATTAGGGAGCCGAAGGGATTGGGGACGCCACAGGTGTCGTGCCCACTAAAATGTAAATTGAACATTTGTAGTACCCATTGAAATGCTTATGTTAGACCATTGTAAGACATTGTATATGTATGAAACTTGAGGAAGGTAAAATGGGTGGAAAATTTTGGGAAACACCAATTGAATTAAAATATGGACATTGGTGTCTAAGCTTGTTGCTTCACGTAGTACAGGGGATATAGGAGTATGATTTCGGTTTCGTGTTAGAGGTGGGTTACTCTGCGAAGCACACGAGGATAAACCGAAAGTGCCCGTTGATTCTCACAGTTTGGGAAAAAGAAATTGGGAAAACCAATTATGCACACCCCTTAATGTTCCCCAAGGTAGGGTCCCGCTAAGGAATGTAAAGCGTTATAGGTAGAAAGACATAAATGTGCATCATAGAGACTAAGATTCACAAGAAATACATACATATATATATATAATTTTTTTTTGGTTTTTCTTCATTAATGGCGGAATCCGCCAAAGAGAATTTATCGCATTTTCCTCATCCTCAAACAACTTTTCCCTCCTCAAAATTTAATCTGTCTTTTCAATCGTCGATTGATAATCGTCCTTCTTCATCCAATCCAGATCAGCTTATGAAAACCTCATCACCATTGATCAGATCTAAGGATCGGAATCTGGAATATGTGAAACCTATGGAAGAGTTTGTTTTGATTCCAGAACAAATATTCAATGAATCGAATCAAGAATGGATATATACCTTAACTCTAATCCTAATTAATTTTAAACTTTCTATAATAAAACTTAAAGATTATATGCAGAAAGTTTGGAAGCCTTTGAGTGGATTCAATGTGCATATCACTCCTCAATACAACTTTGCAGTCCAATTCGAATCAATAGAAGATTATTCACGCATATTAGAAGGATCAACCTACTTTTATTTTAGCAGACTTTTATTGGTGGATGAATGGACTCCAGGATATGATTTCTCAAAAAAGCATAGTACTAACATCCAGATCTGGGTAAGATTACATGGTTTACCTATGGAGTTGTGGACAAAAAAGGCTATTCGGATGATAGCGAGTTTTATTTCAATTCCTGTGCTTATAGATTTTGTAACACCCCACCTCCGTTAAGGTCACTCACAAAGGGAATGCCTTAACTTTGGTGGAGCATTTTTAGTAGACAGAACAGGAATTTACAAGACAGATAAAGTAGTACTTGAAAATTTTATAACTTTATTACAACCGAAACAGAAATAAGTTTGGTTACATCTTTCAAAATCATAATATCGGAAATCAAGTACATAAATATCGGTCTTGTACAAAAGCCTTCAGAATGCATAGTTTTTAAAGCCATAATCCCCAATATAAACTGCCATGGAAAGATAGAGCCAAAGCCAAGCAATAATTCAAACGCTTCAAGCAGAGAGAATCTGAATCAAGCTCCTATGTTTCCACCCTGAAAACCTGGGGGGTAGGAACGGAAAGAAAAGAGGCGAAACAAACTAGGTCAGACATAAGTCTGGTGAGTCTAGTGACTTTCAGCATATAAACAGATAATAGTATCATGACATGTAAATAAAACTGGATGAGATATAACCGTAACAGGAATAGCTGGTTAACAGAAGAAACGGAATAATATAGGCTAAGCTAAGCTTTTCACTTCTCTGCACTAATACTAGTATAACAGGATTGGGTATTACCCTAATGTCTTAACTGAAACAGAAACGGAAACAGAATAATCTCTATAGAAACAGAATGCTAGTAATGGGCCTTTACCACCCGAACAGAGGCAGACGGTACAGAAACAGAATGCTAATAATGGGCCTTTACCACCCAACTAATGGGCCTTTACCACCCCAACAAACAGAAGGTACGGAAACAGAATCGGAAACGAAGTCAGAGACGGAAACAGAATAATCCCTACGGAAACAGAATGTTAGAATTAGGTGTACACTAGTAATGGGCCTTTACCACCCCAACATACGATACCACGCAGAAACAGACAGGTGTTACCACCCAACAGAAACAGACGGTACCAACAGAAACAGACAAAACTAAGTGTACCCTAAGTCCTACCCCAAGCGATCGGCTCCCTAATACAAAAATACCATGTGTCGGCCCTACAGTAGGGTGTATCACTCCCTAAAGTGGCAACCTATTGGCACAGACCTATTTACAGATGTCACGGTGTCTTACATCCTCAGAGCAGACCAGATCCATGCACGCACATGACCCGGTTGGAACGCGGCATCAACACCCCTCGCCATTATCAGAATGAACCGCTTATAATTAGTTCAGTAAGCATGCCCGGACCCCTACATAGTGTGGGGTCAAATTTTTGATACCAGAAAGGGTTACTGACTAATATGGGTCCCAAACAACATATGAAACAAGTATTTCCCCTCCTAGCCTTGTGTCCCCAGACTAGCAGATTTCAGATTAACTTGTTTACAAGTTTCCGACAGAGTTCAGGTTACTAGTTCACAGATCAGACAATCAAGTTAACAAGTTTTCAGATTAACAGATCAGATGTATGGATTTAACAGACTTACAAATTGTCTAAATTTGTATTGGGCCTACAGATTCACGAAATGGGTTTATTAGATTCATCAATCCAGTTGGTTTAACCCTATCCACCCAACACATTTTTAGACACCACATTTCTCTTAAATTTGCATTAATTAAATATTAATGCATAGACCTCTCACATTAGGTCGGTAGCTTGTGGCCGTTGGATGTGCCGGGCGGTTACGGGCAGACTTCTGCCACAAGGCAGACCTAACATCGTGTCTAAGCATATTTTAGTTATGCCTACGACCTCTCACATTAGACTGATAGTTTGCGGTTGCTGGTTAAGCCAGTTGGTTCCGGGCAGGCTTCTACCGCAAATAGAGTCTAACCTCGTGTCATAGCCAATTTATTCCAATACAGATTATACAGATATCAGACTAATTATGTCCACTTAACAGATTAAACTTCTTTACAGGTTACAGCAGATTAATCAAGTTTCCATGTTTTACTCAATCTTAGATCGAGCCTACGGATTTTCATACCCAAATTATAATTATTTAGCTTTCAACAGATTAGGCAATTAAATAGATAACAGATCTAGCAGATTAGGCGACTCAACAGATTTAGCAGATAACATATTTAACAGATTAGGCAATTCAACAGATTTAGCAGATTAGGAAATTCAACAGATTTAGCAGATTAAGCAATTCAATAGATTATATATTTCTAAAATTCTATTTACATATCTTGCCTAATCATAAATTAAGCCTAAACTTACATGCCTAAATCATGATCATAATTCATAATACAGCATATGCCCAAATTTTTAGTTAAACTTTGCACAGTACAGAATATTCTCTAAAAGCCCCAAATTATGATATAAAATATGAATTATGCCAAATTATAGCCTTTAATGCCAAATATCCAAAAATCCACTTTTAAGCGTATTCATATTTATAGTTATCCTATTATAATATAGGTCTATATGCCTAAGTTACATATTCCTTTTTCAAGTCATTAATCCTTACATAAAATTTACCCCAAAAGTCTAGATCTTCAAATTATAACATCTCAAAATCAGATCTAAATTTTTATATGCATTATGTCATAAGTTTCAAGTCACATGTTATCATACAATGATTCCTCTTCTTCCAAATTACAGAGTATACATAGATATAGTTCTAATTTACAACATATGTCCATTTCTCAATTTAGTCAAAGATCAGTCATGTCCAATTATGCATTATCCATTATTTGTCCCAAAATTTAGCGTTCGTGCGTTAATCTCTTATGAGATTTGGTATAGGCTCGTGGTAGCCTGGCTATAAACAAAAAGAAGAAAAGAGGGAACGAATACAGAATAGTCACAATCAAGATAGATCCACAGAAAAGTATGCATAACCTCAGATCCAGATTCACAAAAATGTCAAGATAATTATTAAATTTCATATCTGAAAATAACTGTACTCACAATCAAAAAGGAAAATCTTGATTTATGGGATCTGTATTCTGAAACTGAATAGCGCTTCCTTGATGTAGACTAGTTGTTCTTTTAATCCTATTTAGATTGGAAGAAGATGCACTAGTTTTATCCTAGGTTTCAGCAGAGTAGCGGCACCATTGTTTTATTTTCTAAGGAGGAGAGAGCTATGGAGGCTAGAGAATAGCATAGGAGATTTAGGTTTTGGCTTAAGGATGTATTTATAGGAGAATAGAAGTGTCCAGGGCCTTAGATATTAACCTAGAACCAATCCAGACCATCAGAACAGCCAAAACCACTCACACGCCAAAGAAAATCGAATCTGGGCCAAAACAGGTCGACCTATGGAGGGGGAGGTCGACACTAAGGTCGACCCCCAGGTCGACCTTAGTGTCAACTGGGTCCTGGGCGGGAAATTTCCCTCCCAGCCCGCTTCTGAGTTCTGATTTTGAATTTCGAATTTTGAATTTATTTTCGAGCTGTTTTATATTTTCAGAAACTTCCGAAGGCCATAACTTCTTCATACGGAGTCCGATTTACGCAAACTCAGACTCTATCTCAAGCAGAATTCTGAGAAGAATGCAATGGCGTAACCCGTTTTCCTTAATTCTCACATTTAAAATTAATTATACTTCATTTTTTACTCTTATGTTCACAAAAAATTCGGGGTGTTACAGATTCAAATCCAGTTGAGAAGCGATTCACCAAATATGCGAGAGTCTTAATTTCCATTGATACTCAAACATAGCTGAGAAATGAAATTCCTATTGTTCTTCACAATGGACAGAAATTAGTAGTTTCAGTTGAATATGAATTTGTTCCTAACAAATGTTTAAAATGCAAAATATTTGGACACGATGATGATGAACATGATGTAGCTACTAATCCTAGATGGATGCAAAATGATATTGATGATGATAATGAAACTTCTGAAGATGTTAACGAGTCACAAAATCCAGATCTAGTCAATGATGCACATAATCCAGATTCTGATCAACTTGAAAGAACATCATCAGTTAATCCAGATGATCTGGATTTTCTCAACACAAAATTGCCAGAAAACATTTTGTATGATGTCTTGAGTCAAGCAGCTGATCAAATAGAAGGAAATGAGCCTCTGAAGGACCCTAATAAAGGAAAGCAGTCAGATGTATTAAGTTATGTTGACAAAAATACCAGTTATTTGCAAAAGGTCAAGTTAACAATTGCAAAAGTTAATAAACCCACTCATTTTACTCCTCCTAAAAGAATTACAAGGAGTAATTGTACCATTAATGACAATTGTATGCTGGAATGTAAGGGATATGAACTCTCTTTCTTGTATGAAAGAAGTGATCAAACTCCTTAATCAAGCTAAACCAACTATTGTTGGTTTAGTTGAAAATAAATTGTCTAAACAGAACTTGCTTTTATTTCATTCTATGCTGCCTGATTCTTGGCAGCATATAACTAACAACTCTGATGTTATAAATGATAGAATATTAATGATTTGGGATTCAATTGTTTGGGATTTGACATCATTGGCATCTTCTTATCAACATATTACAGTTTCTGCTTTTTAAACAAAGGTGGATTTTCCATAGTTGTTTCTTTGATTTATGCTAGCAACTGTTTTGTTAATAGGCAAAACTTATGGCATTGGCTTCTACAAGATTCGACTCTGGTTAATTCATCTTGGATTTTAATTGGAGACTTCAACAATGCATTAACTCCTAATGATAAAAAAGGTGGACGTCTAATACCATATCAATACATTAGAGAGTTTCAAAAAAAAATAATCCAAGCATCCCCGTCTGAGATTAAACCTCTTGGTTTTTTATTTACATGGCGTAAAAAAGGAATTGTATGCCATTTAGACAAAGTTTTAGTAAATAATGACTGTTTCCAGCATTTTCTCAATATGAAGGCATTGGCATTATCCCAACACTCAAGTGATCATAATCCTGTTATTCTAGATCTTACTCCAACTGTTCAAGTTAAAGGCTTCCCTTTCATATTTAAAAATGAATGGCCAAAGTTGCCAGGATATAGAATGCAGTGGAAAAAGGTTTGTATAGTTTTACATCGGGGTTTCAAAGTTATCAATTTCTACATAAACTCAAAAGGTGCAAAGCTGAACTTAAAGAATGGAACAAAATTAGAGATACAAATTCTTCAAACTTGAAATTAGTTGAACAACATTTTCATGAAATGGAGCTAGCATCCGACTAGAATCCAGAATAATCAATGTTATTTGAAAATTATCTACAGGCAAAACAAGAGTATCAAAATATGCAGAAAATATTTTTTGATGGATTTAAGCAACAAGCTAAGGTTTCTTGGCTTCAGTAAGGTGACACTAACTCAATTTTTTTTTACTCTTGTATGTCTAAACGTAGATATACCAATCATATTCGTGCTCTTTTAGATCCTAATGGGAATTTAATGTTCAAAACAGTAGAGATAGAGGAGGAATCTATTATATATTATTCTAAAATGTTTAATGGTCCCTCAATTTCTGTGTTTCCCAACTTTCAGCCTATTAGTACAATCAATTCTCAAGGTCAGGAATTCTTGTTAAGAGAAGTGTCATTGATTGAAATTCATAATGCTTTGTTTTCAATACAAGATGATACTAGTCTAGGCCCGGATGAGATCAATTCTAAGTTTTTGAAACTGCATTGGGACATGATTAAGAAAGATTTACCTGCAGCAATTTATGACAGATTCATTTCCGGTAAATTACCAAAGTCGATAAATCATACCTTTCTTACTCTCATACCAAAGAAAGACTGCCCTACTGAAATCTCTCACTATAGACCAATATCGTGTTACAATGTCTACTACAAAATCTTTGCTAAGGTTTTATGTAATAGACTAAAACATTTTTTACCTCGTCTAATATCCAATAACCAAATGTTAGGTGTGGCTCGCATTGGAATGGAGTGGGTGTGTGGATTGAACGGGCCAATTGTCCCACATCGCAAGAAATTAAGAAAAAGCGTGGTATATATATGGTATTGGTGGCACGTAACATTGGGGATTCCTTTTGTTACAACAAGTTCTTGCTAATACCAAATTATATGCTCGATGGGAGACGTGGGGGATGTTCAATCGGGACGCCGGCATGGGAGACTTCGACTGTTGATCCCGGATAGACACGGTGAAGCGCGTACAGTACGCAGGGAATGCCGAAACTCAACATGGTATCAGAGCTCCATGGTTCGAGGGGACCAGTATATGTAGCATGACCGAAGCATGGCTCCTAAGGGGCTTGAGCATGGGATGCTCGTCAAGGTGGAGATATAATGGTAAAAGCAGCCTGAAGCCACTGCTTATGAGAACTCGGGCTAGCAGTCTAGCCAACTGTGAAGAGAACTCAAGGTGTAACTCTAAGGTGACTTGAGCAATGCTCGCCAAGTTAGAGATTGTTAGGTGTGGCTCGCATTGGAATGGAGTGGGTGCGTGGATTGAATGGGACAATTGTCCTACATCACAAGAAATTAAGAAAAATCGTGGTATATATATGGTATTGGTGGCACGTAACATTGAGGATTCCTTTTGTTACAATAAGTGCTTGCTAATACCAAATTATATGCTCGATGGGAGACGATGGGGGATGTTCAATCGGGACGCCGGCATAGGAGACTTCAACCGTTGATCCCGGATAGACACGGTGAAGCGCGTATAGTGCGCAGGAATGCCGAAACTCAACACCAAAGTGCTTTTATAAAGGGGAGGTATATTGGTGATAACATTTTATTGGCACATGAAATGCTAAGGGATTTCAAAAGAAAGGGAATGGCTAAATTATGTGTTAAGGTAGACTTACAAAAAGCTTATGATCGGATTAATAGGAATTTCATTTGTCACATTATGTATATGATGAAGTTTCCTATTCATTTCATAAATTTGATACATGAGTGTATGTCCACGGCAACTTTCTCTATTTTAGTACAAGTAATTCCTAAAAGCTTCATTACATCTTCAAGAGGAATTAGACAAGGAGATCCCCTATCTCCTTACTTATTTTCTATTACAATGCAATATTTCTCGTTTCTAATGGATGAAGCAACTTTCTCTAAAGACTTTCAGCCTTGTAATGCGGTACAACCTATAATTTCTCATCTACTTTATGCTGACGATTTAATGATATTTGGGAAGTGTTCAAGGCAGAATGCATATACACTAAAGAACATATTTCAAAAGTTGGGAGACTATGATGGTCTACAAGTCAATGCTGTTAAAACAAAAATATTCTTTAGTACAGCAGTTTCAAATGCACAAGAAATTCAAGATATTTTGGGCTTTGATGTGGGAGTACTGCCAATTAAGTACTTAGGGGTGCCAATATCATTGAATTATCTTCATTATACTGAATGTAATTCATTGATCCAGAGGGTTCAAGCTAGAATTCAAGGCTGGGAATCAAAATTCCTTTCATTTGCAGGCAGAGCAGAATTAATAAATGGTGTTATTACTCCTATCATTTTATACTGGCTTTTTATATATCAAATACCAGAAGCTACTCTTGATAAATTACAATCTCTTTGTGCAGATTTTTTCTAGGGTGGATCTAGTCACAAAGTGGCCTGGAAAACTTTACGTAAGCCAAAATCAGAAGGTGGAGTAGGTTTGAAAATTTTCAATGATCTTAAAAAAGCTGCATCAGTAAAATTACTATGGAAACTTATTTCTAGTGATTCTCTTGGGAGTAATTGGATGAAAAATAGGTGTATCAAAGGCAAATTTTTCTGGTCTATGGATATTGATAACAATGCTTCTTCAACATGGATATCTATGATGAGACTACGCAATCATTCATGGCAGTTGTTCAATGAAATCTTAGCTAAAGGTGAAGAAGCTTACCTATGGCATGATCCTTGGATTAATTTTCAATGTTTAGTAGATCTTCTTGGCTTTGACAGACTACATTTGATAGGAGATCCTATGGAAAAAGTAAGTTTAATCATTAGAGAAGGAGTAATTGATCCATATATTCATCCAGCAACTCGAGAGTTACTTAATGAGATTAGTTCTATTTCAGTTCATTCCAATATGCTTCATGATAAATATGAATGGGGGGAAGGTGGCTCTTTTTCATTTCATAAAGCTTGGGATTTTGTTCGTATAAATGAAGAAAAAGATCCAGCTTTTTCAGTAATCTGGCATGGAAAAAATAGTAAAAGAATGTCTTTTATTGCATACCTTGCTGGTTTGGATAGATTGAATACAAAAGACAGGATTTTTCATTTTGGAAATATTGCAAACACTTTATGTCCTTAGTGTGAGCTGCATCCTGAATCGATAGAACATATGTTCTTTTAATGTGATTTTTCTTCTTTTATTTGGCTATCTCTAAAATAGAAGTTATCTTTGAGGCTATCAATTCAACCTCAATTAATGGATGAAGCTAGAATGATTCATAATTCATTGAAAATCAAAGATCAGATCAGGGATTTGGCATGTGGAGCTTTCACTGCAGCTGTTTATTTCATTTGGAAGGAAAGAAACGAGAGGGTTTATCAAAATCATAAATCAAATGCATTAACCAAATTGGCTCAGATTGATAAGGAGATCTGCTTTCTTGTTCGAAATAATGGAAGTAAAATTGAAAGAAATTTGAGGAATATGGTAATGTTGAATCGATGGGGAATTGAGCTAATGGATACAGGGTAGAAGACGAGCTTGGAGCCAATTTTTTGTTTTCAATTATGTTGAGTTTCTGGGCCATGTAGATGGACCGTGAGGAGGGTTGTTGTTTTCTTAGCTGTTATTACCTTTTTCTCTTGAACTTTATAAAAGCATTGTAATACCGAATTTATATGTACTCTTTTTCTCGGTAAGGTATCCATTTAGGTTAGGGGGTTACCGGGTTTTGATGAGGCATATAAAGGAGGTTTATTGGTATTACCAATAAAGAGTACAAATTTTAAAATTTATATTTATATTTATATTTATTTATAGAGAGAGAGAGAGAGAGTATTCGAAAATAATTTAAAACAGGAACATTTTATTTATTTCAAAACAATCCGTCTCAAAACATCGATACCGTGTCTCATGAAAAGAAGATAATTATCATTCATAAAATTAGACTACAATTGGAAATCCCTCAATGAATTATCAGTACAACCAAATTGTGAAATAAGTTAAAAAAGTTATGAGAATACATCGGCTACAAATATAAGTCTCCAAGAAAAGTCTCCTAAGCAATCCATACAAGACGCTTCCACCCTGCGAGGCAGGTGGGGAAAGAAAAGAAAAAAAGGAGAATGAGCTGTATAATTACTAGCACGATTGGTAAGTAAATAAAATATACACAACAATAGTTCTAATATCAAATAAGGTAAGTATCTATGTAAAACTAAAAGACGAACACACAAGAATGATGTACAAGGATTAAATGTTAGGTTGATTGTTATCTCATTTAATAGAATTCGATTGTTTGCACTTTTAAAATCACAGAACATGATATAATTAAGGTAATTTTTCAAATATTACCCATTGGTCGGCTACTAATGAACCGTAAAGTGATGACCTATGCCACTATAGGTCTTAGGCTTATCAGGCCCGATCATCAACAAAAAGACATAACATTACCATAGGCGTTGCAGTCCCCAATTGATTCTATGCACGTACATTATACCATTGAAATGCACCCGCCTCCATTTGGACCATCTTACTACCTGGCTCAGCATAAGCGTGTCCTAGCCTCCTTTTTTGTGTGGGACCGTCTATGATAAGGGAATGTTGCCTAGAATGGATCCCTAACAAACAAATGCTATTTGACCCAAATCCTATTTGATTAGGACCCCCATAGATTTACTATAAAACCATAACCATTGAGTAAACATAGAATGCCAATTTACGAGACAACCATAGTGATAGAGTTAGAGATATACCGTAGGGGCGGTACTATAATTTATTGTAAATTAATTAACATGAAATCAACTTTCGTTCAAAGTAAAGGTGATTGTTTCTATTATATATTTGTTATAATGTGTTATAAATAATTAAATGTTTAGTTAAAATATACTTAATAGAAAATCCATAAATTGTGTGTTATATGATAGTAATTATAAATAGTTGTACACACGGAAACAAATATATCATTTTAAATATTCCTAATCAAGATGCATTGAGACTAGATATCAATGTATCTTTTGAGACTAGAGTATATAATGCTCTCCAAATGTTGGGTAGTGTATCACTCATGACTGTTAAGGGCACCAAGGGGTTACATACCAGTAGTTATTAGATAACCATGGAATGACTCATTCAATAGTTTTTTTGTTGGTTAATATAAACAAAGTCAAAAAAAATCGATGTGAATAATTTACGCTGTTCGAGAACACTGTGAATCTTTAATATGAAAGCTTCGCTTTGATCATAGTCAAATAATGACATAACATCCATCTAGTGACTATATTTGGGTCGAGTGAAAGTATTAGAAGTGAAATACTATTCAAGAGAGGATTCGTCTTCTCGGTTATATGAGGTCAGTATCATGGTCAACTTAAGTCAACTCAAAGTCAAAATCTCTGGCCAGAGTAGTTTGGTTAGTAATAATTGTTATTATTGAACCAAAGATTTTGTGTTTGGACAATAAAGTTGAATGTAGACGATGTTGAAAATTTGACCATCACCAATTTCCATAATTCAAAAGCGATATAGTTTTGATGAAAAGAATTGGTGTAAATAAAAGTCACAACAAGGAAACACTTAACAATGTGAAATTGGATTTTACCAAAACCAAGTAAGCGATAAATCTATACTATACTATTAAAGCTGAGTGAGAAATGCTAATCTCTGAGGCCTCCTCCCGTATGTTAACTAAGGTTGCGCCACATGTACCTAGTCACTCAACCGTCCCTGTACACGCATCGTGATTATTTTCCATTCTCCCCTTCTACTCAACCCTAATTTTATATTGGGTCGAAACTCAAATTGAAATGCGGTGCTCCAGCAAACTCGGCGATTAATTTCTCTAAATTAAATTGCAGCGCCTATATCTAATAGTTGATCGTAGTGATTAGGCTTCTTCAATTGTTATTCCCTGCTTCTCTTTTCCCATGCTTTCCTGCCCCTGCCCAGATGGATTCCTATAGAGTGCTGGTTGTTCTGTTTATTGTTGTCTGGTATTTTTTTTCAACCTTTGTCTGCCCAAATACCTACATATTTGAAGTAAAATCCCTAATTATTATTGGGGAATCAATTTTGTTGTAGTAACTTCCTTTATTATATGATCTAGGCCATAAAGGGTTGCATTTACACAGTAGAATATATTATTGCAACTTCAAAATTACTGGGTTTTTTTTTAGTTTTTCTCCCCCTATTTTCAATTCTATAATTTCCTGCTATTTGGAACAATATTGAATTTTTTACTTAAATGAGCAACGACTTATCAAAAATATATCTATATCTTATGTGTACACATATGATAAGTTTCGAATTTTTTTACTCTAACACACACATAACTTGGATGAATGTAATTGTCCAGTTATTTAAGTTACATTCACTATTTTTATTTTAAAATTTATGTCTATCATAGATTAATTTGTTACTTCATTTGGAATAAACTTTAGCTCGATTTTTTACTACATTTATTTGTCTAATTTTGTATTCCATGTTTAATATGTATCTTGCAGTGTAAATGATGATTTAAAAGTTTAAAATGATCTCAACATTTTTGCAAATTGAATTCTGCTTTTAACTACTTTTTGGTTTTATAAATTTATGATTTCAAAGAAAACATTAAATATTTATTTTTTCTATAGCACTTATCAGTTTTTAATCTGCATTTGGCACTCTACCGATTACAAATATATTGGAACATCAACTTGGTATTTGATGCATATTATTTTGTATGACGCATCATTTATGAATGGTGTTTTCTCCTACGTAAAATGCATAGTAACTTTTATGTCGGTTACTTCTATTATTATTATTTTCGTTAAAAGTAAAATATATTATACGATTTAGGTTTGGTACTCAGTTTTGAAAAATAATATAGAACTGTAGCACTGTAGTTGTTAAAGTTGTAGCATTTGACAATAGGGCATAGAATCTTCTTAAGCACATTGTGTTGGAACAAAATTTAGTAAAGATAAAGGTATCATTCATTATAATGAGGTGTGAATCAATGATTTGATTTTTTTTATTTTATTTTTGGTAGTATGAACTCTTCCCTCTTATTGGTTGTTTTCCTTAAACCAATGGTGGCTTAAGATTATTTGGCGGTGATTATTGATTGACTTAATCCAGAGGTCTACCATCGTATATACCACAAATTTTAGGATGTAAATTCCATTGAATATCAAGTTAAGAAGCTAAAGTCATATTGTCTGTTGTGAGTTTAATTTGGCATCATGAGTTTCAAAGTCAATAAAATAATATGCATCCTTATCTAGGTAAACCACCTGATGATGGCTAGGAATAGTATGGAATGTAGTAAATTTATTGCGTTATATGCATACCATCATTGATTTAGTAATACGCGCAGTAGGAGAAGTATCACTCAGAATGCATGAATAAATAAATGTTTGGTATCATCTGAATTCACAATAAAGCTATGGCCGGCATGTACAAGTGCTACATTGTGCATATTTTTCTGTTACCATATAAATTTGCAACAAAGTTGGATGCTTTACTTTATGTTTATTAATTCACAAAAGGTACAATAGCACTTTAATGAATAGTGTATTTCCAATGTTTGGTTTAATAGTCTATAATGCAAATGCTTATCGCGACCAGGTTTGCTTATGAATTCATCTAGGTGGTCAAAATTTATGGTTCATAATTAATCATCGATTGATTTTAGTTGTTTATAACATAAATATTTGGTTAAATTTATTATCATAGGTAAACAAAGATTTTCATTTTGACTAATGTTTAATTACACTAGAGGCTGGAAATACTGTAGCACCATGATGGCTTCTTACAAACTCAAGATCTTTTAGACATCACTAATAAGACCAAACTTAGAACAAACTATTTTGTTGCAATATGCTGTAACTAATAACGATAAATTTTAATATATGTACCGAGTGAACTTTATAATATTACTCATGGTAACTAATCATATATGTTAGGCTTTAGATTTTGTTTTTACTATAATTTTTGTTATATTTCTACTTATTTCCATATTATTGGAAAGTGAAACTATAGATGTTTTCATTAAAATCATGATTTAATAACCATATGAACTTAATTTTTGACTACTTATTATTTATGAAAATAAGTGTAAATTAGATCAGAATTAATGGGTGTAAATCAATTGTCAGATTGGGGCTGCATCAAATTAAACCTCATGCATATTACTTGATAGTCACGAGATGTCGTCATTCCAAAGGATGTTCTTCCGTGGAAGCTCGGCCGTTCTCCATCTTTCTTAGCTACTCATTTCCAATGGTTTGTAGCACTTGCTCATCCCGATTTTGTCAGGTTACACTCACCTGTTTCTTAACATGCAGGTTATTTTATATGTTATATTTTTAGAGACTACAAATCCATAGGTTTAGCTCAGGGAACTTAGGAGATGAAAGGTCACATATTACTTGGAGTATCCTTTTACAGTGACTACGGACTTGGATAAGATAGAAATAACATAAAAGGAAGGGAAACAAAGTTAGATTTTTCACTAGAGGAGCTGTGACTTGAAGGACACATTCTGTTTATAAAGGTTTGCTTTTGTGGGTTGGTTAAGAATCTAAATCTGAGATGCAATCAACCAATCACAGAACCAACTGAAACAAATTGTCTGTATTGTTCCGATGCAGCAAGAGGACGTAGTTTCATCGAATTGGTTGGGGTAGGTAGAGCTGTAGTTGATTTAGCGGCTGATAGAGTTGAAGTTTCCTCGCTGGATTGAAGATGGAGAGATGGTTTACAATATGATTAATGTCATAATATATGATTGATCATAACCACCAACTTTGCAGATTATTGCATTACTGCACATGGGTCTATCAAAAAATTTACTGTAAGTTTCCAATTAACAATATTGACATTTTGCTCTTCTTGATTAAAGTCATAAATTATTGCATTTTCTTTTTATTAATTTCATAATTGAAGGACTTTAGAATGGAAATGTAGGTATGATTGGTAATGCAAGTTTTATTAAATAGCAAAAAAGAAAAAATAATATAAAATAACACTGCACATATTCAACAAGTCAGACATCAGTTTTTCAATAATAAAAGGGTTCATTTTAAGTAGCTAGATCTTTCGTTGCCTTACTATAAGTTGGTAGGAAAATTATGATCACTTCATACAAGAACAACTTCGACTTAAGCTAAAGAATTTGGCCTAGAATATTAAATTTATTTTATATTAAAATTTATCTAATTTTTACATAAGAAGAGAACATAAAATTGGAAATAACAGCTACATATATAATATCTTTTTTTTGCATAGCCACAATTAGTGCATACTTCTATCAAGGATATCTTTTTTGAAAATAATTTCCATTTTGTTGATTACTGTTGCAAATCTTTGTATGGAGAATAGGAAAGTTGTATGCCTTCACATTAACGATAAGTTGGATTTAAAATTGAAGATGTGTCAATTTAAGATTGAAGATGTGTTAATTTTCTTTACTTCCTGTTGTTTGTAGTTTATTATACGAATGAATTACTATGCTGGTTGATAGTATTTAATAAAATTAGAAAACAAAATAACTGTTCGCAAAACATATAAATGATTTAAATTAAATTATGATGGTAGAAGAATCATGAGCGATCTCAGTTTCTCATCATGTTGATGATTGGATCATTTTTTGTTGCATCTTGCATGAGTTCAATAGACAAATGAATGCACCCTTGCTTATGTATTTATGCATCTAATTTTTTTTTCATCCTGTATCATCATTTTAAATTTAAAGGCTACTGCATCTGAGTTATCGGGATGTGAAAAAACTTCCACGTAGAATGATGATACATCATGCAGTTGCCTTTATTTGTGGAGATAATATTTAATAGGTGCACAATAACATTAATAAGTGGCAATAGCATTAATAAGTGGCATATCGTAAGTTGTATGGTATGGGTATGTAAGGGGTGATTAGTTAAAAAGTTAATAGACATTGAGGATTTTTTTGGAATTAGAGAAAAACCAGACAATTTTTTTAATAAACATAAGTACATATATGCTTATATTACTGGAGCATTTGTTATACAAATACACTCGGTTGCATAACGGCTAAGAATCTTAATTTTCAAGTGAAGCACATACATATAATTTTATTTGTGATGCTAATATTTAATTATTGCGTGTGTACATTGAGCAGTGACAAACCATGAGCTGTTTTGTGGGGATATGTAAGGAATAATCACTTAAGCAAACAATAGATATTAAGTTTTTTTTTGAATCAACAAACCAAAGAACCCCTAAAATGGACATATAAACTTATAAGCTTATATTACTCAACATTGACTCACATATGCTTAATTGTATAAAGAACAAGATTTACGTGTTGGAGGTTTTACAACTGTTTTCTAGGGTATGTGGTATGCAACCAATAATTAGTTAGATGTTCTCTTAGGATAATTATGGTTTTCGATGGTATATTAATAATATATTTTATTCCTTCGTTGTCAATGAGGTTAAGATAGAAATTTTATAAATCAATGGGTCAAATTATAGTTATAGAATAAATATTACATGGATAAATTTTACATTGATATTTTTTAAGGTTATATGAATAATTCGCATTATTCTATATTTTGTTGATCACTAATTTTATTTCAACTGAACAAGAATTTATTTAACATAAATATGAATTTGGACACCTTTGACTAACTTTTCCATCTTGAACCATGTATTATTGGAGTTGCTACTGTGAGAAATATTGCAATGATGTACCAATCTAATTATTTCCCTTGAATGAATTAGCATCGTTGATTTAAATTAGTTAAATATATAGTTCTGTATTCAAGAATTACGTACAGAAATAAGGTAGAAAATTATTTTTCCTACCACCATATACGGTCCCAAAATGAAAAATTTATGCTCAGAATTTATCAAATGTCGAAATCTTGAATTTCAACAAAGATGCTAGATAAAGATCCCAGCCCAAATTTTGCCTTGAGATTAGAATATATTGAAAGTGTCCAAGACCACTCAACAAAACTTTGAGGAGTAAAACTATCAACCTATAGGGTAATGGCTCTTAATCACTTAAAGGGTTGAAACAATTTTACATATTAAAGTTTAATAATGCCTATTTACATACTGTTATCCATCTTTGTACTGATTTTTTTGGTCAAATAGTTATCCAAGTTGTGTTATCTCACTTCGATATATAAGTTTCCAATAGTTATCAACGTTTAGATATTAAACTTCTCAATATTCTGTCTTTAGCTCATTTAGTTGTTATAATCCTTAAATATAACTTAAATTTTTTTCTTAGGTTAGAGACGGCCAGTAACCTATTTAAGGAGAGGACCTTCACTTGCTTGAAGATTTGTTGAAGATACGCTTTTGCTGCATATCTTCTTAAATTTTAGTCTGCTTCAAGGTTTCTAAAGTTTTGTATGATGATATAACATATTTACTCTTCTCTTTAACTAAGCATTGAAGGTTTTGGTTTCATTAATAAATTGAATTAAGGGTTATGATACTATCCATCACGGATTACTTATTATGTATTATGATTGATTGGAAGAAATACACATTCGGTAATTGAAAGTACTGAGAAGAATAAACGCTTGGATGAAAAAATAGTTTTTTCCTATTGAAATAATTAGTTTATTTTTTTGGATGATAGTAATGAGTAGAATAAACGTCTGAATAAAAGCTTACATAGTTTTTTGATTTTAGTCTTTAGCTGATAAACTATTTTATAATGCAGCAAAAGGCCATTGATTGGCTATGTATGTGATTCTTGCGCAAGCTTTTATTTTATTATGTATACATAATTTTACAGTGAAGATTTTGTTTTAATGTGGTAGACAATAGGTGGCTCCACGTAACTCATTATCTCAATCTAATTTGGAGATTTTTTTTTCCTTGCTAACCCATATTCTTATGTTTGGGTTCCATGGTTTTTCAGTTCATAATGGTAAAAATGTTCCATAGATCTTTTCCATTCCATGGATTTTTTTTGTCAAGGTGACAACAAAATAGAATAGTTTTGATGTGCGAAAAGGGTTTTTTTGTGTTAGTATTGTGCTCTATTACAACTACTGTAATGTTTCAGTGTTTGCAAAATGATAGGAACTTTCCGTTTGATGAAACTGGGGTTAAGCATTTCTTTTTTCATAGGATTAGTTTAGGTGCTTAGATGGAATAACTTTTTTGCATTTCCTTTGAATTCTAAACTCTTCCCTGAGTTCATACATGATCTATCGTTCTTCAACCTTCAGGTTATTGTGGAACGGCTAATCCATGCTATGCCAAAATTATTTACAGCATCACAGTGAACTGCTAACCCCATGATATCTATTTATTAGTCTGCACAAGTTTAAACATGATTCTTTTTTATAATTTGAGTAACAAGGATTAACACCTTTACTGCTCATTAGCTTCAGGATCTACTCATTATAGGTAAAAGCAATAAAGAACAACCCGAGCAATTTATTCTTACGATGGAGGTATGCTCAAAGGGAGGATAAAAGTATTTGTTTCCTTATTGTCAATAAAGTTCCACATGGTTATACATAGGTTATTCTAAAACTTTAGAATTTAAGACTTTCAAAATGAAAACTATCCGTTAGCTTTTATGGATAGGACTAAAATTGTAAGGGACAAACAATATTCTAATAAATTTGTATGCATCATATGATTCGGAAAACGCACGACCAGTGAGCAATCGAACCAACTGATATGACTCATCGTTGTTTCTTTGGTTTGACATATTTTATGCATCATATATTTTTGCCATTCCCCATTCATAGTAAATCCATTACTTCGGTCTTAGCTATAGTCAATTTCCTAAACATAGATGTATCCTTCAACAAGTTATATTCCTCGATAGTTGAGTACATATTTATATCAATCATTGGAATTGATATGTATATTAGCAATCAAAACACGATTACAATTATGCACCTTTATGCATTACACAACTTTCTTCCATCATGATGGTGTTTTAACTTTCATCCTATGGGCATTGGCTCATAAATGTCGTATAACACAAGATTTAATAAAATGAAGTTTCTTCTATTTGTATTACTGTTATTCTTTAGTTCAAATATACAGTAAATTTCTCATTATTTCTATTTTATATTAACAATTTAATATAAATTTTATTTTAATAATTTAACATAAAATTTATGCATATTACATGATTTCTAATTTAGCTAAACCCGTGTGCGAAGCACAGGTTCACATTAGTTTGGTTAAAGTATCACATCACCTACTAAGTGAAGTGTGAACATTATTATTCGAATAGTTCGATATTAATTGCTGGCCAAATTTACACCTGACGAGTCACACAACCAAAACAATGAACTCTCCTTTGACCAAACGATTTGATTGTTTTATAGTTGTTACAAATTAATTAATACTTGTGAAATATTAATTATAAATATGAATATGATTTTACAACGTATATCTGTAATAGTCATGAATATACCAACTAATATACGATTTTGATAAACAATTAAACTGGATTTAATTGCGTAATATTTTACATGGGCTTAAATGGGTTTAATGCCCATGAAAATGGAGTTGGATTTTCAGCTATAGCATGACAAAGGAGGCTGGGGTTTGAAGGGGCTTGGCTTTTATGGCTGAGATTGAAGGAAAGTAACATAGGATTAGATTCACCTTTATTTTTTTCCTATTAACATATATAAGCTTTTCAAAAGCCTAATTAAAAGGATATACATTTTTCTTGGCCTCCTTCATCATCATTTTAATGGTGAAAAATTAATCCCTCTTCAAAAAAAAACATAAATTAAGTTCTAAATAAATTTACTATGGTTGAAGGTCAACAATTCAGGGGCTAACGATCTTTGATTTGGATAGAATTAAATGGGAGAATTCGTTGTTCAAAGTGTGCTTAAAGGCTTTGGTATAAGGTATGTTTTCTATATATATATATATGTATATATATATGTATATATATATATATGTATATATATATATATCAATTTCAAATATATATATATATTGATTATAATTTATGTAATGCTTAATGAAAATTAATATGGTTATCCTAATTTGTATGCATGTTGTTTTGTTCAAATTGAAGATTGCTAATGAAGATGATGTTGTTTGCTGAATAGTTTGATTTTTATTTTTATTTGGATGAACCAAAAACTTAATTTTGTTGTGATTTAATATGTTCAAATATAGTTTTGTTTCTAAATATTCAATTTAAATGTAATTGTTTGGATATAACAGCTTGCATGTTCAAGTAACAAATTCTTTTCTTCATTTTGTTAAATAAAAACTAAATGTATATATGTTGTATTACAATGATTTATTTTTGAACTTTGGTTTTATAAATTTAATTTGGAGTCTAACTTTTAGACCTAAAATTCTATGTTCATAATAACAAATCAAATTATATCTTATACTTGAACTTATACTCAATTAGTTCAATGTTTGATTATTGATCCATGTTTTATCTTTCATATCTAATTGTAACATTAGACTTGAAAGTTTATATATAGGTATATATATATACACACACACATACATACATAATTTTTTCATTAGATACTTGGATTTGGTAAATGGATTTTGTCAACACATAAATATTTTAAAATTGATTGTTGTAATTATGTGATTTGTATTATTATATATGGAGTTTTGATTGAATTTCACTCACTCACACACACACACACACACACATATATTTATATATATAACACCAAACCTACATTCATGTTTTCATATAAAATTTATTATTTATTTCAAATCTTGATAATGTGAATTAATTTTCTTTGTCTAAACGTTAAAAGAGACAAAAAAACACATGCTTTAATTATTGGCTATTTATATCCTTGTATCATGATGTTTTTTTATTTCATTAATATGCTGCATCCAAATGTGAAATTCAATCAACGATATATGTTAACCTTTTTTAATTTCTCATTTTAGTTTTATGTAATTGAATATTTATTGATTCAAATTATATGTCTACACCTTTTTACCACTCCACAGCACATATCATATGTAGCACTTAAATTTTTTACATTTTAATACATCTGTTTCTACTTACATTCATGTCACATGTTCATTTCTGTCTCTATGCAAATAATATTCTATCTATTAATTGTACAAGTTAAGGGAAGGAAATGAAAAGTTTCCTTCTCTAACTTCCCTGGTTAATTAAATATGTTGAGGGAAGGAAATTAAAAGTTTCCTTCTCGAACCTCCCTCATTGATTAAATAAGTAAAAAAAATGAAAAGGTTCCATCCCCCTCATTAATTGATTATGTTAAAAGAAGGGAAACGGAAAGTTCCATATCTAAGTAAATTCAATAGTCACTAGTATAAATAAATATGTACAGAAGAGCATATTTGATATACTCTAATTTACATACATATTAAATTAAGCAAATTTATTCATAAAATAACGATTTTATTTAAAAGAAACTTTGAAAATTTTGTGAATGTATTTAGACTTCATAGGCACATTAAAGATCCAAAATGATTTCTTTTGAAATTCATTTGTTTCTTTCGTTGCGGGCTTAACCATTTCTAATAATGGTATCAGAGTGTAAGAACCCACCAGGAATGGGTCTAAATTCCAACCCAAAAAGGCCCATTGGAACTTACATCAATGGACCGTTGGTTCTTATAAAGAAATACTTTAACTGATATAACAAAGCAGACTAAACCCAAATCAAAATCTCATACGGTAGAAGGGATAAAATATAATATCTAAAATAGATATACCATAAATTAAAACCATATAAATGTCGGTTACGACGAACATCAACTTTCATTAAGTGGTACATCAATAATAATAATTATCCCAACAACACAACAATGATCATAATACTGCTATAAATAATAACTAGTAACTACAGATTCTCCTCCATCTAGTTCCACGCTCCAAGGCATCACTCGTCCAATGTCTCCACCCACTAACCTATTTATATATTATGAGGAGGGAGGTCAGAACAATAAGTTCCGGTGAATGAGAATCACATAAGTTTAGGAAATAAATATTTCCTATACTTAGCCGTATTAATTCATCAAATTATGTCTATGCGATTCAACACACAATCATTCATATTTATTTATGAGGTTGATTCCCTACAGTTACTTAAGGCTTACACTACTAATTGAAGGGCATATTCTCTATAATAACTTGGTACCCTTCAAGGTGGACTACCATTGGTCACTATAGCCATCATTTTATATTTATTCCAGGGTGGATTCCCAGTATCACTTAATACCTTACGGCGGATCCTAGTCGCTTAAGACCCTATATGTAACGACCTAGATTTTTCGGTCATTTGAATTTGAATATTTAAATATGTTTTAAATATTATATTTGGAATATTAATGGATTTTAATATTGAATTCGTTTATAAAAACGAAGGTTGAACGTATAATTTATATTTAAATTAAAACGAGCTTGTATCGTCGTAGTAGTTCGTAATATGGAGTTTTTAACTTCAATTGAATATACAGGATCTGAAATAAATCGGAATTCTGTGAAATAAAAAACGTTTGAATCTATTTGATTATAATTTTCTAATGGAAAAGAAAATTGGAGATTTCACATTATAGATTGTTAGTTATGTCTAAATTAAATTTTCAAATAGTCGCTATGGAAATCGTTTATAAATGATAACGTTTATTTAATAAATTTAATAAGGATTTCTACATAATTAGGATACCGTTTAACTCGAAACTATTAATATTGGGCTATAAATCCATATTGTTTATATGTAAAGCTATATGATAGTTTTATTTGGATATTTACGATAATAATAATTTATTATTATTTAATTGAATTATTTTGGAATTTAATTAATATTTTATTTTATTTATATAAGCCTTAAGATGGATTATTTTGCAAACAACCTCAGTTTTCGATGAAATTATTTTCATTGGAACTGTAACGTTAAATTATTGTACGAAACCAAATATCGTGGTAAATCGATGTCGTTTGACAATGATAGCTGTAAATGCCTCGGTTTTTATAAAATCGTTTTGACAATTTAAATTAGAAATTAATAATAACCGAATTTCCAACGAACTCCTTTTTCAACAAAACTAATTTTATAAAATCTGTAATGATTTATTATTGTAGTATTTCAATTTTCAAGTTATTTGGATTTATTTTGTGATCATATGGAATTTCAATGCATGTTGATTCACATATATGAGTATTAAAGAATATTCAAAAACGATCTCGGAATTTGATAAAACCTTTTTCATCGTGTCCGGAATATTGTTTTATGCTAGTATTTCGAATCTCATCCCAAACGGAGGTTGTATGAGATTGTTTTAACACATTACTTCGTGCCTAAGTTCGTTAAATAATATAATATTCCATCATTGCTTATAAATAGGAACAATCTAACCCTAAAAACCTTGGTCAACATGTATTCCGTGGTCAATAAATCCTATGACCAGCGCCTTTATTTATTTTTAAACGGTCAAGAGAATTCAAACCTTTCTTTCCTCTGATCATCTAATCCACACATTGATTGAAGAAATTTTCAACAACAGTTATGATCAACTCGTCGAGCTCTTACATCTCAACGGTTGTGATGGAGTTTAGATAGTTGTATTGTAGTCATCGAAATTCCACCAGGAAATTGGCTCGTTTTATGATGGATTACTGGTGAACAGAGCGAACGAGTGGAGCGAGCTTCATGGTAGAGGTAGGTGACATCGAGGCCTTTGAGGTGGCAACGTTGGATGATGCTCCGGCATAGCAGCAGGGTGGTCATTTCGAACCCTAACTATTGAAATGGGTTTGGTTGTAATGGAAGAAGAGCACGAAAGAAGCAGCAGGAAGAAACATTTTGGTCAACAATTTAATATTTAAGTATGTGATTAGTTTAAAATAATAAGTGGATTAGGAAATTTAATTATCAAACTAAAATATGGTTAATAATTAATTAAGGAATTTCGGCCTGTGTATTATAAACCTGAAACTAGTCGGCCTTATCAATTGGTTAATCAACACTTAATTTAGTGATTAGAAGGATTAAAATATAACTGGAAGTTAAATATTTGAATTAAGTTATGTGTTAAAATGAATGTATGCAGGCGTGGGCACTGCTGAACGAACGTGTGCAAGAGGGAAAAAGGAAATCGACCATCTTTTATCTAAAGCAGTGATTCACTTGAACAATTTAATTAATTATTAAGTAAGAGATAAGGAAATTTAATTATAATTTAATTATATTAACTCTGAATATCTAAAACTCACTCATATATTAACAGAATTGAACCGAACTTGTTGCGTTACAATCGTGGCGACGGGCTCAACATCATGGAACTGTTCTAGACAGGAATGGAGGCAACATGAATTTACAGTTAAATTAAAACAACTTTTTAATTTAACTGTAATTGAACCACTTCAGCGATAAACGGAATCAAGGTGAGTTAAACTCACTCAGTTGTCCACTTATATTTTATATAAGTCGGGTTTAATATTTGTATGCTATGATTGTTTATTGTTTGATGATTACTGAATGATATATATATATATATATATATATGGGGAGGGTTCCGCTACACCTCTTATATTACACGTGAACTCTCCCCCTGAATCTCATCCACTCATTCCCCCACTCATTCTTTCTCTTCCCACTAAGAAGGAATATTCAAATGGAAAGAGAGAGAATGAGTAGAGGAATGGGTGGATGAGATTCAGAGGGAGAGTTCACGTGCAATATAAGAGGTGTAGCGGAGCCTTCCTATATATATATATATATATATATTGACTGAACCAATTAAATTAAACGATTCGTTTAATTTAATTAAAACTAAATCGTTATTTTAACGATTTGAAACCAATTGAGGTAACTTACCTTGTTGGTCACTTTTATAAAACAAACGTGTTTATTTTAATGAATGGTTTGAATTATTATTGTTGTGTTAAATTATTATTTTTTACTGTTATTGAAATTATTAGTTTAAAATTGGATAATTCTTATTGAATGATTTTATTTGAGGTAACCTATTTGGATGTAATGAAAAAAACAGGTTGGAGGGATCCTACTGGATTCCTCACCAGTAGTTAAATTTTATTATTATATTATATATGTCAAAATATGAATTTGTGATGCAGGGATTGACATGTTGGAGGAATCCAATAGAATTCCTCACTAATATTGATAATGCTTATCAATATGATTTGTTTTGTTCATTTGGATGTGAAATTGGTTAATATTTCACAGTTCGGTACTTCAGTAGATATTTAACCTCTTTAGTACCGATGATCAATTAAAGATTTTTGGAAATCGATATTAAATCGATTGTGAACGCTTTCAAAGTTATATTTTTGAAATATGAGGCTTATTTTAATATTAAACATCGAAGATTTATATATGATTTTATAACTATTTAAATTATAAATTAATTGGAATTCCAAGTTATTAATAAATAAATGGTTAAATGGTATAAACGGAATCGGAGTGTTAAAATGATTGTGAAGAAGCGTAAGTGGCACACATAAAAAAGGATTTAAAATGTTGAAATGGACTGATGGTATTGGAAAATATTGGAATATATTGAAAAGTGATTTTCATAATCAATGAATGTTTTTCTGCAAACGTGTTTATAAATATACGAAATGTGATTAAATAACTATTCGTGAATGAGATTAGTGAATAAATAGAAACGGGATATTGAATTGGAATGTAACTAGATTTGGGGAAATACTTAATAATTTAGTTTTTAAGGCAAGATTGACCAAAATGAGTCAAAAATGGAAATACATACAAACTGAGTTATATGGGGAATGTCGTGAAATGGATATATATAATAAAAAGGTTTTTGTAAATGAAAGGTTAAATGATTTTGTAAATGAAAGATGAAGGGTTTTTGAATGGAAACTATAATATTTATTTATATAAGTTAAGTCGGGCTATTTAGTTAATTCTTGTGAAATGATATTTTAAATAAAATTGGAAATGTTTACTGAGATTATAAAGGAGTATACTCGGCTTAAAAATGTTAAAAAGGGAATATAATGTGGTTTTTGAGAATTTGGAACTTGTTGTACGTTTGTTGAGTTAACTTTCGAGGTGTCAATCTAATGTTAGTTTCCACCTTCAATGTTGATACTGAGAGATTTATTCACTTACCAATTTACAATAAGGAGCCATGAGTAGAAGTCGAATGATAATTGAATATTCTTATATTAAATCAGAAAGGGGAAATGTTTTCCGTATATTGTAAGAATTAGAAGTTTTAATATTTAATTAACGACTGGTTAATTAAAGAGGCAAAATGATGATAGTATTGAACCAGTGAGTCTATTTTATTTTTATGGATGAATAGTTGTTTATTTGATAGTTAAATAACCAACTATCAAATCTGGTCTATATGCTTGTTGGTACGGAAAGACCGGGATCAAATTTTCCGAACCAGCAAATACATGGAAGATAGATGGAGCAGATGAAGACCGTTGATCTTCATGAGCGGAAGAACTACTTGTTGAATTTCTCTGGTGAGCTCCCAGAGATATTTCGACAGTGATTCTGTCGTGATTGGAATCTCCGGAGTGCAAGGACTACTCACTACTGATCCGTAGGGTGATAACTAGGATGTGGTAGGATGGTGCCTTCGGTTTGTCCAGTCCTAGGACAACTTGTATGGACGGATGTCTGACAGAGTATTTCCATAGGGATCGCATACGTTGATTTCTTCAAACGTACCACAGTTGTGGTGGAGAAGGGGACTTCTTTTAGCTTAACAACTAGAGTATTTTTAGAGGCGTCAATTAGTGATTTTCTAGCGGATCTGATGATGTGGCATTCAAAGTGAATGGTGGACAGATGTTCTAGAAAGATAATTATAACCTCAAGCCTCACAGCTGAGAAATGACAAAAATCAGGCAGGTAGCATGGATAAGTTGTTCGCTCCTAATTAGGATGTATCGTCACCATCTAAAGAAAATTCATATTTGTTATTCTTTTCGCTTTTGTATCTCCCAAGAACGGTTATGTTGGTACCAACCGTAATGTGACAGTATATTTGGAACATTCAAGCAAATGAATGGCCGGTCTTGTGTGGCCGAGTTGCAAGATGTTCTTGTTGAACTCCAGTGTATCCCCTCCAGAGTACACTAATCGGAAGGTGGTTCTAGTTAGAAATCCAATATCCAATAAGCGCCCGCGGTTTCTGATTGTATAAGACGTATGTAGAGCGTGAGATGCAAACGTTCTGCCAGATTGCTATTTATTTGATTTAGACATTATTATAATATCAAAAAAGATATGGTTTCAAAATGTTTTGGGTTATTGTAAGGTCAAAACCGTTCGTGTTTAAGTGTGGACTGATATTACGATTATCCTTTTCTTTCGTAAAGAATTTTGACTTTAAAATCAAGTTGGATGATCCCTTAAACTTAGTGAATTTTCTCATGCTGGTTCATCAGACTGATCCTAGCGTTTGCAATGCTCGGATTTGACTGAGTTTTACAGGTTCAGGTTATCGGATGCTGTGAAGAGGCGAGATGGAAGAGTTCAGATGTATGATATTAAATAGTATTATTCTGCTGTGTGATTGTACATGAGGACAGACTATTATAACTGTCCAGATGTGCTGATGTACTCTGATGATTGTAAGTTTTATTATAAGCTCTCAGTAAAGGTTTATTTTTATTTTATATTTTGTTCCGCTGCGATGTGAGTGTTGGTTCTTCTTCTTTTTCTATTTTAATATTTTTTTTCTTTCTTTTCTCACCTCTAATTTCTTTCTATTAACTATCTGGTGTTTTTCGATACTTGAATTTTGGCAAGCAATATAGGTTTATGTATTATTGTCAGAATTCGGATGCCGAATTCCAACCGGGTCGTTACAGTGGTATCAAAACATAAGGTTTAGTAATAACCTAGCTCTGTAGAGTAATTCGATAGAGATGAGGTTAGTAATACCCTAGATTAAGTTGAGTGTGTATTTGAGAGAGCGTATTTGTAAATTTTATATACAAGTGTTTTGTATTGTGTTGTTTGATCGGTTCAAGTGTTGAGAAGCATTGAACTGGTGATGGACACAATATTGTTTTGTAAAGAGAGTAAATAAAATAATTTTACTCAAAATATATTTTTGTATAGAATCGAAATAATTTTATTAAATAATTGAGATATTGGTTTGTTTGTTGATTGATTTGAATGGAATTCAAATTGGATTATGAATTGGAATGGTTTAATATAACCAGAAGAATTTCACATATAGAATTTGTGAATAAGAATTTTAATATGAGATTGAATGAATTAAAATTTGGTTAGAAAATTCAATTAATTAATTGGATTTGGCATTGGAACTTAACTAGGTTAGGTGAAATTAAATTAAGAATGATACTGGAATTAAATAAAATAGATTTGGAACTTGAAATTTGAATGGATATTAATTGAATGGAAGTCAATTTGATGTTAATCAATTATTATTGAAGTGTGTTTAACCCAGGTAATAGAAAGAAAAAAAATATTAATACTGAATGTAAATTCAATTGATTTGATTGAGTTGGTTGTGCATTGGTTGTTGATTGATGATTGATTATTTGTTAGATAGATTGAACATAATTCACCAATAGTTTAATAATAGAGTTGAATGAATTGAAAAATAAATTCTAGCATAATAAACTAGAATGAAACTGCATATGAATTGAAATTAATGATTTAACCATGTATTTGCAAATAAATTGTTACTACATGTTAGATTTTGGAAATTTGTGTTGTATATAACGGTGTTGTATACACAATTATATGATTTTTGTTTGATGATAACAACCAAATATATGTTATTATATATGTGTTTGTTACTGTACTATTTTAATACATACATCACAGATAGGAATATAATATTAAAATAGAATACGACAATACACGAATCCAAATATTCAACAGTATTTTATTTAAATATGATATTTTATTTCAATATTTAACAGTACAGATTAAAAACTCCACTATTTGCTCAAATTCATTGAAATACAATTCATTCACATACAATTCATTTTCACATTGACTGATATACGGACACTTATACTTGTATACTTTTCACTGCTAATGTCTTCAGTCTTTTCTCTTCACAGCATCCTCTCTGTCAGTCCAGTCATCATCTTCTTACCTGTCACAATGAAACATAAACACGCACAGTACACTGCAATAGAATTTAAACTGAATATATGCAAATATAAATTTTATTTTATTTTAAAATTTTTATTTGCCTCAGTTTTCTGGTGTGTTTCTCATCATTTTTCATGACTTGATCCGATTCATCTGTGTCTAGTCAGTTTGTATATAGTACAGGGACAGGAAATCTTGTTTGATGGCTGCATATACACACGTGTATAAATATACACGTGTGCACTGCCACGCCAATCAAAATGCAATTGAGGAGTAGCCGCGTGGACCAACTCAACTCAGTGCATATGAATATAGTCGAGAGCTCAAACAATTTTCAAAGCCAAACTTAAGAATTAGCAAAGTGGTCAAACAAAACATGGTCGAGCCATGTATGACAACTTCAAGTGTCATAACAGCAAAAACAGCATGCATGTTGACAAAGTGGACAGGTTCAAATCATTTTGTACAAGATGGTGCAACATAGCAGTGAAACATATGCAGGTTTACAAGGCAAGGCAACAGTGAGTGGTGCTACAGCTTAGAAGTGCATCAGTATGATCAATGATGCAGCAGTTTCAAGTGCAAAATAGGCATGGCATGTTTTATAGTTTCAGTTTCAAAGAATGGAAGGACACAATGGCTCATGTACAAGTATGCATACACAAAACAGTGGTGAAGACATAAAAATGCAAGTCAGATTCACAAGTGGCAGACGATACAGCAAAGACATAGTTAACATGTCAGCAAAATATAGTGATCAAGTCCGTATACATGTGTGAATGATATTCAACCAACAAAGCAGCATTAATGGAGCATGTCAAGTCAATGAATAAAAGTCGAGCACCAACCAAACAGCATTGTCAACACAGCATACATATTTCAGGTTCAGGGGAGTGTCAAAGCAAGCTCAAATAAACATGATGGTGAAGTTATATATGGCAACAACATGTAAGTTTGTAAAAGCTCAAGTCTGTGTATATATAAACAAGCCGGTGTGTAAATCAGTTCATGGCATAAAGTCCTCAAATTGAAGCTAGAATGAGCATGTTTCAGTAAGATAGTTTCTCAAGTGCAAATTGAAGCAACAGGTCAATGCTTAAATTCAAGTTTTCAAATGCAAGCTCGAGCACAAGTCAGGAAGCAAAAATGTTCATAAATAAAAGAGAGCAACATGCTAGTCAAACAAAGGCAACAATACTGGGAAGCCTACATAATACATCTCATGGGGTCAATAAAGGTCTAATATGGTCAAAAGTTTAGGTATGCAAGCATATATGGTGCACAGCAATACATATGGTGAAGCAAAAGTCAGTGTATACATGAGCACTCATGTTCATGTGCATTCTCAGTTTCACACAGCAAATTTGAGCATGAAGCAGTTTTAAATGCAATATCAAGTTTCACTACAAATCATGGGCAAGCATGGTTCATGGTGTATGGTGCAAGAAACATAAGTGTATAGACAACAAACTTCAACATGGGCAAATCAGTGCAGGGAAATCAGTGTCACAATATTTGGCAAGTGTTATATTTTAAATCGGACAGAAAATCAAAACTTTCCAGAAATGATGTCTTTCAAAAATCTCCAGAAATTTGTTTGGGTATGCATTCAATATTTCCCAGAAATTGATTGGCAAGGGATAATTAAAATTTTCCAGAATTCCTCAAAGTTTCCAAAGAACAATTTCCATGCTATTGTCAATTCGAAATTACAGAAAAGGCAACAAATATTTTTACAGGAAATACATTTTCAATCGACCGAATTCAAGAAGTGAAAATCTGCCTTTTAAAGGCAAAACTTGTCCACATTAAATTCATCAATTCAAGCCGAGAAACAGAACGGGCAAAATCAATTTAAGACGAGAATCAAAAGGGGAAACCACAAAAATCAGGCCAAGTCAATTTATATGAAATCAGAGTGTTTATAGGAATATATACTATCCTGTATATGTTCTACACACAGATTCATCATAGGCAGTGAGAAACCATCGAATCCACTAACAATCAATTCAAAGAACCCAAGAGTAAATCAAATAACTCACATTTTTCTTAAGGGATTCGATCGCCAGAGAGTGAGAGGGACAATCAAATCAATCAACAAAGAGGAGCAATTCTGTTCAATCATCAGCGAAACATCTCAACAAACTTCTGACATCTCGATTTGATTTGGGAAAAAAACAGGAAACCCTAGAATTAATCGCAGCCGCCATATTTTGTTTTCCAGAGAAATGGAGAATGAAATCGGGCAGTTGAGTTACAACATGGGCCGGCTAATACTAAGGGGCCATTCAAATGTTTAAAAGGGGATAACCCTTTAATTTATCTCCTAGGGTTCTTCTTTTCTATTTTGCTTTGTATTTTCTATTTTGTTTTTAAACCGTCTCAAACAGTTTCTAGAATTATGTAAAATCTAGGAGAATCAGTCAGGGTGTTGACTGCCAGTTTCAGAGTCTGTAAAATCTGGGTTACGGATAACAGGGTTGTAATTCGGGGAAATCTGATCGAGGCGATATCGGTCAGTCTAGGGTTTTGAGCGTAGGGTTAGTACAGGAGCAGGGAGTGCAAGTTTACAGGGTTTGTAAGCGGGATCTGTTCTATCACCTAGTAGAAACCTTAGGAATGCAGCAGTAGGCAGGGTTTTGCCGAAGCTGGGTATATCTGTGTGTGATTTATTTTCTGCATTTCTGTTTCTGCTATATTCTGTGATCTATTTATTATTATTATATATCTCGTTAGATTTTTAATTCAGTTAAAAACTGTGATAAACCCTATTCACCCTCCCTCTAGGGTTATCTAGATCCAACAAGTGGTATCAGAGCTGGTTATTTCTTTAACTCTAGAGTTATGGGTCATTCTAGTTGTCAGTCCATAGAGTGTCAGTCCAGTTCATCTCCAACTATTTTCGATGGAACGGATTTTTAAAACTGGAAATCCAAAATGGAATCTTATTTAAAATCTGTTAATATTAAATATTGGGATGTTGTTATCAATGGATTTGATAGTGTGGATATTACTTTCAATACTTGTGCTATGAAAATTATATTTGATTATCTTAGCACTGCACAGTTTAATCTTATCTGCCATTGTTTATCTGCACAGGAAATCTGAGATACTCTCAATACGAAGTATGGAAGATCTGACAACGGTAGCTCAAAACATGAGAAAGTCAACCCAGATTCAGAGTTCTGTTTAACAGGATTTACAAATAGAAATTCTGAAGGATCAGATAATGGAGAATCAACAGATGCTGAAACAGAAAATTTCTCATATGAAGATTTAGTTTATATGTGCATGGATTTAACTAAATCTGTTGACAAACTCCATTCTAAAAATAAATCTTTGAAAACTGAAAATCGTGAGTTGATAAGCCGAATTCATTGTTTGGAATTAAAACTTGAAAATGTTGTGAAATTTGAAAATTCTAATTGTGAAAATTGTTTGAAATCAAAAACTGATCTCGTTCATCTTGGTAATAACATTCGAAGGCTTGAAGAAGAAATTCTAATTTTAAAAGATAACAAGATTGAGCTGAAAGATGCAAACAATTGTTTACAAGAGGAATTTATAAATTTTAAGGCTACCAAAAATTTCAAACATGAAATTGCTGAAAATGATAGTTTGTTGAAAACAGATCTGATCTTAAAAGAGCTTGAAATCGAAATTGAAAATTTGAAGAAACTTGAATCTGAAAGTCGACAATATTTTGATTTTGAAATGGCTGAGTCCCAAATCAAAATTAAATTTATTGAAGATGAAAATATGATTTTGAAAACTGATTTTGAAAAGAATAAGATCATTAAAAACCGTTGTTCAGATTTAATGAAAGAAAATGGTCATCTTAAATTTAAAATTCAACAACTTGAAACAATATTGACTAAATTTTCTAACGGTGAAAAATCTCTGAATATGTTGTTGAAAAATCAATTCTCATCTGGAAATAAAAGTGGACTTGGCTTTGGGAAAAATAAGTATTTTGAAAAACGGAATTCAAACGATTTCAAAAATCCTTCAACCTTCTTTGAAAAGAATCGTCTTGATAATCTGAACAGTGATAATTTCAAAGGATTTTTGAATCCAAAGCAAAATGTAAACTTGTTTAGAAACAACCCTGTTTGGACCCCGAAAAGAAACAAAATGAATTCGTCTAAATTCAAACAGATCTGGGTTCCTAAAGGCTCCATGGTAAATTCTGATGGGCTGGTGTTCAAACAAGTTTGGGTACTAAAAGTCCGATACACAACTGTGAGTGGTTTTACTAATTTTGTTAGACCACTCAATCCCCTAAACACTTAGGTACTGGAGGAGGCTGAGGACCTGCTATTCAAAAGAGATTCAAATTCAAACTATTTTATGATTTTGTATCACTCAGAGTTCCTTGGCCTAGTCTCTTGAGTTAGAGATTCTGTTTTACATTGGATTCTGGTATGATCTCTAAACTCACCCTTGTAAATATTCTCTATTCTTATTTTTCTTTGTTTATTTCTCCTTTTGTCCCTTCTTTTTTTTCTTTGTTTTATCTGTTTTGATTTATCACTGCCATATTTTTTTGTTTCTTTATGGGCTTTATTAACTTCCAATTGCAGAAGTCATGTTTTTCTGGAAATTTGCTTCTCTTGAATAAAACTCTAATGTTTTTATTTATTTTTTCCAGATCTTGAATCCTGAAAATCCTTGCAATTGTTTTGATGTTTGTTTTCCGATTCTCTGAATTCATAACAGTGTTGATGCATTAATATCATATCTTGAACAATGTCATTTCGAATTCTAAATTTTTGAAGATCTGATTAATTAATGGAATTTCACTCACATCTCTGCTGTTTTGAGTTTCTTCTAACTCATTTTAGAAAAGCTTGAAATAATATACTCATTACAGCACACAACTACTTCTCAGTAGTGATAATTTCATTGATTTTCAGATTGGCTTGGATATTTTTTGATCTGTCTTGAATCATTGCTTATACCATGGTATTCACTGTTATTCATGATCATCTAGTTTAGATTTTTTGTTTGTTTGAGATCATTTGAAAATTCTGATATGTTGAATCTCACACACCTCTCAGATCTGAAATTATTAACTCTGTGTGATTGATTCATTGTATCTTATGATCTACATCGATTCAAGTGATTTCAAATAAATAATTTTTATTTTTGGATCATGAATATGTCATCAAACTTGATGTGATTATTCTGAAGAAGAAAAATTCCTTATGCTTGTCAGAAATACTTATGAAAAATTCTTTAAAAAAAATTGGTTGTAAATCTCTCTTTTATTTCATGGTTATTTGATTTAAATATTTGTTTGTTTAAAATCATTTGTAATTATTGATTTATTGAATCTCACACATATCTGGAATCTGAAACATAATTTGGTGTGATTGATTCATTAAATTTTGATATTTTCATATTCCTTCAAATGATTTAAAATAAACAATATTTTTAAATCTGGGATCATGAATCATCTTTTGTGACCATCTGAAACTTTTGTGAAACATTTTCTGACAAGTCTGCTGTGATATTGATTTCTGTGCTGCTCTGATACTGTTTTTTTTTTAATGTTTTCAAATAACTACTTGTTTTTTACTACTGCTATGATAGATGAAATTTATTTGCTAGTCTTGTCTGCTTGGGCCTTGTGATCGATTTTCAATTTGTCCGTGAAATCCTTGTTTATCTCCAGTGTGATTATAATCCTCATTAATAGGGACACCAAGTGGTATCAGAAGTGTCTTATATTTGTTTCACCCATCTGTACTCAGATTCAAATCTTCACCATGTATAAATCCACACACTCTTTTTGCCTTGTACACATTTTTCCCTCTTGTCGTGTATAGATCAGCATATTCCTCTTGTAATTGATTTTCAATTTTAGAATTATTTACTAATTATTCATTCAGAAATTGAAATCAATATCAAAATTGAACTGTATTTATAATTCATCAAAATAATTATCAGATTTTGAAATTGTGATGAATTGTGACTGCATTATATTTCACAACAAGAGGAGATTTTAATTATATTTTCATGATGGTTGAACATTTATTATAATGTCTTTGAATTGGCAATTATTTCACGACCATCTTCATTACCTATCATCCTTCTGTCATCCATTATTATTTTATAATGATATGGAGAGTTTAATATTTTATAAAATTATTTTTGAATAAACAGTGGAAATATTCGTGATAGAACTGGGACTACATTATTTTTCAGAATTAGTGATAATTGAAAATTTTCAATAATCCCAGTACAGTCGAGCATATTTCATAATATGATTAATTTAGAAATTTATTTCACAGTCCATCTCTGTACCTACCACATTTCTATCATCCATATTGGTTTTGTATACCGAGGAGTTTTACCTTTTTAAAGCTAAAAATAATAAATATAATTAATGCATAAGTGTGTCTCAAATCTCATTTAAAAATCCAAGCTCTGGTCATGCATGGTTATGAGACAACTTATAATTTAAGCTGCGACTGACCTCATTTAAAAAGCCAAGCTCTGGTTATGCGTGGTCAGTGTGCTCTTAAATAAAAAATAAATGAAAAGGAAAATGTGCTATAAATTGAAATAAATTTGAAATTCTCCTCTGTGTATAAAAACCAGCCTATCAATCCATCTTCTAATCTGTGAAATGTGTTGAAATCTTATGACGTATTATGATTTGTTGATTGATAGGGATTTGAGATTATACGATTTTATCACTTAAATTGAATTATTAATTATAGTCCAAATCCATCACTGTTTTTGTGCTTTATTTTTATAAAAAATCTTTTGAAAATAATTGGAAATGATTTTTTTTAAAACTCTCTCCATTATGTATGCAATTCATCGTAAATCTGTCATTCCCTAAAATGTGAAATATGCCACCTATTCTCAGAATATTATGATTTTTGTTTGACTGATTGTGATTGTGATGATCGTTCTTCCTCTTAAGCTGATATTGTATTTGTTAGTCATTTTTCATCTATATTTTAAATTCTATATCCTTTTGATTATAACAAAAGGGGGAGAATGGGTTGAGATTCTGATTTATGAGTGAATATTTTATAAATAATTTTAATTTTGAAAATTTATTATTCATTCATTTCACTCATGCATAGTTATAAGGGGAGTTGTCTACTGTAGGGGGAGCTAATAAATAGGGGGAGTTCAATATTCACTGTCATACACATTCATTATATTCAAAATCTTCATATTTGTTTGTCATCATCAAAAGGGGGAGATTGTTGTATATAACGGTGTTGTATACACAATTATATGATTTTTTTTTTATGATAACAACCAAATATATGTTATTATATATGTGTTTGTTGCTGTACTGTTTTAATATATACATCATAGGCAGAAATACAATATTTAAATAGAATACGACAATACACGAATCCAAATATTCAACGGTATTTTATTTAAATATGATATTTTATTTCATTATTTAACAGTACAGATTAACAACTCCACTATTTGCTCAAATTCATTGAAATACAATTCATTCACATACAATTCATTTTCACATTGACTGATATACAGACACTTATACTTGTGTACTTTCCACTGCTCATGTCTTCAGTCTTTTGTCTTCACAGCATCCTTTCTGTCAGTCCAGTCATCATCTTCTTACCTGTCACAATAAAACAGAAACACGCACAGTACACTGCAATAGAATTTAAACTGAATATATGCAAATATAAATTTTATTTTATTTTAAATTTTTATTTGCCTCAGTTTTCTGGTGTGCTTCTCATCATTTTTCATGACTTGATCTGATTCATCTGTGTCTAGTCAGTTTGTATATAGTACAGTGACAGGAAATCTTGTTTGATGGCTGCATATACACACGTATATAAATATACACGCGTGCACTGCCACGCCAATCAAAATGCAATTGAGGAGTAGCCGCGTGGACCAACTCAACTCAGTGCATATGAATATAGTCGAGAGCTCAAATAATTTTCAAAGCAAAACTTAAGAATTAGCAACGTCGTCAAACAAAACATGGTCGAGCCATGTATGACAACTTCAAGTGTCATAACAGCAAAAACAGCATGCATGTAGACAAAGTGGATAGGTTCAAATCAGTTTGTACAAGATGGTGCAACACAGCAGTGAAACATATGCAGGTTTACAAGGCAAGGCAACAGTGAGTGGTGCTACAGCTTAGAAGTGCATCAGTATGATCAATGATGCGGTAGTTTCAAGTGCAAAATAGGCTTGGCATGTTTTATAGTTTCAGTTTCAAAGAATGGAAGGAAACAATGGCTCATGTACAAGTATGCATACACAAAACAGTGGTGAAGTCATAAAAATGCAAGTCAGATTCACAAGTGGCAGATGATACAGCAAAGTAATAGTTAACATGTCAGCAAAATATGGTGATCAAGTCTGTATAAATGTGTGAATGATATTCAACCAACAAAGCAGCATTAATGGAGCATGTCAAGTCAACGAATAAAAGTCGAGCACCAACCTAACAGCATTGTCAACACAGCATACATATTTCAGGTTCAGGGGAGTGTCAAAGCAAGCTCAAATAAACATGATTGTGAAGTTATATATGGCAACAACATGTAAGTTTGTCAAAGCTCAAGTCTGTGTATATATAAACAAGCCGGTGCGTAAATCAGTTCATGGCATAAAGTCCTCAAATTCAAGCTAGAATGAGCATGTTTCAGTAAGACAGTTTCTCAAGTGCAAATTGAAGCAACAGGTCAATGCTCAAATTCAAGTTTTTAAATGCAAGATCGAGCACAAGTCAAGAAGCAGAAATGTTCATAAAGCAAAGAGAGCAACATGCTAGTCAAACAAAGGCAACAATACTGGGAAGCCTACATAATACATCTCATGGGGTCAATAAAGGTCTAGTATGGTCAAAAGTTCAGGTATGCAAGCATATATGGTGCACATCAGTACATATGGTGAAGCAAAAGTCAGTGCATACATGAGTACTCATGTTCATGTGCATTCTCAGCTTCAAACAGCAAATTTGATCATGAAGCAGTTTTAAATGCAATATCAAGTTTCGCTACAAATCATGGGTAAGCATGGTTCATGGTTTATGGTGCAAGAAACATAAGTGTATAGACAACAAACTTCAACATGGGCAATCAGTGCAGGGAAATCAGTATCACAATATTTGGCAAGTGTTAAATTTTAAATCGGATAGAAAATCAAAACTTTCCAGAAATGATGTCTTTCAAAAATCTCTAGAAATTTGTTTGGGTATGCATTCAATATTTCCCAGAAATTGATTGGCAAGGGATAATTAAATTTTTCCAGAATTCCTCAAAGTTTCCAAAGAACAATTTCCATGCTATTGTCAATTCGAAATTACAGAAAAGGCAACAAATATTTTTACAGGAAATACATTTTCAATCGACCGAATTCAAGAAGTGAAAATCTGCCTTTTAAAGGCAAAACTTGTCCACATTAAATTCATCAATTCAAGCCGAGAAACAGAACGGGCAAAATCAATTTAAGACGAGAATCAAAAGGGGAAACCACAAAAATCAGGCCAAGTCAATTTATATGAAATCAGAGTGTTTATAGGAATATATATTATCCTGTATATGTTCTACACACAGATTCATCATAGGCAGTGAGAAACCATTGAATCCACTAACAATCAATTCAAAGAACCCAAGAGTAAATCAAATAACTCACATTTTTCTTAAGGGATTTGATCGCCAAAGAGTGAGAGGGACAATCAAATCAATCGACAAAGAGGAGCAATTCTGTTCAATCATCAGAGAAACATCTCAACAAACTTCAGACATCTCGATTTGATTTAGGAACAAAAGCAGGAAACCCTAGAATTAATCGCAGCCGCCATATTTTGTTTTCCAGAGAAATGGAGAATGAAATCGGGCAATTGAGTTACAACATGGGTCGGCCAATACTAAGGGGCCATTCAAATGTTTAAAAGGGGATAACCCTTTAATTTATCTCCTAGGGTTCTTCTTTTCTATTTTGCTTTGTATTTTCTATTTTGTTTTTAAACCGTCTCAAACAGTTTCTAGAATTCTGTAAAATCTAGGAGAATCAGTCAGGGTGTTGACTACCAGTTTCAGAGTCTGTAAAATCTGGGTTACGGATTACAGGGTTGTAATTCGGGGAAATCTGATCGAGGCGATATCGGTCAGTCTAGGGTTTTGAGCGTAGGGTTAGTACAGGAGCAGGGAGTGCAAGTTTACAGGGTTTGTAAGCGGGATCTGTTCTATCACCTAGTAGAAACCTTAGGAATGCAGCAGTAGGCAGGGTTTTGCCGAAGCTGGGTATATCTGTGTGTGATTTATTTTCTGCATTTCTGCTATATTTTGTGATCTGTTTATTATTATATATCTCGTTAGATTTTTAATTCAGTTAAAAACTGTGATAAACCCTATTCATCTCCCCCTCTAGGGTTATCTAGATCCAACAATTTGTATAGTTACAGTTGTTAATAAATGAAGTGTTATTTAAATATTTCATATATCTGTTACTTCTATATTGAATTGAGTTGAGTACAGGTGTCAGATGGCTTAGAAATTTGAGTTTGGTTGCGGAGATTGCACGTAAATAGAGGAAGTATGCTCAATAGCGCTCGTAAAAGGTACGCCTACGAGAAAATATAAATTTTGATTTTTGAGTTTTTGTTTTCCGACCGTATGGGTCAGTGTATTATATTATTTGTATCTGCGATATCGCAGAAGTCCCTCCGTACAGGGGAGACTCTGCCGAATTTTTCCGGGAATTTAAGGTGTTAGAATTTTTTCGATATTTTTGAAAATATTTATTTACAATAATAATTGGTTTTCGATTTAACTTAAATTGGATTTTTGAAAAATGAATGGGTTTGTTACATTTTTCTTACGTTAGTAATTTCGGGGACGAAATTCTTTTAAGGGGGGAAGAATGTAACGACCCAGATTTTTCGGTCATTTGAATTTGAATATTTAAATTTATTTTAAATATTGTATTTGGAATATTAATGGATTTTAAAATTTAATTCATTTATAAAAACGAAGGCTGAATGTATAATTTATATTTAAATTAAAACGAGCTCGTAATGTCGCGGTAGTTCGGAATATGGAGTTTTGAACTTCAATTAAATATATAAGATCCGAAATAATTCGGAATTCTGTGAAACTAGAAACATTTGAATCTATTTGATTATAATTTTCTAATGGGAAAGGAAATTGGAGATTTCACATTATATATTGTTAGTTATGTCCAAATTAAATTTTCGATTAGACGTTCTAGAGTTCATTTATAAACGATAACCTTTATTTAATAAATTTAATAAGGATTTCTACATAATTTGGATACCGTTTAACTCGAAACTGTTAATGTTGGGTTATAAATCCATATTATTTATATGTGAAGCTATATGAAAATTTTATTTGGATATTTACGATAATAATAATTTATTATTATTTTGGAATTTAATTAATATTTTATTTTATTTATATAAACCTTAAGAAGGGACATTTTGCAAACAACCTCGGTTTTCGATGAAATTATTTTGATTAGAACCGTAACGTTGAATTATTGTACGAAACCAAATTTCGTGGTAAACCGATGTCGTATGTGACAATGTTAGCCATAAACGCCTCAGTTTTTATATAATCGTTTTGACGATTTAAATTAGAAATTAAGAAACCGAATTTCTAACGAACTCCGTTTTCAGCGAAACTAATTTTATAAAATCCGTAATGATTTATTATTGTAGTATTTCAATTTTCAAGTTATTTGGATTTATTTTGTGATCGTATGCAATTTAAATGCATGCCGATTCACATATATGAGTTATAAAGGAATTTTTACAAACGATCTCGGAAATTGATGAAACCTTTTCCATTATGTCCGGAATATTGTTTATTGCTAGGATTTCAAATTTCATCCCAAATGGTGGTTGTATGAGATGGTATTAACACATTACTTTCTAATGACCCTCAAATTCGAAATCCCTTTGAGTCGATCAAATACAATACAAATCAAACCCAAATTGCACGAAAATACAAACCATTAATAGAAAGAAGTTAAAGGGTGAGAAATAGAAAAGATAGAAAATTAGAATAGAAGAAATAAGATAGAAGGAAGAACTGAACAATATAGAATCTCACAATCGCAACGGAATAAAATTTAGTGTATATATATAACTCTTATAAATACAAAATTGTATCTCTACTTACAGACTTCATCAGAGTACAACATATGTACATCACAACAGAAATACACTTTATATATATCTAATGCTAAAGCCTCCTGCTCTAAGTTCCTTCCAGAATATCTGTAAAATCTTGAACTCCTTAACTACCCATACAAATTTGGGCACCCAAGAGTTTAGGGAAAACAAAGAAAAATAAACTCTGGGTCAGTCATGGGACTGGTGTGAGTAAATGAATTAAAACAGCTTGCTTATCTTGGAAAAATTCTTTTGAAAGAAAAGATAATCGTAAGACCGATCCACACATAAACATGGATAGTTTTTATCTTACGATAACCCAAAGCATTTTGAAATCATAACTATTCTGATATTATAATAATGTTTAGGGTTTCGAAAAATAAATCAGAATCTAGCAGAATGCTTGCATCTCACGCTCTACATACATAGTATACGAACAAAACCACACGATGCTTAGGGATAATGGATTTCCAACTATGACAAGGTATGAAACCACCATCCGATAGTGTATATCTAGAAAGGAATTCACTAGGTTCAACAAGAACATCTTGCAGCCAGGCCACACATGACTGGTCACTCATTTGCTCTGAGTGTACCAAATATATTATCACTAACTGTTGGCACTAACATAACCTTTCCCGGGTGATACAGAAGCGGAAGAAGTAACAAAATGAATATTCTCTAGATGGTGATAATATACCCTAATTGGGAGCGACCCACTTAGCCATGCGGCCTGCCCGATTTTTGTCATTTCCCGGTTGTGAGGCTTGAGGTCATAACTTACCTTTTATAATAACACATCTTCATTCACTTTAAATATCAGATCGTTAAACCCGTTGCTACACTCTGAAATCCCCCAATCTCCGAAGCGACAGATAAGCCCGGAATGTATGAGAACATGACCCATCAGTACACTGAACAATAGAATATTTCATTGCTTTTACATCAATTTACATCAGAGTACGAATAAATAATACACACAACGGAAATACAAATGTATAAATACAATGCACAGCGGAAATACATCGACTACCATAACTGAAAGAAATACACGGATATAGAGCCTTCCGAATATAGCTCCAGCCATAATCCAGGATCCTGTTAAATAAAAGAATCTGCAAAACCAAAACTACTGACTGCCCATGTGGAAAATATAGGCCCACGAGACCATGCCGTATAACACGGAACGGGTTTACTCCACATGAGCCTCAGTTTAAAATAAAACAACTTTATGTTTTTTGAAAAATGAAGCTATTATAAGACACATGTCCCATCACACAACGCAACGCAAGCCGGAGGATAGAGTTTTACCTTATAATAGCCAAACATGCTTGGTACATTTTAAAACAAATCATTTTGATATTACTATAGTGTATAATGTCAAAACAGCTTCAAATAAAAATGTATCAATCATAGACGACATAGGTACCATATATTATGTCGCCATACTGGTTTTATAACTAAAACCGAAAAATGTCGTATTGGAAATTGGATTTCCATCATGAACCAAGGCAAGGGATATCTCCTTCCGATTTGAGACACTCTAGCCCTTTCCTCAGGATTTAGCCGCAACTGCACCTGGAATCTGGCAGGGCCATTCCACACTTACTTTAGCGGATTGGTTATTCCTGAACATACGTTTCCCTTCCCTATGGGGCATAAAATCTGGTCAGTACGTCGACCATATCAAGGGCCACTAGGGACTCAAATCCGAGGCGCCTCGCAATCCATCATCCACATAAGTAAAAATGTCTAGGCTCCATACCATGACACCACTCCTAGCTAGAAAGAAATGCATGCACTCCCTGCGGTACCTCATCCCATTTCTGGTTCATACCGGGGTGTGAAGCTCGCGAATTAACGCTATACACAAAGCTATGCTACTTAAAGCCGTGCCTTGATCGTCAACCACAAGACTCGGCTTTTAAACAAAAGACTTGATCATTTGCATCTCAGCATGCCATACCGACAATTCACGCCATACAGCTGATGTCTATCAACATATAACCTCTAAGCTCGTACGTCTCAGAGAAGGGTGTTAAGCAAGGGAATAAATTCTCCACCACCAAACAAATATATATTTAATAGAAATCAATCAACACAGAATAAAATCCAATGTCAGACACACATCCATTTACAAGTCCATTCTGGGTCTGAACGAAACCGGAGGCACCTTATTCCTTGTCCCATATGTCCAATACAGGAGAGAGGCCCTCGCATATCCGGTCGATCTCCAAGTACGTCTGGACGATCACCACTTATTACCTTGTCTTGGGTGTACAACCCAATCAAGACATCAGTAATCATCCATTCGATGTGAAGATCTCCGGTCTTCAACCACCGTCTTCATCGTCGACTTTCAATCGTCGTATTAATTATTCAGAATGGGTTAAACCCGGTCTTTCCGAATAATTCACATATCTTATAATCAGGTGCTATAAAAATACATCATACGCCTCATTCCAATCCAGAATATTCTTTTATTCAAATATTCATATCTTTAGGGAAAGGTTCCCATTAATTTTATCAAAGATAAATTCTTTTAAATTTATTCTTTAAATTTCCTTTGGATATCAATTTCAAAAGATTTTATTTTATTTTTCCACAATTCTAAACCAAATTAAGGTTTATAAAACTAGTCAGGATTATCGAGCCATACCGAAGTAATCATTTATTTTGTTTTCCCAATCGCAACCTACTCATCCCATGGAGCAAAACTGGTAGTACCCCATATCTAACACCCACGGTTTTATTGGTAAATTTAATTACTATTTCACGTTCAAATCTAATTAAAGATTTAACTATCGCCTAAAGTAAAACTGGTGGTACTCTATTCTCGATCATTTCATGAATTCAATAAATTTAATTATCCCATTATCATTCCAATCTAATTAAAGATTCATTAAAACTCCAACTTGGCTTTAATATCAAAAACCATTACTTTATGATTATTCAAATTTTAGGAAAATTAATCCTGTCATTAACTGGGTTAAAGAACCTATGTCATTTAAAACATTGTTCACGATAAACCCCAATCAGCTTCCATTAACTATGGAATCTTCACGGAAAACATATCAATATATAATCGATATAAATTTTCATATCAGACTAATAATATAAATGGAATAATGACAAGGCCTTTTAAATTCCATATATAGTAATGGTCTTCCTTTACATAAGCTCATCTCGATTATTACCCAATCGAGTTCCATTCAATTCCAATTTAATATATTAAATTGGAAAACTTTACTTTGGAAAATTTCCATTAAATCTTAATAAAAAGATTTATAAATTCCAAATCATCTCTTCACTGTTAATTGGGTTTTAAGAACAAATGTTATTTAAAACACAGTTCACGATGAACCCAAAATCAACTTCCATTTCCATTCCAATTAAATTAATTAATCGATAAACTTCATTAATCTTAATTAAAAGATTTATTATTTTCTCAACGGGGTTTAAAAACAGTGTTATTGAAGACACCATCCACGACAAACCCAAAATCCAATTTGGTATTAAATACAAGGCTCTGAATAGAAAATAATATTGGCTTATATTCTATATCAAATTCTGAACTAAGGATATCGTATTGGGAATAACGATATCTGTATCTTCCAAATTTCTCAACAATATCCATATAATCACAGAATCCAATACCGAAGTATTCCGAAGATTATTTCCATTCAAAACCATTCCTATTCATACGTTGGAAATTTTTTGGTTAGTTTAAAACCCATTTTTAATCCAATTTATTATTTCTAAAAATAATTAGATTATTATTCTAGCTATTAACTAGTTCATTTCAATAAATACATTATTATCTTTTCAAACTTGGAATTTTTTCATCCAAATATTTCTAAATCATTTATTATGATTTTACACAATTTTTGCATATTTTTAATAATTTTATTAAGGCCCTTACAGTCGGTTTCCAATATCGACCACCGAACTGCATTCATAGCGAACTTTTCTGAAATTGATTTGGACATAAATCCAAATCTGACCATTCAAGTTTAAATCTCTTATATTTGTTGGAAAGCTCTTTTCGATACGAACCCAACGGTTATGGTTTTAGGAGAATCCGACGGTCGTATCTCTGTTACATCAATTTGAAGTTAATGGTCGAAATTCGCGAACGGTCGTTGCGCGGCACGTTCTATTCAGGCCATTTAATATATATATCGTCGAATTCTATTTAAAACATATTTTATAAATCGTTTATAAATTCATTTTAAAATGATTTCAACTTCATTTTCAATTTTAAATCAAAATTGAATATTCTTTATCATTATAAAATTAAAATGATAATATTTTCAAAATATCAGATTTTGAAATCAGTTCTTTTATTCATTTTAAAATGAATAAAATCGACAGAAAATTTCGCTCGAGTTAAAATAGTGTTTCTATACTTAACCCGGCTTCAAATCTTTATATATTTTCGTGTCCATCCAAAATCGGACATCAAAATCATATTTTGATTATTCCCTGAATATTATTTTAAAATATTTGTCATTTTAAAATATTCTTTATTTTAAATTATTCCTTATTTCTAAATCGGAATACGACTGAACCAATTACCATATAATCTTTATTATATGGATTTCATACATCGCATGTATTCAACAATAATGATAAATAATCATTAACCATTCAAACATCATCCAGATTGCATTTTACAATTGTATAAGCATTAAAACAAATGAATAACGCTCATCGCAGCCTGTCAACCCATCGATTGACATACAACTAAACATTGGGATTAATGTATGTCAAATATCATCCCAATACCCGTGTGGGGTTTTCAAACAACAAATACTGATTATCATTTGTGCAGTTGGGCAATGTGTAAAATTTATCGTCCTAATCAATATCAGATAAATAGGTGTACATAAACAAGCCTTCCGACTTGTAAATAAATATATATTCCAATTTATTTTTATGAAAATTTTAGATACATTTTATATAAATAATGTATATGTTTGAGTTTCAGTTTCAGAAAAATTCGGCATTATAACGGCGCGATATTAGAACCAGAATAATGTCTAGCATTATCCCTCTTCTGATACTAGCTCGCGCCATACACAACAATCAATCAATCCAATAATACCACAATACAATCAATTTTTCCATAACACAATCATATCACATAGATCATCCAAGGTTTGTACAAAAAGTAGTGTTAGGATCTACTAAGCCCCATCTACAACCTAGGATATAATGACGTAACAAAAATGATTTGAGTGAGAGAGTTCTCACCTTTGGTTTATACTCCATCAGTCTTTAATTGACGGTTTTGGTACCGTTTGGATTTAAATTTGCTCCAAATTCAAACAAACTCCAAATTGGACCCAGTTAGTTTTGTTGTGAAGCTCTCGACTCCACGATCGCACGGATCCAATTTCATGCAAATCAGAGTTCGTTACAAAAAGTTATTGACGTATAAAGTTTGTATTTAAAAATTAAAATAAAAATTTGAATTTTTAAATTCTCACGTTGGTTCCCCTTGGTCAGAGTCTCGCTGCCGCCTGGGTCCACCTGGGCGTTGCCGCCGCCTGTTGGCACCACCGCCACTCCACGGCGTCGCTCCCCTCCAGACCTTGCCACCCCTGGTGCCTCCAATCGCCAGAAATCGAAGAAAGACCCAAATGGACGTCAAACGCCCTAGTTCCGCCGTCGCTACACCAAAGGATCGCGGACCACCGTCGTTGCCTCCGCCTCGCCAAGCCGCACCACCAACGTTCAAACCCCTCCACCTGAAAACGCCTCAGGCGATCGGAAATTGACGATCTTCTTTCGCTGCTCGCCAGAAAACAACTTCCACGTTGATCTCGAAATTCCCACCACCAAGATCATCTTCAGCCAAAATAACCTGAAGCAATGTTGTAGCCCTTCCTCTCCTCTACATGTTTCTCTTTGGTGCCATCATCAAACACGCAACCGATTGGCCACAATTTCACAAAAACCGAAAACCCATTTCTGGTTGTTGACCATCGATTTCTCCTAATCCATGCAACGATAGGTCTTAGAATTTTTGTGGTAGGTAGAGACCATCATAATCTACAATACCCAGAAACCGTTTGGGATAATTGCTTGGGGATTGAGAGATATAAATCACTTTATGTTCAGGGCTTTTCTGAAATTTTTCGGAGGGGCTACTGAGAAATTTTTGAGGAAGAAGATAAATGAGGATTTAGGAAGTGGAAAAGATGTTTTATAGTAGTAGGGTAGGATTTTATATTAATTTTCTAGTTCACGCTGTCCCCGATCGACGGTTATCGATGCCACGGGCACACACAAACTCTGTTGGCGACGAAAATTGACATGCTACTATGTCTTGATGATACGGTCCCAACAAAACTAGTTTCGTCAAATTCTTAGTCTGTTTGCTCAAAAATCCCTGTTTCTGGCTTAAATGACTGATCGATTCACAATTTATTGTGCACGACCACATACTAGCTCCAAAAATTACGAAAATTGGAACCTAGCAATAATTTGACATTCCGGATCCAACAAAAGCAGTTTCGTTGAAAACGGAGGTCATTTTCAAAATGGCTATTTTTAAGGGCTATATATTATATTAAAATGTATATATATAAACTCCGTAGCAACTATTCTAAATTTTAAACTGGACATAACTTTCAATTTATAAAGTGAAATCTCGGTTTCTTACATTCGTTAGAAAGATATAGTTAAATGGGTTCTAACGTTCCTTGTTTTACTAAAATCCAATTTATTTTTAATCATATACATTCAATTGAAATTTAAAATCGAATTTTCAAACTACAGCGCCATTTCAGGCTCCGTTTTATAATTAAAATAAAGTTATACGTTCTAACTTCGATTTAAATAAATTTGAAATCGTTATTCTTTAAAATAAATCATTTAAAATAATCTATATCCATTAAAGTAGCTGAAATAAAAAAATTAAATTGGTTCAGAAATTCCGGGTTGTTACAGGTAATATTGGTTGAGTGATTGACAGATGGTTTAAAAATCAGTCGTTTTTAAATATGGATTTACTATCAGGTAAATAGACTGAAATGAAGTTATAAAATTTGTTTTATAACTGAAAATAGATTTTTGAAATCTATTAATTTGAATAAAAGTTTGGAATAATTTATTTTGGATAAAAGCTTATTAAAAAGGAAATTTATATGCTTGTTTATTATTTAAGTTTGTAAATAATTATTAGACGTTTTTATAAGTCAAATTCTTACGTAATTAGATTTATAAGCAGTTGAGCAGAAAACAAAGTAACAGCTAAGAATTGAATTAATTATTCTAAGAAACAATTAAATGAATTTATTTAAATTAATTGTATTATTAATAATTTAAAAGTGAAATTAATTGGAAATGGATTAAAGAAATAATCGTGTTTTGAGTTGACCAATTGACTGTTTCAACTAGAGTTGATTATTAAGTTAGTTTGTCGTCATTAACCGAATGAAATGGTTTAATTGATATTTGTTTTATTTTAATAAAATTTTAATAGAAGAATTTACTATTTAATTTAGTTAATAAAGAATCAAACTACTTGTGTAGTAGTTAATGATGAATAAATTATTATTCTAATTAATAATAATTTAAGAGATCACTATTTAAGTGATATTTATTTATGAAAACAATCAAGTTTGAAATGGAATATAGTTAAATTGTTAAAGGAGGTTATGAACGGGTTTTAATATATAAAACCCGGGTTTTATGAATTAAGTTAAAAAAGGTATTTTATGCGGACCTGATAGCTTAAATTAAATATTTACTTAACATTTGAATTAAGTAAAAGAAGTTGAGATAAGATGGGGTTTATATTAAAACCTGAGATTTATAAACAAGGTATATAGAGGAAATGAGAAGTCTAAGTGTTGATTTTGATTTGGCTATGCTTAATAATGAATTAAGTGAAATGGAATTGAAACGATATTTTCAAGCGGAAAATGGTTGAATAGATTAGAAAAACGGATTGTTAAAAGTGAATTTGGTAAAGGAGTGAGTAATGTAATTTTATAACAAAAATCTGTGTTATAAAATGAATTGTTAAAGAAGTAGAAGTTAAAGGTGATGTTTTTGTAAGAAATTGCTAAATCAATGAATTAAGGAATAATGGTTATGTTTAAAAGGGGAGATTTTCAAAAGTAAGATTTTTTTAAAAACCATATTTTAAATAAAATAGTTAAATAGGATGTGTTTGACATTAGAATAAATATCGGTTTTTGAATTACAACTCATATCTATCTTAGGATATGAATGATTTGATCAAGGTATGAGAGGTAATTAAATTACCCCAACTTGAATGACTTCAGGATTATCTAAGGATGATATTTGTTGTAATGGTAAAGAGGTTAGCTATAATTTATTATTTTCGTAAGAGAAATAATAACATAACGTTAATAAAAAGGACTGGAGAATATATATATATATATATAATGAGATTTCCGAAGTAACGGAAATAAAAAGACTTGAGGTTATGTGTGTATATATATAATGATGTTTCCAAAATGAAGGGAAATAAAAGGGAATTGTGTGAAAATATAACGATGTTTTCGAGATGGAAAGAAAACAAAGAGATGTGTATTTAAAATAAACTATTTAAAAAAAAGTGTCGAGTTTGTTTTCAAGGGGAACAAAGAGATTTTCATTATAATTATTTTACGAATAATAAGTTGGACTGATTTCCCAATTATAAATAATGAATAATGGGGTAGAGTACATTTTGCAAATGATAGTAAGATAGGAAACTTGATATGATTATATGATATTTTTCTTAGTACAGAGAAAGGGAAATGATTTTTAATATAATCATATATAAAAATAAGAAGTGGAAAACTATGTTTGAATTATTGAAGGATTTAGAAGTTTTTAAATTAACCATTCGTTAATTATTTTTAAATAAAGAAGCCAAGTGATGCTGAATACTGAACCAGCAGATCTATTTTTATTTTTATGATTTAATGGTTGTTTATTTGATAGTTAAATAACCGACTATCAAATCTGGCTGATACGATTATTGGTACGGAAAGACCAGAATTGAATTTATATTTGAAAAACATTCTGACTAATAAATACGAATATATCAAATGATGATCAAGATGGAGCATGTGAAGACCGTGGATCTCCATAAAACGGAAGAACCGCTAATAGTCTTGGGTTAGCTCCTAGAGATAAGTTGTGGTTGTGTCATGGTTGGAATCTACGAATTGCAAAGACTACTCGTTGTTGATCCATATGGTGATACCTAGGATGTGGTAGGGGTACCTTTGGTTCATCCTGTTCCTGGATGACTTGTATGGACGGATGTCTGACGGAGTATTTCCAAAGGAATTACGTTTGATTTCTTCAAACGTACCAAGTTGATGACATAGATGGAAAATTTCTTTCTCTTAGCAATTAGAGTATTTTTGTAGGCGTCAATTAGTGATTTTCTGGCGGACTGACGATGTGACATTCAAAGTGAATGGTGGCCAGATATTCTAAAGGTATTTATGACCTCAAGCTTCATTAACCGGGAAATGGTAAAAATCGGGTAGGTCGCATGGGTATGTGGGTCGCTCCCATTATGGTGTATTGTCACCAATCTAGAGAATATTCATATTTGTTCTTCTTTTCGCTTCTGTATCTCCGAGGAACGGTTATGTTGGATCCAACCGTATGTGACAATATATTCAGTACTCTCAAGCGAAATGAGGAGTCGGTCATGTTTAGCCTGAGTTGTAAGATGTTCTTGTTAAACTCGGTGTATTCCCCTCTAGAGATACACTGTCGAGAAGATAGTTTCCCATACTTTGCCATGGAAATTGATTCTCCAATAAGCGCCTGCGGTTTTGATTGTATACTATATATAGAGAGCATGAGAAACAAGCGTTCTGCTAAACTGATAGTTATTTGTATTTAGACATTATTATAATATCAGAAAAGATATGATTTCCAAAAATGTTTTGGGTTCTCGTAAGGTAAAAACCGTCCGTATTTATGTGTGGATTTGGTCTTATGATTATCCTTCTCTTTCAAAAAGATTTTTGACTTTAAAAATCAAGTTGAGTGATACCTTAAACTTAGTGTGTTTTTTCTCACTCTGGTTCACCAGACTGATCCGGCGTTTGTAATGCTCGGGTTAGCCCGGGTTGTACAGGTTCATGTTAGCAGATGTTGTGAAATCCGAAGACAAGCTGGAGGAGTTCATACATATGATTCGTATTAATACTGATTCCGTTGTGGTTGTATATGAGGACAGGTTATTATAACTGTCTAGATGTATGATATACTCTAATGATTGTTGGTATTATTTCAAGCTCTCAGTAAAGATTTATTTCTATGTTATATTTTGTTCCGCTGCGATGTGAGACTCTGTCTTATGTTAGTTCTTCTTCTTCTACTCTAATATTTCTTTCTTTCTTATCTCACTCTCTAACTTCTTTCTATTAACTATTTACTTTTTTGTGCAATTTGGGTTGTAATTAGTTAACTCAAAGGGTACAAGAAAGTCAGTATGTTACAGTGGTATCAGAGCTGTTGGTTTAGTAATAACCTTGAATCTGTGGCGTAACTCGATAGAGATGGGGTTAGTAATACCCTAGATTGAGTTGAGTGTATATACATGAGAGCATATTTGTAATTTTATATACAAGTGTTTTGTATTGTGCTGTTTGATCAGTTCCGATGTTGAGAAGCTTTTGAACTGGCAATGGATACGATATTGATTTGTAAAGAGGGTAAATGGAATAATTTTACCCAGATTATATTTTTGTAAAGAAAAGAAATAATTTTATCAATTTATTGAGATACTGGTGTATTTAATGTGTTTGGTTGATTTGGATAAATTCAAGAATTTGAATTGAAACTTAACTTAGTTAAGTAGAACTAAATTAAGAATGATATTGAGATATAATAAAATAGATTTGGAATTTGGAAATTGAATAGATAATAATTAAATAGAAATCGATCAGATATAAATTGATTGATAATTAAATATATTAAACTTAAATAAATATTAATGTTTAATATAGATTGAATGATTTGATTGAGTAGTGTGCATTGGTTGTTGATTGATTATTGATGGTATGTTAGATGAATTGGATAAAATCAATCAACAATTTAATGGAGTTAAATGAATTGTATACTAGAGAAATGAATTCCAGTATTATAATTGGAATAAAACTACATATGAATTGAAATAAATGATTTCACCCTGTATGTGAAAAATGAATTGACGGCATGTTTTATTTCGGGAATTTACATGGTTATACTTGTTGGTAAATGAGATATCATTTAAATATATCATGAAATTGTTACTCATATGTCAAGTTGAGTTGAGTACAAGTGCCAGAAGGCTATGAGGATTGATTTTAGTTGCGTAGATTGCACGTAAATTGAGCAAGTTGCTCAATAGCGCTCGAAAAGGTACATTTATGCGAAAATATAAAATTTTGGTTTTTGGTTTTTGTTTTCCGACCGTGTGGGTCGATGTATATATATTATTTGTTCCTGCGATATCGCAGATGTCACTCTGTATAGGGGAGACTCTGCCGAATTTTTCCGGGAATTTAATGTGTTAGAAAATTTTGGAATTTTTTGAAATTTTTTATTAACAATATTGGATTGACTTTTGATTAGTAATAAGTTGGATTTTAAAAATTAATGGGCTTGTACCATTTTTCCTACCTTAGTAATTTCGGGGACGAAATTCTTTTAAGGAGGGAAGAATGTAATGTCCCGTATTTTTTGTCGTCGAATATTTAAATTATTTTATTATTTTAAATATTATATTTGGAATATTAATCGATTTAATATTGAATTCGTTTATTTAAAACAAAGTTTAAACGTTAAATTTTATTATAATTTAAAACGAGCTCGAAATGGCGCGGTAGTTCGTAATATTGAGTTTTGAACTTCAATTCAATATACAGGATCCGATATAAATCGGATTTCCGTGAAACAAGAAACGTTTAAATCTTGTTGATTATGATTTTCAAAAGAAATAGAAAAATCAGGATTTCGTATTATAGATTGTTAGTTATGTCCAAATCAAATTTTAAAATAATTGATATGGAAATCATCATTAAAATATAACGTTTATTAATTAAAATAATACGATTTTAATATATATTGTATATCATTTAACACGAAATCTTGATATCAAGTTGTATAAGTCATATTAGTTTATATATGGAGATATATGATATTTCATTTGGGATATTCACGGTAATAATAATTTATTTTTATTTAATTTGACTATTTTGGTATTTATATAATATTTTAATATATTATCTATAAGCCTTTAAAATAGAGATTTTGCAAACGGGCCCAGTTTCCGATGAAATTAGTTTCATTGAAATCGTAACGTTAAATTATTATATGATATCAAATTTCGTGGCAAACCGATGTCGTATATGACAACGGCAGCCGTAAACGCCCAGTTATTTTCTATAGTGCGTATTTAATTTAATTTAATTTAATAGAGGGGTATTTGCATATAATTTGAGCAGACGATCGAATTAAGCCACGCCAATTCCGTTGAGTTCGTATCGACGTTTAGAGTCATACTAGGCAGGTAGTTTGTTATTTTTGGATATCGAATATTTTGGTGTCCAAAATAGCGTTGTTTGGCATATAAAAATAGCGTACCGGGAAACAGTCTCGGAATGTGGTGAAATTTGTGTCATTGGATTCGTATTAATTAACTATTATAAATTACAATTTTCGTGTCGATCGGACTTACTGTTTGATCACGGCAACGATAAACGCCTTAATCGTTTATATTATTTTGGCTAATTTAGACAGGATAACTTTAAAGGAATAAACGGCTGCCCAAATGAACTCCAATTTTAACGAAACAAATTTCATTGGATCCGCAAGGAAAAGGTCTAGTAGAATGTCAAAGTTTCAAGTTGACTGGATTTATTTTGTGATCATGGGAAATTTAAACGCGTGATTTTTCTCTTGTGATTTATAAAGGACTTTTTACAAAAGATCTCGGAATTCGATGAAACCAGTCCCATCGTGTCCAGAATATTTTTCTATGCTAGAATCAGGAGTTTCATCTCGATCGGAGATGGTTTGTAATGGTTTTTGCACATTACCTCACTATGAAGTTTCATTTATTATTAATTTAATAAATGGGTTCACTATTAATACAACACAATTCAGTCAAACCATAGTGTTTCGTTCCACATGATCAAGGAATTCTCAGATGTCTCATCAATGAACGAACAAACATATTGTTCGATTCTTTCTTCCTTCCTATCTCAAAATCCAACAACCAAAATTAAAAACTCGTAAATACAACATTGTGCTACTCGATGAACTCCACGATTTGGTACCAGTGTGAGGAAGTTTCGTGATCTGTCGTGGTCAAAATCAGGACTTGAAGGCACCGGTTTTAGATGGGAATTGCAGCAGGGAGAGTCGACCAAGTTGGATGCGGGTTGGGGCGGAGATGGAGCTCAGGATGACCGTCGAGGTGGAGCATCTGGAGTGCGTCTCGGTCGAGCGTGATGGGTACGGGTTGAAACCCTAATTTGGAGAAATGGCGTGTTCTCTGGAAGCATGTAACTGATAGGAGCATGAGGTTCTGTTTTGGAATGAAGATGGGAACATTTGGGCACGTGAATAGTAGAGTGAAGCATGGTAATCGAAGTACTGATGAATGGTATGGGTATTATGAACAACGCATAAACTCGATGGAGAAGAAAGTTGGATACGTTGTAATTATTTAAGCAGAGCGAAGAATGGAACTAATTCAACTGAAAGTTGGTCTGATGATGGTATTAACAAAAAGTAATTAACCTTAGTTTAAATTTTATTAAGGATATAATGATTTAAATCAAATCATATATGCTACAGGTGACAAATTTGAAGCTGTAGGGAAGAAATCGACCACGGGAAGAAAACACTGTATCGGCCGATAATTGTATAAGTAATTAATTTATTAATATGATTAATTGACAATTTATTTATGTAATTAAGCGCATGCTTATAACTAATGTGTTTTCCAGAAACAAAGCATACTGCTGAAGCCATATTTATGAACAAAGAGGAACGAGATTAATTGGCTTGTTGTGTTAAAGTAATTAACTTCTAAGTTTTAATTAAAACATATAATCTTCTGATATAACTATATGCTTAAGCGTTAATGATTTCTTACTGTGTTGGTAGAATTAACAAAACAAGTTACAACGGAATCTTGGTAACGAACCCAACATTTTGGAGCTAATCTGGATAGAATGGAGATATCAGGAATTTACAGTTAAATTAAACGACTGTTTAATTTAACTGTAATCGAACCGCTTCAGCGAATAATTGGAATCAAAGTTAGCTAAACTCACTCAGTTTTTCCCATGCATATTTTATATAAGTCGGGTTTTATAATTGTGTGATACGGTTATTAATGGTTGATTTTTTGCTAATTATATATTCATTTGTTGATTTAACCGATGAAATTGAATCATTGTTTAATTTCAGTGAAACACCAAATCGTTATTTTAACATTAAGAACCAATTAATGTAACTTACCTTATTGGTCATGTTTATAATATAAACATGTTTAATTTGATTGTTTGAATTGTTTATTAAATGAATTAGTTGATGTTAAAAAGTCGTTATTTACTGTTATTAGTTTAAATTTATTATTATTTCATATTTCTATTATATGAACTGTTTAACCAATATGGATTGGACAAATTACTTATAACAACCAGCTTTTTTGACCGCTTCAAGTCGGTAATTAAACCTACTCAAAACGTTTAAAACGACGGGTAGTTATATAGCTTAGCATGTTTAAACAGAATAACACAGAATCACAGACACAAAATAAACAGTTTGCAGCGGAAATAAATTTTATACAATAATATCAGAGTTTCTTTTTTTACAAAATTTGTACAGTGGAAAATATTAAATATATATACATGATTTTTTTTTTCAGTTTTGACGAGTGCGCGCTGTATGCGTCTTCACATTCCTCTCCAGTTTTGTGTTGAATCTTTAAATCTGGAACACTTAGGACCTGACCTGAGCGTTCCATGCAAAACACTCAAGTCAGGATTAAACTTATTTCAAGTTAGCACACTTCGATAAACACATAAAAATAATCAGTATATTTCCTAATAATATATTAAATAACTTGAGCATATCAATTCAGTGAACTACCGAAAATAAATGGAACAAACATGGCATCCAATGTGGCACACATCTATTTCCAAATAGTAGGAAGCGGGTATAGAAAAATTACTATAGTAATTATTTTTATGGTCACAATGAAAGGGACACATGCCATAATTAAACATCAAGTGAGGTAATAAATGGCAGGCAACAACTTGAGTTAATGGTGCAGCATGAAAAGTAGAGGGATATGAAAATCACCCAGTTCAAATATATGCAATGGCAGTAACCCCAAATAGCAACAATATATAGTCAAGTGAAATAGCAAGCTAACATGAAGACAAAGTATAAGTGTACACAAATTTTCCAAGCATGTGTTCCTACAGAAAAATGCATGGCAACCAAAGGTGGAATATGCAGGGAAATTTCAAGTGTAGCATGTATGCAGAGTAAATTCCATGCGCGAAGAGTTCTAGAAGAAATAACGCAACTTGACAAGGCAGACATGAAAAATAAGACATGCATGCGACATGCAAAATGAGCGAGCGTTTCAAGCCCAAGGAACAGAGTATTATTTCATATGTTAAATCTCAAATGAACCCATTCGCCCAAAATATAAAGAATGCGCCACCAAACTTCGGTATGCAAGTGTATTTCATAAACATGTGCAAATTATGTTAGACATGAAATGCAAAAGTTTGTGACTTTTCACAGCAAATGGTTTATATAATTTCCAACGGTTTGGAAATCTCATGGTAAATCAATATCAAATGACTAAAGCACGTTGTTTTCTTTTTTTTTCATTATTCTATATTTTGTAGACACCAAGAGTTATCCTTAAGAAATTATTTGAAAGCTTGATTCACATTCTAACAAAAATGGTTATGATACTAACACACAAAGAAGAGGTGAAAATACCAAGGGACAAACGGTTTTAGTTCATGAGTTAGATCCTTTACATGAGTATGATGCTAACACGACCACTAAAATGTTTTAGATAAGGACATTCGTTATGTTGATGCTCGTATTCAAGAGTAAACCATTGAATGAATTAGTCTGACCAAAATATTCATAAATTGTCAATACAGATCCTATACATCATTACCGTACCCTTGCATCAAAACTTTTTCCAATTACAAAGCATAACAATACAAAGAACATGCAATGATGAATCAATTCAAAACAGCCAAAGACAATTGATAAACCAATAATATCAGTGTAAAAACCGAAGTCATACGCTTGAAATATTTTTAATCGTAAGAGTACTTACAATTGGTCAGTGGAGAAAAAGGACTCGACAATCATTATGGGTTCAGCAGGCGGCATCGGACAGAGTTTCGGCATAGTGGCGTTGATGAGCAGAGATAGGCGGCGGTGCTTCCATTTGGTGACATGCTGGTTGTTGCGAGCGACAGGAGGGATTCAGACTTTGAGAAGAGGCAGTCCACGGTGGAGTAAAGTGGCGGTGGCTCCAGGTGTTGAAGGCGGACGTTGAATCATTCAAGGAGGAAACGATGGGACAAGGTCAAGGCAATTTCGGTGGAGGGCGAAGCGAATCGATTATTTTGGAGGATGGAGCCATTATTTTTGAATTGGGAAAATGATTTGGATTTTTTTTTGGGATCTGGATCTAATCTAATGAGAAAAAAGGCAGAAGAGATAAAAGAGGAGAGAGGCAGTAGATTTGAAATGGATCAGGAAAGACACATTACTTTACTATATATAATATTGCAAGGAATAGAGAAAGAACGTAGAGAAAAGGGTAGGTAAATCAAATGATTCACTTTCCTTTATTTCATTTATTAAACGAATGAACGTGACCGGATTCAGAGAAAGGGACGACATTAATTTCAAAGAAACCATAGACTTATATTACTGGTTCAAACAGGTATGACGTTTCCAATCCGCATGTTTACCGTTTCAATTGCTATATTAAATTCAATTTATTGGTAACGGTCTAATTTATTTAAAATTTTCTCTATATTACAAACGAAACGAAATTTTGTACATTACTACAAAAATTCCTTCATTGCTATATTAAATTCAATTTATTGGTAACGGTCTAACTTATTTAAAATTTTCTCTATATTACAATCGATATGAACTTTTGTACATTACTACGAAAATTACTTCATTGTTATATTAAATTGCACGTATTCCTAATATCAAATTTTCATAATTAAATTTGACGGCAAAATTTTACATAATATTTCGAGTAACTGTACCATTTAAATCGTACATTATTAAAATCGTTGAAACTTCCATTATTAATGTTTAATTTTAATTTACTTAAATTGAACAAACATATGTATTTTCATGTACGGAATTAAAGTTTGAATTTAAATTCTAACGCCAACCATTTCAATATTATTACGTTTATTATTTCACGATTGACAACTATCTTTCCTTTTATAAATAATACTCCAAAGTTAATAATTCCACAAAATTTAAAAATTGTTTCCATTGTAATAAATCATCATTCATCTAATCATAAATTGTTTTTTATTAGAAATAAATTTGAAATCGTTTATTAATAATATCCTAAAATTTATTTTCAAACCATTTTAAATTCAAGGATTGAAGTCAATTAATTCAATAATTAAACGATCTAAATTTGCGGGATGTTACATTCTCCCTCACTCAGAACTTTTCGTCCTCGAAAAAGGAACGTAGTAAAGAACTAGTAATTTAACGATATATAATTCATTCGCTTATCAACCTCAGTTGCTTGTTTAAATACAAAATTATGCTTCCAATTAGTATTGATAACCGATCACTCTAGTGCGAACTTCAAATTCAACTTCTTGACAAGAAACTTCTATTCTCCTTGCATAGCAGTAAGTTATGATAGAGAATTTCATATTCATATCAAAATTCTTTTTAGAAATTCATCGTCGAAAATCAAGCAAACAATTCTATTTAGAATCTAACATTTTATATTCAAACTAAATCAAAATTGTTATGCGAATAGAATGATTTATGTTTAACTACATATTCATTCCATTAGTTCTTTTCCTTTCTGGAGACAATAATTAGTATTTTGATTTATTTCAAAGCTGTGAACTTGCAAAATATTTAAAATCTCTTTCTTATTTTACTATGTTGAGGTGATACAATGTTAAATTTTTATGTCATTAATTTGTTAGTTAACATCAAAATACTTTATAACTCGAAGGCTTAGCAAGTTTATTTTCATTCTTAAAAGTTTTAGACTTTCGTTGATCAGACGCATGACTAAAAACCTCCAAGTGCTCAATATACTTATTTCAACTTCCATTGAAAATAATTAAAACTTTTAAAATAGATATGAAAAATACATTCCCCCAAGGATCGCGGACACGCGGCGGTTACGCTACTATCCCAGTAGAATCGCTTGTGCCCGTAGGTATCACACCTATCAAATTTCGCCATGGTTGTTGCCATAGATCGCAGTTACGCAGCGGTTACACGACTATCCCAGCGGAATCGCTTGTAACTATAAGCATCTCGCCCCTCGAATTTCACTATGATTATAGATCGCAGTTACGCAGCGGTTACGCCACTATCCCAGTGGAATCGCTTGTAACTGTAGGCATCTCGGCCCTCGAATTAGCTATGAAACATCAAGTGAATATAAATAAATAAAATGACCCCACCGAGTGGGATTCCAGTACGTGTTCCTACCGAGTAGGACCCCGATTTCCGAAGGACACTCCCGTCAGGTGTAGTTCTAACGCAACCCCTACCGAGTAGGTTCGCGATTTCCAATTGACACCCCGTGCGGAGTTCCAACGCAACCCTATCAAGTAGGATCACGATTTTCGATAGAAAGTACTTTCCATATCTTCGACTTCAAAACAAATAATACTACATATAGTATTTTTCATTTCGTACATCGCATATATCGTGCTTATATAAAATTCCATTTACAAAAGTTTTTCTTCCTTTCTAATCGGGATTCGTTCAAATCGGTAATATCAAATTCACCTTATACTTATATAACTTCCAATTTTATATAAGAATCAAATTGTTCAATATCGAATCTTTGCCGAATTCAAAAAATTTAATAGTCATAGCTTTCAAAACTATTTCATTTTCACACTTATATAAATATAAGATTATCAATTTTCAAATTCTAACATTTTAGAATTAACCGTTTGGATTTTGTTTCATGTTCGGATAACATTCGTTCTTGATATTTTCAAATATCTCTCATAAATCATTTTCCATATAACTCAATAGGTAAATTTCAACACAACTCGTACGAATTCCGTTTTATCAAGTCGCAATTACGAGTTCAACGTACTTACATAGTTATCTGTAAGATTTCTCAATTCCATGAAGTAAGTTTCATTTATAAATGATATTTCCATATCTTCATTTCAAACATACATACTATATATAATACTTCATTTCACATTTCGCATATATCGCACTTACATAAATATCAATTTTCATAAGATTTTCTGTCCAAATCACGTTTCAACATATCATTCTTATATTAATTCCATTATATAAGATTTCACAAAATTCCATTTCAGTACTAATTTAGTTTTGATTTCACAATTGATTCGTATATTCAATTCATTTCAAATCTAATTCATATTCACAAATTAATCAAATTTCAAAATTCACATTTGATTTAGGTTACACATCACAAAATATCATTATTCAGTTGAATCTTTATATTTAATTACTTCGAACTAAATTGCTCAGATCGGGAATGAATAATTTATCTCAAATTAGTTTTAAAATAGTAAGATTGAAATAAAATAGGTTCGAATAAGTAAGTCCTTAGAAAAATAGAATTTGAATAAATTAGATAAGTTATGATATAAAATAGTTTAAGTAAATTAAATAGGTTTGAATAAATTAAATATATTTTAATAAAATAATTTACAGAATAGTTTGAAAATCAAAATAGATTTGGTAGAGAACAATTAAATAAGATAGATAAAAGTTATACTTTAGTTCACATAAAACAATAATAAAACATATAATAGTTATAAAATAAATACTATTTTCAGGAAATATTCCAATTCGAACTAAATTTCCCGAACTTTACAAAATTTAGCTAACATCGATTTCAATGTCGTAATCAAACTCAAATTTAACTAAAAGTTCAATTGGAAACCTTTCAGTTTTGAACTAAGTGTTTAAGTTAGATCACAACCTAAATTTCTCGTTTTAAATTTTCATTTGAAGTTCTTTAATTTTTCATTCATTCCATGTTCTTTGTTTTAAACCAATTTTCAAATTTCAACTTGTCCATAGATTTTGTTAAAGCAATTCAAAGGATCGGGATAAGATTTGGACAGTTTCAAAAATTTAAGCATGAATGGTTAGAACGATAGGTGAATGATAACGGTAGATCAAGGCCAACAAACAAAACAAGTGAAACAACAAAATTATATTTTTAAACATTCATTTCTATTTGAGCCTTTATTCAAATTATTTCCAATTTCATCGCAATTCATTTGCAATTTCGGTTTATACTTTACAAAATATTTAATATGTCGCTTATTTAAATTTCGCTTATCTATTTCAGTTCATATTAATTTATCAAAACATTTTATTAAATTTTATCCAAACATGCTCATCTAATCGGTTTCAAGTATTTCTCGACGTTTAAATCAGAAGCATACAGTCATCCCATTTTGGAAACTCAAAAATGAATACTACTGATGTCGCGATCGTCTCCAGAATTATTTCCAAGCGACTAGAATGTGATTCTATATCAGTCTCGTATATATTGGACTTTGTATATACGTTAGCTAGGCGTATATTCAAAATTCGTACATACTTGACAGTCCAACTTCGACGTCGATTAAATTCACAAAAACTTTAGTCAAAGATTATATTTCAAAATAATTACGCTTTTCAAAAATATTTATTAAATTTCAAAATAATTTATAATTTCAAAATACGCTCTCTCTACAGTGATTCTGGTGATAATTCTGCTCATTCTATAGTATTGCTACTCTATCTCTAATGAACTTTTAAACTTGATAAGCTAAACTTTGTATGAACCTGGCTCTGATACCACTTGTAACAACCAGCCTTTTGGACCGCTTCAAGTTGGTAATTAAACCAACTCAGAACGTTCAAAACGACGGGTAGTTATATAGCTTAGCAGGTTTAAACAGAATAACACAGAAACACACACACAAAATAAACAGTTTGCAGCGGCAATAAAATTTATACAATAATATCAGAGTTTTTTTTAACAAAATTTGTACAGAATAAAATATTAAATATATATACATGCAAATTTTTTTTCAGTTTTGATGAGTGCACACCGTATGCGTCTTCACATTCCTCTCCGGTTTTGCGCTGAATCTTTAAATCTGGAACACTTAAGACCTGACCCGAGCGTTCCATGCAAAACACAAAACACCCGACTCAGGATTAAACTTATTTCAAGTTAGCACACTTCGATAAACACATAAAAATAATCAGTATATTTCCTAATAATATATTAAATAACTTGAGTATACCAATTCAGGGAACTGCCGAAAATAAATGGAACAAACATGGCATCTAATGTGGCACACATCTATTTCTAAATAGTAGGAAGCGGGTATAGTAATTATTTTTATGGTCACAATGAAAGGGACACATGCCATAATTAAACATCAAGTGAGGTAATAAATCACAGGCAACAACTTGAGTTAAGGGTGCAGCATGAAAAGTAGAGGCATATGAAAATCACCCAGTTCAAATATATGCAATGGCAATAACCCCAAATAGCAACAATATATAGTCAAGTGAAATAGCAAACTAACATGAAGATAAATTATAAGTGCACACAAATTTTCCAAGCATGTGTTCCTACAGAAAAATGCATGGCAACCAAAGGTGGAACGTGCAGGGAAATTTCAAGTGTATCATATATGCAGAGTAAATTACATGCGCAAAGAGTTCTGGAAGAAACAACGCAACTTGACTAGGCAGACATGAATAATAAGACATGCATGCGACATGCAAAATGAGCGAGGGTTTCAAGCCCAAGGAACAGGGTATCATTTCATATGGTAAATCTCAAATGAACTCATTCGCCCAAAATATAAATGAATGCGCCAACAGACTCCGGTATGCATGTGTATTTCATAAACATGTGTAATTTATGTCAGACATGAAATGCAAAAGTTTGTGACTTTTCACAGCAAATGGTTTATTTAATTTCCAACGGTTTGGAAATCTCATGGTAAATCAACATCAAATGACTAAAGCACGTTGTTTTCTTTCTTTTTTCATTATACTATATTTTGTAGACACCAAGAGTTATCCTTAAGAAATTATTTGAAAGCTTGATTCACATTCTAACAAAAATGGGTATGATGCTAACACACAAAGAAAAGGTGAAAATACCAAGGGATAAACGGTTTTAGTTCACGAGTTAGATCCTTTACATGAGTATGATGCTAACACGACCACTAAAATGTTTCAGATAAGGACATTCGTTATGTTGATGCTCATATTCAAGAGTAAACCATTGAATGAATTAGTCTGACCAAAATATTCACAAATTGTCAATACAGATCCTATACATCATTACTGTACCCTTGCATCAAAGCATTTTCCAATTACAAAACATAACAATAAAAAGAACATGCAATGATAAATCAACTCAAGACAGCCAGAGACAACTAATAAACCAATAATATAAGTGTAAAACCGAAGTCATACGCTTGAAATATTTTTAATTGTAAGAGTACTTACAATTGGTCAGTGGAGAAAAAGGACTCGACAATCATTATGAGTTCAGCAGGCGGCATCGGACAGAGCTTCGGCGTAGTGGCGTTGGTGAGCAGAGATAGGCGGCGGCGCTTCCATTTGGTGACTCGCTGGCTGTTGCGAGCGACAGGAGGGATTCAGAATTTGAGAAGAGGCGGACCACAGTGGAGTAAAGTGGCGTGGCTCCAGGTGTTGAAGGCGGACGTTGAATCATTCGAGGAGGAAATGATGGGACAAGGTAAAGGCGATTTCGGTGGAAGGCGAAGCGGATCGATTATTTTGGAGGATGGAGTTATTTCTGAATTGGGAAAATGATTTGGATTTTTTTTTTGGGATCTGGATCTAATCTAATGAGGAAAAAGGCAGAAGAGATAAAAGAGGAGAGAGGCAGTAGATTTAAAATGGATCAGGAAAGACACATTGCTTTACTATATATAATATTGCAAGGAATAGAAAAAGAACGTAGAGAAAAGGGTAGGTAAATCCAATGATTCACTTTCCTTTATTTCATTTATTAAACGAATGAACGTAACCGGATTCAGAGAAAGGGACGGCATTAATTTCGAAGAAACCATAGACTTATATTACTGGTTCAAACTAGGTGTGACATTTCCAATCCATATGTTTACCGTTTCAATTGCTATGTTAAATTCAATTTATTGGTACCGGTCTAATTTATTTAAAATTTTCTCTATATTACAAACGAAACGAACTTTTGTACATTACTACAAAAATTCCTCCATTGCTATATTAAATTCAATTTATTGGTAACAGTCTAACTTATTTAAAATTTTCTCTATATTACAATCGAAACGAACTTTTGTACATTACTACGAAAATCCCTTCATTGCTATATTAAATTGCACGTATTCCTAATATCAAATTTTCGTAATTAAATTTGACTGCAAAATTTTACATAATATTTCGAGTAACTGCATCATTTAAATCGTACATTATTAAAATCGTTGAAACTTCCATTATTAATGTTTAATTTAAATTTACTTAAATTAAACAAACATATGTATTTTCATGTACGGAATTATATTTTGAATTTAAATTCTAACGCCAACCATTTCAATATTATTACGGTTATTATTTCACGATTGACAACTATCTTTCCTTTTATAAATAATACTTCAAAGTTAATAATTTCACAAAATTTAATAATTGTTTCCATTGTAATAAATCATCATTCATCTAATCATAAATTGTTTTTTATTAGAAATAAATTTGAAATCGTTTATTAATAATATCCTAAAATTTATTTTCAAACCATTTTAAATTCGAGGATTAAATTCAGTTAATTCAATAATTAAACGATCTAAATTTGCGGGATGTTACAGCTTAGTTGTTGATTGTTGATTGGAGTTCAACATTTGTGTGGATTTAACCAATGGGTAGTACTGGTTGAGTAATTGGCAGATGGCTTAAAAGATAAGTCGTTTTTAAATATGGATTTACCGTTAGGTAAATAGACTGAAATGAAGTTATAAAATTTATTTTATAACTGAAAATAGTTTTTTGAAATCTATTAATTTGAATAAAAGTGTGGAATCTTTTATTTTGGAAAAAATCTTATTAAAAAATAAATTTATATGTTTATTTATTATTTAAGTGTTTAAATAATTATTAGATGTTTTTATAAATCAAATTCTTATGTAATTAGATTTATAAGCAATTGAGCATAAAATAAAGTAACAATTAAGAATTGAATTATTGTTCTAAGAAACAATTAAATGAAGTTATTTAAATTAATTATATTATTAATTAATTTAAAAGAGAAATTAATTGGAAATGGATTAAAGAAATAATTGTGTTTTGAGTTGACCTGTTGACTGTTTCAACTAGAGTTGATTATTAAGTTGGCTTGTCGTCGTTAACCGAATGAAATGGTTTAATTGGTATTTGTTTTATTTTAATAAAATTTTAATAAAAGAATTTACTATTTAATTTAGTTAATAAAGAAGCGAACTACTTGTGCAGTAGTTAATGATGAATAAATTATTATTCCAATTAATAATAATGTAAGAGATCACTATTTAAGTGATACTTATTTATGAAAATAATCAAGTTTGAAATGGAATATAGTTAAATTGTTAAAGGACGTTATGAACAGTTTTTATATTAAAACCCGAGTTTTATGAATTAAGTTTAAAAAGGGATTTAAATGGACCCGATAGCTTAAATTAAATATTTACTTAACATTTGAATTAAGTAAAAGAAGTTGAGATAAGAAGGGGTTTATATTAAAACCTGAGATTTATAAACAATATATATAGAGAAATGAGAAGTCGAAGTGTTGATTTTGAGTTGGCGATGCTTAATAATGAATTAAGTGAAATGGAACTGAAAGGAGATTTTCAAGTGGAAAATGGTTGAGTAGATTAGAAAAAGGGATTGTTAAAAATGAATTTGGTAAAGGAATGAGTAGTGGAATTTTATAACAAAAATCTGTGCTATAAAACGAATAGTTAAATAAATAGAAGTTAAGGGTGATGTTTTTGTAAGTAATTAATAATCAATGAATTAAGGAATAATGGTTATGTTTAAAAAGGAGATTTTCAAAAGTAAGAAGTTTTTTTTAAAACCATATTTTAAATAAAATAGTTAAATGGGATGTGTCTGATATTAGAATGAATGTCGGTTTCTGAATTACAACTCGTATATATCTTTGGATATTGATCAAGGCCTGAGAGGTAACTAAAATACCCCAACTTGAACGACTTCAGGATTATCTGAGGATGATATTTGTTGTAATGGTAAAAAGGTTAGCTATAATTTATTATTTCCATAAGAGAAATAATAACGTAAGGATAATAGAAAGGACTCGAGAATATATATATATATATATATATATATAATGAGATTTCCAAAGTAACGGAAATGAATAGACTTGAGGTTGTGTGTGTGTATATAATGATGTTTCCAAAATGAAGGGAAATAAAAGGGAATTGTGTGAAAATATAACGATATTTTTGGGATGGAAAGGAAATAAAGAGATGTGTATTCAAAATAAATTATTTAAAAAAAAAATAAGTGTCGAGTTTGTTTTCAAGTAATGGAACAAAGAGATTTTCATAATAATTATTTTACGAGTAATAAGTTGGACAGATTTCCCAGTTATAAATAATGAATAATGGGGTAGAGGACATTTCGCAAATGATAGTAAGATGGGAAACTTGATATGATTATACGATATTTTCCTAAGTATAGAAAAAGGGAAATGATTTTTAATATAATCATATATTAAAATAAGAAGTGGAAAACTATGTTCTAATTATTGAAGGATTTAGAAGTTTTTAAATTAACCATTCGTTAATTATTTTTAATTAAAGAAGCCAAGTGATGTTGAATACTGAACCAGTAGATCTATTTTTATTTTTATGATTAAATGGTTGTTTATTTGATAGTTAAATAACCGACTATCAAATCTGGCCTATACGATTATTAGTACGGAAATACCGAAATCGAGTTTATATTCGAAAACCATTTCGACCAATAAATACGAATATATCAGATGATGATCAAGGTGGAGCATGTGAAGACCGTGGATCTCCATATAACGGAAGAACCGCTAATAATCTTTTGTTAGCTCCCAAAGATAAGATGTGGTTCTGTCGTGGTTGGAATATACGGATTGCAAGGACTATTCATTGCTGATCCATAGGGTGATACCTAGGATGTGGTAGGAGATTACCTTTGGTTCATCCTGTTCTTGGACGACTTGTATGGACGGATGTCTGACGGGGTATTTCCAAAGGAATTACGTACGTTGATTTCTTCAAACGTATCAAGTTGATGGCATAGAAGGGAAACTTCTTTCGCTTAACAACTAAAGTATTTTTGTAGATGTCAATTAGTGATTTTTGGTGGATCCGACGATGTGACATTCAAAATGAATGGTGGCCAGATATTCTAAAGGTATTTATGACCTCAAGCCTCATCAACCGGGAAATGGTAAAAATCTGGTAGGTCGCATGGCTATGTGGGTCGCTCCCATTAGGATGTATTGTCACTAATCTAGAGAATATTCATATTTGTTCTTCTTTTCGCTTCTGTATCTCCCGGGAACGGTTATGTTGGATCCTACCGTAGGTGACAATATATTCGGTATTCTCAAGCGAAATGAGGGGTCGGTCATGTTTAGCCTATGTTGCAAGATGTTCTTGTTGAACTCGGTGTATTCCTCTCTAGAGATATACTGTCGGCAGGGTATGGAGAAGGTGGTTGCCCATACCTTGCCATGTAAATCCATTCTCCAATAAGCACCCGCGGTTTTGATTGTATACTATGTATGTAGAGCGTGAGATGTAAGCGTTCTGCTAAACTGATATTTATTTGTATTTAGACATTATTATAATATCAGAAAAGATATGATTTCCAACAATGTTTTGGGTTACCGTAAGGTAAAAACCGTCCGTATTTATGAGTAGATTTGGTCTTACGATTATCATTTTCTTTCAAAAAGATTTTTGACTTTGAAAATCAAGTTGTGTGATACCTTAAAGTTAGTGTGTTTTTTCTTATTCTGGTTCACCAGACTAATCCGGCGTTTGTAATGCTAGAATTAGCCCGGGTTGTACAGGTTTAGGTTAGCAGATGTTGTGAAATCCAAAGACAAGCTGGAGGAGTTCACTTCAGACGTATGATACGTATTAATATTGATTCCACTGTGGTTGTACATGAGGACAGGTTATTATAACTGTCCAGATGTATGATGTACTCTGATGATTGCAAGTTTTATTTCAAGCTCTCAGTAAAGATTTATTTCTATGTTATATTTTGTTCCGCTATGATGTAAGATTTTATCTTGTGTTAATACTTCTTCTTCTACTCTAATATTTCTTTCTTTTTTATCTCACCCTATAATTTCCTTCTATTAACTATATGTTTTTCTATGCAATTTAGGTTGTAATTAGTTAACTCAAAGGGTACGGGAAAATCAGTATGTTACAAAAATAATAACCATTAGTACGCAATCTCTAGTTGCCTCAACAATCATGAGTAATACATTGTTCATCATTTGAAAATGTTACACATTGTAGTCTCAACGGATGCATTGATATCCAAACGCATCGATATTCAGCCACAATGCTTCTTGACTAAAAAATATTTGAAATAATGTCTATTATATACAAGGTTTTAAATCTCGGATATCGATCTCGTTTCATCTTGGGGATTTTATAGATTCGGTCTCGTATCGAGTGAAATCTCGGACGAGATGAGTCTAACTTGGGAGTTCATCTCGGATTTTCATCTCGAGTCTGAAAGTTCATATCGGAACAATCTCGGAATACATGATATGTTAAAAATGATATTTTAACAAAATGATTTTTATGAATGCTATCAAAAAAAAATTTAACTTAAACTTAAAATGCAAAATAACTTTATTATTCTTTATTTTGCGAAAGATCATTCATACTCTAAATCGTAATATGCTAAAAACAGGAATATTATTAGACAGAAAACATTAAAAGAATCCAAAACATTAAAAAATTCAGCATAAATAGACCATAAAATACATAATTTCATTAGTAACATATATGTAAAAAGAAGAATATGAAAATTATAAGCATTGTAAAACATATACGAACATACAATATAGTCATTTAACATGAAAAATGTAAAATAACAAAAGATTGATATGGCTAGATTTGAGTTTTTTAATTATAGTTCTAGTTCAGGTACAAATTTAAATTTTAACCAAAAAAACTAAGATCTCGGACGATATTCCAATATTTCGTCTCGATCAATATATCGTTCGATATTGCAATATCTCAGACGATATTTTCAAAAGGAGATTTAGGGTGATATTTGCTCTTTCGTTTCGAAAGGAGCCCAAAACGAGATCTCAGGCGATATTTACGAGATTTGAAAAAGTGATTATATATGATACAATACTAATTATTATAATTATTCATAATTACTATCACAGAAACACAATTGATCTACATTCATCAATTGATTGTGGAAAAGCTAACCCGAATCACCTCTCAAATAAAAGTGTTCAAATCCATCTACAAAACGAAAAGGGAAGTTTCATGTTACAAGCAAAAAGACATACATAAACGACTAAGAAAACTATAAAATTCTATCTGCTTTAGAAGGTACTGGGCATGTTAAGATCTATATCCACTTTGTCCAATCAGTGCACGTCAATACATCATAAAACCACTAAGATAGTGTGTTTTAGTGGTAAGACCCGAACGTATTGATAGTAAAAGATCAGAAATTCGAAACTCCATACAGACCTATATGATGTATTAACCAATTTTAGAAGGGAAAAAAGAAAAACACCGCAAAGCTTTTCAACCTAAACATCTTTGTACATTGGCAACCGTACAACCATACATACCATGACACCATAAAAAGAGTACAAGTATTACGTTTTCTAACATAGTACTAAAGTGCGTTCAAACCAAAGAAATGGTCCAAACAATACAACACCACGTTTCATCTAGTAAAATAACATATGCATCCTTCCATATTTCCGTCCACTGATAAGTTAATTTTGAACTGGCTCCAACAAGAATTCTCTCATGCATCTACAAGCCAAGCACTGCATCGTAGCAACACAAAGAAACCTACCAAAAACTGCAGTAGAGTAAGCACAAACGTTAAACAATCATCAGGGCGATTCAGATGTGGTTTTTAGCCATATAAGGCCATATAAGTCAAATCAAAAATCTGAACGCACTTGATAGTGCTATTTGTAACACCTACACCTCCCCCCCCCCCCCCCCCCCCTTTTTTTAGTATTTCATGTTATAGTAGGAAGTAGAAGACGGTAAGATGCTCAAATGCTAAATATAACGCGAATCTTAAATCATATCTTTAGCCATAACTTCATTTTTTAAGTAATTTTTAATATTTTTATTCGATGGTAAATTATATCTAAATTTATGTGTGTTTTTTTTTTTTTTCATGTAAATATTATCTCCTCACCCTAACTAGAATATCTCTCCATTAATCCTGGCTTTCTCATTTGTGTCAATTTCAGTTTCTCTCAATTTGTCAATATGTATTATATCTATGTATGGATTGTGTTGTATGTGCTTACGACTCTTTGTGTACATACGTGGGATCCTGTATTTTGTATTGTGACTTACGTACAATTAAGTCTTGTTTTGCTTCCGTTGCAAGTTATTCTGTTTGTGTATATGATTCTGTGTTTTGATTTGTATTAACCTCAAGTAAACATTAACAATTTATTGTTTTGAACGATTCAAGTCTAGCATGTGTGTTTTATTATCGATTTGAATGGTTCGAAATAGTGGATCGTTGCACATTTTATCGCTTTTAGCTCTTGCTTTTTTTTAGCAATTCCAATTATTTCTTCAACACTTCTGTTTCTCTTACATTTTTCCAAAAGTCCGCGTAAACCACAATACAATTGATCCGGTCATTTATCATAAATAAAATTAAGGTATTTTATGTTCTTATCACTTGAAAATATTATATTGTTTCAATTTTGTCCAACTTGACCCTCTTTTTTGGGTCATTTTATATTACTGGTCTTATAAAATGTGGAACCTAATGCACGATCATGCGATAGTGGCTTTAGAAAGGTCGATTTATCGTTAATTATTTGACTCTCTAGAGTTATCATATAATTATTCCTGACATAATTTACAAAAATCGTACAATATACACTCAGTTTTAGTCATACTAAGTTTCAATCCATGTCAATGATAGAGCTCCTTCGCTATGCCCATGGAGACTAGGGCGTTTCCTCCTCTCCTAAACTTTCTTCGTTCCCCTACGTTTTCCTCTTCCTCTCCAAAATATTCCTAGCTTTTCCCTAATTGTAATAAATCTCTCTTTTGGCCCCAAATTTAATTTGTTGCTTTCCGATTTAGCCTCCTCGTACTAACAAATCCTCCTGATTTCCCTTTGCTAGCCACCCTTGCGGTGTCCACTTCTGATTTACAGTTGTACCTAGCCCATCTACACCCTAGCTAGTTTTCGCGACTTATCTAGCTCAACTTCTTTTGGCGTCTTGCAGATGATTGTAGCACAAGGTTTCCAAGTCAAGTGATAGATCTGAGTTTTACTCCACTGCTTGGGTGTTTTTTGTCCGGTGTCCCTGTCTGATGATGCTCTAGTGAGTTTGTTGTTGCTTGCTAAGTGCATTTTCAGTCGAGTGTATTTTTGTACTCGGCTGTTAGGTCGACTTGACTGAGGTGAGGAAGTTTTCATCCTCGGCGTGGTGTTCCATTGATCCATAGATATCGATTTTTTCATCATTTCGCGACTTACCACTCTTCTGTTATACTGGTTTCGTTGTTCTTCATGAACATTTTTGTACCAAGCTTGCTTTGGCCACAGACCCAAACTGTGTAGGTGGTCCATATCTTAAGTGCCGGAAAGCAACGACCTAAATCTTTTGCTTGGTGAGGTCCTCAACTCAGTGTTTTGTTCGGTGATCCAGGGTAGCAGTTTGATTGGTTTTGTTGGTATGATGTTGATTGTTTGATGTCTGTGTGTTTATTGGCTTCGACTTGTTTGGGGTGAATTGTTATCTGGGGTGTTTTTGTTGGTTACTTGGATTTCTGAGTTTGGTTATGCTATTCCGGGGTTGTTGGGAGTGGAATGTGATGAACTACCTTGCAAATGTCTGCTGCAGTTGTTTGTTGGTTGTTTGCTGATGTTAAGTGAATTGCTATGTCATTCTCCTCTGTAAGCTGCTGCTTTGTTATGTTGGTTGCAGGTTTCAGAGACGTAAATGGATCCATGTTATGCATTCAAGGTTATGGCTGACAGTAAGTTGAAGCAGCTTGTTTGTTTTATCTTTGGTGTTACTTGAAATAGATGTAATGTCATTTATGTAATGTAATGCAGTGATGTAATTTGTTGTGGTAGCCTAATCTCTCTGATTAGCTCATGTGTTGTTAGCTAGTCTAGTAGCAATGGTCGGTCCACAATAAAACCGTTTATGGTGGACGGTTCACCTTAAAAACTGAATGTAGTAGCTAGACATTCAGTCAACTTCTGTAAAATTGTATTTATTATTTGTTATTATAAAAAGTGTTACGGACCACTTTAAAAACGGGTCGAGTATGCAAAAAAAAAGTTTCAATCCATGGAATCCAAGTTCCTACCAATTAAACATCCAACTAGTTTCTTTAATATGTCAGAAAAGCATTTATGATCAACCCACCTTGCACTTACGCAAGCAATACATTCATTGGTATGATACCAGTGGATGTCCCTTGAAATCCAAACTAATTGTATAGTATCAACTAAAATGCCGTTTAAAATTTGCTGCTGCTTTGATCCATCATCAAGAAACCACATCTCCATCCTAAGCTTGGATTGAAAGATGGATTTGACAAACACTTCGATTAGTCGACGACCGAAATCCGGGTTGGCATGACCATTGCCTTGGATCGACATGGCCATTGCCCTGGATCAACATGATGTCATGGCCTCGAATCGGCCATGGTCGGATCGGCCACATCTCCACTCACGTGGGATCGAGCACTCACCTCTTGAATCGGATCGACTAAGCAGCTTAGCCTTGAATCGACCAAGCCCGTACTGTCTTAGATCGGCATGCATGAAAGCTTACCAGATCGGATCGGTGTGAGCTACATAGGATGGATCAGTGCAACATTCCGAACATGGAAAACACTTTGCATCGGATCAAATTGGCTTAAGCATGGCGATAGGATATGCATGGATCTGAGCACGAAGTTGCCTAGAAGTGCTAAGGTGTGGCACCTGACCACCAAATTGGATTGACCCAACGATCCGAAGCACTTTGGATGGTCGATCCGAGCACTTCCTGACCTAGTCTTCCACGAGATCCTAATTTTGCTTCATGTTCTCTGGCGATCCGAATTACTGTGGAGCTATAAATACACCTACAAGTGGACGTATAGGGGATTTTTTTTCACTATCGAGCGAAGACTGCTGATTTCGGGATTCACTTCATTTTTCTTCAAATTGCATACATCAAACACAACTGTAATTGTAATCGTACAGCATAAACAAGTGATTACAAAAATTGTGTTTCTTTACGTTTCTGCATGCTATCTAAGAATTTGTTTGGATATTCCGTGATTGCTTTGTAATTTGCATAAGATTTGGTTGTTGTACTCACCAATGTCACATTTTGGCGCTAGGTAGGGGATAAAGCGTTTACCTCCACTGATTCAAATTGTTGAATATTTCGATCATGATGAAAATAAGGTGGATGCCTCCACACATGTTGAAAGTGCTAGACATGAAGGAGACCAGGAGGCCTCTCTAATGAAGATCCTTCCATCTATCTGACGAAAGAAGAGATGGAGGAAACAATTCATGGGCTACAAACTAGGTTGGCAAATCAGGAGAAGAAGATGCAAGAGATACGCACGAAACTTGGAGGCTCGACAGTTCAGAACCAAAGCAGTGGAGCGGGAACCACCAAAACGGATATGCAAGCTCATGGGCCAGAGGCCGTTCTGGATCAGCAGATCTGGATCGATACCAATATGGAGCCTTGGATTGGTACAACCACAGATTGCACGAGCAACATGCCTGTGCATCCCCAAGTCACTGATGTTGGAGCTGTAGCAGACCATGCAAGAGCTGGGAATGTTGACAGACTTGTGCTTGAAGCAGATCGAACTTCGACATAAGGAGTTGTCGAATTCATAGTTATTAATGGCGCACGGCGCAAAAAGGCGAAACATCAGTCCGGAGCCTTGGCGCGCGGCGCGGCAAATGGCGCGCCTTTCTGATTTACGGCGCACTTTTGTTTTTTAATTTAACATATAATAAAAAATATTAAAAATCCGGTATTTTTTGCTAAAACATGTGCAATCAAAGTTTTTACTATTTTGCAAAAAGAAACATCATCATATTTGAGATCATTAGCATAAAATTTCAAGCGTCATAGGTTTCAAAATCCAATATAATAATACATATTACTAATAAACTAGAAATTTGAATCCGATTCAACAATCATATTTTCAAAATCCATCAGAACCTACAAAATAAATAAAACAAAATACAAAACGTTAGCAAACACAATAATATGATCAACATTAATCTTGTGTGAACTGCAAAAAATGAAAAAATAAACAAAAACAAGCAAAAAACAAAAAAATAAACAAAAGGCGCGCCATTTTGCGCCGTGCGCCTTTTTTGCGCCGCGCGCCTTTTGCGCCATTTCGTGCGCCTTCTCATATTCGCCGCGCCATAAGCCAAAATGGCGCAGATGCTGCGCCGCGCCGCGCCGTGCGCCATGGCGCGCGCCATGACGCGCCATTGATAACTATGGTCGAATTACAACATGAGCAGTACATTCCGAAGTACCCCCAGACTTAGGTACATGTGACTCAAGTTGCTGACGAAAGCGAGACTGGCTGACATGAAACGACGTGCAACAAGAGGCAGATTATCCAGTCAAGGAAATGAAGATGTTACTAGGAGCTCGTTCACTCCTAACATCAAGAATGCAAGGACCGAACCGGATATCAAGCTTCTGATATTAACAGCGTATGAAGATCCGATGGTGCATGTAACATGCTACATTAGGCACATGGATGTACTGGGAAAGCCTTCGGAGTTAATGTTGAAGTGATTTTTGTTGTTCTTGACAGATTTGGTTGCATTCTGGTTCAAGCAGCTTAACAACGAATTAATCAGCTCTTGGAATGAACCTGTGGATGAGTTCATGGGACAATTTGCACATTGCAAGACCGAGGAATGTGATGACAACGATGACCATAAAGCAAAAAGACCAAGAGAAACGTTGTGGAGCTTCTTGGAATAGTTTAACGCGACAGTGGTTTCTGTAGTTAAACCAGAACCATCGATGATATTGATGGCGGTCGTGTCTGGGATGATCGATAATCCTGAGTACAAATCAAGCTTGGAGAGAGATCCCCCGAGGGATCTTGATGAATTTTACTTTGAGGCTGATAGACACCTACGCCATGAGGATGCGCAGTCACAGAGGAAGATTGAAGTTAATGCTTTGAAAGACGAAGAAACGCTTGAAGCGAGTTTCAAGTTTGGTAAAAGAAAAAAAAGATGGAAAGTGAGCGCAAGGGCTCGAGGAAGAATAGGACAGGACAAATACCCTCCAACAATGAATCTCTGAAAAGGATCTACTTGGATACTCGGGGACTGATCCCATACCGTAAACGAAAGCCGACTGAAAAGGAAAGGACGGGAAAATATTTTTTATTGCAGAAATTGGATGAGCATACAACATCGCACTGCAAACACCTCCGAGACAGGATTGGAGAGCATGTTAGGAACATATGGCTCCGAAATTATGTTGATATTAGAAGAACGATGTCTGAGCATGGGCAATCGTCTGCGGTCCAGAATCATGGAGGGCCTCGGCCTAGAAGTCAGATCGTCATCTCTACGGAGATGACGAATCCCGAACAAGTATTGCATCTGGACTTAACGACTCAAACGCTTACACATGTATGGAGTCATGATTCGGTCCTTAGGCATGCTCTAAGCAAACATTGAGTCATCAAGCCCGAAGAGGCTCGGCTTAGTTTTTCCTATTCACATTTTGATTTATCATGTATAACCGCCATTAGCGATGAACACGATATGATTATGATTTTGATTTTGCTTCACTCGGAGAGATGAAGCAAAGCCATAGAATACGAATCCCTTTCACCGAAGAGTGACTGGATGGATGGTACGGATTAACTATGGCTCCTCTCATCAGAGAGTGATTGGATGGATTCATAGAAACTGATCATGGATCCCTTTCACCAAAGAGAAGGGATGAGTTCATATTAATGGATCACGAATTTCTTTCCTCAGAGAGTGGCTGAATGAATCTATGCAATTGTATTATGTGTTCCTTTCACCGGAGAGTGACTGGATGAACTTATATGAGCTGAATGTGAATCGATTTCGCTGGAGAGTGAATGGATGAATTCATGCAATTGAACTACGAATTTTTTCATTAGAAAGTGACTAGATGAATTTGTATGGAAAGAGACGCAAACCTTTTCATCAAAGAGCGACTGGATGAATTCATGTGAACTGATCGTGGATTCCTTTCGCCAGAGAGCAGCTAGATGGATTTATTCGAATGAACAATGAATTCTTTCACTACAGAGTCGTTGGATAGATTCGTATGGCCAAATTGCAAATTCCTTTCACAGGTGTGTGACTGGATGAATTCGTCTGAATTGATTACGAATTCCTTTCGTCGAAGGGTGAATGGATGAGTTCATACAAATCAAATATAAATCCATGTCATCGAAAATTGACTGGATGGATTTACGATAATGAACTGCGAGTCCCTTTTGTCGGATTACGATCGGCTAAATTCGCACAAGCAAACTGAATGATCGAGCAACCGACGGAGAGTCAAGGCTGGAGCGTAGAAGGTACTGTCGCTTTGCCAGATAGCGACAGGATTAGCTTACTTGTCGATGAACGTCATTCACCAGCAAGTGATTGATGCAAATCTTGGATAAAGACCCGAAGAGGTCACGAATCGCCAAGTATGAAATATGTGTGGCAGGAACCCGAAGAAGTTATGAACTATCGAACTTGAATCGCGCTCCACACGCGAGATTTAGATTGTCGGATGGGATGATGTAGCATTCAACAAGAATCCGACGAGACTAGGATTGGAAAGCACTGATAGTGTTTGATGCGAACATGTGATGATTGTAGAGTACATATTACGCTCGATAAAGGTTTAGAAAAGCCCAAGATCAGCGCGATGAGTCTGCGGAATTTGATGATAGCTCGACAAAGCTACCATAATCAGCTCGGAACAACTACGCTTGACTTTTAAGCAATTGAAGAGACTGCGAGCGCTAAATGAATTCAAAAGACGCCTCCGAGAGAAGGGCATGCCTTAGGAGGACAAGTGTTAAGCCGTCTTTTTGATAAGGCTGTCACACTTCAGACTCTGATCACCAGATCGTTCGACACTTGAGCGCGGACTCATACAAACTCGAAAGAAGCTCGGATTGAAAGATGGATTACACGAATACTTGGAATACACGACGACCAGAATCCGGGTCGGCATAACCATTGCCCTGGATCGGCATGGCCATTTCCCCGGATCGACATGATGTCATGCCTCGGATCAGCTTCATCTCTAGTCGCGTGGGATTGATGCACTCATATCTTGAATCAGATTGATTAAGCGGTTTAGGCTCAGATCAGCTAAGCCTGTACTGCCTCGGATCGGCATGCATGAAAGCTTACCGGATCGGGTCGGTGTGAGCTACACAGGACGGATCGGTGCACCATCCTGAACTTGGAAAACACTTTGCATAGGATCGAAGTAGCATAAGCATGGCGACTTGGATCTGGATGGATCAGAGCATGGAGTTACCTGAAGATTGAAGTGCCAAGGTATGGCACTTGACCACCAAATCAGATCGGCCCAACCGAATCGGCATCTATCCGAAGCACTTTGGATGGCCGATCTAAGTCTTTCCTTTCTGACCTGGTCTTTTGCAAGATCCAACTTTTGCTCCATGTTATCTGACCGGTACAAATTCCTACGCAGCTATTAACACACCTCCAGATGGACGGTTGGAGGAATCTTTTTCCACTCTGGGACGCTGAGACTGCTGATTTTGGGATTCACTTCTATTCTCTTCAAATTTCATACATCAAACACAACTGTAATTGTAATCGTATAGTATAAACAAGTGATTATAACAGATAACATAGGCCTAATTGCCGAACCACTATAAAAAAAATTGTTCCTTTACATTCTTGCATTCTATGTTGGGTAGTCAAGGCGCAAAAAAGCCCTTGCGCCTTGGGCTTTTTTCGCCTTGCGCCTTAGTTGCGCTTTTTTTCCTGATGTCGCTGTAAAAATTGCACTTACAACTACAACTTAACATATAGTTTTGACAATAAATAATAACCGAGTTTGCAATTTTAACGATAAAACTTCATAAGTTCATGTGACAAACCAAAATAAGTAGTTGAAAAATCATTCAACCTAAATTTACAACAAAATACTTAAAATGAAAAAAGCACACTTTTTGCGCTTTGGGCTTTTTTTGCGCTTCACTAACAGGTGCGCCTTAAACTCAAAAAAAAAAAAAAAACTAGTTGTGCCTCGCGCCTTGACTACATAGATTCTATATCTGGATTTGTTTGGATATTTTGTGATTGCTTCATGATTTGCATACGATTTGGGTGTAGTCCAAGTCGCATGTAATTGAAATCGAAGATCCGATGCGAACTTCTCGTCGTATGTAGTCCAAGTCGAAACTCTGGAAAATGCTCGAAATCGATTCCGAGGTTAAATCTTTGATTAATTTTGATTCTTGTTTGATTTTCGATGTCGTTTTCCTTTTTATTTCAATGAAGGCAACAATTGCAAAAAATTTGATTTTTTTTGGTCAGTGAGTAGTGGGACGAGATCTTGACCTAAACTCGTCCGCCCACCGACCGAAACCGAGTCGAGATGGCCGGAATCTCGTGTTTCCGGCCGGAACCTCAAACCGTGGTCTCAAAGTATTTCAGATGGTTCTGCATCTGCTTCACCATGTTTTCATCCATCGATTTTGTTTCAATTCCCCATTTTTTCAAAAAATGTGACAGATTTGAGGAGGATGAAGCTTTTTCTTCTTGGTGGACTTGAAGTTTGTTTTGGAAAAGGAAATCCCCCGACTATCGTGGATGCATGCTCTTTTGCTAGTAGGCGTTGCTTTTGAGGAGAAATTGGTGGGACGTTTGCTTTTAATTTCGTTTGTTGTTAGCTGACGTGCACAACCAATGGCTATTATTTTGTGTATGGTTTTTTTTTCTTTTTCTTTCATCTACTTTTGCATATGGTGTCTTAGATGTTGTACATTTAGTTGATCTGGATTCCCGTACGAGTGAGTTTTCACTTGAGTGTTTTCCCTGTTCACTTGTTTTAGATTTGATCAGCTAATTTGTACAATTTTCTATTAATTTTGTACTAAAGTACCTATTTTCTTCAAACATAAAAGACTTCGATTGATGGTAGAAAAGCAAAAATATCAATGTGGAAGAGAGGAAGGCAATATTTTTGATCAGTGGAGGTTATTGATGAAATATGATGATATAGAAGGAAGTGTAACATACAGTTAACCATCCATGGTCAACCACATTTATTTACATTGCATTAGGAGACATTTTAGGATTAAACCATTAATATTGATATAATAAATAATTCCATATGAAACAAGTAGTTTTGTCAATGGATATTCAAAAAAAAAAAAAAAAAAAATCTATCCGCATTTGTATCCGAAAAGCGAATAAATATCTGATATCTAAAAAGAGATGCGGATACGAGGAAATCCACATTCGAAAATTATTCATCTAATTTTTTCCAAAATTTTTGATTAAATTATGTGTATTTTAGTACAATAAAAAACATTTATTTATTGCATTATTAAGTCAAAAGTTTATATTATTCACACTAAAATGCATATTAACTGCTCAAAACTATTTACTATAATTATATTTATTTAGTTTTAACACTCTAATAATAAATGGAAATGGAAAAAATTATGTCCCCTCAAAACTATTTACTATCATTATATTTATTAGTTTTAACAATAATAATAAACGGAAATGGAAAATTTATGTCCAATTAAAATTTTCTATTTATGTTTCGGATTTATCGGTCATTAGCAGATAAGATAATTATCTGATATCTGCATGTATCTACACTCTTTGAGGATATGGATATGATATCATCTGCATCCGAAAGTATCAGTTGACAGCCCTACACACAAACTCATATAATCTTGTTCATGTGGTACTGCTATATTTTGATTCTACAGAATTAACTGTTTTAGCAGCATAATAAATAGAATTGGTGCTTTTGTTAACTCGCACTTATTATCGCAAATGAAAAATGAATTTTTTTACGTCTATAGCGCTATTAGTCTAATATTTTTGGAAATCATAATTTGATTGGGATCCGAAGAGCTAAACAGATCAAAATGTTATGTATTAGCCCCACCATAACACGCAAACAGTCACAATTAAAAAAGTTCACAACGCACCCCCCCCCCCCCCAACCACTAGGGGCAAAAAAAACAACCAAACCGTCCACATCACACCAAATGAGATGGATGATATAACGCAGAGAACATTAAATCTTAAAAAAATTGCAAAAAAGAGAACTTTCATGCTTGCCTGGTAAGAAGCCGCGCCAAAAGTATCTTGATGTGGTCACCAAAGAAACCTGAAATGATGCCTCCATAATTTAATTGAACTCTAAGAATCTAAGTTCATCAACTAGACAGAAAAGTGAATGTTATGCAAAATTCTGAAATGGAAAATAAATATATAAATAGTTCTAACCTTAAATACCACCATAACAAAAAGATCACGGACACTCTCCATTGAAATTTTAACCAAAACGCCCTCGGCACTTCTGTTCTCCACATAAACATTCCATCTTGCGGGATCCAGCATTTTCAATCATACCATAATCATAGGTTAGCTCTGTCATTGGTGGAATATGCTTCATTGCAAAGAACATGATATGTGGATAATTTTCATCTCCATGATCATGCATCACAGGCTGCCAAAATAGATTGGGAGAACAACTATGATTGATGAATCGAGATATGTTACCAATGTTTTTTGCTGTAATAACAATCGGAAGTTGCCCTAAAGTATCACTTGAGAATTGGTAGCCTGGTTCCCCTAATAACTCAGGTCCATAATTCCATTTAAATGACTTTTCATCCGCTCCAAGTGCTTGAAAGATGTATTCGTCATCTTCGGCACTCGCATCAATTTTATTAATAACTTCTCCAGTATATTCACATACAAAGGTTCCTGTTCGAATCGGATCCCAGCTTCTAAGTCCCCAACCCCTAGTGCTAGTCTTGAAAACTTCAAATCGAAGTTTGCTCCCACTTTGACACACTCGGTTTCTACAGCTATTGGTGCAATTGCACGAAGCACTGCATTCATAGATTAAAGGCTTTCGGCATATAAGAATACCAGTAGCACTATATGGAAAATTTCCATCATTTAAGTTGGCACATGTACACTTGACATCACCAGGTATACACACAGTGACACACCTGCACCCACAATTCTCCAAAGGTTTCCTAGAATTTGAAGAATTCTTATACTCAACTACAGAGCTATATCTAAAATGACTCGGTCCTTTTTCACCGTCTACTTCGTTGACAAGACAAACAGGTAAATTTTCAATACCAGAAGATATATCCTGTAAAATAACCGCAGGTCTCGATGAAGGATTATCTTTCCACAGTTGTGTCATTTTCCAAATAGCACGCCCAGGTGCTTGTCCTGTTTGTCTCAACAACTTGTACTTGAAAATTTGGAAACCTGTTTTACCTTTTTCGATCCATGATTCATCAACCTTATATAAACCATCGTAGTAGTAAATCTTCCCACCCACTGTGCTTGGATCCTTTACACCACGAATGACTCTAATAGTGCTACCTCTATGTAAGCTTCTCTCTAATGCAAGGTTTCCCCTCTCCAATTTTTGATCAGATTTGCCACCTTGCCCAGTATAAATCAAAGTATTGACATCGCTTTCTTCATTTTCATAACCACCGGCAGAGACTATGCTATCAGCAACAGTATCATCACCATCACCAAAAGATATTGTCATATAATCAATCCCAGCCATAATTGGTCCATGCAATCCAATCAGACACATTTCTATCCTAAAATAAAACATATCCCCGATTTCAACTCCAGGCACTGATCCCAACCTTTTACCTATATTTGCCCTAAGATCATGAGTCATCATGATATTACCAGCTGTTAAATCCGGACGTTGATTCACCTTTACTTCCTTGCCATCATCCAATTGTGATAATCTGCGCCTTATAGCATCAAAAGTCATGAGAATAACTTCAACTGAATCCTTAGGATCAAGACATGAGGGAACCAAACCTGAATCAACAGTATGCGTTACTTTAAGTTTCTTTTTCTGTAACTTTGTTTGACTACCGCCATCAGTGCCATTGGGAACAGAACTTTTACTTTTACTGACTGGCTGCTTAATCCTCCTACCAGTAGATGAGGTACGTACACTATCCAGAGGAGAACTAGCATTGTCGGGTGATGGATGATGAGCACAATTATTCGAAGATGGTTGGGTCTTATTTAGGATCGGGGCTATGGGTTGTGTTTGATTCACAACAGGTGGTTGATTATCAGCCGCAAATGGTGATGACTTGGATGAATTCAAAGTCGAAACATACACAAATGGGGATTCACTAGATTCTGTGAATGTATTAAGACCTACCGATGGAAACATAGGAGAAAGGGACCTAAGTGGTTTAACATCTAATCCTAAAATTTTATTTGATTCTTCCTTGTCCATCTCAAAATCCTAAAAGTAAACTGCATGCAAAATAATAATAGTAATAATTAATTAGAATACAGCAATCAACTTATGCGTCCAGTAAAGCTACGTAAGTCTTCTGTTTGTTTGCATAAACCCTAGAAGTAGAGAGCTAGGTACCAAAAAAAACAAAAAAAACAAAAAAAAAGTCTTACAGTAAATTGAGAACTGAAAATGATGAATTTTTACCAAAATTGTAACTTTTGAAGTAGATTAGAGCTAAATCAAGGCGAGATTAGCGAAAACAGTACAGATAGAAGTAAGATCAAAAGCATTGACAAATTATACCTCGGGATGAGGATTCAGCAATAACTGTCGAGCTCAGGTAATCCCAATCCGCCCCTTATTACACTGTTTAACATTAACTAGTCTACAAGTATGAATTCCCCAGCTTCCAAGAATTAGAGAAGGGCTGGTGCTATTCGCCCACGTTTTCACCAAGTAAATCAGAACTGAAAAAATTGGGAGGGACGCAGCGTTTTGTTGACGTGTATTATATTAAAAGCAAATTTTATTTGAACCCGAGAATATGCTGAGTAGACCCCGTTTTATTAGAAAAATACATGGAGGAAAATGCCTTTTTGTATTATTATTTTTTCAGTTTTCTAAATACCTCGTAATTCCCTTACGTGGTTTATCAGTGCACCTCTTAGTAGCCCTACGTGGTTTTTAAAAAACCCACAGAGAGCTGCTACGAGGTACACTAAGTAATCACGTAGGATTCCTACGAGATACACTGATAAACCACGCATTTCCCCTATGTGGGAGGGTATTTTATGATTTTTTTTTTTAAATTAGCGGGGGGCTACTCAACAAAATTGGGGGTATACCAGTTTTTTCGATGTTTTGGGGAGCTACTCAGCATGTTGCTGGGTACGAATAGAATTTGCCGATATTAAAATGAGCATTGTTGTTGACACTCCAAATATTGTTAAGAGGGGGCCGACTTTTTATTTTTTCAAAAATGGTTAATGGAAGTACCATTGGGGGAATGTAGCCCCTTAACAAATAAAGGTAATTTTGCATTATTATCCATTTAGTCCCTTAACAAATAAAGTTAATTTTACCTTAACAAATATTGCAAGTACTATAGTATTTTTATTTTTTCAATTCCCATATATCAAAAAATTTTAAATGGATAAGCGTTTTCGGAGAAATAAGATCGAACTTTTTTTTTGTCGACATAAATATGCCAAATTTTATAATTACGAAGGTAATGCACCGAAATGATTATTATTTTTTGACATATCAGTGTCGAATACATACATAATTGATTACGTGCTGCATTCGGTGCAGTGGTGGCAAGCTGCTTATTTTAATTTGATTTACCTTGTCGAATAAGTTTTTTTAAAATCTAATTTGAATGGGCAATCTGGGAATATTGAGTAGTATGAAATAATATGTTTGTGCAACCCGTTAACAATTTTTCAAGGGGTGTAGTGTTTTTAAAAAATGACCCCCCCCCCTTAACAATAGTTGGAGTGTCAATAACAACACCCATTAGAAAAACAATTTTACTATTCCTCGTAGGGGTTCTACGAGATTCTTTAGTGCACCTCCTGTAAACTTACGAAGTGCCTTTAGATTACGTCGTATGGTTCTTACGAGGTGCAAAAAAAAATCTTGTAGGGCCTATACGAGATGCCATAAAGACAATTTGTAGAAGCTGTATGAGGTATGCTAAAAATTAAAAAGAAAAAAATACATAGTAGAGGAATTTCGATTATCATTCTTTTTTGTTTACTCAGTAAAAACGCGAGTTCAAATAGAACCGGCCTTAGAGAAGAGATAAAAAGTTGCCACTTGGAATAGGAGGTGAGCAATCGTGGTTAAAACAGTTAACTCAACCAAATCAATTCATTTGGTCGTTTCGGTTAGATTGATTTATAATTCGTTTATAAAAAGAATTGGTTTGATTATCATTTCAACCAAATTCACCAAATGTTTATTATATTTTTAAATTTACTAATGTTATGATGAGCTTTTTAAATCAGCTTAATGGTCTAAATAGATTTTATTTATCGTATATATGCCAAAATTACTATTAGAAAGAGTGTTAAACTATAATATATAATCATATATTTAGTGTTTATTTCAAATTACAATGAACATTCTAAACATAAAATTTGAACTTAGTTAACCAGTCGAATACATCAAACCAATCAAATCTTCACCCCTAGAGCTGAGGGTTTGTTAATATATAATCTGACCCATTTTGGGTTAGACATGCAAAAAGCAATGACAAATTTTATATAAACCTGTAGTTTTGCTGAAAGCCCTAAACCCGTTCCTTTCTTTATTTTTATTTTTCTTTAATTTTATACGATAGAATTACTCTTTGTCAATTTTGTACTATTATTTTGATTATTTTCCTTTTTTTTCATACAATATGTAACGACTCGAACTTCCCCGACCTCCAAAGGGATGGAAGAGCGTGGATTGTCATGAGAACACGATGCATCGAAACGTAAAAGAGGAGAACATTTCATTGTTATATCAGAGTACAAGATACCAGAGTACAAATAAATAATATACAACGAAAAAATATCAGAGATCAATAAATTACAAAACAACAAAATTTTAATACATGAATATAAAGTGCAACGGAAAAACATCATCTAACACAGTTGAAAGAAATACACGGATACAAAGCGCTCCAGAGCATTGCTCCAGCCATAATCCAGAATCATGTGAAAAGAAATATCTGCGAAACCAAAACTACTAACTGCACGTGTGGAAAATATGAGCATCCAGAGTTTATGTGGAAACAGTAAACTCCTAGTCAGTCATGGGACTGGTGTGAGAACTAAAACAGATATGAACTTTTATCTTAAAGTTAGGTAAATCACATGACCACGCCGTATGACACGGAACAGGTTTACAACTATGAATATCAGTGCATAAAGCAAACAACGCAATGCTAAAGGGAAAAATGGTGCTATTATAAGACTCAGGTCCCATCACACAATGCAACGCAAGCAGAAGGATATAATTTTACCTTATAATAGCCAAACATGGTTGATACGCAAAATTTATCTTTTTTTATTATAAGTGCAGAAATCAATTTCAAATATAAATGTATCAGTACTCGACGGCATAGTACCCCATCCTACAATGTCGCCATATACATTTACAACTAAAACCGTAAAATCTGAAAAGTCAGGTAACTTATAGTTGGATCTTTTATATGGAATATGCGGAAGTGTATATGATAATCTAACTAATCGTATAAGATAAATATCAAATGATGTAAGATATCATAGACAAGTAAATGTAGTAAATAAAAATGACACTAGGAATTTTTATACTGGTTCGGAGCACCGTTCTACATCCAGTCCCAAACTCCTTCTGAAATTCAACTATCAACACCCTCTCTTCACCCGGAGGAACAGGATCACAACGCCCCCGAGCAACCGAACGGGATTTTCTCCACCTGAGCAACCAAACATGACTTTCAACAATACAACAAGAGTTTGACTTTGATTTTATTCTTGAATAACACTGATTAGCCAATAGTTTGAGTACACCCTTCCTATAATCTTATCCTCAAATATATAACATGCTTGCGAAGAGTTGAAGGAAGTATAATGCTTATTGAATCGAGAGATTTGAAATAGGTTCAATAGCAATTTGAATGTTTGAGTAAGCTTTTAGAATGCAAGAATATTTAAAAATAAAGATCAAGATGTAGAATAAGAATCTGTAAGAATCGGTGATTTGTAAATCTGGTTTTTGATGTATATATAATGATTGAAGAGTGGTCAAGTTTCGTGAAGAATCACAACGAAGAGAAGCGAACATTTCTATTTAGAAATGGATAGATATCTCTTCATGAAATAAGATGACCATTCAGAAAATGACCGTTATTGTCGGGTCAGTCAACTGGTCTAAAAATTACCATTCAACTGGTAGAAAATATAAAATGTGTATATATACATATGAAAAGTTCAGAAAATAGTCGTCACTGGGTTTTCTATACCCAACCAGTCGACTGGTTCCGGGTTATCAGCCCAGTAATGGTTATTTCGTGCAATTATCATACACACACACACGCGTGTTTTGTGCATTTGTGTTATATTAAAAGAGGATAGATTTTAACAAAGTTCTAACACATTAAACACACACATAAATATATTTATTAACTCTTCAATCGATCTTCATTTCTTCGCTGTCGTGAATCAAACATCTCATGAATCAACATTCTCACCATTTTTGATTGATGACAACCTCTTGTGATCTTGTAGAAATTTTCCTTTCCTCCCCCTAAATGTATGTTTGCATAAATTTGTCTCCCCCTAAATATAAAGTTTCTCTGCAACAATTTGTTAGTGTAATATATATATATATATATATATATATATATATTAAATATCTCGGCGTTCCTCTGTCCAATAATTATTTACACTTCTCTGATAGCGGTGATCTGTTTGATAAAATAAGGAGGATAATGGATAGTTGGGACTGTCGGCTCCTATCGATGGCAGGGAGAATTGAATTGATTAAATCTGTAACCACTCATATGGTTATGTACTGGCTGCTTATATATCAATTACCTGCAGCGACTATTGGCAAGATTAACAAAATTTGTGCTAATTTTGTCTGGGGCGGAAAGAGTCATAAGATTGCATGGGACACTCTATGCAGCCCGAAAAATGAAGGTGGAGTGGGGCTAAGGAAGTTTGACGACTTAAAAATTACTGCTGCGATAAAATTATTTTGGCACTTTATGAATAGACAAAGCATGTGGAAAAAATGGATGATGAGTAAATACTGTAAAGAGAATAATTTCTGGGTTATGAAAGTGGATAACAACAGCTCTTGTACGTGGAAATCTATGCTTCGAAATAGAAAGCTGGGGCTGAAATGTATAAACAGAGGTATCGCAAACGGTCACGATACGATGTTGTGGTTTGACCCATGGATAAACAATGACATTCTGGTGAACATGTTGGGATGGGACTTTTTGAGTATTTGTGGAGGAGAAAATCTAAAAGTTGACTGTCTTATTCAAAATGGGGCTTTTAATACCGATTATTTAATGGTTTCTAGAATGGTCGCCGATAAAATTAATGAAGTTCAAATCAATTCAAATTATGAATCAGACTTCTGGAGCTGGAATAACAGTAAAGACGGTTTTTCTTTTAAATCGGCATGGGATTATTCTAGAATTCAAAAACCTGAACTAGACTGGTGCTCTATCACTTGGAACAATATTAATAGCCCGAAAATGTCGGTATGCATGTATAAAGCGATGATGAATAGACTATCCACTAAGGATCATCTCTTAAATTGGGGATACGATATTAACCCTATTTGTGTTTTATGTCAAGAAAGCAATGAAACAAGAAATCACCTGTAACACCCCACACCCGCTACGGTCACTCACTAAGGGAATGCCATAACATCGGTGGAGTATTTTAAGTGAATATAGAACAGAAAAATTACAACAAGACAGATATAAGTAATACTTGAGAATTTAAAACCTCATTTCATTTCAGCGGAAAGTAAAACATGTTTGGTTACACCAAAACCATAAATAAGAGTCAAGTACATAATATCCATCCTGATAAAACGAAAGTACATAATCCCATTACATAACCTAATAGCCATAATAGAAAAGATAAACTGAGCTTTACATCCACGGTCCAAGCTCCAAAAGATAGATAAAGCAGTCTGATCAAAGCCCACTAGTGCTAGGCCCACTCTGAAAACCTGAGGGTTGGGAAAAAAATAAAGAAACAACGGGGTCAGACATAAGTCTGAGTGAGTCCTATAACCCTAACAATACAATCATTAAAGTAATTAGGGTATGATATAAACAAGGTACGGTACCTCTGGGGATAATGACTACACTAAGTAGCCAACTAAACACAGGATGTACTAAGATAACCGAAAAGACGCATTTATCCACCCAAGGATAATTACTGGATTACACCACCCCAGATCTACCCACCCAAGGGTAATTCCTACACTGCACCACACCAGTCATTCCTAACTTAAAGGTTGATCTCACCCCTGGACTTATAAAATTAACTTAATAGTTCTCGCGTACCCCTAGGTGACTAAGTAGACGCCACGGGGCCCTATAATCCACTAGGTGTACACACTACTCCCCATTCGATCGGCTCCCTAACGTAGATACCCGTGCTGGACCCACCGTGGGGTGTACCATTCCCCAACGTGGCAACCTGATAAAACTAACGGTGCACGGCTTATATCTACACGATGCAACAACGTCTTATTTACCAGCCCGGGTCCACACACGCATATGAAACCCGTTGGTCATGCGTTGCCACCGCTAACCCATTTTGGCCTCTTATAGTCAAGCCCAATATGCGTGTCCCGTCACTCGACTAGAGTCGAGCCCACTAAGATACGTTTGGGATATTGGTTGAAATGGGCCCCCACAAGCTACCACCTAAGCTTGTTATTTTATCTAGTGTATCCCACTTAACCCCTGTTATAATCATGCCCACCTACATGTTAAGGTTTGGTTAAGTCATCTAATCATATATCAATTGCCACTTAAGGCACCCACTAGATTTCCACATGCCACCCAAAGCACTTACTTAACCCTTTACCCATGTTTAATTACATGTTCCTCTTTGGTTAAGTATTCTAATCGTATTTTCTATTGCCACCCAAGGCAACCCACTAGATTTCCACATGCCACCCAAGGCACCCACTTAACCCCTCATGTCCCTCTACATGCTAATATGGTTAAGTGTTTCTTAATTAATTAAGATCATGACCTCATAAAGACCTCTCACATTAGACCATCTTTTATGACTGCTGGATATGCCGGTTGGTTCCGGGCAGACTTCTGTCATAAAAAGGTCTAACCTCGTGTCTTTACTTTAATCACGTATTTAATTTATGACTAAGACCTCTCACATTGGGCCAATCATTTGTAGCTGCTGGATGGCCGGTCGGTTCCGGGCAGACTTCCGCTACAAAAGGGTCCAACCTCGTGTCTTAGTTGATTAATTACACCTAATTAATCACCCCCATAATTTGAATTAATTATGCCTAATTAATTACACATTTTTAAGAATATGGGTAGACCTAACTCAATAGGTAAATTCCCAATTCCATAGTATGGGTAGACCTAACTTAATAGGTAAATTCCCAACTCCATAATATGGGTAGACCTAACTTAATAGGTAAATTCCCAATTACGTCCATTTAATTTGTGGTATGATTAATCATACCCATTTCACATCATTTTATTAACATGCATATTAACCCCATCGTTCCCCACGTAGTTCGTTCTCATAACACGACATAATAAAGGGAAGATTCATCACAAAGGTCATGGGTTTAGCCAACATAGCATGTAACTTTATCATGGGTTCAAAAGGTGTCAACTTGCATATATGAACATACATTAAACCCAACTAGTATTTAACCCAAACTTGCATTATGCATATCATAAAAGAGACAACTTGCATATGAACTTGCACATAAACTTGCATATGAACTTGCATCATAACTTGCATATGAACTTGCATCATAACTTGCATATGAACATGTATCATAACTTGCATATGAACTTGCATCATAACTTGCATATGAACTTGCATCATAACTTGCATATGAACTTGCATCATAACTTGCATATGAATATGTATCATAACTTGCATATGAACTTGCATAACATGCCATACTTAGAGACAAACTTGCATATATTATGCATATCATAAAAAGAGACAAACTTGCATAAAACCAAACACTTAGCATGCATAAAACCAAATACTTAGCATGCATAAAACCACATACATAGCATGCATAAAACCAAATACTTAGCATGCATAAAACCAAATACATAACTTGCATAACATGTTACATATAGACTTGCATATAATCTCCCATATAGCTTGTATAACATGTTACATATGAATCAATGTTCAACATAGTGTTTTGCATCATAAAACATAGCATTAAACTTGCATATAGCACACAACATACACTATACTAAACTTGCATAAACACATTGATTCCACAAACATAGCCATATCTTATCATATCCTATCATAATCAATTTAACAATTGATTGTTAAGTCTATAGAAACTCACCACTAAACTCCAATAAGCAAACCCTTGCCACAAATCACCCAAAAACTCTAGCCTTGAACATAAAGCTTGCAACTTGATGATGAATGCAAGTCAATGATCACTCATACAACTCAAAGATGCTTGTATGCACATGAAAGCCTTCATAGAAATAGTTTAGAAATAGGATGGAGGCTAGGGTTTTGAGTGGAGGCCATGATCATAGAAAATTTTGGCATAGTTTAGTTAGGAGATAGGATTATGACCATTTAGGGCTAGCTTAGGGTCTTATTTATAGGATTAGGCAAGTGTTTTAGGCCATTAGATTAACCCTAAATTAGATTAGGACCCTTAGATTTCGGAACCTTCCAGAAACCAGCCCTAAGACCAAGCCCAAACCCCAAACTGGTGCACCCAACCACAGAACTCTCTAGAAACTGTGCAGGTTTCCTGTCCCGACACGGGCGCACTTCCCAAGTGCGCCAGTGTAAAAATGTGTTGGCGCACTTCACAAGTGCGCCAGTGCATTTTTGTGTTGGCGCACTTCACAAGTGCGCCAGTGCATTCTTGCTTGTTTTCGGGTTTTCTGCCTAACTTCGTTCGTCCATATCTTCTTCATACGGACTCCGATTTTCGAAAACTCAGACTCTATTTTGCGTATTTTTCCGAGACGAACGCAATGGTACAACCCGTTTCCCCTAATTCCCACATCTGGGATTAGTTATTCTTTAATTTGTGAATTTTAGCATTAACCGAAATTCGGGGTGTTACATTCTCCCCTCCTTAAAGGATTTCGTCCCCGAAATCTCTAAGCTAAGGAGAATGCATATCCTACCATCCAAACAACCATCTACTCAATCCATCAAACACGGGCATCCATTGTCCTTAAAACAGTTTCTAATGATGTATGAGCATATGCAAAAAGTGTGTGTATATGTTCCCTATCTAATGTATGAACATATGCAAACCATGATAGTGCCATGCATCCATTATGTATGCGAGAGAACCCTATCGACACATACAATATCTACATGAGTGCACAATCATTCACCAAAATGCATCATCCATATGATAACACAATCATTATACATCCATAAATATAGCTTCCTACACACAATTTTATGCAATATGCCATATGAAGTGATTGAGCCGATCTAGTGTCTAGAGTGTGTGTATATGCATCCACGAGCAACCACTAGCAACCACTTGCATCCACACGCATCCATCAAACATAACATGTCTCAAACACATGTTTCAACCATAGATTTACCCTATCTAAAGGTCATAGGTACTAGCGAGAGGATATACTAAAGATAAGATAAGTACTAGACAAGCGATAAAGGAGAAGTTAAAAGACATACTCTCAAAAAGAAATGGGTACAAAGAACGCATCTTCGCTTCCGTCTCCCAAGTAGCATTGCTTTCGTCATCTCCCCATTGCACTTTAACTAGCTGAACTTCTCTGTTCCTCAACTTCCTAGTTTCTGACCCAAGGATGCGAGTAGGAGCTCGTCGAATCGTCGCATCATGCTCTACATCTCTAAGCAAGCTCGGCCCTACCACCTCTGCGGTCTCATGTAAGCACTTCCTCAAATGTGACACATGGAATACATCATGTACACCACTAAGTCTGTCGGGCAACTCCACTCTATATGCCATTCGTCCAATCCTTTCCTTAATAGGAAACGACCCTACGAACCTTGGTGCTAACTTCCCAACAGATCCAAAGCGAACCACATTTCGTAACGGAGACACTTTGACAAAGACCATGTCCCCAACTTCAAACTCAAGGTCCGTCCTCCTCTTGTCCGCATAAGATTTTTACCTATCCTGCGCTGCTTTCATCCTTCTTCGAATCAAGTCAATCTTCTCAGAAGTCTCCCTAACCATATCAAGCCCAAGTAAGATCTTCTCCGTAGATTCCCACCAACATGTAGGTGATCGACAAGGCCTTCCATAAAGAGCTTCAAAAGGAGCCATACCAATACTGGACTGAAAGCTGTTATTATATGCGAACTCCACCAATGGAAGATGCTCTTCCCATGTACCACCAAAATCTAAGATACAAAGCCTCAAAAGGTCTTCTAGGACACGATTCACCCTCTCGGTCTGACCGTCCGTCTGAGGATGATATGCGGTGCTCAAACACAACTGAGTCCCTACCGCCTCTTGCAAACTTCTCCAAAACTCACTAGTGAAGATAGGATCTCGATCACTCACAATGCTGGATGGTACGCCATGCAATCTAACAATCTCTCTAACATAGACTGAAGCAAGCCATGGAGCGGTCCTCTTACTCTTCACGGGTATAAAATGGGCACTCTTGGTAAGTCTGTCTACCACAACCCAAATTCCCGTATTGCCCTTCCTCGATCTCGGTAACCCATCAATGAAATCCATCGAGACACTATCCCACTTCCATTGCGGAACTTCCAATGGGTGTAGCAACCCACCGGGTTTCCTTTGCTCCGCTTTAACTTGTTGGCACACTAAGCATCTAGCCACATACTCGGCCATATCTTTCTTCATACCGGCCCAGAAGAAAACTCTCTTCATGTCTTGGTACATCTTGTCCCTACCAGGATGAATGGTCATCTTTGACCGATGTGCATCATCAAGTATAGCCTTCCTCAGACCCTCGTCTTGCGGTACACAAAGTCTACCGTCTCTACGCAACCACCCCTTACCATCTAGGGTGTACCTACTCAAATGGCTGGACGACTCCCCCCCTTATGAGCTTCTCTACTAACTCAACCAACTGTGGGTCGTCTCGCTGTGCCTCGCCAATCCGCCCCAAAAGAGTAGGCCTAACCTCCAAGGAGGCTAGCAAACCGGGTACAAAGTCAACGGAAGGTCTAAAGTCAAATATAGAAATAAACTCTAAGCTCCGCCATTCCACGAACAATGGACTCAAAGACAGCCTTTTTCTGCTTAAGGCGTCTGCCACCACGTTACCCTTTCCAGGGGTATACGCTATCTCAAACTCATAGGATGCTAAGAATTCCATCCACCTTTGTTGTCTTAAGACAATGCGCTCAAAGAGTCTCCAACACTTCCCTAAGATGTAGGGCATGCTTTTCTCCACTTCTAGAGAAAATCAGGATATTCTCCCATGCAAAATCGTCACAACTATCCATCTCTCACGCAGACCACCCTAGTCGAACTCGACATCCCCCAAATGCAAGCCCCAAAGGCCTAAACCAATATCAGACAAACACCCAAGGGATACCTCCTTCGAATTCAGACGACCTACGTGAGATGATACTAGTAAAAACGGCTAAATAATTAAGCCCTTGTCCAACTCTGGATGTCCTTGCCAGTCTCGCTCCAAAACCACCGTTTATCCCATAACGGGCTTTGCTCAACCTATTGAGCACATACGAAAACTTATTTCGCTCCTAGAAAAAACCAAGATGTCATCCACCAAGATCATCACGAACTTATTTAGGTACTCCTTGAACACCCTTCTCATCAAATCAACAAAGTATGCGGAGGCGTTCGTCTAACCAAATGGCATCACCAGCCACTCATAAAACCATCCGGAGTCCTAAAGGCAATCTTCTCTATACTATCCTCAGCCACTCTCAACTGACGAAACCCCGTGGCTGAGTCCAACTTGCGAAAATACTGAGGCGCCAACCAACTGATCAAAGAGATCATCAATCCTCGGCAATGGGTGTCTATTCTTCTTTGTGAGTTTATTTAGTTCTCTTTAGCCTACACAAAGTCTGAGGGACCCATCCGCCTTCGTGGCAAAAACTACTAGAGCACCTCACTCCGATATACTTTGTCTTATGGACCCCTTCTCAAGCAACTCCCCTACTTGCTTATGGAGTTCCCTCCTCTCGCGAGGAGCCATGTGGCGCACTGGTAAAGATACAGGTTTAGCATTGTCTACCAGATATATTCGGAAGTCAATCTCCCGCTCCGGAGGTAAGCCCTTCACCTCCTCAAACACATCCGAGTATTCCCGGACCACTCTAACAGATCGCAAACTCTCGACCGACGTGTCAAGCGATTCTAGATAACTTAGCATAACAGATTCCATGGGATTACAAGAGATCTCGAGAGTGTTACCCAAGAGGGTCATAAGCCTAAAAACTCTCCCTTCAAAATCAAGAACGGCACCCCTACTGGATAACCAGTCCATGCCCAAACTAACCCATAGCTCGTGAAGCCCAAAAAGCATCACATCTACTCTCAACGCTAAGTATAGCAACTTTCAAACCCAAACACTTCATGGAGCCCCAATTGGGTTTGAAACAACTTAGGGATCATCTACTAACTGGTGTCTAAGTGCAGTGACTCAACTAACAATGATGAGATAAACGAACTCGATGCGTCAGAATTAAATAAAGTTCGAATCGGATAATAAAGAAATCCAAATTCCAACCTAGACGGTCTATCCCCATTTGGTACCCTAGTCGTGAGGGAATACAACTACCCTCTAGGAGATTCCGTACCTTGCCCTTGCCTCTTTGGACAATCCTAATAAGGTGTCCTATTCCTCCCAAAAGGATAACTACTCGCCTTCTTCATCCCATTCTCCACTCGTAACCTCCCACCAATGAGGTTTCATCCTTCATTAACCAAACAACTATTTGAGCCTTCCTCCCTTCGTCTATCCAATAGATACCTACCAGTCCTCCTCCTTCTTGAACCAACTTCTAATCTGACTAACGTCTAAGTCCCTTGAAGTGGTTTTCCATTCTTATCTATCTTAGAAAGGTCATCTATACGCGGAGGGGAAACTCAAAACGAGAGAGGAAGAGATTCAAAACGGAGAATTCGAAAGATATAGATATGGCTATTGGGGATTATGCTTTTCTTTCAAAAACTTTTCTTTTAAAAAACATGTTTTTGAAAATACTCCTTTCAAAAAATATTCTTAGAAAATAGTTTTTCCTAAAAAAATTATCTGTTCTGGTAACCTTAAGCTCTGATACCACGTGTAACACCCCACACCCGCTACGGTCACTCACTAAGGGAATGCCATAACATCGGTGGAGTATTTTAAGTGAATATAGAACAGAAAAATTTCAACAAGACAGATATAAGTAATACTTGAGAATTTAAAACCTCATTTCATTTCAGCGGAAAGTAAAACATGTTTGGTTACACCAAAACCATAAATAAGAGTCAAGTACATAATATCCATCCTGATAAAACGAAAGTACATAATCCCATTACATAACCTAATAGCCATAATAGAAAAGATAAACTGAGCTTTACATCCACGGTCCAAGCTCCAAAAGATAGATAAAGCAGTCTGATCAAAGCCCACTAGTGCTAGGCCCACTCTGAAACCCTGAGGGTTGGGAAAAAAATAAAGAAACAACGGGGTCAGACATAAGTCTGAGTGAGTCCTATAACCCTAACAATACAATCATTAAAGTAATTAGGGTATGATATAAACAAGGTACGGTACCTCTGGGGATAATGACTACACTAAGTAGCCAACTAAACACAGGATGTACTAAGATAACCGAAAAGACGCATTTATCCACCCAAGGATAATTACTGGATTACACCACCCCAGATCTACCCACCCAAGGGTAATTCCTACACTGCACCACACCAGTCATTCCTAACTTAAAGGTTGATCCCACCCCTGGACTTATAAAATTAACTTAATAGTTCTCGCGTACCCCTAGGTGACTAAGTAGACGCCACGGGGCCCTACAATCCACTAGGTGTACACACTACTCCCCATTCGATCGGCTCCCTAACGTAGATACCCGTGCTGGCCCCACCGTGGGGTGTACCATTCCCCAACGTGGCAACCTGATAAAACTAACGGTGCACGGCTTATATCTACACGATGCAACAACGTCTTATTTACCAGCCCGGGTCCACACACGCATATGAAACCCGTTGGTCATGCGTTGCCATCGCTAACCCATTTTGGCCTCTTATATTCAAGCCCAATATGCGTGTCCCGTCACTCGACTAGAGTCGAGCCCACTAAGATACGTTTGGGATATTGGTTGAAATGGGCCTCCACAAGCTACCACCTAAGCTTGTTATTTTATCTAGTGTATCCCACTTAACCCCTGTTATAATCATGCCCACCTACATGTTAAGGTTTGGTTAAGTCATCTAATCATATATCAATTGCCACTTAAGGCACCCACTAGATTTCCACATGCCACCCAAAGCACTTACTTAACCCTTTACCCATGTTTAATTACATGTTCCTCTTTGGTTAAGTATTCTAATCGTATTTTCTATTGCCACCCAAGGCAACCCACTAGATTTCCACATGCCACCCAAGGCACCCACTTAACCCCTCATGTCCCTCTACATGCTAATATGGTTAAGTGTTTCTTAATTAATTAAGATCATGACCTCATAAAGACCTCTCACATTAGACCATCTTTTATGACTACTGGATATGCCGGTTGGTTCCGGGCAGACTTCTGTCATAAAAAGGTCTAACCTCGTGTCTTTACTTTAATCACGTATTTAATTTATGACTAAGACCTCTCACATTGGGCCAATCATTTGTAGCTGCTGGATGGCCGGTCGGTTCCGGGCAGACTTCCGCTACAAAAGGGTCCAACCTCGTGTCTTAGTTGATTAATTAGACCTAATTAATCACCCCCATAATTTGAATTAATTATGCCTAATTAATTACACATTTTTAAGAATATGGGTATACCTAACTCAATAGGTAAATTCCCAATTCCATAGTATGGGTAGACCTAACTTAATAGGTAAATTCCCAACTCCATAATATGGGTAGACCTAACTTAATAGGTAAATTCCCAATTACGTCCATTTAATTTGTGGTATGATTAATCATACCCATTTCACATCATTTTATTAACATGCATATTAACCCCATCGTTCCCCACGTAGTTCGTTCTCATAACACGACATAATAAAGGGAAGATTCATCACAAAGGTCATGGGTTTAGCCAACATAGCATGTAACTTTATCATGGGTTCAAAAGGTGTCAACTTGCATATATGAACATACATTAAACCCAACTAGTATTTAACCCAAACTTGCATTATGCATATCATAAAAGAGACAACTTGCATATGAACTTGCACATAAACTTGCATATGAACTTGCATCATAACTTGCATATGAACTTGCATCATAACTTGCATATGAACATGTATCATAACTTGCATATGAACTTGCATCATAACTTGCATATGAACTTGCATCATAACTTGCATATGAACTTGCATCATAACTTGCATATGAATATGTATCATAACTTGCATATGAACTTGCATAACATGCCATACTTAGAGACAAACTTGCATATATTATGCATATCATAAAAAGAGACAAACTTGCATAAAACCAAACACTTAGCATGCATAAAACCAAATACTTAGCATGCATAAAACCACATACATAGCATGCATAAAACCAAATACTTAGCATGCATAAAACCAAATACATAACTTGCATAACATGTTACATATAGACTTGCATATAATCTCCCATATAGCTTGTATAACATGTTACATATGAATCAATGTTCAACATAGTGTTTTGCATCATAAAACATAGCATTAAACTTGCATATAGCACAAAACATACACTATACTAAACTTGCATAAACACATTGATTCCACAAACATAGCCATATCTTATCATATGCTATCATAATCAATTTAACAATTGATTGTTAAGTCTATAGAAACTCACCACTAAACTCCAATAAGCAAACCCTTGCCACAAATCACCCAAAAACTCTAGCCTTGAACATAAAGCTTGCAACTTGATGATGAATGCAAGCCAATGATCACTCATACAACTCAAAGATGCTTGTATGCACATGAAAGCCTTCATAGAAATAGTTTAGAAATAGGATGGAGGCTAGGGTTTTGAGTGGAGGCCATGATCATAGAAAATTTTGGCATAGTTTAGTTAGGAGATATGATTATGACCATTTAGGGCTAGCTTAGGGTCTTATTTATAGGATTAGGCAAGTGTTTTAGGCCATTAGATTAACCCTAAATTAGATTAGGACCCTTAGATTTCGGAACCTTCCAGAAACCAGCCCTAAGACCAAGCCCAAACCCCAAACTGGTGCACCCAACCACAGAACTCTCTAGAAACTGTGCAGGTTTCCTTTCCCGACACGGGCGCACTTCCCAAGTGCGCCAGTGTAAAAATGTGTTGGCGCACTTCACAAGTGCGCCAGTGCATTTTTGTGTTGGCGCACTTCACAAGTGCGCCAGTGCATTCTTGCTTGTTTTCGGTTTTTCTGCCTAACTTCGTTCGTCCATATCTTCTTCATACGGACTCCGATTTTCGAAAACTCAGACTCTATTTTGCGTATTTTTCCGAGACGAACGCAATGGTGCAACCCGTTTCCCCTAATTCCCACATCTGGGATTAATTATTCTTTAATTTGTGAATTTTAGCATTAACCGAAATTCGGGGTGTTACATCACCTGTTTTTTGAATGTCCTTATTCCTCCTATTTGTGGACCAGATGCAGGTTAAAGATGAACAATCCTCCATCGTCAGCTCGCCCGTTCAACCTGACTGAAGAAATGGAATTGCTGAAAGCAAAGTACACTTCAAAAGACGTCTCCAGAGATTTGGCGTTCACCAGTCTAGTCACCGTTGTCTACCACATTCTGGCAGAAAGGAACGCACACACGCATAAAAATGGGGAAATGGACAAATTCAAAAGATGAGAGTTTATAGAATTGGAAGTTAGATACCTGATGCTAAAATCAAAGTTGAAGAATCGATCTCGGCATGAGAAGATTATCCGAAATTGGGGAATTCAGTGCTTGGATACAGGCTAAATAGCGCCGCCATGGAAGCAAAAGTTTAGGGTTAACTGGCTACTTTCCTTTTTCGTTTCAATTCCGTGTTTTATATCGAGTAGCCAGTGGAGTTATGGTTCCTAGAGTGGTACACGTGGACTCCCTTGTTTTTTTTGTATGGGTCGCATTGTTTTTAGTTTGGGCCAGGGTCTTCTATTATATTTTTCAGGAATTTAATAGAGCTAGTAAGTTTGTTTGCTTGATTCTATGTATTTGTACGTTTTATTGGTTAGTTATCAATAAAGCGCCGCACTCTTTTTCCCTGTCTTGTACTCAAGCCGAGTACATGTAAAGGTTTTTAACGAGGTGGTTTACCCAGTTTCAATATATATATATATATACACACACACACACACGCACTTACCATTTTTCTTCTCTACAACAAAATGTTAGTGTATAATATATGTACTCACCATTTTCTCCTCCTTCGTTATCGATTAAAAAGAATACATATCATGATAAAGCAATAATCAAGCATAGTAGAGAATATAAGCAAATATTTCTATAAGTCTTTATATGATACAATTCCTAGCTCCATTGAAAGCTTGATAAATCTATTTTCCAATAATGGTTTAGTGAAGATATCTACAATTTGATTTTCTGAATTTACAAATTCTAAAATTTATAATTTGTTTTTCAATATTGTCTCTTAAAAAATGATGTCTTATATCAGTATGTTTTATTCCAGAATGATTTACCTGATTTTTAGATAAGTTTATTGCACTTCTGTTGTCATAATAAATAGTTGAATTACTTAAATTTACATTAAAATCTTTAAGTTTTTGTTGCATGTATATTACTTGAGCACAAGCCAATGCTGCTGATATGTATTCAGCTTCACATGTCGATAGTGAACCACAATTTTGTTTCTTGTTAAACCAAGATATTAGTGATTTACCAATGAATTGACAAATACCGCTTGTACTTTCACGATCCGTTGGCGATCCTCCAAAATCAGCATCATTATATGATACTAATTCAAAGGAACAATCTTTCAGATAGAAAAGTCCAAAATCTTTAGTGTTGCTAAGATAACGCAATATACGTTTTATTGCTCGTAAATGTGAATGTTTTGGATTGGCTTGAAACCGAGCACATAAACACTCATCATAATATATGGCCTAGTAGCTGTTAAATATAAAAGAGAACGTATCATACTTCGATATAATTTTTGACCGACACTTTTATCATTTTCATCTTTTTCAAGATGTATTGTGTTACTCATAGGTGTCGGTTTAGTTGACGTATTTTCCATGCCAAAACGTTTTATTGAATTATTGCAGTATTTTTCTTGATTTATGAAAATTCCATTTGGAAGTCGTTTAATTTGTAAACCTAGAAAATACGATAATTCTCCCATATGTGACATTTCAAATTCGCTAGTCATTATTTTGGAGAATTCATGACATAAGTTTTCATTAGTTGAATCAAAAATAATGTCATCGACATAAATTTGAATTATTAAAATATCTTTATTATCTCATTTTATAAATAGAGTTTGATCAACCTTTCCAATTTGAAATCCTGAATTGATTAAATAATTTTTAAGATGCTCATACCAAGCACGAGGTGCTTGTTTTAAACCATATAATGCCTTTTTCAATTTGTAGACATGGTCATGATATTTTTCATGTGCGAATAACGGTGGTTGTTCAACGTACACTCTTTCTCTTATATAACCATTTAAGAAAGCACTTTTTACATCCATTTGATATAATTTAAAATTGTGGTAACATGCATATGCTAATAAGATTCAAATTTCTTCTAGTCTAGCGACCGGAGCAAATGTTTTTTCATAGTCTATACCTTCTTCTTGATTATAACCTTGTGCTACAAGTCTAGCTTTGTTTCTAGTTATATTACCTAGTTCGTCTGCTTTATTTTTGTAAACTCATTTTGTACCAATGACAGTTTGATCACTTGGTTTTGGAACTAATTTCCAGATTTCATTGCATTCACTACAAGAAAACATGCAATTTCCGACGGCTCAAAACCGTCAGTGGCCGTCGGAAATGGTCACAAGCCGTCGGTAAAAGTCGTCGCTTTCATGGCTGTCGAAAATTAAAATTTCCGATGGTTTTCGATAGAGCCCGTCGTTTTACTTTCCAACGGTTTGCAACGAATTCCGACGGTTTTCGTTGGCTGTCAGAAGCCGTCGGAATTCGTTACGCATAACGCTTAAGAAATCGTAATAGCCGTCGGAAATCGTTACAAAGTCATTACCTTGTAAGTCGTCGCTTACCGTCGATAGCCGTTGGAAAACATGCAAATTTTTTTATATAATTCAGCTGCTATTTAGCCTTCCAACTACATTTCTCTCGCAAACTGCTATCACGGTTATCATACATAATCCAAACATACTATGTACCAAACAAATATCAAAATAAAACCAATTCTAACAAAAAATCAAAAAAAAACACTATCACCAAGTTTTTTTGATGCATTGCTTACCGATTAAATATTACTAAATTTTAACTAAAATTAGTACGCTTACCTTCACATAGGCCTATGAGTCGTGGGTTTACGTATCCACCTCGGTCTCTATTACCTTGGGTCTGATATGAAAAAAATGAATTTGTTTACACCTGTATTAAACTATGTATAGTACGTCAAATATAATAAAAACTAAAATGGAAAAATATGTATAAGAAAATACTTACTAGCACAACCGATCCCAAATAAAAAACGCCTAAAGAATCCTGCTCCATGAAATACCCGTCCCATACAAATCATTTTAAAACAATACAATAACATTATATTGAAATTTATTTTACAGTTAGCTTACCAAATGATATAAGTTGCTAAATAAATGAATTGAAATAAAATGAAATTGTTTATACCTGTATTAACTTGGGTCTCATATAAACAAAATGAATTTGTGTACACATGTATTAAAATATGTACAATATATCAGAGATTATAAAAATTAAAACGAAAAAATATATATAAGAAAATACTTACTAGCACAACCAAGCCTAAATAACAAACCTGTATTAGCTTGGGTCTGATATAACAAACCTGTATTAGTTTGGGTCTCATATTCCAAGGAGCAATATATTATATTGCATTTTTAAGATAAGTAAATAGGAAAAACTACATATGACATAAAAGATATGAATAATGATCATAATATTCAAAAATATAACAGAGTTACATGAATTGCAAAATATACATCGTACCCTCCATAAGTACATTACAACTAAAAGATAGTACTAATCAACTACATCAGTCATCACCGTCTTCTGATTCAGAATCGGTCTCAGGTTCTTCGATATCTTCTTCCAAAGCATTTGATTCATCCATCAGAGGTCCAAAAATTTGCATGATTGTCTTCAATTATATCTTCAATGTTCTGCTCGAGATCTGCCACATAGGCTTCTTTGTCTGAAATATTCTTCCCATCAAAAGTAAATCTGGCCTTTGTTTTAAAAACTACCGACCAATTTGCTTTATCTCTTTTTAGAGATGGATAAGGAGCGTAATAAACATGAAATATTTGTCTGGCTAGTACAAAATGATCATATTTGTGATAGTGCGATGTATGCTTTATTTCAATCAGATTATAATCCTTGTGCACATTAACTCCAGAACCTAGAACACTACTAAACCAATTGCATTTAAATAGAAACACCTCCTCCGCTAGTCGTGAGAAATATGCCAGTTGCAAAATTTGTGTTAAAACACCATAAAAATCATTTTGGATCATTACTGTCTTTAACGAATACACCTGTATTGTTTGTTAATTTCTCAGCACTATATTCCATGGTGTTAAATTTATATCCATTAACAAAATATATTGGATATTTCTTGACCATTCTTTTTAGTCCTAGTACAAGATGTTTCAACCCATCATCATCAACACAATTTATGGATTCGTAAACATAATTTGTAAACCAAGCAGAAAATCTTTACTGAGATCTCCATTTGGATGTTGACGTTCATAAACGTTGTATATATAAATAAAATATTACATTAGATTATACACACACAAGCACTATAGAAATGAATAAAGGACTAAACGATATTTCAAATTACCTAATAAATGGTGCAACTTCAGGACAATTTAGAAGAACATAAGTGTGTGCTACATGATGATCTTTATCGTTAAGCCACATGTCTACACATTTCTCAAAAGGATGGCCATGTTGTCTAAAAACAAATAACATTGTTTGAGATGATTCTTGTTCATCTCCTTCGTCATTACGAGGAATACTTTCAAATGATATATTCACATGATCACTGAAATAATAAGAGAAAAAGAACGAAGCTTCTTCTTCGATGTAAGATTTACATATCGAACCTTCAAATCATGCTTTTTGTCTCACTTTTTTCTTCATATGATTCAGATATCTGTGCAAAATTAATTTACATTATTTCATATTTTAAGTGCAATTTAAAGTATTAGGTAACATATTTATTCATACCTCTCAAATGGATACATCCATCCATATTGGACGGGACCTCAAAGTCGTGCTTCAGTTGGTAGGTGAACATGTAAATGCTCCATTACATTTAAAAAAAACCTAGCAAAAATATTTTCTCTAATTTGCAGAGCAATACAGGAATATTTGCTTCAAGTTTACGTAAACATTGCATTTTCAAAGTACTCGAACAAAGCTCTTTGTAAAACATACTAAGCTTTGTTACTACCTTCCAAACTTTTAATGGCAGTAGTTCTTTGAACATAACGGGAAATAAATGCCCCATCATAATGTGACAGTCATGACTTTTCATTCTGCTCAATTTACCATTTTTATAGTCAAAACATCTATGAAGGTTTGATGGAATTCCATCAGGAAATCTTAACACTTCATCCCATTTTAACAGAACTTTAACTTGATTATTATCTAATTCATAACATGTTTTGGTTTTTTTACTATCATTTGGATTCATGTGAAGCTCGGGACGTTTGCATAATTCTTCTATATCGCGTCTTGATTTCAAATTATCTTTAGTCTTCCATTTGACATTCAAAATTGTGTTAATGACATTGTCAAAGTTATTTTTTTTCATTGTGCATCACATCAATATTATGACAAAGTAAAAGATCTTTCCAGTATGGCAACTCCCAAAAAATAGATTGTTTGCACCAATTGTGAACAATCGATTTTCCTTCAATTTCTACTTCAGCTCCAGTTTCATGTATCTTCAGATAATGTGTAACGACTCGCTGTTTTTAACGTCTCGAATCGGTAATTTAAACCATCTTAAGACGCTCAAAACGTCGAATCGCTATTGCTTATGGAATTAACAAGAACAAATCACAGAATCACAAACATATTTTTTTATATACACAATATATATAACAACGGAAAAACATTTTTATAACAAATACCAGAGTACAACATATATATATATACATATATATATATATATATACACAGCAGAAGCCTCATGTGCATGTACATGGATTTTAAATAAAATAAACTACACAGGAGTTTAGTCGAACCAGAACGCGCATCTTCACCATTCTAACTTCGATAGCTAAGATCCTTAAATCTGCAACACTCGAGTCTAACCCGAGCATCCCATGCAAAACACAAAATACTCGAGTCAGGATTAACTTATTTCAAGTAAATCAAATCAACTATAATACTTGAGATATAATTGTTTGATCCCAAAGGTTGTATGTAGTAAATACACTTCCAATATATGTTCAAAATCACCAAGTACTCATGTAGATAATCCACAGGTCATAAACAGCAAGTACCCCATATGTTTCAGTCAAACATAAAATACTGCAAGTCAAATATATATATATATATAGGGTTGCACACAACCCATATCCAAACCGACCCAACCCACCAACCCGACCCAACCCACATAAACCCAACCCAACCCATCCTAGTTCGGGTCGGATATGGGTTACAATTTGTAACCCATACTATATGCGGGTCGGGTTTGACATTTTGTTCAACCCAACCTCATTTTAACCCAACCCAAACCTATTTAAAAAAAACTAATTTAATATCCATCCAATTAAAATTAGAATAGTATAATCCTAGAATAATGTTTATGTATTCTATAATAAATGTACAAAAAAATATTTCATGTCAATCCAAACTAAATAGAATTTGATAAATATATTTTAAAGAGCAATTTAATGTATTTTAAAATGAAACACTTGCTCAACTATGTAGTAAATTAATTTCATATGATGTGTTTTACAATGAAATTTTAATTATATGTCTTGTAATGAATCGGTTATTTTAAATGCATTATGCTAGCTAAAATCTGATATATTATGCTGAATATTTTGATATAATTTTTTGAAAAAATCCCTCATATTCTCATTTTTTATTGTACTCAAGTGACCCAACCCAACCTTACTTAACCCGATCCAACCCATACTTCAACCCAACCCATATCCAACCTCATATAGGGTCGGGTACGGGTTGAGCTACCTTAAACCCATACCTATGTGGGTCGGATAAAGTATTTGGTCTAACCCGACCCAACCCATACTTTGTGCAGCCCTATATATATATATATCACCTGCATGCTATTAAATTTGTAAACTTATTAACAGATTCGATTAAGATTGTTTCCAGCTATAAGTTATAAAATCAAAGCATGGCAGCAACTAAGTGGGAAAATCAATCTATATATAACAACTGAAATTTATTTTAACTAGTGAGTGGCCCGTGCTTCGCACACGGGCAGAGTATAGTATTATTTGAGGTAAAGGTTATTTGTTAAGAAGTTGTTGATATGCTAGTGATGGTGAAGTTTGATGTAAAAACGAACGGCAACTTGTTAATGTATGTTTGAAACATCCATGGTCCTCAAGCATGCAGTAGGTATGGGTTTTGACAATTTTTGACATGTTGTAGAAGAAAAATGGTGTAAACGACGTGTAGTGTGAATATAAAGTTACAGAACTCATTGTTTGGCAAGAACAATTGAAAGTAAACTCATTTGTAATGCAATTGGGAAAGATTTCTTATTATATGGTTATCAGTTTGAATTCTTTGATTTCTTTCAGAAGTAAACTCGGATGAACAAATATCCAATACAGGAAAAACTGTAAAAAGTACAACATGCATATTAATATTTCACCGTTTTATCCTTAAGAACATCTGGGTCACTGTAAACTCAATATCAGCTAGGTAGAGGAAAAAAATGCCAGCAATGATGATAATTGTGGCAGAAGATAAAATATGAATGACATGTATAAATCAGTATCTGCTCATGGAAAAAACGATGCATATTAATGAGGCAAGCATCTATAATCATCTTTATTGGAAATTCTCTGTTTAGTGTGCAATCAGAGCACTGTATTTTTTTTCTTCCCTTGGACCAGACGCATTGCTAATTGCTGCTTGGCTACAGACAAAGAAAATGAAATAAAATTAATAAAATGCTAATACAATACACTGCTTCTTTCCTCAAATAGTTTGTGCCAAATAAAACTAATAAGAAAAAATCAAAAGATAATGTGTGAACGGGGAGTTCAATTCTATCGTATCATCTTCATTTGTCTGAAACTACTTTTTCATAACTGTCCAATTTGTTGTTAAAATTATAAGTGGAAATTTGTCCTGGATATAAATGCAGCTTCAAATTTGCTTCAAGTCTAAGTACGTTTATGAAATTCTTGTTATCAATTTTGCGGGATACAAAGTTGAAGTTCATCTTATATATGTTTAATTTTCATCCATCAAGTCAATCATGTAAACAAATATGTAAATACAGTCAGATAATTTGTGATTGTGGTTATTTTTTGGTTGTTTAATTTATAATCATTAAGAAAAATCATATTGCAACAGTGGGTGATTTTTCTTGTAAATGAAAGGAGATAAATACATAGTGTATTCCTATTATTATCCAAGATCAAGCAAAAATTGAGGGAAAAAAACAAATTTGTCAAAAAATAAAAAGGCCTGTAATTATTGAATAAAAAAAACAGTTAGCTAATTAATTCCGCTTTCATTTGTTGATCCATCAATATATTTTATAATTTAATGTCTCTATATCAATATTTAACATGATATAGTTGCAACATGATATAGTGTGCAAGCAAAAATGGCAATCACACAAAGCAAATTAAAAAATAATAATTGTTACACTAAGATAACATAGGGAATAATGTGCAAGTTAATCGAATTAATTTTTTTAAAATGCATTGAATACATGATTTTTCAGGTTTTTAAAAAGCAGTGGTTTACAACCTAAAGTTATGGTGCGGAAGCAAAAGAAGTGGTAATTTTGCAACAGAAACAGACCACTAGTACAGAATTTGCATTATGTTATGGTAATCGAGTTGTGCAAGGCATAATTGTAATAATAACCTATAAATTCGAATGTGTAACAAATTAATTTAATTCCACATAGTTTAAATTTAATTAAATGATTTTAATTTTTTGTGCTAACCACATTTTAGATATTATGTTGGTTAGTTGTTAAAGTTAATCGTAGTTTAAATCATATAACGTGCACACAATCAGTATAAAAAAGCGAAATTATCATTTGCACATGGTTAATTTCTTGCCAAATATGCAAGAAGTTTTAATAAAATCCTATGCAGTAATTGATATGTTAAAAGTAAAGTATTTTGAATTGGCATCAAGCCAATAGGACAAGATTGGTTTGTGTAACGACCCGGAATTTTGGGCTGAATTTAAAAATTTTATTTTAATCATTTTAATGGGTCTTTAATATTTAAAATAATTTATTTTGTATAATAACGACTATAAATTTATTTTAATCGAAGTTAAAACGAATGAATTTTATTTTAATTATAAAAGGAGTTAGAAATAGCGCGACAGTTTTAAAATTTGAATTATAACTTTGACTGACTATACAAGATGCAAATTAAATCGAATTTTAGCAAAACCAAAAATATTAGAATATAATTAAAAATATCTTTCCAACGAATCCGAAAAATTGAAATTTCATAGCGGGAATCAAAAGTTATGCCCAAATCAAGATATCAGAAAAACACGGGAAAGTTTATATATATAGGACCCAAAACGCTACTTTTTACATATTAATGAATTTGGACTTGAAACCACTTCCATTGAGTTCAAAATGATGTTTCTGCATTGGAAAAGTATAAACACTTATATATTTTGAGTTTCGAAAATTATTCATATAAAAATATATTTTTAAATATAAAATATATACGCCTTGAAAAGTGAAGTTTTGCAAACGGTCTTCAAATTCAACGAAATTAATTTTTTTTGGGTTTGTATCGTCAAAACAAAGCAAGAAATGATTTTTCTGGAATTTTTAGAATTAATATGTAATTATAATTGATTTTTCAGTGAAAACGGTCAATTTTCAAACTTTAAAAAAATTCATTATTAATTCATACGGGCTCGGAAAATGACGAAACTAGTTTCTTTAAATCCGTAAAGTCAAGGAATATTTATGTTTCAATTTTCAATTACAATGGAATTCGTAGGTGTTAACACGAATTTTTAAACTACGAAAAGCGGACAAAAAAGTGTATTAATATATGTACATAAGCGTAATTGGGCCTAATTGAGTTTATAACCTACCTATATATTATCTTTTAACAGCCATTAGCTGAACCCTAAGCATAACATAGCCACCTTCTTCTTCATCTATTCCATGGCGGCTCCCTCCTCTAAAATTTATTTTGCAAATTAGCCCCTGAAAACAAAATAATTTATATCTCTCAATCAGAACAAAATCAGACCAAACCCTTTCTGGATTTTGTTCATCTTCTTATCCTCTATCTAACACGAAAAATTCAAGACCTATCATCGCACGGATTCGCCGGGATGTAGCCTGAAAGACAGAAAGCTAATTTCGGTTATATGTTCGCTGCGGGCCCCACGAAGAGAGATAGGTCGAGCGACTTCAGTCAGTGGTAGAGGGGAAGCATACGGTTCTTTTGGCGGTGGTGGCATGGTCTCAGGTGGCCGGAGTTGGCCGGAATGTCAATTTTACTGGAGGGGTGCTGAAAACAGGACAGTCGCAAAGATGAGCGATTTCCCGTCGATCCGTGCATTTTCCTGCGAAGTGACCCAAACAGAAGTTGTTCGGGAGGTCGAGATCTAGCTACTGACAAAAATTGGTGGCATTTGGAGTAACGAGGCGGCCGCAGCACTGAGATGAACGGAAACTGCACTTTTCCGTTCAACTGCAGATCGTGGGCCCCACGTGGCGAACTGGAGGGGGGGACCACTAGGCGTGGAAAGAGGGGGAGAAGCCGGAGAGAATGGCACTAGTTTAGTGCAATTCCGACTTACGGTTTGGCTGCGGCGAGCATTTTAAGTTCAGGGTGCTGTTGGAAAAAAAAGGTTAAGGGCTTAAACGCGAAACATTTATTTAATTTTATGTTCAATGTTTATAACGCGATATCTATCACATACGAGGTCGAAATCTGACGATTTCAGATCCGCTGGGATCGTGGCGACGAGATTTTCGCAATGACACTAACTACGTTCAATTCTGAGCAAGCTGAAAATTTGGGTAATTTTTACCATTTAAATTAATTATTTAATGATTACAAATTTCGAAAATTCATATCTTATTGATACGAACTCGAAATAGCTCGAAACAGGATTTGCTGCGATCGTGGTGTCGAGAGCTTCGCGTAGACATCAATTTTGTCAATTTTAGAGCATGTTGGATTTTGAACCAAAATTGGGCCCGAACCGTCAATTAAAGCCCGGCAAAGGTGAGAACTCCTTCTCACTAAATTTTTGAACAGTTATTTATTTTTATAATTTAATAATAAATAAATTATCTGTGATGGAAGTAATTGTTTGTTGAATGAATGATGTATTGGAATGTCATGTTATGTTATGTTTTGAAAGTGGAAATTTTAACAAGATAATGTAATGCTATATTATTTATGATTATTTAAATAATGTTTACACAGCCATTACAAGTTTCCTGACTTGTTTATGTTGATTGGACGATAAATTTTCACACATCGTCCAAGTGCACAAATAATAATATATTATTTGAATTTGTGTTGGTTGAAACCCCACACGGGTCTTGGGTTGATATTCTGACTACACATCGCCCTTGTGATTAGTTTAAAATGCACTTTGGCTGTTATTGAATGTTTTATCATTATTATGGAATTAATGCGATGTTTGAAATCCATATAATTAAAATTATATGGTAATGGATTGGGTCTCATTCCAATTTTGAATTAAAAGAATATTTTAATTTAATATTCAGTTAATGGAATTAATTGACGTATGAATTAGAAAGATAATATCTTTATTGTTTAAAAGTGATAATAAAAAGGGTTAATTTAGAACGATTACATCTTTACGGTCAGTATGATAAGAGAAGAAGGTTTGATTTCAAAATTTGAACATTTGAAAAGATTATTATTATGATATAATAATAATAATATAGAAAGTTCAATTTTTCATTAAAAATTGAAATGTCAGTTAGGATATTCGGAAACAAAGGGTTTTATAAAATTAGTAACAAATTAATGTAAAGATCATACCTTTATTTTAAAAGAATATTTAAAAATATTATTTTCAGTGAATTAATTATAATTATTAATTATAATTGTACTTGGACATGAGGTTGAGTTACATTTGTGGTATAAGTCTGCCCGGACCCGCCCGGCATATCCAGCAGCCACAAATGTTGGGCCTAATGTGAGGGGTCCAAGTGCGCAAATACGAGACTGTAATGACCCGCATTGTTAGCCGTGGAATAATTAATTAATTTAATTATTTAAATAGTGATTTAGGGAATTAAATCGCCATTTAATTAAATAAAGTGAATATTTAATTAATTTAAATAATAGAATAATATATTTAATTATGAAATAATCAAAAATATTGGAAATCACAATATTCTGTGAACTGGGTCATCTCAGAATTTAATTCAGCTTAGAGTTGAATTATATTGACGAATATATTCAATCGACGTCGGTTTGAACGTAGAATTATAATATAATTAAAATAGAGCGTGTAACAACGCGGCAGTTCACTATTTGGCGATTCGAACTTCAACTGAATATACAGGGTTCATTTTAAATCGGATTTCTGTGAAACAAGAAACGTGTGGAGCTGGTGGAGTATATCTTTCTAGTGGAAGAGAAAAATCAGATTTCATTGTGTAGATTTTAATTTATGTCCAAATCAAATTTTAGAAAAGTCGCTATGGAATTCCTTTATAATTTATAAAGGAATTAATTATATTTTAAAAAGGAATTTCATTTTTTATCGAATATCGATTTAACCAGATTTGAAATAACGAGTTAGAAATTCATATAGGAATATTCTGAAGCTGTATGGTATGCCACTGTGAATATAGACGATAATATTTATTTTTAAATATTAAATTTGATTATATTTAAATATATTTATATATTTAAATAGGCTATTTAGAGCTTTAAAAATAGCCACTTTTGCAAACGAAGTCGGAATTCAACGAAACTAGTTTTGTTGGATCCGCAATGTCAAATAGTTGTTAGATTTCCAGTTTCGTGATTTTTAGAGTCACTGTGTGAACGTACGGATTTTTAGAGTGAAAAACAGTCGATATTTTGACAGTTAAAAATACGCTGTGTGAGCATACGAAGTCGGAATTCGACGAAACCAGTTTCGTTGGGACCGTAATGTCAAACTGTAGCTACAAGTCCAGTTTCGTGATTTTTGGGTATTGTATATGATCACAAGGATGTTTAAACGGCATATACAAACAGCGTTCAAATAAAAGAAATATAAAATTCAATATAAAAATATTAAAAATCTTCTATAAATAACCCCACAAAATTTCTAAACCTAAAATAATTCATTTTAAAGTCAACAGACAATCCGCCGTAACTTTTTTCCTTTCCAGAAAAATGAATTCGATCTTCAAAAAAAATAATATAAATCAATTCAAGATAATTTCTATAAATCAATACACATATATATTTGCACTGCTGAATAGATTCTCTTCGATCTGGTATAATCTTTGGGAAGTGCGACGCAAGCCTGGGAGGATCAAAACGCAACAGTATTGGCTAGGGTTCAAGGAATCATGATTTTTAATCATCGATTTGCGTATTGGAGTTGATATTTGGGTTCGGTGGATCGAATAGCACCTGTTGATGGAAATTTGTTGGATTCGAACAAGTTTTGTGTCGATCCGTTGGTTGAGCTGCTCGTTGACATGATGAACTGTGTGACGTCGAGCTTGAAATGATGGGAGTAGGAAGATGGAGTTTGAGGAGGAGAGCACGGTGGTGTTTTCCGTTTTGATGTCGGTTGAAGAACGAAGGGTGGTTGCTGTGGAGATCAAAGGAGTGGTGAGGTCTGAAGCACGACATCAGTATTTGGGGGAGATGAACTGTAGGAGTGGGTCGGGTCTTATTATACGTGGATGGGCTTGGGGAAATTGGTAAGGCCCAACAGAAAATAATAAATCCATGTTTTTATTTTAATTTAAATTTGCATAACTTCGTAATGCGATATCTATTTTATACGAGGTCGGATTCGCGAACCGTAAGTTGCGTTGGGATCGTATGGACGGACACTACACGATGGAACTGACCGGAAGTCCATCGGAGCTCGTTACAATTTGTAGCAAAATAAATTGTTCGATCTGAATCAACGACAATTATCGTTAATTAACGATGATAGTTCAATGTGAGTAAATCTCACTAACTCTAAACAGTTTATAAATTCATGTTGTATTTTTAGAACTGTTAAATATTGTCTGATTGACTGTGTGTTGACTGTTTGATTGAACTGCTAGTCAGTTAGTTGAATTTCTATATTTGATTCTGTTTAATAGAATATATCATATGGACTGAAAGTGATGTTATCTATATTGTTTAACATCTGTGATGCAGGGAAACAAGTTGGAGGAATCCAACTGGATTCCTCGACATTTATTTTAGTGTGATTTATATATTGTGTTATATAATGTGATATATAATCTGACATTGATTATGTGTGTTTGAACGATATTTATCGTTGTTATATGGGGTGTTAAATACCATAAGAAATACCAGAATGTAGAAAAGGAATTTTCAAAGTATATTTTGAAATAAATTTATTTATATAAAATCAATGGATTTTATATATATAAATAAAAGGATTTTTTGTAAAAGGAATATATTTGGTAAATCAAATATAGGAGAAATATATTTGTAAATCATATATAAAGGATATATATATATATTTGTAAATCAAATACAAGGTAAAATATTGTCAAACACATTGGAAGAGAAATATTTGTAAACCATTTACAAATAGAATTAAAAGGAATATTTATTTGTTAGAATAAATAGAATAAAGAGATATTTATTTGTTAGAATAAATAGGATTATAAAGGAAATATTTATTTAGAAAATAAATACAATATTTTAAAAAGGAATTAGTGTTAATTAATTAGAGTTAATTAATCAGAGTTAATCAATTAGAGTTAATCAAATAGAGTTAATCGTTTTGAGTTAAAAACGAACTAGAGTTATTCGAACAGAGTTAATCAAATAGAGTTAAAGATATAGAGTTAAGCAAAAATTAGAAACTGACTAGAATTAGTAAGTTGAATGGGTTCCTGAGTATCGATCTGATGTTGGTTTCGGCCTTCGGGGTTTATACTTAGGAAGTTATTCTCTTGTTAGTTTATAGTTAGAGTCTGATAGATGTGGAAGAATAGTGATACATAATTAAGCCATGGAAATGTTTTCCAGTATTAATAACGTATATTTTCTAAACATAGAAAATGAGGATATATATATATGTTGGATGATTGATCGATATAATTTCCATCTGGAAATAGTATCGTTGTTTGCACACTTGTTTTTCTTTGATAGTTAACTCACAGACTATCGAAGTTTTAACCATGTTAATATGGAGAGACCGGTTGGATTATTATCCAAAGAACCACTCTGTATTGGCATAAGCGTTGCGAATCATATATGCCAAAGATAATTGAAGACGGAGTAAAATGCAAGGGCTATTGTATAAGTCTTAGTTAACAGTACCTAAGATGGATGTACTGAATTGTGCCTTCGGTTTGTCCAGTCCCAGGACAACTTGTATGGACGAAGGTCCGACAGAGTATATCTGGTAGATCATGTAAGTTGATCGTTTCAAACGTATTTACGTTGGTGGCAGAGGAATTCGTTTCTCTTAGCTGTATACCCGTGGTATTTTTTGGGAAATCAATTTGTGATTTGGCAGGTATGACGATGTGACATTCAAAGTGAATGAAGATGTGGCATGTAAAAGATAAGCGTAGCTTCTAGCCTCACATCCGGTAAATGACTGAAGTCGGGCAGGCAGCATGGCTAAGTCGGTCGCTCCGAAGTAGAGTGTATAATCACCTATCTAGAGAATATTCTTTTGCTTCTTTAATCTATCAATGCTGTCCCATATATATACGGGAAACGGTTGCTGATCCCAACCATTGGTGATATACATTCGATACACTCAAGCGAAATGAGTGGCCGGTCATGTGTGGCTGAGTTGCAAGATGTTCTTGTTGAACTCCAGTGTATTGTTCCTAGAGTACATTGATCGGAAGGTGGTTCCATACCTTGTCATAGTTGGAAATCCATTACCCAATACGTGCTTGCGGTTTTGATTGTATACTATATATGTAGAACGTGAGATGAAAACGTTCTGCTAGATGATTAATATATTGTGGTGGATAGACATTATTATAATATCAAAAGGTTTTTGATATAAGGATATTTTGGATTCTCATAAGGGAAAAACCCGTTCCGTTATATGGCGTGGTCTTATGAGATATCGTTTACTTGTTCAGACCGTTTTAAACTGTTTTACTCATACCAATCCCATGACTGACCCGGAGTTTATTTTGTTTTGTATCCCTAAACTCTTGAGTGCCTAAATTTGTACGGGCAGTCAAATAGTCGGGATTTACAAATACACTTGGTGAGCTTGGAGCAGGAGACTTCAAGATTTTATAACTATTATTATTTCCGCTGTTGTTGTAAGTGTTGTACTCTGATAAGTGCTATTGTATACATAATTGTTTTATTTCAAAAGTTATGTTATATTTTATTCGTTCTGCTGTGAGTTTTGTGTTTACTCTGATGATGATGTTCTTCTTCTTCTTCTATTCTATAAGTTTCTATCTTATCTATTCTCACCCTCTATCTTCTTTCTATTAGTTTCTTGAATTTCCAGTGCAATTTGGGGTTGGACTTTAATTATTTGGTCAGCTCAAATTGGTCCGGATTTACGGGTCATTACAGTTGGTATTAAAGCTTAAGTTAAGAATTACTTGGCTCTGTGGCGTGACTCGGTAGAGATAGGGTTAGTAATACCCTAGATTGAGTTTGAGTGTATATATACGAGTGCGTATTTGTATTTGATATAAAATGGTTTTATATTGGGGAGAGTCATTGGTAGAGTAGTTTATGAATTCTGATCGATCGGTCTGATCCACTGTATCGGTAGGAGTTTGTAAACACTCGAATATGATGGGTCGACACGATATGTTTTGTAAAGAGGGTAAATTAAAATAAATTTACCCAAATTATATCTTGATATAGAGGAAATATATATTAGATATATTGGTTGTAATTATAATCGAGTAAGATTATAAAGTGAAATGGTTATATATAACCAACCAGAAATTCATATAAGTGAAATATGTGAAATCAGAGGAGTTAAATCTGAAATTTAAATCAGAATTGAAATTCATACTCGGGAAATTGGAATAAGGTGTTTGTTAATAACAGATTTGGATTAAGTATAAGAGAATTTTAAAATCCTGGGAGATTTTAAATTGGTTTAAAGCCTTGTGAATGGTATTTGAAATATATTTCAAAGTGGAAATGTTTAAGAAATGGTTTTGAAGTGGTATAGTATTGAACTCACTACGGTCACTGGAAAGTAACTCCGATGTTGACTGCGCAGCATCATCGGTGTGATTTTCGAGTTTCTAAGTGACGGATTACTACCAAAGATTTTGTTTTTGAACTGTTTTGAGAAAAACAAGTTGGTTTGAAATTCCAGGAAAGGATATTTGATTTTTGGGAAAAACCAAGCTATTTGAAACTCCCAGGTAAAGCCCGTTTAAGATAAAAACAAATTAAAGTAAAATTTGTAAAATCCAATAAAATTGAGATGGAATTAAAAGCCAGTTAAGTGAAAATCGAATTGAAATGGATTGATGTCAAGTGGAATTAGACTTGATTAGAGATAACCTGGAATTATATTGGACTGGTAAGTTAAGAATTTGAAATCAAGAATGGAAATTTGATTAGAAATTGAATTCGACTTAGGTATAAGCGAATGGTTGTGTTGAGGATAAATTTCATTTTTTTTTTATTTTAGATTGATTACATTAGAAAGAATACCTTTTTATAGTTCATTTGTTTCATTAAAAAGATTAGATAATAAGAATGACATTTTCACTATAATATGGTTTTCAAGTATGATTTGCATTAAAAAGAATTTGATGTTAAAGTACGATTTGTGATTTAGAAATCCTTTGAATTAAAATTTAATAGAAATTTCTAAAGAGAAGTTTTCCAATTCAATATATATTAAATTGGAATTGAAAGAGAATAATTAGATTTGGGGTTGTCGTGAACGGTGTCTGTAATAACATTGTTCTTAAACCCCGATTAGAAAAGAATAAATCTTTTAAATCTGATTTAATGGAATTTTTCAATCAATATTTAAATTGGAATAAAATAGTAAATATAAATTTGGAAAAGATAAATCTTTTAATTAAGATTATTAGAGTTTCCAATTATATTTAGTAATTGGGATAAACTGAAATGTAAATTTGGTTTATCGTGAACTATGTGTTTAACGACATTCGTTCTTTAACCCGATTTACAGTGAAAGTATGATTTGGAATTTATAAATCTTTTATCTAGATTTAATGAAAATTTTCCAAAGTAAAGTTTTCCAATTTAATATATTAAATTGGAATTGAATGGAATTCGATTGGTTAATAATTGAGATGAACTTCTGTGGATGAAGACTGTTACTATATATGGAATTCGAAAGGCCTTGCCATTATTCCATTTATATTATTAGTCTGATACCGAAATTTATATCGATTATATGTTGATCTAATTTCAGTGAAGATTCCATATTTTATGGAAGATGATTTTGGGTTTATCGTGATCTGTGTTTTAAATGACACTAGTTCCTTAACCCAGTTAAAGATAAGATTTATATCTTAAATTTGGTTATCATCAAATAATGATTTTTGGATATTAAAACCGAATTGGAGTTTTAATAAATACTTAGTTGGATTGAATAGAATAATTTCAAAGGGTTTTATCTTTGATAAAATTAATGGAAATTTTTCCTTAAAAATAAGAATATGTTATTAAAAGAATATTCTGAATTGGAATGAGGCGTTGGATGTGTTTTGATAGCACTTGATTATAAAATACGCGAATTATTCAGAAAGACCGGGTTTAACCCATTCTGAATAATAAATACGACGATCAAGAGTCGAAGATGAAGACGGTGGTTGAAGACCAGAGTTCTTCACGTCGTTTGGATGGTTATTGCTATCTTGATTGGACCGTACACCCAAGACGATGGAAAAGTGGTGATCATCCAAACGTACTTGGAGATCGATGGGAATGCGAGGAATAAGGTGCCTCCGGTTTCGTTCAGACCCAAAACGGACTTGTAAATGGATTGCGTGTCTGACATTGTATTCCTTTATATTGTATTCGTTGACCTCTGTTTATCGTATAGCTATTTGGTGGTGGAGAATTTATTCTTCACTTAACACCCGGTTGTATATTGATAGAAGATCAATGATATGGTATGGTCTAACAATGTGGCATGCCAAGATGCAAATGATCAAGACTTTTGTTGAAAAGCAGGGCCTTGTGGGATGATCAAAGCATAGCCTATTTAGGCATAGCTTTGTGTATAGCGTGACTTCGCGAACCTCACACCCCGGTATGAGTCAGAAACGGGATATCGACCGTAGGGAGTGCACACGTTTCTTTCTAGCTAGGGGTAGTGTCAGTGCTTAAACTGGCTGACATTTTACTTATGTGGATGATGGATTGAGGTACCTCGGGTTTTATAGGTCGGAAGTGGTCATACTATAGGTCCAAAGGAACTGGGAAATGTGTGTTCAGGCATAATTAATCCACTACCTTTAGGTGGGGACCGGCCCTACCGCATCCAAGGGTTCACTGCGGGGGATCATGAGGCATTTGCTAGAGTGTCTCGAATCGAAGACGACGATCCCTAGCCTCGATTTCACGACAGAAAACCAATTTCCAATACGACACCATGCGGTTTTGATTGTAGAACTAGTATGGCGACATGATATATGGTACCCATGCCGTCTATGATTAATACATTTACTTTCGAAATTAATTTCTGCACTATGCACTAATAGTAATATTAAAAGATATATTTCGCGTACCAAGCATATTTGGCTATTATAAGGTAAAATTCTATCCTCCGGCTTGCGTTGCATTGTGTGATGGGACCTGAGTCTTATAATAGCTTCATTTTCCTTTATTTAGCATTGCGCTGTTTATTTTTATGCACTGGTATTCTTGGGGGTTAACCCGTTCCGTGTTATATGGAGTGGTCCCTTGATTTACCTAACTTTAAAATCAACTTATTAACCGTTTTTGAGTTCTCATACCAGTCCCATGACTGACCTGGAGTTTATTGTTTTAACCTAAACTCTGGGTGCCCATATTTCCACATGGGCAGCTAGTAGTTTGGTTTTGCAGATATTATATTCACAGGATCCTGGTTTACAGCTGAAGCGATATTCGGAAAGCTCTGTATCCGTGTATTTCTTTCAGTTGTATTTTGTATTAAATTTGTTTTCGCTGCTATTTAAATGTAATTTAAACTCTGATATTATTGTATTTCCAATGTATATTATTATTCATACTCTGGAAAATTCTTGGACTCTGATGTAATTGTTGTAACAGCAATAAAATGTTCTTCTGTTTTGTGTTCTGATGTGTGTTTTCTCAAAGCAATCCGGCTTTCCTTTACGGGGAAGTTTGGGTCGTCACATTTGGTATCAGAGCTTTGGTTACAGAGCTCGAGAACAAAACACATTAGAACCGAACGAAAGAATTCATCAAAGATTGGATTAGTAATATCCAATAAGAATAACTCGTTAGAGATAGGATCAGTATTATCCTAGAACGAGTGTGAAGAGTATTATTTTCTTTAAAATAAATAAGAAAACAAATTTAATATTTTGAAATTTTTTATCTTAAAAATACGTATTTGATATATTATTATATTTTATTTGGACAATCGAGTATATAAAGATTTTGAATATACGAGTAATTAACGGATCTTAGAAGTTTTAATATATTGGGTAGATAAAGAATCACACTCTAGTCGCCCGGGGATAATCCTGATGATGACATCTGCATCATCAGTATTTATGTTCGAGTAACGAAGGTGGAATGTCTATATATTTCCAATTGACTGGTATGAGAACCAAAACTAGATAGGGTTATTTGCTGTGATTTGCACTAAAAATATGATTTTTATCTATATATATTAAAGCTATATATGTTTGAAAAGTTAATCACCTAATTGATTGCTGGATGTGATGTTTGATTATTAGTTTAACTAATAAAATTATTGAAATGGTAATCAACAAAACCAATATATAATAGAATGATACATTTAACTAGATTAATTTCAATATTGAACTGAACTGAAAATTTATTAGAATGAATATTGAGTTAATTAAGTAAACGACTTTTAGCTTCGTTCCTTTTCGAGGACGAAAAGTTCTTAAGTGGGGGAGATTGTAACGACCCGGAATTTTGGGCCGAATTTAAATTTTTTATTTTTATCATTTTAATGGGTCTTTAATATTTAAAATAATTTATTTTATATAATAATGATTATAAATTTATTTTAATCGAAGTTAAAACCAATGAATTTTATTTTAATTATAAAAGGAGTTAGAAATAGCGCGATAGTTTTAAAGTTTGAATTTTAACTTTGACTATCTATACAGGATGCAAATTAAATCGGATTTTAGTGAAACCAAAAATATTAGAATCTATTTAAAAATATCTTTCCAACGAATCCGAAAAATTGAAATTTCATAGCAGGAATCAAAAGTTATGCCCAAATCAAGATATCAGAAAAACACGGGAAAGTTTATATATATAGGACCCAAAACGCTACTTTTTACATACGAATGAATTTGGACTTGAAACCACTTCCATTGAGTTCAAAATGATGTTTATGCATTGATAAAGTATAAACACTTATATATTTTGAGTTTCAGAAATTATTCATATAAAAATATATTTTTAAATATAAAATATATACGCCTTGAAAAGTGAAGTTTTGCAAACGGTCTTCAAATTCAACGAAATTAATTTTTTTTGGTTCGTATCATCAAAACAAAGCTAGAAATGATTTTTCTGGAATTTTTAGAATTAATATGTAATTATAATTGATTTTTCAGTGAAAACGGTCAATTTTCAGACTTTAAAATAATTCATTATTAATTCATATGGACTCGGAAAATGACGAAACCAGTTTCTTTAAATCCGTAAAGTCAAGGAATATTTATGTTTCAATTTTCAATTACAATGGAATTCGTAGGTGTTAACACGAATTTTTAAACTACGAAAAGCGGACAAAAAATGTATTAATATATGTACATAAGGGTAATTGGGCCTAATTGAGTTTATAACCTACCTATATATTATCTTTTAACAGCCATTAGCTGAACCCTAAGCATAACATAGCCACCTTCTTCTTCCTCTATTCCATGGCGGCTCCCTCCTCTAAAATTTATTTTGCAAATTAGTCCCTGAAAACAAAATAATTTATATCTCTCAATCAGAAAAAAATCAGACCAAACCCTTTCTGGGTTTTGTTCATCTTCTTATCCTCTATCTACCACGAAAATTCAAGACCTATCGTCGCACGGATTCGCCGGGATGTAGCTTGAAAGACAGAAAGCTGATTTCGGTTATTTGTTCGCTGCGGGCCCCACGAAGAGAGATAGGTCGAGCGACTTCAGGCAGTGGTAGAGGGGAAGCATACGGTTCTTTTGGCGGTGGTGGCCGGAGTTGGCCGGAATGTCAATTTTACTGGAGGGGTGCTGAAAACAGGACAGTCGCAAAGATGAGCGATTTCCCGTCGATCCGTGCATTTTCCTGCGAAGTGACCCAAACAGAAGTTGTTCGGGAGGTCGAGATCTAGCTACTGACAAAAATTGGTGGCATTTGGAGTAACGAGGCGGCCGCAGCACTGAGATGAACGGAAACTGCACTTTTCCGTTCAACTGCAGATCGTGGGCCCCACGTGGCGAACTGGAGGGGGGGACCACTAGGCGTGGAAAGAGGGGGAGAAGCCGGAGAGAATGGCACTAGTTTAGTGCAATTCCGACTTACGGTTTGGCTGCGGCGAGCATTTTAAGTTCAGGGTGCTGTTGGAAAAAAAAGGTTAAGGGCTTAAACGCGAAACATTTATTTAATTTTATGTTCAATGTTTATAACGCGATATCTATCACATACGAGGTCGAAATCTGACGATTTCAGATCCGCTGGGATCGTGGCGACGAGATTTTCGCAATGACACTAACTACGTTCAATTCTGAGCAAGCTGAAAATTTGGGTAATTTTTACCATTTAAATTAATTATTTAATGATTACAAATTTCGAAAATTCATATCTTATTGATACGAACTCGAAATAGCTCGAAACAGGATTTGCTGCGATCGTGGTGTCGAGAGCTTCGCGTAGACATCAATTTTGTCAATTTTAGAGCATGTTGGATTTTGAACCAAAATTGGGCCCGAACCGTCAATTAAAGCCCGGCAAAGGTGAGAACTCCTTCTCACTAAATTTTTGAACAGTTATTTATTTTTATAATTTAATAATAAATAAATTATCTGTGATGGAAGTAATTGTTTGTTGAATGAATGATGTATTGGAATGTCATGTTATGTTATGTTTTGAAAGTGGAAATTTTAACAAGATAATGTAATGCTATATTATTTATGATTATTTAAATAATGTTTACACAGCCATTACAAGTTTCCTGACTTGTTTATGTTGATTGGACGATAAATTTTCACACATCGTCCAAGTGCACAAATAATAATATATTATTTGAATTTGTGTTGGTTGAAACCCCACACGGGTCTTGGGTTGATATTCTGACTACACATCGCCCTTGTGATTAGTTTAAAATGCACTTTGGCTGTTATTGAATGTTTTATCATTATTATGGAATTAATGCGATGTTTGAAATCCATATAATTAAAATTATATGGTAATGGATTGGGTCTCATTCCAATTTTGAATTAAAAGAATATTTTAATTTAATATTCAGTTAATGGAATTAATTGACGTATGAATTAGAAAGATAATATCTTTATTGTTTAAAAGTGATAATAAAAAGGGTTAATTTAGAACGATTACATCTTTACGGTCAGTATGATAAGAGAAGAAGGTTTGATTTCAAAATTTGAACATTTGAAAAGATTATTATTATGATATAATAATAATAATATAGAAAGTTCAATTTTTCATTAAAAATTGAAATGTCAGTTAGGATATTCGGAAACAAAGGGTTTTATAAAATTAGTAACAAATTAATGTAAAGATCATACCTTTATTTTAAAAAAATATTTAAAAATATTATTTTCAGTGAATTAATTATAATTGTACTTGGACATGAGGTTGGGTTACATTTTTGGTATAAGTTTGCCCAGACCCGCCCGGCATATCCAGCAGCCACAAATGTTGGGCCTAATGTGAGGGGTCCAAGTGCGCAAATACGAGACGGGCCATGACACGAGGTTAAGCCCAACTTTTGGGATAAGTCTGCCCGGAACCAACCGGCGTATCCAGCATCCACAAGTCGCGGGCTTAATGTGGGAGGTCTGGCCCAGTATAAGATTGAATTGGAAATAAAGATTGAATTGAAAATAAAGATTGAATTGAAAATAAAGATTGAATTGAAAATAAAGATTGAATTGGAAATAAAGATTGAATTGGAGATAAAGATTGAATTGAAAATAAAGATCGAATTGGAAATAAAGATTAGAATTAAAATATTACATTTTTCAATGTAATAAAGATTGAATTAAAATATTACATTTTTCAATGTAATAAAGGTTGAATTAAAAAGATTACATTAAAAGATTTCATTTTTTTATTTTAGATTGATTACATTAGAAAGAATACCTTTTATAGTTCATTTGTTTCATTAAAAAGATTAGATAATAAGAATGACATTTTCACTATAATATGGTTTTCAAGTATGATTTGCATTAAAAAGAATTTGATGTTAAAGTATGATTTGTGATTTAGAAATCCTTTGAATTAAAATTTAATAGAAATTTCTAAAGAGAAGTTTTTCAATTCAATATATATTAAATTGGAATTGAAAGAGAATAATTAGATTTGGGGTTGTCGTGAACGGTGTCTGTAATAACATTGTTCTTAAAGCCCGATTAGAAAAGAATAAATCTTTTAAATCTGATTTAATGGAATTTTTCAATCGATATTTAAATTGGAATAAAATAGTAAATATAAATTTGGAAAAGATAAATCTATTTATTAAGTATATTAGAGTTTCCAATTATATTTAGTAATTGGGATAAATTGAAATGTAAATTTGGTTTATCGTGAACTATGTGTTTAACGACATTCGTTCTTTAACCCGATTTACAGTGAAAGTATGATTTGGAATTTATAAATCTTTTATCTAGATTTAATGAAAATTTTCCAAAGTAAAGTTTTCCAATTTAATATATTAAATTGGAATTGAATGGAATTCGATTGGTTAATAATTGAGATGAACTTCTGTGGATGAAGACTGTTACTATATATGGAATTTAAAAGGCCTTGCCGTTATTCCATTTATATTATTAGTCTGATACAGAAATTTATATCGATTATATGTTGATCTAATTTCAGTGAAGATTCCATATTTTATGGAAGATGATTTTGGGTTTATCGTGATCTGTGTTTTAAATGACACTGGTTCTTTAACCCAGTTAAAGATAAGATTTATTTCTTAAATTTGGTTATCATCAAATAATGATTTTTGGATATTAAAACCGAATTGGAGTTTTAATAAATACTTAGTTGGATTGAATAGAATAATATCAAAGGGTTTTATCTTTGATAAAATTAATGGAAATTTTTCCCTAAAAATAAGAATATGTTATTAAAAGAATATTCTGAATTGGAATGAGGCGTTGGATGTGTTTTGATAGCACTTGATTATAAAATACGCGAATTATTCAGAAAGACCGAGTTTAACCCATTCTGAATAATAAATACAACGATCAAGAGTCGAAGATGAAGACGGTGGTTGAAGACCGGAGTTCTTCACGTCGTTTGGATGGTTATTGCTATCTTGATTGGACCGTACACCCAAGACGATGGAAAAGTGGTGATCATCCAAACGTACTTGGAGATCGATGGGAATGCGAGGAATAAGGTGCCTCCGGTTTCGTTCAGACCCAGAACGGACTTGTAAATGGATTGCGTGTCTGACATTGTATTCCTTTATATTGTATTCGTTGACCTCTGTTTAACGTATAGCTGTTTGGTGGTGGAGAATTTATTCTTCACTTAACACCCGGTTGTATATTGATAGATGATCAATGATATGGTATGGTCTGACAATATGGCATGCCAAGATGCAAATGATCAAGGCTTTTGTTGAAAAGCAGGGCCTTGTGGGATGATCAAAGCATAGCCTGTTTAGGCGTAGCTTTGTGTATAGCGTGACTTCGCGAACCTCACACCCCGGTATGAGTCAAAAACGGGATATGGACCGTAGGGAGTGCACACGTTTCTTTCTAGCTAGGGGTAGTGTCAGTGCTTAAACTGGCTGACATTTTACTTAAGTGGATGATGGATTGAGGTACCTCGGGTTTTATAGGCCGGAAGTGGTCATACTATAGGTTCAAAGGAACTGGGAAACGTGTGTTCAGGCATAATTAATCCACTACCTTTAGGTGGGGACCGGCCCTACCGCATCCAAGGGTTCACTGCGGGGGATCCTGAGGCATTTGCTAGAGTGTCTCGAATTGGAGAGGACGATCTCTAGCCTCGATTTCATGACAGAAAACCAATTTCCAATACGACACCATGCAATTTTGATTGTAGAACTAGTATGTCGACATGATATATGGTACCCATGCCGTCCATGATCAATACATTTACTTTCGAAATTGATTTCTGCACTATGCACTAATAGTAATATTAAAAGATATATTTCACGTACCAAGCATATTTGGCTACTATAAGGTAGAACTCTATCCTCCGGCTTGCGTTACATTGTGTGATGGGACCTGAGTCTTATAATAGCTTCATTTTCCTTTATTTAGCATTGCGCTGTTTATTTTTATGCACTGGTATTCTTGGGGGTTAACCCATTCCGTGTTATATGGAGTGGTCCCTTGATTTACCTAACTTTAAAATCAACTTATTAACTGTTTTTGAGTTCTCATACCAGTCCCATGACTAACTTGGAGTTTATTGTTTTAACCTAAACTCTGGGTGCCCATATTTCTACACGGGCAGCTAGTAGTTTGGTTTTGCAGATATTATATTCACAGGATCCTGGTTTACAGCTGAAGCAATATTCGGAAAGCTCTGTATCCGTGTATTTCTTTCAGTTGTATTTTGTATTTAATTTTTTTCCGCTGCTATTTAAATGTAATTTAAACTCTGATATTATTGTATTTCCAATGTATATTATTATTCATACTCTGGAAAATTCTTGTACTCTTATGTAATTGTTGTAACAGCAATAAAATGTTCTTCTGTTTTGTGTTCTGATGTGTGTTGTTCTCAAAGCAATCCGGCTTTCCTTTACGGGGAAGTTTGGGTCGTCACAGTTTGAAAGCATAAATTAGCAACTTAGCAGAAGTGACTTAAATCTAAGTCATCCAGTTAAATAGGAATATACTGATCTATGAAATCAGTCCATGAGAACAGAAACGGATAGAAAAGCATGATCTACATATTGAGTAAGCACAAATGGGCAATAAATACATTCAAATTTGAAGACCTAACCATTAATTTGGATATCAGTGCATAACACAAGTCAAGATGATTGGAATTCGGAAGAGAAAAAACAGATCCCATAAAGTATAAAATGAAAATATTGTAGTGAAGAGGTCAGATAACATAACTGTTTTGTCTGACCTTTAACATAAAGGATGTGATCATCCTGCCGCTTAGGTATATAACCAGGCAGATCACTCTGCATGGGTAATGTAACTGAGGGTAGAAGAAAGCACCGAGCAGCCCAGGATACTGTTTATGCAAACTCCAATTAATGATTAGATTAGCAAATAATTTACTTGTTATTACTGCTTTCGCATGGTACCTTAATTTACTCACAGCATACCAAAAATGGAATATGTTTTTGCAAGGCTGCAATGCATACAGAAGAGTGTACAACTGTTAACTACCCTCATTTGCTTTAATAGTGTATTTGTTTTTGCACTTTTATGCAAATTATCTACTACACAACATTCACTGTTACATAATATTTCAAGGTCAGGTGAAAAGGTTGTAGAAACTTGTAAGAAAAAGATTTATGGAAAATTATTTTTTCTACATTTCTCCCACCGCATTCACAGTAGGTATTCGAGGTTTCAAATTATCTATAGAGATTTTTTAGTGAAAAATAACATGATGGGTAGTTAAGAAGGTATGAAGAGAGAATACGAATGACCTAATAACACAAATCAGAGGAACAAAATCATCTTGGAAAATGAGAAAAATAAATATGTTGTTACCTGAATTGTATTTAGCGATGAAAGTTTGAGTTTACCACGTCGATAAAGAGTTCAATGTCGGTGGCAATTAGATCAGCAGCGACGCTACAGTGAATTTCGTCAAAAATATTGTGTGTAGGAAATTTGTGCAGACGGAGATAGTCGGGGTTTCGGTGGAAGTAGTCTTCGGTTCGCCGTTCTATTTGGTTTGGAGTGACCACTTGGGGAAGAAGAGACGTGGTGTATTTTCTTTTGTTCGTTATTCTTTTTTTTTTGTCCGTTATTGAGATCGTGCCAATTTGTCGGCAGGAAATAAGTTTGTAAAAAGAAAAGTATGCACACAGAAAGCAGTATTTTGAAATGCTGATGGTATACTTGTCCACGTCACCAGGGTCATTTTCCTGTTTTACTATCTAAGTAATAGATAGATAAGACATTGGGCTATAAAATGTAGAAGTAAGGATTAATTTAGTAATGACAGGTATATTGGTATAAGCAACTAATATGTTATATCCAAATATAATATAAAAATGGGATATTTGACGTGGTTTTAAAGATGGCCTAAGTATATAATTGTAAGGACTATTGTTTAGTAGTTAAAAAATTGCAAGGATTTCCGGATGAAATTTATAGGAAACATGCTATTGAAGTGCCTAAATTTTTAGAGGCAATATGAAAATGTAAATGAAATAGAGAAGGAAACATTGATATGAGTAGACATAGTCTTCTGAAAGAACAGTTTTCTGTCCAGAGGGAAGAAAAAACAAATTAGTCTTTTCCCAAATGAATGTTAACCTCAATGCTCAAACAGTAAGAATATAGAAACCTTTAATAAGGAATATTAGCACTGGAAGTCGGTATTATAGTGTTAGAACTAATCGTAAAGACTCTAGTGGACTATCTGGCCAATATATGGCAATTGCAGAAAGCCATGGACCATGTCGAGGAAAAGTATTTTTAAGCAGCCGTGGACTGTGTTGAGGAAGAACATATGATGTACTGATTGAGCAAGTAAAAATAGTTAATCATATACGGGAATGAGTTACTGATGCATGAGATCAAGTTACTATATTAAAAGGAGAAGTAATATCGCAATGAAAACATATGTTGGGCAGAAAATAATATATAGAGTCGTAGACATGATTTTTTGATTTAGTAAACTTCGAAAGTAATATCCTTTTCAAATGAAACGTAGATTGCTATTAATTAATTTGTTGTAGTAAACTTCGAATTTAATTATATGCTTGTAGCATGTAATATTGTTCACACTAAAAATCAAATAACAGATGAATAAGTGGCATAACAGATGAATAAGTGGTATAAAGTATAAACTTAGGATTTATCACATCCATGAGTAGGAATGGTTACAAAATGTACTTGATGTAGAAAAACCTAATTGTGTATTGCTAAGTTAAAAGTGAGCAAAAACAATATACTACATGCGGTTAAGTGACTAATTAAAAGGGGGATTAATCATTCAATGAAAACAACTAACAGGGAAAGAAAAGGTATGTGCAGGGAATTAGTTCATACGCAAGCAGTAGTCAATAGTGAAATTTGTAATAATAATGATTAATCCATGGATTACTGTGAAAAAAACTGGGTGAGGGATTGTTACAAAGTATAACTATCCTTAAAAGAAACATCATTCAAGTTATGATTTGCGACATCGTACAGAAGATTGGTTTTCATCAACTGTTATAAAGAAAGTTGTAGTTAAAACTTCATAATCAGCAGCACGCATCTAAAATAAATCAAAACAAACTAAAAATGTGAACTGTATAAATGATTAGGATTCGAACTCTACACCGCATATTACCTGATAAAATCGATAAAAGTAGGTTGATATGGTACCTGAAATTCATTGAGATGTTGGAAATCATGTTGCCCATTTATGCCCGTACGGAGGAGTTATAGCAGAAGAGTAAGATGATCGAGGAAGACATACGGTAGATACTGAATTGGCAAAAATCCGTGTAATACCAATTTGCTGGATTAAGTACGTAGGTGGACGACAGATGGGAAAAGGAAAAAGGATGATATCAGCGGAGGGGAAAGAGAAATCGAGGAAGGTAGGTTGGTAAAGGGGGAAATTTTGAGTGGAGAAGAGGGAAGAACGGTAAGCGGTTTCTCACAAGATCATGCTTTCCAAAACCGACTATTGGGAATATAAAAAATACGGAGAGTTGTTGAATGCGCTGTATTTTGAAATGAAGTGCGATGGGATGTTCCACGTTAACAGTTAGAAGATCCTGTTTTACTATGTAAGTAATAGATAAGGGCACCTGAAACAATAAAAATAAAAATAATTATGTGCTGTTGTTTCATAGCAGCAACCCCTAGTAGATCTTCACCCATATTCATTGCATATTCTCCTTAGCAAATGTTTGAAGTCATCCAACTACAACTACCAGTATCATCAATTAAATTCATCTTTCCTTATAAGCATGCACTAAATTATTCATGGAATTGATTATTTTATGTATCATGTATTTGCTAAAGGCATGCATTAAAATATTCAGGACTTTTGTTCTTTTATGTATCATATATTTTGCATCATGACATGAAATATGGCGGTAAATGCAGCTACATCATTGCGATTATCGTTGCGGCCCTTTCAACTAGAACATCATTCGAAAATTTTCATAAAATAAGAAAAGTATTATTCTGCTATTACAAATAGATATTACAAGAATCTTAGTAGAATCATTTGAACAACTTTTTTTTATTCAACTCAACAAAGAGCATATCATGATATTTGGGTGATTAATGATATCTCTATAACTGAAAATAAGCAAATTTTGAATAATTCCCTGTTTGTGTAAGTTTAAGGTTACTTGGCACTTCAAAAGAACACAAGCAATTGTATTTATTTCCGAAATTTATAATCATAAGTGATCTAAATTAATGATCATAGATTCAAGTTTTCAATCCCTACATTATACCCAAATTCGAAATTTATAATCCTAAATTTAGTATCAAATTGATTTACATAATCAGTTCAAGCAAACAGGTCTCCAGTCTAGATCCACTCTTGCAATCCCATAACAACTCAATCAATTGTCCAGGTAATTACTAGTAATCATTCAACCAAATTACGAAACCAAGATTTCATGAAATCACAAATCAACCCCTTAGATTTTTAACTATCATATTTTCAGTATCTTAGGTGATTTGCTGAACTTGAAACTAAAAGTTAACAGTGAGTGAGGATCTCACCTTGCGTGGTCCTAGAATTAAATCTCTAAGTTAATATCTAAAGTATATTTCATATTTTAAAATGTTGAAAATATTGGTTCGTCACATAATGTCTAACCAATTCATATATTTCTTCGCTTGTATATATCGTTGGTGGTCGTCTGTTTTCTTTTCTATTAGATAAAAATAAAAATCTTGTCTACTCTAAAAGGATGATTTACATGCAGAAAACATCGATGATAGTCAAACCATGAAATTTTCTTACCATGCGGTAAAGAAAACGCTCGTGTTTCTTCCATGCAATATGGACATGCTAGACGACCAGTAGTACTCCATCCCGAAAGCATTGCATAGGCCGGAAAACCACTTATAGTCCACAACAAAGAAGCAAACATACAAAAAAACAAAATTCTTCTTTGAAACATCATTTGTTTCTACTCGGTTCCACAATGTTTTTAATTCATCAACCAATGGTTGTAAATAAACATCAATTTCTTGTGTTGGATCATCAGGACCAGGAACAACAACAGTAACATGTATTGTTTTTTTTATACACATCCATGGAGGTAAATTATAAGGTGTGATGATAATGGGCCATGATGAATATTTAGAACCACCAATTGAAAAAATGGTGAAAAACCATCTGTACATAATCCTAGTCTCACATTACGACTCTCCGCTGCAAAATTGGGATAAGTTTTGTCAAAATGCTTCCATGCTTCCCTAACAGCTGGATGAGTCAACGTACCTTCTTCCTCGGATCTCACCTTATGTCATCTCGTATGAGTTGCAATTACTGAAGATGCATATAATCTTTGAAGCCTTGGAGTGATGGGTAAGTAATGCATACGTTTATACGAAACTTCCCTTCCCTTCTTCTTTCTTGGTTTATATCTTTCATAATTACACTTTCTACATTTTCTAAGGTTTACGTTATCTTTCCAAAACAATATGCATCCTTTTACACATGTATTTGTTTTCTGATATGGTAAACCAAAGCTGACATAAATTTCTTAACTTCGTATTGATTTTCACACATCAAATTATCGGACGGCATGTGCCTTTTTGCAGCTTGTAAAATAGTCGTAAACCCAGCTCCAGTAATGTTATATTTTGACTTCATCGCAATGTTTTCTGCGATTACCAACAGCTGAGTGTCGCTTTGACAACCATCCCAAATAGGTTTTTTAGCAACATCTAGTAAATCATAAAAAAAAATTTGGCTTCAATATTCGGTTCTTCAGCATTTCCATCATTATTGTCAACTGCAACCATAAGAAACATTGGGCGTGCTACATCTTCAACCATATTCTCAATACGGGGCATACTAGCATTTTCGTTAACAACACTTCCTACCTCAGCCTCTACAGAAGTATTTGGCGCTGCAACTTCTCCATGACGATCCTAAAAATAATACCCAGGTGCTAATCCTGTAACGACCCGGAAAACCTGAACCAATTTTAAATTGGCTATTTTAGTGGATTTTAAATATTTAAAATAAATATTTTGAATAATAGCAATGAAAAGTATGTTTGAATCGATGTTGAAAATGAAAATAATTAATTTGAATTATAAACAAGGCCTGAAATGGCGCGGTAGTTTCAAAATTTGAATTCAAACTTTGACTGACTGTACCGGGTGCAAAACAGAACAGATTTGAGTGAAACCAAAAATATTTAAATCTGTTAGTGAATATCTTTCTAACGAATCCGAAAAATTGAAGTTTCACAGTAGGAAGCAGAATTTATGGCCAAATGAATTTTTAGAAAGGTCGCTATGGAGTTTATATAGCCCGTGAAAATGGTCATTTTAGAAACGACCTCGGAATTTGACGAAACCACTTTTGTTGGGTCCGGGATGTTGAACTATTGCTAGGTTTCAAATTTCATAATTTATGAAGTTAATATGCAAGCATGGCCAAGGACAACATGTTTTAGTCAATTACAATTAAATTGGATTGACCAGAAAATGGCCATTTTGCAAACGGTCTCAGAATTCGACGAAACTAGTTTTGTTGGGACCGTATCATCAAAACATAGCTAGATTTATTTTTCGGGAATTTTTAGAATCATTATGTGGCCCTGGCAAATTGAAATGTACGTTCAAATTAAATATTGAATGTTTTATATTTTAATTTGAAGGAAAACTGACTGAAACAGTCGAATGGGCCTACGAAACATATCCCATTGTGTCGGAATGGGGGTAAAACGCTAAGGACGACAGTCGTTGGGTTTGGATTGGAGTTCGTAGGAGGCAAGGGGTATTTTTGAATTTTTAAAACTTTATAAATAAATAAAAAATGATTCGTCCACATCAGACCCCCCCATATTCTCTCTCCCCGATAAAGCGAACGGGGCCCCCTTCTTTCCTTCTCTACTCTTTTCCGGCCGCGCCACGTCGAACCACCGCCTGCCACCACCCAAAATCGAAAGGCCTCACCTCCCTCTTCAAATCCGCACCGACCTTGCCTCCTGCCATCACCGCACCGTCGAGAACGAGGCCCTCAAAGGCGCCGACTTGCGAGCGCCGCCACGTCGGAATCCGACCACCGAACTGCCTCCAACCACCAGGCGCGGAAAGCTTGCTCCATCCCCTTCGACACTGCATCGGCTGATCGTCCAACCGCTTGGCGGATTTGCAGAAAATCCTCGACCTAGTTATGAACAAATTTGAGAGGTATACGACTATTTTAAAATAAATTATATTATAGCACTTGAAAGCGCTACCGTTTTTGATTTCACTGTAAAAATCATATCTTTTTCGTTTATTGACGAAATTCAATGAAACAAGAGAGACAGTGGACTCGTGTGGACGTCTTCTACATTTTAGAAGAGACCGCATATTTTTCTGAGCCTTCTGCTATTTTTGGTGGAGTGGAACCCAATGTGAGATTTCTAAATTATAAACGATATGGAAAACGACGATGTATAAATTATATAGTCGATGTATGAGTTATATAAGCGTTGTACACCTCATGTATAAGTGTTGTATAAGTTGTATGTTCGATATATAAGTTATATATGCGTTGTAAAAATTATATATGTGTTGAAATAGAAGTGAAATGCTTATATAATATATATGTGTATATATATATATATATATATATATATATATATATATATATATATATACGCCCCTCGTCCACAAACCATGGATGATATTTATTGGTTGTGATTGGTGTGAAAATTGATTAATTATGAATGGTTGATTAGAATTGTTTGTGGTTGAAATTGATTGATTGTGGTTGAAAAATACCCGTTTGTGGTTGAGAATTATATGGTTGAAACCCCATTGGATTAGTTTGTGGAAATGTAAAAAAAATATACATGCCTCCTGCGTGCGAACTAGATGCATGAATCCCCATTGTCAAAAGCTGCGAGGCTTTAAGGTAGAGCGAGGAGCCGTACTAGGGACGACCCCGGTTTTAACTACCATGCCGTTATGCTGCTGAAATTTTGAATAATATTCATGTGTTAGAATTATTTTCATGTATTGAAACTATATTCGTGTGCTGAATAGAAATTCATCTATTGAACGACATTCATGTTTTGAAAATAAATTGTTTTACAATAAAAATCACATTTTTATCATATACATGAATAGTTAAAATAGTGAAGTGTTGAAATAGAAGTCAGTTGGATAAAAATATCATTTTTATCAAACGTATGAAAAGGAAATGGTTTTGAAATCGAAGAATAGATTATATTTATATATATACATATAAATATAATTAAAATAAATCGAATAACGAAGCGGCAGTTCGTGTTTTGAAACCGTGATTTCAAACGATTAGTGCGGGAGATCCGACCATCGGATTTTCCCGAAACTGAAACCGTTGGGTTCGCTTGGGAAATATCTTTCCAATGACACCAACTTTGCAAAGATCCAACAGTTGGATTGTCTGGAATGTTTAATTCAAATTTGAAGAAAAAGAGTGCCAGAATCGATTATATATATATATATATAATTAAAATAGATCGAACAACGACGTTGCAGTTCGTATTTTGAAATCGAAACTTCAAACGATTGTACCGAGAGATCCGACCATCGGATTTTCCCGAAACTGGAACCGGTGGATTTGTTTTGAAAAGATCTTTCTAATGATATAAATTTTGTGATGATCCAACGGTTAAATTTTCAGATATGTGTAAATCAAATCTGAAGAAAAACAGCGCCATGGCCGCGTTATGGCCTGAAGCGTCATTTAAATAAATTGGCTATTTTTAAATAAATAAAAATAGCGATAAATCGTTATAAAATATTATAAACGATATGGAATGTGAAATTTAGAAACTAACTGAAGGTTGGCTAAGTCGAATGGTTTCCTGGATTTTGATCTGATGTTGGTTTCAGCCTTCGGGGTTAATATTTGGGAAATCGTTCTCTTACTGATTGACGGTTAGTGACTAATGAATTGGAATAAAGCGTATGTCGTGTTTATGTAGCACTTGTTTATTATATACGCGAGTTGTTCAGAATGACCGGGTTTATCCCATTCTGAATAACTGAATCGACGATAAGAAGTCAAAGATGAAGACGGTGGTCGAAGACCGGAGATCTTCACCTCGTTTGGATGGTAACTGATGTCTTGATTGGGAGGCATCCCGAAATATGGATAATGAGTGGTGATCTTCCAGACGTACGTGGAAATCGATGGGTTTGCGAGGTATATAGTGCCTCCGGTTTCGTTCAGACCCAGAATGGACTTGCAAATGGACTATGTGTCTGACATTGGAATTCATTCTGTGTGATTGATAACCATCAGTTACATGGTGTGAGTTGCCTGTATGGCATGCTATGATGCAGTGATCAGGGCTTCTGTTGAAAAGCAAAGTCTTGTGGTTGATGATCAAAGCACCGCCTGTGTGGTGTAGCTTTGTGTATAACGTGAATTCACGAGCCTCACACCCCGGTATGAACCAGAAACGGGAGAGGACCTCAGGGAGGGCATGCGTTTCCTTCTAGCTAGAGGTGGTGTCGGTGCTTAAACTGGCTGACATTTATATTATTTTCACCTATGTGGTTGTTGCTGTTGCGAGGCGCCTCAGATATATCGGTCGATCCGGGACCGATGGAGTCATTTGTTGGCTCATTTACGCCCCAAAGGGCGGGGAAACGTAGTGTTCAGGCATTTTAATCCGCATCGGTGGACCGGCCCTGACGATCCAAGGGTCGATGCGTTCTGATCCTGAGACTCGGTCTAGACATTCTCGAATTCGGTAAGGACTATCTTTTGCCTTGGTTCATGGCGGAAATCCAATTTCCAAATACGACATCGTGCGGTTTTGATTGTAAACCTATATTTGGCGACATAGTGGCATGGGACGCTCATGTCGTCTATGATCGATATTTATGATTGTGTATGAAATTAGAAACTAACTGTAAACGAAATAAGATAGATGGTTTCCTGGGTATTGGTCTGATGTTGGTTTCGGCCTTCGGGGTTAATACCTATGGAATCGTTCTCTTGCTAATTTAAAGTTGGAGTCTGATTAAGAATTGATTTGTTTTGCTCGTATCAAGCATATTTTGGTCGATATAAGGTAAAACTCTATCCTCCGGTTTGCATTGCATTGTGTGATGGGACTTGAGTCTTATATCGGCTTCATTTTTACAAAAAGCATTGCGATGTTTAAAAGATTTAATTGTTTTAAAGCACTGGCAATCCAATGGAGTAAACCCATTCCTCGAAAGCGGCGTGGTCCTGTGATTAGCCATATCATTAAATGTGTTAAGTAGATTTCTCATACCAGTCCCATGACTGACTCGTAGTTTGTTTCACTTGCAAAATCGGGTGCCCCTTTTTCTACATGGGCAGCCTTGTCTTCAGGTTTTAGCACGCTCTTTCTGGATAGCTAGAGCTAAAGATGGATTCTATCATTTATCTCTTTTTATGCTGTTCAGCTCCTATTGTACATATTATGTTTGTTTTCCGCTGTAGACATTTATGTATAGCTGAACTGTATTTGTCCTAAGTATGATCCTGTATACTGTGTAACTCTGATGATTATTGTTTATCTAGTGATTATTTGTTCATTATCTGGTGTATTTATTTATTTCTGTTCTGCTATTATTTGTTTATGTGTTATATCCCAAAGATTACCCATGACACCGTGGTACGGGGTTTTGGGGTCGTCACATCGTGGTATCAGAGCTTTGGTTAAGCTTAGCTATGGTATATAACACATTAACGAACTCGTCAGAGATAGAACCAGTAGTGTTCTAGGACAAATAACTCATTACAGATAGGATCAGTAATATCCTAGTAAGTGTGCAGCAGAATCAGAATAACTCGTTAGAGATGGGGTCAGAAGTGCCCCAGAACGAGTCGAGAGTTATATGTTTATAAATAAAGTATTTGTGATTATATTTATAGTCTGGTTTTAGAAATATGATTTTTGAACATATATAACAGATATATATTTGAAAAGTTAAAAACAAATTGATTGTTGTTTGTGTTGTGTGATAGTGGATTTGATTAATTAAATTATTAGAACGATGGTTAATTTAATTAATAAGAGAATGAATGGTAGAATTTATTCGATTAAATCACACATTGAACTGATTTAAAAATAGATAGAAATATATACATGTGCATTATATATGTTTGAACAGGTAAATGGATTAGCTGCTGAGTAAAGAATTTATTTGCGTGCCCGACAAATAGGTAAACCTTAATGAGTTGGATGCGCAATTTTATTATCATATCAACTCCTGTGAATGCCATTGGATGCGGAGTGGTGGTTATTCTATGTGTAATAATAAATGTCGCCATAGGATAGTAACAATTAATTTTGAATTACACTACATGGCATACTTCCTGAAGATAGGCATACTTCATCATATACCACATGAGCATTTGGAGCTTGTGTGACGAGGTGGAAGATTTACCATACAAGCGAGAGGCTTGTATGGCGATGACTATATTACAGGTTGAACTGATGACTGATATGGACCATATAAATTGAAACGATAAATTGCCAGATTAATAAAAACCCCACACGGGTCTGGAGTTGATAATAATCACGTCTCTCTAGTCATTAGATACGGCACATGGATTATTTATTTCCCACACGGGACGAGGTGATGAGAATTTATTCTCTGGAGCAATTAAAAATACACACTCCCTCAGGCTTTGAAAGGGTGACGAGAATTTATTCTCTGGAGTTATTATCTATACACGCTCCCCTTTAAACACCAGAATATATCACTATAAATATGTGTATGCTTTATAGGATTTATTAGGTACCTAATACGTCCCAATAAATTTCCAAACCCTTCCCCGTACAAAGGAGGTTATGGTGAAATTTTTCGAAAATTCCAGGTGTTAGCCAAATTTTTGAAGAATTTGAAAATTCTCAGAAACTGGAAAAGTTGGAGAATGGAAGCCAGATTGAATGTAGAGTTGATTAATCAAACCACTTTCGACTTTGTTCCTTTTCGGGGACGAAAAGTTTTAAGTGGGGGAGATTGTAACGACTCGGAAAACCTGAACCAATTTAAAATTTTAAATTGGCTATTTTAGTGGATTTTAAATATTTAAAATAAATATTTTGAATAATAGCAATGAAAAGTATGTTTGAATCGATGTTGAAAATGAAAATAATTAATTTGAATTATAAACAAGGCCTGAAATGGCGTGGTAGTTTCAAAATTTGAATTCAAACTTTGACTGACTGTACTGGGTGCAAAACAGAACGGATTTGAGTGAAACCAAAAATATTTAAATCTGTTAGTGAATATATTTCTAACGAATCTGAAAAATCGAAGTTTCATAGTAGGAAGCAAAAGTTATGGCCAAATGAATTTTCAGAAAGGTCGCTATGGAGTTTTTATAGCCCGTTAAAATGACCATTTTGCAAACGACCCCGGAATTCGACGAAACGACTTTTGTTGGGTCCGGGATGTTGAACTATTGCTAGGTTTCAAATTTCATAATTTTTGAAGTTAATATGTGAGCGTGGTAAAGGAAAATGTGTTTTGGTCAATTACAGTTAAATTGGATCGACCAGAAAATGGCCATTTTGCAAACGGTCTCAGAATTCGACGAAACTAGTTTTGTTGGGACCGTATCATCAAAACATAGCTAGATTTATTTTTCGGGAATTTTTAGAATCAGTATGTGGCCCTGGCAAATTGAAATGTACGTTCAAATTAAATATTGAATGTTTTATATTTTAATTTGAAGGAAAACTGACTGAAACAGTCGAATGGGCCTACGAAACATATCCCATTGTGTTCGAAATGGGGGTAAAACGCTATGGACGACAGTCGTTGGGTTTGGATTGGAGTTCGTAGGAGGAAAGGGGTATTTTTGAATTTTTAAAACTTTATAAATAAATAAATAAATGATTCGTCCACAACAGACCCCCCCCTCGATATTCTCTCTCCACGATAAAGCGAACGGTGCCCCTTTCTTTCCTTCTCTCCTCTTTTCCGGCCGCGCCACGTCGAACCACCGCTTGCCACCACCCAAAATCGAAAGACCTCTCCTCCCTCTTCAAATCCACACCGACCTTGCCTCCTACCATCACCGCTCCGTCGAGAATGAGGCCCTCAAAGGCGCCAACTTGCGAGCGCCGCCACGTTGGATTCCGACCACCGAACTGCCTCCAACCACCAGGCGCGGAAAGCTTGCTCCATCCCCTTCGACACTGCATCGGCTGATCGTCCAACCGCTTGGCGGATTTGCAGAAAATCCTCGACCTAGTTTTGAACAAATTTGAGAGGTATACGACTATTTTAAAATAAATTATATTATAGCACTTGAAAGCGCTACCGTTTTTGATTTCACTGTAAAAATCATATCTTTTTCGTTTATTGACGAAATTCAATGAAACAAGAGAGACAGTGGACTCGTGTGGACGTCTTCTACATTTTAGAAGAGACCGCATATTTTTCTGAGCCTTCTGCTATTTTTGGTGGAGTGGAACCCAATGTGAGATTTCTAAATTATAAACGATATGGAAAACGACGATGTATAAATTATATAGTCGATGTATGAGTTATATAAGCGTTGTACACCTCATGTATAATTCATCTATTGAACGACATTCATGTTTTGAAAATAAATTGTTTTACAATAAAAATCACATTTTTATCATATACATGAATAGTTAAAATAGTGAAGTGTTGAAATAGAAGTCAGTTGGATAAAAATATCATTTTTATCAAACGTATGAAAAGGAAATGGTTTTGAAATCGAAGAATAGATTATATTTATATATATACATATAAATATAATTAAAATAAATCGAATAACAAAGCGGTAGTTCGTGTTTTGAAACCGTGATTTCAAACGATTAGTGCGGGAGATCCGACCATCGGATTTTCCCGAAACCGAAACCGTTGGGTTCGCTTGGGAAATATCTTTCCAACGACACCAACTTTGCAAAGATCCAACGGTTGGATTGTCTGGAATGTTTAATTCAAATCTGAAGAAAAATAGTGCCAGAATCGATTATATATATATATATATAATTAAAATAAATCGAATAACGATGTTGTAGTTCGTATTTTGAAATCGAAACTTCAAACGATTGTACCGGGAGATCCGACCGTCGGATTTTCCCGAAACTGGAACCGTTGGATTCGTTTTGAAAAGATCTTTCTAGTGATATAAATTTTGTGATGATCCAACGGTTAGATTTTCAGATATGTGTAAATCAAATCTGAAGAAAAACAGCGCCACGGCCGCGTTATGGCCTGAAGCGTCATTTAAATAAATTGGCTATTTTTAAATAAATAAAAATAGCGATAAATCATTATAAAATATTATAAACGATATGGAATGTGAAATTTAGAAACTAACTGAAGGTTGGCTAAGTCGAATGGTTTCCTGGTTTTTGATCTGATGTTGGTTTCGGCCTTCGGGGTTAATATTTGAGAAATCGTTCTCTTACTGATTGACGGTTAGTGACTAATGAATTGGAATAAAGCGTATGTCGTGTTTATGTAGCACTTGTTTATTATATACGCGAGTTGTTCAGAAAGACCGGGTTTATCCCATTCTGAATAACTGAATCGACGATAAGAAGTCGAAGATGAAGACAGTGGTCGAAGACCGGAGATCTTCACCTCGTTTGGATGGTAACTGATGTCCTGATTGGGAGGCATCCCGAAATATGGATAATGAGTGGTGATCGTCCATACGTACGTGGAAATCGATGGGTTTGCGAGGTATATAGTGCCTCCAGTTTCGTTCAGACCCAGAACGTACTTGCAAATGGACTGTGTGTCTGACATTGGAATTCATTCTTTGTGATTGATAACCATCAGTTACATGGTGTGAGTTGCCTGTATGGCATGCTAAGATGCAGTGATCAGGGCTTCTGTTGAAAAGCAAAGTCTTGTGGTTGATGATCAAAGCACCGCCTGTGTGGCGTAGCTTTGTGTATAACGTGAATTCACGAGCCTCACACCCCGGTATGAACCAGAAACGGGAGAGGACCTCAGGGAGGGCATGCGTTTCCTTCTAGCTAGAGGTGGTGTTGGTGCTTAAACTGGCTGACATTTATATTATTTTCACCTATGTGGTTGTTGCTGTTGCAAGGTGCCACGGATATATCGGTCGATCCGGGACCGATGGAGTCATTTGTTGGCTCATTTACTCCCCAAAGGGCGGGGAAACGTAGTGTTCAGGCATTTTAATCCACATCGGTGGACCGACCCTGACGATCCAATGGTCGATGCGTTCTGATCCTGTGACTCGGGCTAGACAGTCTCGAATTCGGTAAGGACTATCTTTTGCCTTAGTTCATGGCGGAAATCCAATTTCCAAATACGACATCGTGTGGTTTTGATTGTAAACCTGTATTTGGTGACATAGTGGCATGGGACGCTCATGTCGTCTATGATTGATATTTATGATTGTGTATGAAATTAGAAACTAACTGTAAACGAGATAAGATGGATGGTTTCCTGGGTATTGGTCTGATGTTGGTTTCGGCCTTCGGGGTTAACACCTATGGAATCATTCTCTTGCTAATTTACAGTAGGAGTCTGATTAAGAATTGATTTGTTTTGCTCGTATCAAGCATATTTTGGTCGATATAAGGTAAAACTCTATCCTCCGGTTTGCGTTGCATTGTGTGATGTGACTTGAGTCTTATATCGGCTTCATTTTTACAAAAAGCATTGCGATGTTTAAAAGATTTAATTGTTTTAAAGCACTGGCAATCCAATGGAGTAAACCCGTTCCGCGAAAGCGACGTGGTCCTGTGATTAGCCATATCATTAAATGTGTTAAGTAGATTTCTCATACCAGTCCCATGACTGACTCGTAGTTTGTTTCACTTGCAAACTCGGGTGCCCCTTTTCTACACGGGCAGCCTTGTCTTCAGGTTTTAGCATGCTCTTTCTGGATAGCTGGAGCTGAAGATGGATTCTATCATTTATCTCTTTTTATGTTGTTCAGCTCCTATTGTACATATTATGTTTGTTTTCCGCTGTAGACATTTATGTATAGCTGAACTGTATTTGTACTAAGTATGATCCTGTATACTGTGTAACTCTGATGATTATTGTTTATCTAGTGATTATTTGTTCATTATCTGGTGTATTTATTTATTTATTTATGTTCTGCTATTATCTGTTTATGTGTTATATTCCAAAGATTACCCTTGACACCGTGGTACGGGGTTTTGGGGTCGTCACATCGTGTAATCCGTTTTTGCACAAATGAACTTTCACAACATCGGGTAATAAGTACTTCAAATGCTTACACTTGCTACAAGGACAACGAATTTCTGGATCGCCTTCATTGTTACTTAAAGCGAATTCAACAAAGATATTTATACCATTATAAAATTCTTCTTTTATGGTACCTCTCAGTCCTCTTCTTTGGTACATCCAACTTCTCCGGTCAACGAAATAATTAATCACAATTTTCTATTCAAGAATTTAGTCACAAGTTGAAAAATTAATATTTATTTTCAAGAATACAAATTTGAAAACGTTTTTTTATGGTCGTACAATGCATGTATGTAATGGTTGAAAGCAAATAACAATGTCGAAAAAGTAAAAAAAAATATATATGACCTTTTTTTTAATGTAACTTTTTTACAAGGCCAGACATCCTACTTCCCATTACAAACACAGTAAATATTTACATTTTGTATATTACTTTGTCCCAAATGATTCAACAAAATTTTGGCAGCATTACGCAGGAAACAAAAAGATAAGCTAAACCGAAATTTTGTTAATCATTTGAAACCAAGTAGTATACAAAATGTAAACGCTTTCTGCGTTTATAATTTGTCCAATACAAGAATAAATCCAACAAATATTGTACCAGATGAATATAAACGGTCGTTTTTTAATTTGACAAAAACGACAATTTATATAACGATCATGTACAACACTCGTCGGACGGGGCCAAAAACACTCTAGGGAATAGCCAATTAATTGTGCATAATGTATTATGCCTAGCTCGTACATTCAAATTTTCCTATACCAACTAACATAATACAAGAATCACATAAATTCTACAACGGCAGAAACCAAACTAAATGGGAACATATTCACAAATAACCAAACATTGCGCATAAAATTTCCAATTTCATTATGTCTCATGAAATATGCATATAATAGGATGATATTACCCACTACTATGTTATTGAAACCAATTACAATAAATAAATAACCCTAATTTTCGATTTAAGACATACATAGGTTTAGGTAAAAAATTGATTTTTAAGTAAATAAAGAGACTATACCTCAATTTGTTTACCCAAGATGTCGGAGATGAAGCCGGGGAGGATTATATGCAAAGAAATCGACGTGGTGGGGGGGAGGGTGAAAAAATCGAATTTGGAGCTGCTAGGGTTAAGGATTCGCTTGCTGGAATTTTTGGAGCGAATGGGAAAAATGAGTAAGAAAGGGGACGAGCTGATGGTTATCTCAATTATAATCGACGGTTACCGACGACCCGTTGAAAACCGTCGGAATAGTGCCGTCGGAAACCGTCGCCCCCTTTTGATGAAAACAGCAATGTTTCTTGTAGTGGTTCAAACTGATTTAATTCTTCTTGCATCGCAATTATCCAATTTTCGTCCACAGAAGCTTCTTTTGGATTCTTGTGTTCAATATTAGATAAGAAGGCAATGTTACTTACTAGATTTAGCTGGCTTCTGGTTCTTACATTTGAATTTATTTCACCAATAATATTTTGAGTCGGATGATCTTGTAGTATTCTTGGTGGAGATCTAACTTCATTAGTATTTTCAGTTCGATTGTTATTATTGGAATTGTCCTGCGTTTCAACGATATTTTCATTTACGTTATTATGAATAACATTTTCCTCTTCTCTATAAATTATATAATATCTTCATCTTGAGAGATTCTATTTTTCAAAATTTCTGAACTAAAATAATTTTGAATAAAATATTCGTCAAAACGGACATGAAGTGATTCTTCTATTTTATTAGTTCTTTTAATATAAATTCGATAAGCTTTGCTTCGTTCTGAATATCCTAGAAATATTCCTTCATAGGATTTTGAATCGAATTTACCAAGCTGATCTATTGTGCTTAAATAAAACATTTTGAACCAAAAATCTTAAAATATGAAATATTTGGTTTTCTTCCATTAAAAAGTTCATATAGAGTATACTTCGTAAGTGGTCGAATGGATACACAATTCGAAACATAATAGGCTGTTGCAACTGCTTCTATCCAGAAATGTTTCGGTAACAAACTTCCATTCAACAACGTTCTAGCGCATTCTTGTAATGTTCGATTTTTTCGTTCTACAACTCCATTTTATTGTGGAGTTCTAGGAAATGAAAAATTATGAAATATTCCTATCTTTTTACAGTATGAACCTAACTTTTCGTTTCAAATTCTCCTCCATGATCACTTCTTATATTTTTAATTTTTAATCTAGTTAAATTTTGAATCTGTTTTACAAATATTTTAAAATTATCAAAAGTATCACTTTTATTTTTCAAAAATATTAACCAAGAATATCTAGAAAAATCATCAACTATTACAAATACATATCTACTGTGATTTATGGATTGAATTTGAGTTGGTCCAAATAAATCCATATGTAGTAATTCAAGTGGTTGTAATGTTGAAATAACCATTTTAGATTTAAAAGAAGATTTTGTTAATTTTCCAAATTGACACGCATCACATAAGTTTTCTGATATAAATTTCATTTTGGGTAAAGCTCTTACAAGTTCGTTTTTAGAAACCTTATTAATGGTTTCAAAAATAATGTGACAAAATCTTTTATGCCGTAACCAAGGATCATTATCTTTAGCTAGTAAACACATACTTGGATTATTATCAACTTTCGCATTTAAGATATAAATATTTTTATCTCTATTTCCTTCGAAAATAAGATTTTAATTTGAATCTAGTACATTTATTTTTGAAAAATGAGATTTTAAAACCTTTATCGCATAATTCACTAATACTTAACAAATTATGCTTAGAATTTTTAACTAGTAACACATCAGTAATAAGAGGTAAATTAGATATATTGTAATTGCCCACATTGCCTTTGCCAATGATATATTTTTTGGAGCTATCTTCAAATATGACACTTCCTCCTTTTTAGTAGATAATATTAGTTAGCATTTCCTTGTCTCTTGTCATATTTTTTGAGCAACCACTGTCGAGTATCCATTTTCCTCTATTTTTGAGTGGGACCTGCAAAAAAATATATAAAAGACGTTGGTACCCACTTCCTCCGTTAGGGTTCTAAGAGTTAGGTCTTAGGAAACCAAACACAAGAGGGTTCAATGTCCCTTTTAAAAATATAATTAATATTATTGTGCATGATTTCTAATTTTTTTAATATATCTATTCCTAATCAGATAATTATTTCTTAGTGTTAATTTTCTGTACATATCCTAATCCCCTTTTACTAGTATGTAGGTTGAGAATTTTCTAAAATTTTAGATAAATTATCTCTTCCTTTATTGAAATTATTAACATTTTTGGAAATATCATCTAATTTTATCTAAAGACTAAAATTATCTAATTCTATAATTTTAATCCTAGTATTTAAATAATGATTTTTAGAAACAAGTAGATTGTTCTTTTCTTTTTGTGTTTAAATTTCTTGACTCAATAAGGAAAGTTGAGAATTTGCAAGAGATAAAGATTCTTGAAGTTTTCTAATTTCAACCTGTAGTGAGCCGAGAATCCCCCTCGCGGGAAATCGCCGAATACACTAACTTTGGGCATACAACACATCAGAACAAATAACACAAGACTTTTATAAACAACATAATAATGTTACATCAGAGTACATAATATATCAGAGTACATCGATAAATAATAATACAGCGGAAGATTAATTTACAATGCAGCGGAACCAATCAACCAACACAACGGAAGCCTATCAATGCTCTGGACACAGCTTTAAGCTTCAATCCAGAATCCTACTCAATAAATCAATATTTGCAAAACAAACCACTCGACTGCCCGTGAGGAATATAAGGGCACCCGAGTTTGCAAGTGAAATAAACTACGAGTCAGTCATGGGATTGGTATGAGAAATCTTATCTAACTTATTTAACAATAAGGCTAATCATACGACCACGCCGCTAACGCGAAACGGGTTTACTCCATTGGATTTCCAGTGCATAAAATAAGTAAACCTTTTAAACAACGCAATGCTTTTTAGAAAAATGAAACCATTATAAGAATCAAGTCCCATCACACAATGCAACGCAAACCGGAGGATAGAGTTTTACCTTATAATGGTCAAACATGATTGATACGCATAAAACTTGATATTATTATTAGTGTCTAGTCAGTTTAAAACATTTTTCAACATAAATGTATCAATCCTAGACGGTATAGCTACCATATACTGTGTCGCCATATATAGTTACAATCAAATCCGTAATGTCGTATTGGAAATTGGGTTTCCATCATGAGTCAAGTCTAGGGATGGTCTCCTTACCGATTCGAGACACTCTAGCAAATGTCTCTGGGCTCGGACGCTGGCGAGCCCTTAGATCCTGCCGGGCCGGTCCACAAATACTTTAGTGGATTAGTTATGCCTGAACACACGTTTCCCGGTCCTATCGGACCTATCACTTGGCCAGTAGCGACCAATATATCGAGGCCTCGCAATCTATCATCCACATAAGTAAAAATGTCTGGGCTCCATACCATGACACCACTTCTAGCAAGAAAGAAACGTCGTGCACTCCTTGCGTTCCCTTATCCCATTTCTAACTCTTACCTGGGTGTGAGGCTCGCGAACTAGCGCTATACACAAAGCTATGCTAAATAAAGTTGTGCTTTGATCATCAACCACAAGGCTCTGCTTTTCCACAAAAGCCTTGATCATTTTGCATCTTAGCATGCCACATTGATAATGCACGCCATGCGACTGGTGTATATCAATATATAACCTATAAGCTCGTACATCTCAGAGAAGGGTGTTAAGCAAGAGAATAAATTCTCTGCCACCAAGTAGATATATATTTAATAGAAATCAATCAACACAGAACGAAATCCAATGTCAGGCACACATACATTTACAAGTCCGTTCTGGGTCTGAAAGAAACTGGAGACACCTTATTCCTCGTCCCGTATGTCCAATACGGAAGAGAGGTTCTCGCATATCCGGACAATCAACAAGTACGTCCAGACAACTACCACTTTAACCCTTCACCGGGAGCTACCCAAATCAGGGCATCAGTAGTCGTCCATTCGATATGAAGATCGCCGGTCTTCAACCACCGTCTTCAATGTCTTCGACTTTTAATCGTCGCATAATTATTTGAAATGAGATTTAACTCTGTCTTTTCAAATAATTCTAGAATATATATAATTCAAATCATTTCATATCGTTAATACTATTTTATAACGATTTACCACTATTTTTATTTATATAAAAATAGCCCATTTAATTCGAACGACGTTCCAGGTCGTTATGCGGCCCTAGCGCTGTTTTTATCCAAATTCGAATTACACATTTCTCAAAATCTAACCGTTGGATATTAACAAATTTAATATCGTTGGAAAGATCTTTCCAAAGCGAACCCAACGGTTCCAGTTTTGGGAAAATCCGACGGTCGGATCTTTCGGTATAATCGTTTAAAGTTACGATTCCAAAACGCGAACTACCGTGCGCGATTCGTTTTATTAAATTTATATTTATATATTATATATAAATATAATTCGTTCGACGATTTTAACTTACGTTTAAAAAATAATGTTTTGATCAAATAAGATCATATTCTAACATATGATTCTTCTACTCTAATTTAACATGATAAAAATGTCATTTTTAATGACATTACATGTTTAACATATCATTCTTCCTATTCTAACTTACATGATAAAAATGTCATTTTTAATGACAATAGATGTTAATCATATATCTTTTTTTTCTAACTAACATGATAAAATGTCATTTCTAATAACAAAACAAGTTTAATATGTTTTTTTTATTCTATTCTAATCTAACATATTAAAATGTCCTTTTATAATAACATAACATGTTTTACATAAAATCCTTTTTATTCTAATCTAACATATTAAAATGTCCTTTTAAATGACAAAAAATGATTAACATGTTATTCTTTATATTCTAACTAGCATGTATTCATTTTTCTACTTTACAACATGCAAATAACATTTTGATTAACAAAATTTCTTTAATGAATCAAGCACACAATAAAAAAATATAAATTTTATTGTCTAATCTTTTTAATTAAAACATGATTCTTTTTAATGGATCAACCATATATTAAAAATGTTATTTTTTGAATGTTTAACCCATTTCTCTAAAACATGATTCTTTTTTATATTGAATCAAATATACATTAAAAATGTTATTTTTAATGTTTAAACATTTTCTCTAAAACATGATTCTTTTTTATATTGTATCAAATATACATTAAAAATGTTATTTTTAATGTTTAACCATTTTACCTAAACAGGACAAATTTGTGATTCATATATATAATAAAAATAATAATTTTCATTGTATAATCAATTTATTTCCAACATGCCAAATTCTATGATTCACACACACACACATACACACACACACACACACACACACACATATATATATATATATATACACACACACACACAATAAAAAAAAGTAATTTTTATTGTATAAACAATTAATTTCCAACATGCCAAATTCTAGGATTCATATATATATATATACAATAAAAAGGTAATTTTTATTGTATAAACAATTTATTTCCAATATGACAAATTATACTTTAACATGTTATTATTTTTGATGAATCAATAATAAAGATGTAATTTATTGATGTTAACATATTTTATTCAAACAATGAATATATTGTTTGTTCATACTTAAAATAAAAATGTGATTTTTATAGTAGAAATAAATTTTATCCAACTTGAACTTTTTATCTTCATGTATATAATAAAAATATGATTTTTATTGTATAAGCAATTTCTTTTCAAACATGATAATTTCATTGACTCATATGTGCAATAAAAATATGATTTTTATTGTATAAACAGTTTCTTTTCAAAACATGAATATTTCATTGATTCATATGTATAATAAAAAAATATGATTTTTATTGTATAAACAATTTATTTTCAAAACATGAATATTTTTATTTTCATATATACAATAAAAATATGATTTTTATTGTATAAACATATTCTAATCAAACATTAACATTTTTATTTTCATATATACAATAAAAATTTAAATTTAACATTTTAACTTATTTCATTTTAAACAACGAATATTTGTTATCATTTCTATATACAATAAAAATGTAATTTTTTTATTGTCTAATCTTTTCTATTTCAAACAATGAATATTTGCCATCATTTCTATATACAATAAAAATGTAAAGTTTTTATTGTCTAATCTTTTCTATTTCAAACAATGAACATTTGTCATCATTTATATATACAATAAAAATGTAAAGTTTTCATTGTCTAATCTTTTCTATTTCAAATAATGAATATTTGTCATCATTTCTATATACAATACAAATGTAAAGTTTTTATTTTCTAATCTTTTCTATTTCAAACAATGAATATTTGTCATCATTTCTATATACAATACAAATGTTAAGTTTTTATTGTCTAATCTTTTCTATTTCAAATAATGAATATTTGTCATCATTTCTATATACAATACAAATGTTAAGTTTTTATTGTCTAGTCTTTTCTATTTCAAACAATGAATATTTGTCATCATTTCTATATACAAAAATATGTAAAGTTTTTATTGTCTAATCTTTTCTATTTCAAACAATGAATAATTTATTTTCATGTATACAATAAAGATATGATTTTTATTGTATAAACATTTTTTATTCAACATGAACATTTTATCTACATATATACAATAAAAATATGATTTTTATATTGTATAAACAAATTCTAATCAAGCATGAACATTTTTATTTACATATATACTATAAAATTATGATTTTTATGTTGTATAAACAAATTCTAATTAAGCATGAACATTTTTATTTACATATATACAATAAAAAAAATATGATTTTTATTGTATAAAAAAATTCTAATCAAACATAAACATTTTTATTTACATATATACAATAAAAAATTATGATTTTTATTGTATAAACAATTTCTAATCAAACATGAACATTTTTATTTACATATATACAATAAAAATATGATTTTTATTGTATAAACAAATTCTAATCAAACATGAACAATTTGTCTAACATACACAATTAAATCCAATCGTTCATCGCAATCACAAACAACAATTCAAATTCTATACAACATATATATGAATTTCACATCGTAATCAATAATAATTTTTATTTTAAAATTAGAGATCTCACCGATGGTTTCCACTCCGCCAAAAATTGAGACAATCTCCAAATCAGTTTTGTTGCGAAGCTCTTGACTCCATGATCGCTTCGGATCCTATTTCATGTGATTTGGAGTTCGTGGCAAAAAGATATTAACATACGAACATGGAATATTATTTAATAATAATATCACTATTCACCTTATTCTCCAAACGACACCCTCAACTTAAAATGCTCGCCACGGCCAAATCGTAAGTCGGAATTGCACGAAACCAGCGCCATTCTCTCCGACTTCTCTCCCTCTTTCCACGGCTTGTGGTCCTACCCTCCAGTTCGCCACGTGGGCCCCACGATTTACAGTTGAACAGAAAACTACGGTTTCCATTCATCTTGGAGCTGTGGCCACCACAGTGCTCCAAATACCAACAAATTTTACCAGTAGCTAGACCTCGACCTCCCGGACAACTTTCGTTTGAATCACTTCGCCTAAAAAGCAAGGACTGGCGGGAAATTGGTCATTTTCGTGACAGCCTCGTTTTCCATCACCCCTTCGATGAACTTGACATTCCGGCCAACTACGGCCACCTAAGACCATGCTACCACCGCCAAAACCTTCGTATGCTTCCACTCTACCTTCCCTCCGAACCGCTTGACCTAGTTCTCTACGTGGGGCCCACAGCAAGCAAAATACCAAAAATGAGCTGCTGCACTACGATCTCGATTCCGGCCAAACCATAAATCCAATCTCCACCAAATTTTAGGTGTGAATAGCTTTCTTCATCCTCTAGATGCTCACAAAATTTCATGGCCTAACTCCTTACGGTTTGGGAGATATAAATTATTTAATTTTGAGGGGTTTTTCTGCCAAAAATTGAGAGAGGGAGAGACTGGGGGAGAGGGTTGCTGTCAATTTTTGAGGAAGAAGACAAATGAGGGTTTGTGGAGAGGAAAAGATATTAAATAGTGGAGGGTTTTATTATTTTATTATTAACTCTCTAGTTTTATTATTAATTTTTTAGTTCACGCTCTCTTTGTTCGACGGTTATCGAAGCAACGGTCACATATGGACTCCGTTGGCGATGAAAATTGATATACTACTATGTCTTGACAATATGGTCCTAACAAAACTAGTTTTGTCAAATTCCGAGTCCGTCTGCTCAAAAACTCGTTTTTTGGCCTTATATGGGTGATCGATTCACAATTAATTGCTCACGGCCACATACTAGCTCCAAAAATTATGAAAATTGGAATCCAGCAATAATTTGACATTCCAGATCCAACAAAAGTGGTTTCATTGAAAACAGAGGTCGTTTGCAAAATCACTATTTTTAAGGGCTATATATTATATTAAAAGATATATAAATTCCATAGCGACTATTCAGAATTTTAAACTTGACATAACTTTTTATTCCTATTATAAAATCTGTATTTTTCACATTTGTTAGAAAGATATAATTCAACAGATTCAAATATTTCTGGTTTTGCTGAAATCCGATTTATTTTGAATCCTGTACATTCATTTGAAATTTGAAATCGAATTTTTGAACTGTTGCGCCATTTCAAGCTCCTTTTATAATTAAATTATTACATTCTAACTTCAACTTAAAATAAATTTTTATTCGTTATTATTTAAAATAAATCATTTTAAATATTCAAAATCCTTTAAAATAGTAAAAATAAAATTTTTAAATTGGTTCAGAAATACCGGGTTGTTACAATCTCCCGCACTTAATATCTTTTCGTCCTCGAAAAGGAACGGAGCTGAAAGTTGTTTAACTAACCAACTCAACTTTCATTCTTTCATTGGTTTGATTAATTTTATTAGTTGAAATAATAATCACACAACACAATTAGCAATCAATTAATTGATTAGCTTTTCAAATATATATAACTTTTATATGTTCAAAAATCATATTTTCTAAGATTGGATTATATATATAATCACAAATACGTTAATTATAAACTTGTCACTCTCAACTCATTCTAGGGCATTTCTAACCCCATCTTTAACGAGTTTTCTCATTCTAGGATACTACTGATCCTATCTCTACTCATCCTACCCCAAAGATTGGAGTTAACCAAAGCTCTGAAAACAACTGTAGTGACCCGAAAATCCCCCTCGTAGGAAATCGCCGGATACACTAACTTTGGGCATACAACACATCAGAATAAATAACAAAAGACTTTTATAAATATCATAATAATGTTACATCAGAGTACATAATAAATCAGAGTACATCGATAAATAATAATACAGCGGAAGATTAATTTACAATGCAGCGGAACAAATAAACCAACACAGCGGAAGCCTATCAATGCTCTAGACACAGCTTTAAGCTTCAGTCCAGAATCCTGCTCAATAAATTAATATCTGCAAAACAAACCACTCGACTGCCCGTGTGGAAAATAAGGGCACCCGAGTTTGCAAGTGAAACAAACTACGAGTCACTCATGGGACTGGTATGAGAAATCTTACCTAACTTATTTAATAATAAGGCTAATCACAGGACCATGCTGCTAACGCGGAACGGGTTTACTCCATTGGATTGCCAGTGCATAAAATAAGTAAACCTTTTAAACAACGCAATGCTTTTTAGAAAAATGAAACCATTATAAGACTCAAGTCCCATCACACAATGCAACGCAAACCGGAGGATAGAATTTTACATTATAATGGTCAAACATGATTGATACGTATAAAACTTGATATTATTATTAGTGTCTAGTCAGTTTAAAACATTTTTCAATATAAATGTATTGATCCTAGATGGCATAGCTACCGTATTCTATGTCGCCATATGTAGTTACAATAAAATCCGTAATGTCGTATTGGAAATTGGGTCTCCATCATGAGTCAAGGCTAGGCATGGTCTCCTTACTGATTCGAGACACTCTAGCAAATGTGTAACGACCCGAATTTTTGATTGATTAATTTTAAATATTTAATATGGTTTTAAATATATAGTTGATAATATAAATTAATTTTAATATTGAGTTATCGATTTAATAATCGAATATAATTTAATTTAGAATATATCGAATTATTGTAATTCAAAAATATAATTGAAATCGAAGTTAAAACTGAATCAAAATGATTCAGATGACAAGTAGGAATTTTATTTGATATATATGATAATAAATAATAATTTATTATCAAAGAATTTGTGGTTTTCGAATTTAAATTATATTAATTTAATATGATATATATGTTGAAATTAAATTTCAGAATATTTACTGTTGAGTTCAGAATAGGGTTATTATATTGAAATGTCGGTCGGTACGCTAGAATAGCGGTTCGTGATTTATACTAATGGACCTCGAGATATTTGATTGTGCATAAGCTCGAAATCAAATCGAAAATCAAATCGATATCTATTTAAAAAGAAATAAAAATCTCTTTAAATCTAATCGAATTAAAAACAAATCAAATCGTATTAAGTAGTGGTCAAATCAAATTAAATAAAACTGTAATTAATCTACTCACCTATTCCTTAACGCTAAAGTCTTCATCTTTATATATATCGCAACTATGTTTTCCATTTGGTTCCTCTCAGCTAAAATCAAAAGAAAATGTCTTACTTCATTTTAATTTGAAAATCGATGTCTGTAAATTGGAAAACCAGTATTCTCATCCTTTAAAAATCAAAGCCGCCCTTGTTAAAATCCATTTCCTCCATTCAGACTTCAATTAGATGTCGCGAATATTTCTTTCCCCTTTCATTTCCTCAGATTGAAATCAACCATCCATATAAGAGAAAAGAAAATGGCGATCGACAGTTTAGAGTACGATGCGTTGGAAGGTGATCTAGGGCTCGATTATTGTGCCACTCGACGTCGCGAGTAGTAAAGTAGTTCGTGACATACAGGGAGGCATCGCGATGGGTTGAGGAGCACAATGCATCTCCACTCGACGTCAGGAGATTTACCTAGGGTTCAGACACGCGATGGCATCGCGTGACGAGTCTCCGATTCACGGAGAGGGTTCCGACGGGTAGTTGTGGGTGACAGGGATGGCGACAGTAAATGAATTGGTGTGCGACATTTAGAGCTGGACTTTCAACAATGTTCGATTCATGGGGGAAGACAGGGGATTAGGCGCTGGGGTGGAATTCGAAGCTGTTGTGGTGGTTTGGGGAAGTGGATTTGCGTGAGTCACTTAGAAGAAGAGTGCGCAGACCTTCAAAAGCACTGACAGGTGCGATGAGGTGAAGGCCAGGGGATCTGGTGGGTAACTATAGGCATTGGTTGAAGTTAGAAAATTCCGGTAGCAACGGTGGTTAATAAGCGAGGCGATGAGATTTTGGGCAAGTGTAGCACTGCTGTAGATTGTTGCGGCATTACGGGTGGATGGTCGTAGTAGCGACGAGGTGTTCGAGTAAGGTATTGTTCAGTGTGGATAGTAAGGTATTCGTTTTTCCAAAAAATTTAAATTTCATAGAATAATAAATTAGTTTATGCTAGTATTTAATTTAAAATGAGTAGAGTTAAATTGTTAAATTAAAATAAATAATCATAGGTTCAAGCAAGACGATTCGTGTTGATTTGAAGCTGAGACAATATGGGATTTTAATTGGATATTCAGCAATTAAATACCGGTGAGTAAATCTCACTCATCTTTTATTTAGAATTATTTTTATCAGTTAAAAATAATTGTTTGTTGTTTGTTTGGTTGCATTCAATATTTTTGTGCATCTTAAATATATTAGTTATTTAGGCTTGGTGGTTGCTATTATATATATATATATATTGGTGGTTGGATTTCCCACAGTATCATTAGCGGATGCCCGCGGTACCATTAGCGGATGATTACCCTATACGTCCCACGCTTTGATAGTGGATGACCTTCTATACCGCGATATCCTGCCTCGAAGCAGGGTGGGTATTATTTCTATTGACTAACGTCTGTGGATGCAGGAAAAACAAGTTGGAGGGATCCGACTGGATTCCTCAAAAATATATTATCTGTTTGTTTATTTGTTTGCGTATGTACTGTCATATATGATGTGTTAGAAAACCTGAAACAAATAATTGGTTGTTTGGTGTTTAAATATCACTGGGCCTAAGTGTAAATTTATTAAAAATACTCTGAAAGGGGTATTTGAGACTTAAAAGAGAAATTCTATTTTTCTAAAATAGAATTTGAATTTTTAAATATATTTAAAATATTAACTTGTTTTAATAGAATAAAAACAAGTAGTTCTTTTATAAACGAAGTTTATAAATGAAGTGAAAAGAATTATCATTGGATAATGCAGAAATAAAAAATACAAGTGTGAAATTAAAAAGGGAAATCTATTTTCCAAAAGTAGAAATATCGATTTCAAAAGAAATTGAAATCGAGACTTGTTTGAGTTTGAATATAGAAAATTTAAATAGAATTGAATATAGAAATTCAAATAGGGGTTTGAATATAGAAATTCAAATGGAATTCAAATATAGAATTTGAATATAGAAAATATAAGGAAATTCAAATATAGAATTTGAATATAGAAAGTGAAATGGAATTTGAATAAAGAAAATTCAAATAGTATTTGAATATAGAAATTCAAATGGAGTTTGAAAATTAGATTTGAATATAAAAATTCAAATGAAGTTTGAAAATAGATTGAATATAGAAATTAAAATGGAGATTGAAAATGGAAGTTGAATATAGGAAATTTAAATAGAATTGAAATGGAATTTGAATATAGAAGATCGAAGTATAAATAAATTTATTTCCGAGTTAGGGAAAATAGACAATTTTAGAAAATTAAAAATATTATGTTGAATTGGGAAAACTGATTTGATATATATTAAAAATATATCAAAATGGAGTTGGATTTATTATAAACGAGGTTTAAACGTTTATTTATATTAATATAATTAAAACGAACTTGCCGCAGCGCGGTAGTTCGTAAATTGACGATTCAGACTTCAATTGAGTGTACAGAACTCAATTGAAGTCGGAATTCTTTGAAACAAGAAACATCAGGATCGATTTAATAATAATTTTCTAATGGAGGAGAAAAATATGGATTTCGTTGAATAGATTTTGAGTTATGTCAAAATCAAATTTTCATAAAAATAGCGCCATAACCATTTAAAAACCATAACGATTTATTTTATTTTATAAAAGGATTTTAAGCGAATAAAATCCGAATTTCTATTTAGAAAATTTCAGATATGAGTTGTAAATTATATGTGAACTCAAGTGGAGTAATGAATTGATTTTTGAAACAGAAATCAGATTTTTAATTATTGAATAGAGTTAACTAATTTGAATAGTAATTAGTTAATGAGATTTTGAATTGATATTGGACTTTGAATAAGTGAATTCGATTTGGAAATTTATATTTGAAATTGAAAAGGAAATTAGAATTGAAATTGGAATTCAATTTGGTTATAAGCAAGTTAAATATTTTATTTGAATATGTTATGTTCAAACAAAGAAGTGAAATAGGCAAATTAGCTAATTAAAGAATAAATGGGCGAAACTGAATTCAAACGATTGGATTGAGTTGAATTGAATTGAAAACAGGTGAACCTGTGTTAGGCAGGTATGGAATGAAGTATATGAAGAGAATGAAGTTTATAAATTTAGTGCCCGACAAAAAGGTACATGTTTAAGTTCCATATGAGGTTTTATGCGCCGTATTGGCAAGCCGCTTGGCTTTTTCTTTTTTCTTTTTGATTGTAGAGGCCTGTGTGGCAGTTTGGGGATTTTCCCGATGCTCCCGGTACAAAGGAGGTTATGGCGAAATTTTCCGGAAATTTAAGGAGTTAGAATATTTTTGAGGAAATTTGATAGTTAGAAATCAATGTATCAATATATATATAGAATTCAATAAGGAAACGAAATAGAATATTACAAACAAATAGAAGATCTATAACCAAATCTGGTAAAATTAGAAAGAGAAGCGTATACAGGTAAAAATGAATAATTAGTTTTATGATGTTGATTATTCGAGGAGAAGTGGTTTGGTCTATTTTGAAGTTAATGATGTTTTCAGTCAAGGTCTGAGTGGTTATTATACCCCATCTTGATTGATTTCATTTTTGACCGATAAATAGCAAGATCCAGTCTCGAAGAGAAATGTTTGAATAAGGTTTAGTCGAATGCGGTATTTTGGGTTGTTTGTAACGATGTTTTACACAACAGTCATTTTAATCCAGGTAAGTGGAATTTTGGAAATATATCATAAATATTTGCTAAGTATAAAAATAACCGAGTCGTGAAAGAGATAAGTGATTGAAAATGTTTTCAATTGCGAATAGAATATATTTTCTAAGTATAGAAAATAAAAGAAGGTGATATAGGGAAATGTTTTTCCAACTAACATAAGAGATCAATAAGATTACTGAAAATATTTGGTTAACAAATATTTGATAGGGAAATGAAGAAGTGAATTTATTAATGAAATATTAATTAACGGCCCAGTGATTTGGTTGATGTTATGGAAGAGAGTTTGTTTTTCTTCGATAGTTAAATAACCGACTATCGAAGTGTTTGCCAATATCGTTGTCAGTATGGAGAGACCGGTTGGATTATTATCCGAGAACCACTACGTATTGGCAGTAACGTTGCGAATCGGATTATATGAAGATAATCGAAGACGGAGTAAAGTGCAAGGACTTTTTCTATTAATAGAAATTGTGCCTTCAGTTTCGTTCAATCCCAGAACGAACGTATGTGGACGAATGTCTGACAGAGTATTTCCAATGATCGCATATGATTGTTCTATACAAATATATATGGTGGCGAAGAATTTATTCTCTTAGCATAATATCCAGGACGTATTTGTGCAAATCAATTAGTGATTAACGGATCTGACAATGTGGCATTCAAAGTGATTGTGCTATCAATGAATGATAAGTAATCGTAGCCTCAGGCCTCGACAACCAGGAAATGACAAAAATCGGGCAGGCAGCATGACTATGTGGGTCGCTCCTATTAGGGTGTATTATCACCTATCTAGAGATTCATTTAATTCCTTATTCTACTTGGTACTGTCCCATTTGGGAAACGGTTGCTGATCCCAACCGTTGGTGATATACGTTCGGTACACTCAAGTGAAATGAGTGGTCGGTCATGTGTGGGCCGGGTTGCAAGATGTTCTTGTTGAACTTAGTTTATTCCCCTCTAGAGATACACTATCGGTAGGTGGTTCCATACCTTGTCATGTTGGAAATCCAATCCCCCAATAAGCGCCCTGCGGTTTTTGATTTTATATTATATATGGAGAATGAGATGCTAGCGTTCTGCTATTTGGTTATTTATTTGATTTAGACACTATTATAATATCACTGGATTTGATATCCAAAGTATTTTAGGTTATAGTAAGGTAAAAACCATCCATGTTTATGTGTGGGCTGGTTTTACTATTATCCTTTCTTTCGAAAGGATTTTTAAAGTTAAACAAATGGTTGGAGTTTACTCACATCAGTCCCATGACTGACCCAGAGTTTATTTTTTTTTGTTTCCCCTAAACTCTTGGGTGCCCAAATTTGTACGGGCAGTCAAGTAGCCGGGATTTTACAGATTCACTTGGAGGAGTTTGAAGCAGAAGGCTTCACCAGTTAGCTATAGACTATCATATTTCCACTGTGTACTATGTTGTATCTGGAAATAGGTGTTTATAACTGTTCCAGGAATAACTGTTGTGCTCTGATAATGGTATGTATATACAGTTACTGATTTGTATTTCAAAAAGTTATGTTATATAATATATGTTATTCGTTCCGCTGTGAGATTTGTCTTCTCTGTTTTCTTCTATTCTAATTTTTCTTTCTTTCTATTTCTCATCCTCTAACCTCTTTCTAATAATGATTCGTATTTCTGTGCAATTTGGGTTGGACGTGTGATGTTATTAGTCAACTCAGATAGTACGGATTTGCGGGTCGTTACAGTTGGTATCAGAGCTGGTTGCTTAATTGGTACAGATGATAGGGGGTTCTCGCTTCGCGTTAGGTGGCGAAAGGGAGACTCTTACCCCTACATCTCCCGACAATTTGGGTTGGTTGAGTTGCGAGGCTGGCCGTAAAAGCAGTTCTGAGGTACCAGTGTAAGCCACGAGGGGAGGTTAGCCCTTTGCCTTGGGGGTTGAGGGATGGTTGAAAAGCCTACTGAAATCGCCAGGCCGATACAGTTGGTATCAGAGCTTAGGCTGAGCGAATACCTAGGCTTTGGTGGGATTGTGCTCATTAGAGATAGGGTCAGTAGTACTCTAGAATGAGTTGAGTATATATATATATATACGAGAGAGCGTATTTGTAGATTGATATAAAATTTGTTTTATATTGTGTTGGCTAGTCTGTTGAGTGGTTTATGAATTCAGATCGAATCGTGGGACGCCATGAAGTCGATAGGAATTTCTAAACACTTGAACAGAGGAATTTGACACAATATTGTTTTAAGTGGGTAAATGAAATAATTTTACCCAAAATTTCTATTTTGATAGAACAGGAATGATTTTTTTGAAACTATTATATTGTATGGATGTGTTGGTTGTTATTATAATCAAATAAGATTATAAAATTTGAATAGTTATATATAACCAAATAGAATTTGTATAAGAATGAAATATTCAAATGAGATGAATTAAAATTGAATTCAAACCAGAATTTGAAATTTAAAATCCTGGGGAGTTTGAAATATTTTTGGAAGTATATTAGAACAATATAGCTTTGTTTTAAAAGGATTTTGAATGGGTTTTGAAATTGTTTAAGCACTGAATTCACTTCAGTGGCTGGAAAATAATTCTGATGAGGACCGCTGCTTCATCTGTGTTCATTTTCGAGTTTCTAAGTGATGGATTGTTGCCTTAGAAAAAAATTTGGTGGAAATTTGTTTGAAAGAAAACAAGATGGGTTGAAAATTCAAATGTTTTGAATTTGAAATGGTTATAAATATATGTGTATATATTTGTGTGATTTCAAAAGGATTTGAAATGAACCCGGAAATTTGAATTTTGGAATTAAAATTTAACTTAAAGCAAGTTAAATGGATCGAGGTAAATAAATTAATGAAATTCAAATTGAATAAAATTGAATGGAATTTGAATTGGGTGTAAATCATTTAGATTAAATGTGTGAAAACCAAAAGTTTTGGTTGGAGCTAATTTGTTGAAATATGAAGAGGTGAGTTTCAACATAAAGGAGTTTGAAAAGTTAATGAGTTTATAGTATTTTTCCTACCTTAGCAATTTCAGGGACGAAATTATTTTAAGGGGGGAAGAATGTAACGACCCGAATTTTTGGTTGATTAATTTTAAATATTTAATATGGTTTTAAATATATAGTTGATAATATAAATTAATTTTTATATTGAGTTATCGATTTAATAATCGAATATAATTTAATTTAGAATATATCGAATTATTGTAATTCGAAAATATAATTGAAATCGAAGTTAAAACTGAATCAAAATGATTCAGATGATAAGTAGGAATTTTATTTGATATATACGATAATAAATAATAATTTATTATCAAAGAATTTGTGGTTGTCGAATTTAAATTATATTAATTTAATATGATATATATGTTGAAATTAAATTTCAGAATATTTACTGTTGAGTTCAGAATAGGGTTATTATATTGAAATATCAGTCGCTACGCTAGAATAGCGGTTCATGATTTATATTAATGGACCTCGAGATATTTGATTGTGGATAACCTCGAAATCAAATCGATATCTATTTAAAAAGAAATAAAAATCTCTTTAAATCTAATCGAATTAAAAACAAATCAAATCGTTTTAAGTAATGGTCAAATCAAATTAAATAAAACTGTACTTAATCTACTCACCTATTCCTTAACGCTAAAGTCTTCATCTTTATATATATCGCGACTATGTTTTCCATTTGGTTCCTCTCAGCTAAAATCAAAAGAAAATATCTTCCTTCATTTTAATTTGAAAATCGATGTCTGTAAATTGGAAAACCAGTATTCTCATCCTTTAAAAATCAAAGCCGCCCTTGTTAAAATCCATTTCCTCCATTCAGATTTCAATTAGATGTCGCGACTATTTCTTTCCCCTTTCATATCCTCAGATCGAAATCAACCATCCGTATAAGAGAAAAGAAAATGGCGATCGACAGTTTAGAGTACGATGCGTTGAAAGGTGATCTAGGGTTCGATTATTGTGCCACTCGACGTCGCGAGTAGTAAGGTAGTTCGTGACATACAAGGGGGCATCGCGATGGGTTGAGGAGCTCGACACATCTCCGCTCGACGTCAGGAGATTTACCTAGGGTTCAGACACGCGATGGCATCGCGTGACGAAACTCCGATTCACAGAGAGGGTTCCGACGGGTAGTTGTGGGTGACAGGGATGGCGATAGTAAATGAATTGGGGTGCGACATTTAGAGCTGGACTTTCAACGATGTTCGATTCATGGGGGAAGACAGGGGATTAGGCGCTGGGGTGGAATTTAAAGCTGTTGTGGTGGTTTGGGAAGTGGATTTGCGTGAGTCACTTAGAAGAAGGGTGCGCAGATCTTCAAAAGCACTGACAGGTGCGATGAGGTGAAGGCCAGGGGATCTGGTGGGTAACTGTAAGCATTGGTTGAAGTTAGAAAATTCTGGTAGAGCTTTGACAGTAGCAACGGTGGTTAATAAGTGAGGCGATGAGATTTTGGGCAAGTGTAGATCTGCTGTAGATTGTTGCGGCATTACGGGTGGATGGTCGTGGTAGCGACGAGGTGTTCGAGTAAGGTATTGTTCAGTGTGGATAGTAAGGTATTCGTATTTCCTAAAAATTTAAATTTCATAGAATAATAAATTAGTTTATGCTAGTATTTAATTTAAAATGAGTAGAGTTAAATTGTTACATTAAAATAAATAACCATAGGTTCAAGCTAGACGATTCGTGTTGATTTGAAGTTGAGACAATATTGGATTTTAACTGGATATTCCGCAATTAAATCACGATGAGTAAATCTCACTTACCTTTTATTTAGAATTATTTTTATCAGTTAAAAGTAATTGTTTGTTGTTTGTTTGGTTGCATTCAATATTTTTGTGCATCTTAAATATATTAGTTATTTAGGCTTGGTGGTTTCTGTTATATATATATATATATATATATATATATATATTGGTGGTTGGATTTCCCGCCATATCATTAGCGGATGCCCGCGGTTCCATTAGTGGATGATTACCATATACGTCCCACGCTATGATAGTAGATGACCTTCTATACCGCGATACCCTCCCTCGAAGCAGGATGGATATTATTTCTATTGACTAACGTCTGTGGATGCAGGAAAAACAGGTTGGAGGAATCCGACTGAATTCCTCAAAAATATATTATCTGTTTGTTTATTTGTTTGCATATGTATTGTCATATATGATGTGTTAGAAAACCTGAAATAAATAATTGGTTGTTAGGTGTTTAAATATCACTGGGCCTAAGTGTAAATTTATAAAAAATACCCTGAAAGGGGTATTTGAGATTTAAAAGGGAAATTCTATTTTTCTAATATAGAATTTGAATTTTTAAATAGATTTAAAATATTAACTTGTTTTAATAGAATAAAAACAAGTAGTTCTTTTATAAACGAAGTTTATAAATGAAATTAAAAGAATTATCATTGGATAATGCAGAAATAAAAAATACAAGTGTGAAATTGAAAAGGGAAATCTATTTTCCAAAAGTAGAAATATGGATTTCCAAAGAAATTGAAATCGAGACTTGTTTGAGTTAGAATATAGAAAATTTAAATAGAATTGAATATAGAAATTCAAATGGGGGTTTGATTATAGAAATTCAAATGGAATTCAAATATAGAATTTGAATATAGAAAATATAAGGAAATTCAAATATAGAATTTGAATATAGGAAGTGAAATGGAATTTGAAAAAGAAAATTTAAATAGAAGTTGAATATAGAAATTCAAATGGAGTTTGAAAAGTAGATTTGAATATAGAAATTCAAATGAAGTTTGAAAATAGAAATTTAAATGGAGATTGAAAATGGAAGTTGAATATAGGAAATTTAAATAGAATTGAAATGGAATTTGAATATAGAAGATCGAAGTATAAATAAATTTATTTCCGAGTTAGGGAAAATCGACAATTTTAGAAAATTGAAAATATTATGTTGAATTGGGAAAACTGATTTGATATATATTAAAAATATATCAGAATGGAGTTGGATTTATTATAAACGAGGTTTAAACGTTTATATGTATTAATATAATTAAAACGAACTTGCCGCAGCACGGTAGTTCGTAAATTGGCGATTCGAACTTCAATTGAGTGTACAGAACTCAATTGAAGCCGGAATTCTTTGAAACAAGAAACGTCAGGATAGATTTAATAATAATTTTCTAATGGAGGAGAAAAATCTGGATTTCGTCGAATAGATTTTGAGTTATGTCAAAATCAAATTTTCAGTAAAACAATGCCATAACCATTTAAAAACCATAACGATTTATTTAATTTTATAAAAAGATTTTAAGCGAATAAAATCCGAATTTCTATTTAGAAAGATTCAGATTTGAGTTGTAAATTATATGTGAACTCAAGTGGAGTAATGAATTGATTTTTGAAACAGAAATCAGATTTTTAATTATTGAATAGAATTAACTAATTTGAATAGTAATTAGTTAATGAGATTTTGAATTGATATTGGACTTTGAATAAGTGAATTCAATTTGGAAATTTATATTCGAAATCGAAAAGGAAATTAGAATTGAAATTGGAATTCAATTTGGTTATAACAGGTTAAATATTTTATTTGAATATGTTATGTTCAAACAAAGAAGTGAAATAGGCAAATTATCTAATTAAAGAATAAATGGGTGAAACTGAATTCAAACGATTGGATTGAGTTGAATTGAAAACAGGTGAACATGTGTTAGGCAGGTATGGAATGAAGTATATGAAGAGAATGAAGTTTATAAATTTAGTGCCCGACAAAAAGGTACATGTTTAAGTTCCATATGAGGTTTTATGCGCTGTATCGGCAAGCCGCTTGGCTTTTTCTTTTTTCTTTTTGATTGGAGAGGCCTATGTGGTGGTTTGGGGTTTTTCCCGATGCTCCCGGGACAAAGGAGGTTATGGCGAAATTTTCCAGAAATTTAAGGAGTTGGAATATTTTTAAGGAAATTTGATAGTTAGAAATCAATGTATCAATATATATATATAGAATTCGATAAGGAAACAAAATAGAATATTATAAACAAATAGAAGATCTATAACCAAATCTGGTAAAATTAGAAAGAGAAGCGTATACAGGTAAAAATGAATAATTAGTTTTATGATGTTGATTATTCGAGGAGAAGTGGTTTTGTCTGTTTTGAAGTTAATGATGTTTTCAGTCAAGGTCTGAGAGGTAATTATACCCTAACTTAATTGATTTCATTTTTGACCGATAAATAGCAAGATTCGGTCTCGAAGAGAAATGTTTGAATAAGGGTTAGTCGAATGCGGTATTTTGGGTTGTTTGTAACGATGTTTTACACAACAGTCATTTTAACCAAGGTAAGTGGAATTTTGGAAATATATCATAAATATTTCCTAAGTATAAAAATAACCGAGTCGTGAAAGAGATAAGTGATTGAAAATGTTTTCAATTGCGAATAGAATATATTTTCTAAGTATAGAAAATAAAAGAAGGTGATATAGGGAAATGTTTTCCCAACTAGCGTAAGAGATCAATAAGATTACTGAAAATATTTGGTTAACAAATATTTGATAGGGAAATGAAGAAGTGAATTCATTAATGAAATATTAATTAAAGGCCCGGTGATTCGGTTGATGTTATGGTTGAGTGTTTGTTTTTCTTCGATAGTTAAATAACCGACTATCGAAGTGTTTGCCAATATCGTTGTCAATATGGAGAGACCGGTTGGATTATTATCCGAGAACAACTCCGTATTGGCAGTAACGCTGCGAATTGGATTATATGAAGATAATCGAAGACGGAGTAAAGTGCAAGGACTTTTTCTATTAATGGAAATTGTGCCTTCGGTTTCGTTCAATCCCAGAATGAACATATGTGGATGAATGTCTGACAGAGTATTTCCAATGATCACATATGATTGTTATGTACAAATATATATGGTGGCGAAGAATTTATTCTCTTAGCATAATATCCAGAACGTATTTGTGCAAATCAATTAGTGATTAACGGATCTGACAATGTGGCATTCAAAGTGATTGTGCTATCTATGAATGATAAGTAATCGTAGCCTCAGGCCTCAACAACCAGGAAATGACAAAAATCGGGCAGGCAGCATGTCTATGTGGGTCGCTCCCATTAGGGTGTATTATCACCTATCTAGAGATTCATTTAATTCCTTATTCTATTCGATGCTGTCTCATTCGGGAAATGGTTGCTGATCCCAACCGTTGGTGATATACATTCGATACACTCAAGCGAAATGAGTGGTCGGTCATGTGTGGGCCGGGTTGCAAGATGTTCTTGTTGAACCCAGTGTATTCCCCTCTAGAGATACACTATCGGCAAGTGGTTCCATACCTTGTCATGTTGGAAATCCAATCCCCCAATAAGCGCCCTGCGGTTTTTGATTTTATATTATATATGGAGCGTGAGATGCAAGCGTTCTGCTATTTGGTTATTTATTTGATTTAGACACTATTATAATATCACTGGATTTGATATCCAAAGTATTTTGGGTTATAGTATGGTAAAAACCATCCATGTTTATGTGTGAGCTGGTCTTACTATTATCCTTTCTTTCGAAAGGATTTTTAAAGTTAAACAAATGGTTGGAGTTTACTCAAACCAGTCCCATGACTGACCCAGAGTTTATTTTGTTTGTTTTCCCTAAACTCTTGGGTTCCCAAATTTGTACGGGCAGTCAAGTAGCCGGGATTTTACAGATTCACTTGGAGGAGTTTGAAGCAGGAGGCTTCACCAGTTAGCTATAGACTATCATATTTCCGCTGTGTATTATGTTGTATCTGGAAAGATGTGTTTATAATTGTTCCAGGAATAACCGTTGTGCTCTGATAATGGTATGTATATACAGTTACTGATTTGTATTTCAAAAATTATGTTATATAATATATGTTATTCGTTCCGCTGTGAGATTTGTCTTCTCTGTTTTCTTCTATTCTAATTTTTCTTTCTTTCTATTTCTCATCCTCTAACTTCTTTCTAATAATGATTCGTATTTCTGTGCAATTTGGGTTAGACGTGTGATGTTATTAGTCAACTCAGATAGTACAGATTTGCGGGTTGTTACAAAATGTATCAGGGCTCGGAAGCTGGCGAACCCTTGGATCCTGCAGGGTCGGTCCACAAATACTTTAGTGGATTAGTTATGCCTGAACACACGTTTGCCGGTCCTATCGGACCTACCATTTGGCCTGTAGCGACCAATATATCGAGGCCTCGCAATCTATCATCCACATAAGTAAAAATGTCTGGGCTCAATACCATGACACCTCTTCTAGCTAGAAAGAAACGTCATGCACTCCCTACATTCCCTTATCCCGTTTCTGACTCTTACCGGGGTGTGAGGCTTGCGAAATAACGCTATACACAAAGCTATGCTAAATAAAGATGCGCTTTGATCATCAACCACAAGGCTTTGCTTTTCAATAAAAGCCCTGATCATTTGCATCTTAGCATGCCACATTGACAATTCACGCCATGCTACCGATGTCTATCAATATATAACCTCTAAGCTCGTACGTCTCAGAGAAGGGTGTTAAACAAGAGAATAAATTCTCCACCACCAAGCAGATATATATTTAATAGAAATCAATCAACATAGAACGAAATCCAATATCAGACACACATCCATTTACAAGTCCGTTCTGGGTCTGAACGAAACCGGAGACACCTTATTCCTCCTCTACGCCATAGATGGCCTATCGCTACGAAAACCCATGTTGTTACAAGCTACAATGTTGCCACTGCTATGCTGTTTTTTGTCTATTGCAACACACGCTTCAATGTGTTAACACAGATATCAACATGTGTTGCAATAGCCACGTGAATAGCTCTTGATATATTTTAATTAAAAAAATTAAAAAAGAAATTTCACCTTAGCGATCCACACCATTTGTTAAAACCAAATCTCAACCATTCATGCACTATCTGCTGCGCTTCCTCTTTTTCCCGCTAACATTTTCATTCACGCGCTTGCTTTTCATTTGGTTATCTCCATAATACCCAATTCTAGATCTAGACTTCCAATTTTAGGGTTCTTTAGAAAATCAAAAATGGATCCGCAGACCTCTCCTTTCAATTCTCGGTTTCCTCATGTTCCCATTCGTATGTCAGCAACGAAGCGATGGCGGTGGAGTATGAATCTCATACCCCCAATTCGCTAGGTCTTCATTAAGTTCATTGAAATCCGCACTAACATGTCGCAATCTCCTACAATTATAGTTTCTTTTCTTAAAGGTTCGGTTTCCAATTTATTTTATTACGATTAACTAATTTACATATGTATTTCTGTGTAGATTTTGGTCGATTTTTAGATTTGTGTACAAAAATAGTATGGATTAACTAGTAGGTAATTGATTTATGAGATTATGATGCATTTCAATAGTATGGTATGTCTGTATGGTATGTATTATAACATCTCTGTTACTCCATATGAGATGTCTGTATGGTATAGTAGGGAATTGTAGTAGGGAATTGATTTATGAGATGTCTGTATGGTATGTATTATAACATCTCCGTTATTACAAATGTACTATGAACAAAGGCGCTATTTTTATTGCTGCACTAAACTTTAAAACTGGTTTCAACAAGAAGATGAAGGTACATACAAATACAAACTATTATTTTGTGAAAAACATGTTTATCTTTGTAACAAGTATTGGTTTATCAATTTTTTATTCGACTTTGGTTGATTAGGTGTGTTCTATGATGTAAAGTGCAGTTTGTTTGGGGTTTTTTCCAGAGAATTTTGTGATATTCAATTTAGCCTTTCGTTTCATTTCTAACCGATGATATAGTTGTTTGTTTCAACCAAAAAACCAATCTCACATGCCGTGAATATTTTTCCGTCAATGAGTGCTTTTATTATTTAGGTTATTACCACTTGACCCTATGTTTTGAACCAAAATTTTGTTAACAATTCAAAATTATTGTTGGGGTTTCAATGTGGAAAAGAGCCACTGTAACTTCTTCTTTTTAAATGTCTGTATGGTTTAGTGCAACAATAAAAATAGCGTCTTTGTTGTAGACTTGCAGTAGGGAATTTATTTATGAGATTCTGATGCGTTTATTTATAGGAAGAACATTCTAAAATAGCTACAAGCAAGAAGCTAAAAGGACAACATGGACTGAATTGGGATGATTATAAACAAATCGAATTTAGCCAATGTGTAAGTTCCAAAATTTAAATTGTGAAAATTTATACAAGTAACATACACAAAATAAATGAATAATCATTTTATACTATTCTAAAATAGGTGATAACCGTTTGCGAGCACCTCAGACAAAGACCGCGCAACTGAAGTTAGACCCAACCTCTAAAGGAGTTATTGATAGATCATGCACAACTGAAGACACTTCTGTTGTAGTAGGAATGCTATGTGATAAAAAAACATAGGCGGATGTGCTCAAAGACAACTGCAGATTGTGTTGAAGCACTAATAGGAGCATACTATGTTGGAGGTAAATTGCCTAGTCTATAAGAAAATTGTTCCGAGCAATAATTTTTAAGTGACAATTGACAAACTGAGATAAAGCAATGAAACATGCAATTGTGCTGCAATTTCAGTTGAACATGAAGTGTATGAAACATTATGATATTTTTTTTCAATTTGAATTATTTGTTTTTTTATCTAGGATTTTAGAGGAACTGGCGGCCAACTAGCGAAGAAAACTAATGATTTGCAAGTTACCGGTAATGTGAACAAGCCAAATTTTGCATACAGAACATCTATGATTAATATGTCTATCGTTTTTATAATCTTGAAATCGAATGATATAAACAACATGTAGACAGGAGGGGAGGAAGTTCTAGTTACACACGCACAAAATACAGTATTAATAGTGCAGCAGACTAGAAGGGAGGATTGTGAGTTTTCTGTTAAGGGATTATTATTAGAGGCTATTACACATCCATCCTACCAAGAATTCAGAACTAGGTATTATTACCAGGTAGTAGAAAATATGTTGTTATGCTTTGAAATAAATTAAAATTTTATCATAAATTATATGATAATCAAACAACGAAGGAATCCCTCATTTTTTTTGTTGTTTTGAGGAGAAAAAATTAAACCTGAATGTTATGATGTCGATATGACAAACAGTTCCAAGGAAATTAGGTAACATTGATATTTTGAATTCAACCTCAGTCTATGTAAAATTGAGGATTGACACCAATTTTCTACTATCTCAGGTATATCAGCTATTAAAGAGATTTTTACATCTTTATTTGCATCAGCGACTTGAATTTCTACGTGACTCTACATTAGACCAAGACATCACAACAGAGCTATATAAGAACACAAAGATATAGACCTAGGAGAGTTTACCGACTTGAGGTCAGCTTCAATCTACAATAAAAATTTCGTAGAAGTTGTTGTAAGATAAGGTATACACCAGTAACTTCAAACCAGAAAAATGGACAGTATTGAGTTAGTACACGCAATATTGTACAAATGACAAGCAAAGTATATACATGCGACACAGCTTCTTAAGTGGCAGTAAACGGTATCTACCTGGTGCCTTGATATATTTTTTCTTCTTAGTTGAGATGCATAATTGATCGTATAACACATTTACAGATAGCACTGGCAATATATGTGTTTCAGTTGTGCATATTTCACTTGATAAGCATGGAAAGCATAGTCATCTAGCTGATTAGAAGCACGGATTGATAAGCATGGATAAACATAGCCATTTAGCATGAAATCGATGAACACATTGGATGTGCAATGAGTGAACTGATAAGGTGGAAGCCTTGATACACAACATTATGGAAGAAGAAAACATGCTCGTGAGGTAGTAGTTTATATAATCATTTTCATGTATTTTTTCTTGTTTATGGTTTTATGTGTAAGTTTGTATATGAGTGAACCGAGTGACAATGTAGTGAGGAATGTATGTATTTATGAGTGAATGTCCAATAGTGGAGTCAAAAAATTTGTACCATTTGAAATGTTGAAATAAAATATTTATTCGAATAAAATACTGCATTACAATAATATTTATTATAATATTATGAAATCTTTGATTAATAGCAGTTGAGGTGTAATTACTTTTAGCAGTTGTAAAATAATTTTTAACAACTGCTAGAAATAGTTGAAAAAAGGTTGACTTTATTACAATTGCCAGCTGTACTAGACATATTACAACTGTTTTTGGCAGTTGCGAAAAAGTTTTTTGTTTTGGTTGTATTGGTACCTATGGCAACACCGTACCGATATTGCCATAGAGTTGCAAAGGCGTTGCCTTTGACTCTAAGGCAACGCGGCAAAAGGCAACCCCAAAAAAGTGTTGCCACAGATCATTTTTTGCCTATAGCAACAATTTTTTGCACCTACCGCGTCACTTCTCTGGGGTGACCGTAGGCCATCTATGACATAGTGCTCGTCCCGTATATCCAATACGGAAGAGTGGTTCTTGCATATCCGAACAATCAACAAGTGCGTCTGGACAACTACCTCTTTAACCCTTCACCAGGAGCTACCCAAATCAGGGCATCAGTAGTCGTCCATTCGATGTGAAGATCGTCGGTCTTCAATGTCTTCGACTTTTAATCGTCGCATAATTATTTGAAATGAGATTTAACTCGGCATTTTCAAATAATTCTCAAATATATATAATTCAAATCATTTCATACCGTTAATAATATTTTATAACGATTTATCGCTATTTTTATTTATATGAAAATAGCCCATTTAATTTGAACGACGTTCCAGGTCGTTATGTGGCCCTAGCGCTGTTCTTATTCAAATTTGAATTACACATTTCTCGAAATCTAACCATTGGATCTTAACAAATTTAATATCGTTGGAAAGATCTTTCCACAGCAAACCCAATGGTTCCAGTTTTGGGAAAATCCGAAGGTCGGATCTTTCGTTATAATCGTTTAAGGTTACGATTCCAAAACGCGAAGTACCGTGCGTGATTCGTTTTATTTGAATTTATATTCATATATTACATATAAATATAATTCGTTCGACGATTTTAACTAATGTGTTAAAAACAATGTTTTAATCAAACAAGATCATATACTAACATATGATTCTTTTACTCTAATTTAACATGATAAAAATGTCATTTTTAATGACATTACAGGTTTAACATATCATTCTTCCTATTCTAACTTACATGATAAAAATGTCATTTTTAATGACATTACATGTTAATCATATATCTCTTTTTCTCTCTAACTAACATGATAAAATGTCATTTCTAATAATAAAACAAGTTTAATATGTTTTTTTTATTCTATTCTAATCTAACATATTAAAATGTCCTTTTCTAATAACATAACATGTTTTACATAAAATCCTTTTTATTCTAATCTAACATATTAAAACATCCTTTTAAACGACATAACATGATTAACATGCTATTCTTTATATTCTAACTAGCATGTATTCATTTTCTACTTTACTAACATGCAAATAACATTTTGATTAACAAAATTTCTTTAATCAATCAAGCACACAATAAAAATATAATTTTTATTATCTAATCTTTTTATTTAAAACATGATTCTTTTTAATGGATCAAACATATATTAAAAATGTTATTTTTTAATGTTTAACTCTTTTCTCTAAAACATGATTCTTTTTTATATTGAATCAAATATACATTAAAAATGTTATTTTTAATGTTTAACCATTTTACCTAAACAAGACAAATTTGTGATTCATATATATAATAAAAAGAATAATTTTCATTGTATAACCAATTTATTTCCAACATGCCAAATTCTACGATTCATATGTATATATATATATATATATGCACACAAAAAAAGGTAATTTTTATTGTATAAACAATTTATCCCCAATATGACAAATTATACTTTAACATGTTATTATTTTTAATGAAACAATAATAAAGATGTAATTTTTTAATGTTAACATATTTTATTCAAACAATGAATATATTGTTTGTTCATACTTACAATAAAAATGTGATTTTTATTGTAGAAACAAATTTTATCCAACTTGAACTTTTTATCTTCATGTATACAATAAAAATAAGTTTTTTATTGAATAAGCAATTTCTTTTCAAACAAGATCATTTCATTGACTAATATGTACAATAAAAATATGATTTTATTGTATAAAAAATTTCTTTTCAAATGTACAATAAAAAATATGATTTTTATTGTATAAACAATTTCTTTTCAAAAAATTAATATTTTTATTTCCATATATACAATAAAAATATGATTTTTATTGTATAAACATATTCTAATCAAACATGAACATTTTTATTTTCATATATACAATAAAAATATAAATTTTTATTGTTAACTTATTTCACTTTAAACAATGAATATTTATCATCATTCTATATACAATAAAAATGTAAAAAAAAATATTGTCTAATCTTTTCTATTTCAAACAATGAATATTTGTCATCATTTCTATATACAATAAAAATGTGAAGTTTTTATTGTCTAATCTTTTCTATTTCAAACAATGAATATTTGTCATCATTTCTATATACAATAAAAATGTAAAGTTTTTATTGTCTAATCTTTTCTGTTTCAAACAATGAATATTTCTCATCATTTCTATATACAATAAAAATGTAAAGTTTTTATTATCCAATCTTTTCTATTTCAAACAATGAATATTTGTTATCATTTCTACATACGATACAAATGTTAGGTTTTTATTATCTAATCTTTTCTATTTCAAACAATGAATATTTTTCATCATTCCTATATACAATAAAAATGTAAAGTTTTTATTGTCAAATCTTTTCTATTTCAAAAAATGAATATTTGTCATCATTACTATATACAATACAAATGTTAAGTTTTTATTGTCTAATCTTTTCTATTTCAAACAATGAATATTTGTCATCATTTCTATATACAATAAAAATGTTAAGTTTTTATTGTCAAATCTTTTCTATGTCAAACAATGAATATTTGTCATTATTTCTATATACAATACAAATGTTTAGTTTTTATTGTCTAATCTTTTCCATTTCAAACAATGAATATTTTATTTTCATATATATAATAAAAATATGATTTTTATTGTATAAACATTTTATATTCAACATGAACATTTTATCCACATATATACGATAAAAAAAATATGATTTTTATATTGTATAAACAAATTCTAATCAAGTATGAACATTATTATTTACATATATACAATAAAAAAATATGATTTTTATATTGTATAAACGAATTCTAATCAAGCATGAACATTTTTATTTACATATATACAATAAAAAAATATGATTTTTATTGTATAAACAAATTCTAATCAAACATGAACATTTTTATTTACATATATACAATAAAAAAATGTGATTTTTATTGTATAAACAAATTCTAATCAAACATGAACATTTTTATTTACATATATACAATAAAAATATGATTTTTATTGTATAAACAAATTCTAATCAAACATGAACATGTTTTCTAACATACACAATTCAATCCCGTCATTCATCGCAATCAAAAACACTCAATTCAAATTCCATACAACACATTTATGAATTTCACATCGCAATCAATAATAATTTTTATTTTTAAATTAGAGATCTCACCGATGGTTTCCACTCCACCAAAAATTAAGACGAGCTCCAAATCAATCCAAATCAGTTTTGTTGTGAAGCTCTCGACTCCACGATCGCAACGGATCCTATTTCATGTGATTTGGAGTTCGTGGCAAAAATATATTAACATACGAACATGGAATATTTTTTAAATAATAATATCACTATTCACCTTATTCTCCAAACGAAATCCCTCAACTTAAAATGCTGGCCACGTCCAATCCATAAGTCGGAATTGTACCAAACTAGCGCCATTCTCCCCGGCTTCTCTCCCTCTTTCCACGGCTGGTGGTCCCACCCTCTAGTTTGCCATGTGGGCCCCATGATCTGCAGTTGAACCGAAAACTGCAGTTTTTGTTCATCTTGGTGCTGCGGCCACCACTGCGTTCCAAATGCCACCCAATTTTACCAGTAGCAAGATCTGGATCTCCCGGACAACTTCCGTTTGAATCACTTCGCCTGAAAGAGCACGGATTGGCGGGAAACTGATCATTTTCGTGACTGCCTCGTTTTCTAGCACCCCTCCGATGAACTTGACATTCCGGCCAACTCCGGCCACCTGAGACCATGCCACCACCGCCAAAACCTTCGTATGCCTCAACTCTACCTTCCCTCCAAACCGCTCGACCTAATTCTCTACGTGGGGCCCGCATCAAGCAAAATACCAAAAATGAGCTATTGCACTATGATTTCGATTTCGGCCAAACCACAAATCCAATCACCACCAAACTTAAGGCTTGGGTAGCTCCCTTCATTCTCTATATGCTCACAAAATATCATGGCCTATTTCCTTATGGTTTGGGAGATATAAATTATTTAAGATTGAGGGGTTTTTCTGCAAAATTTTGAGAGAGAGGGAGAGAGAGGGGGAGAGGGCTGCTGTCAATTTTTGAGGAAGAAGAGAAATAAGGGTTTATGGAGAGGAAAAGATATTATATAGTGGAGGGTTTTATTATTAATTCTCTAGTTTTATTATTAATTTTCTAGTTCACGCTCTCTTTGTTCGATAATTATCGATGCAACGGTCACATATGAACTCCGTTGGCGATGAAAATTGACATACTGCTATGTCTCGACGATACGATCCTAATAAAACTGGTTTCGTCGAATTTCGAGTCCGTTTGCTTAAAGCCTTAATTTTGGCCTTATATGTCTGATCGATTCACAATTTATTGCTCACGGTCACATATTAGCTCCAAAAATTATGAAAATTGGAATCTAGCAATAATGCGACATTCCAGATCTAACAAAAGTGTTTTCGTCGAAAACAGAGGTCGTTTGCAAAATGACTATTTTTAAGGGCTATATATTATATTAAAATATATATAAATTTCATAGCGACTATTCTGAATTTTAAATTGGACATAAGTTTTTATTTCTGTTATAAAATCTGGATTTTTCACATTTGTTAGAAAAATATAATTCAACAATTCAAATATTTCTAGTTTGGTGAAATCCGATTTATTTCGAATCCTGTACATTCATTTGAAATTTGAAATCGAATTTTCAAACTGCCGCGCCATTTCAGGCTCCTTTTATAATTAAATTAAATTATTACATTCAAACTTCGACTTAAAATAAATTTTTAGCTGTTATTATTTAAAATAAATCATTTTAAATATTCAAAATCCATTAAAACAGTTAAAATAAAAATTTTAAATTTGTTCAGAAATTCCGGGTTGTTACACAACCTTTAAAATCTCTTCTCATCTTTTAGCATATCTCTTTCAAATTCTTCCTTTTTCTTAGCTTCATTTGCTTGTTTAATTTTTTCTCTATAATTATTTCTAGATTATAGGATTTCTGTATTAATTTCAACCATTTCGTCGAAAGCAAACTCACTAACCTCAGATTCTTTGGCCATGAAACACCCATTTGCTTGTTCATTGTCCTTTCACTATCACTTTCAGAAGATCAAGAATCTGAATCATCCCAAGTTACTGAGAAAGCTTACCTCTTGGATTTCTCCTTTTTGTTGCGATTTTTCTTCAATTCCGGACAGTTTAGTTGATAATGTCCTGTTTTGTGACAATTGTAGCATTCCACTAATGATTGATCTTCCTTATTACTTTCTTTTGTAGGATTTTTTTCATATCTTTCTTGTTTCCCTTCTTATATTTCAGAATTTTTTGGCAATGAAAGCTATGTCCTCTTCATCTAAATCAAATTCGTCTTTTTTAAATGGAAAGCTATATTCTTTTTATCTTGGGCATGAACCTTTTTAGCCTGCAAATTCACTTCATACGACTTTAGATTTCCTATCAACTCTTTGGGTTTCATAGTTGAAAGATCGTTAGCTTCTTCGATAGCCAAAATCTGTCTTTCCCGTTCATCCGTTAAAGAGTTTAGGATTTTTGATACTATATCATAATAAGCATATTTTTCACCTAAGCCCAATAATGAATGATAAATATTTTGAAATTGTGAATACATATCATTGATAGATTCGTTTTCATTGATCTTAAAATTTTGAAATTGATTTTTGAGCATGGATGTCTTGTTTTGTTTAACCTTGCTAGTTCCTTCGTGTGTAACTTTGAAAGTTCATCAAATTTCATATGCAGTGTTGCACATACAATTCGGTTAAACTCATTTCTATCTGAGGAACATTGCAACATATTCATGGCTTTAGCATTAGCGGTAGCTTCTGCTTTTTCACTAGTTGACCATTCAGTATAATTTGTAGTAGGTTGTGTGTATTCTTTTAGGGTGATATTCCAAGAACCAAAACCATTAGCTTGCATATATATTCTCATACGTGTAGCCTAATAACTATAGTTTATGGCACTGAAAAATGGAGGTCGTGCAGTAGATTGGCCTACTGTGAATCCAGTGTTTGAGCTTGTGGTAGTGTTATTTTCCATATTATAGAAATACTGGATAATGGTTGTAAGGTTAAATGATGTCCCGCTCTGATACCAAATGAAAAGTCAGGTGACTTATAATAGGATATTTTATATAGGATATGCAGAAGTGTATATGATATTCTAACTAATCTCATACAATAATTATGTAAATAAATATTAAATGATGTAAGATATCACAGATAAGTAAATGCGGTAAATAAAAATGACACCAGGAATTTTTATACTAGTACGGAGCACCATTCTACGTCTAGTCTCAGATTCCTTCTGAAATTCAACTATCAACGCCCTCTCTTCGCCCGAAGGAACAGGATCACAACGTACCCAAGCAACCGAAAGCGATTTTCTCCGCCTGAGCAACCAAACATGACTTTCAATGATACAACAAGAGTTTGACTTTGATTATGTTCTTGAATAACATCGAGTAGCCAACAGTTTGAGTATACCCTTCCTATAATCTTATCCTTAAATATATAACGTATTTGTGAAGATTTGAAGGAATTATATTGCTTATTTAATCGTGATATTTGAAATAAATTCAATGATTCAAAAGCAATTTGAATGTTTGAGTAAGCATTTTGAATGCAAGAATATTTAAAAATAAAGATCAAGATGTAGAATAAGAATCAGTAAGAATTGGTGATTTGTAAATATGGTTTCTAATGTATATATAGTGATTGAAGAGTAGTCAACTTTCATGAAGAATCACAGTGAAGAGAAGCGACCATTTCTATTCAGAAATGAAAAAATATTTCTTCATGAAAGAAGGCGACCTTTCAGAATAATGACAGTTATTGTCGGGTTAGTCAACTGGTCTAAAAATCACTAGTCAATTGGTAAAAATATAGAACATATATATATATATATATATTTGAAAAGTTTAGAAAATAGTTGTTACTGGGTTTTCTATACCCAGCCGGTCGATTGGTGGTTTTTGAACCAGTCGACTGGTTCTGTGTTATCAACCCAGTAATGGTTGTTTCGTGCCATTATCATATACATACATATATATATATATATACACACACACACGTGTTTTGTGTATTTGTGTTATATTAAATGAGGATGGATTTTAGCAAAGTTCTAACGCACTAAGCACACACATAAATATATTTACTAACTCTTTAATTGATCTTCATTTCTTCGTTGTTGTGAATCAATAATCTCATGAATCAACAAAATCGTATATTGGAATTTGAGTTTCCATCTATGAATCGAGGCAATGGATCTTCCTCATCCGAATTCGAGACAATCTAGCACATGCCTCGGGACCTAGACCCAGGTGAGCCCTAAGAGTGGCAGGGCTGGTCAGCGGTCGCTGATTGGCAATTCCTAAACAATACGTTCCCCAGTCTTATCGGACCTAAAACCTGGTCAGTATGTCGACCATCTTGGTTAGTATGTCGGTCATCAAATGCCTTGTGTAGCAAAATCCGAGGTACCTCGCTATCCAACATCCACATAAGTAAAATGTTTGGGCTCCATACCATGACATCACTCGTAGCTAGAAAGAAACACATGTCCTTTATTTCCCTGTGGACCTTCATCCCGTTTTTGGTTCATATTGGGGGTGTGAAGCTCGTGAATTAACCCTATACACAATGCTACGCTATATTAAAGCTATGCTTTGATCATCAACCACAAAGCCCTGTGTTTCAACAAAAGCTTTGATCCATGCATCTCAGCATCCCACATTGTCATTTCATACCATACCATTGATTTTCACCAAAATATAATCTCTATGGTCGTACGTCTAAGAGAAGGGTGTTAAGCTAAGAGTATAAATTCTCTGCCACCAAATAGATATACTTTTAGAAGATATCAACAAATACAGTGCCGAAGTACAATGTTAGACATACAATCCATTTGCAACTCTGTTCTAGGTCTAAACGAAATCGGAGGCGCCTTATATCTCGTCCCATATGTCCAATACAAGAGAGAGGCCCTCGCACATCCGGTCGATCTCCAAGTACGTCTGGATGACCACCACTTATTACCTCGTCTTCGTTGTACATCCCAATCGAGACATCAGTAATCATCCCAACGATGTGAAGATCTCCAGCCTTCAATCACCATCTCCATATCTTCGACTTTTAATCATCGTAACAGTTATTTAGAATGGATTAAACCCGGTCTTTCCGAATAACTCATGTATCTTATAATCATGTGATATAAAAACACATCACATGCCTCATTCCAATCCAGAAACTCTTTTATTCAAATACTCATTACACTGAGAATTATTCCCACAAATCTTTTCAAAGATTTATTTCATTTAAACCTCTTGTTTAAATCTTCACTTTGGAAACCATTTCAAAATATTTTGTATTATCTTTTCACAACTTAAACAAAATTAAGGTTTATAAACTAGTCGAGATTAACGAGCCTTACTGAAGTAGTTATTCAATTTATTATCCCAATCCTAACCTCTCCATCCCATGGAGCAAAATTTGTAGTACTCCATATCTAACACCCATTATGTTATTGGTAAAATTAATTACCATTTAACATTCAAATCTAATTAAAGATTTAACTATCGCATGGAGTAAAACTAGTGGTACTCCATTTCGAACATTTCTTGAATTCAGTAAATTTAATTACCTCATTCACATTTCAATCTAATTAAAGATTCGTTAAAACTCCATTTACTTTTAATCTCAAAAATCATTACTTAATGATTATTCAACTCTAGGAAATCAATCATGTCATTAACCGGGTTAAAGAACGAATGTCATTCAAAAAATTGCTCACGATAAACCCAAAATCATCTTCCATTTAATATGGAACCTTCACGAAAATCTGATCAGTATATATCGATATAAATTTCCATATCAGACCAATACTATAAGTGGAATAATGACAAATCTTTTTAAATTACATAAATAGTAACGGTCTTTCTTCACAGAAGCTCATTTTAATTATTAATATACTGAATTCCATCTAATTCCAATTTAGTTTATTAAATTGGAAAACTTCTCTTTGGAAAAATTCCATTAAATCTTAATTAAAAGATTTATAAATTCCAAATCATAACTTCACTGTTAACTGGATTTAAGAACTTATGTTATTTAAAGCATTGTTCACAATGAACCCAAAATCAACTTCCATTTAATTCCAATTATATTTATTAATTGGAAAATCTCTTTAATCTTAATTAAAAGATCTATTCCTTTCTCAATTAGGTTTAAGAACAATGTTATTGAAGACATCATTCACGACAAACCCAAAATCCAATTTGATATTAAATACAAGACTCTGAATAGAAATTATATCAACTTATATTCAATATCAAATCCTGAAACCAACAGATATCATATTAGGAATAACGATATCTATATCTTCCAAATTCCTCAACGATATACGTATAATCACAGAATCCAGTATCGAAATATCCGAAGGTAATTTCCATTCAATTTCCATCCAATATATATATATATATACATTGGAAAAATTCTGGTTATATTAAAACCATTTGTAATCCAATTTGTTAATTTAAAAACATTGGATTCTTACGCTAGTTGTTAACTAGCCTATTTAGATACAAATGTATACCATTTGTCTTTTCAAAACTGGAATATTTCATCCAAAAATATTTTCAAATCATTTATTATGATTTAACATTATTTTTCCCTATTTTTATTCATTTAAAAATAGGTCTTTTCAGTTAAATGACGTTTCGGGTCATTTGGCTGCACTAGCGCTGTTTTTATTCAAATTTGAACTGAACATTTATCAAAATCCAACTGTTAGATTTTAAATCTCTTTTGATCATTTGAAAGATCCTTTCGATACGAATCCAACGGTTCCGATTTCAAGAGAATCCGAAAGTTGGATCTCCCGTTACGTCAGTTCGAAGTTATGGGTTGAACTTCGCGAACTATCGCTGTGTGGCACTTCCTATTCAAGCCCGAAACAATTTATAATTAAAATATAAAATCAAATATGCTTTCAAAATATTATAAATTATTCACACCTACCATTTAAAATTTTATTTCAGTCTTTTCCTTTCAAAATCAAATATCTTTGTTTTAAACCATTATATTATGTATAATAGATTTCATCGATGTCCATTCAAAACATATTTTATAAAATGTTTAAAATCTTGTTTGAAAACAATTTCAACCTCCACTTCAATTTTAAATCAAAACTGAACATCCCATATTATTATAATATTAATATAATAATATTTCAAAATATCCGATTTTGAAATCCAATTTTCTCGATATTCATTATAAAAATAAATACAATCGATAGAAAACTCTTTTAGAGTTAAAATGTCGTTCATTTACTTAACTCGGCTTCATATTTTGAAATTACTATTCGTTTCAAAATAAATTTGTACAAACCATAAATTAAATGAAAATTTGTTCAAAACAATTCATTTCAGTTATGAATATTTCAATATTTTCATGTCCATCAAAAATCAGACATCAAAATCGAACTTTGATTATTCATTCAATATTATGTTAGAATTTTCATTATAATTCCGGATTGAAATGAGATTCAACCAATTACCATATAATTTTAGTTATATGGATTTCATACACCGCATGTATTCAACAATAGTGATAAACAACTATTAAACATTCAATTCACCCAGAGTGCATCTACAACTGTATAAGCATTAAATAATTTAATAATGCTTACAACGGTCTGTCAATCAATTGATTGACATATAACTATACACAAGGAAGATGTGTGAAGTGATTATCATCCTAAGACCCGTGTGGGGTTTTCATCCATCAAAAATGATTATTATTTGTACACTTAGGCGATGTGTAAAACTATCGTCCCAATAACCGTGGGGGGTTTACATCACAATCCATGTGAACATAACTACATATTTGGTAGACGTGTGGGTAAATTGTCATCCCAAAATAATTTATAATATAAAAGTTTCATTTAACCATGCATATAAGAACAGTTTAATAATACTAGCATTAAAACTGTAAACATCCATCAATCACTAAACAAACATTGTAATCGCATGCAATCAATATATATTTAGTTATAAAATAGAATAACTGTACAAAACAGTTGAGTGAGAGAGTTCTCGCATTGATTAGTTCTGAAATCGTTAAATAACGATTGTTTTAACAAAATTAAACGAGCATTTAATTTTATCAAAAATACCAACTGCTTCTGAATTTGTTCCATGGCGTAGTGCTCGACGACGCGATTCCAATGTACCCAAGTTTGTTAAATTTCGTGTCTGTATGCACACATTACGAAGGTTAAAACATTTAATTACTTTTAATTAATAACTAATAATAATTAAATCCTAATTTATCGCTAATTACTTGCTTAAAGCTTAATCAAGTTGATTAACATTTCTTCTTTGTTGTTAAGCTCCATGTCTTCACGAAAAACCCTCGCCAACTCTCTCTCCCCACGCACAACAATCGAGGCAACCGGAACCCCATCAACCTACACCCCACGGTGTGCCTTCGAGTGTGCCACCACCTCCCTGAACGCCGATGAACTCACACGCACTCTGAACCCTAGAAACGAAATCGAATGTGGCTCGTTTGAGCACAGATTTTGAGAAATCTTGATCGCTAAAAGTGATCGTGACCCTTGAGAACAATGATCTCCCCTAGCCGAACATTTTCTTAGTTGGACATTTCTGAAATTAATGTGTGGATTGGAAGATTTTAGTGAATTAAAATCTAAGAACATCGGCCATTGAAATGTTGAAAGTGACAGCTACTAATAATAGCCTAGGGTTTGCGAGAAAATAGTTTATATATATTAATATTTTAATTTGTTTATTTCTTAAATGTGAAGTTTTTCATCCGAACTCCAAACGAACCCCAATGACTTTCACCCCTAGCCAAATACCCCAACGTTTTAATTTGCTAAGATCATATACTAACTCCAAAAATTACGAAATTTGGAATCTAGCAATAATTTGACGTTCCGGGTCCAACAAAATTGGTTTCATCGAAAACGGAGGTCGTTTGAAAAATAACCATTTTTAAGGTCTATGTATAATATTGATAAAATATTAGCGACTATTTGAAATTTTAATTAGGTCATAACTTACAATTTATAACACGAAATCTCGATTTCTTATGTAACATCCCGGTTTTTCGACCAATTTTATAATTTATATATTTAGATTATATCTGAAAATTTAATTCAGTTGAATAATGTTTAGTTTGAATATTTTAGAAAAATATAGAATAATCATTGTTTTTACAGTCATATGTTTGCATTTGTATGTATATGTATGAAATGTCGTTTTAACATTTTGTCACATAGCATATATGTGAGTGTGTGTGTGTATACAAAAATAAATACTTGTGTAAAATTAGTTTTACTCCTTATATAAGCGTATGAAAAGGATCATGTCACCTAATTAACTTAATTGGAATTAAATATATGAGCAAGATTTGTTGTACACTGAGTTAATAGGTTGAAATCTACCTTGCTATTAATGACTTAAACTAAGTCTTGTTTTAGATTCTAATGGCATGATATTACAGTAGCCTAGAATATAGGGTATAAGGCCTCCAAAATCTCTTTGCACATGGGCAGTACACTTATTGTATACATCTGATGCAATGCATATCAATAAAGATGCCACGTACATCTCTTCCAAGTCTATATCATAGCCTAAACATCACCATTTCCCTCTCAATCAATATACAACCAACCTACATGTGCAGCTATAACCCCTACCATGTAGCGTATGAATTATACCTCCTTATGTATTTAAAACTCTGGCCATACATGTGCTAGCCGTAGAAAAGCCTGGAAGATATTCAATGTGTAAGATCTTAAGCCACATCACTTTTCAAATCAACAGGTCTGCCAAAACTTAAGAACTAAGTTTTATTTTTATAACATACAATGGTCAGACAGCCTAGAACCACAAAATCTTTCCCTAGCCAAGCCTAGTTCTTTAAGCATCTTTGCACATAAATGAACATATATCTGTATACTACAATGTCATGACTGTAAACTACGAAGCCTGGGATGAGTTTTCGCTTTATTAGCCTTAACATTCCATTAGCGTCACTCACCATGTATAGTAGCTATACCCCTAAAGTCAAGCCCTATTTTAATTTATAATTTCATATGCAAGTATTAGCCATCTATAAATACACCGCTGCACACACTCATAACTAAAACACAAGTCTGGAAGTGGTAAAGGTAGCAAACTGATTATCAAAAAGCCTGGAACCCATGAGCAAGCAGCAAACCATTTTGTGAGCAAACTCTTCCATGTTTTCCCCATTTGAACTATAATGATCCGAAATTCCCCAATCTCCGAAGAGACGGAAAAGGCCGAGTTGAGTTGAGAACAAGACAAATCAGAACACAAACCACAGAACATTTCATTGCTATTACAATTTACATCAGAGTACAAGAACATAACAGAGTATGAATAAATAGTATGCAGCAGAAAAATATCAGAGATTCAAATTGCAAAGCAGTGGAAAACTAATACATAACACAACTGAAAGAAGTAACGGATACAGAGCTTTCCGAATATAGCTGCAGCTGTAAACCAGGAACCTGTAAAAATAAATCTACAAAACCAAAACTATTAGCTGTCCGTGTGGAAAATATAGGCACCCAGAGCTTAGGTTAAAACTATAAACTCCAGGTCAGTCATGTGACTGGTGTGAGAACTAAAATAGTTATCTAAAACTTTACTTTAGAAATAAAGTAAATCAAGGGACCACGCCATATAACACGGAACGAGTTTTCTTTTAAGAATACCAGTGCATAAAACAGTTTATAAATAGTGAAATGCTTTTCGAAAAATGAAGCTATTATAAGACTCAGGTCCCATCACACAATGCAACTCAAGCCGGAGGATAGAGTTTTACTTTATAATAGCCAAACATGCTTGGTACATTTTAAAACAAATCATTTTGATATTACTATAAGTGCATAGTGTATAAACATCTTCAAATATAAATGTATCAATCATAGATGGCATAGTATCCCATGCTACTATGTCGCCATATAGTTTTACAACTAAAACCGAAAAGTCACGTATTGAAAATTAGATTTCCGTCATGAGTCGAGGCAAGGGATGTACTCATCACCAGCTTCAAGACACTCTAGCAAATGCCTCAGGGTTCCCACCAGTGAACCCTTGGATCCTCCAAGGTCGGTCCCCCCTTATGTTAGAGGATTAATTATTCCTGAACACACATTTCCCGGTCCTATTGGACCTATCCATCAACCCCATAGTGACTGATATATCTAAGGTGCCTCGCTATCCATCATCCACATAAGTAAAAATATAATAAATGTCTGGGCTTCATACCATGACACCACCCATAGCTAGAGGAAACGTCATGCACTCCTTGGGTCCCTTATCCCGTTTTTGATTCATACCGAGGTGTGAGGCTCGCGAATTAACGCTATACACAAAGCTATGCTATTTTAAACCGTGCTTTAATAATCAACCACAAGACTTGGCTTTTCAACAAAAGCCTTGATCATTTGCATCTCAGTGTAACGTACCAACTTTCCCGTACCCTTTGAGTTGACAATCACAAGTCACGTCCAAGCCAAATTGTACAGAAAAGAAGATAGTTTTTAAAAAGAAATTAGAGGGTGAGATAAGAAAGAAAGAAATATAGAATAGAAGAATAAGAAGAAGAACTAACACAACACAGATTCTCACATCGCAGCGGAACAAAATAAAATATAGAAATAAATCTTTACTGAGAGCTCGAAATGAAACTTACAATCATCAGAGTACATCACACATCTGGACAGTTATAATAATATGTCCTCATATACAATCACACAGCAGAATATGTAATATCATTGGTCTGGACTCTTCCATCGCGTCTCTTCATAACAACTGATAACCTGAACCTGTACAGCTCGGTCTAACCCGAGCATTACAAACACCGGGTTAGCCTGGTGAACCAGAGTGAGAAAAACACACTAAGTTTAAAGGCATCACACAACTTGATTTTAACGTTAAAATCCTTTCGAAAGGAAAGGATAATCGTAAAACCAAATCCACACATTAATACAGACGGTTTTTACCTTACGATAACCCAAAACACTTTTAAAAACAATATTATTCTGATATTATGATAGTGTCTAAATACAAATAAATAGAATCTAGCTGAACGCTTGCATCTCACGCTCCACATATATAGTATACAATTAAAACCGTGGGCGCTTATTGGAGAATGGATTTCCTGGCAAGGTATGGGACCACCTTCCCGACAATGTACCTCCGGAGATGAATTCATTGGGGTTCAACAAGAACATCTTGCAACCCAGGCTAAACATGACCGACCCCTCACTTTCTCTTGAGAGTACTAAATATATCATTACCATGGTTGGGGGCCAGCCAACCGAATCGATAGCATACATACCTACCCGATTTTATGCCATTCCTGGTTGATGAGGCTAGAGGTCGTAATCTTCTTAGAACATTTGGTCACCATTCACTTTGAATGCCACATTATCATATCCTGCAAATAATCACTAATTGACGTCCACAAAAATACACTACTTGGGAGCTAACCAACTATAGTACGTTTGAAGAAATCAATGTACGTGACCCCGTTGGAAATACTTTGTCAGACATTCGTCCATACAAGTCATCCAGGAACAGGATGAACCGAAGGCACTCTCCTACTGCATCCAATATAGGAATCACCCCATGGATCAGTAGCGAGAAGTCCTTGAAATCCGTAGATTCCAATCACGACAGAATCTCTGCCAAATATATATCTCTAGGGATCAACCAGAGAAATTCAATAGTAATTCCTCCGCTCATGAAGATTTACGGTCTTCAATTGCTTCATCTCGATTAGCACCTTCCACATATTCGTATTTATTGGTCGGAATGCTTTTCGAATATAAATTCCATCCCGGTCTTAACGTACCAACACACGTTGGGTCTGATTTTGATAGTGGTATTTTACTATCAAAATAAATAATTAAAAGTAAAACCAAATGGATCCATTGATTTAGTACACCGCGTCACTTGGCCTTTAAAGATAATATATTGGTTGTAATACCAAAAATAATATATTAGTTTTAATGTATTAATATTCTCAAATCCTTTATTTTAATACTTTGGAAAATATCTTAAATCATTTTCAATTTTCCTTCAACTCTCATTTCAAAATATTACTTAAAACATTATTTATTATTCAACATTTGGAAATGGATCCAAATTTGTTATTCTCAAGACAACCGTTACGAAATCTCCTTTTCGTTTCGTTATTTGAATACCACAATCGTCACTTATCCTTTTAGAATAACGCATTCTAAACCTCATCTCTTTGTTTCGAAAATATAATTATATTTTAACAAAATCTCCTTTTTTATTTCTTTACTATAGAAATATCATTTCATATTCTCAAGCTCTTATTAAATTCCTTTACTTTGGAATTCCAATATATGTATATTTCCAACTTCTTCAAATAATGTTCCATTATTATTTCAAAAAAATAATTAAATTTTAATATTTCTGTCATTTCAACTAAGATCATCCTCCGATAATCCTGAAGTCGTTCAAGTTGGGGTATTTTAATTACCTCTCAGACCTTGATCAACAACATTCTTATCTTAAGATAAAAGAGTTGTAATTCAAAACCGATATTCAATCTAATATCGACCAATACCAATTCACTATGTTATTGAAAATACTGTTTTATACAACCTTCTTACTTTTGAAATCTCCCTTTCAAATATATTATTATTACTAAATTCAGTGATTAAGTAAATGATAAATAAAACATCAACCTTTAAAATTTAACTTCTTTAAAGTATTTATTATTATTATCTAGATTCTTATTACAAATTGTTTTACCAAAACTTTTGCTAAATTCCATTGCAAGAATACTTTTCCCTGAACCTTTTAATTATTCCCTTTGGAAAAATCTTGTTTCAAATTCCACCCATTTTACTTAACGCCATCATTTGGTAACGTTAATTTAAAATTAACGCTTTAAATTCACTTCTCTCTTTATAAGCTTGTTTACACAACTCTAGTTTAATATAAACCGTTTTCGTCTCAATTTCCTTTCTTAATTTAACCATTTAATTTACTTATGGCATTCGCTTAAAATCCTTTTATATTCAATTTACCAAACTTGGTTCAAATACAAACCCGTTCATAAGCTCGCTTTGGAATTCAATTATATTTCACTACTCTTTGATTACTTATTTAAATGAACTTTATTAAAGAAGTAATCCCTTAAATTATCATAATTTACTTTATCATTAAATGTAATAAATTTAAATTCCCTTTTAAAAATCTTATTAAGCTAAACGACTATTCGTTAAATTATTCCATTAGATTAATCGACATAAACTAATTCAATTTAATAATCAATTCCAGTTAAGTTGGCTTGGTAAAATTTAAAACATGATTAACTTGTTGATCAAGTCTAATTTGTCTTTTCATTTAAATTAATTAATTATATAATTAATTTAAATTATCACATTTCTTCAATTATTATTAAATAGATAGTAATCAATTAATATAATCCCATTTTAATTATTACTTAAAAACAATTAATCCCAATTATTAATCGTTACATTAATCATTGCTCCCCTGCTTATTTATCTTATCAATATAAGAATTAGTTTTATAAATTATTTAACAATTCAGCTGAGGCACGTGCTTCGCACATGGTATACTTTTGGTACAAAAATCGTATTTGAGGTTAAAATAATCAATATATGCGTGTGCTTCGCACATGGTATATTTTTGATACAAAAATGGTATTTGTGGTTAAAACAATCAATATATGCATGTGCTTCGCACATGGTATATTTTTGATACAAAAATGGTATTTGTGGTTAAAACAATCAATATATGCATGTGCTTCGCACACGGTATATTTTTGATACAAAAATGGTATTTGTGGTTAAAACAATCAATATATGTGTGTGCTTCGCACATGGTATATTTTTCTTTTTATAAACTTCATTTAAAAGAATACATTTAAAATTATATATTCAGTTATAAAATAAATTTTATAACTTCATTTCTAACGATTCACATAACGGTAAACCAATCTTTATAAAACAATTATAATTTTGGCCATCTACTGTCAATTTCTCAACCAATATTTCTCATTGGTTAATATCAAGGGTTCAACAGTAATCAATTATCAATCCATCATCTAATCAAGTTATTAAACAGTACATGTGATATATCATGTAAGTAAACAATAAATTTGAGGAATCCAGTTGGATTCCCCCAACCTGTTCTTCCCCGTATTCAATACGATATGAATAATTAATTCAACTGGTAACGGTCAACTAACAACTATTCAAGCATCCAATTCAACTTTAAACGTTTATATTATTATAAACGTAACCAACAAGGTAAGTTACCTCTATTGGAATTAATCGTTCGAGTAACGAGTTCATTTTATTTAAATTAAACAATCGTTAAATTTAAACAATATAAATAAATAATCAGCAAATAACCAATCAACCATCAATCAGTCAATAAATAGCAAATATAACACACAAACAATAAAACCCGACTTATAAAAATAAAGTGGGAAACTGAGTGAGTTTAGCTCACCTTGGTTTAGTTCGTCGATAAAACAGTTCCTTTTTAGTTAAATTAAACAGTTGTTTAATTTAACTGAAAATTCATGTTGCTTCCAAAACGGTCCAGACTAGTGCCAATTCGTATCTTCAGTCCCTACGGTTCCAACATTTTTCGTTTGGTTCGATTCTTCGCACAGATGAAATATATATATGCGATATAAGTTTGTAATCTTATAATAATTAATTAATTAATTCTTAATCACACCTTAACTTAAATTAATTACTGTATAAGTATATTAATTAGATTACACTGTTCTAACGATGAGGCCAAACAGTTCTCATCATCTCTTATGCTTCGCGTTCCCTGTATTCACTTCAGAACTCCCGCAGATTTCCAAATTGTTTTTATGTTCCCGTTCAAACACAAAATGTAACGGCCTGTAAATTCATACCAATTTGAGCTGATTAATATCCTACACATTCAACTCAATGTGCACGAAAATACAGATCTTTAATAGAAAGAAATAAGAGGATGAGAAAGATAAGATAGAACTAATAGAATAGAAGAAGAAGAAGAAGAACACAACTGAACAGAATCAGAGTAAACACGAAACTCACAGCGGAACGAATAAAATGTATTATATAACATAACATTGAAATACAAATCTGAATTTGTAGTTACATATCATATCAGAGTATAACTCATATACATCACAGCAGAAATAATCTCTAAATATCTAACGGTGAAGCCTCCTGCTTTGAGCTCCTCCAAGTGAATCTGTAAAATCCTAAAACACTTGACTACCCATACAAATTTGGGCACCCAAGAGTTTAGGGAAAACACAAACAAATAAACTCTGGGTCAGTCATGGGACTGGTGTGAGTAAATTTCAACCATACTGTTTTACTTTGAAAATCCTTTTGAAGGAAAAGGATAATAGTAAGACCAACCCACACATAAACACGGACGGTTTTTACCTTACAATAATCCAAAATATCTTTGATATCAAACCCAATGATATTATGATAATGTCTAAACAAATAAATATCCAAGTAGCAGAACGCTCGCATCTCACGTTCCACATATATAGTATAAAATCAAAAACCGCATTGTGCTTATTGGAGATTGGATTCCAACTATGACAAGGTATGGGACCACATTTCGCTCAGTGTACTCTAGAGGGGATACACTGGGGTTCAACAAGAACATCTTGCAATCCGGCCCACACATAACCGACCACTCATTTAGCTTGAGTGTATCGAATATATTGTCACCCCACGGTTGTCGGTCGTCCAACCGTAATCCGTAAGATACAGAATCGAAAGAAGAATAAATAATGAATTTTCTCTAGATCGGTGACAAATATACCCTGCTTGGGAATGACCCACCTAGCCATACTGCCTGCTCGATTTTTTTCATTTCCTGATTGTGAGGCTTGAGGCTACGTTGATCTTTTTAGAACATCTGGTCACCATTCACTTTGAATGCCACATCGTCAAACCCGTCAAATCAGTAGTTGATCTCCCCAAAAATATTACGGGTATAAAAGCTAAGAGAAACGAATTTCTCCGCCACCAGTCATAATATCCTGAAAGATCATCTAATGTGATCGATTAGGAATACTTTGTCAGACATTCGTCCATACAAGTTGTCCTGGGACTGGACAAACAAAAAGCACTATTCTAGAACAAAATGACCCTGGGATTTTACTCTGTCTTCAATTATCTTCAGCATAATCTAATTCGCAACGCTTATGCCTATACGGAGTGGTTTTTGGATAATATATCCAACCGATCTCTCCGCATTGACACGATGGTCAAAAATCTTTGATAGCTGGTGATTTAACTATCAAAGGGAAAACAAACATCCATTCAAATAATCACTGGCCCTTATTAAATAATATTCATATATCTCCCAACTTTCATATCTTTCTATATTTCTAAAAACGCGTTTCGCTTTTCACTTCTTGGAAAACATTTCCAATCGCAAACTCTTATTCTTCCTTATTCCATAAAAGTATATGTTATTAACATCCAAAAACATTTCCATTTTCTCCTCATTTCTTATCTTTTATATTTAGGAAATATAAGTTATTAACATTGGAAAACATTTCCAATTTCTATTTGTAAACTTCTAATCAATCAAATCGTTCCATCTTTTATACTTAGACAATATCTTTGTTTTCATTTGGAAAAATGTTTCCAAAACCTCTTTAATGGATTAACCCGATGTTATCAAATCATCGTTACTATATTTAACTCATTAATCATTCATTTATCGTATCACTTACCAATCTCACTATCGAACCTTAACTATTCCTCAGTTAATCATGATGTCAATCAAGTTGGGGTATAATTACCTCTCAGACCTTAACTGAACAACATTCTCAACTTCGAAATAGTCAAGGCTCACAACTTCAAATATTTACTAATCTTCTTTATAACTAGTTTAATTTGCAAAACTTTTGTTTTAAACCATTATTCACCTTAAAACACGAATATTATTTCTTTAGAGAAATCTGTACTCATTTATCGAATAAATCTTCATTTTATAAATAAATGCTCTTACAGGTTCAATCCTGTTTACCGCGTTATCTTATTAATTCATATTCCCGTTCTATCTCATTACGTTGTTTGTAAGTCAACCTCGGGTTAAGTAATATCAAGTTTATAACTTAACCTCGATTACATATTCTATTATACACTATTGGTTTTAAACCAAATATTTACTATCTTATCCAATTCTAAATTATATAGTTTATAATTTCTAAAAATAATTTAGTTTTAAAAACATTCGACATAGTCGAATTCTAGTTACAAATCCTTATGGATTTTATTTCAATTCTACTTACATTTCGAATGTCGAAATAAAATTCATCGTTTCCTTTGAAATGATTTCTCATTTCCTCTTTTAAATTCATTCCTATGTTTCCAAAATATTTAATAGTAATTATTCCAATTTACCTTAAATATCATTTATAAATCAAACTACTTGTTTTAATACGATTAAAACAAGATACCTTATTCTAGCTCAGTCAAGATTAAACTCTAATAATAAATGATAGATTTCCTCGTTAAAACTCAACTTCTTATCCAATATGTTTTACGATATTTCAATATCAGTTATTTTAGGGCTAGTGTGATTCTACATCCCGAACAAGCAATAATCAATACAAATTATTTATCGTATCATATAATATAATATATGAAAAACACAATATAATTGTTGAGGAATCCAGTTGGATCCCTCCGACCTGTTTCCCTGCATCCACAGATGTTAGTCACATAAATAACACCAATTTCATATTGGTATGAAATATAATGGTAACCGACATCAGTTTTCAATCAACCGTTTTATGTATATATGACGGTATATATTATTTCAGCTAAATAATTTAGTAAATCATCCAAGCATCCATCGCACACAACATTCAACCAATCATTAAAATATTATTATAATATTTTAAAATAGATCAGAGTTAGTGAGTTTACTCACCTTGCACGTTAACCGTTAAATAACGATTTGCGTCAGTTAATTCACATCAGTTGTTTTATTTCGCCATAATTTCTTACAAGCTCCAAATGGTTCCGATCCGGCTTCATAACGCAGCCTGCTTCCGTACGGTTCCGACATGATGGACCGTTCGTACTTCCGACTACATATACGTCCGTCCAACCCAATATAAAACCCACATCCAAATTTTTGAACAGTCCTTCCTCTTCTTCGATACTCACTGTCATTCATACCTTTCTTCTTTCCCGATGGTTTATCAGCTCCTAACCGTTTCCCTCTATCTTCAGTAAAGTACCGCAACCTTTCCCTCTCTAAATCAATATGCACCAAACAAAACCATAGCTTTCGGTGCATTGCGTTTAGGAGTGTGACCCTTTCTAAACAGGAAACTAAACCAAGTTTTGGAAGGACAATTGGACTAAATGCTAAATCTTTGTACACGTCTTTGCACACGTGTATACCAAAACATTTCCCATTTACCGATAACTCAACATCAATTTCTACCTTCTGTATTAAAAACGCCACTTGCCCAAACTTATCACCACGCGTTTCTTCTTCCTATCACCAACCGCCATTTCAACACACAGCCTTTTCTTTTCTCTTTTACAAACCTGGGCCTCCTTCCTTTATATTGGCTCACGGCCCATTGTACTAACTCGGACCCGCATGCCTCCTTTAGCTTTTCTCTTCTTGTTCTAGATTTTTACCCCGTACTCCAGTACTCTCTCTCCTATGCTCCCTCATTCTCTCCTTTCCTTCATTAACGACTCTCCCCTATTCTGACAGTAAGAAATGCTTAATGTCTTTGGTTAAAAACCCTTCCAACTTCATGTCCTAGCCCGCGTGTGACGACAGTAGCTTCCCTTCCTCATTTGAAGGCTCCAGTATCCGCTCATGCTTCCTTTTTTTTCTTTTACTTCATCATCATATTCATGATACATCAGAAACAAACTCAACTTACATGCACCGCACATGTCATGGATTAAACTATACTCAGCTCCGTGCCACCACTTCCCACTCATTACTTCATGCGTACCTATAGCCCCCTGTACACCACGTTACCCTCCCATTTCTATCTGTGTCTCTTCATTTTCTTTTTGAAAACATGCTATCCAAACATCTCCATTCAACAAGCATCTCCTTTCCGCAGCCATCCCAATTTGATGCAGTCCGTCCCTTGTACTCGCGTCGAACAACAAAGTAGCTGCTGTTGAAGATATGCGTTACTCTCCTACATACCCTCTCCTTTCTTAAATACATGCAACCTCATGTATCCAGCTGTACAACATCCCACCATTCCTATTGCTCCCGTCCCTCCCATGTAAGCGACACCACCTCCACACCTTCACATTTCATCTCGATCAAACCAATGCAGAACAATGACGGTGCTTACACACTTAGTGCGACAGTTTTATGTTTGAGAACTCACCAAAACTTCGCCATAGTCGCACCTTACCTCCCCAAGACCAGCGCCACCCTCTGAAAGTTTTCTGGTTGCTCATAACCTTCTTAACAGCGGACCAAAAATGTTCCTAACCAGTCAAACTTACGAAGTATCGAAGAGGAGTACTCTCTGAACTCGTGTGTCTATACATGTTCTGGGCCGGTGCAATCATCTGGGTAGCCCTAGGCAAAGCAGATGAAACCATGAGAAAAAAAAAGTTTTATAGTTGCCCTAAGGGACGATGGGGAAAGAGGACAGAGCTGAACTGGATATAGGCAAATGGAAAATTGATGCAAAACACAGCTGTAAACGTTTCAAGCAAGGTTCGAACTCACAATCCATTCAGTACACAGCTGCTTATTTCCACTACACCAATGTTACTTATTGTACAAATAATACACAAAATTCTCTACAATAATGTATCCTGTTTACCATCCACCATGGCCATTTCTCCCACAGCCATGTTACCCTCATCTGGGGGGTTGCACTAGGCCGTCGCCTGGCTAGCCAAGCCCTGAAACCGGGCCCGTACATGTATAATATATATTTTTGACAGTTTGTAAATTTTTATTCGAATTGCTTTCGCTTTCTTTATTCTTACTAGGAAGAAAAGAGTGTATTGCGTGTGTATATATAGGCTTCAATGCCTTGGTGACCAAGGAGTAAGAAAGCATAGGCCGTAGTGTATAGACTTACAGTTTGATTTGCCTTGACATATGTCTGCACTACTATATTTTGTTTTGCTTATCTCCACACGCATGTGCTATAGTCTTAGGGTGGACAGGTATTAAATTATAGAGCTAGGAGCCTTCATGGTTAAGCAATATGTTGTATAGGTTTGTAGTTTCAACCGATAGGTGTATGGTTTGTTTAACTTGATGTAGACAGAAATATGTTATGGTATGCATTAGTTTAGGCTAGGTTGAATTGATTACGTAATATGGTATGTTTGTCATGTCTCATATTGATACCGACGTTACTCCATGGCCAGCTAAAATTTTGCTCACATACGAATTGCTTACGGACAGAAATAAGATTACGGTCGTATCCATCGAGGTGTCATGATCCCAAAAATATAATTATATCGGTAGATTAACTCACATTTTGAAACCCCAAAATATTGATATAGGGTGCAAAATACTCCAAATAAAAAGTTGCGTATTTAATTAATTAAAACTTACAGTAAAATTATAAAAATTAAATTATCACTACGCCTCAAAAGAATCTTTTCCAAATTTGAATCCGATATTTAAATATATTTAAATAACCGTTATGGCCATAAACGAATATGCCGCTGCTTTTCTGAATATTTAATTTGGACATAACTTACAATATATAATCTGAAATTTTGATTTTTCACTTCCATTAGAAAAATATGGTTCAAGGGATTCTAACGTTTCTTGTTTCGAAGAAATCCAATTTATAACGAATCTTGTACACTCAGTTGAAGCTCAGAACGTTAAATTACGAACTGTCGCGATATTACGGACTCGATTATATTTAATATATATTTTTATATGTTCAACTTCGTTTTAATTTATATATGAATCCACTTGTATTACGAATTCAATATTTAAACTGATTTAAATATTCAAATAAAAACCGATAAAAATGCGGGACGTTACACAAAATTTGATTTAGACCCAATTAATTCCCTAATTAAATTAATTAGACCAATCTAATATTTGAGTTAACCGCGTACAGACCAAACCCAATTCCTTTTTCATTGCTCGTTCAAAAACCCTTTCGTTCCTCTTTGTGTTCAATGCGAATTCAGGCTTCAACAGACCACACTACAACAAAAACAGTCTATTACAACGTTATTTTTACAACGGGCAGCGGTTGCCCGTTGTAATTGAGGGCTATTACAACGGTCAATTAAGGCCCGTTGTAATAGATGCCCTATACAACGCCTTTTTCACAACAGGCACTGGAAGCCCGTTGTAAAAGGTCTCTATTACAACGGTTCTTCCTAGCCCGTTGTAATAGATTTCAATTTTACAACGTTCAGTAAATGCCCGTTGTAATAGATGTCAATTTTACAACGGACAAAAAGTGATCGTTGCAATAGATGCCAATTTTACAATGTCCAAAAAGTGCCCATTGTAATCGTTATAGTGAATGTCTACTGTGAATTTTAAATAATAAACAATTAATAATCACAATGTTTTCTTAAAATTAATATTTATTAGTATTTAATAATTTATCATTAACAATATTATATATATATTAGTCATATGTTACTAATTACTAGCTATAATACTAATAATATTTATCATAATAATCATATGCTACTAATAATATTATGTTATTTATTAATATTTATTAATTATTAATATTGTATTAATCATTTATAACTTATAATACTTAATTATTATTAATAAATAATCACTAGTTACTAATTATTATATATAATTAATGATTAATTTTTTTATATTTAATAATTAATGATATTTAATTATTAACAATAGTTAATTAATTTCAGTTGTTTTCTTCCAAATGTAATAGATATCAGTTTTCATTGATATTTGTCCATTTTGATAGATGCTTGTTACAAGCATTTTATTTTGTCCATTGTAATATGTCTATTTTAACATTGTTCTTGTAATCGTAATATTATTTGGTACAGCCTTTTTAGTTTACCACTTGTAATTGTGCCAATTTTCAACAATTCTTAACCAATCATCGTTATCTTAGATCCATTACTTAATGTTTCGAATGCTTGGTCGTCTCTATTAAAATCTCCTCATAAACAATAAATTTGATATAACATGAAAGTAAACAATAAATTTGAGGAATCCGGTTGGATTTCCCCAACCTGTTCTTCCCAGTATTCAATGCGACATGGATAATTAATTTAACTAGTAACGTCAACTAACAACTATACAAGCATCCAATTCAATTTTAAACGTTTATATTATTATAAACGTAACCAACAAGGTAAGTTATCTCTATTGGAATTAATCGTTAGAATAACGATTTCATTTTATTTAAATTAAACAATCGTTTAATTTGAACAATATAAATAAATAATCAGCAAACAACTAATCAACCATCAACCAGTCAATAAATAACAAATATAACACATAAACATTAAAATTCGACTTATAAAATAAAGTGGGAAACTCAGTGAGTTTACCTCACCTTGGTTTAGTTCGCCGATAAAACAGTTCCTTTTTAGTTTAATTAAACAGTTGTTTAATTTAACTGAAAATTTATGTTGCTTCCAAAACGGTCCAAACTAGTGCTAATTCGTATCTTCAGTCCCTACGGTTCCAACGGTTTTCGTTTGGTTCGATTCTACGCACAGATGAAATATATATATATGCGGTATAAGTTTATAATCTTATAATAATTAATTAATTAATTCTTAATCACAACTTAACTTAAATTAATTACTGTATAAGTATATTGATTAGATTACACTGTTCTAACGATGAGGCCAAACAGTTCTCATCATCTCTTATGCTTCGCGTTCCCAGTATTCACTTCCGAACTCTCACTGATTTCCAGATTGTTTTTAGGTTCCTGTTCAAACAAAAAATTTGATTTAGACCCAATTAATACCCTAATTAAATTAATTAGACCAATCTAATCTTTGAGTTAACCGTGTACAGACCAGACCCAATTCCTTTTTCATCACTCGTTCAAAAACTCTTTTGTTCCTCTTTGTGTTCAATGCGAATTCAGGCTTCAACAGACTTGTCCAAATTCACGAATTGGTGAAGACACTTTGAGTGGAAAACACATTAGTTAATTGTTTAATTAAAACAATTTACGTTCTTTGTAAAAGTCAGCAGCCGCCCTGATTTGTTCTCAACATCAAGCGATTCCCTTCTGAACAAATACCCACCCTGTTCTTCTAAATCGCGAACCATGCTGTCACCATTTAAACTACTTCTTGTAACCCCTCCCATGCGGTATTGACTTGAACCCATGCATACTTCACATTTTGCAGTCTCCTTCCACATTTTCTCCCTTCCCCTTCTTCTGTTTTCATTTTATCATTTTTTTTCTAATCAAAAGGCCCAAGCCCAATGCAATATAACAACCACGTGAATATGAACCCTCACCCAAACTGAAACCGTGCAATATGGGTTTCTTCTTCCCCAAACTATTTTCTCCCGAACCTATTCCTCTCGTTATTTTTTTTATATACGAATAGGCCCATTCATTAAACGAGCTCACGCCAAAAGCCCATGTCGTCCGCACAATACCCATGTTTCTTCTTTCTCCTGAAGATACTCCTTCCAACCCGTCACCCACAAAGCAAACCGCTACTTCATTTCCAACCCATACCCCCTCTTCCTCCACCAGGTCTCCCTCCTGCTGCATGCGTTCTACCCTTTTTTTTTAAATTGATCCATTCCTTTAAATGCACCGCAAGCTTCCTTCCCGGCTCCAATGAACGAACATCTCCAGCTCCACACGCTACCTTCCTCTTTCATCTACAGCTTTCTATTAACGCAACTCCCAATACCCTCACCAAACATCACCGACTGCTCACCATGTTCGACTGTCCATGCTCTCCCCTATGGCCGCCAGACTCTAGAACTCAGACCATCCGAGCATCGTGCCCCGATCCGCCCTCTTCTGCCTAGACCAAATCACTCCTGCTATGTTCTTCCCATCCACTAAAAGTCTGCCGAAAGCTGAAGCTCATCACCGGCTTCGCTCTGCCATATATATATATATATATATATATATATATATAATGCGACGCTTGTTTATTTGATGTAGAGTTTTATTTCAGTTTAACAGAGGCTCTGTTCATGTTAGTCGACCCTCAGGAATGAACAAAATCACTTTGTATTTACAGTGGGAGTAATCATGACCATCACGGTTTAAAATTTGGGGAGCACGACATTTAGAATTGTAGGCACGTAGAATAGCTGTGCTGACAGTTGGATGTTCTTTCATTTCATAGAGGAGCTTGTACAAAAATATTAAGTATTTCGTGTGCGTTTGAAAGGAGACAGAACAATTATCATAGATAGGCAAAGAAAAGATGGGTGTAGCACAGAAAGCATGTGCTGGCTATTCATTTTTAGACCCGTGTTATACTTACGAAAGAATGTATGTGTCTACTGAGATGATTCAAGATTAAATGTTGATGTCTCAATATCCCTTCCTACCTGTTCGTAATGTATTTGTCGTCCTTTGTGGTAATGAAGTCAACTGACATAATGCACATTGAAAGGTCTATTTCACAATCAGGAGTATATGAATATAATCATCTCATACCATTTTGGCTTAAGCACATTTCATGCTCCAAACAACTAAACTACTATGCCGAGTTCATCAGTTGTTCATTCAAAAGAAAACACTCAAGGACAGTTTGATTTTATTTTATATTTCTTAGGGTAGAAGTTTTCAATGTATTACGGTTATCTTAGTTCTTTTTTTGACGTTATTTAACATTGCATGTTAAATTCGCACTAACACACACAAACTCCAAAAATAATGGAAATAGACAGACTGCTATGTCTTGACATTCCGGATTCAATGGAATTGATTTCGTTGAAAAACGATTCCGTTTTCACAAAGCCATTATTACATTTATCGGTTCACATTTAAATTTCGTCGATCAACAAAATAACTCCGATTGGCCCCGTTTCGTCGAAAACAGAGGTTGTTTGGAAAACAAATATTTTTAACGCTTATATAACATCGATATAATATTAATTTAATTCAAAACAATTAAATTAAATAATAATAAATTATTATTATCGAATATCAAAATATATATCACTTCAAATTTACCCATTATGGCTTTATAACTCGACGTTAATATTTTCGAATTGAATGGTATTCAAATATATAGAAATTCCTTATTAAATAAATTAAATAAACGTTATAATTTATAAACGAATTCCACAGCGACTATATTAAAATTTGATTTGGCCATAACAAATAATTTATAACCCGAAATCTGAAATTTTCTCTTCCATATGAAAATGATAATCAACAAGATTCCAATGTTTATTGTTTCACAGAAATCCGACTTATATCGGATCCTGTATATTCAATTGAAGTTCAAAACTCGATATTACGAACTACCGCCCCAATTCGAGCTCGATTTATATTATATATAAATTTAACGTTTAGAGTTCATTTTAAATAACAAATAAAATATTAAAATCCATTAATACTTCAAATAAAATATTTAAAATAACAAATCATTTAAATATTTGACTACCAGAAATACGGGACATTACACTCAGCATGCCGCACTGACAATTCACGCCATGCAACTGATGTCTATCGATATATAACCTCTAAGCTCGTACGTCTCAGAGAAGGGTGTTAAGCAAGAGAATAAATTCTTCGCCACCAAACAGATATATATTTAATAGAAATCAATCAACACAGAATAAAATCTAATGTCAGACACACATCCATTTACTAGTTCGTTCTGGGTCTGAACAAAACCGGAGGCACCTTATTCCTCGTCCCATATGTCCAATACAGGAGAGAGGTCCTCGCATATCCGGTCGATCTCCAAGTACGTCTGGACGATCACCACTTATTACCTTGTCTTGAGTGTACAGTCCAATCAAGGCATCGGTAATCATCCAAACGATGTGAAGATCTTCAGTCTTCAACCACCGTCTTCATCGTCGACATATCGTCGAATCAGTTATTCAGAATAGGTATAAACCCGGTCTTTTCGAATAACTCGCGTATTTTACAAACAAGTGCTACACAAACACAATATACGCCTCATTCCAATCTAGAATATTCCTTTATTCAAATATTCATATCTTTAGGGATAGGTTCCCATTAATTTTATCAAAGATAAATTCTTTTAAATTTATTCTTTAATCTTCCTTTGGAAATACATTCAAACCAAATTAATGTTTATAAACTAGTCAGGATTATCGAACCGTACCGAAGTAATCATCTCTTTTATTATCCCAATCCCAACCTATTCATCCCATGGAGCAAAGCTGGTAATACTCCATATCTAACACCACGGTGTTATTGGTGAAATTAATTACCATTTCCCGTTCAAATCTAATTAAAGATTTAACTATCACCTGGAGTAAAATGGGTGACACTCCGTTCTCAATCATTTCCTAAATTTGATAATTTAAATTATCACATTCACATTTTAATCTAATTAAAGATTCATTAAAACTCGTATTAGTCTTTATGATGTTATATATGAAGGCATGAATCAGTCGATTCACTACATTTTTGCTTCAAAAAAAAAAGATTCATTAAAACTCCACTTAGTTTTAATCTTGCAACAACCATTACTAATGATTATTTAACTTTGGGAAATCAAACATGTCACATCGACAATCCACACCGTACCATTAATTTCTGCCGATATATAACCTCTAAGCTCATACATCTCAGAGAAGGGTGTTAAGCAAGATAATAAATTCTCCGCCACCAAACAAATATATATTTAGCAGATATCAACAATACAGTTCGAAATACAATGTTAGACATGAAATCCTGTCTTTAACTGGGTTAAAGAACCAATGTCATTTAAAACACAGTTCACAATAAACCCAAAATCACATTCCATTAATTATAGAATTTTCACGGAAAATAGATCCATTTATATAATCGATATAAATTTCTGTATCCGACTAATAATATAAATGGAATATCGACAAAGCCTTTTAAATTCCATATATATATTATTAGTCTTCATCCACAGAAGCTCACTTCGATTATTACCAAATCGAATTCCATTCAATTCCAATTTCATAGATTAAATTGGAAAACTTTATTTTGGAAAATTTCCAATAAATCTTAATAAAAAGATTTATATATTCCAAATCACATTTCACTGTTAATCGGGTTAAAGAACGAATGTCGTTAAAAACACAGTTCACAATAAACCCAATTCACATTCCATTTTATTCCAATTATTAAATATAATTGGAAACTCTAATAATCTTAATTAAAAGATTTATTCTTTTCACACGGGGTTTAAGAAAAGAGTTACTGAAGACACCATTCACGACAAACCCAAAATCCAACTTAATATTAAATATAAGGCTCTGAATAGAGGTTATATCGGCTTGAATATATCAAATTCTGAAACCAATACATATCGTATGGGGAATAACGATATATATCTATCTTTCAAATTCCTCCACAAAATCCGTATAGTCACGGAATCCAATATCGAATTCTCCCTAAGACGATTTCTATTCAAATTCATTCCAATTTATAAATTGGAAATTTATGTTTATATTAAAAACCCTTTTACAAATCCAATTTATTTATTTAAAAATTATTGGATTTAAATCTATTTAATAATTAGTTCATTTTGATAAAAATAATTTTTTTATCTTTTCAAATATGGAATTTTTCATTCAATTCTTTCCAAATAAATTATTATGATTTTACACAAACTATTAATATTTTAATAATTTTATTAAGGCCCTTTCAGTCGATTTCCATAAACGGTCATCGAACCGCATTTACAATGACCTTTTCCACATTTGATTTGGATATAATTCCAAATCGAACCATTAGATTTCAAATCTCTTATATTAATTGGAACGCTCTTTCCGATACGAACCCAACGGTTTTGGTTTTAGGAGAATCTGATGTTCGGATCTTCCTTAATGTCAATTCGAAGTCAATGGTCGAAATTCACGAACGGTCGCGGCGCGTTCTATTCAGGCCATTAAATATATGTAATATATATGATATATATTTCATCAATTTCCATTTAAAACGTATTTTATAAATTGTTTATAAATTCGTTTTAAAATGATTCCCACTTTCATTTCAATTTTAAACCAAAATTGAATACTCCTTATCATTATAATATTTAAATGATAGTATTTTCTAAATATCTGATTTTGAAATCATTTCCTTTTTGATATTCATTATAAAATGAATAAAATCGATATAAATATCGTTCTCGTTAAAATGGCGCAGACATAAACAACATGGCTTCATATATTTCAATATTTTCGTGTCCATCCCAAATCAGACATTAAAATCGTATTTTAATCCTTTAAAGAATATTATTTTAAAATATTCGTTATTTTAAAATATTTACTTTTTCCTGAATTAGAATCAGACACAATCAATTATCATATAATTTATTTATCTGGATTTCATACAACACATGTACACAACAATCATGATACATAATCAACCATCATCCAGAGTGCATTACACAACTGCGTAAGCATTAAATATAAATCATTAACGCTTACAACAGTCCATCAACCAATCGACTGACATACAACTAAATAATTGGGATTAGTGTACGTCAAATATCATCCCAATACACGTGTGGGGTTTCAATCAACAAACACAAATTTTTATTTATGCAGTTGGGCGATGTGTAAAATTTATCGTCCCAATTAATGTCAATTAAATGTGCATACATAAACAAATCGTCGGATTTATAAATGAATATTTATTTTACTTCAGGAGAATTTAATGTTGTTCATTTATAAGTTAAAAATTATATTTTTAACGATAAAATATTTATTTCAACATATAACTATTTTTAATAGTTCATTCATACAACAAAAACAATACTTTTATTGAATACGTTTTATTTCAGAAAATTTCGGCATTATAACAGCGCGATATTAGAACCGGAGTAATGTGTAGCATTACCCCTCTCCTGATAGTGGCTTGCGCCATACACACATATCAATCAATTCACCCTAATCACACTACAATCAATTTTCCCAAAATTCATTCCAAACAAACATCCATCGTTTGTACAATAAATAGTGTCGGGAGCTACTAACCTCCATCTGCAACCTAGTATATTTTTAACTGTAAAATAGTTTGAGTGAGAAAGAGTTCTCACCATTGGTTTCCACTCTGTCATTCTTTTGTTGATGATTTGCTCGTCGCGCGCGCCTTTTGTTGCTATCACCGTCCGAATTTGTCGTTCTGATTCTAACTTCTTCATACCACCTCCAAACTTCACCAAACTCATTTGCTAGCACAAACGCGCCATTCCGGACAATTTTGCCTAGGGGACTTTCTTCAAAAAATGCACCAATTCGTCGGAAATCGCGAAAAACAACAATAGATCTGCGGACTTTGGACGCGTTTTACGGACAACTCCGAACTCCAAAATTTGACTTCCATATATTCAAATCGAAGAGAAAATCGTGCTCTACAACTTTGGCACTGTGGAGTTTTGGCAAGAAACGCACGGTGTGGGAGTTACTGGTGAAATAGTGACAGGATGTTATTTGCAAAATGGGAATTTTGGAGAAAATGGGGTTTTGGGTTAAATGGGGCCCACAGCCGTAGCTGGGTGGAGGGGGGGCGGCGGAAGGGTGCAGATGGTGGTGGTGGGGCCCGGAGTGGAGGTGGTGTTTAGGTGTAGGGTTTTTGAAAATTGGAAGCGGGAAAGAGGAGAGAGAGGAGAGGAGGTAGAGGAGGAGGAGAAGGGAAGGAAGAGGTGGTGGAGGGGGTGGCCGACGACGCAGCAGGGGAGGGGGAAGGTGGACGACAACAAAAGGGAGGTGGTGGTGGCCATTTGCGAAGAAAAATGAAGAAAGAGGAAGGAGGAGGAAATAAAGAAAGGAAGTGAGCAAAAGAGATTTTATCTCTTTTTCCATCCGATCGCCCGACTGCAAACGATGCCCGTTTGCTACGGATTTCGGACACGAAATAGTAGACGTGAAGACGAGTCCAACGAAACAAGTTTCGTCAAATTCCGAGTACATTTGACCGTCCATTAAAATTGTCAAAGATCCTCAGATATTGTTCAAAAATGCGATTTTAGCGCACATTTTCTTCTTGCACGCTCACACGCTAACTGCAAAAATCATGCCCTTTTGGATTTAACCATTATTAGATGATACGAATCTAGAAAATCGAATTCTGAGATCGTCATAATAATGTTCCTTTGTAAAATGACTGCTTATTTTACCCTAAACTGTTTTAGCTCGCACGGCCACATACCAACTCCGTTCGACGCGCATTTTGGAACTCAACAAGATTTGTCATTATGAATTTAGAAAAATTTATCTCATCGAACTCTGAGCTCATGCGCAAAATTTCACTTTTTAAGGGCTATGTATCACTGCCTGAAAACCCCATTCAATTGCCACTATTCCGGATCTCGGAATATATCGAAGTTTATACTTTTCGAAGTCGCAAACAGCATTTTGAACTCAATGGAAGTGGTTACGAGTCCAAATTCATCCGTATGCAAAATGTGACTTTTTGGGCTATATAATATATATATATATATATATATTTCATAGCGACTATTCTGAATTTTAAACTGGACATAACTTTCAATTCATACCATGAATTTGAATTTTTCACATTAGTTAAAAAGATATAATTAAATAGATTTTAATGTTTCTTGTTTTATTGAAATCCGATTTATTTTGAATTCTATACATTCATTTGAAATTTAAAATCGAGTTTTCAAACCACCGCGCCATTTCTAGCTCGTTTTATAATTAAAATAATTTTATACGTTCTAACTACGTTTAAAATAAATTTTTAATCGTTATTATATAAAATATGTAACAACCCAGAATTTTGGGGTCAATTTAAAATTTTTATTTTAGAAATTTTAATGGATTTAGTATATTTAAAATAATTTATTTTGAATAATAACGACTAAAAATTTATTTTAATCGTAGTTAAAACGAATAAATTTTAATTTAATTAGAAAAGGAGTTAGAAATAGCACGGCAGTTTGAAAATTTGAATTTGAACTTTGATTGAATGTATAAGATTCAAAATAAACCGAATTTCAGTGAAACCAGAAATATTTAAATCTGTTTGACAATATCTTTCTAACGAATCTGAAAAATTGATATTTCGTTTTATAAATCAAAAGTTATGTCTAGTTTAAAATTCAGAAAAGTCGCTATAGAATTTATATATATTCTAATATAAAATATAGGCCTTAAAAATAGTCATTTTACAAACGACCTCTGTTTTCGACGAAACCACTTTTGTTGGAACCAGAATGTCAAATTATTTTTAAATTTAATTTTCCTGAATTTTTCGAATTAATATGTGAGCGTGGCAAAAGAAAAATGTGATTTGATCATTTCAGTCAATTAAATCGACTTAAAAATGGTCATTTTTCAAACGGTCTCGGAATTTGACGAAATTAGTCTTATTAGCACCGTATCGTCAAAACATAGCTAGAAATATTTTTTCTGGAATTTTTAGAGTCCGTGTGTGGCTCCGGTAAATTAAAATGTACAATCAAATTAAATAATTAAATGATTTATAACTTAATTTTAAGAAAAACATATCGTAACAGCTGAACTGGATTACGAAAAATATTCCATTATGTCCGGGACGAGGGTTATTAGCTAGGGGCGACACTCGTTGGGTTCAGATTGGAGTTTGTATTAATAAACGAGAAGTATTGGAATTAAATTGAATTAATTAAATAAATAAAATAGAAAATACTTGTATAAATACGCCTAGGAATACATAAACCTAGCGTATTCTTCTACAGTCGCCTCCAACCTAAATCAATGGCCGATATCTTCAAACTTCCTTCCCTCTTTTTATCCTCATCCACGCAATAAATTTCAAAGGTTACTATTACAAAACTGTTCGTCTACGAGAGATCCTTCACATCAACGGGTAAGATTTGAAATGAGTACATGAGATGGCTGATATGGTGCCTCGAAGGGCGGACGTTGCGAGCGGATTTCTGATGGCCAGGAGGGTGCGAGTTGCACCATTTTTTGGGTGTCGGAGAGAGGAAGGTGGTGGCTTTCGAGTGGTGATAGCGGATTGATGGTCAGCGGCTCCATTGGCGTGCGACAGGGAGAGGACAAGGTCGAATTTTGGGGTTTCTCTATGCAGAAAGTAACGATGAAGAAAGGGTTAAGACCCCTTTAATTAAGTAATTACTTTTGCTAATTATTATTTGTTAATGTATTAAAATAAAAATGTTTAATCCTTCATAACTTTTGCAAACAGAATCAGAATAAAACGAAATTACTTGCGTTGGAACCGTAAAATTCGGATCTATATGATTGAACAGCTTTGGACTAGAGACAGATTTGGAGCGATATATAATTTCTGAGGATTTACAAAGCATGGTGAGATTTCTCATTTTAAATAAAATTTATATATTTAAATTGATCTTGATTGTAATATTAAATATTTACGCTATATATAAAACACATTTCTGTATCGTGTAAAATTGAGGTTGGTTGATTTGATTTGTGGTGGGGATGATTGGTTAGATTTTATTTGTGTAAGATAAAACGTAATCTTGATATAAAAGTGCCACCTTCGTTAGATAATGTTTGGTGAAATAAAAATTTCATTTTTATTTCATGAATAAAATATGAAAAAGGAAAATACATCCATGTAAATTAAATTTTGTCCTTTGGGGTAGAACATAAAATTATCATTTATGTTGTACATGTTGTATTAGTATAAAATTCATCAATTATGTGATACATGTTATTAGTATAAATTTTTCATGTATGTTTAATTAGGATTGATAAATCATAAATGTCGTGTATGATTAGAATTGACAAATCAAAAATGTTATATGTGTTTAGTTAGAAGCGGCAAATTATAAAGGTCATTTATGTCAAATTAGAGTTGACAAAATATATTTGTCATTTGTGTTAAATTAGATTTGTATGAAATCATAGTCATCATTTTGGTTAAAGTAGATTTGTATGATAACATAGGTGTCATTTTGTTTAAAATAGACTTGTATGAAATCATAACTATCATTTTGGTTAGAACATGTTATGTTAAAAAAATATCATGTTAGAATACAGTCATGTTAAAAATTGCCATTTATGCTAAAATCATGTGATGTAAATAAACATGTCATTTAGGTTAAAATCATGTCTAACTAATTAGAATTGAAAATTATAATTGTCATGTTTAACAAATTAAAAGACATAGAAAAATGTTTATATATAAAATATACTTTTATATGTTATTAGAAGTCATAGGAAAACACAAATATATAAAATATACTTTTATATGTTATTAGAATACATAGAAAATTGTTAACATATAAAATATCATTTTTATATGACATTAGAATTCATAGAAAATTGTTAATATATAAAATATCCTTTTATATGACAACAGAATTCATAGAAATGTTAACATATAAAATAATCTTTTATATGATATTAGAATACATAGAAAGATGTTAACATATAGAATATTCTTTTATATGATATTAGAAAACATCACTTTTATTAGAGAATGACATGGTAATTAAAAGCATCAATTTTTTGAAGAAATGTCTTGTAAAATAAAAATAACATTTTAGTTGTAAAATGTTAAGATAGATTAAAAATAACAATTTAGTTATAAAATGTTAAGATTTATAAAAATAACATTTTATTTATAAAATGTTGAGTTGATAAAAATATCACCTTTTATTTGGTTTGTTGAGTTAGAATTGACGACAAAACAAAATATCACCTTTATATGTTTTTTTGAATTAGAGTGGTCGACAAAACCAATATATCACTTTTATATGTTTTTGTTGAAATAGAATTGTCGACAAAAACAAAGTTATCTTTTTAATTTGTTTTGTGGAAATGTTAGAATTGGTTTAACATAAAAATATTCTTTTCATATTAATATGAAAGGTTAGGAACGATGTAACATAAAAATATTCTTTTTATGATATTAGAATACATAGGAAAAAGATATGAAAATGAAGGTGTTATATTAGTTGAAAACAAAAGGTACAATTTGTCAAAATAAAAGAGTTAAAAGCAAAAACTATATTTTTGTTAAATAAAAGAGTTAAAAACAATTTTGTCAGATGTAATGGTTGAAAACAAAAGTGGCCTTTTTATCAAATTAGAATTGTTGAAACCAAAATGAACATTTTGACAAATTAGAATAGTTGAATTAGAAATATACATTTTTGGTCATTTAAAAGAAGGAGAGAAAATATACATTTTTGTCATTTAAAAAGAATGAAACCAAAATATGCATTTCGGTCACTAAGAAGAAAGATTACATTTTGATCATTAAAAAGGATTAAAGAAAAGATGAAACATTTTTGTTCATATAAAAACGATTAAACAAAAAGATACACCTTTTGTTCATTGAAAAGAAAGAGACAATTTTTGTCCATTAAAAAGAAAGTAGATATTTTTGTTAGTTAAAAAGAGTAGACAAAAACAAACATTTTTGTTAGCAAAAAAAAAAGAAGAATAGATTAAAAAGTTATATTTTTATTTACATTTTAAAATGTAAATAAAAGAATAGAATCAAAAATTATATTTTTATTGTCATTCTAGGGACAATAAAAAGAACAGATTTAAAGTGACATCTTTATTTACATTTTAGGTGTAGATAAAAAGGATAAACTTGAAGTTGCATCTTATTTACATTTTGGGTGTAAATAAAAGAATAGATTAAAAAGTTATATTCTTATTTACATATTAGATGTAAATAAAGGCATAGAATTGAAAATGACGTTTTATTTACATCTAGCTGTAATAAAAAGAATAGAAATTAATGTCATTTTAGATGTAACAAAAATGATAGAATAAAAGGTTACATTTTTATCGTCATTTTAGATGCGATAAAAAGAATAGATTTTAAAGTTGCATTTTAGATATGATTGATGGAAGGTAGTTGAAATCGCCAAACGATGTATATTTATATTTATATAAGTATAAAGTATAAATTAAACGAATCGCGCATGGTAGTTCGCGTTTCGGCAATCATGACTTCAAATGATTATACCGAAAGATCCGACCATCGGATTTTCCCAAAACTGGGACCTTAGGACCGCTTTGGGAAAATCTTCCCAACAATATAAATTTCGTCAAAATCCAATGGTTAGATTTCGAGATAAGTGCAAATCAAATTTGGTTAAAAACAGCGTCAAGGCCTCCATTGACCCGAAGCGTCGTTTAATTATAATTGAGCTATTTTAAATAAATAAAACAGCTATAAACCGTTACAAATAAATATAAACGATATGAAATGATTTAAATGATAATTATTCAAGGATTATTTGAAAAGAACGAGTTCAACTCATTTCAAATAATTACTACGATGATTTAAGTCGAAGATTTGAAGACGGTGATTGAAGACCAACGATCTTCACATCGATTGGATGAGGACTACTGACGCCCGTGATTGGAGTAGCTACCTTGAAGGGGCTGCAGTGGTAGTTGTTCGGACGTATGTGTTGATTGTTCGGATATACGAGGAATAAGATGCCTCCGGTTTCGCTCAGACCCAGAACGGACTTGTAAATGAATGGTACGTCTGACGTTGTATTCCTTTATGTTGTATACGTTGATCTCTGTTAAATATATATATCTGTTTGGTGTTTAACACCATTCTCTAATATGTATGAGCTTAGAGGTTATATATTGGCAGAAATAAATGGTATGGTATGGATTGACAATGTGGCATGCCAAGATGCATGGATCAAGGCTTTTGTTGAAAAGAAGGGCCTTGTGGTTGATGATCAAAGCATAGCCTGTTTAAGCGTAGCTTTGTGTGTAGCGTGACTTCGCGAGCCTCACACCCCGGTATGAGTCAAAAACGGGATATGGACCGTAGGGAGTGCACACGTTTCTTTCTAGCTAGAGTGGTGTCAGTGACCTACCAATCCTGATGTAACGGCCGGAAAATCTGTACCAATTTGAGCTGACTAATATCCGGCACATTCAACTCAAACTGCACGAATATTCAGATCATTAATAGAAAGAATTGAGAGGACGAGAAAGATAAGATAGAACTAATAGAATAGAAGAAGAAGAAGAAGATCACAACTGAACAGAATCAGAGTAAATACGAATCTCACAGCGGAATGAATAAATTGTATCATATCATAACTTTGAAATACAATGTCTGAATTGAACTTACATATCATAATCAGAGTATAATACATCATATCACAGTAGAAATAATCTCTAAATGCTAACGGTGAAGCCTTCTGCTTTTAGCTCCTCCAAATGTATCTGTAAAAGCCTGAAACACTTGACTACCCGTACAAAATTGGACACCCAAGTGTTTAGGGAAAACAAACAAAATAACTTTGGGTTAGTCATGGGACTGGTGTGAGTAAATTCCAACCATATCGTTTTACTTTGAAAATCCTTTTTGAAACAAAAGGATAATAATAAGACCAGCCCACACATAAACATGGACGGTTTTTACCTTTCTATAACCCAAAGTATTTTGATATCAAAATTCCAGTGATATTATAATAATGTCTAATCAATATAAATAACCAAGTAGCAGAATGCTTGCATCTCACGCTCCACATATATATAGTATAAAATCATAAACCGCAGGGCTCTTATTGGAGATTGGATTCCAACAGACAAGATATGGGAGCACCTTCCGAATAGTGTACTCTAGAGGGGATACACCTGGGTTCAACAAGAACATCTTGCAACCCGACCACATATGACCGCTCACTCATTTAGCTTGAGTGTCGCGAATATATTGCCACCACGGTTGTAGGATATCCAACCGTCATCCGAAGATACAGAATCGAAAAGAAGTATAAATATGAATTTTCTCTGGATCAGTGACAATACACCCTACTTAGTGATGACCCAACTAGCCATGCTGCCTAGCCTAACTTTTGTTACTTCCTGGTTGTGAGGCTAGAGGCTACATCTCTCTTCAGAACATCTGATCACCATTCACTTTGAATGCCACATCGTCAAATCTGTAATCACATATTGATTACACAAATGCACACTGGGTGTAGAATAAAGAGAAGTTACCTTCTCCCCACCAACTTGGTATATTTGTAAAATCAACGGCGTGACCGTTGGAAATACTCTGTCAGACACTCGTCCATACAAGTTGTCCTGGGACTGGACAAACAGAAAGCACCATTCGGGAACTGGACGACCCTTGCATTTTACTTCATCTTCAATTGTCTTCAGCATAATATAATTCGCAGCGATTATGCCTATACGGAGTGGTTTCCGGATAATATATCCAACAGGTCTCTCCGTATTGACAACGATGGTTAGGGGTGAGCGTTTGGTTGGTTTGGTTTATCCGATGATAAATTTGTCAAACCAAACTAAAACCAGTAAAAATGAAAACCAAACCAAACCAACCAAATTAAGTTTGGTTGGTTCGGTTGGTTATCCGATTAAACCAAACTAAAAATGTTTTACGCTTTGTGTCTGAAATATTCTCTATAGTTTGAAACAAATTATAAATACATGATTACAGTGTTATTATTTTTTATTTTTATGCTTTTTAATATTAATTTTGACACACAGGTGATGATTAATATATACTTAAATAACTAAACTAACCTAAAATATTTATTATAATACCGATAATTTTGAAAATATAGTAAAAAGTCGGTTAATTTGGTTAAACCGATAACCGAACTAAATATTTTTTCGGGCCAATTACAAACCGATTTAATTTCAAAACCGAACCAAACCGACCAAAATAAATTGGTTTGGTTGGTTTATTTGGTTTAACCGAGTAATGCTCACCCCTAACGATGGTCAAAACACTTCGATAGTCGGTTATTTAACTATCGAAGTAAAAACAAACATCCATTCAAATATATAGCCAGACATCACATAAACACGGGTACTTTTTATTTAACATTGGTTTTTATTATTCGTATTCCCATATCTTACCAGATATTTCTCAAATCCCGTTTTAGCCTTTTTACACTTCTTGGAAAACATTTCCAGTTATTATAAACTCTCATTCTATCATATTTCAGAAAACATACATTATTAACGTTCGAAACATTTCCATTCCTTTCACGTTCTTTATTTTCTACACTTGGATAATATACCCTAATTAACTATATTGGAAAAATATTTCCAATTTCATTTTAAACATTTTAATCTACCAAGCGTTCACTTTAAAACATTATTCATTTTAAAATGTGAATATCATTTCTATTATAAAAATCTAAACACCTTTATCAAATAACTCATTTTTCAAGTAGTAAATACCGTTATCTTGTTTTCCGAAATCTCTTTTATATTCCCATTTCACTTTGTAAACTCTATTTCTAAGTCAGCTTCTTGTTAAATCAATATCAAGTTTATAACTAATATTGATGTACATATCCTTATATAATTTATTGGTTTAGACCAAAATATTAACTATCCTATCAAAATCATAATTCCTAAAAATAATTTACTTTTAATACATTCGATATCGTCGAATTCTAGTTCCAAATCCTAATGGTTTAATTTAATTCTAAGCATATGATGTCATCATTTTTCTGAAACGATTCTCCAATTCTTTTTCTAAACTCATTCTTATATTTCTTTGAACAAACGTCGTTACTTATTACTCTAGAATAAGTGGATTTCAAACCAAACTGTTTTCATTTCCTAGGAAGTGCTGCTATATATAAAAATCACGCTTAAGTTTGGTTAACAGCGTTAATTTATCGTTACAGTCCAAAACTTGTCATACGCTGTAATATTCTCCTTTATAATTAATCTTGACATAACAGTCATGCTTAAGCCTAGTCAACAACGTTATTTTATCGTTATAGTTCAAGGACTTGTCATACGCTGTAATATTCACCTTTATAACTAATTTTGATATAACAGTCACGCTTATATAAATAATATAAAACCAATAGTACAGATAAGTATCGTGGAATCCGGTTGGATTCCTCCAACCGGTTTCCTGCATCCATAGATGTTAGCCCACACAATTTAAACTAGTTCTATACTAGGAAATATATAATCGATGGAATCAGTCCAAGCAATGATGTGTATATATACGACGATATTTAACCAGTTTAATTGTAATTTACCTAATCAACAATCACGCAGTTTTCAACCAATATTAAAATATAATTATAATATTTTAAAATAGATCAGAGTTAGTGAATTTACTCACATTCGTGCGTTAACCGTTAAATAACGATTTGCGTCTGTTCGGATTCATGCCCGTTAGAAGCCCCTCCTCTGAAACCAAGAAGAACAGCCCGTCCGCATACCATTCCACTATTTCTTCATCAACATCAAACTGGCTTCACCGTCCGTTAACATCCCACACAAACCCCAGACTTCATCACTCACGGAAATACACTACTGCAACCGCACTCCGTCGAACTCCGTCCATCGGTGCACCCCTTCACTATGTTTTATTTTCTTTTTATTTCTCTTCTTATTTGGCTTCCTATTTCAGTATATATGATATACATATACAGCTACAATGTCAGAACTCCACCCGTGACACGCACTGCGTGTATACCGTTATGTTGCCACTTCAAAGTTTTGAACTTCCAACCAGATTAAACACGTTTCGCGCATATATAAAATGCCTGCCACGTTTCCTATTTGTTCCCCACAAACTGTCGCCACTTATTTAATGAAACCCACGTGACCTTTCAGTTCGTTTTCTACACTGCTCTTCCTTTGTTTTGCCATGACCCCACTTTGCATGGAAAATAAGAATGTCGCCCCCTTCGTTGTCCGCATCGACCTCAGACATGGCTCCTCCCCAACTCCATACCACTTCATCACGCTCTTCTACTTTCATTTTTCCACGTGTGCACTGATACTGCCACATCTCCATGCACAAATACTTTGCCTTCCATTTTGAAGAGAACATGCCAGGAGCCTTAAGGTATTTGAAGAATCCGACCCTCTACAGTATATTTTCTCTTCCTGAAAAACATCATGCGAGCTCCAGCTTTTGCCTTCATCCTTTTTTCTCGTAACATTCCCATACAAATGCATGCAACTGTTGCATGGAACCACTACTATCCAAACAAGCCTTCACTGATTTTCAGTCCCTTCCCTTACACCATTTCCGAACTTCTTCACACTACTTCACGCGGTCCAATGGTTCGACATAGACCCCACTATCGCCAGCACATGGGAAAAAGAATGCTCGAGGTTCTCAAACCAGAAGAAGAATAAAGCCATGATAGGTGATGAAAACAATACCATTATCGAGAATAAAAAAAATGATTTTGTGGAGTCGGAACGATGAAGAGGACTCTTGAGTTTATATAGATGTTGTACCTTAGTGGTTAAGGAATAACCCTCGTATAGATTGATGTATTTTCCACTTAGTGTAACACCCCACCTCCGCTAGGGTCACTCTTTAGGGGGCACTAGCTTCTGGGGGGCGTTATAACTGGGTAAGCATGCATAATGATATATCAAGGCAGAACAAGAACATAAATATATATGTAAAACAGAGTAAAACAGCGGAATATTTCAAACCATCTCAAAACAAGTCTTAGTACATCATAAAGTCAACTGCCAAAATAAACATGTCTAGTACATCATAAACAGAATTACTGAAATACATAGTGCTATCCCCAAAATAAAGATAATAAACCATAGCGAGCTCAATGTCCAAGCATACATGAGCTATCCAGCAAACAAGCAAGCGATCCAAGCTAAGCACCACTGTTCCCTCCCTGAGAACCTGGGGGGGGGGGGAAACGGAAGAAAAGAAGCGAAAGAAAACAGGTCAGTCAAAAAGACTGGTAAGCCCTACTACGATCAGTCTATAAACTAATAAAGCTAACATCATGATGGAAACTGAGATGAACATACTGGCAATAGATAAAGGTGTCATCACATAAAGAAGATTAAGCTTTGCACCATAGTGTACTAGCAAACTAACATAACAGGTATTGATCCCTTAGCCCAAGCTTTGGCCCAGTAACATGAGATGACCTTAATACAAGGCCCAGCCCAACGGTCTAGTCGATCGGCTCCCTATAAACCTAACACGTCAAGTGTTGGTGTCCATACGGCCCACATATGGTTGTAGTCAGACTGTGCTGGGTCCACCTTTGGGTGTATCAAGCCCTCGGGTGTCAACCCCAGACACCTAAGCAATAATGCACAGTCTAAACCTACTGGTACCCGTGCCTCGAGTTTGTCCAACACCGAACTACGTGCACGTCCGTAGCCCGCCTGGACCCGCACCGCTGTACCACTCAGCCGTCGCTTTGGTCGCTTACATCAGTCCAGTAATCGTGCCCCGCCCTAGCCTAGCCTCTAGGGTTGTGAATGATACCCAACTGGGATTACTGCTGGAACAGACCACGTTGCTAGGGTTTTCTAAGAGGGTTAAGTGTGGTTTAACCCCTCACTAATCATGGATTAAATTAGCTAAGTGTAACCAACAGTTCACCACTTAACCCCATTTAATCCCTCGTATCCCCAAAATTGGTTAAGTATTAGTGGGCCATGACTTAACCCTAATCATGAGGCATTAATTTAATTGTACCTTAACCTCTCACATTAGACTTTGTTGCGGTTACTAGTTAAGCCGGGCGGGTCCGGGTAGCTTTACACCACAACTTGGTCTAACCTCGGGTCCAAGGTACACATGACCAACTTCTCACATTGGGTCCTATTGTTTGTAGCAACTAGTTAAGCCGGTCGGTTCCGGGTAGGTTTACGCTACAAACTCAACCCAACCTCGAGTTGGCCACACATGTTTTCTAAGTGTCATGTCCACTTTATTTCAAACCATAATTACAAGTTTAACTTGGGTAGACCTAACTTAATAGGTAAATTCCCAAGGGGTAGACCTAACTTAATAGGTAAATTCCCAATCTTATATTTTCATGTATTTTAAGTTTCACCCAAACCCCCCCCCCCCCCCCCATCGTCATTCTATCGCTTACATATTCGTCATAACGCATAAAGGATAGAAAGAGGGAACTTGGCACAACATACATGATGAATCTTACATATCACAATAAGCATGCATAACATGTTGGACTTGCATAACTTAGCATAGTGAACTTGCATAACTTGTTAAACTTGCAAATCATGGCATAGTGAACTTGCATAAACATGCATAACTTGTTAAACTTGCAAATCATGGCATAGTGAACTTGCATAAGCATGCATAACTTATTAAACATGCATAACATAGCATAGTGAAGTCGCATAAGCATGCATAACTTATTAAACATGCATAACATAGCATAGTGAAGTCGCATAAGCATGCATAACTTATTAAACATGCATAACATAGCATAGTGAAGTCGCATAAGCATGCATAACTTATTAAACATGCATAACATAGCATAGTGAAGTCGCATAAGCATGCATAACTTATTAAACATGCATAACATAGCATAGTGAAGTCGCATAAGCATGCATAACTTATTAAACATGCATAAATCCCAACTTTCATCACATATTAACTTTAGAGTTTCTAAAATGAAGGTAAGAGGGATTACAAATATTATGAAGACACAAATCCACTAATAAAGCTTGAAAAGCCCTTTTATGCAAGCAAATAAAACCCCAAAACAAGCTCCAATTAACAAAAATCCCAAAAACTCTAGCTTAGCAAATAAAGCTTGCAACTTGATGATGTATGCAAGCTAATGATCATTCTTACAACTTAGAAAAGCTTGTATGAACATCAAAATCTTAATAGAAATGATTTTTGAAGAGGGTGGAGGCTAGGGTTCTTAGGTGGAGGCCATTTGAGGATTCAATTTGACATAGTTTGGTTGCTAGATTGAATAATGAGGCTTTAGGGTAGGATTAGGAGCTTATTTATAGAAGATTAGAGTGTTTTTAGCCCTAGGATTAACCCTAGGTTAGTTTAGGCCCGTCAGATCTCGGAACTCTCTAGAACCAAGCCACAAGACCCAACCCAAATCAGAAATAGTGCACCAGGCTAAACTGCCCGGGCACCCCCTGTCGACAGGGCTGTCGACAGGGCTGTCGACACCCTGGGGGCCCTGTCGACAGGGCTGTCGACATGCGGGTCCTGGCGGGAATTTTTCCCGCCTGCTCCAGATTGCCCTAACCCTTGTTTTTAAATTAAATTTAAATCTGTTTTTACTTAGGAATTTTCTGAAAACTTCCATGGGCCTTAACTGGGTCATACGGACTCCGATTTTCGAAAACTCGGACTCTATTTCGCGTATTTTTCCGAGACGAACGCAATGGCATAGCCCGTTTCCCTTGATTCAGATTTTTGAATTAAATTCTGCCTCGATTTATGTTATAACAGGTTATTGAAAAATACGGGTTGTTACATTCTCCCCTCCTTAAAGGATTTCGTCCCCGAAATCTTCAAGTTAGGAAGAACGTATCCTACCATCCAATCATCCATCTACTCAAAACATCATCCACGAGCAATCATTGTCCTTACAAGATTCTAAATGCTGGATGAACATATGTAGAGGTGTGTGTATATGTACTTATCTAATGCAAAATCAATGCAAAAGATGTTAGTGAAATGTATCCATATGTATGCAAATCCCTAATATAATGTATAATATCTACATGCGTGCGCAATCATACATCCATATGCGACATCCATGTGATTGCATACAAATTTCATCCAAGAATAAGCATAAACACTCATGCACATGCAATATGAGGAGTGTGTGAGCCGATCTAGTGCCTAATGTGTATCATGCATCCACGAGTAGCCACTTGCAAACACTTGCAGCCATTTGCAACCATCAAACATAACATGTCTCAAGCACATGTTTCATCCAAAGGGTTTCTACCTAAGGTTCTCATGACAAGATTAGCACGATAACTAGATAAACATGGATAGCAAAGAGAAAGATATGCTGACAAAGGAAAGAGATTGAGAGTGTACCCTCAAAAAGGAATGGATAAAGCCCACGCATCTTCCCCTCGGTTTCCCAAGTTGCGTCTTCTTCGGCTTTACCCCATTGGACCTTCACCAACCTGACCTCACGATTCCTAAGCTTCTTGGTCTCTGTCCCCAAGATACAAATCGGAGCTCTCCTCAAAGTTGCTTCTTTCTCTACTTCCACGTCTTCAAGAATGCTAGGTTCAACCACCTCAGCGGACTCATGTAGGCACTTTCGGAGATGCGAGACATGAAAGACATTATGCACTCCGGACAACTTCTCGGGCAATTGCACTTTATAAGCCATCTTCCCAATTCTCTCTATGATAGGGAAGGGTCCAACAAATCTCGGTGCTAGCTTCCCAACAGCTCCAAATCGGACCACATTCCTCAAAGGAGAAACCTTTACGAAAACCATGTCCCCAACCTCAAACTCCAAATCGGATCTCCGCTTGTCAGCATAGGATTTCTGTCGGTCTTGGGCCGCCTTCATCCGTCTTCTAATCAACTCGACCTTCTCGGATGTATCTCTAATCATGTCAGGTCCGAGTATAAGCTTATCTGTAGTCTCCCACCAACATGTAGGTGACTTGCACGGCCTCCCATATAAAGCTTCAAATGGTGCCATCCCTATGCTTGCTTGATAACTGTTATTATATGCAAACTCAACAAGAGGAAGATGGTCTTCCCAAGCACCACCAAAATCCAGAATGCAAAGCCTCAACAAGTCCTCAAGTACCCTATTCACCCTTTCTGTCTGACCGTCCGTTTGTGGGTGATATGCCGTACTCAGGTTCAACCTTGTGCCCATAGCCTCTTGCAAACTGTTCCAAAATTGACTAGTAAAGATGGGGTCTCGGTCACTGACTATGCTGGAAGGGACTCCATGTAGTCGTACTATTTCACGAAGATATACTGATGCTAGTCCAGATGCGGTCCTTTTGCTCTTTACTGGGATAAAATGAGCACTCTTCGTAAGTCTATCTACAATGACCCAAATGCTTGTATTCCCCTTCCTTGACCTTGGAAGCCCATCAATAAAGTCCATAGAAATACTCTCCCACTTCCATAGCGGGATCTCTAGAGGATGCAATAGCCCACCGGGCTTCTTCGACTCAGCTTTTACTCTCTGACAAACAACACATCTGGAGACAAACTCTGCCACATCTTTCTTCATTCCAGGCCAGAAGAAAATGCGCTTCATATCCTTATACATCTTATCTCCACCCGGATGTATAGTCATCTTGGAGCGATGTGCTTCCTCAAGAACTTTCCCCACCAAGTCTTCCACCCTCGGAACACAAAGCCTTCCGTCTCTCCTCAGCCAACCCTTATCGTCTATAGAATATCGAGCAAGGTGACTAGATGTCTCCCCTCGAATCAGCTTCTCCATAATCTCAATTATCTGAGGGTCTTCCTTCTGCGAAGCCCCAACTTGATCCAGAAGGGTAGGCCTGAGCTCAAGAGATGCTAAAGAACCGGCCACCGACTCCATCGCCAAAGAGAAATCGAAGGTTGCCAAGAACTCTAAATTCTTCATCTCAACAAATAGAGGACTTAGTGTCAACCTTTTTCTACTCAACGCATCCGCTACAACATTCCCCTTGCCAGGGGTATAGGCTATATCAAAATCATAGGATGCCAAGAATTCCATCCATCTCTGCTGCCTCAAGTTCAGATCCTTCTGCGAAAAGAGATACTTCAAAGACTTATGATCAGTATACAGCTCAAATCTCTCTCCCAGAAGATAATGACGCCAGGCCTTGAGTGCATATACAATCGCTGCCAGCTCTAGATCATGAGTGGGATAATTCCTCTCATGCACCTTAAGTTGCCTCCCACCAAAACATATAACTCTGCCTTCTTGCATCAGAACGGCGCCCAATCCCGTGCCACAAGCATCAGTGTACACGGTAAATATCTTACCACCATCGGGTAAAGCTAGAACGGGTGCAGAGGTAAGGGCTCTCTTGAGTCTCTGAAAAGCAAGCTCACAATCCATATCCCAAGCAAAAACTAAGTTCTTCTTCGTCAACTTAGTAAGAGGAGCGGATATCTTCGCGAAGTCCTTGATGAACTTCCGGTAAAAACCCGCAAGACCTAGAAAACTTCTCACCTCGGTTGCATTCCTCGGAGTCTTCCAGTCCTGAACTGCAACCACCTTAGCGGGATCCACCGCTAAGCCTTGCTTGGATACGATATGCCCAAGGAATCTAACTTCCCTTCTCCAAAAGTGACACTTGGAGAACTTGGCCTTTAACTGATGTGCTCTGAGCGTATTCATCACCTCTACAAGATGCCTCGCGTGCTCTTCTTCATCCTTGGAGAAAACCAGAATATCATCCACAAAGACCACGACAAACTTGTTCAAGAACTCCCGAAACACCCTACTCATCAAGTCCACAAAATACGCGGGTGCATTCGTCAAACCGAACGGCATAACAAGCCATTCAAAGAATCCATCTGGAGTTCTGAATGCAGTCTTGTCTATACTATCTTCAGCCACTCGGAGCTGATGAAATCCGGTAGCAAGATCAAGCTGAGAGAAAACAGAAGCACCAACCAGCTGGTCAAAGAGATCATCGATCCTCGGTAACGGGTGTCTGTTCTTCTTAGTCAGCTTGTTCAATTCTCGATAATCCACACAGAGTCGAAGAGAACCATCTGCCTTAGTAGCAAACACCACAGGCGCTCCCCATTCGGATATACTTCGTCTGATGAAGTTCTTTTCAAGCAACTCTTTCACTTGCTTGCTCAGCTCCCGTCTCTCACGCGGAGCCATATGCCGAACGGGCAAAGAAACAGGCTTAGCATTATCCACCAGATAGATGCGAAAATCAATCTCTCGTTTAGGGGGCAACCCCTTAACTTCTTCAAAAACATCTGGATAACCTCGGACCACCCTTACAGACTGAAGGGCTTCCTCCGACGAGTCGAGAGATTCGAGATAGCACAACATGACGGGATTCTTCGGATTGCATGTAATCTCTAAGGTGTTGCCAAGGCGAGTCACAAGCCTCACAACCCTATGCTCACAATCAAGAATGGCTCCATATCGGGACAGCCAATCCATGCCCAGTATCAATCCGTATCCCTTGAAACCAAAAACATATGCACTACACAAGAACTCTACATTGAGTATAGAGATCCTCAGATCCTCACATATCATAGATAGATGAGCAGAACCCCCAATGGGATTCGAAACACAAACGGGATCATCCACTAAGCTAGTACTAAGGTGCAAGCTATCAACAAGATCAGATGAAATAAAGCTATGTGATGCACCAGAATCAAACAAAGTACGAACTGGAAGATCAGAGATATAAACAAGGTTCTCAACAGAAACACTACCTCGGTCGGGAACTGGAGCGGTATTGAGAGCATGAACTTGCCCTCCTGAAGGTCCAGCCTGTCCTTTCTTCTTCGGGCACTCCTTGCTGAAGTGTCCAGTCTCACCACAGGAAAAACATCCACCACTAAGCTTCCTTTTCTTCTTCCTACAATCCTTAGCAAAGTGTCCAGGCACACCACAGTAATTGCACTTTCCCTTGCCTTTGTTGTTGTTGTTCCCCTTCTTGTTCTTGCCCTGATTCCCCTGGCTGCTTTGACCACCTTGATTGCCTTTGCCTTGAGAATCAGTCTTCTTTGCTTGAGTATCACTCGACTTGACCTCTTTCTTTCCATCTCCCTGAAGCAGAGCCATATTAACCAAACTCTCAAAAGTAGCCCCATGCGGAATATGTGACATCGCCAAGCCCTGCAGCGGCTCATTCAACCCTCTAGCAAATCGAAGAGCCTTCTTCTCCGGAGTGTTCACCATATCCAAACCAAAACGGGCTAGCTGATTAAACTTGTTCACATACTCCTTAACAGACATATCACCTTGCTTTAATGCAATGAACTTCTCCATCTGTAAATTCGCCTCAGCAGAAGATAGAAACTTGGTCACAAATCTAGCCCTCAAATCGGCCCAAGTCTCAACGGGCCTTGTCCCATTGGTGACCTCCCACCAATAGGCCGCCTCATCCTTCAAAAGCCATACTGTCAATAAGATCTTCCCCTCGTCATCAATCCCAAAGATAGCAAACAAGTCCTCAGTGTCTTTCAGCCAATTCCTAGCTTCAACAAAAGATTCCGTGCCTAGGAAATTCTTGCCTCCCATCGCCTTGAAGTCTTTACAAACCTTCGTGAACTCAACCTGAGGATGCTGAGGGGGAGGAGGAGGAAGAGGAGCCTCAGCAACAGGAGGAGGAATATTAACTGCTGGAGGAGGGGGAGCAGGAACCACCGGAGGAGGGATATTAGGGAGAGGATTCTCAACTACAGGAGGAGGAGTGGGAGTAGGGTTTGCGGGGCCGGCTGCCGCCCTAGCTTCTAGAAGCCTCCTATACCAAAGTGGCACATTTACTCCATCCGGGATGGCAAGATCCTCAGCCATACTGAAACGAAGGATAAGATAAGATAAGATAAGATAAGATTAGGTCAAGGGAACGAAGGATAACGCTAATGGCTTTTGGGGATTAGCCTTAAAATAATCTAGACTTTGTTTTGGAAAATACTTAGTAGGTTTTTGAAAATAGTTTTTCAAAAGTCTTATTTATTTTTATTTTTTTAAAAAAAAACTTTTTGTTCTTTCTCGTAAACCTTATGCTCTGATACCAAATTTGTAACACCCCACCTCCGCTAGGGTCACTCTTTAGGGGGCACTAGCTTCTGGGGGGCGTTATAACTGGGTAAGCATGCATAATGATATATCAAGGCAGAACAAGAACATAAATATATATGTAAAACAGAGTAAAACAGCAGAATATTTCAAACCATCTCAAAACAAGTCTTAGTACATCATAAAGTCAACTGCCAAAATAAACATGTCTAGTACATCATAAAAAGAATTACTGAAATACATAGTGCTATCCCCAAAATAAAGATAATAAACCATAGCGAGCTCAATGTTCAAGCATACATGAGCTATCCAGCAAACAAGCAAGCGATCCAAGCTAAGCACCACTGTTCCCTCCCTGAGAACCTGGGGGGGGGGGAACGGAAGAAAAGAAGCGAAAGAAAACAGGTCAGTCAAAAAGACTGGTAAGCCCTACTACGATCAGTCTATAAACTAATAAAGCTAACATCATGATTGAAACTGAGATGAACATACTGGCAATAGATAAAGGTGTCATCACATAAAGAAGATTAAGCTTTGCACCATAGTGTACTAGCAAACTAACATAACAGGTATTGATCCCTTAGCCCAAGCTTTGGCCCAGTAACATGAGATGACCTTAATACAAGGCCCAACCCAACGGTCTAGTCGATCGGCTCCCTATAAACCTAACACGTCAAGTGTTGGTGTCCATACGGCCCACATATGGTTGTAGTCAGACTGTGCTGGGTCCACCTTTGGGTGTATCAAGCCCTCGGGTGTCAACCCCAGACACCTAAGCAATAATGCACAGTCTAAACCTACTGGTACCCGTGCCTCGAGTTTGTCCAACACCGAACTACGTGCACGTCCGTAGCCCGCCTGGACCCGCACCGCTGTACCACTCAGCCGTCGCTTTGGTCGCTTACATCAGTCCAGTAATCGTGCCCCGCCCTAGCCTAGCCTAGCCTCTAGGGTTGTGAATGATACCCAACTGGGATTACTGCTGGAACAGACCACGTTGCTAGGGTTTTCTAAGAGGGTTAAGTGTGGTTTAACCCCTCACTAATCATGGATTAAATTAGCTAAGTGTAACCAACAGTTCACCACTTAACCCCATTTAATCCCTCGTATCCCCAAAATTGGTTAAGTATTAGTGGGCCATGACTTAACCCTAATCATGAGGCATTAATTTAATTGTACCTTAACCTCTCACATTAGACTTTGTTGCGGTTACTAGTTAAGCCGGGCGGGTCCGGGTAGCTTTACACCACAACTTGGTCTAACCTCGGGTCCAAGGTACACATGACCAACTTCTCACATTGGTGCCGGTCGGTTCCGGGTAGGTTTACGCTACAAACTCAACCCAACCTCGAGTTGGCCACACATGTTTTCTAAGTGTCATGTCCACTTTATTTCAAACCATAATTACAAGTTTAACTTGGGTAGACCTAACTTAATAGGTAAATTCCCAAGGGGTAGACCTAACTTAATAGGTAAATTCCCAATCTTATATTTTCATGTATTTTAAGTTTCACCCAACCCCCCCCCCCCCCCCCCCAACGTCATTCTATCGCTTACATATTCGTCATAACGCATAAAGGATAGAAAGAGGGAACTTGGCACAACATACATGATGAATCTTACATATCACAATAAGCATGCATAACATGTTGGACTTGCATAACTTAGCATAGTGAACTTGCATAACTTGTTAAACTTGCAAATCATGGCATAGTGAACTTGCATAAACATGCATAACTTGTTAAACTTGCAAATCATGGCATAGTGAACTTGCATAAGCATGCATAACTTATTAAACATGCATAACATAGCATAGTGAAGTCGCATAAGCATGCATAACTTATTAAACATGCATAACATAGCATAGTGAAGTCGCATAAGCATGCATAACTTATTAAACATGCATAACATAGCATAGTGAAGTCGCATAAGCATACATAACTTATTAAACATGCATAAATCCCAACTTTCATCACATATTAACTTTAGAGTTTCTAAAATGAAGGTAAGAGGGCTTACAAATATTATGAAGACACAAATCCACTAATAAAGCTTGAAAAGCCCTTTTATGCAAGCAAATAAAACCCCAAAACAAGCTCCAATTAACAAAAATCCCAAAAACTCTAGCTTAGCAAATAAAGCTTGCAACTTGATGATGTATGCAAGCTAATGATCATTCATACAACTTAGAAAAGCTTGTATGAACATCAAAATCTTAATAGAAATGATTTTTGAAGAGGGTGGAGGCTAGGGTTCTTAGGTGGAGGCCATTTGAGGATTCAATTTGACATAGTTTGGTTGCTAGATTGAATAATGAGGCTTTAGGGTAGGATTAGGAGCTTATTTATAGAAGATTAGAGTGTTTTTAGCCCTAGGATTAACCCTAGGTTAGTTTAGGCCCGTCAGATCTCGGAACTCTCTAGAACCAAGCCACAAGACCCAACCCAAATCAGAAATGGTGCACCAGGCTAAACTGCCCGGGCACCCCCTGTCGACAGGGCTGTCGACACCCTGGGGGCCCTGTCGACAGGGCTGTCGACATGCGGGTCCTGGCGGGAATTTTTCCCGCCTGCTCCAGATTGCCCTAACCCTTGTTTTTAAATTAAATTTAAATCTGTTTTTACTTAGGAATTTTCTGAAAACTTCCATGGGCCTTAACTGGGTCATACGGACTCCGATTTTCGAAAACTCGGACTCTATTTCGCGTATTTTTCCGAGACGAACGCAATGGCATAGCCCGTTTCCCTTGATTCAGATTTTTGAATTAAATTCTGCCTCGATTTATGTTATAACAGGTTATTGAAAAATACGGGTTGTTACACTTAGGCACATGTTGTAGGGTATGGTTCTGAATTTCTTAATCGTGAAGTATTAGGGTCATTCATAGTTAGGCGAGATAGGGTATGGTCTGCTTTAATGGTGAAAAGAAATGGCGAGAAACTTAGCTTGGAAGTAACGCAAATAGGTATATGTATATGTATTATAAAACTTGATATATATAAAAATGTAGTACACGTTGTTAGATACATAACCGTGTTCCATCCAATTCCTCACCCAAATAAAAAGGTGCCAAACAACTTTAGTCATACCGTTAGGTGCGTTCCCAGCAGTAAGAAGAACGGATAATAAGGCATGTATGTATTTTAATTCTCTTTTCCTTAGGCGTGAAGTTATATTAAAGTATAGGTCATGTATCCTCACTGTTGAGGCATGGCTTATGAATTTATGCATGTCCTTTAGAGTATGTTTATTTAGATTAGCAGTATGCTTTAGTTAGGCGTTAGGCATGGTAGTTTTCACGGGTTGTCCATTCTTTTAGGGTAGCACGCATGATTTTAGATTAGGCTTTCCATTGAGTTACCCTTTCATTGAGTTGATATTCAGTGTGCGTTTTACGGACAGAAATAAAAGTACAGTTGTCTTCAACGAGGTGTCATGATCCCAAAAATATAATAATATCGGTAGATTAACTTATTCTGTGAAACCCCGAAATGTTGATTAAGGGTGCATAATACTCCAAATAAAAAGTTGCGTATTTAATTAATTAAAAATTACAGTAAAATTCTAAAAGTTAAATTATCACTATGTCCCAAAGGAACCTTGTCTAAATTCGAATCCGATATCTAGTTACGGTCGATATACGATTTCATAGCGATTTTCTAATTATTTGATTTGGACATATCTTGCAGTATAAAATCCGGAATCTCGATTTTTCACTTTTATTAGGAAAATACAGTTCAATAGATTCCAATGTTTCTTGTTTCAGAGAAATCCGATTTAAAACGAGTCTTGTACACTCAGTTGAAATTCAGAACGTTAAATTACGAACTGCAGCGTCGTTATAAGCTCGATTATATTTAATATATATTTTTATATGTTCCACTCCGTTTTAATTAATATATAAATCCACTTATATTCAATATTTAAACTGATTTAAATATTCAAATTCAAACTGATAAAAATGCGAGACATTACATTCATTCCCCCTTAAAAGAATTTCGTCCCCGAAATTACTAAGGTAGGGAAAATGATATGAGTTCTATTATAACCAACTTAGATCTTTCGTTTAAACTCTTAACTTCAGGTTTGAAATATTGATTCCTTCTTATTAACGAATATTTTTGAAAATTCTAAAATTTTCCGAACAGCTTAAATTTTCGGAGATTTTCGCCAGTATCTCTTCTGCACGGCTCAATCGGTACTACTACAACTCGCCACTCTGGGCCTTCCCTAAATCCAAAAGAAAATCAAACCGCCAATCGACTTGTCGAATAGGCCCATAGATCTCAAACTCAATAATATTTAAATATGTACCTTTTGTTGGGCATTCAACTCTATCTTTGTGATTTGCCACCTACCTCAGCATATAGAATTTCATTTCCGCTCTATTTCCATTCAAATTATCCTCAAACCCCATCATCCACTTATAACTCCATTTAAACTCCAATTCCAAGCTCAATTCCAACTCTTTATTCGTTAATTCGATTCTATTCCAGATTATCTCGACTCCAAACTAAATTTTAATTTGACTTAGTTAAATTTCTATTTATTTACTTCTTAAGTGAATTTTAAATTTTAGAATTCAATTTCCTTGGGTTTTTATTTCAAATCAGTTTGAAATAATATATTATTTGCATATAATAATGGTAATTCAAAACATTTGAATTTCTGACAACTTGTTTCCTCACAATAATTCAAAAACAAAATCTTTGGTAGTAATCCGTCGCTTAGAAATTCGAAAATGAATACTGATGATGCGACCGTCATCATCAGAATTTTATTTTCCGGTGATCAAAGTGAGTTCAATACTGAATTACTTTTCAAAATTCATTTTAAAACACTTCCATTTTGAATTTTACTTCAAAATATCTTTAATAACACTTGGAAAACAATTTCAAATCTTCCCTAGGATTTTAAATTTTCCATATATTAAATTCAAACATTCTTTCCAACTCTTTTCCGAGTTTCTAAAGTTTTTTTTTTCAATTATGTTTTTAAATTCAGATTCAATTCATCTTATTTTGCATATTTTACTTATATAATATTTCGATTGGTTATTTATATAACCAACTCAATTATAAATCTTATTTGATCGTAATAATGATCACACATCCGATATATTATAATGATATCAAGTTATATACTTCTTTTTATATCAAAATATATTTCGGGTAAAATTATTTCATTTACCCTCTTTTAAAACATACCGTGTCGAATTACTCTATTCAAGAGTTTAGAAACACCTATCGACGCAGTTTGCATTACTGTTTCGACCAGAATTCATAAACCACTCGACTGACCAATCAACACAATATAAAACAGTTTTTATATTAATTTACAAATACGCGCTCATATATATACACTCATACTTAATCAAGGGTATTACTAACCACATCTCTATTGAGTCACGCCACAAAGCCATGGTAATCACTTAACATTCAGCTCTGATACCAACTGTAACGGCCGGAAAATCCGTACCAATTTGAGCTGACTAATATCCTGCACATTCAACTCAAATTGCACGAAAATTCAGATCATTAATAGAAAGAATTGAGAGGATGAGAAAGATAAGATAGAACTAATAGAATAGAAGAAGAAGAAGATCACAACTGAACAGAATCAGAGTAAACACGAATCTCACAGCGGAATGAATAAATTGTATCATATCATAACTTTGAAATACAATGTCTGAATTGAACTTACATATCATAATCAGAGTATAATACATCATATCACAGCGGAAATAATCTCTGAATGCTAACGGTGAAGCCTTCTGCTTTTAGCTCCTCCAAGTGTATTTGTAAAAGCCTGAAACACTTGACTGTCCGTACAAAATTGGGCACCCAAGAGTTTAGAGAAAACAAACAAAATAACTCTGGGTCAGTCATGGGACTGGTGTGAGTAAATTCCAACCATATCGTTGTACTTTGAAAATCCTTTTTGAAACAAAAGGGTAATAGTAAGACCAGCCCACACATAAACATGGACGGTTTTTACCTTACTATAACCCAAAGTATTTTAATATCAAAATTCCAGTGATATTATAATAATGTTTAATCAATATAAATAACCAAGTAGCAGAACGCTTGCATCTCACGCTCCACATATATATAGTATAAAATCATAAACCGCAGGGCTCTTATTGGAGATTGGATTCCAACAGACAAGGTATGGGAGCACCTTCCGAATAGTGTACTCTAGAGGGGATACACCTGGGCTCAACAAGAACGTCTTGCAACCCGGCCACACATGACCACTCACTCATTTAGCTTGAATGTCGCGAATATATTGCCACCACGGTTGTAGGCCATCCAACCGTCATCCGTAGATACAGAATTGAAAAGAAGTATAAATATGAATTTTCTCTAGATTGATGACAATACACCCTGCTTGGGGATGACCCAACTAGCCATGCTGCCTAGCCCAACTTTTGTTACTTCCTGGTTGTGAAGCTAGAGGCTACGTCTCTCTTCAGATCAACTGATCACCATTCAATTTGAATGCCACATCGTCAAATCCGTAATCACATATTGATTACACAAATGCACACTGGGTGTAGAATAAAGAGAAGTTACCTTCTCCCTACCAACTTGGTATATTTGTAAAATCAACTGCGTGACCGTTGGAAATACTCTGTCAGACACTCGTCCATACAAGTTGTCCTAGGACTGGACAAACAGAAAGCACCATTCTGGAACTAGACGACCCTTGCATTTTACTCCGTCTTCAATTGTCTTCAGCATAATATAATTTGCAGCATTTATGCCTATACGGAGTGGTTTCCGGATAATATATCCAACCGGTCTCTCCGTATTGACAACGATGGTCAAAACACTTCGATAGTCGGTTATTTAACTATCGAAGTAAAAACAAACATCCATTCAAATATATAGCTAGACATCACATAAACACGGGTACTTTTTATTTAACATTCGTTTTTATTATTCGAATTCCCATATCTTACCAGATATTTCTCAAATCCCGTTTTAGCCTTTTTACACTTCTTGGAAAACATTTCCAGTTATTATAAACTCTTATTCTATCATGTTTCAGAAAACATACATTATTAACGTTCGAAACATTTCCATTCCTTTCACGTTCTTTATTTTCTACACTTGGATAATATACCCTAATTAACTATATTGGAAAAATATTTCCAATTTCATTTTAAACATTTTAATCTGCCAAGCGTTCACTTTAAAACATTATTCATTTTAAAATGTGAATATCATTTCTATTATAAAAATCTAAACACCTTTATCAAATAACTCATTTTTCAAGTAGTAAATACCGTAATCTTGTTTTCCGAAATCTCGTTTATATTCCTATTTCAGTTTGTAAACTCTGCTTCTAAGTCAGCTTCTTGTTAAATCAATATCAAGTTTATAACTAATATTGATTTACATATCCTTCTATAATTTATTGGTTTAGACCTAAATATTAACTATCCTATCAAAATCATAATTCCTAAAAATAATTTACTTTTAATACATTCGATATCGTCGAATTCTAGTTCCAAATCCTAATGGTTTAATTTAGTTCTAATCATATGATGTCATCGTTTTTCTGAAACGATTCTCCATTTCTTTTACTAAACTCGTTCTTATATTTCTTTGAACAAACGTCGTTACTTATTACTCTAGAATAAGTGGACTTCAAACCAAACTGTTTTCATTTCCTAGGAAGTGCTGCTATATATAAAAATCATGCTTAAGTTTGGTTAACAGCGTTAATTTATCGTTACAGTCCAAAACTTGTCATACGCTGTAATATTCTCCTTTACAATTAATCTTGACATAACAGTCACGCTTAAGCCTAGTCAACAACGTTATTTTATCGTTATAGTTCAAGGACTTGTCATACGCTGTAATATTCACCTTTATAACTAATTTCGACATAACAGACGCTTATATAAATAATATAAAACCAATAGTACAGATAAATATCGTGGAATCCGGTTGGATTCCTCCAACCGGTTTCCTGCATCCGCAGATGTTAGTCCACACAATTTACACTAGTTCTATACTAGGAAATATATAATCGATGGAATCAGTCCAAGCAATGATGTGTGTATATACGACGATATTTAATCATAGTTAGTGAATTTACTCACATTCGCACGTTAACCGTTAGATAACGATTTGCGTCTGTTCGGATTCATACCCGTTAGAAGCCCTTCCTCTAAAACCAAGAAGAACAGCCCGTCCGCATACCATTCCACTATTTCTTCATCAACATCAAACTGACTTCACCGTCCGTTAACATCCCACTCAAACCCCGCACTTCATCACTCACGGAAATACACGACTGCAATCGCACTCCGCCGAACTCCGTCCATCGGTGCACCCCTTCACTGTGTTTTATTTTCTTTTTATTTCTCTTCTTATTTGGCTTCCTATTTCAGTATATATGATATACATATATAGCTACAATGTCAGAACTCCACCCATGACACGCACTGCGTGTATATCGTTATGTTGCCACTTCAAAGTTTTGAACTTCCAACCAGATTAAACACGTTTCGCGCATATATAAAATGCCTTCCACGTTTCCTATTTGTTCCCCACTAACTGTCGCCACTTATTTAATGAAACCCACGCGACCTTTCAGTTCGTTTTCTACACTGCTCTTCCTTTGTTTTGCCATGACCCCACTTTGCATGGAAAATAAGAATGTCGCCCCCTTCGTTGTCCGCATCGACCCCAGACACGGCTCCTCCCCAACTCCACACCACTTCATCATGCTCTTCTACTTTCATTTTTCCACGTGTGCACTGATACCGCCACATCTCCATGCACAAATATTGTGACTTCCATTTTGAAGAGAACATGCCAGGAGCCTTAAGGCATTTAAAGAACCCGACCCTCTACAGTATATTTTCTCTTCCTCAAAAACATCTTGCGAGCTCCAGCTTTTGCCTTCACCCTTTTTTCCCGTAACATTCCCATACTAATGCATGCAACTGTTGCATGGAACCCCTACTGTCCAAACAAGCCTTCATTGATTTTCAGTCCCTTCCTTTACACCATTTCCGAACTTCTTCACACTACTTCACGCGGTCCATTGGTTCGACATAGACCCCACTATCGCCAGCGCATGGGAAAAAGAATGCTCGAGGTTCTCAAACCAGAAGAATAATAAAGCCGTGATTGGTGATGAAAACAATACCATTATCGAGAATTTAAAAAAAATGAAGAGGACTCTTGAGTTTATATAGATGTTGTACCTTAGTAGTTAAGGAATAGCCCTCATATAGGTTGATGTATTTTCCACTTAGGCACATGTTGTAGGGTATGGTTCTGAATTTCTTAATCGTGAAGTATTAGGGTCATTCATAGTTAGGCGGCGTAGGGTATGGTCTGCTTTAATGGTGAAAAGAAATGGCGAGAAACTTAGCTTGGAAGTAACGCAAATAGGTATAGGTATATGTATTATAAAACTTGATATATATAAAAATGTAGTACACGTTGTTAGATACATAACCGTGTTCCATCCAATTCCTCACCCAAATAAAAAGGTGCCAAATGACTTTAGTCATACCGTTAGGTGCGTTCCCAGCAGTAAGAAGAAGGATAATAAGGCATGTATATATTTTAATTCTTTTTTCCTTAGGCATGAAGTTATTTTAAAGTATAGGTCATGTATCCTCACTGTTGAGGCATGGCTTATGAATTTATGCATGTCCTTTAGAGTATGTTTATTTAGATTAGCAGTATGCTTTAGCTAGGCGTTAGGCGTGGTAGTTTTCACGAGTTGTCCATTCTTTTAGGGTAGCACGCATGATTTTAGATTAGGCTTTCCATTGAGTTATCCTTTGATTGAGTTGATATTCAGTGTGCATTTTACGGACAAAAATAAAAGTACAGTTGTCTTCAACGAGGTGTCATGATCCCAAAAATATAATAATATCGGTAGATTAACTTATTCTGTGAAACCCCGAAAAGTTGATTAAGGGTGCAGAATACTCCAAATAAAAAGTTGTGTATTTAATTAATTAAAAATTACAGTAAAATTCTAAAAATTAAATTATCACTATGTCCCTAAAGAACCTTGTCTAAATTCGAATCCGATATCTAGTTATTTCAAATAAACTGTTACGGTCGATATACGATTTCATTGCGACTTTCTAAATATTTGATTTGGACATATCTTGCAATATAAAATCCGGAATCTCGATATACGATTTCATAGCGACTTTCTAAATATTTGATTTGGACATATCTTGCAATATAAAATCCGAAATCTCGATTTTTCACTTTTATTAGAAAAATACAGTTCAACAGATTCCAATGTTTCTTGTTTCACAGAAATTCGATTTAAAACAAGTCCTGCACACTCAGTTGAAGTTCAGAACGTTAAATTACGAACTGCAGCGTCGTTATGAGCTCGATTATATTTAATATATATCTTTATACGTTCCACTCCGTTTTAATTAATATATAAATCCACTTATATTCAATATTTAAACTGATTTAAATATTCAAATTCAAACCGATAAAAATGTGGGACATTGCACCTGACATTTTTACTTATGTGGATGATGGATTATGAGGTACCTCAGATTTATAGGCTGGAAGTGGTCATATTATAGGTCCAAAAGGACCAGGAAGCGTGTGTTCAGACATAACTAATCCACTACTGTTAAGTATGGACCGACTCTACCGCTCCAAGGGTTGCCCATAGTTGTGATCCTAAGGCATTTGCTAGACTGTCTCGAATCGGAGAGGACGATCCCTAGCCTCGATTTCATGATGGAAACTAAATCTCCAATACAACATTACAGTTTTGATTGTAAGCTTATATATGGTGACATAGTAGGATGGGGTACTATGCCGTCTATGATTGATACATTATGATTGAAATGTTTTTATTAAAATATATACACACTAACATTAAATCCATTTTATCGTATCAAGCATCTTTTGACCATTATAAGGTAAAACTCTATCCTCCGGTTTGCGTTGCATTGTGTGATGGGACTTGAGTTTTATAATGGTTTCATTTTTCTAAAAAGCATTGCGTTGTTTAACGATTTACTTTATGCACTGCAATCCAATGGAGTAAACCCGTTCCGCGTTAGCGGCATGGTCCTGTGATTAGCCTTATTATTAGCTAAGTTAAGTTAAAATTACTCATACCAGTCCCATGACTGACCTGTAGTTTGTTTCACTAGAAAACTCGGGTGCCCATATTTTCCACACGGACAGTCGAGTAGTTTTTTGCAGATATTTATCTGTTTAGCAGGATCCTGGATCGAAGCTTAAAGCTGTGACCAGAGCAATGATAGCCTTCCATTGTATCAGTTTAAGTCTTCCACTGCAATGTATTAAATTCATTGTAAATATTATTTTCCGCTGTATTTCTTCGATGTACGCTGATATTTTGTACTCTGATGTAACATTATTATAATGTTTATAAAAGTCTTTTGTTGTTGTTCTGATGTGTTGTATTCCCAAAGTTAACGTTCGCAGATTTTGAACGATTTTGATCGATCTAGCGATCGATTAAGGTCGAGCAAAATGCGAGTCGTTACAAAATAAATCATTTTAAATATTCAAAATCCATTAAAATAGTTAAAATAAAATTTTTAAATTGGTTCTGAAAATCCGATTTGTTGCAATCTCCCCCACTTAAAATCTTTTCGTCCTCGAAAAGGAACGGAGCTGAAAATTGCTTAACTAACCAACTCAACTTTCATTCCGGCTTTCATTCTTCAACTTTTCAGTTTTTAAGAATTCTCTAATTTCTCAAAAATTTGGATAACACCCTAAATTTTTGAAAATTTTCGCCATAACCTTCTTTGTACGGGGAGACCTTTAAAACCGCAACTAGCCTCACAGGGCCCTTATCAATCCAAAAGAAAAAGAAAAAGCCAATCGGCTCATAAAATCATCAAAACCCAAGAAATACAATAAACATGTACCTATTTGTCGGGTATACAATCTTATTTCTCATCTTAGCTTCCATGCTATGACCTTTATATATATATATATATATATATACATGTATGCAATTCCAATCAATTTTCAATTTAGTTCAATATTAATTCAGTTTGGCTAAATTTTACCTTTCATTCATATGTTAGTTTAAATGAATAATCACACAACACAATCATCAACCAGCTAGTTGATTAGCTTTTCAAACATATACTTTATATGTAACACCCCGCATTTTTAGTGACAATTAAAAATATGCATATATGTATATATTGTATGCATATACATATTTAAAGGAAAAATTAAATAATGAATATAATTGCATGTTATAAGTTCATACGGTGAAATGAAGAAAAAGATTAATAAAGGAAATTACATGCAAATTATGAAATGAGGAATGCAATACAATGCAGTGGAAATTACATGTAAACATTTAAAAATAAATTAAAAGAAAATTTGGAAGAGCTTCCAGAATTTGGTCACGAGATTAGCGTCATTGCGTTCATGGCGATTTTCTGGTCAACTTAGACCTATGTTTTGTAGAAAACCGATTTAAAATGAAAGAGATATCTTTAATTTAAATAATGTAACAAAACGTGAAAAAAAGGAATGAGAAAAAGAATAATATCTAGCATTGTCAAAAGTGTTGTTAACAAAAGACTTAGTAGCTCAATTGGTTAGAACATGTGACTTATATACAAGATGTTCTGAGTTCGATCCCAGGCAGCGATATATTTTTGTTTTAAGGGAATAGCTTAAAAGTGGCTTAGTGTGAAAGCAGTTAAAAAGTGGCTTAGTATGAAAAGGGTTAAAAAGAGGTTTAACTGAGAGAATGTTTCAAAAGAGGAAAAAATATATATTAATTGGTTCGAAATTTGAAATTATTCGCGTATAAAAGTTTAGCATACGCGCAGGAGTGGAATACATATGAACATAATTCAAAATAGAAGTTGTGCGCGAACAAGGAAGCAAGCAAAGAAAGGATATTTGGAATTTGATTTATATGCAAATAAATAAATCAAAATTCAAATATATATATATACGTAAGGGGGACGACACCCATAAAGGGGTGTTGACACCTGTGTCGATACCCAAGCGGGGGTGTTGATACCCCTGCGCATCATACTGTATACATGGCTTGTTTTTATTGGTGAGCGCTGCAACGTGGCCATTTCCTATTGGTCGGATGACGTGGTTAGTTCTGATGGAGTTTTAATTAAATCTAAAGGCCCATAGTTTTCTACCAAACCTATAAATAAACCCCTAGACTTAACCCTAAACCTCATAACTTGGCGGCTACGCTGGAGCTTTGCCATGGCTTCCTCTCTCTCTCTCTCTTCTAAAATCTATTCTGAAACTAAATATTGGTCTAGGAAAATTATGAATCCATATCTGGAGGAGAGGATCAATGTTAATGAAAGATTAATCAAAGCAAAGTTCTGAATCCAATTACAAGTAAATCGTGGAATGATAGACCAGATTCAGGATTAGGAAAACAAATCAAGGTGAGTGGATTTAAATTATCCCTTGTGAATAATAGTATGTTTATCGTTTAATCATTCCCCATGGATATTTATAATGAATTTATTGAGAAAGCTAATTGATGTGATGGATAATTGCGCAAAAATGAAAATTATGTTCAATCAGTTGAGATGTACATTTATTTGAATGTTTAAGATGAATACTGTTATATAGCTCCAATTTATGAACCTATAAATAAGGATAATTGAGACATTGGGTAAAAGATGCACTATTTGAAATCTACATATTATTAATTACATGTAGAAAGACATGCGACTCATATTAAGATATTTGGGGGCATAAATTATGATGGGGTTAATGGTATAACTATGATGGAAATTATGCATATAAATTAAATTGGAATTATGAATGTGAATTTGAAATTATGCATATAAATTGAATTGGAATTATGAATGTGAATTGGAAATTATGCATACAAATTATAGGCATAACTTATTGGTAGAATTACAAGCATAAACTTGAATTGGGGAATAAACATGTATTATGTTTTAGGACCTTAAATTGAAGGTGCAATTTGATATGAACATAAATAATGGAATAGAGATGAATATGCCTAAAACTGAATCGCGCCTAGACACGAGGTTGGATTGCACTTGTGGTAGAAGTCTGCCCAGACCCGACCGGCATATCCAACAACCACAAGTGGTGAATCTAATGTGAGAGGCCTAGTGCGTATATACGAAATGGTACTAAGACACGATGTTATGTTGCATTAGTGGAGGAAGTCTGCCCGGACCCGACCGGCATATCCAGCGGCCACTAATGTTGAACCTAATGTGAGGGGTCTAAGTGCACTAATTAAACAAGTAGTTGTGCTAAGACACGAGGTTAAGTCAACTTGTGGTAAAAGACTACCCGGACCCGCCCGGCAAATCCAGCATCCATAAGTGTAGACTTAATGTGAGAGGTCTAGTACATATATATACACATGTATGAAAATATGTAAATGACAGGACCAACGAATACCATTAATTGTAGTTAATGGAAATAAATGAAACTGAATGAAAGATAATTACAACTATAAGGAAAAGGGAACGAATGGGGAATGATAATAACATATTATGAATAAACTCAAGAAAAGGAAAGATAATGGGTAAACTTGTCCTAGGGACAAGTGGGAATTAGGTAAGTTATAATGAACGATAGAGAAAAATGAAATAACTTATGTAATAAGGTAAGTTGTACTTAATTGTAAATTAAGTAATCTGTAAGGGCAAGAATAATCTACGAATGAAGATAACATAAGATTGGTTTAGTTGAGTGATTCTATGAGTGTCGGCCTGATGTTGATTTCGGTCTTCGGAGTTGGTACTTAGGGAGTTGTTCTCTTACCAAGGTATATGTGAATTAAGATGTACTTAATTATAAATTAAGTAGAATATGTTATAGTAAGATGGGATAATGAATAAATTATGAGAATAACATGTTATAAGCTTATTAATGAACTTAAATGGATTAAGTTATAAATGGAATTAATAAGCAAGGGTGACTTGGTAAACTTGAAAAGAAAGTCATTATGAATGAGAATAACCAAGTTAATAAGAAAACCGACGAGGTTGAGCAAGTACGTAATTAATGATTAGACGTAGAGTCTAAAGACATATTAAACTGAGGCGCTTGGAACGGTCCGTATGTTATAGGATGAATAGCCCAACGAAGTAGATCATCACGGTGTCATAAGGCACAAGGGGAGCGCACATTAATCTGATTATTCTGACGGCTCCGACGGACTGGAAGGGGAAGCCGCAGGCTTCCTAAGACGTTAAAGGTGCTCCTGATAGTCCTTTGTGGTGGGCTAGATTCGAGGCTAGCATCGCAAAGGTTGGGTCTGCACGGAACTATCAGGTGGGTGGGCCTTGACTGCACCGGTAGAATGGCAGTCATAATGTTGTGACATGGTGACATTAAGGGTAGTTCGGCGGCTGCCTCACTATGGAGGTGGAGGGTCAGGACCAACAAAGATAGTATAGATCGTCGAGAACCTGTCATCGGCAACCAACGAGATGCGGAAAGACTAGAGCTAAACCCAAGAGGCCATCGACCTTTCACTATCGAGGCGGTGGTTGAGGGTAGACGCCACATGGATATTTAGATTGTTTGCTTAGGGGCTTGTTGCTTAGCTCTTGTAGTCTTTACTATTTAAGAGAGAGGTCGAGGTGGGGCCATAGCCACCATAGAAAAACAGACCCTATGGATATTTGTGTGAGAGGCTCTTAAAGCCGGGCCTGCACAAATATAAGGAAAGCTCCCGACCGACTTCCGTGTGTAGCCCTGCCACGTAACTCGGGCAAGCACACACGATAGGTGTGTGGATTAGACATCGAATACGTTTGACGATAAGTACGTGGGAAAGTCTAGGTACACACATGTCAGCTCTGGGTGGTGTATCGTAGACTAGAGGGAATTATTCGAGGATGGCAGTCATTACGCTTACGTATAGGATGAGGGACTGCGTATGTTCTTGCGATGATATGGTGAAGGCTGTGCGAGTGGGGTACCATGTGGTGTACCTTAATTTGCGGGTAGCTACATATACACTATATTAGGTTAATCTACTAGGTGGTAGATGGGTACGACGTGTGTAAGCGTGGAGCGTTATTGAAACAAATAACCTAATAAATAAGAAGAAATTGAATGGTATATGTATTATTATCCAGAAGTGTAATTTAAATTCATTCACACAGAACTTATGTTCTAACCCCCACCTCCCAACATTCGCAAGTTAGGTTCATGACAAAAATGATATAGCTTTGGATACTGGCTAAGCAGTATTATTAATACAGTATGGCTATAATTGTTTACATTATATTTTATCCCTTCCGTTGTGAACTGTTTTTATGAGCTTTGATATATTTTTATATCTCTGTCTTTTCTGTAGGATATCAGGGCAAACCAACTCGAGTTTTGGTAGATTGGAATTTTGAAAAAAAAATCGGTCAGTTAGAACCTGGGTTGTTACACTTGGCATCAGAGCTTAAGTTTAGGATTCCTATATAGATAGTGAGTGAACGTATTTGTATTTTCAAAAATATAGATACATTATATATAAACCTAGATCCACAAAGGAGCCCACTAAATGGAAAGAGTTGGGATATCAGTTTTGTACACTAAAAGAATGGATATGGAAATTTGAGACCCTTAGGTAAGTTTGGTGGAAAGTGTGCAAAATGGTTGGTATAAAATGAGGATGTATCCCATATGTTAGTAACTGAAATATTAAGTATTTCATATTAGTGGGTTTGGTAGTGGAACCTTACAAATTAGAGAAAGATTAAAAAGTGGAAAATGGATTATATATATAGTTGAGAGAATTAATTTCATGTGAGTGTCTAGGAAAACCTAGTTTTGTTGGAGACCACTTTGAGTCTAACCCATTTGTTAACTTTTAAGAACTTGAAAATGTAAAAGTTTTGACAAAATAGTTTGGAGTGTCTTCAAGTTTTATTCTTAAAAGTATTTTTGATGTCTGAGAAAAATATGTAAAAGAACATATTTAGTGCATATTGTGTTTTAAAATAAAATGTGGTATGTTTTTGAAAACAATGATTTCTTGTTTTAAAAACAATTCTCTCATGCAAAGGTGTACATTATTGAGCATGTATAGCTCATTAGTTTTCATATTATAATATATGAAAGGATTAAAAAGTAAAGCATACAAAATGTTGCATTTTGTAAGAAGTTTTAAAATCTTTATTCCTTTGACAATAAATTTTGATTATTGTTTTAAGAATAAAATAAAAGTTCTAGCATTTCTAATTTTTGAAAAAAAAAAAGTTTGAAGCTATGAAGTAAATAGTAAGGACTATCTTGGAATAATGAAAAAAAATCCCATAGAATGCATAAGTGTAACAGCCCGCCATTTTGACCGTCCCAAACCAATGATTAAACTGACTCGAAGCGTTCAAAATGACGGATTATTATTGGCTTACAGAGTTTAAAATGGGATGTAACACAGAATCACGGTGCTCAGCAATAGCAGCAAAATAAAATTTTATTCAAATATCATAGATTTACAATATTCTGTACAGTGGAAAAGTGAATAAAGTTATACATACATTTCCTTTAATGAATTACAACTTTTGCCGAGCCTTTTGCACACAAGCGTCTTCTCTCGCCTCTTATTAATAAATAGACAAATAGGCTATAGCTTGAAGTAGCAGCAAGTCGAGATTAACCAATTTGTATAAAACAAATGACACATCATGTAGGCTGGGTACTAAGAATACTAAGATGCCAAAATGAGTTGCTTAAGGGCCACATGAGCCTAATAGGACATTCTAAAGTATAAATAGTACAATCAGCTTAGGTATAATGTTTACAAATACAGTGGTAGTCCAATCGGTACAAACTGATTCGAATTAAAACAAATTTTATTTTGGGAGAATTGGTTGTGTAATTAAACAAGAACAGTCAATATAGAGAGTTGCATAATAGAAATAGCAAAACCATATAAGCACACATTTGCATGACAGCAACGTATATATAATGGAATGCAATTGGACACATTAAAGGGGGACTTGGTTGCAAATTCCAATGGAGTGAATAGTACATCGTATTTCCTACTTTGTATATATGGCGCATGCGAGTAAACCTTCAGAAAGACATTGAACCCACACACCCTTTGTACCATTTCGTTGTTCATCAACACCAGCCCCATCCCAACCTTGCATGTCCTCTCCTCCTTTGCTCATACATCTCTTTAGATGGTTTAGTAACAAATTTAACATTTGTTTCAACAATAAGCATTTTAATTAAGAAATCGGTTTATAGCATTAGAATATTGCAACTTAAATGGACTTTAATCCTATGAAAAGAAAACTACCTTAATTCATGTTTTCACCGACTAAAACAAACACACTGTTTGAAGTAGTCTAAACACAGACCACCGTTAGAATGACCTATCAGTCAAGCTGATTACTTTTTTTTTTCCAATCCCACATGTCAATGATTTTTACGGAAAACACTAGTAAGTTCTATCTTCATTCATTCAGTTAGCCAATTATTTAGTTTGGTTACCTCAACGATGTTCATTTCTATAATGGTTAAATTAATCATAAGAGTACAAATGCTGCATGCATATGCTAAAACATAGCACAAATTATGCATAGTATATATTTAAGTAAAGATATAAAAATAACACCCATTCTTTCAATAGACAATATAAAACGCATGTCTCCAGGGTATATATGTGTATATATATGTATATATATGTATATATGTATATATATATATATGTATATATGCATATATATGTATATATACATATATATGTATTTATATCCTTGTTTGAACCGTTAATGTCAGTTCAGACTTGTATAGTAATATCATTTCTTTATACAAAGTATGTTAATTCATAAATATGTCTAGTACTAGTTCCATACATTTCATGGCTATCATGAAAATACACTACAAGACATCTCATACCAGCCAAACGTAAAACTTTTAGGAGCAAAAAGTTATAAATTGCTATAATGATAGATGAGTTCTTGTCTACAAAACAACTCAGCGTGATTCAAAACTTTTAACAATGTAAAAGGAAGGACAAATATTGAGAAACTAGCAAGTTGGAGAATTAAACTAACCAACATCAGGAAAGACACATAATCCATTTTAGAGTAGTAAAAATAGAAATAAAAATAAAAGCACAGACCTTTAGTGTTTCATTTTCCGTAGTAAGGAGCTCCACCCTCTGTAGAAACAAGGCGTCAGTTCGGCCTTATTGATGAACGGAGTGGAGGAGTTGTCACTATGCTTGCTCGCCTTTTCTCCACTGCTTTTGGCTTCAGGGTAACGCCTGCTGTTTTCACCGTTGGTAGCAACGGAGGACCGCTCGGCGAAGGCGGCGGCGAACGGAAGGTGACAAAAAGGGAAACAAGTGAACTCGCAAGTAGGGGGTGGCCATTGTTAGCGGTCGGAGCACAAACCTGGAGATGGCACTGAATGGAGGGGCGGTGGATACGCCGTTTCGAATTGACTAGTGGTGGAGCGGTCCGATTCTTGATTCGAGATGGGGGACTTAATTTTTGAAGAAGGAGACTAATTTTCCTTTTTTTTTCCCACGAAAAAAGAGTTGGCTGCTATCTTCAAAGAGACGAGAGAACATTCTAGTAAACCCCAGAAAGGAGTACGCTTATTTTTATATAACAGGAAAAAACTGTGAAGGACAAAAAAACCAAAAAAATTGCCTAAAAGGACAAAGGGCAAAAAACTTGTCTAAAATGACAAGTTTTAGTGCAAAGTGGAAAAACATGGGACCCCCCTGAAATTCACCATTTGCACTAAAACTTGTCCTTTTGGACAAGTTTTTTGGTGGTTGTCCTTTTGGACAAATAATTTGGTGAGTTTGTCCTTGTTGGAAAAATCCCCTTTTTATAATTTAACCAAGGGGATCGTCAGCCGGAAGTAAACAATAAATGTATATATTTACAGCTAAATAAGGACAGGTGTTAGTTCAGCGGTAAAAATGGAGACAAGTGGAGAAACGTTTCAGCAAACTAGGTAGCGTTTGGTTTATTTTGTGTTTTGCATTTTTAGTTTTCGACGTTAATTATGAAAGTTGTGAAGATTTGAAGTGTAGCGGTGGTGATGCATCAAAGGGAAAGAGAGTGACGGAGGGGACCGCGGGAATGGTGGACAGACGGATTTGTTATTGTCATTCCCTTGTTTCTTAAAATATGAAAAATGATAAAAAGTTGTTTTCGGTTTTGTGTGTTAACTCCGTTTTGTAAAACGGTCATTTTTCACGATATATGTGCATTGTCGGTATTATTTTATGTGTGAAAACTCAAAATTGAAAAATCTAAACCAAACGCTACTTAACCTTTAAATGATATTCTCAGATACTGTTTGGATTGAACGTCAGACTGAATAGGAGAACACGGTTGAGCCAAATATACAGCCAACGTTGATTTTTTTTTCATTCAATGATCAAATTACTGTAAATGAAATAATCTTACAAAAGTTTGTCAACCGATTTAAATTAAATACACAACATTCTACTACGCAAATCGAATTCTTTGAGTATGTATTGAAATCTTTAAATTATATTTAACAATTCAATTTTTTTTTCAACTAATTTTTAAAACAAATTAGCCTTTTAATTACCAAATAATTTCCAAGCTTAATATATCCAGTCGGTTTCTAAATTAAGTTTACACTTTCATTGTTCAATTTATTTTCATAGCAAAATTTTCAAATATCCTACAAATCAAAATTAGTGAATAACGTTTGCTTCGACAACCGTTCACACTACTTCCAACACTGGCCCGTGCGCGAAGCACGGATTCCAAACTAGTATTTGTTAATATCGTTAACTTTGCTAAAATGTTTATACTGAGGCTACAAAACCATTTTCATTTTAAAAGTAAATACTAAATTCAAAAATGGATCGACGTCCAAATTCTCAAATGCAACCATCCATTTTAACGATTAAATCTTAATTTAATTTATTTTTTAAACGCTAAAATTTTCTAAGCTACTACAACCCCTTCCAAGAAAATTTCGGGTTGTTACAATAAGCATTGTAAGGCAAAGGATTGTTGCTTGAAAAAAATATAGGCAAGTAATACACAACAAAGATTAATAGACACTACTAGATAATGAAGGATAAGTAAGTGTTGGGAGTTTGTGGTTGGACTTTTCTTAAGTGAAATAGTCTTAAGATTCTTGGCCCTTAGTATTAGCTGTGTAAAATGTTGAAATATGGAAAGGCTTATTTGAAAAGGATAAACTTAAACCATGGATTAAGTAAAATAAGCTAAGAAAGGAAGAAAAATAGCATAACTAAAAAGAAAACAATAAATTCTGAAAAGCAACAAACATTATTGGAAAAGAAAATGAAAATCTTAAAAAAAGATGAATAAAAATGAAATTTTTCCAAGATAAGTTGAAAAAAAGTAAAAGAAAGTTTCTTATGTAGTTGTGCTTGGATAGAAAAATAGGAAATCTTTATCGAATAGTTACATAAAATTCAAGTATAATTGGAAAAATGTACATAAAAGAAAAAATGGAAGATGTAATTTTTTTTCCATTTTATACCTTTTTGTAACATAAGAAATCAAATTTAGAAAATTAGATTTTTCTAAATTTCGAAATTTAATGATGGTTGGTAGGGTTTTGGATGCAACAATTGGATGAACTACGCTCTTATTCAGTAAGAGTGTGGGAAAATTTGGATGAAAAAGGTGTTTTAATTTTCAAAATATTGCATTCATATAGAATTGGCAGTATATTTAGGATGTGAGCATCATATTTTAAAAGGATTTTTGAAAAATTTGCATACATATAGGAAGTGCCGCTTAGGCATGCATGTATTATTGTGATGTATTGCACTATGCACATGTGCACAATGGTTGCAAAAATTGGATGCACACATGATGGATGTATATTATGCGAGGGATTATTTGATTTTACCCTTACCAAATTTCGGGAACGAAATTTCTTAAGGGTGAGAGAATGTAACACCCCGCATTTTTAATGATAATTAAAAATATGCATGTATGTATATTTGTATGCATAGACATATTTAAAGGAAAAATTAAATAATGAATATAATTGCATGTAATAAGCTCATGCGGTGAAATGAAGAAAAAGATTAATAAAGGAAATTACGTGCAAAATATAAAATGAGAAGGAATGCAATACAATGCAATGGAAATTACATGCGAACATTTAAAAAGAAATTAAAAGGAAAATTTGAAGAGCTTCCAGAATTTGGTCACGAGACTAGCGTCATTGCGTTCGTGGCGATTTTTGGGTCAACTTAGAGGGGAAAAAATATATATTAATTGGTTTGAAATTAGAAATTGTTCGCGTACAAAAATTTAGCATACGCGCAAGAGTGGAATACATATGAACATAATTCAAAATAGAAGTTGTGCGCGTACAAGGAAGCAAACAAAGAAAGGATATTTGGAATTTGATTTATATGCGAATAAATAAATCAAATTTCAAATATATATATATATATATATATATATATATGTATACATACACACACACACACACTCACACGTAAGGGGGACGAAACCCACAAGGGGGTGTTGACACCTGTGTCGACACCTAACCGGGGGTGTTGACACCCCTGCGCGTCATACTGTACACATGGCTTGTTTTTATTGGTGAGCGTTGCAACGTGGCCATTTCCTATTGGTCGGATTATGTGGTTAGTTCTGATGGAGTTTTAATTAAATCTAAAGGCCCGTAGCTTTCTACCACACCTATAAATAAACCCCTAGACCTACCCCTAAACCTCATAACTTGGCGGCTACGCTGGAGCTTTGCCATGGCTTCCTTCCTCTCTCTCTCTCTCTCTCTCTTCTAAAATCTATTCTAAAACTAAATATTAGTCTAGGAAAAATATGAATCCATATCTGGAGGAGATGATCAACGTTAATGAAAGATTAATCAAAGCAAAGTTCTGAATCAAATTAAAAGTAAATCGTGGAATGGCAGACCAGATTCATGATTGGGAAAACAAATCAAGGTGAGTGGGTTTAAATTATCCCTTGTAAATAATAGTATGTTTATCGTTTAATCATTCCCCATGGATATTTATAACGAATGCACTGAAAAAGTTAATTGATGCGATGGATAATTGCGCTAAAATGAAAATTATGTTCAATCAGTTGAGATGTACATTTATTTGAATGTTTAAGATGAATAATGTTGTATAGATCCATTTTATGGACCTATAAATTAGGACAATTGAGACATTGGGTAAAAGACGCACTATTTGAGATCTACGTATTATTAATTACATGTAGAAAGACATGCGACTCATATCGAGAGATTTAGGGGCATAAATTATGATGGGGTTACTGGCATAACTATGGTAGAAATTATGCATATAAATTATATTAGAATTATGAATGTGAATTAGAAATTATGCATATAAATTGAATTGAAATTATGAATGTGAATTAGAAATTATGCATATAAATTGAATTGGAATTATGAATGTGAATTGGAAATTATGCATATAAATTATAGGCATAACATATTGGTAGAATTATAAGCATAAACTTGAATTGGGGAATAAACATGTATCATGTTTTAAGACTTTAAATTGAAGGCGCAATTCGATATGAACATGAATAATGGAACAGATATGAATATGCCTAAAACTGAACCGCGCCTAGGCACGATGTTAGATTGCACTTGTAGTAGAAGTCTGCCCGGACCCGACCGGCATATCCAGCAACCACAAGTGGTGAATCTAATGTGAGAGGCCTAGTGCGCATATATGAAACGGTACTAAGACATGAGGTTAGGTTGCGTTAGTGGTGGAAGTCTGCCCGGACCCGACCGGTATATCCAGCGGCCACTAATGTTGAACCTAATGTGAGGGGTCTAAGTGCATAAATGAAACAAGTAGTTGTGCTAAGACTCGAGGTTAAGTCAACTTGTGGTAGAAGACTGCCCGGACCCGCCTGGCAAATCCAACATCCACAAGTGTAGACTTAATGTGAGAGGTCAAGTACATATATATACACATATATGAAAATATGTAAATGGCAGGACTGACAAATACCATTAATTGTAGTTAATGGAAATAAATGAAACTGAATGAAACTGAATGAAAGATAATTACAACTGTAAGGAAAAGGGAACGAATGGGGAATGATAATAACCTATTATGAATAAACTCAAGAAAAGGAAAGATAATAGGTAAACTTGTCCTAGGGACAAGTGGGAATTATAACTTATGAAATGAGGTAAGTTATAATGAACGATAGAGAAAAACGAAATAACTTATGTAATAAGGTAAGTTGTACTTAATTGTAAATTAAGTAATCTGTAAGCGCAAGAATAATCTACGAATGAAGATAACATAAGATTGGTTTAGTTGAGTGATTCTCTGAGTGTCAGTCTGATGTTGATTTCGGTCTTCGGGGTTGATACTTAGGGAGTTGTTCTCTTACCAAGGTATATGTGAATTAAGATGTACTTAATTATAAATTAAGTAGAACATGTTATAGTAAGATGGGATAATGAATAAATTATGGGAATAACATATTATAGGCGTATTAATGAACTTAAATGGATTAAGTTATAAATGGAATTAATAAGCAAGGGTGACTTGGTAAACTTGAAAAGGAAGTCATTATGAATGAGAATAACCAAGTAAATAAGAAAACTGACGAGGTGGAGCAAGCGCGTAATTAATGATTAGACATAGGTTCTAATGACATGTTAAACTGAGGTGCTTGGAACAGTCTGTACGTTATAGGATGAATAGCCCAACGAGGTAGATCATCACGGTGTCATAAGGCACAAGGGGAGTGCACGTTAATCTGATTATTCTGGCGGCTCCGACAGACTGGAAGGGGAAGCACGCAGACTACCTAAGACGTTAAAGGTGCTCCTGATAGTCCTTTGTGGTAGGCTAGACTCGGGGCTAGCATAACAAAGGTTAGGTCTGCACGGAACTATCAGGTGGGTGGTCCTTGACTGCACTGGTAGAATGGAAGTCAGAATGCTGTGACATTAAGGGTAGCTCAGCGGTTGCTTCACTACGGAGGTGAAGTGTCAGGACCAACAAAGAGAGTATAGGTCGTCGAGAACCTATCATAGGCAGCCAGCGAGATGCGAAAAGACTAGAGCTAAACCCAAGAGGTCATCGACCTTTCACTATTGAGGCGGTGGTTGAGGGTAGATGCCACATGGATGTTTAGATTGTTTGCTAAAGGGCTTGTCGCTTAGCTCTTGTAGTCTTTACTAGTTAAGGGAGGGGCCGAGGTGGGGCCATAGCCACCATTGAAAAACAGACCCTAGGGATATTTTTTGAGAGACTCTTAAAGCTGGGCCTGCATAAATATAAGGAAAGCTCCCGACTGAGTTCCGTGTGTAGCCCTGTCATGGAACTCGGGCACGCACACACGATAGGTGTGCGGGTTAGGCATCAAATACGTTTGACGGTTTGTACGTGGGAAAGCCTAGGTACACACATGTCTGCTCTGGGTGGTGTATCGTAGACTAGAGGGCATTATTCGAGGATGGCAGTCATTACACTTACGTATAGGATGAGGGACTGCGTATATTCCTACGATGATACAGTGAAGACCGTTCGATTGGGGTACCATAGGGTGTACCTTAATTTGGGGGTAGTTAGTTATATATATACACTATATTAGGTTAATCTACTAGGGGGTAGATGGGTACGACGTGTGTAAGCGTGGAGCGTTGTTGAAACAAATAACCTAATAAATAAGAAGAAGTAATTGAACGGTATATGTAGGATTATCCAGAAGTGTAATTTAAATTCATTCACATAGAACTAACCCCCTCCTCGCAATATTCGCAGGTTAGGTTCATGACAGAGATGATATAGCTTTGGATACTGGCTAGGCAGTATTATTAATACGGTAAGGCTATAATTGTTTACATTATATTTTGTCCCTTCCGCTGTGAGATGTTTTTCTGAGCTCTGATATATTTTTATATCTCTGTCTTTTCTGCAGGATACCAGGGCAAACCAACACGGGTTTTGGTAGATTGGAATTTTGAAGAAAAAAAAATCGTTCTGTCAGAACCTGGGTTATTACATTATACATATTCATAAATCATATTTTGAAGCCAATTCCAAACAATAGACCCTATCTAAGTTTTGGTTTATCATACCAATCAATTGGAAATATATTGATATCCCACTCTCGGCACTCGAAAATAAATGCTGGTGATGCTGCAGCAACCATCAGAATCATCTCCGGGCGACTAGAGTGTGATTCTATATCTATCCAGTATATTTGTGTTAACTGGATTTTTGATCCGGTTCGCAAGAGTGCATCTGACTATAATAGCCCGGTTCTTAACTTATATAACATCGCTAACACAAGTTTTGAACGTAAGTACAAATTTACAAATACAATTTTTAAAATCCTTTAATAATTCAAACATATCAAACTTTGTGTAGAATAGCATTTACATAAATTCATGTAAACATGTGTATGTATGATAGCACTTTAACATGTGTGTGTAGCAAGTTTAAAATGCCATTTCTTTTTACACATATCTTGTTCATTTTTACAAAGGATTTAAAATTTCTATTTTAAGTAAATTCTTGAGTTTTAAACAAAAGGACACTTGGACAATTTTTTATATAAAGCTACTATTTTTCACAAAACAAAGTTTCAAGAAAAACCTTTTTTTTCACATGTGCATCAATCAAATCTGAAGTGCCACCTTTCCTTTTTGCAAAACATGTTTTCATTGCAAATAGTATTTCCAAAATAGAAAACCACTCTTTCATGTACTCAAGCAAACATATTTTCCTTAGATTTTGCACAGGCTTGAGTATTTAAAACATAAGATTTGAATCATGTTAGCATGTAGATACCTAGGATTTTATCATCTACATATTCATCACATGGCCGTAGCTTTTTGTACATAGGAAAATCAGTTTTTGCAACTCCTTAAGAAGCAAAGTAAGTGTTTTTAATAATTTTTGTTAAATCATAAGATCATGTGCAACATGAAGTGAGAAAATCGAAAATTCTGAACATCTCTTGGTACAAATGAGGGCTGCTGCATTTGTTTTCTCCAATGCAAGTTTGAGAGAGAGAGTGGTGGTTTGAAACATAAGCATTTAATGTGATTTTACCTAGGAAACCGATGGGGAAAATGTGTGTACATGTGCAGGAATTTTCAGAGCAAAGATTTGCTGATGGAAGCCATGTTAGCATAGGAAAAAGTGTAATGCCTAGGAGAAGAGAGGATTTTTTTCTAAGTGTCAATCATTTGTCAAGTGAATTCTGAAAACAGTTTCTCTTTCCTAGACCAGTATTAAATGCACCAATATTTTATGTTTTTCCTACCTCTATATAATGACATGACCATGCACTCATTTCCCACACAAAAACCATTCGAATTAAATTAGATCAGTGAGAAGAAAACTGAGAATTTCAAACACTTTCTGGTGAGTAAACTTACTTTTGTTTCATGGTTTAATGCCTGAAATTTTTCTGCTTGAAACTGTTAAGCTGAACTTGTCTCTCTGTTGGATGTTCTTTGTTAAATGCAAACTTTGTTTGAGTACCCTTATTTGCCTAATAAAGGAACTAGTGGGTGGGTACTTAAAACTATTGAGTACCATGTGTTTAGGAAGTTATATTATACTGGTATGTTGCTAAGCCCTGTCATTTTGTTTCAATTTTACATAACCAAACTGATGCTCCTTGATCAGTAAAACCTAGGTTAAAGGATTGAAATGTGCTACCATATTAGTTTTAAAACCACAACATAGATACTAGGTTGTCGGAAAGTAAGGTAAAACATTCCAGATAAACACTGATACATGAAAACAGAAAACAACAGGAGCTCTCTGTAACCCAAATCGCACAATGGATTTTCAAACTTTCTAGAAACCTGTTTTGATTGTATAAATGCATTAGTGGTACGAAATGATGATTTTTGATAGGTAAATCATGATTTTTAAAGTTATGGATATGGAGAAATAAGGAGATGGACGGAAAAGTCTCTTTGGTGAACTTCCGGCGAACCACTCGACTGGAAGTGATGACATTCGGCCAGAAGAGGTAGATGAAGTCCTAGATTACGGGAAAAATACTAAAAGATCTTTCTAATGCATGGATTTTGGGAACGAGGTCAAAATAGGTTAAAAACCGGGTTTTTGGGTACTGTTTGATCTCACCGAACTGCTCCTTGACATCGAAGCTTTAGGGGTGCGGTCCGGGGGGGATGGCAGTGTTGGAGTGCCATGGTGGCATGGTAGGAAGGGGACGACGATCAGTGGGCGGGACAAGGCGCGGTGGAAGCTTTCTTCGATGACCCATTTCAGCAAATGATGTCGAACAGTAAAAATACTGTAAAGGGGGTGATGGTCGGATCTAAGTGTGGCGACGTGATCCGGGGGTGCGAGGTGACGTGTGGTGGTGGTTGGCAGTGATGGATGGTGGCTTGTGCGTGTGTGCATGTGCACATGTATGTGCGTGGATCAGGGAAAGGTGAGTGAACGGACGTGAGAATGGGAAAGTACCAGGTGGTACTTTGGCACGATGGGAAAACATAGTCGTGGCAAGGGTTATTTAAAGTCAGTGCATTGGTACTTTGGCAAATGGGAAAGTACCAGGTGGTACTTTCACAAGATGGGAAAACACAGTCGTGGCAAGGAGTTTTTAGAGTCAGCGCATTGGTACTTTGACAAAACTGGTACTTCGACGAAGATGAAGAAAAAACGAGATTTTAAACGAAGTTTTAAATTAAAACTAGTTTTAATAAAATAGAGAAATAATTAATTAGTTAATTAATTAATTTTATTTTGTGGCAAAGAGAAGCATAATGTAGTGGGCAGGCGTAAAGCAAGACGATGGCAAGGGAACTTGACTCCCGAAGTTCCCCAGTTTTTAAAAATAAGATAAATAGCAAATAATTTAAATGGAAAACATAAATTATTTATGATTTGTTAAGAATGAAAAATATAGTTTACAAATGAGACAATAATGTAATTTGGAGATGTTTGTCATGTAAAATAAACAGAATTAAATACCGTGTGCGACACACACACTTTAGTTGTTCGTTATTATAATAGACAAATCCCTTGGTTTGAGCAATACTTTGCTGTTGGCTAAAGATCTCAGTATAGAAAATAAATTATACTTAATCTTGTCCAGTGTAAACTAATAGCTAATATTTCATATTAAATAAAAAAAACCATTCTTAAGTAATATTGATAGGATAGACTTTACGTAGATCATTTCGAAGAGTCCGGAATTAATATTCCACTTCGATTTGATTTATGCGTCATGTATTTAAGATAATTGAAGACAGAGGTATGCAAGGGCTATTCTTGAATAGTACCTTCGGTTTGTCCAATCCCAGGACAACTTGTATGTACGAATGTCTGACAGAGTAATTCTAATTGATCACGTACGTGATCTCTTCAAACGTATGGTGGCAGAGGAATTCGTTTCTCTCGCTTTATACCTATAATATATTTTTGGGGAAGTCAATTAGGGGTTGGCGAGTTTTGACGATGTGGCATTCAAAGAAATTAAACAGTGATGATAAAAAGGTGAGTCTAGCCTCAGGCCTCACTACCGGGAAATGATAAAAATCGGGCAGGCAGCATGGCTATGTGGGTCGCTCCCATTAGGGTGTAGCATCACCTATCTAGAGAAATTCCTTTTGTTTCTTACTCTATCGATTCTGTCCCATTCGGGAAATGGTTGCCGTACACAACCATTGGTGATATACATTCGATACACTCAAGAGAAATGAGTGGTCGGTCGGTCATGTGTGGGCCGGGTTGCAAGACATTCTTGGTGAACCCAGTGTATTCGCCTCTAGAGATACACGATCGGAAGGTGATTCCATACCTTGTCATAGTTGGAAATCCATTATCCATACGCTCCAAGCGGTTTCTATTTGTATACTATATAGGAGAATGTGAGATGCAAGAATTCTTCTAGATTCTAAATTATTTGTGAAACCCTAGACACTATGATAATATCTGATTTAAAGTATACTAAGTGTTTTATTCTTATATGGTAAAAAAAACGTTCCGTATTCACGGCGTGGTCTTATGAGATAGTTTTATTTCCGTATTCACGGCGTGGGTACTCATAACACTTGTTATGAGTAGACAAATGAATCAGGTCATGATAAAACTTGGGAAGCTAGATGGAAACTTCTTGTGTGTTGTTCTACTATTGTATAATTAAAAGTCTGCAAGTTTGGTTTTCTATGATGATATGTATAATTAAAGCTGTACTATGAAGTGGCTTGTATCTCTAGATCTATTACGCTCTGATGTAAAATATGTATAATATTATGAAGTATCATCTTTTGTAAAAATTCCACTGTGAGATTCTGATGTTTTCCGTAGTTTATCTTCTATCTATTCTTATTCCTATATAATGGAACGACTTCCGATGTGTTCGAAAGTTGGGCCGTTACAGTTGGTATCAGAGCTTAGGTTACTGGTTTACCTAGGCTTTGGGTGAGTGCGATAGAACATATTTTATTATGATTTAAAACCAATAAATTTAGATCAACTTGAATGATATACCTAAGTTAGTTATATCCAATCAAGTCTTGATTATCGACCTGTTATATTAAGGTGATTAGAATGAGTAACCGAGGACGAAGAGGTCGCGCTAGTGGGACTTCCACTACTACTGATCGTAATAATGCCTCCCAAGATCAAGTAGAAGCTGTGGAGGAAGTTACGCCAGTCCAACAGGACAAAAGCTTTGTAACTATTTGTAAGGAGTATACCACTTTGGGAGGGAAGGTATTCAAAGGGACTGAATCTTTCATTGAAGTCCAAGCATGGTTGAGATCCTGTGAGAGGATTTTCAAAGGGCTGAAATTGAATGATGAGCAGAAACGTCTCTTAGCTTCGTGGTAACTCCAAGAAGCTGCTGCAATTTGGTGGGATGCTCAAACTACGAATGTTCCTGAAGAGGATTTCACTTGAGACAAATTCAAAGAGGCATTCGAAGCGCAATTTCTTCCTGCCGCTGGAAAAACTAGGATGTATCGGGATTTCATTGATCTCAAACAAGGGAACATGAAAATATCCAAATATGAAAATAAGTTCAATTCACTTTCTTGTTTCGGGCTAGAACTAATCAACACCCCGCTCAAGAAGAATGAAATGTTTATAGCGGGATTGAAGGATAACTTGCAAGTTAAAATGAATGGGCATCTCAAGATTCCATTTGTTGATCTGGTAGATATGGTGGTTCGTTATGAGGCACTTGAGGGAAAGAAGCCAGTTGCTAAAGCGCAGACAGGAGAACCCATTGGTGAGAATTCCAATAAAAGGAAATTTAACCCAAACTGGAACACCGGGAGTACCAAAAATGGGGGAGAAAGCTAAGGAGTGATTCAAAGATACAAAATGCCACAATTGCCAGCAGAAGGGGCATATTGCTAAGTTCTGCACAAAACCAGCAGTGAAAAAGCCACAGCAAACTCAGCAACAACAACAACCTCAACCGCAACAGTAGAAACAACAACAAGGCCCTGGTAATGCAATGGTCATGAAGACTCTATGTTTCAACTGCCATCAGCCTGGGCACCTGGTTAAGGACTGTCAACTCATGAAAAAGGCTCAACAACCAAAAGTGTATGCTATTAAAAGTGAACCATCAACTTCCCAGGATGTGAAAGGAAAAGGGGTTCTCGAAGGTACTTTTGATTTAAATGGAATTGATGTTAATGTTTTATTTAATACCGGCGTCTCACATAGTTTTATTTCTTCTGGAACGGTAGGGAAATTCCAATTTATCCCAAAGATTGCCCTGAATCCGATTTGCGTATCTAATCCCATTGGCGGAAAAACTGAATTAAAAATGTATTGCGATAATGTGGCACTCTCGTACCTTTCGAATTCCTTCCTTTTCGATTTCTATGTTTTGGACTTTAAAGGATTTAATTTTGTATTTGGGATAGATTGGTTGAGTAAATTCCAAGCTAAGATTAAATGCGGCAAAGAAATCATAACTCTAATAACCAATATCGAAAGCAAAGCTAGGATACCGTGTGGAAAACCCAGTATTCATATGTGTAGTTTCTTATATGCTTTGGAAGCACCACAAGAAAATTTGGGGATGTTAGAAGTAGTCAGAGATTTCTCTGACGTATTTTTAGAAGTTAAGAGTTTACCCCCACATCGCGAGATAGAGTTCCGAATCGATCTAATTTTAGGAGCCAGACCGATAGTTCAACCTAAAAGACGAATGCCACCAAAGGAAGTCATGGAACTCGAAAAGCAAACTCAAGATTTGTTGGCCAGAGGATTGATCAGGCCAAGCTTTTCAAGTTGGGGTTCAGCAGTAGTTTTTGTGGTTAAATCTGATGGATCACTAAGATTATGCGTTGACTATAGAGAGTTAAATAAAGTGACCATCAAAAATAAGTATCCTTTACCTCGAATTGACAATCTCTTTGGCCAATTGAATGGAGCCACGGTATTTTCTCAAATTGACCTAGCAACAGGTTTCCGTCATTTAAGGATTGCCGAAGATAGTATTCCTTTAACTGCTTTCAGAGGACCAGAATTCTTTTAAGAATGGTTAGTTATGCCATTCGGACTAACCAACGCACCTGCGTACTTTGTTGACTTGATGAACTGTGTCTTTAGAAGAATTCTGAACAAATTCGTCCTAGGCTTTATTGATGATATCTTAATCTTTTCAAAGACAGAAGAAGAACACTGATATCATTTGGAAGTGGTATTGGAGACTCTAAGGAGAAATGTATTGAAGGCGAAGTTTTCTAAATGTCATTTCTGGCAATCTGAAGTTAGATTCTTGGGGCACATTGTGAATGGAGATGGTATCTCTGTGGGCCCAATCAAAGTAGAAGCAGTACAACAATGGAAGCAGCCCAAAACACCGACGGAAGTCCGTAGTTTCTTAGGATTAGCAGGATTCTACAGGAGGTTTATCCAAGATTATTCTAAGATATCTTCTCATCTGACTAAGCTGACTAAGAAGGGTGAGAAATTTATATGGACTCCAAAATGTGAAGAATCATTCAAGGAGTTAAAGAAGAAATTGACAGAAGCACCAATTCTAGTTGTTCCCGACGGGAAAAGTGGATTTGCGGTTTATACTGATGCTTGTGGAGTTGGACTTGGTGCAGTATTAATGTTGAATGGACGTGTGATTGTGTATGTTAGTAGACAATTAAAGATTCACAAGAAGAATTACACTACACACGATCTGGAGTTATTGGCGGTAGTTTTTGCATTAAAAATGTGGAGACACTACCTGTTAGTAGAGAAGTTCGAGCTTTTCACAGATCACAAACCGCTCAGATATCTGTTTACTCAAAAAGATCTCAATCTAAGACAACAAAGGTGGTTGGAATTCCTTGCATCATACGATCTGGATATTATCTATACGCCAGGAAAAGCAAATGCCGTAGTCGATGCTCTAAGCAGAAATGCGATCTTATCACTTCTAGAAGCTACTCTAGCATTCAAGGAAGAATAATGGCAAATCAACGAAGAGATGAAAATCTGGAGAAGTTAATTCAAGGAGTGATAAGAGGAGGGGAGTCAGATTTTGAAGTGGATGGCCAAGGTGGGTGGCCAAGGTATTCTCAGAATTAATGGGAGACTGTGTGTTCCGGATGTTGACGGGCTAAGGCAAGAAGCTTTGGAAGAATGCCATAAATCAAAGCTAAGTATTCATCCAGGAGTACACAAAATGTATAGAGATATGAGACGAGTATTTTGGTGGCCTAGGATGAAGAGATATATTCTGACTTGCATAAATCAGTGTCTATGCTGCCAGCAAATAAAAGGCGTTCACCAGAAAGCAGCAGGATTACTGAAACCTTTGGAGATTCCCAACTGGAAGTGGGAAATGATATCAATGGATTTCATCGATGGTTTACCCAAGACTAGAAGGGTATATGAAGGAGTTTGGGTTATAGTAGATCGACTAACGAAGAGTGCGCATTTTATTCCAGTAAAACCAACTCGGACTGCAGCTTCATTAGCCGAGATTTTTATAAGGGAGATTGTATGATTACATGGAGTCCTAGTAAGTATTATAAGTGATAGAGATCCCATTTTTACCAGTAAATTCTGGGAAGCACTCCAAACAACTTTGGGGACTAAGCTGAATTTAAGTACCGCTTACCATCCCCAAACAGATGGCCAAACAGAAAGAGTAAACAGGATATTGGAAGACCTGTTAAGAGCATGTATTCTTGATTTTGGGGGATTATGGGAGGATCACCTACATATAGATGAATTCTCTTACAACAACAGCTACCAAGCAAGTATAGGCATGGCACCATATAAAGCCCTCTATGGAAGACCATGCAGATCACTTACTTGCTGGGTTGAGTCCGAGAATAAACTTGTGCTCGTACCAGATATGATTCAAGAAGCAACTGAGAAGGTTGAGTTAGTTAAAAGACGAATGAAGGAGGCCCAGGATCGATTAAAAAGTCATGCAGACAAAGGACGAAGGGATCTTAATTTTTCTGTTGGAGATTTTGTGTTTGTAAAAATTTCACCAATCAATGGAACGGTCAGATTTGGTAAAACACGAAAGTTAGCTCCACGATATGTGGGACCTTTCCCTGTTCTTGAGAAGGTTGGATCTCTTGCTTATAGGGTGGAATTACCAGAAAGAATGGCAAGGATTCACAATGTTTTTCATGTGTCTCATCTTCGCAAATGCGTTCATGACCCATCTTTGATTTTAGAACCGTCAATATAGGAGGATCTTGAAATTGAACCAAACTTGATTGTGGTTAGATATCCAGTCTATGTGGTGGATAAGGAAGAAAAACAACTTTGAAATAAGGTTGTGAAACTGCTCAAGATACAATGGAGTGAGAATCCGTATGACTGTACTTGGGAAATGGAGAAACACATCAAGGAATTCTATCCGGATTTTTTTGAACTAGGTGTTAGCTATCCTATGTTTGATTTGGATGTATCCTATATATGATGGTATTGTATGGTTTGTTATGGATTCTATCTTATGTATGGAAATGGAAATTTGGGTTTTTCACCTCTGTGGATTATTGAGGACTCAGTATTCGTAGGGTTTATGAACTCTTTCAGTTTACTATCACTTGTAATGAAATCTGTTCTTTGTTTCTTTTCCAGATGGCACCTATCTTCAAAAGGACAGCAAGGAAGTGCTTGATCCCACTACAGATATTGAGATTTCACATCGGCATTAGCATACACGATATTGTAGGTCCTCAGGATAGTATGGGACATGCTCAGCATGATGAGGAGGAGGGACAATATGTGGACACGAAGGAGTCAGGGATTTACCATGGAGAGTCTTCCATTAAGGAGGATGGTATGGATTTCCTTCAGGGGCCTGAGTATGAGGGAGAGGCCTGGCATGAGGAGTATCATGCAGGTGAGGGAGGTGATGATGGAGATAGTGGTGATAATAACAGTGGAGATGACTATGACAGGGATGATGATGATAGGGATGACGAGGAGGAACCTAAGGAGGAACCATAGGAGGAACCAGAGGAGGAACCGGAGGAGGAACCCGAGGAAGAACCTGAGGAGGACATCATACCAGATTAGCCACAGTTCAAGCCATGGGTTGAGGCCCCACCGGTACCATTAGATGGACAATTAGTGGTCCTGTGGGAACAGCTCGCTCAGGAGATGATGCAGTTTCAGGCAAATGGATGGAATTTGGGTATAACCATGGATTATACCTACCCTGATATGATGCCATACCCACCTTCTCCCATAGAGATTATGGAGCTCTCAGATAATGACTCTGAGGAGAGTGATGATGTAGTGGAAGTAGTTAACATCTCAGACAGTGAGGAGGTGATTATTATTCCAGACGATGAGGAGATGATTATTATCTCAGACGATGAGGAGATGATTATTATCTCAGACGATGAGGAGATCATCGAGATAAGTAGCGGCTAAGAGTAGGGTGGATGGACTAGGATGGTATTGTACATATTGTAGTACTAGCAGTATGGCAGTAGTCTATAACTCGATACTAGTCGAGTATAGTACCTATATTCTAATGTAGTCAGTTTGACATGCTATGATATGATATATTATCTTTTGCCTATCTTCTGTTTACAAATTTCGAGGATGAAAGTTTTATAATCGGGTAGATTGTAATGGCCCGGTTCTTAACTTATATAACATCGCTAACACAAATTTTAATCGTAAGTACAAATTTACAAATATGATTTTTAAACTCCTTTAATAATTCAAACATATCAAACTTTGTGTAGAATAGCATTTACATAAATCCATGTAAACATGTGTATGTATGATAGCATTTTAACATGTGTGTAGCAAGTTTAAAATGCCATTTCTTTTTACACATATCTTGTTCATTTTTACAAAGGATTTAAAATTTCTATTTTAAGTAAATTATTGAGTTTTAAACAAAAGGAAACTTGGACAAATTTTTATATAAAGCTACTATTTTTCACAAAAAAAGTTTCAAGAAAAACCTTTTTTTTCACATGTGCATCAATCAAATCTGAAGTGCCACCTTTCCTTTTTGCAAAACATGTTTTCATCGCAAATAGTATTTCCAAAATAGAAAACCACTCTTTCATGTACTCAAGCAAACATATTTTCCTTAGATTTTACGCAGGCTTGAGTATTTAAAACATAAGATTTGAATCATGTTAGCAGGTAGATACCTAGGATTTTATCATCTATATATTCATCACATGGTCGTAGCTTTTTGTACATAGGAAAATCAGTTTTTGCAACTCCTTGGAAGCAAAGTAAGTGTTTTAATAATTTTTGTTAAATAAAAAATCATATGCAACATGAAGTGAGAAACCGAAAAATCTGAACATCTCTTGGTACAAATGAGGGCTGCTGCATTTGTTTTCTCCAATGCAAGTTTGAGAGAGAGTGATGATTTGAAACATAAGCATTTAATGTGATTTTACCTAGGAAACCAATGGGGAAAATGTGTGTACATGCGCAGGAATTTTCAGAGCAAAGATTTGCTGATGGAAGTCATGTTAGCATAGGAAAAAGTGTAATGCCTAGGAGAAGAGACGATTTTTTTTTAAGTGTCAATCATTTGTCAAGTGAATTCTGAAAACTGTTTCTCTTTCCCAGACCAGTATTAAATGCACCATTATTTTATGTTTTTCCTACCTCTATATAAAGACATGACCATGCACTCTTTTCTCACACAAAAACCATTCGAACTAAATTAGATCAGTGAGAAGAAAACTGAGAATTTCAAACACTTTCTGGTGAGTAAACTTACTTTTGTTTCATGGTTTAATGCCTGAAATTTTTCTGCTTGAAACTGTTAAGCTGAACTTGTCTGTCTCTTGGATTTTCTTTGTTACGTGAAAACTCTATTTGAGTACCCTTCTTTGCCTAATAAAGGAACTAGTGGGTGGGTACTTAAAACAATTGAGTATCATGTGTCTAGGAAGTTATATTATACTGGTATGTTGCTAATCCCTGTCATTTTGTTTCAATTTTACATAACCAAACTGATGATCCTTGATCAATAAAACCTAGGTTAATGGATTGAAATGTGCTACCATATTAGTTTTAAAACCACAACATAGCTACTAGGTTGTCGGAAAGTAAGGTAAAACATTCCAAATAAACACTGATACATGAAAATAGAAAACAACAGGAGCTCTCTGTAACCCAAATCGCACAATGGATTTTCAAACTTTCTAGAAACCTGTTTTGATTGTATAAATGCATTAGTGGTACGAAATGATGATTTTTGATAGGTAAATCATGATTTTTAAAGTTATGGATATGGAAAAATAAGGAGATGGACGGAAAAGTCTCTTTGGCGAACTTCCAGCGAACCACTTGATTGGAAGTGATGGCGTACAGCCAGAAGGGGTAGGAGATATTCTAGATTACGGGAAAAATACTAAAAGATTTATCTAATGCATGGATTTTGGGAACGAGGTCAAAATAGGTTAAAAACTAGGTTTTTGGGTACTGTTTGATCTCGCCGAACTGCACCTTAACGTAGAAGCTTTAGGGGTGCGGTCCAGGGGGATGGCAGCGTCGGAGTGCCATGGTGGCATGGACGAAAGGGGACGACGATCAGTAGGCGGGACAAGGCGCGATGGAAGCTTTCTTCGATGACCCATTGCAGCAAATGATGTCGAACAGTAAAAATACTGTACATGGGGTGATGGTCGAATCTAAGTGTGGCAACGTGAACCGGGAGTGCGAGGTGACATGTGGTGGTGGTTGGTAGTGATGGATGGTGGTCCGTGCGTGTGTGCACGTGCACATGTATGTGCGTGGATCAGGGAAAGGTGAGTGAACGGACGTAAGAATGGGAAAGTACCAGGTGGTACTTTGGCACGATGGGAAAACATAGTCGTGGGAAGGGGTTTTTAAAGTCAGTGCATTGGTACTTTGGAAAATGGGAAAGTACCAGGTGGTACTTTCGCAAGATGGGAAAACACAGTCGTGGCAAGGAGTTTTTAGAGTCAGCGCATTGGTACTTTGACAAAACTGGTACTTTGGCGAAGATGAAGAAAAAACGAGATTTTAAACGAAGTTTTAAATTAAAACCAGTTTTAATAAAATAGGGAAATAATTAATTAGTTAGTTAATTAATTAATTAATTAATTTTATTTTGTGGCAAAAAGAAGCATAATGTAGCGGGCAGGCGAAAAGCGAGACGATGGCAAGGGAACTTGACTCCCGAAGTTCCCCGGTTTTTAAAAATAAGATAAATAGGAAATAATTTAAATGGAAAACATAAATTATTTATGATTTGTTAAGAATGAAAAATATAGTTTACAAATGAGACGATAATGTAATTTGGAAATGTTTGTCATGTAAAATAAACAGAATAAAATACCATGTGCGACACACACACTTTAGTTGTTCGTTATTACAATAGTCAAATCCCATGGTTTGAGTAATACTTTGCGGTTGGCTAAAGATCTCAGTATAGAAAATAAATTATACTTAATCTTGTCCAGTGTAAACTAATAGCTAATATTTCAAATTAAATAAAAAAACCATTCTTAAGTAATATTGATAGGATAGACTTTACGTAGATCATTTCGAAGAGTCCGGTATTAATATTCCACTTCGATTTGATTTAGGCATCACGTATTGAAGATAATTGAAGACGGAGGTATGTAAGGGCTATTCTTGAATAGTACCTTCAGTTTGTCCAATCCTAGGACAACTTGTATGGACGAATGTCTGACAGAGTAATTCTAATTGATCACATACGTTGATCTCTTCAAACGTAGTTATATTGTGGCAGAGGAATTCGTTTCTCTCGCTTTATACGTATAATATATTTTTGGGTAAGTCAATTAGTGGTTGGCGAGTTTTGACGATGTGGAATTCAAAGAAATTAGACAGTGATGATAAAAAGGTGAGTCTAGCCTCAGGCCTCACTACCAGGAAATCACAAAAATCGGGCAGGCAGCATGGCTATATGGGTCGCTCCCATTTGGGTGTAGCATCACCTATCTAGAGAATTCCTTTTGTTTCTTGCTCTATCGATTCTGTCCCATTCGGGAAATGGTTGCCGTACACAACCATTGTTGATATACATTCGATACACTCAAGAGAAATGAATGGTCGGTCATGTGTGGGCCGGGTTGCAAGACGTTCTTATTGAACCCAGTGCACTTGCCTCTAGTGATACACGATCGGAAGGTGGTTCCATATCTTGTCATAGTTGGAAATCCATTATCCATACGCGCCAAGCGGTTTCTATTTGTATACTATATAGGAGAATGTGAGATGCAAGCATTCTTCTAGATTCTAAATTATTTGTAAAACCCTAGACACTATGATAATATATGATTTAAAGTATACTAAGTGTTTTATTCTCATAAGGTAAAAACCTGTTCCGTATTCACGGCGTGGTCTTATGAGAAAGTTTTATTTCTGTAATTTGTTTAAAATCGTTTACTCATACCAGTCCCCTGACTTACCCTGAGTTTATTTTTCTGTGTTTTTTCTTAAACTCTTGGGTACTCATAACACTTGTTATGAGTAGACAAGTGAATCAGGTCATTATAAAACTTGGGAAGCTGGATGGAAACTTCCTGTGTGCTGTTCTACTATTGTATAATTAAAAGTCTGCAAGTTTGGTTTTCTATGATGATATGTATAATTAAAGCTGTACTATGAAGTGACTTGTATCTCTAGATCTATTATGCTCTGATGTAAAATATGTATAATAGTATGAAGTATCATCTTTTGTAAAAATTCCGCTGTGAGATTTTGACTTTTTCTGTTGTTTATCTTTTATCTATTCTTATTCTTATAGAATGGCACGACTTCCGATGTGTTCGAAAGTTGGGTCGTTACAAAACATGCTCAACTCAACGTATCGTGTGAAGTTGAGGCCAAAAAGGAACGCTCAGGTGAAATGGAGACAGGATCAAGTAGGGACTATGCCGCTTGCAACCTCACAACATTCAGAAGACATCCGCGAACTAAGGCATCGGGCCTCGAAGGAATTACGAGCCTCAAGCGCCCGGTCCCGGGATCATCGTGCCCCTCGGAAAAACTTCGCACCGGGCAGGACGCGAAATTCGCATTCACGCCTGGGTTCGAAATCTCGAACCAGGCGGGTACGGAATTTTGCACCCATGCCTGGGTTCGGAATTTCGAACCCATCCCTAGGTTTGGAATTTTGAACCCAGCGGGGCCGAAATTCTGAACCCATGCTTGGTTTCGAAATTTCGTACCCGTGCCTAGGTTCATAATTTCGAACCTAGCAGGTGCGAAATTTCGCACCCATGCCCGGGTTCGAAATTTCAAGGTGTGCAGGTGGTGGGTTCGAAATTCTGCTAGTGGTCCCCTATTTCTACCTACTCCTACCTATCCCTACTCCTATAAATAGCACATGGCCTCACACTTCAAAGGGGCTAAATTTTCTTTACTTAAAACCCCCTAAAGCTTCCTAGACCTCATTAATGGCATCTCCAATTTGAGGAAGAAGGAGAATTAAATATTCTTTTTCCCAAATACCTAGCATATGGCAATTATAAAAGTGAATGTAATGAGCATGGCTCTACCTTGTAATTCTTGAGTGATTAATAAAAGTTCAACATCCTTCCAAAGTGGACGTAGGCCTAATCCGCGGCCGAACCACTATAAATTCTCGTATCACTTACCGCTTTCACTTACTTAGTCTTGCGACCAAATTGATTATTCCTAGTAATAGGAATCTTTGGTGTTTAGGACATTTTTTGTCATCAACATTTGGTGCTTTCACTAAGAATTGAACTCAAGATTTGCGTCTTTCTTTCACATTATCATCTCGACTTCGACGAGCTTAAGGTTCCTTGCTCAACCTACTGTCGGGTCCGCTTATGATGGTAAAGAAGTCAAAGAACGCAATGGTCGGCACTTCAGCCACAACCGAGGTCGTTACCTCCCAGCAACCTTAACCGATAGACGTCTCGACCACTAATGAAACTGCCCCTCCTGTTGTGGACCTCTAATAGCCCATCACGCAAGCTCAAATTCGTGTGCTTAGTGAAAGATACGAGAACACCATGATCGAACTCAACCAAACATTAAGGAATAACATAGACCTTATGCGACAACTTCAAAAAAGTCAACGCGTTGTCGCCTAACTCCAACTAACTCGGAACAATGCTCATCCCCGACCAACCGCCTCGGAAACCTTCTCTTCTGAGTCAAGGGGCCCACACCAAAGGAGGAGGTTCAGCCTCATCAACAACTTTGCCATTCTTACCAACTCCCTCGATAACAGTAACGGTCATGCCAACGGCAATGGCGACCGAACTACAGTCACATATAGCGAGGGGGCGCAACATCGAACCGCTCTCGCTTAATCATCAATGATGGACCAGGTCATACAAACCAACCTCTTCCTCGACACAACCCAATGGTCGCTAGCCAAGGTGATGGGTTGGTAGTTCCAACGGCCCGCGCTCCTCCAGAACAGGATCTGCATCACCCCTCTCCACCTCACCATCCACACCAAGACCCAATCATAGATGTCGAGGACATAGAGGAAGACGATCCAGACATCCATCATAGAAGGCGACTTCGCAACAGGACACCAGAGCCACGTCAAAATCCATGGATTCCGATGGCGGATCCCCTCCAACTTACCTTCCCGACATGATACGAAGGGTCATGAGGGAAATGCAAGGGGGCGCACATGGCTCATGGGAGGCCCACATTAGCGTAACCCCTTCACGAGAAGAGTAAATGAGGCTAAGTGGCCAAGGCGCTTTAGCATGCCACAAATGCCACTCTACGATCGTACCACTGATCCTTGTGCCTTCTTGAATCACTATAAATGGCAAATGGACTCGAGTCGGGGTAACGATCCAGCCAAATGTAAATGCTTCCCGGTCCTCCTGTCTGGTATCGCTTTACTTTGGTTCTCGTGCCTCCCTCTTGATTCCATTAACAACTTCGGGCAACTAGCAACAGAGCTGGTCAAGCAATTCAGGGTGCACATTCCAACTCCGAAGAATGCCCTAATTTTATTCAACCTATACTATGGGCCCGTTGAGTCGCTTAGGAGCTACCTTTCCCGATTCAACACAGCTCTCGCTGAAGTCGAGGATCCAGATCCTCGCACCATACTCTTTCAGCTAGCAAAAGGTGTCCTCCTTACTTCAGAGTTTGGGGCTTAGATCGATCGGAAACAACCAAAAAGCCTCGATGCCTTTTATGAGAAGGCAGATCAATACTTGTGCCAAGAAGAGGCAAGGCGGAACCGTCTCTCCGCCACAAGTCGCCCCAATGACCCCTAAGCGGATACCGCCAATAACAACTTCAGAGGTAGGCTGGCGGGGATCCCTTTAACCAAAACAGGGGGCACGTCCCTACAGGCAGAAACCAAACAACAGCAGGCTGGATGTACAAAACAACGGGCAAGCCCCGGCAGAATCAAGAAAGCCGGGCCCTCGCCAAGCTTTCGAGACCTACACCACATTGAATGAAGACATAGAGGCAATCTACTTGGAAACATGTAACACTTTGTCGTAGAAGAAGCCGCGCGTCAGGGAATCAACTGACTGCGAGAAGAACACCGGGAAGTACTGTCAATACTATGACCTGTATGGGCACGACACCAACGAATGTTGCCAACTTAAGGATGCATTCATGAAACTTATTCGTGAGAAGCGACTCGAGCAATATGTCCAAGAGCCCTTTCCCCCTGAAACAAACTCACAACCTCCAGCGCTCACTCCACAAGCAGCCACTAAGGCAGCTCCGGGACTGTCTAACCCAAGACGAGGAATCGTGATCAACACCATATGTGGCAGAACCTACCCCGCACATGACAACTTTCGAAAAATGGAGGAGTATGTGAGCTCCATAAAGTATGCTACTTACAAAGCCTGCTCCGCTTTCCCTGAGTCTGTCCCAGCCAAGCTACAAAAAACCATGCGGGATGATATTATCTTTCGAGAAAGAGAATCGACAAGAGTGTAGATCCCGACCACCGATCCACTGGTCATCACTGCCCAGATCGGTGCTGCTTCCGTCCGAAAGGTTCTAATCAACTCAGGGAGCTCGGTCAACATCATCTTTAAGGCCGCCTATGACCAGATGAAATTGGAAACTAACGATTTGAAGCAATGTCATGCTGCGATTCACTACTTCAATGGGGCCTTTAGTTCCCCCGTAGGGATGATCGACCTACCTGTGGAACTGGGCGAGGGGCACCGAAGCCGAGTCTGAATTATTACTTTTATGGTTATAGACATCGACTCCCCCTACAATGCTTTCCTAGGGCGTCCCTTTCTCACTGAATTCCGGGTTTACATGGCACCATGGTCTCTACTAATGAAATTCTCGATGGAAAATTGGATTGGAACGTTAAGGGCAATCAAGTAAGCTCCAGGGAATGCTACGCAATAGAATGGAAGAACGCGTGCAACAAGGACAAGGGCAAAGCTGTGCCCGCGCCTTCTTGCGCCAAGAATGTCTCAGCATAGCAATCAGCGGCGTCTGGGCCCTAGCTCAGGTGCCACTGCCGTCTTTCCGATGACCTCGACCCATGGAAGGACGAAGAGCCCGAGTACGAGAGGGCTACCCTGGTCGAATCCACAGTGGACGTTCCCGTCAACCTCAAAGACCCAACAAGGTTGTTGAAGGTAGGATCATAACTCCACCCAGCAATCAAAGAAGGTCTTATATGCTTCCTAAAAGCCAATCTGGACGTGTTTGCATGAAATCACTATGACATGAAGGGCATCGACCCCGCGATTGCTTGCTATTCCCTTTGCTTAGATCCTAGAATGCCTCCAGTCAAACAAAAGCGCCGCTTCTTGGGGCCCGAGAGGTCCAAAGCACTCGAAGAAGAGGTAGACCGCCTGCCCAACAATAACTTCATCCGCGGAACCGACTATCCTGAATGGGTTTCCGATCCAGTTCTGGTTAAAAAGCCAACGGTAAATGGAGGACATATATCGACTTCTCCGATCTAATCATGGCATGCCTCAAGGACAGCTTTCCGCTCCCGAAGATCGATCGATTAGTCGACTTGACCGCCGATGCTTATTCAGGCTATTACCAGATCCCGATGAGCCTCCGCGACCAAGATCATACCTCTTTCATAACCGACCTTGGGCTCTACTGCTACCGTGTTATGCCCTTCGGCCTCAAGAATGATGGTGCCACTTATCAACGAATGGTTAATCGACTCTTTAAAAATCAGATCGGAAAGTCAATGGAGGTGTACGCGGATGGTATGTTGGTGAAATATAAAATATCAAGCGATCACATCCACGATTTCTCCGAAATGTTTGATGTCCTCCGCCAGTACGACATGAAACTCAACCCCTTGAAGTGCTCCTTCGGAGTCGCTTCGGGAAAATTCTTGCAGTTTCATTGTCAACTCTCGGGGCATCGAAGCCAACCCAGAAAAAATCCAAGCTATTCGGGATATCTGAATCCCCAAAAACATCAGAGATGCCCAAAGTCTGAACAGAAAGGTCGCCGCTTTAAGTCGATTCATCTCTAAGGCTACCGACAAGTGCATCCGCTTCTTCGATTTACTCTGAAAAGGGAAAACGCAATTTTGAGTGGACCCCCGAATGCGTCTCCGCATTCAAGGAACTTCTGGATCACCTAGAGCGAACACCTATCCTTTCTAAGCCTATAGACCATGAGGACCTATATATTTACATGGCTGTTTCTGCGCAGGCAATCAACTCGGTACTAATACGCCTCGAAGATCGCACTCAACGACCCATCTACTATATTAGCAAGCGGCTGACGGGGGGCAAAGAAGAATTACTTGAAGCTAGAAAATCTGGCATTCTGCTTATTGGTTTCCTCTAGAAAGCTCCAATCGTACTTCCAGTCTCATCCATAAAAGTTTTCATAGACCAGTCACTGCGACCGGTCCTACAACGACCCGAGGAGTCAGGACGATTACTAAAGTGGAGCATAGAGCTGAGCCAGTTTGAGATAACCTTCATCCCCTGACGAGCCATCCTCGGCCAAGCTGTCGCAGATTTCATCGTAGAATTCACGACCCTCGAGGAGGCTCCCACAGAGAATGCTGGAGCTCCCGACGCCCAGTGGAAATTGTTTGTAGACGGCTCCGCTAATAGAAAATGCTCCAGGGCCAGAGTCGTGCTTATCACCCCTGAGGAACACCCGATGTACTATGCGTTAAGGCTAAATTTCACTGCAACTAATAATGACACGAAATATGAGGCCTTGATCTTCGGGCTTATAATCACGACCGAACTCAAAGTAGATATCGTCCACATCTTCTCTGATTCACAGCTTATCGTTTGACAAGTGCTGGGAGAGTATCAAGCGAATGAGGGACGGCTCACCCAATACCTAGCTCGGGTTCAGGGGCTACTCGCTCACCTTGAGCATTTCACCATCACCCATGTCCCGCACAAGCAAAATGAAAAGGTAGATTCCCTCGCCAAAATGGCAAGCTCCGAAGATCCGCAACTTAACAGGTTCGCCCTGGTTGAGATCCTTAACTCTCCAAGCATCAAGCAAGGTCAAGACGAGATGATGATGAGCGCCGAACTCGAGCCCGATTCCTGGATGACACCGATCAGAAGTTACCTGCAACACGGGACCCTACCAAAGCACTACAAGGAAAAGCGCACGCTCACTCGCCAGTCTGCCCGTTACCTCCTTATGGACAGGGTACTCTACCGCAGAGGTTTTTCTGTTCCCTTGCTTCGATGCATAGCCTATGACGATACCCTCCGAGTACTAAGCAGTGTGCATGAAGGTGAATGGGGAGACCACACTAGGGGGCAAACCCTGGCAAGAAAGATTCCCAGACATGGTTATTACTGGCCCACGCTTGATCAAGATGCCGCGGACTATGCTCGCAAGTGCGATAAATGCCAACGCTTCTCCAAGATCCCAAGAGCCCCGCCTACTGAATTGTCCCAAATAGTCAGCCCCTGGTCGTTCGCCATATGGGGAATAAACATCACCGGAACCCTTCCCATGGCTAGAGGCGGGGCACGACACGTCGTCGTTGCAGTGGACTATTTCACCAAGTGGGTAGAAGCTGAAGCTCTCGCCACCATTACCACGAAGAAGATGATCAACTTTATCGTCTGCAACATCATTACCAGCTATGGGGTGCCCCAAGGTATCATCTCCGACAATGGCATGCAATTTGGGAGCACTGAGTTTAAAGCCTTCTGTCAACGTAACAACATCGATAAAAAATTCTCAGCGGTGGCTCATCCTCAAACCAATGGGAAAGTCGAGGCGGTTAACTAGGTCATAATCCATCATCAAGAAGCGTCTAGAAAAGGCTAGGGGCATGTGGGTAGATGAACTTCTTCTAGCTCTATGGGCTTACTGCACCATCCACAAGACAACACCCGGTCATACTCCTTTCGCCCTCGCATATGGATCTGAAGTCGTCATTCCCATTGAGCTCAAGCTTCAATCCCATCGAGTCACGTACTTCGATCCAAGGACGAACCAAGACTTACTCCTAGGATCACTCGATTTGTTAGAAGAAAAGAGGAACGAGGCCGATATCAGAGTCGCCACCCAACGACAGCGAGTAGCCCGATATTTCAATTCCAGGGTCCGCCATAAGGACCTCAACATCGGCGACCTCGTTCTAAAGCGAGTTTTCCCCCACCGATAGGCCTCGTGCCTCGTTGGAAGGCCCGTAATCCATAGAGCGAAAGCTCAATGATGGAACTTTCAGACTCGCCACTGTCGATGGAGCTGAACTCCCAAGGGCGTGGAACAGCGTACATTTCCACTGCTACTTTACATAACTTAGTTTACAGTTCTTTATGCTTTTCAAACAATGTTCTTTTTTCTCAGAAATTCAAGGCATTGTAAAGGCTGTTACTGCCCAAAGTTATTAGTAGAAGTGATGTTCAGTTTCCTATCTCCTTGTTGTTTACTTCTCACGTAACGCATCTTGTTGGTTCCGACAACCATCTCGATTCACGCCTGTGACCGCCGCATTAGCACCTCGGGCATAGGAGCCGGCGCTGCCATTCCAAACTCTAGGAAACATCGAGTCTGAAACACGTGGCTATGCTCGGCACCCCGAGCACGGGAGCTGACAACGCTACTTGAATCGCCGGTCCGCGACACGATCGAGTATAAACAACCACTAACTCGAACCTCGGCCCAGTGTCGAGGCCGAGGATAAATCGTGCCGAGGATAAATCGCGTTTGTGACAACTGTAACGATAAGTATGCTTATGCAAGTACAGGACGTTGGAAAACATAAAAAGAATATCTGAACACTTGACATAAACAGCGATCTTTACTAATTCATATTTCATTTTCACACACACACTCTAAACAAACTACGTGTCTAACACTTTTTAATTTCTGATGGCAGGGTGTACATGAGAACCACACCGTGTCTTGAAAAACAAAGAGCGAGGGTTGTACTCGCGTAAACTATCGGCCTACACTACCAAAATAATGGTAACATCTACTTAGGCTACTAACACTAACCGTGTCTTCTCTTCTTTTCCTTGTGCTTGTACTTTTTAGCAGATTCAACGCTCGACGGTTCATCCTTGGCATTGGTCCTCTTCTTACTAGACCCGCTCTTTCCATCTCAGCTCCTCCGAGAAGTGGTCGCTTCATGAGAACCCGAGAGGCGTCTCTCGCCCGTCCCATCACTGCTAGAATCCTCGGTAATATCAATAAGGGTGGCATACTGCGTGGGCTTGGGGGCACCCCCAGTAGCGAGACCGACCACAGCGTCACTCGTCTCTGGGACCGCCTTTCCTTTCCGCTCATCTTTCTCCTTAGCCTCTTTGGCAGCTTTCCGTGCAGCAAGCTTTTGGGACCTATGCGGCGAGACATCACTAGCTTTGGCTTTCTCAAGGGACTCGGTACTCCTCCGCCGGGCTTCCTCATCTTCCCTCTTCTTCTGGGCCTCATCATTAACCCTCTTCTTCTCAGCCTCCTCATTGGCCTTCTTCTTCGCGATAGTGTTGGCGGCCCTCGCCTCAGCCTCCTTCCTAGTCTTCATTAAGACCTCCTTCCTGGCCGCCTCGTCGTGCTCTCGCTTCTCCTCTACCCCTTTGCTCTTAGCCACCATCTTGGCCTTTTGAGCTTCCACTAGGGCTGAAACAACCCAAACTTCTCCGTAAAGGAAAGCACGGATTAAATTGAGAACATCACTCATCAGAACACAAACAGAAGAACATTTCATTGCTTATTACAACAATTACATCAGAGTACAAGAATATTCCAGAGTATGAATAAATAATATACATTGGAAATACAATATCATAGAGTAAATTATATTTAAATAGCAGTGGAAAAATAATACAAAACACAACTGAAAGAAATACATGGATACAGAACTTTCTGAATACCTCTTCAGCTGTAAACCATGATCCTGTGAATATAATATCTGCAAAACCAAAACTACTAGCTGCCCGTGTGGAAACTATGGGCACCCAGAGTTTAGATTAAAACAATAAACTCCAGGTCAGTCATGGGACTGGTGTGAGAACTCAAAATAGTTATTAACTTTATTTTTTTTAAAGGTGGGGATATCATGGGACCACGCCGTATAACACGGAACGGGTTTACCCCACATGAATCTTAGTTTAGAGTAAAACAGCGCAACGCTTTTTGAAAAATGAAGCTATTATAAGACTCAGGTCCCATCACACAATGCAACGCAAGCCGGAGGATAGAGTTTTCCCTTATAATAGCCAAACATGCTTGGTTAATACAAATTATTTGGATATTACTATAAGTGCATAGTGTTGAAAACAACTTCAAATATAAATGTATCAATCATAGACGGCATGGGTACCATATATCATGTCACCATACTAGTTCTACAATCAAAACCGCATAATGTTGTATTGGAAGTTGGATTTCCATCTATGAACCAAGGCAAGAGGTATTCCTTACCGAATTCGGGACACTCTAGGCCTTGCCTCAGGACTCAGCCGCAACAGCACCTAGGAAGTGCCAGGGCTGGTCATTCGTAGATGATTAGTTATAACATAAACTATATGTTAGCGTACCCTATGGGGCATAAAATAGTCTGGTCAGTAATGTCGACCAGACCACTATCGATATATATATCCGAGGCGCCTCTCTATCCATCAAGTAATAAGCAACATCCATATGAGTAAACAGCCTGGGCTCCATACCATGACGTTACTCTTAGCTAGAAACTAACATATGTCCATTTCCTTGGGGTCCTTCTCTCATTTTTGGTTCATACCGGGGTGTGAGGCTCGCGAAGTAACGCTATACACAAAGCTATGCCTAAATAAGTTGTGCTTTGATCATCAACCACAAGGCTCTGCTTTTCAACAAAAGCCTTGATCATTTGCATCTTAGCATGCCACATTGTCAGTCCATACCATAGATTCCTGCCAATATATAACCTCTAAGCTCGTACGTCTCAGAGAAGGGTGTTAAGTAAGAGAATAAACTCTCCGCCATCAAACAGATATATATTTAGCAGAGATCAACGAATACAACATAAAGGAATACAACGTCAGACATACTATCCATTTGCAAATCCGTTATGGATTTGAACGAAATCGGAGGCACCTTATTCCTTGTCCCATATGTCCAATACAGGAGAGAGACCCTCGCATATCCGTCAATCTCCAAGTACATTTGGGCGATCACCACTTATTACCTTGTCTTGGGTGTATGGCCCAATCAATACATCCGTAATCATCTAGACGATGTGAAGATCTCCGGTTTTCAACCACCGTCTTCATCTTCGACTCTTAATCATCGTAGTAATTATCCAAAATGGGTTAAACTGTTCTTTCTGAATAATTCGCGTATTTTATAATCAAGTGCTATAAAATCACATCATACGCCTCATTCTAATTCAGAATATTCTTTTAATAAAATATTCATATTATTAGGGAAAGATTCCCATTAATTTTATCAAAGATAAATTCTTTAAATTTATTCTTTAATCTTCTTTTGAATATCATTTTCAAAAGATTTATTTAACAAGTCGGGATTAGCGAATCTTACCGAAGTAATCATTTATTATTAATCCCGATCCTAACCTATTCATCCCATGAAGCAAAACTGGCAGTACTCCATATCTAACACCCATGGTGTTATCGGTAAATTTAATTACCATTTCACGTTCAAATCTAATTAAAGATTTAACTATCGCCTGGAGTAAAAATGGTGGTACTCCATTCTTGATCATTTCAAGAATTCGATAAATTTAATTATCTGCTTCACATTTAATCTAATTAAGGATTCATTAAAACTTTATTTTAGTTTTAATGTCAAAAATCATTACTTAATTATTATTCAAATTTAAGAAATTAATCTTATCTTTAGCTGGGTTAAAGAACAAATGTCATTAGAAACACAGTTCACGATAAACCAAAAATCATCTTCCATTAAATATGGAATCTTCACAGAAATCAGATCAATATATAATCGATATAAATTTCTGTATCAGACTAATAATCTAAATGGAATAACGGCAAGGCCTTTTAAATTCCATATATAGTAACAGTCTTCATTCACAGAAGTCATCTCGACTATTACCAAATTGAATTCCATTCAATTCCAATTAAATATATTAAATTGGAAAACTATACTTTGGAAATTTTCCATTTAAATCTTAATAAAAGATTTATAAATTCCAAATAATATTTTCATTGTTAATTGGGTTAAAGAACAAATGTCATTAAAAACACAGTTTACGATAAAACCAATTCACATTTCATTTTATTCCAATTACTAAATATAACTGGAAACCATAATAATCTTAATTAAAAGATTTATAAATTTCAAAATTATATTCTATTTAAGTCCAATTAATTATTAATTGGAATACTTCATTAAATCTTATTTAAAAGATTTATTCTTTTCTAATCGGGGTTTAAGAACAATGTTATTAAAGACACCGTTCACGACAACCCAAAATCCAATTTATTCTCTTTGATTCCAATTAAATATTAATTAATTGGATTTTTATTCTAGTTAATAACTAGTTCATTTCAATAAAAAGTATATTTTAATCTTTTCAAATATGGAATTTTTCATCTAGAAACTTTCCAAATCACTTATTATGATTTTACATAATTTTTCCGTATTTTTAATAATTTTATCAAGGCCCGTACAGTCGGTTTCCAATAGCGGCCACCGAACTGCATCCATAGCGACCTTTTTCAAATTTGATTTGGACATAATTCCAAATCCAACCGTTAGATTTCAAACTTCTTATATTCATTCGAAAGCTCTTTTCGATACAAACCAAACGTTCGGGTTTTAGGAGAATCCGACGGTCGGATCTCCCGTTACATCCATTTAAAGTTAATGGTCGAATTCACGAACGTTCTCTGTGCGGCGCGTTCTATTCAAGCCATTAATTATATATAATATATATTATATTATATATATTTCATCGATTTCCTTTATAACGTATTTTATAAGTCGTTTATAAATTCATTTTAAAACGATTTTAACTTCATTTTCAATTTTAAATCAAAAGTGAATATTCCATATCTTTATCATATTAAAATGATAATATTTTCAAAATATTAAATTTTGAAATCTCCTCTTTTCGATATTCATTTTAAAATGAATCAAATCGATCGATAAACCTGTTCGTGTTGAAGTGACATTTCTATACTTAACCCGACTTCATTTATATTCGTGTGCCCATTCAAAGACGGACATCAAAATCATAATCTTATTCTTCACCGTATATTATTTTGAAATATTGTTTATTTTAAAATATTCTTTACTTTAAAATATTCTTTATTTTAAAATAATCTTTTACATTAAATTGTTCTTTACATAAAAATGTTCTACTATATTCTTTTACATTAAAATGTTATTTTACATAAAAATGTTCTTTACCATTAAAAATGTTTCTTTACAATTAAAGGTGATTCTTTTACGTAAAATGTTTCTTTAACATTAAAAATGATTCTTTAATATAAAAATGATTCTTTTACGTAAAATGTTTCATTAACATTAAAAATGATTCTTTACATTATTTACATTAAAAATGTTTGATTACATTAGAATGATTCTTATATTTTGTTGACAATTCTATCTCGACAAAATGACTAAAAGGCGACAAACTTCATTTTGTTAACAATTCTATTTAAACAAAATGAATTAAAATGATAACTTCATTTTATTTACAATAATATAATTCAACAAAATTGGCATTTTTGTTTTAACACAAATCAATTTAACAAAATTGTTATTTTTGTTTTGATACAAATCTATTTAACAAAAATGTTATTTTTGTTTTGATACAACTCTATTTAACAAAAATGTTATTTTTGTATTGATACAACTCTATTTAACAAAAATGTTATTTTTGCTTTGGTACAAATCTATTTAATAAAAAATTTATTTTTGTTTTGACTATTCCATTTCAACAAAAAATGATATTTTGGTTTCAACTATTTTATTTCAACAAAAATGTAAATTTTGGTTTCAACTATTTTATTTCGACAAAAATGTAAATTTTGGCTTCAACTATTTTATTTGGACAAAAATGTAAGTATTGGTTTCAACTATTTTATTTGGACAAAAATGTAAATTTTGGTTTCAACTATTTTATTTCGACAAAAATGTAAATTTTGGTTTCAACTATTTTATTTTGACAAAAATGTAAATTTTGGTTTCAACTATTTTATTTCAACAAAAATGTAAATTTTGGTTATAAAATGTATTTTTAATAAAACATTATATATTTCTGAATTGGAATGCGACTCAATCAATTACCGTACAATTTCGATTATATGGATTTCATACATCGCATGTGTGCACAGTAATGATAAATAATCAACAAACAGTCCATTCACAACCAGAGTGAAGTTTACAACCGTGTGAGCAAAATAAATAACACTCATCATAGGCTGTCAGTCCATCGATTAACATACAACTAAATATTGGGACTAGTGTATGTCAAATATCATCCCAATACCCGTGTGGGGTTTTCAAACAGCAGTTTATTTAAATAAATTATTGGTTAAGAAATTTAACCAATTTTTACTGTTCAAAATATAAACGAATATTTATAATTTAGTTTCACTATCCTATTAATATTAACATTTATAATGTGTTAAACATTTCACATTACAAACAACATGCAATACAGTCAATCTAAATCGTCCATGGTTTGTGGATGAGGAAGGTGATCTAACAAGCACTGTATACAATTTATAATGATTAAACTGATAAAAATCTAAACTGGCCATTCTATATATTTTTCAGTTATGAAAATAAATAAGTAACAGTGCAGAAATTTTAATGAGGAGTTCTCACCTTTGGTTTCCACTCCGTCATTCTTTACTGGGCGGTTTGAATTCCGCTTTGTTTTCCAGACAGTTCCATCGCAATCTGTTTCACGTGGGGTATATATTAAAAATCATAATTTTATATATACCTATAAATCATATTTTTATAATGATAAATAAAAATAACATATTTTTATCATAATGTTTATATTCTACAAATCATATTTAAAACAATGTTTATATTCAAAAATTCCATTTTTATTCTATGTTATTTATATATAAAAATTCCATTTTTATTTATAACGCAATTTTATAAAAATCATATTTCATTCAACAGTACTTTATGTATTTAAAATCATATTTTATTTCAATATTTTATATTTTTAAAACAATGCTAATTTTATGATAAAAAAATTTCAAATTTTATTATTAAAAACAATTCTAATTTTATATACAAAACAATGTTAATTTTTGTTTTCAAAAAGAATGCTCTTTTCTATTTCAAAACAAGGTTCTTTTTATTTAAAAAATAATGTTCCTTTTACTTACAAAACAATGTTCGTTTTTTATTTCAAAACAATGCGATTTTTATATTCAAAACAATACGATTTTTATATTAAAAAAAATGGGATTTTTATATTCAAAACAATATTCTTTTTAATTTCAAAGCAATGTTCTATATAAATAAAAATTATATATATATATATATATTTCTCTCTTAGTTATCTAAATTATATAAACTAATTAATTAATTTGCTTATTAAATTACTTAACCCATTCACTAATTACCATCAACCAATTCTGAGCCGTTCATTTCAGATCCAAAGGCCTATAGCCCTTGTCCTTCTCTCGTTCTTTGCCTGGAAGTCTTGAAACCCATCGCTCAAATGATAAACGTCCACCGCGCCATGTCATTGCTGCACTGGAGGCCGATCGTCGCCCGTCCCTCCAACCGCCTTCGCGAGTTCCACCTCCGGCATGAAGATCACAGAACTCGAAGTCCCCTCCTGCCCAGAAAACACCACGATACCGAGCGCCTTTGAGGTGTAAATTCCACCGCCATGAGCAACTAGAAGTCATCATCACCGTATGATTTAGAAGAGCAGAAAAAGGTCTTCGATTTTTGTTTTGTGGCTTGGTCTGATTCGATGTGGATTAGGAGTTTTTATCAAATTAAATCTGGAGCTCCATCACCGTTCAGAAGGGAGAGTGGCGGCTGTTCAATTGGGTTAGGGTTTGGTGTATAATACGGTATACGGTGGTATTTATACTATTTCTAATATTAATATATTTAATTATATTAATTACAAAAATACTCACTTGTTGATACGAACTCCAATTCCAATGCAATGACTGTCGCCCCTAGCGTAATACCCCCATTCCAGACATAATGGAAGATATTTCATAATCAAATTCGGCTGTTACGATCAGTTTTATCAAAAATAAAATATTAAACATTATATATTTAATTTAAACGTACATTTTAAATTACCGGAGCCACATACTAACTCTAAAAATTCCAGAAAAATTATTTATAGCTATGTTTTGATGACCGGGTCCTAACAAAACTAATTTCGTCGAATTTGGAGACCGTTGAAAAATGACCATTTTCTGGTTGATCCAAATTGACTAAAACAGTCAAAACACGTTTCTTTCGCCACACTCACATATTGATTCCAAAAATTTTAAAAATTGGAATCTAACAATAATTTGACATTCCAGATCCAACAAAAGTGGTTTCGTCGAAAACGGAGGTAGTTGGTAAAATGACTATTTTTAATATTAATATATATATATATATATATATATTCCATAGCGACTATTCTGAATTTAAAATTGGGCATAACTTTTGATTCCTGTTATGAAATTTCAATTTTTCAGATTCGATTGAAAGATATTTTAAAACAGATTTAAATATTTTTGGTTTCACTAAAATCCGATTTATTTTGCATCCTGTACACTCAGTCAAAGTTCAAATTCAAAATTTCAAACTACCGCGCTATTTCCAACTCCTTTTCAAATTAAAATAAATTTATTTGTTCTAACTTCAATTAAAATAAATTTTTAGTCGTTATTATTTAAAATAAATTATTTTAAATATTTAAAATCCATTAAAATTGCAAAAATAAATTTTTTGAATTGGTTCAGAATTTCTGGGTTGTTACAAGGACGACCATCGAGGTCACATCTGCCTCCACCTGGCCTCGGGAATGGTAACTTTGCCCATCAACCATCTCCCCTTCATCAATCAGACCCTCATAAACACTGGTGGTTATCTGTATATCCGAGAAGATGTCAAGATGATCCCCTCCTCCTCCGGGATGTGCTCCGGTAGACTCGTCCGGACTCAATCACTAGTGGGACCACGGGGGGCAGGGCCCGATGTCATGGTCGGTTCAGGTAGGGCTGCATAGTGAAACACAACCGTTTATTCCACAAATTCGATAATCACATCATCCTCTGGGATGCATTGTAAAGGGAATTTACCTCCGGTCAGGGATGGCATTGAAAAAATAGAAGGGCACCCAACGACGTAGGCTATGTGGATCCAGTCTCTTCCAGTCTGGGGTAATCCAGTTCATACTCAGTCGAAATCCGAATCAAGGCTGTAGGACCACTCACCAACACCGAGTCAGAGGCTAATGGACGATAGAAGCTTGCCTCGGCAAAAGTCTCTGTAACCCTAACGCTTTCAGACATGACAGCCTTCCCCTTCTCCTTAGCAAGCCTCACCAACCTTTCATTCTCGGCATCCTCCTACAACAGCCTCCTTCCCTCCTCCAGCTTCTCGCGTTCGTCGTTGTCTAAGAGAACATTCGCAAGCTGGCTCATCTAAAGTGCCTACGTCCACTTGACGTGAGAATGCCTCGTAAGGGACCAATCTCTCTCGGGTTCTGGCTAGCTCGCAGGGATAGTCTTCGACCCACGAAATACCTCGGAATCTCAAATCTTTTACATACATGTTGTGGATGCTCTCCTCGAAGGAGGACCCAACACGGAACTTTGCACCGTTCAGCTGTCCCCGTAGTAGCTCTATCTCCCTTAAATATTCAGCCTTTATACCCTCAGACTCACTCAACACGTCCCGGTTGCTAGCCTCAGCATCTTCCTTCGCTTTCCTTATCGCCTCGAGCTGCCTCTTCAACTCGGCGACCTCAGCATTCTTAGCCCGCAACTTTTCGTTTTCGGCCCTCAAAGCGGCATTATCACCCTAAAGTTGAGCAACTTTATCAATCTCCATTTCCATGTCGGCGCATACTTTAGACCACTCATCCTTATCATTCTTGAGGGCTGTGTTTTCAATGGTTAAGCGACTTACTATATCGCTAAAAGTCTCACGATCACGCACAACCCTCGTGTTTAAAGTCGCATATGGTTGCTTCAGCTCCGCTACAATAACATGGTCAAAAGTTAAAACTGGGAAACACACGGAGCAATGGTTAATTAACCGCGATGCAATGGATGGACCTACCTATCTCGGTTTCCAAATGGGTAACCGAGGTCTTTTCGCCATTAATAGTCAATTGTTGATTGATGAGCTCCAGGTTTTTCCTCTTGAACAACTCAGAAAGATGGAGGGAATACTTGGTGAGTTCGTTGGCCTGGTGATAAGCAGCATGTACATGCATCCACATCTCCCCGAAATCCCTATTGGGAGCAGGGCGGAGATCAGGGAGAGACGGCAGCTCATCAAATTGATATTGGGGGAAGTACAGCTTCAAGAATGTCCTCCTCTCCTCTACAGAAAATGCTCGAATTTGGGACTCTGTCATATTTTGCATTCCCGTTACTACCTCCGTACCCGGCCTTAGTTGACCGAACAACAACTCCCTCCCCTTAGTGGGTTGAATGAGAGCTGGAGGGGCGACGGGCGGAGGAGCTGTCGGAAGCAAAGATCAAGAGCCGCTTATGTTAAGACGAGTATCTCCCACGGATACGCGAATAGGAGGAGGAGGTGTCAGAGATCGGCCAGAGAGATCCCGATCTCGATGACCGCTGCTTTCTCCTGGCAGAGGTAGGGCACCATACAAACTGGTGGATCTTCGGAAATCTCGAAGGAAGAACTCTGGGGATGCCGACGATCGCCGCATCCATACTCTTGTCCACCACGTCTACCTGCCATATAACCTGCCAGTGGAACAAGCCAAAGTTAGTCAAGTCACACACATAGACAAACGGCTATGCTATGCAATGTTATGAATGTATGCCCTAAGTGTTCTCTCAACAGACCAGAGTGTGGTCCGAGCGAGAGAGTTAACCCCTCAGCAGCACATGTAAGTTTTTCCAGGCTTGTCATATTTGGCCATGGAGTCACTATTAAATCAAGTCCTTTTAAGCCATCAAAATGGCCAGCGGGTTCGAGCGAGGCAGTGGCCCATGAGTGAGTCGTAGGAGACTGTGGTCTGACCAGCGCTTCCTCCTCCTCCCCTATTGGAGGTGGGACGGGAGTGCTCGGCAGCCCCTCACCTCTGGCAACCTCCTCGTGACCGTGAGCCTCGCCTCCGCGCACATCTCCTTGAGGTGGATCAGTCTCTGGAGACTCCCCTCCAGCAGGGGGCATTCTCCTCTTCCGCCCAGTGGTGGTTGGGCTTGCCGCAACTCCCTCTTTTGGTGCACTAGCAGCAACTGCAGGCCTGATCACAGCCCGATTGGCAGGTAGCAATCCAGCGTGGTAGAGGCGATCCTGACTTGTCACGGTACTAGTATCACGTAGATTCTCTAGTATCGCGTGCAAAGCATTAAGACGTTGTCAGTATTCGTCCCCGGTAGGCGCCTTTGGATTTCCTGTCATAACCCAATTAAAGTCATAAGTAAAGGAAGGAATCAAAAAATTATGGTAAGGAACGGAGCTAGAAAAATACTTACTTCCCTCAATCCATCTCCTGGCAAATCCGGGAGGGCAGCTAACAAAGAACCATTCGCGCTTAAACGCTGACAGCCTAGGCCACGTTCTGACAAAAAATTTGGTTGCAGCAGTCGCTTCCAGAAACCATTGAGAGGGGGAGGCAGTGCTCATTTTCCTTAGATGGAAGAAGTATCGAATATCTTCCCCAGTGGGTTCCCTGCGCAAAAACTCGTGGAAGAGAACATAAGTGCCCAGGAGAGAAGCATAAGCATTAGGGTGCAGTTGTGATGGCGCGAGACGGAAATAGAACATCATATCCCGAATGAAGTTATTAGCTGAGGGAACACACCCGGCAAGGCAAGCTTGTCGGTTCCAAGCAGTAAAACCCTCGGGAGGCGCATGGGCTCTGCCATCTCTCCCGGGGGCATGGGCATCATTCACCGGTATGTTAAATCGCGCCGCTATATTTCGGACCGCGTTAGAATCCATACATGAGGGTAATGAATCGATATGATTTCTCCAAAATCACTACGTCAGGCAAAACGTCCGGAGCTACTGGAGGTGTGGACGCGTCGTCACCCATGATATCTACACTCTCGGCCTCTTCAGTCACGACCGGGGAATATTTCCATTCAAGTTTCTCCCCGTGCTCAAACGCTTCGGGCGAGATGGTCGTATGAGAAGGAGTCGATCCTTTGGTGGTCTCAAGCTCGCTGCCAGACGAGCTACCTCTAGGGGTAGGGTCGGATGTGTTAGATAAGGGCTGGGAAACCTCGGCTTGTGTAGTATTTCCGGTCTTTGATCTCGTCTGCATCTTCAGTTATACTTTAACGCATCGGTATTAGAACGGACAGTATAGTGACCTGTACCCCTCATGTTAGTGACAACTAATACGTGTGTGTAATGCTATGCAAAAATAAGCTACATAGAGAAAGCCCAGAACAATTCGAAACAGTCCAAGTCCCAGTCCGGTTGTATGATTTATCCTATGTGAACAATCCTAAAACCCCGCTCGCGCGGTTAACAACTTATGCATCAACACTAAGCATGCAAATCCAGAGACGGGTATCCGGAAGCCAAAGTCCAACAGTACGACAGATTAGAACCCCGGCACCTCGAACACTGAGCGCCATGTCACGTTGGGCTCGAAATTTCGAACCCCAGGTTCGAAATTTTGAACCCAAAAGGGTTTGAAATTCTGAACCCATCCGGGTTCGGAAATTCTAACCTCTCCAGGTTCGAAATTTCAAACCCAGACAGAGGGTTCGGAAATTTGAACCCACAGGGTTCAAAATTGTCGGGTTCGAAGCTTTCAACAATGGTGGCCAGAGAAAGAAAAAATGGGAGGAAAAAAGTGAAAGGGGGGGTGTTTATAAAAGGAAAAAATGTCCCTTCATATTCCAGTATGGGTTCGAAATTTCGAAATCCACTGGGTTCGAAATTTCGAACCCCCCGGGTTCGAAATTTCGAACCTCGAGGGGTTCGAAAATTCGAACCTCATGGGTTCGAAATTTCGAACCCCCAGGGGTTCGAGATCCCGAACCCCTGGGCTCGAAATTCCGATCCCACTAGGTTCGAAATTTCGAGCTTACGGGTTCGAAAATTTCCGACACGGTAAATAAAAAAAGATGAACGATGATGATCATACTCAGGGTTTGAAGCACTGCGCCACACTCTCTCGTATACGTATTCCATGCATGTGCATATCGAACCCCGCACATCCACGGGAGCGATGCACTATGGGCACTGAACGACTTGAGTATGGCGCATCCCCCAACAGCTAACGCTTATTCGCCTTTTGAATTACAGGGAGAATTAACAGCTTAACTACTATCTCAACCAACATAAAGCACATCATGTCAAGACAAGACGTACTTTGGGGGGCAAATGATAACCGGCTTTTTGATCCGGTTCCCAAGAGTGCATCAGACACACTCAACTCAACGTATCGCGTGAAGTTGAGGCCAAAAAGGAACGCTCAGGAGCAAAGAAGACAGGATCAGGAAGGGACTGCGCCGCTTGCGACCTCACAGCATTCAGAAGACATCCACGAACTAAGGCATCGGGCCTCGAAGGAATTATGTGCCTCAAGCGCACGATCCCGGGATCATCGTTCCCCTCGGAAAAACTTCGCACCGGGCAGAAGGCGAAATTCACACCCATGCCTGGGTTCGAAACCTCGAACCCTGTGGGTGCGAAATTTCGCACTCATGCCTGGGTTCGAAATCTCGAACCAGGCGAGTATGAAATTTCGCACCCACGCCTGGGTTCGTAATTTCAAACCTAGCAAGGGTGAAATTTCGAACCCATGTCTGGGTTCGAAATTTCAAACCCGTGCCTGGGTTCGGAATTTCGAACCCAGCGGGTGCGAAATTTCGCACCCATGCCCGGGTTTGAAATTTCGAGGTGTGTAGGTGGTGGGTTCGAAATTCTGCTAGTGGTACCCTATTTCTACCTACTCCAACCTAATCCTACCTACCCCCACTCCTATAAATAGCCCATGGCCTCACACTTCAAAGGGGTTGGATTTTATTCACTTGAGAGCCCCCCGGAGCTTCCTAGACCTCTTTAATGGCATCTCCTATTTGAGGAAGAAGGAGAATTAAATATTCTTTTTTCCCAATACCTAGCATATGGCAATTATAAAAGTGAATGTAATAAGCATGGCTCTACCTTTTAATTCTTGAGTGATTAATAAAAGTTCAACATCCTTCCAAAGTGGACGTAGGCCTAATCCACAGCCGAACCACTATAAATTCTCGTGTCACTTACCGCTTTCACTTACTTAGTCTTGTGACCAAATTGACTATTCCTAGTATTAGGAATATTTGGTGTTTACGACATTTTTTGTTGTCAACAATTTGAGACTTCGAATATACGTTCATAACGCTACGTGCAAAATCTTCATATACTCGATTGTCCAAGGTCAAATTAAAATAAAATACTCAAATACGTATAATACTTTTTAAATTTTCAAAACAAAACTTGTTTTCGTTTTTATTTTTAAAAATGACACTCTTCGAAACTCATTCTAGGATACTACCGATCCCATCGCTAACGAGTCATTCCTATTAGATATTACTAATCCAAGTTCTGATGAATTCTTTCTTTTGCTTCTAACGTGTCTTGTTCTCGAGCTCTGTAAACCAAAGCTTTGATACCAACTATAACGATCCGAAATCCCCTAATCTCTGAAGAGACGGAAAAGGCTGGATTGAGATAAGAACACGACAAATCATAACATAAACCACAGAACATTTCATTGCTATTACAACAATTTACATCAGAGTACAAGAATATAATAGAGTATGAATAAATTATATGCAGCAGAAAAATATCAGAGATTCAAATTGCAAAGCAGCAAAAAAAATACATGACACAACTGAAAGAAATACACAAATACAGAGCTTTCCGAATATAGCTCCAGGTGTAAACCAGGATCCTGTAAAAATTAATCTGCAAAATGAAAACTACTGTTGCCCGTATGGAAAATAGGGGCATCCAGAGTTTAAGTTAAAGCAATAAACTCCAAGTCAGTCATGTGACTGGTGTGAGAACTAAAATAGTTATTTAAAACTTTACTTCAGAAATAAAGTAAATCAAGGGACCACGCCATATAACATGGAACGGATTTTCTCCCAAGAGTACCGGTGCATAAAAAAGTTTATAAACAGTGCCATACACACATATCAATCAATTCACCCAAATCACACTACAATCAATTTACCCAAAATTCAATCCAAACAAACATTCATGGTTTGTACAATAAATAGTGTCGGGAGCTACTAAGCTCTGTCTGCAACCTAGTATATTTTTAACTGTAAAATAGTTTGAGTGAGAAAGAGTTCTCACCATTGGTTTCCACTCCGTCATTCTTCTGTTGATGATTTGCTCGTTGCGTGCGCCTTGTGTCGCTTTCACCATTAAAATTTGTCATTCTGATTCTAACTTCTTCATACGACCTCCAAACTTCACCATACTCATTTTTTAGCACAAACGCGCCATTATGGACAACTTTTGCCAAGGTGAATTATTTTTCCAAAAATGCACTAATTTGCCGAAAATCGATAAAAACAACAGCGGATCCACAGACTTGAACGCATTTTCCGGACACCCCCGAACTCCAAAATTTGACTTCCATATATCCAAATCGAAGAGAAAATCATGCTCTACAACTTTGGCACTATGAAGTTTTGGCTAGAGCTGGGCTGGGCTGAGGGGGGATCGGCGCAGGCCTGACTGGGCGGCGGAAGGGTACGGGTGGTGGTGGTGGGGCGTAGAGTGGTGGTGGTGTTTAGGTTTAGCGTTTTTGAAAATTGAAAGGGGGAAAGAGGAGAGAGAGGAGAGGAGGAAGAGGAGGAGGAGAAGGGGAGGAGGTGGGGGTGGCTGGTGGCGCAGCAGGGGAGGGGAAAGGTGGACGGAAGCAAAAGGGAGGTGGTGGTGGCCATTTATGAAGAAAAATGAAGAAAGAGGAAGAATGAGGAAATGAAGAAAGGAAGTCAACAAAAGAGAATTTATCTCTTTTTCCATCTAATCGCCCAACTACAAACGATGCCTATTTGCTACAGATTTCGAATATGAAATAGCAGACGTGCTGACGAGTCCAACGAAACAAGTTTCGTCGAATTCCGAGTTCGTTTGGCCGTCCGTTAAAATTGTCAAAGATGCTTAGATATTGTTCAAAAATGCGATTTTTGCGCACATTTTATTCTTGCACGCTCACACGCTAACTCCAAAAATCATGCCCTTTTGGATTTAACCATTATTGGATGATATGAATCCAGAAAATCGAATTCTGAGATCGTCACAATAATGTTCCTTTGTAAAATGCCTGCCTGTTTTATCCTGAGCTATTTTAGCTCGCACGTCCACATACTAACTCATTTCGACGCGCATTTTGGAACCCAACAATGATTTGTCATTATGAATTCAGAATAATTTATCTCGTCGAATTCTAAGCACATACACAAAATTTCACTTTTTAAGGGCTATCTATTGCTAACTGAAAACCACATCCAATTGCCACTATTCCGGATCTCGGAATATATCGAAGATTATACTTTTCGAAGTCGCAAATGACATTTTGAACTCAATGGAAGTGGTTCGAGTCCAAATTCATCCGTATGCAAAATGTGACTTTTTGAGCTATATATAATATTAGAATATATCTTAAATTATACTAAAGCAAGACCATTTTCCCTCCAAAACTGCCCATTTTCCCTCCTAAGTTTCCCTTCAAAACTGTCCATTTTCCCTCCTAAGTTTCCCTTTAAGGCTCCCCATTTTCCCTCCAAAATGCAATCCCTCTTCATACATACGCACCCCTTTTTAATAATAAAAAAACCACTAATAATTGCTTCAAAAAGGCAAAGGTAATAAAATATTACTTTACTTGGTTTAGTTTCCAAGACAAGTAGTTACTACTGAGATTGAATTGAATTGATTTCCAAGAAAATAAATTAATATTGGTTTAATTTTCAACAGGTTAACACATTTCCCGTCAAAACCTTTTAACCAGTAAAATAATAAAACATCAGTATACTTTAAATTAATAATTTAATAATTTATTATTTATTACTGTTGGGTAAAGCAATAATTATTGCGGGATTGGTTTCCAATGAAACTGCGGAAAAGCTGTCATGTTGACCTTTTCTTTTTCAATTTACCGCCCCTTTTCCTCTCGTGATTTTTCTCAATTGTTCGTCCACCTGTTGTCCTTCCATTTCTTAATTTCTACTTCCTCCCATTTCATTTTGAATTACGAACGCCCTTCCCCTCTTCTCAATGGCGATCGTTTATTTTCTTCAATTTCATTGTTTGTAATCTCTTTCCTCACGATCTTCTGAATCTTCGTCCCCTGTTAATACTCAAATCTATTTCAATCTCTCTTCCTATCTAGCGCATCAGCTTTTGTTTCTTCACTTTTCCGTTAGACCTCAGATCTCTTCCAATTTTTCCCTTTTTCCATTTTTAAGAAAGCAGATGTGACGGTTGTGGATGCAGAGACATATAAGCTTTTTGTTATACTGATGGAATTTTGATGGTGAAAGGGGTTAGTCTCCGTGCAGATGCAGTTAGTTAAATTATACTGATGGAATTATATGCTTTTTCTTATACTGATAAAAAGCTTTTAGGAATTACAAGGTACCGTTTACTTTGATTGTGGGTTGATTTTTTTTATTGCAGATATTTGACGGAATTATAAGGTACTGTTTTCTTTGAATTATTCGGAATTTTATGTTCGTTATTTTTGTTTTTCCCAAAATTTAGGTGCTAGAAGAGTAGCTGAAATGAGTTTTTATTGGAGTTCATGTTCTGCTGGTTTCCTTATTCTCATTCTGTTACTTATCTGTTTCACATAATTGACTACCTTAATAATATTATATAAGATATAAATTATTTTTGTTTCTGTAATTCAGGTTGAAGCTAAATGGAGCTATATTTCATGCTAAGAGCCTATATTTTAGATGAATATGCCATTAATTTGATCAAACTTTTCAAAGCATCAATCATACGGTATAGAATGAAGATGTGAGTTATTGTATTTATGCTATTGCATTTAGTTCTAAGTTTTCGCTTGGTTGTAGAAGTAGTTGGTTTTAAAACCTTCTTTTCTTCTCTATAGTGACTTTATATGTTATGTGCTTTTATTTGTTATTTCTTGATTGGAGGTCAAGTGCTACGATTCAGTTGATATAATAGCTGAGTGGAATGGAGATTTGCTTTGAAACTTATCATAGTAGGTACGAAGCAAAATTTATGTTTGATGCCTTTATAAGTTGTCTTCTTGAAAAAGAAAATTTTACTTATTTATCATCGATTGCAAGGTTTTAATCCATGGATTTTTAGGCACAAAGACAAAGTCAATCAAAAATTTATCCATAAGGACAGTCAATAAGAATTTTAGCCTAAGGACAATTTGTAGTGTAAAGGAAGGAATTCTGTGGTCCACTATCATTTAATATTTTACACTAAATTTTGTCCTTTTAGCTAATTTTTTTGTTTTTTTGTCCTTTTGGCATAATTTTTTGTTCTTTTTGTCTTTCACACTGTTTTCCTGTTTATATATTTAGTTTAATCCATTGTCCTGTTTGTTTAGAAAACCAGAGCTTGCAAATGAGTGACTATATTAAAAACTAAGAGCTTGCATAAAATGGCTACTGGAAAGGGAAGATGAAAATTTGATGGAACAAGCTAGGCTTCAAAGCATTATAGAATCAGAAGAGAAAAGGCATGCTAAGAAGGGCCAGTTGTCATTTTATTTATTTTGTTAAGCTATGATATTAAAACTTATTTTTGGGAAATCTGCTATGAGCGGATCAGACAATGTCCAAAGTTAACGTTCTTGAGGTATTTGTTAATAGTTTTGCATTGCCCTATTTAGTTTCAACATGGCAGTAACCTATCTTTTCTCCTACTCTGTTACTTAACTGCAGACTTGCTCTTTTCAGAGAGAGAAGATCAAGCATTGCTTCATGATCTTGCAGTACTGAGGGAGAAGGTTAAGGTTAGCATTCAACTTTTAATCATTTGGGTTTGAAAAGATGCCTTCTTTGCAGTTGTATATGTGAGCATAAAAAGAAGAGAGATTGTGTTGGTAGAGGTCCTCTTTTTATTTATTTTTTCATTTTAAAGAAACAATGAAGGGCAAAATATATTTCCTTTGAGTTTGTTTATCTGCAAGCGAATGATTCATTGTTGCAACAACCCAAATCGTCCTGATTTTCTGCCGCTTTCACCAGCAGAAGAAATTACAGCCAATTGGTAAATTTACCTTAAATGCGATTTCTGTGCCTGCTTTACTCTGCAAGGTGGACATACTAATTAATTAGGATAGTATGAAATTAATGTAGAAATTTTGAAAATTAGATCAATTTCGGAATGTAAACCATGAATCATGATTGATTTTATTCTCTTACAAATGTAGAATGTAAGAGAATTTATATTTTTAAATTGTGTCCACATGAATTTGCATAAGAGAAATAAGTGGACAGACCATTCGTAACTGTTATAATATGGATATCCTAATTCATCATGTCCAAATCTAACAATTTATATTTTACTAAGTATCCTTATTATTAATTTGATTGTTCAACTGTACTGGTATGTTCTTGGTTTTATGGATTGATTATATCCCAGTCAATTCTATGCCAATTTGCAAAGTAAAAAAAAAGGTTCGTACTTTAGTATTGCCTGGATGATGTTGGGTATTAACATCTAAAGAAACTTAGCTATTTGAAACCAAATAGTGTTACTGCAAAGCCAAATTTAGGAAGAAATACATAACACATTGCTTGCTTAATTTGAAATAACTTTGCCTTGGTGGAGAAAGCTTTGAATATGTACAATATATTATTTAGATTTAAGAATTGTTATTACTGATTACTAAATTAGTTAAAATGCCAAGCGGAGCTTATTACTTCTATGAACAATGTTAATCATATTCTGAAATTGATTTGCTTTGTCCTATTGGGTATTATAGCTCACATAAATATGTACTACCCTTTGATTTAATAAAAAGTGTTTCAAATTGATTTGCAGCACTTACCATTTCACATGATTTTTTTTTGTATTGTGTGATTGTTATACATTGAAATGATAGGTATATGCCTAAAAATTGCAGGTTATTCCTATCAAAAGCGGGGTTGGATCACTGGACCAGAATTACCCTGGTTCCGTGGTCCCAGCCAATTAAATCACCCCATTTTGGGATGATATACACTTTGCCTTCCTGAATTACGCCCAAATTTCAGAGGGTAAAGTGTAAATCACCTCAAATGGGGTGATTTAATTGGTCCAGACGAGGGAACAGGGACCCCTGGTCCAGAGGATCCGCGCCCATCAAAAGCAAGTAGCTGTGATTGGTACAAGAAAATATCTTTCTCATATTCTTCTGTGTTAAAACGAATGTGGTGGAATAAGTTTAGGACTTTTTTTTTAAGGTTTGTTGTATGTTACCTTTTATGAATGGTTATATCGCATTTATGTCATCAGATTTGATGCCTATTTTTAATCATATGCAACACTTTCTACATGTTTTTAATAGCTTAACCTGAACGAAAGTAATTTTTTGACCTCATGTCATCTTTATGTTCTTTTCTACTTGGTTCACTGAACTTTGATATTGAATGTCAGTTTTCATTTGTTGCCGTGTGAATAATGACAGTTCTCTATCAATGGTGCATACCCTTGGTCATTGTTGTAATTCATAGGTGAATATGAGTGTTATTTTAATGTTTTTGGAAAATAATTATACATAAGGCTATTTAGAAACATTGTTTTGTTATACCAAAAAAATAGCATAATGCATAATTCCAGAATAGCATACACGTTTTATTTTATCATTCTATCACGGCGACACCCCTTAATGCCTCCTGATTTCCACCATATATTCCGTTTCTCTCTCCCTCCACTCATTCTTCCACCTCTCACTCACTTATTCTAATATAAATGCTTGGTTTATATAGGGGGACAAATGGGATGCTCACTATATTGGGTGCCATTGAACGCTCCTCAAATATATATATATGTATATATATGTATGTATGTGTGTGTGTGTATATATATATATATATGATGATGTAATAACTTTTCACATTACTCATATAAAAAAGAAAAAATAGCAGTCAGTCCTATTATGTAAGTTATTATGAACGTCAAATATCATAGTATATTTTATACTGATACAGGCTAGAAGTATATATGAGTTTGCAAATGAAAAACACAAAGACATGCAATACAAAAACACAAAGGCATGTAGGCTTTAGAGCGCCACCAACTGATTACGATACATAATATTACGAATTGTAATATTACGTTTGTATTTAGGGACCAACCCATCAATCAGATGCTGATTTAATCAGTGTAATTATATAGGGCACTGATTAAATCGACAGCATAATTTGGGCATTGATTTAATCAATTAATAAAACGTATTACACTACTTCATGCATATCAGCTTTATAATTTTTTACTTCTCTTCTGTCCTATATATACCCTTGCTTTAGTATTATGTTAGATATGTGAGTGCGCGCGCGCAGTAACATGAAGAGCATTTATTAGCAGTTTTTTCTTTTGTACTTCATCTTTGTTAAGCTTTAGAAAGCCAAAACATGTTTATTTTAATAGATCCAAATGAGCCTTAAGCATAATGTTTATTTAAATAATGAAAGCTGTCTCAGGTATTTATATAAAATTATATTTTTTTCAGCTATCCAACTGCACGACCAAAAAAAAAAATCAACGTATCAGTTTAATGAATTTTACATTAAATTAATGTTAATATAGCAATATATCGTCATAAGGGCAAAATAACAAACAAGTTTGGATTAATCCAACCAAATTGATTGTTACATGAACAAAAAGATGTATTAATAATTTTTTACTACTAATTTGAATGGTTGCCAACTTCATAAACAGGTACAATTCCCAAGAACTAGCCAGTCTAATAAAACAAAAAAAAGGTAGTTTTTTATAGAGAACATCCTTGAAATCATCTTGATTTGAAAACTGTGTTGCATGCTAACGTGCTTGAGTTGGTTGTCATTCCATATCTAAGGTGTATCTATGTTTTTTTCTTTTCCTTTTTCTGTGCAGCTTTTCACGTTAGCTATTATATCATAGGAATTAGGTTCTATGATTTATGTCATGTTATTGCTTATTAGGTTAAAAAACAATTTGTAATGTGTCAGTTATTTGACATGGTACTGCATGGATGTTCGATTGAAGACGGTCGTGCAACTGCGTTAACTGTATAAGGCCCAAATAGCAGTGTTAACATGTAAATATGTTTTTACAAGTAGTGTCACTGCTATTCAATTATGCTTATACCACGCTGCCCATTCATACAATGATTTCAAGTTATAATAAACTTTAACGAGAATTTGCATGATGATTTCAAATTATACTCATACAACGATTTCAAATTATAATAAACTAGAACGTTAATAAAGTAAAAAAAATTAAAGAAACTGGTAGACAAGTAAGCTGATGGTTTTTTTTAAATCTCTTTTACAAAAGAATTAACGTTCCAGTTGAAACAATTTTAAATTTAATTACTGTTAATGTGGTATTGTATCGAAATAAGGACATAATCATAAACATGGAACTGCATGGAAGTTCTATTGAATGCAACTGTGCATGTGCACGGGACTAACCTAGTATATATATATATATATATCATAACGACTATTCTAAATTTTAAACTGGACATAACTTTCAATTTATATTATGAAATCTGAATTTTTCACATTAGTTAGAAAGATATAATTAAATAGATTCTAATATTTCTTGTTTTACTGAAATCTGATTTATTTTGAATTCTGTACATTCATTTGAAATTTAAAATCATATTTTCAAACTACCGCGCCATTTATAGCTCGTTTTATAATTAAAATAAATTTATACGTTCTAACTTCGTTTAAAATAAATTTTTACTCGTTATAATTTAAAATAAATCATTTTAAATATTAAAAATCCATTAAAATAGCTAAAATAAATTTTTTAAATTGGTTCTTAAAATCCGGGTTGTTACATTTGAACTGTCTTGTTTGTCTAATTTATGCATACGTATGTATAAGTATATATGTGTGAGTATATTAGTTAGATCCTTATGTAAATCTAGAAACGAAACCAATCTAGAAACTTAAGTTTTAAAAATCTGTGAGTAAAACACTCTTCTACCCCTGTTTTCATGCAATTTGTATGTGTTCATTTTGATAACATATAAGCGCTATATATATATATATATGTATATGGATCTATGTTAACCAAGTATTGATGTTTTGTTGAATTTAAATGCTTGAAATAGCTGCTATTATTTGAATAATGCTATGCTAAAATAAAAAGACAGAACACAGTAATGCATATAGCTAAAACTTCATTTGGGTTCTCAATTTAGTTAAAACTGTGATTTGATTGTATATTGGATATAGGCATACACATGTGTCTATACGACTTGTTTCATGAACCAAACATAACACTAAATAATGAAAAGAACTTAGAGAAAAACCCAAAAATAAATAAGTGAGCAAATATCGTGAGTACAACACATTTTTTTCACTTTAATATTTATGTTGGTATTGATATAGGTATACATATAGGATATATTTGAATGTATTGAATTTAGTTTTTTTCCATGTCAGACCTGTAAAACAAAGCATGAAAAACTGTTATCAAAACCAATGAACAAATTACAAAATAGCAGTAGTATAGTGTGAGAAAACTCTTCCTTGTTTTCCATTTTAAAACTGTTCTGTTTGTATGGTTGGGCATATACGTGTAGGTATATATGTGTGAATGCATTAAATAGGGTAGTGAAATCTTTATGTCATACTGGAAAGAGAAATATGAAGTTGAATTTGAAAACCAGGGGATAAAACCCATAGTCAGCAGTAGAGCATTTTTGTAAATAAACTATTCTTTAAAACATGTGAATATATTATGGATTTTTCTATTTTATAGTGTAATGTATATGTACCACTGGAGGTGTTATATTGAGCAAATTCAACATTTATACAAAAACTGGAATATTTAAAAGACTAAGAACAAAGAAGAAAATATAATACAATGAGTTAGATACCAGAGAAAAACTAGAAGCATTATGTGAAAGAAACCTCTTTTTCTTATTTAAACTATTACTAATGATGATTGTAGAAAATATAATACAAAGATATATAAGCATATATGCTTTTAAATATCATTATACTTAGCCATAAATTAAACTTAATGGCATATTGGAAACAAAGATCATGAAAATTGAAATAGAGATTGGAACTGTTAGTAAAACCTCTTTCATTTTGAATCACCACTGGACTATCTTTTTGACACCTTGTATATGTATTTCTTTGTTTGTTTGTCATTGTAGTGAAATCAAGTGAAATAGAATTGAATGTATTTGAACCCAGTAATCTTTGAGAGAAAGAAAAACACATCTGTATGTTTTTAACAGTAAACAATTCCACTCCTTACAATTTTAGAAGAAAAAATGCATATCCTTGATGCTAGGAAGTTATATGGTAGAATTCCTTCATGAATAGGATTAGTTCATACTTGTAATGTATATTAAAAATACTTGCAGCTCGACTGATATTATACATGTACTGATAAATAAATATTACTGTAAGGGGTCTAAAAACACATAAAATCCGAACATCATAATTATTCGAATCAGGTATGCTAGCGAGATAAAGAAAGAAAACCATGATTTTTAAAAGCAAATTGGAGATTTTTAGTAATAGGAATGAAGAGAATTTTGGGAAAATCAGAAAGGGGAACTTGGGTCAAATTCCGGCGACGGCATGGATGATGGGTCTTACGGTCGGGGATAGAGAAGCGTTAGGGACCAGGGATGAGGGGAAAATGTCAGATAATTTTTCAGTGGCTTTATGGTTGAGATTTTAAGCAGTATATGATTTTGTGTACTATGATTTGGGTCTAGGTTTTAATCGCGTCGTACGGGCAGATGATTGGATCGAGTGGCGTCAAAATCAGGGTGGAGGAACTCGAAGGTGTGGGAAGTCGAATGGTGGCAGCGGCAAGAGGTCCGATGGTCAGAAACGACCTTGAGAGGTTGATGCGAGGCCATGAACTGGAGTAGGGATTCGATTCTAATGATGGAGGTATGAATTTTTAAACGAGGAGTTTGTGGGGCTGATCGACTGGTCGTTGGCGATGGGGGTGACAAATGCGATTGATGGGTGGTGGAGCGACAAGGGTATGGTCAAGGGACGAGGTGTGCAGGTGCACGAAGATGCACCAACATTTGTATAGAAGAGGAAAGAAAAGGGACGTAGAGGCAATATAGGAGAAAAGAGAAGAGATGGTGGACGGTTAAATGGGAACTAGGCTTCGGCCCAGTAAAGTAAAATTAAAAAAAGAAAAAAGAAAATGGGAGTGGGCCGAAATATAATGGGCCGAAGAAATCGAATATAAGAAAGAAAAGGGAAAGTGAGAAAAAGGAAAGAAAGAGGAAGTGCTGATTTATCGAGATAAATCAAATGGTATTGAAATCTCCAAATTTATCTTATTGTGATGTTTATTAAATAATAACAAGAAATTGTAATATATGTTTGGGTATATAATTAAATAGATCATTTTAATTAAATTGCAAGTTGGGAATAACAAATAAAAACCATCGACATAAATTAAAGTTGAACTTTCACAAATATATATAGTTGTTTATCAAAGTTATAATTACAGAATTTAAATTATTCATTTTAATTTAAATAATAAGGTAATGAAGATTATTCAATCATTTTTCAAAGCTATATAATTGATAAAAATCCAATGTGTTAGAATAAAATCAATAGTGCGTCATGATTTCAGGAAGAAATATGAATTTCACCGATGAGTTAAAAAATTTGAAATAAATATCGATGTGTTATTTAAACTTTATTGATTTAAGTCAATCGTTTTATAATCAAATGATAAATAAGAAAAGAAAATTTATAACAATTAAATAACTTGTTGAACTACCCATAACAACATTCCCAAATGAAATCAAGATGATTAAATAAAAGGAGACCCGAAGGAATGATATTCACATTTCTAGGTGAATAACCGTAGAAACTAATGTTGCAAATGACGATAGTTGTAAGAGGAATTGGGAAAGGAGAATCGGGTAAATCATGTAATGATAAGATTATTTCGAAATTCGGAAAATAAATAGAATGAAGATGAATTGGAAGAGAAGTTGAATTGGTAATCGATTATATCAAAATTACTTTCCTTTTTAACAAAAATTCAATAAATTAATTATTACTTATTTAAAGAAAGGAAATCCCGGACGGATATAATATGTAAATAAATCCTTATCCAAGATTAACCAATATATATATACATACATATATATATATATATATATATATATATATATATATATGATTTATTGAATTTGAATTACCAAATCAGAGATGTTAGATATGTTATGGAAGTTGATTGTCGATTGATCACAAATTGATTGATGTTTGTGTTATAATATGATTGTTCTAACTTGATTAATTTAAACATTGATGTTAACCCATCCTATATTAGATTACTATTTAAATCTGTTAATTGAATCTTATATGTCAAATAAGTTTTATAAGTCCTGATTATCAATTAGGATATAGAAACCAAATAAAACATGTTGATTGCTATTAAGTATCACTTGACACTAAAAGATATTAACGTTATCGTTTAGAAGAGTCCAGAAACTATATTCCACTTTGATTCGATTTATACGGGTCAATACGAGTCAGAGATTATTAAAGACAATTGAAGACGGATTTATGCAAGGGTTGTTCTGTTAACCCTATGTAGAAATTGCCTAAGATGGATTTACATAATAGTGCCTTCGGTTTGTCCAGTCCTAGGACAACTTGTATGGACGAATGTCTGACAAAGTATTTCTTAAGAGTCACATACATTGATTTTTACAAACATACTTTTGTTCGGTGGTGGAGAAGACTCTTCTCTAGCGTAATTTCGGGAGTATTTTTGTAGACGTCAATTAGTGATTTGGCGAATCTGACAATGTGGCATTCAAAGTAAATGATAGCCAGATGTTCTAAAGGTAAATTCTAACCTCAAGCTTCATAACCGGGAAATGACAAAAATTGGGCTGGCAGCATGGCTACGTGGGTCGCTCCCATTAGGGTGTATATTCACCTATCTAGAGAACATTCGTTTCCTTCTTTATTATATTCGATGTTGTCCCTTTTGGGAAACGGTTGTTGATACCAACCATTGGTGATATACATTCGACACACTCAAGCGAAATGAGTGGTCGGTCATGTGTGGGCCGGGTTGCAAGACGTTCTTGTTGAACCCAGTGTATTCCCCTCTAGAGATACACTATTGGCAAGTGGTTCCATACCTTGTCATAGTTGGAATCCACTCTCCATAAGCGCCCGCGGTTTTGTTTGTGTATTATATAGGTGGAGCATGTGATGCAAACGTTCTGCTAGATTTTAATATATTTGTGGAAACCCTAGACATTATTATAATATTAGAATAGTTATGATTTCAAAATGTTTTGGGTTATCGTAAGGTAAAAGCCATCTGTGTTTATGTGTGGATTGGTCTTATGATTATCGTTTCTTTCAAAAGAATTTTTTCCAAGTTAAACAAGCTGTTTAAATCGTTTACTCACATCAGTCCCATGACTGACCTAGAGTTTATTTTCCTATGTTTTCCCTAAACTCTTGGGTGCCCAAAGGCAGTCAAGTAGTTCATGATTTTACAAATATCCTGGAAGGAGCTTGGAGCAAGAGGCTTCGTTGATAGTTATATAGTTTTATTTCCACTGTATTGTATATGTGATGTACTCAGATGATATATGTAAGTACCGATACTATTTTGTATTTCAAATGATGTTATCTACTATATTTTGTTCATTCCGCTGTGAGATTCGCGTTACTCTGATTCTGTTCTTTAGTGTTCTTCTTTTTCTTCTATTCTAATTTTCTATCTCTTCTACTCACCCTCTAACTTCTTTCTTTTAATGACTCGGTAAATTTCTGGTGCTTGGCTAGTCGATATGGTATTTATATCAATAATCAGGATCGGGAATTTGGTGGGTCGTTATAGTGGTATCAGAGCATAAGGTTTAGTAATAACCTTGGCTCTATGGCGTAACTCGGTAGAGATGGGGTTAGTAATACCCTAGATTGAGTTTGAGTGTACATATATGAGCGTGTATTTGTATATTTTATAAAAACTGTTTTATACTGTGATGATAGGTTTGTCGAGTAGTTTAAAATTTCTGGTCGATACAGTCGTCGAATACTGGATCGAAAAGTTTTTCTAAACTCTTGAACAGAGTAATTCGACATAGTATTGTTTTAAAAATCCAGTTAAATGGAATAATTTTACCCAAAATTATATTTTAATATAAAAAGAATAATTTTCTAAAATTATTTTAAATGGATATGTTGATTATTATTATTTTATTTGATAACCAGGTTATAACTTTGAGATGATTATTTAAAACCAAATTAAAATTTGTATAAGTGTGGATATACAAATAAGACAAACCGGAAATTTAATTTAAAATTCTAGAAAATTGGGAAAATTGTTTAAGTTAAACAAGTGGTTTGAAAATTCAAAGGTTTTGAATTTAAAATGAGGTAACATGGGTTGATAAGGAATTCAGATATGGAGTTAAGAAATTAGAACCTAACTGGAAGCTGGTTGAGTTAAAGGATTTTCTGAGTGTTGATCTGATGTTGATTTCGGTCTTCGGGGTTAATACATAGAGGATCATTTTCTTACTAATTTAGGGTTAGGGACTTATAATTATTGAATATTTGAATATATGAATGAGAAATGGAAATGTTTTCTAAATTATAATAACAAATATTTTCGGTTATGAAACTGATCGTGATTGACAATCAATCGCTAGTGTATTAAATGTTTTAATTGCAGTAGAATGTTCTGGTAGGTAAACTGTGTGTTTAAAATACCTTGATTGTTGTGATTATTAGGGAATGACCCATATGTGATTTTGATATAATTATAGGATTTTTAGTGTAACTAGGATTTTCTCGCTATACTTTAATTTCGGGGACAAAATTCTTTTAAGGGGGAAGGAATGTAACATCCCGATTTTTCGACCAATTTTATAATCTTTATATTTAGAATATATCTGAAAATTTAATTCAGTTGAATAATATTTAATTTGAATATTTTACAAAAAATATATAGAATAATCATTGTTTTTAAAGTCATATGTATGCATATGTATGTATATGTATGTATATGTATGAAATGCCGTTTTAACATTTTGTCACATATACATCTTGATTTAAGTTGTTTAAATTTGCATAAACAAATGCATACATGTGTGTGTGTGTGTGTGTATAAATACTTGTGTAAAATTAGTTTTACTTCTTATATAAGCATATGAAAAGGATCATGTCACCTAATTAACTTAATTGGAATTAAATATATGAGAAAGATTTGTTGTACATTGAGTTAATAGGTTGAAATCTACCTTGCTATTATTGACTTAAACTCAGCCTTGTTTTAGGTTCTAAAGGCATGGAAATTGCAGTAGCCTAGAATATAGTGTATAAGGCCTCTAATATCTCTTTGCACATGGGCAGAACACTTATTGTGTACATCTGATGAAATGCATAACAATAAAGCTACCCTGTACACCTTTTTCCAAGTCTATATCATAGCCTTAACAACACCATTTCACTCTCAATCAATATACAGCCCACCTACAAGTGCAGCTATAATCCCTACCATGTAGCATATGAATTATACCTCCTTATGTATTTAAAACTCTGGCCATATATGTGCTAGCCGTAGAAAAGCCTGGAAGATATTCAATGTGTAAGATCTTAAGCCACATCACTTTTCAAATCAGCAGGTCTGCCAAAACTTAAGAACTAAGTTTTATTTTTATAACATACAATGGTAAGACAACCTAGAACCACAAAGCCTTTCCCTAGCCAAGCCTAGTTCTTTTAGCATAATACAATGTCATGATTGTACACAACGAAGCCTGGGATGAGTTTTCACTTTATTAGCCTTAACATTCCATCACTGTACTCACCATTTACAATAGATATACCCCTAAAGTCAATCCCCATCTTTAATCCATAATTTCATATGCAAGTATTAGCCATCTATAAATACACTGTCACGCACACTCACAACTAAAACACAAGTCTGGAAGTAGTAATGGTAGCAAACTGATTATCAAAAAGCCTGGAACCCATGTGCAAGCAGCAAACCATTTTGTGAGCAAACTCTTCCATGGTTTCCCTATTTGAACTGTCTTGTTTGTTTGATTTATGCATACATATGTATAAGTATATATGTGTGAGTATATTAGTTAGATCCTTATGTAAATCTAGAAACAAAACCAATCTGGAAACTTAAGTTTTAGAAACCTGTGAATAAAACACTCTTCTACCCCTGTTTTCATGCAATTTGTATGTGTTCATTTTGATAACATATAAGCTATGGGTTCTCAATTTAGTTAAAACTGTGATTTGATTGTATATTGGATATAGGCATACACATGTGCCTATACATCTTGTTTCATGAACTAAACATAACACTAAATAATGAAAAGAACTTAGAGAAAAACCCGGAAATAAATAAGTGAGCAAATAAGCGAGTACAACACATTTTTCTCACTTTAACAGTTCTGTTGGTATTGATATGGGTATACATATAGGATATATTTGAATGTATTGAATTTAGTTTTTTCCATGTCAAACCTGTAAAACAAAGCATGAAAATCTGGTATCAAAACCAATGAACAAATTACAAAATAGCAGTAGTATAGTGTGAGCAAACTCTTCCTTGTTTTCCATTTTAAAACTGTTCTGTTTGTATGGTTGGGCATATACGTATAGGTATATATGTGTGAATGTATTAAATAGGGTAGTCAAATCTTTATGTCATACTAGAAATAAAAATATGAAGTTGAAAACCAGGGGATAAAACCCATAGTCAGCAATCGAGCATTTTGTAAATAAACTATTTTTTAAAACATGTGAATATATTATAGATTATTCTATTTTATAGTGCAATGTATACGTACCACTGGAGGTGTTATATTGAGTAAATTCAACATTTATTCAAAAACTAGAATATTTAAAAGACAAAGAACAAAGAAGAAAATAAAAGATAGTGAGTTAAATACCAGAGAAAAACTGGAAGCATTATGCGAGCGAAATCCCCTTTTTCTTATTTAAACTATTACTAATGATGATTGTAGAAAATATAATACAAAGATATATAAACATATATGCTTTTAAATATGATTATACTTAGCTATAAGTTAAACTTAATAGCAAGATTGGAAACAAAGATCATGAAAACTGAAACAGATGTTGGAACTGTTGGTAAAACCTCTTTCATTTTGAATCACCACTGAACTATCATTTTTGACACCTTGTATATGTATTACTTTGTTTGTTTATCAGCGTAGTGAAATCACGTGAAATAGAATTGAATGTATTTGAACCCAGTAATCTTTGAGAGAAAGAAAAACACATCTATATGTTTAACAATAAACCATTCCACTCCTTACAATTTTAGGAAAAAAAACCCATATTGTTGATGCTAGGAAGTTATAGGGTAGAACTCCTTCTTGAATATGATTAGTTCATACTTGTAATGTATATTAAAAATACTTGCAGCTCGTCTGATATTATACATATACTGATAAATAAATATTACTGTAAGGGGTCTAAAAACTCATAAAATCCGAACATCGTAATTATTCGAATCAGTTATGCTAGTGAGATAAAGATAGAAAACCATGATTTTTAAAAGCAAATTGAAGATTTTTAGTAATAGGAATGAAGAGAATTTTGGGAAAATCAGAAAGGGGAACTTAGGTCAAATTCCGACGACGGCGCGGATGATGGGTCTTGCGGTCGGAGATAGAGAAGCGTTAGGGACCAGGGATGAGGGGCAAAATGTCAGATATTTTTTCAATGGCTTTACTGTTGGGATTTTAAGCAGTATAGGATTTTGTGTACTATGATTTGGGACTAAGTTTTAATCGCGTCGTACGGGCAGATGATTGGATCGAGTGGCGTCAAAATTAGGGTGGAGGAACTCGAAGATGTGGGAAGTCGAATGGTGGCAGAAGCAAGAGGTCCGATGTTCAGAATCGACCTGGGGAGGTTGATGCGAGGCCGTGAACTGGAGCAGGCTTTCGATTGAAATGATGGAGGAGTGAATTTTGGAAGGAGGAGTTTGTGGGGCTGATCGACTGGTCGTTGACGATGGGGGTAACAAATGTGACTGATGGGTGGTGGAGCGGCAAGGGTATGGTCAAGGGGCGAGGTGTGCGGGTGCACGAGGATGCACCAACATTTGTATAAAAGAGGAAAGAAAAGGGATGCAGTGGCAATACAGGAGAAAAGGGAAAAGAGGGTAGACTGTTAAATGGGAACTGAGCTTCGGCCCAGCAAAGTTAAATATAAAAAAAAATAGAAAATGGAAGTGGACCGAAATATAACGGGCTGAAGAAATCAAATATAAGAAAGAAAAGGGAAAGTGAGAAAAAGGAAAGGGAGAGGAAGTGCCGATTTATTGAGATAAATCAAACGGTTTTGAAATCTCCAAATTTGTCTTATTGTGATGTTTATTAAATATTAACAAGAAATTGTAATATATGTTTGTGTCTATAATTAAATAGATCATTTTAATTAAATGGCAAATTGGGAATAACAAAAAAAACCATCGCCACAAATTAAAGTTGAAAATTCATAAATATATATATTTGTTTATCAAAGTTATAATTATAGAATTTAAATTATTCTTTTTAATTTAAATAATAAGGTAATTAAGTTTATTCAATCATTTTTCAAAGCTAGAAAATTGATAAAAATCCAATGTGTTAGAATAAAATCAACAGTGTGTCATGATTTCGGGTAGAAAGACGAATATCACCGATGAGTTCAACATTTTGAAATAAATATCGATCTGTTACTTAAATTTTATTGATTTAAGTCAATCGTTTTATAATCAGATGATAAATAAGAAAAGAAAATTTATAACGATTAGATAACTTGATGAACTACCCGTAACAATATTCCCAAATGAAATCAAGATGATTAAGTAAAAGGAAACCCAAAGGAATGATATTCACATTTCTAAGTGAATAACCGTAGAAACAAATGTTGCAAATGACGATGGTTGTAAGAGGAATTGGGAAAGTAGAATCGGGTAAAACATGTAATGATAAGATTATTTCGAAATTCAGAAAATAAATAGAATGAAGATGAATTGGAAGAGAAGTTGAATTGGTAAACGATTATATCAAAATTACTTTCCGTTTTAACAAAGATTCAATATATTAATTATTACTTATTTAAAGAAAGGAAATTCCATATGGATATAATATGTAAATAAATCTTTATCCAAGATTAACCGTATATGTATATATATATATATATATGACGATTTATTGAATTTGAATTACCAAATCAGAGATGTTAGATATGTTGTGGAAGTTGATAGTCGATTGATCACAAATTGATTGATGTTTATGTTATGATATGATTATTCTAACTTGATTAATTTAAATATTAATGTTAACCCATCCTTTATTAGATTACTATTTAAATCTGTTAATTGAATCTTATGTGTAAACTAAGTTTTAAAAGTCCTGATAATCAATTAGGATATAGAAACCAAATAAAACATGTTGATTGATTGCTAAAGTATCACTTGACCCTAAAAGATATTAACGTTATCGTTTCGAAGAGTCCGAAACTATATTCCACTTCAATTCAATTTATACAAGTCAATATGAGTCAGAGATTATTAAAGACAATTGAAGGCGGAGTTATGCAAGGACTGTTCTGTTAACCCTAGGTGGAAATTGCCTAAGATGGATTTACATAATAGTGCCTTCGGTTTGTCCAGTCCCAGGACAACTTGTATGGACGAATGTCTGACAAAGTATTTCTTAAGAGTCACGTACACTGATTTTTACAAACGTACTTTTGTTCGGTGGCAGAGAAGACTCTTCCCTAGCGTAATTCCCAGAGTATTTTTGTAGACGTCAATTAGTGATTTGGCGGATCTGACAATGTGACATTCAAAGTAAATGATAGCCAAATGTTCTAAATGTAAATTCTAACCTCAAGCTTCACAACCGGGAAATGACAAAATTCGGCCAGGCAACATGGCTATGTGGATTGCTCCCATTAGGGTGTATAATTACCTATCTAGAGAAAATCTGTTTCCTTCTTTATTCTATTCGATGTTGTCCCTTTCAGGAAACAGTTGCTGATTCCAACCGTTGGTGATATACATTCGATACACTCAAGCGAATTGAGTGGTCGGTCATGTGTGGGTCGGGTTACAATATGTTCTTGTTGAACCAAGTGTATTCCCCTCTAGAGATGCACTATCGGCAGGTGGTTCCATACCTTGTCATAGTCGGAATCTCATCTCTAATAAGCGCCCGCGGTTTTGTTTGTATATTATACAAGTGCAGCGTGAGATGCAAGCGTTCCGTTAGATTCTATTTTATTTGTGGAAACCCTAGACATTATTATAATATTAGAATGGTTATGATTTCAAAATGTATTGGGTTATCGTAAGGTAAAAATTGTCTGTGTTTATGTGTGGATTGGTCTTACGATTGTCTTTTCTTTCAAAAGAAATTTTTAGTAATAGTTTTATTTCCGCTGTATTGTATATGTGATGTACTCTAATGATATATGTAAGTACCGGTACTATTTTGTATTTCAAATAATGTTATCTACTATATTTTGTTCATTCCGCTGTGAGATTCGCGTTACTGTGGTTACGTTCTTTTGTGTTCTTCGTTTTCTTTTATTCTAATTTTCTATCTCTTTTACTCACCCTCTAACTTCTTTCTTTTAATAACCCGGTAAATTTCTGGTGCTTGGCTAGTCGATATGGTATTTATATCGATAATCAGGATCAGGAATTTGCTGGGTCGTTACATCTTATAATCGTTAGAAAGATATTATTAAATAGATTCTAACGTTTCTTGCTTTATCAAATTCAGACTTATATTACATTCTGTATATTCATTCAAAGTTCAAAACTGAATTTCCAAAGTACCGCGACGTTACAAGTTCGTTTTAATTAAAATTTAAATTCTTACGTTCAAACTTCGTTTTTAATTTATTCTAAGTCGTTAAATTTTCAAAATAAATCATTTTAAACATTTCAAATCCAATAAATAAGTTAAAAATCAAATTTTAAATTGGCCCAATAATGTGGGTTGTCACACAAGAAGACCCTTCCTGTACAAGAGAAACGATATATACCGATGAAGCTCCCAACAGCCGCTGACGGATCGTTAAATTATATCTGCCTACTTCCAATGTTTGATCATTTTATGGCAATTTTTAAATAAAATATACATTTTTTGAAACCATTGGAATTTGATCTATCTTCAACCGTTACACACCGTCAGAAATTTCGATCTACCAGCCCCAACCCGAGACATAATGTTCATTTCTCAAACCCATCATTCTAACACCCTAAAATTTTCTCCTCCTCCTCATCCACGACGTTGGCTGCCCTACTTGCCTCCATGGTCATCTCAAACCTCGTCAATCTCTGCTCTTATCACCTCCAACCTCTTTATTCACCCATAATCAGTTTTTATTCCTAACCTTAATTAGTGTGAATTAGGTAAGTTTGTGTTAATCCGATAATCTAGTTGTTTGTATTGTCTCGTTGGATTTCTGATATAGTGTATTGAATGTTAATTGCTATTGTTGTCCTCTAAATGTCGAGAATACTAATTTGTTTAGTTTGTGTGACAATTAATTAATTTGTATATGTTGATTATTAGGGCTTCCTGAGTTATTCAGTGTTGATGAGCATGGTTTAGTGTATGTGTTTTGTAAAACGATAATTAATTTTGTGTAATAGTTAATTAATTATAATTTTTAATAAGTGTATATGCAATGAAATGGTGTATTTAGTAGTTTAATTTAATTAACCGTTAATTAATATTCATAAAATCAATTTTTCTAAAAAGTATATAGCATGTAATATATTATATTCATAGGATCCTTAAAGAGATTCTGGTCCCGTCTGATAAGTATTGCATATAAATTGTTAAATGGATATTCATTTTTGCCAAACAACGAACGTCCATATTCATCATATATAGTATTTATTGGATTTATGGACAAGTTACAAATCACAATAAAGTAATTACATTGCGTAAATCATATCATTTTAGAAGATTCATAAAATTTTGATAGCACTTTCTTTATGTTTATTGTGCACACACATTTGTATATGACTTAGGGAACAAAAGCGAAATACCGCTGAAATTTTATTAAATAGTTTAAAATGAAATGATTTAGGAGATGTAACTACTATTGTGTTTTTAATGACAAGTAGGAAGCAGTAAAGTAGAAAACAATAAAGTAGGGTTATGGTTTAAGGAAAAGTATATAATTGAACTGAATGTTAAAGTTAAAAATAATAATATTATATAATAATCAAAACATTAAACTGTAGTCTGTATTTGAATTGAAAAATTAAATGTTGGTATTTTTAAATTTATATTATTTATGAGAATTGATTAATTATTTTACCGATCGAAGCTAGATGTATCATCACTGAAGGGAACTTGAAGGCTTAATAATTGAACATCTATATAATAGTGTGCATGTATTTATTGATTTATCTTTAACTAATAATGAAACAACAAAGAAATCCATTATCCACACGGTAGGTGCAAATTGTTGAAGCTTTTGCTGCTGGATATGGTTGGAGTACATTTTCTTCAGTACTGTTTTGTATCAAATTATTTGGTGTGGGATCGTCATGGAGAACCCGTATCACATAATCATATATAGTTAGAGGAGGCGATGAATAACAACATTGTTACGATGAAACATATAGAGGATTTGGTGGTAGATGCAACACATTCTATATTCCCGACTGGTGAACTTGTCGATGACGATATTAATGTCGAAGAAGAACCAAATATTAAAGCAAAAAAATATATGATTTATTGGACTTTGTTAAGAAACTATTTTGGAAAAGTTGCATAAGCGACACCCAATTATCAGTAATTGCATAATACAATGCGATGAAATCAAATATTAACTCATAGAAACCAGATTTGCAGCCGTTGTACAAGCTGCAAAATTACATATGTCTCCCAGTAATATAATGTGCGCAAGTCGTTATAAAGTTAAAAAAATTATGTCAGCTTTCAGTTTACCGTATCAAAAAATGGATACATATTTAAATGGTTGCATGTTGTTTTAGAAAGAAACTATCATTCTTAAGAATTGTAGAATATGTAGCCAAAAAAACTACAAATCAAGAAAGAAGAAGTAAAGGAAGTCTCGTACAAACGTATGCACTATTTACCTATTACTTTTAGATTTCAAATGTTATTTGCACATTATGTTATGGCACATTGAATGAAATGATATGACGTGAAAATGAGGGAAGAAGGTATATTAACACACTTAGTTGATGGAGAAGCATGGAAACATGATGATAAAAAATATCACTTTTTGTGGGGAAAAGCAGCAATTTTAGGCTTGGTCTATATACAGATGGATTTTACCAACTTCTAAGTTTGGTTCGAAATATTCATCTCGGTCTATAATCGTTATGCCTTATAAATTACATTCATGAATGTACATAAAAAACCCTACATATGTCTCTTAATATTGTCATCACTGGCTCTAATGATGTCATAAAAGGAATCAATGTTCATTTACAATCGTCGATTAAAGATTAAAACTCATTGGGATATGAAGGAGTTGCAACAAACGATACTAAAAAAAGAATTTTTGTATGTTTGCTTATTTGTTTTGGACTATTAGTGATTTTTCTGTATATGTAATGCTTTCAAGCTGGAGTACAGCTGGTTTCCTAGCTAGTCTTATTGCATGAAGGAAATACAAGCATTTTCTTTGCTGCATGGGAAGAAAATTTTATGGTTTGATTGTCATCGATGTTTTCTCAGTAATAATCATCATTTTAGACGAGATAAAACACTATATCTATAGACGCGAGACTTTGCTACCATCAACGGAAGCGAATATAAAATATATATATATATATATATATATATATATGTGTGTGTGTGTGTGTGTTTGTGATGTGTGCGTGTGTGTATGTGTTTGTGATGTGTGTGTGTGTAACAACCCGCTCATTCGATGATAATAGATTTAAATATTTTATTTAAATATATCGTCGTGTCCGATGTATCACTCAAAATATCGTTTTTCAATAAATGATAAAATAAGGATTCAGGAACACTTCCATTGAGTCTGGATCGTCATTTACATCCTCTTTGACTATAAGCGTCGACACATTCGGAGTTAGGTAAAATTTGGTCGTTTTCTCATTTGATTGTATGACCAAAATATCACTTTTTGCATACGGATGAATTTGGACTCGAAACCACATCCATCGAGTTCAAAACGTCGTTTAGGAGTTCGAAAAGTATAAACTTTGATATATTCCGAGCTTCGGAAATTTGGCACTTTGGGTTGGGTCTTGGTTGAGCTAGCCTAGCTCACCATATAACCCCAAATCATCCTCCTTCTGTACATTCATTCTGTGACACCCCATCTCCATTAAGGACATGCACAAAGGGAATGCCTTAATTTTGTTAGAGCGTTTATTGTGAATAGAACAGAAAAGTAAACAACGTAACGACCCGTATTTTTGGCCGTCAAATATTTAATTCAATTTATTATTTTAAATATTATATTGGGAATATTAATGGATTTTAATATTTAATCGTTATTTAAAACGAAGTTTGAACGCTTTAGTTTATATATAATATAAATAGAGCTTGAAAATGGCGTGCAGTTCACAATATGGAGTTTTGAACTTCAATCGAATATACAAAATCCGATATAAGTCGGATTTCTGTGAAACAAGAAACGTTAGAACTGTATTGATGATAATTTTCATATGAAAGAGAAAAATCCAGATTTCATGTTATAATTTGTTATTTATGGCCAAATCAAATTTTAAAATAGTCGCTGTGAAAAATCGTTATTTAAATATCGGCCTTTAAAATGGCCATTTTGCAAACGGTCTCTGTTTCCGACGAAATCAGTTTCATTAGAACCGTATCGTTAAATTATTGTACGGTGTTAAATGGCATGGCAAACCAATCTCGTATGTGACCACGGTAGCTGTAAACGCCCATTAAATTTCTATAGCGTGTAATTAATTCAATACAGAGATATTTGAATGTAACTAGAACATACGATCAAATTAGGCCACGAAACCAGTTCCACTGAGTTCGTATCGTCGATTAGAGTCAGGATAGGTATATAGTTTGTTATTTTTGAAGACCGAATAATTGGGTGTCCAAAATGGCAGTGCGGTGCGCGTAAAAATAGCCTACTGGGGAAACAGTCTCAGAATGCGACGAAACTAGTGCCGTTGGGTTCGTATTGAAGAATTAATATGGGATTGCAAGGTTTCAAGTTGATTTGATTTATCAAGTGATCGTGAAAAAATTATATGCGTGTTTATTTCTGGTTTTACAAAGGAAATTTTTTCATACGACCTTGGATTTCGACGAAACTTGTCCCATTGGGTCCGGAATACCTTTTTATTCTAAGATTAGCATTTTTATCAGTAAACAGATGTCAATTGTGGTTAGTTTTACGTGTCACTTCAGTGTGAAGTTTCGTTAGAAATAAAATATTTATATATCCTCATTATATAAACCAAGAAAATCTACCGTAGACATTTAAATTAGAATCACGTGCCAAATAGCTGTTGTTTTTCCTTGCGCATCACACTCTCGATACCTTAGCTGCCAAATTATCTTGTACCATGTGAACCAAGTATTTTATTGGAAACCTCCCAAGCAACAGCTACTCTAAAATTCCAGTTGCAGACCTATATACTATTCCTTGCTTCCCACGGAATTCTTTCCTACAAAACCACTCCTATTCTCTTCATGTTTTCGTTTGTTTCAGATCTATGGAGAACCGCATCTTCCATCCAAAAATAAAAAAATAAAAAAAGGAAAGCCATTCTCGCGTACGACATGAACACACTTGAAGCCATGAATGACCATCACTCGTTTTTCCGCAACCCTTCTACAGTATTGCAATAACTTCGAAAATCCGAGGTCCCGAATAGCAGTGGTGGCGGCGGATGAGAGATCCAGATGGACGGTAGATGAGTGAAGGCGGAGCTGGGTGATGCTCCGGCGGCTGGAAGGACGCAGTTGCGTGGTATGGTGGTGGACGTTAGTGAAGTGGTGAAAGATGGGAAGTTCGATGAACGAAGGGACTGGGGGTGTCGACTGGTCTGAAGCAGGAGATGGGCGGAGCAGAGAACATGAAGTGGGGGAGTTTGCGAGTAAACAACAAGTTTCTAAAGGAAGTGAAGGGTGAGCGTCCATGCATGGGTGGGGGATTGTTTTCTCATCAGTGGATGAAGACGTAAGTTATAGAAAGGGAGATGAACAGTGTGAAGAAAACAAATATAACATGGACTGTTAACTTTCGTAAGTGTTTAATTAAATTTAATATTCCTCATCTTAGTTTAACCTGGCTAATTAAATTTATAAGCGTGAGTAACAAGGGTTGGCGCTGGGTGTATTTTGAGGGATGGACGTTGGTGAGGAGCGGTGTGATCTGTTCGGATGAAGACATTTGTGCGGTGGAGTAATGTTTGAAAAGGAGCAGCAAGGGATATCATGGGATGAGAACGGTATGTTTTATGGTAATAGTAATAACAACGTAATTAACTATTAACTTATAGTCCAGACATTTAGCAATTACTTAAATAATAAAATGTGGTCATTTTGAGTATACTCGGTCTAATATTCTTGCATATCAAAGAGACAAATCAGCCTAGCTATATATATATACTTCTAAAAGTGCCTGATTTGGGATTAATTCATCTTTTAAATGTATGAATGTAACGTGCCTTGGAATAGTTTCAACATGGCCTTTGTATTAAAATGCTTAACCATGTTTTAAACATTAATATATTTTGAAGGTTTATTGTTTTAATAAGTAAATAATAACGTATAAAAGTTATAACGTATGGTTATATCATCAGAACATAACGAAACAAGGGACGTCGGAGCCACAGTGACAAGTACATTACGATAAGGCTGGTTAATCAGAATTGAACGCAGTTGGGAGCTTGTAAAACAAAACGTTTTTTACATCGAATGAAATTCTAGGTGAGTTAAACTCACTAAGTTTTCTCATTTATATTTTATATAAATTGGGTTTTTATTTTTTGTTCTTTGCTTACCAATGGTTGACCGTTTGTTAATTATATATTTATTTGCTGATTTAACTGATGAAATTAAACCGTCATTTAATTTCATTGAAATACCAAATCGTTATTCTAACGATTGGTTCCAATAAAGGTAACTTACCTTATTGGTCACGTTTAGCAATAAACGTGTTTTAATGGTTTGAATTGTTTGAATTCTTTGATCTATTTGAATTCTTTGATCTATTTGAATTATTTGAACTGTTTGGGAATAGCCGTTTGTATACATGGAAGAATAGGTTGGAGGGATCCAACGGGGTTCCTCAAATATATTATTTATTTTCATATTATCATATGAACTGTCATGATTGGGTAATTGATTTTAGTAGTGATCATTGACTGGAAAGTCAACCAGTGTTGTGTTTTAACCAATGGGCTATATTGGTTGAGTAATCGACAGTAAATGGCCTAAAAGTAAACTGTTTTGTTTATATTGGTTTACTGTCAGGTGAACTGATAGAACCGAAGTTATAAAATTTATTTTATAACTAGAGATAGATTTTTGAAATACATTACTTTAGTTAACAAAGGAATTAACTACCTCTACAGTATTTAATGACCTAAGCAAATCATTATTTTAATTAATAATAATTTAGTGAATTACTTTATAATGGAAATTCATTTAAAAGTAATCAAAGGTGAAATGAAATCCATTGAGTTGGTGAAAAGGAGTCGATGAATCGGTTTTGTTTAAAACCTGAGTTTTATAACAAAGTTATAAAAGAAATTTTTTAGCGAATATTATTGCTTAAAAAAAATGTTACTTAATTATTTAAATTAAGTAAAATGAAATTTAGAGAAAAAGGGTTTTATCATAAACCAGAGTTATATAAAAGAGATATGAGGTGTTATATCGTTAATTCTAAATTAACGTTACTTAAAGATGGGATTTGAGTAAAAGTGGGCAATTGAAATGAGAATGTCGAGCGCGAAATGGTTGAAGGGAATTGGTAAAGGTGAATTGGTAAAAGAAATGGGTCATCGGAGTTTGTAATCAAATTCAAATTTTAAATGAAATTGTCTAAAAAGGGAAAAAGGTTAAAAGTGATGTTTATAAAGAAGTTACTTAATTATTATATCCGAGAAAGAGATTTTCAAAATGATAAAAAGGTTTATGAAACCGTATTTTTAATGAAATAGTTAAAGGGAATTTGAATTGATATTAGATTAAAATATTGGATTTGGGATTACAACTTATATTTATCTTTAGGTATGAACGTTGTTGATCAAGGTCTGAGAGGTAATTAAATACCACAACTTGAACGACAGCGGGAGTATCTGAAGGTGATATTAGTTGTAATGGTAAAAGAGGATAGTAATGAATAAAAGATATGGCGTAATGTTGTTATATATATATACATATATAAGTGGAATTGATTTCCTAATATTATATGATAATGTGGTAAATGATTTGAAAGTGAAAATAGACAACTGAATATGATATAGGATTTTCCTAAGAAATTGAATTGGTTTAAAGACGATTCTTATGTTAAATAAGAAGCGAAACCATATTTATAAGATCGAAAGATTTAAGAGTTTGAATTTGCATTTGTTTTTAATTTAAAGGCCAAGTGGTGCTAAATACTGAACCAGTGAACTCACTGGATTGTCATGATTGAAACACTGATTATTTTGATAGTTAAATCACCGACTATCAAATATGTCCAATACGATTGTTGGTACGGAAAGACCGGGATCGAATATATATTTGAAAACCATTCCGACCAACCAATACGTGGAGATATCAGAAGACGGTCGAGATGGAGCATTGAAGACCGTGGATCTTCATTAAATGAAAGAACCGCTAATAATCTCTGGTTAGCTCCCAGAGATGAACTGTGGTTCTGTCGTGGCTGGAATCTACGGGTTGCAAGGACTTCTCGCTACTGATCCATGGGGTGATTCCTATATTGGATGCAGTAGGAGAATACCTTCGGTTCATCCTGTTCCTGGATGACTTGAATGGACGGAAGTCTGACAGAGTATTCCCAAAGGAATTACGTACGTTGATTTCTTCGAATGTACCATAGTTGGTGGCGGAGGACGATGGTTCTCTTAGCTTAACCACTAGAGTATTTTTGTGGACGTCAATTAGTGATATCTGGCGGATCTGATGATGTGGCATTCAAAGTGAATGGTGGCCATGTGTTGTAGAGGAAATTCAAAACCTCAAGCCTCACAACTGGGAAATGACAAAAATCGGGCAGGTAGCATGGCTATGTGGGTCGCTCCCATTAGGGTGTATAATCACCTATCTAGAGAAATTCCTTTTGCTTCTATAATCTATTTCGATGCTGTCCCTTTTCAGGAAACGGTGGTTTGAGCCCAACCGTTGGTGATATACATTCAATACACTCAAGCGAAATGAGTGGTCGGTCATGTGAGGGTCGGGTTGCAAGACGTTCTTGTTGAACTCAGTGTATTCGCCTCTAGAGATACACTATCGGCAGGTGGTCCCATACCTTGTCAAGGTCGGAATCCAATCTCCAACAAGCGCCCGCGGTTTTTGATTGTATACTATATACGTGGAGCGTTAGATGCAAGCGTTCCACTAGATTGTTTTTTACTTGTATTTAGACATTATTATAATATCAGAAAAGATATTAATTTCAAAAATATTTGGGTTATCGTAAGGTAAAAACCGTCCATGTTTATCTGTGGATTTGGTCTTACGATTATCCTTTTCCTTTGAAAAGATTTCGAACTTTAAAATCCTGTTGGATGACATACCCTTAATACTATGCGAGTTTTACTCACTCTGGTTCACCAGACTGACCCGGTGTGTTGTAAATGCTCGGGTTAGCTCGGGGTGTACAGGTTCAGGTTATCGAATGCTGTGAAGAGACGAGCTGGAAGAGTCCAGACGTAAGATATTATATAGCTACTATTCCGCTGTGTATTGTATCTGGAACAGATTTTTATAACTGTCCATAGATGTTGATGTACTATGATATTGTAAGTATTTTAAAGCTCTCAGTAAAGATTTATTTCTATATTATATTTTGTTCCGCTGCAATGTGAGACTCTGATTCTGTGTTGTGTTGGTTCTTCTTCTTCTTCTATTATAATATTTCTTTCTTTCTTATCTCACCCTCTAAATTCTTTCTAATAACGTACCGGTGTTTGAAAGGTTTGCATGAGTTACGGTAAAGGTATATATGTCGATTTTCGAGGCCGAAAGCCCCTGTTCGTTACAGCGGTATCAGAGCTATTGGTTTAGTAATAACCTTGGCTCTGTGGCGTAACTTTATAGAGATTTGGTTAGTAATACCCTAGATCGAGATTGAGTGTGTATATATATATATATATGTGTGTGTGAGAGCGTATTTGTGAATTTTATATACAAAGGTTTTGTATTGTGTTGTTGATCGGTTCAAGTGTTGAGAAGCATTGAACTGACAATGGATACAATATTTTTTTGAAAAGTGGGTAAATGAAATAATTTTATCCAAATGATATTTTTGTATAGAAAAGAAGTAATTTTCTCAATTTATTGCGATGGTGTATTTGATGTGTTTGTCGATTTGGACCAATTCGTATTTGATTAAGAATTTGAATTGAAACTTAACTTGGTTAAATGTTAATATATAATAATGATATTGTTACTGAGTTAAATAAATTTGAATTAAATGAATAATAATCAAATATGTGAAACCAATGAAAAATACTAATATTGAATTAATTTCAATTGATCTGGTTGATTTGGTTGTGTATTGGTTGCTGAATTGTGAATTGTTTGTTGATAGTTTGTTTGAATGGGATAATCAATGATTTAATGAAGTTGAATAAATTTCAAACTAAGTAAATAAATTCCAGTATAATTAAACTGGAATGAAACTGCATATGAATTGGAATTTACAATTTAAACCTGTATTTAGGAATGAATTGATGTTATGTGTGTGATTTTGAAATTATTATGATTATACTAGTTGATTGGTGAAATATTATCTCGGTATTTCATATATCTGTTACTAATATGTGAATTGAGTTGAGTACAGGTGCCAGATGGCTGAGCAGATTGATATTGGTTGAGAAAATCACATATACATTGAGAAAATATGCTCAATAGCACTCGTAAAAGGTACGCCTACGCGAAAATATAAAATTTTGGGGTTTTGATTTTTTTTCCGACCGTTGGTCGATGTATATATATTATTTGTTCCTGCGATATCGCAGATGTCACTCCGTGCAGGGGTGACTCTACCGAATTTTTCCGGGAATTTAATGTGTTAGAAAATTTTCGAAGATTTTTGAAAAATATTTATTTATGATATCGAATCAGTTTTTTATTTGTAATAAACTGGATTTGGGAATAAATGGGTTTGTAACTTTCTTTCTTACCTTAGCAATTTCGAGGACGAAATTATTTTAAGGGGGGAAGAATGTAACGACCCGTATTTTTGGCCGTCAAATATTTAATTTAATTTATTATTTTAAATATTATATTGGGAATATTAATGGATTTTAATATTTAATCGTTATTTAAAACGAAGTTTGAACGCTATAGTTTATATATAATATAAATAGAGCTTGAAAATGGCGTGCAGTTCGCAATATGGAGTTTTAAACTTCAATCGAATATACAGAATCCGATATAAGTCGGATTTCTGTGAAACCAGAAATGTTAGAACTGTATTGATGATAATTTTCATATGAAAGAGAAAAATCCATATTTCGTGTTATAATTTGTTATTTATGGCCAAATCAAAATTTAAAATAGTCGCTGTGAAAAATCGTTATTTAAATATCGGCCTTTAAAATGATCATTTTGCAAACGGTCTCTGTTTCCGACGAAATCAGTTTCATTTAGAACCGTATCGTTAAATTATTGTACGGTGTTAAATGGCGTGGCAAACCAATCTCGTATGTGACCACGGTAGCTGTAAACGCCCATTAAATTTCTATAGCGTGTAATTAATTCAATATAGAGATATTTGAATGTAACTAGAACATACGATCAAATTAGGCCACGAAACCAGTTCCACTAAGTTCGTATCGTTGATTAGAGTCAGGATAGGTATATAGTTTGTTATTTTTGAAGACCGGATAATTGGGTGTCCAAAATGGCAGTGCGGTGCGCGTAAAAATAGCCTACCGGGGAAACAGTCTCAGAATGCGACGAAACTAGTGCCATTGGGTTCGTATTGAAGAATTAATATGGGATTGCAAGGTTTCAAGTTGATTTGATTTATCTAGTGATCGTGAAAAAATTAAATGCGTGTTTATTTCTGGTCTTAAAAAGGAAAAAATTTCATACGACCTCGGATTCGACAAAACTTGTCCCATTGGGTCCGGAATACCTTTTTACACTAAGATTAGCATTTTTATCAGTAAACAGACGTCAATTGTGGTTAGTTTTACGTGTTACTTCAGTGTTGTTTTTCCTTGCACATCATACCTTGGCTGCCAAATTATCTTGTACCGTGTGAACCAAGTATTTTATTGGAAACCTCCCAAGCAACAGCTACTCTAAAATTTCACTTGCAGACCTATATACTATTCCTTGCTTCCCACGGAATTCTCTCCTATAAAACCACTCCTACTCTCTGCATGTTTTCGTTTGTTTCAGATCTATGGAGAACCGCATCTTCCATCCAAAAATAAAAAAATAAAAATAGGAAAGCCATTCTCGCGTACGACATGAACACACTTGAAGCCATGAATGACCATCACTCGTTTTTCCGCAACCCTTCTACAACATTGAAACCAAAGCAATAACTTCGAAAATCCGAGGTCCCGAATAGCAGTGGTGGCGGCGGATGAGAGATCCAGGTGGACGGTAGCCGAGTGAAGGCAGAGCTGGGTGATGCTCTGGCGGCTGGAAGGACGCAGCCGCGTGGTATGGTGGTGGACGTTAGTGAAGTGGTGAAAGATGGGAAGTTCGATAAATGAAGGAACTGGGGGTGTCGGCTTTGGTCTGAAGCAGGAGATGGGCGGAGCAGAGAACATGAAGTGGGGGAGTTTGCGAGTAAACAGCAAGTTTCTAAAGGAAGTGAAGGGTGAGCGTCCACGCATGGGTGGGGGATTGTTTTCCCAGCAGTGGATGAAGATGTAAGTTCTAGAAAGGGAGATGAACAGTATGAAGAAAACAAATATAACATGGACTCTTAATATTCGTAAGTGTTTAATTAAATTTAATATTCCTCATCTTAGTTTAACCTGTCTAATTAAATATATATGCGTGAGTAACAAGGGTTGGCGTTGGGTGTATTTTGAGGGACGGACGTTGGTGAGGAGCGGTGTGCTGTGTTCGGATGAAGACATTTGTGCGATGGAGTAATGTTTTAAAAGGAGCAGCAAGAGGTATCATGGGATGATAACGGTATGTTTTATGGTAATAGTAATAAAAACGTAATTAACTATTAACTTATAGTCCAGACATTTAGCAATTAGTTAAATAATAAAATGTGGTCATTTTGAGTATACTCGGTCTAATATTCTTGCATATCAAAGAGACAAATCAGCCTGGCTATATATATATATACACACACACACACACACACACTTCTAAAAGTGCCTGAATTGGGATTAATTTATCTTTTAAATGTATGAATTTAACGTGCCTTGGAATAGTTTCAACATGGCCTTTGTATTAAAATGCTTAACCATGTTTTAAACATTAATACATTTTGAAGGTTTATTATTTTAATAAGTAAATAATAACGTATAAAAGTTATAACGTATGGTTATATCATCAGAACAGAACTAAACAAGGGACGTCGGAGCCACAGTGACAAGCGCAATACGATAAGGCTGGTTAGTTAGAATTGAACGCATTTGGGAGCTTGTAAAACAAACTGTTTTTGACATCGAATGAAATTCCAGGTGAGTTAAACTCACTCAATTTTCCCATTTAAATTTTGTATAAATTGGGTTTTTATTTTGTGTGATTTGCTTACCAATGGTTGACTGTTTGTTAATTATATATTTATTTGCTGATTTAACTGATGAAATTAAACCGTCATTTAATTTCAGTGAAATACCAAATCGTTATTCTAACGATTGGTTCCAATAAAGGTAACTTACCTTATTGGTCACATTTAGCAATAAACGTGTTTCAGTGGTTTGAATTGTTTGATCTGTTTGAATTGCTTGATCTATTTGAATTCTTTGATCTATTTGAATTATTTGAACTGTTTGGGAATAACCGTTTGTATACAGGGAAGAACAGGTTGGAGGGATCCAACGGGATTCCTCAAATATATTATTTATTTTCATATTATCATATGAATTGTCATGATTGGGTAATTGATTTTAGTAGTGATCATTGACTAGAAAGCCAACCTGTGTTGTGTTTTAACCAATGGTGTACCATTGTTGAGTAATCGGCAGTAAATGGCCTAAAAGTAAACTGTTTTGTTTATATTGGTTTACCGTCAAGTGAACTGATAGAACATAAGTTATAAAATTTATTTTATAACTAGAGATAGATTTTTGAAATATATTATTTTAGTTAACAAAGGAAATAATTACCTCTACAGTAGTTAATGACCTAAGCAAATCATTATTTTAATTAATAATAATTTAGTGAATTACTTTATAATGGAAATTCATTTAAAAGTAATCAAAGGTGAAATGAAATCCATTGAGTTGGTAAAAAGGAGTCGATGAATCGGTTTTGTTTAAAACCTGAGTTTTATAACAAAGTTATAAAAGAAATTTTTTAGCGAATATTATAGCTTAAAAAAAATATTACTTAATTATTTAAATTAAGTAAAATGAAATTTAGAGAAAAAGTGTTTTATCATAAACCAGAGTTATATAAAAGAGATGTGAGGTGTTATATCGTTAATTCTAAATTAACGTTACTTAAAGATTGGATTTAAGTAAAAGTGGACAATTGAAATGCGAATGTCGAGCAAGAAATGGTTGAAGGGATTTGAAAGGGAATTGGTAAAGGTGAATTGGTAAAAGAAATGGGTCATTGGAGTTTGTAATCAAATCCGATTTTTAAATGAAATTGTTTAAAATGGGAAAAATGTTAAAAGTGATGTTTCTAAAGAAGTTACTTAATTATTATATCCGAGAAAGAGATTTTCAAAGTGATAAGAAGGTTTATGAAACCGTATTTTTAATGAAATAGTTAAAGGGAATTTGAATTGATATTAGATTAAAATATTGGTTTTGAGATTACAACTTATATTTATCTTTAGGTATGAACGTTGTTGATCAAGGTCTGATAGGTAATTAAATACCCCAACTTGAATGACAGCGGGAGTATCTGAAGGTGATATTAGTTGTAATGGTAAAAGAGGATAGTAATGAATAAAAGATATGGCGTAACGTTGTTTTTATATATATATATATATATATATATATATATATATATATATATATATAAGTGGAATTGATTTCCTAATATTATATGATAATGTGGTAAATGATTTGAAAGTGAAAATAGACAACTGAATATGAAATAGGATTTTCCTAAGAAATTGAATTGGTTTAAAGATGATTCTTATGTTAAATAAGAAGCGAAACCATATTTATAAGATTGAAAGATTTAAGAGTTTGTATTTACATTTTTTTTTAATTTAAAGGCCAAGTGGTGCTGAATACTGAACCAGTGAACTAACTGGATTGTCATGATTGAAACACTGATTATTTTGATAGTTAAATCACCGACTATCAAATCTGTCCAATACGATTGTGGATATGGAAAGACCGGGATCGAATATATATTTGAAAACCATTCCAACCAACAAATACGTGGAGATATCATAAGACGGTCGAGATGGACCATTGAAGACCGTGGATCTTCATTAAACGGAAGAACCGCTAATAATCTCTGGTTAGCTCCCAGAGATGAACTGTGGTTCTGTCGTGGCTGGAATCTACGGGTTGCAAGGACTTCTCGCTACTGATCCATGGGGTGATTCCTATATTTGATGCAGTAGGAGAATACCTTCGGTTCATCCTGTTCCTGGATGACTTGAATGGACGGATGATTGACAGAGTATTCCCAAAGGAATTACGTACGTTGATTTCTTCAAATGTACCGTAGTTGGTGGCGGAGGACGACGGTTCTCTTAGCTTAACCACTAGAGTATTTTTGTGAACTTCAATTAGTGATATTTGACGGATCTGATGATGTGGCATTCAAAGTGAATGGTGGCCATGTGTTGTAGAGGAAATTTTAAACCTCAAGCCTCACAACCGGGAAATGACAAAAATCGGGCAGGCAGCATGGCTATGTGGGTCGCTCCCATTAGGGTGTATAATCACCTATCTAGAGAAATTCCTTTTGCTTCTATAAATCTATTTCGATGCTGTCCCTTTTAGGGAAACGTTGGTTTGAGCCCAACCGTTGGTGATATACATTCGATACACTCAAGCGAAATGAGTGGTCGGTCATGTGAGGGCCGGGTTGCAAGACGTTCTTGTTGAACCCAGTGTATTCGCCTCTAGAGATACACTATCGGCAGGTGGTCCCATACCTTGTCAAGGTCGGAATCCAATCTCCAACAAGCGCCCGCGGTTTTTGATTGTATACTATATACGTGGAGTGTTAGATGCAAGCGTTCCACTAGATTGTTTTTTACTTGTATTTAGACATTATTATAATATCAGAAAAGATATTAATTTCAAAAATATTTGGGTTATCGTAAGGTAAAAACCGTCCATGTTTATCTGTGGATTTGGTCTTACGATTATCCTTTTCCTTTGAAAAGATTTCGAACTTTAAAATCCTGTTGGATGACATACCCTTAATACTGTGCGAGTTTTACTCACTCTGGTTCACCAGACTGACCCGGTGTGTTGTAAATGCTCGGGTTAGCTCGGGGTGTACAGGTTCAGGTTATCGAATGCTGTGAAGAGACGAGCTGGAAGAGTCCAGACGTAAGATATTATATAGCTACTATTCCGCTGTGTATTGTATCTGGAACAGATTTTTATAACAGTCCATAGATGTTGATGTACTATGATATTGTAAGTATTTTAAAGCTCTCAGTAAAGATTTATTTCTATATTATATTTTGTTCCGCTGCAATGTGAGACTCTGATTCTGTGTTGTGTTGGTTCTTCTTCTTCTTCTATTCTAATATTTCTTTCTTTCTTATCTCACCCTCTAAATTCTTTCTAATAACGTACCGGTGTTTGAAAGGTTTGAATGGTCGACATGAATTACGGTAAAGGTATATAAGTCGATTTTTGAGGCCGAAAGCCCCTGTTCGTTACAACAAGACAGATAAATATATTGGTACTTGGAAAGTAAAAATAACAACTTTTATTGCAGCGGGGAAATAGTTTGGTTTCATCACATCAAAAACCAACTACAAAACCAAATACACTTATTATCCATCTTGACAAATAAGTTCTGAGTACATAAAATAAAAGACATAACCTCAACATAAAATAGCCATAAATAAGATAGATTGAACTTTACTTCAGTAATCCAAGCAACTTCATAAAGAAAGAGATAAAGCTTTCCAAATCAAGCTCCACTAGTACTAGTCCCACCCTGAGCACCTGGGGGGGGGGGGGGAGAAAGGAAGAAAAGAGGTGGAAAAAAGGGGTCAGACATAAAGTCCGGTGGGTGCCATAACTTTAACAATATAATCATTAAAATAACTAGGATAAGGCATAAGCTGGTAATAAAGGAAATGACTGTGAACAAATGGGCATGACAGAGCAAACAAAGGAAATAAGATGAACAAAGATAACGTTAAAGGCACACCTAATCACTATAAGATAATTACTACATTGCACCACACCAAACACCCTAAAAGTTGATCCCCTCCTACTAAACTTAGTAATCATAATAGTAGTTTCGTGTACCCCTAGCTGTCTACATAGGTGCCACCTGCCCCTATTTCCACTAGGGGTACCCACTACCCCTATGCGATCGGATTCCTAACTCGTAGATACCCGTGCTGGTCCCATAGTGGGGTGTATCATTCCCCAAAGTGACAACCCGATACCACTAAAGATGCACGGCTTATACCTACACGATGCAACAACGTCTTACCTACCAGCCCGGGCCCACACACGCACATAACCCCGTTGGACTTGTGTTGCCACCGCTAACCCGTTTTGACCTCTTACAATCAAACCCAATACGCATGTCCCGTCCTCGACTTGGGTCGATCCCACAAAGATAATTAATGGGTTACTGGTCTGATAAGGGCCCCCATGCCTGACACAAGCTTCCCACCTATGCTTGGTCCCCTTTAGTACATCCCACTTAACCCTTTCTTATTCATGTCTTCTTACATGTTTCAACTTGGTTAAGTGTTTCTAATCGTATTTCACAAGACACCCAAGGCCTCCCACTTAACCCCCATGCCCCACCACATGTTTATCTGGCTAAGTGTTACTTAATTCATTAGGACCGTAACCTTGTAAAGACCTCCCACATTAGACTGACATTTGCGGTTGTTGGATTTGCCGGGCGGGTCCGGGCAGTCTTATACCGCAAAAGAGCCTTACCTCGTGTCTTTACAATCGTCACGCATTTAATTCGTGCCTTTGACCTCTCACATTAGACTACCGTTTGTGGTTGCTGGATTTGCCGGGCGGATCCGAGTAGTCTTACACCACAAACGAGTCTAACCTCGTGTCTCAGGCGGTTAATTATTACATATCTTTATTTAACTCCAAAGTGGATTAATATCCCTATTCAAATTTGTCAATAAATTCCAAATATACTTATGTCCATAATTGCCTCCTAAATTATGTCCATTTATTTCAAGTATGCAAATTTTACCAATTATTGCCTCAAATTAATTGTATGCCTTTTAAGGCCATTACATGCCAATTCTCAATATGTGTATATTCAATATTACCCCCATCGTCCCCACGTTGTTCGTTCGCTTATCATGACATATATATATTAGACTAGCAATCAGTCTAACACATAAAAGGGAAGAAACATCGCAAATTTGCATAACACACAAAATGGATCTAACTTACAAATAAGGATTACAACATATCTTGCATAAACTTTGTATTGTCATGAATCTAAACATAGACCTAAAGGTGTGAACTTGCAGGTATGAATATAATTTTCACCCAAACTTGCATAGACCATAGTCACAAACTTGCATAAAACTATGTATGTCATAGATCTAAACCTAAAGGTGTAAACTTGCATATATGTGAATCCAGTTTCTACCTAAACTTGCATATAGTCATTTTACTTGGTTCATATGTAAGCTTGTGTACGATTCACATAAAAACTAGCACATAATCTACACCCAAACTTGCATATAAAATGATGTCAAACATGAATCAAGTTGAACATAGGTGATTGGGCATATACAAAGGGATCCACAACAAAAACTATCATTATGAACAATTAGCATATATTCACAAAATATCACATTTTTCCAATGTTTCACAAACATAGCCATATAACCCAAATTATAACTCAACCTAATTAACTTATTAATTATCTTATTAAAGAAATTGAACTCACAACTCAAAGAAGGTCTTGAGTTCTAGGATCTGTGTTCTGTAGTTGAATTAGCTCGCCTTTGAAGTAGACAAATTCGTTGTTGTTGTTGTTGCTATAGACTTGAGTTGAATTGAGTTGATTAGCTTTTCTTTGCTCCTAGTTGGTGGTGGCTATTCTAGGTTGCGGGGTGATAGCATGAAGGCCATGGTTCTAAATTTTTTTATTAGGTTTAGGGTTTGAGTCCACATGTGTTTATATAGAGAATAGGATTAATTTAGGCCATCCGATCAACCTAGAAGCAACCTGAACCATCCAAAAAGCTAACTCAGCCCTAATGACTCAGCAGCAGCTCAGAATTGGGCTTAATTCAAATCTGCCCGAGGGGGGTAGGTCGACCCCCAGGCCGACCCCTAGGTTGACCCTCAGGTTGACCTATAGGGTAGGTCGACACTATGGTCGACCCCTTGGTCGACCTGGACTGGGGCGGGAAATTTCCCACCCTGCCCGGTTCTGAGTCTGAATTCGTTTTTGAATTTAAATTTGAATTTCTGGAAAGTTCCGATAGCCACAACTTCTTCATACGAAGTCCAATTTACGCAAACTCGGACTCTATCTCAACCAGAATTCCGAGACGAACACAATGGCATAATCGTTTCCCTTGATTCTCACATTTAAAATTAATTATTCCTCAATTCATTAGTTTAATGTTAACAGAAAACACGGGGTGTTACATTCTCCCCTCTTTAAAGGATTTCGACCCCGAAATCTTCAAGTTACAAAGAATACATATCCTACCATCCAATCGTCCATTTACTCAACCATCAAACATAGGCATCCATTGTCCTTAAAAGACTTCTAATGATTTCATGTTTATTTGCACAGTGTGTGTACATGTCCGTATCTAATGCAAAATCAGGCGGTCTACTGATTCAGTTGACCTCCTTAATGCAAATTATGATAGTGCCATGCGTCCATTATGTATGCAAAAGATCCCTAATGATACATATTATTTCTACATGCGTGCACAACCATTCATCCGAATGCATCATCCATATGATAACACAACCATTATACATCCACTAATCTAAATAAGCACACATTTATATGCAGTATGAAAGTGATTGAGCCGATCTAGTGCCTAATGAGTGTGTATATGCATCCACGAGCAACCACTAGCAAACACTTGCATCCACTAGCATCTATCAATCCTAACATGTTTCAAATACATGTTTACATCCATTGGTCTCTACCTAAAGATAAAGAATATGACCGAGGAGATACACTAAAAAGGTAGATACAAGCTTGAATAAACTTAAGGAAAAAGAGATCAAAGATGTACCCTCAAAAAGAAAAGGACAGGCTACACGTATTTTGGCCTCAGTCTCCCAAGTCGCGTCTTCCTCGGCGTCGCTCCATTGAACTTTGACAAGCTTAACTTCATGGTTGCATAGCTTTTTGACTTCCATCCCCAAGATACGAGTTGGAACTCTCCTCACAGTCGCTTCTCGTTCCACTTCGACTTCCTCTTGTATGCTTGGCTCCACAACTTCTGCCAACTTATGTAAGCACTTTCATAGCTGAGAGACATGAAAAGCATTATGAACTCCAGCCAGTCTTTCAGGAAGCTTTACTCTGTAGGCCATTGTCCGAATCCTTTCGATGATCAGAAATGGTCCTACAAATCGTGGTGCCAACTTTCCTACATACCCAAAGCGGATGACATTCCTCAAAGGAGATACTTTAAGTAACACATTATCCTCAACCTCAAACTCAAGGTCGGTCCTTCTCTTGTCTGCGTAGGATTTCTGTCTATCTTGGGCAGTTTTCATTCTCCTTCGTATCAAGTCCACTTTCTCTGAAGTCTCTCTAACCATGTCCGGCCCAAGTATAAGTTTCTCTGTGGACCCCCACCAACAAGTTGGTGATCGACATGGCCTTCCATATAAAGCTTCGAAGGGTGCTATGCCTATAGTGGCTTGGTAGCTATTGTTATAAGCGAATTCCACCAAAGGGAGATGATCCTCCCAAGATCCTCCAAAGTCAAAAATGCACAGTCTCAAAAGATCTTCCAGTACTCTGTTGACAATCGGTTTGAGGGTGGTAAGTTGTGCTTAAACATAGCAGTGTGCCTACAGCCTCTTGCAAACTCCTCCAGAACTCGCTTGAAAAGATAGGGTCTCGATCACTCACTATGCTGGAGGGTATCCCATGGAGTCGAACTATCTCCTTAAGATAAATGGAGGCTAAAGACGAGGCGGTCCTCTTACTTTTGACAGGTATAAAATGAGCGCTTTTCGTGAGCCTGTCCACTATTACCCAAATACCGGTATTGCCCCTCCTTGACCTAGGCAACCCATCAACACATCCATCGAGATGCTTTCCCGTTTCCATTGCGGAACTTCTAGAGGATGAAGCAAACCACGAGGCTTCTTCGGCTCCGCCTTGACTTGCTGGCATATCATGCATTTCGAAACAAATTCAGCTACATCCCTTTTCATGCCATTCCAAATGAAAACTCTTTTGATATCTTTATACATCTTGTCTCCACTGGGGTGTATGGTCATCTTGGAATGGTGTGCTTCTTCCAGAACCATCTTCACCAAATCTCTTGCTTGTGGGACGCATAGTCTTCCATCCTGTCTCAACCAACCCTTATCATCAATGGAGTATCTACTAAGGTGACTAGAAGTCTCTCCCCTAATCAGCTTATCTATCACATCAACTAACTGAGGGTCTTCACGTTGCGCGGTTCCTATTGAGTCCAACAAAGTAGGCCGCACCTCTAGCATTGCCATCAAGCCAGTCACATAATCAACATAAGGTCTAAAATCAAAATTTGCTATGTACTCCAAACTTTGCCTTTCTACAAAATGAGGACTTAAGGTCAGCTTCTTTCTACTTAAGGCGTCTGCTACTACATTGCCCTTGCTAGGAGTATAGGAGATCTCAAAGTCGTATGAGGCAAGAAACTCTATCCATCTTTGCTGCCTTAGATTGAGGTCTTTCTACGAGAAAAGGTACTTCAACGATTTATGGTCAGTATACAATTCAAATTTCTCACCTAAGAGATAGTGGCGCCAAGACTTAAGCGCAAAAACGATGGCTGCTAACTCTAGATCGTGGGTTGGATAGTTTTTCTCATGCACTTTCAACTGCATTCCACCATAAGCTACTACCTTCCCCCGTTGCATCAAAACAGCGCCTAGTCCTGTACCGCATGCATCTGTGTATACCGTAAACATCTTGCTCCCATCTGCTAATGTCAAAACTGCGGCTGTTGTCAGAGCCCTCTTCAACTATTGGAAAGTGACTTCGCAATCCAAATCCCAAGTGAAAGTCAGGTTCTTCTTCGTTAACCTTGTAAGTGGAGCTGAGATTTTTGCAAAGTCTCTAATGAACTTGCGATAAAAGCCCGCTAGTCCAAGAAAACTTCGGACTTCGGTTGCATTCTTTGGAACCTTCCAATCCTGGACCGCAACTACTTTTGCGGGGTCCACAGCTAACCCTTCTTTGGACACCACATGCCCAAGAAGTCTTACTTCTTCTCTCCAGAAGTGGCACTTGGAGAATTTTGCTTTTAACTGATGTGCACGGAGAGTATCCATGACTTTCCTTAAATGCAAAGCATGCTCTTCCTCATTCTTCGAGAAAATCAGAATATCATCTACGAAGACCACCACAAATTTATTGAGAATTTCCCGGAACACTCTATTCATCAAATCGACAAAATAAGCAGGTGCATTTGTCAAGACGAAAGGCATGGCGAGCCATTCGAAGAAACTTTCTGAGGTTCTGAACACGGTCTTATCAATGCTATCTTCAGCCACTCTTAGCTGATGAAATTCGATAGCCAGATCTAATTGGGAGAAAATGGTTGCACCTACAAGCTGATCGAACAAATCGTCTATTCTTGGCAGTGGGTGCCTATTCTTATTGGTCAGCTTGTTTAGCTCCCTATAATCAACGCATAGGCGAAGTGAACCGCCCGCTTTGGTTGCGAACACCACTGGAGCACCCCATTCAGAAATACTCCGCCTTATAAACCCTTTTTCTAGAAGCTCCTTAACTTGCTTGCTAAGCTCCTTTCTCTCCATTGGTGCCGTCTATCTAACGGGTGAAGCAACGGGTTTTGCGTTATCAACTAGATGTATGCGGAAGTCTATCTCCCGCTTCGGAGGCAAGCCCTCTACTTCCTCAAAGACATCCGAGTATTCACGGACCACTCTAACAGACTGCAAATTCTCAACAGACGCGTCAAGCGATTCTAGATAACTTAGCATAACAGAATTCATGGGATTACAAGAGATTTCGAGAGTATTGCCCAAGCGAGTCATAAGCCTAACCTCTCTCTTTTCACAATCTAGGACGGCTCCATTACTGGATAACCAATCCATGCCCAGAATTAACCCATAGCCCGTGAAGCCAAAAACATAAGCATCACATCTAAACCCAACACTAAGTATAGAAATTTCCAAATCCAAACAAATCATCGACAAATAGGCTGAGCTCCCAATTGGATTTGAAACAACTAAGGGATCCTCTACTATACTGGTGTTTAGGTGTAGTGACTCAACTAAAGCAGTAGATATAAAAGAGTGCGATGCACCAGAATCAAAGAGTGTGCGAACAAGATGATCAAAAAGATAAACTAAACTTTCAACGGAAATCGCTATACCTCGTTCTTGCAGCGGTGGGGCCACGAGAGCCTGGACCTGCTCCCTTGCCTGCCCTGGTGCCATGAGAGCCTGAATCTGCCCTCTAGAGGTAGGCCCTGCCCTCTTCCCTTTCTTTGGGCAGTCCTTAATCAGATGTCCTGCCTCGCCACAGTGGAAACAACCAGTCTTCTTCTTCTTCCTATAGTCTTTGCTCAGATGGCCTGGTGTCCCACAGTTAAAGCATCTTTTCTTTCCCTTGCCATTGTTGTCTTTACCACCCTTCTTGTTCTACTGTTGCTGTTGTGGTTTCTTTTGATCCCCTTTCTTCTCAGGTGCCTTATTAGCATTGGCGCCTTTCTCCTCTTCATGCACGAAGCGCCATGTCAACCAGTCTCTCAAAGGTGGCCCCCATAGGGATGTGGGTCATAGATAAACCACGTTGCAGCTCGTTCATACCCTCAACAAATCTCAGAGCCTTCTTTTCGGGTGTATTCTCCAAGCCCAAGCCAAATCTCGCCAACTGATTGAACTTGTTGATGTACTCTTTCACTGATATATCTCCCTTCCTCAATGCCAAAAACCTTTCCATGTATAAATTCTCATCGGTCCGTGAGAGACTTTTCCTTAAACCTACGCCTGAAATACGGCCATGTATCAACTGGACGCTCCCCATTAGTGACCTCCCACCAAAACAAGGCCTCATCCTTCATTAACCAGGCAGCTAATTGGACCTTTCTTCCATCTTCTACCTCAAAGATTCCAAACAATCCTTCCACCTCCTTTAGCCAATTTCGAGCTTCAAAAAACGTCTTCGACCCATGAAAAGGTTTTCTGCCCATTGCCCGAAAGTCCTTGCATATCTTTGCGAAAGTATCAACACGGGGAGAAGGAGGAGGAGGAGCATTTGATGGGCCTGCGACATTGGCCCTAGCTTCCAGATACCTTCTAAACCATCCTGGTATCGGTATCCCCTCGGGTATCTTGGGAATTCCATACATGCTGAAAAGAAAATGAAGAGATTCAAACGGAGAATTCGAAAGAATAATATATGGCTCTTGGGGGTTATGTTTTTAAAATAATCCTTTCTCTTGAAAATACTCTCCTTAATACGTATTTTTGAAAGTATCCTTTATGAAAATGCTTTTTGAAAAATAGTTTTTCAAAATATCTTATCTGTTCTGGTAACCTTCAACTCTGATACCACGTGTGACACCCCATCTCCGTTAAGGTCACTCACAAAAGGAATGCCTTAATTTTGGTAGAGCATTTATTGTGTATAGAACAGAAAAGTAAACAAGACAAATAAATATATTGGTACTTGGAAAGTAAAAAAAAATAACTTTTATTGCAGCGGAGAAATAGTTTGGTTACATCACATCAAAAACCAACTACAAAACCAAATACACTTATTATCTATCTTGACAAATAAGTTCTAGTACATAAAATAAAAGACATAAACCCCAACATAAAATAGCCATAAATAAGATAGGCTAAACTTTACATCAGCAATCCAAGCAACTTCCAAAAGAAAGAGATAAAGCTGTCCAAATCAAGCTCCACTAGTACTAGTCCCACCCTGAGCACCTTGGGGGGGGGGGAGAAAGGAAGAAAAGAGGTGGAAACAAAGGGGTCAGACATAAAGTTTGGCGATTTCAAAAACTTTAACAATATAATCATTTAAGTAACTAGGATAAGGCATAAGCTGGTAAATAAGGAAATGACTGTGAACAAATGGGCATGACAGAGCAAACAAAGGAAATAAGATGAACAAAGATAACGTTAAAGGCACACCTAATCACTATAAGATAATTACTACATTGCACCACACCAAACACCCTAAAAGTTGATCCCCTCCTACTAAACTTAGTAATGATAATAGTAGTTTCGTGTACCCCTAGCTTTCTACATAGGTGCCACCTGCCCCTATCTCCACTAGGTGTACCCACTACCCCCATGCGATTGAATTCCTAACTCGTAGATACCCGTGCTGGTCCCATAGTGGGGTGTATCATTCCCCAAAGTGACAACCCGATACCACTAAAGATGCACGACTTATACCTAGACGATGCAACAATGTCTTACCTACCAGCCCGGGCCCACACACGTACATGACCCCGTTGGACTTGCGTTGCCACCGCTAACCCATTTTGACCTCTTATAATCAAACCCATGTATAATCGAATCACCATGTTGTTCATATGTTAGTTTGGGTACCTTGATTCATATGATAAATCATAAGTATGTATGCAAGTTTAGATTTTTATTAAGACATGAATCATATGCAAGTTGGGGAAAATTATATGTATAACCTTATATGCTTCATGACATCTATTTTAGATCTAAAGTTAGGCTATGACATGTGTGAGTTATATGCCAAATTCTACATCCTAGTTTACATGTTTAGATGTAAGTTTATACCATTGTTATGTTGCATAAATCACATATGCAAGTTTAGATGAATACATGTGTTTGAATATGAATCATGTTATGCAAGTTTGTGGTTACTACCTATGCAAGTTTACACCTTTAGATGTAGATCTATGACATGCATGATTTATGCAAGTTTGTGACCATTATCCCAACAAGTTCACACCTTTAGATTTTGATCTATGACATATGTTGTTTATGCAAGTTATAACTTTGGCCTATGCAAGTTTTAAATGTAGAACATCATTCACACATGCAAAGTTCACCCCTATGTTTAGATCTAGTTTTAATTATATGTATTTTGTTATGTTTTCTCTTTATTCCATGAGTTAGACTATTCGAGTTTAATGTATATTTTACGTTAAACGAGCGAACGTACAATATGGGGGTAAAGGGGATAATATGAAAAGATTTAATTGGCATAAATTCCTTAAAAGGCATAAATAAATTGTGATGAAATTGGTATGATTTTACATACCATAAATAGATGGACATAATTGAGTCAATTATGGCCATAGTTAAATTTGGAATTAATTGATAATTTGAATAGGGAAACTAATTCAAATTGGGGAATGATTAATTAGGAATAATTAATCGTCTAAGACACGAGGTTAGGCTCTTTTGTGGTGTAAGACTGCCCGGACCCGCCCGACAAATCTAGCTGCCACAAATGCCAGTCTAATGTGGGAGGTCTTACGCATAAATTAAATACGTAACAATTGTAAAGACACGAGGTTAGGCTCTTTTGTGGTGTAAGACTGCCCGGACCCGCCCGGCAAATCCAGCTGACACAAATTCCAGTCTAATGTGAGAGGTCTTTATGAGGTTACGGTCTTAATGAATTAAGAAACACTTCACCAAATAAACATGTAGTGGGACATGAGGGGGTTAAGTGGATGCCTTGGGTGGCATGTGGAATCTAGTGGGCGCCTTGGATGGCATTGGAAATATGATTAGAAACACTTAACCAAAATTGAAACATGTAAGTGAACGTAAATAAGAAGAGGGTTAAGTGGGATGTACTAGAGGGGACCAAGCTTAGGTGGATAGCTTGTGTCAAGTAATGGGGGCCTGTTTCAACCAGTAACCCATACGTATCTTTGTGGGCTCGACCCAAGTCGAGGACGGGACACGCATACTGGGCTTGACTGTAAGAGGCCAAAATGGGTTAGCGGTGGCTACGCAGGTCCAACGGGTTCATATGCGTGTGTGGACCCGGGCTGGTAGGTAAGACGTTGTTGCATCGTGTAGGTATAAGCCGTGCATTATTTGTGGTATCGGGTTGCCACTTTGGGGAGTGATACACCCCACTGTGGGGCCAGCACGGGTATCTACGAGTTAGGGAGCTGATCGCATGGGGGTAGTAGGTACACCTAGTGGAGATAGGGGCAGGCGGACCTATGAAGGCAGCTAGGGGTGCACGAAACTACCAATATCATTATTTAGTTCTGTAGGCGGGATCAACCTTAGGGTGACTAGTGGTGGTGCAGTATAGCAATTATCTTATAGTGTTGGTGTAGTTTAGTAATTATCTTATAGTGGTTTAGGTATGCTTTAACGATATCGTTGTTCATCTTGTTTCCTTGTTTACTCTGCCATACTCAATGGTTCATGGTCATTTCCTGATTTTCCAACTTATGCCTTAGCCTAGTTACTTTGGTGATTATATTGTTAAAAGTTATCGCACTGGTTAGACTTTATGTCTGACCCCCTTTGTTTCCTCCTCTTTTCTTCCTTTTCTCCCCCCAGGTGCTCAGGTTGGAACTAGCACCAGTGGAGCTTGATTTTGGATAGCTGTGCTTCTTGCTTTTAGAAGATTGCTTGGATCGCTGAAGTAAAGTTCAGCCTCTCTTTTATTTATGGCTATTTTGTATTGGGGATTATATCTTTCAATTTATGTACTTTGATTTAGTCAAGATGGATATTATGTACTTGGCTCTGGTTTTGATGATAATCAAACATATGTATTTTCCGCTGCAATGAAATAAAGTTTTTAATTCTTCAAGTACTGTTTATATCTGTCTTGTTGTTAAGTTTCTGTTCAATGCTCACTTAAAACGCCCCATAGAAGTTAAAGCATTCCCTTTGTGAGTGACATTAATGGACGTGGGGTGTTACAATTTGTTCGAAGAAAGAGTTATCGAATAAGGTTATTCGAAGAAGAGAATTAATCGAATATTAGTTATTCGAAAAGAGATTATCGAATATTTGTTATTCGAAGAGAGATTATCGAATATTAGTTATTTGAAAGGAGTTATCGAATATTAGTTATTCGAAATAAGTTATCGAATATTAGTTATTCGAAAGGAGTTATCGAATATAGTTTATTCGAATAGAGTTAAAGGAGTTAATCGAATATAGTTTATTCGAATAGAGTTAAAGGAGTTAATCGAATATAGTTTATTCGAATAGAGTTAAAGGAGCAAATCGAATATAGTTTATTCAAAAGGAGTTAATCGAATATAGTTTATTCAAAAAGAGTTAATCGAATGCAGTTTATTCGAAAGGAGTTAATTGATGGGAGTTAATTGATTGGAGTTAATCCAATAGAGTTAATCGATTAGGGTTAATCAAATAGGGTTAGTCCAATAGAGTTAATCAAATAGAGTTAATAGAATAGAGTTAATTAAATAGAGCTAACTAATAAGAATAAATCGATTAGAGTTAGTCGAATAGTGTTAATTGAATAGAGTTAATCGAATATGGCTATTCAAAGAGAGATTATCGAATAGAGATTTATTCGAAAGAGAGTTACGTAAGGAAGTTTGTTAAAGGTTTAAAAGGTGAACCTTGTCTGTTTCGAAGTTAGAAATGTTGTTCAGTTAAGGTCTGAGAGGTAATTATACCCCAACTTGATTGACTTCGTTTTTAACTAAGGAATGGTTAAGGTTCGACAATGAAGATTGGTTAAGTGAATTTAGTTAATGAATGTAAGATTTTGAGTTAGCATAGCGATGTTTTATTTAAACATCTGTTTTAAACCAAATGTAGGAGTTTTGGAAATGTTTTCCAAATAAGAATCAGAAATGTTTTCTAATATAGAAAATAAGAAATGGAAATGTTTCCATTGTTAATAACATATATTTTCTAAATTTAGAAAATAAGAAATGTTGAATATATGGAAACAGGAATAGGGAACTGGATAATTGAGTGACAAATTAAATTAAAGTAGGATTGATGATTTTCTCGGTAAGATTTCCTTTTGGAAACACGACCGTTGTTTTCACATGTGTTTTTCTTTGATAGTTAACTCACCCACTATCGAAGTTTTTGACCATTTTTCCGTTGTCAAAACGGAGAGACCGGGATCAGATATATTATCTGAAAACCAATCTGTATGGCGTTAGTGTTGCGATCAAATATGAAGATAATTGATGATGGAGTTATGCAAGGGCTGTCCTATTTACAGAATAGTGCCTTCGGTTTGTCCAGTCCAAGGACGACTTGTATGGAAGAATGTCTGACAGAGTATATTTAATAGATCGCGTATGTTGATCTCTTTAAATGTATGTACGTTGGGTGGCAGAGGAATTCCTTTCTCTTAGCTTTGTACCCGTTGTATTTTTGGGGAAATCAATTTGTGATTTGGCGGGTATGACGATGTGACATTCAAAAATATTAAATGTGTAATCTGTCAGAGATAAGCATGGTCTCTAGCCTCACAACCAGGAAATGACAAAAATCGGGCAGTCAGCATGGCTATGTGGGTTGCTTCCATTAGGGTGTATTATCACCTATCTAGAGATATTCATTTCATTCTTTAATCTATTCGATGCCGTCCCATTCGGGAAACGGTTGCTGATCCCAACCGTTAGTGATATACATTCGATACACTCAAGCGAAATGAGTGGTCGGTCATGTGTGGCCGTGTTGCAAGATGTTCTTATTGAACCCTGTGTATTCCTCTCTAGAGGTACACTATCAGAAGGTGGTTCCATACCTTGTCATAGTTGGTAATACGTTATCCAATAAGTGTTCGCGGTTTTGATTGTATACTATTTATGTAGAATGTTAGATGAAAGCGTTTCTGCTAGATGAATATTGTATTGTGGTTGATAGATACTATCATAATATCAAAAGAATTTTGATATAAAGACTATTTTGGATTCTCATAAGGGAAAAACCCATTCAGTTATACGGCGTGGTCTTATGAAATATCGTTAATTGCTCAAACTGTTTTACTCACACCAGTCCCATGACTGACCCAGAGTTTGTTTTGTTTTGTTTTCCCTAAACTCTTGGGTGCCCAATTTTGTACGCGCAGTCAAGTAGCCAGGATTTTTTAGATATACTTGGAGATCTTGGAGCAGGAGGCTTCAGGATTATATAGCTATAGTTATTTCTGCTGTGTTGTAAGTGTTGTACTCTGAAAATGTCACTGTATACATATACTGATTTTATTTTAAGGATATGTTATCTATTATATGTTGTTCGTTCCGTTGTGATATTCGTGTTACTCTGATGTTGTATGTTCTTCTTCTTCTTCTATTCTAAGTTTCTATCTTATCTATTCTCACCCTCTAATTTCTTTCATGGACTATACGGTATTTTCAATGCTTGAATAGTCGACATAGTGTTGTATGCCGATATCCAGGATCGCAAACTCCCCGGGTCGTTACAGTGGTATCAGAGCTGAAGGTTAAGTAATCACCTTGGCTCTGTGGCGTAAATCCGTAGAGATGGGGTTAGTAATACCCTAGATTGAGTTGAGTGTATATAGATGAGTGTGTACTTGTTATTTGATATTAAAAAATGTTTTATATTGTGAAGCTTTATTGGTTAAGTTGTTTATGGATTTTGGTCGATCAGTTAGATCCACTGTATCGGTAGGAGTTTATAAACACTTGTATACGATAAACCGACATGATATGTTTTGAAAAGAGGGTAAATGAAATAATTTTACCCAAATTATATTTTGATATAAAAAGATGATTAATATTTGAAATATTATCATATATTGGATATGTTGGTTGTGATATAATCAAATAAGATAATAAAAGTAAAATGGTTATGTAAATAGCTAATTAGAATTCATATAAGTGTAATATATGAAATCAGATGAATTGAATATTAATTTAAATCAGAATTGAAATTGAAATGGAGTTGGATTAAATATATGAGAAATTTGAAATCCTGGGGGATTTTAAATTGTTCACGAGTATTGTGAAAGATATTTTGAAATAAATTTCAAAATGGAGATATTTAAAGGTGATTTTGAAAAGTGATATAGTATTGAACTCACTTTGATAAATAAATTCTGATGATGGCAGCTGCATCATCAGTGTTCATTTTTGAGTTGTTGAGTGATAGATTAATACCAAAGATTTTGTTTTTAAATTGTTTTGAGGAAATAAGTTGTCCAGGAATTCAAAGCTTTTGAATTGTTATTATGATTTCAAATTGATTTGAAATAAAAACCCAGGAATTTAAAATTTTAGAAAATTAAATTTAACTTATGAAGTTAAATAGGATGAGATGGTAAAAGTAAATAAATTTGAATTTAACTTGAGATAGGTTAAATAAAACTGGAATTAATCAAAGAATAATCTAGAATTTGGATGGATAAGCTAAGAGTTTGGAATCGAGAATAGAACTCAAGTTTGAAATAAAATTCGATTTGAATATACGTGAATGTTCGGGTTCGAGGATAAAATTGATTGGAATAATATTGGTGTATGTTGAATTGGTAACAAATGCGAAGAATATAATGATATGCCCGACAAAAAGGTACAATTTATATTTCATATTGGGTATGAGATTTTATGAGCTGAATTGGCAAGCCGCTTGGCTATTTGATTTTCTTTTTGGTTGGAGAATGCCTAGAGAGGCGAGTTGTAGTTGTACCGATTGACCAGTACAAAGGAGGTGCTGGCGAAATTTTTCGAAAAGTTAAGGTGTTAGAAAACTTTCAGGATTTTTGAAAATTTTCGTTAGTTCAAAATAAATTGATAATTTAATTGAAATCAATTAATTCAGTTAAAACTGAAGTTAAAAGTAAACGAATAATTTTTAACCCAATTAATAGGGTTTGTTTTCTACCTTAGCAATTTCGAGGACGAAATTATTTTAAGGGGGGAAGAATGTAATGTCCCATATTTTTCGGTGTAATAATTAATTAATTTAATTATATAAATAATGATTTAGGAATTTAAATGGGTATTTAATTAAATAATGAATATTTAATTAATATAAATAATAGAATAATATATTTACTTTTGAAATATTCAGAAATAGTGAATTGACAATATAATGTGATCTGGACAATTTAAAATATATAATTCAGTTTAGAGTTGAATTATATTAACGAATATATTATATAAACGACAGTTGAACGTATAATTGTATTATAAATATAATCGAGCTCGAAATGGCGCGGCAGTTCGCTATTTGGCGATTTGAACTTTAACTGAATATATAGAATCCGTTTTAAACCGGATTTCTGTGAAACAAGAAACGTTCGGAGCTGGTGAAGTATATTTTTCTAATGGAAGAGAAAAATCAGGATTTTTTCATGTAGATTTTGATTTATGTCCAAATAAATTTTGAAATAGTCGCTATGGAATTCCTTTATAATTTATAGCGATTTATTTATATTTTAAATGGATTTTTCAATATAAATTGATACAGAATTACTCCGGATTTAGAATATCGAGCTATCAATCCCGATATGGAGCTGTATGGCATTCTAGTGAATATATATACGATAATATTTATTTTTAAATATTTACTTTAAATATATTTATATATTTAAATGGGTTATTTAGAGCTTTGAAAATAGCCAGTTTTGCAAACGAGCTCTATTTTCAACGAAACTAATTTTGTTGGATCCACAATATTAAATTTTTGCTAGATTTCAATTTTCATGATTTTTGGAGTCAGTATGTGGTCGTACGATTTTTAATGTGAAAAACAGTCAGTATTTTGATGGTTAAAAATAAGATGCATGAGCAAACGGAGTCCGAATTCGACGAAACCAGTTTCGTTGGGTCCGTAATGTTGAACTATAGCTAGATGCCAATTTTCGTGATTTTTGGGTATCGTACGTGATCATATGGATTTTTAGAATGCAAATACAAGTAACGATTCAATATAATTTAATATAATAATCAATATTTAAATTATTCTACAAATACCAACTTCCCCTAAACCTAATTCATTTTCTCCCGATAGTTAACAAATCAATGCGCCACCAGGAAACGCTAAAAATGTGAGGAAAGTTCTCCTTTCAAAAATCATAACAAATCATACAAAAATCCTAAATTCCTAAAACAATGTTCTTTGAGTAGCTTATGAGGAGAGCTTTCATCCTATACTATTTATATGGGGTGCGCACCATTCTTGGGAATCACGGTTTTGAACCAGCGTCGGCTAGGGTTTTAACAAATTGGTGATTAAAGCTTCTATTCTCGATTTGGTGGTTAGATTTATATCCAGGAGATGATTTAGCACCTTGGTGCAAAGTTCTGTTGAATTCAAAAAATAAAAATGTCGATGGCTCTTCATTTGAGCGTGCGTTCACCTGAAAACGCAAGGATGAGAGAAGGGTGCGAGTTTAGTGATGAGTGTATGAAGTCGATGAGATTTTGCAGGAGAAGATCATAGTGAAGTTTTTTTTGAAATCATGTAGTGGAAAGGGAGATAGGATGGAAGAAAAACTCAGCTATGGCATTGAGAAAGTCTGGAGGCATGAGTAATACGGGAGGATGGAAATGAAGAAGAAAGGTGCATAGTTGGTGCGGGTTAAAATTCATTTGGGCCCGATATGAATAGTAAGCCCATTCATTGAATTTAATTAAGTTGTTTTAATTTAAGTAAGTGTGTTAACTTTAAATTATCATATCTAATGCATATGATCTCGGAATTTAACAAAACAAGATACATTGGGATTGTACGGACGACACCTACACAATGGAACCGACTGGGATTGAATTGGAGCCCATTACAATTTATTGCAAAATAAATTGTCCGTCTGAATCGAAAGATGGTTAATCATTATTTAACGATAACTGTCCAATGTGAGTAAAACTCACCAACTCTACCAGTTCATATTTTTATAACATATTTTTAGAACTGATAAATGATGATTGATTACTGTGTGTTGACTGTTTGGTTGAACTGCTAATTGATTGGTTGAAAATATCGATATAGTTATATATATATCGTTAATCAAATATTGATTCTGTTTAACAGAATATTTCATATTGAAATGAAATTGATGCGAATTATATTATGTAACATCTGTGGATGCAGGGAAACAGGTCGGAGGAATCCAACTGGATTCCTCAACATTTATTTTATTGTTTTTCATATATTGTGTTATATGATGTGATATGAAATTTGTTGCTGATTTTGTATGTTTGAATGATACCGATCATTGTTATATGGCACGTTAAATACCGTAAGGAATACTGGACTGTTATAAAGGAAAATTTCAATGTTATATTGAAAAATGAACTATTTATAAAATCAAAGGATTTTATAAAAGGAATTACTGATTTGTTAAATAAATAGAATTGAAAAGGGAATATTTATTTGTTAATTAAATAGAATAAGATAAAAGGAATATATATATATATATAGGGAAACAAATAGAATTGAAAAGGGAATATTTGTAAAACATTTACAAATAGAATTGAAAAGGAAATATTTATTTGTTAAATAAATAGAATTGTAAAAGAATATTTATTTGTTAAATAAATAGAATTGAAAAATAAATATTTATTTGTTAAATAAATAGAATTGAAAAGGAAATATTTATTTGTTAAATGAACAAATAGAAAAGGGAATATTTGTAAAACCAATAGAAAAGGAAATATTTGTATAAACAAATAGAAAAGGAAGTATTTGTAATCAAATAGTGTTAGTTGAAAAAGGACTTATCGAATATAGTTTATTCAAAAAGAGTTAATCGATTAGAGTTAATTCATTGAAGTTAATTCATTAGAGTTAATTCATTAGAGTTAATCGATAGGGTTGATCCAATAGATTAAATCGATTAGAGTTAAATCGATTAGAGTTAAATCGAATTAGAGTTAATCAATTAGATTTAATCAAATTAGAATTAATCAATTAGAGTTAATCGAGTTAGAGTTAACTGAATAAGGAGTTATCTGAATAGAGATAATTGAAAAAGGAGTTATTCGAATTAGAGTTAATCGAATAGAGTTAATCGAATAGAGTTAATTGAATAGCGTTAATGGAACAAGAGTTAGTCGAATATTAGTTATTCGAATAGAGTTAATTGAATTAGAGTTAGTCGGATTAGTGTTATTCGAATATAGTTTATTCGAAGATAGAGTTATCGAATAAGGTTATTCGAAGAAGAGAATTAATCGAATATTAGTTATTCGAAAAGATGTTATCGAATATTAGTTATTCGAAGAGAGATTATATAATATTAGTTATTCGAAAAGAGTTATCGAATATTAGTTATTCGAAAGGAGTTATCGAATATTAGTTATTCAAAAGGAGTTATCGAATATTAGTTATTCGAAAGGAGTTATCGAATATAGTTTATTCGAATAGAGTTAAAGGAGTTAATCGAATATAGTTTATTCGAATAGAGTTAAATGAGTAAATTGAATATAGCTTATTCGAAAGGAGTTAATCGAATATAGTTTATTCGAAAAGAGTTAATCGAATATAGTTTATTTGAAAGGAGTTAATCGATGGGAGTTAATTGATTAAAGTTAATCCAATAGAGTTAATCAATTAGGTTTAATCAAATAGAGTTAATCCAATAGAGTTAATCAAATACAGTTAATAGAATAGAGTTAATCAAATAGAGCTAACTATAAGAGTTAATCGATTAGAGTTAATCGAATAGTGTTACTTGAATAGATTTAATTGAATATGGCTATTCGAAGAGAGATTATCGAATATAGTTTATTCGAAGGAAAGAGTTATCGAAAAGATATTTATTCGAAAGAGAGTTACATAAGGTAGTTTGTTGAAGATTTAAAAGGTGAACCTTGTCTGTTTCGAAATTAGAAATGTTGTTCAGTTAAGGTCTGAGAGGTAATTATACCCCAACTTGATTGACTTCGTTTTTAACTAAGGAATGGTTAAGGTTCGACAATGAAGATTGGTTAAGTGAATTTAGTTAATGAGTGTAAGGTTTTGAGTTGGCATAGCGATGTTTTATTTAAACATCTGTTTAAAACCAAATGTAGGAGTTTTGGAAATGTTTTCCAAATAAGAATCAGAAATGTTTTCTAATATAGAAAATAAGAAATGGAAATGTTTCCGTTGTTAATAAAATATATTTTCTAAATTTAGAAAATAAGAAATGTTGGATATATGGAAGTAGGAATAGGGAAATGGACAATTGAGTGACAAATTAAATTAAAGTGGACCAGTCTTGATTGATGATTTGCTCGGTAAGATTTCCATTTGGAAATACGACCGTTGTTTTCACACGTGTTTTTCTTTGATAGTTAACTCACCGACTATCGAAGTTTTTGACCATTTTTCTGTTGTCAATATGGAGAGACCAGGATCAGATATATTATCTGAAAACCACTCCGTATGGCGTTAGCGTTGCGATCAAATATGAAGATAATTGATGACGAAGTTATGCAAGGGCTGTCCTGTTTACAGAATAGTGCCTTCGGTTTGTCCAGTCCTAGGACGACCTGTATGGAAGAATGTCTAAAAAAGTATATTTAATAGATCGCGTAAGTTGATCTCTTCAAACGTATGTACGTTGGGTGGCGGAGGAATTCGTTTCTCTTAGCTGTTTACCCATTGTATTTTTGGGGAAATCAATTTGTGATTTGGCGGGTATGACGATGTGACATTCAAAGTGAATAAATGTGTGATCTGTCATAGATAAGCGTGGCCTCTAGCCTCACAACCGGGAAATGACAAAAATTGGGCAGGCACCATGGCTATGTGGGTTGCTTCCATTAGGGTGTTTTATCACATATCTAGAGATATTCATTTCATTCTTTAATCTATCCGATGTTGTCCCATTAGGGAAACGGTTGCTGATCCCAATCGTTGATGATACATTCGATACACTCAAGCGAAATGAGTGGTCGGTCATGTGTGGCCGGGCTGCAAGATGTTCTTGTTGAACCCAGTGTATTCCTCTCTAGAGGTAAACTATCGGAGGGTTCCATACCTTGTCATAGTTGGTAATACATTATCTAATAAGTGTTCGCGGTTTTGATTGTATACTATATATGTAGAACGTGAGATGAAAGCGTTTCTGCTAGATGATTATTATATTGTGGTTGATAGACACTATCATAATATCAAAAGAATTTTGATATAAAGACTATTTTGGATTCTCATAAGGGAAAAACCCATTCCGTTATACAGCGTGGTCTTATGAGATATCGTTATTTGCTCAAACTGTTTTAAACTGTTTTACTCACACCAGTCCCATGACTGACCCAGAGTTTGTTTTGTTTTGTTTTCCCTAAACTCTTGGGTGCCCAATTTTGTACGCGCAGTCAAGTAGCCAGGATTTTTCAGATATACTTGGAGAGCTTGGAGAAGGAGGCTTCATGATTATATAGCAATAGTTATTTCCTCTGTGTTGTAAGTGTTGTACTCTGAAAATGTTACTGTATACATATACTGTTTTATTTCAAGGATATGTTATCTATTATATGTTGTTCGTTCTGATGTGAGATTCGTGTTACTCCGATGTTGTATGTTCTTCTTCTTCTTCTTCTATTCTAAGTTTCTATCTTATCTATTCTCACCCTCTACATTCATTCATGGACTATAATTTCATTCATGGACTATTCGGTATTTCCGATGCTTGAATAGTCGACATAGTGTTGTATGCCGATATCTAGGATCACAAACTCCCCAGGTCATTACAAACTTCCTTTGCATCATGGGTTTTGGTCGAATTGGAGTTGGTCTTCATAAGAGTCATCACGTAGTAGTAGTGGAAGCTCAATTCGGTTCAGTTCGATCTGCTTCAGTCGGTTCGGTGTTCCATGTGACGGCCTGGCCCGCACCAGCCGACATTTCAATGAAACTGCGCTGTGCCAATGTCCAACCAGGGGAAGGTCGCCAAAGAAAGGAAAGGAATGGAATTTGAAGCAAGAACTACCAAAGGAACCTGTAGCATATCTCACAGCGCATGGAATAAAATATAATAATAGCATACTTTGACATAAAAACTGGCGAGACAGTGCATAAGCTGAAAACTGAACCATAATCATCAAAGCAGCGGAAATCTAAAATACAGCTTATGATCCATAACCACTATTACAACTTCAAAATACTATCTAAAGAAAAAGAAAGGAAAGGTACACTACTAATGCCCAAAGTAGTGACCAGCAGCGACACAGGGAGAATATATAGAAAATAGTGTGTGTAAGCCTCCTGCTCGTCTCCGGACAGCTACTCGTGCACAACCAGCTAACCTGTCTCTAGTCTGCCTGTTTAAGAGAACCCAGAGTAATAAGAAGAGACATAAAACTCTGGGTCGGACAAAAGTCTAGTATGGGCGATAAGCAGCAAAACAGAACAATAATAGGTATACTAAACCATACCTGAACCCGGACCGGCAACCAAAGAGTTAGCACAACATACCGTACAATACTCTAAGGTGCCACTAACATATGGTGTAAAGGATATGGGGGTGGGGGTGTGCATGTCATAGTGATGGCAAACAATCAAGCATAACAACCATGCTCACATCTCTCACTCAGTGCGTAAAGCATACGATATCCACGTCTTTGATTACCCAAATCCTTGCTATGATCACTCTGCCCCATGGAGTCATGGCGACTCCACTGCACTGATCCATAGCCACTAATCCTTGTTATGTCCACTCTGCCCCATGAAGTCATGACGACTTCACTGCACTGGCTCATAGCCATGCTACGTTCACTCTGCCCCTTGGAGTAATAACTACCCCACTGCATTGATCTCTATCCTAACATCCATCTTGGTGGTGAATCAAAGTTATGGATGTCGATAACCCCTCAGCACATGTCCCGCAGCAAAGTCCAATCATGAAGTCAACTCATTGGTTCCCATATGGATCCTGAGTTCTACTTCCCATTTGGACTACTTTTGCATCTCGAGTTTTGGTCGAGTTGGAGTTGGTCTTCAGAAGAGTCGCCGCGTAATCGCAACTCCAATCCGGTTCGTTTAGGCCTCTATATGCGGTTCGGTTTGGTTGTCCTTCCCTGGTTCGGTTCGGCTTTCTCCAGTTCCTAGCCATCAATATGGTTCAGTTCGATATATGAGGTCCTCCACATCACATCGGTTCGGCACTCCTGGTCTTAGTCCGGTTCGGTTCGATGCTTTGCCCCGTGGTTCCGTTCGTCCCTCTTGCTCCAGCTTTCTCATTTCGATCTGATCCCATGTTTCATCACGACCCGATCCGATCCCCAACCCAACTCCAACACTTTACAAGCTGCCTTCCTTCTTGCCAAGCCTCCTCTAGTGCCATGTTCCGATCCGAATCAAATCCCCTTGCCCAGTTCCCTTATCCGATCTGATCCCCATACCCGATCCGATCCGGTCCGAAACTCTGCACATTTCCTGCAACTTTTCCAGCGACTGTTTTACGCCATACGACGGCGTTTTCGACCATTCTAACTCTTCTAATCAATAACAAAGCATACCATATAGTCATAGTGTGAAAACCCGCAACTTCCCCGTAAAGGAAAGCGTCGGATAGTTCGAGAACAAGCCACAATAGAACACATATAAAAGAACATTTCATTGTATATTACAATAATGCATCAGATTACAAGAATATACAGAGTATAAATGAATATTACACAGAAATATCAGAGATTTAAATTACATTTAAATACATAGCAGCGGAAAAATAATACAATACACAACTAGAATGAGATATACGGATACAAAGCTTTCCGGATATCGTTCCAGCTGTAAACCAGGATCCTGTGAATATAAATCTGCAAAACCGAAACTACTAGCTGCCCGTGTCAAAATAAGGGCACCCAGAGTTTAGGTTAAAACAATAAACTCCAGGTCAGTCATGGGACTGGTGTGAGAACTAAAACAGTTATTAATCTTTATTTTTAAAGTTAGGCAAAACAAGGGACCACGCCGTATAGCACGGAACGGGTTTCCTCCCAAGAATACCAGTGCATAAAACAACAGCGCAATGCTAAATAAAGAAAAATGAAGCTGTTATAAGACCCAGGTCCTATCACACAATGCAACGCAAGCCGGGGGATAGGGTTTTCCCTTATAACAGCCAAAGAATGCTTGATACGGTTAAAACAAATCGTTTGATACTATTATAAGTGCGTAGTGTATAAAACAACTTCAAATCATAAGTATCAATCATAGGCGGCATGAATGCCCCATAACACTATGTCGCCATATATAAGTTTACAATCAAAACCGCAATGTCGTATTGGAAGTTGGGTTATCATTTATGGTAAGAACCGAGGCTAGGGGCAAGATCCTCACCGATTCGAGACGCTCTAGTCCGCCCCTCAGGCAAGTACTCAGTCAAGCATTGGATCGTCAGGGCCGGTCCACCGATGTGGATTAAAATTCCTGAACACTGCGTTTCCCCGCCCTTTGGGGCGTAAGCCTGGCTCGTCAGCCGACCAGAAGCATCGGCCGAAACCGATATCACGAGGCGCCTCGCTTTTCAGCAAGTAATAATAAGCAATATCCACATGAGTCAAACTCGTCAGCCAGTTCAAGCACTGACGCCACTCCTAACTAGAAAGAAACGCATGTCCTCCCTGAGGTCCGTCTCCCGTTTTTAGTTCATACCGGGTGTGATACTCGCGAATCAACGTTACACAAAGCTACGCCACAAAGGCCGTGCTTCGATCATCAACCACAAGACTTTGCTTTTCAACAGAAGCCTTGATCATTTGCATCTTAGGCATGCCACACAGGCAATTCACTCCATGCGTTTGATATCCATCAATATATAACCCCTGAGCTCGTACGTCTCAGAGAAGGGCGTTAAGCAAGAGAATAAATTCTCCGCCGCCAAACAGATATATATTTAATAGAGATCAATCACACGGACTAAAATCCAATGTCAGACACACAGTCCATTTACAAGTCCGTTCTGGGTCTGAACGAAACCGAAGGCACTTAGTACCCCGCATATCCATCGATCTCCAAGTACGTCTGGACGATCACCAACTGTTTCCATCTTCTTGGGTGTACAGCCCAATCAAGATTATCAGTAATTATCCAAACGACGTGAAGACCTCCGGTCTTCGACCATCGTCTTCATCTTCGACTTATCGTCGTATCAGTTATTCAGAATGGGATAAACCCGGTCTTTCCGAATAACTCGCGTATATTTTAAATAAGTGTTACACAAACACAACATACGCCTCATTCCAATTCATCAGTCACTAACCGTAAATTAATCAAGAGAATAATTCCCCAAATATTAACCCCGAAGGCCGAAACCAACATCAGATCAATATCCAGAAAACCATTCTGCTTAGCTAACCGACAGTTAGTTTCTAAATTTCACGTTCATTGGGAAAGGTTCCCATTAATTTTATCAAAGATAAATTCCTTGAATTTATTCTTTAATCTACTTTTGAATTTCGATTCAACTAGTCGGGATTAACGAAACTTACCGAAGTAATCATTTGTTTTAATTTCCCAATCCCAACCTATTCATCCCATGAAGTAAAACTGGTAATACTTCATATCTAACACCACGGTGTTATCGGTAAATTCAATTACCATTTCACGTTCAAATCTAATTAAAGATTTGACTATCGCCTGGAGCAAAACTGGTGGTACTCCATTTTCGATCTTTTCAATCTAATTAAAGATTCATTAAAACTCCACTTAGTTTTAATCTTCGATTGGGTTAAAGAATCAGTGTCATTTAAAACACGATTCACGATAAACCCCAAAATCACATTCCATTAATTATCGGGTTAAAGAACGAGTGTTATTTAAAACACTGTCCACGATAAACCCAAAAATCAATATCAATTCAATTCCAATTAAATATTATTTAATTGGTACACTTCATTAAATCCAAGAAAAAAAAGATTTAATCTTTTCTCAACTGGGTTCAAAAACAGTGTTAGTGAAAACACCATTCACGACAAACCCAAATCACATTTGATATTCAATACAAGGCTCTGAATAGAAAATATATCGGCTTATATTCAATATCAAATTCTATGATTAACAAATGCCGTATTGGAAATAACGATATAAATAGATATCTTTCAAACTCCAATAACAACATCCGTATAATCACGAATCCCAACATCGAAATATTCTGAAGACAATTTCGATTCAAATCCACTCCAATGCAATCATTGGATATTCTGGTTATTTTTAAAACCCTTTTTAAATTCAATTTATTTATTTAAAAATAAATAGAATTATAATTCTAGTTCAAAACTAGTTCATTTCGATAAAAATCTATTTTTATCTTTTCAAATATGGAGTTTTTCATCCCAATCCTTTCAAAATCATTTCTTATGATTTTACACAAATTATTACTATTTTTAATAATTTTATCAAGGCCTGTACAGTCGATTTCCACCAATGGCCATCGAACTGCACTTACAGCGACCTTTTTCAAATTAGATTTGGACATAATTCCAAATCCAACCGTTAGATTTCTAATTTCAAATATTCGTTAGAAAGCTCTTTTCGATACGAACCCAACGGTTCCGGTTTTAGGAGAATCCGACGGTCGGATCTCCCGTAATGTCCGTTTGAAATAAATGGTCGAAATTCACGAACTGCCGCGGCGCGGCGCGTTCTATTCAGGCCATTATATTATATATATAATATATATAATATATACTTCGTCGATTTCTATATAAAACGAATTATATAAATAGTTTTAAAATCGTTTCAAAAGCAACTTCAACTTTCTTTTCAATTCAAATCAAAGTTGAATTCTTCTTTATAAATTCGTTTTAAAATTCATTTCTATTCAATTCAAATTTCAATTCAATTTGAATTCATTTCAATTCATTTTCAATTCAATTTGAATTCGTTTTCAATTCAATTCATTTCGAAATCGTTTTCAATTCAATTCATTTCGAAATCGTTTTCAATTCAATTCATTTCGAAATCGTTTTCAATTCAATTCATTTCGAAATCGTTTTCAATTCAATTCATTTCGAAATCGTTTTCAATTCAATTCATTTCGAAATCGTTTTCAATTCAATTCATTTCGAAATCGTTTTCAATTCAATTCATTTCGAAATCGTTTTCAATTCAATTCATTTCGAAATCGTTTTCAATTCAATTCATTTCGAAATCGTTTTCAATTCAATTCATTTCGAAATCGTTTTCAATTCAATTCATTTCGAAATCGTTTTCAATTCAATTCATTTCGAAATCGTTTTCAATTCAATTCATTTCGAAATCGTTTTCAATTCAATTCATTTCGAAATCGTTTTCAATTCAATTCATTTCGAAATCGTTTTCAATTCAATTCATTTCGAAATCGTTTTCAATTCAATTCATTTCGAAATCGTTTTCAATTCAATTCATTTCGAAATCGTTTTTAATTCAATTCATTTCGAAATCGTTTTCAATTCAATTCATTTCGATATCGTTTTTAATTCAATTCATTTCGAAATCGTTTTCAATTCAATTCATTTCGAAATCGTTTTTAATTCAATTCATTTCGAAATGAATAAAATCGATATAAATATCGTTTACGTCAAAATGGCGTCAAACTAATCAACACAACTTCATAAATCTCTATTTACAAATATTCTATTTCAAATATTTCTTTTTCAAAATAGTTGTTATTATCAAAATATTTCGTTCAACACATGACCAATCTCAATGGATGAGTACTGTCAACACATGAACTTTTATTTTATATCGATAAAGATGTAAATTTTATTACTAAAATATTTCGTTCAACACATGACCAATCTCAATGGATGAGTACTGTCAACACATGAACCTTTATTTTATATTATTCTTTATTATTCTTTATTTTTCAAATTGGAATGAGGCCCAATCAATTACCATATAAAGTTAATTATATGGATTTTCATACAACACATGTATATAATAGCATTGAAAAATAATCAACCATCAACCAAAGTGCACTACACTGTATAAGCATCAAATATAGATATCTAACGCTTATAACAGCCTGTCAATCAATCGATCGACATATTTAATAAATCAGGATGAGTGAACTTCATATTTCATCCCAACACCCGTGTGGGGTTTTCAAACAATCAAACACAGATTTTATTTGTGCAGTTGGGCGATGTGTAAAATTTATCGACCCAATCAATGTCCTTCAAATAGGTGTACATAAACAAACCGTCTGGTTTGTAAATGAATATTTTATTTTATTCGCTTCACGTTAAAAATTATATTTTTAACGATAAAACATTTTATTTTATCATATGAATTTCTATTCAGTTCATTTCTTTAGATAAAATGATATTTTTATTTTTCTAACATATTTTAGAAAATTTCGGCGGCATAACGGCACGATACTAGAAACGGGACGAGGCCTAGCCTTATCCCCGGTCTAGTGAAGGCCCACGCCATTCACACATCAATCAAATCAATTTCATTTCACCAAACAATTTCCATTCAATCAAATATTCTAACTAACTACTCAACCAAACAATTTAACAAACAAGCCATCCATGGTCTGTGGATGACGGGTGTCGGGTGCTACTAAACACCGTCTACATCCTAGTATATATATATAACTAGAAAATGAAATTGAAAGGTGAGAAATTCTCACCTATAGCTATCCAGCTTCATGGCACTTCCAATGCAGAAAATCTTCACTGTTCTCGTCTCTTATCACTTTCTTCGCCCGTATTCTCTACATATGTAAAAATCGAATTTTTACTTTGCTATTCAATATTTAAAAATCGGATTTTTACTTTTCTACATGAATAAAAATCATCTCTTTTCTATTTACAAAAATCTCCTTTCATATGTTAAAAATCCCGCCCTTTCATATGTGTAAAAATCGAACTTTTTCCGCTATATATAAAGAAAAATCATATTTCTATATTTTTCAAAGTCGCATCTTTATACTTTTCAAACAAAGGTTTGCCTTTCTATAATATAAAAATTATATTTTTAAAAACCATATGCTAGATCTATACTTTAAAAACAATGCAATTTTAATTTCAAAAAGAATGCTAATTTTATTTTCATAAAATCAGATTTAGAACAATGCTTAAATATTTTTATAACAACTTCTATATATTTTTATATTTACAAAACATTTTTTTTATATATATATATCATAAAAGAAAATCTAAAAATCATAACTTAATTATATTCCTATTTCTATGCTAATAATTTTTTTTTTTAAAACGTTGCTGATTTCTATTTAAGAACATAGCTAATTTTTATTTTAAAAACATAGGAAAAGCTCACTGGAAAATTGTCGTCTTCACCAGCTCGAAATGGGTTCACCGTTGCTGCACGCGCCTCAGGCCTCCGGGACTAGATCGAAGGGGCCCACTTTGAAGGGCGACGGGCTTCCTCCCCACGCGCTGAGCACCACCAAGATCGACGGCCTCTGTGCCTTGCGGAAGAGCCACGAACGACGGCTCTTGAAGCCTTGAAACCACGCCCTATGCCCCACCAGATCCAATCATCGTCGTTGATCTTCAAGTACTCGCGTAGCTCTTCATTTCCCCCTTGAATGTTTTGAAAATTATAGAATGGATTAGAAGATTGGATTGAGTTTTGTTTTGAACGGTCGTTCGTCGGTTTTCCTTTTGGATGGAGGCGCGCTGAGGTTTGACCACGGGGAGAGTAAATAGGGTTTGACCTTAGGGTTTTAATACCTTCTTATTTAATATTATTTTATTCTAATTAATTTCTTTATACCGTTTGACGCTGCGTACTCCAAACAAACCCCAACAACTGTCGCCCCTAGCTATTTACCCCCATTCCGAACACAATGGGATATATATCGTAGGCCAATTCGACCGTTACGATCAGTTTCTGCTAAATTTAAAATTTAAATCTATATATTCAGTTTTAAACGTACATTTCAATTTACTGGGGCCACACACGGACCCTAAAAATTCCCGAAAAATATTTTCTAGCTTCGTATTGACGATACGGTTCTAACAAAACTAGTTTCGTCGAATTCTGAGACCGTTGGAAAAATGGCCAATTTCCAGTCGATTAAAATCAACTGAAACCGGTCAAACGCGTTTTCCTTTGCCACGCTCACATATTGATTCGAAAAATTATGAAATTTGAAACCTAGCAATAATTTGACACTGCGGATCCAACAAAACAGGTTTCGTCGAATTCTGAGGTCATTTGCAAAATGTCCATTTTTAAGGGCCTGAATTCCATAGCGACTATTCAGAATTTTCAACTGGACATATCTTTTGATTCCCGAAATGAAATCTTGATTTTTCGGATTCGTTGGAAAGATATTCACAATTAGATCCCATTATTTTTGGTTTCACTAAAATCCGGATTATTTTGCACCCGGTACATTCAATTGAAGTTTGAAATCGAATTATCGAACTACCGCGCCATTTTCAATTCTATTTATAATTATATATAATTATTTATATTCTAACGACGACGTATATAATATATACGTTCGAATTATATTCAAAATAAATTTCTCGTCGATATTATTTAAAATAATCTATTTTAAATAATCAAAATTCGCTAGAATTGCCAAAATAAAAATTTTAAACTGGCCCAGATTTTCGGGTTGTTACAATCTCCCCCACTTAAAACTTTTCGTCCCCGAAAAGGAACAAAGTCGAAAGTGGTTTGATCATTCAACTCTACGCTCGATCTGGCTTCTATTTTCCAACTTTTCAGTTTCTGGGAATTTTCTAAAATCTCAAAAATTTGGCTAACACCCTAAATTTTTGAAAAATTTCGCCATAACCTCCCCTGCACCGGGAGCATCGGGGAATTTCAAATAGCTTCCCCGGTCCTTCAGATCTCAAAAAGAAAAAGAACAAGCCAAACGGCTAGCCAATAGGCTCATAAAATCATCATCACCCAAACAAAACAGTAAATTATGTAGTAAACATGTACCTATTTGTCGGGCAAACAAATTTTATTCTCTGCTCTAGCCTCCTTGCTATGACCTGTTCAATGATATATATGTATATGCAAGCAAATGCGACCAATTTTCAATACAATTCAATATTTGTTTCAATTAGGCTAAATGGTTCAAAATTACCAAACAATTAAACAAACAACACAAACATCAATCAATTAGTGGATTAGAGTTTCAAATCCATAATTTTGATATATATAAAGAAAATCATGTTTTGATGCCAAATCTGAGACGACCCGAATTCCCATTCTCACGGAAACAAGGTTATCTTTGGAATATAACACAGAAACAGATAATAGCAGAACAGAATTAAATAAATACACCAGATAATGAACAACAAAATATACTGGATAAAAGTAATCATCAGAGTTACACAGTATACAGGATCTTACTTAGTACAAATACAGTTCAGCTATACATAAATGTCTACAGCGGAAATAAACAAAATATGTACAATAGGAGCTGAACAGCATAAAAAGAAATAAATGATAGAATCCATCTTCAGCTCCAGCTATCCAGAAAGAACCAGCTAAACCTGAATACAAGGCTGCCCGTGTAGAAAAAGGGGCACCCGAGTTTGAGAGTGAAACAAACTACGAGTCAGTCATGGGACTGGTATGAGAAATCTACTCAATACATATATAATATGGAAAATCACAGGACCACGCCACTTTCGTGGAACGGGTTTACTCCATTGGATTGCCAGTGCTTTAAAACAAATCTTTCTTTTAAACATCGTTATGCTTTTTATAAAAATGAAGCCGTTATAAGACTCAGTTCCCATCACACAATGCAACGCAAACCGGAGGATAGAGTTTTTTCCTTATAACGGTCAAAATATGCTTGATACGAATAAAACAAAGGCATTTGATATTATTTCTAGTGTTTATATGTTTTGAAAGCAATTTCAAATCATAACTATCAATCATAGACGGCATTAATGCCCCATACCACTATGTCGCCATATATAGGTATACAATCAAAACCGCACAGTCACGTATTTGGAAATTGGTTTTCCGTCATGAACCAAGGCAAAAGATAGTCCTTACCGAATTCGAGACTGCCTAGCCCGAGCCTCAGGAACAGCCGCAACTGCCCCTTGGATCGTCAGGGCCGGTCCACCGATGTGGATTATTATGCCTGAACAATACGTTTCCCCGCCCTTTGGGGCGTAAACGAGCCAACGAATGACTCCATCGGACCCGGATCGTCCGATCAAACCGAGGCGCCTCGCAACAGCAACAACCACATAGGTGAAAAGTATATAAATGTCAGGGCTGGTAGGTCACTGACACCACCCTAGCTAGGAAGAAACGCATGCCCTCCCTGATGTCCTCTCCCGTTTTAGGTTCATACCGGGGTGTGAGGCTCGCGAATTCACGTTATACACAAAGCTACGTCACACAGGCGGTGCTTTGATCATCACCACAAGACTTTGCTTTTCAACAGAAGCCCTGATCACTGCATCTTAGCATGCCACACAGGCAATTCACACCGTGCAACTGATGGCTATCAATCACACAGAACAAATTCCCATGTCGGACACACAGTCCATTTACAAGTCCGTTCTGGGTCTGAACGAAACCGGAGGCACTAAATACCTCGCAAACCCATCGACCAACACGTACGTCTGGACGATCACCACTCATTATCCATATTTCGGGATGCCTCCCAATCAGGACCTCGGTTACCATCCAAACGAGGTGAAGATCTCCGGTCTTCGACCATCGTCTTCATCTTCGACTTTCAATCGTCGGTCAATTATTCGAAATGAGAATTAACTCGGCCTTTTCAAATAATTCACGTATATTTAGAATTTCAAATCGATTTATTTCAATGGTTAAATTATTTGACAACATCACGTTTGTTCTTTAATGTAATTTTCACACCAAACACATTCAACCATCAAATATCACATAAATCAAGCAAATTCAGTTTATTTCCATTCCATATCGCTTATGATATTTTATAACTATTTATCGCTATTTTTATTTATTTTAAAATAGCTAATTTATTCGAAACGATGCTTCGGGCCATAATGTGGCCGTGGCGCTGTTTTTCTTCAGATTTGATTTACACATATCTGAAAATCTAACCGTTGGATCTTCACAAAATTTACATCATTAGAAAGGTCTTTTCAAAACGAATCCAACGGTTCCAGTTTCGGGAAAATCCGACGGTCGGATCTCCCAGTACAATCGTTTGAAATTTCGATTTCAAAATACGAACTGCAGCGTCGTTATTCGATTAAATATAACTATATTTATATATATAAATAAATATAATCGTTTCTGGCGCTGTTTTTCTTCAGATTTGAATTAAACATTCCAGACAATCCAACCGTTGGATTTCTACAAAGTTGGTGCCGTTGGGAAGATATTTCCAAGGCGAACCCGACGGTTGAGGTTTCGGGAAAATCCAATGGTCGGATTTCCCGCACTAGTCGTTTGAAATCACGGTTTCAAAATACGAACTGCACGGCTTCGTTTCGTTTTAATTTTATTTATATTTATATATTTATATAAATATAGTTCATTCAACAATTTCAGTATTGTTTTCACTTCAAATATTTTTCTAACACCTTAAATTTTGGAAAAATTTCGCCATAACCTCCCCTGCACCGGGAGCATCGGGAAATCGCAAATAGCGTTCCCGGTCCTTCTAATCTCAAAAAGAAAAAGAAAAAGCCAAGCGGCTAGCCAACAGGCTCAAAATCATCACCCAAACAAATCAGTAAATGTGTACCTATTTGTCGGGCACAAAATTTTATTCCTCTTCTCTAGCCCCTTTGCTATAACCTGTTCAATGAATATGCATATACATATATATACAGTTCTTATCATTTATCCTTTTCTATTCAACTTCATATTTGATTTCTGTTTGGTTTAAAGACACCATTTATTCTAATGTTACATACATAGGTGCAAATCATTTCATTAGCTAATTAATGAATATTTCATCTCATATATGTTTATTTTGAACAAGTGGCTATTTTTAACACTTCACATTTCAACGATTTATGCATACAATAAAAATGCGATTTTTATTGTAAAACGATTCATTTCAAAACACTATTTTTCTATATAGTTCATATAGTCGATAAAAGGTGATTTTTATTATCAAACAATTTATTTCAAAATATGTATACCATTCAACACATGAATTTCTAATCAACGAATGAATATCAATTCAACACATGAATGTTTTCTATAGTTTCTATATATAGATAAAAATGTGATTTTTATTATTAAACGATTTATTTCAAAATATGAATACCATTCAACACATGAATTTCTAATCAACGAATGAATATCAATTCAACACATGAATGTTTTCTATAGTTTCTATATATAGATAAAAATGTGATTTTTATTATTAAACGATTTATTTCAAAATATGAATACCATTCAACACATGAATTTCTAAACAACGAATGAATATCAATTCAACACATGAATGTTTTCTATACAATGAATAAATATAGTTTAAGCATATGAAAATAATTCAAACACAAGAATATTATTCAAAATTTCGGCAGCATAACGGCAGGGTAGTTACACCGGCACCGTCCCTAGTACGGCTCCTCGCTCTACCTTAAAACCTCGCGATTTTTGACAATGGGGTTCATGCATCTAGTTCGCACGCAGGCGGCATGTATATATTTATTTCATTTCCACAACTAATCCTATGTGGTTTCAACCAAATATTTTCCAACCACAAACGGGTATTTTTCAACCGCAATCAACCAATATCAATCACAAACAATCCCAAACAATCATTCGCTATCAATCAATTTTAACAACAATTTCAACCAATAAATATCGTCCATGGTTTGTGGACGAGGGGCGTATATATATATATATATATAGATATTTATATATAGCAATTCACTTTCATTTTCAACACATATATATAATTTTTAAATCAGAAATCTCACCAATAGCTATCCAACTTCACGACACTTCCTTAGGGAAATCTTCGCCTTTCTGTCGCTTTCGCCCGTATTCTCTACATATGTAAAAATCGAATTTTTACGATGCTATTCAATATATAAAAATATGATTTTGACTTCGCTATTCAATATATAACAATATGATTTTTTTCCTTCGACTTTCAATATCTAAAAATCTGATTTTTACTTCTTAAAGTTCAAATCCTTTTTCTCTTTAAAGTTTAAATCTTTTTCTATTTAAAGTTTAAATCTTTTTCTATTTAAAGTTTAAAATAAAATCAGTTTAAAGTTTAAAATAAAATCAGTTTTAAACTCTTTCGAAAATCAGTTGAAAATCAGTTTTTAACATCCTATATAAAAAAACAAATCAGTTTTAACTTCCTATTAAAATCAGTTTTCCTTTGCTTTTAAAATCAGTTTTTATTCTTTAAAATCAGTTTTTAATACTTTTTAAAAAAAATCAGTTTTAATTTCATTAAAAAAAATCAGTTTAAAATTCTTTAAAAAAAATCTGTTTTAACCCTTATAAAATAAACAGTTTAAATCTTTTTATAAAAACAGTTTTTTTTTCTTTTTAAACAAATCGGTTTTTAAATCTTTTTAATAATCAGTTTTTAAAGAATAAATAAAAAAGAAAATAAATAAATAAATAAAATAGAAAATGCTCACCGATGTAGCTGCGAAGGGGGGGGGGGGGGAGCGCGGCTCGTCTTCGTCGGCGGCAGAAGGAGGAGCAGGCGGCGGCTGGGGGTTCGAGAATTGGGGGTCGCGATGCTTCTGGAGGCTCGCGCGATCTGGGGGGGGGGGGGGGCTTCGGGTCTTCGATCGATGGAGGGGGGGGGGTGAAGATGGGCGGCGGCGGCGCTTCAGGGGGGGGGGGCGGTCTGTCGATCGGTTCTTAGGTTTTTTTTTCTTTCTTTTCGTTTGAAATTATAATGAACGGGGGGGGGGGGGGGGGGGGGCAATGAAGAAAAGGAGGGAGAATATTTTTTTTTTTATTTAATTATGCAAAAAGTTGACTTTTACATACGACCTCGAAACGAGGCCCACCGCCTGTCATCCATAGCATTTTACCCCCATTCCGAACACAATGGGATATGTATCGCAAGCTGGTTTGATCGTTACAATCGGTTTCCCTTTGAATTTTCATTTAAATCATTATATTGAATTTTAAACGCACATTTCAAATTAGTGGGGCCACATACGAACTCGAAAAATTCCAGAAAATATTTTCTAGCTTCGTATTGACAATACGGTCCTAACAAAACTAGTTTCGTCGAATTCTGAGACCGTTTGAAAAATGGCCAATTTCCAGTCGATTAAAATCAACTGAAACTGGTCAAACGCGTTTTCCTTTGCCACGCTCACATATTTATTCGAAAAATTATGAAATTTGAAACCTAGCAATAACTTGACACTGCGGATCCAACAAAAGTGGTTTCATCGAAATCCGAGGTCATTTGCAAAATGTCCATTTTTAAGAGCCTGAATTCCATAGCGACTATTCAGAATTTTCAACTGGACATATCTTTTGATTCCCGCTATCAAATTTCGATTGGTCAGATTCGTTAGAAAGATATCATCAATTAGATCCTAATGTTTTTGGTTTCACTAAAATCCGGATTGTTTTGCACTCGGTATATTCAATCGAAGTTTGAAATCGAATTATCGAACTACCGCGCCATTTTCAATTCTATATATAATTATAATTAATTATATTCGTTTTCAATCGTCGATTCGAACTCAGTTTTCATCGCCATTATTTAAAATATTTATTTTAAATATTTAAAATCCATTATTTTAGCCAATTAAAAAATTTTAAATTGGTTCAGATTTTCTGGGTCGTTACAAAATCACAACAATGTATTCTAGCTATATTAGTTTTGGTTCTCACACCAGTCTAATGGAAATATATAGAAAATCACACCTTCGAAACTCGAACATAAATGTTGATGATGCGATCGCTATCATCAATATCATCTTCGGGCGACTAGAGTGTGATGCTATATCTATCCAATATATTAAAACTTCGAATACACGCGGATCAGACGTATACGCAAAATCTATATATACTGGATTGTCCACATCAATATAAATAAATAACCAAATACGAATAATTGATTTAAATTTTCTAAACAAAATTTGTTTTCATTTTAAAAATATACTCTTCACACTCGTTCTAGGATACTACTGATCCCATCTCTAACGAGTCATTCTAATTGGATATTACTAATCCAATATCTGATGAATTCTTTCGTATGGTTCTAATGTGCCTTGTTCTCTAAGCTTTGTAAACCAAAGCTCTGGTACCAACTGTGAAAACCCGCAACTTCCCCGTAAAGGAAAGCGTCGGATAGTTCGAGAACAAGCCACAATAGAACACATATAAAAGAACATTTCATTGTATATTACAACAATGCATCAGATTACAAGAATATACAGAGTATAAATGAATATTACACAGAAATATCAGAGATTTAAATTACATTTAAATACATAGCAGCGGAAAAATAATACAATAGACAACTAGAATGAGATATACGGATACAAAGCTTTCCGGATATCGTTCCAGCTGTAAACCAGGATCCTGTGAATATAAATCTGCAAAACCGAAACTACTAGCTGCCCGTGTCAAAATAAGGGCACCCAGAGTTTAGGTTAAAACAATAAACTCCAGGTCAGTCATGGGACTGGTGTGAGAACTAAAACAGTTATTAATCTTTATTTTTAAAGTTAGGCAAAACAAGGGACCACGCCGTATAACACGGAACGGGTTTCCTCCCAAGAATACCAGTGCATAAAACAACAGCGCAATGCTAAATAAAGAAAAATGAAGCTGTTATAAGACCCAGGTCCTATCACACAATGCAACGCAAGCCGGGGGATAGGGTTTTCCCTTATAACAGCCAAAGAATGCTTGATACGGTTAAAACAAATCGTTTGATACTATTATAAGTGCGTAGTGTATAAAACAACTTCAAATCATAAGTATCAATCATAGGCGGCATGAATGCCCCATAACACTATGTCGCCATATATAAGTTTACAATCAAAACCGCAATGTCGTATTGGAAGTTGGGTTATCATTTATGGTATGAACCGAGGCTAGGGGCAAGATCCTCACCGATTCGAGACGCTCTAGTCCGCCCCTCAGGCAAGTACTTAGTCAAGCCTTTGGATCGTCAGGGCCGGTCCACCGATGTGGATTAAAATTCCTGAACACTGCGTTTCCCCGCCCTTTGGGGCGTAAGCCTGGCCCGTCAGCCGACCAGAAGCATCGGCCGAAACCGATATCACGAGGCGCCTCGCTTTTCAGCAAGTAATAATAAGCAATATCCACATGAGTCAAACTCGTCAGCCAGTTCAAGCACTGACGCCACTCCTAACTAGAAAGAAACGCATGTCCTCCCTGAGGTCCGTCTCCCGTTTTTAGTTCATACCGGGTGTGATACTCGCGAATCAACGTTACACAAAGCTACGCCACAAAGGCCGTGCTTCGATCATCAACCACAAGACTTTGCTTTTCAACAGAAGCCTTGATCATTTGCATCTTAGGCATGCCACACAGGCAATTCACTCCATGCGTTTGATATCCATCAATATATAACCCCTGAGCTCGTACGTCTCAGAGAAGGGCGTTAAGCAAGAGAATAAATTCTCCGCCGCCAAACAGATATATATTTAATAGAGATCAATCACACGGACTAAAATCCAATGTCAGACACACAGTCCATTTACAAGTCCGTTCTGGGTCTGAACGAAACCGGAGGCACCTAGTACCCCGCATATCCATCGATCTCCAAGTACGTCTGGACGATCACCAACTGTTTCCATCTTCTTGGGTGTACAGCCCAATCAAGATTATCAGTAATTATCCAAACGACGTGAAGACCTCCGGTCTTCGACCATCGTCTTCATCTTCGACTTATCGTCGTATCAGTTATTCAGAATGGGATAAACCCGGTCTTTCCGAATAACTCGCGTATATTTTAAATAAGTGTTACACAAACACAACATACGCCTCATTCCAATTCATCAGTCACTAACCGTAAATTAATCAAGAGAATAATTCCCCAAATATTAACCCCGAAGGCCGAAATCAACATCAGATCAATATCCAGAAAACCATTCTGCTTGGCTAACCGACAGTTAGTTTCTAAATTTCACGTTCATAGGGAAAGGTTCCCATTAATTTTATCAAAGATAAATTCCTTGAATTTATTCTTTAATCTACTTTTGAATTTCGATTCAACTAGTCGGGATTAATGAAACTTACCGAAGTAATCATTTGTTTTAATTTCCCAATCCCAACCTATTCATCCCATGAAGTAAAACTGGTAATACTTCATATCTAACACCACGGTGTTATCGGTAAATTCAATTACCATTTCACGTTCAAATCTAATTAAAGATTTGACTATCGCCTGGAGCAAAACTGGTGGTACTCCATTTTCGATCTTTTCAATCTAATTAAAGATTCATTAAAACTCCACTTAGTTTTAATCTTCGATTGGGTTAAAGAATCAGTGTCATTTAAAACACGGTTCACGATAAACCCCAAAATCACATTCCATTAATTATCGGGTTAAAGAACGAGTGTTATTTAAAACACTGTCCACGATAAACCCAAAAATCAATATCAATTCAATTCCAATTAAATATTATTTAATTGGTACACTTCATTAAATCCAAGAAAAAAAAGATTTAATCTTTTCTCAACTGGGTTCAAAAACAGTGTTAGTGAAAACACCATTCATGACAAACCCAAATCACATTTGATATTCAATACAAGGCTCTGAATAGAAAATATATCGGCTTATATTCAATATCAAATTCTATGATTAACAAATGTCGTATTGGAAATAACGATATAAATAGATATCTTTCAAACTCCCATAACAACATCCGTATAATCACGAATCCCAACATCGAAATATTCCGAAGACAATTTTGATTCAAATCCACTCCAATGCAATCATTGGATATTCTGGTTATTTTTAAAACCCTTTTTAAATTCAATTTATTTATTTAAAAATAAATAGAATTATAATTCTAGTTCAAAACTAGTTCATTTCGATAAAAATCTATTTTTATCTTTTCAAATATGGAGTTTTTCATCCCAATCCTTTCTAAATCATTTCTTATGATTCTACACAAATTATTACTATTTTTAATAATTTTATCAAGGCCTGTACAGTCAATTTCCACCAATGGCCATCGAACTGCACTTACAGCGATCTTTTTCAAATTTGATTTGGACATAATTCCAAATCCAACCGTTAGATTTCTAATTTCAAATATTCGTTAGAAAGCTCTTTTCGATACGAACCCAACGGTTCCGGTTTTAGGAGAATCCGACGGTCGGATCTCCCGTAATGTCCGTTTGAAATAAATGGTCGAAATTCACGAACTGCCGCGGTGCGGCGCGTTCTACTCAGGCCATTATATTATATATATAATATATACTTCGTCGATTTCTATATAAAACGAATTATATAAATAGTTTTAAAATCGTTTCAAAAGATACTTCAACTTTCTTTTCAATTCAAATCAAAGTTGAATTCTTCTTTATAAATTCGTTTTAAAATTCATTTCTATTCAATTCAAATTTCAATTCAATTTGAATTCATTTCAATTCATTTTCAATTCAATTTGAATTCGTTTTCAATTCAATTCATTTCGAAATCGTTTTCAATTCAATTCATTTCGAAATCGTTTTTAATTCAATTCATTTCGAAATCGTTTTCAATTCAATTCATTTCGAAATCGTTTTCAATTCAATTCATTTCGAAATCGTTTTCAATTCAATTCATTTCGAAATCGTTTTCAATTCAATTCATTTCGAAATCGTTTTCAATTCAATTCATTTCGAAATCGTTTTCAATTCAATTCATTTCGAAATCGTTTTCAATTCAATTCATTTCGAAATCGTTTTCAATTCAATTCATTTCGAAATCGTTTTCAATTCAATTCATTTCGAAATCGTTTTCAATTCAATTCATTTCGAAATCGTTTTCAATTCAATTCATTTCGAAATCGTTTTCAATTCAATTCATTTCGAAATCGTTTTCAATTCAATTCATTTCGAAATCGTTTTCAATTCAATTCATTTCGAAATCGTTTTCAATTCAATTCATTTCGAAATCGTTTTCAATTCAATTCATTTCGAAATCGTTTTTAATTCAATTCATTTCGAAATCGTTTTCAATTCAATTCATTTCGAAATCGTTTTTAATTCAATTCATTTCGAAATCGTTTTCAATTCAATTCATTTCGAAATCGTTTTTAATTCAATTCATTTCGAAATGAATAAAATCGATATAAATATCGTTTACGTCAAAATGGCGTCAAACTAATCAACACGGCTTCATAAATCTCTATTTACAAATATTCTATTTCAAATATTTCTTTTTCAAAATAGTTGTTATTATCAAAATATTTCGTTCAACACATGACCAATCTCAATGGATGAGTACTGTCAACACATGAACTTTTATTTTATATCTATAAAGATGTAAATTTTATTACTAAAATATTTCGTTCAACACATGACCAATCTCAATGGATGAGTACTGTCAACACATGAACCTTTATTTTATATTATTCTTTATTTTTCAAATTGGAATGAGGCCCAATCAATTACCATATAAAGTTAATTATATGGATTTTCATACAATACATGTATATAATAGCATTGAAAAATAATCAACCATCAACCAAAGTGCACTACATTGTATAAGCATCAAATATAGATATCTAACGCTTATAACAGCCTGTCAATCAATCGATCGACATATTTAATAAATCAGGATGAGTGAACTTCATATTTCATCCCAACACCCGTGTGGGGTTTTCAAACAATCAAACACAGATTTTATTTGTGCAGTTGGGCGATGTGTAAAATTTATCGACCCAATCAATGTCCTTCAAATAGGTGTACATAAACAAACCGTCTGGTTTGTAAATGAATATTTTATTTTATTCGCTTCACGTTAAAAATTATATTTTTAACGATAAAACATTTTATTTTATCATATGAATTTCTATTCAGTTCATTTCTTTAGATAAAATGATATTTTTATTTTTCTAACATATTTTAGAAAATTTCGGTGGCATAACGGCACGATACTAGAAACGGGACGAGGCCTAGCCTTATCCCCGGTCTAGTGAAGGCCCACGCCATTCACACATCAATCAAATCAATTTCATTTCACCAAACAATTTCCATTCAATCAAATATTCTAACTAACTACTCAACCAAACAATTTAACAAACAAGCCATCCATGGTCTGTGGATGACGGGTGTCGGGTGCTACTAAACACCGTCTACATCCTAGTATATATATATAACTAGAAAATGAAATTGAAAGGTGAGAAATTCTCACCTATAGCTATCCAGCTTCATGGCACTTCCAATGCAGAAAATCTTCACTGTTCTCGTCTCTTATCACTTTCTTCGCCCGTATTCTCTACATATGTAAAAATCGAATTTTTACTTTGCTATTCAATATTTAAAAATCGGATTTTTACTTTTCTACATGAATAAAAATCATCTCTTTTCTATTTACAAAAATCTCCTTTCATATGTTAAAAATCCCGCCCTTTCATATGTGTAAAAATCGAACTTTTTCCGCTATATATAAAGAAAAATCATATTTCTATATTTTTCAAAGTCGCATCTTTATACTTTTCAAACAAAGGTTTGCCTTTCTATAATATAAAAATTATATTTTTAAAAACCATATGCTAGATCTATACTTTAAAAACAATGCAATTTTAATTTCAAAAAGAATGCTAATTTTATTTTCATAAAATCAGATTTAGAACAATGCTTAAATATTTTTATAACAACTTCTATATATTTTTATATTTACAAAACATTTTTTTTTATATATATATATCATAAAAGAAAATCTAAAAATCATAACTTAATTATATTCCTATTTCTATGCTAATTTTTTTTTTTTTTAAAATGTTGCTGATTTCTATTTAAGAACATAGCTAATTTTTATTTTAAAAACATAGGAAAAGCTCACTGGAAAATTGTCGTCTTCACCAGCTCGAAATGGGTTCACCGTTGCTGCACGCGCCTCAGGCCTCCGGGACCAGATCGAAGGGGCCCACTTTGAAGGGCGACGGGCTTCCTCCCCACGCGCTGAGCACCACCAAGATCGACGGCCTCTGTGCCTTGCGGAAGAGCCACGAACGACGGCTCTTGAAGCCTTGAAACCACGCCCTATGCCCCACCAGATCCAATCATCGCCGTTGATCTTCAAGTACTCGCGTAGCTCTTCATTTCCCCCTTGAATGTTTTGAAAATTATAGAATGGATTAGAAGATTGGATTGAGTTTTGTTTTGAACGGTCGTTCGTCGGTTTTCCTTTTGGATGGAGGCGCGCTGAGGTTTGACCACGGGGAGAGTAAATAGGGTTTGACCTTAGGGTTCTAATACCTTCTTATTTAATATTATTTTATTCTAATTAATTTCTTTATACCGTTTGACGCTGCGTACTCCAAACAAACCCCAACAACTGTCGCCCCCAGCTATTTACCCCCATTCCGAACACAATGGGATATATATCGTAGGCCAATTCGACCGTTACGGTCAGTTTCTGCTAAATTTAAAATTTAAATCTATATATTCAGTTTTAAACGTACATTTCAATTTACTGGGGCCACACACGGACCCTAAAAATTCCCGAAAAATATTTTCTAGCTTCGTATTGACGATACGGTTCTAACAAAACTAGTTTCGTCGAATTCTGAGACCGTTGGAAAAATGGCCAATTTCCAGTCGATTAAAATCAACTGAAACCGGTCAAACGCGTTTTCCTTTGCCACGCTCACATATTGATTCGAAAAATTATGAAATTTGAAACCTAGCAATAATTTGACACTGCGGATCCAACAAAACTGGTTTCGTCGAATTCTGAGGTCATTTGCAAAATGTCCATTTTTAAGGGCCTGAATTCCATAGCGACTATTCAGAATTTTCAACTGGACATATCTTTTGATTTCCGATATGAAATCTTGATTTTTCGGATTCGTTGGAAAGATATTCACAATTAGATCCCATTATTTTTGGTTTCACTAAAATCCGGATTATTTTGCACCCGGTACATTCAATTGAAGTTTGAAATCGAATTATCGAACTACCGCGCCATTTTCAATTCTATTTATAATTATATATAATTATTTATATTCTAACGACGACGTATATAATATATACGTTCGAATTATATTCAAAATAAATTTCTCGTCGATATTATTTAAAATAATCTATTTTAAATAATCAAAATTCGCTAGAATTGCTAAAATAAAAATTTTAAACTGGCCCAGATTTTCGGGTTGTTACACATAGGAACATATATAATCAACCACAAACACCAAAACAACAATATGATGTATTAAAATGGATCAAACAAACCCAAAAACCCATATTTTCCCCTTAAGCATGTTTAAGCATAACTAATGATGGGATTAGAAAAACTTAACCAAATTAACCCAAATTTCTAACATAGGCCTAAAACAATATTTCAAAATTTATAAAAAAAATTCCAGAATTTAATCATGTATAAATTCACTAATTATCACTAATTACCCTTAATTAACCGTAATTAGTGTAAAAACAATGCTAATCACTCACCTTAGCCACAATAAAATACCAAATCTGAAATTATCCTCTATTAGGCACTGTTCCCAAGGCTACACAGTAGCTCCAACCTAGATTAGGTTTTGATTTGGCTTGATTTGACGTTGCTAAGCTTAATCCTTGATTAGATAACGATTTGGGATGAAATTAGAAGGTGGAGGCCATTGTTAGGGTTCCTAGGAGGTAAATGGCGGCTAGAAAACTGAAATGAAATGAAAACCTAACTCATTTCAGCCTCCCCGTAACCCTAATCCCGAAATGGGTTATGGTCCCATTCACTAATCACCTCATTTGGCCCGGTTAAGCAGTTTTTTACCTTCTAAACATTATTTCAGTCATATATCTCAAATGATAAGTCCGTTTTTCACATATGACCACTCTACGGAAAGGTAAACCATCATCCGGATCCAATCGAAATGGTTTTAGGTCAAAACTCTTTTCCAATCAAAAGTTATGGCCGAAACAAGATCAGCTAAGGTCAAAACGGTCATTTAAAAATCGGCAAAAATCGTGACCATGGGAAATGATCCCAATAGTCATTCCCCAAAGTTACATGACTATACGACCTCATATGAAAATAAAATAAATATTCTATGATCCTCCGATGCGTAGAATGCGGGTCGTTACATTCTCCCCCTCCCCCCTTAAGAAATTTCGCCCCCGAAATTCCTTAACTAAGAAACAAGTAAAGGATCCCGCATGCCTACCAACCATTCACAACAATCAAACATACAAAACAACAAACAAGTCTATCCTAGCATGCGGAAAACTAAGTCGCAATTAAAATCTTACCAGGCAAAGAGTTCTGGATACGTCTTCCTAATGCTCTCCTCTGTCTCCCAAGTACAGTCATTCTCATTCTTGCCCCACTGAACTTTGACTAGATTCACCACTTTCCATCGAAGTTGCTTCGTATCATGCTCGACAATACGAATCGGCTTGCGGTTCCCAACCGCCTCGGGTTCTACTTCGATATCATCCAACTGATCAGGTGAAATAGCCACATCGGGGTCGTGCACGAATTTTCTTAACTGGGAAACAAGAAATACGTTATGAACTCCCGCCATCTTGTCTGGCAACTCAACTTTATACACTAAATTCCCAACTTGTTCGAGAACTGGGAATGGTCCAACAAATCTTAGTGCTAACTTTCCTCTCCTGCTAAATCGAATCACGCTCTTTAAAGGAGAAATCTTGACAAACACCAAGTCGCCAATGGAGAATTTTAGATCTCTTCTCCACTTATCAGCATAACTCTTCTGTCTATCTTGAGCAGCCTTCATTCGCTGTTGGATAACCTTAATCTTATCTGAAGTTTCTCTGATCACATCTGGTCCAAGCACAAACTTCTTACCAGATTCTAACAAACATGACAGTGAGTTGCATGGTCTTTCATACAAAGCTTCAAATGGAGCCATACCAATACTGGATTGATAACTATTATTATATGTAAACTCTACTAGATGCAAATGGTCATCCCATGATCCACCAAAATCTAATATGCAAGCTGTTAAGAGATCTTCTAACACTCGATTCACCCTCTCTGTATGACCGTCGATTTGAGGATGATACGCGGTACTGACGTGTAGTTCTGACCCTAAAGCCTCTTGTAAGCTCCTCCAAAACCCACTAGTAAATAACGGGTCTCGATCACTCACAATGCTTTAAGGTACTCCATGAAATCTCACTACCCATTTCATATATTGTTCCGCTAACTTAGCTGTCGTTCTATTCGACTTGACAGGTATAAACCTGGCACTCTTAGTTAATCGGTCCACAACCACGCAAATGCTATCATGGCCCGATCTAATTCTTGGTAACCCATCAATGAAATCCATTGAGACTTGTTCCCATTTCCATTCTGGAATTTCTAATGGTTTCAACAAACCACTAGGCTTCTTTTGCTCAGCTTTAACTAGCTGGCAATTCATGCATTTGGATATAAACTTCCCAACGTCTCTTTTCATCTCTTCCCAGTAGTAAGTATGCTTCATGTCTCGATACATCTTGTTACCACCGTGGTGTATAGTCAATTTTGAGTGATGACATTCTCTAAGCACTTCATCTCTCAATCCATTGACATTGGGCACAACTAGTCTTCCATTCTTTCTAAGCCATCCATCTCGATCAAGCCCATACGTGTTCATCTCCTTGTCGATACCCATCTCTGACTTGGAGATGACTTTCAATAAGCTAGGATTGTTCTTCTGACTGGAACAAGTCCGCTCAATCAAAGTGGGTCTGACTGTCAAACTTGCTGACATTTCTGGATCCAATTCGCACTTTGGTCTGAAATCATACCCTGCGATGTACTCTAGTTGCTTCCATTCTAGAAACATAGCCCCTAAACTAGCATGTCTTCTACTCAATGCATCAGCTACCGCATTTCCCTTTCCTGGTGTGTATGCGATATCGAAATCGTAGGAAGCAAAGAATTCTAACCATCTTTGTTGTCGGAGATTTAGATCCTTCTAAGAGAAGATATTTTAACGATTTATGATCGGTAAAATACTCGAATCTTTCTGCCAAGAGATAATGTCTCCACATCTTCAACGCGAACACGATCGTTGCCAATTCCAAATCATGGGTAGGATATCTTTTCTCATGTGGTTTCAGTTGCCGACTTGCATAAGCTACAACCCTACCTCCTTGCATCAATACAGCACCTAGTCCGGCACCACATGCATCCGTGTATATTGTCATCTCTTCATTCCCTTTAGGAATGACTAAAACTGGTGCACATGTCAACTTTTCCTTTAGACACTTGAATGCATTCTCGCACTTTTCGTCCCAGACGAAAGCTTGATTCTTCTTGGTCGACCGAGTCAACGGTGCTGCTATCTTGGAGAAGTCTTGGATGAACTTTCGATAATACCCAGCTAATCCCAAGAAACTTCTTACGTCCGTTGCATTCTTGGGCGTAGACCAATCTTGTACCATAGCCACCTTCGCAGGGTCCACAACAATACCATTCTCTGAAACAACATGGCCCAAGAATCTCACTTCCCTCCTCCAGAAGTGACACTTAGAAAACTTTACTTTCAATTGGTGTTTTCTTAACACCCCCATCACTATCCTCAAGTGTTCCTTGTGTTCTTCCTCTTTCCTCGAATAAACTAAGATATCATCCACGAACACAAGAACAAACTTATTCAATTGGTCTCGGAATACTCTATTCATAAGATCCACAAAATACGCTAGTGCACTGGTCAACCCGAATGGCATAACCAACCACTCGTAGAATCCAGACGACGTCCAATAGTCCATTTTAGCTATACTCTCAGCTTCCACCCTAAGCTGATGAAAACCTTTCGTGGGATCCAACTGGAAGAACACTCTCGCGCCACTCAGCTGATCAAACAAATCATCTATCCGCGGTAGAGGATACTTATTCTTCCTCGTCACCTTATTCAACTCGCGGTAGTCCACAAACAATTGAAGGGAACCATCTGCCTTGGTAGCAAACACAACTGGTGCTCCCCACTCAGAAACACTTCTTCTGATAAATCCCTTTTTCAAAAGATCGCTTACTTGCACCCCGAGCTCTCGCTGCTCCCTTGGCGCCATACGACAAAGTGGCATGACTATAGGTCTGGCATCTTTCACTTAATCAATACGGAACTCAATCTCTCGGTGTTGTGGAAGTCCAGTCACTTCCTCGAAGATGACCGGATACTGGCCAGCCACGGGCACATTTGACAAGTCATCATGCGGGATGTCGAGGGAATTTAGAAAACTAGCCATTACCCCATCACTAGGTAGATAACCAAACACTACCCTCCGCCTATCATTCGCTCTAACTGTCACCAAAAAGCCCTCACAGTCTACCACCACCCCGTACGTTTGGAGCCAATCGACTCCCAAAATAATGCCAAACCCAGTAAAGCCCAAAACAAAGCAATCACAAACAAACATGCATCCACGACTCGATAAGACCACATTACGACAAATCATTCTAAGGCCAGTTGAACCACCAATCGGATTCGTCACCGCTAAAGGTCTATCGACTATCTCGGGTTCCAATCCCAACCTATCTACCAGTCACTAGATATGAAGGAACGGGAAGCTCCGATATCAAAAAATACTCGAACAGGAACATTATAAACAGAAAGCACACCTTGAATGACGACATTCTTTAATTTCTCCGCCGCAGTTGGGGCATTCGACGAAGAAGGAACAACATTGATAGCATATGCTTTCACAATCTGCTTTTCTTTAGGGGGTTGCGGACACTTATCCTTTTGATGTCCAACTTGGCCACAGTTGAAGCACTTCCTGTCCGCTGGCTTTGCTCGACGTTCTTTAGCATAATGGCCCTTCTTGCCACAGCTAAAGCACTCAACATCTTTCTTATTCTTTTTCTTCTGGCCATCCTTAGTCTGATTCTGCTTTCTCTTATTCTGAGAACAATTCTTGCCTCCACCGCTTGCTTGCGGTTTTGGCTCCTCTGCAGATGCAACCTCAGTCTTCGTCTTAGGGTAAAGACTCTCTGATCTCAAAGCTTTCCCCCACAATTGATTCAAACGCCTCATCGATATGGTTTATAAGCCTTTCCCCCAAGTATTGATCTAAGCTTGTTATGAACTTCTTATTCTTCTTCTCGGGAGTGTCAATAAGAGATAATCCATACTTCGATAGAGTATCGAACTCTGCAATATACTCTGAGACTGCCCTACCATTCTGCTTAAGCTCCAGAAATTTCCTAAACCACATTGACTTCTGGGCAGCTGGGATAAACTTATCACTGAATCGGGCCTTAAACTGATCCCATGTAACTTGATCCTCTGGAGTAGCCGCCTTAATAGCATTCCACCAATTCATCACCCGTCCGTGCAGCTGACGGGATGCTAGCTTCCTCTTCATCGCATCCTCGATACCTAAGTCTTCGAAGATACACTCAGAGCTATCCAACCAATCCTGAACTTATGTAGCCAATTCCATTCCGTGGAACGGTTTTCCACCAAGACTAGTGTAATCCTTGCAAAGCTTGGCGAAATCGGCTCTAGGTGCCTGCACCGCTGCACCACCACCATTTGCAATATTGGGAACTTCTCCTGGCACATTTCTAACCATCTCTCTCATGAAGTCAGTGAACATCGTCCTCATATCAGGAGCATTCCCTAGGAGAAGTAATAGGTAGGGATGACAGGATTTGAACCCGTGACATTTTGTACCCAAAACAAACGCGCTACCAAGCTACGCTACATCCCTTGTTTTTCAAACCAAAAAGACATTTTATCTTCTTTAAGTTTTCCCAATTCCCAATTATCTTGATGGATATCAAGATAAGAATCTTCGTAAACCGGGCTATCTTTGTCTTCTTTAGTGGATCCCTCTTGTTCCTGTTTCGTCTTCTTCATTTCGTAAGTTGTTTCTACATCGCTTTCTTCTGTTTCTGAGGTTTCCAATTTGTTTAGCCCGATGTACATACAATATGCATGGGATTAGCCGCTTCAATGGGATCCTTCATTCTGGTCGGAGGGGAAATTACCAAACGTCTAGCATTCCCCCATGCTTGGCGCCAATGAGTTTTTATTAAAAAAGAAGAAGAAAACTATGCCTTCGCCATATTGAATATGAATTCGGATCCTAGATGTAAAAATAAAAGAAGGGAAACCCCCTCTTCATTGAAAGAAATGAGATTGTTGCTGAAAAAGTAAAAAAAAGAACTAAATTAACCAAATTTTCCATGCCTTTTGGAAAGAGCTGCTAAATCAAGTTCTAGTTTAGGTGAAGGGAGTATGACTGCTTTACCAATAGTTGAGACTCAAGCTGGCGATGTTTCGGCTTAATTCAAAATACTAATTAATACTAATTAATAAATACTAAAAATTTTATTAATTTGAATATTCTTTCATTTTCATATTTTATATTGTTTTCTATAGTATTATATTACTAATTTTTCGGGAATTTTAGACCAAGCGTCCGATAGACTTAGATTTTCAGCTAGTCCGACACCAACTCTTCGATATATCTCTTGCTGGAAGTATCCCTGATCCCACTGATAACAAGTTGGACCAAATAACTCAATTGGGGTTTTATTAGCTCCTCTACTAGTACCCCTAGTATATCGGCTCATCGTTCAATCTGTAAGGAGAAAACGATTAACCGTCTCTTCAGTGGTGCCAGTGCAATGCGACTTCATCCTTAAATATACAAATAGTATATATATAACTTTTGAAAACCAAAATATAACAAATACGCGCTCTTATATATGTACTATCTCTCCCTGATGCCTTTCCCTAGGTTAACTACGCAACCTAGAGCTCTAATACCAAATGTGACGCCCCGCCCCGCACCAGCCGACATTTCAATGAAAGTGCGTCGTGCCAATGTCCAACCAGCGCGGGACGGTCACCAAAGAAAGGAAAGGAATGGAATTTGAAGCAAGAACTACCAAAGGAATCTATAGCATATCTCACAGCGCATGGAATAAAATATAATAACATACATTGACATAAAAACAGGCGAGACAGTGCATAAGCTGAAAACTGAACCACAATCATCATAGCAGTGGAAATCTAAAATACAGCTTATGATCCATAACCATTATTACAACTTCAAAATACTGTCTCTAAAGCAAAAGAAATGAAAGGCACACTACTAATGCCCAAAGTTGTGACCAGTAGCGACACAGGGAGAATATATAGAAAATAGTACGTGTAAGCCTCCTGTTCGTTTCCGGACAACGACTCGTGCACAACCAGCTAACCTGTCTCTAGTCTGCCCGTTTAAGAGCACCTAGAGTAATAAGAAGAGACATAAAACTATGGGTCAGACAAAAGTCTGGTATGAGCGATAAGCAATAAAATAGAACAATAACATGTATACTAAACCATACCTGAACCTGCAACCAAAGAGTTAGCACAACATACCGTACAATACTCTAAGGTGCATCTAGCATATGGTGTAAAGGATACGGGGGTGGGGGGTGCATGTCATAGTGATGGCAAACAATCAAGCATAGCAACCATTCTCACATCTCTCACTCATTGCGTAAAGCATATGATATCCACTGCTTTGATCACCCAAATCCTTGCTATGATCACTCTACCCCATGGAGTCATGGCGACTCCACTGCACTGATCCACAGCCACTAATCCTTGCTATGTCCACTCTGCCCCATGAAGTCATGACGACTTCACTGCACTGGCTTATAGCCATGCTACAATCACTCTGCCCCATGGAGTAATAACTACCCCACTGCACTGATCTGTAGCCTAACATCCGTCTTGGTGGTGAATCAAAGTTATTGACGTCGATAACCCCTTAGCACACGTCCCGCAGCAAAGTCCAATCATGAAGTCAACTCATTGGTTCCCATCTGGATCTTGAGTTCTACTTCCCATTTGGACTACCTTTGCATCTCGGGTTTTGGTCGAATTGGAGTTGGTCTTCAGAAGTGTCGCCGCGTAATCGCAGCTCTGATCCGGTTCTTTTAGGCCTCCATATGCGGTTCGGTTCGGTTGTCCTTCCCTAGTTCGATTCGGCTTGCTCCAGTTCCTAGCCATCAATCTAGTTCGGTTCGATATATGAGGTCCACCATGTCACATCGGTTCGGTTCAGCACTCCTAGTCTTAGTCCGGTTCAGTTCGGTGCTTTGCCCCTTGGTTCCGTTCGTCCCTCTTGCTCCAGCTTGCTCATTTCGATCTGATCCCATGTTCCATCCCGACCCGATCCGATCCCCAACCCAACTCCAACTCTTTGCAAGCGGCCTTCCTTCTTTCCAAGCCTCCTCTAGTGCCAAGTTCCGATCCGAATCGAATCCCCTTGCCCAGTTCCCTTATCCGATCCGAGCCCCATACCCGATCCGATCCGGTCCGAAACTCTGCACATTTCCTGCAACTTTTCCAATGACTGTTTTACGCCATACGATGGCGTTTTCAACCATTCTAACTCTTCTAATCAATCACAAAGCATACCATATAGTCATAGCAACATATATAATCAACCACAAACACCAAAACAACAATATGATGTATTAAAATGGATCAAACATACCCAAAAACCCATATCTTCCCCTTAAGCATGTTTAAGCATAACTAATGATGGGATTAACAAAACTTAACCAAATTAACCCAAATTTCTAACATAGGCCTAAAACAATATTTCGAAATTTATAAATATTTTTCTAGAATTTGATCATGTATAAATTCCCTAATTATCAATAATTACCCTTAATTAACCGTAATTAGTGTAAAAACAATGCTAATCACTCACCTTAGCTACAATAAAATACCAAATTTGAAATTATCCTCTGTTAGGCATTTTTTCAAGGCTACACAACAGCTCCAACCAAGATTAGGTGTTGATTTGGCTTGATTTGACGTTGCTAAGCTTAATCCTTGATTAGAGAACGATTTAGGATGAAATTAGAAGGTGGAGGCCATTGTTTGGTTCCTAGGAGGTAAATGGCGGCTAGAAAACTGAAATGTAATGAAAACCTAACTTATTTCAGCATCTCCATAACCATAATCCCGATATGGGTTATGGGCCCATTCAATAATCACCTCATTCGGCCTGGTTAAGTAGTTTTTCACCTTCTAAACCTTATTTCAGCCATATCTCCCAAACGATAAGTCCGTTTTTCACATATGACCACTCTATGGAAGTGTAAACCATCATCTGGATCTAATGGAAGTGGTTTCAGGTCAAAATTCCTTTCCAATCAAAAGTTATGGCAGAAAAAAGATCATCTAGGGGCAAAACGGTCATTTAAAAATCGAAAAAAATCGTGAACATGGGAAATGACCCCAATAGTCGTTCCCCAAAGTTACACGACTATACGACCTAATATGAAAATAAAATAAATATTTTACGATCCTCCGATGCGTAGAATGCGGGTCGTTACAATCCACTTCAAATCGGTTCGGTTCGGGTGTATGTGTTCTCCTTATTCGGGTCAGTTCGGTCCTTCTTGCTCGATTCGGGTTGCCACCTTCCATTCGGTTCGAGTCGATAGCTCTAGCCTCGGCTCGTTTCATGCTCACCATTTCCGATCTGATCTGCACGCCCTCGCTTCCGATCCGAACCCAACTCCAACTCTTTTGCGAATGGCCTTCCTTCTTGCCAAGCCTCTTGTGCCAAGTTCCGGTCCGGTTCGAATTTCCTTACCCAGCTCTTCTATCCGATCCAGCCATATAATCCGATCCGATCCGAAACCCTGCACATTTTCCATCGAGCATATATCGTCCATTCTCGCCATATGACGACTTTTTCGACCACTCTAACTTTGATAATCAATCATAAAACTTTCCAAATAGTAGTAATAACATATAGGATAGATCAACAAGGTCAAAACATCAAGCGCATATGTCATTTTAGATCAAACATACCCAAAAAGCATGATTTTCCCCTTAATCCCCTTAATCATGTTTTAACAATAGGATTAACAAAACATATCCGAATTAATCCAAATTTTTATCAGAGTCCTAAAATAATATTTTAGAATTTTATAATTTTTCCAGAATTTTAACATGCATAATTTCGCTAATTATCACTAATCACCCTTAATTAGCCGTAATTAGTGAAAAACAAAGCAAATCACTCACCCTAGCCACAAATAAAACTTTAGATCTAAAACTCTACTATTTTAGGGTGTTTTCCTATGCAACATAGCAGCTTCAACTCTGATTTGGTGTTGATATGCCTTGATTTGATGTAGATCTTCTTAGTTAGTGATTAGAAGGTGATTTGGGATGATTTTAGAAGGCGGAGGCCTAGGGTTAGAGAAATGTTTTAGGCGGCTAAGAAAATGTAATAAAATCATTTCCTAACTGATTTCAGCCTCCCCATAACCTTAATCTCAAAATGGGTTATGGTCCTAGCTGTTAATCGCCCTAATTAGGCCCGGTTAAGCTGTTTTTCACCTTCCAAGCCTTATTTCAACTATATCTCCCAAACGGTAAGTCCGTTTAGCTAATGCGACCACTCTACAGAAAGATAAACCACCATCTGAATCCAATGGAAGTGGTTTCAGGTCAAAACTCCTTACCAGTCAAAAGTTATAGGAGAAACAAGATTCTCCAAGGGTAAAACAATCATTTAAAAATCAGCAAAAATCGTGAACACTGGAAATAACCCCAATAGTTGTTCCCCAAAGTTACACGACTATGTGACCTCATAATAAAATGAAATAAATATTATACGATCCTCCGATACGTAGAATGCGGGTCGCTACATATTCTAAAAGATAAACGTATCCTCAAGCCTCACAACCAGCGACAAAAATCAAGCACGCTGCATGGCTATGTGCATCATACCCAAGCATGGTGTATTATCACTGATCTGGAGAAACTCCTTATTTGTTCTTCTTTCGATTCTGTATATCCGCAGAGGGACGATGGGTCCTTAAAACCGTATGGGTGATAATACATTTGATACACTCAAGCTAAATGAGTGGGAGGTCATGTGTGGTCGGGTTTCAAGATGTTCTTGTTGAACCCCAGTGTATCCGCTCTAGAGTACACTGATCAGAAGGTAGTCTCATACCTTGTCATAGTTGGAATCCAAACTCTAGTAAGCGCCTCGCGGTTTTTGATTATATAATGAATATGTAGAGCGTGAGATGCAAGCATTCTGCTATGTGGTTTTTTACTTGATTTACATCATTATTATAATATCAGAGTAATATTGATTTCAAAATTGTTTTGGTTAATTAAGGTAAAAACCATTTATGCTTGTGTGTGGGCTGGTCTTACATTTACCCTTTCTTCCAAAAAGTTTTGAAAGTTAAACAATATGGTTGGAGTTGTATGTTAGCTATAAACTTAATGATTTTTCTGATGCTAGTTCACCAAACTGATCCGTGGCGTTTGTAATTCTCGGGTCAGCCCGAGTTACTGGTTCAGGTTATCGGATATACCTTCAAAATAGAATAAAGAAATCAAAGACGAATACATCAGAACTCATAGCGAATATAGAAAGAGGATATAAATAATAATTGCAACTATTACCTTGGAATTAATGATATTGTTCAAACAAAAAATCAACACATTTGGACCAAGCATGAGAAAGAAAAATACAGTTCCAAATCGACCAATCATGTAACACCCCACATCCGTTAAGGTCACTCACAAAGGGAATGCCTTAACTTCAATGGAGCATTATGGGTACTGGAACAGAAATATTACAAGACAGACATATATAAAACAGCGAAAAGTAAAGTAGAAGTACTTCAAATCATTTATTAAGTAGAATTGTTTACAATAAAAGCCCATCAACTTCCAATACCCAAATACATAGCTAAAATATCTGTCTTGCTCAAAAACAAAGAAGCATAAAAATAAACTGTAGTATTCCCCAATAAAGCAAAGCAAGCCATAGCCAAGAGGAATCCAAGCCTTACATGAAAGAGCCTTGGGGCTTGGTAAGATCCGAACTAAGCTGTATTCCCACCCTGTGAACCTGGGGGGGGGGAATGGAAGAAAAAAAGGCGAAACAAAACGGGTCAGTCATAAAGACTGAGTAAGTCCTAGTGACTTTCAGCATAAAAATAGGTAAAGATAACATGGCATGAATAAACTGAAAGTAAACATAAGCATGATGGCAAGGTAAGCTACAGGCACGATAAATCAAGTATAACATCCCATAATTCCTATCAAGTATTACATCGCGTGGTTTCTATCAAGAATAACATTGCAAGGTTTCTTAGGCTTCACCATTAAAATGATATCTAATCGCTCTGCACCACCTAACTAGTGTCCTAACTAGTCAATTATATCAAATAATAATATTGCAACGCGATCCCAATCCCCGCAGTTGTGGTAGTCTTTAGGTACACATCTAGTATGAGGATTCCACCTCAATCAGACCAATTGCTATGAAGATGTTAGATGTACCCTTACTACCCTATCGATCGGCTCCCTATCTGTAAGCCTGTGTCGCGTGTGTCATACTGCCCTATTCGATTGTAGATACCTATGTTGGTCCCACCATGGGGTGTATGAAGTCCCATAGTGGCGGCCCGACACACAATTCCTAGAATGCATAGCGTATACTACTGATGCCCCAGTGCCCTGACTTTTCTGCTCCGGAGTGTGTGCATGCCCGCACTCCGTTAGAACCCACACTATGCACCAACCGTCGTTGCTTTGACCGCTTACAATCAACCCAGTAATCGTGCCCCACCCTGCCTAGTTCAGGGTATCATTAATACCTAATTGGGTTACTGCTGAAATGGGTCCCCGTTACTAGGGTTTCCTACTGGTTAAGTCTGTGGGCCTATATATACAGATATTACCCACCTACCCGTGATGTACTTAACCCTCCCACCGATTCAAGCATGTTCATTAACGGTTAAGTTTGTGGGCCTATATTTACTGATATTACCCACTAACCCTGATATGTACTTAACCTTTCCACTGATTCAATCATATTTATTTTATGGTTAAGTGTTTGTTTATTCATGTTAATTTAACCCGCCCATTCCTCATATCATATTGGTTAAGTGTTTTTAATTGTTAACTTAACCCCACGTGTTCCTCAGGTTGTTGTGGTTAAGTGTCATTAATAAATTCCAGTTAACTTAACCCTCCTGCTTATCATGTTACTCTGGTTAAGTGTTGCCTCCTGGTGTTAACTTAACCTCACCATCTGTTTAACTAACCTGTTACAGCGGTTAAGTGTTTCCTGTCAACCTAACCCCAGTCACCCGTCTTGTTATACTTGTTAAGCGGCCTTAACCCTAGTTATTCATGTTATATTGGTTAAGTATTTCTAACTTACTTAACCTCAATCACTTGTCTAACTAACATGTTTCTATGGTTAAGTGTTCTAATTAACTTAACCTCAATCACTAGTCCAGTTAATCATGTTATAATGGTTAAACATTTGCTTAACCTTACCCACTCCCCTAGTCAACATATTAAATTGGTTAAGTGTCTAGATTAACCTAACCCTACCCACCAATTTAGTTAAGATGTTGAATTTGGTTAAGTATTTATTAAATTGACTTAACCCTATCAGTCGTAACTTAGCCTTAATTTATTAATTAAAGCACCAACCACTCACATTAGACAGGTATTGTTATGGCTGCCTGTATGCCGGTTGGTTCCCGGCAGTCTTACGCCACAACTCAGTCTAACATCGGGTCTTTATTGGGCTCAATTTCCTTAACCTCTCACATTGGATAGGTATTGTTGTGACAACTGGATAGTCGGGCGGGTCCGGGCAGGTTTACGTCACAACTCAATCCAACATCGGGTTAAGCATAATCATGTTTTTCTAATTTACATTTTATTTATGTAAATTATTCAAATTCAAATTACTGCCACATTTATTCTGAATTAATCTCATTAATTATGGTATATAATTAACGCCATTTATGCCATCAATCACTTATGTGATTAATGACTAATTTATGGCAGTCTTCCTAAAATTACCATTTTTAACCCAACGTTACCCCGTCTAACATTAGACTAACCTACTTAGCCTAATTTACGTTCACATGGTTTTTGGTATACGTATTAGGCTAAAAGCTTAGCCTAATTTATGCACACAAATTGGCATAAATTAGCATAAACATGACATGGTATAATTTTGGCATCGATGACATAATAAATATGAACGTAACAAATTGGCATAAATTAGCATAGACATGACATGGTATAATTTTGGCATTGATGACATAATAAATATGAACATAACAAATTGGCATAAATTAGCATAAACATGACATGGTATAATTTTGGCATTGATGACATAATAAATATGAACATAATGGGGTGAACTTGCAAAATAGCCATCATGAACATTATAGGGGTGAACTTGCAAAATGACCAAGATGAATACTATAATGTTAGAGGTGTAAACTTGCAACTTAGCACAATTCATGGGTTTCAACTTGCATAAAAAGGGGAAATCCAAATATTTGTCTCATGAATTAGACATAACTAGCATATGACGAGACATGTATAATTTTTATCACATGAACTAGATCTAAAACCATGACATAAGGCATGTATTAAAGTGGATCGTGACATGGATCCAATTTATGACTAGCAATATTTGTGCGAACATATGAACATATGTGTAAACTTAATCAAGTAGGCATAGAGGTTTTTAGCACATAATTATATATATATGAGATCTCAAGTACATACAAATCATGTTAAACATATAGATCTAGCATTTGGTCACATAAGTGGTATGGTTTTACAACCTAATACTTGCATAACATAATAAACTACAACTTGTCATAACAGGCTATACACATGAATAGGCTCATTCATAATTCCCAATTCATCATGATAAATCAAATCACAAGCATAAATTAATATTATAAAATTTCACATATAACATAACCAACATCGTTCTATTTTCATTTCAATACAAGGCATGACATAAATCTTAATTCGCATCCCACAAATATAACTAAACTTACATCAATTTCACTTTATTTCATCGCCATATTATAATTAAGTATTTAGATCTGAAAATAACTAGAACTTACATAGCACGGCTAATGAATTAAGAATTGGTTTTGTTGTAGAAATGTTGCGGCGTTGCTGATTTATTGTTTGAACCATTGTTGAAGCTTTGTTCTTTGATATGAGTTGAATAGATTAGCTTTGAATTGATTTGTTGTCCGTCTCTTCAAGTGGAGGCTCTCCTTAGTTTTCTCCCGACAACATGGCGGCTTCAGTTCTTATTTTTATGTGAATTTTAGTCTAGAGACCTAGGGTGTATATATAGAATTGCAAGTTAATTTGAGCCGTCGATGAAGCCAGGGTTAATCAAAGCCATCCGTTCTAAAGAGAAGCCAATTATGTTCACAATTTAAGGGCTGTAAATTACTCCTATTTCAAATTATGTCATAATTACTTTCTTAATGTACATTGTCAACATTTATTATTATTTGTCAATCCATCAAATATAAATACGTACACATTAGATACATCCCCCCTTTTACACATTTATTATTAAATTTGTATGCACATTAGATACATCTTCCCTTTACACATTTATTATTAAATTTGTATGCACATTAGATACATCTCCCCTTTACACATTTATTATATTAAGTATTGGTTATTCTAAATTAGTAACTTTAGTGTTAACAGAAATACGGGGTGTTACATTCTCCCCTCCTTAAAGGATTTCGTCCCCGAAATCTTCAAGTCTGGGAGAATGCATATCATACCATCCAATCGTCCATCTACTCAGCCATCAAACACAGGCATCCATTGTCCTTAAAGGCTTCTAATTCTTTCATGTTTATATGCACAGTGTGTGTACATGTTCGTATATAATGCAAAATTAGGCGGTCTACTGATTCAGTTGACCTCCTTAATGCAAACCATGATAGTGCCATGCATCCAATATGTATGCAAAAAGATTCCTAATGATACATATTAACTCTACATGCGTGCCCAACCGTTCATCGAAATGCAGCATCCATATGATAACACATTCAAATTCATCCATAAACAAGTATAAACACTCATGCATATGCAATATGAAAGGTGACTGAGCGGATCTAGTGCCTAATGTGTAAATGCATCCACGAGCAACCACTAGCAACCACTTGCAGCCATTTGCAACCATCAATCATAACATGTCTCAAACACATGTTTACACCCAATTATTCCTATCTAAAGATATAGTCGAAAGACAGAAGCAAGTAAAAACTTTGTGTCCATTAGGCAATGTCAAAACTGGAAATCTACGCCACATATATCCTGATTAGGAGAAGAACCCCCTAAGCATCAGCCCCAAAGACCGAAATCAACATCAGACTGACACTCAAAGAATTACTCAACCCAACCAATATATATATGTTTCTAGGAAACTAAGCATGACAGACTCCTTTTAGGTCACAGGAAATCCCTTCCTAAAACTAACCCATATCCTATAAAACCCAAAAAGTTTAGTCAACCCAACGAACACCCTCAAGCCCCAACATGTGTTACCAACAGATGAGTCATACTCCCTATGGGGTTTGCAACAGAAATTAGATTGAGAATAGGACCGAGAGGATATACACAAAAGATAGCATGTGAGTAAGCTCTACAGGAAAAGAGGGATCAAGGATATACTCTTAAATAGAGATATGATGCGCGAATCTAGTCTTCAATCTTCTAAGTCTCATTTCCTTGAGCTTAACTCCATTGTGCTTTGACTGTCTTTAACTTCACAATTTCGTAGCTTCTTAATTCTTGTTTCCAAAATATGAGTTCGAACCCATTTCACTATTTCCCTCGTTCCACTTTCACTTATTCTCCTTCTAGTATATTTGGCTCAAACATAACTACGTACTCATGGTTTCATGCAAGCTCTCCAAAATTCACTAGTGAATCTTGGATCTCGTTCACTTACTAGAAGGTATTCCACATAGGTGAATTATCTCTTGAAAATAAACAAATGTCAACCATGTTGCCAAATGTACTTATTAAGGTGATTCTTTACAACTCATGCATAAGCGAAATGAACCATCCGCCTTAGTGGCGAACGCTACTCGAGCGGATCAATAAATGTATCTAGAGATTCTAGGTAATTAATCATGGTAGAACCCTAAGGGTTACACGACACTCTGAGGGCATTACTAAGGCAAGTCGAGAGTCTAACTACCCTCTTTTTTCATTCTCAAGAATGGTACCATTTCTGGATAACCACTCCATTCCTACAATCAACCCATAGCCTAAAAACGTAAGCATTACTTCTAAACCCAACACTTAGCATAGACATCCTCAAATCCAAACAAGTCATGAATAAATGAGCTGATTCCCCAATAGGATTTGAGAAAAAATGGGATCCTCTACTACGCTAGTACTAAGGTGCAGAGACTCAACTATCGAAGCATAATTAAAAGGATTCGATGTACAAAAACAAAGTTCTAGTGGGATGATAGAAAAGAAAAGCTAAACCTTTAACAGAAACGTTACCACCTCTCTTAGGTACGCTAGTAGTGAGAGCATACAATTGCCCTCTCGACGATCTTGTCTTTTACCCTTGTCCTTGTCCTATAATACTTAACTACACATCCCTTCTTACCATACTAAAGATACTCTCTCTTGTCATAGGTTTTACTTATTCCTTTCACTTTGGCCTCTCTCCTTTCAGCTTTTTCCTCCTTCTTGGATGTTCTTACTATCCTTGTATAGCTTGTTGACAATTTTTCTTGGAATCTACCTCCATCGCACGGCAATCCTGCAAAGCCTGAAATAAGATTAGACGCAGATGGAACTACTGCGGCTACAGATGGAGGTTGGGCACTTCTTTTCCCTCCGACATGAGTCGTACGCCTACAGAACTATGGTGAAAAGAGGGGAAAGAAAAGATTCAAAGAGGGAATCAAAAGATAGTGCATGTGGCTTTGGGGAATATGCCTTTCGTAAAACCAAACTTTTCTTTAGAAAAATGCTTCTTTGTAAACGATTTGAAAATAATTTCAGAAGGTTTTTAAAAGATTTTGCCCAGTCTGGTAACCTTCTGCTCTGATACCAAATGTAACACCCCACATCCGTTAAGGTCACTCACAAAGGGAATGCCTTAACTTCAATGGAGAATTATGGGTACTGGAACAGAAATATTACAAGACAGACATATATAAAACAGCGGAAAGTAAAGTAGAAGTACTTCAAATCATTTATTAAGTAGAATTGTTTACAATAAAAGCCCATCAACTTCCAATACCCAAATACATAGCTAAAATATCTGTCTTGATCAAAAACAAAGAAGCATAAAAATAAACTGTAGTATTCCCCAATAAAGCAAAGCAAGCCATAGCCAAGAGGAATCCAAGCCTTACATGAAAGAGCCTTGGGGCTTGGTAAGATCCGAACTAAGCTGTATTGCCACCCTGTGAACCTGGGGGGGGAGTGGAAGAAAAAGAGGCGAAACAAAACGGGTCAGTCATAAAGACTGAGTAAGTCCTAGTGACTTTCAGCATAAAAATAGGTAAAGACAACATGGCATGAATAAACTGAAAGTAAGCATAAGCATGATGGCAAGGTAAGCTATAGGCACGATAAATCAAGTATAACATCCCATAATTCCTATCAAGTATTACATCGCATGGTTTGTATCAAGAATAACATCGCAAGGTTTCTTAGGCTTCACATTAAAATGATATATAATCGCTCTGCACCACCTAACTAGTATACTAACTAGTCATTTATATCAAATGCTAATATTGCAACGCGATCCCAATCCCCGCAGTTGTGGTAGCCTTTAGGTATACATCTAGTATGAGGATTCCACCTCAATCTGACCAATTGCTATGAAGATGTTAGATGTACCCTTACTACCCTATCGATCGGCTCCCTATCTGTACGCCTGTGTCGCGTGTGTCATACGGCCCTATTCGATTGTAGATACCTATGCTGGTCCCACCATGGGGTGTATCAAGTCCCATAGTGGCGGCCCGACACACAATTCCAAGAATGCATAGGGTATACTACTGATGCCCCAGTGCCCTGACTTGTCTGCTCCGGAGTGTGTGCACGCCCGCACTCCGTTAGAACCCACACTGTGCACCAACCGCCATCGCTTTGACCGCTTACAATCAGCCCAGTAATCGTGCCCCACCCTGCCTAGTTCAGGGTATCATTGATACATAATTAGGTTACTGTTGAAATGGGTCCCCGTTACTAGGGTTTACTATTGGTTAAGTCTGTGGGCCTATATATTTACAGATATTAGCCACCTACCCGTGATGTACTTAACCCTCCCACCGATTCAAGCATGTTCATTAACGGTTAAGTTTGTGGGCCTATATTTACTGATATTACCCACTAACCCTGATATGTACTTAACCCTTCCACTGATTCAATCATATATATTTTATGGTTAAGTGTTTGTTTATTCATGTTAATTTAACCCGCCCATTCCTCATATCATATTGGTTAAGTGTTTTTAATTGTTAACTTAACCCCGCGTGTTCCTCAGGTTGTTGTAGTTAAGTGTCATTAATAAATTCCAGTTAACTTAACCCTCCTACTTATCATGTTACTCTGGTTAAGTGTTGCCTCCTGGTGTTAACTTAACCTCACCATCTGTTTAACTAACCTGTTACAGCGGTTAAGTGTTTCCTGTTAACCTAACCCCAGTCACCCATCTTGTTATACTGGTTAAGCGGCCTTAACCCTAGTTATTCATGTTATATTGGTTAAGTGTTTCTAACTTACTTAACCTCAATCACTTGTCTAACTAACATGTTTCTATGGTTAAGTGTTCTAATTAACTTAACCTCAATCACTAGTCCAGTTAATCATGTTATAATGGTTAAACATTTGCTTAACCTTACCCACTCCCCTAGTCAACATATTAAATTGGTTAAGTGTCTAGATTAACCTAACCCTACCCACCAATTTATTTAACATGTTGAATTTGGTTAAGTATTTATTAAATTGACTTAACCCTATCAGTCGTAACTTACCCTTAATTTATTAATTAAAGCACCAACCACTCACATTAGACAGGTATTGTTGTGGCTGCCTGTATGCCAGTTGGTTCCGGGCAGTCTTACGCCACAACTCAGTCTAACGTCGGGTCTTTATTGGGCTCAATTGCCTTAACCTCTCACATTGGATAGGTATTGTTGTGACAAATGGACAGCCGGGCGGGTCCGGGCAGGTTTACGTCACAACTCAATCCAACCTTGGGTTAAGCATAATCGTGTTTTTCTAATTTACATTTTATTTATGTAAATTATTCAAATTAGAATTACTGCCACATTTATTCTCAATAAATCTCATTAATTTAGGTATATAATTAACGCCATTTATGCCATCAATTGCTAATGTGATTAATGACTAATTTATGGCAGTCTTCCTAAAATTACCATTTTTAACCCAACGTTACCCCGTCTAACATTAGGCTAATCAACTTAGCCTAATTTACGTTCGCATGCTTTTTGGTATACATATTAGGCTAAAAGCTTAGCCTAATTTTTGTACACAAATTGGCATAAATTAGCATGAACATGACATGGTATAATTTTGGCATTGATGACATAATAAATATAAACATAACAAATTGGCATAAATTAGCATAAACATAACATGGTATAATTTTGGTATTAATGACATAATAAATATGAACATAACAAATTGGCATAAATTAGCATAAACATGACATGGTATAATTTTGGCATTGATGACATAATAAATATGAACATAATGGGGTGAACTTGCAAAATAGCCATCATGAACATTATAGGGGTGAACTTGCAAAATGACCAACGTGAATACTATAATGTCAGAGGTGTAAACTTGCAACTTAGCATAATTCATGGGTTTCAACTTGCATAAAAAGGGGAAATCCAAATAAGTGTCTTATGAATTAGGCATAACTAGCATATGACGAGACATGTATAATTTTTATCACATGAACTAGATCTAAAACCATGACATAAGGCATGTATTAAAGTGGATTGTGACATGGATCCAATTTATGACTAGCAATATTTGTGCAAACATATGAACATATGTGTAAACTTAATCAAGTAGGCATAGAGGTTTTTAGCACATAATTATATATATATGAGATCTCAAGTACATACAAATCATGTTAAACATATAGATCTAGCATTTGGTCACATAAGTGGTATGGTTTTACAACCTAATACTTGCATAACATAATAAGCTACAACTTGTCATAACAGGCTATACACATAAATAGGCTCATTCATAATTCCCAATTCATCATGATAAATCAAATCACAAGCATAAATTAATATTATAAAATTTCACATATAACATAACCAACATCGTTCTATTTTCATTTCAATACAAGGCATGACATAAATCTTAATTCGCATCCCATAAATATAACTAAACTGACATCAATTTCACTTTATTTCATCGCCATATTATAATTAAGTATTTAGATCTAAAAATAACTTGAGCTTACATAGCACGGCTAATGAATTAAGAATTGGTTTTGTTGTAGAAATGTTGCGGCGTTGCTGATTTATTGTTTGAACCATTGTTGAAGCTTTGTTCTATGATATGAGTTGAATAGATTAGCTTTGAATTGATTTGTTGTACGTCTCTTCAAGTGGAGGCTCTCCTTAGTTTTCTCCCGACAGCATGGCGGCTCCAGTTCTTATTTTTATGTGAATTTTAGTCTAGAGACCTAGGGTGTATATATAGAATTGCAAGTTAATTTGAGCCGTCGATGAAGCCAGGGTTAATCAAAGCCATCCGTTCTAAAGAGAAGCCAATTATGCTCACAATTTAAGGGCTATAAATTACTCCTATTTCAAATTATGTCATAATTACTTTCTTAATGTACATTATCAACATTTATTATTATTTGTCAATCCATCAAATATAAATACGTACACATTAGATACATCCCCCCTTTTACACATTTATTATTAAATTTGTATGCAAATTAGATACATCTCCCCTTTACACATTTATTATTAAATTTGTATGCACATTAGATACATCTCTCCTTTACACATTTATTATATTAAGCATTGATTATTCTTAAATTAGTAACTTTAGTGTTAATAGAAATACGGGGTGTTACAAATCATGTCCAACTCCAGTGACCTGTCCATCTAAACCTAGGTGGATTGTAATGTTGAAAGGATCAGACCAACGTTCTGGTGATTAGAAAAGTTATAGTTCCATAATGTAACAACCCGGAAAATCAGAGCCAATTTAAAAATTTTGTTCTGGTTATTTCAATGAATTTTGAATAGTTAAAATAATTTATTTTAAATAATAACGATTTAAAATTTAATTAAATCGAAGTTAGAACGAATGTATTTATTTTAATTTTAAAAGGAGTTAGAAATAGCACAGTAGTTTGAAAATTTGAATCTGAACTTTGACTGAATGTATAGGATTCAAAATGAAAAGGATTTTAGTGAAACCAAAAGTATCTAAATCTATTTAAAAATATCTTTCCAACGAATCCGAAAAATCGAAATTTCATAATGGGAATAAAAAGTTATGGCCAATTGAATAATCAGAATAGTCGCTATGAAATTTAATATAATTTATAACCCGTATAAAGGGCCATTATACAAACGACCTCCATTTTCGACGAAACCATTTTTGTCGGATCCGGAATGTCAAATTATTGCTGATTTCAATTTTCCATAATTTTTGGAATTAATATGTGAGCGTGGTAAATTAAACTGTGATTCGATAATTTCTATTGAATTTAATCGACCGTTAAAATGCCATTTTTCGAACGGTCTCCAAATTAGACGAAATTAATTTTGTTAGGACCATATCATCAAAACACAGTTAGATTATTTTTCGGGAATTTTCGGAGTCCATATGTGGCCCTGGTGAATTTAAATGTATGATCGAATTTAATAAATAAATGATTTAAATTATAAATTAAAGAAAACAGGCCGAAAATAATCATTTGGGCTGACGGGACCTAGCCCATTGGTTCCGGAACAGGGGCAATTTGTTACGAAAAATCTTGTTGGACTGAAATTGGTGCTACTGAGACTTAACGGGTTTATTTGCAAAACTAGTAATTAAATATTATAAATATACATCAAAAACCCTAATTACCCTATAGTGTAGCGCCGCCATCTTCATCGTGTTCATGGCCTAAACTCTTCAAACTTTCCTCCTTCAAATTCTCTCAATCCACAAAGAATTAAACCACCAACCTTTAGAGGATTTTGCAGTCCTCTCTGAGATCTATGAATACATATCCGTTTCAGCCTCCATCATTGCACATAGCTCGAGAACCAGAACCCCGAACCCACTTCGTTTCGAGTGCCGCCCAGTCCTGCTGCCTCGATCGTCCTGACCGCGTGGGCCCCCTGCGTGCGCAGCTCGAGTCCCTCCGACGCCACACCATCCGATCTTCGAATCGCTGCACTGTTTGGTCGCAAATCCAAGACCTAGAATTGAATGAACGGTGAAAGGTGTCAGCCTTGTTCTGTGATTAAGAAAGAAGGGTATTTTTCTAATTTAATTAATTAATTATTAAATATAAAATGTTATCTATGCAAATAAAATCATAACTAATGCATACGAACTCGGAATTGAATAATTTCAGATCTGTTCAGATCATGAGTCCTAGATCTACACTTCTGGACTGATTAAAACTGATTCGGAGCATATCTAATTTTGGACAAAATTCGATACTGAATTATTCAGAATTAAAGCGACTGTGAGAATTCTATTTTGTTTCCTCTTCTCAAAAAATTAGAAATAATCCTGATTGTATTATCACCAATCCATAGTAAATTTTTATTTGTTATGATTTGTGACTTGATCTGTGATGGATGTGGTATGTAGATCTGTTCATCTGGTGATATTGTGTTATGATTAAATAGTTAAAAACATATAGATCATTTTGTTGTAATAAAATGAGTGAAATAAAAAATATATAATTTTTGTTTAGATAAAATTGTCAAATTAGAATCATTGGACAAAATTCATCATTGTGTTAATTGGAATAGTGGAACCAAGAATTATCATTCTTGGTTTATTAGAATAGTTGAATTAAAAGAATTATCATCTTGTTAATTAGAATAATTGGACAAAACCTATCAATTTGGTCAAATTAGAACCATTGGACAAAAATTTATCATTTTTGTTAAAATTAGAATAGTTGAATTGGAATGGTCATTTTTGTCAAAATGTAATTGTTGAAGAAAAATTGTCATTTTTATTTAAATAAAATTTGTCAAAACAAAAATGAACATTTTTATTTAAATGAAATTGTTAAAATATAAAAAAAATTAGACATTTTGGTTGAGATAAAATAATCAAAACAAAAATGACATTTTTGTTAAGCAGATTTGTGTCAAAGCACAAATTGCATTTTTGTCCACACAAAAATGAAAAGAATCATTCTGTCATTTTGTTGAATTAGAATTTTCAACAAAAATGAAAAGAATCATTTTGTTGAATTAAAATAGAAACTAGTGAAATGTTCATGTTTTAAAGTAAAAACATATTTACATTAAAAATTCACATTTTAATGTAATGTTAGAAAATAGAGAAATGTTCATGTTTAAAAAAAAAAAAACATGTTAACATTAAAATTTCACATTTTTAATGTAATGTTAGAAAATAGTAAAATGTTCATGTTTTAAAGTAAAAACATGTTAACATTAAAATTTCACATTTTTAATGTAATGCTAGAAAACTAGAAAAATGTTCATGTTTTAAAGTAAAAACATGTTTACATTAAAAATTAACATTTTAATGTAATGTTAGAAACTTGAGAAATGTTCACGTTTTAAAGTAAAAACATGTTAAAATTAAAAATTAACATTTTAATGTAATGTTAGAAATTAGAGAAATTTTCTTGTTTTAAAGTAAAAACATGTTTACATTAAAAATTCTCATTTTAACGTAATGTTAAAAATAGAGAAATATTCATGTTTTAAAATAAAAACATGTTAACATTAAAATTTCACATTTTTAATGTAATGTAAGAAACTAGGAAAAATGTTCATAGAAACATGATAACATTAAAAAAAAAAAAAACCTTATTTTTAATGTAATGAATGATTCACGAGAAAATGTTCATTTTAACATAAAAGCATGTTAACATTAAAAAAAAATCTCATTATTATAAAATGAATGATTCATATGAAAATTGTTCATATTTGAATAAAAGTGTCAAAACATTAAAAATCATATTTCTAATGTAAAGTTTGATTTATTAGAAATATTGACTGTTTGAATAAAAATGTTGAAACATTAAAAAAAAATCTATTTTTAATGTAAAAGTGATTCATTAGAAAACATGTGTTAGAAGATATAAAAATATTAAAAACCATATTTTTAACATGTTAGGAAATATAAAAGTGTTAAAAACATTATTTTTAACATTGCTAGAAAATACATGTTAGAAAATATTTGTATGTAAAAAAAACATTATTTTTAACATGCTAGAAAGGAGGAAAATGAAAACTTTTCTTTTATACATTTTGTTAAAATAGAATTGTTAACAAAATGAAAACATCGCTTTTATACATTTTGTTAAAATAGAATTGTTAACAAAATGAAAACATCGCTTTTATACATTTTGTTCAAATAGAATTGTAAACAAAATGAAACATCAAAATCTACATTAGAATTTGTGTATAAATCTAGATGATACTTTTATCATCAAACATATATTAGAATTCATGTGCAAAGTTAAAATATCATTTTATTAACAATGCATATATTAGAATTTATGTGCAAAGTTAAAATATCATTTTATTAACAATGCATATATTAGAATTTATATACAAAGTTAAAACATCATTTTATTGACAATGCATATATCAGAATTGATATGTAAAGTCAAAGAATCATTTGTATTAACAACACATACATTAGAATTTGTATGAATTATTTTTATTGTCAAAACATGCATTGAAACTAATACAAATAATTATTCCTTTTTATTTGTTAGAGTTGAAAATAGAAATACAAATAAAAATTAGTTTTTATTTGTCATTAGTTCAATTGTCACGTAAATAAAATATATTTTATTTGACATTATGAACATGTAGATATGATATGCCAATAAAACATTCTTTATTTGGCATGTTAAAAACGTTAGTGGAATCGTCAAATGGTTTATATTTATATATAATTTTATATACATATATAAATATAAACTAAAATTAAACGAATCGCGCGTGTTAGTTCGCATTTCGGAATCATAACTTTAAACGATTATACCGAAAGATCCGACCGTCGGATTTTCCCAAAACTGGAACCATTAGGACCGCTTTGGGATGATCTTTCCAATGAGATAAATTTTGTTAAAATCCAACGATTAGATTTCGAGAGAAGTGTAAATCAATTTTTGATAAAAACAGCGCCAGGGCCGCCTATTGACCTGAAGTGTCGTTAAATTTAATTGGCCAATATATATATATATATATATATATAGCGATAAATCATTGTTAAATAATATTAACGATAACAAATGGTTTTAAATTACATATACGAGAGAATTATTTGAAAAGACCGAGTTCAATCTCATTTCAAATAATTATACGACGATTAAATCGAAGATATTAAAGACAATAATTGAAGACCGACGATCTTCACATCGAATGGATAACTACTGATGCCCGGCATTGATTAGCTCCCAGTAAAGGGTTAAAGTGGTAGTTATCCGGACGTACTTGTTGATTATCCAGATAAGCGAGCACCTCTCTTCCGTATTGGACATACGGGATGAGGAATAAGGTGTCTCCGGTTTCGTTCAGACCCAGAACGGATTTGTAAATGGATGTGTGTCTGACATTGGATTTCATTCCATGTAAATTGATTTCTATTTAATATATATCTGTTGTGGCGGAGAATTTATTCTCTTGCTTAACACCCTTCTCTGAGACGCATGAGCTCAGAGATTATATATTGGTAGTTATTGATTACATGGCGTGGATTGTCAATGTGGCATGCCAAGCTGTAGATGATCAAGTCTTATTGTTGAAAGGCAGAGCCTTGTGGTTGATGATCAAATCATAGCCTATTTCGGCATAACTTTGTGTATAGCGTTACCTCGCGAGCCTCATACCCCGATAAGAGTCAAAAACGGGACAAGGGAACGCAGGAAGTGCACACGTTTCTTTCTAGCTAGAAGTGGTATCAGGGTTTTGCAAGCCCTGACATTTACTTATGTGATTGATGGATTATGAGGTGCCTCAGTTTTACTAGTCGATGATGACCAAATTATAGGTTAAATTGGACCAGGAACCGTGTGTTCAGGCATAACTAATCCACTAAAGTATTTGTGGACCGGCCCTGCATGATCTAAGGGTTTGGCATCGTCCGAATCCTGAGACATTGCTAGAGTGTCTCGAATCGGTAAGGAGATCGTCCCTGGCCTTGACTCATGATGGAAACCCAATTTCCAATATGACATTATGGTTTGATTGTAAACCTATATATGGCGACATAGTAGGATGGGGTACTATGCTGTCTAGGATTGATACATTTATTTTGAAGTATTTTAAAAGTGATTAGACACTAATAGTAATATTAAAATATTATTTTCCACGTATCAAGCATGTTTGATCATTATAAGGTAAAACTCTATCCTCCGGTTTGTGTTGCATTGTGTGATGGGACCTGAGTCTTATAATGATTTCATTTTTCTAAAAAGCATTGCATTGTTTTTGAATAAAAATTTATTAAACTTATGCACTGGCAATTCAATGGAGTAAACCCGTTCCACATTAGCAGCGTGGTCCTGTGATTAGCCATATTGTAGAAAAGTTAGGAAAGATTTCTCGTACCAGTCCCATGACTAACTCGTAGTTTGTTTCACATTGTAAACTCGGGTGCCCTCTTTTTCACACGGGCAGCAAAGTGACAGGTTTAGGTATTTATGCACATATGCTGGATTGGAGCATGCTTGTGGGTTGAAGATGAAGACCATTTTATCTTTTATTTATGCTTTGAGACATTTAGACATCTTTTATCTATGATGTACTTGATGGAGTTGAGACTTATTTCTTTTTGCTGAGACTTCTATTTGCTAAGTTATATCCTGTAACTGTGCCACTCTGATGTTCTGATGTTGTGATGTTGATGGCATTCTTATTTCCGCTACAATGATTTATGTGTTATGATGTTATTTGAGATCTGCTATTGTTGTAATTATGTTATATTCCAGTGATTATCCTTGCTTTTGTACTACGGAAGTTTGGGGTCATCACAGTTGGTATCAAAGCTAAAGGTTAACTATAGCTTCACAGTATAACATATTTAAAACAATTCGTCTAGATAGAATCAGCAGTATTCTAAGGTGAGTAGCTCATTAGAGATAGGATTAGTAATGTCCTAGAATGAGCACAGCAGAATAGCACATATTAATCAGTCATTACATCATTATCATCTTTCCATATGTCTCTACTTTTAACCTATCCTTTAAAATTATCATTTCTGTTAGTCCGACTCTTTCCTTGATGGTACAGAACTAACTAGAAAATGAGCACTAGAGCGAGAGCTAGAGCCCGAGGCAGAGGTGGGGCCAGAGGACCATTAACAGATGAGACTCCCACTGCTCAGAGCCAGCCCACTCCTGAGGCTGTAACACCACCACCTCCACCCCCACAGTCTTTTGACTTGGACAAGGTGGCCAAGAAGCTCAGGAATTTAGAGGGCGTATCATTCACCGGGCGAGAGACAGTAATAGAAGCACAGGCATGGGTCAAAAATTGCAAGAAGATATTTGGAGGCCTGGAATTAGAAGACCACCGCAAGCGCTTTTTGGCATCGTGGCTATTGAAAGATGAAGCTGAAAATTGGTGGGATACTATCATAATTGGCAATAATGAGGCCAACATGTCTTGGGCCAAATTCAAAGAACTCTTCAACGAGAAGTTTATTCCTCCGTAGGAAGTAGAGCGACTCCATGGTCAATTTTCCAATTTGCAGTAAGGAGATATGACTATTTCAGAATATGTGCGGAAGTTTGAAGAGCTCTCACTCTACGCTCCAGAATTAATTCAGGACCCAGTCCAGAAGAACAAAAGATTCATTAATGGCCACTCCAGGAAATATTTGAACAGAGTCACAACACACATTAATCTCCCATTTAATGAGGTGATCGAGATGGCTTGCCGCTATGAGGACAATGACAAAAATTCGCAGCAAGAGCGGGAGAAGAATCAGAATAATAACAAAAGAAACTAAGTTGACAAGAAACCAGAGGCGAGCAGCTCTTCAGCCGCCAAGCCCCAAGGAAATAAAAGAGACAAATCCAAGGTGAGATGCTTCAATTGTCAGAAGATGGGGCACTTTGACTACGAATGTCGGGCTCTAAAGAAACCAAGGAGAAATGAGTCAGGACCCAGCTAGAATTCTCATGGCACCCGGGAAGGCTTTAATTGCCACAAGCCAGGGCATCTTATCAAGAATTGTCCACTGCTAAAGAAAACTGAGGTGGCTCATGTCTACGATGGAACGGCTACACCAGCTTCTTCCGAGGGAGCAGGTAAACCCAATGTTTTAGGAGGTACTCTTAATATTAAGAACATTCGTATTATAGTATTTTTTGATACTGGTGCATTGCAAAGTTTCATTTCTAGTGACACAATTAAAAAGCTAAATCTGGAACCAAGAAAAGTTAAAGAATTGATTAGAGCCCATAGTCCGATAGGAGGTTCACTTATTCTCGATCAATATTGCAAAGTGCCTGTTTCTTATTCCTATTTCCAGTTCCCTTTTAATTTGATCATCATGAATTTCTTCGGGTATGATATTATACTTGGAATGGATTGGCTAACAAAGTATGAGGCTGAGGTACTATGCGCTGAAAGAATAGTCAAAAGTAAAACCAAATTCGAAGATATTATTGCTGTACCATGCCACGGATAGGAAAGAATTCTGGTCTTCTCTGGAAGTTACTCCTACTTCTATTGAGGATATTCTTGTCGTTAGAGATTATGCGGATGTGTTTGAAGAAGTTGATAGCTTACCTCTGTGCAGAGAAATCGACTTAAGGATTGACTTAGTTCTGAATGCAAGGCCTGTTGTGCATCCTATTCGGAGAATGACACTGAAATAAAAAGAGGAGCTGAGCAATTAAACTAAACAGCTTTTGTGGAAGGGTCTGATCGGGCCTAGATTCACAAATTGGGGTGCAGTAGTGGTGTTTGTCCCAAAGTCTGACGGTACCCTCAGGGTATGTGTGGACTACTGTGACCTCAATAAGTAAACATTTAAAAACCAATATTCGTTGCCGCGTATTGATGATCTGTTAGACAGCTTGAATGGAGCTCAAGTATTGTCTAGTATGGACGTAGTACAGGCTTCCATCAATTATGCATTGCCGAAGAATGTGTTCCTTTGACAGCTTTCAGAGGGCCAGACATATTCTATGAATGGCTAGTAATGCCCTTCAGCTTATGTAACGCTCCAGCCTACATTTTCGATCTGATGAACAAAGTATTATGGGATGTCTTGAATAAATTCGTGCTAGTTTTCATCGATGATATCTTAATCTTTTCTAAATCCACTGTTGAGAATGTAAAGCATCTGAAAGAAGTTCTGGAAATCTTGAGAAAGAATGTGCTGAAAGCCAAATTCTCTAAATGTATATTCTAGCAAGAAGAGGTGAAATTCGTCGGCCATATTGTATCAAAGAAAGGCAATTCAGTAGACCCAAGAAAGATCTCAGCCATCCAAGATTGGAAGCAGCCTAGCACCCCTACAAAAGTCAGAAATTTCTTAGGATTGGTTGGCTACTATCGGAAATTCGTTAAAGATTTTTCGAAACTATCTTGTCCATTGACGAAGCTAACTAAGAAGCATACAAAGTTTATTTGGACACCCGAATGTGAGGCCGCTTTCCAAGAGCTGAAACTGAGGTTGACCACTGCTCCTGTGTTGACCATTATTGATGGCAACCAAGATTTGACAATCTATTTTGATGCTTCTATTGAAGGTTATTCCTTTTATCTAAACAAACATGTCAGAGATAACATTTTTAATGACAAATCTTACTTTTACATGTTATCCTTTTTATCTATTTAAGGTATTGGTGCGGTGTTAATGCAAAGGGGCAAAGTAATTGCTTATGCTAGCCGTCAATTGAAACCGCATGAGAAGAAATACCCCGCTCATGATCTTGAGTTGATGGCCATCGTGTTTGCTCTAAAGATATGGAGGCACTATCTTTTGGGTGAGAAGTTTGAACTATATACAAATCATAAATCCTTGAAGTATTTGTTCACCCAAAAGGACTTGAACTTGAGGCTGCAACGTTGGGTTGAATTTCTTGCGGCCTATGACCTGGACATATTATATACTCAAGGAAAAGCCAATGTTGTAGCCGATGCGCGGAGCAGGAAGAATGCAGAGAGCACCAATCTTATCATCGTCAGTCCTATCATTACGCCCACATTAATGGATAAGATCTCTACTCTTTAGAAAGATGATAAGTTTATTCAGATGTTTAGCGAGCGAGTACGAAGGGGCGAGGCTTCAAGCTTCCAAGTTGACAGCAAGGGGACTCTTAGGCTGCAAGGATGAATTTGTGTGCCAGATATTCCTGAGCTAAAAAGAGAAGTTATGGATGAATGTCACAGATCTAAACTTAGCATCCATGCAGGAGTATGGAAGATGTATCACGATCTTAGGCACACATTCTGGTGGAAGGCGATGAAGAGAGACATTTCTATATATGTTGCTAGATGCTCCACTTGCCAACAAGTTAAAAGCGACCAACAGAAGCTTGCAGGATTGTTGCAACCGCTAGAAGTTCCAAGTTGGAAGTGGGACCAAATTTCTATGGACTTCATCGATGGCTTGCCCCGAACTAGAAAAGGCAATGACAGTATATGGGTGATTGTCGATCGTTTCACGAAGACTGCCCATTTCATTTCTATCAGATCTAATAGAACAGCTCGAAGTCTGGCGCAGCTTTATTTCAGAGAGATTGTCAAACTACATGGAGTTCCCAGTAGCATTTTTAGTGATCGTGATCCGATATTTGCTAGCAAATTCTGGGAAGCATTCTAAGTGGTGCTTGGGACCAAGTTGAATCTAAGCATTGCTTATCACCCTCAGAAAGACGGCAAGACTGAGAGGGTGAACCGCATATTAGAAGACTTGTTGCAAGCATGCATTCTTGATTTTGGCGGGTCATGGGAAGATCACTTGCACTTGGTTTAGTTGTCTTATAATAACAGTTACCAGGCAAGCTTGCAGATGTCGCCATTTGAAGCATTATATGGCAGGCCATGCAGATTTCTCGCATGTTAGGTGGAACCAGGCAATCGATTAGTATTGGGTGCCGACATGATTCACGAAGCATCAGATAAAGTTGATTTTATTAAGAAGCGCCTACTGACTGCTCAGAGCCAACAGAAGAGGTATGCAGACTCACAAAGAAGTGATTTAGAATTCTCTATTGGCGATTATGTGTACTTGAGGGTTTCCCCATTGAGAGGTGTAGTTCGTTTTGGGAAGACTGGGAAGTTGGCGCCAAGATTCATTGGTCCATTTCCTATTCTCGAAAGGATTGGAACTCTCTCTTATAGGGTGCAGTTGCCTGACTGGTTGCCAGGGGTACATGATGTATTCCATGTGTCTCAACTCAGGAAACATGTTCATGATCCATACTTAGTTGTGGAGGAAGCAACACAACAAGATTTGGAGATTACCCCGAGCTTAGTAGTGAGAAGGGAGCCCGTGAAAATTGTTGGCAAAGAGACCCGAGCTCTGAGGAACAAGAGGATCCACTTAGTCAAAGTGTAGTGGAGCGGGGATCCTAGAGACAGTACATGGGAGACCGAGGATAGCATCAAACAGGCTTATCCCAAGTGCAGAGTGGACATCTCCAAGTAACTCTTGTGCTGAGGTACATTTACAATACCTTGCATTTTCCGTTTTGTTTCCTACTTTACAATTATTTCCTTTCCGGGGATGAAAAGCTTTTAAGTGGGGGAGATTGTAACAACCCGGAAAATCATAACCAATTAAAATTTTTTGTTTTGGTTATTTCAATGAATTTTGAATAGTTAAAATAATTTATTTTAAATAATAACGATTTAAAATTTGTTTACATGGAAGTTAGAACGAATATATTTATTTGAATTTTAAAGGAGTTAGAAATAGCATGGTAGTTTGAAATTTTGAATCTGAACTTTGACTGAATGTACACGATTCAAAGTAAAATGGATTTTAGTGAAACCAAAAATATCTAAATCTGTTTAAAAATATCTTTCTAGAGAATCCGAAAAATCGAAATTTCATAGCGGGAATAAAAAGTTATAGCCAATTGAATATTCAGAATAGTCGCTATGAAATTTAATATAATTTATAGCCCGTATAAATGGGCATTATACAAACGAACTCAGTTTTCGACGAAACCATTTTTGTCGGATCCGGAATGTCAAATTATTGCTAAGTTTAATTTTCCTAATTTTTGGAATTAATATGTGAGCGTGGTAAATTAAACCATGATTCGATAATTTCTGTTGAATTTAATCGACCGTTAAAAAGGCTATTTTTCAAATAGTCTCCAAATTCGATGAAATTAATTTTGTTAGGAAGGGATCGTCAAAACATAACTAGATTTATTTTTTGGGAATTTTCGGAGTCCGTATGTGGCCTTGGTGAATTTAAATGTATGATCGAATTTAATAAATAAATGATTTAAATTTTAAATTAAAAAAAATAGGCCGAAAACAATCGCTTGGGATGACGGGACCTAGCCCATTGGTTCCGGAACAGGGGCAATTGGGTAGAAGCAACTCTTGTTGGACTGAAATTGGTGCTGGTGAGACTTAACGGGTATATTTGCAAAACTAATAATTAAATACTATAAATATACATCAAAAATCCTAATTACCCTATACTGTAGCGCCTCCATCTTCATCGTGTTCATGGCCTAAACTCTTCAAATCTTCCTCCTCCAAATTCTCTCAATCCACAAAGAATTAGACCACCATCCTTTAGAGGATTTTTCAGTCCTCTCTGAGATCTACGAATACATATCCGTTTCAGCCTCCATCATTGCACGTAGCTTGAGAACCAACACCTCGAACCCGCTCCGTTTCGAGCGCCGTCCGGTCCCCCTGCCTCGATCGCGCCTGACTGCGTGGGCCCCCCTGTGTGCGCAGCTCGAGCCCTCCGACGCCACACCATCCGATCTTCATATCGCTGCACTGTTTGGTCGCAAATCCAAGACCTAGAATTGAACGAATGGTGAAAGGTGTCGGCCTTGTTCTATGATTAAGGAAGAAGGGTATTTTTCTAATTTAATTAATTAACTATTAAATATAAAATGTTATCTATGCAAATAAAGTCATAACTAATGCATACGAATCAAAATTGAATAATTTCAGATCCGTTACGATCGTGAGTCCGAGATCTAAACTTCTGGAATGATTAGAACTGATTCGGAGCAGATTATATTTTGGACAAAATTCGATTTTGAATTATTCAGAATTAAACCGACTGTGAGAATTCTATTTTATTTCCTCTTCTTAAATATTTAGAAATAATCCTTATTGTATTATCACCAATCCGTAGTTAATTTCTATTTGTTATGATTTGTGACTTGATCTGTGATGGATGTGGTATGTAGATATGTTCATTTGGTGATATTGTGTTATGATAATAATATAGTTAAAAACATATAGATCATTTTGTTGTAATAAAATGAGTGAAATAAAAATATATAAATTTTGTTTAGATAAAATTATCAAATTAGAATCATTGGACAAAATTCATCATTGTGTTTGTTGGAATAGTGGAACCAAGAATTATCATTTTTGGTTTATTAGTATAGTTGAATTAAAAGAATTATCATCTTGTTAATTTGAAGAATTGGACAAAACCTATCATTTTTCTCAAATTAGAACCATTGGACAAAAATTATCATTTTTGTCAAAATTAGAATAGTTGAATTGGAATTGTCATTTTTGTCAAAAAATGTAATTGTTGAAGCAAAATTGTCATTTTTGATTAAGTAAAATTTGTCAAAACAAAAATGAACATTTTTTTTAAATAAAGTTGTTAAAATAAAAAAAAATGAACATTTTGGTTGAGATAAAATAATCAAAACAAAAATGACATTTTTGTTAAGTAGATTTGTGTCAAAGCACAAATTACATTTTTATCCACAGAAAAATGCAAAGAACCATTTTGTCATTTTGTTGAATTAGAATTTTCAACAAAATTTACAAGAATCAATTTTTTTATCATTTTGTTGAATTAAAATAGAAACTAGTGAAATGCTCATGTTTTAAAGTAAAAACATGTTCACATTAAAAATTCATGTTTTAATTTAATGTTAGAAAATAGAGAAATGTTCATGTTTTAAAGAAAAAAAAAACATGTTAACATTAAAATTTCACATTTTTAATGTAATGTTAGAAAATAGAAAAATGTTCATGTTTTAAAGTAATAACATGTTAACATTAAAATTTCACATTTTTAATGTAATGTTAGAAAACTAGAAAAATGTTCATGTTTTAAAGTAAAAACATGTTTACATTAAAAATTCACATTTTAATGTAATGTTAGAAACTAGAGAAATGTTCATGTTTTAAAGTGAAAACATGTTTACATTAAAAATTCACATTTTAATGTAATGTTAGAAATTAGAGAAATGTTCATGTTTTAAAGTAAAAACATGTTTACATTAAAAATTCACATTTTAATGTAATGTTAGAAAATAGAGAAATGTTCATGTTTTAAAATAAAAACATGTTAACATTAAAATTTCACATTTTTAATTTAATGTAAGAAACTAGGAAAAATGTTCATGTTAAATATAGAAACATGATAACATAAAAAAAACCTTATTTTTAATGTAATGAATAAATCACCAGAAAATGTTCATTTTAACATAAAAGCATGTTAACATTAAAAAAAAAAATCTCATTTTTATAAAAAGAATGATTCATATGAAAATTGTTCATATTTGAATAAAAGTGTCAAAACATTAAAAATCATATTTTTAATGTAAAGTTTGATTTATTAGAAATATTGACTGTTTGAATAAAAATGTTGAAACATTAAAAAAAAAATTTATTTTTAATGTAAAAGTGATTCATTAGAAAACATATGTTAGAAGATATAAAAATGTTAAAAACCATATTTTTAACATGTTAGAAAATATAAAAGTCTTAAAAACATTATTTTTAACATTGCTAGAGAATACATGTTAGAAAATATTTGTATGTAAAAAATCATTATTTTTAACATGCTAGAAAGAAGGAAAATGAAAACATCGCTTTTATACATTTTGTTAAAATAGAATTGTTAACGAAATGAAAACATCGCTTTTATACATTTTGTTAAAATAGAATTGTTAACAAAATGAAAACATCGCTTTTGTATATTTTGTTCAAATAGAATTGTAAACAAAATGAAACATCAAAATATACATTAGAATTTGTGTATAAATCTAGGTGATGCTTTTATCATCAAACATATATTAGAATTTATGTGCAAAGCTAAAATATCATTTTATTAACAATGCATTTATTAGAATTTATATGCAAAGTTAAAACATCATTTTATTGACAATGCATATATTAGAATTGATATGCAAAGTCAAAGAATCATTTGTATTGACAACACATACATTAGAATTTGTCTGAATTATTTTTAGTGTCAAAACATGCATTGAAACAATATTCAAATAAAATATTCCTTTTTACTTGTTTGAGTTAAAAATAGAAATACAAATAAAAATTAGTTTTTATTTGTCATTAGTTCAATTGTAAGGTAAATAAAATATATTTTATTTGACATTATGAACATGTAGATATGATATGCCAATAAAACATTCTTTATTTGGCATGTTAAAAACGTTTGTGGAATCATCGAATGATTTATATTTATATATAATTATATATATATATAAATTAAAATTAAAATTAAATGAATCGCACGCGGTAGTTCGCGTTTCGGAATCGTAACTTTAAATGATTACACCGAAAGATCCAACCATCGGATTTTCCCAAAACTGGAACCATTAGGACCGCTTTGGGAAAATCTTTCCAATGATGTAAATTTTGTTAAAATCCAACGGTTAGATTTTGAGAAATGTGTAAGTCAAATTTTGATAAAAACAACGGCAGGGCCGCCTATTGACCCGAAGCTTCATTAAATTTAATTGGGCTATATATATATATATATATATATATATAGCGATAAACCGTTATTAAATAATATTAGCGATATGAAGTGGTTTTAAATTATATATATGTAATGGCCCGAATTTCCGTACCCTTTGTTTTGACTAATAACACTACACATCCAACTCAAATGACACAGAAATACGAATCATTATAAGAAAGAAGTTAGAGGATGAGAAATAGAAAGAAAGAAATATTAGAATAGAAGAACTCAAAGATCACAAACTCACAGCGGAACGAATAAAATATATTATATAACATAAACTTTTAAAATACAAATCAGTAACTGTATATACATACCATCATCAGAGCACAACAGCTATGTCTGGAACAGTTATAAACACCTGTTTCCAGATACGAACATAATACACAGCGGCAAAAAATATGATAGTCTACAGCTAACTAGTGAAGCCTCCTGCTTCCAAACTCTTCCAAGTGAATCTGAAAAATCCCGACTACTTGACTGCTCGTACAAATTTGGGCTCCCAAGAGTTTAGGGAAAACAAACAAATAAACTCTGGGTCAGTCATGGGACTGGTGTGAGTAAACTCCAACCATTGGGTAAATTTTCAAAAACCCTTTCGAAAGAAATGATAATCGTAAGACCGATCCATACAAAAACACAGATGGTTTTTACCTTACTATAACCAAAAATATTTTTTGATATCAAACCCAGTGATATTATAATAATGTCTACATCAAATAAATAGAAATCTGGTGGAACGCTTGCATCTCACGCTCCATATATAATATTAAATCAAAAACCGCAGGCGCTTATTGGAGATTGGATTTCCAACATGACAAGATATGGAACCACCTTCCGATAATGTATCTCTAGAGGGGAATACACTGGGTTCAACAAGAATGTCATGCAATCCGGCCCACACATGGCCGACCACTCATTTCACTTGAGTGTATCGAATGTATATCACCAACGGTTGGGATCAGCAACCGTTTCCCAAAAGAGATAGCATTGATAGATCAAAGAAGCAAATGAAATTTCTCTAGATAGGTGATTATACATCCTCATAGGAGCGACCTATATAGCCATGCTGCCTGCCCGATTTTTGTCAATTCCCGGTTGCGAGGCTTGAGGTTTAAATTATCTTTCAGAATATCTGGTCACTTTGAATGCCACATCGTCATACCCGCCAAATCACAAATTGATCTCCCCAAAAATATCATGGGTATAAAGCTAAGAGAAACAAGTTCCTCTGCCACCAAACGTAAGTACGTTTGAAAAGATCAACTTATGCGATCCATTAGATATACTCTGTCGGACATTCGTCTATTCAGGTTGTCCTGGGACTGGACAAACCGAAGGCTCTATCCCGTAAACAGAATAGCCCTTGCATAACTCCATCTTTAACTATTTTCATCATATTTGATCGAACGCTAACGCCCATACAGAGTGGTTTCCAGATAATGAATCTGATTCCGGTCTCTCCGTATTGACGACGGAAAAATGGTCAAAAACTTCGATAGCCGGTGATTTAACTATCAAAGAAAAATAAGTGTGCAACCAACGATCTTATTTCCAAGTAGGAATTCGATCGATCAATCATCAATCAACACTGGCCCCTTTAAATCAATTCCTTATTATATTATCTTTACAATTCTCATTTCCCATCTTTCGTATTCTTTTGAAGCTCAATTTCCCCTCTCGATTCTTTGAAAAAAAACATTTTCAATATTGTAGTTCCTTTATTCGAGAAAACATATCTTATTCCGGTTAGAAAACATTTCTATATATATTAATGAATCCTTATTTTCTATATTCAGAAAATATACCGCATTAATATTGGAAAATATTTCCAAATTCCCTTTCTTAATTCCTCGTTGACCAATTCATTTCATTTTCTACACGTAGAAAATTTCTCTCATTTTATTTGGGAAAAACATTTCTAATTCTTTTAAATTAACGTGATGTTATTAAACATCGTTATTATAACGCAAAACATTAACCAATTATTAACTAACCACAATGCTAACCAATCCTCATTATCGAACCTTAACCATTTCTCCATCAATCATGAAGTCAATCAAGTTGGGGTATATTTACCTCTCAGACCTTAACTGAACAACATTCTCAAATCTGAAATAGTCAAAGCTCACAACTTTAAACCAAACATCGCTCACGCGACCTTCGGATCCAATCTAAGAACATACTTCTTTCACGGATAAACTTTGATTATAACGGTAGCATTATAATCGTTGCCTCTAAATATTTGATTTATAAAACATTACTTTTAACAACAGCGTTACAATCACTGTTTAGAATTATAGAACACTTATTATAACAATAGCGTTAAGATCGTTGTTAAGATTTACAAAACAGTTATTATAACGGCAGCGTTAAAATTGCTATTTAATTTACCGAAACATTTATTATAACAGCAACATTAAAATCGCTATTTATAATTTACAAAACATTTAAAACCATTTCATTCATAAAAAATTTCTTTTAAACTGTTATTCATTTTCAAATATGAATTTCATTCCTTAATAGGAATCTAAACTCGCTTATTCAAATCAACTTGATTTTTGTTTGTAGGTATCATTACTGCTCTACTTCTAGTTATCAAGTATAATTTAAATCCCCATCATATTCTTTTTCACTTATAAACTCTGTTTATAGAACTGTACTCAATTAACACTTCTCGTTTATTAATCCATTGGATTTATCTCAATTTATTTTATATTCCAAATTTGGAATAAAACCCATCGTTTCCTTTTGAAACTGATTTCTTATTCAAATTTCCATTTGAATTTTCTTTTTCTCAACTCAAATCTCTTTTACAACTACTACGTTTAAATCCCACTTCAAATATCGGTGTCAACACCGAATTCCACTTTGCTTATATATAAATCCAACTTGAATTTATATTTTTACATTATCAAGTGATAGATATTTCAGTTTATTTATAAACATCATTTATAAATCTAACTACTTTATATATTTATTAAACAAGTTTCTGTTTTAAATCCATTTGAAATCTACTTTTTATATTTCGGAAATAATTTCCCTTTTAAAATCTTAAATTTCTTTTCTCCATTCTAAAATATTTTACGGCAATTAGATACCAAATTATGGGGCCAGTGTAATTCAACCATGACATTATCAATTACCAATCATATATCGCAATAAATAAAACAGTGAATAAAATGTTGAGGAATCCAGTTGGATCCCTCCAACCTGTTTCCTTGCATCCACAAATGTTAATAACATCAATAATATTATTTCACATCAGTATGAAATATCAGAACTAATAATCTATTAACTACCAACAATTCAACCAAGCAACCTTCACATAGTATAAAATTTATTATAAATAAATTTAAAACTCCTTTATATAAAAATATAACGAGTCAGAGTTAGTGAGTTTACTCACATTATTTTGTAGTTGACGACTCTGCTTTGTTTTCGTTTAAAATCAAACAGGCATTTGACTTTTATCACGAAATTCTGGTAGCTTTGCTTCAGCCACATCAGTACCATAATGTTGATTCCATCATTACGGTCCTATAGTCTTTCATTTCGTTCAGTTCTGTTAACAAATGCCCGAGTTACCCAGTATAAGCTTACGATTTAATTTAAAATAAATAACTTTATTAATCAAGAATTAATTAACATTTTAATTTCTTTACTTAATGAAACCATCGGCCAATGACTCCTCCGTTCTCCTGCTTTGCGATATTTGCTCACGCCCCAATTTTTGTGCACAAGTTAAAACAGTTCAGCATATATATTATTATTATATTATTATTATTAATTACTTCCTATTTTTACCAATAATTACTCTGCATAAAGCTTCAACAGATCCATCAATATGGTGGCAACTGATTTTCAGACATCCTTTTCACCGAAGTCATCACCACAGATGCAAAAATGCCTCCTCAGTCAACCAACCCTCCATCGCTACATATCCAACTTAAAAAAAAGAATTCACCTGAATGTCATTCCCATACTACTAACGTTGTTGTTATAGTCACCACCCTTGCACAACGCATTTTAGACTCCTTCTACTGTATAAACACTATACAACCATCCGCTCATTCAACCTACAGCCAAGGTCTTCACTGCTGCCATATAACTCACGGTCGACCAAACTCTCCATCACATTACACAGTTCATCGACCAAACTCGCCATGGAACTACTCAATCCGTCCTTCTCCTCCTACAACCAGCGTACTCTACCACTCTGTTCCCCGAACTTCACTAGTGAGTTTGCTTAGACTGCCTGAATGAATACAACGAACCAAAACATCACCAAGGCTTTTCCTGCTATGATCACAATATTAAACTGTGTATGCCAAAGCTGAAACCAGCACTTCATTCCATGTTTTATTATGTGCTAATCCCTTCTTCCCTCCGATGCTCCTTAGTCTTGGTGCGAAAAGAAACCGCTAACCCATCAAAAATTGATAACTCCGCCCAAAAACTCTGACATTCGACCACCAGAAAATACCACAGCCCTCCCAAACGAATCACCATCTCCACCTCCCCCTTGCTTGAAATCGCTTGCCCCAATGCCTCCACAATTCGCTAGAATTTGGCCAACCCTCCTGCGACTTCGAGATGATATTTCGGCCTTTGTTCTACGTCGATAGTCATCAAATTATACTGGTGCCTCCCCCTCATCCACATCTACAATTCCCTGGTTAACACTTCTTCAATTACTCCGTAAATTCGAAGTTACAATTGCGTGAAGTTTTGAAGAGTTGGCTGAGAACGTGAAAGGTCCTATTTTGATTTTGATTGATTTCTAAACAAATAGGGGGAGTCTATTAAAAGGATACAGGAATGAGTTTTCTTTTTGGTTTGTTGAAAGGATCGAATTTCCTATTTTTAATGAATTTCTGAAGTTTTCATTCCTCACAATTTAATTTGGCCTCAGAAATGAAAGAGACGGACAGTACGAGGTAGGGAGTATTTAAAAGAGAATTAGAGTGGAAAACACGGTATCGGATAGCTTGGTATCCACGGAAATTGAACACCTTGAAGAATACGTAGCTGAATGACTTGGAGAACACGTTCCCGTGGAAAGCACGGTTTTGTGCATTTCCTTTGATTTGCTTAGATACGCTGATTTAGTATAAGATTTGTTGTACAGATATTTTTTCTTTAAAGGATTTGTTCAAGCCTATAAAACGATGTGTATAATATTGGGTAAGATTCGGGAAGATTTCGTTGCACATGTGAGATAGGTGTCTAGATTTAGTAAGGATTTATCTAAGGTTTTTGCCAGTATCCTTAAAAATGACAGTTTGGCTTTATATCACTAAGTTGCTAAGGGACAGGATAATAAGTTTTCAATAGTAGATTTTTGTTAAGGGTACCTGTTGCGTAAATTTTCGTTTCATGTCTGAACTGCTACAGACAAAAATAAGAGTACTCTCATGTTCAATGAGGTATCACGGTCCCAAAAATATAATAATATCCGTAGTTTAACTTATACTATGAAACCCCAAAATATTGATATAGGGTGCAAAATACTCCAAGTAAAAAGTTGTGTATTTAGCAAATTAAAAATTACAGTAGAATTCTAAAAATTAAATTATATCTACATCTCAAAGGGCTTGCCCAAATTCAAGACCGATATTTAAATATATTTAAATAGCCATTATGGCTTATATACGATTTCACAACGACTTTCTGAAAATTTGATTTGGACGTATTTCACAATATATAAGATGAAATCTCGATTTTTCACTTCCATTAGAAAGATACAGTTAAACAGAACTGAATGGTTCTTGTTTCAAAGAAATTTGACTTATTTTGAATCTTGTGTATCTAACTGAAGTTGAAAACGTTAAATTACGAGCTGCCACAACATTACGAGCTCGTTTTAAATTATATTATAATTTATACGTTTAAATATTGTTTTATTAAATAATTTCTTATAAATCCTTATATAAAATTCAAATAAAACATTTAAAGCAAATTTAAATATTTAGACTTCAATGGACAAAAATCCGAGTTGTTACATTCCTTCCCCCTTAAAATAATTTCGTCCTCGAAATTGCTAAGCAGTAAAAATGCTATAACTCTAACTCCTCATAACCTGCTTAGTTGAATTCTTATATTCCATATCTTGTAACCCAGTTCTTACCCAAACTTCGAATTCTCATACCAATACTCAACCATTCATAATTCGTTCCAAATGATCTGTCCACCATTTTTGGACAATTCATCATCACTTTTTCGTCTTTCAATCCATATGCTCTTCTGCATATCCACACTCATTCCAATTGATTTTAAATCCATTTATCAATTTCATTATTCCACTTGAAAATTTATTAACCAATTCTGGTTTTCTTATTTCAATTATAATTAACACTCGATTTTAAATTATCAGAAAATTTCTTGAAAATTTTCTAACTCTTTAAATTTTCGAAAAATTTCGCCAGCATCTCCGTTGCACGGCTCAATCGTACAACCACAACTCGCCTTTCTAAGCCTTCTCCAATCCAAAAGAAAATCAAAAAGCCAAGGGGCTTGCCCCATAGGCTCATAAACCCATCAAACCCAAGTAATATTGTAAAAATGTACCTGTTTGTCGGGCATAAATACTATCTCTTGCATTTACTTCCATTCAATATCTGCTCAGCATACATATATCCATTTCCAGTTGGTTTCAAATCAATCCAACTTCCCGTTTTTAACTCTCTAATCAACTTCTGATTTGTTTACTTCCATTCACTACTCTAAACTGAGTTCTATTTTCAAAAGTTAACCCTCTTATTCTGCTTGAGTTCAATTTCATCACAGCTTAATCCCAAACAAGAACATCCAATATGTATTCAACCTTTATACACAAGTCGAATTCACTTTAATATTTCGAATCTCAACATTTCTCTTTATTTAATTTCATTCAGAATTATTTCTGGTTCAATCCAATTTTATTTAACTTAACTTAAGTTAAATTTCAATTTTTTTGATACATTTTTATCATTTCAATTTATTCAACTCACACAAGTTAAATTTTAATTTCAGAATTCAAATTCCCGGGTTTTATTTCAAATTAGTTTGAAGTCATATATATATACGTATATTTATAATCAATTCAATTCAAAACATTTGAACTTCTAAAACATCATGTCCTTTTCAAACAAATTTTTCATACCTAAATTACTATGGTAGCAATTCGTCACTCAGAAACTTGAAAATGAATACCGATAATGTCGCAATCCATTATCAGAATTATTTTCTCGCCACTGAAGTGATTTCAGTGTTTAATCACTTTTAAAAATCCATTAAATCCATTCTTATTAAAAATAATTTAAAATAATGTTATATTACTTTATAATATTTTAGAAAAGATTTTCTAAACACCCAGAATTTAAATTCCAATTTTTGTTTGAACTTAATCTTGGTTTATCTCATTCGTATACATTATCCGTATACAAATTATATAACCATTTCAATATTTCATAATTCCATTTGATTGTAATAACAATCAACATAACTATATGCTATAATATTTTATAAATTATTCCCTTTTATATCAAAATAATTTTTGGGCAAAATTATTTCATTTACCCACTTTTAAAACAATACTGTGTCGAATTGTTCTGTTCGAGAGTTTAGAAACACCGATCGATACAGTTGTACATCCTGTATCGACCAGAATTCATAAACCACTCAACAAACCAGTCAACACAATGTAAAACAATTTTATATCAAATCTACAAATACGCTCTCATATATATACACTCAAGCTCAATCTAGGGTATTACTAACCCCATCTCTATTAAGTCACGCCACAGAGCCAAGGTTGATACTCAACCTTCAGCTCTGATACCAAATGTAATGGCCTGAATTTCCGTACTCTTTGAGTTGATTAATAACACCACACATCCAACCCAAATGACACAGAAATATGAATCATTATAAGAAAGAAGTTAGAGGATGAGAAATAGAAAGAAATATTAGAATAGAAGAAATCGAAGATAACAAACTCACGGCGGAACAAATAAAATATATTATATAACATAAACTTTTGAAATACAAATATGTAACTGTATATACATACCATCATTAGAGCACAAAAACTATGTCTAGAACAGTTATAAACATCTGTTTCCAGATACTAACATAATACACAGTGGAAAAAAAATATGATAGTCTATAGCTAACTGGTGAAGCCTCCTGCTTCCAAACTCTTCCAAGTGAATCTGAAAAATCCCGACTACTTGACTTCCCGTACAAATTTGGACACCCAAGAGTTTAGGGAAAACAAACAAAATAAACTTTGGGTTAGTCATGGGACTGGTGTGAGTAAACTCCAACCATTGTTTAAACTTTCAAAAACCCTTTCGAAAGAAATGATAATGGTAAGACCGATCCACATATAAACACTGATGAGTTTTACCTTACAATAACCAAAAATATTTTTTGATATCAAATCCAGTGATATTATAATAATGTATACATCAAATAAATAGAAATCAAGCGGAACGCTTGCATCTCACACTCCATATATAATATTAAATCAAAAACCGCAGGGCGCTTATTGGAAATTGGATTTCCAACATGACAAGGTATGGAACCACCTTCCGATAGTGTATCTCTAGAGGGGAATACACTGGTTTCAACAAGAACATCTTGCAACCCAGCCCACATATGGTCAACCACTCATTTCACTTGAGTGTATCAAATGTATATCACCAACGGTTGGGATCAGCAACCGTTTCCCGAAAGGACATCATTGATAGATCAAAGAAGCAAATGAAATTTCTCTAGATAGGTGATTATACATCCTCATTGGAGCGACCCGCATAGCCATGCTGCCTGCCCGATTTTTTTCAATTCCCGGTTGTGAGGCTTGAGGTTTAAATTATCTTTCAGAATATCTGGCAACCATACACTTTGAATGCCACATCGTTATACCCGCCAAATCACAAATTGATTTCCCCAAAAATACCATGGGTATAAAGCTAAGAGAAACGAGTTCATCAACAACCAAACATAAGTACATTTGAAAGAGATCAACTTACGCGATCCGCTAGATATACTCTGTCAGATATTCGTTTATTCACGTTGTCCTGGGACTGGACAAACCGAAGGCTCTATCCCGTAAACAGAATAGCCCTTGCATAACTCCGTCTTTAATTATTTTCATCATATTTGATCGCAACGCTAACGCCCATACAGAGTGGTTTCCATATAATGAATCTGATCCCTCTCTCTCCGTATTGACGACAGAAAAATGATCAAAAACTTCGATAGTAGGTGATTTAACTATCAAAGGAAAATAAGTGTATAACTAACGATCTTATTTCCAAGTAGGAATTCGATCGATCAATCATCAATCAACAATGGACCCTTTAAATCAATTCCTTATTATATTATCATTTACAATTCTCATTTCCCATCTTTTGTATTCTTTTGAAGCTCGATTTCCCCTCTCGATTCTTTGAAAAAAAACATTTTCAATATTATAATTCCTTTATTCGAGAAAATATCTCTTATTTCGGTTAGAAAACATTTCTATATATATTAACGAATCCTTATTTTCTATATTCAGAAAATATACTGCATTAATATTGGAAAATATTTCCAAATTCCCTTTCTTAATTCCTCATTGACCTATTCATTTCATGTTCTACACGTAGAGAATATCTTATTTTATTTAGGAAAAACATTTCTAATTCTTTTAAATTAACGCGATATAAAACGTCGTTATTATAACGCAAAACATTAACCAATTATTAACTAACCATAATGCTAACCAATCCTCATTATCGAACCTTAACCATTTCTCCATCAATCATGAAATCAATCAAGTTGGGATATATTCACCTCTCAGACCTTAACTGAACAACATTCTCAACTTTGAAATAGTCAAAGCTCACAACCTTAAACCAAACATCACTTACGCGACCTTCGGATCCAATCTAACAACATACTTCTTTCACGGAGAAACTTTGATTATAACGGTAGCGTTATAATCACTGTCTCCAAATATTTGATTTATAAAACATTACTTTTAACCACAGCATTACAATCGCTGTTTAGAATTATAGAACACTTATTATAACAATAGCGTTAAGATAGCTGTTAAGATTTACAAAACAGTTATTATAACGACAACATTAAAATTGCTATTTAGATTTACCAAAACATTTATTATAACGGTAACGTTAAAATCACTATTTATAATTTACAAAACCTTTAAAACCATTTCATTCATAAAAAATTTCTTTTAAACTGTTATTCATTTTCAAATATGAATTTCATTCTTTAATTGGAATCTAAACTCGCTTATTCAAATCAACTTGATTTTTGTTTATTAGTATCATTACTGCTCTATTTCTAGTTATCGAGTATAATTCGAATCCCCATCATATTCTATTTCATTTATAAACTCTGTTTATAAAACTGTACTCATTTAACACTTCTCATTTATTAATCCATTGGATTTATCTCAATTTATTTTATATTCCAAATTTGGAGTAAAACCCATCGTTTCCTTTTGAAACCGATTTCTTATTCAAATTTCCATTTGAATTTTCTTTTTCTCAACTCAAATCTCTTTTACAACTACTGCGTTTAAATCCCACTTCAAATATCGGTGTCAACACCGAATTCCACTTTGCTTATATATAAATCCAACTTGAATTTATATTTTTACATTATCCAGCAATAGATATTTCATTTTATTTATAAACATCATTTATAAATCTAACTACTTTATATATTTATTAAACAAGTTTCTATTTTAAATCCATTTGAAATCTACTTTCTATATTTTGGAAATAATTTCCCTTTTAATATCTTAAATTTCTTTTCTCCATTCTAAAGTATTTTATGGCAATTCGATACCAAATTATGGGGCCAATGTAATTCAACCATAACATTATCGATTACCAATCATATATCACAATAAATAAAACAGTGAATAAAATGTTGAGGAATCTAGTTGGATCCCTCCTACCTGTTTCCCTGCATCCATTGATGTTAATAACATCAATAATATTATTTCACATCAATATGAAATATCAGAACTAATAATCGATTAACGATGTAATCCTATCAACCAATTTTACCAACTATTCAACCAAGAAACCATCACACAGTATAAAATTTATTATAAATAAATTTAAAACTCGTTTATATAAAAATATAACTAGTAAGAGTTAGTGAGTTTACTCACTTTATTTTGCAGTTGACGGTTCTGTTATGTTTTTGTTTAAAATCAAACAGGCATTTGATTTTTATCACGAAATTCCAGTAGCTTTGCTTCAGCCACATCAGTACCATAATGTTGATTCCATCATTATGGTCCTATCGTATTTCGTTTCGTTCAGTTCTGTTAACAAATGCCCGAGTTACCCAGTATAAGCTAACGATTTAATTTAAAATAAATAACTTTATTAATCAAGAATTAATTAACATTTTAATTTCTTTATTTAATGGAATCATTGGCCAATGACTCCTCCATTCTCCTGCTTTGCGATATTTGCTCACGCCCCAATTTTTCTGCACAAGTTAAAACCGTTCAGTATATATATTATTATTAATTACTTCCTATTTTTACCAATAATTAATCTGCATAAAGCTTCAACAAACCCATCAATATAGTGGCAACTGATTTTCAGACAGCCTTTTCACAGCAGTCATCACCACAGATGCAAAATTGCCTCCTCAGTCAACCAACCCTCCATCGCTACATATCCAACTTCAAAAAAATAATTCACCTAAATGACATTCCCATACTACTAACGCTGCTGTTGTAGTCACCACCCTTGCACAACGCATTTTAGACTCCTTCTACTGCATAAACACTATACAACCATCTGCTCATTCCACCTAGAGCCAAGGTCTTCACTACTGCCATATAACTCACGGTCGACCAAACTCTCCATCACATTACACAGTTCATCGACCAAACTTGCCATGGAACTACTCAATCCGTCCTTCTCCTCCTACAACCAGCGTACTCTTCCACTGTGTTCCCCGAACTTCACCTGTGAGTTTGCTTCGACTGCCTGAATAAATATAACAAACCAAAACATCACCAAGACTTTCCTGCTATGATCACAATATTAAACTGTGTGTGCCAAAGCTGAAACGAGCACTTCATTCCATGTTTTATTACCTGCTAATCCCTTCTTCCCTCCAATTCTCCCAAGACTTGGTGCGAAAATAAGCCGCTAACCCATCATAAATTGATAACTCTGCCAAAAACTCTAACGTTCGACCACCAGAAAATACCACAGCCCTCCCAAACGAATCGCCATCTCCACCTCCCCCTTGCCTGAAATCGCTTGAACCAAAGCCTCCACAATTCGCCAGAATTTGGCAAACCCTCCTGCGACTTCGAGACGATGTTCCGACCTCTGTTCAACGTCGATAGTCATCAAATTATACTGGTGCCTCCCCCTCATCCACATCTACAATTCCCTGGTTAATACTTCCTCAATTACTCCGTAAATTCGAAGTTACAATTGCGTGAAGTTTTGAAGAGTTGGCTGAGAACGCGAAAGGTCCTATTTTGATTTTGATTGATTTCTAAACTAATAGGGGGAGTCTATTAAAAGGATACAGGAATGAGTTTTCTTTTTGGTTTGTTGAAAGGATCGAATTTCCTATTTTTAATGAATTTCTGAAGTTTTCATTCCTCACGATTTAATTTGGCCTCAGAAATGAAAGAGATGGACAGTAGGAGGTGGGGAGTATTTAAAAGAGAATTAGCTGGAAAACACGGTATCGGATAGCTTGGTATCCACGGAAATTAAACACCTTAAAGAATATGTAGCTGAATGATTTGGAGAACACGTTCCTGTGGAAAGCACGATTTCGTGCGTTTCCTTTGATTTGCTTAGATACGCTGATTTAGTATAAGATTTGTTGTACAGATATTTTTTCTTTAAAGGATTTGTTCAAGCCTATAAAACGATGTGTATAATATTGGGTAAGATTCGGGAAGATTTCGCTGCACATGTTAGATAGGAGTCTAGATTTAGTAAGGATTTATCTAAGGTTTGACAGTATCGTTAAAAATGATAGTTTGGCTTTATATCACTAAGTTGCTACAGGATAGGATGATAAATTTTCAATAGTAGATTTTTGTTAAGGGTACCTGTTGCGTAAATTTTCGTTTCATGTCCGAACTACTACGGACAGAAATAAGAGCACAGTCGTGTCCAGCGAGGTACCACGATCCCAAAAATATAATAATATCGGTAGTTTAACTTATACTATAAAACCCCAAAATATTGATATAGGGTGCAAAATACTCCAAGTAAAAATTTGCGTATTTAGCGAATTAAAAATTACAGTAAAACTCTAAAAATTAAATTATATCTACGTCTCAAAGGGCTTGCCCAAATTCCAGACCGATATTTAAATATATTTAAATAACCGTTACGGCTTATATACAATTCCACAGCGACTTTCTGAAAATTTGATTTGAACGTATTTCACAATATATAAGATGAAATATCGATTTTTCACTTCCATTAGAAAGATACAGTTAAACAGAACTGAACGTTTCTTATTTCAAAGAAATCCGACTTATTTTGAATCCTGTATATCTAATTGAAGTTCAAAACGTTAAATTACGAACTGCCACAACATTACGAGCTCGTTTTAAATTATATTATAATTTATATGTTTAAATATCATTTTATTAAATAATTCTTATAAATCCTTATATAAAATTCAAATAAAACATTTAAAACAAATTTAAATATTTAGACTTCAATGGCCAAAAATCCAAGTCATTACAATATATGCGAGAATTATTAGAAAATACCGAGTTTAATCTCATTTCAAATAATTATACGACGATTAAATCGAAGATATTAAAGACGGTGATTGAAGACCGGCGATCTTCACATCGAATGGATAACTACCGATGTCCGGCGTTGGTTAGCTCCCAGTAAAGGGTTAAAGTGGTCGTTATCCGGACGTACTTGTTGATTATACGAAAAAGCGAGCACCTCTCTTCCGTATTGGACATACGGGACGAGGAATATGGTGTCTCCGGTTTCGTTCAGACCCAGAACGGACTTGTAAATGGATGTGTGTTTGACATTGGATTTCATTCCATGTAAATTGATTTCTATTTAATATATAATGTTGGTGGTGGAGAATTTATTCTTGCTTAACACCCTTCTCTGAGACACATGAGCTCAGAGGTTATATATTGCTAGTTATCAATTGCATGGCATGGATTGCCAATGTGGCATGCCAAGCTGCAGATGATCAAGGCTTATTGTTGAAAAGTAGAGCCTTGTGGTTGATGATCAAAGCATAGCCTATTTCGGCATAGCTTTGTGTATAGCGTTACCTCGCGAGCCTCACACCCTGGTAAGAGTTAGAAACGGGACAAGGGAACGTAGGGAGTGCACACGTTTCTTTCTAGCTAGAAGTGGTATCAGGGTTTTGCAAGCCCTGACATTTTACTTATGTGGTTGATGAATTATGAGGTACTTCGGTTTTACTGGTCGATAGTGACCAAATTATAGGTTCAATTAGACTGGGAAGCATGTGTTCAGGCATAACTAATCCACTAAAGTATTTGTGGACAGGCCCTGCAGGATCCAAGGGTTCGCCAGCGTCCGAATCTTGAGACATTGCTAGAGTGTCTCGAATCGGTAAGGAGATCGTCCCTAGCCTTGACTCATGAAGGAAACCCAATTTCCAATACGACATTATGGTTTTGATTGTAAACCTATATATGGCGACATAGTAGGATTGGGTACTATGCCGTCTAGGATTGATACATGTACTTTGAAGTATTTTAAAACTGATTAGACACTAACAATAGTATTAAAATATATTTTTCCATATATCAAGCATATTTGATCATTATAAGGTAAAACTCTATGTAACGACCCGTATTCTACTCATCATAGGATCGTAGAATATTTATTTCTTTCACATACGAAGTCGTATGGTCATGTAACTTTGGGAGACGACTATTGGGGTCATTTCCCACGTTCATGATTTTTCCCGATTTTTAAATGACCATTTTACCCCTAGTTGCACTGTTTTGGCCATAACTTTTGACTGGAAAGGAATTTTGACCTGAAACCACTTCCATTGGCTCCGGATGATGGTTTCTCTTTCCGTAGAGTGGTCACATTAGCCAAACGGACTCACCGTTTGGGAGATATGGCTGAAACAAGTTTCAGATGGTGAAAAACAGCTTAATTGGGCTTAACCGGGTGATTAGCAGCTAGGCCCAAAGGGGAATTTCGGGTTTAGAGGTATAGGAGGACTGATTAGGGTTAGAAAATCACTTTCATTTCAGTTTTGAGTCACCACAAACCTTCTTGAGACCTTAGTAATGACTTCCATCCTCTAAAACCACTCCAAAACACATTTTAGTGAAGATTAAGCCTAAACTACATCAAAACAAGGCCAAATAGCAACATAGCAAGGTTGGAGCTGCTGCTATACATAGGAGTTCGACCCAAACAGAGAGTATTTCAGATTTGGTGTTTCATTTGTGGCCAAGGTGAGTGATTTGCATAGTTTTTGCACTAATTACGGTAATTAAGGGTAATTAGTGAAGATTAGCGAATTTATACACTAATAAATTCTGGAAAAATGTTTGGAAATTCTTAAATAATATTTCATGCCTCTGTTAGAAAATTTAGACGATTTGATTAAGTTTTACTAAGTATGTGCTTAAACATGATTAAGAGAGGTTATGGGAAAATGTGAGGTTTTAGCCACTTTTGATCCATTTTGATTCATTTGAATTGTTGTTTGCTGTTTATGGTTGCTATTACGTGTTGCTATGACTCTATGGTGTGTTTTATGATTGATTAGAAGTGTTAGATTTGTCGAAAACGTCGCCGAATGGCGTAAACAAGTTGCTGGAAGAAGTTGCAGAAAGTTGTGCAGGGTTTCAGATCGGATCGGATGTGGGCTCGGATCGGATATGTGAACTGGGCAAGAAACCCGACCCGAACCGGAGTCTGGCACAAAAGAGACTTGGAAAAAAAAAGAAGGCCATGTTGGTTAAGCTGGGGATCGGATCGACTTGGAGACGCAGGGCTCGGATCGGAAGTAAACACTTGGGAGAACTAGCAAGAGGGAAGGCTACACGGATCAGATGGCAAGGAGGGATCGGATCGGAATACGTGAAGAAACGAGGGAGCGGAACGGAGCGGAAGCACGAACTGGAAGGGAGGACACCCGACCCGACCTGGAGGAGGACACCCGACCCGACCCGAAGTGGAATAACCGACCCGAACCGATGCGACGCTGTGGACCCGAACCGAACCGCTACAGGAGAAGACTACGAACCGACCTGAAGTAGAGGGCCCGACCCGAACCGATGGCTAGAAGGAGAACCCGACCCGACCCAGTATTGACTAATAACCCGAGATGCAAAGGAAGTCCAAATGAGAAGTTAGAGCTCAAGATTCAGACGGGAATCAACAAGTTCGCTTCATGGTTGGGTTTTGCTACGGGACGCGTGTTAAGGGGTTATCGATGTCTATAGCTTTGAACCACTATGGTAGGAGGTATGAAGGCGGATTCAGGGCCATTATGGCATCGGTATACCCAAGGGCTACAACCAATGAAGTGGGTCATTGAAATGTTTGGTCATGATTCCATTTGTTTAGCTTGGTCACAGCAGGGTTTCTACAAGTCGGGATTCGTCGTTACCTCAATTTGTCTAGTGTTCCAAAGTGGTAGATATCGTATGCTTTACGCACTGAGTGAGAGATGTGAGGATGGTTGCTATGGTTGATTTGTTTGCTATCATTATGACATGCACACCCCACCCCCGTATTCTTACACTATTTATTATGGCACCTTAGAGTATTGTACGGTATGTGGTACTAACTCTTTGGTTGCAGGTCCAGGTTCAGGTATGGTTTAGTATACCTGTTATTATTCTGTTTAGATGCTTATCGCTCATACCAGGCTTTATGTCTGACCCAGAGTTTTATGTCTCCTCTTGTTACTCTGGGTGCTCACACGAGCAGACTAGAGACAGGTTAGCTGGTGATGCACGGGTAGATGATCCGGAGACGAGCAGGAGGCTTCCACGTAATATATAATATTCTCCCTGTGTTGATTGAAGATCACTGCTTGGGCATTGGTGGTGAATCTTCTACTTTAGCTTTCTTTTGTTTAGAGACAGTAAATTTGGAATATTGTAATAAGCTGTATTTGGATTTCCGCTGCTCTGATGTTGATGTTGATTTTAGTTATCAGCTTATGCACTGTCTCACCTGTTTTATGTCAAGTATATTATTATTATATTTTATTCCATGCGCTGTGAGGCATTCTACAGGTTCCTTGATTAGTTCATTTTCTTCTTTCCTTTCCTTGGCGACCGTTCTGTGCTAGTCGGGCATGTGTACAGCGCACTTTCGGAGGAAATGCAGGCTGGTGCGGGGCGGGCCGTCACACTTGGTATCAGAGCTCTAGGTTGCGTAGTTAACCTAGGGAAGTTATCCGGGAGAGATAATATACGTATACGAGAGAGCGTATTTGTGATTACTTTGGTTTTTAAAAGCTATATATATACTATTACTAGTATAAGGATGAAGTCGTACTGCACTAGCACCACTATGGAGTCGTTAATCGTTTCCTTTTTCAGATTGACGACGAGCCGATATACTAGAGGTGCTGGTAGGGGAGCCAATAATGGGAATGCTGCTGACATGAGGACGATGTTTACTGACCTCATGAGAGAGATGCTTAGAGATGTACAGAGGGCAGCTCCCAATGGTGGAAATGGTGGTGGTCCAATAGTGCAGGCGCCAAGAGTCGACTTCGCCAAGCTGAATAAGGATTATACTAGTCTTGGCGGGAAGTCGTTCCACGGAACGGAGTCGGCTACGGATGTTCAGGATTGGTTGGATAGTTGCGAACATATCTTCGAGGATTTGGGTATCGAGGATGCGATGAAGAGAAATCTAGCGTCCCGTCAGCTGCAAGAGCGGGCAATGAATTGGTGGAATGCTATAAAGGCAGCTACTTCCGAAGATCAGATTACTTGGGAGCAGTTTAAGGCTCGCTTTAGCGAGAAGTTCATTCCAGCTGCTCAGAAGTCAGTGCTGTTTAAGAAATTCTTGGAGCTCAAGCAGAATGGCAGAGCTGTCTCGGAGTACATTGCTGAATTTGACACTTTGTCAAAATATGGGTTATCTCTTATTGATACTGCCGAGAAAAAGAATGAGAAATTCATAACTGGTTTGGATCAGTACTTGGGGGAAAGACTTATTAACCACATCGATGAGACGTTTGAATCGATTGTGGGGGAAAGCATTAAGATCAAAAAGTCTCTACCCTAAGCCGAAGACTGAGGTTGCATCCGCAGATGAGCCAAAGCCACAAGCAAGTGGTGGAGGCAAGGGTGGTTCCCAGAATAAAAGAAAGCAGAGTCAGACTAAGGATGGCCAGAAGAAAAAGAATAAGCAAGATGTGGAGTGCTTCAGCTGTGGTAAGAAGGGCCATTATGCTAGTAATTGTCGGGCCAAGCCAGCGGATAGGAAGTGCTTCAACTGTGGCCAAATGGGACACCACAAGGACAAGTGTCCACAGACCCTAAAGAAAAGCAAATGGTGAAAGCATATGCTCTCAATGCTATTCCTTCTTCGTCGAATGCCCCAACTGCGGCGGAGAAGGGAAAGAATGTCGTCATTCAAGGTATGCTTTATGTTTATGATGTTCCTGTTAGAGTTTTATTTGATACCGGAGCTTCCAGTTCTTTCATATCTAGTGACCTGGTAGATAGGTTGGGATTGGAGCCCAAGATTGTCGATAGACCTTTAGTAGTGACGAACCCGATTGGTGGTTCGACTAGCCTTAGCATGATTTGTCGTAATGTGGTCCTATCGAGTCATGGATGCATGTTTGTTTGTGATTGCTTTGTTTTGGGCTTTACTGGGTTTGGCATTATTTTGGGAGTAGATTGGCTCCAAAGATACGGGGTGGTGGTAGACTGTGAGGGCTTTTTGGTGACAGCTAGAGCGGATGATGGACGGAGGATAGTGTTTGGTGGTCTACCTAGTAAGGGGGTATTGGCTAGTTTTCTAAACTCCCTTGACATTCCGCATAGTGAGTTGTCAGGTTTGCCCGTGGTTGGCCAGTATCCGGATATTTTCGAAGAAGTGACCGGGCTTCCACCACACCGAGAGATTGAGTTCCGTATTGATTTGGTAAAAGATGTCAGACCTATAGTGATGCCACTTCGTCGTATGGCACCAAGAGAGCAGCGAGAGCTCGAGGTGCAAGTCAGCGATCTTTTGAGGAATGGATTTATCAGAAGGAGTGTTTCTGAATGGGGAGCACCAGTTGTGTTTGCTACCAAGGCGGATGGTTCCCTTCGTTTGTGTGTAGACTACCGCGAGTTGAATAAAGTGACGAGGAAGAACAAGTATCCTCTACCGCGGATAGATGATTTGTTCGATCAGTTGAGTGGCGCGAGAGTATTTTCTCAGTTGGATCTCGCGACAGGTTTTCATCAGCTTAGAGTGAAGCTGAGAGTATAGCTAAAACGACATTTCGAACGCCGTCTGGATTTTATGAATGGTTGGTCATGCCATTCGGGCTGACCAATGCCCCAGCATATTTTGTGGATCTTATGAATAGGGTATTCAAAGATCAGTTGAATAAGTTTGTCCTTGTGTTCGTTGATGATATTTTGGTCTATTCGAGGACAGAGGAAGAACAAAAGGAACATTTAAGAGTAGTGATGGAGGTGTTGAGAAAACACCAACTGAAAGCAAAGTTTTCTAAGTGTCACTTCTGGAAGAGGGAAGTGAGGTTCTTGGGCCATGTTGTATCAGAGAATGGTATTGCCGTGGACCCGGCGAAGGTGGCTACGGTACAGGATTGGCCTACGCCCAAGAATGCAACAGATGTAAGAAGTTTCTTGGGGTTAGCTGGATATTATCGTAAGTTTATCCAAGGTTTCTCCAAGTTAGCAGCACCATTGACCCAGTTGACCAAGAAGAATCAAGCTTTTGTCTGGGATGAAAGGTGCGAGAATGCATTCAAGAGTCTAAAGGACAAGTTGACAAGCGCACCAGTGTTAGTCATTCCTAAGGGGGATGAAGAGATGACGGTATACACGGATGCATGTGGTACTGGACTGGGTGCTGTATTGATGCAAGGCGGTAGGGTTGTAGCTTATGCAAGTCGGCAATTGAAACCGCATGAGAAGAAGTACCCTACCCATGATTTGGAATTGGCAGCGATCGTGTTCGCGTTGAAGATGTGGAGACACTATCTCTTGGGAGAAAGATTTGAGCTGTTTACAGATCATAAGTCGTTAAAGTATCTCTTCTCCCAGAAGGATTTAAATCTCCGGCAACAAAGGTGGTTAGAATTCTTGGCTTCCTATGATTTCGACATCGCATATACACCGGGAAAGGGCAATGCGGTGGCTGATGCATTGAGTAGGAGACATGCCAGCTTAGGGGCTATGTTTCTAGAATGGAAGCAACTGGAGTATATCGCGGGGTTTGATTTCAGACCAAAGTGCGAGTTGAATCCAGAAATGTTAGCAAGTTTGATGATCAGACCCACTTTGATTGAGCGGATCGGCTCTAGTCAGAGGGACGATCCTAACCTATTGGAAATCATCTCCAAGTTAAAGATGGATATCGATGAGGAGATGAACAAGTATGGGCTTGATCGAGATGGATGGCTTATAAAGAATGGAAAGCTTGTTGTACCCAATGTCAATGGATTGAGAGATGAAGTGCTTAGAGAGTGTCATCACTCAAAACTGACTATACACCCCGATGGTAATAAGATGTATCGAGATATGAAGCAGACCTACTACTGGGAAGGGATGGAAAGAGACGTTGGGAAGTTTATATCCAAGTGCATGAATTGCCTGCTAGTTAAAGCCGAGCAAAAGAAGCTTAGTGGGTTGTTACAGCCCTTAGAAATTCCCGAGTGGAAATGGGAGCAAGTCTCGATGGATTTCATTGATGGTTTACCAAGGACTAGATCGGGACATGATAGCATTTGGGTAGTTGTGGATCGACTGACTAAAAGTGCAAGATTTATACCAGTCAAATCGACCAGAACGGCAACCAAGTTGGCAGAATTGTATATGAAGTGGGTAGTGAGATTTCATGGAGTACCCAAAAGCATTGTGAGTGACCGAGACCCGTTGTTCACTAGTGGGTTTTGGAAGAGCTTACAAGAGGCTCTAGGGTCAGAGTTACATCTCAGTACCGCCTATCATCCTCAGACCGACGGTCAGACGGAGAGGGTGAACCGTATTTTGGAAGATCTCTTGAGAGCATGTATATTGGATTTTGGTGGATCATGGGATGACCATTTGCATCTAGTAGAGTTTGCATATAATAATAGCTACCAATCAAGTATCAGTATGGCTCCGTTTGAAGCTTTGTACGGAAGACTGTGCAACTCACCATCATGTTGGATAGAGACTGGCGAGAAGTTTATGCTTGGACCAGATGTGGTGAGGGAAACTTCAGATAAGATTAAGATCATTCAACAATGAATGAAAGCTGCCCAAGATAGGCAGAAGAGTTATGCTGATAAGAGGAGAAGAGACCTAAAATTCTCCGTTGGTGACTTGGTGTTTGTCAAGATTTCTCCGTTGAAGAGCGTAATACGATTTGGCAGGAGAGGCAAGTTGGCACCAAGATTTGTTGGCCCATTCCCTGTTCTTGAACTAGTCGGGAATTTAGCATACAGAATTGACTTACCGGAGAAGATGGCAGGAGTTCACAACGTATTTCATGTTTCCCAACTAAGGAAGTTCGTTCACGACTCAGATATGACTATTTCACCTGATCAGTTAGAGGACTTCGAAGTAGAACCCGAGGCGGTTGGGAACCGCAAGCCGGCCCGTATTGTCGAGCACGACATGAAGCAACTTCGAAGAAAGGCGGTGAAGCTAGTCAAAGTTCAGTGGGGCGAGGACGAGAATGATTGTACTTGGGAGACAGAGGAGAACATTAGGAAGACACACCCAGAACTCTTTGCCTGGTAAGATTTTGACTTCGATTTAGTTTTCCGCATGCTAGGATAGGTTTGTTTTGCTTGTTTTGCATGTTTGATTGATGTATGTGGTTGTTAGGCATGCGGGATCCTTTGTATGTTTTGGGTTAAGGAATTTCGGGGACGAAATTTCTTAAGGGGGGGAGAGTGTAACGACCCGTATTCTACTCATCATAGGATCGCAGAATATTTATTTCTTTCACATACGAAGTCGTATGGTCATGTAACTTTGGGAGACGACTATTGGGGTCATTTCCCACGTTCATGATTTTTCCCGATTTTTAAATGACCATTTTACCCCTAGTTGGCACTGTTTTGGCCATAACTTTTGACTGGAAAGGAATTTTGACCTGAAACCACTTCCATTGGCTCCAGATGATGGTTTCTCTTTCCGTAGAGTGGTCACATTAGCCAAATGGACTCACCATTTGGGAGATATGGCTGAAACAAGTTTCAGATGGTGAAAAACAGCTTAATTGGGCTTAACCGGGTGATTAGCAGCTAGGCCCAAAGGGGAATTTCGGGTTTAGAGGTATAGGAGGACTGATTAGGGTTAGAAAATCACTTTCATTTCAGTTTTGAGCCGCCAGAAACCTTCTTGAGACCTTAGTAATGGCTTCCATCCTCTAAAACCACTCCAAAACACATTTTATTGAAGATTAAGCCTAAACTACATCAAAACAAGGCCAAATAGCAACATAGCAAGGTTGGAGCTGCTGCTATACATAGGATTTCGACCCAAACAGAGAGTATTTCAGATTTGGTGTTTCATTTGTGGCCAAGGTGAGTGATTTGCATAGTTTTTGCACTAATTACGGTAATTAAGGGTAATTAGTGAAGATTAGCGAATTTATACACTAATAAATTCTGGAAAAATGTTTGGAAATTCTTAAATAATATTTCATGCCTCTATTAGAAAATTTAGACGATTTGATTAAGTTTTACTAAGTATGTGCTTAAACATGATTAAGAGAGGTTATGGGAAAATGTGAGGTTTTAGCCACTTTTGATCCATTTTGATTCATTTGAATTGTTGTTTGCTGTTTATGGTTGCTATTACGTGTTGCTATGACTCTATGGTGTGTTTTATGATTGATTAGAAGTGTTAGATTTGTCGAAAACGTCGCCGAATGGCGTAAACAAGTTGCTGGAAGAAGTTGTAGAAAGTTGTGCAGGGTTTCGGATCGGATCAGATGTGGGCTCGGATCGGATATGTGAACTGGGCAAGAAACCCGACCCGAACCGGAGTCTGGCACAAAAGAGACTTGGAATAAAAAAAGGCCATGTTGGTTAAGCTGGGGATCGGATCGACTTGGAGACGCAGGGCTCGGATCGGAAGTAAACACTTGGGAGAACTAGCAAGAGGGAAGGCTACACGGATCAGATGGCAAGGAGGGATCGGATCGAAATACGTGAAGAAATGAGGGAGCGGAACGGAGCGGAAGCACGAACTGGAAGGGAGGACACCCGACCCGACCCGGAGGAGGACACCCGACCCGACCCGAAGTGGAATAACCGACCCGAACCGATGCGACGCTGTGGACCCGAACCGAACCGCTACAGGAGAAGACTACGAACCGACCTGAAGTAGAGGGCCCGACCCGAACCGATGGCTAGAAGGAGAACCCGACCCGACCCAGTATTGACTAATAACCCGAGATGCAAAGGAAGTCCAAATGAGAAGTTAGAGCTCAAGATTCAGACGGGAATCAACAAGTTCGCTTCATGGTTGGGTTTTGCTGCGGGAGCGTGTTTAGGGGTTATCGATGTCTATAGCTTTGAACCACTATGGTAGGAGGTATGAAGGCGGATTCAGGGCCATTATGGCATCGGTAGAACCAAGGGCTACGACCAATGAAGTGGGTCATTGAAATGTTTGGTCATGACTCCATGTGTTTAGCTTGGTCATAGCAGGGTTTCTACAAGTCAGGATTCGTCGTTACCTCAATTTGTCTAGTGTTCCAAAGTGGTAGATATCGTATGCTTTACGCACTGAGTGAGAGATGTGAGAATGGCTGCTATGGTTGATTTGTTTGCTATCATTATGACATGCACACCCCACCCCCGTATTCTTACACTATTTATTATGGCACCTTAGAGTATTGTACGGTATGTGGTACTAACTCTTTGGTTGCAGGTCCAGGTTCAGGTATGGTTTAGTATACCTGTTATTATTCTATTTAGATGCTTATCACTCATTCCAGGCTTTATGTCTGACCCAGAGTTTTATGTCTCCTCTTATTACTCTGGGTGCTCACACGAGCAGACTAGAGACAGGTTAGCTGGTGATGCACGGGTAGATGATCCGGAGACGAGCAGGAGGCTTCCACGTAATATATAATATTCTCCCTGTGTTGATTGAAGATCACTGCTTGGGCATTGGTGGTGCATCTTCTACTTTAGCTTTCTTTTGTTTAGAGACAGTAAATTTGGAAAATTGTAATAAGCTGTATTTGGATTTCCGCTGCTCTGATGTTGATGTTGATTTTAGTTATCAGCTTATGCACTGTCTCACCTGTTTTATGTCAAGTATATTATTATTATATTTTATTCCATGCGCTGTGAGGCATTCTACAGGTTCCTTGATTAGTTCATTTCCTTCTTTTCTTTCCTTGGCGACCGTTCTGTGCTAGTCGGGCATGTGTACAGCGCACTTTCGGAGGAAATGCAGGCTGGTGCGGGGCGGGCCGTCACACTCTATCCCCCGGTTTGCGTTGCATTGTGTGATGGGACTTGAGTCGTATAATGATTTTATTTTTCTAAAAAAACATTGCTTTTTTTTTTGAATAAAAATTTATTAAACTTATGCACTGGCAATCCAATGGAGTAAACCTGTTCCGCGTTAGCGGCGTGGTCCTGTGATTAGCCATATTGTTAGCAAAGTTAGGAAATATTTCTCATACCAATCCCATGAGTGATTCGTAGTTTGTTTCACTTTGCAAACTCGGGTGCCCTCTTTTTCACACGGGCAGCCAAGTGACAGGTTTAGGTATTTATGCACATATGTTGGATTGGAGCATGCTTGTGGGCTGAAAATGAAGACCATTTTATCTTTTATTTATGCTTTGAGACATTTAGACATCTTTTATCTATGATGTACTTGGTGGAGTTGAGACTTATTTCTTTTTGATGAGACTTCTATTTGCTAAGTTATTCCTATAACTATACCACTCTGATGTTGTGATTTTGATGACATTCTTATTTCCGCTGCAATGATTTATGTGTTATGATGTTATCTGAGATCTGCTATTGTTGTAATTATGTTATATTCCAATGAATGTCCTTGCTTTCATACTACGGAAGTTTGGGGTCATCAAAAACATAGATTTATGCTGATTATTTTTCATTAAATGATTATGTATATTATTTGAGGTTGACAAATTTAGCCTATTATACATAATATTTCCTCCGAACATGATTCTTCCATCTAGCCTTTCAATGATACAAAATACATATGCATGTCCATTGACCACTTAGCAAACCTAGAGTTGAAGCGGGCAACTAGCATCGTCATCGTTGATCCACTAGTTCTAGTTACAAAGATACCTGTCTTCTAATTATGGCTTTAAAATATATATTACAACAAGAAACGTCATTTACAACTCTTAAAAAAGTTGTAGTAGGTATTTTACAATGTTTCCTAAATGTCGATTTTTTTAATGAAATGAAATATACCATAGAAAAAAGGAAAAAAAAAATCTTTCACCGGTGGCTCACAAAAGACATACATATTGAGTGTAAACTAATCACCCTTCATGCAACAAAATCGAGCACATCCCCCACTCCCCCCCCCCCCCCCCCCGAAAAAAATAACACAATGACTACTAGCAATATATCCCTAAAAGGGGGACCTCCACCAAAAAAATATACAATCACAAAAGAAATCAGCAAAACCCCGTAAAAACACCAATCCACGGTGACCCCAAGCCCCAATGACTGGGTCAAAGAACAACAGACTTAGAAAGTACCTAGCCAAAAGTGCTCCAATCTTGCCTAACAATGGGGAGATCTAGCATAAGCTAATCTCCAGCTTATAAAGCCTATCTAGCTAGTCCAATCCTATCTCTAGCCAATGAGCCTGCTCTATTCTACTGAGTCTGATAAGAAAAAAGTCGACCAACTCCAACATCCCAAAACAGTAAACCACTCTAAAGCATCAACCGTTAAGTCCAATATCTAAAAAAAGACACAAACAACACATAAAAAAACCACCCTCAACCCACCCCCTCTCTGGGGCCTGACCTCAAGCGATATAAAAAACACATGCCATCGAAATAGAAGTAGAATTGAGTTTTTCCAAAAATGGTCTACCTCGAAAAGAGAAATGGACATCATCCGACACTCTACGAACGATGGAACCCAAAACCATGGAGGACTTGTCAAATACCACCTTATTTTGAGAACAATGAATATGCCAGTAGATAAGATAGGGAAAAAGCCTGAAAACGATTGACCTAAGATCCTTTTCATACCCCTTAGACCACCGGGATCGAAGAAAATCTAACAGGGAAGGGAGAAGCCCATGAGAGCCAACCAGAAACCTGAAGCAAGACCAAACTGCGATAACGCATTCTCTATCCCAAAATAAATACGGTATCGACTCCAGATAACCAACACGAAAACACCAACACCAGGACACCGTAGGGGTGTGAATCCACATAAATGTTTACATCTAATGGAAGCCCCTTACGGAGGACCATCCACATAAGAATGGAGACATTGGGAGGAATGCGCTAGTCTCAAATGAGAAAAAAAAATCAGGATTTCTACCTACTGAACTCTAGAAGAATTATCCCAAGCAAATCTAAAAGAGAAAACAATTGGATTGTAAAAGAGAAGTCCTAAAGAATGACCTCCCAAGAATAGTGGTAAAAGATCTGTTGAAACCATCTGGGCCGCTCGCACTGTCCTTACTAAGTGAGTAAATAGATGTTTGGATCCCCTCCAAAGAAGGAGGGATGCAAAGAGAAGGAGCTCAGAGGGAAGGACAAGACAGAGGATTTGGGAAATAAGAAAAGAATCAGACTGATCATTTGAGGGACACTGCAAGAAAGACCAAAAGTGGGAAATGATGGTCTCTTCAATCTGATCCCAAAACGAAGCTAAAGAGAGGTCAAGGAGGAAGATATAACAGATAGAAAGGATTCTTCTCTTTTTTAGAATAAAGGAGTGAAAAAATTCGAGTTAGAATATCCATCAATAACTCACTTGATTCTAGTTTTCTGGCGAAGAAAGGCATTCTCAATACTCAACCCAGAATCAAAACAGGATTGAGCTTAGATCCACTCCGCTTTGTTGGAAACCGAAGGATTTGCATCAAATGAAGCTTCTCCTAGGACAAAGGCCCAAAGGTCATCTTAGCCATAGTTATAATAAGGCATGTTTGTTACAGCTTTTCAAGAATTATGATAAACGTTGCAATTAATCAATTAATATTTCCTAACTTTTATCCAAACATTGTTTTAAGAAAATCTGTAATAGAATCGAGTTTTTCACAATGTTTTTAGATGTCTTAATGGACTCAATTACAACTATTTTTAATTTTTACAAAAATTACAACTTTTTTAAATGTTGTAGGATATCTTTTACAACTTTTTAAAAATGTTACAAAATATATATGTAGCCCTTTTTTAAATATTGACATTCCATTTATTTTCTTCTTGCAACTTCGTCCTCAATACTATTACTAATGAATTACAATTTTGAAAATTTGAATATACATAATTCAAAAAATCAGTTCTTAAAATTAAAAAAATTTAACAAATTGCTTGTAATTCAAAATAAGCTAACATTATTCAATCGCAGATACAGTACACAAACAACATTCAACATAAAACTCTTGATTCAATCAATACACTAATTAATAGAATATTCACTTTAAATCGGTTAACTCATAAAAGCAATTGTACAAAAGAGACCAAGCAGTATTCACCAAGAGTAGTCATGAATCATTAGGATAATCTCACTAAATCTGAATAATCAATATTCATGAGTAACCATGATGTTAGCATTAAAATAACCAAGGGAAAACGAAAGCCAAAGTCAAGATGAAGGGGTGTTGAAGGCAGAAAGTCTTCGGCATAGTTAGAATGTATGGAGAATATATTTTCTCATATCCCGATCACTATGTATCAATCAGTTGGGTCTAAGCCCACTAAGTATGTATTATTACAAAATCCCATGTCGGCTGCACAACTATATATTTTGTATATTCGCTCATTAGTTCACTACTGAAATACAATTCCAAAGTTTTATAATGCTCAGTTCTGTTTCTTACATGGTACCGGAGCATACTTGCTAACCGCATCAAGATCTCAATTCAATTCGCTGTGCCACCATAAATCTATCTAAAGATAGATTGCTCATCAGAGTAATTTCATCACGTGGGTACCCCTCATCTGAGATTCTCATCTCATCACTTGAGGGTTGAGGCTTTGAATCTGAAGACAGTGCCTTGCCAGTGTTACGTGGCTGCAACAGTATTCAGTTTCACAAGCTTGGCGGTAAAGAATTTCAAAAACTCCAATTCGATCAAAAAGTCTGGTGAAATCATTCAATTGAAAACCAAAAGCCGTCTAAGAAAGTCAATCAGAAATATATATATCAAAACACTTTTTGAAATCATCATTTTGACACTTCTGGTTGCGTTTTGGAATCAATCAAAGAAATCATCCAGAAATTCCAATTCAAGAATTAGAGTTTTTTGAAAGACTTACCTTCTTTCTCGCTGGCTGTTATCAGTTCTTGAGTATCTGTGCATTATGGTTGAAATAAATCCGCCAAATCCAAATTCCCTAAGATCATCAGCTAGATCAAATCAAACCAGTGCTGAAAACACTGAAGAACTCATCAAATCCATCATCAAGCCGCAAAGTAATATTATCTTGATTCAACTGGATGAATCAAATTATCTTTTATGGAAACTGCAAGTGGAAACAGCGGCAAAGGGTTATGGATTTGAAGATTATCTCTATGGAACACAAATCATTCCAGCAAAATACAACAAAGGTGCCGACAAAAACTTAATTCCTAATCAAGAACATGCATCATATCAAAGACAAGATAATCTTGTGGGTGCTTAGCTAATGTCTACTGTAAGTTCATCAATAATGCCACAATTAATTGGTGTTAAGTCATCACATGATATATGGATTGCTCTAGAAAGAACATTTACTAGTCAATCATCAGCAAGAGTGTTAAACTACAAGAAGCAACTTCAAAATATAAAGAAGGAGAATTCTATCATGAATGAATACCTAATGAAGATAAAGAATCTATGTGATCAACTAGCATGCACTAGAAACAAGATTGAAGATAAAGAAAAAGTGCTATACATAGTTGGAGGGATGGAAGATGAATATGAAGCAGTAGTAGCATTTATAACATCCATAGAACCCACACCCTCACTATGAAGTGTACACTCTATGTTATTAGCTTATGAAGGCAGATTATTGCAAAGAAAAGATCAAGTTTCGGATCCCTCTGTTAACTATATCACTACAGGGAAAAACAAAAATCAACAAAACAATTTAAGAAATCAAAGCACTTACCAAAGAGGAGGTCAGTCAAACCATGGAAGAGGAAGAGCTAGGAGATGGAACCCCAACAACAGACCAAAGTGACAGATTTGTGAAAAAATGGGTCACACAGCCAACATATGTTATTTCAGGTTTGACAACAGCTACAATGTCAATTAACAAGGCAATAGCAATAACAGAAATAACAATCCAAATGCCAACATGGTCAGCAGTCAATCAGATGCTAAAACTAATCAAGAAACTTCCTCAAATCCTGATGCTATAGATGATATTCAAGATGAATCATGGTATCCAGATTTAGGAGCAACTCATCATGTCACAAACAATTTAAATAATCTGAATCATGGCAACCGTGAGTACAAAGGTAAGCAATCTATAATTATGGGAAATGGCAATTCTATAACCATCTCACATACTGGACATGCTAGTATTAATGGTGCCAAACAAATATATCTAAATAATTTACTATGTGCACCACACATATGGAAAAACTTAATCAGCGTGTCACAGTGTGCTAAAGACAACAAAGTATCATTTGAATTTTACCCAAATCACTGTATTTTTAGGGACATGCTGACTAGGAACATTTTATTGCAGGGTAGAGGACAAAATGGCTTATACAAGTTCGATTCTGGAAACTCAGAAAAACTGAGTCTAAAAATAAGTACTGTAATGTAACTGAATTAGACTCAAGTAATGACTGCATGATATTTGATTTGTGGCATTGTAAGCTTGGACATCCAAGTTCAAAAATTATGAAAGAAATTTTAGTCAACAATGATATTTCTGTTGATGTTCCAAGTCATTATGTGTGCACATATTGTCAAATGGGAAAGAGCCATAAATTGCCATTCCCAAATTCTGAAACCGAATATTTGAACCCATTAGAATTAATTTCTATCGACCTATGGGGTCCAACACCAATTAACACGGACTACGGGTACAAGTATTACATTACATTTCATAGCCCATGTTGAAAATCAATTAAGCCATAAAGTCAAAACTGTTCAAAGTGATGGTGGTAAGGAGTTTTTACCCTTAAAGGATTATTTTCATAAAAAGGGTATTACACATAGAATAACATGTCCACACACATCCGAACAGAATGGACTAATTGAGAAAAAACATAGCCATATTGTGGAGACAGGATTGACACCACTAGCAGATGCATCACTACCTCTAAAATTTTGGCCTGATGCATTTGCTACAGCTGTTCATCTAATAAACAGATTACCTACAAAGGTACTTGACATGAAGTGTTCCATAGAAATTTTAAATCAAACCAAGCCAAATTATGATGAGCTAAAAGTATTTGGATGTTTATGTTTTCTTCATATTAGACCATTTAATAAGCACAAGTTAGATTTCAGATCTACTCCTTGTACTTTTTTCGGTTATGCCAAGAACTTTAAAGGTTACAAGTGTTTGGACGACAATGGAAAAATCTTTATATCTAGACATATGATCTTTAATGAGAAAGTGTTTCCATTCAAAAGTGACACATGCAAAACAACAAAGAAAATTTATAATCCAAGGATTATAGTCCCACAATTTCCTGAACAAGTGGATGAAGTTATGCATGTGCCACTATCTTATAATAGCACTAAACAAACACAAAACACACAAACTACAAGCACTACACAACATTACACTCATAGAGATGCATTAGGTCATGAAAGTGGAAACAGTGGTAGTGGTGACAATGACAATGTGCAACATGATAATGTGAACAATAAAGAAAACAACAGTTCTGGAAGCACTCAAGCAGAAAGAAACAGGGAAGTTCCTCAGCCTCAAAATAGACACCATATGATGGTAAGAGCAAAAAGTGGTACATTCAAACCAAAAACTTTTTGTGCTGAATTCAATGATGCTGAACCATCCACTTATCAACAAGCCAAGTTGAATGATAAGTGGAGGTCAGCTATGCAGGAAGAATTAGATGCTTTAGTTAGTAAAAAAACTTAGTGTCTTATTCAACCACCCAATAACAAAAATATCATTGGGTGTAGATGGACATATAGAATAAAAAGAAATGATGATGGTACAATTTCTAAATACAAGGCTAGATTAGTGGCTAAAGGTTATTCACAACAGTGAGGAATTAATTTCAGCAAAACATTCTCACCTGTTGTGAAGCCAACAACAATTAGAATTATTTTAACAATAGCCTTGTATAAAGATTGGACCATCAAGCAACTTGATGTTAATAATGCTTTTTTAAATGGTGAATTAAGGAAGAGGTTTATATGGAACTACCACTAGGACTAAAGGAAAAATCAGATAACAACATGGCGTGCAAGTTGAACAAGGCTATTTATGGACTAAAGCAGGCACCTAGGGTTTGGTTCAATAAGCTAAAGGCAACACTATCAAAGTTTGGATACACCTCAGCAAAATCTGATAACTCACTGTTCACAAAGTTTATAGCTAGTACAGTGACCTATGTTCTGATTTATGTGGATGATTACATAATTACAGGGAATTACAAGAATGAAATCAGAAACATCACTGATCAACTGAACAGTGAGTTCTCAGTTAAAGACCTGGGTGAACTGTCATACTTCCTAGGCATTGAAGTCAGCAGAAATAAGAATAATGAACTTCAATTGAGTCAAAGAAAGTACATTACTGAAATTCTAGCCAGGTCTGACATGAATAAAGCTAATCCCTTGCCTACACCAATGGTTACTAACCTACACCTAAGCAAGGAAAAAGGTGAACCTACATGTAATGAAAGGTTATACAGAAGCATCATTGGAGCCTTATAATATGTCACTATAACCAGACCAGACATAACATACAGTGTGAATAAGGCAAGTCAGTTTATGCAAAAGCCATTAAGTGGTCACTGGAAAGCATTTAAGAGAATATTAAGATGCTTAAGAGGCACTATCTATCAGGGACTAATACTGAAGACAAGCAACAACTTAGACACTAATGCTTATGTAGATGCAGACTGGGAAAATGATCACGATGACAGAAAATCCACAAGTGGTTACTGCATAAACTTAGGCAAAAATCCAATATCATGGTGTGCTAAGAAACAAAGTACAGTTTCTAGATCTAGTACAGAAGCAGAATACCGCAGCGTTGCAAGTACAACAGCAGAAATATTATGGATTCAATCACTATTGAGTGAACCAAAAGTTAATTCTAACTCAAAGGCAACAATATGGTGCGGCAATATGAGTGTTATAGCCCTAACTGCAAATCCTGTATTGCACTCTAGAACTAAACATCTTGAACTAGACATATACTTTGTAAGAGAATTAGGTCAAAGAGACAAGCTTCAGGTTAATCACATACCATTAACTTACCAAATAGCTGATATTTTAACAAAATCACTGTCCAGAAGTAGATTTGAGGCGCTGAGAGACAAGCTGTGCGTAGCAGAAATTGGAAGCCCTCAATTCCATAGCAGCAGAAGCAAGGATCAAACACTAGAAGATAAATACAACAGATCCGCAACTTCAAGTCACGAATTTGCAGTAAAGTATCAACCTCTGCATGGATCTAATGAAGAAGCTTCAGATTTCATCAAATCCGACACAAAAGTCTACAAACCCGCAACTACCTGCACTGAAAACAAAGCACAAGCTCAAGGAGAGACTATGAGATGGAAACAAAAACGTAAAGAAGACAAAGATGTTATCAGAGTGAAAGAAAATTGAGTTGAAAGCAAAAGCATGGTGTTTATAGTCAGCCGCCATTTCTATTTTCAAGAGCTCAAACCCTTGTTATGATAATAAGGTTTGTGGGGGGGGGGGGGGGGTATGGAGAATATATTTTCTCATATCCCGATCACTATGTATCAATCAGTTGGTTCTAAGCCCACTAAGTATGTATTATACAAAAGCCCATGTCGGCTGCACAACTATATATTTTGTACATTCGCTCATTAGTTCACTACTGAAATACAATTCAAAAGTTTTATAACGCTCAGTTTTGTTTCTTACAGAATGAAACGTTGGATAACCGCTAGATTCCTGTGGTTGTAGTCCAACTCGGAAGTGCCTGGCCTCGTGCGCCTTCTCGGATGAATATCAACATCCTCCTTTGGCAAGTCATCAACCTCGATTCTCTAAAGTTGTGAAGGTTGGTTAGCAGGAACTCGAGCCTAATTGGTTAATGTAAGTGCAAGAGGTAAGTTCTGGTCGAAGATAGGAGGATTCTATCTTGCAAAGGGATGGGTACTAGTTCCTGGATAAATGTTAGGACCCAACCAGGAACAACTGTGCTAGCACGTTCTATTTTCATTACTGTTTCCATTGCCGTTGTCATTAGTCCTCCTCCTTTTGCAATGGTTTTCATGGCAAGTGTCAGAAGAAGAACTTTCCGAAATACTTTGAGGAGACTGAGCATTTCTATTAACTTGAAGGCTAGCGATATCCTTATTGCATTTTGTTGGAGCCTTTGCATCAAGTCAATATTCTACTTAATTTGTTCATTAACCCGTCTTATTCTTTCTTCCAACTTATTTATCCCTTTAAAGAATTAAGCTTGGGTAACCGGGGCTTCCGAATGGGAGGAGGTAGCGATATTTATATTAGTTGAAGCTTGGTAGACTGTTGCCGGTTAAGCAACAGTGGAAGGTCCGATAATTCCAGCTTTTCTTTCTTAACCATTTCAAGCGAACTTGGTAGGTAAGTCTAAGGGGAACTAAGTAGCACTCCAAGTTTCAAATGGAAGATGATAGGAAAAAGGCAAAGTCTTGTGTCTTATTCTCAGTGAAAGAACCAGAATGTTGATGCATAAAATTGGCACAACACCCAAAGGTTTCCGAATTAACGAGAACAAACATTTCGCATAAGAAAAATATGTAGGAAGTAAATCACATAGTGTTTATAGTGGTCCGGTTTGCGACAACCTACGTCCACTTTGAAAGTTTTGCTTGTTTTATTCACTTCTTGTCAAAGTACAATGGAAGAAACCATAGTCATAATTGGTTACAAAGGCAATGGTGGAAAGTAAGTTCTACTAGGTCCAAAGATTGAGTCAAAGTCCTGCTTTTCCGAAATGTCTATGCTGCTATAAGAGTTCAAGTCTTCAAGAAGGAGGTAACATCTTCTTTAAGAGTATTAAGTGAGAAAGAATCCAACCATTGGCTAACAGCAGGATAAGGGGTATTTATAGGAGAGTTGAAGCAGGTAGGAGCAGGTGGGAGTAAGTAAGAGGCATGTGGGCACATGCCCCCAAATTTAGTACTCTAGGATCAGTACGTGACCTAGGAACTTAATATCTTTTTTGCTTTTCTTCGAAGTCCTTGATTCCATCTCTTCTTTATTGATTTCGTATCCAAGGGAGATGTTAGAAAACACCGATCTTACCATGTTTCCTTGATTTTTCGTTGGCACTCTCATGGGATACAAATTTTGTAGGGCACCAGGGACATGGGTGTAACACCCCACCTCCGCTAGGGTCACTCACAAAGGGAATGCACTAGTTTTGGAGGGGTATTATCGAGATAACATCACAGAATTATCACAAGACAGAACATTAATAAAAAATTTAAGTAAACAGCGGAAGAATTTATGAGCAAAACAGAACTTCATTTTATTCCAAAATAAACCATGTCTCTTACAAACATTTCAAATAACTTCATTACAACTGTCTTGTAATAATATCCAAAGAAGCAATAACTTAAAAACAGAAAAACAGCTTATTCCCCAAGTGCAGTAAAAAGAAGCAGCCATAACAAACCGTACATGCTGAGCTAAAGCAAGTGATATCCAAGCTAAGAGCTAGTGTTTCCTCCCTGAGAACCTGGGGGGGAAACGAAAGAAAAAGAGGCGAAAGGAAAAGGGTCAGTCATAAAGACTGAGTAAGTCCTAGTGACTTTCAGTGTAAAAACGGTTAAAACAACCTGTCATGTATGAACTGGAACTAAACTTAAGAATGGTGTCAAGGTGAACAAGATAGACTAAGGTGATCAGGATAAGTCAAGACAAGTCAAGTTAAGCATCACATGTTCGAGATTCGTTGCATCGACTGTACTAGTATACTAAGCCCATATCAAAAGTTAATCACGAAATAAATCCCACGGCCCAATATCATGAAATGACCGTGAAACGGGGTCTGACCCAAGTACGGGGTCCTACGGAGCGATTATCTAGTCGATCGGCTCCCTACAAGTTCTAGCTCGTCAAGTGTCCGTGTCATACGGCTAATCACGAATGTTGTCACCTGTGCTGGGTCCACCTTCGGGTGTATCATCCCTAGGGTGTCAACCCCTGACACGATTCAAGATGCACAGATAAATCTACGGATACCCAGTGCCTGCCCTGGAATACGTGCATGACCGTAGTCCACCGAACATACACTGGCATACCCCACTGCCGTCGTTCACCTCTTACAATCAGCCCAGTAATCGTGCCCCACCCGGCCTAGCCCCAGGGTACCTTGATACATCTAGAGGGTTACTGCTGAAAAGGGTCGTGTCTAGGGTTTCGCCTAACAGATTAGGTCATGTAATTCGTGACCTAACCCGCCTAACCGATTAAGTCATGTAATTCGTGACTTGATCCTTTTCCAGTCTAGTCGTGTCAAGATGGTTAAGTATGTCATTTAAATTCGTGACTTAACCCGCCTACGTGTCATGTCAAGTTGGCTAAGTGTTGTCGTTTCAAGTTCATGACTTAGCCCTACAAATCGTGTTCAAGTTGGTTAAGTTGTCTTTTCATGTTCATGCCTTAACCCTAATTGGCATTAATTGATTCGTTAATGCACCGAACCACTCACATTGGATCCTATTGTTCGTAGCCACTGGATTTGTCGGGCGGTTCCGGGCAGGTTTACGCTACGAACTCAACCCAACCTCGGGTCTCAAGCGCGATGTGACCAACTACCCACATTGGATCCTATTGTTTGTAGCAACTGGATTTGCCGGGCGGTTCCGGGCAGGTTTACACTACAAACTCAACCCAACCTCGAGTTGGCCACTTTCTTGTTTTCTAAAGTCATGCCCATGTTCTTATCAGATTCGTGCTATTTTCATAGCATGTTCATATGTCAATTTCGTGCCCAACTAAGGCATGTTTCAAGTCAAGTTATGGCATGTTCAAGTCGAGTTTTCGTGCCATATTTCATGTTCTACTTATGCCAAATTTCACGGTTTATGATTATAATCAATTCAAGTTTTGCCTATTCTACCCAATCGTATCCCCAACGCATATAAACGTACTTCGTTCACAAGCATAAACAATTCAAGAGATAAAGGGGAATAACAGCAAACATGTGATAGGCATATGTGACAATTCCACCATCACTTGCATAATAAACAGGCTATAACATATCACATGGTTTCAATACTAGCATGATGATAACTTGGCATAGTAATGGTTCCAACTTAGTTCAACATGATGAATTCAACTTTACATCATAGGCATAATAATCATTGCGGGCATAATAATAATTTTATTACAAACATGAAACATTAAAGGCATGGTAATTCTAATAGGCATAGTGGATTCCAATTTAGTATTTTTAACATAATGATTCTCATCTAGCATTATAAACATAATGATTCCAACTTTTCATCATAACCTAGCGATTCGCAATTTAACATGATAGGTATATTAACATCACAGGCATAGTTTCATTAATATCACAGACATTGTTTAATTAGCATCATAGGCATGGTTTAATCAACATGAGGATTTCAATGAACATAATGATTCCATGGACATGTATTTGTTCAACTTGCAATAAAATTAAGCCCAAGTGATTCATAACAACATCAACATCATGATAAGTTTAACTTGCAACATTAACATAGCAATATTCCCAAATTTTGATTCAAAGTTAAACAATGTAAACATGGATTAATAATAGTTCCTAAATCCGGTTTCAATTCATAGCATGTCCATGTTATTTCAGCGTTTTTGCTTAAAAAGTGACATAGAACTCACAATATGAAGCAAGCAATCCAAATCAAAACTTTAAATCAAATAGCCCCAAATCCGTTGTCTAAAGCGTCGTAGTTGTTGTAGCTTCTAGTTGTAGCCTTCAAGAATCATCCTTCATCTTCTTTAATTTTGTTCTTTGTATTTTTAATTTAGAGTTCTGGGTTTAATGGCGGCTGCATGTGGCTAAAATGAAATAGTATGATTTAAGCTAGGTCTTAGGGTCTTTTTATAGTGTAGGAAACTCATTTAGGCCATTAGATCAACCCCAGAGTCAGTCCGGACCATCAAAACACATACCGGGCTTCAAAAATGGGTTCTGGGCCAAACCAGGCCGACCAGGTCGACCTGTAAAGGGGGGGGGGTCGACTCTAGGGTCGACCTGGCCTGGGGAGGTCGACTCTAGGGTCGACTCGGTTATGTCTGCCAGAAAGTCTGCTGAAACTTGTTTTGGCCATATCTTGGTCATACAGACTCCGATTTTCGAAAACTCGGACTCTATTTCGCGTATTTTTTCGAGAGGAACGCAATGGTGAAGTCCATTTTACCTAATTCCTGATTCTTAAATTAATTATCCTTATTTTACTATCTTTTCTGTTACACACACCGTTACCGAACTAATTTTTCTTCTCTTCCAAATATTAATTAATTCTTCTTATGCATCACCATTATTTACCTATCTAAACATATTTTCATATATTTTATTTCATTTTTAATTATACCTTGATTTCTTGTTTTCACATGTTGTTAAAATTCGGGTTGTTACATTCTCCCCTCCTTAAAGGATTTCGTCCCCGAAATCTTCAAGTTAAGAAGAATGTGTCCTACCATCCATCATCCATCTACTCAAAACATCATCTACAAGAAACCATTGTCCTTAAAAGACTTCTAATGTTTTATGAACACATGCGAAGAGTGTGTGTATATGTTCCTTATCTAATGCTAATGATCAGGCCTGATTGATTTTCTAAATGCAAAATATGTTTAGTGAAATGAATCCAATATGTATGCAAAATTTTCCTATTATAATTCATGATTTCTACATGAGTGCACAAACATTCAATCATATGCAACAACCAAATGATAGCACAACCAAGTTTCCAAAATAATCACTCATGCATATGCAAGTATGAAACTGTGACTGAGCCGATCTAGTGCCTAATGTGTATTCATGCATCCACGAGCAACCACTTGCGACCACTTGCAACCATTTTGCAATCATAACATGTTTCAATTACATGTTTACATCCAAAAAGATTCTACCTATGGTTATCAAGATAGGATCGAGGAGATAACAAGATAAAATAAAGCATCTAGAAAAAGAAGTTAAAGATGTACCCCCAGAAGGTCCGGTCTGCTTCTTAGGGCAGTCCTTGCTGATGTGTCCAGTCTCCCCACAATGAAAACATTCACCTTGCTTTCTTTTCCTCTTTCTACAATCCTTGGCTATGTGCCCTTCCGTACCACAGAAATTGCATTTCCTTTTATCACATGAGTTGTCGTTCTTGCCTCCTTTCTCGGGGTCTACCTTCTTATTCTGAGAATCATTGGGCTTGACCTCTTTCTTGCCCTTCTTATCTTCCTCATACAGTAGGGCCATAAACACCAAGCTTTCAAAGGTCGCCCCCATGGGCACATGAGTCATGGCCAAACCATGTAGTGGCTCGTTCAAGCCTCGTGCAAAACGTAGCGCCTTTTTCTGAGGAGTGTTGACTAACTCCAATCCGAAGCGAGCAAGCTGATTGAAACGGTTCACATATTCTTTAACTGTCATATTTCCTTGTTTAAGGGCCAGAAACCGTTCCATTTGGAGACTCTCCTCTGCCGATGATAAGAACTTAAGCCCAAATCTCCCTCTAAAGTCCGCCCAAGTCTCAATGGGCCTAGTAGCGTTGGTGACTTCCCACCAATAAGAAGCTTCCTCTTTCATGAGCCACGCCGCCAACTGTACTTTCCTATTGTCCTCTACCTCAAAGATAACAAACAAGTCTTCGGTTTCCTTCAACCAATTCCGTGCCTCAACAAAAGTCTCAGTTCCTAGGAAATCCTTTCCGCCCATGGCCTTAAAGTCCTTGCATATCTTTGAAAAAGCAGTTTCTCACGGAGGTTGAGGAGGATGAGGAGGAGGATTAGCTGGGCCTGTCACATTAGCCCAAGCCTCGAGGAAACGACGGAACCAAGTGGGTATATTGACACCCTCGGGAAGATTAAGATCGTCGGCCATGATAAGCTGAAAACAAAAAAGGAAAAGATTCAAACGAGGAAACAAAGATTGTGCTAATGGCTTTTTCGGGAATAGCCTTTTAAAATAAACCAACTTTTCTTGAAAAGTGCTTCTTTGTAAATGGTTTTGAAAAAAAAAAATTCAAAAGGTTTTCAAAACTTTTGCCCAGTCTTGGTAACCTTCTGCTCTGATACCAAATGTAATACCCCACCTCCGCTAGGGTCACTCACAAAGGGAATGCACTAGTTTTGGAGGGGTATTATCGAGATAACATCACAGAATTATCACAAGACAGAACATTAATAAAAAAATTTAAGTAAACAGCGGAAGAATTTATGAGCAAAACAGAACTTCATTTTATTCCAAAATAAACCATGTCTCTTACAAACATTTCAAATAACTTCATTACAACTGTCTTGTAATAATATCCAAAGAAGCAATAACTTAAAAACAGAAAACATCTTATTCCCCAAGTGCAGTAAAAAGAAGCAGCCATAGCAAACCGTACATGCTGAGCCAAAGCAAGTGATATCCAAGCTAAGAGCTAGTGTTTCCTCCCTGAGAACCTGGGGGGGAAACGAAAGAAAAAGAGGCGAAAGGAAAAGGGTCAGTCATAAAGACTGAGTAAGTCCTAGTGACTTTCAATGTAAAAACGGTTAAAACAACCTATCATGTATGAACTGGAACTAAACTTAAGAATGGTGTCAAGGTGAACAAGATAGACTAAGGTGATCAGGATAAGTCAAGACAAGTCAAGTAAAGCATCACATGTTCGAGATTCGTTGCATCGACTGTACTAGTATACTAAGCCCATATCACAAGTTAATCACGAAATAAATCCCACGGCCCAATATCATGAAATGACCGTGAAACGGGGTCTGACCCAAGTACGGGGTTCTACGGAGCGATTATCTAGTCGATCGGCTCCCTACAAGTTCTAGCTCGTCAAGTGTCCGTGTCATATGGCTAATCACGAATGTAGTCACCAGTGCTGGGTCCACCTTCGGGTGTATCAGCCCTAGGGTGTCAACCCCTGACACGATTCAAGATGCACAGATAAATCTACGGATACCCAGTGCCTGCCCCGGAATACGTGCATGACCGTAGTCCACCGAACCTACACTGGCATACCCCACTGCCGTCGTTCACCTCTTACAATCAGCCCAGTAATCGTGCCCCGCCCGGCCTAGCCCCAGGGTACCTTGATACATCTAGAGGGTTACTGCTGAAACGGGTCGTGTCTAGGGTTTCGCCTAACAGATTAGGTCATGTAATTCGTGACCTAACCCGCCTAACCGATTAAGTCATGTAATTCGTGACTTGATCCTTTTCCAGTCTAGTCGTGTCAAGATGGCTAAGTATGTCATTTAAATTCGTGACTTAACCCGCCTACGTGTCATGTCAAGTTGGGTAAGTGTTGTCGTTTCAAGTTCATGACTTAGCCCTACAAATCGTGTTCAAGTTGGTTAAGTTGTCTTTTCATGTTCATGACTTAACCCTAATTGGCATTAATTGATTCGTTAATGCACCGAACCACTCACATTGGATCCTATTGTTCGTAGCCACTGGATTTGTCGGGCGGTTCCGGGCAGGTTTACGCTACGAACTCAACCCAACCTCGGGTCTCAAGCGCGATGTGACCAACTACCCACATTGGATCCTATTGTTTATAGCAACTGGATTTGCCGGGCGGTTCCGGGCAGGTTTACACTACAAACTCAACCCAACCTCGAGTTGGCCACTTTCTTGTTTTCTAAAGTCATGCCCATGTTCTTATCAGATTCGTGCTATTTTCATAGCATGTTCATATGTCAATTTCGTGCCCAACTAAGGCATGTTTCAAGTCAAGTTATGGCATGTTCAAGTCGAGTTTTCGTGCCATATTTCATGTTCTACTTATGCCAAATTTCACGGTTTATGATTATAATCAATTCAAGTTTTGCCTATTCTACCCAATCGTATCCCCAACGCATATAAACGTACTTCGTTCACAAGCATAAACAATTCAAGAGATAAAGGGGAATAACAGCAAACATGTGATAGGCATATGTGACAATTCCACCATCACTTGTATAATAAGCAGGCTATAACATATCACATGGTTTCAATACTAGCATGATGATAACTTGGCATAGTAATGGTTCCAACTTAGTTCAACATGATGAATTCAACTTTACATCATAGGCATAATAAACATTGCAGGCATAATAATAATTTTATTACAAACATGAAACATTAAAGGCATGGTAATTCTAATAGGCATAGTGGATTCCAATTTAGTATTTTTAACATAATGATTCTCATCTAGCATTATAAACATAATGATTCCAACTTTTCATCATAACCTAGCGATTCCCAATTTAACATGATAGGTATATTAACATCACAGGCATAGTTTCATTAATATCATAGACATTGTTTAATTAGCATCATAGGCATGGTTTAATCAACATGAGGATTTCAATGAACATAATGATTCCATGGACATGTATTTGTTCAACTTGCAATAAAATTAAGCCCAAGTGATTCATAACAACATCAACATCATGATAAGTTTAACTTGCAACATTAACATAGCAATATTCCCAAATTTTGATTCAAAGTTAAACAATATAAACATGGATTAATAATAGTTCCTAAATCCGGTTTCAATTCATAGCATGTCCATGTTATTTCAGCGTTTTTGCCTAAAAAGTGACATAGAACTCACAATATGAAGCAAGCAATCCAAATCAAAACTTTAAATCAAATAGCCCCAAATCCGTTGTCTAAAGCGTCGTAGTTGTTGTAGCTTCTAGTTGTAGCCTTCAAGAATCATCCTTCGTCTTCTTTAATTTTGTTCTTTGTATTTTTAATTTAGAGTTCTAGGTTTAATGGCGGCTGCATAAGGCTAAAATGAAATAGTATGATTTAAGCTAGGTCTTTGGGTCTTTTTATAGTGTTTGAAACTCATTTAGGCCATTAGATCAACCCCAGAGTCAATCCGGACCATCAAAACACATACCGGGCTTCAAAAATGGGTTATGGGCCAAACCAGGCCGACCAGGTCGACCTGTACAGGGGGGGGGGGGTCGACTCTAGGGTCGACTCTAGGGTCGATCTGGCCTGGGGAGGTCGACTCTAGGGTCGACTCGGTTATGTTTGCCAGAAAGTCTGCTGAAACTTGTTTTGGCCATATCTTGGTCATACGGACTCCGATTTTCGAAAACTCGGACTCTATTTCGCGTATTTTTTCGAGAGGAACGCAATGGTGAAGTCCATTTTACCTAATTCCTGATTCTTAAATTAATTATCCTTATTTTACTATCTTTTCTGTTACACACACCCTTACCGAACTAATTTTTCTTCTCTTCCAAATATTAATTAATTCTTCTTATGCATCACCATTATTTACCTATCTAAACATATATTTATATATTTTATTTCATTTTTAATTATACCTTGATTTCTTGTTTTCACATGTTGTTAAAATTCGGGTTGTTACAATGGGAAAGTGAAGTGGTCGGGGATACAAAACTCTATGGGGTGCTTGTGGAATACGAATTGTGGAGGACGAACTTGAGGAGCTATCGAGGATACGAAATTGGCATGGCTACTTGGGAGTACAAAATTTGGGGGTTGCCTTCGGATATGAAAAACTCAATGCCAAACCTGAAGTACTTAACCATTTTTGAGCAATCTCAACGAGCTTGATGACCGTTCTTGTATAACTCCATTTGAGTTTTGTTCCTGGGTATCTTCACGACACTTCTGGATTGTTTAACTACTTGATGTACTTATTCGTCGAAATATTGGTTTATCATTCAAAGACATATCTGTAACTATTCGTCGAAAAGTCAATATTTGTAGTAATTTAAAATCTGTAGAAATGTCTGCAATTTCAATTAATTTGCAAACTTTACTATAGTTTTCCTAAAATTGGTCTATTATAATTTTGTAGTTGTTTTGCATTAACTTTTTCATGATTTTTTTACACTAAATATGATGTTGAATATAATTTAAAATAAAATTTTACCGTCTACAACATGCATGAAAAATTGCGTAAAAGTGTGCAATTATTTATTATAATTGCATGTAAGTTTGCAATCATTTGAATAAATGCATGTGTTTTTGCATGTTCTGCCGAAGCATTCTGTTTTCATTTTTTGTTTTTGATGTGCTTTTTTAATTATTTTTTTACGTAAATACAAAGATAATTATGAATTGAAATAATTTAAAAAGCTTGAAAGTTTTTAGGTTGTTTTATTTATTATTTTCGAAAAAGACCATTTAGTTTATATATGTTTTTGAGTAAGGATGTTTATGTATTTTAAAACTTAATCGAGGCCTTGACCAAATGGTCATTTACAAAATATTCACCAAGTTTCCAGTTTAATGGAACAAATGAAATGTTCGGCGGTTGCTTGAATGAATTAGCGTGCTTGCCACAGATAATGAGCGGTGTACCACATCTAATCCATTACGCATAAAGAGAACGACAAATGGGCCATGGAAATATGATGGAAATTTCTCTATCACAGTTTTGACTTGTAAAATGAACTATTGACGTTGACGATACAAAAGTAAATATATTATATTTTGTATTATTGCATGTACTTTATGCCCGTTCTTCAATCACCAATAAAAATTAAATTATTTTATATGAGCATGTCATTTTTTTCTTTTGTTACTTTGGTGCCTTCTAAACTTAACACGTTACTGGGGGTCACGTGTTTGATCGTGAATGTGAAACGCGAATACTGACCATATATGAGAATGATCGAAAAATGAAGCATTGATATCGAACACGCCATACTATTTGACCAAACGACGAGCGCATTTCCCACTATCCCTCATCAAAATAATCTTCCGCTCCTTTTTTCCTCCGCCACCAGCTAAATATCCACATAATCTGTTTTTAATTTTCTTTCTGACCCATTCAACAATCAATTTCAGGTATATTTTTATGCTTTTGCATCTAATTGTTCTTTTTCTAGCTTTGATATTTTTTGCACTAGCTATATATCCACCAACAACGCAACGATATTTTTTTCATCTATTGATATTCTATTCCAAATATGAGAGATTTTTTGCCACGATCCTTTTGATTTGGATATGATATTGGAAATATTAGCCGATGAGGAGATTGTGGAATATATGAGTTGCCACTTAATTTTGTTCTGTCGTCTCGTAGATAGTTTGTTTTATTTTATTTTTTTGCATCTGAAAAAATTAGTAATTGAAATGTGTGATGGAAAATCTAGTCAAACCGACTATTAGAGAGGTTTGCTTACTCTCAGTTGCCCAAAATCAACAATTCTGAAGCCCAAAAAAAAAGGCTTCCATCTTTCACTGCGCTTCTTTATTTCTCCGTTCTCTCCACTTACTGAAATTACTGTTGGTATATGTTTTGGCTAATTCTATTCATATATCCATAATTTCTTAACACACACCGTGAAATGGAATGAAATAGCATACACCAAAAATTTCTTTTCATACACCATTTCATTCACAAAATAACCCTTTTATATCTTCATCATCTTCCCTCTTTAATATTAAAACTAAATTACATAAACTATGAATTCATTGCAATAAAGTTATCTAAAATTCAAAAAAAACTTTAATTTTTGTCACTAATAATGTAAATTATTAGATTGTTTTTATTTTAAAAATTAACTCAAATTTTGGATTGAACGCATATGAATTAGACTATTTAATTGTAAAAGTTTCCTTAATTGATATTGTATGTTTTATTAACTTCATGAAATTATATAGATTTAATCATATATCATTGATTTTAAAGTTTTAATTAGATGCATTATGAGAAAAGGAATAAAAATGCACTTAAGTATAAGGGTAGCATAGTCATGGTGTTTCTTGTTAAAACATTGGTTTTAGGCTGTCAACAGATACTTTCAGATATGGATAGTGCTATATTAGTATCCGAATCCGAAATCATTTTCGAATATCAGATATCTGTATTCGCGGATATGGATGGATATCGGGTAATTACCCTATCCATCAGCGATCGATAAAACAAGAAATATAAATGAAATGTTTTAGTTAATATAATTTTTTTTCAATTTCATTGATCACAAAAATGTTACAAATAAACATAAATAATGAAACTAAATAGATTTGAGTTGCTAATGTGCATTTATTGCATATAATATATACCTTTCACTTAAGAAACCAATAAACAAATCTCATTCATTGTACTTAAATACATATAATTTTAAGCATAATGTTAAAAAAATCAAACAGATAATTTTCAAATACGGATATCTATGTATCTGTATCCGCATCTGCTTTGTCGGATATTAGATATTTATCCATTTTTCAGATACAGATGTAGACGGATTTCATATTTTTCGGGTATCCATCGACCGCCCTAATTGGTGTATGTTAAAAAAGTTATGGGGGTATGAACAAAATTTGCCATCTATTTCCCCCAAAAATTTCATAGTGCTTTACGCAGTTTAGTCCCTCCCAAACTTATGTCTTCGATTCTCAAATCAGCCCTTCCATCACTTGGCACCTCCGACTCGACCACATAAAAAACAATCAGATCCTTGATTGATGAAGGACCATCACTTGGCACCTCCGACTCGACCACATAAAAAACAATCATCTTTGCCGACCAGTGTCACTGCCGCCACCGTTGGAAATTGGGCACCAAAACCTATATTTGCTAACTCGAGCCACGTGATTACTAAAGAAGACAGGAGACCGATCAAAATTTTAGTAACATATCCTTAGCACAAAAAGCCCTAGTGCCAAAGGCGCCCTAGTTTCAAATTGAGGTATTTGGATTTTTTTTACTTTGGGTTTAGAATTCTGTTCAGCCTAGAGTTATTTATATATTTATCTTGTGGGTTATATGTACATTGGATCTGGAATTGCATCTGACAGAGAGGAATAGGTTCTTAAAGCTAACAAGGAATCTAGTTCATCGTATCATATTGCATAAGATCCATTGAACAATGGGTCTTTTAAAAAATGGTGACAGTAGTTAATATTGACAGTTTTTAGACTAGCGAGTAGTTAAGAAAATTTGGTTTTTGTTATATAATTGTTCGCACTGGTCATTAACTGTAACTCCCCTTAAAATTTCTACCGTTTAAGCTATTGAATTAAATTTAATTGTTGAATTTAAAATGGCTTTTAAATAAAATTTGTGATATTATTAATGAATTATTTAAATATTTTTTTGTGATAAACAACAATTTATTATTTGTTAAATTTTGATTGATAATGATGAAATTATCAATTTGTATGTGCATATGGAATAACAACCTTTGATTTATTATCGATGAAATTTAGTAGTTGTATCCTTGGTTCTATTTAAAGGTTCAATATAGGAATTAACGCGATAATTCAAAATAAATTTGTGATTGTTTCCAGTTTAATTTTGTATAGGAATAATTATAACAAAATAGAGTGTCAGCGATATATAACGTACGTTTAAACTATCGTAGTTAATGAAAATTAGTGTTAATGTTTATAATAATAAAGTATACATTTTTATTTTTAAACATAAGTATAATTTTACAATGATAATAAATTAGAAATTCTAAAACAGTATTTACGGTCATTGAATAATAGCTGTAAACGATATAGAAACGTTTTTGCCATGAGACCTTCTCACCCATTCCAAATTCAAGTAAATTAATTGTTAAAAGTTCGGGTATCTTGATATGTGGGAACAAAATTATTTTTCTGTTGATGGTTGGGGTTTCTTTTGCCATGCGTGTAGTAGTTGCTTCCCTTTTGTACTCACCATGCACCTGCTAGTGTTTATTGCCGGTCCACTATCTTGGCAAAATCATCATCTGCCATGTTTGTTGCTTGTATTTTTTGTTTTTGTTTTGCCTTGCTCATATGTTCTATGCAACACTCAAATCTCTTCAAGTAGATATAATTATAATAATATATGTAGTAAGTGAAAGAAATATTGGCTTGTATGCTGTTCAATTACACTACGCATGTTGAAACTTTTGAAAAGAAGGGAAACAAAGTTTTTTTTTCCTTGTTTGTTTTGTGCCTGGCATATGCATTTCATATGTATATAAAAAAAATCTTTTTGATAAGAAAGAGGATATTTGATTTAGTTTAGTTATGCAAACTTTTGGTGTGGTATGGGAGTTGCTAGCTTCTTCTCTCATGCGTGAATACATGTCTAAACATGTATATAATAATATATTTATGTATGGGAAGAAATAGCTTGCATGTGGTATACTTGCTGCATGTATGTGAAGTAACAGTGACATGTTGATCTTAAACATATATTTACACCCTACGTGTTGAACAATTATAACAACCCGGATTTTCAGAACCAATTTAAATTTTTATTTTAGCTATTTTAATGGATTTTGGATATTTAAAATGATTTATTTTAAATAATAACGACTAAAAAAATTTATTTCGATCGAAGTTAGAACGAATAAATTTATTTTAATTATAAAACGAGCCTAAAATGGCGTGGTAGTTTGGAAAATCGATTTCAAATTTCAAATGAATGTACAGGATTCAGAATAAATTGGATTTCAGTAAAACCAGAAATATTAGAATCTGTTTAATAATATCTTTCTAAAGAATGTAAGAAACTAGGATTTCATTTTATAAATTGTTAGTTAAAATTCAGAATAGTCACTATGGAATTTATATATATTTTAATAAATATATAGCCCTTAAAAATAGCCATTTTGCAAACAAACTCAGTTTTCGACTAAACCACTTTTGTCGGATCCGGAATGTCAAATTATTGCTAGATTCCAATTTTCATAATTTTTAGATTTAATTTGTGAGCGTGGCAAAAGAAAACGTATTTTGCCAATTTTATTTGAATTGGATCGACCAGAAAATGGCCATTTTTCAAACGATCTCCAAATTCGATGAAATTAGTTTTGTTAGGATTGTATCATCAAAACATAACTAGACATAATTTTTCTGGAATTTTTGGAGTTAGTATGTGGCCCCGGTAAATTAAAATGTACGTTGAAATCAATTTTGAACGTTATATTAATTTATATATTAATTTTGATAAAAATTGATCGAAACGATCGAATTGGCTTATGAGATGTATCCCAGTGTGTCCGGAGTGGGGGTATTTTGCTAGGGATGACAGTCAATGGGTTCGATTTGGAGTTCGAATTAAAAGGTTAACTTTTTGGAAAAATTAAAAATAATTTAATTAATTATATTATAAAGTCAACCCCCTTATCTCTCACTCTCCCTTCACCGTTCAGATCTAAAGAAAATAAAAAAAATCTCCTGAAACCCATCACTCCAGCTCCCCCGTTCCTCAAATCGATCCACAGCTTCCCTCCCCTTGGCGGATCGCCAGCGCTGCCGCCGCCGCCTCTGCCTCTGGCGGGCTTCCCCAGTGCGCAACACCCCCCTCCTCCTACTATGCCTCCTCCCTCCTCTCCTCCGCCCTCTCTTCTTCTAAATCCCCAAACCCCCTTCCACCCGCAGCCGGAGGCCCCACAGCGCCGCCAACAGCCAGCTGCCGCCCTCCCCGTCCATCAGAACCCCCATGCGCCACCCTCCTTCGTCCACTCAGCCACTGTGGGCCCTCCTCCATCAAAGATTGATTTTTTACAAGGATAAAGGTGAGTTTTTAATATATAATTAACGTTGTTTAAATCATTGTTTTAAAAATATAAATATACATTGTTTTAAAAACTGAATTTTTATATGTGTAGATTTGATTTAAAAACGAAGTTTTTATAAAAAAAATACCATAGCTTAAAAATGTAATTTTTAAGAACGAAATGACCTTATTTTAAAAATATAATTTTAAATAGAAATAGCGATATAAAAATATGATTTATATATATATAATAGCGATATGAAAATATGATTTTTATATATATAATAGTGATATAAAAATATGATTTATATATATAATTGCAATATAAAAATGTGATTTTTATATATAAAGTAGCAATATAAAAAATGTGATTTTTAATATAAACCGCATGAAACAGATTGTAATGGAATTGACTGGAAGCAAAATGGAATCCAGACCATCAAATAAAGAATGATGGAGTGGATCCCAAATGTGAGAACTTCTCACTCTAATTTTATTTACAGTAAAACAAATATTAGGATGCAAATGGTGCTTAGTACACTACAAGGAAAACAACAAATAGCAGCGGCAGAATCCGCTTCTAATCCGTCGCTAAACAGGCATTAGCGACGGATTTCCTACATAACTGATTGGTCGGTAAAAACCATGATGGTATTTGTGTCAGATTTTACGACGGATTTTTGCATGAGTTTTCCGACATTTTACTAAGTTTATAATAAAAATAAAATTTAATTTATTAATTTTATTTTAATTTATATACCGACTATTTACCGACGGATAATTAATTTATAATAAAATATTATTTATAAAAGACGTTGGTAAATCTTTACTAATTACCAAGGAATTAGCGACGAAAATTAAATTAAGGTAAACTTAACCTCCCTTTTTTGTTGGTAATCCGTTGCTATTCCCCTTCTGATATATATATATACACATATATATATATATATATATATATATATATAGACACGCACACACATACATACATACCTACATATTCATCACACATATGTTCCATTCAATACACAATCCTAATTTAAATACAACACATTTAATATCAACACACATCTCATAATCAATGTATTATATTAATCACTCATCTCATAATCAACATTCAACATTACATAATAGACATACTAAACATTCTTACATCAAAAATACATAACATATCCATATTATTTCATAAACAATACTAAAAAGTACAAATCAAAATATAGTTTTAGCATTTCAAATTCATAACTTGTTGTGGCATGTTCCCGCTTTTTTGCATCAAAGATGTTCATCTTCCTGTAAAACAAAAAATCTCAAGTTATTGACAATAAAATAGAAAATATTGACAATAAGATAGAAAATAATAAAAGTACACAGTAATCGGGAAAACCTATGTTGACATAAGCTATAAAATATACAGAGTAAGCTACAAAATAATAAAAGTAATGTTACCCATGCTTTACTATTCTTGCTTCTTGTTGCTCCTATAAGTTGCAGCTTCAAAATGAATAATCTTCTAACTGGAACCACACATCAGAAATTGTTTACGTAGAAAGGACACAAGGTTATCGTTGGTACATATTTTATAATCAGATCTAGAGAATGAATAAAGCAATAATTTAGCCCTGAATAAATGGTCGCTGAACTGGACGCTGAACACTGAATGGAAGAAGATACAAACGTTTTTACTGCTTTTGTATGTTGAATTTTCCATTTTTTAGAAGATTATTCAGTGTTGCTTATTGCAAACAAACGGTACCTTAGTTTGACTGAAGCATTGTTCATTCAGAATACTAACAGTAGAAAATTGCGATTTTGCAAACTTAGGGACATATCAACAAATTTCATATTAGTTAACCATTAAAAAAACTATTGTTATTACCTAAACCTCAATCGAAATCTGCATTCACAAAAAATTGATTTTGAAATCATAAGAATTATAAATTTTTAATTAGGATTTACCAAAAATAGAACACCTTTAGGCTGTACGTCCTTCTTCAATTTGATGTTTGTAGTCCACCATCCTGGCATCTAATAACAACTACCTGTGACCTCATATATCCCAATCAAACTCTAAGGCTGACTGGAAAAATTATCGGGAACAACTGTCGTATGATCTGATTAAGTCGTTAACTGTTGGAGTGAATCACCACCGGTTGGAAGAGTCGCAATTTGTTGTCGCTTGACGAGGTCGTATGCAGTTTTGGTTACGTCCATCTCCAGGGCCGGTCCTAGTCATTCTGGTACCTAAAGCCAATTGAAAAACAAGGCCCTAATACAAAAACTAATGTTGTTATTGTTAATTAATTCATCAAACCAATTTATGTTGTCTATAAACAATGAGAAGTGGAAAATGAAAAATAACTTTGTTCGCAATGATAATTCAAGTTATACAACAAAATTTATTCAAAATCTAACTTTTATTTCAATAATTTAACTACTCAAGTTCTAATGGCTATATGTATAAGATTATTGTTTATACTTTTATTTCATTTGTTATGTTGTAGTGACTGTTATCCTCAAAAATATGTTTTTATGTATATGTTCACCATTATGTAATAAGTTACTATTAAAAGCAATGTAAAAGATGTATCAGTTGTTTCCATGTCATCACCAGACTCAGCACTTTTGGGGCACGCAATGGTGACCTAATACTTTTGTTGATTATTCATGTTCTTTGGATGGCAGTGGGCTATATATAATGAAAGCGCATAAAGCATGAAAAGCAATGGATTCTGTGAGAAATATGATGCGGACTAAGCAATCTATGTGAAACTGGAAGGACTAATGGAAAGTGATTGCAAGAGCTGTGTAAAATACTGAGGCCATAGAATATATTTTTTGCAACTTTGGTGAAACTTTCTAGCTTTAAATGAAATATCAAATTTCATGTTCTCTTTACTCAGTATCCTCCTTAATTTTGTAGTGTAATGACATATTCATTTACTGTTTGCTACATTTGCTGTAATGATAATTCGTGATGCACGAGAGAAAAAATGTTAATTAACCATAAGAAAATTCATCAACTATTACCAAATAAATCGTTGCTATACAATTATTAATTATATCAAATATCAATTTTAATATACCAGTTCTGAATTTATCCTTATTGATTAGCATACAGATGACTAATGTATAAATCAATCCTTAAATCAATATATAACTAACTAACCGAAAATTAGAATATAGTGTCAAAACTAAATTTTGCACTATATTGAAAAACGCTTGTTCATTGAGTCATTTTAAAAATTATTGAATAATGTAAATCGCAATAAATTAACTAAACTACTCAATACATAATAGTATAAAGTTTAGAAACATACGAAATCTAAATTATTAACACTCGAATCAACAGATGGAGCCGAATGAAGCCTGCCTTAGCCAGTAGCTGGTAGTTGCCATTGCCGAGAAGCCCGTATCCAAGCTGGTGCCGTCGCCGAGATGAAGCCGCCTAGTTGGATGTTGGTTGATGCAGGTCGTCATCTTGCTTGAATCGAATCGTCTCGCCCTTGTCCGTTATCATAGAACCGATTTCACGATTTTTTTTCTGGTATCGCATGCTTTTGTATTTTGGTGCCCTGCTTATTTTGGGGACCTAAGCGGCTGCTTCATCCTCTTTGGGGAAGGGACGGGCTCGCCCATCTCCATTTCACCGTCCTGATTTCCTTTTCTTTCTGCTGGATGGAAGTTTTATCGAGTGATGCCCTAGTTTTTGAGGAGGCCCAAAGCGGAGCTTTGCCCAAAGACCAGCCCTGAATCCATGGAGTCGAATTACAGTGCTTCCAAGATTTTTTTGGGAAGTTGTATGAAGCAGCTATTAAAATGGACCATATTTTTGTGTAGTAGGGACAGAAGGAAGGCGGTTCAGTAAAAACGGGGCATACGAAATAATTTTTTCGGGGTTGGAGCCAAAAGTTTCAAACTTGGAGCCAAAAAAGGGGTCGTTGGAGCCAAAAGTTTCATTTTTAGAGCAAACAAGATTTAACATATAAATTATTATTTATGATTTACTAACTACTCATAATTAATCATAATAAAATATTAAATTTAAATTTCGCTACTGATTATGAACAATAATTACGAGTTATAAATTATTTATTTTAATCATTTTATTATAAATTATGAATAATTAATCCCTGTAGTTGGAACCAATGTTTATATAACCTTTTAAACAGTTGTTAAAAGGTTAATTGATAATCATTAGTAATAAATATTGTCAAAACTTCCTACTTTGAGTTTTTATATATACGAAAGCGTTGTAAAAGTTTATATGTTTACAATGTTTCTTTACAAAATGTTCTAAAAACATAAGAGTTTTAAACATTTTTGTCAAAAACATTGTAAAAATACATTTTTTTACAACGTTTTTTTATCAGTATTGTGAAAAAACATTGTAAAAACATGATTTTATTGTAAAAAACATTTAAACAATGTAATATTCTGTTTTCCCATTTTTGTTGTTATGGACGCAAGGGACACCAGCTTCTTTTCTACCTGTACACAAGAAATATACCACTTGTTCCAACTAAGCACCTAGTTTTAAAAATTTTAATACTGACTATTAGGCATTATTTATTAACTATTACTTAATTATTTAATTATAAACTATAAATATAACAAAGTAAAGAATTCTGAAAATTTTCAGTTTGTTTATTAACATGGTAGAAGATTTATTTTATATGACCGAGTAAAGAATTCTAAAAATTCATAAAAAAACACATATATACATATATATATGTATATATATAATATATGTATATAAATATTATGTATTTGTATATACATACATACATTATATATATATAACTTTGAATTGTATAAGTTGAGGTTGTGTTGTCTCATATTATATTAGAGATAATTGCAATACTTATTGAATTTAGGAAACATGTATTCTGAAATCACATTATACACCAGTATAAAAGAACATGATATTATATATGTATATATAATCTTACAGTTTAAATTTTGATCTTTATAAACAGAAAATGTGTTGTCTTACAATATATTAGAGATAAGTGCACTACTTAAATCTTATGCTCGACTGTAATTAATCACTAATTAAATATTTATTGTTAATTATAGATTACCAACAACTAATTATTAATAGTAGATATTAATTTATAATAACTATTATATACTTATATTAACTATCACACATCAATTATTAGTTATTTAATAGTACATTAATATGCATGAAAATAATAACTTGTATGGTAATTTTTGAATTTTTTGAATTTTGAATTTCTTTTATATTTATTTAACTTCTTATTTTTAAACTTTGACCATTTTGTTTTTCTTAATTACTAATTATTTATCAAATAATACGTACCAATCAATTTCTTCAAAGCAAATATGTATTAATAATTTCTTGATATTAATTTAATTAATCGTATTAAAGACTATTAAATAATCATTGATTATCAAAACAAATTTAATAAACATGGAACAAAAATTTATTTTATTAATTACTATTACCTCTAATTTATATTATATAGTAACTAATAATTAATCAACATTAATTTTCAAAAAAAAATCAGCATTAATTATTGAATTTTATTTACTTTTAATAGTTATTATTTATTATTAATTACTAATGTATTATTAACATTAATTATTTAAAATTTAAATTTACTAAATAATTACTAAGTAATAACACAAATTTAAAACATTTTATAAATAATAAATATAAAATTTCATTTCAAATTTCTTGGAAAACTGCAGGAAAATAGCTTCAAAATTATGTCGACGGTAATTCGACTCTATTAGCAACGGAATTTAGCGTTAAATATTATATGACGATAAAGAGCTGCAATTTCCATTGATTTAGCGACAGAATTAGTATTCGACGGTAATAATTTATAATAAGATGACATATAAAATCCAAAATATTTTCTCTTACAAATCCCACGGAAATCCGCCGCTAATTAGCGACGAAATTTTCCGCTGCTAAAAATTCGTCGCTAATCTCGGTTTTTCTTGTAGTGGTAGCACCCAACACCTTTGATTGAAACCATGGATGTTTGGTTGTTTGTTTTATTTCATTGGTTGTTATTTAATAGGGTTTGGCAATCCTGTTACGAAATTGGATGAATTTGATTTGGGATGTTAATTGAATTGATTGGAATTGGTATGTGTATGGCACGAGCTAGTATTAGGCGAGGGATTAGGCTAGACCATATTTCAGTTCTAGTATCGTGCCGTTATGCTGCCGAAACTTTCTAAAAAGTGTTAGAAAAATTTAGTTAGTTGAAAATATTATTTTTAGCTTATAACGGCGATAAATAAAATAATTATTGGATAGTTAAAAATAAGTTTACACATCCATTTACAAGTCGGACGACTTGTTTATTCTCGCCTATTTTTGGAATATTGACTGCGTTGATAATTTTATACATTGCCCAACTGCACAAATAATATTCAGTATTTGTTGGTTGAAACCCCACACGGGTATTGGGATGATATTTGACATACACTAGTCCCAGTAATTAGCTGTATTTCAATCGATTGGTTGACAGACTGTTGTAAGCGTTAATTATTTATATTTGATGCTTATGCAGTTGTGTAATGCACTCTGGATGATGGTTGACTGTGTATAATTAATGTTGCGTACATTTGTGTATGAAATCCATATAAATAAAATTATATGGTAATTGATTGAGTCTGATTCCAATTCAAAAGGAACGAATATTTGAAAATAAGGAAATATTTTAAAACAATGAATATTTTAAAATAATATTCAATAAAGAATTAAAATGTGAATTTGATGTCCGATTTTGGATGGACATGAAAATATTGAAATATATGAAGTCGTGTTGTTTAGATTTGCGCCATTTTAACGCGAATGATATTTGTGACGACAAGGAATTTCGCTCGATCTGAATCAGTCGCTAAACCGATCAAGACCGTTCGAAACCCCTGATCGTTTTGAGATCAGGACAAATTGGAACACGAACAGAAGAACATTTAATTGTTATTACAACAATTCCATCAGAATACAAGAATATACAGAGTATGAATAAATATTATACAACAAAGAATATCAGAGATTTAAATACAGTATTGCAGCGGAAAAATAATACAAAACACAACTGAAAGTAATACACGGATACAGAGCTTTCCGAGCATCGTTCCAGCTATAAATCAGGATCCTATGAATATAAATCTGCAAAACCAAAACTACTAGCTGCCCGTGCGGAAAATAAGGGCACCCAGAGTTTAGGTTAAAACAATAAACTCCAGGTCAGTCATGGGACTGGTGTGAGAACTAAAACAGTTATTTATCTTTATTTTCAAAGTTAGGTAAATCAAGGGACCATGCCGTATAACACGAAACGGGTTTCCTCCCAAGAACACATTTGCATAAAACAACAGCGCAATGCTAAATAAAGAAAAAATGAAGCTATTATAAGACCCAGGTCCCATCACACAATGCAACGCAAGCCGGAGGATAGGGTTTTTACCGTATAATAGCCAAGAATGCTTGATATGTTTAAAACAAATCATTTGATACTGTTATAAGTGCATATTGTATAAAACATCTTCAAATCATAAGTATCAATCATAGACCGCATAAGCGCCACATCCCACTATGTCGCCATACTAGGATCTACAAATAAAACCGAAATACACGTATTGGAAAGTTGGATTTCCATCATGGTGGCTCCTGATTCGAAAGATCGATCGCGTAGTGCAATTCCCCACGGCTTACGTCCCAGCAAGAGAAAACACCGTAATGCACATCCGCACTTTCGGGACTCGAGTACCACCGCGGCTTACGTCCCAGCGAGAGAAAACACCGCTTACTCTATCCCTCTGAGCACTAAGCTCATCCCGGTCGACCGAATTCACGACCCCACTAAGGCGTCTATCCTCTAAGAAAGTATACTGATCAAACCATCAGTTTACCACCATACCGGTGTGTGAGGCTCGCGAATCAACGCTACACAAAGCGATGCCACAAAGGTCGTGCTTTGATCATCAATCACAAGACTTTGCTTTTCAACAAAAGCCTTTATCATTTGCCACTTAGGCGTGCCACATAGGCAATTCATGCCATGCGATTGATGTCCATCGATATACAACCTCTGAGCTCGTACGTCTCTGAGAAGGGCGTTAAGTAAGATAATAAATTCTCCGCCGCCAAATAGATGTATATTTAATAGAGATCAATCGACATAGAATAAAATCCAATGTCAGACACACAATCCATTTACAAGTTCGTTCTAGGTCTGAACGAAACCGGAGGCACTTTCCTCGCATATCCATCGATCTCCAAGTACGTCTGGACGATCACCAATTGATTCCCTCATCTTGGGTGTACAGCCCAATCAAGATCATCAGTAATCACCCAAACGATGTAAAGACTTCCGATCTTCAACCACCGTCTTCATCTTCGACTTATCGTCGAATCGGTTATTCAGAATGGGTATAAAACCCGGCCTTTCTGAATGACCCACGTATAATATACAAATGTTACACAAACACAACATACGCCTCATTCCAATTCAGCAGTCACTAACCGTAAATTAGCAAGAGAACAATTCCTCAAATATTAACCCCGAAGGCCGAAACCAACATCAGATCAATACCCAGGAAACCATTCTTCTTAGCTAACCTACAGTTAGTTTCTAAATTTCACATTCTTAGGTAAAGGTTCCCATTAATTTTATCAAAGATAAATTCTTTAAAATTTATTCTTTAATCATCCTTTGGATATCATTTCAAACCAAATTATGGTTTTCCAAACTAGTCGGGATTAGCGAACCACACCGAAGTAATTATTTATTTTATTTCCCAATCCAACTTATTCATCCCATGAAGCAAAACTGGTAATACTCCATATCTAATACCACGGTGTTATCGGTAAAATTAATTACCATTCAACGTTCAAATCTAATTAAAGATTTAACTATCGCTTGGAGCAAAACTGGTGATACTCCATTCTTGCTCATTTTCCAAATTTGATAATTTAAATTATCAATTCACATTTCAATCTAATTGCATATTCATTAAAACTCCTTTTACGGGGTTAAAGAACTAATGTCATTTAAAACACAGTTCACGATAAACCCAAATCACATCCTATTTATTGTCGGGTTAAAGAACTAGTGTTATTTTAAAAAACCATTCACGATAAACCCACAAATCAATTCTAATTCAATTCCAATCAACTATATAAGAAATTCCTATTATTTAAAACCCCTTTCAAATCCAATTTATTTATTTAAAAATAATTAGGTTTTAACTTTAGTTCAAAAGTTCATCTCGATAAAAAATATTTTTATCTTTACAAATGTGGGATTTTTCATCCCAGTTCTTCACGAATCATTTCTTATAATTTTACACAAATTATTGATATTTTTGATAATTTTATCAAGGCCCGTACAGTCGATTTCCAACAACGGCCATCGAACTGCACTTACAACGACCTTTTCCAAATTTGATTTGGATGTATCTCCAAATCCAACAGTTAGATTTCAAATTTCTAATATTTGTTAGAAATCTCTTTTCGATACGAACCCAACGGTTCCGGTTTTAGGAGAATCCGACGGTCGGATCTCCCGAAATGTCCGTTCGAAGTCAATGGTCGAAATTTACAAACTGCCGCGGCGCGTTCTATTCAGGCCATTATATTATATATATAATATATATAATATATATTTCGTCGATTTCTATTTAAAACGAATTTTATAAATAGTTTTAAATTTGTTTCAAAAACAATTTCAACTTCCATTTCAAATTCAAATCAAAATTGAATTTTTCCTTATAAATTCGTTTTAAATTCAATTCAAATTTCAATTCAATTTGAATTCATTTCAAATTGTTTTTTTATTCTATTTCAATTCGTTTTCAATTCAATTTGAATTCATTTTCTATTCAATTCAATTCGAATTCGTTTTCTTTTCAATTCAATTCAATTCGAATTTCTTTTATTTTCAATTCAATTCAATTCAATTCGAATTTCTTTTATTTTCAATTCAATGCAATTTGAATTCATTTTCTTTTCAATTCAATTCAATTCGAATTCATTTTCTTTTCAGTTCAATTCAATTTCGAATTCATGTTATAAATATTCGATTTTTATCTCTTTTCAATATTCATCATAAAAACGAATATAATCGATATAAATATCGTTCGCGTCAAAATAGCGCATCTCTAATCAATACGGCTTTATATTTTTCAATAATTTCGTTATTCTATTCAACAAATGAATCTATATTTCTTTCAATACATGACTCTATATTTTTGTCAACACATGACTAATCTCAACAAATGAGTACTGTCCACGTGTGACTATTTTTGTTACTTAATATATTTTATAAAAATTATGGTATCTATCGTTTGATTTCAAATCAGACTCCAACCGTAAATTAGTAATAAAACGATTCCCTGAATATTAATCCCGAAGGCCGAAACCAACATCAGATCAATATCCAGGAGACCACTCATCTTATCTATTTTCCAGTTAGTTTCTAATTTTATATATGAAAAAGATGTAAATTTTATTGTTAAAATATTTCGTTCAACACATGACTAATCTCAACGGATGAGTACTGTCAACACATGAACCTTTATTTTATAATATTCTTTATTTTCCTAATTGGAATGATGCCCAATCAATTACCATATAATATTAATTATATGGATTCCATACAACACATGTATATAATAGCAACGATAAATAATCAACCATCATCCAAAGTGCACTACACTGTATAAGCATCAAATATAGATATCTAATGCTTATAACAGCCTGCCGATCCATCGATCGACATGCAACAAATTATTGGGATTAGTACATGTCATATATTATCCCAATACCCGTGTGGGGTTTCAAATCAACAAACACAGATTTTATTTGTGAAGTTGGGCGATGTGTAAAATTTATCATCCCAATAGATATCAGTCAAATGTGTGTATATAAACAAATCATCCGATTTGTTTGTATTTATTTATTTCATTTCATATACACGTTAAAAATTCCAATTTTAACTATACCATATTTATTTTCTATATAAATATTTTATTTCATTTCACATCACACAATCAACTACACATCCAAAATCAATCAAACAAACAAGCCGTCCATGGTCTGTGGACGACGGGTGTCGGGTGCTACTAAACACCGTCTGCATCCTAGTATATATTATAAACTAGAAAACAAAATCAAAGGTGAGGAGTTCTCACCAAAGATATCCCAACTCCACGACACTTCAAATGTAGAAGTCTTCACCGTTCTCGCCTTTTGTCACTTTCGTTGCCCGTAGCCACTACATACATAAAAATCACATTTTTATTTTCATTCTTTCATGATGAAAATAAAGTTCACATTTTTATTTAACTTCATATATTTACAGCGCTCCTTTCTATATAAAAATTATATTTTTATATTCCTACTCGTTATATAAAGATTGAATTTTTATTATCATAACTAGATAAAAATCATATTTTTACATTTCTACTTTAATAAAAACCATATTTTTAATACTCTACCTAAGTAAAAATCATATTTTTATTATCTACATTATATAAAAATCATATTTTTATTATCGCCACTATATAAAGATCATATTTTTAACCTTTCTATATTATAAAAATTATATTTTTAACCTATCTATATTATAAAAAATATATTTTTATCCTTTCTATATTATAAAAATTATATTTTTAACCTTTCTATATTATAAAAATTATATTTTTATAATGCCATTCAACCGATAAAAATTCTATCTTTCCTACTATAAAAATCTTTACTTTCTTCATATAAAAATTGCATCTTTCCCTATTTACAAATCAAAACTTTATATGAACAAAAACCGAACCTTTTCTACGTTCAAAATCCGATCTTTTCTCTATTCAAAATATGATCTAATCTTTATGCTATAAAAACCAAATCTTTATTTAAATTAAAAATCAAATCTTTTAATTTCAGTTTTCAAAACCATGATAGGGTTATTTTAAAACAATCTTTAATTACTAACCTTATTACATATCAGAAATTGAAATAATAATAAAGAAAAAGGAAGCTCACTGTCGCTTGAAGAAGAGGAGGGGAGAGATTGTCAGGGAGGCAGCGCCGGGCCTGCTTGGGGCGGCGGAGCAACTCGAGGGGACCCTCGATGTCCGGTTTCAGGTGGAGGCGTCAGTGCTAGGGTTAGGGCGTGGCTGAAATTGATTTGGGGAGAGGGCGGAGAGGTGGAGGAGAAGGGGGAGGGTGCGGAGGTGGAAGAGAGGGAACGACGGAGGATAGGAAGATGGAGGCGGGGTCAGAGGCGAGGTGGAGGTCGTGGATCGAGGAAGGAGGAGGAGCGTGGATCGTGCGGTTTTTTTATTTATTTCTTTATACTGAATGAAATGAACGGTGATGGGGGGTAAAGGTACAGAGGAGGAGAGAGAATTTTATATATTTTATTTTATTTTATTTTCCACCAAAAAGTAACATTTTATTTCGAACACGAAACGAAACCCACCGCCTGTCACCCATAGCTAATTACCTCTATTCCGAACACAATGGAATATGTATCACAAGCTGATTCGATCGTTTTGATCAGTTTTCGTCAAAATCAACATATAACTCTATATATTGAATTTGAACGCGTATTTCAATTTACCGGGGTCACATACGAACTCTAAAAATTCCAGAAAAATATTTTCTAGCTTCGTATTAATGATACGGTCCTAACAAAACTAGTTTCGTCAAATTCTGAGACCGTTTGAAAAATGGTCATTTTCCAGTCGATTAAAATCAACTTAAACTGGTCAAACGCGTTTTCCTTTGCCACGCTCACATATTGATTCGAAAAATTATGAAATTTGGAATCTAGCAATAACTTGACATCGCGGATCCAACAAAAGTGGTTTTGTCAAAATTCGAAGTCGTTTGCAAAATGGCTATTTTTTTAAGGGCCTGAATTCCATAGCGACTATTCAGAATTTTCAACTGGACCTAACTTTTTATTCCCGCTATGAAATTTCGATTTTTCGGATTCGTTGGAAAGATATTATCAATTAGATTCAAATATTTTTGGTTTCGTTAAAATCTGTTTTGTTTTGCACCCGGTACATTCAATTGAAGTTTGAAATCGAATTATCGAACTACCGCGCCATTTTCAATTCCTTTTATAATTATAAATAATTATTTATATTCTAACGACGACGCATATAATATATACGTTCTAATTCTATTCAAAATAAATTTCTTGTCGATATTATTTAAAATAATTCATTTTAAATATTCAAAATTCGCTAAATTTGCCAAAATAAAAATTTTAAACTGGCTCAGAATTTCGGGTTGTTACATTCTCCCCCACTTAAAACTTTTCGTCCTAAAAAAGGAACGAAGTCGAAAGTTGTTTTTCAAACCAACTCAACTTTCATATTTTCATTACGGCTTAAGTTCTTCAACTTTTCAGTTTCTAAGAACTTTTCAAATTTTTCAAAAATTTGGCTAACACCCTAAATTTTCGAAAAATTTCGCCATAACCTCCCCTGCACCGGAAGCACCGGGAAAATCCCAAAATTGCCATACGGGCCCTCTGATCTCAAAAAGAAAAAGCCAATCGGCTCATAAAATCATCATCACCCAAGCAAAACAGTAAATTATGGTAAACATGTACCTATTTGTCGGGCAAACAATTTTATTCTTCTGCTCTAGCCTCCTTGCTATGACTTGTTCACACATTATATATGTATATGCATGCAAATGCGACCAATCTTCAATACAATTCAATATTTGATTCAATTAGGCATAATGGTTCAAAATTATCAAATAAACAAACAACACAAACATCAATTAGTTAGTGGATTAACGTTTCAAATTCATAATTTTGATATATATACAAAAAATCATGTTTTTGATGCCAAATCACAACAATAAATCTATATAGTTTTGGTTCTCACACCAGTCAATGGAAATATATAGATATCACACTTTCAAAACATGAACACAAATTCTGATGATGATATATCAATCATCAGAATCATCTCCGGGTGTCTAGAATATGATTCTATATCTATCCAGTATATTAAAACTTCGAATAAACGTTCATGACGCATATATGCAAAAATCTTTATATATTGGATTGTCCATATTCAATATAAATAAATATCCAAATACGTATACTTTAATTTAACTTTCAAAACAAAATTGTTTTCAATTGAAAAATATGCTCTTCACACTCGTTCTAGGATACTACTGATCCTATTTCTAACGAGTCATTCTAATGGGATATTACTAATCCAATATCTGATGAATTCTTTCGTTTGGTTCTAATATGTCTTGTTCTCGAGCTCGGTAAACCAAAGCTCTGATACAAAATGTGACGACAAGGAATTTCACTCGATCCGAATCAGTCGCTAAACCGATCAAGACCGTTCGAAACACCTGATCGTTTTGAGAACATGACAAATTGGAACGCAAACAGAAGAACATTTCATTGTTATTACAACAATTCCATCAGAATGCAAGAATATACAGAGTATGAATAAATATTATACAACAAAGAATATCAGAGATTTAAATAAAGTATTGCAGCGGAAAAATAATACAAAACACAACTGAAAGTAATACACGGATACAGAGCTTTCCGAGCATCGTTCCAGCTGTAAATCAGGATCCTGTGAATATAAATCTGCAAAACCAAAACTACTAGCTGCCCGTGCGGAAAATAAGGGCACCCAGAGTTTAGGTTAAAACAATAAACTCCAGGTCAGTCATGGGACTGGTGTGAGAACTAAAACAATTATTTATCTTTATTTTCAAAGTTAGGTAAATCAAGGGACCACGCCGTATAACACGGAACGGGTTTCCTCCCAAGAACACTAGTGCATAAAACAACAGCGCAATGCTAAATAAAGGAAAAATGAAGCTATTATAAGACCCAGGTCCCATCACACAATGCAACGCAAGCCGGAGGATAGGGTTTTTACCTTATAATAGCCAAGAATGCTTGATACGTTTAAAACAAATCATTTGATACTATTATAAGTGCATATTGTATAAAACATCTTCAAATGATAAGTATCAATCATAGACGGCATAAGCGCCCTATCCTACTATGTTGACATACGAGGCTCTACAAATAAAACCCAAATACACGTATTGGAAAGTTGGATTTCCATCATGGTGGCTCCTGATTCGAAAGATCGATCGCGTAGTGCAATTCCCTACGGCTTACGTCCCAGCAAGAGAAAACACCGTAATGCACATCTGCACTTTTGGGGCTCGAGTACCACCGCGGCTTACGTCCCAGCGAGAGAAAACACCGCTTACTCTATCCCTCTGAGCACTAAGCTCATCTCGGTCGACTGAATCCACGACACCACTAAGGCGTCTATCCTCTAAGAAAGTATACCGATCAAACCATCAATTTACCACCATACCGGTGTGTGAGGCTCGCGAATCAACGCTACAAAAAGCGATGCCACAAAGGCCGTGCTTTGATCATCAACCACAAGAATTTGCTTTTCAACAAAAGCCTTGATCATTTGCCCCTTAGGCGTGCCATACAGGCAATTCATGCCATGCAACTGATGTCCATCGATATACAACCTCTGAGCTTGTATGTCTCAGAGAAGGGCGTTAAGCAAGAGAATAAATTCTCTGCCGCCAAATAGATGTATATTTAATAGAGATCAATCGACATAGAATAAAATCCAATGTCAGACACACAGTCCATTTACAAGTTCGTTCTGGGTCTGAACGAAACCGGAGGCACTTTCCTCGCATATCCATCGATCTCCAAGTACGTCTGGACGATCACCAACTGATTCCCTCATCTTGGGTGTAAAGCCCAATCAAGATCATCAGTAATCACCCAAACGATGTGAAGACTTCCGGTCTTCAACCACCATCTTCATCTTTGACTTATCGTCGAATCGGTTATTCAGAATGGGAATAAAACCCGGCCTTTCTGAATGACCCGCGTATAATAAACAAATGTTACACAAACACAACATACTCCTCATTCCAATTCAACAGTCACTAACCGTAAATTAGCAAGAGAACATTTCCCTAAATATTAACCCCGAAGGCCGAAACCAACATCAGATCAATACCCAGGAAACCATTCTTCTTAGCTAACCTACAGTTAGTTTCTAAATTTCACATTCTTAGGTAAAGGTTCCCATTAATTTTATCAAAGATAAATTCTTTAAAATTTATTCTTTAATCATCCTTTGGATATCATTTCAAACCAAATTATGGTTTTCCAAACTAGTCGGGATTAGCGAACCACACCGAAGTAATTATTTATTTTATTTCCCAATCCCAACCTATTCATCCCATGAAGCAAAACTGGTAATACTCCATATCTAATACCACGGTGTTATCGGTAAAATTAATTACCATTCCACGTTCAAATCTAATTAAAGATTTAACTATCGCTTGGAGCAAAACTGGTTATACTCCATTCTCGCTCATTTTCCAAATTTGATAATTTAAATTATCAATTCACATTTCAATCTAATTGCAGATTCATTAAAACTCCTTTTACGGGGTTAAAGAACTAATGTCATTTAAAATACAGTTCACGATAAACCCAAATCACATCCTATTTATTGTCGGGTTAAAGAACAAGTGTTATTTTAAAACACTGTTCACGATAAACCCACAAATCAATTCTAATTCAATTCCAGTCAACTATATTAGAAATTCCTATTATTTAAAACCCCTTTCAAATCCAATTTATTTATTTAAAAAATAATTGGGTTTTAACTTTAGTTCAAAACTAGTTCATCTCGATAAAAACTATTTTTATCTTTAGAAATGTGGGTTTTTTCATCCTAGATCTTCACGAATCATTTCTTATAATTTTACACAAATTATTGATATTTTTGATAATTTTATCAAGGCCCATACAGTCGATTTCCAACAACGGCCATCGAACTGCACTTACAGCGACCTTTTCCAAATTTGATTTCGACGTTTCTCCAAATCCAACCGTTAGATTTCAAATTTCTAATATTCGTTAGAAAGCTCTTTTCGATACGAACCCAACGGTTCTAGTTTTAGGAGAATCCAATGGTCGGATCTCCCGAAATGTCCGTTCGAATTCAATGGTCGAAATTTACAAACTACCGCGGTGCGGCGCGTTCTATTCAGGCCATTATATTATATATATAATATATATAATATATATTTCGTCGATTTCTATTTAAAACGAATTTTATAAATAGTTTTAAATTCGTTTCAAAAATAATTTCAACTTCCATTTCAATTTCAAATCAAAATTGAAATTTTCCTTATAAATTCGTTTTAAATTCATTTCAATTCAATTCAAATTTCAATTTGAATTCATTTCAATTCAATTTGAATTCATTTCAAATTGTTTTTTTAATTCTATTTCAATTCGTTTTCAATTCAATTTGAATTCATTTTCTATTCAATTCAATTCGAATTCGTTTTCTTTTCAATTCAATTCAATTCGAATTTCTTTTATTTTCAATTCAATTCAATTCAATTCAAATTTCTTTTATTTTTATTTCAATTCAATTCGAATTCATTTTCTTTTCAATTCAATTCGAATTCATATTCTTTTCAATTCAATTCAAATTCATTTTCTTTTCAATTCAATTCAATTTCGAATCCATGTTATAAATATTTGATTATTATCTCTTTTCAATATTCATCATAAAAACGAATATACTCGATATAAATATCGTTCGCGTGAAAATAGCGCATCTCTAATCAACACGGCTTTATATTTTTCAATAACTTCATTATTCTATTCAACAAATGAATCTATATTTCTTTCAATACATGACTCTATATTTTTGTCAACACATGACTAATCTCAACAAATGAGTAATGTCCATGTGTGACTATTTTTGTTATTTAATATATTTTATAAAAATTATGGTATCTATCGTTTGATTTCAAATCAGACTCCAACCGTAAATTAGTAAGAGAACGATTCCCTGAATATTAATCCCGAAGGCCGAAACCAACATCAGATCAATATCCAGGAGACCACTCATCTTATCTATTTTCCAGTTAGTTTCTAATTTTATATATGAAAAAGATGTAAATTTTATTGCTAAAATATTTCGTTCAACACATGACTAATCTCAACGGATGAGTACTGTCAACACATGAACCTTTATTTTATAATATTCTTTATTTTTCCAATTGGAATGAGGCCCAATCAATTACCATATAATATTAATTATATGGATTCCATACAACACATGTATATAATAGCAACGATAAATAATCAACCATCATCCAAAGTGCACTACACTGTATAAGCATCAAATATAGATATCTAATGCTTATAACAGCCTGTCGATCCATCGATCGACATGCAACTAATTGTTGGGATTAGTATATATCGTATATTATCCCAATACCCGTGTGGGGTTTCAAATCAACAAACACAGATTTTAATTGTGAAGTTGGGCGATGTGTAAAATTTATCGTCCCAATCGATATCAGTCAAATGTGTGTATATAAACAAATCGTCCGATTTGTTTGTATTTATTTATTTCATTTCATATACACGTTAAAAATTCCATTTTTAACTATACCATATTTATTTTCTATATAAATATTTTGTTTCATTTCACATCACACAATCAACTACACATCCAAAATCAATCAAACAAATAAGCCGTCCATGGTCTGTGGACGACGGGTGTCGGGTGCTACTAAACACCGTCTGCATCCTAGTATATATTATAAACTAGAAAACAAAATCAAAGGTGAGGAGTTCTCACCAAAGCTATCCCAACTCCACGATACTTCAAATGTAGAAGTCTTCGCCGTTCTCGCCTTTTGTCACTTTCGTTGCCTGTAGCCACTACATACATAAAAATCACAATTTTATTTTCATTCTTTCATGATGAAAATAAAGTTCACATTTTTATTTAACTTCATATATTTACAGCGCTCCTTTCTATATAAAAATTATATTTTTATATTCCTACTCCTTATATAAAGATTGAATTTTTATTATTATAACTAAATAAAAATTATATTTTTACATTTCTACTTTAATAAAAACCATATTTTTAATACTCTACCTAAGTAAAAATCATATTTTTATTATCTACATTATATAAAAATCATATTTTTATTATCGCCACTATATAAAGATCATATTTTTAACCTTTCTATATTATAAAAATTATATTTTTAACCTTTCTATATTATAAAAATTATATTTTTAACCTTTCTATATTATAAAAATTATATTTTTATAATGCCATTCAACCGATAAAAATTCTATCTTTCCTACTATAAAAATCTTTACTTTCTTCATATAAAAATTGCATCTTTCCCTATTTACAAATCAAAACTTTATATGAATAAAAACCGAACCTTTTCTACGTTCAAAATCCGATCTTTTCTCTATTCAAAATATGACCTAATCTTTATGCTACGAAAACCAAATCTTTATTTAAATTAAAAACCAAATCTTTTAATTTCAGTTTTCAAAACCATGCTAGGGTTATTTTAAAACAATCTTTAATTACTAACCTTATTACATATCAGAAATTGAAAGAATAATAAAGAAAAAGGAAGCTCACTGTCGCTTGAAGAAGAGGAGGGGAGAGACTGTCGGGGAGGCAGCGCCGGGCCTGCTTGGGGCGGCGGAGCAACTCGAGGGGACCCTCGACGTCCGGTTTTAGGTGGAGGCGTCAGCGCTAGGGTTAGGGCGTGGCTGAAATTGATTTGGGGAGAGGGCGGAGAGGTGGAGGAGAAGGTGCGGAGGTGGAAGAGGAGGGAACGGCGGAGGATAGGAAGATGGATGCGGGGTCAGAGGCGAGGTGGAGGTCGTGGATCGAGGAAGGAGGAGGAGCGTGGATCGTGCGGTTTTTTTATATTTCTTTATATTGAATGAAATGAACGGTGATGGGGGGGGGGGTAAAGGTAAAGAGGAGGAGAGAGAATTTTATATATTTTATTTTATTTTATTTTCCACCAAAAAGTAACTTTTTATTTCGAACACAAAACGAAACCCACCGCCTGTCACCCATAGCAAATTACCCCCATTCCGAACATAATGGGATATGTATCGCAAGCTGATTCGATCGTTTCGATCAGTTTTCGTCAAAATCAACATATAACTCTATATATTGAATTTGAACGCGCATTTCAATTTACCGGGGTCACATACGAACTCTAAAAATTCCAGAAAAATATTTTCTAGCTTCGTATTAATGATACGGTCCTAACAAAACTAGTTTCGTCAAATTCTGAGACCGTTTGAAAAATGGTCATTTTCCAGTCGATTAAAATCAACTGAAACTGGTCAAACACGTTTTCCTTTGCCACACTCACATATTGATTCGAAAAATTATGAAATTTGGAATCTAGTAATAACTTGACATCGCGGATCCAACAAAAGTGGTTTCGTCAAAATCCGAAGTCGTTTGCAAAATGGCTATTTTTTTAAGGGTCTGAATTCCATAACGACTATTCAGAATTTTCAACTGGACCTAACTTTTTATTCCCGCTATGAAATTTCGATTTTTCGGATTCGTTGGGAAGATATTATCAATTAGATTCAAATATTTTTGGTTTCGTTAAAATCCGGTTTGTTTTGCACCCGGTACTTTCAATTGAAGTTTGAAATCGAATTATCGAACTACCGCGCCATTTTCAATTCCTTTTATAATTATAAATAATTATTTATATTCTAACGACGACGTATATAATATATGCGTTCTAATTCTATTCAAAATAAATTTCTCGTCGATATTATTTAAAATAATTCATTTTAAATATTCAAAATTCGCTAAATTTTCCAAAATAAAAATTTTAAACTAGCTCAGAATTTCGGGTTGTTACAATATTTGTATCGATTTTATTCACGTTTATTATGAATATCGAAAAGGAAATGATTTCAAAATCTGATATTTTGAAAATACTATCAACTATATATTATAATGAAAAGGAGGATTCAATTTTGATTTAAAATTGAAAATGAAGCTAGAATCGTTTTCAAACGAATTTTTAAATGATTTATAAAATACATTTTAAATGGAAATCGAAAAAATATATAATATATATATTATATATCTAATGGCATGAATAGTATGCGTCGCGCCGCGACCGTTCGTGAATTTCGACCATTGACTTTGAATTGACATTACGGGAGATCCGACCGTCGAATTGTCCTAAAACCAGAACCGTTGGGTTCATATTGAAAAGAGCTTTATAAAGAATATAAGAGATTTGAAATCTAACGGTTGAATTTGAAATTATGTCCAAATCAAATTTGGAAAAGGTCGTTGTAAGTGTAGTTCGATGACCGTTTATGGAAATCGACTGAAAGGGCCTCAATAAAATTATTAAAAATATTAATAATTTGTGTGAAATCATAATAAATGATTTGGAAAGAGTTGGGATGAAAAATTACACGTTGGTAAAGATATATTGTTATCAAAATGAACTGGTTATTAACTAGATTTGAAATCCAATTTTTAAATAAAATAAATTGGATTTGTGAATGGTTTTAATATAACCAGAAATCTCCAACGAACAAATTGGACTGGATTTGGAACGGAAATAATCTTCGGAATATTTCGATATTGGATTCGGTGATTATACAGATATTCTTTTGGAAATTTGGAAGATATATATATATATCGTTATTTCCAATGCGGTATTTGTTGGTATTAAAATGTGATGTTGAATATAAGCTGGTATAATTTCTATTCAGAGCTTTGTATTTAATATTAAATAGGATTTTGGGTTTGTCGTGAACGGTGTCTTTATTAATACTGTTCTTAAACCCAGTTGAGAAAAGAATAATCTTTTAATTAAGATTTAGAGAAGTTTACCAATTAATTGATATATAATTGGAATTGAATTGAAATTGGATTTTTGGGTTTATCGTGAACAGTGTTTTAAATAACACTTGTTCTTTAACCCAAATTAACAGTGAAGAGATGATTTGGAATATATAGGTCTTTTATTAAGATTTAATGAGAATTTTCCAAGGTAAAGTTTTCCAATTTAATATATTAAATTGGAATTGAATGGAATTCGATTTGGTAATAGTCGAAGTGAGCTTCAGTGGAGGAAGACTGTTAATATATATGGAATTTAAAAGGCTTTGTTGTTATTCCATTTATATTATCAGTCGGATACGGAAATTAATATCGATTATATATTGATCTGTTTTTCGTGAAGATTCCATTATTAATGGAATGTGATTTTGGGTTTATCATGAACTGTGTTTTAAATGACATTGGTTCTTTTACCCAGTTAAAGACTGGATTACATGTCTAACATTGTATTGTTGATTTCTGCTGTATGTATATATATATATATGTTTGGTAGCGGAGAATTTATTCTCTTTCTTAACACCCTTCTCTAAGACGTATGAGCTTAGAGGTTATATATCGGCAGAAATCAGTAATGCGGCATGTTTGATTTCCCAAATTTAATCATTACTATCGATTTTTGGGAAGATTAAAACTAAGAGGAGTTTTAATGAATCTGTAATTAGATTGAAATGTGAAAATGATAATTTAAATTATCAAATTTGGGAAATGATCGAGAATGGAGTACTACCGGTATTACTCCAGGCGATAGTTAAATCTTTAATTAGATTTGAACGAGAAATGGTAATTAAACTTACCATAACACTGTGGTGTTAGACATGGAGTATTACCAGTTTTTCTCCATGGGATGAATAGATTGAGATTGGGATAAACAAATAAATGATTACTTTGGTAAGGTGCACTAATCCCGACTAGTTTGGGTAAACCTTAATTTGGTTTAAAATGATATCCAAAGGAAGATTAAAGAATAAATTTAAAAGAATTTATCTTTGATAAAATTAATTGGAACTTTTCCCTAAGGATGTGAATATTTGAATAAAAGAATATTCTGAATTGGAAAGGCGTATGCTGTGTTTTAGTAGCACTTGATTACAAAATACGTGAATTATTTGGAAAGGCCAGGTTTATACCCATTCTGACCATTCTGAATAATTGATTCGACAATAAGTTGATGATGAAGACGGTGGTTGAAGACCAGAGGTATTCACATCGTTTGGATGATTACTAATGTCTTGATTGCGTTGTACACCCAAGACGAGGTAATAAGTGGTGATCATCCAGACGTACTTGGAGATCGACCGGATATGCGAGGAACTCTCTCCTATATTGGACATATGGGACGAGGAATAAGGTGTCTCCAGTTTCGTTCAGACCCAGAACGAACTTGTAAATGGATGTGTTTCTGAAATTGGATTTATTTTGTGTTGATTGATCTCTATTAAATATATATCTATTTGGTGGTGGAGAATTTATTCTCTTGCTTAACACCCTTCTCTGAGATGTACGAGCTTAGAGGTTATATATCGATGGACATCAGTTGCATGGCGTGAATTGTCAGTGTGGCATGTTGAGAAGCAAAGGATCAAGGATTTTGTTGAAAAGCATAGTCTTGTGGTTGATGATCAAAGAACAGCTTTAAATAGCAGAGCTTTGTGTATAGCGTTCATTCGCGAGCCTCACACGTCGGTATGAGTCAAAAACGGGATCGATCCGTTGGGAGTGCACGGAGTTTCTTTCTAGCTATGGATGGTGTCGTGGTATGGAGCCCAAACATTTATATTTTTTTTAACTATGTGGATGATGGATAGCGAAGCGCCTCGGATATATCAGTCACTACGGGGCCGATGGATGGGTCTGATAGGACTGGGAAACGTGTGTTCAGGAATAACTAATCCTCAAACGTAAGGGAGGACCGGCCCAACCACATCCAAGGGTTGCCCAGAGAGTGTAATCCTGAGGCATTTGCTGGAGTATCTCGAATCGGTGAGGAGCCATCCCTGTCCTCAACTCAATCCGGGCTTTCCCGTAAGGGCGAGTTTGGGTCGCTTCATCGTGGTATCAGAGCTTTGGTTTTACAGAGCTCGAGAACAAGGCACATTGGAACCAAACGAAAGAATTCATCAGAGATTGGATTACTAATATCCAATAAGAATGGCTCCTTAGAGATAGGATCAGTAGTATCCTAGAACGAGTGTGAAAAGTGTTATTTTTAAAATAAAAATGAAAACAAATTTAGTTTTAAATTTTTTATTTTATAATACGTATTTGAATATTTATTTTATATTGAATTTGGACAATCGAGTATATGAAGATTTTGCATATATGCATCATGAACGTATATTCGAAGTATCAAAATATACTGGACAGATATACAATCACACTCTAGTCACCTGGAGATAATTCTGATGATTGATATATCATCATCAGTATTTATGTTCGAGTTCCGAAAGTGTGATATCTATATATTTCCAATTGATTGGTGTGAGAACCAAAACTAGATAGGATTTATTGTTGTGATTTGACACTAAAAATATGATTTTTGAATATATTAAAGATGTATGTTTGAAATCCTAATCAGCTAATTGATTGCTGGTTGTGTTATTTGATTATTAGTTAACTAATAAGATTATTGAACCCAATAAGAGAATAAAACGTAAATTTAGCCAAATTGAATCAAATATTGAACTGAATTGAAATTTGGTTGAAATTTCACGCATATAAATGTATATACATTGAACAGGTCATAGCATGGAAGCTAAGAAAAGGAATAAAATTGTATGCCCAACAAATAGGTACATGTATACTAATTTATTGGGTTTTTATGATTTTATGAGACAAATGGCTTTTTTCTTTTCATTTGGATTGATGAGGTTCTAGTGAGGCTAGTTGCGGTTTTAAAGGCCTCCCCGTACAAAGGAGGTTATGGCGAAATTTTTCAAAAACTTGGGGTGTTAGCCAAATTTTTGAAGAATTTGAAAATTTTTAAAAATTGAAAAGTTGAAGAATAAACCCCAGAATGAAAGTTGAGTTGGTTATTTAAACAACTTTCAGCTCTGTTCCGTTTCGAGGACGAAAATATTTTAAGTGAGGGAGATTGTAATAACCTGGATTTTCAGAACCAATTTAAAATTTTTATTTTAGCTATTTTAATGGATTTTGGATATTTAAAATGATTTATTTTAAATAATAACGACTAAAAAAATTATTTTGATTGAAGTTAGAACGAATAAATTTATTTTAGTTATAAAACGAGCCTGAAATGGCGTGGTAGTTTGAAAATTCGATTTCAAATTTCAAATGAACGTACAAGATTCAAAATAAATCGGATTTCAGTCAAACCAAAAATATTAGAATCTGTATAATAATATCTTTCTAACGAATGTAAGAAACTGGTATTTCATTTTATAAATTGTTAGTTATGTCCAGTTCAAAATTCAAAATAGTCGTTATGAAATTTATATATATTTTAATAAATATATAGCCCTTAAAAATAACCATTTTGCAAACAACCTCCGTTTTAGTCGAAACCCCTTTTGTTGATTTGGAATGTCAAATTATTACTAGATTCCAATTTTCATAATTTTTTGATTTAATATGTGAGCGTGGCAAAAGAAAACGAGTTTTGTCAATTTTAGTTGAATTGGATCGACCAGAAAATGGCCAATTTTCAAACAGTCTCCAAATTCAACAAAATTAATTTTTTTAGGATTGTATCGTCAAAACATAACTAGATATAAATTTTCTAGAATTTTTGCAATCGGTATGTGGCCTCGTTAAATTAAAATGTACGTTGAAATCAATTTTGAATGTTATATCGATTTATATTTTAATTTTGATAAAAATGATCGAAACGATCGAATTGGCTTACAGGGCATATCTCATTGTGTTCAGAATGGGGGTATTTGGCTAGGGATGGTAGTCGGTGGGTTCGCTTTGAAGTTCGAATTAAAAAGTTAACTTTTTTGAAAAATTAAAAATAATTTAATTAAATATATTATAAAGTCAACCCCCTTATCTCTCACTCTCCCTTCACCATTCATATCTAAAGAAAATAAAAAAATCTCCTGAAACTCGTTGCTCCAGCCCCCCTCCCCCCCCCCGTTCCTCAAATCGATTCGCCGCTTCCCTTCCCTTGGCGGATCGCCAGCGCTGCCGCCGCCTTTGGCGGGCTTCCCCAGCACGTTGTGCCCCCTCCTCCTCCTGCGTCTCCTTACTCATCTCCTCCACCATCTCTTCTTCTAAATCCCCAAAACCCCTTCCACCCGTAGACGCAGGCCCCACAGCGCCGCCAACAGCCAATCGCCGCCCTCCCCGACCATCAGACCCCCCATGCGCCACCCTCCTTCGTCCCCTCAGCCACTATGTGCCCTCCTCCATCAAAGAATGATTTTTTACAAGGATAAAGGTGAGTTTTTAATATATAATTAACATTGTTTAGATCACTGTTTTGAAAATATAAATATACATTGTTTTAATAATATACATTGTTTTAAAAACTGAATTTTTATATGTGTAGATTTGATTTAAAAACGATATTTTTATTAAAAAAATACCATAGCTTAAAAATGTATTTTTTAAGAAGTAAATGACCTTGTTTTAAAATATAATTTTTAAATAAAAATAGTGATATAAAAATATGATTTTTATATATAAAATAGCGATATAAAAATGTGATTTTTATATATATAGTAGCGATATAAAAAAAATGTGATTTTGAATATAAACCACGAGAAACAGATTGATATGGAACTGACTGGAAGCAAAACGGAATCCAGACCATCCAATAAAGAATGACGAAGTGGATCCCAATGGTGAGAACTTCTTACTCTAATTTTGTTTAAAGTTAAATATATACTAGGATGCAAACGATGCTTAGTAGCACCCGACACCTTTGATTGAAACCATGGATGTTTGGTTGTTTGTTTTATTTGATTAGTTGTTATTTAATAGGGTTTGGCAACTCTATTAAGAAACTGGTTGAATTTGATTTGGGATGTTAATTGAATTGATTGGAATTGGTATGTGTTTGACATGAGCCAGTATTAGGCGAGGGATAAGGCTGGACCTTATTTCGGTTCTAGTATCGTGCGTTATGCTGCCGAAATTTTCTAAAAAGTGTTAGAAAAAGTTAGTTAGTTGAAAATATTATTTTTAGCTTATAATGGCGATAAATAAAATAATTTTTGAATAGTTAAAAATAAGTTTACAAATTCATTTACAAGTTGGACGACTTGTTTATGCTCGCCAATTTTTGGGAAATCGATTGGGTCGATAATTTTACGCATCGCCCAACTGCATAAATAATATTCAGTATTTGTTGGATGAAACCCCACATGGGATATGATATTTGACATACACTAGTCCCAATAATTAGCTGTATGTCAATGATTGGTTGACATACTGTTGTAAGCGTTAATTATTTTTATTTAATGCTTATGCAGTTGTGTAATGCACTCTGGATGATGGTTGACTATGTATAATTATTGTTGCGTACATTTGTGTATGAAATCCATATAAATAAAATTATATGGTAATTGATTGGGTCGGATTCCAATTCAAAAGGAACGAATATTTGAAAATAAGGAAATGTTTTAAAATAATATTCAATAAAGGATTAACATGTGAATTTGATGTCCGATTTTGGATAGACACGAAAAGATTTAAATATATGAAGCCGTGTTGTTTAGATTTGCGCCATTTTAACGCGAATGATATCTGTATCGATTTTATTCATGTTTACTATGAATATCGAAAAGGAAATGATTTCAAAATCTGATATTTTGAAAATACTATCAATTATATATTATAATGATAAGGAGGATTCAATTTTGATTTAAAATTGAAAATGAAGCTAGAATCGTTTTCAAACGAATTTTTAAACGATTTATAAAATACATTTTAAATGGAAATCGACAAAATATATAATATATATATTTAATGGCATGAATAGAATGCGTCGTGCCACGATCGTTCGTGAATTTCGACCATTGACTTCGAATTGACATTACGGGAGATCCGACCGTCGGATTGTCCTAAAACCAGAACCGTTGGGATCATATCGAAAAGAGCTTTCCAAAAAATATAAGAGATTTGAAATCTAATGGGTGATTTGGAATTATGTCCAAATAAAATTTGGAAAAGGTCGCTGTAAGTGCAGTTCGATGACCGTTTATGGAAATCGACTGAAAGGGGCTTAATAAAATTATTAAAAATATTAATAATTTGTGTGAAATCATAATAAAGGATTTGGAAAGAATTGGGATGAAAAATTCCACGTTGGTAAAGATAAAAATATATTTATATCAAAATGAACTATTTATTAACTAGATTTGAAATCCAATAATTTTTAAATAAAATAATTTGGATTTGTGAATGGTTTTAATATAACCAGATATCTCCAACGAACAAATTGTACTGGATTTGGAATGGAAATAATTTTCGGAATATTTCTATATTGGATTCCATGATTATACGGTTATTGTTATGGAAATTTAGAAGATATATATATATCGTTATTTCCAATGCGATTTTGGTTGGTTTAAGAATTTGATATTGAATATAAGTCGATATAATTTCTATTCATAGTCTTGTATATAATATTAAATAGGATTTTGGGTTTGTCATGAATGGTGTCTTTATTAACACTGTTCTTAAACCCAGTTAAGAAAAGAATAATCTTTTAATTAAGATTTAGAGAAGTTTACCAATTAATTAATATTTAATTGGAATTGAATTGAAATTGGATTTTTGGGTTTATCGTGAATGGTGTTTTAAATAACACTTGTTCTTTAACCCAAATTAACACTGAAGAGATGATTTGGAATATATAAGTCTTTTATTAAGATTTAATGGGAACTTTCCAAACTAAAATTTTCCAATTTAATATATTAAATTGGAATTGAATGGAATTCGATTTGGTAATAATCGAAGTGAGCTTCATTGGAGGAAGACTGCCAATATATATATGGAATTTAAAAGGTTTTGTCATTATTCCATTTATATTATTAGTCGTATACGGAAATTGATATCGATTATATATTGATCTGTTTTCCTTGAAGATTCCATTATTAATGGAATGTGATTTTGGGTTTATCGTGAACTGTGTTTTAAATGACATTGGTTCTTTAAACCAGTTAAAGACAGGATTACATGTGTAACATAGTATTTCGAACTGTATTGTCGATCTCTGCTAAATATATATATATATATATATATCTATTTGGTGGCGGAGAATTTATTCACTTTCTTAACATCCTTCTTTAAGAAGTACGAGCTTAGAGGTTATATATCGGCAGAAATCAGTAGTATGGTGTGAATTGTCGATGCGGCATGTTTGATTTCCCAAATTTAAATAATCATTACTATCGATTTTTGGGAAGATTAAAACTAAGAGGAGTTTTAATGAATCTTTAATTAGATTGGAATGTGAAAATGAAAATTTAAATTATCAAATTTGGGAAATGATCGAGAATGGAGTACTACCAGTTTTACTCCAGGTGATAGTTAAATCTTTAATCAGATTTGAATAAGAAATGATAATTAAACTTATCGATAACACCATGGTGTTAGATTTGGAGTTTTACCAGTTTTGCTCCATGGGATGAATAGATTGGGATTGGGATTAACAAATAAATGAATACTTTGGTAAGGTGCGCTAATCCCGACTAGTTTGGATAAACCTTAATTCGGTTTGAAATGATATCCAAAGGAAGATTAAAGAATAAATTTGAAAAAAAATTATCTTTGATAAAATTAATGGGAACCTTTCCTTAAGGATGTGAATATTTGAATAAAAGAATATTCTAAATTGGAATGAGGCGTATGTTGTGTTTTATTAGCACTTGGTTATAAAATACGTGAATTATTTGGAAATGCCGGGTTTATACCCATTTTGAATAGTTGATTCAACGATAAGTCGACGATGAAGACGGTGGTTGAAGACCGAAGGTCTCCATATTGTTTGGATGATTACTTATGTCTTGATTGGGTGTACACCCAAGACGAGGTAATAAGTGGTGATCATCAAGACGTACTTAGAGATCGACCGGATATGTGATGACCTCTCCCCTATATTGGACATATGGGACGAGGAATAAGGTGCCTCTGGTTTCGTTCAGACCCAGAACGAACTTGTAAATGGATGTGTTTCTGACATTGGATTTATTCTGTGTTAATTGATCTCTATTAAATATATATCTATTTGGAGGCGGAGAATTTATTCTCTTGCTTAACACCCTTTTCTGAGATGTACGAGCTTAGAGGTTATATGTAACGACCTGGCATTTTGACCGCTCCAAATCGGTAACTAAACCGATTCGAACCATTCAAAACGACGAATTGTTATTGCTTAAGAAGTTGAAATATAAATCATCGTAGAATCATGTACCCAGAACATAGAATATCTCACAGCGGAAGTAAAATTTATACAATATTACAAAACTTTAACTTAACAGAATATCAGAGTATAGAATAAATATGGATACAACGGAAGGAATATAGAACCATACTAATATTTGGCAATAAGCCAAGATGAGTATAATTGCATGTGACATAGTAGATGGATGACTGGATCTCCAACAAAACTCAAGCTCTAATAGACAGATCGTCAAGCTGCAATACTCGGTCTGACCCGGGCATTTTGCAAGAAATAAAACAAACAAAATACTCGAGTCAGGACTAACAGTCTCATATAAGTGAATTAACTCAAATGAAGTGTCCATTGAAATGTACAATAACTTAAAGGATGTTTGGGATTTCCATCCTCTAAGGATCCGCGAAACTAATATCTATATAATAGTACGCTATTATTGTAATGTCTATTCAGTAAAGTAAATATAATGAAAATAGCGTAAGCAGGATTACATTTTTACCCTTACACCGTTTATAATACCGTAGTCTATACAGTACCGTAAACCCACCGTAACACGATGGCATCAGAGGGCACTCCATAGGTACGATACAAATCAAAATCATAGGGGGCTCGCTAAGGATAATATGACAAGGCACTCGAGGCAATACCCAGGGTCGGATTCTACCAATTGCACTCCCGGATCGGTGGTAACGCATAGCAGCCACTACCGCCCACCTCGGAACACACTCCCATAATCAAAAAGGGCGTCCAAATCATCAACATAGTCATAGAAATGGTATCGAAGAAGTGCGTCCGATCAAAGGTGCTACCTCAATTAGTCACGGTATAGCTCCTGTTTTAGTCATTTCAATTATGACCCGAAGGTCAAGCCATTTCGTTCTCGTTCGCCTTCTTTAACCCAGTACTCGCTTCTAAGACATTATGCTTCGTTCTGGATACGTCATCACGTACATAGTTGATAAAGTGGTATCGGCACTGACAGAGAGTATGCCACTTACGGACTCCGATCTCTTTAACAACCAAACATTTACATTTTTTGCACCGAGGCCATTAGCTTTGAAATTATATTTCGAGTACCGCAAATCAATTTATTTCTTGCATTGCCCCGAAAATCGCTTACTCAAAACAATTATCATTGGTTCGATTGAGATTTCAAAACCCATATTCACAATTATCCTTTAACAACCGTTTGGTTTTAAAGTTCTCACTTCCAAAATGTCATTTATACTTGAAATCCTTATTTCCAACCTTCTGAATTCACTAGACTGGATTGGACATAGATTCTGTTCGAAATTAGAAAATATATGTTTAAAATAGTTAAGTTTGAAAATAGCATATATATTAAGTTGAAAATGATGTATATACATATATGTGTAAATAGTTGGAAACTATTATAAATCCATATAGTTAAAGAAATCAAAATATTTATAAAGAAAGATTTACAAAATCAAGTAATGCATAAAAATAGTTTTTGTTTAATTATAGTTTTATTCAATAATATTATCCCAAATCCAATCTCAATCCATGTCTCTCCATTTCCTTTCCCATTTCACATTTAAATCAATTTCCTTTTATTTGATTCGATTTCAATGCTTCATGATTAAACGATTTTCAAACTATCGCTTACCTTAGATTTCGTATATCCATTTCTCGTAACACTTCCCAACAACTTTTAACGTTAGTTGAAATTAAAAATTGTGATTCGTCAATTCCATCTTGTTAATCAACTTTTATTCACCATGATTTGATAAACATATCCCTTTACACTTGAACACTTTTCATTTTGACTAAATTCTTCTTTCATTCGCATGACGAAAGTTCATTTGACAATCATATGTCAAATTAAGTTCTAAAACATTTACAAGTCTTTGCAAATCTTTTTAAATTAAATCATCAAATTTAAAAATTTTCATGTTATTAAATTCATTATATGATCATAAAGTTATGTAGAATTTATTTAAACAAATATAACTTTATGTGTTAACTCGCATAATCGCCATGAAAACCTATTTTCATACAAAATGGATTCCTTGTAGAATTCAAACAAAATTTTGAACGAATTTTCTTTAAGAACCTTCTTCACGCTATAAGAAAAAATTTCATTAAAGTTCTACTTACCAAATCGATAAAATATTTTATTTTATCGACCACGGTGTCCGTATAAAATTTTCTATCCTATGGTCAAGTGATACTGATATTTATCATTTCAATCCGTTCCTTAAAATATTCGAATCTCGGGTATGTATCATTTCAACCCGCATCCCAAATCGATTCGAATATACAGGGGTTCGGGTATGTATCATTTCAACCCGTAATGTTTCTAATCTAAGGAGGAACTTGCATGATGAGAAAAATAAACATAACATGACAAACATACATCCATATTAGGTCATGTGATATAATAGTGTGTGTCTCACGTGCACAATCACGAAGCAAACAATTCTAGAGCAACTTACATTTCATTCAACATTTCAATCTTTAATTCACTTAATAAAAATATTTGTCTGTGAGTGAATAGAAACTCACCTTTCGTGGTTATGAGCGCAGCCACTAAAACTCAGAACAACATGGATCTAACTAGAAGGTGACAAAAGAAATAAGCAGCAAATCAATCCCCACCCAGACCATGAAATCCACACCACCCTAACTCGACCTCGACTACGACAGCTCCTAATCAAAATTTCAAAGAATATTAAATCGAATCCACTCGGGTTATGATTATATTCTCCCTTTTATAATATATTTATCCAAAAATGGGGTTAAGAAATATACCTAGGCTTAAAATAGAAGTAATCTGCAGTTGTTTACCCTATATTAACTTGAAAACAAGGCTTGACCTTGCTAAATCAACAGTTTCAACCTGTACTAACCCAAACAGCCCTTTAGGCATTTGTTCGAGCAGTTGGGGTGTGCAATGCAGAGTTGGTGAGGTACCTTAATGGAAGGCAGCGCTCACATGTTCAGGCCTTAGTTCTAGACCCATGCATGGTTGAAGCTCGGCTCGTGCATGCTGGAGCTTGAGCAGCAGTGCAGAGGTGCTCGGCCATAGGCTTCAGGTGGAGCAGCTCACGGTGAAAACTGACTTGCGCATGCTGGAAGAGGGGGCACGACCAAACGAGATGGTGGAGCTCGGCCTAGTTGATGTGGTCAGCGTGCCTCGAGGTAAGCAACATAGGCGGTTGCATGGAAGGCTGCGATGGACAATAGATGGCTTCGGTCGTAGTTGGATGGTGGCACGGAGGTGAGTGCGATGTAGGAAGCGCGATGGACGAAGGTGGTTTAGGGTTCCTCGATTGGACAAGGGCAACTCGATTTCGAATTTGAATTCGAATTCAGTAAAAGGGTCAAGAACGAGAAGAGCGGAGGAGCGAAGGGGAAGCAGTTCGATGGTAGTGTCCTTCACCGACGGTGGGAGCGTCGTTGCTAGAGGAGACAACAAAGTGACCATTGTCGATTTCATTTCATGATTTTATTTTCTTCAAATTGGGGTAGGAAGGGAAAGGACCGAACGGAAGAAATGAGGGAAAAGGGAAATGACGCATACGTTATTTTCTCTGACCAACGAACATGTGTCGATTTTTTACTAACTCGTTCCCACGTATATATCTTAATGAAAACGAAAGACAAAAAAACAAAGGTATTTAAATCCATACACAACACAAACAAGAACCCGAACATAGGTATATTCACCAATGATGTCAAAATTGTGCATTTTCAAATATTAAAATTTATAATTTAATCCAACTTTTAAGTTTAACGTTAATTTTGGAATATCGATTGCCGCTATCGATTTTAGAAGTCGAATTTAAATGAAACAAACGACTTAGACATTTTTGATATATAACTATTTAGATTACTTATAAGTAGTACATTCAAATCTTAAGACTCAACATTTTTATAACTTGTCGGTTTCATTTTGCTTCCAAATTTAAATTACTTATAGTTTCAGAATTCTTAATTTCAAACCAAATTACATAGCTTAAGTTTATGTCTAGAATTTGGATTCATATCTTCAACCTAACAAATATTTCAAGCCTCTACCTTAAAATCTAGTTATAAACATTCATTCAAGCTTTAGATTTTGTTATTCTTCGTAAATTTAAACGCTGAATTTATCGAGTCGTTACATTCTTCCCCACTCAGCACTTTTCGTCCTCGAAAAGGAAAAGTCGCATCTAACTACACCTACATATATAACTACACAACATCCTTACTTAGTTTGAACCTTGTTGTAAAGAAATAGAAAAAACAGTTATGGAATTTTTAAGACTCAATATTTTTCTAACACTCGGATTTTACGGAAAATTTCGGCAGCACCTCCCCTGCATGGTTCGATCGGGAAATTTTTCCCGTACGCAAAACAACAAAACGCAAAATATACATCTCATCTATACGACGAGGCATCCCAAATGAGGGGAACCAAAACCAAAAAACAACCCAAAATGATATGTAATCCGAGATACATACCTTTTATTAGCATTTTAAAGCAATTTTACTTTCAATGTTAGCATTTTGCGCACAAGCGAGCTTCAAGAGCAAAGCAGGCCATCGCAACCTACTAAATATCTCAACAACAAATAAGAATCATGGACATATATAATATACATAACAATAGACAATATATATAACATAAGTTACAATAGCGTGTTAACAAAATGAAAGGAAACACATGTAAAATCTAATACTAACATTCAAATTCTTGTTTCATCTTATTAACATACAAAGTAATTGGATCTTCAAGTTATTTAGAGCTTAGTCTTATAAATTTTAAATTTTAAATTTAAATATTTTTATTATTATTATTTACATACACATCGCAGCAGCCTCTGGTGCGACCATAGAGCAGCAGCCTCAGCTGCTACAATGAGTGGCAGCCTAAGCTACAAAACTATACATATCAAGTTGTAGGCATAACTTCATTACAACAAGTGCAGTTTATCTTTACATTGCTTTACAATTATATAGCATCACCGAAAGTTAACCTGGAGAATGTCAAGTCCTTAGAAAAGGCCAACTAAGTGTCTACACAATGATCGTAACTAAAAACGACAAACAAATTATAAGTGCATGCATGAATTCTGCTACTGTTTTGTTTGATCAAACAAAGTTGGGATCCGCTCGACACGAAAGAGACAGTAATCTCTTTTCACTATTAATTGAGAGAATTTTTTTTCTTTTTTTTAAGTGCAGGTTTTTTTTTCAGCAGCCGCTGTTGTTGGCGGAGCAGTCTCACTACTGCTGCTGCGAGCAGCCTAATATTTTTCTTCCTTACCATAACTTCTTGTTGCTACACCTACTGATTGCAGCTTTACTTTAACCGGTCGACACATTAACTAAATTCCATAATAATTAAATAATAAACAACTAAGTGGGCACTTGAAAATAATGACAAATGGAAAAGCACTGGTTAGCCAAATTATTCATCTTGCATCCTATTAACTTATCCAGACTAGTCTGTTATGGCTCATCCTTCTATATCTCAATAGCATAAGCTGTTAACAAAAATAAAATAAAATATCAAGTACCCTATCATATTTGTTGTTATTTTCAAGCTGATCTCAACACATATAAGTGTGCAGGTTCCAGTTTTCCAAGATTCTATCACAACTAAACAACAAAACAATTAAGTGGGCATTTCTTTTCTTCTGTTGCATTTATTTGCAGATTATCATTACATATGTCATGTTTGTTTAGCTTCCTTTTCACATAGCATTTTAAGTTTCGAAAAATGTATTCTCTCAAAATACCTTAAGTTGGTGTTACTCTTGTTATCTTTATAAAATTCATCTGACTCCATAAGTTTTGATCATTAAATATTTCACATAACTCCCTATTCTTAAATTCAAATTCATATAAGGGACATCTTAAAATTTCATAACTACCTTTGAAAATATCTCATTAGCATTCCTATATATTTACAAAATTAAAACTTATAATTCTAATACATTTATTCAAAATCAAAATTATATTTTATATCTCATTGAATTAAAATTTCAAATTATTATATTCATAAATCTATGAAGTATTACTATGTTCCATAATCATTTTACAAGCCCTACTTGTATAAATTTTGTTAATATGGGTTTGTTTATATAAATTCACAACATATATCTATTTCAATTTTATTCTATAAAAAGTATATTTTTATTGAGGGTTTTCAATTTATTCTTAAGAAAATTTGCATATTATAGATTTTTTTTTCAATTCACCCAATTTACTTTTTGTAACCAAAGGTAGCAAGCTATATTTTAGTTTTTTTTTTCGATTCATAGATCTCCTTAATATAATGTTTATAAGTTCACAACATATAACCTTATTTATTGTTCGCTTATTCAGAAGTTAGTTCTTAAGTATCAATTCCGTGTCTGATCTGAAAATGTACGTATTAATCTCACATTCAAAATATGAAAATAAATATTGATGATGCTGCAGTCATCGCCAGGATCATTTTCAAGTGACTAGAGTGCGATTTTTCATCTATCTAGTACATCTAGGATTTCGTACATACGCTGGCCAGGCGTATATTTGAAATCTTGACATACTCGATAGTCCAATTTTGACATTCCATTAAACATTTGGTATACTTTTAAAAAATAAATCAAAGGTTTATACAAAGATTTAAATATATGTATATGCGACAAGATAATATATCTCAAACGTTTCTTATAATAAGATTTCAACTAGGGAAATTTATACCTCCCCCACTTATTTGTTTGCCATATTATGATTACAATCGCTATTTATATATAATATCTTAATGGCAAATTATATATCATATGATATTTTTCTTTCAGCCTTTAGTCTTCTACACACATTGTTTTCACAGCTTAAGTTTATTGTTTGCTTTCTTACACATGAAATCCCATTATACATATAAATACTTTTACACAAGCTACTACAACAAGTTCTATATTTACATAAAATGATTTTAGTTTCAGGAGTTAGATTACTACTTACATATACATTTTCTCAAAATCAAATTTAGCTTCAAGAACATGCTTTAAGTATCAAGTTACCTTTTTAACACATATACACAAATCAAATTAATATTCGTACTTTGAACTCATTTTACTCTTACTTATTAAGTTTATTATCTTCTAGTTATTCATTTTCCAACACTTTAGTCTTACAGATTCCGTTCACATACCATTTTCTATAATTCATGAGTTCACAACATTTAAATCAATGAAACTTCCTTTAATATAAGATTGTAATTTGTCTTGACTCCTATTGGATTTACACTTCAATTTTTTTTTTATACTTACTCGTTTATTCGAGCTTTATTTTATATCCTCATGTCTACGTTAATCCAATTCGAGCTAAGTTCGAACATAGGCTAGAAGCTGAAGTATTGATCGAATCAAATCAATAGAATTTACCGGGCATATGTCAAATAAATTGTAGATTCAGGTTCTAGAAAGCTTCAAATCCATATTTTTCCTAAGCAAGGACCAGACACGATCGAGACTTGGATACGAAAAAAAACTTAACTTAGGAAGGATCCAGCCGAGGGATGAGTTCAATGAAACAAGATTTAAACAAGGATATATTTATAAAACAAGGTTAAAATTTCAAATCATTTTTTTTAAATATAGAAAAATCCTTTAAAATCATTTAAAATACTTTTATTTTCAAAATACGTTCTCTCGGTTGTGATTCTAAGATAATCTCACTCATTCTAGAGTATTTCTACTCTATCTCTAATGAGTGTTCAACTTCGTAAGCTAAGCTTGTTCAACCTAAGCTCTGATACCACATTGTAACGACCTGGCATTTTGACCGCTCCAAATCGGTAACTAAACTGATTCGAACCATTCAAAACGACGGATTGTTATTGCTTAAGAAGTTGAAATATAAATCATCACAGAATCAAGTACCCAGAACACAGAATATCTCACAGCGGAAGTAAAATTTATACAATATTACAAAACTTTAACTTTACAGAATATCAGAGTATAGAATAAATATGGATACAACGGAAGGAATATAGAACCATACTAATATTTGGCAATAAGCCAAGATGAGTATAACTGCATGTGACATAGTAGATGGATGACTGGATCTCCAACAAAATTCAAGCTCTAATAGATAGATCGTCAAGCTGCAATACTCGATTTGACCGGGCATTTTGCAAGAAATAAAACAAACAAAATACTCGAGTCAGGACTAACAGTCTCATATAAGTGAATTAACTCAAATGAAGTGTCTATTGAAATGTACAATAACTTAAAGGATGTTTGGGATTTCCATCCTCTAAGGATCCACGAAACTAATATCTATATAATAGTACGCTATTATTGTAATGTCTATTCAGTAAAGTAAATATAATGAAAATAGCGTAAGCAGGATTACATTTTTACCCTTACACCATTTATAATACCGTAGTCTATACAGTACCGTAAACCCACCGTAACACGATGGCATCAGAGGGCACTCCATAGGTACGATACAAATCAAAATCGTAGAGGGCCCACTAAGTATAATATGACAAGGCACTCGAGGAATACCCAGGGTAGGATTCTACCAATTGCACTCCTGGACCGGTGGTAATGCATAGCAGCCACTACCGCCCACCTCGGAACACACTCCCATAATCAAAAAGAGCGCCCAAATCATCAACATAGTCAAAGAAATGGTATCAAAGAAATGCGTCTGATCAAAGGTGCTACCTCAATTAGTCACGGTATAGCTCCTGTTTTAGTCATTTCAATTATCACCCGAAGGTCAAGGCCATTTCGTTCTCGTTCTCCTTCTTCAACCCAGTACTCACCTCCAAGTCATTATGCTTCTTTCTGGATACGTCATCACGTACACAGTTGTTAAAGTGGTATCGGCACTGACAGAGAGTATGCCACTTACCGAAACTCCGGTCTCTTTAACAACCAAACGTTTACATTTTTCACACCAAGGCCATTAGCTTTGAAATTATATTTCGAGTACCGCAAATCAATTTATTTCTTGCATTGCCCCGAAAATCGCTTACTCAAAACAATTATCATTGGTTCGATTGAGATTTCAAAACCCATATTCACAATTATCCTTTAACAACCGTTTGGTTTTAAAGTTCTCACTTCCAAAATGTCATTAATACTTGAAATCCTTAATTCCAACCTTCTGAATTCACTAGACTAGATTGGACATAGATTCTGTTCGAAATTAGAAAATATATGTTCAAAATAGTTAAGTTTGAAAATAGCATATATATTAAGTTGAAAATGATGTATATACATATATGTGTAAATAGTCGGAAACTATTATAAATCCATATAGTTAAAGAAATCAAAATATTTTTAAGGAAAGATTTACAAAATCAAGTAATGCATAAAAATAGTTTTTGTTAAATTATAGTTTTATTCAATAATATTAGCCCAAATCCAATCTCAATCCATGTCTCTCCATTTCCTTTCCCATTTCTCATTTAAATAAATTTCCTTTTATTTGATTCAATTTCAATGCTTCATGATTAAACGATTTTCAAACTATCGCTTACCTTAGATTTCGTATATCCATTTCTCATAACACTTCCCAACAACTTTTAACGTTAGTTGAAAATCAAAAATGTGATTCGTCAATTCCATCTTTTTAATCAAATTTTATTCACCATGATTTGATAAACATATCCCTTTACACTTGAACACTTTTCATTTTGACTAAATTCTTCTTACATTCGCATGACGAAAGTTCATTTGACAATCATATGTCAAATTAAGTTCTAAAACATTTACAAGTCTTTGCAAATCTTTTTATATTAAATCATCAAATTTAAAATTTGTCCTGTTATTAAATTCATTATATGATCATAAAGTTATGTAGAATTTATTTAAACAAATATAACTTTACGTGTTAACTCGCATAATAGTCTTTAAAACCTATTTTCATACAAAATGGATTCCTTGTAGAATTCAAACAAAATTTTGAACGAAATTTCTTTAAAAATCTTCTTCACGCTATAAGAAAAAATTTAATTAAAGTTCTACTTACCAAATCGATAAAATATTTTATTTTATCGACCACGGTGTCCATATAAAATTTTCTATCCTATGGTCAAATGATACTGATATTTGTCATTTCAATTCGTTCCTTAAAATATTTGAATCTCGTGTATGTATCATTTCAACCCGCATCCCAAATCGATTCGAATATACAGGGGTTCGGGTATGTATCATTTCAACCCGTAATGTTTCTAATCTAAGGGGGAACTTGCATGATGAGAAAAATAAACATAACATGACAAACGTACATCCATATTGGGTCATATGATATAATAGTGTGTGTCTCACGTGCACAATCACGAAGCAAACAATTCTAGAGCAACTCACATTTCATTCAACATTTCAATCTTTAATTCACTTAATAAAAATATTAGTCTGTGAGTGAGTAGAAACTCACCTTTCGTGGTTATGAGCGGAGCCACTAAAACTCAGAACAACATGGATCTAACTAGAAGGCGACAAAAGAAATAAGAAGCAAATCAATCCCCACCCAGACCATGAAATCCACACCACCCTAACTCGACCTCGACTACGACAGCTCCTAATCAAAATTTCAAAAATATTAAATAGAATCCAATCGGGTTATGATTATATTCTCCCTTTTATAATATATTTATCCAAAAATGGGGTTAAGAATTATACCTAGGCTTAAAATAGAAGTAATCGGCAACTGTTTACCCTATATGAACTTGAAAACAAGGCTTGACCTTGCTAACTTAACAGTTTCAGCCTGTACTAACCCAAATAGCCTTTCAGGCATTTGTTCGAGAAACTGGGGTGCGCAATGCAGAGTTGGTGAGGTACCTTAATGGAAGGCAGCGCTCACAAGTTCAGGCCTTAGTTCCCGACCCATGCATGGTTGAAGCTCGGCTCGTGCATGCTGGAGCTTGAGCAGCAGTGCAGAGGTGCTCGGCCATAGGCTTCAGGTGGAGCAGCTCACGGTGAACTGACTTGCGCATGCTGGAAGAGGGGGCACGACCAAACGAGAAGGTGGAGCTCGGCCTAGTTGATGTGGTCAGCGTGCCTCGAGGTAAGCAACATATGCGGTTGCAGGGAAGGCTGCGATGGACAATAGATGGCTTCGATCGTAGTTGGATGGTGGCACGGAGGTGAGTGCGATGTAGGAAGCGCGATGGACGGAGGTGGTTTAGGGTTCCTCGATTGGACAAGGGCAACTCGATTTCGATTTCGAATTCAGCAAAAGGGTCAAGAATGAGAAGAGCGGAGGAGCGAAGGGGAAGCAGTTCGATGGTAGTGACCTTTACCGACGGTGGGAGCGTCGTTGCCAGAGGAGACAATAAAGTGGCCATTGCCGATTTCATTTCGTGATTTTATTTTCTTCAAATTGGGGTAGGAAGGGAAAGGACCGAATGGAAGAAATGTGAGAAAAGGGAAATGACGCGTGGGTTATTTTCTCTGACCACCGAACATGTGTCGATTTTTTTCTAATTCGTTCGCACGTATATATCTTAATGAAAACGAAAGACAAAAAAAACAAAGGTATTTAAATCCATACACAACACAAACAAGGACCCGAACATAGGTATATTCACCAATGATGTCAAAATTGTGCATTTTCAAATATTAAAATTTATAATTTAATCCAACTTTTAAGTTTAACGTTAATTTCGGCATATCGATTGCCGTTATTGATTGTAGAAGTCGAATTTAAATGAAACAAACGACTTAGACATTTTTGATATATAACTATTTAGATTACTTATAAGTAGTATATTCAAATCTTAAGACTCAACATTTTTATAACTTGTCGGTTTCATTTTGCTTCCAAATTTAAATTACTTATAGTTTCAGAATTCTTAATTTCAAACCAAATTACATATCTTAAATTTATGTCTAGAATTTGGATTCATATCTTCAACCTAACAAACATTTCAAGCCTCTACCTTAAACTCTAGTTATAAACATTCATTCAAGCTTAAATTTTGTTATTCTTCGTAAATTTAAACGCTGAATTTATCGAGTCGTTACATTATATATCGATGGACATCAGTCGCATGGCGTGAATTGTCAGTGTGGCATACTGAGATGCAAGAGATCAAGGTTTTTGTTGAAAGCCAAAGTCTTGTGGTTGATGATTAAAACACGGCTTTAAATAGCATAGCTTTGTGCATAGCATTAATTCGCGAGCCTCACACGTCGGTATGAGTCAAAAACGGGATCGATCCGTTGGGAGTGCACGGCGTTTCCTTCTAGCTATGGGTGGTTTCATGGTATGGAGCCAAAACATTTATATTTTTTTTTACCTATGTGGATGATGGATAGCGAGGCGCCTTGGATATATCAATCACTACGGAGCCGATGGATAGGTCTGATAGGACCGGGAAATGTGTGTTTAGGAATAACTAATTCTCAAACGTTAGGGAGGACCGGCCCAACCGCATCCAAGGGTTGCCCAGAGTGTGTAGTCCTAAGGCATTTGCTAGAGTGTCTCTAATCGATGAGGAGCCATCGCTGGCCTCAGCTCAATCCAGGCTTTCCCGTAAGGGAGAGTTTGAGTCGTTTCAACAATTGTATAAAATGAAACAATGTTTTTTTTTGTATGTCACGCATGAAAAAAAAATTACTTGTTGTATGGCCCATGTCAACTAGTACTAGCCGTGCATGTATCTATGCATACGTTGTACCTTGCCTGTTATAACATTACTTGTTTGTTCATTTAATATTTTTGTGACTGCAATATTTAACACGCATGTTGTTGCCTTGCTTCCACTCGTTACTTTGTTGCTTTGTTTCACCCGAGGCCATGTGTTAATATCTGTTTTGTATCTCTTATTGTTCCTATACCATATTGGGTTGTTCTATTTAGCCTCTTGACACATATTTAATGTTATGATCTATATGAAAGTTTAAAAATGAAATTATTGCAAAAAAATAGTTTTAATGTAGTTAATTTACTTGAATACAACCAGACTTGAGTTTTTGTTTGCTCGGGTCGGGGTCAGTCCTGAGTAAATTATAACTTAAGTTCGAAGTTGACGATGACGAAAGATTCGTGAAGACACACGTATGCGTGCAAGCCCAATTTAAAGTGTAAAGATTTATTTTAAAATTCATGTATATATTTTTATTCCGCTATGCAAAATGTTTTGTAAAACTCTGATATTTGTTTAATTACCGACTTGGAGCGGTTGAAATTGCAGGTCGTTACCGTTGGTATCAGATCTTTGCTTTATATAAAGCTTAGCTTATGGAGTTTAATAAGAATCATTCATTAGAAATTACACTAGAGAGAGCGTAATTTGATATATAAATGGTTTTGAAACTAATATTTTGAAAGAGTAGTGCAGCGGAAGCATTTTGAAATTAATAAATTCTGAAACAAATTTATTTTGAATTTGGTAAATTATTTTGAAATATACCATTTTGTCTTATATATTTGGAGATAGTGTATTCTTATAAAAATAATTTTGAGTATTTATTCGACGTCAAGGTTGGACAATTAAGTATGTAAGATTTTGAATAGGGTCCGTTTTTCACAGGTTCCTATTAAGTCTCAAAATTAGGTTCGCATCCAGTCCAACTTTTCATGTAAATTTAGTCCCTATTTTTTGAAAGTACAGTAATATATATATATATATATCACTAAAATTTGTATTTAAATCAAACATGTACTCACCCAAAAAATCAGCTCGTAAAAAAATCAAAATCAAAAAATACAATAAAACAATGAAAAATGCAGTAATTTGCATCAAATGATGCACATATTTGCAATACTTGCATTCATCTGTTCAAGTATTTTCAAATGTTGAATGTGCGTTTGTTTTTTTTGCATACATGTATGCAAGGTGAACATATTCTTACATACAAGTGTGCAACAATCTTCAGGCAAAATTTTCACTTCATAATTTTACATGCAATACTTGCATACATGTGTGCAAGTATGTCAAATAGTTGCATACATGTATGCAAGTTTTTTTTAATTTCTGTGAACTTCTGCTAATATTTCCAAATTTTAGATTTTTTTTTTTACATTACAGCGCATTTTTTTTCAAAAAAATAAAAAAGGCGAAATAAAAAAAAGGGACAAAGTTTCCCATTCGTTTCCGCCCCTTCTTTTTTAGCTGCCGCCCAATTTTTTTTTGTCCCTTCCAACTTCCAGTGCCTTCCACTTCGCCTTTTCCGTTTTTGCACAAAAATAACGGTCTCTTGCATTAAAAATAATTCTAAAATATGGAAATATTCCCCTCAATCCACACAAATCAAAAAAAAAGTTGCATACATGTATGCAACTATTACTAATAGTTGCATACATGAATGCAACTATTTAAATACACATGCAAAAAAAAATCCGCATGCCTGCTGAATAGTTGCATATAAGTATGCAGTTATTCAGAATAGCTGCATACTTGTATGCAGTAATGCGTCAAAAGACCAAGGGCATGGCAATATGTATATACATGTATGCAAATATTTGAAATATGTGTATGTTTTCATGCATTTTCCGCTCTTTTGTGTATTTTTTGATTTTGATACGTTTATCGATTGTTTTTCCACCTGATTTTTTTGGTGTGAACGTGTTTTATTTAATAATGAATTTTCGTGATTTTTTTTTTATATTTTTTTATATTATTTTATATGTTTTTAAAAATAGGGACCAAATTTACATGAAAAGTTAGACCGGATGTGAGCCTAATTAAGTTTCATTTTAGGGATGTGTGCCTAATTTTCACTTTTGAATATATGCCTAGCTAACGTATATACAAAGTCTTGTCTATACTAGATAGATATGGAATCACACTCTAGTTGCTTGGAGATGATTCTGGTGATTGTCGCGACATCACCAGTATTTATTTTCGAATTTCAAAAGTGGGATGACTATATGATTCCGATTGAAATGTCGAGAAATACTTTGACTAATTATTTTGATAAATATTCGAAAATGATTTCGATAAATTTTAATGAAAATGCTTTTGTAAAATTAACGTGAACTTGGGTAAATGATCCAAATTTAAATAAAGTTATGTTAATGTAAAATATAAGTAAAATTTACAAAGGAATGTTTTAAAGTTAAATTATAAAGCGAATAGTGGATGATGACATTGAAAAAAATTGTGAATTTTAAAAACTTATAACGATGAGTGAATGTTAGAATTAAATTGAAAATTTGAAAAGAAAGTAACTTGAATAAACTTAAGAAAAGGAAATGAGCTTTAAATTTTACAATGAAAAATGTGAATATTTTGAAATTTGAACTAAAGTGAATTAATTAAAGAAAGTTGCATCGTTTACCCCTTGGCTTTGAGAATAGATAGTTCCTTTGTTCATTTTGATTCATTCACCTTGCTTTAGTAGTAGTTGTTTGACCTTCCCACCCTTGTTTTATTCATGTTTGAGCTTTCATTACTACAGAATTCATGTACTTGTACCTTTTTGTTTACCGTGCATTAGAAAAAGTCTAAAATAAAGTTGGATTAATGATATAGTTTGGATTTGAAACTAACATTTGAACGTTGAATTATGACAACAATTGACAAGTGAATTTTCGAAGCATTTTTTTGTACTATGTTAATGGAAGTATTGAAAATGAGATGTAAGGGATAATTAAAATGGATTGAAACAGATTTTTTATTTGTTTTGAAATATATTGAATCCAAGTTACATGACATGTGTTAGAAATATTTTGGCGAGGAAACATTTTGAGAAGGTTATTTCATTCAAATTCAAATGTATGAATTATATGCTAATTTAGGAAGCTTTTGAAAGAGTTTATCTTTTTTGAATAATGTCCAATTTGAGAAATGATTATTGAAATCATATTATTAAATCAAAGCTGAATTAGCATTGGAATTTTGCATAAATCAGTTCGGACTGGATTATCTCTTGAAGTTAGTATTTTTCTTTCCAAAACTATAAAATTAGTTTATTTACTTCATTTAAACTGCTTTGAATATAAACTTCGCTACCTTATCCAACTATTCTATAGCAAACCTATTTAGTTTATTTAAACTATTTTATACTAAAACCTATTATTCTATTCAAACCTATTTTTATGTCAATCATATTATTTTCTTTAAACTATTTTATATAAAAAAACTTATTTACTCTAGTTGAACCTATTTTATATCAAGCTTATTATCTTACTTAAACTATTTTGAATTTAACTTAACTATTTTATAGATAAATATATATCTCCGATGCCAGCAATTTATGTCTGAAATGATCGAATGTAAAGATTCAGTTTAATAGTGATATCTGTGACATGTAATCTAAATTGAATTTGAAGTTTCAATGGTGAATTGATTTGTAAATATGAAATTGAAATGATATCGAATAGTTGATTCGATTAAGAAATCAAATTGAATTTGGTATTGAAATGGAATTTCGAGAATTTTCGATTTTTGGACACTTGATACGAAAGTTTTAGAAACTTATATATATGAAAATTTAATATAAGAATACACTGAATTCGAAATTATTGATTTGGAAGGTAATTGAAATGAAATGATATCTTGTATATAATGGAATTTGTTCAAGAATGACACGTTGAAATATGTTTTAAGAAATCTTATACAAATGAAATTTTATATATGTCCTATATACGCGAAGTGAAATGAATATTATATATAGTATTATATGATTTCGAACCAAAGATACAGGAAGTACCTTCCATTGAAAATCGAGGTCCTACTCGCTAGAAACTCTTATTGATATTTCTTTGATTGTGGTTGTCCGAACGTAATACTCATGAGTGTTTCTGTGACGGCCCGCCCCGCACCAACCGACATTTACTCCAAAGGTGCGTTGTACACATATCCAGTTAGCACGGAACGGGTCGCCAGAAGGAAAAGGAAGAAGGAAATGAACATACAAGGAACCTGTAGGATGTCTCACAGCGCATAAGACAAAATATAATAATAACATACTTGACATAAAACAGGAGAGACAGTGCATAAGCTGAAAATCAGAACTAAACATCATAGCAGCGGAAATCCAAAAGTACAGCTTATTACAACTTTCAAACTGTCTCAAAGCAAAAGTAAGGTAAATGAGGTACACTACTAATGCCCAAGTAGTGACCACCAACGACACAGGGAGAATGTGTATATATATATATATCATACGTGGAAGCCTCCTGCCCGCCTCTGAATCAGCTACTCGCGCACCACCAGCTAACCTGTCTCTAGTCTGCTCGTGTGAGCACCCAGAGTAATAAGAGGAGACATAAAACTCTGGGTCAGACAAAAAGCCTGGTATGAGCGATAAGCATCTAAAGTGAACAATAACAGGTAGACTAAAACATACCTGAACCTGGACCTGCAACCAAAGAGTTAGCACTACATACTGTACAACACTCTAAGGTATCATATCAACCAATATAAGGATACGGAGGTGGGGGAGGTGTGCATGTCATAATGATGGCAAACAATCAAACATAGCATCCATCCTCACATCTCTCACTCAGCGCATAAAGCATACGATATTCACCACTTCGATCACCCAACATACCTTGCTACGATCACTTTTCCCCATGAAGTCATAAATGGCTTCACAGCACTGATAACGTAGCCACAAATCCTTCGCTATGTCCACTTTGCCCCATGGAGTTCCAAGAACCCCACTGCACTAGCTCATAGCCTTACTAATCCTTACTATGTCCACTTGCCCCATGGAGTTATTCACTCCATCTGCGCTGGCTCATAGTCTTACTACGCATCACCTTGCCCCTCAGGTCATAATGACCCTACTGCACTGATAACGTATTCTTGCTACCATCACTTTGCCCCTCAGGTCATAATGACCCTACTGCACTGATAAGTAGCCCATCATTCATTCTTAGTGGTGAATCGAAGTTATGAACGTCGACAACTCCTTAGCACACGTCCCGCAGCAAAATCCAACCATGAAGTGAACTCATTGGTTCCCAACTGGTTCCGGGATCCTGAGCTCTAACTTCCATTTGGACTACCTTTGCATCTCGGGTTATTGGTCGTCACCAGATTGGATCGGATCGGGTCGCCTTCAGCATTCTTCATTGGATCGGGTCGCGCCTCCTACGTCGGATCGGGTCGTGGTCCTCCAGGTGATCAGGTCGCACTCCCCATCGTCTCGTGAATCCAGTCTCCATCGAATCGGGTCTCCACTTCTGGTCGGATCGTGAATACCCCATACGGATCGGATCGCGCTCCTCCATCGTCTCGTTGTGCATCGGATCGTGGATGCTGCTTCCTCTAGTCGGATCGTGATATGAAGCACGAGTGGATCGGATCGGGTCGTAATGCCCATTGGCGATCCGGGTCGAAGTACTTCAATTTGGGCACGGCGTTGCATCGATTCGTCTCGTGGGCCTTGCGCAGATGGTTCGGTTCGGAGGAGATGACTCGACTCGTGGTGATGTTCCACGATCCCATAGGGCGATCCGATCGTCCCTCAACCCCCTATGCGATCCGAACCCCTGCACCTTGTCCAGCGAGCTGTTTACGCCCCTCGACGGCGTTTTTGACCATTCCAACTATTCTAAACAGTCACATAGCATTTCATACGGTCATAGCAACATGCATAATCAACCACAAACATCAAAACATCAACATGGTAGGTCAAAATGGATCAAACATACCCAAAACCCCATATTTTCCCCCTAAGCATGTTTAGGTGAAACCAATGATATGATTAGCAAAACTTAACCAAATGGAACCAAATTTCTAACAGAGGTTTAAAATATCATTCCGAATTTTATAAACATTTTTCCAGAATTTTATCATGTTTAAATTCGCTAATTAACACTAATCACCCCTAATTAGCCATAATTAGTGCAAAACTATGCAAATCACTCACCTTAGCCACAAAATAAACTAAGATCCGAAATAATTCTCTGATTTGATGTGAATCTCAATGCCAAATAGCAGCTCCTTTGTTGCTTTGGTGAAGATCTTTCTTGATTAGGGGTTGCTAAGCCAAATCCTTAACCAAAAGATGATTTGGAGGTGATTTAGAGGTTGGAGGCCATTTTTAGGGATCCTTGGTGATAAGTGGAGGCTAGAAAACTGAAATGGAATGATTCTCCATCTCATTTCAGCCCTCCCATAACCCTAATCCCGAAATGGGTTATGGGCCTACTCACTAATCACTCGATTTGGTCCGGTTAAGCAGTTTTCACCCTCCAAACCTTGTTTCAGCCATATCTCCCAAACGGTAAGTCCGTTTGGCCATTATGACCACTCTACGGAAAGAGAAACTATCAAATGAATCAAATGGAAGTGGTTTCAGGTCAAAATTCCTTTCCAATCAAAAGTTATGGCCAAAACAGTACCAACTAGGGGCAAAATGGTCATTTAAAAATCGACAAAAATCATGAACATGGGAAATGACTCTAATAGATGTTTCCCAAAGTTACATGACCATACAACTTCATACGGGAAAGAAATAAATATTCTACAATCCTATGATGTGTAGAATACGGGTCGTTACACTCTTCCCCCCTTAAGAAATTTCGCCCCCGAAATTCCCTAATCCAAACACACACAATGGTCCCGCATGCCTATCAACCATAAAACAACCATCAAACATACAAAACAAGTGAAATAAGTCTATCCTAGCATGCGGAATAACTAAATCGCAAAGTAAATCTTACCAGGCAAAGAGTTCTGGGTGTGTCTTCCTAATGCTCTCTTCTTTCTCCCAAGTACAATCATTCTCGTCCTCGCCCCACTGAACCTTGACTAGCTTCACCGACTTCCTTCGAAGTTGCTTCATATCGTGCCCCACAATACGAATCGGCTTGCGGTTCCCAACAGCCTCAGGTTCTACCTCGAAGTCCTCTAACTGATCAGGTGAAATAGCCCTATCTGAGTCGTGAACGAACTTCCTTAGTTGGGAAACATGAAACACGTTGTGAACTCCTGCCATTTTCTCTGGTAAGCCAACTCTATATGCCAAATTCCCGACTAGTTCAAGAACAGGGAATGGGCCAACAAATCTTGGTGCTAATTTGCCTCTCCTACCAAATCGTATCACGCTCTTCAACGGAGAGATCTTGACAAACACCAAGTCACCACCGGAGAATTTCAAATCTCTTCTCCTCTTATCAGCATAACTCTTCTGCCTATCTTGGGCAGCTTTCATTCGTTGATGAATGATCTTAATCTTATCTGAAGTTTCTCTCACCACATCTGGTCCAAGCACAAACTTCTCGCCGGTCTCTATCCAACATGATGGTGAGTTGCACGGTCTTCCGTACAAAGCTTCATATGGAGCCATACCGATACTGGATTGGTGGCTATTATTATATGCAAACTCCACTAGATGCAAATGATCATCCCATGATCCACCAAAATCCAATATACACGCTCTCAAGAGATCTTCCAATATACGATTCACCCTCTCCGTCTGACCGTCGGTCTGAGGGTGATATGCGGTACTGAGATGTAGTCCTGACCCTAGAGCCTCTTGTAAGCTCTTCCAAAACCCACTAGTGAACAACGGGTCTCGGTCACTCACAATGCTTTTGGGTACTCCATGAAATCTCACTACCCACTTCATATACAATTCTGCTAACTTGGCTACCGTTCTGGTCGATTTGACTGGTATAAATCTTGCGCTCTTAGTCAATCGATCCACAATTACCCAAATGCTATCATATCCCGATCTAGTCCTTGGTAAACCATCGATGAAATCCATCGAGACTTGCTCCCATTTCCATTCGGGAATTTCTAATGGTTGCAACAACCCACTAGGCTTCTTTTGCTCGGCTTTAACTAGCTGACAATTCATGCATTTGGATATAAACTTCCCAACGTCTCTTTTCATCCCTTCCCAGTAGTAAGTCTGTCTCATGTCTCGATACATCTTATTACCACCAGGATGTATAGTCAGTTTTGAGTGATGACGTTCTCTAAGCACTTCATCCCTCAAACCATTTACGTTGGGCACAACTAGTCTCCCATTCTTCCGAAGCCATCCATCTCGATCAAGCCCATACACATTCATCTCCTCATCGATACCCATCTCTAACTTGGAGATGATTTCCAATAGGTTAGGATCGTCCCTCTGATTAGAACCAATCCGCTCTATCAAAGTGGGTCTGATCGTCAAACTAGCTAGCATAACCGGATCCAATTCGCACTTTGGTCTGAAATCAAACCCCGCGATATACTCCAGTTGCTTCCATTCAAGAAACATTGCCCCTAAGCTGGCATGTCTCCTACTCAAGGCATCGGCTACCGCGTTACCCTTCCCAGGTGTGTATGCGATATCAAAATCATACGAAGCCAAGAACTCTAACCATCTCTGCTGACGGAGATTCAGATCTTTCTGAGAGAAGAGATACTTTAACGATTTATGATCGGTAAACAACTCAAATCTTTCTCCCAAGAGATAGTGTCTCCACATCTTCAGCGCAAATACAATCGCTGCCAATTCCAAATCATGGGTAGGATACTTCTTCTCATGCGGCTTTAGCTGACGACTAGCATAAGCTACAACCCTACCTCCTTGCATCAATACAGCACCCAGTCCGGTACCACAAGCATCCGTGTATACCGTCATCTCTTCATTCCCCTTAGGAATGATTAGCACTGGCGCACGCGTCAACCTCTCCTTTAGACTTTTGACGGCATCCTCACACACTCCGTCCCAGACGAAGGACTGATTCTTCTTAGTCAACTGAGTCAACGGTGCTGCTATCTTGGAGAAGTCCTGGATAAACTTACGATAATATCCGGCTAATCCCAAGAAACTTCTTACATCTGTAGCATTCTTGGGCGTAGGCCAATCTTGTACCGTAGCCACCTTCGCAGGGTCCACGGCAATACCACACTCTGAAACAACATGACCCAAGAATCTTACTTCCCTTCTCCAAAAATGACACTTAGAGAATTTCGCTTTCAATTGGTGTTTCCTCAACACCTCCATCACTATCCTTAAGTGCCCCTTGTGTTCCTCCTCTGTCCTTGAATAAACAAGGATATCATCCACGAACACAAGAACAAACTTATTCAACTGATCTCTGAATACTCGATTCATAAGATCCACAAAGTAGGCTGGTGCATTGGTCAACCCAAACGGCATGACCAACCACTCATAAAATCCAGACGGCGTCCTAAATGCTGTTTTCGGAACACTCTCATCCTCCACTCTTAGCTGATGAAATCCTGTCGCGAGGTCCAACTGGGAGAACACTCTTGCTCCTTCCAGCTGATCAAACAAATCATCTATCCGCGGTAGAGGATACTTATTCTTCCTCGTCACCTTATTCAACTCGTGATAGTCCACACACAAACGAAGGGAACCATCTGCCTTAGTGGAAAACACAACTGGTGCTCCCCACTCGGAGACACTCCTTCTAATCAATACCTTCTTCAAAAGATTGCTAACTTGCATCCCGAGCTCTCGCTGCTCTCTTGGTGCCATACGACGAAGTGGCATCACTATAGGTCTGGCATCTTTCACTAAATCAATACGGAACTCAATCTCTCGGTGTGGTGGAAGCCCGGTCACCTCCTCGAAGACATCCGGATACTGGCCAACCACGGGCACATCTGACAACTCATCCTGCGGGATGTCGAGGGAATTTACAAAACTAGCCATAACCCCATCACTAGGTAGACTACCAAACACTACCCTCCGCCCATCATCCGCCCTCACTGTCACCAAAAAGCCCTCACAGTCTACCACCACCCCGTATCTTTGGAGCCAATCGACTCCCAATATAATGCCATACCCAGTAAAGCCCAAAACAAAGCAATCACATACAAACATACATCCATGACTCGATAAGACCAAATTCCTGCAAATCATACCAAGGCTAGTCGAACCACCAATCGGGTTCGTCACAACCAATGGTCTATCGACTATCTCGGGTTCCAGTCCCAACCTATCTACCAGGTCACTAGATATGAAGGAACGGGAAGCCCCAGTATCAAACAAAACTCGAACTGGTATATCATAAATAGAAAGCATACCTTGAATAACAACATTCTTTCCTTTCTCTGCCGCAGTTAGGGCATTCGACGAAGAAGGAATAGCATCAAGAGCATATGCTTTCACAATCTGCTTCTCCTTAAGAGGTTGCGGACACTTATCTTTCTGATGTCCCACTTGACCACAGTTGTAGCACTTCCTTTCCGCTAGCTTGGCCCGACATTCCTTAGCATAATGGCCTTTCTTTCCACAGCTGAAGCACTCAACATCCTTCTTGCTCTTTTTCTGGCCACCCTTAGATTGGTCTTGCTTCCTCTTATTCTGAGAGCTATTCTTGCCTCCACCGCCTGCTTGCGGCTTTGGCCCTTCTGCAGATGCAGCCTCGGTCTTTGACTTAGGGTAAAGGCTCTCTGATCTCAAAGCTTTCCCCACGATCGATTCAAAAATCTCATCGATGTGGTTGATAAGCCTTTCCCGCAAGTACCCATCCAGACCAGTAATGAACTTCTCATTCTTCTTCTCAGGAGTATCGATAAGAGACAGTCCATACTTCGACAAAGTGTCGAACTCAGCAATATAATCAGAAACTGCCCTACCACCCTGCTTGAGTTCCAAGAACCTCTTGAACAACACCGACTTCTGGGCAGCTGGAATAAACTTCTCGCTAAAGCGAGCCTTGAACTGAACCCACGTAACCTGGTCCTCTGAAGTAGTTGTTCTGATAGCATTCCACTAATTCATCGCTCGCCCTTGCAACCGACGAGACGCTAGCCTTCTCTTCATCACATCCTCAAGACCCAAGTCATCGAAGATTCGATCGCAGCTATCCATCCAATCTTGAACATCTGTGGCCGACTCCGTTCCGTGGAACGGCTTCCCACCAAGATTAGTGTAATCCTTGCACAACTTGACGAAATCGACCCTAGGCGCCTGCACTACTGGGCCAACACCAGCTCCGGGATTGGGAACTGCCCCTTGCACTTCTCTAAGCATGTCTCTCATGAGGTTGGTAAACATCGCCCTCATGTCAGCGGCATTCCCATTATTGGCCCCTCTACCGGTACCTCTAACATGTCGGCTCATCGTCGATCTGAAAAAGGAAAACGATCAACGACCCCATAGTGGTACTAGTGCAGTGCAACTTCATTCTTATACTACTAATAGTATATATATACATAGCTTTTGAAAACCAAAGTAATCACAAATACGCGCTCTCATATACGTACTAACTCTCCCTAATGTCTTTCCCTAGGTTAACTACGCAACCTAGAGCTCTGATACCAAGTGTGACGGCCCGCCCCGCACCAACCGACATTTACTCCAAAGGTGCGCTGTACACATATCCAGTTAGCACGGAACGGGTCGCCAGAAGGAAAAGGAAGAAGGAAATGAACATACAAGGAACCTGTAGGATGTCTCACAGCGCATAAGACAAAATATAATAATAACATACTTGACATAAAACAGGAGAGACAGTGCATAAGCTGAAAATCAGAACTGAACATCATAGCAGCGGAAATCCAAAAGTACAGCTTATTACAACTTTCAAACTGTCTCAAATCAAAAGTAAGGTAAATGAGGTACACTACTAATGCCCAAGTAGTGACCACCAACGACACAGGGAGAATGTGTATATATATATCATACGTGGAAGCCTCCTGTCCGCCTCTGAATCAGCTACTCGCGCACCACCAGCTAACCTGTCTCTAGTCTGCTCGTGCGAGCACCCAGAGTAATAAGAGGAGACATAAAACTCTGGGTCAGACATAAAGCCTGGTATGAGCGATAAGCATCTAAAGTGAACAATAACAGGTAGACTAAAACATACCTGAACCTGGACCTGCAACCAAAGAGTTAGCACTACATACTGTACAACACTCTAAGGTATCATATCAATCAATATAAGGATACGGAGGTGGGGGAGGTGTGCATGTCATAATGATGGCAAACAATCAAACATAGCATCCATCCTCACATCTCTCACTCAGCGCATAAAGCATACGATATTCACCACTTCGATCACCCAACATACCTTGCTACGATCACTTTACCCCATGAAGTCATAAATGGCTTCACTGCACTGATAATGTAGACACAAATCCTTCGCTATGTCCACTTTGCCCCATGGAGTTCCAAGAACCCCACTGCACTAGCTCATAGCCTTACTAATCCTTACTATGTCCACTTGCCCCATGGAGTTATTCACCCCATCTGCGCTGGCTCATAGTCTTACTACGCATCACCTTGCCCCTCAGGTCATAATGACCCTACTGCACTGATAACGTAGTCTTGCTACCATCACTTTGCCCCTCAGGTCATAATGACCCTACTACACTGATAAGTAGCCCATCATTCATTCTTAGTGGTGAATCGAAGTTATGAACGTCGACAACTCCTTAGCAAACGTCCCGCAGCAAAGTCCAACCATGAAGTGAACTCATTGGTTCCCAACTGGTTCCGGGATCCTGAGCTCTAACTTCCATTTGGACTACCTTTGCATCTCGGGTTATTGGTCGTCACCAGATTGGATTGGATCGGGTCGCCTTCAGCATTCTTCATTGGATCGGGTCGCGCCTCCTACGTCGGATCGGGTCGTGGTCCTCCAGGTGATCAGGTCGCACTCCCCATCGTCTCGTGAATCCAGTCTCCATCGAATCGGGTCTCCACTTCTGGTCGGATCGTGAATACCCCATACGGATCAGATCGCGCTCCTCCATCGTCTCGTTGTGCATCGGATCGTGGATGCTGCATTCCTCTAGTTGGATCGTGATATGAAGCACGAGTGGATCGGATCGGGTCGTAATGCCCATTGGCGATCCGGGTCGAAGTACTTCAATTTGGGCATGGCGTTGCATCGATTCGTCTCGTGGGCCTTGCGCAGATGGTTCGGTTCGGAGGAGATGACTCGACTCGTGGTGATGTCCCACGATCCCATAGGGCGATCCGATCGTCCCTCAACCCCCTATGCGATCCGAACCCCTGCACCTTATCCAGCGAGCTGTTTACGCCCCTCGACGGCGTTTTCGACCATTCCAACTATTCTACACAGTCACATAGCATTTCATACGGTCATAGCAACATGCATAATCAACCACAAACATCAAAACATCAACATGGTAGGTCAAAATGGATCAAACATACCCAAAACCCCATATTTTCCCCCTAAGCATGTTTAGGTGAAACCAATGATATGATTAGCAAAACTTAACCAAATGGAACCAAATTTCTAACAGAGGTTTAAAATATCATTCCGAATTTTATAAACATTTTTCCAGAATTTTATCATGTTTAAATTCACTAATTAACACTAATCACCCCTAATTAGTCATAATTAGTGCAAAACTATGCAAATCACTCACCTTAGCCACAAAATAAACTAAGATCCGAAATAATTCTCTGATTTGATGTGAATCTCAATGCCAAACAGCAGCTCCTTTGTTGCTTTGGTGAAGATCTTCCTTGATTAGGGGTTGCTAAGCCAAATCCTTAACCAAAAGATGATTTGGAGGTGATTTAGAGGTTGGAGGCCATTTTTAGGGATCCTTGGTGATAAGTGGAGGCTAGAAAACTGAAATGGAATGATTCTCCATCTCATTTCAGCCCTCCCATAACCCTAATCCCGAAATGGGTAATGGGCCTACTCACTAATCACCCGATTTGGCCCGGTTAAGCAGTTTTCACCCTCCAAACCTTGTTTCAGCCATATCTCCCAAACGGTAAGTCCGTTTGGCCATTATGACCACTCTACGGAAAGAGAAACTATCAAATGAATCAAATGGAAGTGGTCTCAGGTCAAAATTCTTTTCCAATCAAAAGTTATGGCCAAAACAGTACCAACTAGGGGCAAAATGGTCATTTAAAAATCGATAAAAATCATGAACATGGGAAATGACTCTAATAGATGTTTCCCAAAGTTACATGACCATACAACTTCATACGGGAAAGAAATAAATATTCTACAATCCTATGATGTGTAGAATACGGGTCGTTACAGTTTCCTTTGAACTCGGTTGCGTAGCGAAATTGGCAGGGTTGCGAAGGCCTATGGCGATGGATGTTTCCCGGGGGAACCAGGCATAACCATTGTGTCTGCTGCGATCTATGGTCGTTTTACGATGGCGAAATTCGCAGGCCTACGAAGGCCTACGGGTACGGATGTTTCCTAAGGGATCCAGGCGTAACCATTGTGTATCTATGGTCCACAAGGCGTAATTCGTAGGGAAGTGATTTCCTAAGGTCTACGGGTGATAAAGATGTAACCACCAGTGTTACTAGATGTAGACTGTGATCCATGCGATTGTTTTGAGGTGTTATGGCGAAATACGTAAGGCAATGATTACCTAGCAACCTATGGCTGTGGCATTTTGTCCTCTTGACCTGGTGATAGAGCGACCTTAGGGGCTACATTTCATGATGATCTCAGGTTATTCTATTATATTTCTATTGATTCATGTCCTTGATTGTTCATGACGAAATTCGCAGAGAAGGGATTTTCTACGGGTACGGATGCTTCCTGGGGGACCCAGGCATAACCATTGTGTATCTGCGATTCATGAATAAGTTTCATCGGTTGGTTTATTGGATGATACTTCTTTTTTCTATTTCAATGTTTTTTAAGTATTTCCACTAGATGTTGAAACGTGTTTACTTAGTACTTCGAGATTTCTAGTTTTGCGCTTGATCAACGCATTACCAGATTCTTGAAGAACAATGATAAACTTGTGGAAATATCGAGTTATCAGAAACTATTTTTGATATAAGATATTTTATATATATAGAAGAATTTTTCTTCAAAGAATTTTCTTACAAAATTTAAAATTTGTATATAAATCGAAGACACTTGAATCAAATACAATTGGAATAACTAAACAAATTAATGAACTACAATGTGTCAATATGCGAAAACCATTTTATTTGCATAATAGTTTTAATTTAGTTTTGAATACATGATTTTGATTTCATATAGAATTGTTCGCTTGATTCTCGACGATGAACACTGATGTGAGTTTTTGATAAGAATCTGAAGTTCTCTATCATAGTTTATTACTATGCAAGGAGACTGGAAGTTTCTAATCAAGAAGTCAAATCAAAAGTCCACATTAGAATGATCGGGTTACCAATACTAATTGAAAGCAAAATTTTCTATTTGAACAAGTAATCAAAACATATGAATGGAGTATTGTTTAATTACTAGTTCCTTATTTCATTCCTTTTTTAGGACGAAAAGTTCTGAGTGGAGGAGACTATAACAAATCTTAAAATTTTTAACATTTAAGCTATTGAATTAAATTTAATTATTGAATTTAAAATGGCTTTTAAATAAAAATTACAATGTTATCAATGAATGATTTAAATATTTATTTGTGATAAACAACAATGTATTATTTGTTAAGTTGTGATTGATAATGATGAAAATTATCAATCTATATGTGCATTTGGAATAACCAACTTTAAGTTATTATCGATAAAATTTAATAGTTGAATCCATGATTTTATTTAAAGGTTCAATATAGGAATTAATGTGATAATTGAAAATAAATTTGTGATTGTTTCCAGTTTAATTTTGTATAGGAAGAATCATAACAAAACAGAGTGTCAACGACATATAATGTACGTTTTAACTATCGTAGTTAGTGAAAATTAATGTTAACATTTATAATAATAAAGTATGCATTTTTATTTTTAAACATAAGTAAAATTTTACAAAGATAATAAATTCAAAATTATAAAACAATATTTACGGTCATTGAATAATAGCTGTAAACGATATAGAAACGTTTTTGATGTGAAACCTTCTCACCCATTCCAAATTCAAGTAAATTAATTGTTAAAAGTTTGGGTATCTTGATTTGTGGGAATAAAATTATTTTTATGTTGATGGTTGGGGTTCCTTTTTCCATGCGTGTAGTAGTTGCTTCCCTTTTGTACTCACCATGCACCTGCTAGTGTTTATTGTAGGTCCACTATCTTGACAACATCATCATCTGCCATGTTTGTTGCTTGTAATTTTTTTTGTTTTTGTTTTGCCTTGCTCATATGTTCTATGCAACACTCAAATCTCTTCACGTAGATATAATTATAATAATATATGCAGTAGGTGAAAGAAACATTGGTTGTATGTTGTTCAATTACACTATGCATGTTGAAACTTTTGAAAAGAAGGGAAACAAAGTTTTTTTCCCTTGTTTGTTTTGTGCCTGGCATATGCGTTTCATATGTATATAAAAAAATCTTTTTGATAAGAAAGAGGATATTTGATTTAGTTTGGCTGTGTTGTGACGACCTGGAAGTTCGACCTTCGAAAATCGAAATTTAATATGTATTCAAATGTCGCAGATTCAAATGTCGGATTCCTAGTTGTCCAGGGATATAACACATTAGAATAATCACAATGAAATAAAACAACTTCTCATTTATATAACATGAGATTATATCAGAGTTTACAAAGGATACAACATCAAGGTGCAACACTACTTACAATAACAAGATATCACAGAAGCAGCGGAAATAACTAATCAAAGTGAATCCAAAACCAAACTTCATCTACATCTGGATAACTCCAAAATACTGATGCCCACAAAAACCAAATGCTCCATGCAATAGCTAAAGATGCTCCACAGCAGTAGCAACACCACCAAAGCAAAGACACACTAGAAAAGGCTCCAAGATGTAGGCTCCAAACACAGCTACTAAACCTGAGACTAAGCTGCCTGTGTGTAAAATTATGGGCACCCATAGTTTTGTGGGAAAACAAATAAACTCCAGGTCATTCATAGGATTGGTGTGAGAACACAATGTATATTTGTTATGTGCAATAAATTTCGTAATGCTTTTTAGAAAATGAAACTAACATAAGATCTCACGGCACACACAACGTAAACGCACACATGGACAAGGTTTCTCCTTATGATAGCCAAACATGCTTGATACGCGGAAACCATTTTCCATATTGTTATTAGCGCATAGTGTGAAAATCAATTCGCAAATAAATTTATCAACTTTATCCAACATAATGCCCGATCCCACTATGTTGACATATTTCTGCTGGTAACAAATAGGCTATACAAATGAAATCGTAAAAGCTTGTAGTGGATAATGAGTTTCCAACAAATGACCAGGCAAAGGAACTTCCTTATTGAACCAATGGGTACGCCTCTAAAGGGACGCCCCGAGAAACAAACGGGCTCTCTACCAACCCAAGGCCAGGTTACCTCTGTAACTAGGTAACATAGAGCACGCCTGAGTATACCACTTTCCACTCATTACCAACCTTTAAACGGAGGCCTCGTAACATCAACATCCATATAAATAGAAGTTTTCCACATAGGTTAATACCTGGGATCCATACCATAGTATACCTTTTATCTAGAAGGAAATAACTACCCTTAACCTTGCTGCATCTTTCATTTTTTGGCCATATCCAGGGTATGAGGCTTGCCGAATTTTCATTATACACAAAGCTACGCTTCAATAAGCCATGCTTTGATCATCACTAGCTTATAACTTAAGTATGCCACATTGTCAATTCACAACACATAACTGATGTCTATCCATATATAACCTCTAAGCTCGTACGTTTCAAAGAAGGGTGTTAAGCAAGAGAATAAATCCTCTGCCACCAAACTGATATATATTTAACAGAAATCAGTTGCGATGCAGTTAATTACAATGTCAGACACACAATCCATACAAGTCCGTTCTGGGTCTGAACGAAACCACAATCCGGGATTCCTTCACATACGCTCGGGCTTCTTGCCACATAGCTGATATAAAATCCATCTTCAAAAGGGAGCTACCCATTCGAGACGTTCAGCAAGTTGTCCTTACGATATGAAGGGTCCCGATCTTCAATATTGTCTTCAATGCCTTCAATTTCTCCACAACATCGTATTATTACTTGGAATGGTTTTCAGACATAAATCCAATCCCGGTTTTCCAAATAATAAACGCAACTTTAAAATCATGTGGACATATAGGACCAAATCAAACCTCAACTCATACTTCGTGTTTGCAAACTCAAATTATAATTCAAAATACTTTATTACTTGTTAGAAATCATTTACTAAGGTTTGGAAAAGATTTATAAAGCTAGATCACTTTAAAACTCAATATTTAACAAACAACGTTATAAAAGCGTTTCAAAGTGTTTCAAAATACTAATATTGGCTAGTTTAAGTAAAATGACTTTTGTGTTATCCAAAACTTCATGATTTCACCATAAATCATTTTAAAAAATTAATTATGATATGACAAATTTTTTCCATATTTTAAAATAATTTATAGTAGCCATTTCATAATTATACTTAACTAACTCCACTTGTAGCGACCTTTTCTGATTTTTTTTAAACATAACTTGAAAATTATAAGTTGAAATTAAAATCTACTTTCACTCATTTGAAAGCTCTTGTTGATGAAAATCAAACGGTTTTTGCTTCGTGGAAATCTGATTTAAGTTGCAAAAGTTATAAGCGTTTAATGTTTTTAACAAAAATACGCTAAATTCTACAATAAATTCATATAGTTTCAAACTAAATTTCAAATTAAATTTTTAATTAAACATCCCGTCCGTCGGGTCAGTTAGGGATAGCCAGGGAGAGCAGGAAACTATATTTTCCAAACTCAAGCCTAGACATTATCCTCTCTGTCATCCTAGAACGTTCCGGTATTTATTTTGACAAACTCTATTTTTGACCATAATATAAATTCCTTCAAAATAATTTAGAAAAATCATTTTCAACTTTCAAATTGAATAAAATATTCATTTACAATATTGACTTGGTTCGAGACTTAATTGATATCCATATAAATCCACATATGTGTGTATAACAAGTATAATGCACATATTATCACTAGAAACAACCACGAATCATCCATTCATCCATCACACGAGCATATATGGGTATATATATAATAGTGTATGTATAAGCATTTTCTACTAAACGCTTATATTGCAATAATTACTAATTAACCATATCATCAATAACAATTTACCTAGCATAAAAAATGAACGAATATAAGTGTCGAGCTCTCACCTTGGGGTTCCACTCCACCAATCTTTATTGTAGGACCACTAGACCAACTATAGCTATCCTGGACTAATAGAATTTCCTTGCCGACTCTTTATAAACTAAAATAATTATTAAGCTTCCTTTTATTTTCCTTTTTAAGAGGAGAAAAGGTCAGAATTTTGTAGGAGAAGGCAACTTTGGCTGAATTTAGGGAGAAAGAGGGAGGAGAACAAGGAGAGGAATAAAGAAGAAAGGCTTAGGAAGCCATGGATTTAAGATAAAGAAGGAGGAGAAATAGAAGAGAAGAGTGGAATGGTGTTTAAGGGAGGAAAGGAGGTATATTTATACATGGAATGGAAGAATTTGGTAATGACACCTCTTAGGACATGTGTAAATCATGCGTGGAATGTTGCATGCAAAATTACAAGTGTCTTAACCCTTGTAATAAAGAGAAGAGAGGTTCTTTTAGTAGCATTTTCCTTAAAACGTTATGGAAACTAAGAGCAACGCTTAATTCTAGTGTTACTAATTCATGTTATCGTTGACAAATCTGATCGAACGACAAATAGTATTAACAAATCACAAACTTAATAATCATTGCCATATATAAAATCTATCATTTAACTTATCAAAATTTCTAGACCATTACATCACCCCCCCCCTTTTAAGAAAGTTTCGTCCTTGAAATTGCGTATAAAGGGAATAATCAATGGAAATAGATAAAGAAACAGGCTTACCTAAGGGTCGAATTCATCTTGAATATTGATTGTACAGTTCGAGTAGAATTTCTGCATAATCTCTTCTATTTCCCAAGTACAATCTTTAGGATCGCCGCTCCATTGCACTTTAACTAGCTTAACCGTCTTATTCCTTATCCTCTTTTCTTATCGGTCGATGATCTTTATGGGGTCTCTTTTGATGGCTAGATTAGGTGTAATTTCTAGATCTTGTTGAGTGGCTTCTTCCACAATCTGATCAGGGTCATGAACATACTTTCTCAGATTTGATATGTGAAAAACATTATGCATACCTGAGTGCCATTTGGGTAACTGAACCTTATATGCCAGTGGTCCAACTTTTTCCAGAATAGGGAATGCTCTAATATAGCGGGGTGCTAATTTTCCTTTTCTTCCAAATCTTATAACTTCGCGCATTAGAGAGACTTTTAGGAATACTGAATCCCCAACTTTGAATCCTAATGCCCGCCTTCTACGATCTGCATAACACTTCTGCTAATCCTAGGCCGTTTTCATCCTCTTTCTAATCAGATTCACCTTCACTATGGCCTCTCTGATCATATCAGGTCCTAGAACAATTTTATCTCCAAACTCAATCCAACAAACTGGTGAATTACATGGTCGTCCATACAATGCTTCGAAAGGTGCCATCTTAATACTTTCCTGATAACTATTGTTATAGGAGAACTCAACTAATGGTAAATAATTTTCCCACGAACCTGCGAAATTGAGAACACATGCTCGCAATAAATCTTCCAAAATTCTGTTAACTCTTTCCGTTTGTTCGTCTAATTGTGGATGATAAGCAGTACTAAAGTTTAACTTGGTTCCCAAAGCATCTTGAAAAGCTTCCCAAAAACGACTAGTGAAAAGAGGATCGCGATCACTCACGATGTTGCTTGATATCCCATACAATTGAACAATTTCTTTGATATACAATTCTGCCAAATTTGCAGTAGTTCTACATGACCTTACTGGGGTAAAATGAGCACTTTTAGTTAGACGATCCACAGTAACCCAAGTTCCCTCATTCCCTTTGCGAGTGCGAGATAAACCATCAATGAAATCCATTGAAACTTGATCCCACTTCCATTTTGGTACTTCCAATGGCTGAAGTAATCCTGGAGTCTTCTACTGATCACTCTTTATTTGCTGACACGTAGCACAATGGCTAACATAGATAGATATGTCCCTTTTAATCGACTTCCACCAAAATGTATGTTTAACATCACAATACATCTTATTAACTCCTGGATGGATGCTGAATTTGGACTTATGGCACTCATCCAACACCTCCTGCTTAAGTTCTTTAATACTGGGCACACATATTCTTCCTTGCATTTATCATCGATTTCAAAACTTAAATTTTCACCTTCCTGAATTCTTTTAGAAAATTCTTGTAGAAATTTATCCTTCTTTTTCTCGTGGGAAATCTTCTCTAGAAGAATCGGAGTGATAACAAGGCAGGCAAGAACATCATACTTTTGACTCAGAGCATCTGCAACAACGTTGGCTTTCCCTGGGGTATATTGAATATCTAGATCATAAGATGCTAGAAATTCCAACCATCGTTGATGCCTTAAACTCAAGACCTTCTGAGTAAACAAATACTTCAAGGGCTTGTGATCAGTGAATAATTCAAATTTTTCTCCAAGCAGATAATGTCTCCAAATTTTTAAAGCAAGTGTTACTGCGAGTAGATCAAGGTCATGAGTCGGATAATTCTTTTCATGTGGTCTTAATTGTATGCTTGCATAAGCAATCACTCTTCCGTCTTGCATTAAAACAGCACCAACTCCTTCTTTACAAGCATCTGTATAAATGGATAATCCTTTATTGCCACTGATAATAGCCAGAATCGGGGCAGTGGTCAATCTCTTCTTTAACTCATTAAAAGCTTCTTCACAGTTAGGAGACCAAACAAATTTGGCATTCTTTATGGTCAACTTTGTCAAGGGAGAGGCTATCTTTAAGAAATCTTGGACGAATCTACAGTAACATCTTGCCAATCCTAAGAAACTTCTGACTACCTTTGGAGTTGTTGGTTGCTTCCAATCCAAAATAGCAAAAATCTTTCCGGGATCTACTGAGATTTCTTCTTTAGATACGATATGCCCAAGAAGTTTTACTTCTTTTTTCCAAAAATGACATTTGGAATTTTTTTCTTTAAACACATTTCTCCTTAATATCTCCAGGGCAATCCTTAAATGCTCTACGTGTTCTTCCTTGGTTTTTGAATAGACCAGGATGTCATCAATGAAGACTAACTTAAATTTATTCGACACCTCATGGAATACTCGAGTCATCAAGTCAACAAAATAGGCTGGGGCGTTTGTCAATCTGAATGGCGTTATTAACCATTCGTAAAAAGTTTCGGGTAGTCAAATGAATACAATCCTCAGCAATTCTGAGTTGGTGAAAACCAGAGGCTAAATCCATATTTGAAAAAAAATAGGGCACCACTTAACTGGTCAAATAAGTCATCTATTCGTGGCAGTGGGTACTTGTTCTTGAGGGTTTGTTTATTACGGTCTCCATAGTCTACGCACAACGCAAGGAACCGTCAGACTTTGCTACAAATACTACAGCTGACCCCCAATTAGAACGGCTAGGTCGAATAAATCCTTTTCTTAAGAAATCTTGGATTTTCTTGTTTAGTTCTTCTCTCTCTTTCGGAGCCATCTTCGACTTGGATGAACAACAGGTCGGGCATTGGGTACTAGGTCAATTCTAAACTCAATTTCTCGATATGGAGGAAGGCTATTAACTTCTTCAAATACATCGGGAAAATCTCTAACGACAGGTATAGTTTTTATGTCGGTATCAGGGTAACCTAAAGTATACATCAAACTATCTCTCTTTGGGCTAGGGTCAACACAATATATTTCAATAAAATTTCCAAGACTTGTCTTTACCAGAGCTTTCCTATCTATGCAATCTAGTTTAGCCTCATATTTATTTAACCAATCCATTCCAAGTATAATTTCAAATTCATCGAAGTCAAGAAAGAAATAAGTTAAAAGGGAATTCATAGTGTGAATAGATGTTAGGAACATTTTTCCAATACAAACACAAGCTAGTAAGACCACCTACTGGATTACTTACACATAAGGGTTCGTCAACAAATTTAGGTTTAAGTTTCAATTTTTCTATGGGTGGTTTAGAGATAAAACTACGTGAAGCACCAGTGTCAAACAGAATTCGGACTAATTTATCAAAAATAAAAATATTACCTTCCAAAAATCCTTCCCGTTATCATTCTTCGAAGTCGAAGGCTCATCCTTGATTGCATAAACCTTTGCCACATCAGCTTTGTTCATTACGGGACAATCTTTAATCAAATGACCGGGGTTATGGCGGTGATAACATTCTGGGAGCCCTTGGTTTAGCTTCCTTGACTTCTTTGGCTTCTTATAGTCGCGGGAATAATGACCTTTCTCTTGGCAATTGTAGTAGAGAACATCCTTAATATGATCTTCCTTCGTTCCTTTCTTCTCAGCCTTTTATTCAGGCTTCTACCCCTGGAACTTTCTCTTCTTCCAATTGTTACTACCATTACCTTCCTTAACTTCAGTACCCTTCTGCTTATCAATAGTATCATATCTATACCCCATGTCTACCAAGTCAATGAAGGATTGTTTGATATGTGCAGTCATCCTCTCATGGTACTTCAATGCCATCCCCTTAATAATTCTTTCATTTTTCTTTAACGGGGTGTCTATCAGCTCAGGTCCAAAGCGAGAAAGCTCGTTAAACTTATTTAAATATTCCTCGAAAGACATATCGCCTTGCTTGAGATTCAAAAATTCCTCGTACATCCTAAAAATTCCTGCCGAAGGCATATAACGTTCTTCGAAAACTTCTTTGAAATCCTTCCATGAAAAGTTGTCTTCTGATTTCCCTTGGATAATAGTCTCCCAGCATGCAGCAGCTCCTTCCTGTAATTGCCATGTAGCTAACAGCCTCTATTGGTTATCTTCTAGGTTAAGTCCTCTGAAAATCTTCTCGCATGCGTTAACCCAGGCTTGAGCTTCCATAACATCATCAGATCCCTTAAACGGTTTCCCGCCCAATTTTGCGTAATTCTTGCTCAGAACTGGAAGACTGGTTTGGGTCGTGGCTTGAATCGTAGTCTTGTTAACTGCGGTAACATTACGACCGTTGGTGGTGGTACTGCTCCCCCCTCGACGTCTTCCTCTATAGCTCATTTTCTACTATCTGGATATAGTATGAAAATGATATTAGGTATACAAATGAATTACCTTAGTAGTTATGAAATAGTTAAACTCTTTCCATTTCATTGGATTCTACTCATTCTATGGTATTATTACCCCATCTCTAATGAGTTATCTAATGACTTATACCCCAAAGCTTTGTATAAACCAAAGCTCTGATACCAACTGTGACAACCCGGAATTTCGACCTTCGAAAATTGGCATTTAATACCTATTTGTATTCAAATGTTGCAGATTCAAATGTCGGATTCCTAGTTGTCTGGGGATATAACACATTAGAACAATTACAATGAAATAAAACAGCTTCTCATTTATATAACATGAGATTATATCAGAGTTTACAACGGATACAACATCAAGGTGCAACACTATTTACAATAACAAGATATCACGGAAGCAGCAGAAACGACTAATCAAGGTGAATCCAAAACCAAAATTCATCTTCACCTGGATAGCTCCAAATTGCTGATGCCCACAAAAACCAAATGCTCCACGGAATAGCTAAATATGCACCATGGCAATAGCAACTCCATCGAAGCAAAGACACACGAGAAAAGGCTCTAAGATGTAGGCTCCCACCACAGCTACTAAACCTGACACTAGGCTGCCCCTATGGAAAATTATGGGCACCCAGAGTTTTATGGGAAAACAAATAAACTCTAGGTCAGTCATGGGACTAGTGTGAGAAATCAATGTATATTTGTTATGTGCAATAAAATTCGTAATGCATTTTAGAAAATGAAACTAACATAAGGTCTCGCGACACACACACAAGGTAAACGCACATATGGGCGAGGTTTCTCCTTATGATAGTCTAACATGCTTGATACGCATAAACCATTTTCCATACTGTTATTAGTGCATAGTGTGAAAATCAATTTCGCAAATAAATTTATCATTCTTAGCCAACAAATGACCAGGCAAAGGAACTTCCTTATTGAACCGATGGGTACGCCTCTAAAGGGACGCCACGAGGATCAAACGGGCTCTCTACCAACACAAGGCCGGGTTACCTCTGTAACTAGGTAACTTAGAGCACGCTTGAGTATACCACTTCTCGGCCGTTACCAACCTTTAAACCGAGGCCTAGCAACATTAACATCCATATAAATAGAAGTTTTCTACAGAGGTTAATGTGTGGGCTCCATACCATAGTACACCTTTTATTGAGAAGGAAATGACTACCCTTAACCTTGCTGCATCTTTCCTGTTTTGGCCATTTCAGGGGTGTGAGGCTTGCCGAAGTTTCGTTATACACAAAGCTACGCTTCAATAAGCCATACATTGATCATCACTAGCTCATAACTTAAGTATGCCACATTGTCAATTCACAACACAGAACTAATGTCTATCCATACATAACCTCTAAGCTCGTGGGTTTCAGAGAAGGGTGTTAAGCAAGAGAATAAATCATCCACCAGCAAAAAGATACATATTTAACAGAAAACAGTTGCTATGCAGTTAATTACAATGTCAGACACACTATCCATACAAGTCCGTTCTGGGTCTGAATGAAACCACAATCCATAATTCCTTCACATACGCTCGGGCTTCTTGCCACTTAGCTGATATAAAATCCATTTGCAAACGGGAGCACCCATTTGAGACATTCAGCAAGTCGTCCTTTCGCTATGAAGGGTCCCGGTCTTCAATATCGTCTTCAATGCCTTCAATTTCTCCACAACGTTGTATTATTACTTGGAATGGTTTTCAGATATAAATCTGATCCCGGTCTTTCCAAATAATAAACGCAACTTTAAAATCATGTGGATATATAGGACCAAATCAAGTCTCAACTCATACTTCATGTTTGCAAACTCAAATTATAATTCAAAATACTTTATTACTTGTTAGAAATCATTTACTAAGGTCTGAAAGGATTTATAAAGCTAGATCACTTTAAAACTCAATATTTAACAAACAACGTTACAAAGCATTTCAAAGTGTTTCAAAATACTAATATTGGCTAGTTTAAGTTAAATGACTTTTGTGTTATCCAAAACTTCATGATTTTACTATAAATCATTTTTAAATAATTAAATATGATTTGACAATTTTTTTCAACTCATACTTCATGTTTGCTAACTCAAATTATAATTCAAAATACTTTATTACTTGTTAGAAATCATTTACTAAGGTTTGGAAAAGATTTATAAAGCTAGATCACTTTAAAACTCAGTATTTAACAAACAACTTTACAAAAGCATTTCAAAGTGTTTCAAAATACTAATATTGGCTAGTTTAAGTTAAATGACTTTTGTGTTATCCAAAACTTCATGATTTTACCATAAATCATTTTTAAATAATTAAATATGATTTGATAATTTTTTTCCATATTTTTAAATAATTTATAGCAGCCATTTTATAATTATAGTTAACTAACTCCACTTGTAGTGACCTTTTCTAAATTGTTTTAAACATAACTTGGAAATTATAAGTCGAAATTTAAATATGCTTCCACTTATTTGAAAGCTCTTGTTAATGAAAATCAAACGTTTTTCGTTCCGTGGAAATCTTATTTAAGTTGCAAAAGTTATAAGCGTTTAAAGTTTTTAACAAAAATACGCTAAATTCTATTATAAATTCAAATAGTTCCAAATTAAATTTTGAATTAACCATCCCTTCCGTCGGATCAGTTAGGGATATCCAAGGAGAGCAGGAAACTAAATTTTCTAAACTCAAGCCTAGACAGTATCCTCTCTGTCATCCTAGAACGTTCCGGTATTTATTTTGACAAACTCTATTTTTGACCATAATATAAGTTCCTTCAAAATAATTTAGAAAAATCATTTTCAACTTTCAAATTGAATAAAATATTCATTTACAATATTGGCTTGGTTCGAGACTAATTTGATATCCATATAAATCCACATATGTGTGTATAACAAGTATAATGCACATATTATCACTAGTAAAAACCATGAAGCATCCATTCCTTCATCACACGAGCATATATTGGTGTATATATATAACAATGTATGTACAAGCGTTTTCCACTAAATGCTTATATTGCAATAGTTACTAGTTAACCATATCATCAATAACAATTCACATAGCATAAAAAATGAACAAATATAATTGTGGAGTTCTCACCTTGGGGTTCCACTCCACCAATCCTTATTGTAGGACCACTAGACCGACTATAGCTATCCCGGACTAATAGAATTTCCTTGTCGACTCTTTATAAACTAAAATTATTATTAAGCTTCATTTTCTTTTCCTTTTTAAGAGGAGGAAAAGTTAGAATTTTGGAGGAGGAGGCAACTTTGGCCGAATTTAGGGAGAAAGAGGGAGGATAACAAGGAGAGGAATAAGGAAGAAAGGCTTAGGAAGCCAGGCATTTAAGATAAAGAAGGAGGAGAAATGGAAGAGAAAAGTGGAATGGTATTTAAGGGAGGAAAGGAGGTATATTTATACATGGAATGGAAGAATATGATAATGACACCTCTTAGGACATGTGTAAATCATGCATGGAATGTTGCATGCAAAATTACAAGTGTCTTAACACTTGTAATAAAGAGAAGGGAGGTGCTTTATTAGCATTTTCCTTAAAACGTTATGGAAACTAAGAGCAACACTTAATTCTAGTTGTTACTAATTCATGTTGTCGTTGACAAATCCGATTGAACGATAAATAGTATTAACAAATCACAAACTTAATAATCATTGCCATATATAAAATATATCATTTAACTTGTCAAACTTTCTAAGCCATTACATGTGCAAACTTTTGGTGTGTTATGGGAGTTGCTAGCTTCTTCTCTCCTGTGTGAATACATGTCTAAACATTTATATAATAATATATTTATGTAAGGGAAGAAATAGGTTGCATGTGGTATACTTGCTGCATGTATGTGAAGTAACAGTGACATGTTGATCTTAAACATATATTTACACCCTACGTGTTGAACAATTGTAAAATGAAACAATGTTTTTTTTTGGTATGTCACACATGAAAAAAAAGTACTTGTTGTGTGGCCCATGTCAATTAGTACTAGTTGTGCATGTATTTATGCACATGTTGTTCCTTGCCTGTTATCACATTACTTGGTTGTTCATTTAATCATTTGGTGACTGCAATATTTACACGCATGTTGCTGCCATGCTTCCACTCGTTACTTTGTTTCTTTGTTTCACCTAAGGACATGTGTTAATACATGTTTTGTATCTCCTATTGTTCCTATACAATATTGGGTTGTTCTATTTAGCCTCTTGACACATATTTAATGTTATGATCTGCATGAAAGTTTAAAAATGGAATTATTACAACCTAAGTTTTTGTTTGCTCGGACCGGGGTCAGACCTGAGTAAATTACAGCTTAAGTTCGAAGTTGATGATGACGAAGGATTCATGAAGATTCGTGAAGACGCACGTATGCGCGCAAGCCCATTTTAAAGTGTAAAGCTTTATTTTAAAATTCATGTATATATTTTTATTCCGTTGTGCAAAATGTTTTGTAATACTCTAATATTTGTATACAATCTATTCCACTGCAAACATTTCTGTTCTATGATTCTGTGTGTATTTTCTATTTGAACATTGTAAGCTAATAACGAGCTGTCGTTTTAAACATTCTGAGTTGATTTAATTACCAACTTGGAGCAGTCGAAATTGCAGGGCGTTACATTAACAGGTAAACCACTTCTACTCAACTGAAATACTTTATCTATTTATTTATTTTGTCAGAAGACTAGGAATATTTACTCAAAAACCATAATGTTGAAAAATTATGGTCAGGTTGAAGATTGATATGATCAATTGGAAAAATGATAAATATTCTTATTCTTTTAATAAAATAATAGCTGGTTGTACCTTTTTTGGGGAAGAAATGAAGTCAAATTGTTATTTATATTCTTTACACTTTGTGTTAACGTATAATATTTAGTCTTTTCAATATGGAAAATAAAAGATGATTGCGGTTATCCTTTAACATAACTTAGAAGCATAGGAAACTTACAGTGTGGTAATTAGGATCCTTTTTGTTTATTTGAATGAGATTATTGAGATGTTATATACTGATGGCAATATACTATCATGTTATTAGTTTTTGAACGGTGATATATTTAAGTTGTGTTTGTTGCATGGTACAAATGGTTTTTCCCTCTAATTTCTTTTAGATTTTGATGAGTTATAGTAACAATTTTTTTATTGTTGTTTAGCCATGTTTTGCTAGTGTTACACCAACATAGTTAAATTATAAATGATCAATATTTGCCAAAAATTAGAGATAAAAGTATAGGTCACTAGAATAATCACAAAAGGAACATGACTGATAATATAACCATCTAAAAACATATAATTTTATTATTTTCAACGATGGTGTAATACAGGAAGCGATCCACTCATATCCTATCCTTTTCCGCACTCTTTTTCTTCTTGGTTTCTCCTATATATATGACAGTTCTGAGCACTAAGTTTCATGTAACTCATCTTGAAATTTACCAGAGTGTAGAAAGAGGAAGTTAGAGTGTATGAGTTGCTTCTTTGTTTCTTCTTCTGGTAGAAGGGGAAAACATTTTACTCTTCTTCTGATCATATCTTAGTTCATAAATATTTGTGAAAAATGGCAGTAGTATCGTTCAATCTCCCTTGGGCTTTTGCATTTTGTCTTTTAGGTAGTTAACTTATCTTTTGTCATTCAATATATTTTTTGAGTTGCCTTTTCATTCACAACTAGCTTTTTCTCTTCCAAAATAAAAAACTTTATCTAGTAAAATTATTAATTTCAAAGCATGAAACAGTACTTCTTGTTTATGCTTGAAATGTTACATGAGCATATTAGCATTGCACATGGAGTGTTTTTCAAATAAATGGAAAAAAGAAGAAGAAGGAATAATATTTCAGTTCCACCCATCCAGCAGCACACACTTGGACAAGTGAAAAACTCTTTGTGCAACTTTTTTGGTATGTTTAGGTGGATTTTTCTAAAGCCCTATATATATAAATAAAGTTCAACCTATGCCCTTTATAGTTTAGCTTTTTTTACATAATTGTTTGCTTTCTTCCATACTAGATTATCATTTAACATGAGTCTGCAAGTGGAGAGTAATTTCAATGTGTATTTAAAAACATTTCAATGCTAAACAATTCTGTTTTTTGCATAAATAATTTACCGGTAACTTGATCTCATTCGTGGTTATGCTTGCTGGTAAATGTTCTGCAAAATTATTTATGCCTCGCTGTTAAAATTTACCTGTTCTATTATATACGCAAATCTTCAATTGTGCTGCCCAATGTTTAACTGCATACACAAGAAGAAATCGACCGAAGAATTTCAATCACTTCCTTATGTTCCACCTTTATTTAGTGCCATGCTATTGATCCACTATGCAGTATAAATACGGCAATCTGAAGCAATTGCAACAAAAAACAGAAGAAAAAAATACACACACAAGTTACAGGCCTTTTCTGTTTTATTTTTCAGAAGGCTGCATAAAGGGTTCTGAAATTAAATTTAAAAAGAAACATTTTTGCCTTCGATTTATGCAAATCTTGATACCGTGAGCATTAGGAAAAAGCTAGTATGTGATGTAGAGTTTATATATGTTAGAATCTTGCCCTCTACTATGTCAAGGACAAGCATGATTTTTTTGTATTCTTTTCGTTGAATAGTCTGTAGTGATTTATGCAGAATTTTGATGAGGATCTAGTATTGTCTATTTAGATACCAATGGAGTATAACAAAACAATTATGAAATCTCATGAAAAACAAAGAACAAAAAAAAAGACACAAAAGACTTAACTTGGTACGCATATGAATATCCTACGTCCATGGAGACCCAACAACTTTTATTTCTCAATGAAGAAATGAGTACATAAGAGAGGAAGAAGATTACAATAGAGAGAACATTAATGGTGGATTGTTTTTTCATACAACATGACCCTATTTATATAGAGGGATTTCTTGGAGATAAAGAAGAGAGGTTTCTAGATTACTTGGACATGAAGAAAAAATATAATATCTTCCTTGATTTGATTGGAGCATAAATGGTTGGCGCAATCATAGTCTCAATCTATTTCCCTGAGTAAATTGATTCTTCATTAATTGATTGATTGACCTATTAATTTTTTTTTCCCAAAAGAAAACTTCCTCTTATATCTTTCCATATAGGAGCCAATTAATTGATTTACAATCAATCAATTTCTTTTCTTCTCTACAAATATTTGATTGACAATCAACCAGTTTCTTTCCTTCTCTACAAATATTTGAATCATCAATTTCAACACTCCACCTTGATTTAAATATGATAGTCTTTCTTCATCATCCCATCTTCACCAATCAACATAGAAGTTGCTGGGCCCAGCGCTCCATGGCGCTCAAGTAACAGGAACTAAACTGATTAAGTTTGAGCACTGCTCAAACTTTTCCTTTGGAAGTGACTTAGTCATCATATCTGAAGGATTATCCGAAGTACCCACCTTCAATAATTTGATCTTGCTCTTCAAGCATGAGAAAGAAACCTCTAACATCAATGTGCTTTGTCTGTGAACTGTAAGCTTGATTCTCAACAAAATGAATCGCACTCTGACTGTCTGAAAATAGCTCCATTGTCCATTGTGCCATTGAAATATCATCCAACAACTGAAGTAAGTACAATCATTCCTTTGTTGCTTCCACAATCGATATCAACTCTGCTTCAGTAGTCGACAAAGCTACGATAGATTGCAGCTTTGATCTCCATGAAATCAAGCCTATGCCAAGTGTAAAAACATAGCCTGACATTGACTTCCTAGCATCTTTATCCCCAGCATAACCAGAATAACAGTATCCTCAAAGAAAGATGTCACCATATACTCCACCTTATAGCAAGCCCACCGAAGAAGTGCCTCGAACATATCTAAGAATCCACTTCACTACTTGCCAATGTTCTTTGCCTGGGTTAGACATATATCAACTGACAACACCAACTGCATGGGCCAACTCTAGTCTCCTGCACATCATCGCATACATGAGACTACCAACAACACTAAAATAAGGTATATTAGTCATATACCTTTCATCTTCTTCTGATGTAGGAGACTGGTCTTTCGACAACTTAAAATGAGAGCCTAAAGGAGTGCTTACCGGTTTGGCTTTCCCCATCCCAAATCGAGCGAGGACTTTCTCGATGTACTATACCTGAGTGAGCCTTAACTATCTCCACTTCCTATCCCTGCTTATCTCCATACCCAATATTCTTTGTGCCTTTCCCAAATCCTTCATATCAAACTCTCTACTGAGCTCCGCTTTCAACTCCTTAATTTTGAGCATACTCTGAGATACAATCAACATATCATCAACATATAACAACAAATAAATCATGTCATCGTCACATCTCCTAAAATAAACACACTGGTCTTTGAAGCTTCTGGAGTATCCCTGTGAAAGCATGAACTTATCAAATCTCTTGTACCATAGTCTAGGAGACTGCTTCAGTCCATAAAGAGATTTGTTAAGTTTACAAACATAGTCTGGCCTACTACTATCAATGAACCCTTCCTATCTCCATCTAGATCACCATGCAAGAAAGCAGTTTTGACATCTAGTTGCTCTAATTCCATGTCATAATGAGCAACTAATGCCAAGAGAATACGAATGTAAGTATGCCTAACAACTGGAGCAAAGATGTCATGATTCTCTACCCCTTTCTTCTGAACATACCCCTTTGCTACTAGTCTTGCTTTATATCTGAAATCTCCATTGTCACCGTATTTCACTTTGTAGATCCACTTACATCCAATAGCTCTCTTATCGGTAGGAAGTGGCACCAAATCCCAAGTGTGATTTTTCCATAAAGATTCGATCTCCTTTTCCATAGCTACTAAACAATTGGAACTGTCAACTAATGCAATAGCGTCTCTATAATTTCTGGGCTCATCATGTACAACGTTTAATGCATATGTTTCCATATCATCAAAGTCAATGTCTTTGATGCTCAAACTAACAAACTCATTAAGCCATCTGGGCTTTCTTCTTTCTCTTACAGGCCTGGTCTCTGTATGAGCTCCACCTTGAGTTTGATCTTCTATGCCAGTATCCATATTATCCTCATCAACCACGGCGTCATCGGAAACACCATTTCAACGTCTATGGAAAGAATCAACAGATGATTTTCTTTGTGTTTGGTATTCTTCACATGTCCTCTCATCATCATCCGATGAGGAAGGCTTCACCTTCAACATATCCTTCTCATTAAAAGTTACATGCCTGCATATAATAAGTTTCTTGCTAATAGGACACCACTACCTATACCCTTTTACTCCTCTTCTATAACCTAGAAAGATACACTTATGAGCTCTAGGTTCCATCTTTCCTTGACTCTCATGCACATAAGTTGGATAACCAAACACCTTGAGGAATGAATAGATACAGGCTCTCCTTTCCATACTCCGTCAGGGATCTTCATATCTATGGAAGTAGAAGGTGTGCAGTTGATGAGGAAAGCCGCCATAGATAAAGCTTCAGCCCAAAATCCCTTCTTTAACTTAGCATTCAATCTGAGGCACCTAGTTCTCTCCAACAATGTCTGATTCATCATTTTTTCAACTCCATTGGACTGGGGGTCGCCTGGTGTAGTGTAATGCCTCTTAATGCCTTCAGACTCACAATAATCGATTAATTCCTATGATACGAATTCACCGCCATTATTTGAACGGAGGACTTTCAACTTCTTCCCTGACTGCTTCTCCACCATGGATTTCCATTTACGAAATCTAGCAAAGGTTTCACTTTTGGAATTTAGAAAGTATACTGAAAATTTATGAGAGAAATCGTCTATAAATGAAACAAAATACCTAGCTCCACCCAAGGATGGCCAAGGGGAAGGTCCCCAAACATCTGTGTGAACATAATTCAAAACAGCTTTTGCCTAATGCTCACCAACACCAAAAGAAATCTTCGTCTGTTTACCAAGAACACACTCTTCACAAAAACCAAGCTTTGAATGCCGAACTCCGTCAATCAAACCTCGTATTCTTGGCTCATCCATGCTGCACTCACCAATGTGGCCCATCCGCAATTGCCATAATCTGGAAGAATCTGAATCAGCTGAAGTAACTGAAGCCGATTCGCCAACTACAGTAGTGCACTTTAGTAAATAGAGATTTCCTGCCCTTACTCCTTTCATAACGATCATGGAACCCTTAGATATTTTCATCTTCTTTTCTTCAACTACAATCTTTAATCCAAGTCTTCTCAATGCCCCAACAGAAATCATGCTCATCCTTAAATCAGGTACATGTCTAACATCGGTAATGGTTCGAATAACACCATCGAACATCCTGATCTTTACATTACCAACACCAACCATACGACAAGAAGCATCATTGCCATCAGAATTTCTCCTCCATCATTCTCACGGTAAATGGAAAAAGAGTTCCTATCAGGTGTCGTATGATAGGAAGCGCCAGAATCAATCAACCATAGGGTGCTCTTCTCAGAAGAGCCAGCAGCTGTAAACACATCAGTGTCACTCTCTGTATCTGATTTCTCCACTTTAGAGGCTGAAGCTTGCTTTAGGTCTTTTATTCTTCCTTCAAGCTTGGGATATTGTGCAACAAAGTGCCCGGGCTTCTTACAATAATGGCAAGTCAATTTCTTAGGCCCCCTAGACTGAGACCTCGAAGAATTCCGTCCTTCACCTTTCTTCGACTTGCTTTGACTTCTACCTCTCTGAACAGATAAGCCTTTAGTATCACTATCAATGCTAGTTCTCGCCGATCTACCTCTTAACACTTCATTATGAAGGCCATTCTTTACATCAGAAATGCTAATTTTACTACGGCCATAAATCATGGAATTGGCAAAAGCAGTATATTCTTTAGGCAAGGAACATAGAAGGATTACAGCTTGAGCCTCATCAGTAATATCAACATCTGCTGCCTTCAGGTTCATAACTAAAGTGGTCAAGGCATCTACATGCTCCATAAGATCGGCTTCATGCTTCATCTTGAATGAATAAAGTTGTTGTAGAATAATCTGATTTGTGAGAGACTTGTCTTGATATGCATCTGATAATGCATCCCATAGTTCCTTTACCGTCTTCTTCTGAGAAAATTCTCTAAGGACTTCATCTGAAAGACTCAATTGAATTGTTGTGAGAGCTTCGTCTTCCACTTCCTCCAATTCAGTTGAATCAACATCTTTCAATTTCTCAGGCACAAAAACAACTTTAAAAGTCTTCTCCTTCTTCAATACGGCCTCCATCTTTATCTTCCAAGTACCAAAATCTCCTTTTCCGTCAAAACGTGTTACTCCATAATTGGTGCCAGATCTTCCAACTGACTTACTAGAAGTAGCCATTAATATCCAAATAGAAACAATAACACCAGCACTGATACCAAACTATAGTGATTTATGCGGAATGTTGATGAGGATCTGGTATCGTCTATTTAGATACCAATGGAGTATAACAAAACAATTATGAAATCTCACGAAAAAAAGAACAGAAAAAAGACACAGAAGATTTAACGTGGTTTGGATATGAATATCCTACGTCCACGGAGACCCAACAACTTTTATTTCTCAATGAAGAAATGAATACATAAGAGAGAAAGAAGATTACAATAGAGAGAAGATTAATGGTGAATTTTTGTTTTCATACAATAACATGACCCCTATTTATATAGAGGGATTCCTTGGAGATAAATAAGAGAAGTTTCTAGATTACTTGGACATGAAGAAAAAATATAATATCTTCTTTGATTTGATTGGAGCATAAATGGTTGGCACAATCATGGTCTCAATATCTTTTGAGCAAATTGATTCTTCATTAATTGATTGATTGACCTATTAATTATTTTTCTTCCCAAAATAAAACTTCCTCTTATATCTTTCCATATAGGAGCCAATTAATTGATTGACAATCAATCAATTTCTTTTCTTCTCTACAAATATTTGATTGACAATCAATCAAGTTCTTTCCTTCTCTACAAATATTTGAATCATCAATATCAACATAGTCAACTTATACAATGTCAAGTGTAAACCATTGATTTACGGTGTTAATGAAATTGATTTTATAAACCGGATCATTTAGTTATGTGCTTTAGTCCATTAGGGTGTTAATAAAATACTCCTTCATTCTCGAAATTGTTTTCTTCAATGCTTTTTCGTTGTTTAAATTCTAATATTTAAAATTTCTCTAAAGTATTAATTACATTTCAAATATACTTGAGATCTACCGTTAATATCATATTTCTATTGTGATATCCTTTGATAGATCTAAATAAATTTATCAAACCGACCATTAGGGAGGTTTCCCTATTGTAAGAGGGGCTAAATCAATTTGTCCATGCTAATTATTATCGGCTCAAATCTAGTAGCATGACCCGACACAACACCATTGTCTTCTCATCTCCTAACATTTCTCGTCCATTCTCTTTCCTGCCATATGAATCGCGTCCTCATCAAATATCTCCTATTTTTTCTCCTGACTAATTCACATTTAACTCATCCGCTCTCTTCCTATGAAATCCAATAGCCTCATTCTCCCACCAATGTTTTCTCCACCAATTTACTTTCTGAAACAACGATTAAAAAAGAATAAGTAAAAGAACCCTAGATTCGATCTCAGATCCTTGATACTATCATCGGTTACTATTCCTTTATGCGGTGAGCTGCCATTGATTGCTATCCCCAAATTCCTTTGGATTGAGTACAACAAGAAACTACATGGATTTGATCAATAACAGGAACTGGAACCAAAACAGCAAGGGAACCTAGAAGCAATTCCAAACCTCGGGTACAACGGACCTTGGAAGCAAAAGGTTTATTAAAAAAATTTACCAGTGGAAATTTTTACCTTTAACTTCTATTTTAAGTGACTTATAGTATGTTATTGTGTGTAGTAGAACTAATTTCCATTTGTTGAATGCGAGTTCAATGTATTAAACTCTTAAAACAGTGTTCACTGAGTAAATTTTCTATGTGATAATGATCATTATATAGAATAATATAAATAAGTTCAATTCAATCAGTGTTCATGGGCCGGTGTTAAGTGCTTGGGTTCCCCTAGAGGAACTAGTTCCAGCCCTATAGGAGTTGGTTCTTATGTCTCTCATGTTGTGGACATTGCGTCCATTTCGTAGTGGAGCCTCCTAAAAGAATGAAATATACCTATTAACTCTATCTAGTCACACAAATTTTGAGAAGAAATTTACTGTATGTATGTCTGCACACATGTTTAAATCTCCGACTGAATGAAAATGGGTTAATACGCATGCTGATGCTAACATGCTTACCTAGAGAATTTGCATTCTTAAGATTTTTTTTATTTCTATTTTCAAAAAATCCTTTGGTACACATGAAGTGCCCATCTCAGCAGATCTCACACACACAACACGCACATGCATGCACACATACCAAACAATAAATATAGCACTCCACCTAGACGTCTTTCTTCTACGGATCCAATGGTTTGTGCGATATCTTTTCATATAACTCTATTCTTTGGTTTGAAGATTTTGAAATTTGTTTAAAAGCTTTAAAATTTGACGGTTCTCTTTGCACATGTTGATTTATATGACTATAGCCAATTTATTTTTTATATTTCAATTATCTCAATATAACGACTTCTAATTTTTTGACAGAATACCTGTTATCCAGTTTTCATCATTATCAAGTAAATACAAATTGAATTCGATGAACCATCAATTTGATTCTCATTTCGTTAACTAGTCAGATAGTTTAGTTGTGAAGGCTTTTTTTTTTTTACTTTTTATGCGATGTTTAAGAACTTGCAGTTTTTTTTTGTTATTCGTCTTATCAACAAATATACGGTTACAACCTTAATTTTTTTGCACATCAGCCTACTTTGGATGGTTATGAATATTAAAGACAACTATACATTGTGATGTATTTAATGATCTACGTTTATTTTCGATATAATTTTAAAAAACATAAAGTTTTTTTTTGACAATTAGCAAACAACTTGTCAAAATGGCTTGATATGCATTGGTTGCCAAAGTAAGCAGTTAATTGCCTCATATTTTAACCAACTAAAAAAAGAAAGATTTTTAATTTTCAAATAACTTTATGGAATAAATAAATTAGAGTAAATAACTCTAATGAATTTGCCTAACTGCACACAGAATTAAGATGTTGTTACCAAGTATTTTGAATTCATGTTTTTTTATTAATTGCATTTTATGCCTGTGCACACTTAACTTTAACTGCTAAATATAAGTTAAATTGATTTGTGTTCATACGGATACATACTTACTAAAACTATGTAAAATTTATGCTTTTTGACAGGACGAGCCGAGGGCCAACAGTTGATGGTGTGACCTTGGCATATGTATAAATGCTCATGGTCGAGTCGGTTCTCCTTGTACCCACATGGACACTACAGCAGCGCATGCTGATGAATGTAACCTCCATGTCATCTCTACCTACTTGTGGTGGAATTGCTTTACTTGTTAGCGGAACGGAGGTTGATATAACATGTGTACATCTATTTGTTGTCATTATATGATATCCATGTTATTGCTGAAATACAATGAAATTATAATTAGCTAGAGGATTTTCAATTCTCAAACATTTCATCCATAGTCGCGTCCAATAGGGCTTTATATGCAGCGAATTTCATATGTACACTGCTTGAGTTTAGGTGTAGCGGTATTCCAACATCCTTTCAGATATGAGCTTAAGTTAAATCTCTAGCATAAGTACGATTCCAAGTTTAAACTGAGATTTATAACTTATATGTTTTTCGGTGATTTTGAGTACTGATACCAAATATGTATTAGATTCCAAATATACTGGTTTTATGTATAACGTAGATTTTAAAATATCAGTATTAGATATATAAAGTATTACGGGTTCCAAGAGCAATGAAATCATTACACGGAAAATATGTAGCAGCAGCTCGAAAATTGAAGTTGAAGTACGCATCTCGATTTGGTGTTCATAGGCGACGGAGATTGAATAGGATACAAATCTTTCTTTCTAGGCGACAAGATCCCCGTGTTTTTTATTGTTTTAATTTGAAAGTTGTTGAATTTAAGTTCACCAGGTATTGGTATGCTTAAATGTAATAGAGAAGAGAAAGAGCAGGGTATTTCATTAGGCCATAATCATCAGCTGCATAAAATTGTACTTGTAATTAGGTATAAACCATAAATTATGGCTAGTACAAATTTTGTTTAACATCATGGGTTGCTTAATTTACATTTGCTGGATGTTCTTTAGACTATTGATTAATAGTATTTCTCAATATCGATTAGACTGTTCTTCGAAAAGAATATTGAAACGGAATAGAAGTGTTCCAGAATACGCGAAACGATACGGAAAATTTAAAAAACAAATTATGATTGAAATGAAAAAAGGAATTTTGATCTTTGCTTTTAACTTTGATGTGTTGGTTTTTGAATTAATTTTATGTGGATATATTAAATCAGAAAAATTAGATATTGATGAGGCAATAATAATGGGCTAAAATTCTAAAGTGGATGAACAAATTTGGGAGTGACACCATTATACAGGTAATTTTTTTACATGAATTTGAAAAGGAAAGTATATTTATTATTGCATGATGATCTTTGCTGTCCTTGGATTTTTTTTTTTTTTTTGGCATTTGCTTGAAGGTTTCTTGGTAGCTTGGATATATATTTTATGCGTGAGCTTTGTTGAGTGAATGTTGAGTCTGCTATTGTATACTATAGGAACAATGTTTGAATTTATGTTTAGAGAAGTGTGCATGTATTTTTATTGTGTGTCAAATATTTATGTGCCCCTGATTGATTAGCAAAAGAGTATCCTAAATATCACTATTTACAGCATTACACTATACATATGTTTAATAAACACAATTTGTTTTTCATCCTAATTTCCTCTCACTGAAAGTTGGTCAAAAAACAACTGCTGATTTTGAGCTCTCATATCCAAAAGAAATTCCACAATCAATGAGCATTGTATAACAGGTAGGAACCTTTCACCAAGTAATTGGTTCTTTCATAAAGAAGAAAATAAATATATTTTTAATGTAGCAGAACACATGCATGTAACTCTCTCTAAGTTCATTTGCTAAACACAGAAGATATTTGCAACAAATACTTTTCAACAATGTTACAGTCTCAATCTCAAAAGTTAGGTGACAATTAAAAACATGTCTAGTCAGGTTTTCTTTGCATCACAGTGATCGCACGTATCCAGTACAATAACATTAAAATATTACACACAAACCAGAAAAAATCTTGCCAAAAAATGACATCAGGCGAAGTATATTTGAGCCGATAAACAAAGTTTCACCAAAGATCAAGAATCAGTACTAAATGCATGAGTTGTATAGGAATGGCTAGGATTCTAGTGCTAATCAAATTTTTTGAAGGGATTAAGGCACATGGAGTGTGCTTTTACTTTTTTTAATAAACACAACTACTTCAGAACTTCTGTGCAACATCTTGCATATATGTTGGTATGTAGATTGAGAAAATTGCTGCCAAAATGTCACATTTAGCTTCCATCACTGGTGAGATTTCATTTATTATATTTTTTATGAAATGTAAATGCAAACTCCAGATGTCTCAATTTTCAATTGTTGTAATCTATACCATATCTCAATCTGAAAAATTAGTCTATTAACCAAGTTCTTTTTTTTTCCTTTTGTTTCATTCCAGATGAAGGTTGTTTCTGTGTATTTGGAGAGAGAACAAATGCTAAGTTGGTGTGTTCACTATTAGGTTCTTCCAAAGCTATTTTGTTTATCACGAAACCTCTACTATGAGGTGATTTTTTTTCATTCTATTCACCTTCTTTGAATTCATAGAGCTTTGAGCCATGAAGTAGAGATCCAGAGTCACCTTATTCATCCAAATATACTCCGTCTATATGGATATTTCTATGATCAGACATGTGTTTATCTGATTTTGGAATTCATAGAAAACGTAGAGCTTTATAAAGAGTTGCAGAAGTGCAAACATTTTAGTGAAGGAAGAACCGCCACGTGCATTGCATCGGTAGCGAAGACTCTTATATACTTGCATAAGAAGCATGTAATTCACAAAGATATCAAGCCAGAAAACCTTCTTATAGGGGTTCAGGGAGAGCTAAAGATTGCCAGTTTTGGATGGTCCTTACAGACATTTAACAGGAGAAAGACAATGTGTGGTACACTTGATTACCGCCCACCTGAAATGATTGAGACCGCGGAGCATGATCATATTGTAGATATATGGAGTTTAGGTGTGTTGTGCCACGAGTTCCTTTATGGTATACCTCCATTTGAAGCCAAACAACAGCTAGATACTTGTTGACGGATAATCAATGCTGATTTGAAGTTTCCACACAAGCCATATATTTCAATGGACGCAATGGACTTCATCAATCATATGCTTGTCAAAGACCCATCGCAACGACTTCCACTTCATAAGTTTGTAGATCAGTCGTATATACAGAGGCTAAAATCTGAAACTGGTTGGTCATTGGAAACAGTATATAATGTTTATTTTGGAGACTCGATTTGATTTACCCATGAATTTTACTTGGGTTGTAAAAATTAAGCTGTATGCTTCTTTGTTGTGGGTGAAATACGAGTACAAACTGAATTTGTATATGAGATTGCCATGTTTTTACGAATCAGTTGAGTATAGTTGTATTCCTCCAGTGAGATATTGAATATAGGGAAATTCCTTCATACTGAATTAAAAACATGGTTCTATTCGGAAGTAGATGGTTTTTTTTCCTTCCACTTCGATTGTATCAATTAAACTTATAGCTATCTGGTTGTCATCTAAGTGTGCCATTTTAGTTGCATATATAATTTAAAACACCAATTTGGTTGTCATTTAAGTGTGTTAATTTATTTGATTTGATTGTGGTTGATTTATGTGGTTCATGATATAGCGTTGTCATGTCACACTTGATGAAGCTGTTATTTGGAATTATAAACAAGTGTCATCTAAGCTGTTATTTGGATTTATTTATTACATTTTACTCTTGCATTTTTTTATTTCAATTAAATATTCATTGATATAATGATATGTTTTGAGTTTATATTTATTGTTTCGTTTTTTCTTTTTATTTCTTCAATTCATTAATGATTTAGAATTGCAAAATAACTAAACATTAGGATTACATTGATTCTACTTGATATATAATAGAAATGTACATATGTGTTTGTGACTTATTCGAATCAATACATTGATCGTATATTTTCAATCTCAAGTTGGTTTACATGTAAAATCTAGTTTAATTAAAATTTTATTTTATTAGTTACTTCCATTTTCTCTTAAAGTACCCTATAATTTTTTAAATAAAATCTAATTTGAAATATGTATCAACAAATAAATTTATTTTCATATTGAATACCTTAACAGTTGGTTTTTCCATCATTGTGCGGTAATACTAGTTTAGAAAATGCAACAAATTTTAAGATTTTTTTTTTAAATAAAATCTAATTTGAAATATGTATCAACAAATAATTTTATTTTCATACTGAATACCTTAACGGTCGGTTTTCCACCATTGTGCGGTAATACTAGTTTAGAAAATGCAACAAATTTTAAGAATGTTATAAATTCTTAAATCAATTATGTTCTTATTGATTAATTTAAAAATACAATAAATTTTCAAAAATTATATAATCAAACGGTCAGTTTCCCCACCGTTATGCGGTTATATTAGTAATCTGTAATTTTATTATTTATCAAACCGACCATTAGGGAGGTTTGCTTACTGTAATTAGCCAAAATCAAATTCAATGAAGCCAAAAAAATAAAATAAGCCCCATTCTTCGATCGATGTTTCCTCTTATTAGTAATCCTATTTGGTCTCCGCCTATGTCTTCTCGATCGTTTCCCCCTGTATTTCTTCAAATCCTCTCGTATTCAATGATCTATAACTCTGCTCCTCAAATTTATGCTTCTTGTTGTTCCTTGCTGTTTCATTTTCACTCAAATCGCTGCAAAAAAGGTTACATTGCTTATTTGTATTATTATTTTAAGAAAAAAACATAGTTTTAGGGATTTCATATTTTGCTTACTCATTAATGCATGCTATATTAGTTACTCAAATTGATTCCGCCTTCCTAAAACCGCTCCTAAAAAGGTTACTTTTTTTTCTTTCAGAAAATACATAATTTTATGGATTTCATATTTTGCTTACCTTTTGAAACATGCTGCATTAGTTAATTGAAATTGTTTTGTTTACCAAATATTAAATGCTGTGAATACCTAGTTTATCCACACATAATATCCTGTAAATTACATCAAGTGAGCACTGGGTGCTGATTTTAAACTTCCAATATTAAAGATATTGACAAGTAGGACTTTATTTGTTTTCCAAAATTCTTGCAATTGTGGATGGTATTGCTCATTTTAAGAGAATTATGTGTGGATCCACTAGGAAAAAGGTAAAAGGCACCAAGGTTTTAAATCTCGGATATCGGTCGTGTTTCATCTTGGGGATTTCAGAGACATGATTTCGTATCGCGGAAGATCTCATCTAGATGAGTCTAACTCGGGTGTTCATCTCGGATTTCCATCTTGGGTCTGAAAGTTCATATCAAAAAAATCTCGGGGTACATAATATGTTAAAAACTGATATTCATACAAAATGATTTTTATGAATGCTATTAAAAACATATTAACCTAAACTTGAATTGCAAATCAATTTGTTATTCTTAATTCACTAAAGATCAACATACTGTAAATCGTAATATGCTTAAAACGAAAATATAACACAATTCAAATAGATTAGTGGTTACAATATATGATCCATGAACATGAACTATTGTTAGACATAAAACATAAAAATATCCAAAACACTAAAAAGTTCAGCATAAGTAGAACATAAGATACACAATTTCATAGGTAACATGTATGTAAAAAAAACGAATATGAAAATCATAAGCATTGTAGAACATATATAACCATACAATATGGTCATTTAACATGCAAAATGTAAAATTGCAGGAGATTATCGAGGTTAAATTTGTTTTTTTTTTTAATTATTGTTCTGGTTCAGGCACAGATTTAAATTATAACCTGAAAAACCAAGATCTCGGACAATATTCTAGTATATCGTCTCGGTCGATATATTGTTTGATATCGGAATATCTTGGACGATATATATTTGAAAGTAATTTTACAGTGATATTTCCTGTTTCGTTTCGAAAGGAACCCAAAATGAGATCTCAAAGGAGATCTCGGACGATATTTTCGAGGTCGAAAGCAGTGAAAGGCATATTGGAAATGATGTTTTATTCTTAGTTGTGTTGTAATACAATAAAATTTTGCACATTAATTTCTTTTGCACTGATGATAAATAATGGGTGAAATATATTTTTGTATCAACAATAACTATTATGTGATAAATTTTGCATGTTCAGGAAAATGGGATACGTCATGTATTCCCAACTTATTTGAATACACAACCATCGCCTTGTAATTATGAACATGTTGATCGTATGCAAGTGCTACTAACGTCACAATTTCTCTTCCAAATGGTACATTTTCTTACTTGCATAATTTATTCATAAATTGTATTACAGTAAAAAAACTTTTACAAGTAAATGAAATATATTTTTGTAGTGATGATAAATATTATTTTGATAAATTATGCACACTATTTTCTTTCAGCAATGTTGTGAGGCCCGGAAAAGGAGGCACGAGAAAATGTGAATGTAATCACAACCATACACATATTTGCTGCCATTTGTATTTCACCCGTTCGATTCAATTTCTCACAAATTTGTACTCATTTCCTTTGGGGCCCCTAGCATTGTTCATTTTTTCTGCATGTTCAGTAATGGTTTGTAAATCAAATGCCATTATCTATATTTAATATTAATATTATTTCATTGTATTAACTAAGGTAAAATTGCTATTGACAGACAAATATCCTTGATGTAAAACATTCTACTGCGTCAATAGTTGATGTTGTTGAAGAAACTTGGAGCTTTAATATATTTTTCACTATCAAAGGTAGTGAAATACAAATGGCATACCTATAACATGTGAAAACTATAAGCATTTTTATACATATTTTATAGGTGTTAAATCATCATGTTTCTTATATGGTTTTAGGTTTCAACTTTCAGTTGATCTATGATCTTAGCAATTCATAATATTTGATCTACATTTTATTAGCTTCATGTTTACTCTGTTAGAAAATTTTACTATTACAACACAAATTAAATAGAAACCTTATTATCACAACTCAAATCAATTGTAACATAAAGAGTGATCTCTTTGTGTTTATAAAGATCCCTTTGATGTCAAATTCTCATTAATTGTTCCCAACATAGTAAACTATCAAAGTAAAGTTTAGCTATGTTAATCATTTTATCTCAAAAACTGTAAACCATTAAGAAGATATTTTAAAATTAATTTTTTTCTTGAACATATGTCTTCCTTATCCCATGATCATATACATAGCACCGAGGCATTATAGTCCATGACTGAATGATTATATACATGCATATTTTGCAATTGGTGTGCTTCCTACATAATATCAATTATTGTTATTATACCTTTCAACTTGATTTTTTTCTTCAATATGACAGTTAATTTTCAGCTTCTCCACTTCTTGATGCTACTTAAATCAGTCAAAGCTAGTCTTTTAGGATTCACATTTGGGTTTCCTATTGTTGAGGTAGGTTTCATTCCTAAGATGATATCTTAGGAAGTTGATTTTTTTCTAATATGCGAGTTATAGTTTGATAACTGATAGTTCTTAGATAAGAACTTGTTTGAAAGATGTTTCTCATTTAATATAATAATAATTTTTAAATGACCAAACTATAAAGGGGAACAAATTCATTGTACAGAAAGAAAGTTGGAGAATCTTCAGACATTTTCATTGGAGTAAAAGTGAAAGAAATAATTCATCTCATTGCTTCTTTACATCTGCAGAATCACAATTTTGCTTCCATCCAGTTTTGGACATCTAATTATTTATTTATTTATTGTTTATATGTATTATTTCATCACAGAACTTCTCGATGATGCATAACTCATGGGGTTCTTCGTTGTGGCTACTACCAATATCGGAGTATCGTGGAGCTGATAATGTCTACTGGAAGAATTTCTTGCTTTTCAAATATGTGCTTGATAGTGTTGCTAGACCAGATGGAACAATTGTTGAGCTTCCTTGTCGAGACTGATTGGAACAAATTCCCAAAAAAAATTGTTGAGTTTCCTTATGCTATGATTAATTCCATGAGACTGATTGCTGCAAGAGTTACATTAGTTGCACCCGTTGATGTGAATAGAACAGATCCAAGTCGAGTATTTGACAGGACGACTGTTAAACATATGGTCATATGAGATAACATATACAAACCGACCTATCCTTTACACTGCCGCATGGGCTTATATCTCTTTGTTTACTGGGCCTTCTGTTAAGCCCATAAGTACTTTATATCGCTATATATCACTACACCATATCAGCTACTTTGCAACGCCTAAGTGCGGAAGATTTGCAACGACTTAGGACCGTTGCGAAGTAGCAACGGCTAAAGCCCGTTGCAAACATTTTTACCACGGTCATCGCCCGTTCTAAACTATGCCACGACCCAAAACACTTCTAAAATTAAATACGCCCTTAGATACACCCATCTGTCCCCAACGTAGTGTACGCTTTCCTTTGGCCACCTTCATTTTAGATTCATGCAGACCCTAATTATCTCGATTGAAAACTTCCCAAGATCCAATTTCCCAAATCGAAAACTTCCCATTTACGGTAGCATCCCGAGATCCCACCATCTCAAATGACAAGCTTCTTGCCCTCTACGCTAATCAAAAGGAGAGTTAAAGAATGAAGCTCAACATTTCTTCACAATTTTCTTTTTTCTTTCCCCTTCTTCTTCAATACTTTTAATTTCTGTCTCCTAGGGTTTTATGGCTGATGGTCCCATGGTCGCTACTGGTTTGATCTAGAAATTGTAAAGAGGATCGTTATTTGGTTTTATTTTATTTTTATTTAGCGTGAAAAGTGAATATTTTGATTCTTGGTTAGTTGTTTGTATAACAGTGGTCTCACCGTGAGTGAAATTAGGAAAAGGTAAAGAAAAATAAAGGTGAGAAACGTCAGCACCTGAAAATGACTTCTATGAAAACATAAGAAACAACGAGCTGAAAAGTTTAAGGCAATAGCTCAAGTAGTTGGAGGTATTCAATTTAAGTTGACAAAGAAATCTGGTTAGATCTTTCTTCGTCTGCACTATACAAACAAAAGCTCACCTTTTTATTTTTTATATACAGCTAAACTGTATATTATGTCTTGAATATCATAAGGTTTGCATTTGCAAATTGGCCAGTATATCGTGTTCTCACAGATTGTCTCTTTACATTGTTAAATTTTGAACAAATTATTGTATTTTTCTTTCATAGATATCCAACAAATCAGCAATTCCAGAAGCTGAGTTAGAGATAGAAGAGGAAGAAAGCATCACCTTTCATACCAGGTGAGTTGATATATGTACAATAATGGGAAGGTGACACCATCATTACCTGGTAAAAAGTTTGAGATGTATATTTTTGCATTGTTTAATGAGGATCAGAAGCCTTGGCCAAATGCATAGAGGAACTGGTGGTTGTTTATGCTCGGTTTCAGTGATGTCTATAATGCTGGTGTTCTTCATTATGGTGGGGTGAGTCTTTAGTCCTTACAGCATTGCAGTACATTAATAGGTCTTTTTACTTTTTAAATTAAAATGATGACTTATTTATCATTGTAAAAATTAGTAGAGAATCCGAATAGTTTTAACGATTAAGAAGTTCAAGCCAGTTGCCATTTTAATAGTTGGTACCCTATATTTAACCAAATATAAGGTACCATTTGGTCTATTTTCAGACAAATTGCATTTTGAACTTGTGGCGTAATCATTCCGCAACCATTTTAAATATATAACTCTTAAATTATGCGCATAAAGCTCATTAATCATTTAACTCTTAAATTATGTACGTAAAGTTTGTTGAAAACATTGTTTAATATAAGAATTTCTCATTATAATTCTGATCATGTAGTTCATATTCAATCTAACATCATAATTTTCTATGTTGAATACAAGGTGCATGATTCATAGTCATATAGTAGCACGATAATTATATATTGCATACATTAGTATCTTTGACATAAAATGATAGATCTGTTCGACAGTGATTTGAACTATATTACCATCAGAATTGCATAGATTTATATTAGTACCGTTTTGGCAAAATCAACACCAAAACTATTTTAAAAGTAAGAAACGCACGAATCAAATTAAAAGGGTAAAAAATATAGGAAAATGGTAGAATGACATCGATCTTTATTGTAAGGTAGTACATTTTGTAGGAAAATTGCTATTATAGCTGTTCCAAGTTTGCTATTAGGAAAAATTATTTGTCAAATGAGAAATTACATAAAATTGAAATCTTCTGTAAGGATTATCCCTAACTAGAGAAAACCAGTTGCCTGGATTTTCTTCAGCGGAGACACTTTGGACGATGACATATTAGCGTAGATTTCAATTTCTTTTTTTTATTGTGAGCTTGTTGTTGTTGCTATATATTGGTGAATGGTGATATAATGAAATGATTGTACGATGGTTCCATGCTCCCTGAATGGAGCACGTGCCACAGACGTCGAGCTGCACCTGGGCTCAAGCGATGTTTGCGTGGTTTTTCTTTGTAATAGAACACTTTGGACTATAGAGGTTGTATTGGTATAGATTCCGAAAACTTACCATGGAGGAGGTAGTTGCCAATGTGGGAAATGATTGCATGATGGTTTATATCTGAGTTAGAGTCGAAAACAAAATATCTGAGTTAGAGTTGGTACCAATTAGAACACATATATGCACATAGTATATAACATTCATTTTGAACTTGGTTAATCTATATCATTTTTTAAATTTATATTATATGTAGCGTATTAAGCACGATTAATTTATTATAATTAGTCTTATTGAAGGGAAACATTGATGTAAATACACACTGTATTTATTTGGATTGCAACATTTTATATAAAGCATTTGTAAATTATTGTGTTATATGTGTTGCTTATTACTTTATTTCACTATCGTATTTTTTTTTGCTTGGAGTGATTGGTTTCATTATGTATGTTTTAGAAAGTTTGCACATGGAATGTAAGTCATGGTCGATCAACTATCGGGGAACTTGAAAGGAAAATAATTTGTGTTTAAATATGATAAAAGGTCGTTTAATCATTCAAACATAATAAATGCATATTGTTAGGCTTGTTATTGTCCACTACACAGGAAATGCGTTGCTTATCAATCTTAGTTCACTAACCAATTATATACTGGGTGTTTTTTAAGTGAAAGACACGCATGCTCATATTTATTGAAATTGTTGCAGTAAAATACTACATAATAGCTCATTGTATTTGTTATTGAAATCAGTGTTATTCAATTATCTTTATAAAATAGTACATAAAACTTAAATCTGAAGTGATTATACCGTCCTTGTCTCCTTGCTGACATGTATGCTATATATATTTGTTGTTGCTTCATGTTGTGGCCTATACTACATGGTTTAAGTTCATGACACATAATTCTTGGTTTTTCTTTGCTGTCTTCATTTCCATGTGCATTGACCATGACCATGACAATGCTTTTATTGTTGCATTCCTGAAATATTTACTTCACTACTTGTTGTATAATGATCATTTGTTTGTGCTTTTTGTCATTTCTACTCTTGCTGTCCATTTGTAGTGTCATGACTATGATCTATAACCTAACATTTTTGTGTCACTGTGCTATGTATTTGGGTTTGCTGACCTGAAAGCCCTGGTTGAGTTTGACTGAAATGCAAGTGCCATGACTTATACTTTGAGTTGTTGACTTTGCTTGGACTGTTAGTACTGCTGTGCATTTTGCTTTTCATGAACACATAAATCGAATTAGCTGCACTTGGTTATCTAGTTTGTATTCTTGGTTTTCACCATTGGATTTTTGTTTTCAGCTACAGATCTACCCTATATATTTTTATCTACAATTTCCTTTTGTTAAATATTGTTCTTTATTTTACTCTAAAAAAACGTGTAACTTACACTGCAAAATTTACGCTCTGAATTCAAAGGTATAATTTATTTAGCAGCAAGGTATAATTTAGTTGTACTGCTAATAATGTTGCTGCTGCTACTGCTACTGCTAGCTGTTTGTTTAAGAATAGAAATGCACAAATTTTTACTTGTTTTTTTTTTAGTTTTTCTCGTTATAGTTCTTTCAGGAGGAGAATGATTCTTACTTGTAGTTCGATTGTTCTTGATATTTGATTGAGCAATTTCAGATATATATGCCTGGTTATCTTTTATGTATGTAAAAATATCTGATTGGCACCTTTGCTTTCTGTAGGAGCATCAAATTTTTATCAATATTCTGAAGTGGTTCAAACTCTTCTGAGGAGACTTCTAGTGCCTCGTTAAAGCTTCAATCTATTCTTCTGTCACAGGAGTTGCATTTTCATTTGTTTCATTAACTAGTAAGTCGCCTTTTTCAGTAGATAAAACCATAAACATATTTTTATTCTTAATATCCTTAGCTTGTCTCTCATCACAGAACTACGAAAATGAGATTAAAAGATTTTAAACCTTTTATTCTGTAGTTTGAAAATCAGTTCACTTTAACACAATTTTTAACTACTACACTACATATATTAACATTTTGCAATAAATTGTTCCACAAATAAGACAAACAGAATATCGTCCGTCCATTTGTTGAACTTTCGAGCATCTTAAATCATAAATTCTCTGACATTTACATATGTTGCTTCCCAGATCAGTTGAATGTTTCTCTACATGTGATATACCTTGGCATCCTCGAAATAACAAAAACTCCTTTTTTGTTCATATGATAAGATGCATGAACTTGCAATATGAGATTATACGACAACTTTGCTTTGCAACCTTTCTTACTTATTTTACTAATTTATTTGGAACTATGTTGTATTGCAACCATAATTGCGACGCTAACATCATAAAAACATATTTATTTAAAAAAGTTCAAATATACAAATATATGAAAACATTAATCTTTTTTATTTTATAAAACTTTGGTTTGAATCGCCAAATTTCATATCCAACACCTTTTTACTCTCAGATAGGATTTCATCTGTATGTATGTACTTTCTAATATAGCGGTTGGTTTTAGGTACTAATTCCACAATTATAATGATCGTTTCTATGTGATCTAACGAATTATTTAAGACAAAGTTTGCTGCAGTTGCTTTTAGCAATGTAGCAACTTTAGTTGCTACTCTAAGCAGCAACTTTTAGCTGCTGCTTTAAGCAACAAATTTTAGCAATGTAGCAACTTTAGCTGCTGCTCTAAGCACCAACTTTTGGATGCTGCTCTAAGCAGCAACTTTTAGTTGTTGCGCTTGCAGCTAAGTTATTGCTTAATATTAACCGAAACCTGAACTGGAAGAATTAATCTACAATTCTCATCCGGTGGAACTTTATGAACCAGATGAAGAAACTGAACCGGAGACAGAGAGCTCAAAATTATTTGATTTGCTTAATATTAACTTTTGGTCCCTTACTTGGGTATCGTTTCTGGTAAGAACTTTATCCCGGATCTCAAACCTGAGTACACTTTCCTTGCTCCTCATTTAGCAGTCACGTTTAAATTAAATAATAGCCAAGCAACTATTTAGATATTTATGATACTCATTGCATTTTGATATGAGCTCTGTCATGAAAGACGCATGAACCTGCAAAATAGTTTGCAAAGTGGGTGGATTGACTTTAATGGTTCTAACAATACATTGAAGTGCAATTCTCACATGATCAATTTTTATAACTGATTTTACACCTACCTTCTTCACTATACAAATTAAATCACCACGCTATCACAATATAAGTAGACATATTTCTAGTTAAAAAAATATATTAGGCAAATGATTTTTGTATAAGATACATGTCCTGGCAACAATTCACACGTGCTTTCATATTTCATTGTGCACGGTTCCGCCTTTTTTGCATTATAGAAATAATTTAATTATCTTTTAAAAAATGCACTAGAAGCATGCTGGAAGAGATGCATCACTTCCTATTTGGTTCCTTCCTTCGTAATTTTTTTGGTACCCATTTACGCTTTTTGTCCTTTAATATTTTCATGCTTTGCTATAAACAAATGACCTGCAGTAGTTGGTGCATGTGCATGCTTTCTTCCTAAGTGACCAGGGTTTGAATCCCACTTTTGTTGGCCATTTTATGGTTCTTCCATTTAATACGTTGTCAAGTCTGTTAATCAACTTGAACTGAACAGGCGCATGGTGACGTGGACAGACGCGTGAATGTTGATCAAGAGGTTTGGTGTTAGGTTCTTTTTCCAATCCCATTTTTCCTTACATTTTTTTACATTACTTTTTATTGTATGTACTAACGGATGTTGTTCTCCATGCATTTTATACGCAGCAACCATAAGCTTCCATTTTGCTATTTTTGTCTTCAAGTCTCGCATCGTACTATTTGCTCTTGTCTTCAAGTCTTACATTGTGTACGTTTTTTTCTTTTTTTTCCCCTTTCCTTTTCTTTATATAAAACAAGTGCAATGTAGTTCACGTTAATTTCACCTTCCATTGTAGTTGATTTGAAATCACTCAATAAAAATATGAGTAGTATTGTCATATACTTATCATCATCAGAACACTAAAATAGTATTTTCAGTCTCCCCTTTTCGATGAAGAGAAGTATACAACTTTAAATAGTATTATATCAATCCTCACTAATATCTTCTCCTTAAATTCATTTTAGTACTATAAGATACATGTTCTGGCTCCCTCTATGACAAGCTCACACCTATCTTCTCTACCAAATGATTTTTTGTAATAGTAGAATATTTTTTTTGGATCATGATAAGTCCAATAATACCAATTGCCTAACTATCAAAGTGTCACAAATTTTGGATGAGTTTATCAGGAGCAATTCAATTTCAGTTTTTAGATAATATGTTCTTATCTAATTCTTGCAATATTACCATTTCTTGCAATCCAGTTTAATCTCATCGTTAAAACTTCTTTTATGCCAATTTTGAATTTACATCTTGGATGTAGAAGTCCAGTTTGAGACAGTCTAAAAGTATGTGTCATGTTTGAAGTTAATTTATTACCCAATAATATTTATATACAAGTGTAACCGTGTTGGATAGTATGTGTCATGTTTGAAGTTAATTTATTACCCAATAATATTTATATACAAGTGTAACCGTGTTGGATATCACTATATGATCTAAATGATGTAGCCTCTTGCAATTATGCAGCGATAAGCATACATACAAAAATGATTAGATATAATAATAGATAATGCATGAATGAAATTGTCATGTGTGAAAAAGAAAAGAAAAAAGCTTTTAAGTCTTAAAATTGAAGTGTTTTTGGGTTTTAATTAAAAAACCAACTAAAAGAAATACGAAATTATCTTATAATTTCAACGAAGATATTCCCATATTATTTTGCCTGTGTGTTCAACAAGGTAATCAACTTTATTATCAATTGGAGAATAATGCATAATATTAGGATATCATGTAGAAGAGACACTTGCATATTTGTGTGTATGATGAGGTAATATATTAAGTCGACTGAAAAATAATGAAACATATCATGTATATAGCAGGTCAATGACTTCGAGCATGGAAAAAGACTGTGTCACCCAAAGAGTTCAATTCGATATCTTTAGATAGAGAAGCAGGTATGAGCTATTACAGTCTTTTAGATTTTACTTTCATATTTTTAGTTTTATGCACTTATGATAATAACGAGTGATGCTTGTAGCTTGTTGCTATTACAGTCTTTAAGGGTTTGAGTAGTTGATTAGTTTATGTTATGTTGCATATAAGTCATGGAAATATTTTCAACATTTATGGTACAAATTCTTGCCTATAAACTCATCCATTAATTTGAATTCAAACGTTTTGATAAATTAGAATGGACAAGCCTGATTATAGGCTAACTTTTGTTAATTTCATTAATTAATTAGAAGATCTAAACAATTATGCGTTTCAAGGGTAACGTTGAAGATTCAAAATGAACATATTAAGCGATTTTTAAGATATGACATATGAGAAGATACATAATTAGGTTGGTTGATTCGGTACATAGAAATAGTGAATTTGCGGTAGTACGTAATGCATACAAAAGATACCTTATACATCCATAGACAATTCATTACCTGCCCACAATTTATATCCTCCAAGTAACTCAAAAAATAAGCAAATGCTGCAGTAAGCTAATGTGGACCATTTGTATGCATTATCACCATTTATTGTTGTCAATATGAATTAGTACTTGACTTATGCAACACTAGATATTATAGTTATTTTGCTGTCTATACATATCATTTTTTTGTTCAAAGCTCCATGGGACAAGATGGCAATTAGAATCCTTTTCTTCTTTTGAGGTCCGGCTTTCTTTCCTACTTTTTTGCTTCCTTATGCTTTATCAGATTTTTAATTTGGATAAAAATATTGATCATTTAAACAGTTTGGTCTGCTTCCTTTTTTGTGTAAAAGAGGAGGCAAAGAACTGGCTCTAGCAAACTTGAATTCAGATACAATGAATGCACACATACTCAATGACATCACGCACTTAAATAATTATAAACTCTAAAAGTAGCAACAGTAGATTAATTTTACATATCAGCTCCATTTCACCGCTATGACTACTGTGACTATGACTACTATGTTACTTGTCCACTCATCCAGCTACTGACTCGCCTCCCTAAACAACTCCATGCTTGTATGCTAGATCGGTTATCACGGAACAAAACAAAATCTGTATCATAACATGGAATACTGATCAGTTAGCAGAACCAATCTTGGTTTTGTATTGTGTAACATGACGTGTGCTTTGCCTGACTAAGCGAGGTTGCTATTGGAATTAGGTTAGAAGTTGTTTTTGTTTTAGTGCCATGGTGTATTGCGTGTCCCCGCACACTTTTTTTTTTTTTTTTTTGCTTTTTTTTTGTTTTTGTTTTTTTTGCAGGGAGGTATTCTTGCGGCTCTTGGTTTTTGCCATCCTCAGTCTTCTTCTCGGCATATGCAATGCATCAGAGAAGTTGTTCTTAGTTAGTTTTGTTTACTATGCAAGCTTCCTGCTCTCTTTTCGATGTTGTTTCTGATGCCAGTTATAAATGACACACATGCTGGAACCCTTTTACTACTCAATAAACCAGTATGAAATTAGACTATTATGAACAATGAAACTATCATGATCTCTTTTAAGCATATATGAATTTAAACACTCAATCAAAAATAAATAAAACAAAAAACCAACATTACAGAAAGGAAATAAATCAAGTCAGTCTAATTTGTCAAGATTCAAAGTAGTTTGTGCTTGTTATAAATAAATTATATTAAGTAAAATTTGATATTACGGCCTAACAAAAACCTTGATTAAGAACCATAAAAACCAAAATATATGCAAAAGGATCAACAATATTAACCATGTTAATATAAAACCTTAAATCTCAATATTCCAGACTTATTATTCTCATGGATACACCTATAATAAAAACTATCAGCATAACTATAAGATACCGCTAAAATATATATATTTTGAATGGAGATACAACATCATTAACAATTTATAGTATTACAGTTTCAATTTGTACTTTTAGAATATGGCTGCTCTGTGGTTTTGCTTTTGATGCAAGTATGGTATTATGTGGCTACTGGAATTGTGGTGTCCATGCTGTATGTTTTGATTTGAGGATGTTAATATTATGTTGTATGTTTTGATTTGTGTTAAGTATAGGTTCTGGTTGTTTAGATGAATTTCTTTGTTACTCTTGTCTTGTGGACGTAAGATTATTGCTAACAAATCTTTTGGCTTATGCAACAGTAGACAAAGCCCCATTGACATGGAGTACTAGAATTCAAATAGCTATTGATGTGGTTGATGCTCTTGTAAGCTTTACATAATTACTCCTTTCTTATCTCTGTATTAATTTAGCATATGTACCTTTCAACAATGTTAGATTGTTGATTTCCTTGATGATAGAGGCGATGATTGCTCAAAAAGAAATTAAGAAACAGTACCATTACGTAATGTATGATATATACGAACAATTAATATTGTAATATTATTGTGTTGAAGTTGAGATGTACTGTACTATTATTTTGGCTAATGTTATTAAACTTGGAGTGCACAGTAATATTATTTTTGCTACTGCAAAATGTTAGACTTTTAAGTTTGTAATATATTGTTGAACTTTAAAATTTATTGTTAAATTTGGTCTTTACGTTAAATTTATCAGAAGTTTTCATTTTATTGATATTTCTTTTGTGGTATTATATCAATTCTGTAAATGTTTGTATTGAATAGGAACTACCGAAAGAGGGGGAGAAACCAGATTTTTCTTTTTTTTTAAAAAAATATGTCAATTTGCAACGGCTAAAAGTCGTTCCTAAATAAAAAACAGCAACGGACTTTAGCCGTTGCAAATTAAAAAATCGCAATGGGTAATGGCCGTTGCAAAATCATGAAATTGCAATGGTTTTCAGCCATTGCAAAATTTTAGCAACCCTAGATTTCGCAACGGTTTAGAGCTGTTGCAAAACCAATGTGCAACGGCTTAAAGCCGTTGCAAATCATCGTTTCTGGTGTAGTGTATATGAAGCGATAACTCATTACATTATTATATTTAGTTCTGATTATCAATATAGTTTACAAGTTCTTCAATATTACACATTTCATAAATCTTACATGGTACCAGAGCCAAAATAGCCAAACGGCAAATTAAGAAAATCATCTATTCTATTCAGAAAAAGAGGATGATTTATTAAGCCCCTTCAGAGTGTTTTCATCACCGGAGATCATCCTTTTCTGATCGTATAGCGATTGTTCTTATCAGTTCTTGAACAGTGTCGTGCCTTGTCGGAATTGTATTCACGGCGGCTGCATCTGTTCACTTTCCGACCATCAGAGATTTTGGATCTCGTCGTCTAGTTTTTTTTTTTTTTTTTTTGCCCACTGTATTACTCAGCAGTTCTTGAATCTTCAAAAGAAGCGAGAACCACTGAGTCTTTCCTGTTACCCTCGAGTGCTTTTTTGTACAGGCTGCTACTTTTTTGATTAGTAGCCTCACCATATACAATTTCTGTCACTCTTTGATTCGGAAACTTCCATCACCAAGGCAGGGGGCAACATTGATCAATCGTTAGCAACCCCTTTAGCTGATAACAATGGACCACTGCCAACCTTCCCTTTGCCACTAGCAAAATCAAAGACCCAAGTCATCACTGTTCCTCTCGACGAAGACAATTTCTTGATGTGAAATTTCCAAGTTGAAACAGCCTTGAAGGGATATGACCTTCAAGATTATGTCAAAGGAACCAAGCCAACACTACTTGCAATACAACATCAGCACAAAACAACATCAGCAGCAATCCATAATTTGTTCACCATAAAAAACAAGATAACTTACTATCTTCTTGGCTCCTATCATCAATTAGTACAAATCTGTTTTCACAAGTTATAGGGTGCAGTTAATCTCATGAAATTTGGTCTACAATTCAACAAATTTTCAACTCACAGTCATCAGCACGAATCATGCACTACAGGAGAGAATTTCAAAATGCAAGAAAGGGTGATATGAGCATGCGTGAGTATATTTCTGAAGTGAATACCTTATGTGACAAACTTAAAGCTGTTGGACATCATATTTCAGATTATGAGCAAATTCTAACATTAACGAATGGACTTGATGAAGCATACGAATCCCTCGTCACTTACATAGCCACACAATCGACTTTACCTAACATACAAACCGTATACTCAACACTGTTGGCACATGAAGGTAGAGTGGAACAAGGAAAAGCCATTCAGAGTGAATTTAGCATAGACTTAGCATCAAATTCAAGAAATGTTAACCAAACAAGAACTGTACCTGGCTATGGCAGAGGCAACCAGCAAGGACCAAGAGGCAACCCCAATCAGAGAGGCAGAGGAAGAGGTAGATCGAATAACACAAACGAAGTAAAATGTCAGATATGTGACAAACCAGGACACACAGCAAACATATGCTACTTCAGATTTAATACTAATGTTAATAACGTTCAACAAAGTCAAGGTGGTCAAAAGGGCATCAATGTCAATATGGCATAAGATAATTACCAAGGAAGGACAAATTCAGAGGGTTCTACATCACAAACTACTTGTAGTGATGACAACATTAAAACTGATGACATAAATACTAAATACTGGTTTCCAGACTCAGGGGCAACCAATCATCTAACCAGCAACCTTCAGTATTTGAATCTTGGTAACAAGAATTATTCAGGTACACAAGTTATACATACATGCAACGGTGAAACTATGAATATATCTCACATTGGGGCAGGATATGTCAAAGGGAAAAGAAAACTGTGTCTTAATAACCTTCTTAGGGTTCCCACAATTAATAAAAATTTAATTAGCGTGTCCCAGTTCACTAATGATAATAAGGTATATTTTGAGTTTCACCCCAAATATTGCTTAATTAGAGACTTGCTAAGCAAGGACATATTATTACAGGGTAGGCTGAATAATGGCCTATACAGATTCAACAACATGCAATCAAGATTGGGTAAAGAAGACAACACATGGTATTGCAATGCTAACATACAAATTAGCAGCATCAATGAAAATGGTTCTAATAATTCTGATAGTGATAGTTGTGTCCAAAATGATTTAAATACTTGGCATTGTAAATTTGGACATCCTAGTTATGACATTGTAATGCAAATATTGAAAAGCAATAATATTCCTTTAAAACACTCACCTATTCCTAATATTTGCACACATTGTCAACTTGGAAAAAGCCAAAAATTACCCTTTGTCAAATCTGAAACTATTTACAATAAGCCTCTTGAATTAGTTACAGCAGATTTATGGGGTCCTACACCAGTATGCTCAAGACAAGGACACAGGTATTATCTATCAATTGTAGATGCTTGTACCAAGTATACCTGGATTTTCTTTCTTAAAGCCAAATCGGATACATATAATATAATGCCACAGTTTATGAATCTCATTGAAAAGCAAGTAAACTGCAGCATCAAAACTGTGCAAATAGATGGACGCGGTGAGTTTTTACCTCTCAAACATGTTTTTAACCAAAAAGGTATCATTCATAGGACCACTTGCCCACACACATCTGAACAGAGTGGCATTGTAGAAAGAAAACACAGACATATAGTGGAAACATGATTAACATTGTTATCTATGTCCTCCTTACTCCTAAAGTATTGGAATGAGGCATTTACCACAAGTGTTTATCTAATAAATAGGATGCCAACTAAAATTTTGCAACACAAATGTCCTTATGAAACTCTGTTTGACCAGACTACATATTCTTGAGAACATTTGGATGCTTGTTCTTTCCATGCCTCAGACCATACAGTAACCACAAACTTTCCCTAAGATCAAGCCCATGTACCTTTTTAGGATATGCTGATAACCAAAAAGGATACAAGTGCTTAGATGGCAAGGGAAAGATCTGTAATGACCCATATTTTCGAACAATTTATTTTACATATTTAATATGGTTTTAAATATTGAGTTGATAATATAAATCGATTTTTTTTATTGAGTTATCGATTTAATAATCGAATACGATTAATTTCGAACATATCGATTTATCGTAATATAAAACCGACAATAATTGAATTCGTAATTAAAACTGAATTGAAACAATTCAGATGGCCAATATAAATTCTTTTTGAATAGAATCGATAATAATAATTTATTATAGGGAAGTTGTTTGTTTTGAATTCAAATCATATTCTATCGATTTAATCTGGTATGTGAAAATAATTAATTTTCAAACGATCTCGGTTTTCAATGAAACCAATTTTATTTGTTCCAGAATATCAGACCATAGCTGGGTGTCAATTTTCATCGCAATCGGACGTTATATGTGACTGTGCGAATTGAGAACGACAAATGGAAAAAAATACGATAGAATATAATGGAATATTTAAATACAATATCTTCTTTATAAAAACACATTTCTCAATCCCGTTCCTCAGTAGAAACACGAAATCGAAGCCGGTTTCAATTCGATTTCTTTAACAAATTCTACAAAATTAAATACCTAACCGAATTCAATAACTCTCGATTCATTGAATTCGTCTTTATTTCTTCAAACCCTATGTACGAATTGGATTTCCGTCAATCCTCCCATCGGTCGGTTTTTAGGGTATCGATACGAGGGTGAGCTGTGCGCCTAGGCGGTGTCGGAGGGTAAATTGATGATGGCGTTGGATCTCTGAAAGGAAGGTGAATTTGTCGGCAAATTTTGGTAGTGGTTGGCTTCAAAAAGAGTCGCATGTCCTCTAGACTTTGAGCATTGAAGTCGAGATTGAGGTTCATGGTCGAGGAAGAAATGGGGCATCGAGTTATGTCTCTTGTTGTTAAAGGTAGTTGAATCCGTGAATTGAGGCATGGGTGGAGTTCGTCGACAAGCAATGGAGAGGATGGATAACACGAAGGTAAGACTGTTAAAAAGAGGCGTTCAGATTCTAGTTTGTGATGACGAGGGTGGTGGTTTCATAAGGAAGGAACATGGAGGAAGAATGACATGGTTCCAAGTGATGTCGGAATGGAGCAGACGTGAGTTTTCAAGTTTAAACAGAAGTTTGATTAAGGTATATAATTTATTCAAGCTAAGTAAATTATTTATCATCATTATAAAATATGGAGATTTAAGGTTATCTATTTATTTAGTAGATCATTGTAAAAATCGTAAACTTGATAAGTGGAAACTTAAAACTGTTAAGCTGTTCGACTGGGAAGTTTAAAAGAAAACATATATTAGTATATTCGTTAAACTAAAATTTTGATCTGTTAAAGAGGAAATGTCGTTTACTACTAATTTGGAATTTGGAAACTAAAAATAAAATTTTAGTTGGTGAATCATTATATAAATTTTAAATTAGATAAGTGAAATATTTAAATTTAAATTCGTTAGTTGTTCAAACCCAAGAAGTTAGAAAAATAATAATTTATTTTAGTATATTCTGGACATTAAACCTTGTTAATAATATTCATTTGCTAAATTATAAAATTCAGATTTTTCTTAGGTAAGGATAAATCAAATAAAATCATTTGTGTGGAGTTCGAAGACTCGGAAATCAATGATAAGAAATTGAAACTGGTACAAGTGCAGATATAAAAAAATCACGGTGAGTAAACTCACTTTGGATTTTATTTAAATAATTTTTATATGCTACTGGTTGATTATTTGGATGCGTTTAAATATTACTGTGGTTGTTATACAAATATATTAGTTATTTAGGTTTGGTGTTTGTGGTTATTACATATATATTGGTGGTTGGATATTTCCCGCAGTACCATTAGCGGATGCCCGCAGTATCATTAGCGGATGACCCTATACGCCCCACGCTATGATAGTGGATAACCTTCTATACCGCGATATCCTGCCTCGAAGCAGTATGGGTATTATTTATGTTGGCTAATGTCTGTGGATGCAGGGAAAACAGGTTGGAGGAATCCGACTGGATTCCTCAAAATTATTATTATTTGTTTGTTTCATATATTATCATATATGATGTGTTGGAAAATATGTGTTGGATAATTGGTTGTTTTTGATGGGTTAAATGTCACTGGGCTTAAATGTCGATTTATATAAAATATCATAAAATGATATTTAGAGATTTAAAAAGGAAAATCTATTTTTCCAAAAATAGAAATTCAAATTTTGAATGGACTATAAATATTTACTTGTTTTGTAAGTAAATTTATAAGCAGTGTTTATAAATAAAATGAAATGATTTTCATGGGATAACCAGGGAATTGAAATGAATTTATAAACAATGTTTATAAATAGAAATGGAAAAAAATTATCATTGGATAATTTGAATATTTAAATTCAAATGGGAATTTAAAGATAGAAATAGGGAAATCGTTTTAAAGAAATAAATGATGGAGTTTATTCTGATGTTCAGAATATAATTGAACTAAAATAAACCCGTAAGGATTTATGATTTGAATTCTATTAATTCGAATTTATTTAAATAGCAGTTAGATTGAATGTGAAAATAAATTGGGTGTTATATATATAAGTTATTATAAATAGAAATTTCCAAAATAAGAATTTGGTCTTAAATAGATTTCGAAATAGACTTGTTTTAATATAAAAAAAGGAAATTTATAAAATGGTGTTTATAAATATAATGAATTAATTATCAAGAGATAATTTGAATATTTAAATTCAAATATGAATTTAAAAATAGAATTTGAAATCATTCAAAAGGGAACAATGGTTTTTATTCCGCAATTCGGAATATCAAAGGGTTGGGGTTTCAAATATAAATTTGTAAAGGGAGCTTGTTTAAATATATGAAACAAGGAAGTTGAATTTATAAATAGTGTTATAAATTTGGTGAAATAAATTATCATTTGGATAATTTAAACCATTTAAATTCAAATAGGAATTTAAAAGTAAATTGGGTAGTGTTTTGAAACAAAACGATTGATTATATTTCAGAATTCAGAATATAAGCTGAATTGAGAAAATTCAACGGATTTATAATTAAAATTTGATTATATTGAATTTTATAAATAATTTATTTACAAAAGGAATTGGAATTAAATATAGAAGATCGAAGTATAAATAAATATATTACCGAGTAAGGGAAAATCGACAATTATAGATAATCGAAAATATTATGATGAATTGGGAAACTGATTTGATATATATTAAAAATATACCTGAATGGAGTTGAATTTATTATAAACGAAGTTTAAACGTCTATATATATATATAATTAAAACGAACTCACTGCAGCGTGGTAGTTCGTAATTTGGCGTTTCGAACTTCAATTGGGTGTATAGAACTCAGTTTAAGTCGGAATTCTTTGAAACAAGAATTGCCAGGATCGATTTGATAATAGTTTTCCAATGAAAGAGAAAAATTTGGATTTCGTCGAATAAATTGGGAGTTATGTCGACATCAATTTTCCAGAAAAACAGCGCCATAGTCATTATAAAACCATAACGGTTTATTTAAATAAATAAAAGGATTTTAAGTAAATAAAATCCGAATTTCATTTAGGAAAAATCCGAATTCTAGTTATAAATAATATCTGAACTCTAGTGGAGTAATGAAATGATTTTTGAAACAAAATCAAATCAGATATTTAATTGTTGAATAAAAATAGCTAATCTGAAGAATAATTAGTTAATGAAATTTTGAATCGAAATTGGGCTTTGGATCAGAAAAGGGGTTTGTATATTCATATTCGAAATTGAATATGAAACTTGAACCGAAAATGAAATCCGATTTTTTATAAGCAAGTTAAAATTATATTTGAACATGATATGTTCAAATAGAAAGTGAAATAGGCAAAAGAGCTAATTAAAGAATAAATAAGCGAATTTAGTTAAAATGGCCAGATTGAGTTAGAATAAAATTAGGAACGAATGTATATGGGTTAGACAGGTATGGGATGAAGTGTATAAAGGTTATAATTCGTGTGCCCGACAATAAGGTATATGTTTAAATTCCATATGAGTTTTTATGCGCCGAATCGGCAAGCCGCTTGGCTTTTTGATTTTCTTTTTGAATGGAAAGGGCCTAGAGAGGCAAGTTGAGATTTGAACTGCTGACCGGTAAAAAGGAGGTTATGGGGAATTTTTTTCGGAAATTTAAAGAATTAGAATATTTTTAAGAAAATTGGATAACTAGAAATCAATGTATTGATAAATAAATAAATATATATATATATAGAATTCGATAAGGAAACGAAATTAAAAATAGAATAATGTAAACAAAAAGGAAATCTATAAATTAGATTTGTTAAAAATAGAAAGTGAACCATATACATGTTTTTAAAATGAATAATTGGTTTTTATGGTGTGTTTATTTAAGGTAAGTGGTCTTGTTTGTTTTGAAGTTAACGATGTTTTCAATCGAGTTCTGAGAGGTAGTTATTCCCCAACTTGATTGATTCCATTATAAACTGATAAGTAACAAGATCCAGTCTCGAAGAGAGATGTTTAAAGAAATTTAGTTGAATAAAATATTTTGGGTTGTTGTAACAATGTTTTATACAACATTCATTTTAACCTAAGGAAGTGGAATTGTGGAATATAACAAATAAATATTTCCTGAGTGTAGAAATGAATGGGCGTGAAAGAGATAAGTAATTGTAATGTTTTCCAATTATAAATAGAAGATATTTTCTACATGTAGAAAATAAAAGAAGACGCGATATGGAAATGTTTTCCAAATAGAGAAAGAGGCCAAGATGATGATTGAAAATATTTGTTTAACAAATATCGATAGGGAAATGAAGAATTGAATTAATTAATGAAATATTAATTAAGAGGCCCAGTGATTTGTTTGATGTTTTGAATGGATTTTTGTTTTTCTTCGATAGCTAAATAACCGACTATCGAAGTGCTTGCTAATAGCGTTGTTAATATGGAGAGACCGATTGGATTATTATCCGAGAACCACTCCGTATTGGCAGTAGCGTTGCAAATCAGATTATATGAAGATAATCAAAGATGGAGTAAAGTGCAAGGACTATTTCTATTAATAGAAATTGTGCCTTCGGTATCGTTCAATCCCAGAACGAACGTATATGGACGAATGTCTGACAGAGTATTTCCAATGATCGCATATGTTGGTCTGTATATATATATATATATATATATATATGGTGGCGGAGAATTTATTCTCTTAGCATAATATCCAGAATATATTTGTGTAAATCAATTAATGATTTACGGATCTGACAATGTGGCATTCAAAGTGATTGTGCTATCAATGAATGATAAGAAATCGTATCCTCAGGCCTCAACAATCGGGAAATGACAAAAATCGGGCAGGTAGCATGGCTATGTGGGTCGCCCCCATTAGGATGTATAATCACCTATCTAGAGAAATTCCTTTTACTTCTTTAATCTATCGATGTTGTCCCTTTTCGTGAAACGGTTGCTGATCCCAACCGTTGGTGATATACATTCGATACATTCAAGCGAAATAAGTGGTCGGTCATGTGTGGGCCGGGTTGCAAGATGTTCTTGTTGAACCAAGTGTATTCCCCTCTAGAGATACAATATCGGCAGGTGGTTCCATACCTTGTCATAGTTGGAATCCAATCTCCAATAAGCGCCCTGCGGTTTTTTTGATTTTGTATTATATATGGAGCGTGAGATGCAAGCGTTCCACTAGATTGTTATTTATTTTATTTAGACACTATTATAATATCACTGGATTTTCGTATCAAAGTGTTTTGGGTTATAGTAAGGTAAAAACCGTCCATGTTTATGTGTGGGCTGGTCTTACTATTATCCTTTCTTTCGAAAGAATTTTGAAAGTTAAACAAATGGATTGAGTTTACTCACACCAGTCCCATGACTGATCCAGAGTTTATTTTGTTTTGTTTTCCCTAAACTCTTGGGTGCCCAAATTTGTACGGGCAGTCAAGTAGTCGGGATTTTACGGATTCACTTGGAGGAGCTTGAAGCAGAAGGCTTCACCCATTAGCTATAGACTATCATATTTCTGCTGTGTACTGTGTGATATCTGGAAACAGATGTTATAACTATTCCAGGAATAACTGTTGTGCTCTGATGATGGTATGTATATAAAGATACTGATTTGTATTTCAAAAAGTTATGTTATATAATATATTTTACTCGTTCCGCTGTGAGATTTGTCTTCTTTGTTTTCTTCTATTCTAACATTTCTTTCTTTCTATTTCTCATCCTCTAACTTCTTTCTAATAATGATTCGTATTTCTGTGCAATTTGGGTTGGATGTGTGGTGTTATTAGTCAAATCAGATAGTACGGATTTGCGGGACATTACAAAATGTGTCTAGACATGTTGTTTTTAATGAATGTGTGTTTCCCTTTGTAGACAAGAAAAACAAAAGCAATCAAAAAATTGACTAGTCAAGAACCACAATGGGACCTATTCCTACATTAACTGAATGGAATGTGCAATCTGGTGACAAAGGGAAAACACAGCTGATACTAGCTACTCCAACTGTTTCCAGCACCAGATCTGGATACAGTTCAAGTGAGTACTTAAGTGATGATGATGATCAACATCAAAATTATGACAGTCACAACAGCCATCAAGATCAAAGTAGTGAGAATGACACACCAGACACAAACAGTGATGAAAATAATGCTCAAAGACAACCATCAGGACATCATATGATTACAAGGGCCTAAAGTGGCATATTTAAACCAAAAGTTTACAATGCTATTGTAGAGAATGCAGACACTATTGAACCAGTCACATATGAAGAGGTTGTCAAACACAAACCCTGGTGCAAGGCCATGAATGAAGAATATGAAGCTTTGATAAAAAATAAAACATGGAATCTAGTCATAGCACCAAAATTTCAGAATATTGTGGGGTGCAAATGGACTTATAAGTTGAAGAAAGATGCCGAGGGAAACATATGCAAACGCAAAGCTAGATTAGTTGCCAGGGTTTTTTATTAACAATATGGATTTGACTTTAATGAGATTTTCTCCCTTGTGGTTAAACCTACAACTATCAGGATCATCTTAACCATAGCTATTTACAATAGATGGAATATAAGTCAGTTGGATGTGTGTAATGCCTTTATGAATGGAGATCTACACGAAAGTGTTTACATGCAGCAACCAAAAGGGTTTTTGTGTAATGGAAAAGCGAATTATGTTTGTCAACTAAACAAGGCAATTTATGGTTTGAAGCAAGCTTCAAAAGCCTGGTATGTTAAACTAAAAGACACATTGGCTGGTTTGGGTTACACAGCAACAAAATTAGACGGTTCACTATACACCAGAATTCAGAATCAAGGAAGTGTGTATATACTTGTCTATGTGGATGACATTCTCATAACAGGAAGTGATAATACTGAAATCAACAGAGTCATATCCCATTTGAACAAAACTTTTGCTATTAAAGATATGGGAGAGGTGAATTATTTTCTAGGCATTCAAGTTCAAAGAAAGTCAAAGTCAAAAAATTCTATCTCAAAGAAAATACATATGTGAAATACTTGCTAGAGCTAATATGGACAAAGCCAAACCCATCTCCACACCAATGACTAGAAATTTGCGTTTATCTAAACATAGAGGAGATGTTATAGACAACAACAAACAGTATCGTAGTATAATTGGAGCTCTACAGTACTTAATTATCACAAGACTTGATTTTTTTTTAGCGTGAATAAGGTATGTCAATTCATGGCTAATCCCCTAAGTGAACACAGGAGGGCTATCAAGTGGATTCTACACTACTTACGAGGAACAATGGATCATGGTTTGACAATAAAAGAAGGAAAGGACATAAATTTAAGCACATACAGTGATGCGGACTGGGCTAATGACCCAGATGATCGGAGGTCCACTTCCGGTTACTGTTTGTTCATGGGATCGAATCCAATTCCCTGGTGTATGAAGAAACAACCAACCATCTCCAGATCAAGTACTGAAGCGGAGTATAGAGCGATTGCATCGGCCACAGTTGAAATCATTTGGGTTGAAACCCAAATCATAGAGTTGGGGTTTTCGCTTACGAAGAAGCTAGTTATCTGGTGTGACAACAAGAGCACCGTTGCCCTATCCAGTAACCCCGTACAACATTCAAGGATGAAGCACATAGAGATCGACCTCCATTTCATCAGATAGCAAACGGAAGCAAGAAAGTTGGTCATTAATCATGTACCAGCCTTCTATCAGAAGGCTAATACCTTGACGAAAGCTTTATCCAAGAACAATTTTGAGAGATTAAGAAGTGAACTGAAGGTTTTTAGTGGTGGCGTAGAGCAGAAGACATTAAAACCCTAGATCGGTTTGAGGAATGGTGTTAAACATATGGTCATATGAGATAACATATACAAACCGACCTATTCTTTACACCGCCGCATGGGCTTATATCTCTTTGTTTACCGGGCCTTCTGTTTAGCCCATAAGTACTTTATATCGCTATATATATGATGCGATAACTCTGTACATTATTATATTCAGTTCTGATTATCAATATAGTTTACAAGTTCTTCAATATTACACATTTCATAAATCTTACAACGACATTGGAACAAATTCATAAAAAGTGAGGAAAGGCCGGAACAACCACCTACAAACGGTGGTGTAGCGAGGAATTGAGCTCGATGAAGTCACTGTACAAAATAATGTGGAGGTTTATGTGCGATAAGTCTTGAAATTTTTTTAACAACTATTTAGCTGGTTATAAAAAGAAGCATAATAAAATGATTAATATCCATTATCATTTCATTTAACAACTTTATTATGATTTCAGCAAATTCATTGCTATTTCTTTAAGCTGGTTCAATATAATCAAGTAGATTCATCACCATTTCATTCAGCATATTCTTTGCCACTTTTAGAAAATTCATTATCGTTAACATTTCAATTAGAAAATTTATTTTGGTTTCCATTTCATTAAATCATTTTCAAAAAAGGGTATTACTATATATAGAAGAAAATTCCATTTCATCCCGAACTGAAATTATTTCTTTGAGTTGCACAATTTTGAATTTGTGTGTGTTAATTTTAAACCTATGCATGGTCATATGCTGGTGACTAATTTAACAGTTTTATTGAAGAAATTATTATTATTATTATTGTAATAACCCGAAAATTCTGAGCCAGTTTAAAATTTTTATTTTGGCAATTTTAGCGAATTTTGAATATTTGAAATGAATTATTTTAAATAATATCGACGAAAATTTATTTTGAATATATTTCAAACGTATATATTATATACGTCGTCGTTAGAATATAATAATTATATATATTATTATAAATAGAATAGAAAATGGCGCGGTAGTTCGATAATTCAATTTCAAACTTCAATTGAATGTACCGGGTGCAAAACAATCCGGATTTTAGTGAAACCAAAAATATTAGGATCTAATTGATGATATCTTTCCAACGATTTCGAAATGAATTGAATATAAAATGATTTCGAAATGAATTGAATATAAAACGATTTCGAAATGAATTGAATATGAAGCGATTTCGAAATGAATTGAATATGAAGCGATTTCGAAATGAATTGAATATGAAACGATTTCGAAATGAATTGAATATAAAACGATTTCGAAGTGAATTGAATATGAAACGATTTCGAAATGAATTGAATATAAATCGATTTGAATTGAAATCAAATAGAAATGAAAGCAAAAAGGATTTATAATAGGAAATTCAATTTTGATTTGAATCTGAAATAAAGGTTGAAATTGTTTTTGAAATGAATTCAAAACTATTTATAAAATTCGTTTTTAAATAAAAATCGACAATATATATATTATATATATTATATATATAATATAATGGCCTAAATAGAACGCGCCGCGCCGCGGCAGTTCGTGAATTTCGACCATTTATTTCAAACGGACATTACGGGAGATCCGACCGTCGGATTCTCCTAAAACCGGAACCGTTGAGTTCGTATCGAAAAGAGCTTTCTAACGAATATTAGAAATTTGAAATCTAACGGTTGGATTTGGAGATACATCCAAATCAAATTCGAAAAAGGTCGCTGTAAGTGCAGTTCGATGGCCGTTGATGGAAATCGACTGTACGGGCCTTGATAAAATTATTAAAAATAGTAATAATTTGTGTAAAATCATAAGAAATGATTTGGGAAAAATTGGGATGAAAAGCCTCATATTTGAAAAGATAAAAATAGATTTTTATCGAAATGAACTAGTTTTGAACTAAAATTAAAACCCAACTATTTTTAAAATAAATAAATTGAATTTAAAAAGGGGTTTTGAATAATCGGAATTTCTAATATATTTGATTGAAATTAAATTAGAAGTGATTTGTGGGTTTATCGTGAACTGTGTTTTAAATAACACTAGTTCTTTAACCCGATAATAAATAGAATGTGATTTGGGTTTATCGTGAACTGTGTTTTAAATGACACTAGTTCTCTAACCCTGAAAAGGAGTTCTAATGAATCTGCAATTAGATTGAAATGTGAATTGATAATTTAAATTATCAAAATTAGAAAGTAAGCGAGAATGGAGTATCACCAGTTTTGCTCCAAAGCGATAGTTAAATCTTTAATTAGATTTGAACGTGAAATGGTAATTAATTTTACCGATAACACCGTGGTATTAGATATGGAGTATTACCAGTTTTGCTTCATGGGATGAATAGGTTGGGATTGGAAAATAAAATAAATAATTACTTCGGTGTGGTTCGCCAATCTCGACTAGTTGGAAAAACCATAATTTGGTTTGAAATGACATCCAAAGGAAGATTAAAGGATAAATTTTAAAGAGTTTATCTTGGATAAAATTAATGGGAACCTTTCCTTAAAAATGTGATTTTGTGAATAAAAGAATATTCTGAATTGGAATGAGGCGTATGTTGTGATTGTGTAACATTTGTTTTTAATGTACGCGGGTTGTTCGGAAAGACCGGGTTTATACCCATTCTGAATAACCGATTCGACGATAAGTCGAAGATGAAGACGGTGGTCGAAGACCGGAAGTCTTCACATCGTTTGGATAATTACTGACGATCCTGATTGGGCTGTACACCCAAGAGGATGGAAATAGTCGGTGGTCGTCCAGACGTACTTGGAGATGGATGGGTATGCGAGGAAAGTGCCTCCGGTTTCGTTCAGACGCAGAACGAACTTGTAAATGGATTGTGTGTCTGACATTGGGTTTTATTCTGTGTTGATTGATTTCTATTAAATATATATCTGTTTGGCGGCGAAGAATTTATTCTCTTGCTTAACGCCCTTCTCTGAGACGTACGAGCTTAGAGGTTATATATCGATAGATATCAATCGCATGGCATGAATTGCCTATGTGGCACACTGAGTTGCATGGATCAAGGCTTCTGTTGAAAAGCAAAGTCTTGTAGTTGATGATCAAAGCACGACCTACGTGGCAGCTTTGTGTATAACGTGAATTCGCGAGCCTCACACCTCGATATGAGTTAAAAATGGGATACGTACCGCTGGGAGAGCACGACGTTTTTTTTCTAGCTTTGGTGGTGTCAGTGACTTACCAGCCCTGACATTTATATACTTTTCACCTTTGTGGTTGTTGGAATGAGGCGCCTCGATTATAGGTCTGTAAGGACCGGGAAACGTGTGTTCAGGCATAACTAATCCTCTAACGTAAGTGAGGACCGGGCCAGCCGAATCCGGGGTTGCCCGGAGTGTGTAGTCCCGAGGCATTTGCTAGAGTGTCTCGAAGCGGAGAGGATCTTGCCCCTTGCCTCGACTCATGACGAAAATCCAATTTCCAATACGTGTATTGCGGTTTTAATTGTAGAACTAGTATGGCGACATGATAGATGGTACCCATGCTGCCTATGATTTATATTTATGATTGAAATTGTTTTGACACTATACACTTACTATAGTATCAAATGATTTGTTTTTAAACGTACCAAGCATGTTTGACTATTATAAGGGAAAACCCTATCCTCCGGCTTGCGTTGCATTGGGTGATGGGACCTGGGTCTTATAATAGCTTCATTTTTCGAAAAAGCATTGCGTTGTTTATTCTATGCAGTGGTATTCTTGGGAGGAAACCCGTTCCGTGTTAAACGGCATGGTCCCTTGAATTACTCTCTTTTAAAGTATAGTTTTAAATAACTGTTTTAGTTCTCGCACCAGTCACATGACTGACCTGGAGTTTATTGTTTTAACCTAAACTCTGGGTGCCCCTATTTTCCGCACGGGCAGCTAGTAGTTTTGGTTTTGCAGATTTATATTCACAGGATCCTGGTTTACAGTTGGAATGATATCCGGAAAGCTCTGTATCCGTATATCACCTTCAGTTGTGCTTTGTATTACTTTTCCGCTGCTATGTAATTTATTGTAATCTCTGATATTTATCAAATGTAATAGTATTCATTTATACTCTGTATATTCTTGTATCTGATGGAATTGTTGTAATAACAATGAAATGTTCTTCTGTTTGTGTTCTGATTTGTCGTGTTCTCAAAACGATCAGGGGTTTCGAACGGTCTTTGTCGGTTTAACGACTGATTAGAATCGAGCGAAATTCCCGGCCGTCACATTTGGTATCAGAGCTTTGGTTTACAGAGCTCGAGAACAAGACACATTAGAACCATACGAAAGAATTCATCAGATATTGGATTAGTAATATCCAATTAGAATGACTCGTTAGAGATAGGATCAGTAGTATCCTAGAACGGGTGTGAAGAGTATATTTTTCAAATGAAAACAATTTTGTTTTAAAATTTAAATCGTTTTAAACGTATTTGATTATTTATTTATTTTGAATTTGGACAATCGAGTATATAAAGGTTTTGCATATACGCGTCATGAACGTATATTCGAAGTTTTAATATAATGGATAGATATAGAATCATACTCTAGTGGCCCGAAGATGATTCTGATGGTTGAGTACTCGTCGTCAGAATTTATATTCGAGTGACGAAGTTGTGATTTTCTATATATTTCCATTAGACTGGTGTGAGAACCAAAACTAATATAGATAGGTTTATTGTTGTGAATTGGCCTCAAAAACATGATTTTTGACTATATATCAAATTATGAATTTGAAACGTTAAATTCACTAATTGATTGATGTTTGTGTTGTTTGTTTATTTGTTTGATAATTTTGAACCAATTAGCCTAATTGAATCAAATATTTAACTGTATTGAAAATTGGTCGAAGGCTAGAGCAGAGAATAAAATTTGTTTGCCCGACAAATGGGTACATGTTTACTATAATTTACTGTTTTGTTTGGGTGATGATGATTTTATGAGCCTATTGGCTAGCCGTTTGGCCTTTTCTTTTTGAGATCAGAAGGCCTATATGGCAATTTCGGGAATTTCCCGTGGCTCCCGGTGCAGGGGAGGTTATGGCGAAATTTTTCGAAAATTTAGGGTGTTAGCCAAATTTTTGAAAATTTGGAAATTCTCAGAAACTGAAAAGTTAGAGAATGGAAGCCAGATAGATCGTAGAGCTGATTAATCAAACCACTATCGACTTTGTTCCTTTTCGGGGACGAAAAGTTTTAAGTGGGGGAGATTGTAATAACCCGGAAATTCTGAGCCAGTTTAAAATTTTTATTTTGGCAATTTTAGCGAATTTTGAATATTTGAAATGAATTATTTTAAATAATATTGACGAAAATTTATTTTGAATATATTTCGAACGTATATATTACATACGTCGTCGTTAGAATATAATAATTATATATATTATTATAAATAGAATTGAAAATGGCGCGGTAGTTCGATAATTCGATTTCAAACTTCAATTGAATGTACCGGGTGCAAAACAATCCGGATTTTAGTGAAACCAAAAATATTAGGATCTAATTGATGATATCTTTCCAACGATTTCGAAACGAATTGAATATAAAACGATTTCGAAATGAATTGAATATGAAACGATTTCGAAATGAATTGAATATGAAGTGATTTCGAAATGAATTGAATATAAAGCGATTTTGAAATGAATTGAATATAAAACGATTTCGAAATGAATTGAATATGAAGCAATTTCGAAATGAATTGAATATGAAGCGATTTCGAAATGAATTGAATATGAAACGATTTCGAAATGAATTGAATATAAATCGATTTGAATTGAAATCAAATAGAAATGAAAGCAAAAAGGATTTATAATAGGAAATTCAATTTTGATTTGAATCTGAAATAAAGGTTGAAATTGTTTTTGAAATGAATTCAAAACTATTTATAAAATTCGTTTTTAAATAGAAATCGACGATATATATATTATATATATTATATATATAATATAATGGCCTGAATAGAACGCGCCGCGCCGCGGCAGTTCATGAATTTCGACCATTTATTTCAAACGGACATTACGGGAGATCCGACCGTCGGATTCTCCTTAAACCGGAACCGTTGGGTTCTTATCGAAAAGAGCTTTCTAACGAATATTAGAAATTTGAAATCTAACTGTTGGAATTGGAGATACACCCAAATCAAATTCGAAAAAGGTCGCTATAAGTGCAGTTTGATGGCCGTTGATGGAAATCGACTGTACGGGCCTTGATAAAATTATTAAAAATAGTAATAATTTGTGTAAAATCATAAGAAATGATTTAGGAAAAATTGGGATGAAAAGCCTCATATTTGAAAAGATAAAAATAGATTTTTATCGAAATGAACTAGTTTTGAACTAAAATTAAAACCCAACTATTTTTAAAATAAATAAATTGAATTTAAAAAGGGGTTTTGAATAATCGGAATTTCTAATATATTTGATTGAAATTAAATTAGAAGTGATTTGTGGGTTTATCGTGAACTGTGTTTTAAATAACACTAGTTCTTTAACCCGATAATAAATAGAATGTGATTTGGGTTTATCGTGAACTGTGTTTTAAATGACACTAGTTCTCTAACCCTGAAAAGGAGTTCTAATGAATCTGCAATTAGATTGAAATGTGAATTGATAATTTAAATTATCAAAATTAGAAAGTAAGCGAGAATGGAGTATCACCAGTTTTTCTCCAAAGCGATAGTTAAATCTTCAATTAGATTTGAACGTGAAATGGTAATTAATTTTACCGATAAAAACGTGGTATTAGATATGGAGTATTACCAGTTTTGCTTCATGGGATGAATAGGTTGGGATTGGGAAATAAAATAAATAATTACTTCGGTGTGGTTCGCTAATCTCGACTAGTTGGAAAAACCATAATTTGGTTTGAAATGACATCCAAAGGAAGATTAAAGGATAAATTTTAAAGAGTTTATCTTGGATAAAATTAATGGGAACCTTTCCCTAAAAATGTGATTTTGTGAATAAAAGAATATTCTGAATTGGAATGAGGCGTATGTTGTGATTGTGTAACATTTGTTTTTAATATACGTGGGTTGTTCTGAAAGACCGGGTTTATACCCATTCTGAATAACTGATTCGACGATAAGTCGAAGATGAAGACGGTGGTCGAAGACCGGAAGTCTTCACATCGTTTGGATAATTACTGACGATCCTGATTGGGCTGTACACCCAAGAGGATGGAAATAGTTGGTGGTCGTCCAGACGTACTTGGAGATGGATGGTTATGCGAGGAAAGTGCCTCCAGTTTCGTTCAAACCCAGAACGAACTTGTAAATGGATTGTGTGTCTGACATTGGGTTTTATTCTGTGTTGATTGATTTCTATTAAATATATATCTGTTTGGCGGTGGAGAATTTATTCTCTTGCTTAACGCCCTTCTCTGAGACGTACGAGCTTAGAGGTTATATATCGATAGATATCAATCGCATGGCATGAATTGCCTGTGTGGCACGCTGAGTTGCATGGATCAAGGCTTCTGTTGAAAAGCAAAGTCTTGTAGTTGATGATCAAAGCATGGCCTACGTGGCAGCTTTGTGTATAACGTGAATTCGCGAGCCTCACACCTCGGTATGAGTTAAAAACGGGATACGGACCGCTGGGAGAGCATGACGTTTTTTTTCTAGCTTTGGTGGTGTCAGTGACTTACCAGCCCTGACATTTATATACTTTTCACCTTTGTGGTTGTTGGAATGAGGCGCCTCGATTATAGGTCTGTAAGGACCGGGAAACGTGTGTTCAGGCATAACTAATCCTCTAACGTAAGTGAGGACCGGCCCAGCCGAATCCGGGGTTGCCCAGAGTGTGTAGTCCCGAGGCATTTGCTAGAGTGTCTCGAAGCGGAGAGGATCTTGCCCCTTGCCTCGACTCATGACGGAAATCCAATTTCCAATACGTGTATTGCGGTTTTAATTGTAGAACTAGTATGGCGACATGATAGATGGTACCCATGCCGCCTATGATTTATATTTATGATTGAAATTGTTTTGACACTATACACTTATTATAGTATCAAATGATTTGTTTTTAAACGTACCAAGCATGTTTGACTATTATAAGGGAAAACCCTATCCTCTGGCTTGCGTTGCATTGTGTGATGGGACCTAGGTCTTATAATAGCTTCATTTTTCGAAAAAGCATTGCGTTGTTTATTCTATGCAGTGGTATTCTTGGGAGGAAACCCGTTCCATGTTAAACGGCGTGGTCCCTTGAATTACTCTCTTTTAAAGTAAAGTTTTAAATAACTGTTTTAGTTCTCACACCAGTCACATGACTGACCTGGAGTTTATTGTTTTAACCTAAACTCTGGGTGCCCCTATTTTCCGCATGGGCAGCTAGTAGTTTTGGTTTTGCAGATTTATAATCACAGGATCCTGGTTTACAGCTGGAATGATATCCGGAAAGCTCTGTATCCGTATATCACCTTCAGTTGTGCTTTGTATTACTTTTCCGCTGCTATGTAATTTATTGTAATCTCTGATATTTATCAAATGTAATAGTATTCATTTATACTCTGTATATTCTTGTATCTGATGGAATTGTTGTAATAACAATGAAATGTTCTTCTGTTTGTGTTCTGATTTGTCGTGTTCTCAAAACGATCAGGGGTTTCGAACGGTCTTTGTCGGTTTAACGACTGATTAGGATCGAGCGAAATTCCCGGCCGTCACAATTATAATTATTGTTATACTTTCAGATTTTGATAGGAATGTATAAGACTTTGACATTCTATTTTGAGTTATTATTTTGAACGTTTTAGAAGCAAAGTAGAGAAATATTCATATGTTCATGATTTGCTGTCACATTATATAGTGCTTTGTCTTCTACCGTGACATAAGAAGCTTTTAAGCAAGAAGTACACTGTTTTTTACTACAACATCACATAATTCAATTCTTAGAGCATCTCCAATGCTTAATTATTTTGAATGTGAAATCAGAAACACATCATCATTAAACATTTTTGTTAAATTTATTTCATCTGATGCAAATGTTGAATCAATGTTGAAAATGACATGTCAATCAGTATCCAAGACATTGTGAAACAAAATGTCTAGTAGTAGACATTGTAGTCCACAATGTTGAAGTGCATGTAACCACTATTATTTAGTTATTTATTTTTAAATTATTATTAAAATGACACACAATACAAAATTATATGTTTTTAGACATTTGCAATGGAGAATAATGTTAAATTTTATTGTAAAAGTTTGTTTTGTATATTTGACATTGTGGAATAGATGTGGACACATGCATTTTAGGACATTACATGCGATAAGAATTGGAGATTGTAATGGCGCGTTTTGTAAGGTATAATAGTTAAGTTATTTAATTATTTAAATAACGAATATATTAAATAAACGACAATTGAACGTATAAATTATAATAATAATTATAATCGAGCCCGTAACGACGCGGCAGTTCGTTATTTGGCGAGTTGAACTTCAACTGAATACACAAGATTCGTTATAAGTCGGATTTCTGTGAAACAAGAAACGTGTGGAGCTGGTGGAGTATATCTTTCTAGTGGAAGAGGAAAATCAGGATTTCGTCAAGTAGATTTTGAGTTATGTCCAAATCAAATTTCAGAAAAGTCGCTGTGGAATTCCTTTATAATTTGCGACGCTTTATATACGTTATAAATCATTTATTCGATATAACTAGAGATCGGGTTTGATTTTAGACAAGGTTCTTTTGGGACATAGTGATAATTGAATTTTTAGAATTTTACTGTAATTTTTAATTAATTTAATAAGCGACTTTGTATTTGAAGTATTTCGCACCCTAAAATCAACATTTTGAAGTTTCAAAATATGAGTCCACCTACCGGTATTATTTTATTTTTGGGATCGTGACACCTCGTTGGACACAACCGTAATTTGTTTTCTGTCCATAGCAGTTCATAAGCGAACGGAGTTTGATATGGTAGGGTACCCTAACTTCAAAATATAACCAACGTGTGTACCTAAGCAACCTAATTTTATATATGTATGTAAATGAAAAGGGGAGACGTTAACACTAAAACAAGAAGCCACGGTCCTCATTTTTATCAACCGCATGTTGTATATGAACGTGGAAGCTTGCTTACCCATACACAAAACCCTGGCCAAATGGAAACCACGTATTTAAGTTTAACCTCTATATAATAACACTAACTTTTCCTAACCCCTTAACCCTATTTTCATTTCTCCTGAACAAAAAAGTGAGCCGCCATCAATATTTCCCACGAACCCAATTCCCAACATTTTGGCGAGAATAGTGCTGCAGCGCGCACTATAGACGAAGGTGCAGGCTGGTCCAAACGGGTGTCTTCGACTTGGAGGAGCTTTCATGAATAAACAGTTGTGGTGCGAGCTCAGAGTTTTTGGGTTGGTGATGAAGTTCTTCGAGTACCGGGTCCAACGTTGTAATTGATCTTGTGAATCATAGGGCGAGCAACAGTTTACTGAAGGATGAAAGTGCGGTTTGTTCAGGATGTTTTGGTGAGGGGTGTAGCACGGTTCTTTGCTGTATGGAAGGGGTGAGCTTTTCTTCTATGTGTAGTTTGTAAACATGAGCAGTATGAGTTGTTTTATAGTGGGCTACGTTCGAATGAGTACAGAGAAGCTCGAAGGTGGCTTTGTGGCAGAAGGGTGTAGAGTTTTTAAAGAGAAACAAGGGGGGGTTCACGTGTACTTTGTGTCATGGGGTATTCGATATTTGTGAGGGGGTAGAGTCGGTGCGATCCGAAGTCTAACGGGGTTTGTATACTGATGGATATGGAGTGGTTTCATTTCTTATTTTCCGGAGTTGAGAGTGAACCAGATGGGTAAAATGGTTTGGAGGAGCGGGGGTTCGAAGGTATGTTATCTAAGGGTGTACGCTAGTGGTTTTATACGTATGAAATGGAGATGCTGTAGTGGATAGCAGGCGGTTGCAAGTTAGGAGATGGAATGTTCGGAAGGATGTGTTGCATTGAAGATTTGTGTGGGTACAGGATTCAAGAAGGGGACGGTTAAAAATACATGGGAAGGGAATCAATACACAGTGGCACAAGAAAACAGTGCAGAATTGCGCAAAATTCAGATCCGTCGGGATCGTATGGACGGTGGCTACACACTGGAACTGACTGGAAGTGGAGTGGAGCTCGTTTGAATATATGGAGAAATAAACTGTTTGATTCAAATCAAACAACAGTTTATCGTTCTTTAACGGTGAACTGCCAATGTGAGTAAATCTCACAAACTCTAAATAGTTCTATTTTTACAGTGTATTCTTAGAACTGTTAACTATTGTCTGTTTGACTACGTGTTGACTGTTTGATTGAACTGCTAGTCAGTTAGTGGAAAATATATATATATATATATATATATATATATAAACCGATAAATATTTATACGCTGATTTGGCTTATCAGAATATTATACCAGTGTTGTCTAACATCTGTGATGCAGGGAAACAGGTTGGAGGAATCCAACTGGATTCCTCAACATTTATTTTACTGTGATTTATATATTGTGATATATAATGTGATATATAATCTGATATTGATCATGTGTGTTGGGACGATATTTATCGTTGTTATATGGTGTGTTAAATACCATAAGAAATACCAGAATGTAGAAAGAGGATTTTCAAAGTATAATTTGAAAATATTTCATTTATATAAAATCACCGGATTTTATATATAAAAGTAAAGGGTTTTGAATATAAAAGGAATTGTATTTGTAATTGATATATAAAGGGATTTATTTATAAACCAAATATATAAAGGAAATATATTGGACAGCAAATATAAAGGAATATATTTGAAAGAGGTAAAAGGATATATTTATTTAGGAGATAAATCAAAGTAAAAGGAATATTTATTTGTTAGAATAAATAAAATTAAAAGGACATATTTATTTGTTAAATAAATAGGATTAAAGCGAGGGATATTTATGTGATAAATAAATAAGTTAAACCAAAGTGGATTAGTTAGAGTTAATCAAAGTGAATTAGTTGAGTTAAACTAAGTAAATCGGTTAGTGTTAATCAATGTGAATTAGCTAAGATAAACTAAGTGGTTAATCGATGTGAATTAGTTAAGTTAAACTAAGTGGTTAATCGAAGTAAATTAGTGAGTTGAACTAAGTGAATCGGTTAGAGTTAATCAACGTGAATTAGCTAAGTTAAACTAAGTGGATTAGTTCAGTTAATCGAGACGAGTTAACCAGTTAGGTTAAACCATTTGAGTTAACCAGTTAAAGTTTACCAGTTAAAGATAAACAGTTAAAGTTGACCAGTTAGAGTTGACCAGTTAGAGTTATCCAAGTGGAGTTAATCGAGTAGAGTTGCCGAATATCACGTAGTCGAAGTAGAGTTATCGAATATAGTGTATTCGAGAGAAGAGTTATCAAATATAGTTTATTCGAGTGGAGGAATCAAATGTTATTCATTTGAGAAGAGTTATCGAATATTATTTATACGATGAGGAGTTATCGAATATTGGTTATTCGGAGTTAGTTAATCCGAAGGAGTTATTCGAAGTTAGTTAATCCGAAGGAGTTATTCGAAGTTAGTTAATCCAAGGAGTTATTCGGAGTTAGTTAATCCAAAGGAGTTATTCGAAGTTAGTTAATCCAAAGGAGTTATTCGAAGTTAGTTAATCCAAAGGAGTTATTCGAAGTTAGTTAATCCAAAGGAGTTATTCGAAGAGTTAATCCGAAGGAGTTATTCGAAGTTAGTTAATCCGAAGGAGTTAATCGATGAGTTAATCCGAAGGAGTTAGTCGAAGAGTTAATCCAAAGGAGTTATTCGAAGTTAGTTAATCCAAAGGAGTTATTCGAAGTTAGTTAATCCAAAGGAGTTATTCGAAGTTAGTTAATCCAAAGGAGTTATTCAAAGTTAGTTAATCCAAAGGAGTTATTCGAAGAGTTAATCCAAAGGAGTTATTCGAAGTTAGTTAATCCGAAGGAGTTAATCGATGAGTTAATCCGAAGGAGTTAGTCGAAGAGTTAATCCAAAGGAGTTATTCGAAGTTAGTTAATCCGAAGGAGTTAGTCAAAGAGTTAATCCAAAGGAGTTATTCGAAGAGTTAATCCAAAGGAGTTAGTCGAATATTAGTTATTCGAATAGAGTTAAAGGAGTTATCGATTTTAGTTTGATCGAAAGGGGTTATCGATTAGTAAATCGAAAGGAGATTTTCGAATATAGCATATTCGAAAGAAAGAGATCGAATATTGTTTATTCGAAAGAGAGAGATTTCGTATATGAGTTATTCGAAGAGAGATAATCGAATATAGTTATTCGAAGAAGAGTTAATCAAATAGAGATTACTCGAAAGAGAGTTATACGTCGAATTCGATTATAGCGAATTCGGGAAAGTACTATTTACTTTCCAGGGTTTAAATCAAGATTTAGTTATTGATTTAGAAATTAGGTGTCTGTTAAATTATTCGAGTTAGGAGATAAAGTTATAATTAAGATTAGATATTACAGAAGTAGGAATTATAACGTTATAGTTATAATCAAACGCTGTCATATAAGAAGTGGATTCGTAACCTGAATCTGAGAATTTGCGTAAACAGATGATTGTAAAAAGTGAGTGATGAGCTTCATCTATTTCACAGTAAAGGACGTTGTTCAATTAAGGTCTGAGAGGTAAGTATACCCCAACTTGATTGACTTCAGAATTGACAAAGGAATAGTTGTGGTTCGATAGAAAAGGTTGATTTGAAATATAGTTAAGTAATAAGCGATTAATGGATTAAGCGAAACGATGTTTTATACAACGTTCATTTGAAATCCATAAATGAGTTTTGGAAACGTTTTCCAAATATAGTCAGATATGTTTTCTAAACATAGAAAATGAAATGTTTCATGATAAGAATTTAAGAAATAGAGTTAAGCAAATTCAGAAACTAACTGGAGAGGGTAAGTTAAACGGTTTTCTAAGTGACGATATGATGTTGGTTTCGACCTTCCGGATTGTTACTTAGAGAATTGTTCTCATACTAGTTACAGTTAGGGACTGATAGTTGCGAAATAATAGTGATGTGAAAATAAGCTATGGAAATGTTTTCCAATGATTAATAACATATATTTTCTAAATATATGAAATAAGGAAATATGAACATGTGATGATTGATCGATCGAATTTCCATTTGGAAATAAGATCGTTGTTTGTACACCGACATGTTTTCATTTGATAGTTGAATCACAGACTATCGAAGTTTTTACCATTTTAACGTTGTTAATATGGAGAGACCGGTTGGATTATTATCCAAAGAACCACTCTGTATTGGCATAAGCGTTGCGAGCAATATCTGCCAAAGATAAATTGAAGACGGAGTAAAGTGCAAGGGCTGATGTATAAGTCTTAGATAACAGTGACTAAGATGGATATACTGAATAGTGCCTTCGGTTTGTCCAGTCCCAGGACAACGTATACGGAAGAAGGTCTGACAGAGTATATCCAATGGATCGCGTAAGTTGATCTGTGCAAACGTATTCACGTTTGGTGGCGGAGGAATTCGTTTCTCTTAGCTGTATACCCGTGTTATTTTTGGATAAGTCAATTTGTGATTTGGCGGGTATGACGATGTGGCATTCAAAGTGAATGGTGATCAGATGTTCTGAAGATAGACGTAGCTTCTAGCCTCACACCAGGAAGTAACAAAAGTTGGGCTAGGCAGCATGGCTAGTTGGGTCATCCCCAAGCAGGGTGTATTGTCACCGATCTAGTGAATATCCATATTTATACTTCTTTTTGATTCTGTATCTTCGGATGACGGTTTGATGGCCTATAACCGTGGTGGCAATATATTCGCGACACTCAAGCTAAATGAGTGAGCGGTCATGTGTGGCCGGGTTGTAAGACGTTCTTGTTGAACCCTGAGTGTATTACCTCTAGAGTACACTATTTAGAAGGTGCTCCCATACCTTGTCTGTTGGAATCCATTTTCCGATAAGCGCCCTGCGGTTTATGATTTTATACTATGTATGTAGAACGTGAGATGCAAGCGTTTCTGCTAGATTGATACCTATTTGTACTTAGACATTATTATAATATCACAATGATATTGCTTGTCAAAGTTGTTCAGATACTCATAAGGGAAAAACCCGTTCCGTATTCACGGCGTGGTCTTATGAGATATCCTATACCTGTTTTAAACTATTTTACTCATACCAGTCCCATGACTGACCCGGAGTTTACTTTGTTGTTTTCCCTAAACTCTTGGGTGCCTAAATTTGTACGGGCAGTCAAGTAGTCGGGATTTACAGATATACTTGGAGAGCTTGGAGCAGGAGACTTCAAGATTCTATAGCTATAGTTATTTCCGCTGTGTTGTAAGTGTTGTACTCTGATAAGTGCTATTGTATATATATAACTGTTTACTTCAAAGTTATGTTATATATATTATATGTTATTCGTTCCGTTGTGAGATTCGTGTTACTCTGATGATTCTGATGTTCTTCTTCTTCTTCTATTCTATTAGTTCTATCTTTTCTTTCTCACCTTCTAAATTCTTTCACTAACGTCTCGGAATTTCTGACTCTCGAGGAGTCGGAAATTTCCAGCCGTTACAGTTGGTATCAGAGCTTAAGTTAAGTGATTACCTTGGCTCTGTGGCATAACTCAGTAGAGATGGGATTAGAAATATCCTAGATTGAGTTGAGTGTATATATATGAGTGCGTATATGTTATTCAATATAAAATGGTTTTATATTGTGGAGACTCATTGGTTGAGTGGCTTATGAATTCTGGTCGATCAGTTGATCCACTGTATCGATAAGGGTTACTAAACACTCGAATACTATGAACCGTCATGGTATGTTTTGAAAGAGGGTAAATGAAATAATTTTTCCCAAAATATATTTGTTTATAGAAGAAATATATATCTTGAAATTAATATAGTATATTGATTGTGTTGGTTGTTATTATAATCGAAAAAGATTATAAAAGGGTGAAATGGTTATAAATGACCAATTAGAATTCATATGAATGTAATATATGAAATAGAAGTAAATCTGAAGTTAAATCAGAGTTCGAATTTAAAATAAGGAAATTTTAAGTTCCTGGGAGATTTTGTAAATGTTTTTCAAATTGAAAATGATATAGTATTGAACTCACTTCGATAGCTGGAAAATAGATTCTGATGATGAATCTAGACATCATCAGTGTTCATTTTCGAGTTCTAAGTGACGGATTACTACCAAAGGTTTTGTTTTTGAATTGTTTTGAGAAAACAAGTTATTTAGAAATTCAAAAGTTTTGAATTGGCATTATGATTTCAAATTGATTTGAAAGAAACCCAAGAACTTAAGTTCTGGAATTAAAATTTGACTAATGAAGTTAAATAAAATGAGATGGTAAGAATAAATACATTGGAATTTAAACTTGAACCAAGTTAAATAAATCGGGATTTGATTAGAGAATAATCTGGATTGGAATTAAGTTGATGGGTTAAGAGTTTGAAATCTGATGTTGGAGTTTGATTAGAATTCGACTTGGATATAAACGAATGGTTGAATTTGTGGATAAAAACTGATTGAAAATATGTTGAGATGACATTGGTATATGTTGGGTTGATAACAGGTGGAAGTGATAAGAGTTGATACGACCGACAAAAAGGTACAAGTTTATATCATATATGAGTTTGGGTTTTATGAGCCGAATTGGCAAGCCGCTTGGCTGTTTGATTTTCTTTTGGGTTGGAGAAGGCCTAGAGAGGCGAGGGTTGATTTGTCATATTGACCAATACAAAGGAGGTTATGGCGAAATTTTTCGAAAATTCCAGGCGTTAGAACATTCTCATGATTTATGGAAATTCAGTTAGCCAGAATGAAATAATAATTTAATTGAAAATTTAATGGTTCAGTTGAAACTGGAGTTGAGAAGTAAACTAAAAGATATTTGAATCTAGTTAGTAAAGTTGGTAGCATTTTCCTAGCTTAGCAATTTCGAGGACGAAATTATTTTAAGGGGGGAAGTCTGTAATGGCGCGTTTTGTAAGGTATAATAGTTAAGTTATTTAATTATTTAAATAACGAATATATTAAATAAACGACAATTGAACGTATAAATTATAATAATAATTATAATCGAGCCCGTAACGACGCGGCAGTTCGTTATTTGGCGAGTTGAACTTCAACTGAATACACAAGATTCGTTATAAGTCGGATTTCTGTGAAACAAGAAACGTGTGGAGCTGGTGGAGTATATCTTTCTAGTGGAAGAGGAAAATCAGGATTTCGTCGGGTAGATTTTGAGTTATGTCCAAATCAAATTTCAGAAAAGTCGCTGTGGAATTCCTTTATAATTTGCGACGCTTTATATACGTTATAAATCATTTATTCGATATAACTAGAGATCGGGTTTGATTTTAGACAAGGTTCTTTTGGGACATAGTGATAATTGAATTTTTAGAATTTTACTGTAATTTTTAATTAATTTAATAAGCGACTTTGTATTTGAAGTATTTCACACCCTAAAATCAACATTTTGAAGTTTCAAAATATGAGTCCACCTACCGGTATTATTTTATTTTTGGGATCGTGACACCTCGTTGGACACAACCGTAATTTGTTTTCTGTCCATAGCAGTTCATAAGCGAACGGAGTTTGATATGGTAGGGTACCCTAACTTCAAAATATAACCAACGTGTGTACCTAAGCAACCTAATTTTATATATGTATGTAAATGAAAAGGGGAGACGTTAACACTAAAACAAGAAGCCACGGTCCTCATTTTTATCAACCGCATGTTGTATATGAACGTGGAAGCTTGCTTACCCATACACAAAACCCTGGCCAAATGGAAACCACGTATTTAAGTTTAACCTCTATATAATAACACTAACTTTTCCTAACCCCTTAACCCTATTTTCATTTCTCCTGAACAAAAAAGTGAGCCGCCATCAATATTTCCCACGAACCCAATTCCCAACATTTTGGCGAGAATAGTGCTGCAGCGCGCACTATAGACGAAGGTGCAGGCTGGTCCAAACGGGTGTCTTCGACTTGGAGGAGCTTTCATGAATAAACAGTTGTGGTGCGAGCTCAGAGTTTTTGGGTTGGTGATGAAGTTCTTCGAGTACCGGGTCCAACGTTGTAATTGATCTTGTGAATCATAGGGCGAGCAACAGTTTACTGAAGGATGAAAGTGCGGTTTGTTCAGGATGTTTTGGTGAGGGGTGTAGCACGGTTCTTTGCTGTATGGAAGGGGTGAGCTTTTCTTCTATGTGTAGTTTGTAAACATGAGCAGTATGAGTTGTTTTATAGTGGGCTACGTTCGAATGAGTACAGAGAAGCTCGAAGGTGGCTTTGTGGCAGAAGGGTGTAGAGTTTTTAAAGAGAAACAAGGGGGGGTTCACGTGTACTTTGTGTCATGGGGTATTCGATATTTGTGAGGGGGTAGAGTCGGTGCGATCCGAAGTCTAACGGGGTTTGTATACTGATGGATATGGAGTGGTTTCATTTCTTATTTTCCGGAGTTGAGAGTGAACCAGATGGGTAAAATGGTTTGGAGGAGCGGGGGTTCGAAGGTATGTTATCTAAGGGTGTACGCTAGTGGTTTTATACGTATGAAATGGAGATGCTGTAGTGGATAGCAGGCGGTTGCAAGTTAGGAGATGGAATGTTCGGAAGGATGTGTTGCATTGAAGATTTGTGTGGGTACAGGATTCAAGAAGGGGACGGTTAAAAATACATGGGAAGGGAATCAATACACAGTGGCACAAGAAAACAGTGCAGAATTGCGCAAAATTCAGATCCGTCGGGATCGTATGGACGGTGGCTACACACTGGAACTGACTGGAAGTGGAGTGGAGCTCGTTTGAATATATGGAGAAATAAACTGTTTGATTCAAATCAAACAACAGTTTATCGTTCTTTAACGGTGAACTGCCAATGTGAGTAAATCTCACAAACTCTAAATAGTTCTATTTTTACAGTGTATTCTTAGAACTGTTAACTATTGTCTGTTTGACTACGTGTTGACTGTTTGATTGAACTGCTAGTCAGTTAGTGGAAAATATATATATATATATATATATATATATATATATAAACCGATAAATATTTATACGCTGATTTGGCTTATCAGAATATTATACCAGTGTTGTCTAACATCTGTGATGCAGGGAAACAGGTTGGAGGAATCCAACTGGATTCCTCAACATTTATTTTACTGTGATTTATATATTGTGATATATAATGTGATATATAATCTGATATTGATCATGTGTGTTGGGACGATATTTATCGTTGTTATATGGTGTGTTAAATACCATAAGAAATACCAGAATGTAGAAAGAGGATTTTCAAAGTATAATTTGAAAATATTTCATTTATATAAAATCACCGGATTTTATATATAAAAGTAAAGGGTTTTGAATATAAAAGGAATTGTATTTGTAATTGATATATAAAGGGATTTATTTATAAACCAAATATATAAAGGAAATATATTGGACAGCAAATATAAAGGAATATATTTGAAAGAGGTAAAAGGATATATTTATTTAGGAGATAAATCAAAGTAAAAGGAATATTTATTTGTTAGAATAAATAAAATTAAAAGGACATATTTATTTGTTAAATAAATAGGATTAAAGCGAGGGATATTTATGTGATAAATAAATAAGTTAAACCAAAGTGGATTAGTTAGAGTTAATCAAAGTGAATTAGTTGAGTTAAACTAAGTAAATCGGTTAGTGTTAATCAATGTGAATTAGCTAAGATAAACTAAGTGGTTAATCGATGTGAATTAGTTAAGTTAAACTAAGTGGTTAATCGAAGTAAATTAGTGAGTTGAACTAAGTGAATCGGTTAGAGTTAATCAACGTGAATTAGCTAAGTTAAACTAAGTGGATTAGTTCAGTTAATCGAGACGAGTTAACCAGTTAGGTTAAACCATTTGAGTTAACCAGTTAAAGTTTACCAGTTAAAGATAAACAGTTAAAGTTGACCAGTTAGAGTTATCCAAGTGGAGTTAATCGAGTAGAGTTGCCGAATATCACGTAGTCGAAGTAGAGTTATCGAATATAGTGTATTCGAGAGAAGAGTTATCAAATATAGTTTATTCGAGTGGAGGAATCAAATGTTATTCATTTGAGAAGAGTTATCGAATATTATTTATACGATGAGGAGTTATCGAATATTGGTTATTCGGAGTTAGTTAATCCGAAGGAGTTATTCGAAGTTAGTTAATCCGAAGGAGTTATTCGAAGTTAGTTAATCCAAGGAGTTATTCGGAGTTAGTTAATCCAAAGGAGTTATTCGAAGTTAGTTAATCCAAAGGAGTTATTCGAAGTTAGTTAATCCAAAGGAGTTATTCGAAGTTAGTTAATCCAAAGGAGTTATTCGAAGAGTTAATCCGAAGGAGTTATTCGAAGTTAGTTAATCCGAAGGAGTTAATCGATGAGTTAATCCGAAGGAGTTAGTCGAAGAGTTAATCCAAAGGAGTTATTCGAAGTTAGTTAATCCAAAGGAGTTATTCGAAGTTAGTTAATCCAAAGGAGTTATTCGAAGTTAGTTAATCCAAAGGAGTTATTCAAAGTTAGTTAATCCAAAGGAGTTATTCGAAGAGTTAATCCAAAGGAGTTATTCGAAGTTAGTTAATCCGAAGGAGTTAATCGATGAGTTAATCCGAAGGAGTTAGTCGAAGAGTTAATCCAAAGGAGTTATTCGAAGTTAGTTAATCCGAAGGAGTTAGTCAAAGAGTTAATCCAAAGGAGTTATTCGAAGAGTTAATCCAAAGGAGTTAGTCGAATATTAGTTATTCGAATAGAGTTAAAGGAGTTATCGATTTTAGTTTGATCGAAAGGGGTTATCGATTAGTAAATCGAAAGGAGATTTTCGAATATAGCATATTCGAAAGAAAGAGATCGAATATTGTTTATTCGAAAGAGAGAGATTTCGTATATGAGTTATTCGAAGAGAGATAATCGAATATAGTTATTCGAAGAAGAGTTAATCAAATAGAGATTACTCGAAAGAGAGTTATACGTCGAATTCGATTATAGCGAATTCGGGAAAGTACTATTTACTTTCCAGGGTTTAAATCAAGATTTAGTTATTGATTTAGAAATTAGGTGTCTGTTAAATTATTCGAGTTAGGAGATAAAGTTATAATTAAGATTAGATATTACAGAAGTAGGAATTATAACGTTATAGTTATAATCAAACGCTGTCATATAAGAAGTGGATTCGTAACCTGAATCTGAGAATTTGCGTAAACAGATGATTGTAAAAAGTGAGTGATGAGCTTCATCTATTTCACAGTAAAGGACGTTGTTCAATTAAGGTCTGAGAGGTAAGTATACCCCAACTTGATTGACTTCAGAATTGACAAAGGAATAGTTGTGGTTCGATAGAAAAGGTTGATTTGAAATATAGTTAAGTAATAAGCGATTAATGGATTAAGCGAAACGATGTTTTATACAACGTTCATTTGAAATCCATAAATGAGTTTTGGAAACGTTTTCCAAATATAGTCAGATATGTTTTCTAAACATAGAAAATGAAATGTTTCATGATAAGAATTTAAGAAATAGAGTTAAGCAAATTCAGAAACTAACTGGAGAGGGTAAGTTAAACGGTTTTCTAAGTGACGATATGATGTTGGTTTCGACCTTCCGGATTGTTACTTAGAGAATTGTTCTCATACTAGTTACAGTTAGGGACTGATAGTTGCGAAATAATAGTGATGTGAAAATAAGCTATGGAAATGTTTTCCAATGATTAATAACATATATTTTCTAAATATATGAAATAAGGAAATATGAACATGTGATGATTGATCGATCGAATTTCCATTTGGAAATAAGATCGTTGTTTGTACACCGACATGTTTTCATTTGATAGTTGAATCACAGACTATCGAAGTTTTTACCATTTTAACGTTGTTAATATGGAGAGACCGGTTGGATTATTATCCAAAGAACCACTCTGTATTGGCATAAGCGTTGCGAGCAATATCTGCCAAAGATAAATTGAAGACGGAGTAAAGTGCAAGGGCTGATGTATAAGTCTTAGATAACAGTGACTAAGATGGATATACTGAATAGTGCCTTCGGTTTGTCCAGTCCCAGGACAACGTATACGGAAGAAGGTCTGACAGAGTATATCCAATGGATCGCGTAAGTTGATCTGTGCAAACGTATTCACGTTTGGTGGCGGAGGAATTCGTTTCTCTTAGCTGTATACCCGTGTTATTTTTGGATAAGTCAATTTGTGATTTGGCGGGTATGACGATGTGGCATTCAAAGTGAATGGTGATCAGATGTTCTGAAGATAGACGTAGCTTCTAGCCTCACACCAGGAAGTAACAAAAGTTGGGCTAGGCAGCATGGCTAGTTGGGTCATCCCCAAGCAGGGTGTATTGTCACCGATCTAGTGAATATCCATATTTATACTTCTTTTTGATTCTGTATCTTCGGATGACGGTTTGATGGCCTATAACCGTGGTGGCAATATATTCGCGACACTCAAGCTAAATGAGTGAGCGGTCATGTGTGGCCGGGTTGCAAGACGTTCTTGTTGAACCCTGAGTGTATTACCTCTAGAGTACACTATTTAGAAGGTGCTCCCATACCTTGTTTGTTGGAATCCATTTTCCGATAAGCGCCCTGCGGTTTATGATTTTATACTATGTATGTAGAACGTGAGATGCAAGCGTTTCTGCTAGATTGATACCTATTTGTACTTAGACATTATTATAATATCACAATGATATTGCTTGTCAAAGTTGTTCAGATACTCATAAGGGAAAAACCCGTTCCGTATTCACGGCGTGGTCTTATGAGATATCCTATACCTGTTTTAAACTATTTTACTCATACCAGTCCCATGACTGACCCGGAGTTTACTTTGTTGTTTTCCCTAAACTCTTGGGTGCCTAAATTTGTACGGGCAGTCAAGTAGTCGGGATTTACAGATATACTTGGAGAGCTTGGAGCAGGAGACTTCAAGATTCTATAGCTATAGTTATTTCCGCTGTGTTGTAAGTGTTGTACTCTGATAAGTGCTATTGTATATATATAACTGTTTACTTCAAAGTTATGTTATATATATTATATGTTATTCGTTCCGCTGTGAGATTCGTGTTACTCTGATGATTCTGATGTTCTTCTTCTTCTTCTATTCTATTAGTTCTATCTTTTCTTTCTCACCTTCTAAATTCTTTCACTAACGTCTCGGAATTTCTGACTCTCGAGGAGTCGGAAATTTCCAGCCGTTACAGAGATGCTCTTGCATGAATGCCGAGACAAATATCAATTTATTAAGAGCATTTTCAATCATGATTTTAATATAGTGTAGCGTCAATTAAATTATTCAAACTGTAGTCTTCATTGGCAATGTTAAGTAAGATACATCCTGGTTTGATATGAAATTACAATGCTCTTTAACTCACAGCAAATTAACACACTTATCAAATCCATCATTAAGGAGGTCCGACGAGATTTACGACGCTCTTTAACTCACAGCAAATTAGCAAACTTATCAAATCCTTCGTTAAGGAGGTTTGATGACTATCGCTTGGTCAAAATCAACTTTTCTGAAGAAAAAAACATGTAATGTGTCTATAGCATGCATTCTTAAACATCTTTAATTTAATTTACTTAATCAAACTGACCGTTAGGGAGGTTTGCTTACTCACTTGGCCAAAATCAATTTTTCCGAAGCCCAAAAGACATGGAACATGTCTATAGCATGACTCTCTAAAACTCTTTTACTTAATTCTCTCCATTTGTGTCTCCTTAAATCTCTCTAATTTTAAATATTCTCTAACACGTTATTTTCTTGTGTTCAACGAAGATTAATTAAAAAAACTAGTTTTTTTTTAATTTTTTTAAGCTATACAATCTGATGGTCAGTTTCCCACCAATAGGGAGGTTTTTTTTTTACAATGTTTAACTTGCATGCTATCTTGACAAAAACCAACTTTTCCAAAGCTAAAAAACCCTTGAAACATGTCTATAACATGTTTCCATAAATCTCTTCAATTAAATTTACGTAATTCTCACTGGTCTAATTCACTTGCTTCTCTTAACATTTTCTCCTTAGATCTCTTAAATTTTAAATATTATCTATCACATTACTTTTTGACATTTAACAAAAATTAATGAAAAAAATAGTTTTTTTATTATTCAATCTAACGGTCGGTCCCCACCGTTGTGTGGTTATCCTTGTTATTATTTGTTTAATTTACTTAATTCTCTCCACTTTTGTCTCCTTAGATCTCTCTAATTTTAAATATTCTCTATCACATTTTTTATTTGTTTAACTAAGATTAATTAAAAGAAAAACTAGTTTTTTTAAACTATGCAATCTAACGGTTGGTTCCCCACCGTTATTCGGTTATACTACTAATTACTAACGGTGGGAAAGCCGACCGTTAGGATACTCAATATGAAATAAAAATATATTTGTTAAAACTTATGTTAATTTAAATTTTAATGAAAAAATTATAGCGTAACGTAAGAGAAAAAATGAAAGTAATTATATCACAATTATCTCTTAAAACAAAAAATATTTTTATTTCTCAAAAAAATAAACATTTTGTCCAACATTAAAGTGTTATATTTTTATTTTTGAATACATTTGCATCATTTGGACGTCAATTAATTATTTTGATCTTATATCATACTAACAAGCAGAAGGTTTATTTTATTCTGGTTTAAAAAATAGGCCAACCAAACCAAACCAAATGTTATCGATTTGGTTGGTTTTAACTTTAAAATATTGATCCTGTCTGGTTCAATTTATGTTCTTTGAACGATTATTTTGATTTTAACATATTTGATCGAATTTTAAACCAAACCCACTATTTGTTCACCCCAATGTACACCATGGTGGAATGATATTCGATTGCGAGTTTGATTATTGCTACAGATAAGATGAAATATTGAGGAAACTACGCCATATTGATGAGCCACTAAGCACCCCAAAAAAATTACTTGAATTAAAATCTCCTTGAGGATGGGCTTTGATAAATAGATGTCTCTGTAAATTGGTATAATAGAAAAAATTTAAGATTAAAAGTCCTATTTAGTTTTTTATTTAAAAAAACAAAACAAAAAATAGTAAACAGCAACAAAAATATTGTTCAAAACCAAAATAACGTGATGTAATGATATATCTTGTATCCAAATAGAGTCAAGTTCGCCACTCATAAGTTTACAACCCAATACTCACATAACATGGAAACTAAACCATGCTTTCCTCACTTCCTGCATACCAACACACTTAATGCATGCAATCCTTGGGGAGGTTTCTGAATACAGCACTCTTCATTCCCATCTTCGAAAGCATATGTTCCACTTCCACACCCCTCTTATTCATTTCTCCTAGAACCTTCAGCCTCATCAAGTGCTCTCAGGACTCCGCTGTTGATAATCCCATGCTTTTATAATTGGATGCCAATGAAGCAGCTTTTGACACATCGACTGGTATAATCCTACCATTTACTGCACCTTCTTCACTTTCTTTGCTGCTTGCTTTTGACTCATAAGTATTTGGGTTAAACCAGTTCCATTTGTCAACACTCCAAGCACAGATCCAATAATCACTAAATTGGCGTTAAGGTAATTCCATCAATGCTCCAGCAATCAATAAAATATAAAGGCATATGAGCATGCATGAATGTGCAAACATGCGTTAAAAAATGAAACCTCAAATGGGAAAATTGCGTCAGTCATAAGCTTGCACTTAGTGATACAAGAAAGTGCATATCTGAAACTTGTTATCCTTTTTTAATGATGCTTTTCACTTACAAATATACGATTAACCAAAAATGGAGTAGTCTGTCATGTTAGAAGACAACACCCATGAACATATCTCCAAAAGTAGTTTATTCAAATATAAGAATGCTTGCCAGGGTAAAGGATCATATTTTCACCCATGTTTCAAGTGTCAGGGTCCGGGAAGGAGTCAACACGCTGAAATACACAAGCCAAAAGATAAGGAATTTTGTGACGCAATATGAAGTTCATGAAAACTGCAAAAAAATACCATAGAATTACTCCAAGTTAAAATATTTCCTGCAGCCGCTATTGTTTTCCTACCTTATTCCATTGTAGAAGATTTTCATCGTTTAATTAAGGGTCTGGTATTATGATTCGTTTCAAATGAGAGCACAAGCAATAAAATGCTAACTAGTATACTTTAAAGAAAATTAGTCATTTAAAATGAATACCAAATGCTTTGTCTAAACTGAAAATTTTATGGAAAACAACAGTAGTCAAGATCTATAACATATGTTAAATGCTATTTTTAGGAAAAAATAGTAGAGTATGGTTACTAAATTTGGTTTAGCTATAACTAGTATGAATCAATAAATCAATTCAGAAATAATAGTAATATGATGGAAAAGGTAAATCAATTCAGAAATAATAGTAATATGATGGAAAAGGCTCACTACATATCATTGAATAAATTATTCAAATTAATATCCATTAACCTGTAGTCAAGATCATTTCATCTCGTCGGCTTCACTAACTTCTGGGGATTTCAATTATCAAGCGCACATTGGTTTGCCTGAATAGCATGGAGGACTTCCTGGAAAATAAGGTAGGACATATAACTTAGCAAAAAAATTAATTAAAATTTAGGGTTGTCAGCACTAACTGTTTGGTTTCAATCTTCAGATCTTACTAATTCAAAGCAATCCGCGATGACAAAGGGGCAGGTATATATTCAAAGTTCATTCGCTATGTTCCTAGCATCAACAATCAAATTCAATTACGATTAATTAACACTTGTCACTAAATTAAAGTCGAAACCAAACTTGAAGAACTACATGAACTACAAAAATTTATCATTAGATCTGCAAGTAGGGAACAATAATATGAATTTATCTGATTCTCTCGCTAGTTAACGCAGTAGAATAGTTGACGAAGCAAATCTCGTAGTTGAAAAAATGAGTTCAACAAGATTGTATAGTTTGGGGGAAACCGAGTATTTTGACTTCAGCAAAGGCGTTTGCATAAATTTTAAAAAGCTTAATCGATAGAAAAAGATGACTGAAGCGTTAGAAGAAAACGAGATGGAAGGAGAAGAATACGCGAAGGAAACATAAGTAGAAAAATGCGGCGTAAAACTTTGGCTTCAGACGAAATTGAGTTTCAACCCACAGTAGGCAAACCTCTCTGACGGTCGGTTTGATAAAACGCAAATTACAAACTTAACTAAAAATTATTCAAAAAAAAAAAAAAAATCTCATACAATAGCACACGTTGAATAGTAGCAAATGCATACCCATTCAACAAGGTGTCATGCTCAACCATTCATAACCATCTAAAATGTCCCATTCACATTTGTTAAATGTAGACCACAAAAAAATGAAACGTTCACATTCCGTTAGGGGTGAGCGTTTGATCGGTTTGGTTGGTTTGGACGTAAAAAAACTCAAACCGAATTGAAACCGAAAACTTTCCAAACCGAACCGAACCAAATTAATTTCGGTTAATTCAGTCGGTAACCGATTTAACCAAACTTGAAAAATGTATTATAGTTCAAATGATGCATTCACTCAAAGTAAACCATAAATTCAAGTTTGGACAAAGTTTATATAGTAAATTTTATGTTTATGATAAGATTTGATCTATTTGCAACAAATGTCTTTGTATTATATAGCTAAACTAATTATTTAAAGTAACACAATACCACAAAATTAGATAATAAATTACAAATTTGGTTAATTCGGTTAAACCAATAACCAAAAAAATATTTTTTACAAACCAAATTCAAACCGATTTAGTTTTGAAACCGAACCGAACTGACTAAAATGAACCGGTTTGGTCGGTTAATTCGGTTTGAACCGAATATTGCTCACCCTACATTCCGTCATGGATAGAATTTGGCTAATCAGTACTAGAAACGTAAATGAGACGTTAATTCATGACAGCATGTATACGGAAAGAGATACATTTGTTTGAATATTCTATAAACACACTACAAAAGAATCTTGGAACACTGACCTTTCGTTTTGGCCTTTTCTACTGCTAAATTATTTTCTACTACAATCGAGAAATTTCTTAACTGCTGCATTTAATAATTAAGCAGAAATCAATTTTCGGTCCGATAGATTAACGCTGTTTGAAATTGAAGTTAATTTTAGGTTGACACCCATGCATGGTCAGCAACATGCAGGTAGAGCTGTAAATTTTGTCCGAATGTCTGACGTTCGTTCGTGTCCGTGACCGAAACATGTCCGTCTGAGCCCGTCCGATTTTCATTTAGGACATGAGTCAGGACAACAAAATTTGTACGAAAAAAAAATTCATGTTCGGTCCGGGCTCGTTCGAATTCGCCCGTATTATTTGTAATTCGGCGTATAGTTGAGAGAAAATATAGTAAAATGTAATATAAATAGCCATGTTCGACCGATTCCGATCGTGTCCGTGTCCGAAAAGTATATGTCCGTGTCCGATCGATTTTATTTAGAACACGAATTAGGACAACGAAATTTGTCCAAAAAAATATTTGGTATGGTCCGTATTCGATCAGATTTTTTTAGGATAGAAACTGAACACCTCCATCCGGTCCGGTCCGACCAATTTACACCCCCTACATGCAGGAGATATTTATATGTACGTAAAGACGTGTACTGTGTTACTACTAATAATTATATTTATATTCATGGTTAGTTTATATTATATGTCAGGATCTATAGTTGTTACTGATTTCTTTTTCGAAAGTTAATATCATATTAGAATTTAGACCAACATATATATATATATATATATATATATATATATATATATATAAGCGTTCAATAGCACCTCAAATAGTGCAACACCCCTTTAGCCCTCCTGATTTCCACCACACATTCTCATTTCTCTCTTCTTCCACTAACTCTCTCTCCCTCCACTAAATTAATTATAAATACTTGGTTGTGGTTTGGATGCAAAAGGGATGCCCAAGAAAAGAGGTGCCATATAACCCTCCTCATATAAATTTTTCGGGTATCCATTAACAGCAGTGCATGTGAGAACAACAAATGCAGCAGGACATAAACAAGAGATATAAGGAAATGAAGTGGTCAAGGGTGCACCAGTGAAACATGGAGTATATAATTATGCAGGCACGTATTCACCACGAGATTTATGATGCTCTCTAACTCATGGCAAATTAACATACTTATCAAATCCATCATTATGGAGGTTTGATGACTATCGCTTGGTCAAAAACAAATTTTCTGAAGAAAAAAACATGTAATATGTCTATAGCATGTGTTCTTGGACATCTTTAATTTAATTTAGTTAATTATCATTGGTTTAACTATTTAATTCTCTCCATTTTTGTTTTCTTAAATCTCTCTAATTTTAAATATTCTTCATCACATTATTTTTTAATGTTCAATTAAGGTTAATAAAAAATACTAGTTTTTTTTTAAACTATGCAATCTAACGGTTGGTTCTCTACCGATGTACGGTTATACTAGTAATTATAAAATTCATATTACAAATTTAACTAACAATTAGTATAAAAAAAATCTCATACGATAACACGTTGAATAGTAGTAAATGCATACCTGTTCAACAAGTTGTCATGCTCAGCCATTCATAACCTCTTGAATTTCCGTTCACATTGGCTAAATGAACACCGCAAAAAAAATGAGATGTTCACATTCCTTCCCTCATGGATAGAATTGAGCTGATAGTATTAGTAACGTAAGACCAACCCCAACGCGGGGTTGGTCAATGGGCAACTGACCCCCAACGCGAGGTCAGTTGCCCACTTGGGGGTTGCTTTGGCAACCCCCAAGGTTGCCAAAGCAACCTGGTTGGTTGCTTTGGTTGGACCGTTTAGCCGGCTTATTTAAAGCCGGCTAAGCTTAGCCGACTTTAAATAAGCCGGTTAAGGTGTAAAATTTCTCACCTTAACCGGCTTATTTAAAGCCGGTTAAGGGGGCTGGAATTAATTCCGCTCCCCCCTTAGTCGACTTTAAATAAGCCGGCTAAGGTCCAACGGCTATTTTACTAGTCGTTGCTCCCTTCCCGCTCCTCTCTCTCCTATACCCTTTCATCTTTAAATACAACCTATTTTTTACTTTCAAAACACACAAAATTCTCTCTTTTTACTCAGCCATCAAAGTAGTATAATTTACAACATCCAATTGCAATGTCGAAGAAAACAAACAGCAAGAATATAAAGGAAAAGCGACGATGCCGACCCAAAGCTTTCCGAAACCGTTTGATTATGTTCATGATCAGCAAGAGTTTCCAATGCAAAATTTGTACCAGCGCAACGAACATTTTAGTTCAGGTACAATGCAAAACACTTCAAATTGTTATCTTCCACAGCAAAATCCTAACCTGTACCAGTCACAGCAAAATTCTAATCATTTTCAAAACACTCAAGTTTCCACCTATGGTCGTAACCCCTCTGTTCAACAATCTTATATCAGTCAACCCTATTCTTCCCCTAACAGCCAACATCAATCAACATTTCCGAATACCCCTCCCAATCTGTCCAGGAATTTAAACATGTTATTCGGGGATAATGGTCTTGAAAACGACGAAATGGGAAATGATAGCAATGAGATTTTTGAATCTGCAGGGATTCGGCCTCCTGCGAAGAAAATGGTAAAATGGTCACCTGATGAACAAGCAGAACTAGCATTTTGCTGGGTTTAGTGTTTCAAAGATAACGTGAAAGGCACAAGCCAAACTGAAAGCTCATTTTGGAATTCGGTTTGTAAATTATTCAACGGTCGAAATCCACATAATCCTGCACGCTCGGTCGACTCGTTGAAGCAGTCATGGAAGAGAATCAATGCTAGCTGCCAACTTTGGAATGGGATAATGAGTGGGTTGGCGAGTAGACAGCAAAGTGGAGCAAACGACATGGACATGGTAATAAATTATAACAAGCTCATTTTGTTTTATGTGTTTTTAGATTATTTCCTTTATGTTACGTAATGTTACGCAGCTTAGCGAAGCAAATGCTGTGTATATATGGCCAAATCAAAAAACCAACCGTTTAATTTGCAAAAATGCTATGACATACTATGTCAGGAAGATAAATGGAGCAACGTGCGACATGAACATACCACGCAACGATTTATGCCGTTGAGACCAACCGAAGATGTAAGCCCTGGAAGCACAAATCCATCTGAAGACTCACCTTTTGCAACAAGTTCAGGTGGATGACCCCCTGGCAGGTATAAAGCGAACAAGAAACCGACGAAAGATTACAGTCAGTATTACGAGCAACTCGGTGGACGTATGGCAGTTGCAGAGGAATCGAATAGGGAGTATATGGAAGCAAAGGAAGAAGCTAGGAGAGAGAGAAGAGAGAGAGGGGAGGAAAGGCAAAGAAGACACGAAGAGATGCAACAAACAAGAATCAATGAATTGGAGTTACGAAAAGCGGAGCTTGCTCGGCAACAAAATGCAGATGATTTCGCTCTTATGAGTGTCAAGCTAGATGATCTAAATCCGATACAGAGGAGGCACATGGAAAAACGTCTTGAAGAGTACCAGAGACGTAACGTAGATTAGTCCGTTTCCTTTTCAGAGTATGTTGCTGTTTCATTTTAGTACCGGTTGCAGACCTTGTTGTACTTTAAGTATTTCAGTTACGTTCTTGTATTTTATGGATGTTATTTAGATGTATTAAATATTCTTAGAGCAAAGCATACAACCATTAATTTAAAATGAATTATTAAACTACCGGATGTACTGGCATACAAATGTAGATAATAAAGACATGAATCGAAACATTAAGCAGTTAATTAACTATTGGTTTCCCGCATACTCCCAGTAGTGCTCAACTTGCTCTTCTCGTAATTCTAGATGAGCTTGTGGATCTCGGACTTCTTCAAGTCGTTGCAAGTATTCTGCAAATGTATTTGGGTCTTTATACGGTTTTTTCTTAAATTCAACTGCAATGTCCGGGTAGTTACGAAGCTGGAGTCCATATCCTCCTCGTTCCTCCTCAACAATCATAATATGTAAAATAATGCAACAGTACATAATGTCGGCTATAACTGCTTTATCGTGGTACTGAACTTCGTTTCAAAGTATATGAAATCTACCTTGTAGTACACCAAAAGCTCGTTCAATATCTTTTCTAAGACTCTCTTGCTGTTTCGTGAATAAGGCTTCTTTTGCATTGTTCGGTTTTCTGTATGCTTGCACCAGCGTCTTCCATTTTGGATAAATTCCATCCACGAGATAATAACCAACAGAATGTTCTTTGTCACCGATTTTGTAGTTGCAAGGAGGTGAAAGGTCATTATATAAATCGTTAAATAAATAAGATTGTCGTAGAACATTAATATCGTTTAGAGAACCAGGAACGCCAAAAAAAGCATGCCATATGTAAAGGTCAAATGAAGCAATAGCTTCTAACACCATTGTAGCTTTTTTCATATGGCCTTTATATTGGCCTTGCTGTGCTACTGGACAGTTTTTCCATGTCCAGTGCATACAATCCATGCTACCCATCATACCTGGAAAATCGCGTTGATCTCCCATTGCTAATAACCTCGCAGTGTCATGAGGCGTTGGAGATCGAAGATACTCTTCACCGAACTCTCGTACGACGGTTTTACAAAATTGTTTCATACATTCCACTGCAGTTGACTCCCCAATTCTAATTTTGTCGTCGAGAGAGTCAGCAGAACTTGCATAACAAATCATACGTAGTGCAGCAGTAACCTTTTGAAGTGGTGAGATGCCAAGTTCGTTGATTGCATTTCTTCTATGTGTGAAATATACGTTGTTTGCGGACACTTTACTTAGTACTCGAGCAAAAACCGTTTTTGACATACGAAATCTTCGACGGAAATATACCTCTCCGTATACTGGGTTTGCGACGAAGTAGTCCTTGATAGTTGATTGTGACCAGAGGGGTAGTCACGTCCATATCGCACTTCTTTTCTACCGACGACGCTTCCACCTTGGGTTGAAGCTGAGCTTTCAGCAATATCACGTTCTATCGCGTATCTTGTTTCTTCTTGAAATGCCTGTTGTTGTTTGTTACGGCGGTCAATATACTCGTCAGATGTTGAAGAGGATGAAGAGCTTGAAGAACAACACCATAACCTTTTTAACGCACTCATCGGTTTAGTAGTTGCTGTAAAATAGTTTGTGCTTGACTGAAATAAGGGCACATCTATGTATAGCAATAAAATTGTGTCCCATGCTTTGATTCACAATTCTCTATTTCCTCCTTAATTAAAGTTTCCGTCCTTTAGTGTTATTTGTTACTTTACGTAACATGTTGTCCATGTATTTAGGGTTAGATCCTTTTACTTTATGTCACGTTGGACCTTTAGTTCTTTAGCCATTCAATTGATACTGTAGCCAATTAAGCTTACCAACTACTGTCTTCTAGCGCATTATTATATCTGCTGGAATAATGTGAATCACATGAGAGGTCGCATCGCTTTTACAGGCTTTAATTGATTCGGGAGACATAACTTTTTTCATCACTGTAACACATTTGAATTTTAGTGCTCTACTAGTCATCCCGTGAAAGTGCAGTTGTCTGCCAATAATGTGTCCATCTTGTTCACAAATAGGTATATAAATATGCCATATTTTCATCCTATAAACAACCAACACTTCATACCGTATTAAAGTTTATCTTTTTAACCTTAACTCGTATCTGATTCAGCAATGGCAAACTGGGATATTGATGATGAAGAGATGAACAAATGCTACGATGTGTTTGAACTGTCACGGCAAGGCCTACGTAGTAAGAAGGGCAAGGAAAAAGTTGTTCAAGATAATGAGGATACTTCCGTTCCGCCAAAGACGAAAAAAATTTCGCACACTGCTCGTTTACGCGCAGCTGTTGCAAATCAAAGGCCTGGTAGACAGATATTATACGAAGGACGTGTTGTCGAGCCCCTACACCCCATTGGGCCCACAGTATCGGGTGGAGAGTACCCAATTTGTCGTTGTGGAGACGAATCGGTTGTGGTCGTAGCTAAAACGGAACAAAATGCTGGTCGTCGTTTTTTTGGTTGCGCGGGATTTGAGGACCACCAGTATTACCCGAACGAAGTCCAAAGTTGTAATTTTATGCAGTGGCTTGACCCGCAAATGTGCGAACGAGGACTGCAGTACGCCTTGGAAGCGCAAGCGGAAATAAGACGCTTGAGTAAGATAGTTGCTGAGGCAACTAGACTTGGGTTTCTCAGAAATTCGTAGTGTCGTTGCTTACAAACTAAGTTCCTGTTTATTGTTGTTGTACTTTGAAATTGTTGGTTGTTTGTTTTCGCACTTGCTTATTTTCTAGGTTCCAGTTCTATGTTGTTTATTAAGTGTTTCTAGTTCGGATGAATGAAGTACTTTTAAATTGGTTTATGTTTGAATCATCCTATAATCAATTTAACCAGTGTTTCCAGTTCGATTGACCGAATTACCTTGAGATACGAGCTTGTTTGCCACTACTTATTTTAATAAGTGGTTTCACAGGTGTACAGTAGCTTTTACTTTATAAAGATGAGTTAAATATACGGGGACGTCCCCACCCACATGCCAATTGAACGAATAAGTTAATAAAGTTGGGTCGAGAACAGTATGCTTTCAAATCAATATCAGCTAGTTTAGACTCATATACAGTCATGTCATCTTTTTCTGAGCAATTTTGGATCACCCTTTACTCCTTTGGCCTTTGCAATATTGGGGTCGTCCTCGTTATTCGTAAACAATTTATAATTCTATTCTTTAGTTATTTTATTTTCTTGACGAAATCGTCGTTAAATACTTGTCAAACAACTCACACGTCATCTACCTCATACACCTTTATCTCCAAATATCATTTGCTGATCCCACACCTATGTCATCTTCTACAGATTCCGATGAACGGACATACAAACAAATTAGAGACCAAGATTTCGCAGACGAACTTGAATGGCTAACCGAACCAACACCTTGGGAACCACGAAGGAACGAACTGGCTAACGCACAGCGTCGACATGATGCTCAACTACCACATGTGCACCTTTCGTGCGAGCAGTCCGTCGCTCAGCCACGACAAGTTCCGTATGTACAAAGTTATTACGAACAGGAAGTTGATTCTCGTCCAGTTTGTTGCTACTGCGGCTATGCTGTTCAAGTTGTGGTTCGAGTAACTGGAAACGATATAGGTAGGCGCATTCAGCAATGTCCACTCTTTCCGAGTGGCTGCACTTACGCGGAATGGATAGATGAACCTTTCCCACCAAGGGCAATAACATATGCTAACGACCAGGAGCAAGCAATCAGAAGACTCGAAAATGAAATGGAGCAGTTGCGGTTTAACCGTGGTAATTAGGCGTCTTCTAGCATCCGTTGTTGTGTTTTTATAATTTGTTGTACCTTCGGTTTTTTTAGTATTTCTACTCCTGTACTGTAACCGTAATCGTTGTCAGAATCCTTGTATTTGTTTTGTATCAAATATCCCGTTGTTATCTTGTATTAGTTTAAATGGTTCCATATAACAACACAACGTACGCATGAGAACGAACAAACACATAACATATAACGCACAAACATGCATGAGAACGAACAAATACATTGCATATAACGCACAAGTACGCAAACTACGTAATACAACACAACAGGTACAAGCATATCACACAGACAAGGTAAAACAAGTACAAAACATACATGCATATCATAAGCTACTACAAAAGACACCTCCATATGCAAAAGATACAAGCGACGACATCATGAATGCTTAATGTACAAGCGACAGCTAATCCTCATCCAGATCCGCAGGCTCCATCTCCACATCTTCATCCTCGTCATCATGTGTGTCGACCCTCTGTCTGTGTCTGTAACGCTCCTCCTCGGCGGTCGTAAGCTCGTTAAGACGGGCTGTCACCTCAGCCAACTCATCTAAACTCCGACGGTGCTCAGCGTACATAACATCTCGTAGTCCCAGCATCATCTGATAAAGATCCTGGTATGTAAATACAGAAGGATCGGGATACTCCGTCACTTCTGGCCGTGGTATATCAACATATCTATCAACCCCGGTAGTAGTGGGAATGCCTACAGTCCAACCGTACTCTAGCATCTGTGGAGGCGGTGGAGCCTGGTAAACCTGGGTGGCCTGTGAAACATCACGAATGATAGGGGCACAAGCCCACTACGCAATGCAGAAGGTCCAACCAAGTCAACTGAGGCAGCATGCACAAAACTACCTCCATGCGGGGGGGGGGGAGTAATACTGTCGCCAAAATGAAATATAATCCCTGCCATCAAGAATAAAATCACTAGCTGGCCACCACTCGTCTACATGCTCCTGTAAAGCCTCATCAGTATAGACTCTGGGAGTAGAGGTATGTGGGTGTGGATCATCAGGAACACCGTCCACATCATATATCTGTCTCCAACAACGCTCCCCTAAATACCAGAAGAAGCCTAAACTCCGAGGGCAGGAAGCTAGTGGAAAGCGTCTGGACGAAAGAAAAAGAGCATGATGCAAGGGGGGGTCTCGAAGAAACTCTGAATCCTCAAAGGGATGCCAAATAACTGCACCACGAGTCGTCCCCAATTCAATCTGATTGCGAGCTATTGCAAATACATGTCGTGCCTGTCCTCCAGGCACCTGGGCTCGGTTAGTGACGGTCCACGCTCAAACTCTGGGGTAGTAACTGGCTAATGACGGATCTACAGTAGGAAATGGCAAGTTGTGGAAGTACTCAAAGTACCAGTACTGTAAAATCTCCCAAAACCCAATAATCGAAGTAACCTTCGGACTAACGACACACTGAAGATCCAAAGACCTATACAAGTACGCTAAAATAGGTGTCCCCCAATCATACACCGTCGGACTAGCATCGAACGAAAACTCTGCGACTACAGCCACATATCCACACGGCAGTGTGCTCGAAGCATTTGTGAAAAACAAATTTCCCATCATATACAGAACAAATAAACGTGCAATCTCCAAATGGTGAACTCTAGGTTGCATACTCAATAAATTCTGGATTGCACTTTTAATGTACGAGCATCTAATATGGAAAGTACCTGTGACACCTTCTTCTACATCAAGATGTGGAAATAAATCACTCAAACGCGCGTAGTCCTGAAACACCTCATCATACGGCAAGGTGGCGCCTTGGCCTATGGCAATACCAGTAAGCATCGTAAAGTCAAGTGGAGTGATCCCCATCTCCCCAAAACTAAAGTGGAATGTATGTGTTGTTTTCCACCAACAAGCCGCCAAAGCACCACATAACTGAACATCATTATTCAAAAGATGTTCGACACCTATTTAACGATAAGTTAGTAAGTAACAATGCAAATAATAAACACGCGAGTATGTATGTAGATACGACAAGAAAACGTACTCAAAAAATCATCAAACCCGATAGTACGCAGAAACCCGTGAATAGTACCCTCCGTGTCGTACTCACGAATCAGTCTGTACATACGAACTACACCAGACCAAGACCCACGCGTTCGCTCTCTTCGAGCCTAACAGTATGTACTAGATTTAAATTTTTTTTAATCAATACTACGAACGTAAGTATTTAATAACTAAAACATACCGATGCGTCAACTAAAGTGCTGGCGTGCCGCTCAACTCACGAAAATCAGCCAATTGTTTATCCGGTCTCAAATTTGGGTCCCTGTGCGACTCTAAAATCGGCTCCTCCCTTCGTCTAGCACCCCGTCTTCTTCTAACTGTCGCCGCTTCACGGACACATGTACCCACATTCGGTACGCTCTCTTCTACTGGCGCGTGCTCCTCAGCCGGATCCACAACGCCGCTGCGGCTCCCGCTACCTCGAAATGCTCGAATAATACGTTGCATATTTTTTTTTCTTGTGCTGGGAGGAAGGAGTGAGGAGATGGAGGAGATGGGAGAGTGGGGGGAGGCTAGGGCCGGCGTTCTGTATGCCGGTATTATATGGGGCACTTAGCCGGCTTTTATAAAGCCGGGCGGCTTTTATAAAGCCGGCTAAGTGTGTGGTGTGGATGACCATCCACACCACTACACGGATTGCAATCCTACGGCGTAGGATTGCAATCCCTAGCGTTGGGATGCTCTAAAGGAGATTTTAATTCATGACCGCATTTGTACCCAGAAAGAGATGCATTAGTTTGAATATTCTATATACACAGTGCAAAAGAATCTTGCAACATTGACTTTTTTTTTTGGCCTTTTCTACTAGTAAATTAATTTCTACTACAATCGAGAAATTTCGAAAGTATCGCATGTAAATATTAAGTATTGAAATCAATTTGATAGATTAATACGGTTTGAAAACTGAAGTTAATTTTCGGTAGACAGCCCTGCACGGTAGTAACATGCAGGAGATATTTATATGTACGTAAGACGTGGGCATGACACAAAGGTGTTACTACTAATAATTATATGCATGGTTAGTTAATATTATATGTCTGGATCTGTAGCTGTTGCTGATTTCTTTTTCGCAAGTTATATCATACTAGAACAGCATAAATAAAAATAACTACTAATAATCTGTCCATTTCTTTTTTAGCCTTTTCTATTGCTAAAATATTTTCTACTACAATAGAGAAATTTGGCAAGTACTGCAATGTAATAATTAAGTAGAAATCATTTTCCAATTTGACAGATCAATGCATGGTTAGTAACATGAAGGAGATGGTGAAGATTTGCCTTGCGCACACGAAAGTCCTACTCCATTAGGTAATAGTATTTGCATGTACGTGAAAAGCTTTTTTCATCTTGACAATAACAACCGAGCAGCATGCCATTAAACGAGTGCATTACAGCTTTCTATTTCCATGGTAAACTGAATATATAACAACACATGCAGATTCTTAAAGGAGCACAATTAGTAATAACACACGTTACAGCTTTCTATTTCCTCCATGATAACAGAACTTTTAGAGAAGTAGATGGTAAAGCCAGAGATAGAGTTCGAAGGTGTATAACCAAACTTTCAGGCAGTGATTGTTATTGGGTGTAAGTAAGGATGGTATCATCAGCTAACTGGATCTTGATAGTAGCGGGGTAATCAAGGTTTGGACGGATTTCATTAAGAAGGTTATTCTCGGAGGCGAGCTTACCCATTTGGTTGAGAACATCAACTACCGGTAAAAATAGGAATGGAGATAGGGTGTCGCCTTGACGGAGTCCATTTATAAAATAACAACTGAAAGCTTACGGGAGGATATATTTCATTCGTTATGTACATGGGCCTGGGCTAAAGTCCAATCATCTTTTATATTACAATTCATGTATTATTAGTATGACCATGCTTATATATATACACGGTTACTCCTCTATGTACATTATCTCTTTTCAGTAATAATACAAACATTTCAGTTCTTGCTCATATACAATTCTCACAATAATTTCACATGGTATCAGAGCTATCAAAGCTTAACAGCAATCAAGAATCTTGAAATCAGAAAAGAAAAAAGAAAAGAAAAAAGAAATCAAAATCAAATCAGTTGAATAGCTGCAATTCTGTTGTTCTAAACAGAAGACTCGTCAGCTTTATTCTTCATCATCCGAGTCCCTCCTATCAAAGATAGAATTTCTATCTCATCACTTAGGAGTTGCTACTTGATCATAATAGTTTGTGCCTTGCCATATCATTTCAGATAGGCTGCATCAAACAATCAGATCAAGTCTTGCCGAGGGTCATCTGAATTCTTTAAAACCGATCAAGAAGTTCAAGAAAAAGGAAAATCAGCGGTAACAAAGTGTCATACCAGAGTGCTTCATCAGAAAAACAACCAGTCATTAGTGTATAATCATCACCTGAAGCTCTTCAGGTTGCAACTTCATCAGCTGCACAATCTTCTCAAGAATTCTCAATTCTAAAGCTTCAAGAATCAGTTTTATTATCTTGTTATCATCATGGTGGATGATAACAATTCTTCAACAAATCCTCCTGGAAATCAACCAATTCCTCCTGGAAACTCATCTGCAAATCAAAATCAAGCAACATCAGTCAATCAAAACATATCAGGTGCAGAATTTCTTGTAAAAACAGGTATAAATCCACAAACCCAGTTAATCACCATTCATCTTAAAGAGAATAATTATTTGCTATGGAAATTGCAAGTAAAAACAGTCATTCAAGGATATGGTCTTGAATGATACATTCTTGGCACTATTGCTATTCCACCCAAGTTCATAACTGATGCTGATAATAGGATAGTCAGTAATGACGAGTATGTTAAATATCATAGGCAAGATAGGTTGATTTGTGCATGGTTATTGTCATCTATAAGTGAAAAAATTCTATCTCAAGTGATTGAATGCAAAACAGCAAATGATATTTGGACAACTATAGAAAAGTCTTTTAACACCCAATCATCAGCCAAGACAATGTTCTACAGAAATCAACTACAGACTGCCAGGAAAGATAACTTGTCTATGAGAGAATATTTGACAAAAGTTAAAGGCATTTGTGATCACTTAGAGGCAGCAGGTCAAAAGATTAATGATTCTGGACACATTTTATCAATTCTAAATGGACTAGGTGAAGAATATGAGGCTGTTGTGGCAGTTATTACATCACAAAAGGTAACCAGTTCTATGGAGGATGTGCATTCTATTCTTCTTGCTCATGAAGCAAGAATTGAAACAAAAAGGTCACAATTAAATGAACTTTCTGCTAATATTGTTGAAACCAAAAACAAGAATCAAAACAGAGGGGATTCTTTTAATCAGAGAGGAGGTTCATCTAATAGAGGCAGAGGCAGAGGAAGATTGAATAATAATAACAGACCCAAATGTCAAATTTGTGAAAAAGTGGGTCACACTGCCTTGAAGTGTTATTTCAGGTTCAATAACAACTATGTTGCTGGTCAGACACAAAACAGTCAAAGAAGGACAAATCCTACAGCAAATCTAGCCAATGTTGAAACTGATAGTCAAAGCAATGCAATAAGAAACAGTCAAATTGATGATATTGGTGATGACAACTGGTATCCTGACTCAGGTGCCACTAATCATATCACTAATAGTCTCAATAATCTCAATCTAGGTCAAAGCGAGTACAAAGGTAAAAATTCTTTACTCATGGGTAAATGTGATAGTGTAAATATTACACATATTGGCTTTGGCAGCATAAAAGGTAAAAAGAAACTATATCTCAACAATTTACTTATGGTTCCTCATATAAAAAAGAATTTACTCAGCGTATCACAGTTTGCTAAAGACAATAATGTGTACTTTGAGTTCCATCCATATCATTGTTTGGTTAAAGACTTATTGACTAATGAAATTATTTTGCAGGGTAAAGCATGCAAAGGACTATACAAATTCAGTGCTGTGAATTCTACAAATAATGATCAAGAGAAAAATAGTTGCTACCTATCAGAAATTAATGATAATATCAGTGTATTTGATCTATGGCATGTCAAACTTAGTCATGCTAATGTGAATATTGTCAAGAAAGTTTTAACTGCCAATAATATTTCATATGATAGTATTCCTATGCCATATGTTTGCACTTTCTGCCAAATGGGCAAAAGTCACAAGTTACCCTTTACAAATTCCTTAACTAATTACTCTAAACCTCTTGAACTTGTTGCCACAGACCTATGGGGTCCTGCCCCAATAAACTCTGACTACGGATTCAACTATTACATTTCTTTTTTTGATTCTTATTCCAGATATACTTGGATATATTTTTTAAAATCAAAGTCTGAAACCAGCAAAGTTGTCATTCATTTCATTAATCAAGCTGAAAAACAGACATGTGAGAATTTAAAGATCTTGCAAACTGATGGAGGTACTGAATTTAAACCTCTAAGTGAATTCTTTCAAAAGAAAGGCATAATTCATAGATTAAGTTGTCTTACACCTCTGAGCAAAATGGTTTTGGTTGAAAGGAAACACAGACACATTGTGGAGTGTGGTCTCACTTTATTAGCTCAGAGTAATTTAACTATGAAATTCTGGCCTGAAGCTTTTAATACTTCTGTATATTTAATAAATAGACTGCCTACTAAGACTTTGAATAACAAATGTCCTTTAGAAACTCTATATAATATCAAACCTGATTATCATAGACTCAAAGTTTTTGGCTGTCTATGCTATCCATGTCTAAGGCCATATAATTCTCATAAGTTAAATTTTAGATCCTCAGCATGTACTTTTACAGGGTATGCTAGTGATCAAAAAGGATATAAATGTCTTGATGACAAGGGTAAAATTTATATTAGCAGACATGTTGTATTCAAAGAAAAGGTATTTCCTTTCAAAAGTAAAGATGTTGCTACCACACAGAAAGTATACAATTCAAGAAAATCAATACCAGGAATACCTATATACTCTGACAGTTTTACCAAAGATACTGGTGATGGTAGCTCAGAGTCACCTCAACAGTCCACATCATCATCAAGCAGTGAGTCATCTGAGCCTTCCAATCAACCCAATACCAATCAACAAAGTGAACATATACTGCAGGACTCAAGTTCAGAAGTTAGAAGCAATCCATCAAATACCAGAAATGATAATACTGAAACTCATGAGCAGCAGAGTGAACAAGCACAAATAGGTCATCCAATGATTACTAGATCAAAAAGGGGTATTTTTAAGCCTAAAGTCTACAATGTTATCAGTGACTTTGATGAGCCAGTAAATTACAATCAAGCCATCAACAATCAAAACTGGAAACAAGCTATGGATGATGAATATCAAGCACTGATAAAGAATAACATATGGACACTTGTTAAAGCCCCAACAGACAAGAATATAATAGATAGCAAGTGGACATATAGGTTAAAAAAGAATGATGATGGGTCTATACACAGACACAAGGCTAGGCTTGTCGCAAGAGGTTTCACACAGCAATATGGTTTTGATTTTGAAGAAACATTCTCTCCAGTTGTTAAGCCAACAACCATAAGAATAATTCTCATTATAGCCCTATATAACAACTGGAAAATACAACAATTAGATGTCAACAATGCATTCCTGAACAGTGATCTAAAGGAAGAAGTGTATATGAGTCAACCTCAAGGATATCAGAAAAATAAAGAGCTTGTCTGTAAACTGAATAAAGCCATTTACGGGCTTAAGCAAGCTCCCAGAGCCTGGTTTAATAAATTGAAATTTGTGTTGACAAAACTAAAGTTTCAATCTACCAAATCAGATCATTCACTGTTTGTCAAATTTGATAATAACACAACCATTTTTATTTTGATCTATGTAGATGATTTAATCATTACAGGAAATAGCGAAGCTGAAATTAGAAGGCTCATTCAAATTTTGGACAAACAGTTCTCAATCAAAGACCTGGGTGAACTCAACTATTTCCTTGGAATTGAAGTAATAAAGACATCCAAATCAGAATTGTTTCTGAATCAAAAGAAGTATATCAATGAAATTCTTATAAGATCAAACATGGAGGCTGCTAATGCTCTACCTAGACCCATGATAACAAGTCAGCAATTATCCAAACACAGGGGAGAAAACATAGTCAACATTAGACAATATAGAAGTCTGGTTGGAGCATTACAATATGCTACCATTACTAGACCTGAAATAACTTACTGTGTTAACAAACTCTCGCAATTTATGCAGGAACCAAAAGAGGATCACTGGAAGGCTATGAAGAGAGTGCTAAGATACTTAAAGGGAACTATGGACTATGGTTTACACTTTACACAAGGCAAACAACTCAACATTATTGGATATAGTGATGCAGACTGGGCAACGGATCCTGATGACAGAAGATCAACATCAGGTTATTGTATCTACTTGGGAAACAATCCTATATCCTGGTGTGCTAAGAAACAACCTACAGTCTCTAGATCCAGCACTGAATCTGAATTCAGAAGCATTGCAAATGCTACAGCAGAAATTATGTGGGTGCAGTCACTCCTCGGTGAACTAAAATTATCAAATCAAAGGCCACCAACACTATGGTGTGATAATCTAAGTGTTGTATCACTATCATCTAATCCTATATTTCACTCAAGGACTAAACACATGGAGATTGATCTATATTTTGTTCGGGAACAAGTAATCAAGGGTAAACTACAAATTAATCATGTGCCAGCAAATTATCAGATAGCAGATATACTTACGAAGCCATTATCAAGTAAAAGCTTTACCAGACTTAGATCTGAACTTAAAGTAACTGAAAGATCAAACCTTGGAGAAGAAGCAAAGCATACAAGTTCAGATCTGAAACCTTCAATACCCAGAAACCTTGTATGGAAGCCGAAGAACGCTGCTAACTTGATTATTGAAGAATCCAAGCTTGCAAGCGGATCAGCATCTCACATACCAAGGATTGAAAACAACCTGAAGCAGACACTCTCAAGCGAAGCAAGTATAATCTCCAATAGCTCAGATCCTCGCCATCATAATGCTACTTTAGCAGCATCGAAGCTGATTTGAACACAATACTGAAGATTTCTCTCAGATTTAACATCGCAAGTTGTGGCGGCGGAGACATGAAAACCCTAGCTTTCATTTGAGGGGCGATATAAAATAACAACTGAAAGCTTACGGGAGGATATATTTCATTCGTTATGTACATGGGCCTGGGCTAAAGTCCAATCATCTTTTACATTACAATTCATGTATTATTAGTATGACCGTGCTTATATATATACAAGGTTACTCCTCTATGTACATTATCTCTTTTCAGTAATAATACAAACATTTCAGTTCTTGCTCATATGCAATTCTCACAATAATTTCACACCATATTTGGATTTTATAAGGCCCCCATCAATGACATTGGAGGAAACAGTCGAGTGACTTGAGTTTAGGATGCATGCAATCCAGTTACACCAGTGCGTAGAGAAACCCCTGTGATTAATCATTTAAAGCAAAAAATTCCAGATAACCATATAAAAAGCGTTACGAAAATCTATCTTGAGATGTACACCTGCGGTGGAGGAACGATGGCAGAAAGGGATAGTCTACTAGGTGGTAGTGACATAGTCCTGAATGTTCCGACCGAGGATGAAGGCAGATTGCTCTGTGTTGACAAGCTGAGGGATGTGGGATAAAATTTGATTATAATTTGAAATAACTTTTTCATTAACTTTTTCTTGATTTTTTTTGAAATAAATATGATGTTGAATATAATTTGACACTCTATAACGTGCATGAAAATTTTCGTAAAAAAGTGCAATTATTTACTATAATTGCATGTAAGTCTACAATTATTTGAATAACTGCATATATTTTTCAAGCTCTAATGAAGCATTCTAATTTCATTTTTTTTATGCGCTTTTTTTATTTTTCTTACATAAATAAAATGATAATTATAAATTGAAATAAGTTATGAAGCTTGAAAGTATTTTACGTTGTTTTTTTTTATTTCCGAAAAAGAAAGTTTAATTTACATATGTTTTTGGATAAGAAAGTTTTACGAATTTTAAAACTTAATAGAGACCTTGATCAAATGATCATTTACAAAATATTCAGCACATTTCCAGTTTAATGAAACAAATGAGATGGAGGAGGAGGGGTGGGGGGTGCTTGAGAGAACCAGCCGGCTTGCCATAGATGTTGAGCCAGTGTCCCACATCTATTCCATTAAGCTTAATGAAACCGGCAATACGATATGCAACGATGATGAAAATTTCTTTGTTACAAGTTTGACTAGTAAAATGAATCGCTGAAGTTGAAAATAAAATAAATTATATTTTGTATTATTGCATGTACTTTACACTCGTTCTTCAATCACCAATAAAAATTATTTTAAGTGAGCATGTCATTTTTTTTTCTTTTGTTACTTTGGTATCTTCCGAAGGAAAACTTGACACGTGGCCGTAGGCAAATTGTCCGATATGTCGAAATCGTGAATGTGAAATGCGAATATTGACCATACATGAGAATGATCCAAAAATGAATTGTTGACGTCGAACACGTCATATTATTTGACCAAATGACGAGTTTGTTTCCCACTATACCTCATCTAAATAATCTTTCGTTTCACCCACACAATCCTTTTTTAATTTTTTTCCGACCAGTTCAGCTATCTATTTCAGGTATATTTTTATGCTTTTGTATCTAATTGTTCCGTTTCTAGCCTCTATATTTTTTCGAAATGTTATTATTTTTTATATTTTCCAGTATTATGATGCAATAATATTTGGATTTTGCTAATGTGCTTCCGCTTTTGCACGATCCATATGTTTATCGACAGACGAATGTGAGACATAGACGTGGAGTATATGTTTGACACAGTACATTTCTGACCGCAACCACGGATTTCAAGGCGTGGTTTGACGTAGACTAATCTGAAACCCAACGAAAAAATAGGACATTCTGAAGTTTACATAGGGCGATTGGAACATACTGCTATTGGAATATTTTGTGAATTTATTAAAAAAAAATAAGAATAAATAAAAAATTGAGCCGTTGTAAGTTAATAACGGTAACATATTTTGTGCCACTATTTTGAGATGTTAATGCATATTTATGAGTCATTAATGCATAGAGCCGTTAGAAGTTATAAACGGTATTATATTTTGTATCAGTAAATTTTCTTTTAGAGCTGTTACATTTGCATAACAGTTGTGTGTGTGTATATATGTATATATACACATGTATTTGATTGAGCTGCTACAAAATATAAATGGCATTAACAAATTGCAATGAATGATAATAAATTAATATTTATTATCATTCATCTTTTTTGAAACGTATACAATTTACATTGCAACTTTTTGAACGTTTCTATATGATTTAATAAGGCATTAATTACAGACCAATTTTCCTCCCACTAACATTTTCTACCATTTCTTCCATTTCTTCTATATAAGAACTTGGTCATAGACCAGGTAAAATAAATACAGAATATAGAAGAAAAACACTCTCTCTTCCTCATCCACAGAAAGAAAAGAAAAAAGCACATATTTTTTCTATCTTCTTCTCAACCATTCTTTTTACAAAAATTAGAAAGAAAATAAACTTAAGCAGTATTATTTTAGAGTGCAAACTGAATCGGATTCATATGTGCAAATGATCCGATATAGAAAGAAAAACAAGGATGAGGCTGTTTTATCCCAGAGGCGGCGGCGAACAGTACGAACTACTTTGTACCTTGAGTAGATCGCCGAAACGTCTTCAAGAAAGTGACCTAGTCCACGACTCAGCCAAACCACTGTTTCCAACAATTTGAAGACGTTACTTGAAAACAATGGCTTCGACTGCAAATCTTGACGATGCTGCCCGTCATCCAAGTTTCAATTTTTCAATGGTTAGTAGAGATGCATCACATAAGCTTTGAAATAGCTTTTGAGATCATCTCCAAAGGTATGACTTTATATAAACAGTTATATTGCTGTTATAATTGAGAAACTGCTCTGAGTTTGAAAAGAATTTGTCTATTATTATTATTATTTTGGATTATGCATCGACTTGCTAATTAAGAAAAATCAATTAGGAGACTATTGGAAAACAATAGTTAATCTTATAAGTCTTGAAATTGATTTTGAATGGAATAAATTTGGTCAAAGATTGATTAAGATTAAGAAAACAATATAAATATAATTATATTGTTAACTAAAGATTGTGATGTTATATTCATTCATGTTAAGCTAAAACAACTGTTTTAGGGAACCATGTGAAAGTGCTTATATGATTTATTAAGGTGCATATTAATAGTTTACTAATCAGTAAAATTAGTAAAAGAAAAAAACTTTTACAAGAAGCATATATTTAGAAATTTGTCCTTCTTGTTTAGAGAATTTTAAATGAGGCAATAAAATGTTTGCAATTGAACATTTAATTGTATGATAAATGTTATTAAACAACATTTAATGATATAATGAATGAGAGTAATCACATTTGATCGGTGATTAATATTATAGTAAAACTCAATCAGTGAATTTAAAGTTGTAATAGACTTTAAATATTGGTATAAGATTAATTGTTTACTTTTGATCATATATGATGATTTTGGAAGGTTTCTTTTTATTTGAAAATCTGAATTTCAGATTTATTTCATGTGAGAGCTAATTGAAGTAATGAGCTTATACACAAAATCAGTATCATATTACAGTTATTGATGATTGTTCCGATGTTGTTATTTACAACTTATGAACAATAGTAATTAAAGGGAATTTGTTTTGAAAGTGTCATTAGAATAAGCACTAATTGAATGCAAATTTTGAAAATGTCTTTATTATAAATTGACATTAATTAAGTGCATACTTATTTGGAAAATATCCTTAAAATTTTGACATTACTGAAATGCATATATTTATTTGGAAATGTCAAAATAAACTGATGCATATATTATTTGAAAATGTCATTAAAAATTTGACATTAATAGAATGCGTATGTTATTTGAAAAATGTCAGTAAGAATTGACATTAATAGAACGCATATATTATTTGGAAATGTCACTAAATATTTGACATTAATAAAATGTGTATGTTATTTGATAATGTCATTGAGAATTGACATTAATTTGATGAACAAGTTTTTACGTCAAAATATTTTGACATACTTTATATGCATAAATTTAAAAAAAAATGTCACTAATAAAAGTTGACATTAATTAAATGCGAATTTAGAAAATGTTACAGGAAATAACATTAATTGAATGACATTTATTTAACAATAAATGCATATACATTTTTAAAGATGTCATTAAATGAAAAAATTTATTGAATGAATAATGAACGTTCATTAAGTAGTCATGTAATCAAATGACTTTGGATGAATGTTTAGATGAAGAATCATATAGTACAATTTTTAATTTGAGAAAAATAGTGGGGGTTTCTCTTAATAGTGAGGGTTTCTTTTAATAGTGGGGGTTGCTTTCAACTATTCGAGAATAGCATTTATTTAGGTATTAATTTGACTTGCAACTTTCCTACTTTTGTATCGCCCTAAATAAATGTTAATTTTTTTCTTAATGATGGATCTAGAAAGAGAAAAAGAAAGGCAAAAGATCTTGGTTTATATTATTTTTTTGTTCCTTTACTCAAATAAAGAATCCCCTAAAACCTCCAAGAGGCATATCTAATTTAGATGTCAATTCTTTGGCAAGGGGCTATAAATGATGAGTTAGATTCTTTGGAATCTAATAAGACTTGACACTAAGTGAATTTACCACTTGGTGTAAATCTAGAAAAAATAAACGAGTGCTTAAAAGGAAATTAAAATATGAAGGCACAATTGATAAATATGTAGCCTATTTAATAGGTAAATGATGTAAGGAAAGATATATATAATTTATTGGCATCATTTCTCCTGTAATTGGAACTACATCCATTTGAGCATTACTTCACTTGCATAATTTCGAAGTTAAAAAAAAATAGATGTAAAAATCGCATTTTTTAGACGATGAATTGAAACAGGAAATTTATATGGGCCAATCTGAATAATTTATAGTTCATGGTCAAGAACGTAAAATTTGCGAATTAGATAAATCATTATATGGTTTAAAACTAACACATAAGAAATGGAATATAAATTTTGATAACTTCATAATCCCAGATGGATTTAAAGTTAATGAAAGTGACAAATGCATTTATTATAAATCTGAAAATGACATTTGTACTATTATATGTTTATATGTAGATGACCTATTTATATTTGGGTCAAACAATTATGCCATAAACATTGTTAAATCCTTACTAAGTGTCAACATCGATATAAAAGATCTAAGTTAGACGAATGGAATCCATGGTATTAAGATTACTAGATTCAAAAAGGACTTTCTTTGGATCAATCTCATTATTTTGAGAAGATTCTAAAGAAATACAATTACTTCGACTGTAAACCTACATGAACATCATATGATCCTAGTGTGAAGCTATTTAGAAACACTAGTGAAGGTGTAAGACAGTATGACTATGAGAGCATCATTGACAGCCTTCGGTTTGCCAATGATTGTATTAGACCCGACACTGCCAATGTCGTGGTATTATTATGCAGGTTTATCAGTAGACCTAGTATAGAGCATTAACATGTTATTGAGAGGGTTATGAGATACCTATAATAAACCTTGAACCTTGGATTACAATATGAAAAGTTTTCAGTTGTTATTCCGATGCAGACTGGAATACTTTTTATGATGATTCAAAAGCAATCAGTGGCTATATATTTAGAGAAGTTGTTTCTTGAAAAAATCAGGAAACATACTATTTTGACTCAGTCTACTATAGAAACTGAGATAATAGCACTAGCCACGGCTAGTGAAGAAGCAGAGAATTAAAGAAATCTGCTAGTTGAGATCCCTATATGGAAAAAATCGACACCAGTGGTGTAATCGATTGTGATAGTACCGCGGCTATTGCAAAAATTTCAGAACCTTTATTACAATGGTATAAGACGACAGTCGTAAGCACAATACTGTAAGAGAACATCACATATGTAGTGATGACAATTTGACGGCTATTAAAAAAAAAGGATAGAACCGATATTACAACGGTAATAAATGACAGTCGTATGCACAGTATTGTTAGAGAACATCATATATGAAGTGATGATAATTTGGCAGATTCTTTGACGAAAGGACCGACCAGAAATAAAGTCCTTAATGATTCTGAAAGAATGGGACTATTGCTCTTAGATTGTGGAATCACGCACAATGGTAACCCGACCTAAATAACTGGAGATCCCAAGAACTAGGTTCAATGGGTAAAAACAAGTTGTGTAGTGATAATAGATGAACATGCTAAATTTATATATTAAGAAGCATGTATTCCTAAAGTGATTAGAGGATGAGTTAATAGAAACTCTTAATGAGATCTATACTGTACTTGGAGTGGAGTACCTACCTTCAGGAGTACTCTTGATAGACTTACCTATGTGAATGTGGAAATGTGGTCGTTTCCTATGGAGTTTTGGGCAAGATTCCTAGAGCGTTCACTAAACTGGGATAGACGTGCATGGCCATAAATGCACAGGCTTATTTGATTGCACTCTAAAAATGTTGTGTGTGATTTGATGTCAGGATTAGAGTTCAAGACTACGTGTCACTCTAGTAAAAACTGAATCTTACTCACTATGTAAATGTTCAAGTCGGATGACACCTTTGTTTATGCACAATCTTATATATTTTTAATGAACTGCTCAAAAATATTTTTTAAGAAATTCAAGTGGAGGATTGTTGGAATATTTTGTGAATTTATTAAAAAAAAATAAGAATAAATAAAAAATTGAGCCGTTGTAAGTTAATAACGGTAACATATTTTGTGCCATTATTTTGAAATGTTAATGCATATTTATGAGCCATTAATGCATAGAGCCGTTAGAAGTTATAAACGGTATTATATTTTGTATCAGTAAATTTTCTTTTAGAGCTGCTACATTTGCATAACAGTTGTGTGTGTGTGTGTGTCTATATATATATATATATATATATATATATATATATATATATATATATATATATATATATATACACACACACACACACACACACATGTATTTGATTGAGCTGCTACAAAATATAAACGGCATTAACAAATTGCAATGAATGTTAATAAATTAATATTTATTATCATTCATCTTTTTTGAAACGTACACAATTTACATTGCAACTTTTTGAACATTTCTATCTGATTTAATAAGTCATTAATTAATATAGAAGAAAAACTCTCTCTTTTCCTCATCCACAGAAAGAAAAGAAAAAAGCACATATTTTTTCTATTTTTTTCTTAATCATTCTTTTTACAAAAATTAGAAAAAAAATAAACTTAAGCAGTATTATTTTAGAGTGCAAACTGAATCGGATTCATATGTGCAAATGATCCGATATAGAAAGAAAAACAAGGATGAGACTGTTTTATTCCAGAGGCGACGACGAACAGTACGAATTACTTTGCACCTTGAGTAGATCGCCGAAACGTTTTCAAGAAAGTGACCTAGTCCATGACTCAGCCGAACCACTGTTTCCAACAACTGCTATAGACTGAAGGTGGACGGTGGGAAGCAAAGCATGATTTGTTTGACGACTTCCAAAGAAGTTGGGAAAGTTGAATTAGTTATTTGAGAATTGCATAACAATTGGCATGTGCAAGTATTATATTTTACCAGCTAAGTCATTCACTGCTACCGACGAGATGGCCATTAACGTCGTTACGTTCGTTCCTAGCAAACGGATCAAGCGAGACAATTCGATCAGGTTTATGTCTAAACGACCACCTGTTTAGTCTAAGCGGTACACCAATAGGGTAGGATAATATTTGTGGACTAGTAAGCTGAAAGTTCTAATCGTAGGAAATCTATGCGCATGAAAGGAAATCTATTCGCATGAAAGGATAATATTTGTCCAGGAAGAAGAAATTTCCGTACCACAAAAATTCCGAATTTTCTAGTACAATCGAGAAAAATTCCGTGAAATCTATCCACATGAAAGTAGGAAATCTATTCGTCACATGAAAGTAGGCCTCCCCGAAATATTTTAAGCCCTCATCTTTTACCCGTTTCTTCCATTCACGTATAACTGACAACAATTTACATGTACGTGAGCAGCTTTTTTCATCTTGATAATAACAACCCAGCATGCAATTAGCCGAGTGCATTTACAGCTTTCTATTTCCATGGTAAACTGAATATATAACACATGCAGATTCTTAAAGGGATATCGGTATCTCTTTACCTATAAGTTAAGACTACAATAATAGAAAATGTTCAATGCAAATTCAATACGTTTTTCTACCATATCAGCTCCTCTATGCGTTTTCCATGTAACAGTCTATCAACTTCACCCGTCTATTAAGTGGCTAAATATATCAATCATGGATCATTATCATTTATGTTGTTAGTAGTTTCATTAAATTATAATCCACCGTTTCCATGTCATTTTTTATGAAACTTTTGACTGTTCCAGATTTGAACATTTCAAGATGTGGCTATCAATTGATTCCTCCACAGTACCTCAAACAAGCTGCATTCCGAATACTGCTATATATACTTCGCCTTTTCTGAATTATATTACAGCATCCAATTACGCAATATTTACAAAACTCACCTTGCTTTCTCTCATCCTCTTCTTATTACACATTCATCCATGTTTAAGTCTTTGCGTTGAGAAGGAAAGACGAGCACTCCTTGAAACTGAAAAAGAATTCTGTGGCTCCGATGACTGTTTCTCTTCTTGGAGGGAAGGAGAAGATTGTTGTAATTGGCAACGTATCACCTGCCACAACACAACATGACATGTTGTCGGTTTGAACCTACATTATCCATATGATGAGCTCACCACTTATGATGAAGCTAGAACTGGAAGTAAGTTAAATCCTTTGCTTGCTAATTTAGAACATCTTACTTACTTGAGCTTCAGCGACAACAATCTCATCCATTCCAATATTTATTGGGTCCCTAACTCGTTTAGAGTATTTGGATCTATCTTTTTCTGGATTTGGAGGAACCATCCCTCTCCAACTTGGAAATCTATCCAATTTGAAAGTGCTAAACATGAACGAGATGTTTGGTTTACGAGTTGATGACCTTCACTGGCTATCAAGACTGACCTCTTTAACCTATCTTCGTATGAACAATATAAACTTATCCACTGCTCTTGATTGGTTTGATGACATTACCAAACTTCCGTACATTTCCACTGTTTCACTCAAACGCTATGCATTGTCTAGCATTCCTGTGACTATGTCTCCATTAATTCTTCATCCGGGACATGTTAGTAAGCTGAAAGTTCTGAATTTGGCCGGAAATTACTTAGATGGGAAAGTTCTTCTCCATTTAGACAGGCTTCCGTTGTTAGAAGAACTGGACTTGGCGCATAATAATATTTGTGCCTCCATCTTAGAAACCTTATGGAACTTAGTGCATCTAACGCATATAACACATCCAAATCTTTCAGCAAATCACATTCATGGAAGTCTTCCAAAAACACTGGGAAACTACAACAGGCTCAAGACGTTGATGATATCATCGAACAATATTTCTGGAGAGATTCCTTCTAGTATAGAAAATCTTTCTAGGTTAACAGCTTTATCTCTGCGTAACAACAGTATAGGAGGTCAGACTCCCCGCACTTTAGGAAATCTTTCCAAGTTAACTTTTTTATCTATCGGGCACAATAACGTAGAAGGAAAGATTCCTGATTCCATAGGAATTCTTTTTTGGTTAACCGTTCTATTTCTGGCTCTCAACAAAATAGGAGGTCGGATTCCTCGTAGTATTGGAAATCTTTCCAAGTTAACTTATTTACATTTACGGTGCAATATTATAGAAGGAAAAATTCCCGATTCCATAGGAAATCTCGAGAAACTAATGATATTTGATGCGTCAACAAATCACTTGAGCAGGGAGATACCTCGTTCGTTGTTCAACTTGACAAAATTGTATGACCTAAATTTGACAAATAACCACTTTCGAGGGGAATTACCTAAGTCCATCAATCTTAACTACCTGAATTTCGTAGATTTGTCAAACAATAGACTACATGGTCCTATATTCTTTTGTAATCAAAGATCCATTATAATACTTGATCTCTCCAGTAACTCCTTTACCGGAATGTTCCCTTTTTCTGGAGGCATAACATCACAGCTACATGTTGTTAATTTATCAAACAATCGCTTTTCAGTTACCATACCCAACTTGTTCGTGTTTCATCCTTCTCTTGAATCACTGCAATTGAACAATAATAAACTTAATGGTGTAATACCATCGTCTTTGAAATATTGCAAGTCTATAAGATTTCTTGATCTTAGTGAAAATAATTTGCATGGAAAGATACCACCATGGATAGGAGAAACATTGCGGTTATTGCGGGTCCTAAATTTGAGATCAAATAATTTCGTTGGTCAAATTCCTAGAGAGTTGTCATGTCCTACTTCCCTTCAAATTCTGGATCTTTCACATAACCATCTAAGTGGAAATTTCTCACTTTGGTGATTTTACAATGATGAATAAAGCAGAAAAGACAAAACCGGCATATTTTGGTGTGTACATTGAGCGAGAGTACTTAGAGAACATTTGGCTATATGGCAAAGGCATGGTAATTGAGCGTGGGTACTTGGAGAATGTTTAGCTAAATAACAATGGCATTGCAAGACAATATACCACAACAATAGCATACACTATTTTTATAGACATATCAAGCAATGAAATTTCTAGAGAAATATCAAATGGGATAACCAAACTTGTTGGCTTGAAGTTTCTAAATCTATCTAGGAATCATTTTGTAGGTAAAATCCCAAAAGATATTGGTGCAATTGAGGACTTAGAATCGCTAGATTTATCTTCAAATGAACTTTCAGGGAAAATTGTAACATTGTATAAATGCACGTGTACATACACGATAAAAAAAAAATTCAAATATGCACAAAAACAAATCAACAATAATATCACTTTAGAATATAATAGTAAAACCACACAACGGTGGGAAAACTGACCATTTATTTTTTCAATTTTCAAAAAGTCAAAAACTCTTAAAATTCGTGACAACGATAAATGTGTAGATATGAAAACAATATTTTCATTATTAATGGCTAAAATAAAAACACAATACAACATAGTTTCAACTGCAGTTTTTATGTATGTATGTATAGTATGTACGTATGCATGTATGTATGTATGTATTTATGTATGGAAATAATCATATCAAACAAATAAGTCTAAACTTATGTATGTATCTTACAAACTAGGAAGAGTATTAACTATTGTTTATTGCTTGATCTTAATAAATTATGCAGATTTGTCACACATCGATACGCATGTGACACATACTCAAATATGCAGTTGCATGTGTGTTGCGTTGGATCAAAGTGTATGGGCTGTGCAATACATGAGTTATACCAAATTATGTGAACTACGAAGTATATGATACTATACCAATCTTTAAATGTATATGTGTTTATTAACACTATGTGTATATGTAATTGGAATAAAATGAATGATGCAGTATATGATATTGTACAATTTCTCAGATTGTCCTAATATATGTTAATGTTATTATGTCTGATTTGTATGTATAGGAGTAAACATGTATTTTGGAACATGCCTTATATCTGTAATGATTGAAAATTTGAATCTTCTGTACCCATTTTCCCTATCTTCCATGTCCCTCCAATCAAATCTCCTCATTTCTGTTTTTTTGCATTTAAGTACAAAAACAATTCAAGGGTTTAAGTGCAAAAGTTGTAAATTAGGAAGTTCTGATTGGTTAGGACACGGCAGCATACTGAATTTGGGGACAAAAGAATTGGTGCGCTATGTAACTGTTTGAATTTGTGCCTTTGAAAATGCGCAAACTTTTATGTTGATAAAAATCTATGTAAATATGTTGTGAATTTTGCTTGTGGATATGCATCTTTTCATGTATTAGTCCGGATATGTTAATAGGCCTTGAAATTTCCCATTAATCTGCATGTATTATATATATTATTGTATTAGTGAGTCATGCTATTTTACTTTACATTGTAGATGAATTGATGTTGTAATGTCCGGTTGACCCATATAAATTTACAGAAATTTATATTAGAATCATATTGACTATATGATAGTTTATAAAAGCATATAAATAAATACATGACTTGCTTATTTGTAATGAAAGCATGTATTATATTTTGTAGCATATCCGAACCTTACAAATTTGATGATTAGCCTTCACATAAATTTGTACAAAATATATAAAATGCCATCTGTTTTGAAACGTTTAAAGACAATGGCTATATACATGTTCTTAATTTAACACTTCAGCAGATAAGCGTACGCCATATAAAATGCGTTTATTTTGAAGTGTATAAATAAATTTGATATAATTTGCCGCTTCGAATTATAAAATCCCTTTAAACCAATTATTAATATTAAGTCATGGTGACGTCTTCCTATAAATACACCCATCAATGTCATAATCAATAGATGTAGGTAATGCCAAAGCATTAGTACAATATTTATTTTGGTTATATGCAATGGAATAAATGTGATATTCAACTTCATAGTTGGGTATGACTTAACTACGCTGCATAATCAGATTATGCGTTTAGAGAGAACAAGCATGAAATAATAAATATTTAAACGAACAAAATTGTTCATCATGCTATCCAATTGTTATATAAGAGATATAATTGACATAAGATGTCTACCTAAAAGATTGTGCTTTTGGGATTAGCCAAAGTTGACTCAAGGCATGATTAGATATGAATCTTGGGTCACTAAGATATATGTTTATATATATATACACACACACATATACATACATACATACATACATATATATATATATATATATATATATATATATATATAGAGAGAGAGAGAGATGTTGATTTGATTGGGAGCATATTTTAGTTTAAATTATAGATTTATATAAATTGGCAATGTTCTACATAATTTTGATTGTCAAAATTTGTATATAAATAGTGTGGTGCTAAAGGCACCCCAATATGTTCTTCCTAATACCGCAATTAAAAAAAACAGAACTCATTAAATTTTGTATGCTTCCTAATACCACATTACCTTTCCATTCTAATCTCTCACTCAGTCATTATTTGCCGAACTAATTACGTACTAAGCTAATCTAAATACTTAGTCTATCGTAATCGCTGTCTTCTTGGCATCTCTCGTGGAAAAATTCAAATTCGTATGGTAATCTCTCAATTGTTTGGTGAACTAAAAACTCTATTCTCTCATTTTCTCTTCTAGTTTGCTTAATTCAAACCTTATTCACGGCTTTTGTATGTTGCGGCGTCGAATTCGCTGATCGGTTATAGATCTCGGGTTTAGCTCGTTGATCGGTTTTACAAATGAGGACAGGACGGATTTCGAGCGAAATAAAAATAGGGTAAAATAGTGTAGTAGCCTCTATTTTTTAAGTGTGTGGTATTAAGAAGAGTTTAATAGTAATTCTTGTGGTATTTTTTAGTCGTGGTATTAGGAAGAACATATTGAGGCGCCCTTAGAACCACACTATAAATATTGCAAAATCATTTATTATTGTTTTATTATTTATTATCTACTGTAGATATTAAATGAAAACAACTTCAATAATTTATTACTAAAATGGATCCTTAAGAAGGACAAAACTGAATTAAATTTATTCTCTTGACTAACATCGATATTTGAGGATTGTCCTCAAAAAAATTAAAACGTAATTATTTTTCTAGTATAGAAGATCTAAAGGGAAAATTGAAGTATGACTTTAACCAAATAAGATACAAATGTTATAACTATCTACTTATACATTTCTAGTATTAAGTACAAGATATGAATCACAGATATGTATGTGAATTTGTAGGAATTGTAAAAGGAGTATAAATTCGACAAAAAGAAGAAGTGAACTTACGAAAGCAAATGTTGCTGCATTATCCATAAGAAGCTATCTCTTGTTCTAACCACTGGCTTAATGGAAGAATTAAAATATTGTTGTTATAAAATTTCATTTAAAATAAATGTTATTCTATATCTTATTTAGACAAGTTTGAATTTCGTTTGTAATAAAGGAACAATTCTAATTCATTTTATTTAAATGAAAACTCTTATGGAAATACACAATTAGTCAAAGATTTTACGAGTCCTTAACTTACATACAAATAAGATATCAATATCACACCTTGAAAATCTATAGCAAAAAGAACTATAGTATTATCATTATTCTTCAATATATTACGATCAATAGATTTTTATTTATAATTTATTAAGGAATTTACATGTGTATGCGTTATACATGCCATGAAATCCTATATCTATAAACCATGTAATAAATTCAAATCTACTAGATGCTAAAGTAGAGTTAGGAAGATATTTGACAAACAATGATTGCATTTTTAAAAATCATATTTTGAACTCACTTTAGTTTTAATTTTTTATATAAAGCTACCATGTTACGATAGTATACTGAGTCTATATCTTTCACTGCCAAGAAATTGTGTTTCAAATATAGCACAATGCATAATAACAAAATGTGTTCATTATCAAGTGCACAAGTCATATTAAAGCAGTCATTTATTGCATAACGGAAAATACTAATCGGTAATACTCAGATGAAAAAATATGTCACTACAGCCAAAAAATTTGTAAAGCTATTCTAACTATTCTTCATCTATGTCTTACATATACCATGTTTAACTCATGGCTACAGGCCATGGGGACATGTGAACTTTAAAGTTAATGCCCATCGGTTAAATGAAGTCTAAAACCAGGATATATATGCACTCAGTATAAATACACTAGAACATAGTTATTTTTCAAGATTTAAATATAACCTATCATTCTTGACAAATTTTGCAGCACAGTGCAGCAGGCTTGCTTGCAACAGCCTGTTTTTAAATGATTCAATCAGAAAACAAAGAAACAAATAACCCAATTAACATTTTATGGTATTATTTGATATGCACAGCCCAATCAATCAACCAGTTGCAAAGTCGTTATATGTAATGAGACACTTAATATGAATAAATACATTATACATTCTTATCACAAATGATTCATGCAATATAACATGAGATTATAACAGTGTTCTACAACTCATTAAAAAATCCCATGGCATTTCCAGTTTAGTGCAAAAACACAAAACTAAATAATTACCTTTTCCTCCTCATATAAATTAGTTTCATAAGAACCATCACTCGAATCAACCTTCTTTGTAGCAGTCGTTGGTTTCTTGGTGATGGGAGCTTTTTATATTGCAAACTAAATACACATAACTCAAAAAATTAATGGTAGGAGGGAGTTGTCATATTTTTACAACAACAAAATGCAATTTAAAAATTTAGATCCTAATTGATCGCTATCTGTATGGTCAACAAAATTGAAAGATGAATATATCTTATCTTTTTCATCATAATCACTTTCTTAAGAGTTGTTGTCACTAAATTCTATCTTCTTTGAAATTGCTGGAGACTGCCTTGGCAACAACCTTTTTCTGCATACATAAGGCTAAATAATTAAGATTGTTGATTTTCGCATTAAACACGGTAATGTGGAACAATTATTTTTGGTGCAACAACTATTGCATCCTAAACAAATCAAACACAATGGACATTCAAATGGTTTACCAAAAGGCGAGATTTGTAAACCTTATAATCTTCATCGTCATCAGAATCACTTTCTGAAGAGCTACTATCACTTGACCCTTCTCTCTGTGATGCTATTGGAGTAGGTTTATTTTGTCTTGGTAGCAACCTTTTTCTGCATAGACACCACTAATTATTAATAAGCTTCACATAAAAATTATGCAGTGTCAAGCATAGGAAAGTGTGCACTTTACATCATCAACATCCGAATCGGTTTCAGAAAAAAGAGTCACTTGACTGGGGTTTCTTTTTTGCAACAACCACTATAGGCTTCTTTTTTTGCGGGAATCATGGCAAGATTCTTCATCATTGGAACCTCCTTTTGTAAGAGGAGAATGAACTCAACAATTGGAATACCTGAAAAAGAGATATGATTTTGTTCAACCTCAGCATTCAACGTTCGTATAGCTGAATTAATACCATTTATGTGAATTCATTATAGATGAAGAGAAAGGAGGCATAAAAGATTTAAATCCCAAAATTTGAATAAAAAAAATCGGGTTGATAAAGAGAAGAATTGGAAGCTTAAATCTGAAAATTTTGAGAACGGTCCGAAAGAGAAAGAAAAGGGAATAGCAAGAAGCGGCGAGTATGTGTGAAAAAGCAAGATTTTTTGAGCTGAATATAATTGGCTTCAGAGGAATTTTAATTATACACATCCCTAACAGTTGGTTTGATAATTAGTATTCTGATATAAGAAACAAACAATCCCAAAATCTCATTACTTCCTCGACATGCATAAGAAAGCAAATAGATGTATGGTATTTTAAATATAACTACGTGGGCAATATTGGACGTTGTCAGTAACATACTTGTACAAACACCGTACAGATGCTATAGTAATTTCACCTTACAAAAACAAATTAAAATTCTAACTGAGAAAGCACAGTTGTGAGGTATAAGGCATAACAACTGATAGGTATTTGACTATCATGATGAACGATATATCAAACATAACATTAAAAATATGGTCAAACAAGTAAACACAAACATCATCAACATTTGTTCCATGTGTACACGCATTTGATCAAATCTTAGAACACCATTGTCCGTGGTGTTATAAGCACCATTCTCAACTTGCTCTGTAACTATTACTTTGGGGTTTGTAATGCGATATTGGATGTTTGAAGGTGTGGTATGTGATTCTTTGAGCCTTTTCGCATGTCTGTGTATGCTCGGTGTCACTGATTTTCCATCTTTGGATGAAGTCACATGGGTCATGTATATGTTGCTTCTTGTGATGATGTGTTTTATTGATCGGTTTACTTGTTCTTCCCCTTCTTTTTTGTGCTTTGCTTCTTTCTTGTATAGGTTTAACCCTCTCTTAGTGGTTGACTCGTTTCTCTTTGATGGTTTGATCACCTCTTCTTGTTAGGTATGGCGTTTTTGTTGTGTTGTGTCTTCTGGTTTCGGCAAGTTTGTGACCTGGTGGGATTTTGATTCGAATTGCATGGTTTGGTGGGCTTCTTTTGGACCTTGCCATATCTTATTTCTGGTCTGTTTTGGTAGGACAGCGTTTGGTTGCTATGATTGGATGTTGTCTATTCTATTGTGTCGGGCGAGTTTCGATCTTTCTGTGTTGGTTTATCGGCTGTCCACTTCATTGAGTCATAGTGAGACTGTTTATGTGTCAATTATGACTCGTGTGGATAAGTTCTGGCTATCACTTATTTATGGGCTTTATAGACAGCGTTACTGGGTTTTGTCTTCATGTGGTTGGTGATCTCTCTGTCATAGGCGTATATCGGACCCTGTTGTGGTCCACTATATGGATTACTAGGGAAGTGGCCTCCCTTTTTTGACATTACCCTTTGATGGCTATTGGTGTTCCGACTTAAGAACTTTACCTTTTAGGCGGGTCTGTCAATCTGATGACAACTCGGCTTTGGTAAAGTTCACACAAAATCCGGTGTTGTCTCCTATGAGAAATTCAACATTTTCTTCTTCTTTTTTTGCTTCTGTCGTCTCGTTGTGTTCCCCTGTTTCTCCTTGTCGCCCCATTTCTTTTGTTGTCGTATCGTATACCCTTCTTAGGAAGGATGAGATAGCTATCGTTAATGATCAACTATCTCGACATACTAAGAATTCTTACCCTTCTCGTACTGGTGCGTCGTCTTCTTACCCACCAGATCAGGGATACGGGGTCGCTTCGGGGTTCTCTGTGTCCTATGAGGCATTCATTTGCTCGTCTACTCGCTCCATGCATCGTAGTCAACGAGCGGCTCCTCATACTCCCTGCTCCAATATCGGCATCTAAGTAGATTAGTAGATCTACTCGACACACGATTTTTCTCATCCGAGCGGTGTTGTTTCTTTTTCTCTTTGTTGGTATGTGGTCTCTTTTTTCTATGTCTCTGGTTTTCTTTTGTTTTTCCTAGATGGCGGTTCCTTTTCTAGAATGTTCGTGGTATAGGAAATGATGCGTCTGTGGCTAGACTCAAGCACATTGTTAAGAAGCATTCTATCTGTAAGGTGGCGCTTCTGGAACCTTTTGTGGGTCCGAAGGAGATCACCAAGTCAGTTTTTTCTCATGCCTTTGGTGGTGCCTTAGCCAATATATCCGACAAGATTAGGATTATTTGGTCCAAAGAACGTTGTCGTCCACCTTATCTTCGGTTCTAAATAGTGATTTTCAGTAGCCTTCTCGATTCCCTCTTTTTTCTCCTATTTTTTGTTCTCTGATGTCTACGCTAAGTGCGATAGGATAGAGCGATGGGCCTTTTGGTCTAACATCCTCGCTCTTTCCAACTGGGTTTTTTGGCTTTGTTTTTAGTAGGGGATTTCAACGTTGTTGCCGACCAAGCTGAAAAAAGGGGAGCAAAATGCCATTAAAATTGTATTTCAATGCCTTCATTGTCAATTCGGGTCTTTCCAAAGTCTCTTTCATCAATTTGGCTTTTACTTGCTATAATAACCAATACGGGCTAAATAAGATTCAATATAGACTTGATAGAGTTCTCGGATCAGAAGGTTAGTTCAACCTTCCATTCACATTCTCTATTAGTCATTTACATCATACCTTCTCGGACCATGCTCCAATGATTCTTCGCTATTCTCCCCTTTCCCTTTCTTGCCCGTCTTCTTTTCAGTTCCAAAGTATGTGGAGATCACGCCATACTTTCCATAACATTGTGGAAGACTCCTAGAACTCCCCTGTTCTTGATTACCCATGTGTTGTGCTTTCTCATAGGTTGAGCGCCTAAAGGCTTGCCTTAAGGCATGGAACGTTCTTGTATTCAAGAATATCTTCGATCGTGTTCGGGCGACCGAAGAAACTCTTGTTCTAGCAGAATCTACTTTTGATGAGAATCCCTCTTCTGCTAGCAAGGAGGCTTAAGCAATTGTCGTACTGGCCTTCTCGTTGGAGCATCGTATTAAGCGTGACTATTTTCGCCAGAAGGCCATGATCAAGTGTATTGTTGAAAGTTATATGAACTCCAAAATATTCCATTCCTCTGTCCGTAAAAAGAATAATCTTCTTACAATTCATCAGAACCAGTGCCTTGATCTTTCTATGGCTTCCACGTCAGGTGAAGTCAATGAAACTATTTCGTCCCATTTCCAAGCCTTTTTTGGGTCTCCATCTGTGTTTGTTTCTGACCCGACCTTGCTTGCTTTCATTCCTAGATTAGTCCTTCCTTCCGATAGCTCTGATCTTGCTGCACCTCCTTCCTCGGAGGAAATATGTGCTTGTGTATTTTCTCTAAGAAAGGATAGTGCGAGTGGGCCTGATGGTTTCAACAGAATCTTTTTCCGAAGTGTCTGGCCGATTATTCAGGCAGACTTCTGTCTTGCCATTTAGTTTTTCTTTTCTGGTGGAGATCTCCTTATGGGTTGGACTTCCACCAATTTGGTTCTTATTCCCAAGTGCAAAAATCCTCGCACTTACATGGATTTTTTCCCTATTAGCTTGTGAAACTTCTCTAATTAGGTTATCTCTAATGTAACGACGTGCCATTTTGACCACCCCAAGTCAGTAATTAAACCAACTCAAGACGACAGATTGTTATTAGCTTATAGGGTTTGAGTAGAATTAACACGGAATCACAGAGTAAAATATACAACTAAATTTGGTATTGGTAAATTTTTTTGTTTTATACATGATGATTTCAACAATCTCTCATTTTCGAGGACGAAAAGTTTTAAGGGGTGGGGAGAGATTGTAACGTTCCAAGATTTTTGACGTTTTTAAAAATGTGAAGTTAAAGTAGATTCAGTATTCAAGAAATTTATATTTGTTTATAATTTTGAATCTAGGCTATTTATAACTTGGTTTTGAATTATTTATATTTAAATATAATTTTTTTATTTGATTTCAAATGTTTTGTTAATTTAGATGATAGTATTATTGTAGAAACTAAATGAAATACAGTTTATGTGGGAAATTATAAGTTTTGATTTTAACTTGAGACTTAATTATAAGTTTGTTTAATTTGTGTTCAATTTAGTTTTAATTATTTAAGATTTGTATTTCGGAGATATGAGATATTACTTTTTTTTGTATCTATAGTATAATTAATAGTGTATACATATTTGTTTTACACATAGTATTTTATATAGTATATATACTTTTAATTTGATTGTTTATTCAGTTTTGCCACTTGTTATGTGTGCTGAAAATATTTTTACACTTGCCCTTTTTTATCAGAGAACTATACACGTGTTTTATTCACTGTTCCCTTTCCTTTCTTTTTATCACTTTACCCTTCTTTAATTTGTTTTCACTTTAGCCAAAATCATTTTATTCCCTAAATCGAAAAAATGGCTGAAGCCTAAGTCGTTCCTCCACCTAGAAATAGAAATCTCCATCGTTACCACCATAGTCACACCGCCTCTATATCGCCACCCTCCACCCTTTGTTTGATGTCGAACCACCTGCCCTTTCACTCAAATCGAATCGCTCCACCAAGGCCTCCTCCAAATCGTTGAAGTCGCCACGCTGACCATCGAATGCTGCTCCTTCCATCAACATGCAAGCGCCATCATTCGAAGCCAACGATTAGTTGCTATGTTCCGTAGTCGGCCAATTTAATGTGAGTATTTTGCTTACGACTGATTTTTGTTCAAGTTATTTAATTACAGTTTGAACTAAAACTTAGGATAGTCTATGACGTTGGTTTGGAATTGGTACCCCACTGTCGTGAGAGTTGTCACTTGGTTTCGTTTATGTTGTCGGGGTTGTTGCATTTACCTTGTTTACCTCTACCATTCATAAATTTGGGCTATTTCGTTTGGTGCTTTGCTCATGAGTTGGATTCCGACTGTGTATACATGCGTTGAGGCCGACATATAGGTGTATATATATACACACACTATAGTATATGTCTATACATATTGTAGGCATATGTATGTACATACATACCTACTGATCCATGTATGTGAGCCTTGATTTGAAATTTTTCTATGCATGTTTCTTTGTACCTACATTTCGGTAGCACTGCTTTGCCTTGAATTTGTTGGTACATATACATATATACCACCTTCTTGTAATTAGTTGATTGCGCCTTTTAATTGTATATGTCCATGTTTCTGAACCTATATTGTGTTGGACAGTTTAAGTATGTCCGGACTTACTACCACATGCACTTACGTCTTTGTTTATACATTCTACTTATATATATAGTTTTATAGTATTGATAAGGATTTGCGCATGTAGCTTGCCAATACATTGCTTCCATGTGACATTTTGCCTTGTATTTACCTTACTTTGGTGCCAATTTTGAGCTACCCTATTATTTAAATTTTGCTAGAACCCTTTCTTATGCCCTACTCGATAGGCCTGCTATATAATATTTACATTACTTTGGCGCCACTTGAACTTACCTACCCACGTTTTGTATATGTATGTCTAGCCTTGGTCTTGAACATGTTAAATTAGCCTTTGCATTTTCCTCTCACCTTGCCTCATTGTAATTGCACCTATGTTTGCTTAAAATGTATTTCTTGTCTTGCTGCACTAACATTAAAATGGAATTTACATGTACTAGGTTAACATGTAGATCTGAAACCATATACGCACATCTGCCTTGTTCACATGTGTATCTTACCATGCACTGGTTTATTTTAATTATATATATACACATATATAATTATGGGTATATATATAAATATAAATAAATATATATATATATATAAATATACATATATATATAGAACTGAAACCATATACACACAACTGTCGTGTGCTTTCTTGGAAACGAGTAGTAACCTGAACAAATAATTGCCTTGCACTTGGTCATGTCCAAAGTTGACCATGACTATTCGACAGATGAGCATATTCGAATTTATAAATTCATTTGATGTTAAGATTTATTATTATATTTAGTTCCTATTGAAATTATTTTACTAGAATAATGATTAATTCCGACTCGAGTGTCTTACGTTTTTGCATGGAACGCTCAGGTCAGATACGAGTGTTGCAGATTAAAAAATTTTGGCTATCAAAGGAAAGAAGAACGTGAAGACGCATGCATGCGAAATCCCGATAAATTGTAAAACTTTTTTTAAACAAAAAATTCATGAATATATTTTATATTTTTCCGCTGTACCAGTTTTGTAAAACTTTGATATTTTCGTATATAAAATTTCAATGTGAGACATTGTTGTCTTTTCTGTTCTATCATTCTGTGTGTATTTTTTGTTTAAACCCTGTAAGCTAAATAACAATCTGTCATTTTAAACGTTTCGAATTGGTTTAATTACCGACTTGAAGCGGTTAAAAAGGCAGGTCGTTATATCTATTGTCCTAGCCTCTTGACTAGCACTGTTTCTCGAGCGTATTATTTCTTCCTCACAGGCTTTGTTAAAGGATTCTTGATCACTAATAACGTCCTTTTAGCCTAGGAATTGGTTTCTCAGATCGATAAGGAAGTTCGAGGTTCTAATGTGGTCGTTAAGCTGGATATGGCTAAGTCTATGATCGCATATCTTGGTTTTTCGTCTTTAAGGTTCTAAGCATTTTCTGTTTTCCGAAACCCCTTACCGATATTATTTGGATACTAATCTCCAACTATTGATTTTCCGTCCTCATTAACGGATCGACCAGCGAATATTTCAGGGCGGGCATGGGTCTGCACCTGGGAGATGTAACACCTCGTAATTTAAAACATACTGCTAACAATAAATTAAGGAATACTTAAATAACTATTCAAAATTAAGTGAAACGAACTGCGCCATTGCGTTCATTTCGGAATTATGGTCAAGATATACACGTGGTTTGCATAAAATGGACGTCGTATGAAGAAGTTATTAAAGTTAGAAGTTTGTATACGCATAAGAAATATATATATATATGTATGTATATACATACATATATATATACATACATACATACATACATACAAACCAAAATAATAATTCAAAATAAAACAAAAATCAGAAGCGGGAAGAATAGCAAGGAAATTGACCCATTAGGGGTTGACCCCGTCCTAGGGGTGTCGGCCCATGGGTTGACCCCCACACAGGGGTGTTGACACCTTGGTCGATACCCCCCCAGATCCGAGGCGGATTCATTTCTGCTTATGTGGACTTGTTTTCTGACCAAATTCCTTAACCGTAGGCAATGAATAGGACCTCATTCTCATTGTTTTTATTCACCAAAAACAATGGACACAACGAGGTGCTATCCCAACTCAATCTGATCTAGTCTATTCTTCTTCAAAAACAAGTTATACATATTCATAGATCTATGCTATAACATCTACAATCAATTCCTTATTATTTAGATCCAATCATAGTGAGTCTATGTTATTTTTAGATATAAACACTTAAAAATACAATCTTGACATGCCTATAAATTTGGATTTAAGCCTACGCCTATTAGTAATCTGAAATCACAACAGATCTGCTATTACTTGTATACCTAATTCACGGTTTAGATCTCAGTATGCCCATTCATGATATCCCTATTTTGTTAGTTTGCCTAATCGTGTCACCATATGCTTATTATGTTGGTTTGCCTAATTGTGTCACTATGCCTATTCTGTTAGTATGACTAATGCTATCATCATATGTTAGTTTTTATTTGATATGCCTATTCTTGTTCTCTTCTTCCCCTTTTTGTTTTTATAGCCAGGCTACCTTCGAGCCTAGGCATATCGCTGAAATATGCAAACGCACAAAATTTTGAATGATTGGGAATGATTAGATTGGGGCATAATTCGTATTGCAAATGTAATTGGGAATTTGGGGCATAATTCGTACCTTGAACAAAGACTAGGGATTTGGGGGCATAATCTATATCTTGATCTAAACCTTGATTTGGAGCATAACTTGTATCGTAGATCGGACGAGGATTTGGGCCATAATAAACATTAAAATTGGTTGGTAACGAAAACGCCTAGATTTACAATACTTAGAAACTGTAACTGCGCTTAGACACGAGGTTGGATTATGCCTGTGGTAAAAGCCTATCCGGAACCGTCCGGCAAATCCAGTGTCCACAAGTGGTAAATCTAATGTGAGAGGTCTAAGTGCATAAATGTACACGTGACGATGCTAAGACACGAGGTAAAGTACAACTTGTGGAAGAAGTCTTCCCGGACCCAACCGACATATCCAGCATCCACAAGTAGTAGACATAATGTGGTAGGTCCAGCGCATTATAACCATAAATGAATTAATGGCAATGAACTTATAATACTTAACTTGTTTGAATCCATAAGGATTACATGAACTTGCTCACTTGAGTAGGGGTTAAGTAAACTTGCTTGATTCAGTGGGAGGGTTAAGTTATTCTTGTTAAATATGTGGGGACGGGTTATACATATAAACTCGACGAACTTAACCTATTCAGGTTATGCGATCTTGTTAAACTAGTAGGCAGGACCTATTGAAATCCTAGTAGTGGGGATGCAAGCCTAAGGGCAAGCTTGTATCATCTGTTGTGTGGGACCCGTTTCAGTCAATAACTCATCTTGGTATCAAACGAGTACTTCGAACTAGGTTGGGATAGGGAACGCTTACTGGGCTGATTATATGCAGTCACTTGAGAAAAGGTGTCTGACAGCGTGTTCCATCGGGGTCATGTGCGAGCATGGGTCCGCCTGCTCGGGAAGATAAGACGTTGTGACATCATTAGGTATAGCCGTGCATCTTGGAAATAATGGGGTTTCCACTTCAAGAAGTGATGCATCCTACTGTGGGGCCAACACGGGTATCTACGGAGTTAGGGAGCCAATCGATTGGGATAGTAATTAGGGTACTAGAGTATCGCCTGTTTAGGAGCCCGTTATTATCATTGGGGGTAATGCCCATCAGTTCCGTTGGGCTACCTGTTATTCTATGGGGGAAAAACCTCTTACTAGAAGTACACCTAAGTCTACCATCTTGTACTTGTTGGGATCATCTTGTTTCGATTATACTAGTATTGGTGCAGAGAAAAGTGTTAGAGAAGCGCAATATATTATGTTTATCTTGTTTACCTTGTCATAGCTGCCTTATATACTGTTATTTCTCTCTCAAACTTATATGCCTGTCATGATGCTTTTATGTATTTATATGCTGAAAGTAATTGGACTCGCTAGACTTATGTCCGACCTATTTTGTTTCCTCTTCTTTCTCATCCGTTTCCCCCCAGGTTCTCAGGGTGGGAATACTCAAGATTGATCAGGATTCTTCTTTCGTTCTGCTTGGAGCTGCTTAGATGTACTGCTTGATTTTGTACCTTCTCTACTATGGCTATGTTTGGGGATTATGCTATTTTTATGTATTATTGTACTCTGATGATAATTTTGTACAAGGCAGAAGTTTTATGTTTTTAGTATTCCAAACTTATTATGTAATTGGGTTTGAACCGTGAAAGCTTTTTTATTTAATAGAGTTTTAATTCCGCTGTTATTTTGTATATATCTTGTAATGTTTCTGTTTTTGTTTACCTATAACGCTTCACGAAACTTAATGCATATTAATAAAGAGTGAACATTAACGGACGTGGGGTGTCACAGGAGATCCCCTCTCCCCTTCTCTTTTCATGATCGCTGCCAAGGCTTTCGTTTGTGGCCTGCATTCACTCACGATACCTAGGCAGAATCACAGATTTGGCATCCTTAGGGGCTGCACTCTTATTTCCTATTTTTCTTTTGCCAACGACATCATCATTTTCATTAATGGTAGTCGTCGTTCTATCTACCGCCTAATTAGCCTTATTTAGTAGTACGAGAGATTCTCGGGCAACTCGTTAACTTTGATAAAAGCTGCTTTGTCCTAGCGAAAGATCTGTCTTTGATTAGATCTTCCTAGATTGGTACCTCTGTTGGTTTCAAGTCTGCCTTCCTTACCGTATCTCGGTATTGTACTATAGTGACAAAGGTAACTTAATGCCATTTTCAATCCCCTGATTGACAAAGCCTGCGTTATGATCATTTATTGGAATGCAACTCTTCTTTCTCAGGAAGGTAGACTTATTCTCATAAAGTTAGTTCTAAACTCTATTGGTTCACATGTCCTTTCCGTTGTGAGTCCCACTTCCCCCTTCTTCTGGTCATACCGATCTTTCGTGTCGTCCTCTTTTAGGGGAAATAAGTACAATGCGAGTCGTTACCATTGGATTTCATGGAACATCATTTTTCGTCCTAAGAGTGAGGGAGGTCTGGTCCTCCATAATCCTAAGGTCATTTGTACTGCCTTCGCTTGTAAGGTGCGTGCAATGTTTGAAGCGAACGGCTCCCTTTGGGCGACGTTCCTCCGAGCTAAGTACCACAGGCTTTCGGGCGTGAAATACATTGGGGTCCCGTCCTATGCTAATGAGACATGGAAACAGATGCAATCCGTGAAGGCCTTATCGGATTCACATGGTGGTGGAACCAATCAGGACGGAAGTCCCTTCTCGATTAAGGCAAAGTGGAATTCGGTGGTTGCACCAGCTCCACGCCTTCTTCTTTACTCTTTCATTTGGGATGTCAAATTTCCCCCAAAGGTTTCCGTCATTATGTGGAAAAATCATGAATGATGGGTTTCCAATAGATGGGAACTTCCAGAGGATTGGCATCCCAATCGTTTTTCGTTGTAGATGCTCAATCTCTTGTTTTTTGAAATCCATTACTCATTTGTTTTTCCTTGGCTCTTGTACAATTTTTGTCTTGAATTACTTCGGGAATTCGATTGGTTGCCGAAGTAATGCCACTTCGCTTAAGGATTTACTGAGAATCTTATGGACCGACATATTAGGTGGTTCTATTTGCTAGATTCTCTTTCGTTTGATCCCTTGTCTTATCTGCTGGCATATTTGGTGCTCGCGGAATAAAGAAATATTTGACGAAGTGCTGATGGATCCTCTAACCATCACTCGGAGAGTTAGGAATGACATTTTCCTAGCATTTCAGGGTAGGCATTTCAAGGGAGTTATTGGCTGATTCCTTTGTTGTTACTTCGGTACCTACTACTCCTAGAGCGGAAATCGGTTGATTTCTTTGTTTGCGGGCTCATCCTTGTTTTCTCCACATTCTCCATACTCACCCTAGTTTATCTTATGTTGTTTTCTAGTTCTGCAGGGCCTTGTTTTTTAGGTTTTAGGGTTCACTAAGAGTGGCTTTGGGCTTCATTTGTGCGGGAGTGCTGCCTCATAGCTGGACTTGATGGAGCTTGTGGAGTTGGAGCTATTGGAGCCTTCGCAGCGATTGGATAGAGATTCCAGCCAGTTCCTATGGTCTGCTACGGGGGCCACATCTGTTGGTCTGGCTTATTGTCCATCCATTATGGAGTTTTACAAGAATTCAGCGTCGCCCTTGTCTTTGGCGTATGACTTCTAGGGTCGTCCGCCTCTCTTGTGTTCAAGTTTTCCTTCTGTTGTTGGATGACTATTTGTTAAGGAATGCGAAATGCAGATCTTAAGGCAAAACAAACACTAGAGTGGGGGTAAATAGTGTTTATAAGAAATTTATGAAAATCTTAAACTTATTTGATCTATTATATGAATCAAACAATGATTATCACACCAGAGATGATCACTTACGCAGAATCAATCACAGACACAAAAATATATAAATATAAAATGCAGAAAAGGAAAGAACACACCGAATTTAAAATGGTTCGGATTACTCCTACGTCCAGTCCCACGCAATGCTAGCTTGCGTAGAATTTTATTATTATCAATATCCAAGTACAACCCTTTGATTTCACGACTATAAGGTTAACACCACTCCAAACACCCTTGTTTTCGCGGCTACAAGGTTAACGTTGCTCCCTTTCCTTAATTTCAGGGCTATCAGGAACACACCCTTTCCCAAACACTTACCAAACAATTGCAATAGCCCTAGAACTCAACAATAGCACTTTAATTCAGAGAGTATTTGATAGAGATAGAGAAGAGAAGAAGTTTGATATAATTTAAGTAGAAATCGACAAAGTATAAGTGTAGAAATCAAGAAATAATGAATAGTTATGGTGGTAAGCAAAGGAGTGAAGATGGAGAAGGAACAATGATTAAAAATTCAAAATCAACCTCAATTTATAGTGTCCCAAAGGTTGCAATGTTTCTGAAACGTTTCAAATAGTGAAAAGACACTTCCTTTGAAAATTAAAAATATGACAGTTATATGTCGACATGCCTAATTATGTATGTCAACATATGCCTTATATTTTGATTTTTAAAACTATTTTTCAAGTGTTTAAACATACATTATTCTGGAAATTCTTGAATCAAAACATAGTAACTTAAATGAATATTCTAAAGTGTAAAATCATATGGAAACATAATAATATATTATATAAACATATTTATAAAGTTATATGATTTAAAAACTTATAAAATTATAAAACTATATTATAAACTTTTATATATATATATATATATATATATATATATATATTAAAACTTTATAAACATATATGTTTGAAATCATAAGTAAGGTAATAGTTTGAAATCATTTAGAAAAGTAATTTGAAATCACGATTTGAATTTTGAAAACAGAATTTGAAAATTTAAAATCTGAATTTGAACCTGGAGTGCTATTCAGAGTCTTACATATAAACTAGACACAATTACTATATTTTTCTTAAACTCTTGAAATCTTGATAACTCATGAGTCTTGAATCTCTTTTGGATCCTGAATCTCTTGACACTCTAAAACTATACAGTCTTCAGTATTTAAATCCTGTATTCAAATCCTTCACACACACACACGCGCGCACACACACACACGCACACACACACACACACACATATATATATATATATATATATATATATATATATATATATATATATTTTAGATAGAGATGTTAGTATATATTTTATAATAAATTATAATTAGAATAAGGTTGTCGTCGTCAAAACTCCATTCTCCAACACTATTGTTTTTTATTTGTATACTGTTCTATATCTATTTGTTGTGTATGCGCATACTTTATGTAGCCATTTATACATAAACTATTTTTGCGAGCCGCTGGAGAATGGGTAGATTCTCCCATTTGTTATATTATATTTTCCTTTTTGTAAAAAAAACAAAAACAAAAAAGCACTATTTCCAAATTCGGTTCCAATATCATCACTTGTCATGGCAAGAAGAGGTTCATGATCGTCTAAACTATGTAACTGAACAATGAAACCTGATAATGACATCATAGAAAATTTTTGTGAAATGGTAAGAAAAATAAACTCCATAAATTTAACTATCATACCATGTATAGCGTAATCTTGACCATCAGTGGTAAGACGAGCATAGACAACTGCATGCATGGAAACTTTTCCCAAATCTCCTCGCCATTTTTCATCAACAAATAAGATAATTTGATATAAGCCATTGATCTAGAAATAATAAGGTCAACAAAATTTAGTTTTCTTAAAGTATATAGATCCATGCTTTCTAAAGTAAGTCTATACTACTCAACATTTTTTCCACCAACGCATCTTATAGTATAAAAATATAAAAGCATATACTTCATGATTCTCACTTTTCTTGAAGTAAGAGTAGTACAATTAGTGACAAACTCATCAATTTTCGATCAAAAGTAGTAATCGTTTCAAGTCCTTGAACATTCGGACCATGACCAATCTCAGTCTGTGCATAACAACCAACAACTTGCATCCTTTGCCCACTTCTTCTGCTGCTCATCAGTACCTTGTCCTTTAACAACAGAAATGAACATACCCTATTCAAAGAAAATTGTTGCATGATTTAGATCTATAAAAAAATGGACACATAGAGGCATGTAAAGCAAAAGATCAACATAAAAGTATGATGTAGAACTATGATTAAGAAGTTAACATATCTACGACCCCAACAACACTGTTACAAGCAACATAATATAACACTGCTTATATTTTTTTTAAATAACTTGTGATTTTGAAGTTTGCTTATATAATTTTAGAGTAAAGTATTAATTGAAGAATATTAAAGTTTAATAGTTTCCTCGGAATATTCTTGATAGTCAAAACAATTCACATTTTATTCCAATATTTATTTACTTTAGCAAAAAGTACAATATTTTCGCTGTAGAAGCAAAAACTTTATATCTCTTGTTAATCAAAGCTAGATGTCAGAAGAACACCCAGAACAATTTATTATTAATAAATGAATTGAGAACCTAATATCTTAATGTTTATATGTATGTTGCATCAGATTATTCTCTCAATATGAGATTATAATCAACTCATCTTCCTAGGCATGGCATGCGCTAGACAAACATCTGAATAATTATATTGAATAATAATAAGGAGTACTCATGGCATTTAATTAAGCATGTGGGAAGTATGTTTGCATTAACACAAAAACCGCATATATAACCGTAAACTCGATTTGAAGTTTGAAAATGATAATCGTCATATCTCTATATTTCTCATCTTGCGATAGTTGTCAAAAAATAATTGAGATTTTTCTTGTAAAAAATATACTATTCAAGCTCATTAACTAAGATATAATACTTTTATGTAGCAAGAATTTACAATTAACCAAAAAAGTACAAAGTCCAACTGAAAAACATATTGGTATTATAAGAACGGAAAGATACATAAGTACTAACCCAATGTAAATCAAGAAAGAAGGCTCCTCAACAAAGTACCTTAGTATTGATGCTTCCTCTTCTGTAATAGAAAACTGTACTCCAGATTAAAATATATAAGCAATATAGCAAAATTTTCAAAAAGTATATAACCTTTTAACCTAGAAGAGATAGCAATCATCAACTCAGGCCTATCCATAATAGTTTTAATGAAAGTGTGTTAATATGATAAGCTACGGGGGTATAAGCTCTTAAGTCACCCAGACCACGTTCCCATACTCCATGTCCCCATTATAAGATCCCAAAAATGAAAATCTAACAATTTTTACAAGAAAAAGTTTTCAAACCCTTGATAACATGTAATTGAATAAATAAAATACTTTTCCATAAACTCTCGGCTAAAATTACAACGGTATCAAGAATAAATTTTAGCCAAAAGAGTTTTCTGAAGCAACATGAACATATTGGATGCCATGTATGCCAAATTTGTAATGCATATTCATTATAACTTACAGAAGTTGGAGAATAATAAAATGTGGAACATTAGATATCTCAATTTATTGTTCAACTAGGACCAAGAATCTATTTCGAAATAATACATTTGTTTTTGCACTATGTAATTGCACCATTATAAAGTGCAATATAAGGTTCTTCATGAATTGCACCTCACGAAGCATAAAAAAGAGACAATCCTAGCATACCCAGGATTTAAACTAGCTAGTATATCTTCTTCACATTCTCACGTCATATGGTTATACCCACAAAGCATAACTAATTTAACTCTAAGGTGCACTGACAAACGAGACACTGAGTTATATTTAACGTTCTAGATAGCATGAAAATATTATTAAAAAATCAATGATTTCTAACAAGTTTCGAAGACATAAAAAACTGTGCACAAACATTGCCATATCTTCACTTACGTGTGAGACGCAGTTCATTAATTCATTTTCGGGCATAAGCATCATTTCTCAACGTAATTTTGAACAATTCTTTTCGACCAAGTATTAGCCTGGCTGTTTTCCTTAATGAAAACCTGGTGGAAAATTAAATGGAAAAAAATATATGATAACTTCAAGTTCAATTATTTGAGAACATCAAACAATTGAGCTAGTTATGTGGCCGACAATAAAAACAAAGGAAATGTAAAAAAAAAAAAAAAAAAAAAAAAAAAAAATAGAAAAGAAAAGGAAAGGAAAATTTTGGATAAGAAAACTGGGATAACACAAATAGCTGGCATAAAGTAATCAATATAATGATATCATACATACTTGTTTGGAGAACTAAATTTGCTTCAGTATCAAAAGCAGAAACAAAAAAGCCCCAAAAATGATTAGAATGTCCGCATCTATCAATCAATTAACTACAATTCACGTAATTAAACTAAGTATAACCTAAAAATATAAGCTAAACTCTGTAAATTATGAAAAATAACATTAAGATTATAAACTTTCATCTGAATTGCTGTATTACATTGTTATACTTAGATCTGGCAGAGAAGATGCGTTCAAACTAAAAAAATCTAACAGTGAAAAAAGAAAAAATAAGCATACCTATAGGATCAAAAATCCTAAAATAGAAGCAGGCAAAATCCAAGTGAAGATCTTTCAATTTTGCTCAACTTTGGTTCAAAACCGGCTTTCAGTTTCTCAACTTTGGTTCAAAATCAAATTTTTTGGAAACAAAATATGCAAATTTGTGAATGAATCCATGAGAAAATCACTTTTTTGAAGGTCTTACGACCACGTAAACTGCCTGATCAAATGGAAACAGTGAGAAAAAAGGAGGAATTTGCGCGTTGATTTGGGAAGCGGAGGAATTAGCGCATTGATTTGTGTAGAAAAGGAGGAAATGCAGTAGAGAGGAGGAAGTAGGGACATTTTTCCTTGTCGGTTCTAAATCAAAAACATATGCTACCACAACATTAAATTAGGACGTGTGTATATATGCATACATGCATACATATTAACTCTTTGGTCATTTTTTTTCCTTCTCGGCACTAAATCATAAACTTATGCATGGTGGCACAACATCAATTTACAACGTTTGTGTATGTGTGTCTACATATATGTATATATATATATATGTTTATGTATATATGTGTGTATATATATATGTATATATATATATATATATATGTATATATATATATATATATATATATATATATATATATATATATGTGTGTGTGTGTGTGTGTGTGTGTGTATGTATGTATGTATATGAGCGTTTCGAGGCACCCTTGTTTTGCAGCACCCCTTTATCCTCCTTACTCTACTGTCAGCTACACTAATCCAAACTTAGCAAGATTTATAGATGTTCAATCTACACACACACGCGCGCGCGCACACGCACACACATATATATTACCATCCATCCAAAATTTGAGCTTGTTCTGACATTCGTAGAATAATATATTTGATGTTTAAATTTAATGGTTCGAATAAATGTCTAAGCCGTGAATAATTGAGCTAAGATTTTGATTTTTTTACAAATGTCGGGACGAACTCGAATTTTGGATGGATGATAATATATATATATGTGGATTGAACATCTACATAATCATGTTGGATTTGGATTAGTATGACTCACGGTAGGGTAAATGTGCTAAAGGTGCTGCAAAACAAGGGTGCCTCAGAATGCTTATATATATATAAGGCCGACCATTAAGACAAAATTGAACAAAAAATGGGAAACACAAATTGTAACAACCCGGAAATTCGGAACCAATTAAAAATTTTTATTTTAGCAATTTTAATGGGTTTTTTAATATTTAAAATAATTTATTTTAAATAATAAAGACTAAAAATTTATTTAAATCGAAGCTAGAACGAATAAATTTATGTTAATTGTATAACGACTCTGAAATGGCGCGGCAGTTTGAAAATTCGATTTCAAATTTCAAATGAATGTACAGGATTCAAAATAAATCGGATTTCAGTGGAACAAGAAATATTTGAATTAGTTTAAAAATATCTTTCAAACAAACGTGAAAAATCTAGATTTTATAGCAGGAATAAAAAGTAATGGCTAGTTAAATATTCATAATAGTCGCTATGGAATTTCTATATATATTTTAATATAATATATAACCATTTTGCAAACGACCTCCGTTTTCGATGAAACCACTTTGGGTGGATTCAAAATGTCAAATTATTGCAAGATTCCAAATTCCATAATTTTTGGAATTAATAAGTGAGCGTTGCAAAAGAAAACGTGTTTTGTCAATTTTAGTTGAATTGGATCGATCAGAAAATGACCATTTTCCAAACGGTCTCCAAATTCGACGAAATTAGTTTTGTTACAACCTTCTCGTCAAAACAAAGCCAGATATAATTTTTCTGTAATTTTCGGAGTCAGTATGTGGCCCCGATAATTTAAAATGTACGTTTGAATTCAATATGTATTGATTTGTATTTTAATTTAAAAGAAAACTTCTATAGACTTTGGAATTGGGCCTTGAAACATATTCCATTGCATTCAAAAGGCGTCAAAACATATTGTTTGACAATAAGTGGGCCTGATTTGGACTCAGTCCGATTTTTTGATTTAAAACACGCTAAACAAGAAAATAATATTAAAATAATAGTTAAACCCTAATCGAACTCAACACAGCCGCCTCCTCATCTAATTTCAATGGAAGAAAACTGTCGATCTTCTTCCTCTCCTAACCCCTAATCTACACAATATTTTGTAAACCATCCAAAGGCAAAAATGTTCGTCTCAACGAGCTAGTGGTATTCAACGGTCATGATTGGATGTCGTAATCTCTGGTGGTCGATTTTGACCTAGGACCCGCCGCCGTTCAGAGGGGTTTTTTGAAGCAACAGTTCCACCGAGTACAGCAAGGACGGCACGCCTGGGGAGGAGGAGGAAGCGGCTGCGACGTGGCGGTGTCAGATCGGTGGTCGGTGGTAGAAGGGTAGGAGCGACGAGGAGTTTTTGTCAGCGATGGGTCTTGTTTTGCGTCTGAAGCATTCGATCCAGGTTACTGAAGAAGGAGAACGAAGCACCGTGGCCTTAGGATTAAACAATCAACAGTGGACAGAAAAAGGATTGAAATGGTTAAGTAATTATTTAATTTATACAACATTATATTAAAATTCATTGTTTTAAAAGTCAGCTTTATTTTAAAAATCATTGTTTTGAATTTCAGATTTTAATAAGAATAACATTGATTTTAAATATGAGAATAACATTGATTTTAAATAAAAAAATAGCATTGATTTTAAAATATAAATATCTTTGATTTAGAAATATAAATATTGTTGTTTTAAAAATAGAAAAAAAGCATTGTTTTAAAAAAACATAATTTTGACAGAAAAAGCATTGTTTAATAAAATATAAAGACCATTGTTTTTGAAAATATGAAGAGCATTGTTTTTGAAAAGAAAAATAACATTAGAATTTTTATATAGATATACATATATATACATACATACATATATATATATATCATTGTTTTTTTAAAATAAAATAAAAATAAAAATACCATTGTTTTGTAAATAAAAATACAATGTTTTTATAAATAAAAATAACATTGTTTTGTAAATAAAATTAGAATTGTTTTTTATCGTAAAATTAGAATTGTTTTTTAAATCATAAAATTAGATTTTTTTTAATCATAAAATTAGCATTGTTTTTAATCATAAAATTAGCATTGTTTTTTATCATAAAATTATCATTGCTTTTAAAAATAAAATTAGCATTACTTTTAAATATATATATATATATATATATATAGCATGATTTTTAAAATAAATTAGCATGGTTTTAAAATGAAATGGCATTGTTTTATATAAAAATAACATCAAATAAAAATATGATTTTTATTTAAATAGCTTTGAAATAAAAATATGTTTTTCTTATACATCGCACTGAAATAAAAATGTGGCTTATATATATATATATATGGAACAGTTTAAAAATATGATTTTTAATATATATATATATATAGCATTATAAAAATATGATTTTTAATATATATACTGCGTGAAACAGATTGCGATAGAACTGACGGGAAGCAGAACGAAATCCAAATCGTCCGCTAAAGAATGACGGGGTGGAAACCAAAGGTGAGAACTCCTCACTAAAGATTCTGCACAGTTATTTATTTATTTTCATAATTGGAAAATATATAGAATTGCCAGTTTAGATTTTTTTTAATCAGTTTAATCATTATAAACTGTATATAGTGCTTGTTAGATCACTTCCCTCGTCCACAGACCATGGACGATTTAAATTGACTGTATTGTGTGTTATTTGTGATGTTGAAATGTTTAACATATTAAAAATAGTGTTAACATTAATGTGGTAGTCGAAATTAGATTATAAATATTTATTTATAATTTAAACACTGTAAATTGGTTAAATAGAAAATAATTCAATCTGAATTAGAATTGGTTAAATTTATTAACCAATGATTTATTTAAACAAACTGTTGTTTGAAAACCCCACACGGGTATTGGGATGATATTTGACAAAAAAAAATTCCCAATATTTAGTTATATGTCAATCGATGGATTGACAGGCTGTGATGAGCATTAATTATTTATTTAATGCTCACACAGTTGTAAACTTCACTTGGATGTGAATGGACTGTTTAATATGATTATTTATCATTATTATTGATTGCATGCGATGTATGAAATCCATAGAACTAAAATTATATGGTATTTGATTGAGTCACATTCCAATTCAGAGATAAACAATGTTTTTAGTATAAAAAAAACATTTTAGAAATAAAAAAAGACATTTTGGAATAAAAAGACTATTTTAGAATAAAATAACATTGTAAAAGGACATTTTATATGTTAAATAGATTAAATAGAAATTCATGTTAAACAGTTTTTGCCATTTCAAAAGGACATTTTAAATGTTAAATAGAATAAATAGAAATGCATGTTAAAACGTATTTGTCAGTTAAAAGCATCACTTTTAACATATTTATTTAAATAAAAATAATTACTTGTCAAAAATAGGATTTGTCATTAGAAATGTTACACTTAACATGTGTATTTTAATAATAAATAATGTTACATGATAAAAAATGTTATATAATAAAGAATGTTTTTAAATAAAGGACATTTTTTAATAAAGAATGTTTTATAATAAAGTATCTTTTAAAATAAAGATTATTTTAAAATAATGAATATTTTAAAATAGTATTCAGTGAAGAATAAAATAATGATTTTGATGTCCGATTTTAGATAGACACAAAAATATTGAAATGTGAAGCCGAGTTAAGTATTAAACGCCATTTTAACCCGAACGGGTTTATTGATCGATTTTATTCATTTTATAATGAATGTTGAAAAGAAGTGATTTCAAAATATAATATTCCGAAAATATTATCATTTTAATATGATAAAGATATATAATATTCAATTTTTATTTAAAATTGAAAATGAAAGTTGGAAGCATTTCGAAATGAAATTATAAATATTTTATAAATACAATCCAAATGGAAATCGACGATATATATATATATATATATATATATATATATATATATATATATATATTATATACATATAAACGGCCTGAATAGAACGCAACGCGCAGCGACCGTTCACAAATTTCGACCATCAACTTCAAATTAGCGCAACGGGAGATCCGACCATCGGATTCTCCTAAAACAAGAACCATTGGGTTCGTATCGAAAAGAGCTTTCCAATGAATATAAGAGATTTGAAATCTAATGGTTGGATTTGGAATTATTTCCAAATCAAATTTGAAAAAGGTCACTGTGGATGCAGTTCGGTGGCCGTTATTGGGGACCGACTTTTCGGGCCTTGATAAAATTATTAAAATATGGAAAAATTATGTAAAATCATAATAAATGATTCGTAAAGAATTTGGACAAAAAATTCCAATTTTGTAAAAATAAAAATATATTTTTATCCAAACGAACTAGTTATTAACTAGAATAATAATACAATGTTTTTAAATTAAATAAATAAATTGGATTTTGGGTTTGTCATAAATGGTGTCTTCAATAACACTATTCTTAAACCCCGTATGAAAAGAATAAATCTTTTAATTAAGATTATTAGAGTTTCCAATTATATTTGGTAATTGGAGTAAAATGAAATGTGAACTGGGATTATCGTGAACTGTGTTTACGACATTTGTTCTTTAGCCCAATTAACAATGAAAATTTAGGGATATATAAATCTTTTATTAAGATTTAAATGGAAATTTTCCAAAGTAAAGTTTTCCATTTTAATATATTAAATTGGAATTGAATGGAATTCGATTTGGTAATAATCGAGATGAGCTTCTGTGAGTGAAGACTGTTACTATATATGGAATTTAAAAGGCCTTGCCGTTATTCCATTTATATTATTAGTCTGATATAGAAATTTATATCGAATATATATTGATCTGATTTCTGTGAAGATTCCATATTTAATGGAAGATGATTTTGGGTTTATCGTGAACTGTGTTTTTAATGACATTGGTTCTTTAACCTAGTTAAAGATAAGATTAATTTCTTAAATTTGAATAATCATTAAGTAATGATTTTTGGAGATTAAAAACAAATTGGTGTTTTAATGTATCTTGTTAACTTCAGGAAGATTAAAGAATAAATTTAAAAGAATTTATCTTTGATAAAATTAATGGGAGCCTTTTCCCTAAAAATGTGAATATTTTAATAAAAGAATATTTGGAATTGGAATGAGGTGTATGATGTGTTTTTATAGCACTTTATTATTGATTATAAATACGCGAGTTATTCAGAAAGACCGGGTTTAACCCATTCTGAATAATAAATACGACGACCAAAAGTCAAAGATGAAGACGGTGGTTGAAGACTGGAGTTCTTCACATCGTTTGGATGATTACTGATGTCTTGATTTGGCCGTACACCCAAGACAAGGTAATAAGTGGTGATCGTTCAAACGTACTTGGAGATCGACGGATATGCGATGACCTCTCTCCTATATTGGACATATGGGACGAGGAATAAGGTGTTGTATATGACGTAGTTGTATACATAATTATATGATTTTTGTTTGATGATAACAACCAAATATATATAATTATAAATGTGTGTGTAACTGTACTGTTTCATTTATTCATCACAGACAGGAGTATGATATTTATATTTAAACAGAATACACCAGTACAGAAATTCAAATATTTACACAGTATTTTGTTTAAATATAATATTTTATTTACATATTTAAACAGTACAAGTTGATAACTCCGCTATTTGTTCATCTCAGTAATACATCACATTGCATATACATTTCATTTACAGTACACAGCTCCTCTCATACTCAGTTATATATGTATATATATACATTCACTCATATACACAATCAACACCGTCTTGTTGTCTTCAGTCTTCACAGCACGCTTTCAGTCAGTCCAGTCTTCACACCTGTCATATACAGAAACACACACACAGTATATGGAACAGAAATAATATTCTAAATTCTAGCAAAAATAAATTTTAATTTTTAAAATTTTATTTGCCTCAGATTTCTGGTGTGCTTCTCATTATTTTTCATGACTTGATCTGATTTATATAACCATCAATCTGTGTCTAGACAGCTTGTGATATTCACAGTGATACAATGTAAATACCACAAGGTAGACAGCATGTATATACGGTACAGGGACAGAAAAATATTCTGGATGGCTGCATATACACACGTGCGTATATACACACGTGTGCACTGCCTCGCCAATCCAATGTGCAACCGAGGAGTAGCCACGTGGACCTGCTCGACTCAGTGCAACAGACAAGTCATATATGGACGAGCATCTCGAAAACAAAACATATATACACACATATATATATACACAGACGTGTATATATACATAAATGTATACGAGCAGTACTTATGTGTAGTTCAGTCATACAAGGAAGCAGCAAATGTAAGGAACAACCTAGGTTATGGTACAACAGTGATCAAGCATGGATGCTCAAAAATGGTCAAGACCGTATCAGTCATGGCCGAGCCGCATCTCAACATCAATGGTCGAGCAATCATTCAACTTAAAGGCACAGTGGAACTGCTACAAATAAATCAAATGGTGCAACTCAGATTTCAAAATGGTCGAGCAAAACATGTATGCTCAAAGTACAACAAGCTGGGTCATGTAACATGCCAGAATGGTGCAGCTATATGGTTCAAATCAGCATGTACAATCAAGTTGCAGCAAAGTGTAGTGCAGCTGTACATACGCATGGTGCATGTCAAATGATGATGGTACATCATGGTGCATCAATATACAAGACTGGAGCAATGCATATACATGGAGTTACAAACAGGTGTGTTTGCAAACATGAATACAAGTGAAATCAGCATGATCAATTCACTGTGTATAAGAGGTACACACATAAAAGTGGCAAGCTGTAAATGAATTCCAGAAGATAACATGCATAAGTGATTGGCACTAAAACAACAAACACAGTATTAACATGAAATGTGCAACTTCATGTAAATTTACAAGAACAAGGGTCGAGCACATGGTGCTAACAGCAAGTCTAAAAGTTTTTCAGTTCAAACATGGCAGAGCTAGATCATGCACGTGACATGGGAAAACAAATCAATTGACTTCCAGTTTTCAAGGTTTTTTTTAATTTTCCAAAAACATTCATATGAAATCAATTGGCAATTTGATTTTGGAAACAAACATTTCTTGCAATCAATACTCAAGGCAGAATGATAATCAAAGTTTCCCAGAAATACAGAAATATTTTTTTATAGCAAGAAATCATAGTTTGTTTCCTGAATCATTCCTTTCAAATTGGGTAAGATTCAAATCAGTTCTTAGATCAAAACAGTGAAGCAAAAGTGGCAAGTGATAAACATATTTGGCAAGTATGTAATCACTGCCAAAAAATGATTCTTGGCAATATGAATGCACCAGTTTTCGACAAGTCATTATTGGCAAGAAGCATTTTTTTTCTATTTTAAGAAAATGCAGTATTGTTTTAATGGCGGAGAAATGACCAAGCAAAACTACACATATATGAGCAAAAATCAAGCAAGAGTTTTTTTTCCAGAAATGCTAACATTTTTATGGCAACAAATTAAAGCCAGGAAATCAATCAATTTTGGAGAATGTATTATATTCGGCAAAATCCAAAATTCATGCAAGGAAAACCATTTATATGTTTCCAGATTTAAGCCGAGGTGATTAAATCACACAAGAAAATGTTTTGGTAAGAGTTTAAATTGCAGGAAATCATACTTGGCAAGAAAATCAATTCGAGTCATTCAAGACAATTCATATATCACGCAACAATTTCAAAACCGAAGGAAATCACGCAGGCAACAATCAAGGAACCAGCCAAAAGAGGGAAACCGCAAATTATCAGAGCAAGTCGTTAAAGTTGAAATCAGAGAAATTGGGATTTTATAATCCCTATTTAACAACCATTTTCATCATAGGCAAGAGTATCGAAAACCACAACCCACAATTTCAATCAAAGAAGCAAAATCAGAAAACTCACATATGTTCAAGGGTTTCGATCAAATTCCAAAATCATAACTGATCATCAGGGAACCAGTTTTCAGCAATCAATCGAAGAACCAGAGAGCCGCAGAGACTCGAGCATGAGTGATTTCAGTTTCATCAATCGAAGCATCGATTTGGAGAGGGTTTTGAAAACCCTAGTTTTTCAGGAGGCGGCCATTTTTAATTTCCAGAGCAAAAGAGAGAAGGATCGGGACACAAGTGGAAAAGGGTGCAACGCAAACTAAGTGGGACGGCCTACTCTATTTGGTTAAAGGGAGTTTGATTCTCCATTTAAACTAGGGTTCTATTGTTTAAATTGTTTTGCTTTTATTGTTTTGAATTTCCTTTGTAATCGAACCGAAACAGTTTCTAGTGTCTGTAAAATACTAGAGGGTTCAGTCAGGGTGTTGACTGACAATTGACAGAGTCTGTAAAAACTGGGTTACTGGTTACGGGTTGTAATCAGGGGAAATCTGATCGAGAGGATATCGGTCAGTCTATGGTTTTGAGCGTAGGGTTAGGACAGGAGCAGGCGCTGCGAGTGTACATGGTCTTGTATGCGGGATCTGTTTATAACACCTAGTAGAAACCTTAGGAATGCAGCAGTAGGCAGGATTTTGCCGAAGCTGGGTATCTCTGTGTGTTATTTCTTTTCTGCTTTTTATTTCTACTGCAGTCTGTGATCTGTTAATTATTTTAATATTCTGTCAGATTTTTAATTTAGAGAAAAATTGTGATAAACCCTATTCACCCCCCCTCTAGGGTTAATCTAGATCCAACAAGTGGTATCAGAGCAGGTATTTTTTTTAACTCTAGAGTCATGGGTAACCCTAGTTGTCTGTCTAGCGAGAGTCAGTCCATTTCATCTCCAACTATTTTCACTGGAACAGATTTTTTAAACTGGAAATCCAAAATGGAATTTTATTTAAAATCTGTTAATATTAAATGTTGGGATGTTGTTATTAATGGGTACGATATGGTAGATAAAGTTTTTAATTCTCGTGCTACATATATTCTTTATTCTCATCTTGATGATAATCAATACAGTCTGATTTCCCATTGTTTAACTATGCAGGAAATTTGGATAGCTCTCAATACGGAGTATGGGCAAATTGACAACAACTACTCAAAATCCCGAAATATCAACTCAGATTCAGATCAACGCTTGAAAGGAGAAACAGATAGATCAAACGATGGAGAATCAACAGATGGTGAAACAGAAAATTTCTCTTACGAAGATCTAATTTATATGTGTGCTAATCTAACTAAGTTTGTCGATAAACTACAATCTAAAAATAAAAGTCTAAAATCTAAAAATTCTGAGTTGACCGGCAAAATTGATGATTTGGAATCACAGCTTGAATATTTCAAAAATCCTTCAAATTCTGATTGCAAAAATTGTTTGAAACTGAAAACCAATCTTGTTCATCTCAATAAAAATATTCAAAAGTTTGAAAAAGAAATTTTGATCTTAAAAGAAAACAAGATTGAGTTATCAAGTTTGAATAATTTTTTACAAAAGGAATTTGAAATTTTTAAAATGATATATATTCCAAATTTGAAATTGCTGAAAAGGAGAATCTGTTGAAAAGTGATTCGATTTTGAATGAGCTGGAAAATGAGATTCAAAAATTCAAGAACTTTGAAAAACTTGAATCTGAAAAACGGAAATGTTTTGAATCTGAAATTTCTGAATCCAAAGCCAAAATAAAATCACTTGAAAATGAAAATTTGGTTTTGAAACAGTCTAATGCTGAACAGAAGATCGCTATAAATAATTGCTCAAATTTATTAAAAGAAAATAGCGATCTAAAATCCAAAATTCAACGATTAGAATCAACATTGGATAAATTTTCTAATGGGGAAAGATCGTTGAATATGCTGTTACAAAACCAAGTTTCTAATGGAAATAAATCTGGTCTTGGCTTCGGGAAAAATGATGTTTTTGGAAAACAAAATTCAAAGGAATTGAAAAATCCCTCAAACTGCTTTGAAAATTTGAACTCTGAAAATCTCAAAGGTTTTTTGAATCAAAATTGTGATGAGAAATCGTTTTATAATAAACCATTTAAACATTCTTGGATCCCAAAAAATAAAACGGGCTTCGTCAAGTTCAAACAGATTTGGGTTCCTGAGGGTACGAAAGTTAATTCTAATGGTTTGTTATATAAACAAGTCTGGATACCAAAACATATGAATACAACTGTGAGTGGTTTTACAAATTTTGTTAGACCACTCGATTCTCTAAACTGTTAGATACCGGAAGAGGCTGAGGAACTGCTAGGCAAAAGAGATTTGGATTCAAGCTGTTCAATACTTCTGAAATCATTCACAATTCCTTGGCCAAGACTGTTGAGTTAGAGATTCTGTTTTACATTGGATTCTGGTATGATCTCTAAACTCACCTTTGTAAATATTCTCTATTTTTATTTTTGTTTATTTCTCCTTCTATCCCCCTCTGTGTATTTACTTTATCTCTTCTGTTTTAATTTGTCACTGTCACATCACTGCAACTTCTTCTGGGCTTCATTAACTTCAAATTGTAGAATTCATATTTTCTGGAAATTTGCCTTAGTTGAATATAATTCTGATATTTTAATCATCTCCAGACCGTGTATTTAAACTTGTAAATATCTACAATTGTTTTGAAGTTTAGTTTCTGATTGTTGAATTCATAACAGTGTTTGATGTATTCTTGTCATATCTTGAACACTGTTAATTTGAATTCTAAATTTTTGAAGATCTGAAAGTCTAATGGAAATTCACACATCATTGCTGTTTTGAGATTCTTCTGATTCATTTTAGAAAAGCTTGAAATATTACACTCATTACAGCACTCTATTATTTATCAGTAGTGATATTTTCATTGTTTTTCAGATTGGCTTGGAAATTTTAAATTGTCTAGAATCTCAGTGATACATCTTGAAAATCATTGTTATTCATGATCATCATGGTTAGAATTTGTTTGTTTGAAATCATCTGAAATTATTAATATTTTGAATAATCACACACCTCCTAAATTTGAAATTATCAACCTTGTGTGACTGATTCGTTATATTTCAAAACTAGACATTGATTCAAGTGATTTCAAATAAATTATTTTGGATCATGAATATCTATCAAACCTGATGTAAATGATCTGATTTTTTTTTCTACGGGTTTGTCAGAAATATTTGTGAAAATTTCTTTGAAAATATGGTCTCAAAATTCTCTATTATTTCATGGTTATTTGATTTTAATATATGTTTATTTAAAATCATTTGAAATTATTGATTTATTGAATCGCACACATATCTTGAATCTGAAATATAATATTGTGTGATTGATTCATTAAATCCTGATATATTCACATTTCTTCAAATGATTTAAAATAAACTAAATTCTATAATCATGGATCATGGAATATATTGTTTTTGTGACCTTCAGAAACATCGTCTGACAAGTCTGTTATTGATTTTTCTGTGCTGCTCTGATACTGTTTTTGGAAAATGTTTGTTTTGGAATCATGCTGCTCTGATTAAAAGAAATTGATTTGTAAATATTTTTTGAGGACTGCTTGATTTGGTATCAAAGGTTTATCATGCTCTGTTAAATGAAATTTGTGCGCTTGAGTTGCTTGCCTTGTAATTTTTTTTTTTTTTTTGTTGACTAAGATACCCTTGTTTAGCCACCAAGTGTCTTTTTAAAATCCTCATGTATAGAGACTACAAGTGGTATCAGATTAGGAAGTGCAGAATTTTTGTTTCCTTATTCTCATCATGTATATATTTCTTAATCTCTCATGACTTGTATAGTTTTGCATATCCCTCTTGTAATTGATTTTCAATTTTAAAGTTATTTATTGATTATTCATTCAGAAGTTGAAATCAATATCCATATTGAACTGTATATATAATTCATCAAAATTATTATCAGATTTTGAAATTGTGATGAATTTTGACTGCAGTATATTTCACAACAAGAGGAGACTTTATTTAGATTCTCATGATGGTTGAACAGCTATTATAATATCTATGAATTGGCAATTATTTCACGACCATCTTCATTATCTTTCATCTCTCTGCCATCCATCGTGTCTTTTATATTAATGTGGAGAGTTTAATATTTTTTTAAAAAAAAAAATCTTTTTGAATAAATAGTGAAAATATTTGTCATGGAATTGTGGTTATGTTATTATTCAGAATTAGTGACAACTGAAATTTTTCAATGATCTCGGTACAGTTGATCATATTTCATAATATAATTAATTTAGAAATTTATTTCACAGTCCATTTCTGTACTTACCACATTTCTGTCATTCATATTGGTTGTATATACCAAGGAGTTTTTTCTATTTAAAGCTGAAAACGATAAAATATATAATTAATACATAAGTGTGTCTCTAACCTCATTTAAAAATCCAAGCTCTGGTCATGCATGGTTAAGAGACAACTTATAATTTAAGCTGCAACTGATCCCATTTAAAAATCCAAGCTCTGGTTATGTGTGGTCAGTGTGCTCTTAAATAAAAAAAAAGGGAAAAATGTTCTATAAATATAAATTAATCTGAAATTCTCCTCTGAGTATAAAAACCAGCCTATTAATCCATCTTCTATTTGTGAAATGTATTGAAATATTATGAAATATTATGATTTGTTTATTGATGAGTATTGGGATTTGAGAATATTCGAGTTTGTCACTTAAATTGAATTATTAATTATTGTCCAAATTCCATCTCTGTTTTTGAACCTCATTTTTATAAAAATTCTTTGGAAAATAATTAGAACTCGTTTTTTTTACTCTCCCCATTTTATATAAAATTCATCGTAAATCCGTCATTCTCTACAATGTGAAATATGCCACCTGTTCTCAGAATATTATGATTTTTGTTTGACTAATTGAGATTTATGATGTTTGCTCTTCCTCTGAAGCTGAAATTGTATTTGTTAGTCATTTTTCATCTCTATTTTATATTCTATATCCTTTTGATGATAACAAAAGGGGGAGAATGGATTGAGATTTTGATTTATGAGTGAATATTTTATAAATATTTTTAATTTTGAAAATTCATTCTTCACTCGTGCACAGTTATAGGGGGAGTTGTCTGTTGTAGGGGGAGCTGATAAATTGGGGGAGTTCAATATTCACTGTCAGACACATTTATTGTATACAAAATCTTTTATTTGTTTGTAATCATCAAAAGGGGGAGATTGTTGTATATGACGTAGTTGTATACACAATTATATGATTTTTGTTTGATGATAACAACCAAATATATATAATTATAAATGTGTGTGTAACTGTACTGTTTCATTTATTCATCACAGACAGGAGTATGATATTTATATTTAAACAGAATACACCAGTACAGAAATTCAAATATTTACACAGTATTTTGTTTAAATATAATATTTTATTTACATATTTAAACAGTACAAGTTGATAACTCCGCTATTTGTTCATCTCAGTAATACATCACATTGCATATACATTTCATTTACAGTACACAGCTCCTCTCATACTCAGTTATATACGTATATATATACATTCACTCATATACACAATCAACACCGTCTTGTTGTCTTCAGTCTTCACAGCACGCTTTCAGTCAGTCCAGTCTTCACACCTGTCATATACAGAAACACACACACAGTATATGGAACAGAAATAATATTCTAAATTCTAGCAAAAATAAATTTTAATTTTTAAAATTTTATTTGCCTCAGATTTCTGGTGTGCTTCTCATTATTTTTCATGACTTGATCTGATTTATATAACCATCAATCTGTGTCTAGACAGCTTGTGATATTCACAGTGATACAATGTAAATACCACAAGGTAGACAACATGTATATACGGTACAGGGACAGAAAAATATTCTGGATGGCTGCATATACACACGTGCGTATATACACATGTGTGCACTGCCTCGCCAATCCAATGTGCAACTGAGGAGTAGCCACGTGGACCTGCTCGACTCAGTGCAACAGACAAGTCATATATGGACGAGCATCTCGAAAACAAAACATATATACACACATATATATATACACAGACATGTATATATACATAAATGTATACGAGCAGTACTTATGTGCAGTTCAGTCATACAAGGAAGCAGCAAATGTAAGGAACAACCTAGGTTATGGTACAACAGTGATCAAGCATGCATGCTCAAAAATGGTCAGGACAGTTTCAGTCATGGTCGAGCCGCATCTCAACATCAATGGTCGAGCAATCATTCAACTTAAAGGCACAGTGGAACTGCTACAAATAAATCAAATGGTGCAACTCAGATTTCAAAATGGTCGAGCAAAACATGTATGCTCAAAGTACAACAAGCTGGGTCATGTAACATGCCAGAATGGTGCAGCTATATGGTTCAAATCAGCATGTACAATCAAGTTGCAGCAAAGTGTAGTGCAGCTGTACATACGCATGGTGCATGTCAAATGATGATGGTACATCATGGTGCATCAATATACAAGACTGGAGCAATGCATATACATGGAGTTACAAACAGGTGTGTTTGCAAACATGAATACAAGTGAAATCAGCATGATCAATTCACAGTGTATAAGAGGTACACACATAAAAGTGGCAAGCTGTAAATGAATTCCAGAAGATAACATGCATAAGTGATTGGCACTAAAACAACAAACACAGTATTAACATGAAATGTGCAACTTCATGTAAATTTACAAGAACAAGGGTCGAGCACATGGTGCTAACAGCAAGTCTAAAAGTTTTTCAGTTCAAACATGGCAGAGCTAGATCATGCACGTGACATGGGAAAACAAATCAATTGACTTCCAATTTTCAAGGTTTTTTTTAATTTTCCAAAAACATTCATATGAAATCAATTGGCAATTTGATTTTGGAAACAAACATTTCTTGCAATCAATACTCAAGGCAGAATGATAATCAAAGTTTCCCAGAAATACAGAAATATTTTTTTATAGCAAGAAATCATAGTTTGTTTCCTGAATCATTCCTTTCAAATTGGGTAAGATTCAAATCAGTTCTTAGATCAAAACAGTGAAGAAAAAGTGGCAAGTGATAAACATATTTGGCAAGTATGTAATCACTGCCAAAAAATGATTCTTGGCAATATGAATGCACCAGTTTTCGACAAGTCATTATTGGCAAGAAGCATTTTTTTTTCTGTTTTCAGAAAATGCAGTATTGTTTTAATGGCGGAGAAATGACCAAGCAAAACTACACATATATGAGCAAAAATCAAGCAAGAGATTTTTTTTCAGAAATGCTAACATTTTTATGGCAACAAATTAAAGCCAGGAAATCAATCAATTTTGGAGAATGTATTATATTCGGCAAAATCCAAAATTCATGCAAGGAAATCCATTTATATGTTTCCAGATTTAAGCCGAGGTGATTAAATCACACAAGAAAATGTTTTGGTAAGAGTTTAAATTGCAGGAAATCATACTTGGCAAGAAAATCAATTCGAGTCATTCAAGACAATTCATATATCACGCAACAATTTCAAAACCGAAGGAAATCACGCAGGCAACAATCAAGGAACCAACCAAAAGAGGGAAACCGCAAATTATCAGAGCAAGTCGTTAAAGTTGAAATCAGAGAAATTGGGATTTTATAATCCCTATTTAACAACCATTTTCATCATAGGCAAGAGTATCGAAAACCACAACCCACAATTTCAATCAAAGAAGCAAAATTAGAAAACTCACATATGTTCAAGGGTTTCGATCAAATTCCAGAATCATAACCGATCATCAGGGAACCAGTTTTCAGCAATCAATCGAAGAACCAGAGAGCCGCAGAGACTCGAGCATGAGTGATTTCAGTTTCATCAATCAAAGCATCGATTTGGAGAGGGTTTTGAAAACCCTAGTTTTTCAGGAGGCGGCCATTTTTAATTTCCAGAGCAAAAGAGAGAAGGATCGGGACACAAGTGGAAAAGGGTGCAACGCAAACTAAGTGAGACGGCCTACTTTATTTGGTTAAAGGGAGTTTGATTCTCCATTTAAACTAGGGTTCTATTGTTTAAATTGTTTTGCTTTTATTGTTTTGAATTTCCTTTGTAATCGAACCGAAACAGTTTCTAGTGTCTGTAAAATACTAGAGGGTTCAGTCAGGGTGTTGACTGACAATTGACAGAGTCTGTAAAAACTGGGTTACTGGTTACGGGTTGTAATCAGGGGAAATCTGATCGAGAGGATATCGGTCAGTCTACGGTTTTGAGCGTAGGGTTAGGACAGGAGCAGGCGCTGCGAGTGTACATGGTCTTGTATGCGGGATCTGTTTATAACACCTAGTATAAACCTTAGGAATGCAGCAGTAGGCAGGATTTTGCCGAAGCTGGGTATCTCTGTGTGTTATTTCTTTTCTGCTTTTTATTTCTACTGCAGTCTGTGATCTGTTAATTATTTTAATATTCTGTCAGATTTTTAATTTAGAGAAAAACTGTGATAAACCCTATTCACCCCCCCTCTAGGGTTAATCTAGATCCAACATAAGGTGCCTCCGGTTTCGTTCAGACCCAGAACGGACTTGTAAATGGATGGTATGTCTCACATTGGATTCCTTTATGTTGTATTCTTTAATCTCTGCTAAATATATATCTATTTGGTGGAAGAGAATTTATTCTCTTGCTTAACACCCTTCTCTGAGAAGTACGAGCTTAGAGGTTATATATTGGCTGAACTCAATGGTATGGTATGGACGGACAATGTGGCATACTGAGTTGCAAATGATCAAGGCTTTTGTTGAAAAGCAGAGCCTTGTGGTTGATGATCAAAGCACAGCTTTGTGTAACGTTACTTCGCAAGCCTCACACCCCGGTATGAACCAAAAACGGGATAGTGACTGCATGGAAATGGACATATGTTAGTTCTAACTACAAGTAACGTCATGGTATGGAGCCAGACTATTTACTTATGCGGAAGTCCCTTATTATTCGTTGGAAAGCGAGGTACCTCAGATATTATTTGAGTCCCTAGTGGCTCTATAGTGGTCGACATTACTGACCCATTTTAGAGGTTTGTTAGAACTGACTAACATATAGTTAATGGTATAATTAATCATCGACGGATGACCGGCCATGAAGATCCAAGGGCTCGCTAGCGTCCGAGTCCTAAGGCACTTGCTAGTGCGTCTCAAAAATCAGTGAGGATAATCCCTTGGCTCGGTTCATAAATGGAAACACAATTTCCAATACGCGATATTCCATTTTAGTTGTAAATGTATATATGGCGACGTAATATAATGGTACCTACGCCTCCTATGATTCATACATTTATATTTGAAGTTGATTTCTTCACTTATATTAATAATAAAAGGTGAAATTTCGTGTATCAAGCATATTTGGCTATTATAAGGGAAAACTCTATCCCCGACTGCGTTTATTGTGTGATGTGACATGAGTCTTATAATAGCTTCATTTTTCCAAAAAGCATTGTGTTGTTTTATTTTAAACTAAGGTTCATGTGGAGTAAACCCTCCCGTGATTTACCTAACTTTAAAATCAAGTTTAATAACGGTTTTGAGTTCTCACACCAGTCCCTTGACTGACCTGGAGTTTATTTTTTTGACCTAAACTTTGGGTGCCCATATTTTCCACACGGGCAGCTAGTAGTTTTGATTTTGCAGATATTATGTTCACAGGATCCTAGATTACAGCTAAAGCGATATTCAGAAAGCTCTGTATCCATGTATTTCTTTCAGTTGTGTTTTGTATTGTTTTTCCGCTGCTATTCAAATGTAATTTAAATTTGTGATATTGTATTTCCAATGTATATTATTTATTCGTACTTTGTTATATTCTTGTACTCTGATGTAAATTGTTGTAATAAGCAATGAAATGTTCTTCTGTTTGTGTTATGATTTGTCGTGTTCTCAACTCAATCCGGGCTTTCCTTTACAGGGAAGCTTGGGTCGTTTCATTTTGGTATCAGAGCTTTGGTTTACAAAGCTAGAGAACAAGAAACATTAGAATCAAATGAAAGAATTCATTATAGATTGGATTAGTAATATCTAATAAGAATGACTTGTTAGAGAAAGGATCAGCAGTATCCTAGAACGAGTGTGAAGAGTGTTATTTTCAAAATCAAACTAGTTTTAAAACTTTAAATCAGTTATTCATACTTGAATATTATATTTTAAATTGAATTAGGACAATCTAGTATTGGGAGATTTTGAGTATATGCCTGACGAGATGTATATTCGAAGCCTAGGATACTAGATAAATATAGAATCACACTCTAGTCGCCCGGAGATGTTTCTGATGATGGTTCGAAACATCATCAGTGCTTATGTTCGAGTTTCGAAAGTGGGATATCTATATATTTCCAATTGGCTGGTGTGAGAACCAAAGTATAGCTAGGATATATTGCTGTGATTTGCACTAAATTTATGATTTTTGACTATATAAAAGTTATTTATATATATTTGAAAATTTAACCCAACTAATAGATTGTTGGTTGTGATGTTTGATAATAAGTTTAACTAATTAAAATATCGGAATGATGATTAATTTAGCTAAATCGAATTTAATATTGAACTGAATTGAAAATTGATTGGAATTGAAAGTTGAGTTGATTAGTTTAACAACTTTCAGCTCCGTTCCTTTTCGAGAACGAAAAGATTTTAAGTGGGGGAGATTGTAACAACCTGAAAATTCGAAACCAATTTAAAAAAAATATTTTAGCAATTTTAATGGGTTTTTTAATATTTAAAATAATTTATTTTAAATAATAATGACTAAAAATTTATTTAAATTGAAGTTAGAATGAATAAATTTATTTTAATTATATTATGAGCCTGAATTGGCGCGGTAGTTCAAAAATTCGATTTCAAATTTCAAATGAATGTACAAGATTCAAAATAAATCGGATTTTAGTGAAACAAGAAATATTTCAATCTGTTTAAAAATATCTTTTGAACGAATGTGAAAAATCCAGATTTCATTGCGGGAATAAAAAGTTATGGCCAGTTAAATATTCAGAATAGTCGCTATGGAATTTCTATATATATTTTAGTGTAATATATAGCCATTTTGCAAACGACCTCTGTTTTCGACGAATACACTTTGGTTGGATCCGGAATGTCAAATTGTTGTAAGATTCCAAATTCCATAATTTTGGGAATTAATATGTGAGCATGGCAAAAGAAAACGTGTTTTGTCAATTTCAATTGAATTGGATCGACTAGAAAATGACCATTTTTCAAACGGTCTCCAAATTCAACGAAATTAATTTTGTTAGAACCGTATAGTCAAAACAAAGCTAGATATAATTTTTCTGTAATTTTCGGAGTCAGTATGTGGCCCCGGTAATTTAAAATGTAAGTTTAAATTCAATATGTTTTGATTTATATTTTAATTTAAAAGAAAACTGTTATAGACTTTGGAATTGGGCCTTGAAACATATTCCATTGCGTTCAGAAGGCGTCAAAACATATTGTTTGACAGTAAGCGGGCCTGATTTGGAATCAGTCTGAATTTTTGCTTCAAAACACCCTAAACAAGAAAAATAGTATTAAAATAATAGTTAAACCCTAATCTTACTCAACACAGCCGTCACCTCATCTAATTTCAATGGCAGAAAACTGTCGATCTTCTACCTCTCCTAATCCCAAATCTACGTAATATTTTGTAAACCATCCAAAGGCAAAAATGTTCGTCTCAACGAGCTAGTGGTATTCAACGGTCATGATTGGATGTCGTAATCTCTAGTGGCCGATTTTGACATAGGATCTACCGCCATTCAGAGGGGTTTTTCACAGCAGCGGGACCACTGAGTACAGCATGGACGGCGCGCCTGGGGAGGAGGAGGAAGTGGCTACGACATGGAGGTGTCGAATCGATGGTCGGGGGCAGAAGGGTGGGAGCGACGGGGAGTTTTTGTCAGCGATGGGTCTTGTTTTACGTCTGAAGCATTCGATCCAGGTTACTGAAGAAGGAGAACGAAGCAACGTGGCCTTAGGATTAAACAATCAACAGTGGATAGAAAAAGGACCGAAATGGTTAAGTAATAATTTAACTTATACTACATTATATTAAAATTCGTGTCGTCGGTAAATTCAATTACCATTTCATGTTTAAATCTAATTAAAGATTTAACTATCGCCTGGAGCAAAACTGGTGATACTCCATTCTCAATCTTTTCCATCTAATTAAAGATTCATTAAAACTCCACTTAGTTTTAATCTTTAACTGGGTTAAAGAATCAATGTCATTTAAAACACGGTTCACGATAAACCCAAAATCACATTCCATTCTATCAGCCTTTAACCGTAAAATAGCAAGTGAGCAATTCCCTAAGTATTAACCCCGAAGGCCGAAACCAACATCAGATCAATACCCAAGAAACCATTCAACTTAACTAATCTCCAGTCAGTTTCTAATTTTCTTAACTCCTTTGGGTCTAAGAACAGTATTATTGAAGATACCGTTCACGACAACCCAAAATCACATTTGATATTAAATGCAAGGCTCTGAATAGAAAATATATCAGCTTATATTCAATATCAAATTCTACGACCAACATATATCGTATTGGAAATAACGATATAAATATATCTTTCAAATTTCCATAACAATATCTGTATAATCACGAAATCCAACATCGAAATATTCCAAAGATAATTTCGATTCCAATCTATTCCAATTCAATTATTAGAAATTCTGTTTATTTTCAAAACCATTTCAAATCCACTTTATTTATTTTTAAAAATAAATAGAATTATAATTCTAGTACAAAACTAGTTCATTTCGATAAAAATCTACTTTTATCTTTTCAAATATGGAGTTTTTCATCTTAATTCTTCCCAAATCATTTCTTATGATTTTACATAAATTATTACTATTTTTAATAATTTTATCAAGGCCCGTACAGTCGATTTCCATCAATGACCATCGAACTGCACTTACAACGACCTTTTCCAAATTTGATTTGGACATAATTCCAAATCCAACCGTTAGATTTCAAATCTCTAATATTTATTAGAAAGCTCTTTTCGATACAAACCCAACGGTTCCGGTTTTAGGAGATCCGACAGTCGGATCTCCCGTAATATCCATTCGAAGTCAATGGTCGAAATTCGCGAACTGTCGCGGTGCGGCACGTTCTATTCAGGCCATTATATATATAATATATTATATATATTTCGTCGATTTCCTTTTAAAACGTATTTTATAAATCGTTTTAAATTCGTTTTCAAAACGATTTCAACTTCGTATTCAATTTCGAATCAAAATTGAATATTCCACATCATCGACATATAAATGGTAATATTTTCAAAACGTTGTATTTTGAAATCACTTACTTTTCTATATTCATTTTAAAAATGAATAAAATCGATATAATTATCGTTCACGTCAAAATGGCGTCAATCTAATCAACACGGCTTTTATTCAACACACGAATATTTTACAATTCAACATATGAATTTATTTTCAATTCAACACATGAATTTATTTTCTATTCAACACATGAATTTATTTTCAATTCAACACATGAATTTATTTTCTATATTGGAATGAGACCCAATCAATTACCATATAATGTTAATTATATGGATTTTCTACAACACATGTATATAATAGCAACGATAAATAATCAACCAACATCCAGAGTGCACCACACAACTGCATAAGCATTAAATATAAATAATTAACGCTTACACAGTCTGTCAACCCATCGATTGACATACAACTAAACGATCGAGATTAGTGTACGTCAAATATCATCCCAATACCCATGTGGGGTTTCAAATCAACAAACACATATTTTATTTGTGAGGTTGGTCGATGTGTAAAATTTATCGTCCCAATCAATATCAATCAAATCAGTGTATATAAACAGATCCCCGGTTTGTTTATAAATATTTATTTTATATACACGTTAAAAATCATATTTTTAACTGTAAAATATTTTCCACTATAAAATATTTTATTTCATTCCACATCACACAATCAAATTTCACAATACAAAAATCAAACAAACAAGTCATCCATGGTCTGTGGACGATGGGTGTCGGGTGCTACTAAGCACCGTCTGCATCCTAGTATATATTTAAACTAGAAATAAAAATAAAAGTGAGGAGTTCTCACCGACTAGCTAAACCAAACGCCACGACTCTTCATATGTAGAAAATCTTCGTCGTGTTTTCCACGAAATCTGTTTCACGCAATACATGTTAAAAAACACATTTTTAACATCGCTACTTGTATAGAAAAGATTATATTTTTACAACGCTATATACATAGAAAAGATTATATTTTTACAACGCTATATATATAGAAAAGATTATATTTTTACAACGCTATATATATATATATATATATATATATATATATTGAAAAGATTATATTTTTACAACGCTATATATATATAGAAAAGATTATATTTTTACAACGCTATATATATATATACATATATATATATATATATATAGAAAATATTATATTTTTACAATGCTACTATATATATAGAAAAGATTATATTTTTACAACGCTATATATATAGAAAAGATTATATTTTTACAACGCTATATACATAGAAAAGATTATATTTTTATATTTCTACTTCTTATATTTTTAAAACCCTATCTTTTCTATTTTTAAAAATATAAACTTTCGTTTCAAAAAAAATATAATCTTTACTTTTCTAAAAATCAAAACTTTTCTTGTTCTCAAAATCAAAACTTTTCTTGTTTAATTACATAAACTTTTCTTTAGAAACCATATTTCTAATCAATGTTATTCATATATAAAAACAAAAACATTGGTATTTATATATATAAAAAAAGTAAGAAACGCTCACTGTAACTCTTCAGGCATCTCGTCGTTCGGTAATAGAAGATGCTCGCCGCCTTCCTCTTGCGTGCGCCGCCTCAGGTGGCAGTGGTGCCGTCGACCTGACGGAGGGCGAGCTGCGGTGGTTTCTCATGGTGGAGGGGGTATTAGGGTCGGAGGGGGTATGATCGAAATGAGGAGGAGATGGCTGGGGGTTCGCTGGAGTTTAAGGGGTATGGCGTCGGGGTTTGAGCGAGCAGAGGGGGCCGCGTGGGCCATGCGGCGGCGACGGGTTTTCAATCGAGATGGGGAGGGGGGATTTCTGAAAAGAGGGAAAAGTTTTGATCGAGGAAAATGAATCGGGGTGGGGGGGGAGTGTTAAGGGAATATATATATATATATATATATATATTAATTTATTTTTAATTTATTTCCTAGTAAGGTTGACTTTATATTCGAACTCTAAACGAGACCCAACGACTGTCGCCCCTAGCTAATTACCCCTATTCTGAACCCAATGGGATATGTATCGCAAGCCAATTCAGCCCTTTCGATCAGTTTCCGCCAAAATCAAAATATAACTCTATATATTGAATTTGAACGCACATTTCAATTTACCGGGGCCACATACGAACTCTAAAAATTCCCGAAAAATATTTTCTAGCCTTGTATTTACAATAAGGTTCTAACAAAACTAATTTCGTCAAATTCTGAGACCGTTTGAAAAATGGCTATTTTCCAGTCGATTAAAATCAACTGAAACATGTCAAACGCGTTTTCCTTTGCCATGCTCACATATTGATTCGAAAAATTATGAATTTTGAAACCTAGAAATAACTTGACATCACGGATCCAGCAAAAGTGGTTTCGTCGAAAACCGAGGTCGTTTGCAAAGTTTCCATTTTTAAGGGCCGAAAATTCCATAGCGACTATTCTGAATTTTCAACTGGACATATCTTTTGATTCCCGCTATGAAATTTCAATTTTTCAGATTCATTGGAAAGATGTTCTCAATTAGATTCAAATATTTTTGGTTTCACTAAAATCTGGTTTACTTTGAATCCTGTACATTCATTTGAAATTTGAAATCGAATTATCGAACTACCGCGCCATTTTCATTTCCTTTTATAATTATAAATAATTATTTATATTCTAACGACGATCTATACAAATATATACGTTCTAATTCTATTAAAAATAATTTTCTCGTCGTTATTATTTAAAATAATTCATTTTAAATAATCAAAATTCGCTAAAATTGCCAAAATAAAATTTTTAAATTGGCTCAGATTTCCGGGTTATTACAATCTCCTCCACTTAAAACTTTTCGTTCCCGAAAAAGAACAAAGCTAAAAGTTGTTTAACTAATCAACTCAACTTCCATTTATTTTCTTTATGGCTTAAGTTCTTCAACTTTTCAGTTTCTAAGAACTTTTCAAATTTTTCAAAAATTTGGCTAACACCCTAAATTTCCGAAAAAATTCACCATAACCTCCCCTGCACCAGGGACTTCGGGATATTTCAAATAGCCTCCCATGGCCCTCATTAATCCAAAAAGAAAAAGAAACAGCCAAGCGGCTAGCCAATCGGCTCATAAAATCATCCAAAACCCAATAAATTAGTAAACATGTACCTATTTGTTGGGCAAACAATTTTATTCTTCTGCTCTAGCCTCCTTGCTATGACCTGTTCAATGTAAGTACAAGTACAAGCATGCAAATGCGACTAATTTTCAATACAACTCACTATTTGGTTCAATTTGGCTAAAGGTTCAACATTTAATTAATCAAACAATAATCAAACAACACAACCAGCTATCAATTTGTTGATTATCTTTTCAATCACATAATTTTGATATATAGTCCAAAAATCATATTTTTGATGCCAAATCACAACAATAAGCCCTATCTAGCTTTGGTTCTCACACCAGTCAATTGGAAATATATAAATATCACACCTTCGAAAATCGAATACCAATTCTGATGATGTCTAGACTATCATCAGAGTCGTCTCCGGGCGACTAGAGTGTGATTTTATATCTATCCAGTATATTAAAACTTCAAATACACGCGGATCAGACGTATATGCAAAATCTATATATACTGGATTGTCCAAATTCAAATATAATAAATAATCAAATACGTATAATTGAATTTAAATTTTTAAAACAAAATTTGTTTTTTACTTTCAAAAATATACTCTTCACACTCGTTTTAGGATACTACTGATCCTATCTCTAACGAGTCATTCTTATTGGATATTACTAATCCAACCTCTGATGAATTCTTTCGTATGGTTCTAATGTGTCTTGTTCTCGAGCTTTGTAAACCAAAGCTCTGATACCAAGCTGAAACGACCCGAAATCCCCCTTACGGGAAATCAAGGATTGAGTTGAGAACAAGCCACATCGGAACGCAGACAGAAGAACATTTCATTGTCTATTACAACAATTCCATCAAAATACAAAAATATACAGAGTATAAACAAATAAAATACATTCGATAAATATCAGAGATTACAATAAATTACATAGCAGCGGAAAATAATACAATACACAACTAGAAGTAATACACGGATACAGAGCTTTCCGAGTATCGTTCCAGCTGTAAATCAGGATCTTGTGAATATAAGTCTGCAAAACCAAAACTACTAGCTGCCCGTGCGGAAAATAGGGGCACCCAGAGTTTAGGTTAAGACAATAAACTCCAGGTCAGTCATGTGACTGGTGTGAGAACTAAGACAGTTATTTATCTTTATTATAAAGTTAGGTAAATCAAGGGACCACGCCGTATAACACGGAACGGGTTTCCTCCCAAGAATACCAGTGCATAAAACAATAGCGCAATGCTAAATAAAGAAAAATGAAGCTAGTATAAGACCCAGGTCCTATCACACAATGCAACGCAAGCCGGGGGATAGGGTTTTCCCTTATAATAGCCAAACATGCTTAGTACGTTTAAAACAAATCATTTGATATTATTATAAGTGCATAGTGTATAAAACAGCTTCAAATCATAAGTATCAATCATATGCGGCATGAGTACCATATATCATGTCCCCAATACTAGACTCTACAATCAAAACCGCAAAGTCACGTATTGGAAGTTGGATTTCCATCTGTGAACCAAGGCAAAAGGTAGTCCTCTACCGATTCGAGACTATCTAGCCCAAGTCTCAGGACCCAGACACAGGTGAGCCCTTGGATCGTCAGGGCCGGTCCACCGATGTGGATTAAAATGCCTGAACACTGCATTTCCCCACCCTTTGGGGCGTAAATGAGCCAACGAATGACTCCGTCGGCTTCACATAGTCATCGATATATCTGAGGCGCCTCGCAACAGTAACAACCACATAAATCAAACTCGTCAGGGCATGTAAAACCACTGACGCCACTTCTAACTAGAAGGAAACGCATGCCCTCCCTGATGTCCTCTCCCGTTTTTGGTTCATAACCGGGATGTGAGGCTTGCGAATCAACGCTACACAAAGCTATGCCACACAGGCCGTGCTTTGATCATCAACCACAAGACTTTGCTTTTCAACAAAAGCCTTGATCATTTGCCACTTAGGCATGCCACACAGGCAATTCACTTCATGCGTTTGATATCCATCAATATATAACCTCTGAGCTCGTACATCTCAAAGAAGGGCGTTAAGCAAGAGAATAAATTCTCCGCCGCCAAACAGATATATATTTAATAGAAATCAACCACACAGAATAAAATCCAATGTCAGACACACAGTCCATATACAAGTCTGTTCTAGGTCTGAACGAAACCGAAGGCACCTTGTACCTCGCTTATCCATCGATCTCCAAGTACGTCTAGACGACCACTAACCGATTCCCTCCTCTTGGGTATACAGACCAATCAAGATCATCAATAACCACCCAAACGACGTGAAGACCTCCGGTCTTCGACCACCGTCTTCATCATCGACACCACGTCGAATCAGTTATTCAGAATGGGATAAATCCGGTCTTTCTGAATAACTCGCGTATATAATAAACAAGTGTTACACAAACACTACATACGCCTCATTCCAATTCATCAGTCACTAACCGTAAATTATTAAGGGAACAATTCCCCAAATATTAACCCCGAAGGCCGAAACCAACATCAGATCAATACCTAGGAAACCATCCATCTTTACTAATCTTCAGTTAGTTGCTAAATTTCACATTCTTAGGGATAGGTTCCCATTAATTTTATCAAAGATAAATTCCTTAAATTTATTCTTTAATCTTCTTTTGAATATCAATTCAACTAGTCAGGATTAGCGAACCACACCGAAGTAATCATTTATTTTATTTCCTAATCCCAACCTATTCTTCCCATGAAGTAAAACTGGTCATACTTCATATCTAACACCATAGTGTTGTCGGTAAATTCAATTACCATTTCACGTTCAAATCTAATTAAAGATTTAACTATCGCCTGGAGCAAAACTGGTGATACTCCATTCTCAATCTTTTCCATCTAATTAAAGATTCATTAAAACTCCACTTAGTTTTAATCTTTAACTGGGTTAAAGAATCATTGTCATTTAAAACACGGTTCGCGATAAACCCAAAATCACATTCCATTTTATCAGCCTTTAACCGTAATATAGCAAGTGAGCAATTCCCTATGTATTAACCCCGAAGGCCGAAACCAACATCAGATCAATATCCAAGAAACCATTCAACTTAACTAATCTCCAGTTAGTTTCTGATTTTCTTAACTTCTTTGGGTCTAAGAACGGTATTATTGAAGATACCGTTCATGACAACCCAAAATCACATTTGATATTAAATACAAGGCTCTGAATAGAAAATATATCAGCTTATATTCAATATCAAATTCTACGACCAACAAATATCGTATTGGAAATAACGATATAAATATATCTTTCAAATTTCCATAACAATATCTGTATAATCACGAAATCCAACATCGAAATATTCCAAAGATAATTTCGATTCCAATCCATTCCAATTCAATTATTGGAAATTCTGTTTATTTTCAAAACCATTTCAAATCCACTTTATTTATTTTTAAAAATAAATAGAATTATAATTCTAGTTCAAAACTAGTTCATTTCGATAAAAATCTACTTTTATCTTTTCAAATATGGAGTTTTTCATCCCAATTCTTCCCAAATCATTTCTTATGATTTTACACAAATTATTACTATTTTTAATAATTTTATCAAGGCCCGTACAGTCGATTTCCATCAACGGCCATCGAACTGCACTTACAGCGACCTTTCCCAAATTTGATTTGGACATAATTCCAAATCCACCGTTAGATTCCAAATCTCTAATATTCATTAGAAAGCTCTTTTCGATATGAACCCAACGGTTCCGGTTTTAGGAGAATCCGACGGTCGGATATCCCGTAATATCCATTCGAAGTCAATGGTCGAAATTCGCGAGGCGCGTTCTATTCAGACCATTATATATATAATATATATATTATATATATTTCGTCGATTTCCTTTTAAAACGTATTTTATAAATCGTTTTAAATTCGTTTTCAAAACGATTTCAACTTCATATTCAATTTCGAATCAAAATTGAATATTCCACATCATCGACATACAAATGGTAATATTTTCAAAACGTTGTATGTTGAAATCACTTACTTTTCTATATTCATTTTAAAAATGTATAAAATCGATATAATTATCGTTCACGTCAAAATGGTGTCAATCTAATCAACACGGCTTTTATTCAACACATGAATATTTTACAATTCAACACATGAATTTATTTTCAATTCAACACATGAATTTATTTTCTATTCAACACATGAATTTATTTTCAATTCAACACATGAATTTATTTTCTATATTGGAATGAGGCCCAATCAATTACCATATAATGTTAATTATATGTATTTTCTACAACACATGTATATAATAGCAACGATAAATAACCAACCATCATCCAGAGTGCACCACACAACTGCATAAGCATTAAATATAAATAATTAACGCTTACACAGTCTGTCAACCCATCGATTGACATACAACTAAATGATCGGGATTAGTGTACATCAAATATCATCCCAATACCCATGTGGGGTTTCAAATCAACAAACACATATTTTATTTGTGAGGTTGGGCGATGTGTAAAATTTATCGTCCCAATCAATATCAATCAAATCAGTGTATATAAACAGATCTCTTATTTGTTTATAAATATTTATTTTATATACACGTTAAAAATCATATTTTTAACTATAAAATGTTTTCCACTATAAAATATTTTATTTCATTCCACATCACACAATCAAATTTCATAACACAGAAATCAAACAAACAAGTCATCCATGGTTTGTGGACGACGGGTGTCGGGTGCTACTAAGCACCGTCTGCATCCTAGTATATATTTCAAACTAGAAATAAAAATAAAAGTGAGGAGTTCTCACCGACTAGCTAAACCAAACGCCAATACTCTTCATATGTAGAAAATCTTCATCACGTTTTCCACGAGATCTGTTTCACGCAGTACATGTTAAAAATCACATTTTTAACACCGCTACTTGTATAGAAAAGATTATATTTTTACAGCGCTATATACATAGAAAAGATTATATTTTTACAACACTATATATAGAAAAGATTATATTTTTACAACGCTATATATATAGAAAAGATTATATTTTTACAACGCTATATATATAGAAAAGATTATATTTTTACAACGCTGTATATATAGAAAAGATTATATTTTTACAATGCTATATATATATATATATAAGATTATATTTTTATAACACTATATACATAGAAAAGATTATATTTTTATATTTCTACTTCTTATATTTTTAAAACCCTATCTTTGCTATTTTTAAAAATATAATCTTTCGTTTCAAAAAAATATAATCTTTACTTTTCTAAAAATCAAAACTTTTCTTGTTCTCAAAATCAAAACTTTTCTTGTTTTATTGCATAAACTTTTCTTTAGAAACCATATTTCTAGTCAATATTCTTCATATATAAAAACAAAAACATTGGTATTTATATATATATATATATAAAAGAAAGTAAGAAACGCTCACTGTAACTCTTCAGGCATCTCGTCGTTTGGTACTGGAAGATGCTCGCCGCCTTCCCTCTCTTGCGCGCGCCGCCTCAGGTGGCAGTGGCGCCGTCGACCTGACGGAGGGGCAGCTGCGGTGGTTTCTCGTGGTGTAGGGGGTATTAGGGCTCGGAGGGGGTAAGATCCAAGGGAGGAGGAGATGGTAGGGGGTTCACCGGAGTGGAAGGGGTATGACGTCGGGGTTTGAGCGAGCAGAGGGGGCGGCGTGGGCCATGCAGCGGCGACGGGTTTTCAATCGAGATTGGGGGGGGGGGGGGTTATAAAAAGAGGGAAAAGTTTTGATCGAGGAAAATGAATCAGAGAGGGGGGGGGGTGTTAAGGGAAAATTTATATATATATATATAAATTTATTTTTAATTTATTTCCCAGTAAGGTTGACTTTATATTCGAACTCCAAACAAGACCCAACGTCTGTCGCCCTAGCTAATTACCCCCATTCTGAACCCAATGGGATATGTATCGCAGGCCAGTTCGGCCCTTTCGATCAGTTTCCGCCAAAATCAAAATATAACTCTATATATTGAATTTGAATGCACATTTCAATTTACCGGGGCCACACACGAACTCTAAAAATTCCCGAAAAATATTTTCTAGCCTCGTATTGACAATACGGTCCTAACAAAACTAATTTGGTCAAATTCTGATACCGTTTGAAAAATGGCCATTTTCCAGTCGATTAAAATCAACTAAAACTGGTCAAACGCGTTTTCCTTTGCCACACCTACATATTGATTTGAAAAATTATGAATTTTGAAACCTAGTAATAACTTGACATCACGGATCCAACAAAAGTGGTTTCGTCAAAAACCGAGGTCGTTTGCAAAATTTCCATTTTTAAGGGCCGAAAATTCCATAGCGACTATTCTGAATTTTCAACTGGACATATCTTTTGATTCCCGCTATGAAGTTTCAATTTTTCGGATTTGTTGGAAAGATATTCTCAATTAGATTCAAATATTTTTTGTTTCACTAAAATCCGATTTACTTTGAATCATGTACATTCATTTGAAATTTGAAATCGAATTATCGAACTACCGCGCCATTTTCAATTCCTTTTATAATCATAAATAATTATTTATATTCTAACGACGATCTATATAACTATAAACGTTCTAATTCTATTAAAAATAAATTTCTCGTCGTTATTATTTAATATAATTCATTTTAAATAATCAAAATTCACTAAAATTGCCAAGAAAAAAAAAATTTAATTGGCTTAGATTTCCGGGTTATTACATCATTTCACATGCCTGTTTATATGTTTATGCCAGTTTTGATGTTTTAATTCTCTCCCCTTCTTCTTTTCCTTTTTCCTTTTGATATTAGGCTAACTTCGAGCCTAAGCATATTGCTTTGAGGTTTACGTACGATTAACGTTAGGATGATTGGGAAAAGTTGGGAAATATGTAATAAAATGAGATTATTGGCATAAATTGTTGGTAACCATGGAAATTGGTTTGGGCATAATTGAGTATAACGTGTATACGTGAGATTTGGCACAAATTAATAACCATGAAAACTGGTTTGGGCATAATTTGTCATAACTTGTACACATGAGATTATAGTCATAATTTGAATTTAAAATTTAAACATAATTTAGACTGGAAGTTATGGGTAATTGGAATATGTTATAATCCAAGATTTGAAATTGGGACTTGAATAAAGAAAGTGATAATGAATGGCTAAGACACGAGGTTAGATTCGGATTGCAGTATAAACCTTCTCGGAACCGCCCGGCATATCCAACAACCACCATTTGGTAATCTAATGTGAGAGGTCAAAGGCAAAAACTAGATGCGTAATAATGCAAATACATGAGTTAGATTCAGATTGTGGTAAATGCCTACCCGAATCGCCCGACATATTCAACAACCACAAACGGTAATCTAATGTGGGAGGTCTTGCAAGATTACGGTTATAATGAATTAATGAACACTTTACCAAGATAAGACATGTGGTAAAACATGGGAATAATAAAGGGTTATGTGGGTAACATGGGTAGCATGTGAAACATGATTAAAGCACTTAACCAAGACGAGACATGTGATTAGACATGGGGATAAAGAGGGGTTAAGTGGGAATTCCTAGAGGGGACCAAGTTTAGGAGGGAAGCTTGTGTCAAGTGTGTGGACCCTTTTCAACCAGTAACCCCATTTTAGTATCTATATGAGCTCGAACTAGGTTGAGGACAGGGACTGTAAGATGTCAATAAAGTGTTAGCGATGGCAGTGCAAGTCCAACGGAGTTAAGTGCGTGCGTGGGTCCGGGCTGGTAGGAAAACACTGTTGCATCGTGTAGGTATAAGCTGTGCATTTCAGTAGTATCGGGGTTGCCACCTTAGGGAGTGATACACCCCATTGTGGGACCAACATAGGTATCTACGAAGTTAGGGAGCCGATCGAATGGGAAGGGTAGTGGGTACAACTAGTGGGGATAGGAGCAAGTTGGCACCTATGATAGTAACTAGAAGTACGAAACTACCATCATTACATTTGTTTAAGAGGGATCATCTTTTAGTATGTAACTAGTATGTAGGTACGGTGTAGAGCATATTTTACAGTGGTTAGGAGCACAGTCGATGTTCTATCTTGCTTACCTTGTTTACCTTGCCATATCTGCTTATGTTAAAATCATTTCTTATATCCAGTTTATGTTCTTATCATGTTACTTTACTGTTTATATTGTTAAAGTCACTGGACTCGCTAGACTTTATGTATGACCATTTTTGTTTCACCTCTTTTCTTTCTTTTCCCCCCATGTCCTCAGGGTGGGATTAGTGGAGCTTGACTCGGATTTCTTTCTTCTTGAAGTGCTTGGAAGTATTGAAAGTAATGCTCAGCTTTATCTCTTTTCCATTATGGCTATTTGGAGTGGGATTATGGTTTTACTTTTATGTACTCTGATAATAATTTTGTTCAGGATGGATATTTGTGTACTTGGCTTTAGTATACGGTTTTGATGTTGTAACTAGACATGTTTTGCTTTTCCGCTGCAATGAATAAATTTTGAATTTTCTTAAGTACGATTTTATATATCTATCTTGTGATATTCTATTCTTATACTCTTGTAACGCTCCACAAAAGTTAATGCATTCCCTTAGTGAGTGTCATAGTGGACATTGGGTGTTACATGTGGTATCAGAGCTGAAGGTTACCAGAACAAATAAAAGATTTTGAAAACCGTTTCCAAAAGCATTTTTAAAAAAGAAATATTTTCAAAAGCAAGTTTTAAAGAGTGTATTTTCAAGGAAAGGGTTTATTATGAAAAACATAATCCCCAAAAGCCATATATCTATCTTTCGGTTCTCATTTTTGAATCTCTTCCCTTTTCCTTTCAACATATCTGGGGAACCCGATATACCCGAGGGCGTACAGATACCAGGCTGGTTCAGAAGGTATCTGGAGGCTAGGGCTACTGCTGCAGGACCAGAAAACGTTCCTCCTCCCCCAGCTGCAGCCGCTCCTCCTCCTCCCCCCAGGTGTAGACGCTTTTTCTAAGATATGCAAAGACTTCCATGTGATGGGCAGAAAACCGTTTTATGGAACTGAGACATTTGTTGAGGCTCGGAATTGGCTCGAGGGAGTGGGGACTTGTTTGGTATCTTTGAGATAGACTATGGAAGGAAGGTTCAGCTAGCTTCTTGGTTGATGAAGGATGAAGCTTCATTTTGGTGGGAAGTAACTAATGGAGGACGTCCAGTGGAGACGTGGATGGATTTTAGACAAAGGTTCGAGTTGAAATTTCTTTCACAAGTAGAGGAGGGTTTATACATGGAGAGGTTCTTGGCTTTGAAACAAGGTAGTTTGTCCGTGAAGTACTATGTTAACAAGTTCAACCAGTTAGCAAGATTTGGTATGGAATTAGTTAATACACCACCTAAGAAGGCCGTGAGATTTTCCAAGGGTCCGAATGAACCATTACACGGGTTGGCTATGCCCCACATTCCTATGGGGGCTACTTTCGAGAATCTTGTTGATATGGCGTTGATACATGAAGAGGAGAAAGGTGTTAATGTAGATAAGGCATATGATAAGAAAGGAGATCCAAAGAAGGCATAGCAACAACAAAAGAAGGGCGGTAAGGATAACAAGGGCTTAGAGAAAAGAAAGTGTCACAGTTGTGGAATACCTGGCCATTCGAAGGACTGTAGGAAGAAGAAGAGGACTGGTTGCTTCCAATGTGGTGAGGCAGGACATATGATTAAAGACTGCCCCAGGAGGCAAGGACAAGGTCAAGGACAAAGGACAGGATCTGCTTCTGGAGGGTAGGTTCATGCTCTCATGGAAGCTACGCAAGAGAGAGGTAAAAACATTTCTGTTGAAAGTTTGATTTTCCTTTTTGATCATCCTGTACGTACTTTGTTTGATTCTGGCGCTTCACATTTGTTTATATCTGCTTCTATTGTTGAGTCTCTACACCTAGATACTAGTATAGTAGTAGATCCTGTTGTTGTCTCAAATCCTATTTGGGGGTATGGCTCATCTATCTACGTTATGTCGGGATTTGAGAATATCGGTGTATCGCGTTGAGTTCGAATGCAACGCTTATGTGCTTGGCTTCACGGGCTATGGGTTGATTCTAGGAATGGATTGGCTAGCCAGGTATGGTGCCATTCTCGACTGTGAAAAGAGGGTAGTTAGACTGTTGACTAGTTTGGGTAATACTCTCGATATCTAATGCGACCCTAAGGGTTCTGTTATGCTTAGCTACCTAGAATCTCTTGATAAATCTATTGATGATTTGCAATCTGTTCGAGTAGTCTGTGAGTATGTAGATGTCTTTGAGGAGGTTAGGGGCTTACCTCCAAAACGCGAGATAGATTTCCGTACATACTTGGTGGGCAATGCAAACCCAGTTGCATTGCCTGTGCGCCATATGGCTCCAAGAGAAAGGAAGGAGCTTATTAACAAGTGTAAGAGTTGCTTGAGAAAGGGTTCATAAAAAGAAGTATCTCGGAGTGGGGTGCTCCAGTTGTTTTTGCTACGAAGGCTGATGGTTCGCTTAGATTGTGTGTGGACTATAGGGAACTGAATAAGCTCACGAAGAAGAATAGACACCCATTACCGAGGATAGATGATTTGTTCAATCAGTTGGTTGGTACTCCGATTTTCTCGCAATTGGATTTAGCTATAGGATTTCATCAACTAGGGGGGGCTGAGGACAGCATAGATAAGACTGCATTTAGAACTCCGTATGGTTTCTTTGAATGGCTCATCATGCCTTTTGGTTTGACGAATGCAACCGCATATTTCTTGGACTTGATGAGTAGGGTATTTTGGGAATTTCTAAACAAGTTTGTGGTAGTATTTGTGGATGATATCCTGATCTTCTCTACAAGCGAGGAAGAACATTCCCTACATCTTAGGGAAGTCTTAGAGACCCTTCGAGCACATCAACTCAAAGCTACATTCTCTAAATGTCATTTTTGGAGGATGGAAGTGATGTTCTTAGGGCACGTGGTCTTTAAGGAAGGGATAGCAGTGGATCCCACGAAAGTGGTAGCAATCCAAGATTGGAAGGTTCCTAGAAACGCAACGGAAGTAAGAAGTTTTCTAGGGTTGGCGGGATATTATAGAAAGTTGATCAAGAACTTTGCTAAGATATCAGCCCCACTTACATGGTTGACAAAAAATAATTTGACCTTTTCTCGGGATGTTGACTGTGACGATGCTTTCCAACGTTTGAAGAGGGAATTGACAACAACTCTAGTTTTAGTTTTGCCAGATGGGAGTAAACCGTTCACAGTGTATACCAACGCTTACAGGACAGGGCTTGGCGCAGTTTTAATGCAAGAGGGAAGGGTGATATGCTATGGCGGAAGGCAGTTAAAGGTCCATGAGAAGAATTACCCTACCCATGACTTAGAGTTAGCTGCCATAGTTTTTGCGCTTAAGTCTTGGCGTCACTATTTGGTTGGAGAGAGGTTTGAGTTGTATATAGATCATAAGTCACTAAAATACTTGTTCTCTCAAAAATTTCTAAACTTAAGGCAACAGAGGTGGATGGAGTTCTTAGCATCCTAGGAATTTGAGATTGCATATACCCCTGGCAAGGGTAACTTTGTAGCTGACGCCTTGAGTAGAAAGAGGTTGACTTTGAGTCCTTTGTTTGTCGAGTGACCGAGTTTAGAGTATATATCTACCTTTGACTTTAGACCCTCTATCTATTATGTACTCGGTTTGTTGGCATCGTTAGAGGTGCGACCTATGCTTTTGGGATAGATAGGAGCGGCACAACGAGATGACCCACAGCTGCTAGAGATAGTAGACAAGCTCACAAGAGGGGAGTCTTCGAGCCATCTTAGTAGATATACTATAGATGAAAAAGGATGGTTGCGTAGGGTTGGGAGACTTTGCGTATCACGAGATGAGAGTTTGAGAAAGATAATACTTGAAGAAGCACATCATTCTAAGATGACCATACATCCCGGTGGTGACAAGATGTATAGGGACATGTAGCGAGTTTTCTTTTGGGCTGGAATGAAGAAGGATGTGGCTGAGTTCGTTTCTAGATGCTTAATGTGCCAGCAAGTCAAGACTGAGCAAAAGAAGCCTAGTAGTTTGCTTCACCCTGTAGAGGTTCCACAGTGGAAATGGGAAAGTGTTTCCATGGATTTCGTCGATGGGTTGTCGAGGTCAAGGAAGGGTAATACGGGGATTTGGGTAGTAGTTGATAGACTTAACAAGAGCGCCCATTTCATTCCCGTTAAGAGTAAAAGAACAATGTCATGGTTAGCATCTATTTAACTCTAAGAGATAGTTCGTCTACACGGCATTCCTTCTAGTATCGTAAGCGATCGACATCCCATTTTCACTAGTGAGTTTTGGAAGAGCTTGCAAGAGGCGGTAGGAACAAAATTTTGTTTAAGCACAGCTTATCACCCTTAGACAGATGACCAAACAGAAAGAGTGAATAGGATTCTGGAAGACCTTTTGAGATTATGCATCTTGGACTTTGGAGGGACATGGGAGGAACATCTTCCATTAGTAGATTTCGCCTACAACAACAGCTACCAAACTAGTATTGGCATGGAACCTTTTGAAGCTCTATATGGATGACCTTGCCGATCACCGACTTGTTGGTGGGAATCTACGGATAAGATTTTTCTTAGTCCCGAGATGATTATAGAAACTTCAGAGAAGAGAGACTTGATTTGAAGACGCATGAAGACGACACAAGACCGAAAAAAGTCATACACTGGTAAGAGACTAACCAATCTTAAATTTGATGCTGGAGACACGGTTTTTATTAAAGTATCACCATTGAGGAACGTAGTTTGCTTTAGATCTACAGGGAAATTGGCACCAAGGTTCGTAGGGCCATTCCCCATTACAGAAAGAATTGGACAGATGGCCTACAGATAAAGTTGCCTGAGAAGCTTAGTGGTGTTTATGACTTTTTTCACATATCGCATTTAAGGAAGTGTTTACATGATACCGCGGAAGTAGTAGAGCCGAGCATGCTTAGAGAAGTGGAAGTAGAGCGAGATGCCACGGTTAGACGAGTTCCTACATGCTTCCTTGGATCGGAGGTAAAGAAGTTATGCAACCGAGAGGTCAAGTTGGTTAAAGTCCAATGGGGAGATGATCAAGGAGACACGACTTAGGAGATGGAAGACAAGACACGTGCGTTGTACCCTTTCCTTTTTGAGGGCATGTTCTTAACTTCTCCTTTTTCTACCGCTTTGTTTATACTTATTCTATCGTTTAGTGTATGCTCTCGATTATATCTTCGACCTTTAGATAGAAAATCCTATGGTTGTAAACATGTGTTTGAAACATGTTATGTTTGGTGGATGCAAGTGTTTGCTAGTGATTGCTTATGGATACATTTACACACACTTTAGGCACTAAGATCGGCTCAGTCACTTTCATATTGCATATTGCATAAGAATACAAATGTTTGTATATTGATTGAAATTTGATGTGTTATCATGTGGATGTTGCATTTGAGTGAATGATTGTGCAATCATATAGAAAGTATAATGTGCATTGGGAATAATTGCATACATGTTGGACTCATGGCACTAACATAATTCACATTAAGGAGGTCTACTGAATCAGTAGACTGCCTGATCAAGTGTTTGCTAGTGATTGCTCGTGGATACATTTACACACACTTTAGGCACTAAGATCGGCTCAGTCACTTTCATATTGCATATTGCATAAGAATACATACGTTTGTTTATTGATTGAAATTTGATGTGTTATCATATGGATGTTGCATGTGAATGATTGTGCACTCATATAGAAAGTATAATGTGCATTAGGAATAATTGCATAGATGTTGGACTTGTGGCACTAACATAATTCGCATTAAGGAGGTCTACTAAATTAGTAGACTGCCTGATCTTTGCATTAGATAAGGAACTTATACACACACTTTTGCATATGTTCATATAGCATTAGAAATCTTTTAAGGACAATGGATGCTTGTGGATGATGAATGAGTAGATGGATGATAGGATATACATTCTTCTTAACTTGGAGATCTCGGAGACGAAATCCTTTAAGGAGGGAGTCCGAGTTTGCATAAATCAGACATCGTATAAAGAAGTTATGAATCTTAGAAGATTCCAGTTTAAAGAAGAATTTAATAATAATTAAATAACAAGAGCAGCTCAAAAATCAAAATCCGACCGAAATTGGCTGAGCGGGAAATTTACCGCTCAAGGGTGTCAACCCCCCCACCCCCTGGGGGAGTCGACCCCCCCATTGGGGTGTCGAATGGGGAGTCCCCCATATAGGGTGTTGACCCCCATCAGCCCAGATCTGGCCGATGACGTGTATTGTGGTCTGGATCTGATGACGTGTTTTTTCTGGAATTGGCTAATGACGTGTTTTTCTAGTCTGGATGGTTTGGATGGTTCCTGATCAGATCTAAAGGTCCTGATACACCTATAAATAAGCACCTAAACCTAACCCTAATCTCATTGTTTGCTTCAACCCTAGCCTCCATGCTGCTCTAATCTAAATTAGCCTTTCTTCTCCACCAAAACAAATCAGAATAGGAGTATTCCAATTAGAAGATCAGATCTACAAATAATCAAAGTAGAGATTATTCAAGATCAGAGCTGCTACAAACACACCTAATTCTCTTTTCTAAGAATCCTATCGCTGTGAGTTTATGTCACTTTCACATATAATTAAGTTAAAAAGTAATTGTGATAGGATTGTAAATTGGATCTAATGTATATGCCTGTAAATAAGATGAATCATACCAAGTTTTGTAATTTGTTATCCTTCAGATTCATACCCAATTGCTATTATCATATGTCTATCTGATCTATTTTGTCGTTATTCATTTCACATGCATGTTTATATGTTTATGCCAATTTTGATGTTTTGACTCTCTCCCGTTCTTCTTTTCCTTTTTCCTTTTGATATTAGGCTACCTTCGAACCTAAGCATATTGCGTTGAGATTTACGTACGATTAACGTTGGAATGATTGGGAAAAGCTGGGAAATATGTAATAAAATGAGATTATGAGCATAAGTTGTTGGTTGCCATGGAAATTGGTTTGCGCATAATTGAGTATAACTTGTATACATGAGATTTGGCTTAGATTGTTAATAACTATGAAAATTGGTTTGGGCATAATTTGGCATAACTTGTACACATGAGATTATAGGCATAATTTGGATTTAAAATTATAAACATAATTTAGATTGGAAATTATGAGTAATTGAAATATATTATAATCCAAGATTTGAAATTGGGTCTTGAATCAAGAAAGTGATAATGAATGCCTAAGACACGAGGTTAGATTCAGATTGCAGTGTAAGCCTGCCTGGAACCGCCTAGCATATCTAGCAACCGCAATTTGGTAATCTAATGTGAGAGGTCAAAGGCGTAAACTAGATGCGTAATAATGCAAAGACACGAGGTTAGATTCGGATTGCGGTATAAGCCTGCTCGGAACCGCGCGGAACCGCCCGACATCTCCAGCAACCGCAAACGGTAATCTAATGCGGGAGGTCTTGCAAGATTACGGTTATAATGAATTAATGAACACTTAAACAAGATAAGACATGTGGTAAGACATGGAAATAATAAATGGTTAAGTGGATAACATGGATAGCATTTGAAACATAATTAAAGCATTTAACCAAGATGAGACATGATATTAGACATGGGGATAAAGAGGGGTTAAGTGGGAATTCCTAGTGGGGACCAAGTTTAGGAGGGAAGCTTGTGTCAAGTGTGTGGACCCTTTTCAACCAGTAACCCATTTTAGTACCTATATGAGCTCGAATTAGGTCAAGGACAGGGACACGCTTACCGGGGTTGATTGTAAGAGGTCAATAAAGAGTTAGCAATGGCAGTGCAAGTCCAACGGAGTCATGTGCGTGCATGGGTCCGGGCTGGTAGGTAAGACATTGTTGCATCATGTAGGTATAAGCTGTGCATTTCAGTAGTATCGGGGTTTCCACCTTAGGGAGTGATACACCCTATTGTGGGACCAACACAGGTATCTACGAGGTTAGGGAGGCGATCAAATGGGAAGGGTAGTGGGTACAACTAGTGGGGATAGGAGCAAGTTGGTACCTATGATAGTAGCTAGAAGTACGAAACTACCATCATTACATTTGTTTAAGAGGGATCATCTTTTAGTATGTAACTAGTATGTAGGTATGGTGCAGAGCATATCTTACAGTGGTTAGGAGCGCAGTCGATGTTCTATCTCGCTTACCTTGTTTACCATGTCACATCTTCTTATGTTACAGTCATCTCTTATATCCAGTTTATGTTCTTATCATGTTACTTTATTGATTATATTATTAAAGTCACTGGACTCGCCAGACTTTATGTCTGACCCTTTTTGTTTCGCCTCTTTTGTTTCTCCCCCCCAAGTCCTCAAGGTGGGATTAGTGGAGCTTGACTTGGATTTTCTTTCTTCTTGAAGTGCTTGGAAGTGTTGAAAGTAATGCTCAGCTTTATCTCTTTTCCATTATGGCTATTTGGAGTGGGATTATGGTTTTACTTTTATGTACTATGATAATAATTTTGCTCAAGATGGATATTTGTGTACTTGGCTTTAGTATATGGTTTTGATGTTGTAACCAGATATGTTTTGCTTTCCCACTGCAACGATTAAATTTTGAATTTTCTTAAGTACCATTTTATATATCTGTCTTGTGATATTCTGTTTTTACACTCTTATAACGCTCCATGAAATTTAATGCATTCCCTTAGTGAGTGACATTAATGGACGTGGGGTGTTACAGATATTTTTCTTAAGTGAAAGGAAATGTATTCCTGATTTTGGACAGGGAATGTTTTTATAAAAATGTTTTATAAAACAAAAAGGATTTCGAGGCCTAGACCCGATGATTTCTAAATTGATTTAGAAATGTGTTATGTGTTACATTGTAGTTCAACACATCACTGATTAGTTGTTGTTGATGATATATTTGTTTGGTGGCGGAGAATTTATTCTCTTTCTTAACGCCCTTCTTTGAGATGTAAGAGCTCAAAGGTTATGTGATTAATAGTGACTAGTGATATGCGTGAATTGCTGATGTAAAGTGCTATAGGTTGAAAATACTTGTGATTATTATGTTGTGAAATGATTTATCCCACTTGGGGATATAAAATGATTTAGCAAGTATGTGGCTAAATATTCAGGTAACCCGAGAGTGACTAAAAGTATAAGGGCGGTGTAGTTCCCCAGAGTGTGAAACAGAGCATCGTTAGTGTAGCCTGCTCCATAGTTGGAGGTGCATATATATACATACATACATATATATATATATATATGGAGTTGGAGGGGCGCGTGCAGCTTGGTCTGAGGGTCGTGCACCATATTTGGTTGCGTACTTGTTTGTATGTATTGTTATGTTTTGGAATTCATATTTACAAATATTTTGATTTGAGATCCTGAAGTGAAATCTACTTTGATTTAAAAGCTAGATATGTATTTCAAATGACTTGAAATAAGAAAACGCGAAATAAAGTCCAAAGAAATAATTATTGTAAGGTGAAAATCTAAGTGTGGGGATTAATCTAAATGGGTAGATTGGAAAATTGCATGTTGATTGATGCATAGTAGATCCATATGTCTATTACTGATTATTGTTGGAGCACTGGCGTCCATGGGAGTAAACCCGTTCCACGTTAGCGGCGTAGTCCTGTGATTTGTCTTATTATTAAATGAGTTAATTTGAATTGTCGAGTTTCTCACACCAGTCCTTATCGCTGGCTCTAGGTGAGCTGGGTACGCATGATAGGGGGTTCTCTCCATGTGGTTTGGTGGTGAACAGTGGGCTCTTACCCCTACATGTTCCTTTTGTGGGTTGGTTGAGCAGTCAAGAGACTGGCCGTAAAACATGGTGTCTGGGGGATCATCTGCAATCCACGGTGGGTATTACCTGCTGTATTAGGGGATGAAGGGATGGTTGCAAAGCCTAACGGATTTCATTGTATCGTTATAGCTGGCATCAGAGCTTTGGTTAACTCAAATCTTTGGGGGTACAACTCGTCAGAACATAATAAAAGACTCATCAGAGATAGGATTAGAAACATCCTATAAGTATACTCATTAGAGATAGGATCAGTAATATCCTAGAATGAGAAAAACTCGTTAGAGATGGGGTTTGTAATGCCCTAGAATGAGTTGAGAGTTATATGTTTATAATTAACGTATTTGTGATTATATATATAATCCGATCTTAAAAATATATGATTTTTGAGTATATTAAAGTTATATATTTGAAAAACTAATCAACTAATTGATTTTTGGTTGTGATGTGTGATTATTAGTTCAACAAATTAATATATTGGAATGATCAAACCAATTAGAGAACAAAAAGGTAAATTAAGCCAAATCGAATCAAAATCGAATTGAATTGAAAATTAATTAAAATGGATTGCATATATGTACATGTGTATAGAATGAACATGGCATAACATGGAAGCTAAGAAGAGGAGTAAAATTGTATGCCCGACAAATAGGTACATATTTACTGTATTTCTAATGGTTTTGATGATTTTATGAGCCACTTAGCTTTTCCTTTTTCTTTTGGATTGATGAGGGCCTTGTGAGGCAAGTTGTGGTTTTACCGATAGGGCTGTACAAAGGAGGTAATGGAGAAAGTTTTCGAAAATTTAGGGTGTTAGCTAAATTGTTGAGAAATTAGAAAATTCTTAGAAACTGAAAAGTTGAAAAATGAAAGCCAGAATGAAAGTTGAGTTGGTTAGTTAAACAACATTCAGCTACGTTTCTTTTCAAGGACGAAAAGATTTTAAGTGGGGGAGATTGTAACAATCCTCCAGAACCAATTTAAAATTTTTATTTTTGCTATTTGAAAGGATTTTGAATATTTAAAATGATTTATTTTAAATAATAACGACTAAAAATTTATTTTAATCGAAGTTAGAATGAATAAATTTATTTTAATTATAAAACGAGCCTGAAATGGCTTAGTAGTTTGAAAATTCGATTTTAAATTTTAGTTAAATGTACATGATTCAAAATAAATCGGATTTCAGTAAAAACCAGAAACATTTGTAAGCTAACATCCTGTGAAACACTTGATGATTTGACTATGAGATGTTTAGCAATGTTGTTGAGTTCATTTCAAATATAATGAATAATTTTGAAATTATACATTTCTTAAGTGAAAGGAAATGTATTCCCGATTTTGGACAGGGAATGTTTTTATAAAAATGTTTTATAAAACAAAAAGGATTTTGAGGCTTAGACCCGATGATTTCTAAAATGAAATAGAAATGTATTATGTGTTACATTGTAGTTCAACACATAACTGATTAGTTGCTATTGACGATATAACTGTTTGGTGGCGGAGAATTTATTCTCTTGCTTAACACCCTTCTTTGAGACTTACGAGCTCAGAGGTTATGTGATCAATAGTGGCTAATAATATGTGTGAATTGCTAATGTGAAAGTACTATAGTTTGAAAGTACTTGTGATTATTATGTTGTGAAATGATTTTCCCCACTTCGGGATATAAAATGATTTAGCAAGTATGTGGCTAAAGATTCGGGTAACCCGAGAGTGAATAAAAGTATGAGGGCGGTGTAGTTCCCCAGATTATGGAATGGAGCTTCGTCAGTGTAGCCTTCTCCATAGTGGGAGGTGCAAATATATATCGAGTTGGAGGGACGCGTACAGCCTGGTCTGAGGGTCGTGCACGATATTTGGTTGCATACTTGTTTGTATGCATTGTTATGTTTTGGAATTCATATTTCCAAAGATTTCGGTTTGAAATCCCGAAGTTAAATCTACTTTGATATAAAAGCTAGATATGTATTTCAAATGATTTGAAATAAGAAATTGGGGAATAAAGTCCAAAGAAATAATTTCTGTAAGGTGAATTGGATTTGGAAAATCTAAGTGTGGAGATTAATCAAAATGGGTAGATTGGAAAATTGCATGTTTATTGATGCATAGTAGATCCATATCTCTATTATTGATTGTTGTTGGTGCACTGGCGTTTATGGGGGTAAACCCGTTCCGCATTAGCGGCGTGGTCCTGTGATTTGTCTTATTATTAAATAAGTTAATTTGAAATGTAGAGTTTCTCACACCAGTCCTTGTCGCTGGCTCTAGGTGAGCTGGGTACGCATGATAGGGGGATCTCGCCATGTAGTTTGGTGGTGAATAGTGGGATCTTACCCCTACATGTCCCTTTTGAGGGTTGCTTGAGCAGTCGAGAGGTTGGCCGTAAAACAAGGTGTTTGGGGGATCATCTGTAATCCACGATGGGTATTACCTGCTGTATTGGGGGATAACATGATGGCTGCAAAGCCTACCAGATTTCGTCGTATCGTTACAGCTGGTATCAGAGCTTTGGTTAACTCAAATATTTGGGGGTACAACTCGTTAGAATAGAATAAAAGACTCATCAGAGATAGGATTAGAAACATCCTATAAGAATACTCATTAGAGAAAGTATCAGTAATATCCTAGAATGAGAAAAACTCACTAGAGATGGGGTTAGTAATGCCCAAGAATGAGATGAGAGTTATATGTTTATAATTAACGTATCTTTGATTATATATACAATCCAGTCTTAGAAAATATGATTTTTGAGTATATTAAAGTTATATATTTGAAAAACTAATCTACTAATTGATTGCTGGTTGTGGTGTGTGATTATTAGTTCAACTGATTAAAATATTGGAATGATCAAACCAATAAGAGAACAAAAAGGTAAATTAAGCCAAATTGAATCAAAATCGAACTGAATTGAAAATTAATTAAAATGGATTGCATATATGTACATGTGTATATAATGAACAGGTCATAGCATGGAAGCTAAAAAGAGGAATAAAATTGTATGCCGGACAAATATGTACATATTTACGGTATTTCTTAGGGTTTTGATGATTTAATGAGTCGCTTGGCTTTTCCTTTTTCTTTTGGATTGATGAGGGGCCTATGAGGCAAGTTGTGGGTTTTACCGATAGGACTGTACAAAGGAGGCTATGGCGAAATTTTTCGAAAATTTAGAGTATTATCCAAATTTTTAAGAAATTAGAAAATTCTTAGGAATTGAAAAGTTGAAGAATGAAAGCCAGAATGAAAGTTGAGTTGGTTAATTAACCAACTTTCAGCTCCGTTTCTTTTCAAGGACGAAAAGATTTTATGTGGGGGAGATTGTAACAACTCGGGGTTCCAGAACCAATTTAAAATTTTTATTTTAGCTATTTTAATGGATTTTGAATATTTAAAATGATTTATTTTAGATAATAATGACTAAAAATTTATTTTAATTATAAAACGATCCTGAAATGGCGCGGCAGTTTGAAATTTCGATTTTAAATTTCAATTGAATGTACAGGATTCAAAAAAAAGGGATTTCAGTAAAACTAGAAATATTTGTAAGCTAACATCTTGTGAAACACTTCACGATTTGACTATGAGATGCTTAGCGATGTTGATGAGTTCATTTCAAATTTAATGAATAATTTTGAAATGATATTTTTCTTAAGTGAAAGGAAATGTATTCCCGATTTTGGATAAGGAATGTTTTTATAAAAATGTTGATTTCGAGGCCTAGACCCGATGATTTCTATAATGATTTTGCAATGTATTATGTGTTACATTGTAGTTCAACACATAACCGATTAGTTGTTATTGATGAAATATATGTTTGGTGGCGGAGAATTTATTCTCTTGCTTAACACCCTTCTTTTAGGCGTACGAGCTCAAAGGTTATGTGATTAATAGTGACTAATTATATGTGTGAATTGCTGATGTGAAGTATTATAGTTTGAAATTACTTGTGATTATTATGTTGTGAAAGGATTTTTCCACACTTCGGGATATAAAATGATTTAGCAAGTATGTGGCTAAAGATTCGGGTAACCTGAGAGTGAATAAAGTATGAGGGCAGTGTAGTTCCCTAAAGTGTGGAATGGGACATCGTCGGTGTAGCCTGCTCCATAGTGGGAGGTGCACATATATATTTTGAGTTGGAGGGGCGCGTACAACCTGGTCTGAGGGTCATGCACGATATTTGGTTGCATACTTGTTTGCATGCATTGTTATGTTTTGGAATTCATATTTCCAAAGATTTTGGTTTGAGATCCCAATGTGAAATCTACTTTGATATAAAAGCTAGATATATATTTCAAATGATTTGAAATAAGAAATCAGGAAATAAAGTCCAAAGAAATAATTTTTGTAATGTGAATTGGATTTGGAAAACCTAAGTGTGGGGATTAATCTAAATGGGTAGATTGGAAAATTGCATGTTGATTGAAGCATAGTAGATCCATATCTCTATTACTAATTATTGTTGTTGCACTGGTGTTCATGGGGGTAAGCCAGCTCCGTGTTAGCAGCGTGGTCCTGTGATTTGTCTTATTATTAAATAAGTTAATTTGAACTGTAGAGTTTCTCACACCAGTCCAATGATTGGCTCGTAGTTTGCTTTTCCCTTGCAAACTCGGGTGCCCCTATTTTCCACACGGGCAATCGAGTGGTTTTTTTTTGCAGATATTTATTTATTGGGCAGGATTCTGGATTGAAGCTTAAAGCTGTGTCTAGAGCATTGATAGTCTTCCACTGTGTCAGTTTATTTGTTTCCTCTGCATTGTATTACATTTATTGTAAATTAATCTTCCGATGTATTATATTTCGATATACTCTGATATATAATGTACCCTGATGTAACATTATTATGATGTTTATAAAAGTCTTCTGTTATTTGTTCTGATTTGTTGTATGCCCAGAGTTAGCGTATCCGGGTTTTGAACGATCTTGATCTATTTAGCGATCGATTAGGTCCGAGCGAAATCCGTATCGTTACAATACAAAATAGAATCTCACAGAGGAATGAAAATCTAAAATATAAAAATAATGTTTACACAAATGGAACTGTAAATTTAATATATACATCAGAGAATTAATCTATAAATCAATCTGGACAATTATAACAACCTGCCCTGACAATGATGAAGATTACAACAGAAGATACAATAGAAAATAAAAATATATATGATAATAAGTCTTGGCCCTTCATCTCCCTACTAAAGCTTTAACAAAAATCGAATCTAATTTAACCTGAAGGTATACTTGGTCTGACCCGGGTATTATAATGAAATAACACACAAGATCAGTCTAGTAAACCATCGTGAGAAAATCCAAATCATAATAATTTATTTCTTTAGCTTATAAACCTCTGAAATCAAAGGTATCTCGAAGACCATGCCGCACACAAGTACGAACGGTTTTTTACCTTGCGATAAGCAAAAAAACTTTTATTTTAAATCCAAATGATATTACAGTAATGTGTGGAATCCATAAATAAATATATTAAAATAGCTAAAATGCTTGCATCTCACGTTCCAACATAATAGGTATACAGTCAAGTCTGAAGGCTCGTATTGGAGAATGGATTTCAAGTATAAAAGGGCAAGGCTCTACTCACTAAATCTGCACTCCACTAGATCAAATGCATTAGAGGCTACAACATGTTGCACCTCAGCTACTCAGGACCGGTAACATCCCCTACTGGACATCATCAAATATGATCACCTTGGTCATCCTATCAACTATAATCCAAATACTAGGGTTACTCATATAGCCCTGCGGCTTTCCCCTACTTTATTCTTTTGTCAGGTGATGAGTCTAAATGTTGCGTTTATCTTATAAATAGCAGAATATCTTGGGATGCTAATATTGCCTTCTAGAGAAATATGTAATGCTAGCATTCATCCATACAAGTTTGTTCTAGGCTTGAACGAAACTTATGAACTCCATCTTCAGTCATCTTTAATATATTTCAAATTCCAAATGAATTAGCCGGATTAAAGTGGTTTTCTGGAAAGCAGGCTCAATCTCGATATCTTTGAAACAACATTCGAATTTTGCACCCAAATTTGATAATCGAATATATAACTATTGTTAACACCAAAATTAATACTGGCAAAATACTTAGAAGCAGAAGCATCAAAGCCGAAGGAGCAGAGGGTTCCAAACAGTGAAACCAGGATCATCAAGAAAAAGGAAAATCTAAAGAGTTGTCGGAAGCAAAGTCCGAGAGCCGACGGTAAGCCGAAAGTCCGGCAGCCAAAAACTTTTAGAGCACAAAAATATCGGTCCAATGCCGATAACATAAGCTTGAAAGTAGTAATGAAGATTCTGAAAGGACATGAAAGAAGAAAGCTTAGAATCAATACAGAAGAAGAAGGTAGTGGCAAAGTAATGCCAACACTAAAAGGAACACAGAGTAGCAATTCCGGACACTACAACAAAATTCACTTTTAACCGCAATGAAGGACAGCTTTTATTGGTAATTGCTATTGAAAGTTGGTTTAAAACCTAAATTAATATAATTTATTTTGCTGAGATTAGTAAATACATGGATAAGCTTCCCCAAAATGCTTTCATTTCATTAGGGCGGTAAAAAATTTCACTTGCCGCTCACACACTATTCTAATTTCCCCAAAATTTTTCCCTTGCCGCCTCACTCCATCAATTTCCCGAAATTATTCTGATTTCCCTAAATTCATCGAAAATTTTCTGCTTTCCAAATTTACGTGGTAGAGTTTCTTGTTTTCCCTCTCTTCTCTCTTATCTCTAATTTCATTTATCTTCTATTTTTTAGTTTTTGATTTTCTTCTTTAAATGATTACTCCCTAATTGGTACTGCCCTATATTCTTCGTTGAAAAACATTTTTTTTTCGCCTTCGTACTGCACTGATTCTTGTGTCACAGCTATCGATTTCATTTTTGCTAATCGAATTGCTCATAATTTTTTAGGTTTTATTCGGCTGGTTCAGATTCTGGTCTAGTAGAGTTGAGTGCTGGTTTGGGTTTTACTATCAAGCTAGGCAATTGCGCAGGTAACAGTTTTAGTGTCATTGATATTGAAACTTGGTATAGACTGTTAGGTCGGCTGTTAATCATAAAACTATTTAAGTTGTTACTACAATTGTTAAGTAATATCCATAGAAACAACAATTACAACTGCTATTAACTACACTTGAGCTACAATCGAGAACTATTGCGGTAAAATTTTAGGAGGACATCAATGTAAATAACATGATAACTCTTTTGATTATGTGCACATACCAATAATTTGGAATATAGATATGAAATTGATTCGAATTTTTTTCTGTCACCCCCTCATCTGATAATGTGAGAGAAAAAAGAAAGAAAAGAAAATCCAGGCGCATCTAGTAAAGCTCTTGTTTAAGGTTGAGAAGAGTCATTCAAACCAGCCAATTTTGTAGAACTTTTACTACTAAGAACAATGCCAGAATTGATACATCGGGAAGTGTATTGCAGTTCCGTATTATTACTTAAATAAAACAGATTTCTATGTTTTTTTTTGAGGCCATGACTCAAAACTTTTTTATTTTTACCTTTTGTTCATGAGTAGATCATATTCGAAGTTATGTCATTTTATGCAATTTTGATGGCTTTTGATTGTCTTTTACACTATTTATAAACTACTAGAAAATTTTGATTTTGTTTATTTTTTCTAAAATATCTTGCGTCACATAATTTAAGTGACATGCTACATGCGCATAAATAGTATAAGTGATTGAACATTCATAATCACATCTTTTGTGCAATTTTTGTTGCTTTTATTGAACTGTACAGTTCCACAATGCAAAATCTAAATGCCGTACGCAGACCAGTAAACGGCAAAAGATGAACGCTTTGGAATCTAACTTTTAATAGCGTTTATATTTTGTTGTTAGAGATTGTGCATCGACGACCGCATGTTGTTAAACAGCGTTTATACTAACGCTGTTATATCTTTTAACAGCATTTTTGAAACGTTGTTAAAGGCCTTTTTTGTTGAAGTAGGAAGCATTACACATGATACCGCAAGCTAATACTAAGGGGTTATTGGAGGCATATGTTCTGAAACCCAAAAAGAAGGAAGTAAGAAGCTATTCTTACCAGCATTAAGAAACAACTTCAGCATCACCGGAAGGCATTCCGGAAGCATACCTTTATAGACCGACACTTCCTACCGCTACCAAAGATCTGGTAATACATTACCTAAACCAAGATGCATAGAGATGGACCGAGATCAGTGGTCCCGAAACCAAGAAATATCAAAGTCAAGCTCTTGGATCCGAAGACCAAGCTATTGAAAGGCAGGACATCGGAACCACTCTCGAAAGCCCGAGTTTGATATCTTGAAGGCAAGAAAACATCAGTAAAGGAATTCAATAAGAAGCGAGGCAGCCGAAACCTTTCTGCCGGAACCGAAGTTCATAAGAGAGTGAAACCTTATTTCTGCATCAAAAAGGGCTTTTGCTGAGTCTGCAATGGAAGGTGGCCCAATATGCATATAAATAAGACCCTAGGGGTCTCATTTTGGGGAACGAATTCTCATTCCACAATCTTACTCCCATTTCTTAGAGAGTAAAGCCTAATTTGTAAATCAATTTGGAGATTTCCTATGTAACCTTCTCTATGGATAAAATCATCAAAGCCCTTAAAGTGGACGTAGGTTCAATATGAACCAAACCACTATAAATTTTGTGTTCTTACTATTTCCGCATATTGTATTGTTCTTTACTATGCTTCTGTATGTATTCTGCTATGCTATCGAATTACCAAAATACCCATATACAAGTTGTTTAGCTTCTTAGCTACCTTATGCTTTCCACACGACATAAGCCTTTCCACACCAACCTTTCCCTAAGCCTTAAGTCACTAAATCTCCTTCCGCAAAATAATTAGCTTCCTACCATATAACAAACCAATGTAACCCTTCCATAAGCTGTTTAGCTTCCTCATTTGTGTTGTGCTTAGAAAACCCTTATCCGAAGGTAATTGTTGTTTCTTGAGTCGTCGAAGCGTGATACTCACCCCTTGAGGGAAGAGTAACTAATCTTCGGGCTTAAGACCTTGATATCTAGGAAAGGTGACCTAACTCAAGCTTGTGGGAGCTGAATAATCCCATTTCCCCCTTAGGACCATTTCCATAGACTTATTTCCATTGTTGACGAAAAATATCGTTAACATTTTGGTGCTAGAAGGAGTGCCTAAACCTCCGACCCCTTTTCCTACATTTATCCCTTTAGATAACCTAGCCACGCTTCTAATTGTATTGTTCCATCCTGGTTTGGACTAAGATATGAAGAAGCAAATTTATAGAAAGAGTATCTCAATTATCGTTGAAGATGGTTAGACCAAGAAAGAATCATAAACCAAATTTCAGTGCATCATCTTCCCTAGAAGAGGGTATACTTCCGGACTTCAATGTAGCATATTTACTAACTGGGGAATCTTCAAGCTTAATGAAAGGAGTAAATAATGAGTTAGAGATATTACATTTAGCTTCACAAATCAATATTGCGAGAAAGCTTATTAAAGAAAACATAGTCAAAAGGTCTTGCAAAGCAGAATCTTATGAAATGAAATCAAGAACGACATAACTTCGAGGGCTTAGTGCCTAGGTAATGACTATGACAAGCTCACAGGATATTCCGATTAAGTAAAGGAGCAACCAACTTTTGAAGGAGGTGGACGGTATGAAAGAAAGTGAGAGCCCAATGTTGCCAAAAGATAGAAACCCACAAGGGATCACCTTCTCCAATGATATAAAAGAAGCTAAAGCTTCATTTGACATGAAAATGCCACCAATTCTGTACGATGGAACTACAGACCTAAAAAACCACCTTTGTGTCTTCGAGAACTACATGGATTTATATAACACACCCAAAACCCTCCGCTGTAAAATTTTCCTAACTACGCTTCATGGAGAAGCTATCAAATGGTGCAAACATTACCATGGCCCAGTCATCACCACTTGGAAACAACTATTTACTTTGTTTATTACAGAATTCCATATGAGGAAAGATCCAACTATTAGTATTTACAATCTAGCTACTATCGAACAAGGACTAGAAGAATCACTCGATAACTATCTAAAGCGATTCCATACCGAATCACTCAAAGTGGAAGGAGCAACATACAGAGAAAAGCTGATGGTTGTGCATTCAAGGTTGCTTGCACCAACACCTTTCTGGAAGGTGCTTATCTTAAACGAGTGTGAAAGTTTGAATTACTTTTATGCTATAGCTGATAAATTCATCCGCATGGAAAAGGTTCTCGATGCAAAGAAAAGATCGGAGCAAAGTCCAAAAGCAGAAGTGCTTGGTTCCAACTCCCTTACAAGAAACTATCCAAAGACAAACATAGATAAAGGTTATTTTTCATATCACAAGGCAGAAGGTCACAAAACTAGTCGGTGTCGTAATTTGATAAAGATACACCAAGTCAAGAAGTAAAGAAATCTTATTCAAAAAAGTTGGAAGACCACCAGAGTAGAAGATGGGCAAAGTCATCCCAACATGGAATTAGAATCTAACTATAAGTTTTCTGTTTTCAAATACCTACTTTCGTTAGTCGTTTCTCTTTATGTCTTGCTTGTAATCAAACAAATATTAATGCAAGTTCGAGTGACTTTACATGTAAAAACCAAAATCTTTTCAAGCGTATGCATACAACAAGAGCTCAGGAGGAGCACCTAAAGCGCGCCCAACCAATGTCTATGACTCGTCCCAGAGAAGAGCATGAAAGCTCAAAACGGGGCACTTAAGGAACAAAATGCATGAATGAATGCATGGTAAAGTTACCAATCAATGGCAAGCTTTGGTGGAACCTGTCCAGATAAATATGCAACAAAGGAATGATTAAGCACTCATCATAGCTCGGCTTAGATAAGATTTTTCTAAAATCTTAACTCCACTATTTCAGAATTTCATGACTTTGTCAAACATTTTATATTGACACACTTAAATGCTTCCATGAAAGGTTTGGAACATACCCTTGATAAATGATATTAATAAAGCCTTCAGAAGAGAGGGCACAAAAAATAAAGGCTTAAGAAGAAAAGCTACATCGATAAAGCTTCTAGAGGGAGAAGCTACATCAACAAAGCTTCCAGAGAGAGAAGCCACGGCAAATAAAAAGCCTCCAGAGGGGAGCAACAAAATTTTCTAGAGAGAGAAGCCCCAACAAACAAAAAGGCTCCAGAGGGGAGCAACAAAAGCTTCCAAAGAGAGAAGCCACAACAAACAAAAAGTCTCATGAGGGGAGAAACAAAAGCTTCTAGAGAGAGAAGCCACAACTCCTATGATGGAGTCGCCTTCAAGTAGGGCCACAATACTTCCACCTCCAGTAACGAAGTTGCCCCCTAAGTAGGGCCAAATACTTACATCTCCAGCAAGTGGAGTCACCCCTTAAGTGGGGCTAGTTATGCATCTACCCATAAGGGGACCTGTCTCGCTCTCTTAGAGAGCATTCACTCATTTGTATATCCTTAGGGTTAGGATTAAGGCTAGGCGTTAGATACCCAATAGCCAATTATCAAACGGAAATTCTCGCTGAACGGTTGATAAATGTGTGATCTACCGGAACTTCTCACTGAACGATTGTGGATTCAGATAGCCAAACGGAACTACCTACTGAATGATCAAACAATCGAACGATTGGATGATTGAATGGAACTACCTGCTGAATGGCTAAATGATGAAACAATTGAACGGAACTACTACTAAAGGATCAAATGGTTTGAAACTGAATGGAACTACCGCTAAATAACTATTTGGTTCAGGATAGGATTAATTTATTTTGAAAGAAGTCCTCTACATATGCATCCGATAAGTTATCCCTCGGTATATTTATGACTCTTTCACTCTTGTGGTTCCTCTGGAAAAAACTTCTGAGGAACCCAAGATAGCTTAAGGTTGCTTGATCACGTTCAATAATGTTTGGATAGGTTAACACTACTCACATATATGATCCTCGGATGATTGGTGATGTTTTCATTAAACAAACTTCAAACAAGCTTTTGAATTTTTCTTTCATGCCCCTGTTAAGACATTCTTCTTATGATACTTTTCAGTAAATTTCCAATTGTGACATGATGCAAATATGATTTCTGATTTTTGGTTACCCAAGTGTGAGTCTTGGGGTTTCTATATGATTTTTGATTTTTTCTTGCCCAAATATGAGTCTTAGGGTTTCCATATATGTTTTCCGCTTTATCCAAGTATAAGTCTTGGGGTTTCCATATGATTTCTGATTTATGCTTACCCAAGTGTGAGTCTTGGGGTTTCCATATTAGTTTTCTGATTTATGCTTACCCAAGTGTGAGTCTTGGGGTTTCTCTATGATTTCTGATTTATGCTTATCCAAGTGTGAGTCTTGGGGTTTCCATATAAGTTTTCTGATTTATGCTTACCCAAGTGTGAATCTTGGGGTTTCTCCATGATTTCTGATTTAGGCTTACCCAAGTGTGAGTCTTGGGGTTTCCATATGAGTTTTCTGATTTATGCTTATCCAAGTGTGAGTCTTGGGGTTTCTCTATGATTTCTGATTTATGCTTACCCAAGTGTGAATCGTGGTGTTTCCATATGTTTTCTATATTTTTGTTTACCCCAGTGTGAGTCTTGAGGTTTCTATATGATTTCTAGTTTTGTTTACCCAAGCGTGAGTCTTGGGGTTTCTATATGATTTCTGATTACCCTAAGTATGAGTATTGGGGTTTCTGTATGATTTTTGATTTAAGCTTACCAAAGTGTGAGTCTTCGGGTTTCTATATGATTTCTTATTTATGCTTACCCAAGTGTGAGTCTTGGAGTTTCCATATGAGTTTTCTGGTTTCTGCTTACCCAAGTGTGAATCTTGGGGTTTCCATATGTTTTTTGATTTTGCATTTAATCAAGTGTGAGTCTTGGGGTTTCCTTATGATTTATGATCTTAAGCTTATCCAAGTATGAGCCTTGAGGTTTCTATTATTCTTTAGATATGATATTTGATGTGAATTTTTGATATCTGATTTTCTATTTATAAGTTTTCATTTTCCTATTACATTCAGGTTTTTGAATTCTTGTTTCATAAAGTCATGTTTGAGCCTTAAACTTTCGTTCTTGGGTATTTCCCTATTCCATATAGAATGTTAATTTCTTTCTACCATGTTCACATATGGAGTTCAGAAATATCGTTATTGTTCTAAGGTAAGGTTCCCAAGTTAGAACACAAGCAGGTATCATGGGCTTCCCCTCCGAAGTCTGCCATCAAGAATTGCGATCTCACGACTCTTCGTGTAGGAAGTTTTCTAAACTCGTGGCATAATTACCCCTAAAATTTGCTACCATAAATTATAGTTGAAATCATGCTTCACGCATTATAAGCGAAATACTACACACTATTCAAGTCGTATTACTTTTATTAGCACATTATTTTTATCAATAGGAAATTTCTGATTTTCTATCTAGACGTATCCAAATATAGGCTTTCGGTTTGGTACCTCACATTTCCTAGAATAAATCCTTGATATCTAAATGCTTGAGTGAGATTATTGGGATTCCCATTTAATGCTGATAGAAGGGTGTTATGCTATTGAACCATAAAATTCTGCATAAAAACATGTTTAAGTCTGCACATTACTCATAGTTAGATTTACAAGGGTACATAACTTGGAAGTTATATTAAAGTTCTGTCCATTAATTAAGTTCATGTTTCCCCTCGTATTATTATTTTGGGTTATATGAAACTAATGCCAAAGCCTTCCTAATGATTCTTGAGTCGCAGGTAAGTTATGAAGGAACTCCAGGGTTTGTCCTAAAGAACAAAAGCTTCTTTATACTAAAGGGACTATATGTTAACACCAAAACTAACACTGGCAAAATATAAAGAAGCGGAAGCATTAGAGCCGAAGGAACAAAGGGTTCCGGACAGTGAAACCAGGATCATAAAGAAAACTGAAAATATAAAGACTTTTCAGAAGCAAAGCTCGAGAGCCGGCAGTTAGCCGAAAGCAGATACCGGTAGCCAAAAAGACTCAAAGCACAACAATATCGGCCCAATGCCCATAACAGAAGGTTGAAAGTAGTAATGAAGATTCCGAAAGGACATTGTGACACCCCACATCCGTTAATGTCACTCACTAAGTGAATGCATTAAGTTCTGTGAAGCGTTATAGGTAATCAGGCACAGAATAATTATAAGACAGATATAAATAAGATAACAGTGGAAATTTAAATTTTTATTTCATCATAAATTGAAATACCGTGGTCCACAATACCATAAGTCACAAAAACCATTACAATAAAATAACATCTGTCTTGCACCATCAAAGTGCATAAGTAAATAAAAGGCATAATTCCCCAATTAAAAGAGTTAAGCCATAGTTGAGACAAGAACGTGAGCCATACTTCAGAAGTAGCTCCAAGCAAGATGATATCCGAGTCCTGACTATGCCTGAGTGTTTCCTCCCCAAGAACCTGGGGGGAAAACCGAAGAATGAAGGAGAAGCAAAAAGGGTCAGACATAAAGTTTGGCGAGTTTAGTTACTTTTAGCTAGTAGATAAATAAAAGTAACATGATAGGCAGATAAAGTGGATAAGAGAGAGATCACTACATAAATGGCAGGTGTGACAAGGTAAGCAAGATAAGGTGTACATGCCTCACTATTGATTACTCTGTACTATCACTAGTACATATAGAAAGAGATGATCCCTTCAACTATAAGGTGGTAGACTTAGGTACACGTCCAAATGTATCCTAACTACTACCCTGATCGATCAGCTCCCTAACCCTCGGAGATACCTTGTGTTGGCTCCACGGTAGGAGGTATCACTTCCTAAAGTGGCAACCCCTCATCTTAATAATGTGCACAACCATATCTACAGGTTTCACAGTCGTCTTATCCCCTTCTGCCCGGCTCATGCACGCACATGGCCCGGCCGGTTTGCGCCGCCCACACCGTCCTCTATGTTTGGATCTCTTATAATCAGTCAGTAAGCGTGCCCCTTCTGCGCCTAGTACGAAGTACTTTGTTTGATACCTACTCTGGGTTACTGACTGAAATGGGTCCCACACAATATGATACAAGCTCTCCCCTTTGTCTTGTATCCCCCATTAGATTTTCACTGACTATGTACAACACTATGTGTCTTTAATTACATAGCCTTATTTATTTACACCAGTTATGCTTACCTACAGGTGTCTTTAATACATAACCCCTAATCTTCCAACTGGTTATGCTTACCTATAGGTGTCTTTAATTACATAACCCTATCACTTCTACAAGTTATGTTTACCATAAAAGGTGTCTTTAATTACATAACTATATTATATCCATTGACTGCGTATACCATTAGGTGTCTTTAATTACATAACCTTAACGTGTTAAGTTTGTGCGCCTATAGGTGAATATTACCCATCCCCTCTTCAGACTTACATAACCCACTCCTCAACCATGTTTACTTAACCCCCAACTTAAATTTAAGTTCACACGATCCCTATGGATTAACTTAGGTTAAGTAGTCCAATTCTTTACCATGTCCATTTATGGTTTAATAATGGGCCAAACCTCCCACAATAGGCCTACAACATGTTGATGCTGGATATGTCGATTGGGTATGGGCAGAATTATTCCACAATTGGGGCTAACCTCGTGTCATAGCCCGATTCGTATTTACGTACTTAGACCTCCCACATCAGGTTCAACATTATTGGTTGCTGGATATGCCGGTCGGGTCCGGGCAGACTTCCACCACTAATGCAACCTAACCTCATGTCATAAGTACAATTACAATTCCTATTTGTAATTACTAGAAATTCCATTTTTAATTGATTAATCAATTAATTAAACCTTTCCTTTTATAGGTGTCAATACCTATTTTACCCAATAATTTGAATTACATGTCCAAAAATGTTCATATTCAAGTTATGCCATTTTTAACCCTTTTCCCCCGTTCCTTAAGTAGCGCCCTCACAAAATTGGCAACATGCCTAGGCTAGACAATAGCCTAGTCATAAACGATAATACAGAAAATAATGGGAATATAAATTAAATGATCATCTTGGCATAAACATAAACAAGTATGGTAATAAGATGAACATACATACTAGCATGGACATGAAATTGTCATCATAACAAGGTGGACATAAAACTGGTAAACTATGATTTCACAATATCTAAATTAGCAATTTAAATGTCCACACATAAAATAGCTCTAACATGTTAACATAAGGTGATAATTTAGATCACGTAAAATAGATCTAACGTGAATCATAAGGTGACAATTTTAGATTACATAAAATCGATCTAACATGAATCATAAGGTGACAATTTAGATCACATAGAATAGATCTAACATGAACCATAAGGTGACAATTTAGATCACATAGAATAGGTATAACATGTTAACATAAGGTGATAATTTAGATCACATAAAACAGATCTAACATGTTAATATAAGGTGACAATTTAGATCGCATAAAATATATCTAACATGAATCATTAGGTGACAATTTAGATCACATAAAATAGATCTAACATGAAACATTAGATGACAATTTAGATCACATAAAATAGATCTAACATGTTAACATAAGGTGAATTTTGATCACATAAAATAGATCTAACATGTTAACATAAGATGATAATTTAGATCACATAAAATAGATCTAACATGATATCATAAAAGTTACAAACCAAGATCCATAATAGTATCACAATTGAATTGGATCTAGAGAAATAGATCTATCATGACATAGCATAAGATCTAACAATAACAAATATTCAAGGTTTACAACGTATCTAAATCACAGTCTTTCATAATTCACTATTATTTATTTAAACCTAAAAGCAACTAGAACTCACTGTGATTGGATGGCTAAGATGATAGAAAAGGTGCTGAGTCTATGCTTGAATCTCAGAATCTGATATGCTTTAGTTGCTAGAAGAAGATGAGAAACCCTAGTTCAGTTCAGATTCCGGCATAGTTTGGCCGCCATGACTTCTAATGAAGAAATATGTGAAATGGCCATATATTTGTAGCTGCAGAACCATCTGGAACTGACTGCCACATAAGCCCTAGGGTAAACCAGGTCGCGGGTCGCCTCCCACTTGGGCAAAGGCCAAAATACCCAAAAAAAACTATTCTGGGTGCACTTTACAGGTGCTCCAATGTTAAAATACTTGGGCGCACCTGTCAAGTGCGTCGGGAATTTCTGCTTTTTCTTCCAAACTTCTATCGTCCATAACTTCTTCATATGTTATCCGTTTTACGTAAACCAGGTGTCTATCTTAACCAAAATTTCGAGAAGGACGCAATGGCGTAGTCTGTTTCCCTTAATTCTTAATATTAAATTAATTATTATTTAATTTATCCTCTTTAATGTTAACAAAATTTTGGGGTGTTACATTCCCCCTACTTAAAGGATTTTGTCCCCGAAATCTCCAAGTTGAGAAGAATGCATATCCTACCATCCATCATCCATCTACACATCCATCAATCACTGGCATCCATTGTCCTTAAGGATTTCTAATGCTTTCATGAATATATGCAAAGGTGTGTGTATATGTCCTAACACTAATGCGAAGATCAGGCGGTCTACTGATCCAGTTGACCTCCTTAATGCAATGTACGTTAGTGCCATGAATCCAATATGTATGCAAATAAGCCTATTATAACATATAAGCTCTACATGTGTGCACACTCATTTGTCCAAATGCAACATCCGTATGCTAGTTCACCCATTTCCATCCATAGAAGAAAAGAAAATGCACACACATCCATATGCAGTATGAGAGTGATTGAGCCGATCTTAGTGCTTAATATGTGTGTGTATGCATCCACAGTCAACCACTAGCAAACACTTGCATCCTTCAACCATCATAACATGTCTCAAACACACGTTTACACCCATAGGATTCCTACCTAAAGGTTGAAAAATACTATGGATAAGATTTACTCAAATGATAGAAACAAGTACTGATAAAGCTTTTGGAAAAAGGAGTTAAGAATATCCCCTCGAAGAGAAAAGGGTACGAAGCACGAATCTTGTCTTCGGTCTCCCAAGTCGCATCATCAGGGTTATCTCCCTATTGAACCTTTAGCAACTTGATCTCTTTATTGCGTAGCTTCTTAACTTCTGATCTAAGAATACGGGAAGGAACTCGCCTGACTGTCGCCTCCCGTTCCACTTCTACCTCTTCCAATATACTCAGCTCAACAACTTCCACGGTGTCATGCAAGCACTTCCGCAGATGAGAAACATGAAAAATGTCATGAACACTAGATAGATTTCCAGTAAACTTTACTCTATAGGCCATTTGGCCAATCCTCTCGATTATGGGAAATGGTCCCACAAACCTAGGTGCCAACTTCCTAACTGATCCGAAGCGAACCACATTCCTCAGAGGTGACACTTTGATAAAAACCAAGTCTCCTACTTCAAATTCGATGTCAGTCCTTCTCTTGTCTGCATAGGATTTCTGCCTATCTTGAGCTGTCTTCATCCGTCATCGAATAAGGTCAATCTTTTTAGACGTTTCTCTAACCACATATGGTCTAAGTAATAATCTTTCTGTAGATTCCCACCAACAATTTTGTGAACTATACGGTCGTCTATACAATGCTTTGAAGGTTTCCACGCCGATGCTGGCCTGATAGCTATTGTTATAGGCAAATTCTTCTAGAATTCTGTTCACCCTCTCCGTTTGCCCATCGGTATGAGGATGATAAGCTGTGCTCAAACACAATTGTGTACCTAATGCTTCTTGCAAGCTCCTATGAAATTCACTGGTAAAGATGGGGTCACGATCGCTCACGATGCTGGAAGGAACTCCATGAAGATGAACTATCTCTCGGACATAAATTGCCGCTAACCATGATGTCGTCCTCTTACTCTTAACTGGAATAAAGTGAGCGATCTTAGTGAGTCTATCTACCACAACTCATATACTGGTGTTGCCTTTATTTGTTCTAGGCAAACCATTTATGAAATCCATAGAGAAGCTCTCCCATTTCCACTGAGGAACCTCCAAAGGATGAGGTAATCCACCGGGCTTCTTTTGCTCAGCTTTGACTTGCTGGCAAACTAAACACTGGGAAACAAATTTGGCCACATCTTTCTTCATCCCAGCACAAAAGAAAACCCTCTTCATGTCCCTATACATCTTATCACCACCTAAATGAATGGTCATCTTAGAATGGTGGGCTTTTTCTAGGACTTTCTTTATCAAGCTTCCAGTTTGAGGAACATAAAGCCTTCCATCTCGTCATAACCACCCCTTGTCATCTATGGCATATCTGCTGAGGTGACTAGAAGTCTTTCCTCTTATGAGCTTATCTATGATGTCTAGAATTTATGGGTCACCTTGTTGCGAAGCTCCTGTTTGGTCCATAAAAGTCGGTCGTATATCCAAGGATGTAAACAAATCAGGAAAAATCTCGGTGGAGGGTCTAAAATCAAAAGCTGATATGAACTCCAAGTTTTTCCTTTCCACAAACAGAGGGCTCAGGGCCACACTCTGCCTACTTAGTGCGTCTTCCACCACATTACCCTTGCCAGGTGTATAAGAAATCTCAAAATCATAAGAAGCTAGAAACTCCAGCCACCGCTGTTGCCTAAAATTGAGATCCTTCTATGAGAACATATACTTGAGAGATTTATGATTGGTGTATAACTCGAACTTCTCTCCAAGTAAATAATGACGCCACGTCTCTAATGCAAACACTATGGTAGCTAGCTCTAAATCATGGGTGGGGTAGTTCTTTTCTTGAACTCTCAGTTATCTACCCCCATAACACACTACTTCCCCTTCTTGCATTAGAACCGCACCAAGCCCTGTACCACATGCATCAGTGTAAATGGTAAACACTTTGTTCCCATCAGGTAAAGTCAAGACTAGGGCTGTTGTCAGAGCCCTCTTCAGTCGTTGGAAAGCAATGTCACAGTCTATATCCCATGAGAATGCCAAGTTCTTCTTCGTCAGCCTGATGAGTGGGGCTGATATCTTTGCAAAGTTCTTAATGAACTTCCTATAGTAACCTGCCAACCCAAGAAAGCTTCTTACCTTGGTTGCATTTTTAGGAACCTGCCAATCTTGCACTACAACCACCTTTGCGGGATCTACGGCTATCCCTTCTTTGGAGACCAGATACCCTAAGAATTTCACCTCTTTTCTCCAAAAATGGAATTTGGAGAACTTTGCTTTAAGCTGATAGTCACGAAGAGTTTTCAAAACTTCTCTCAAATGTTGGGCATGCTCTTCTTCGCTTTTGGAGAAGATCAAAATATCAATGACAAAGACTACCATGAACTTATTTAGGAACTCCCGAAACACCCTACTCATCAGATCGACAAAATAGGCGGGTGCATCCGTCATACCAAAAGGCATAACTAATCATTCAAAAGAAACCGTCCGGAGTCCTAAAGGCAGTCTTATCTATGTTGTCCTTAGCCACCCTCAACTGATGGAACCCTGTGGTCAAGTTTAAATGAGAAAATACCGAGGCACCAATAAGCTGATCAAATAAATCATCAATACTCGGAAGTGGGTGCCTATTCTTCTTAGTGAGTTTATTCGGCTCTCTATCCATCCGCTTTAGTTGCGAATACTATTTGAGAACCCCATTCAGATATGCTTCGTCTGATAAACCCTTTCTCAAATAGCTCCCCTACTTGCTTACTCAGCTCCCTCCTTTCCCTTGGGGCCATGTGGCATACTGGTAATGCAACTGACTTTGCATTGTCTACCAGATATATGCGGAAGTCAATCTCGCGCCTTGGACATAAACCCCATATCTCATCAAAAACATGAAAAATCTCGGACTATTGGAACAGATTGCAGATCGTCGATAGATGCATCAAGAGACTCTAGGAAACTAAGCATAACCGACCCTTGTGGGTCACACGAAATCTCGAGGGTCTTCCCATGACAAGTCAGAAGCCTAACAACCCTCTTCTCACAATCCGGAATGGCACCATACGTGATAAGCCAATCCATTCCTAGAATCAACCCATAGACCATAAACCTGAGCACATACGTGTCACATTCAAACTTGACGCCTAACACAGATATTTTCAAACCCCGACAAATCATAGACAAATTAGTCGAACCACCAATGGGGTTTGAAACAACTACGAGATCCACTTCCATACTAGTAATTAAGTGCAGAGATTCAACTACAGAACTTGATATAAATGAATGTGGGGCACCAAAATCAAAAAATGTTCTAATAGGATGGTTTGAAAGAGAAATTAAACATTCCACAGAAAATTTTCTACCTCTATCTGGAGCACTGGTCGCGAGAGCATGCATCTGCCCTCCAGAATTTCCTGCCCTTTGACCTTGTACCTATGATCCCCGTTCCTTCGGGCACTCTTTAGCAAAGTGTCCGGCCTCTCCACAGTGGTTGAAAGAATTCTTCCTTCGCTTACAGTCTTTAATCAAATGACTTTCCTTTCCACAATGGTGACATTTTCTCTTATCCTTGCCTTTATCGTTTTCCCTCCTTTCTTTTGCTATTGCTGCTACTGCTGCTGCCCTTCTTGGGCCACACCTTCCTATTTTGCGATGTTCCCTTAGCCTTTATCTCCTTCTTCTCTCCCTTGTCCTCGTCATGCATCAGGGCCATATCGACAAGCTTTTCAAAAGTGGCCCCCATTGGAATATGGGACATGGCTAACCCATTAAGGGGTTAATTCAGCCCTTTAGCAAACCGCAAAGCCTTTTTGTGCAGCGTATCCACCAACTCAAATCGAACCTTGCTAGATGGTTGAATTTGTTCACATATTCTTTCACTATTAAGTTTCCTTATTTGAGTGCTAAGAATCTCTCCATCTGCATGCTGCTTTCAACTTGGGAAAGAAATTTCATTTCGAACCTCTGTTTAAAATCTTCCTAAGCTTCCACCGAACATCCAGCTTGGGTTACTTCCCACCAAAATGAGGCTTCGTCCTTCAATAGCCAAGCAACTAACTGAATCTTTCTTCGGTCCTCCACTACAAAGATTACAAATAAGTCCTCAGTCTCCTTAAGCCAATTCCTAGCTTCCACGAATGTCTCGTTCCCATGGAATGGCTTCCCCCCATAACACGGAAGTCCTTGCAGATCTTGGCGAAGTTATCTGCTCTTGGAGGGGGAGGAGGAGGAATGACTGGTGTAGCTGGGGGAGGAATGTCTCTTTGCCCTTCGGCCGGCGCCATGGCCTCCAAATACCTACGGAACCACTGGTTATAGTGACGCCCTCTGGGATATTAAGGATGTTTTGTTCCCTAGACATGCTGAAAAGGGGAAAAGGAAGAAATTTAGATAAAGTACTGAAGGATATTACATATGGATTTTTGGGGAATGTTTTCCAAAATAGACCTTTCTTTTTAAAAATGCTTTCCTTTAAAACCTTTTTGAAAATAATTTTCAAAATCTTTTATCTAATCTGGTAACCTTCAGCTCTCATACCAAGTGTGACACCCCACGTCCGTTAATGTCACTCACTAAGGGAATGCTTTAAGTTCCGTGAAGCATTATAGGTAATCAGACAAAGAATAATTATAAGAAAAATATAAATAAGATAGCAGCGGAAATTTAAATTTTTATTTCATCATAAATTGAAATACCGTGGCCCATAATATCTTAAGTCACAAAAACCATTACAATAAAATAACTTCTGTCTTGCACCATCAGAGTACATAAGTAAAAATAAAAAGCATAATTCCCTAATTAAAAGTGTTAAGCCATAGTAGAAACTCTATATGGATGACTTTGCCAATCACCAACTTGTTGGTGGGAACATACGGATAAGATTTTGCTTTGGCCCGAGATGATTAGAGAAACTTCGAAGAAGATAGACTTGATTCGAAGACGCATGAAGACGGCATAAGGATAGCAAAAGTCATACGCTGATAAGAGACTAACCGATCTTAAGTTCGATGTTGGAGACGCGGTTTTTATTAAAGTATCACCATTGAGGAACGTAGTTCACTTTGGATCTGTAGGGAAATTGACACCAAGGTTCGTAGGGTCATTCCCCATTACAGAAAGTATTGGACAGATGGCCTACAGAGTAAAGTTGCCTGAGAAGCTTAGAGGTGTTTATGACTTTTTCACGTATCGCATTTGAGGAAGTGTTTACATGATACCTCAGAAGTAGTAGAGCTGAGCATGCTTAGAGAAGTGGAAGTAGAGCTAGACGAGTTCCTACATGCATCCTTGGATTGGTGGTCAAGAAGTTACGCAACCGAGAGGTCAAGTTGGTTAAAGTCCAATGGGGAGATGATCAAGGAGACACGACTTGGGAGATGGAAGACAAGACACATGTGTCGTACCCTTTCCTTTTTTGAGGGTATGTTCTTAACTTCTCCTTTTTCTACCGCTTTGTTTATACTTGTTCTATCATTTAGTGTATCCTCTCGATTATATCTTCGACCTTTAGATAGAAAAACCTATGGTTGTAAACATGTGTTTGAAACATGTTATGTTTGGTGGATGCAAGTGTTTTCTAGTGATTGCTCGTGGATACATTTACACACACTTTAGGCAGTAAGATCACCTCAGTCACTTTCATATTGCATAAGAATACATATGTTTGTATATTGATTGAATTTTGATGTGTTATCATGTGGATGTTGCATTTGTGTGAATGATTGTGCACTCATATAGAAAGTATAATGTGCATTAGGAATGACTGCATACATGTTGGACTCATGGCACTAACATAATTCGCTTTAAGGAGGTCTACTGAATCAGTATACTGCCTGATCTTTGCATTAGATAAGGAACATATAAACACACTTTTGCATATGTTCATATAGCAATAGAAATCTTTTAAGGACAATGGATGCTTGTGGATGATGAATGAATAGATGGATGATTGGATGGTAGGATATACATTCTTCTTAACTTGGAGATTTCAGGGACGAAATCCTTTAAGGAAGGGAGAATGTAACACCCCGTAATTTTAAAATATTAAAATGAAAAATTAAAGAATACTTAATTTTTAGAAGAAGAATTAAGGGAAACGGGATACGCCATTGCGTTCATCTCAAAATTCAACTTGGGATAGAGTCCGAGTTTGCGTAAATCGGACATCATATAAAGAAGTTATGAATCTTAGAAGATTTCAGTTTAAAGCAGAATTTAATAAAAATTAAATAACAAGAGCAGTTCAGAAATCAAAATCTAACCGAAATTGGCTGAGCGGGAAATTTCGCGCTCAAGGGTGTCAACCCCCAACCCCAAGGGGGAGTCGACTGGGGAGTAGTAGGGGTGTCGACTGGGGAGTCGACCCCCCTATAAGGTGTCGACCCCTATCAGCCCAGATCAGGCCAATGACGTGTTTTGTGGTCTGGATCTGATGACGTGTTTTTCTGGAATTGGCTAATGACGTGTTTTTCTGGTCTGGATGGTTCGGATGTTTCCTGATCAGATCTAAAGGTCCTAACACACCTAAAACACCTATAAATAAGCACTAAACCTAACCCTAATCTCATTGTTTTCTTCAACCCTAGCCTCCATGCTGCTCTAATCTATACTAGCCTTTCTTCTCCACCAAAACAAATCAGAATAGGAGTATTTCAATGAGAAGATCAGATCAACAAATAATCTAAGTAGAGATTATTCAAGATTAGAATTGCTACAACAACACCTAATTCTCTTTTCCAAGAATCCTATCGCTGTGAGTTTATGTCACTTTCACATATAATTAAGTTAAAAAGTAATTGTGATAGGATTGTAAGTTGGATCTAATGTATATGCCTGTAAATAAGATGAATCATACCAAGTTTTGTAATTTGTTATCCTTCAGATTCATACCCAATTGCTATTATCATATGTCTATCTGATCTATTTTGTCGTTATTCATTTCACATGCCTGTTTATATGTTTATGCCAATTTTGATGTTTTGATTCTCTCCCATTCTTCTTTTTTTTCTTTTGACATTAGGCTAACTTCAAACCTAAGCATATTGCGTTGAGGTTTACAAACGATTAACGTTGGAATGATTGGGAAAAGTTGGGAAATATGTAATAAAATGAGATTATTGGCAAAAATTGTGGGTAGCCATGGAAATTGGTTTGGTCATAATTGAGTATAACTTGTATACATGAGATTTGGCATAGATTGTTAATAACTATGAAAATTGGTTTGGGCATAATTTGGCATAACGTGTACACATGAAATTATAAGCATAATTTGGATTTAAAATTATAAACATAATTTTGATTGGAAATTATGGGTAATTGGAATATATTATAATCCAATATTTGAAATTGGGTCTTGAATCAAGAAAGTGATAATGAACGCTTAAGACACAAGGTTAGATTCAGATTGCGGTGTAAGCCTACCCGGAACCGCCTAGCATATCCAGCAACCGCAATTTGGTAATCTAATGTGAGAGGTCAAAGGCAGAAACTAGATGCGTAATAATGCAAAAACACGAGTTTAGATTCAGATTACGATATAAGCCTACCCGGAACCACCCAGCATATCCAGCAACCGCAAACGATAATCTAATGTAGGAGGTCTTGCAAGATTACGGTTATAATGAATTAATGAAAACTTAACCAAGATAAGACATGTGGTAAGACATGGAAATAATAAAGGGTTAAGTGTGTAACATGGGTAACATTTGAAGCATAATTAAAGCACTTAACTAAGATGATACATGTGATTAGACATGGGGATAAAGAGGGGTTAAGTGGGAATTCCTAGTGGGGACCAAGCTTAGGAGGGAAGCTTGTGTCAAGTGTGTGGACCCTTTTCAACCAGTAACCCATTTTAGTATCTATATGAGCTCGAACTAGGTCGAGGACAGGGACACGCTTACTGGGGTTGATTGTGAGAGGTCAATAAAGAGTTAGTGATGGCAGTGCAAGTCCAACATAGTCATGTGCGTGCGTGGGTCCGGGATGGTAGGTAAGATGTTGTTGCATCATGTAGGTATAAGCTGTGCATTTCAGTAGTATCGGGGTTGCCACCTCAGGGAGTGATACACCCTATTGTGGGACCAGCACATGTATCTACGAGGTTAGGAAGGCGATCAAGTGGGAAGGGTAGCGGGTACAACTAATGGGGATAGGAGCAAGTTGGTACCTATGATAGTAACTAGAAGTATGAAACTACCATCATTACATTTGTTTAAGAGGGGTCATCTTTTAGTATGTAACTAGTATGTAGGTATGGTGCAGAGCATATCTTACAGTGGTTAGGAGCGCAGTCAATGTTCTATCTTGCTTACCTTGTTTAGCTTGTCATATCTGCTTAAGTTACAGTCATCTCTTATATCCGGTTTATGTTCTTATCCTGTTACTTTACTAATTATATTGTTAAAGTCACCGGATTTGCCAGACTTTAAGTCTGACCCTTTTTGTTTCGCCTCTTTTCTTTCTTTTCCACCCCAAGTCCTCAGGGTAGGATTAGTGAAGCTTGACTCAGATTTTCTTTCTTCGTGAAGTGCTTGGAAGTGTTGAAACTAATGCCCAGCTTTATCTCTTTTCCATTATGGCTATTTGGAGTGGGATTATGGTTTTACTTTTACGTACTCTGATAATAATTTTGTTCAAGATGGATATTTGTGTACTTGGATTTAGTATATGGTTTTGATGATGTAACCAGACATGTTTTGCTTTTCCGCTGCAACGAATAAATTTTGAATTTTCTTAAGTACCATTTTATATATCTGTCTTGTGATATTCTGTACTTATACTCTTATAACGCTCCATGAAAGTTAATGCATTCCCTTAGTGAGTGACATTAATGGACGTGGGGTGTTACAGATATTTTTATTAAGTGAAAGTAAATGTATTCCCGATTTTGGACAGGGAATGTTTTTATAAAAATGATTTATAAAATAGAAAGGATTTCGAGGCCTTGACCCGATGATTTCTAAAATGATTTGGAAATGTATTATGTGTTACATTGTAGTTCAACACATAACTAATTAGTTGTTATTGATGATATATTTGTTTGGTGGCGGAGAATTTATTCTCTTTCTTAACACCCTTCTTTGAGATGTACGAGCTCAAAGGTTATATGATTAATAGTGACTAATCATATGTATGAGTTGCTGATGTGAAGTACTATAGTTTGAAAGTACTTGTGATTATTATGTTTTGAAATGATTTTTCCCTACTTCGAGATATAAAATGATTTAGCAAGTATGTGGCTAAAGATTCGGGTAACCCGAGAGTGACTAAAAGTATAAGGGCTGTGTAGTTCCCCATAGTGTGGAATGGAGCATCGTTAGTGTAGTCTGATCCATAGTGGGAGGTGCATATATATATATATATATATATATATATATATATATATATATATATATATCGAGTTGTAGGGGCGCGTATAGCTTGGTCTAAGGGCCGTGCACGATATTTGGTTGCATACTTGTTTGTATGCATTGTTATGTTTTGGAATTCATATTTCCAAAGATTTTGGTTTGAGATCCCGAAGTGAAATCTACTTTGATATAAATAAGAAATCGCGAAATAAATTCCAAAGAAATAATTTATGTAAGGTGAAAATCTAAGTGTGGGGATTAATCTAAATGGGTAGATAGGAAAATTGCATGTTGATTGATGCATAGTGGATCCATATGTCTATTACTGATTGTTGTTGGTGCACTGGCGTTCAGGGGCGTAAACCCGTTTTGCGTTAGCGGCGTAGTCCTGTGATTTGTCTTATTATTAAATGAGTAAATTTGAACTATAGAGTTTCTCACACCAGTCCTTATCGCTGGCTCTAGGTGAGCTAGGTACGCATGATAGGGGATTATCTCCATATGGTTTGGTGGTGAACAGTGGGCTCTTACCCCTACATGTTCCTTTTATGGGTTGGTTGAGCAGTCGAGAGGCTGGCCATAAAACAAGGTGTCTGGGGGATCATCTGCAATCCACGGTGGGTACTACCTGCTGTATTGGGGAATGAAGGGATGGTTGCAAAGCCTATTGTATCGTTATAGCTGGTATCAGAGCATTGGTTAACTCAAATCTTTGGGGTACAACTCGTTAGAACATAATAAAAGACTCATCAGAGATAGGATTAGAAACATCCTATAAGAATACTCATTAGAGATAGGATCAGTAATATCCCAAAATGAGAAAAACTCGTTAGAGATGGGGCTAGTAATGCCCTAGAATGAATTGAGAGTTATATGTTTATAATTAACGTATTTGTGATTATATATATAATCCAGTCTTAAAAAATATGATTTTTGAGTATATTGAAGTTATATATTTGAAAAACTAATCAACTAATTGGTTTTTGGTTGTGATGTGTGTTTATTAGTTCAAAAAATTAAAATATAGGAATGATGAAACCAATAAGAAAACAAAAAGGTTATTTAAGCCAAATCGAATCAAAATCGAACTGAATTGAAAATTAATTAAAATGGATTGCATATATGTACATGTGTATATAATGAACAGGTCATAACACGGAAGCTAAGAAGAGGAATAAAATTGTGTGCCCGACCATAGGTACATATTTACTGTATTTCTTAGGGTTTTGATGATTTTATGAGCTGCTTGGTTTTTCCTTTTTCTTCTGGATTGGTGAGGGTCCTGTGAGGCAAGTTGTGGTTTTACAGATAGGTCTGCACAAAGGAGGTTATGGCGATTTTTTTCGAAAATTAAGGGTGTTAGCCAAATTGTTGAGAAATTAGAAAATTTTTAGGAACTGAAAAGTTGAAAAATGAAAGCCAGAATGAAAGTTGAGTTGGTTAGTTTAACAACTTTCAACTCTGTTTCTTTTCAAGGACGAAAAGATTTTAAGTGGGGGAAATTGTAATAACCCAAAATTCTAGAACCAATTTAATTTTTTTATTTTTGCTATTTTAAAGGATTTTGGATATTTAAAATTATTTATTTTAAATAATAATGAATAAAAATTTACTTTAATCGAAGTTAGAACGAATAAATTTATTCTAATTAAAAAACGAGCCTGAAATGGCGCGGTAGTTTGAAAATTCTATTTTAAATTTCAGTCGGATGTACAGGATTCAAAATTATTTGGGTTTCAGTAAAACCAGAAATATTTGTAAGCTAACATCCTGTGAAACACTTCATGATTTGACTATGAGATGTTTAGCGATGTTGTTGAGTTAATTTCAAATTTAATGAATAATTTTGAAATGATATTTTTCTTAAGTGAAAGGAAATGTATTCCCGATTTTGGACAGGGAATGTTTTTATAAAAATGTTTTATAAAACAAAAAGGATTTCGAGGCTTAGACCCGATGATTTCGAAAATGATATAGAAATGTATTATGTGTTACATTGTAGTTCAACACATAACTGGTTAGTTTCTATTGATGATGGTGGCGGAGAATTTATTCTCTTGCTTAACACCCTTCTTTGAGATGTATGAGCTAAAAGGTTATGTGATTAATAATGACTAATAATATGTGTGAATTGCTGATGTGAAGTACTATAGTCTGAAAGTACTTGTGATTATTATGTTGTGAAATGATTTTCCCACTTTGGGATATAAATGATTTAGCAAGTATGTGGCTAAAGATTCGGGTAACCCAAGAGTGACTAAAAGGATGAGTGCGGTGTAATTCCCCAGATTGTGAAATGGAGCATCGTCAGTGTAGCCTGCTCCATAATGGGAGGTGCAGATATATTTCGAGTTGGAGGGACGCGTACAGCCTGGTCTGAGGGACGTGCACGATATTTGGTTGCATACTTGTTTGTATGCATTGTTATGTTTTGGAAATCATATTTCCAAATATTTCGGTTTGAGATCCCGAAGTGAAATATACTTTGATTTAAAAACTAGATATGTACTTCAAATGATTTGAAATAAGAAATTGGGAAATAAAGTACAAAGAAATAATTTCTATAATGTAAATTGGATTTGGATAATCTAAGTGTGGAGATTAATCTTAATGGGTAGATTGGAAAATTGCATGTTTATTGATGCATAGTATATCTATATCTCTATTACTGATTGTTGTTGGTGCACTGGCATCCATGGGGGTAAACCCGTTCCGCGTTAGCAGCGTGGTCCTGTGATTTGTCTTTTGTAATAACCCGAAAAATACGAGCCAATTTAAAAATTTTAAATTGATTATTTCAAAGCAATTTGAACCATTGAAATAGAATATTTCAATAAAATAGTGAGTTAAGAATAGTGAGTCAGTTTGAAATTTTGAATCCAAACTTTGACTGACTGTGCAGGGTGGAAAATATAACGGATTTTAGCGAAACCAAAAATATTTAAATCTGTTAGTCAATACCTTTCTAACGAATCTGGAAAATCGAAGTTTCATAACGGGAATCAAAAGTTATGGCCGAATGAATTTTCAGAAGAGTCGGTATATAGAATATATAGGCCTGGAAAATTGATATTTTGCATACGACCTCGGAATTCGACGAAACCACTTTTGTTGGGTCCGGGATGTCAAACTATTGCTAGGTTTCAAATTTCATAATTTTTGAAGCTAGTATGTGAACGTGGCAAAAGAAAATGTGTTTGGTCGATTTCTGTTAAATTGGATTGACCAGAAAATAGCCATTTTTCAAATGACCTCAGAATTCGACGAAACTAGTTTTGTTGGGACCGTAGCGTCAAAACATAGCTAGATTTATTTTTCTAGAATTTTTCGAATCAGTTTGTGGCCCTGGCAAATTGAAATGTGCGTTCAGAGTTAAAAATTACATGTTTTATACTTTAATTTGAAAAATAACTGACTGTAACAGTCGAATTGGCCTGCGAAACATATCCCATTGTGTCCGGAATGGGGGTATTTAGCTAGGGGCGACAGTCGTTGGGTTTAAAAAGGAGTTCGTTTAAGAAAACACTATTTAAAAATTTTAATATAGTCTCGGCCAATCATATTTTTCCATTCATAAAAAAAAAATAACAGAACCCCCCCCCCCCCCGACCCCGACATCGACGGCAGAAGCCCTCTTTCACCTTCCCAGGCGATTTCCGATCGCCACGGCCAGAATTAGCCCCTCCTCCAGTTCAACTTTTTGTAGTTCTCCCTCCCCTCTTCAAATCCATATAAGGGGCTCCCCCTATCGTCGCCTCTACGCCGAGATATCCACCTCAAAACTTCCGACCTTCAAGCCGCCGCCATCGCCGTTCTGCGCCACCGAGTCCCACCAAACCACCGCGCGCCTGTAGCTCTCTCGAAGCTCTTCCACCTCCAACTTCCTGATCGTCCCCTCGTGTCCCGGTTCTCGCGAAAACCACAAACCTAGTTTTGAAGCTTTCTGAAAGTGCATTTTTCTTTGATCTTTACACTTTGAAAAATCATATCTTTTTGGTGTGTTGACGAAATTCGATGAAACAGGAAACATCGAGACCGCAAGGAAGCTCTCTACCCAATAGAAGAAGCTGCGGATTTTTCTGACATCGTATCGATTTTTAGCGCTCAGAAAACCAAGGTGAGAAATCTAAATTAACGTGAAATTGAATGGAAAATGTCGTGTATAATTTATATAAGCGAAATATAAATTACATACGTGTTGTATACCTCATGTACATGCATAGTGTAAGCTATATGAGCGAAGTATGAATTTTTACATGCATAGAATAATTGATATATGTGTTGAAATGCAAGTGAAATATAGCAAATATAGATTATATATATATACTCCCCTCGTCCACAAACCATGGACGATATTTATTGTGGTGAATTGGTGTGAAATATTGGGTGAAAAATACGAATGGTTGAATAATTGTTTGTGGTTGATATTGTTTGGTTGTGGTTGAAAAATACCCATTGGTGATTGAAATGAATTGGAAATATTTGTGGAAATAAAAATAAACATGCCGCCTGCGTGCGAATTAGATGCATGAATACCCATTGTCAAAAACCGCGAGGTTTTAAGGTAGAGCGAGGAGCCGTACTAGGGACGGTGCCGGTTTTAACTACCCTGCCGTTATGCTGCCGAAATTTTGAATAATCTTTGTGTGTTAGAATTATTTTCATATGTTGAAATTATTTTCATGCATAGAAATTAAAGTCATATATGAAACTATGTCCATGTGTGGAAATATTCATGTGTTGAAAAGTGTTGTATGAAAATTAAATTCATTTGTGAATGAATGGAGTGCTTAAACAATAAAAATCACATTTATATATATATATGAAGTATGAAAAATATTCGCCTTATATAAATAATTTCAACAATCAAATTTTCATCTTTCTAATAAGAACAACATAAATAAAATGTCCATGTGTGGAAATGCTCATTTGTTGAGAAGTGTGTGTAGTGGAAAAGTTCATGTGTTGAATAAAAGTTCACGTGTTGAATAAAAAGATTGAACGATAAAAATTACATTTTTATTGAAACTATGAAGTGTTGAAACCATACATTGGTTGAATAAATATTTTAAATGATAAAAATATCATTTTTATCATATGTGTGACATGCTAAAGAGATGCGGACGTTGAAATAAATATTTGTGATAGAAGTATTATTTTTAACATGCATGGGAACTAAATAAAATAGTCATGTGTTGAAATCTATTTTAGTTCGCCAAAATTATCATCTTTTGAAATATGAAGTGTTAAAAATATCCACTTTTTCAAATAAACGTGCATGAGTTGAAATATACATTAACTAGCCAATGATACGATTTTAGCCTATGCATGCGATATTAGAATGAATGGTGTTTTTAGACCAAAGCAAGTCAAATATGAAATTGAATGGAAAATGATAAATGTTAGAAATTATATATATGTACATGCATATCTATTGAACAGGTTAAAGCAAAAAGGGGCTAGAGAAGAGAAATAGAATTTTGTGCCCGACAAATAGGTACACATTTACCGCTTTGTTTGGGTGATGATTTTATGAGCCTGTTGGCTAGCCGCTTGGCTTTTTCTTTTTCTTTTTGATATGAGACGCCCGTGTAGCTATTTGGGAATTTTCCCAGACCCTCCCGTACAAAGGAGGTTATGGCGAAATTTTCCAAAAATTTAAGGCGTTAGTGAAATAATTGAAGTGGAAACGATATAGGAAATTTTGAATGAGCTATATTTATATAAATATATAAATATAAATAGAATTAAAACGAAACGTGGCCGTGCAGTTCGTGTTTTGAAACCGTGATTTCAAATGACTAGTGCGGAAGATCCGACCATTGGATTTACTCGAAACCTCAACCGTTGGGTTCGCCTTGGAAATATCTTTCCAACGGCACTAACTTTGTGAAGATCCGACGGTTGGATTGTCTTGAATGTTTAATTCAAAACTGAAGAAAAACAGCGCCAGAAACGATTATATTTATATATATATATATAAATATAATTAAATTAAATCGAATAACGATGCTGCAGTTCGTAAATTGAAATCGTAACTTCAAATGGTTGGTGTGGAAGATCCGACCGTCGGATTTTCCCAAAACTGAAACCGTTGGATTCGTTTTGAAATGACCTTCCTAAAGATGTAAAATTTGTGAAGATCCAACGGTTAGATTTTCATATATGTGTAAAACAAAATTAGTGGAAAGCAGCGCCAGTGCATCGACATGACCTGAAACGTCGTTTAATTAAATATGGCCGTTTTAAATTAAATAAAATGGTGATATGCCGTTATAAAGTGCTATAGACGATATAGAGTGAAAATGAACCAATTTTGTTGTGTTTGCTTGAGATGTGATGGCTGAATGTATTTGACATGAAAATTTTAACTAAATAACTGAAATGTGAATGTTGAATAGTTCAACCATGTGATTAATTGGTTTGAAAATCTAAATATACGTGGATTATTTGAAAAGGCCGAGTTTATCTCATTTCAAATAATCGATCGACGTTGAGAAGTCGAAGAGGCAAAGATGGTTGAAGACCGACGATCTCCATATTGGATGGATGGGCGCTACTGATGCTCGTGATTGGAGTAGCTACCATGAAGGAATTGAAGTAGTAGCCGTCCAAACATATTGTTGATTGTACGGATATGCGAGGAATTGGTGCCTCCGGTTTCGTTCAGACCCAAAACGGACTTGTAAATGGACTGTGTGTCTGACATTGGATTTTGTTCTGTGTTGATTGATCTCTGTTAAATATATATATGTTTGGCGGCGGAGAATTTATTCTCTTGCTTAACGCCCTTCTCTGAGACGTACGAGCTCAGAGGTTATGTATTGACAGAAATCAGTCGCACGGAGTGGATTGCCTGTGTGGCACGCCTAAGTGGCATATGATCAAGGCTTCTGTTGCAAAGCAAAGTCTTGTGGTTGATGATCAAAGCATGGTCTGTGTGACGTAGCTTTGTGTATAACGTGAATTCGCGAGCCTCACACCTCGGTATGAGTCAAAAACGGGAGACGGACCGCTGGGAGTGCACGACGTTTCTTTCTAGCTATGGTGGTGTCAGTGACCTACCAGCCCTGACATTATATATACTTTTCACCTGTGTGGTTGTTGGAATGCGAGGCGCCTCGATTATAGGTCTGTAAGGACCGGGAAACGTGTGTTCAGGAATAACTAATCCTCAAAAGTAAGAGAGGACCGGCCCAGCCGATTCCAAGGATCATAGTGGGGTCCTGGGACATTTGCTAGAGTGTCTCGAATCGGAGAGGAGCTTGCCCCTTGCCTCGACTCATGAAGGAATCCGATTTCCAATACGAAATATGCGGACGTGATTGTATTACTAGTATGGCGACATAGTGGTATGGGTCATTTATGCCGCCTATGATTGATATTTCTGATTGAAATCGCTTTTGAAACATATATGCACTAGTAATAATACCAAACACCTTTGTTTTATTCGTATGAAACATCTTTGGACATTATAAGGTAAAAACTCTATCCTCCGGCTTGCGTTGCATTGTGTGATGGGACCTGAGTCTTATAATGGCTTCATTTTATAAAAAGCATTGCGTTGATTTAATAGTTATTTTATTTCATGCACTAGCACTCATTGGAGTAAACCCGTTCCGCGAAAGTGGCGTGGTCCTTTGATTTGCCTTATTATTGTTGTTAATAAGTTGAGTAGATTTCTCATACCAGTCCCATGACTGACTCGTAGTTTGTTTCACCTTGCAAACTCGGGTGCCCTCATTTTCACACGGGCAGCCTAGTTACAGGTTTCTGACGCACCTTTTGGCTCATGGCGAGGCTTGACTACACCGTGCTGACTTGGATTTTCTCCGCCATTATTGTATCTATATTATGATTCCGCCACTGGCGATGTAGACTGATATTCCTTTTGTGTACTCTTTATGTATGATTCCGCCTCAGGTGATGGTGACTGATTATGTATCATTATACACTAAGTTGTATCCTGTACTGTGCTCTCTGATGTGATGATATATATATGATTCCGCTGTCATATGTGTGTAAATTATTCTATTTTCTGTTTATGCTATCATCTGTGATCTGCTAATGATGATTGATGTGTTATATTCCAATGATTATCCTAAACACCGTGTCACGGGGTTTTGGGATCGTCACATCTTTTTATTAAATAAGTTAATTTGAAATGTAGAGTTTCTCACACCAGTCCTTGTCACTGGCTCTAGGTGAGCTGGGTGCGCATGATAGGGGGTTCTCGCCATGTGGTTTGGTGGTGAACAATGGGCTCTTACCCTTACATGTACCTTTTGAGGGCTGCTTGAGCAGTCGAGAGGTTGGCCGTAGAACAAGTGTTTGGGGGATCATCTGTAATCCATGGTGTATATTACCTACTGTATTAGGGGATAACTGGATGGTTGCAAAGCCTACCGGATTTCGTCGTATCATTACAGATGGTATAAGAGCTTTTGTTAACTCAAATCTTTGGGGTACAACTCGTTAGAGTAGAATAAAAGACTCATCAAAGATAGGATTAGAAACATCCTATAAGAATACTCATTAGAGAAAGGATCAGTAATATCCTAGAATGAGAAAAACTTATTAGAGATGGGGTTAGTAATGCCCTAGAATGAGATGAGAGTTATATGTTTATAATTAATGTATTTGTGATTATATATATAATCTGGTCTTAGAAAATATGATTTTTGAGTATATTAATATTATATATTTGAAAAACTAATCAACTAATTGATTGTTGGTTGTGGTGTGTGATTATTAGTTCAACTGATTAAAATATTGGAATGATCAAACCAATAAGAGAACAAAAAGGTAAATTAAGCCAAATCGAATCAAAATCGAACTGAATTGAAAATTAATTAAAATGGATTGCATATATGTACATGTGTATATAATGAACATGTCATAGCATGGAAGCTAAGAAGAGGAATAAAATTGTATGCCGGACAAATAGGTACATATTTACTGTATTTCTTAGGGTTTTGATGATTTTATGAGCGGCTTGGCTTTTCCTTTTTCTTTTGGATTGGTGAGGGCTCTGTGAGGCAAGTTGTGCTTTTACCGATAGGGCTATACAATGGTGGTTATGGTGAAATTTTTCAAAAATTTAGGGTATTAACCAAATTTTTAAGAAATTAGAAAATTCTTAGAAACTGAAAAGTTGAAGAATGAAAGCCAGAATGAAAGTTGAGTTGGTTATTTAAACAACTTTCAGTTCCGTTTCTTTTCAAGGATGAAAAGATTTTAAATGGGGGAGATTGTAACAACCCGGAGTTCTAGAACCAATTTAAAATTTTTATTTTACCTATTTTAATGGATTTTCAATATTTAAAATGATTTATTTTAGATAATAACGATTAAAAATTTATTTTAATCGAAGTTAGAACGAATAAATTTATTTTAATTATAAAACGATCCTGAAATAGCGCGACAGTTTTAAATTTCAATTGAATGCATAGGATTCAAAAAAAATTGGATTTCAGTAAAACTAGAAATATTTGTAAGCTAACATCTTCTGAAACACTTCACGATTTGACTATGAGATGCTTAGCGATGTTGTTGAGTTCATTTCAAATTTAATGAGTAATTTTGAAATGATATTTTTCTTAAGTGAAAGGAAATGTATTCCCGAATTTGGACAGGGAATGTTTTAATAAAAATGTTTTATAAAACAGAAAGGATTTCGAGGCCTAGACCTGATGATTTCTAAAATGATTTAGCAATGTATTATGTGTTACATTGTAGTTCAACACATAACCGATTAGTTTCTATTGATGATATATCAGTTTGGTGGTGGAGAATTTATTCTCTTGCTTAACACCCTTCTTTCAGGCTTACGAGCTCAAAGGTTATGTGATTAATAGTGATTGATCATATGTGTGAATTGCTGATGTGAAGTATTATAGTTTGAAAGTACTTGTGATTATTATGTTGTGAAAGGATTTTTTCCACACTTCGGGATATAAAATGATTTAGCAAGTATGTGGCTAAAGGTTCGGGTAACCTGAGAGTGACTAAAGTATGAGGGCAGTGTAGTTCCCCAGAGTGTGGAATGGAGCATCGTCGGTGTAGCCTGCTCCATAGTGGGAGGTGCACATACATATTTCGAGTTTGAGGGGCGCATACAGCCTGGTCTGAGGGTCGTGCACGATAATTGGTTGCATACTTGTTTGTATTCATTGTTATGTTTTGGAATTCATATTTCCAAAGATTTTTGTTTGAGATCCTGAAGTGAAATCTACTTTGATATAAAAGCTAGATATGTATTTCAAATGATTTGAAATAAGAAATCGGGAAATAAAGTCCAAAGAAATAATTTCTGTAAGGTGAATTGGATTTGGAAAATTTAAGTGTGGGGATTAATCTAAATGGGTATATTGGAAAATTGCATGTTGATTGATGCATAGTAGATCCATATCTCTATTACTAATTGTTGTTGGTGCACTGATGTTCATGGAGGTAAGCCGATTCCGCGTTAGCGGCGTGGTCCTGTGATTTGTCTTATTATTAAATAAGTTAATTTGAACTGTAGAGTTTCTCACACCAGTCCCATGACTGGCTCGTAGTTTGCTTTTCCCTTGAAAACTCTGGTGCCCCTATTTTCCACACGGGCAACCGAGTGGTTTTTGTTGCGGATATTTATTTATTGAGCAGGATTCTGGATTGAAGCTTAAAGATGTGTCCAGAGCATTGATAGTCTTCCACTGTATTAGTTTATTTGTTTCCGCTGCATGGTATTACATTTATTGTAAATTAATCTTCCGCTGTATTATATTTTGATGTACTCTGATATATTCTGTACCCTGATGTAACATTATTGTGATGTTTATAAAATTCTTCTGTTATTTGTTCTGATTTGTTGTATGCCCAGAGTTAGCGTATCCGGGTTTTGAATGGTCTTGGTCGATTTAGCGATTAATTAGGTCCGAGCGAAATCCGTATCATTACATTACAAAATAGAATCTCACAGACGAATGGAAATCTATAATATAAAAATAATGTTTACACAAATCGAACTGTAAATTTAATATATACATCAGAGAATTAATCTATCAATCAATTTGGACAGTTATAACAACCTGTCCTGACAATGATGATGACTACAACAACAGAGACAACAGAAAATAAAAATATATATGATAATAAATCTTGGCCCTTCATCTCCCTACTAAAGCTTTAACCAAAATCGAATCTAATTTAACTTGAAGGTGTACTTGGTCTGACCCGGTTATTCTAATGAAATAACATCCAAGATCAGTCTGGTAAACCATCGTGAGAAAATCCAAATCATAGGTAATTTATTTCTTTAGCTTATAAACCTCTGAAATCAATGGTATCTTGAAGACCTCGCCGCACATAAGTACGAACGGATTTTTACCTTACGATAAGCGAAAAACTTTTATTTTAAATCCAAATGATATTACATAATGTGTGGAATCCACAAATAAATATATTAATTTAGCTAAAATGCTTGTATCTAATGTTCCAACATAATAGGTATATAGTCATGTCTGAAGGCTCGTATTAGAGAATGGTAACACCCTGTATTTTCTGTTAACAGTATAATAAAAAATTAAACAATACTTAATTTAAAATTTTAGAATTAAGGGAAACGGGTTACGCCATTGTATTCGTCTCGGAATTCTGGTTGAGATAGAGTCCGAGTTTGTGTGAATTGGACTTCGTATGAAGAAGATATGGCTGTCGGAAGTTTCCAGGAAATTCAAATAAATTCGAACAGCTTGAAAAAAGAAGTTCAAATTCAAATCAGAAGTCAATAGCGGGCTTGGTGGGAAAATTCCCGCCCAGGACCCAGGTCGACCAGGGGTTGACCCTAGTGTCGACCTCCCCCTTACAGGTCGACCTAGGGGTCGACCTGCCCCCCCTCCCCCCCCGGGCAGATCTGAGAGGTGACGATTTTGTGACTCAGTGCTGAGTCACTAGGGCTGAGGTGTCACCCTATCTTCACTGGATGGCTGTGGTTAACCCTAGGATCATTCGACGACTCAAATTGAATTGAAATTCTATATAAACAACCCAATGCTCAAACTTAAAAATGACTCAAAAATAATCCTAGAACTATCATGCTGCCAATGGAAAACTTGGAGTAGCCATGACCAATACAAAGACGAGATAAGAACCTAAATCAAATTAAAAGACTATGAAATTCAACGATCTACATCAAAGGCGAGCTTACCAATTTTAGAATTCATATTTCAGAACGCAAGAATTCCTTTTTAGTTTGTAAGTTGGTTATTACGCAGATTTAAACATTTCAAATGAATCATGACACGTTGTAATTGGAATATAGAGTGATGCTCATGTATAAAAATTGATTCTCGTTTATCTTAAGCATCGTCGAAATTAATCATGTCTACATGCTTGTGGTGATGAACGTGTTGTATATTAATCATATCTGTATGCTTGTGGTGATGAACATATTGTATGTTATTGGAATCTATTATGATTTTGGTTATGGATTTATTTTGCCAATTAAATGGTGAAACATGTCATGTTGGTGGTTATTTGAAAGTTTATGATCTAAAGCACATGCTTATATGTTAGATAACACTCATGTATATTAATGTTAGGTTGAATATATTTATGTTGAAAAATTTGGAATTGTAGTCCTCTTATGTTTTAACACATAAGCAATCATGTTAAGTTATGATTCAAATATGTTGATAATAGTTCTCTTATGTTTAACACATATAAGTTAATATGCTAAGTTGCAATTTAAAAATGGTTATCGTAGCTTTCTTATGTTTTGACATACATAATTTAATATGCTAAGTTGTGATTTAAAACTGTGATTATATGTTAAACCTCCATGCTAAACCTTTGTCAAGTTTACATGACAATTAGACCTAACTTAGTCACAAGTTCACCTTTGCCCATTTAGTTAAAGTTAAAATGATACCTCTATGCAAGTTACACATGATCATGTATATTCATGTTTGGTTAAATCTATTTATGTTGAAAAATTTGGAATTGTAGTCCTCTTATGTTTTAACACATAAGCAATCATGTTAAGTTATGATTCAAATATGTTGATAATAGTTCTCTTATGTTTAACACACATAAGTTAATATGCTAAGTTGCGATTTAAAAATGATTATGGTAGCTTTCTTATGTTTTGACATACATAAGTTAATATGATAAGTTGTGATTTAAAACTTTGATTATATGTTAAACCTCCATGCTAAACCTTTGTCAAGTTTACATGACAATTAGACATAACTTATTCACAAGTTCACCTTTGCCCATTTAGTTAAAGTTAAAATGATACCTCTATACAAGTTACACATGACAAGTTGAAATTATGCTATTTTATGTTTATTTCATGTCTCTTGTTTATTACTCCTTTTCTTGTTTATGAGTTGGGCTAATTTAGTAGCCCAACATTGTATGTGATTCATGCGTACGTTCCACGGGGGTAGCGATGGGAAAATATGAAAATTCATGGTATGGATTTGTTCGTAAAATATATATTTGATATACCATTTGTGGTGAGAATAATCAAAGGATAATTATGGCATGATTAAATTTAATTTAATTTACATAAAGAAATTAGACATGTATAGAAAATGTGAATTTAGAAAAAGATGAATTTGCCTAACCCGAGGTTAGACTGAGTTGTGGTGTAAATCTGCCCGGAACCGACCGGCATATCCAGTGACCACAACAAGACCTGTCTAATGTGGGTGGTTAGTGCATCAAGCCCAAAAAGAACCCGAGGTTAGACTGAGTTGTGGTGTAAATCAGCCCGGAACTGACCGGCACATCCAGTGACCACAACAATACCTGTCTAATGTGAGTGGTTGGTGCTTTAATAAATTAAAGCTAAGTCAGGATTGGTAGGGTTAAGTCAATTAGGGAAACACTTAACCGATTCAACATGCTAACTAAACGAAAGGGTGGGGTTAAGTAAACTTGGACACTTAGCCAAATAAACATGTTGATTAGAAAACCCTAGTAACGGGGACCTATTTCAGCAGTAACCCACATAGATGTATCATGGTACCCTGAAACCAGGCAGGGTGGGGCACGATTACTGGGCTGAGTATAAGCGGTCAAAACGTCGGCGGTTGGTGGGCCTGTGTAAGTTCCGATGGGGTATGGGCGTGCACGTACTCCGGAGGGGAAAAATCAGGCACTGGGCATCAGTAGTATACACTGTGCATCCTGAATCGTGTCGGGTTTCCACCATAGGGACTGATACACCCCAAGGTCGGACCAGCACAGGTATCTACAGTCAAGAGGGGCCGAATGACACAGGATATGAATGCATACGAGTAGGAGCCGATCATTAAGGGGATCGTTTTTAATGAACTTGTAGGGCTGGTTGAACCAATGGTTAAGTAGTGCAGAGACTATAGTAATGGGTGCGATCACATGTTCCGCTTATCTTATATTAGGGTATTGTCCTATGTTCGGTTATTATTGTCATGATCCCTTTCCTTGTTTAAATACTAGTAATCACCGAACTTACCAGGCTTATTGTCTGACCCGTTTTCTTTCGTCCTCTTTTCTTCCGTTTCCCCACTAAGTCCACAGGGAGGGAATACTGCAGCTTAGTCAGACTCTTTGCAAGCTTCAAGAAAGTAGATGTATGATTTGGACTCTCTCTCACTTTGGCTATGGATCTTGGACATTGTCCTTGGGGATTTATGCAGTTTTATTTATTGTTTATGCTTCATTAAAATAATCAAGACAAAAGTTATGTTGTAATGTTTTGGAAGTTATTTTAAGACAATTTGATGTAATGCTTTTGTATTGAACCACGTATAGAATAAACAATTGAATTTCGTTGCTTATATTTATCTGTCTTGTAAAGTTTTCTGTGTCTTGTACTTATAACCCTCCACCAAAGTTAAGGCATTCCCTTTGTGAGTGACCTTAACGGAGGTGGGGTGTTTCACTTGGTATCAGAGCGAAGGTTTACCAGATCAGATGAGAGTTTTTGAAAATTATTTTCAAAAACAAATATAAAGAAAAACTGACCTTGAGTTCGAAGTTGGAGAAAGGTGTTCCTTAAAGTATCTCCTTTGAGGAACGTCGTTCGCTTTGGATCCGCAGGAAAGTTTGCACCAAGATTTGTAGGGTCGTTCCCTATCATCGAGAAGATTGGGAAGATGGCTTATATGGTACAGCTCCCCGAAAGGTTGGCCGGGGTTCATAATGTCTTTCATGTCTCTCACCTGCGAAAATGCTTACACAAGTCTGTGGAAGTGGTAGAACCAAGTATGCTAGAGGAAGTTGAAGTTGAACGAGAAGCAACTGTGAGGAGAGTTCCCACCCGTATCTTGGGAACAGAAGTCAAAAAGCTACGCAACCGTGAAGTTAAGCTCATCAAAGTTCAATGGAGCGACACCAAGGAAGACGCAACTTGGGAAACTGAGGATAGAATACGCATAGCCTACCTTTTTCTTTTTGAGGGTACATCCTTAATCTCTATTTCCTTAAGTTTATGCTCGTATCTATCTTTTATCTCCTTGATCCTATCCTTTATCCTTAGGTAGGAACCCAATTGGATGTAAACATGTAATTGAAACATGTTATGCTTGATGGTTGCAAGTGGTTGCTAATGGTTGCTGGTGGATGCATATACACACACATTAGGTATTAGATCGGCTCAGTCACTTCCATATTGCATATGCATATATGTATTGGTATATGGATTGAAACTTGATGTGTTACCATATGGACGTTGCATTTGTATCAACGATTGTACACTCATGTAGGAAATTTTGAGTAAGAAAAATTGCATTCATAATGGACTCATGGCACTAACATAATTTGCATTAAGGAGGTCAACTGAATCAGTAGACCGCCTAATTTTGCATTAGATAAGGACACGTACACATACAATGAATATGATCATGAAGCATTAGAAATCTTTTAAGGACAATGGACGCCTGTGTTTGATGGTTGAGTAGATGGGTGATTGGATGGTAGGATATAAGTTCTTCTCGACTTGAAGATTTCGGGGACGAAATCCTAAAAGGAGGGGAGAATGTAACACCCCATATTTTCTGTTAACGGTATAGTAACGAATTAAACAATACTAAATTTAAAATGTGAGAATTAAGGGAAATGGGTTACGCCATTGTGTTCGTCTCAGAATTCTGGTTGAGATAGAGTCCGAGTTTGCATGAATTGGACTTTGTATGAAGAAGTTATGGCTGTTGGAAGTTTCCAGGAAAATCAAATAAATTCAAACAGCTCGATAAAACAAGTTCAAATTCAAATCAGAAGTCAGAAGCGGGATGGAGAGGAAAATTCCCACCCAGGACCCAGGTCGACCAGGGGGTCGACCCAAGTGTCGACCTCCCCCTCTACAGGTCGACCTGGGGGTCGACCTGCCCCCTCCCCCCCGGGCAGTTCTGAGAGGTAAACATTTTGTGACTCAGTGCTGAGTCACTAGGGCTGAGGTGTCACCCTATCTTCACTGGATGGTTGTGGTTAACCCTAGGATCATCTGATGACTCAAATTGAATTGAAATTCTATATAAAGAATCCAATTCTCAAACCTAAAAATCACTCAAAAATAATCCTAGAACTATCATGCTGTCAATGGAAAACTTGGAGTAGATGTCACTAATACAGAGACGAGATAAGAACCTAAATCAAATCAAAAGACTATCAAATTCAACGATCTACATCAAAGGCGAGCTTACCAATTTCAGAATTCAGATTTCAGGACGCAAAAATTCCTTTTTAGTTTGTAAGTTGGTTATTACGCAGATTTAAACGTTTCAAATGAATCATGACATGTTGTAATTGGAATATAGAGTGATGCTCATGTATAAGATTTGATTCTCATTTATCTTAACTATCGTTGAAATTAATCATGTCTACATGCTTGTGGTGATGAACGTGTTGTATATTAATCATGTCTATATGCTTGTGGTGACGAACATATTGAATGTTATTGGAATTTATTATGATTTTGATAATGGATTTATTTTGCCAATTAAATGGTGAAACATGTCATATTGGTGGTTATTTGCAAGTTTATGATCTAAAACACATGCTTATATGTTAGATCTACACTTATGTATATTCATGTTAGGTTGAATCTATTTATGTTGAAAAATTTGGAATTGTAGTCCTCTTATGTTTTAACACATAAGCAATCATGTTAAGTTATGATTCGAATATGTTGATAATTGTTCTCTTATGTTTAACAACATAAGTTAATATGCTAAGTTGCGATTTAAAAATGATTATAGTAGATTTATATGTTTTGACATACATAAGTTAATATGCTAAGTTGTGATTTAAAACTGTGATTATATGTTAAACCTCCATGCTAGACCTTTGTCAAGATTACATGACAATTAGACCTAACTTAGTCACAAGTTCACCTTTGCCCATTTAGTTAAAGTTAAAATGATACCTCTATGCCAAGTTACACATGACAAGTTGAAATTATGCTATTTTATGTTTATTTCATGTCTCTTGTTTATTACCCCTTTTCTTGTTTATGGGTTGGGATAATTTACTAGCCCAACATTATATGTGATTCATGTGTACGTTCCACGGGGGAAGCGATGGGAAAATATGAAAATTCATGGTATGGATTTGTTCATAAAATGGTGTATTTGATATACCATTTGTTGTGAGCATAATCAAAGGATAATTATGGCATGATTAAATTAAATTAAATTTACATAAAGAAATTAGACATGTATAGAAAAATGTGAATTTAGAAAAAGACGGATATGCCTAACCCGAGGTTAGACTGAGTTGTGGTGTAAATCTGCCCGGAACCGACCGGCATATCCCGTGACCACAACAAGACCTGTCTAATGTGGGTGGTTAGTGCATCAAGCCCAAAAAGAACCCGAGGTTAGATTGAGTTGTGGTGTAAATATGCCCGGAACCGACCAGCACATCCAGTGACCACAACAATACCTGTCTAATGTGGGTGGTTAGTGCATCAAGCCCAAAAAGAACCCGAGGTTAGACTGAGTTGTGGTGTAAATCTGCCCGGAACCGACCAGCACATCCAGTGACCACAACAATACCTGTCTAATGTGATTGGTTGGTGCTTTAATAAATTAAAGCTAAGTCAGGATTGGTAGGGTTAAGTCAATTAGGGAAACACTTAACCGATTCAACATGTTAACTAAACGAAGGTGTAGGGTTAAGTAAACTTGGACACTTAGCCAAATAAACATGTTGATTAGAAAACCTTAGTAACTGGGACCCATTTCAGCATTAACCCACATAGATGTATCATGGTACCCTGAAACTAGGCAGGGTGGGGCACAATTACTGGGCTGAGTATAAGCGGTCAAAACACCGGCGGTTGGTGGGCCAGTGTAGGTTCCGACGGAGTATGGGTGTGCACGTACTCCGGAGTGGAAAAATCAGGCACTGGGCATCAGTAGTATACATTGTGCATCCTGAATCGTGTCGAGTTGCCACCATAGGGACTGATACACCCCATGGTGGGACTAGCATAGGTATCTACAGTCAAGAGGGGCCGAATGACATAGGATATGAATGCATACGAGTAGGAGCCGATCATTAAGGGGATCGTTTGTAATGAACACCTAGGGATGGTTGAACCAATGGTTAAGTAGGTGAAGTGACTATAGTAATGGGTGCGATCACATGTTCCTCTTTTCTTATATTAGGGTATTGTCCTATGTTTGATTATTACTGTCATGATCCCTTTCCTTGTTTAAATACTAGTAATCACCGAACTTACCAGACTTATTGTCTGACCCGTTTTCTTTCGTCCTCTTTTCTTCCGTTTCCCCCCAGGTCCACAAGGAGGGAATACTGCAGCTTAGTCAGACTCTTTGCAAGCTTCAAGAAAGTAGATGTATGATTTGGACTCTCTCTCACCTTGGCTATGGCTCTTGGACATTATCCTTGGGGATTTATGCAGTTTTATTTATTGTTTATGCTTCTTTATTAAATAATCAAGACAGAAATTATGTTGTAATGTTTTGGAAGTTATTTTAAGACAATTTGATGTAATGCTTTTGTATTGAACCACGTATGGAATAAATAATTGAATTTCTCTGCTTATATTTATCTGTCTTGTAAAGTTTTCTATGTCTTATACCTATAACCCTCCACCAAAGTTAAGGCATTCCCTTTGTGAGTGATCTTGACGGAGGTGGGGTGTTTCAAGAATGGATTTCAAGTATGAAAGGGCAAGGCTCTACTCACTGAATCTGTACTCTACTAGGTCAAATGCATTAGAGGCTACAACATGTTGCACCTCAGCTACTCAGGACCGGCAACATCCCTTACTGGACCTCATCAAATATGATCACGTTGGTCAACCTATCAACTATAATCCAAATACTTGGGTTACTCATATAGCCCTGCGACTTTCCCCTACTTTATTCTTTTGTCAAGTGATGAGTCTAAATGTTGCGCTTACCTTATAAATAGTAGAATATCTTGGGATGCTAATATTGCCTTCTAGAGGGATATGTAATGCTAGCATTCATCCATACAAGTTTGTTCTAGGCCTGAACAAAACTTAAGAACTCCATCTTCAATCATCTTTAATATATTTCAAATTCCAAATGAATTAGCTGGATTGAAGTTGTGTTCTGGAAAGCAGGCTCAAGATATCTTCGAAACAACATTCGAATTTTGCACCCAAATTTGATAATCGGATATATAACTATTGTTAACACCAAAATTAATACTGGCAAAATACAAAGAAGCAGAAGCATCAATGCCGAAGGAACAGAGGGTTTCGAACAGTGAAACCCGGATCATCAAGAAAAGGGAAAATCTAAAGAGTTGTCGAAAGTAAAGTCCGAGAGCCGACAGTAAGCCGAAAGCAGATACCGGCAGCCAAAAATTTTCAGAGCACAACAATATCAGTGACACTACAACAAAATTCACTTTTAACCGCAATGAAGGACAACTTTTATTGGTAATTGTTGTTGAAAGTTGGTTTAAAACCTGAATTAATATAATTTATTACGCTGAGATTAGTAAATACGTGGCTAAGCGTCCCCAAAACACTTTCATTTCATTAGGGCGGTAAAAAATTTCACTTGTCGCTCACACACTATTCTGATTTCCCCAACTTTTTTCCCTTGATGCCTCACTCCATCAATTTCCCTAAATTATTCTGATTTCCCTAAATTCATTGAAAATTTTCTGCTTTCCAAATTTACGCGGAAGATTTTCTTGTTTTTAGTTTTTGATTTTCTTCTTTAAATGATTACTCCCTAATTGGTACTGCCCTAGTATTCTTCGTTGAAAAACATTTTTTCGCCTTTGTACTACCCTGATTCTTATGTCACTGCTATTGATTTCATTTTTGCTAATCGAATTGCTCATAATTTTTTTAGGTTTTATTCGGCTGGTTCAGATTCTGGTCTAGTAGAGTTGAGTGCTGGTTTGGGTTTTACTATCAAGCTAGGCAATTGTGCAGGTAACAGTTTTAGTGTCATTGATATTGAAACTTGGTATAGACTGTTAGGTCAGTTGTTTAATCATAAAACTATTTAAGTTGTTACCACAATTGTTAAGTTATATCCATAGAAACAACAATTACAACTGCTATTAACTACACTTGAGCTACAATCAAGAACCATTACGGTAAAATTTTAGGAGGACTTCAATGTAAATAACATGATAACTCTTTTGATTATGTGCACATACCAATCATGTGGAATGTAGATATGAAATTGATTTGAAATTTTATTTTTCTGTCACCCCCTCGTCTGATAATGTAAGAGAAAAAAGAAAGAAAAGAAAATCTAGGTGCATCTAATAAAGCTCTTGTTTAAGGTTGAGAAGAGTCATTCAAGCCAGCCAATTTTGTTGAACTTTTACTGCTAAGAACAATGCCAGAATTGATACATCTGGAAGTGTATTGCAGTTCCATATTTTTACTTAAATAAAACAGGTTTCTATGTTTTTTTTTTGAGGCCATGACTCAAAACTTTTTTATTTTTATCTTTTGTTCATGAGTAGATCACATTCGAAGTTATGTCATTTTATGCAATTTTGATGGCTTTTGATTGTCTTTTACGCTATTTATAAACTACTAGAAATTTTTTATTTTGTTTATTTTTTATAAAATATCTTGCGTCACCTAATTTAAGTGACATGCTACATGCACATAAATAGTATAAGTGATTGAACATTCATAGTCACATCTTTTGTGCAATTTTTGTTGCTTTTATTGAACCGTATAGTTCCACAATGCAAAATCTAAACGCTATACATAGACGAGTAAACGGCAAAAGATGAACGCTGTAGAATCTAACTTTTAACAGCGTTTATAATTTGTTGTTAGAGATTGTGCATCAACGACTGCATGTCGTTAAATAGCGTTTATACTAATGTTGCTATATCTTTTAACAGCGTTTTTGAAACACGGTTAAAAGCCTTTTTTGTTGTAGTAGGAAGCATTACACATGATACCGCAAGCTAACACTAAGGGGTTAATGGAGGCATATGTTCTGAAACCCAAATAGAAGGAAGTAAGAAGCTATTATAACCAACATTAAGAAACAACTTCAGCGTCACCGGAAGGCATTCTAGAAGCATACCTTTATAGATCGACACCTCTTACCGCTACCAAAGATCTGGTAATACATTACCTAAACCGAACGGTATAGAGATGGACCGAGACCTGTGGTCCAGAAACCAAGAAACATCAAAGTCAAACTCTTGGATCCCGAGACCAAGCTATTGAAAGGCAGGACAGCGGAACCACTCTAGAAAGCCCGAGTTTGATATCCCGAAGGCAAGAAAACATCAGTAAAGGAATTCAATAAGAAGCGAGGTGGCCGAAACCTTTCTGCAGGAACCGAAGTTCACAAGAGAGTCCGAAACGTTGTTTCTGCATCCAAAAAAAGCTTTTGCTGAGTCCTCAGCGGAAGGTGGCTCAATACGCCTATAAATAAGACCCCGAGGGTCTCATTTTGGGGAACGAATTCTCATTTCACAATATTACTTCCGTTTCTTAGAGAGCAAAGCCTCATTTGAAAATCAGTTTGGGGATTTCCTATGTAACCTCCTCTATAGATAAAATCATCAAAGCCCTTAAAGTGGACGTAGGTTCAATATAAACCAAACCACTATAAATTGTGTGTTCTTACTATTTCCGCATATTGTATTGTTCTTTACTATGCTTCTGTATGTATTCTGCTATGCTACCGAATTACCAAAATACCCATATACAAGTTGTTTAGCTTCTTAGCTACCATATGCTTTCCACACGACATAAGCCTTTCCACACTAACCTTTCCCTAAGCCTTAAGTCACTAAATATCCTTCTTCAAAATAATTAGCTTTCTACCTTATAACAAACCTATGTAACCCTTCCATTAGCTGTTTAGCTTCCTCATTTGTGTTGTGCTTAAAAAACCCTTATCCGAAGGTAACTGTTGTTTCTTGGGTCGCAGAAGCGTGATACTCACCCCTTGAGGGAAGAGTAACTAATCTTCGGGCTTAAGACCTTGATATCTAGGAAACGATGAACTAACTCAAGCTTGTGGGAAATGAATAATCCCATTTCCCCCTTAGGTCAATTTCCATAGACTTATTTCCATTGTTGACGAAAAATATCATTAACATTTTGGTGCTAGAAGGAGTGCCTAAACCTCCGACCCCTTTTCCTACCTTTATCCCTTTAGGTAACCTTACCACGCTTCTAATTGTATTGTTCCATCCCGGTTTGGACTAAAATCTGAAGAAGCAAATTTATAGAAAGATTATCTCAATTTTCATTGAAGATGGTTAGACCAAGAAAGAATCATGAACAAGATTTCAGTGCATCATCTGCTCTAGAAGAGGGTATACTTCAGGACTTCAACGTAGCAGATTTACAAATTGGGGAACCTTCAAGCTTAATGAAAGGAGTAAATAATGAGTTTGAGATATTACATTTAGCTTCACAAATCGATATTGCAAGAAAGCTTATTAAAGAAAACAAAGTCAAAAGGTCTTCCGAAGCAGAATCTTATGAAATGAAATCAAGAACGACAGAACTTCGATGGCTTAGTGCCCAGGTAATGACTACGCCAAGCTTACGGGATATTCCGATTAAGCAAGGGAGCAACCAACTTTTGAAGGAGGTGGACGGTATGAAAGAAAGTGAGAGCCCAATGTTTCCAGAAGATAAAAACCCACAAAGGATCACCTTCTCCAATGATATAAAAGAAGCTAAAGCTTCATTTGACATGAAAATGCCACAAATTCTATACGATGGAACTACAGACCCAAAAAACCACCTTGTGTCTTCGAGAACTACATCGATTTATATAACACACCCAAAACCCTCCGCAACAAAATCTTCCTAATTACGCTTCGTGGAGAAGCTGTCAAATGGTGCAAACATTACCATGGCCCAGTCATCACCACTTGGAAACAACTATCTACTTTGTTTAGTACAGAATTCCATATGAGGAAAGATCCAACTATCAATATTTACGATCTATCTACCATCGAACAAGGACTAGAAGAATCACTTGATAACTATCTAAAGCAATTCCATACCGAATCACTCAAAGTGGAAGGAGCAAAAGACAGAGAAATGCTGATGGTTGTGCATTCGGGGTTGCTTGCACCAACACCTTTCTGGAAGGTGCTTATCTTAAACGAGTGCGAAAGTTTGAATTATTTTTATGCTATAGTCGATAAATTCATCCGCATGGAAAAGGTTCTCGATGCAAAGAAAAGATTGGAGCAAAGTCCAGAAGCAGAAGTGGTTGGTTCCAACTCCCTTACAAGAAACTATCCAAAGACAAACATAGATAAAGGTTATTGTTCATATCACAAGGCAGAAGGACACAAAACTAGTCGGTGTCGTAATTTGATAAAGATACACCAAATCAAGAAGTAAAGAAATCTTATTCGAAAAAGTTGGAAGACCACCAGAGTAGAGGATGGGCAAAGTCATCCCAACATGGAATTAGAATCTAACTATAAGTTTTCTGTTTTCAAATACCTACTTTCGTTATATGTTTCTTTTTATGTCTTGCTTGTAGTCAAACAAATATTAATGCAAGTTCGAGTGACTTTACAGGTAAAAACCAAAATCTGTTCAAGCTTATGCATACCTAAAGCGCGCCCAACCAATGCCTATGACTCGTCCCAGAGAAGAGAACGAAAGCACAAAAGGGAGCACTTAAGGAACAAAATGCATGAATAAATGCGCGGTAAAGTTACCAATCAATGGCAAGCTTTGGTGGAAGCTGTCTGGATAAATATGCAATAAAGGAATGATTAAGCACTCATCATAGCCCGACTTAGATAAGATTCTTCTAAAATCTTAACTCCACTATTTCAGAATTTCATGACTTTGTCAAACACGTTATATTGACACACTTAAATGCTTTCATGAAAGGATTGGAACGTACCCTTGATAAATGATATTAATAAAGCCTTCAAAAGAGAGGGCACAAAAAATAAAGGCTTAAGAAGAAAAGGTACATCGACAAAGCTTCTAGAGGGAGAAGCTACATCAACAAAGATTCCAGAGAGAGAAGCCACGACAAACAAAAAGCCTCAAAAGGAGAGCAACAAAATCTTCAACAGAGAGAAGCCCCAACAAACAAAAAGCCTTCAGAGGGGAGCGACAAAAGCTTCCAGAGAGAGAAGCCACAACAAGCAAAAAGCCTCTAGGGGGAGCAACAAAATCTTCTAGAGAGAGAAGCCACAACTCCTATGATGGAGTCGCCTTCAAGTAGGGCCACAATACTTCCACCTCCAGTAATGAAGTCGCCACCTAAGTAGGGATGAATACTTAAATCTCCAGCTAGTAGAGTCACCCCTTAAGTGGGGCTAGTTATGCATCTACCTATAAGGGGACCTGACTCGCTCTCTTAGAGAGCATTCATTCATTTGTATATCCTTGTGGTTAGGATTAAGGCTAGGCATTAGATACCCAATAGCCAAATAATCAAACGGAACTTCTCGCTGAACGGTTGATGAATGTATGATTTAACAGAACTTCTCACTGAACGATTGTGGATTCAGATAGCCAAACGGAACTACCTACTGAATGGTCTAACAATCGAAAGATTGGATGATTGAATGGAACTACCTGCTGAATGGCTAAATGATGAAACAATTGTACGGAACTACTACTGAAGGATTAAATGGTTTGAAACTGAATGGAACTACTGCTGAATGACTATTTGGTTCAGGATAGGATTAATTTATTTCGAAAGAAGTCCTCTACATATGCGTCCAAGAAGTTACCCCTCGGTATATTTATGACTCTTGCACTCGTGTGGTTCCTCTGGAAAAAAAAAACTTTCGAGGAACCCAAGATAGCTTATGGTTGCTTGATCACGTTCAATAATGTTTGGATAGGTTAACACTAATCACATATATGATCCTCGGATGATTGGTGATGTTTTTATTAGATGAACTTTAAACAAGCTTTTGATTTTTCTTTCATGCTCCTGTTAAGACATTCTTCTTATGATACTTTTCAATAAATTTCCAATTGTGACATGATGCAAATATGATTTCTGATTTTTTTTCTTTCCCAAGTGTGAGTCTTGGGGTTTTTATATGATTTATGATTTTTTTTCTTGCCCAAATGTGAGTCTTAGGGTTTCCATATATGTTTTCTGCTTTATGCTTTATCCAAGTATGAGTCTTGAGGTTTCAATATGATTTCTGATTTATGCTTACCCAAGTGTGAGTCTTGGGGTTTCCATATTAGTTTTCTGATTTATGCTTACCCAAAAGTGAGTCTTGGGGTTTCTCTATGATTTCTGATTTATTCTTACCCAAGTGTGAGTCTTGGGGTTTCCATATGAGTTTTCTGATTTATGCTCACCCAAGTGTGAGTCTTGGGGTTTCTCCATGATTTCTAATTTAGGCTTACCCAAGTGTGAGTCTTGGGGTTTCCATATGATTTTTCTGATTTATGCTTATCCAAGTGTGAGTCTTGGGGTTTCTCTATTATTTCTGATTTATGCTTACCCAAGTGTGAATCTTGGTGTTTCCATATGTTTTCTGAATTTTTGTTACCCTAGCGTGAGTCTTGAGGTTTCTATAAGATTTCTAATTTTGTTTACCCATGCGTGAGTCTTGGGGTCTCTATTTGATTTCTGATTACCCAAGTATGAGTATTGGGGTTTCTATATGATTTTTGATTTATGCTTACCCAAGTGTGAGTCTTGGGGTTTCTATATGATTTCTAATTTATGCTTACCCAAGTGCGAGTCTTGGAGTTTCCATATGAGTTTTCTAGTTTCTGCTTACCCAAGTGTGAATCTTGGGGTTTCCATATGTTTTTTGATTTTGCATTTAATCAAGTGTAAGTCTTTGGGTTTCCTTATGATTTATGATCTTAGGCTTATCCAAGTGTGAGCCTTGGGGTTTCTATTATTCTTTAGATATGATATTTGATGTGAATTTCTGATATCTGATTTCCTATTTATAAGTTTTCATTTTCCTATCACATTCAGGTTTTTGAATTCTTGTTTCATAAAGTCATGTTTGAGCCTTAAACTTTCATTCCTGGGTATTTCCCTATTCCATATAGAATGTTAATTTCTTTCTACCATGTTCACATATGGAGTTCGGAAATTTCGTTATTGTTCCAAGGTAAGGTTCCCAAGATAGAACACAAGCAGGTATCATGGGCTTCCCCCCCCGAAGCCTGCCATCAAGAATTGCGATCTCACGACTCTTCTTGCGGGAAGTTTTCTAAACTCGTGACATAATTACCCCTAAAATTTGCTACCATAAATTGTAGTCGAAATCATGCTTCACACATTATAAGCGAAATACCACACACTATTCAAGTCATATTACTTTTATTAGCACATTATGTTTATCAATAGGAAATTTCTGATTTTCTATCTAGACGTATCCAAATATAGGCTTTCGGTTTGTTACCTCACATTTCCTAGAATAAATCCTTGATGTCTAAATGCTTGAGTGAGATTATTGGGATTCCCATTTAATGCTGATGGAAGGGTGTTAAGCTATTGAACCATAAAATTCTGCATACAAACATGTTTAAGTCTGCACATTATTCATAGTTAGATTTACAAGGATACATAACTTGGAAGTTATATTCGAGTTCTATCCATTAATTAAGTTCATGTTTCCCCTCGTATTATTATTTTGGGTTATACGAAACTAATTCCAAAACCTTCCTAATGATTCTTGAGTCACAGGTAAGTTATGAAGGAACTCCAGGGTTTGTCCTAAAGAACAAAAGCTTCTTTATACTAAGGGGGATAACCCCAAAATTAACATTGGAAAAATATAAAGAAGAGGAAGAATTAGAGCCAAAGGAACAGAGGGTTCCGGACAGTGAAACCAGGATCATCAAGAAAAGGGAAAGTCTAAAGAGTTGTCGGAAGCAAAGTCCGAGAGCCGACAGTACGCCGAAAGCAGATACCGGCAGCCAAAAAGACTCAAAGTACAACAATACCAGCCCAATGCCAATAATAGAAGGTTGAAAGTAGTAATGAAGATTCCGAAAGGACATTGTGACACCCCACATCCGTTAATGTCACTCACTAAGTGAATGCATTAAGTTCCGTGAAGCGTTATAGGTAATCAGACACAGAATAATTACAAGACAGATATAAATAAGATAGCAGTGGAAATTTAAATTTTTATTTCATCATAAATTGAAATATCGTGGTCCACAATACAATAAGTCACAAAAACCATTACAATAAAATAATTTCTGTCTTGCACCATCAGAGTACATAAGTAAATAAAAAGCATAATTCCCCAATTAAAAGAGTTAAGCCTAGAAGAGACAAGAACTTGAGTCATACTTCAGATGTAGCTCCTAGCAAGATGATATCTGAGTCCTGACTAAGCCTGAGTGTTTCCTCCCTGAGAACCCGGGGGGGGGGGGGGGGGGGGAAACGGAAGAAAGAAGGAGAAACAAAAAGGGTCAAACATAAAGTCTGGCGAATCTAGTTACTTTTAGCCAGTAGATAAATAAAAGTAACATGATAGGCATATAAAGTGGATAAGAGAGAGATCACTACATAAATGGCAGGTGTGATAAGGTAAGTAAGATAAGATGTACATGCCTCACTAATGATTACTCTGCACCATCACTAGTATATATAGAAAGAGATGATCCCTTCAACTATAAGGTGGTAGACTTAGGTATATGTCCAAATGTATCCTAACTACTACCCTGATCGATCAACTCCCTAACCCTCGTGGATACCTTGTGTTGGCCCCACAATAGGAGGTATCACTTCCTAAAGTGACAAACCCTCGTCGTAATAATGTGCACAACCATATCTACAGGTGTCATGGTCGTCTTATCCCCTTCTGCCCGGCTCAAGCACGCACATGGCCCGGTCGGTTTGCACCACCCACACCGTCCTCCACGTTTGGATCTCTTACAATCAGTCGGTAAACGTGCCCCTTCGCCACATAGTACGAAGTACTTTGTTTGATACCTACTCCGGGTTACTGACTGAAATGGGTCCCACACAATATGATACAAGCTCTCCCCTTTGTCTTGTATCCCCCATTAGGTTTTCACTGACTATGTATACCACTATGTGTCTTTAATTACATAGCCTTATTTATTTCTACCGGTTATGCTTACCTACATGTGTCTTTAATACATAAACCCTAATCTTCCTACTGGTTATGCTTACCTATAGGTGTCTTTAATTACATAACCCTATCACTTCTACAAGCTATGTTTACCCTAAAAGGTGTCTTTAATTACATAACTATATTATATCCATTAATTACATATACCACTAGGTGTCTTTAATTACATAACCTTAACGGGTTAAGTTTATGGGCCTATAGGTGAATATTACCCATCCCCTCTTCAGACTTACGTAACCCATCCCTCAACCATGTTTACTTAACCCCCAACTTAAATTTAAGTTCACACGATCCCTATGGATTAACTTAGGTTAAGTAGTCTAATTCTTTACCATGTCCATTTATGGTTTGATAATAGGCCAAACCTCCCACATTAGGCCTATCACATGAGGATGCTGGATATGCCGGTCGGGTCCGGGCAGACTTATTCCACAGTTAGGCCTAACGTCGTGTGATAGTCCGATTCGTATTTACGTATTCAGACCTCCCACATCAGGTTCAACATTATTGGCTGCTGGATATGCCGGTCGGGTCTGGGCAGACTTCCACCACTAATGCAACCTAACCTCGTGTCATAAGTACAATTACAATTCCGATTTGTGATTACTAGAAATTCCATTTTTAAATAATTAATCAATTAATTAAACCTTTCCTTTTATAGGTGTCAAACCTATTTTACCCAATAATTTGAATTACATGTCCAAAAATGTTCATATTCAAATAATGCCATTTTTAACCCTTTTCCCCCGTTACTTAACTAGCGCCCTCACAAAATTAGCAATATGCCTAGGCTAGACAATAGTCTAGTCATAAACGATAATACATAAAATAATGGGAATATAAATAAAATGATCATCTTGGCATAAACATAAACAAGTATGACAATATGATGAAAATACATACTAGCATGGACATGAAATTGTCATCATAACAAGGTGGACATAAAACTGATGAACTATGTTATCACAATATCTAAATTAGAAATTTAGATGTCCAATCGGTTTAGATCTAACATGACAACATCAAGTGACAATTTAGATCACATAAAACAGATCTAACATGTTAACATAAGGTGATAATTTAGGTCTCATAAAATAGATCTAACATGAATCATAAGGTGACAATTTTAGATCACATAAAATAGATCTAACATAAATCATATGGTGACAATTTAGATCACATAGAGTAGATATAACATGAACCATAAGGTGACAATTTAGATCACATAGAATAGATATAACATGTTAACATAAGGTGACAATTTAGATTGCATAAAATTGATCTAACATGAATCATAAGGTGACAATTTAGATTACACAAAATAGATCTAACATGAATCATAATTTGACAATTTAGATCACATAAAATAGATCTAACATGTTAACATAAGGTAACAATTTAGATCACATAAAATAGATCTAACATGTTAACATAAGATGATAAATTAGATCACATAAAATAGATCTAACATGATATCATAAAAGTTACAAACCAAGATCCATAATAGTGTCACAATTGAATTGGATCTAGAGAAATAGATCTATCATGACATAGCATAAGATCTAACAATAACATAGATTCAAGGTTTACAACGTATCCGAGTCACAATCTTTCATAATTCACTATTATTTATCTAAACCAAAAAGCAACTAGAACTCACTGTGATTGGATGGCTAAGATGATAGAAAAGGTGCTGAGTCTATGCTTGAATCTCAGAATTTGATATGCTTTAGTTGCTAGAAGAAGATGAGAAACCCTAGTTCAATTCAGATTCCGCCATTGTTTGGCCACCATGACTTCTAATGAAGAAATATGTGAAATGGCCATATATTTATAGCTGTAGAACCATCTGGAACAGACTGCCACATAAGCCCTAGGGAAAATAAGGCCGTGGGTCGCCTCCCACTTGGGCAAAGGCCCGAATATCCAATATAACTATTCTTGGCGCACTTTACAGGTGCTCCAGTGTAAAAATACATGGGCGCACTTGTCAAGTGCGTCGGGAATTTCAGCTTTTTCTTCCAAATTTCTATCGTCCATAACTTCTTCATACGTTATCCGTTTTACGTAAATCAGGTGTCTATCTTGACCAGAATTTCAAGGCGAACGCAATGGCGTAGTCTGTTTCCCTTATTTCTTAATATTAAATTAATTATTATTTAATTTATCCACTTGAATGTTAACAAAATTTTGGGGTGTTACATTCCCCCCTACTTAAAGGATTTCGTCCCCGAAATCTCCAAGTTGAGAAGAATGCATATCCTACCATCCATCATCCATCGATCATTGGCATCCATTGTCCTTAAGGATTTCTAGTGCTTTCATGAATATATGCAAAGGTGTGTGTATATGTCCCAACACTAATGCGAAGATCAGGCGGTCTACTGATTCACCTCCTTAATAAAATGTATGTTAGTGCCATGAATCCAATATGTATGCAAATATGCCTATTATAACATATAAGCTCTACATGTGTGCACACTCATTTATGCAAATGCAACATCCATATGCTAGTTCATCCATTTCCATCCATAGAAGAAAAGAAAATGCACACACATCCATATGTAGTATGAGAGTGATTGAGCCGATCTTAGTGCCTAATGTGTGTGTGTATGTGTCCACAGTTAACCACTAGCAAACATTTGCATCCATCAATCATCATAACATGTCTCAAACACATGTTTACACCCATAGGATTCCTATCCAAAGGTCGAAAAATACTATGGATAAGATATATTCAAATGATAGAAACAAGTACTGATAAAGCTTTTGGAAAAAGGAGTTAAGAATATCCCCTCGAAGAGAAAAGGTACGAAGCACGAATCTTGTCTTTGGTCTCCCAAGTCGCATCATCTGGGTTATATCCCCATTGAATCTTTAGCAACTTGATCTCTTTATTGCGTAGCTTCTTAACTTCTGATCCAAGAATACGGGAATGAACTCGCTTGACAGTCGCCTCCCGTTCCACTTCTACTTCTTCTAATATACTCGGCTCAATAACTTCCGCGGTGTCATACAAGCACTTCCACAGATGAGAAACATGAAAAACATCATGAACACCGGATAGATTTCCAGTAAGCTTTAATCTATAGGCCATTTGGCCAATCCTCTCGGTTATGGGAAATGGTCCCACAAACCTAGGTGCCAACTTCCTTACTGATCTGAAGCGAACCACATTTCTCAGAGGTGACACTTTGATAAAAACCAAGTCTCCTACTTCGAATCGATGTCAGTCCTTCTCTTGTCTATATAGGATTTCTGCCTATCTTGAGCTGTCTTCATCCGTCATCAAATAAGGTCAATCTTTTTAGATGTTTCTCTAACCATATCTGGTCTAAGTAATAATCTTTCTGTAGATTCCCACCAACAATTTGGTGATCTACAAGGTCATCCATACAATGCTTTGAAGGTTGCCATGCCGATGCTGGCCTGATAGCTGTTGTTATAGGCAAATTCTACTAAAGGAAGACGCTCTTCCCAAGTCCATCAGAAGTCTAGGATACACAGCCTTAAAAGATCTTCTAGAATTCCGTTCACCCTCTTCGTTTGCCCATCGGTCTGAGGATGATAAGTTGTTCTCAAAAACAACTGTGTACTTAACGCTTCTTGCAAGCTCCTCCAAAATTCGCTGGTAAAGATGGGGTCACGATCGCTCATGATGCTGGAAGGAACTCCATGAAGACGAACTATCTCTCGGACATAAATTGCTGCTAACCATGATGTCGTCCTCTTACTCTTAACTGGAATAAAGTGAGCGCTCTTAGTGAGTTTATCTACCACAACCCAGATACTGGTGTTGCCTTTCTTCGATCTAGGCAAACCATCTATGAAATCCATAGAGACGCTCTCCCATTTCCACTGAGGAACCTCCAAAGGATGAAGTGAACCACCGGGCTTCTTTTGCTCAGCTTTGACTTGCTAGCAAACTAAACATTAGGAAACAAATTCGGCCACATCTTTATTCATCCCAGCCCAAAAGAAAACCCTCTTCATGTACCTGTACATCTTATCACCACTTGGATGAATGGTCATCTTAGAATGGTGGGCTTATTCTAGGACTGTCTTTATCAAGCTTCCAGTTTTAGGAACATAAAGCCTTCCATCTAATCACAACTACCCCTTGTCATCTATGGCATATACGCTGAGGTGACTAGAAGTCTCCCCTCTTCTGAGCCTTTCTATGATGTCTAGAATCTGTGGGTCACCTTGTTGCGAAGCTCCTATCTGGTCCATAAGAGTCGGTCGTATCTCCAAGGATGCAAACAAATCAGGCAAAATCTCGGTGGATGGTCTCAAATCAAAAGCTGATATGAACTTCAAATTCTTTCTTTCCACAAACAGAGGGCTCAGGGCCACCCTCTGCCTAATTAGTGCGTCTTCCACCACATTACCCTTGCCAGGTGTATAAAAAACCTCAAAATCATAAGAAGCTAGAAACTCCATCCACCGTTGTTGCCCTAAATTGAGATCCTTCTACGAGAACAGATACTTGAGAGATTTATGATTGGTGTATAACTCGAACTTCTCTCCAAGTAAATAATGATGCCACGTCTTTAATGCAAACACTATGGAAGCTAGCTCTAAATCATGGGTGGGGTAGTTCTTTTCATGAACTCTCAGCTGTCTACCCATATAACACACTACTTTCCCTTCTTGCATTAGAACCGCACCAAGCCCTGTACCGCATGCATCAGTGTAAACGGTAAACACTTTATTCCCATCAGGTAAAGTCAAGATAAGGGCTGTTGTCAGAGCCCTCTTCAGTCATTGGAAAGAAATGTCACTGTCTTTATCCCATGAGAATGCGAAGTTCTTCTTTGTCAGCCTGATGAGTGGGGCTAATATCTTTGCAAAGTCCTTAATGAACCTCCTATAGTAACCTACCAACCCAAGAAAGCTTCTTACCTCGGTTGCATTTTTAGGAACTTGCCAATCTTGCACTGCAACCACCTTCGCGGGATATACGGCTATCCCTTCTTTGGAGACCAGATACCCTAAGAATCTCACATCTTTTCTCCAAAAATGGCATTTAGAGAACTTTGCTTTAAGCTGATGGTCACGGAGAGTTTTCAAAACTTCTCTCAAATGTTGGGCATGCTCTTCTTTGCTTTTGGAGAAGATCAAAATATCATCGACAAAGACTACCACAAGCTTATTTAGGAACTCCCGAAGCACCATACTCATCAGATTGACAAAATAGGCGGGTGCATCCGTCAGCCCAAAAGGCATAACTAGCCATTCAAAGAAACCGTCCGGAGTCCTAAAGGCAGTCTTATCGATGCTATCCTTAGCCACCCTCAACCGATGGAACCCCGTGGTCAAGTCTAACCGAGAAAATACCGAGGCACCAATAGGCTGATCAAATAAATCATCAATCCCCGGAAACGGGTGCCTATTCTTCTTAGTGAGTTTATTCGGCTCTCTATCCATCTGCTTTAGTTGCGAATACTACTGGAGAACCCCATTCAGATATTCTTCGTCTGATAAACCCTTTCTCAAGTAGTTCCCCTACTTGCTTACTCAGCTCCCTCCTTAATCTTGGAGCCATGTGGCACACTAGTAATGCAACTGGCTTTGCATTGTCCACCAGATGTATGCGGAAGTCAATCTCGTGCCTTGGACGTAAACCCCGTACCTCATCAAAAACATGAAAAATCTCGGACTACTTGAACAGATTGCAGATCGTCGATAGATGCATCAAGAGACTCTAGAAAACTAAGCATAACCGACCCTTGTGGGCCACACGAAATCCCGAGGGTCTTCCAATGACAAGTCAGAAGCCTAACAACCCTCTTCTCACAATCCAGAATGGCACCATACGTGGTAAGCCAATCCATTCCTAGAATCAACCCATAGACCATAAACCCGAGCACATACATGTCACATTCAAACTCGATGCTTAACACAGATATTTTCAAACCCCTACAAATCATAGATAAATTAGCCGAACCACCAATGGGTTTTGAAACAACAATGGGATCCACTACCATACTAGTAACTAAGTGCGGAGATTCAACTACAGAACTTGATATAAATGAATGTGAGGCACCAAAATAAAAAAGTGTTCTAATAGGGTGGTTTGAAAGAGAAATTAAACCTTTCACAGAAATTTTTCTACCTCTATCAGGAGCACTGTTCACGAGAGCATGCACCTGCCCTCCAGAATTCCCTGCCCTTTGACCTTGTCCCTATGATCCCCGTTTCTTCGGGCACTCTTTAGCAAAGTGTCCAGCCTCTCCACAGTGGTAGCAAGAATTCTTCCTTCGCTTATAGTCTTTAATCAAATGACCTTCCTTTGCATAATGGTGACATTTTCTCTTATCCTTGCCTTTATTGTTTTTCCCTCCTTTCTTTTGCTATTGCTGCTACTGCTGCTGCCCCTTCTTGGGCCACACCTTCCTATTTTGCGATGTCCCCTCTGCCTTTATCTCCTTCTTCTCTCCCTTGTCCTCCTCATGCATCAGGACCATATCAACAAGCTTTTCAAAAGTGGCCCCCATATATGGGACATGGCCCACCCATGAAGGGGTTTATTCAGCCCTTTAGCAAACCGTAAAGCCTTTTTGTGCGGCGTATCCACCAACTCTAACCCGAACCTTGCTAGATGGTTGAATTTGTTCACATATTCTTTCACCGTTAAGTTTTCTTATTTGAGTGCTAAGAATCTCTCCGTCTGCATGCTGCTTTCAGCTTGGGAATGAAATTTCATTTCGAACCTCTGTCTAAAATCTTCCTAAGCTTCCACCGAACATCCAGCTTGGGTGTCTTCCCACCAAAATGAGGCTTCGTCCTTCAATAGCCAAGCAGCTAACTGAATCTTTCTTCAGTCCTCCACTACAAAGATTACGAATAAGTCCTCAGCCTCCTTAAGCCAATTTCGAGCTTCCATGAATGTCTCGTTCCCATGGAATGGCTTCCCTCCTATAGCACGGAAGTCCTTGCAGATCTTGGCAAAGTTATCTGCTCTTGGAGGGGGAGGAGGAGGAATGACGGGTGTAGCTAGGGGAGGAACGTCTCTTTGGCCTTCGGCCGGCGCCGTGGCCTCCAAATACCTACGGAACCATCCGGGTATAGTGATGCCCTCTGGGATATTATGGATGTTTTGTTCCCTAGACATGCTGAAAAAGGGAAAAGGAAGAAATTTAGATAAAGGACCGAAGGATATTACATATGGCTTTTGGGGAATGTTTTTCAAAACATACCTTTCTTTTTGAAAATGCTTTCTTTTAAAACCTTTTTGAAAATAATTTTCAAAAACTTTTATCTAATCTGGTAACCTTTAGGTCTCGTACCAAGTGTGACACCCCACGTCCGTTAATTTCACTCACTAAGGGAATGCTTTAAGTTCCGTGAAGCGTTATAGGTAATCAGACACAGAATAATTACAAGAAAAATATAAATAAGATAGCAGCGGAAATTTAAATTTTTATGTCATCATAAATTGAAATACCGTGGTCCATAATACCATAAGTCACAAAAACCATTACAATAAAATAACTTCTGTTTTGCACCTTCAGAGTATATAAGTAAATAAAAACACAATTCCCCAATTAAAAGAGTTAAGCCATAGTAGAAACAAGAACTTGAACCATACTTCAGAAGTAGCTCCCAGCAAGATGATATCTGAGTCTTGACTAAGCCTGAGTGTTTCCTCCCTGAGAACCGGGGGGAACAGAAGAAAGAAGGAGAAACAAAAAGGGTCAGACATAAAGTCTGGCGAGTCTTGTTACTTTTAGCTAGTAGATAAATAAAAGTAACATGATAGGCATATAAAGTGGATAAGAGAGAGATCACTACATAAATGGCAGGTGTGACAAGGCAAGCAAGATAAGGTGTACATGCCTCACTAATGATTACTTTGCACTATCACTAGTATATCTAGAAAGAGATGTCCCTTCAACCATAAGGTGGTAGACTTAGGTATATGTCCTAATGTATCTTAACTACTACCTTGATTTATCAGCTCCCTAACCATCGTAGATACCTTGTGTTGGCCCCACAGTAGGAGGTATCACTTCCTAAAGTGGCAACCCCTCATCATAATAATGTGCACAACCATATCTACAAGTGTCATAGTCATCTTATCCCATTCTACCCGGCTCATGCACGCACATGGCCCGGTCGGTTTGCGCCGCCCACACCGTCCTCCACGTTTGGATCTCTTACAATCAGTCATTAAGCGTGCCCTTTCTCCGCCTAGTACGAAGTACTTTGTTTGATACCTACTTCGGGTTACTGACTGAAATGGGTCCCACACAATATGATGCAATCTCCCCCCTTTTTCTTGTATTCCCCACTAGGTTTTCACTGACTATGTATACCACTAGGTGTCTTTAATTACATAGCCTTATTTATTTCTACTGGTTATGCTAACCTACATGTGTCTTTAATACATAACCCCTAATCTTCCAACCAGTTATGCTTACCTATAGGTGTCTTTAATTACATAACCCTATCACTTCTACAAGTTATGTTTACCCTAAAAGGTGTCTTTAATTATATAACTTTATTATTTCCACTGATTATGTATACCACTAGGTGTCTTTAATTACATAATCTTAATGGGTTAAGTTTGTGGGACTATAGGTGAATATTACCCTTCCTCTCTTCAGACTTACTTAACCCACCCCTCAACCATGTTCACTTAACCCCCAACTTAAATTTAAGTTCATACAATCCTCATGGATTAAATTAGGTTAAGTAGTCCAATTCTTTACCATGTCCATTTATGGTTTGATAATGGGCAAAACCTCCCACATTAGGCCGACAACATTTGGATGATGGAAATGCCGGTCGGTTCCGGGCAAACTTGTTCCACAGTTGGGCCTAACCTCGTTTCGTATTTACGTACTTAGACCTCCCACATTAGGTTCAACATTAGTGGCTACTTGATATGTCGGTCGGGTCAGGGCAGACTTCCACCACTAATGCAACCTAACCTCATGTCATAAGTACAATTACAATTCCTATTTGTAATTACTAGACGTTCCATTTTTAATTAATTAATCAATTAATTAAACCTTTCCTTTTATAGCTCTCAATACCTATTTTGCCCAATAATTGGAATTACATGTCCAAAAATGTTCATATTCAAATTATGCCATTTTAAACCCTTTTCCCCCGTTCCTTAACTAGCGTTCTCACAAAATTAGCAACATGCCTAGACTAGACAATAGCCTAGTCATAAACGATAATAAGGAAAATAATGGGAATATAACTAAAATGATCATCTTGGCATAAACATAAACAAGTATGATATTAAGATGAACATACATACTAGCATGGACATGAAATTGTCATCATAACAAGGTGGATATAAAACTGATGAACTATGATGTCACAATATCTAAATTAGTAATTTAGATGTCCAATCGGTTTAGATCTAACATGATAACATAAGGTGACAATTTAGATTACATAAAATAGATCTAACATGTTAACATAAGGTAATAATTATGATAACATAAAATAGATCTAACATGAATCATAAGGTGACGATTTTAGATCACATAAAATAGTTCTAATATGAATCATAAGGTGACAATTTAGATCACATAGAATAGATCTAAATGAACCATAAGGTGACAACTTAGATCACATAGAATATATGTAACATGTTAACATAAAGTGATAATTTAGATCACATAAAATAGATCTAACATGTTAACATAAGGTGACAATTTAGATCGCATAAAATAGATCTAACATGAATCATAAGGTGACAATTTAGATCACATAAAATAGATCTAACATGAATCGTAAGGTGACAATTTAGATCACACAGAATAGATCTAACATGTTAACATAAGGCGACAATTTAGATCACACAAAATAGATCTAACATGTTGACATAAGGTGACAATTTAGATCACATAAAATAGATCTAACATGTTAATATAAGATGATAATTTAGATCACATAAAATAGATCTAGCATGATATCATAAAAGTTACAAACCAAGAACCATAATAGTATCACAATTGAATTGGATCTAGAGAAATAAATCTATCATGACATAGCATAAGATCTAACAATAAAATAGATTCAAGGTTTACAACATATCCAAATCACAGTCTTTCATAATTCACTATTATTTATCTAAATCTAAAAGCAACTAGAAGTCACTGTGATTCGATTGCTAAGATGATAGAAAAGGTGCTGAGTCTATGCTTGAATCTCAGAATTTGATATACTTTAGTTGCTAGAAGAAGATGAGAAACCCTAGCTCAGTTCAGATTCCGGCATAGTTTGGCCGCCATGACTTTTAATGAAGTAACATGTAAAATGGCCATATATTTATAGCTGTAGAACAATCTGGAACCGACTGCCACATAAGCCCTAAGGTAAATTAGGTCGCGGGTCACCTTCCACTTGGGCAAAGGCCCGAATACCCAAAAAAACTATTCTGGGCGCACTTTACAAGTGGGCCAGTGTAAAAATACATGGGCGCACTTGTCAAGCTCCCCGGGAATTTCTGCTTTTTCTTCCAAACTTCTATCGTCCATAACTTCTTCATATGTTATCCGTTTTACGAAAACCAGGTGTCTATCTTGACCAGAATTTCGAGACGGACGCAATGGCGTAGTCCGTTTCCCTTAATTATTAATATTTAATTAATTATTATTTAATTTATCCTCTTTAATGTTAACAAAATTTCGGGGTGTTACAGACATGAAAGAAGAAAGCTTAGATTCGATACGGAAGAAGAAGTTATCGGTAAAGTAATGCCGACACTAAAAGGAACACAGAGTAGCAATTATGGAATCATTACACATGATACCAGAAGGTAACACTAAGGGGTTACCGGAGGCATATGTTCTGAAACCCAAATAGAAGGAAGTAAGAAGCTATCTTTACCAACATCAAGAAACAACTTCAGAGTCACCGGAAGGCATTCCGGAAGCATAACTTTATAGACCGACACCACTTACCGCTACCAAAGATCCTGTAATACATTGCCTAAACCGAAAGCTATAGAGATGGACTGAGACCAATGTTCCCGAAACCAAGAAACATCAAAGTCATGCTCTTGGATCTCGAGACCAAGCTATCGAATGGCTGGACAGCAGAACCACTCCCGAAATCCCGAGTTTGATATCCCGAAGGCAAGAAAACATCAGTAAAGGCATTCAATAAGAAGAGAGGTGACCGAAACCTTTCTTCCAGAACCGAAGTTCACAAGAGCATCCAAAACCTTGTTTCCACGTCCAAATAGGGTTCTGCTGAGTCCACAGCTGAAGGGGGTCCAATATGCCTAATTGTCTATAAATAAGACCTCAGGGGTCTCATTTTGGGGAACGAATTCTCATTCCACAATCTTACTCCCGTTTGTTAGAGAGCAAAGCCTAATTTGTAAATCAATTTGGGGATTTCTTTTTTAACCTCCTCTATGAATAAAATCATCAAAGCCCTTAAAGTGGACATAGGTTCAATCCGAATTGAACCACTATAAATTGTGTGTTCTTACTATTTCCGCATATCGCATTGTTCTTTACTATGCTTCTGTATGTATTCTGCTATGCTACCGAATTACAAAAATACCCATATACAAGCTGTTTAGCTTCTTAGCTACCTTACGCTTTCCATACGACATAAGTCTTTCCGCACCAACCTTTCCCTAAGCCTTAAGTCACTAAATATCCTTTCGAAAGATATTTAGCTTCCTACCTTATAACAAACCTAAGTAACCTTCCGCAACCTGTTTAGCTTCCTCATTTGTGTTGTGCTTAGGAAACCCGTATCCGATGGTAACTATTGGTTCTTGAGTCGCGGAAGCGTGATACTCACCCCTTGATGGAAGAGTAACTAATCTTGGGGCTTAAGACCTTGATATATAGGAAATGGTGAACTAACTCAAGCTTATGGAAACTGAATAATCCCATGTTTCCCTTAGGTACGTTTCCTTAGACCTATTTCCGATGTTGACGAAAAATATCATTAACAACTATCAAATATATAAACAATGATCATTCAAGGATTTTGTTTTCCATAATAATCAACAAGCCATTTAAAATGAATCTTTCATTTGTAAAATCTCATTTCAAAATACTTATTTGAAATATTCATATTCTTGTCTCCTGAACTAAGTATATTACGTAGATTTATGATATTATGGAGATTTTAGGTTTAGATGAAGAAAAGTTTGATGTAATGGAGGCGGAAGTTATGGGGAAGAAGGATAGGGAAATGAAATGATAAAAATGAGTTTACAGTAACTCGTTCCATTCCTTTATCCTCCTAATCTCGAAATCCACACTGGCTCTACCTGAAAATGGGCCCAGACGGTTGGAAATGGGTTGTTTATGTCCTAACATCCTTCGAATGGTCATATCTCCTAAACTATTTATCCATTTGCGACATATAGCCACATTATGAAAAGGGAAACTTATCGTTCCAATCCACTGGAAGTGGTTTTGAATCACCACTCCAGTCAAAATTTATGGGCGAAATAAGCTTTCATTAGGGGTGAAACAGTCATAGAAAAATCCAAGAAAAACTAAAAGTGAAAAATGACTCTAATAGTCATCTCTCAAAATTATCGTATGATAAGACCTAATATGAAAATAATATTTCATATTTATGCGTTAAAGCCGCACAAAACTGCGGGTTGTTACAACATTATAGGTATAAAGACATATATCACAGATACTAAGATTCACATAACATAAAATAATTATTGCAACAGAAACATGACATTTATTTAAAAACCACTTATTGCAGTTTAAAAACATAATTGTCACATGTCGTATGAAAATAATATTTCAGTCATAATTAGACCACAACAAAATGTATATTCCCCAAAGTAGCCAATAGTACGACCAACCCTGCGAAGCAAAATGCAAAAGAAATGAAAGATGGATACATTAGCAAGGATGAGTCTCTAAGAAAGATCTTCCGAGCAATCCACTCTAATCATTTCCACCCTGCGATATCACTTGATGAAAGAAAGAGGTGTGGGTCAAACATAAAGCCTAGTGAGTATTGTAATTTCTAGCAAGATTGAGTAATGAAGGAAAGATAGACTCTATAATAGTCTACTGTCAGATCGGGTAAGTGTCCATGCAAAACTATAAAGGTGGACGTACATGAATAGTGTATAAAGTAATCTACTTGAACTATACGAACAAATATTTGTTCAATTGTTTATCTAGTTCAATTGGTCGTGATTGTTTGCACTTTCTATATTACTGGATGCAATGCATGTGATTAGGATAATTTCATAATACTATCCATCAACTGGATATCTTGTTACCACCAAACTAATATGGTCGTCAATGTCCCTTACACTGAATCAACCATGCCCAAATGTGAATTGGATCCTATCCTTAACATCGCTCGTCCGCGGGTTCGCCCTTCAGATGGACATATATCTAGCGTAAAGACCCACAATGTCTTATTTACCGCAATCTGATGCAACCGCACGCTCTTCCATCGCTGGTATGCATTATTTTGAGACTTTCTTCTAATTAACCGTTTATCTACCATAATTCAGCAAGCATATCTCCTCCTAAGCGCCACTAGTACAAGCCTTGAATCGTTTGTCTACCACGATTCAGCATGCATGTCGGATTTAACACAAGTACAGTCTCCTTCAAACACTATTATAGTTGCACCCTCATCTTAGTCCTCATGATTAAGCTTTGTCTATAGGTCTGTTATCTACTAAAATTCAACACTTTTCATTCGTACTTACCTCTACTATTTATCTATTAGCCAGTTATTTACACAATTCATCATCTTCCGTTGGTACAAACTATCGCTACTTATTTATGAGTTGGTTAAATACCATAATTCGGCCTTTGCCGTAGGTATGGACTCCCGTTATCTATATATTAAAATTTATTGGTCACTTAGTTTCCCCAATCATCCCCCATGTTGCTGGAAAAGACCACTACTAGTATGTGCTTATGAACTTATGTTGCTTATTTCCCCAAATCAGCGCGTGTTACTGGAGCAGACCACTCCCAGTACATGTTTATTAAACTTAACTTCAGTTTTAAGTTTATGTAAATACGTATTTGGATCATTTCATTAAAATAGTACCTTCATGTTATAATTATATTTGCAAATAATCTCAAATAGTACATTATGATTTCTTTATGTGTCTATACATTTTGTCATAATATTACTCTTGCAAATATATCCAGTTTTTTCAATTGTAACCCATATCATAATTTAACTGCAAATTTACATTAATTTGCCTATTTCAGTCCAATCCCTTTTTATTTATATTTCTATATTTTATGCACATTATTCTGTAAATTTAGTCACATATGTTTAATCTGCATTTGCATAATTATTCTTTAATTCTATTTTACATGTGCGCAAAATAAAAGGGATTAAATCGTCGTCACTATACTAACATTTACAGAGTTAGACGTGTTTTAGGCATAGACCACAATTACGAATAGAAACTATAAAATTACTGAAAAACGCAAAAAGAGGGATTAAGATTGAAAGAATAGCTTATAGTACTTAAATAGAATAAGATTGTAAGAAAAACCTGAAAAACTGAGGGAAAATAATTCATAGAAATATACTTGTAAACAATACTAACTTATAAAAAACTAACAAAAAGTGTAAGAAAAAATTTAAAGCAAAATTACAGAAAACCCTATAACTAGTAGAAACGCTATTTTCGTATATTATCAAAAATATAAATAATTACAAAACTCACCATGGTCCAAATCGTTCCTCCGTGACCTCTGTAGGTCCAACCTCGAAAAGGATATAAATACATGTATATAAAAGTATTTTTTAAATAAATCCTTTCCCCTTAAACTTTTAGGTAAGGTCCATCTCAAAAAGAATGAACCTAATAGGGAGGAGATTGTACTGTGAAGAATTATCTAGATGTAGTGATCTATTTATAGGGAGATTGTATTGTGAAGAATTAGCTAAGTGTAGTGGTCTATTTATAGGTTAGGCTAAGGATCTTAAGCCATTGAACTCTTAGATTAAATCTAGGTCGGCTACGTCATGCGACCAATAGGAACTTGACATGTCAGCATGGATTTCAAAACCATCAAATGGAATTAAGCCATATCTTCTTTTAAATTAATTCTCTTGTCATATATTCGTCCCTAGGTGAAATTTCGCCCAGGTCTCGGTCGGGTCGACCCGCTCTTACATTTTTTTACTTATTTCTCTTAAAACTTTTTTCCATAACTTCTTTGTTTTGACTTCGTTTCTCGCAAATGAAATGCATAAATTGACCAGAAAATTGCCATGGATCCAGTAGTGCAAGTCTAGTGGCTAAATTTTTATTTTTTTACAACTTATTATTTTATTAGATAATTCATTAATTAATCACCGTATCTTAAAATTTTGGGTTGTTACATATGGATACTTGGGCATCCATCACTGTATGTACGTTGTACAACATTTGTACGATGTTGTAGAGTATCATATTATATTCATCATGGGCTAACTCTTTAATTGAATGGAAAAGTTAGGTATGGTTCATGTACCCTTATTTCTTAATATATCAACTTGTATAATATTTTAAGATTTGCTTATCGCTCGTACTAAACTATTATCTAACTCAAACCTTTATGCTTTGCTTCTTGTTATCTCAAATTCTCTTAAATGAGTAGACTAAATAGCTCATATAGGTGAAATGTTGGGGCCATAGATGAGCTAAATGGAACTTACTCATGTTATATACGAATATTCTATCTTACATTCGTGCAACACTTTGGATCCTATGTAGTATTGTTTTACTATCACGAGACAATTTATTTGAGTTTTTTCAGTTTATATGAACTTTGTTATAATATTGTATTACTCTGTGGACATATGACCTGATATTTGATTCATTTAGTTATTATTTTCCCTCGTGTTCTATAGCCCTAATGCATATAATATTATATTTTATGTATTGTGATATAATGTAAGTTTTGTGGGTATTTTTTTTTTACCTTGGACAATTATCTTACCTTATTCGGCTACGATAATAACACATTATTTAGTTATATTAAATGTCGACAATATAGGGCGGTCGTCACAAAAAGATGATTATCCAACTATTTACTAAATAAATGCCAAAAAAAATTGTATATTGCTTACATCATAAGTTATTAATTCATTAGTATAATCCAGAAAAAAATCATTGTTAACATCATCGTTACTAGAGTATTGTACAAGTTGTAACAATCAAAACAAATTTAAGATGAGTTGACATTGATAATGAAGAAAGAAGATACAATAATTTTCTACTGTACAACATGGAAGAACTTTGTGGTAAAGTAGGAAATCATGTAGAGGCCAAATGTGGTATATCAGGAAATCTCACACTACTTCTATGTGATCCAAAGTTGTATCATGGACGGCTTCTACGTGAACTGAATTATATTTAGGCATTGTGTCTATATGAGAATAGAAAGAAACACTACACCCATTATGCATGATTATGGAGCAAACCGCACAGTCCCATTTTGCGAACTGAGAAATTTAAAATAATTAATTTTAAAAACAAAACATAAAAGTTGCAAGGCATACCACTTCATGTTTCTAGAGATCTGTTGTATCATCATCAAGAACCATTCCTACAATTCAAATATCGCTGATTTATGTTGAATTATTGAATTAAGAATTTAATTATAGACAATCAAAAAAATGTCATTTCCATGGCTATTCATCATCGACAACCATCAACCGACGCTAAATTCGTCAAAGTGATGTATGCGTTCACTAAGATCTATCGATGGATCCGACATTTTTGGTAGTTCCCCAGGAATATTACTAATGGTTTCCAATGCTAATTCCGATGCCTAGATTTGTACACGTAGTAGATCTGGAGGCAAAATAGTCACTAGGAACAGTCAAAAACCACTGCAAATTTATGACCAAATAGCTGTCGGAAATTGACACAAATCGTCGGAAATTTATGATCAAACTTCCATCGGAAATCATCAGTTGCCATCGAAAAATTAAGTTTCTTTTTCTACTTGCAGCCTAGCGCTTCGAATCTAACACATATATATCTATCAATATCTCAACTTTATTTCAAGTAAGAGAGAGTGTGTGCGTATACATATACATATACATACATATATACATACAAACATATATTTATATATATAAACACACACACACACAAAACTTCAATTAAAAGATGTGTAATGTTTTAAAGTTAGTTTATTTTTTAGAATTAATTACTACTTGATTTCCAAATCCATGGGCATCTGTTTCGGGGTGATGAATACATAACGGACTCAAACATAGCATTCTCATCATCAATAGCACTACTACAAAAGTGGGCATATTCAACACTATTTTCCTGTGACCGTAGATCAAAAAAGCGTCGTCGTGGGCATTTTTTCAAATAGGCAACATCATGGGGTGTGGCACCCACGGTCGTTGCATTAGCCCTCTAAGGCAACGTTTTTGCCCATCTACTGCCATAGAAAGAAAGTGTTGCATTATAGCCGTAGTGCAACACTATTTACATGTAATGCAATACTATTCAGCATTGCCTTAAGCATTAGTTAGAGCCTGACTGCTAGGTCATTATAGTGGAGACACATCAGCTTTCCATGTAAGTTGCCACGTGTCACACACCACGTCATCTCTCCACATCAGCTGCTCACGTGTTACACGCCACGTCAGTTGTTCACGTGTCACGTGCCATGTGGAATTAATAATATTTTATGTAATGCAACACCACTATATTATGTAATGTAACACCATTATCTTGAAGTGCAACATCAGAAAAAGGAAAATGCAACAGCAGAAGAAGGCAAATGCCATACTAGAAGAAATCAAATGCAATGCTTTATTTAAAAAATTTCCAATACCAATTTTGTACATGGAAGAAACCCATCCAAAACATTCATCATCACATTCAAGCCTTAAAAAATATTCTACACACCACAAATACTAAGCATTAATTGGTAAAACATTTAAAACCTCAACTTTGTAAAAAACCACCTGTTCTTTCCAGTCTTGAACCTCGCCTCAAAGCACTTCTTCACCTCCTTGCAAGCTTCAACTTTCTTATCCTTCGTCAGAAGATTGGCAACATCCTTTAAATCTACATCAAGCATATACCTCGTCAGCATGAAGTGACTGTAATTCACAACCTTGATAAAAGCTTTCACTCTAGACTTTTTAGCTGCCTTTATGGATTGAAATGCAGTTGTCCATCCCAATTTTTGGCATTTCCTTCATTCATAGAGTATACTCTGCCTTTCTTGGGTACCTGCTTAGAGATTTACATAACATAGTTGGACTCATTTGAGCATCACAGTTGGTGTTGTGTCATTTAAAATTATAGCATAATGCAACAAGTTTTAGTTGCTTGTAAATACTAATATGGTACATGAACCTTTATATCTAGATGTGTCAAAATGAACTCCTCAAGAGATGGATCCAGCGCGAAATCATTTCAGACCAGGGAAATTCAATGTTACCGTGAAAAAAATATTATCATGTACCTAATTTTGTCTGTAGAAAAATACATATGCTTGAAAATCATTATAATACACATTAAGCTATATAACCTGTGTTGCTTGGTACCATCATCACAGCAATGATAATTAAAGACAAACATATAAATAACCTGAAGCCAACTGAATAAAAGCATGATTAACCTTACAATGAGTCACATGGATTCTTAGTGTTGTTTTTAGTGTTGAAATGAAACACTTTTATGATGTTTAAAGCCCTGTAGACCGTAGCACACAGGCTTATGTAAACACTAGCGACGATGTTGTTTACGGCAACGACTTACCATGTTCAATTGTTTGCAACAGAACTATATGACAATAGCAGAAGCTCTTCCAGCACCTGTTTTGTTGTAAACAGCAGCACAGGGTCTGATGCAAACGGCAGGCCATTTCCAAATATGGCAAGTCGGTTATCAACATCATATATATTAGTTCAATGTACGAGAAAAATACATGTATGCACATACTTGCATGTGTACACATATAAAAAATCAAATACACAAGTAAATGTATCACATTCATGACAGTAAATTGTGCACGACAGAGAATGTCAAAATGCAAGTGATGGGTGTAACGGTATTTCAAGTATTCTTCTCATATTTTCAAGAAGAAAATCAAACCCTTTGTTTCAACTACACGATAAGACTATGTGTTTAAGGGTACAAAACAGGACAAGCAAGGCAAATATATATGAATCATATATATGACATGGGGTGTACTTCGGGTTTACAAAATGGAGGCAGGGTGCAAATCAAGGTGCTGCCAGGATTTTAGCAACGTATTCATACATGCTAAAACCCAAAGTTGTCCTGATACCGTGGACGTTATTTTTTTCCCAATAGAGATAAATAGGAGTTGCTTTATTTAGCTATATGCAATATCAATACAAGTATTCATATTTTAAATGCACTAATACAATACATGTAAATACATATATGTATGTGTATATACACATATAATTAGGTGCATGGAAACAATTCAGATAGGTTGGACATTAGAAACTCGGTCAATGCAAGTTCAGATGGCTTGTATAAACAGAGCGACAAGTGTGCAAGTTTCAGGTGCTCAACAAGGCCGGTAAGATTGACATGATTCATGTGTATGGCACGAAGTCAAGGTAAGAAAACAAGTTGGCTTTGAATACACAGGGATAGCTCAGAATGGACATGGCCATCAACTCGAGAAATAAACTAGCATAGACAAGATAGAGTGGTCATGAGTGGTACATGACACATAAGACACATAAGTAATAACATCAACCACAAAAGCTTGGATAGGAAGGAGAAAGTGAAAAAGTTCTCAGTTATAGCAACAAGTCTAGCAAACAATTTTCCAAGTGCCCTGGCTAGTAATTTACAATGCAAATCAATAACTAGGCTTACACTATTATATGTAGTTTTATACTGATGTTAAGATACTTGAAACAAAGTAACCATAAGGAAAAAAATCACCTTTACTGATCAACCATTGACAAGAATACAAAATTGCATTGCAAGAAATGAACAAATCTAAATCTTACCAAAAATTAGTGCAGGTAAATATTATATTTGTATGGTATTGAAACTAAAAAACATGTAAAACTTACCAAGCAGTTCATAACCATGCCCTACAAAACAAGAATTCATATGTTTACCAGTTACCACAATAAGCACGAAATGTTTCTGCATCAAGGACCAAAACAGTAGGATGAAACATGTCGAAATATGATCTCACCATCGTAGTGTTTACTACCGAGGTCCGGAATAGCATCAGACTCACCGTCATAGAAGAATGTCCTCTAAGCTTGAACTAACAGCATTTACATCTTCCACTAACACGCGGTCTTCATCCGGATCAAAATTGGTATCTGTTTTAGCATCATCACATGTCCGTAAGCAGTCGAACTTATTGTGCATAGCAACATCAACTAGTTTGACTTGCTGTTCTTTCCTTGTACTCCTATTGATATGCCAATCTGTCTGAGATTGTTCCTTGTTAGCATCATATGTAGCTTTTCCAGTTGTTCGGGATGGACCAGGCTGTCCCGTTTCAGTTGTCATGCTATCCTTGTCTTTACCTTTTCCCATTTTTTTATGAGGCTCTCTACTTATACCATACGCTATGCTCACCTCTTCATGTTTCGGATTTAAAACATTTGCATGTACTTTATTTTGTTTGCAACGGAAAAGTACATGCAGCATGATTCTATTGCCAAACTTTCGAGAAAACAACGGTGTAGTCTCGAGTGTTGTGCCCGAAAACATTACAATTATCACAAGGTATTGGTTTAAACTCATATGACACATGAACTTTAAACTCTTCTCCACTTTAACAGATGCCCTGAAATGTGTGAGGGTATGTTAAACTGACATCAATTTCAAGCAAAATTCTTGCATAATTTAAAGGGGTCTCTTTCACTATATTCGGGTCCATTCGAATAGGCTTGCCAAGCGTGGATGCATCTTTATTCCACATGTAACATCCCACCTTTTAGACCACTTCAAATTGGTAATTAAACCAACTTAAAACGTTCAAATTGATGGATCGTTATTTAGCTTACAGAGTTTAAAAACCGAATCAACACAAAAATGCTGAATAAATAGATATCACAGTATTGAACAAAAGAACTAAACTTTCATTTATTGATAAGAATTTTAGAATACAAGATTTTTCTGACACAGCGGAATGTAAAAAATACATTTTGAAAACAGAAAATATTTACTGTAATATATCTTCAGAGTGCGCCGTCTTTGGAATCCCCGCTTCATCGATCTTCAAATCCTAAGCTCTGATCTTTAAAATCTGTAACGCTCAAGGTCTAACCCGATAATTTCATGCAAAACACAAAACACTCGAGTCAGGATTAAATCATAGTTCAAGTAAATTAACTTCGATACAAACTGAAAAATAATAGCTAACCCAACATCGATGTCATATGTAAAATAAACAGTGGTGGTATCTGTTTATGTCAGCGTATCTAGACCAAGTGTGGTATCTGTTCATATCAGTTCTATCTAGATCAAATGTGGTGTTTGTTCATATCAGTTCTACCTAGATCAAATATGGTGTTTGTTCATATCAGTTCTACTTAGATCCAGGGACGAACGATCTTGACAGCTTTGCTAACAAGTACCCATACATGCACTGTAAACAAAGGTGGTCAAATAATAACATATTGTAGTTTATGACATATAGCCAAATGACCAACATATACAAATTAGAACCTGTTGCCAAGTGACAGCCTATGCGGCACAAATCAGCTGTTACAATTAAAATTTCATATTTAGCTGAAGTGGAAGTTATATACATACCGAAAACAGTGGTGTTTAAGTTGATCATTTAGGGCAGGCGCACGGCATGGCATAATGCCTTATGTCAAGTCATATATGGTACAGAAAAAAGGGATCAAGCACCATGAACAAATGAGGGTAAGGCGGTTTTTCTTTGTACAGCAAAACTTAACTTGTGTGACCCTTAAGTTCAGACACAAACTGGAGTCAAGTGATGTTACTTAGCACACACTAAAAGCATGCATATTCAATAGTCAGGAGAAAAATATATATATTCGTTTGCACTGGCAAAATTTGAGCCATATACAAACGACAGTTTTTATGGATTGACATTGACTAATTACAACTAAATTACTCTACACTTTTTCCCCTCTACTAAATTTTCAAATGATGCTCATTTTTCTTTATAATTTCAGTTCGTATGGATATTGTAAGTTTAAACAGAAGAATACATCAGCCAATGGAAAGGATACAACAATCAACTCAAATGAGGGTTTCAGTCATATGTTCAAAGAAGTATACTGTCATACGTTTAAAGAAACATACTGTCATATGTTCAAAGAAGTATACTGTCGCATGTAGTACCAGATTCCAAAAGTAATCAAGGTAATAAAATGTAACCCTAGACCATGCGTGAGTGTAGACAAATACTATTAGATACTTAAGTTATTGCACTTTTCAGAAGAAAAATATTATATAGAATCTAGGATGTGCAAATACTTAGTTTTAAACTCATAAATTTACTCTGGATCACAGTAACCCACATGACCACTCAAGCTTCAACAATAACCATTATAATTGCAGCAATGATAGTATGGTTCAGCAATTTACATATGTAACCAAGTGGGTTCAGTGAAAAAACAGTGCCATTGAATGGTTTCATGGTGAAATGAAACCAAATGGTTTCATGGTGCAAAACTGAATGGTTTCAGAAAGTTTAATTTCACAAAGCAAATGTTTTATTCTCAGTTTCACCAGCATATGTTTATTCTCAGTTTTCAGTGACACAAACATAGTGACTCAGTTTTCAGTAACACAACATGGAGTATCCAAACTGTCAAGAAAATACAGTGGGTGTGAACAAGGTATATGCTGTGTTCAAATTATATAACTTAACAAGTAGGCCAATAATAGAAAATATAGTGGCAAAATAAATAAGCTACAGAACCCACTTTTTTTTTAAATAATTTTCCTATTGAAAATTTTGCATTCTGCCCTTCAAAATGTAAAAGATAAATTACATGATAATGCTGGAAATAACATGGACAATGAGATCTCTCTTATATGTTTTGTATTTCTGTTGGACCATATGTAAATCGGTGCCAAAATAACAAACAAATGAAACATCATATAATATCCCAAATATTATTTGATAAATAAATAAATCTCACTACATTAATGTTATAAAAGGTCCAAAGTACACATATCTGAAGATCAATAGTCATAGTTGGATAAATAATTACGGACATAGATTAGTGAAGGTCCCGTTACAAACAGCAGGTGTGTGTGAAGCAGTGCCCTAAATTATGATCAATATCAAGCAAGGCATCAAACCGTACAAAACAAGCCTGGTTTAAATTCGATATTAAATTACTTGAACTAAGGATTAATCATGAGTGTGAAATTCACATTGGATAGCCGAAGAAATGGAGCAGGTAGAGATGAAGCTCATGGCAAGGTTTTCGAGCTGCAGAGTTGAGCAGGCGCAATGGATTTGGAGTAGCCGGCGGCTTCTGAACTCGATTGAACTAAAGGAGAAGCAGCCGGTTTTGATTTCTGGAGGATAATTGATCGATTGGGGCCGTGAGGCGATGATGAAGTTGTCTGCGATGGCGTCAGTTTCAGCGATGGAGGAGGGAGCGATTATTGGTGATCAAGCGTGGACGTAGCAGTGAGATGAGGTCGATTTCTTGGTGGAGGCGGAAACTGATTTTGGGGAAAACTAAAATTTGGGGAGATAACAATTTGGCTTTAGCCTTTAAACATTTGGGAAACGCCATTTTTGATTTAGGGATTCACTGAAGAATTGAATAAGGGCTGGATTCTTTAATAAACGCAAATACCGTGGGTACACGTTTTCGTGGTGGCCAAGGCAGAAGAAGTGTGTGTAGGAAGGGACCAACATTCTATTTATTTATTTATTTATTTATTACGGTTCCTTAATTTTCCACCGTACATTATGTCAACGTTTTATTTTCGAACCGCCACCAACGAACTCCTATTATGATGAAATTTTACGTACTGTCACGCCTCGACATTCTGAATTTGATAAAATTATTCTAGTCGAAATCCGACTCCGGTTTTATACAACATTATTCATATATTTAAAGAAAATTCTCCAATTTGTTTAGTGTCAACCACGTTAATTTTTAACTTTAACTGTTTATATTTTTCAGTCAAGTTTCACATTCAACTCAAATATTCAATCAAATTCAATTCAAACAATAAATATTTGATTCTCAACTAACTACTGGATTTAATTTAAAACCATATATTTGATTTTTATTTTATTCTAACCCAGGTATCATTGTATAATTTGATTGCAAATAATTAAATCTTCAATTAATTTCACATTCCGGTTGTCGAAATCCCTGGGACGTTACAATCCTCCCCCCTTTAATACTTTTCGTCCTCGAAAAGGAGAGATCATTTGAGTATGCTTTAAATTTCCATGTTTGTGTGAAATCTTTCCGCGATATTTAAGTCATCGATCGTATTCAATTAATTCGGAAAATCAAATTTCCTTTTTCAAGCCAATCTCTTTTAGAATTTCAATTTCTTCATAAATCATATTACTGCATCTCAATTTATTCCAAATTTCAATATAAACTCATCTGTCGATGTTTACTTATTCATCGTTGTAACTGTAATGGGTCTAGGCTTTGCAACCATCAACCCAATCTCTTTGCATTCAATCCATTCATTTTTCCCAACGCTCATATAAGAGTCTAAGTAACATCTCTATTCAAGTTATAAATTGTCGACTCAAAAACTTCCAAAATTCGAAATTTTATAGCTTTTATATATAACACAAAATTCATGCAGAAAATATTTATATTATTACTCCAAAATTGTGAACTTGAAAACATTCTGAAATCCTTTAACTTATTAAATTAGGTATATTTTAATTTCAAAATTACCGATTTTTTTAAAATGCTTGATAACTCGAAGTTTGACAAGTCTATTGCCGTTCTCACAGATGTTAGGCATACGCTGACCAGGCGCACAACTAAAATCTCTAAGCACTAAATATCCTTTCTTCAACTCCTAGTGAAAGTATTTCAAAAAAAAATTCTTTCAAAAACAGACATGGAAAGTATCAATGTGATATTGATATGTTGATTGTTCATGAATCGCAGACGCACAATGGTTCCGTCTGGATCCCCCAGAAAACATTCGTATCCGTAGGAATTCATTTCCCTATGAATTTCGTCATGGAAAGATCAACGAAAGATATTTACGAATCAAAAGAAAAACTGAGTTTACTGAGCGTTGCCTGCTCTATCTCAGGGTCACAAACAATTCACGGAATTATGAAGATACTTCAAGTCACGAGGACAAACCAAGCCATAAAGACAAATCAGGTCACGAAGGCCGATCACATCACGAAGACAAATCCAGTCATGAAGACATAGTGTTGCATCAAACGGGTGGCTCTACATCACTAAGATATCTCAACATCGCATGGCTCCATTCTACCTTTAGTAACTCTAGTGGTTACATCTCTTTCACTTGTAGATATGTCATGTGGACCGCAGGTACACAATGGTTACGTCTGGTTCCCTCAGGAAACATCCATAACCGTAAGCTTAACAGCTCTGCGGATTACACCATTATCACGACTGTAGATCAAAGCAGACACAATGGTTACGCTTGGTTCCCTCAAGAAATATCCGCCAGCCGTAGGCCATCTATAGCCCTGCGAATTACGGTACACGGCCGTGTTCTTCAAGAAACAATGACAACTCGAGTTTTATGTCCAAACAACCTACTACCTATAGCGATGTGAAAATAATATATATATATATATATATAGTGATGTAAAAATAATATATATATATGAAGTGTGAATGAAATAAATATTGATTGGTTAAAGATATAATTTTTAACATATATATACACTGTATAAATTTTTCTTGTATATGGATTGACAAGTTATTATCGGAAGTTTGTTAAGAATTTCTCGAAGATATCCAGTCACTTAACGAAGCTTACTAAGAAACATTCGAGATTCAACTGGACTCCCGAATGTGAGGCAGCTTTCCAGGAGCTGAAGTTAAAATTGACGACAAATTGAAGACCTAATATCGAAGAATGGGTTGCGGGATTCGAACGGTCTTGGTCGGTTTAGCGATCGATTATGCCCGGGCGAAATCCGTGCCGTTACACTACCACTAGCAGCACATCTCAACTAAGCACGAAATTCAAAGAAGAAGGAAGGTACTTTCCTTATTTTACTTTGAAAACGTATAATACTATTTATATATAGTACTCCTGTTACCTTTCGCATATCTCGTACTTGAAAATTTTCTCAACACACTTTCCAAATCATATTTTTCAATCATTCATTCTTATATAAATTCTGTTATATAATATTCCATTTCAAATCGATTATCTTTCCATCCAATAGTTTACAAATTCACCATGTTCTTATATATTTCTCATATAGATTTCGAAAACTTCTATATTCAATACTCGAAATCGAATATCCTCAAATTCCTTTCTCATTCAAAATTTTAATTTTGATCACTTATCCAATTTAGATATCTAATATCTTTACAAGCTCGAATTTATGAATCCATTGCCACAAACCAATTTCTTTTCAATTTTCCAATTATTAAGTTCGTTGCTTAACTCAAACCTTTATGCTCTCAAAATTTCACGATTTTCATTTTTATAATAATTTTTTTTTATCCATGTACTATTACTCTTCCATATTCACATCCTTCGACCGTCAATTAGCAAGCGAACAGCTCCATAAGTATCAACCCCGAAGGCCAAAACCAACATTAGATCAACACTCAGGAAGTCATTCAGCTTGACTAATCTTCAGTTGGTTTTTAATTTCCTTAATTCCAATTCTTAATTTCTTATCAAATCATTGCTTACACCATTCTCGAATTCAATTTACAATTCCATTTCTCTTATGTTCTGTTGCCCTTCGTGTCCGACGTGCGGCTCTCTGTTTTCAGTTCTTGCCATTCTACTTTATGTTAGCCTCTCACTATCTTTTGAAAACATTTCCAATTATTACATTCATTCTCTTTATTTCTAGAAAATCGTTTATTACCATTGGAATATATTTTCATATATTCACAAATCTTTATTTTCTACAAAAAAATATATACTTTGTTCTCAAGGGAGACATTTCTAAATTCGTTATTTGAATTAAAACAGATATTAAATAAAACACTGCTATTTTCATTTAACTGCTAACACTCATTTACTTTATTTAACCATTCTTGCTATCAAACCTTAACCATTTCTTAGTCAACAATGAAGTCAATCAAGTTGGGGTATATTTACCTCTCAAACCTTAACTGAACAACATCATTAACTTTGAAATAGATAAAGTTCATACTTTGAATATCAACAAAACATTCATTCTTGCAATTTCTGAATTCAAAAATTTACTTCTTTTATGTAAATCGTTGATTATAACTGTAACACCCCGAAAATTCTATAACTGTGAAATTAACGAATTAAAGTATAATTAATTTGAAATCAAAGAACTAAGGGAAACGGGATACGCCATTGCGTTCGTCTCGGAAAAATACGCGAAATAGAGTCCGAGTTTTCGAAAAACGGAGTCCGTATGAAGAAGATATGGCCTTCGGAAGTTTGAGAATTAAGTTTAAAATTCAAACAGAATAAAATAAAGTTTAAATTCGAAAATGGGGCCCAATGGGCCAGGGCGGAAAAAGTCCCGCCTGACGCACCCAGGTCGACTGGGCTGTCGACCTGGTCTAACCAGGTCGACAGGCCTGTCGACAGGGCTGTCGACAGGGGTGTCGACCAGGTCCAGACCCAGGTCGAGCCCAGTCTAACCCGGCTGGCCTATTCTCTATGTGGTCGATTTTCTGTGGTTTGCTTTGTCATTAGGGCTAGGTGGCAGGCTCTAATTGGTCTCTCCTTAGAATGAATGGCTACGATCAATCCAAGCAACATCAATGGTCCTAATCAGTTCCTAACCTCTATATAAACAACCCTAGACTAAACCCTAATCTATTCATTCAAAAATAAGAACATAGCCGCCATGTTGCTGAGGAACGACTAGGAGTAGCCACCAAATTGGAGAGAGGATTAGGAGGAAGATTCTAAAGCTTAAAGCAACCTAAACAAATCAATTCAACAAAGGAATTTGCGTCTTCAATCCCTAAATTAGAGAATTCATCACACCATTGTAAGTAGAGTATTACTTTGGTATGAATAAACAATTGTGTTGGTTTGTATGCTTGAATTGTGGCAATAAAGTAATTCATATTTGTGCGTTCTTATCAATTTGAAATATTATATATGTTTGGATATTCTTGAATTATGTTATTCATGTTATAAAGAACTACATGCGGTAGTTCTATGCAAGTATACGTTTGGAATATTTCGCAAATTATGTAATCCATGTTGAAGCTACATGTATGTAGTTGATTTAAATTCATGCAAGTTTGGGGTTTTGCTACTATGCCATCATGATGTATATTTTTGTGCATAAATCAATTTGTAAGTAATTAAAACAAGTTTGGTTATTATAATCCATATGAAATTATGTTGAGAATTTGGCATCATGTATTAAGCCATGCTTTTGTACTAGAAAACCTATTTGAAAACTTATGAATATGGCTAGGCTATGAATGATATTTGGCATAATTGAAATCCATGATTAAGTCTATCTCGTTTACAAGAATTTTATGATGACATATGTGGTACATAGCTAGGTTAGGTTCAAAAATCCCTTTTTGCAAGTTTACATGACTAAAGTAAGAATCATGATTTCATGTTAGAGATATTTATGCCATGCTTATGTTTGACAATATGCATAAATAAAAGTATAGGTTCATGTTGTAGTTATGACTATGTGTCAATAATGATACCCAATTTAGACTCTTATCTCAACTACAAGTTCACATGCTTTGATTCATGTCACCTATGCTTTATGACCAAAGTATATGTTGTCACTATGCAAGTACACCAGTTTCTATGTTGTATTTCCAACGTCATATTGCAAGTTCATGCGCTCACCTTCCCCTTTTTGTGTATGTAATCACGCCATAAGCCTCCCCTTTTCGCATGGCTAAATTGGGCTTTAAAAGGCTAAGCCCAATATATATATAATAAACGGACGTGTAAAACGGGGGAAATAACGTTGGGTTAAAATTACTAATGAATGAAAATATGAAATAGAAGGGCCCAAGTCCAAGTATGGGTTGGGCCCATGATTGGTGTAACCTTTACACCATTAACTTAATAATGGGCCGCAAATATTTACATATAAGAAATAAATAAGAATGACAAAATATGTAAATGTAGAAAATACGATGTGTTTAACCCGAGGTTGGATTGAGTTGTGATGTAAACCTGCCCGGAACCGCCCGGCTGTCCAGTAGTCACAACAATACCTATCCAATGTGAGAGGTTAAACATGGAGCCCAACAAGGACCCGAGGTTAGAGTGAGTTGTGGCGTAAGACTGCCCGGAACCAACCGGCAACAGGCAGCCACAACAATACCTGTCTAATGTGAGAGGTCAGGGCCTTAATAAGACAATTAAGGCTGAGTCAGGATTGTTAGGATTAAGTGAACTAAAGACTTAATCAAAATGGAACATGCTAAACTAAACGGACTGGTGGGGGTTAGGTTAGAAAACACTTAACCAACTTAGCGTGTTGGCTAGAGATAGAAAACCTAGTAACGGGGGACCCTTTTCAGCAGTAACCCTAGAAGGTGTATCAGGATACCCTGAAACTAGGCAGGGTGGGGCACGATTACTGGGCTGATTGTAAGAGGTCAAAGCGACGGCGGTGGTGTAGCAGTGTAGGTTCTAACGGAGTGCGGGCGTGCACACACTCCGGCGCAGAAAAATAAGGCACTGGGCACCAGTAGCATACCTGTGCATTCTAAGGTTGTGTCGGGCCGCCACCACGGGACTTGATACACCCCATGGTGGGACCAGCATAGGTAACTACAACATCGGGGGCCGTAAGACACATGTAACTATGCGAGTAGGAGCCGATCATCGTAGAATGGATCACATCACCCTGATTATGGGGCGCCAGTTGGAAACTAGTTTATATGGGTTCAGAGATTAACATGGGGGTACGATAGTATATTCGACCCTAGACAACTTAACCAAGTTTATAGTGTTTTCCCACTTCCTGTTTATACTTATCATACCCAGTTCTTTATTCATAGACAAAATAGTACTAGACTTACTCAGGCTTTATGTCTGACTCTACTTTTCTTTCGTCTTCTTTCTTCCGTTTCCCCCCCCCCCAAGGTCCTCAGGGAGGGAACACAGCAGCTTGATCAGCCTTGACATCCAGCTTGAAGAAGAGAAATGTATTGCTTGGACTTTCCTGCTTTGAACTATGGCTTTGGACAATCCACTATGGGGCTTTTGCAGTTTATCTATGTTTTATTTATGCTTCTTTAAATAATGTACTCAAGACAGATTATGAAAATGTTATGTTATGTTTTTGGGAAGGATGTAAGACAATTATGGTGATGTTTTGTAACACGTATTTGACTTTATGAAATAAAGTTTGTTGTTCTTCCGCTGTTTACAAATATGTGTTCCTATATCTGTCTTGTATATCTGTGACTTATACTTATAAACCTCCACCAGAATTAGGGCATTCCCTTTGAGAGTGACCCTAACGGAGGTGGGGTGTTTCACTTGGTATCAGAGCATAGGTTTACTAGATAAGATAAAAAGTTTTGAAAATTTATTTTCAAAAAGGAAATTTAAAGAAGCATTTTTAAAAAGAAAAATATTATTTTATTCTAAAAAGCAAAGTCCACTCCCCAAAGCCATAGGTATTATCTCTTATCCTTCGTTTTGAATCTATCCTTTTTGTTTCAGCATGTCCCAAGAACTTAACTTGCTTGAAGGGGTGCCAATACCTGGTTGGTTTAGACGGTTCTTAGAAGCAAGGGCCACTCAGCCAGGTCCTACCGTTCCTCCTCCCCCAGCTGAAGGAAATCATCCAGCTGCAGCGGCACCTTTTCCTCCACCTCCTCCACGGGGAAACACTTTTGCTAAGATATGTAAAGATTTTAAAGCTATGGGAGGAAGGGATTTCCATGGAACTGAGTCGTTCGTGGCAGCTAGGAATTGGCTGAAAGAAACGGAGGACCTATTCATCATCTTTGAGGTAGAGGATAGACAAAAAGTACAATTGGCAGTGTGGCTATTGAAGGGCGAGGCTTCCTACTGGTGGGAAGTCACTAATGCTGAAAGACCAGTGGAGACATGGGAGGACTTTAGGGCAAGGTTTGAGACCAAATTTCTCTCAGATGCGGAAAGAAGTTTGCAGTTGGAAAAATTCTTATTTCTTAAGCAAGGGGACAAGACAGTCAGAGAGTATGTGAATCTGTTCGATGAGCTGGCTAGGTTTGGACTTGACCTAGTCAACACCCCGCACAAGAAGGCTCTCCGTTTCGTCAAAGGGTTGAATGAGCCATTACACAGTTTGGCCATGACCCATATACCCATGGGAGCCACGTATGAAAGATTGGTGCAAATGGCATTGCTGAATGAAGAGGATAAGGGCAAGAAGAAAGAGGGTTTGCAGCCTAAGAAGACAGACTTTAAGAAGGGCGGGAAAGGCAACAAAGAGAAGAGGAAGTGCAATTTCTGTGGCAAAGTGGGGCACTTAGTAAAGGACTGCCGGAAAAAGAAGGCCAAGGAGAATGGTGGGTGCTTTTCGTGCGGTGAGACAGGCCACAGGGCTAAGGACTGCCAAAAGAAACGAGGACAGGGGCAGAGGACTGGATCCACCCCAGGGGCACAGGTTCATGTGCTAGAAGCGCCACCTCTGCAATAGCGAGGTATAAATACTTCTGTAGAAAGTGTAGTTTATCTTTATGATCACCCCGTTCGCACTTTATTTGATTCTGGCGCATCACACTCCTTTATCTCGTCTGCTTTAGTAGAATCTCTGCACCTAAAAACTAGTATGGTAGAGGACCCCTTAATTGTTTCAAAGCCAATTGGGGGCCCAGCTCATTTGTCTATGATCTGTGTGGGATTGAAAATTTCTATTCTAAGTGTAGAATTTCAATGTAGTGCCTTTGTTTTGGGCTTTTCGGGTTATGGTTTGATCTTGGGTATGGATTGGCTATCCAGTAATGGGGCCATCCTTGATTGTGAGAAAAGGGTTGTTAGGCTCCTAACCCAGCTCGGTAATACTTTGGAAATTTCTTGTAATCCCTCGTATGCGGCTATGCTTAGTTATCTTGAATCGCTAGATGCCTCTGTTGAAAATTTGCATTCAGTTAGAGTGGTCCGGGAATATCCGGATGTCTTTGAAGAGGTGAAGGGCTTGCCTCCGAAGCGGGAAATAGACTTCCGCATATATCTTGTAGATAATGCAAAGCCCGTTGCGTTGCCCGTTAGACATATGGCTCCACGAGAAAGGAAAGAGCTCAGTAAACAGATTAAAGAGCTTCTAGAAAAGGGGTTCATTAGGAGGAGCATTTCAGAATGGAGCGCTCCAGTGGTGTTCGCTACAAAGGCGGATGGTTCACTCCGTCTATGTGTTGACTATAGGGAGCTCAACAAGCTAACGAAAAAGAATAGGCACCCTCTCCCTAGAATTGACGATTTATTTGACCAGCTTGTAGGAGCGTCTGTTTTCTCCCAACTCGATTTAGCAACCGGTTTTCATCAGCTAAGGGTGGCTGAAGATAGCATCGATAAAACGACTTTCAGAACCCCAGACGGCTTCTTTGAATGGCTTGTCATGCCTTTCGGCTTGACAAATGCACCTGTGTACTTCGTGGACCTGATGAGTAGGGTATTTAGAGATTTCCTCAACAAATTCGTAGTGGTCTTCGTAGATGATATCCTTATCTTCTCAAAAAGTGAAGAGGAACATGCTCAGCACTTAAGGGCAATCATGGAAACTTTGCGAGTCCATCAACTAAAAGCCAAATTCTCCAAATGCCACTTTTGGAGAGAAGAGGTGAGGTTCCTTGGGCACATAGTATCCAAACAAGGGTTAGCGGTGGACCCTGCTAAGGTAGTGGCGGTACAGGATTGGAAGACACCAAGGAATGCAACTGAGGTCCGAAGCTTCCTAGGACTAGCAGGTTTCTATCGGAAATTCATAAGGGATTTTGCGAAAATCTCAGCTCCGCTCACGAAATTGACTAAGAAGAATCTAGTGTTCAATTGGGATTTGGATTGCGAGTTTGCTTTCCAACGACTGAAAAGGGCTCTCACAACAGCCCCAGTTTTGACGCTGCCAGATGGGAGCAAGATGTTCACTGTTTATACGGATGCATGTGGGACAGGGCTAGGCGCCGTCTTAATGCAAGAAGGAAGGGTAGTAGCTTATGGCGGGAGGCAGTTGAAAGTGCACGAAAAGAACTACCCAACCCACGATCTTGAGTTAGCCGCCATCGTCTTTGCACTCAAGTCTTGGCGACACTATCTCCTAGGTGAGAAGTTCGAACTTTACACTGACCATAAATCGTTGAAATATCTTTTCTCGCAGAAGGATCTTAACTTGAGGCAACAAAGGTGGATGGAGTTTCTTGCCTTGTACGATTTCGAAATCTCCTACACTCCGGGCAAAGGCAACGTAGTGGCAGACGCGTTGAGCCGGAAGAAATTGACCCTAAGCCCGTTGTTTGTTGAAAGACAAAGCCTAGAGTTTATAGCCAGCTTCGACTTTAGGCCTTCCTCCGATTTCGTACCAGGCTTGCTTGCATCTCTCGAAGTGCGCCCAACTTTAGTAGATTCAGTAGGGGCAGCACAACGCGAAGACCCTCAGCTTGTGGAAATAATTGATAGGCTAATTAGGGGTGAGACTTCAAGTCACCTCAACCGATACTCCATTGACGATAAAGGTTTGCTAAGGCGAGACGGAAGACTATGCGTCCCACAGACAAAAGATTTAATAAAGAAGGTTCTCGAGGAAGCACATCACTCCAAGATGACGATACACCCAGGCGGAGATAAAATGTACAAAGACATAAAAAGGACTTTCTTCTGGAACGGCATGAAAAAGGACGTGGCATAGTTCGTTTATAAATGTATGGTGTGCCAACAGGTTAAGGCGGAACAGAAAAAGCCTGGCGGACTGCTACATCCTCTGGAGGTCCCGCAGTGGAAGTGGGATAGCATCTCAATGGACTTCATCGATGGGTTGCCTAGGTCTAGGAGAGGCAACACTAGCATTTGGGTAATAGTGGATAGGCTTACTAAAAGCGCCCACTTTTTACCTGTCAAAAGTAAAAGAACTGCCTCATCCCTAGCATCACTTTACCTTAAGGAAATCGTTCGACTCCATGGAATACCGTCTAGCATTGTTAGTGACCGAGACCCCATTTTCACCAGCGAGTTTTGGCGGAGTCTGCAAGAAGCAGTAGGAACGCAGTTATGCTTGAGCACAGCCTATCATCCCCAAACCGACGGCCAAACAGAGAGAGTGAACAGAGTTTTGGAAGACCTTTTAAGGCTATGCGTCCTTGACTTCGGAGGGACATGGGAAGACCACCTTCCTTTGGTAGAATTTGCCTACAACAACAGCTATCAAGCAACCATCGGAATGGCGCCCTTCGAAGCTTTATATGGAAGACCGTGCCGATCGCCCACTTGTTGGTGGGAGTCTACTGATAAGCTCATACTTGGACCAGATATGATCCGAGAGACTTCAGAGAAAGTAGACTTGATACGAAGAAGGATGAAGACGGCCCAAGACAGACAAAAGTCCTATGCTGACAAGAGGAGGACCGACCTTGAATTTGAGGTTGGAGACAGTGTTTTTCTCAAGGTATCACCGCTAAGGAACGTTGTTCGTTTTGGAACCACAGGAAAGCTAGCGCCAAGATTCGTAGGGCCATTCCCTATCATCGAGAAGATTGGGAAAATGGCCTATAGATTAGAGCTACCTGAGAAGTTGGCCGGAGTCCACAACGTTTTTCACGTTTCACATCTTCGAAAATGTCTACATGAGTCTGCTGAAGTGGTGGAGCCAAATATCCTCGAAGAGGCCGAAGTGGAACGCGAAGCAACCATAAGGAGAGTTCCAACCCGCATCTTAGGAACGGAAGTGAAGAAGCTACGCAACCGCGAAGTCAAGCTCGTCAAAGTTCAGTGGAGCGACGCCGAGGGAGACGCGACTTGGGAAACTGAAGCTAGAATACGCACTGCCTACCCTTTTCTGTTCGAGGGTACATCCTTGATCTTTCCTTTTCCTTAAGTTGCGCTTTTTAGATATATTTCCTCGACCTTATCTCTTAGGTAGAAATCCTTTGGATGGAAACATGTAATTGAAACATATTATGGATGATGATTGCAAGTGGTTGCAAGTGATTGCTAGTGGTTGCTCGTGGTTGCATATACACACACAATCTAGGTTTTAGATCGGCTCAGTCACTTCATATTGCATATGCATATATGTTTGTATTCGTATATGGTTGAACTTTAATGTGTTGTCATATGGATATTGCATTTGTATTGAATGATTATGCACTCATGTAGAATCAAGAATAGGAAAATTTGCATACATAATGGATTCATGGCACTTACATAATTCGCATTAAGGAGGTCAACTGAATCAGTAGACCGCCTGATTTTGCATTAGATAAGTACATGTATACACACACACTTTGCATATGATCATGAAGCATTAGAAGTCTTTTAAGGACAATGGATGCTCGTGTTTGATGGATGAGTAGATGGATGTTTGGATGTTAGGATATACATTCCTCCTAACTTGAAGATTTCGGGGACGAAATCCTTTTAAGTGGGGGAGAATTTAACACCCCGAAAATTCTATAACTGTGAAATTAACAAATTAAAGAATAATTAATTTGAAATCAAAGAACTAAGGGAAACGGGATACGCCATTGCGTTCGTCTCGGAAAAATACGCGAAATAGAGTCCGAGTTTTCGAAAAACGGAGTCCGTATGAAGAAGATATGGCCTTCGGAAGTTTGAGAATTAAGTTTAAAATTCAAACAGAATAAAATAAAGTTTAAATTCGAAAATGGGGCCCAATGGGCCAGGGCGGAAAAAGTCCCGCCTGACGCACCCAGGTCGACTGAGCTGTCGACCTGGTCTAACCAGGTCGACAGGCCTGTCGACAGGGCTGTCGACAGGGGTGTCGACCTGGTCCAGACCCAGGTCGAGCCCAGTCTAACCCGGCTGGCCTATTCTCTATGTGGTCGATTTTCTGTGGTTTGCTTTGTCATTAGGGCTAGGTGGCAGGCTCTAATTGGTCTCTCCTTAGAATGAATGGCTACGATCAATCCAAGCAACATCAATGGTCCTAATCAGTTCCTAACCTCTATATAAACAACCCTAGACTAAACCCTAATCTATTCATTCAAAAATAAGAACATAGCCGCCATGTTGCTGAGGAACGACTAGGAGTAGCCACCAAATTGGAGAGAGGATTAGGAGGAAGATTCTAAAGCTTAAAGCAACCTAAACAAATCAATTCAACAAAGGAATTTGCGTCTTCAATCCCTAAATTAGAGAATTCATCACACCATTGTAAGTAGAGTATTACTTTGGTATGAATAAACAATTGTGTTGGTTTGTATGCTTGAATTGTGGCAATAAAGTAATTCATATTTGTGCGTTCTTATCAATTTGAAATATTATATATGTTTGGATATTCTTGAATTATGTTATTCATGTTATAAAGAACTACATGCGGTAGTTCTATGCAAGTATACGTTTGGAATATTTCGCAAATTATGTAATCCATGTTGAAGCTACATGTATGTAGTTGATTTAAATTCATGCAAGTTTGGGGTTTTGCTACTATGCCATCATGATGTATATTTTTGTGCATAAATCAATTTGTAAGTAATTAAAACAAGTTTGGTTATTATAATCCATATGAAATTATGTTGAGAATTTGGCATCATGTATTAAGCCATGCTTTTGTACTAGAAAACCTATTTGAAAACTTATGAATATGGCTAGGCTATGAATGATATTTGGCATAATTGAAATCCATGATTAAGTCTATCTCGTTTACAAGAATTTTATGATGACATATGTGGTACATAGCTAGGTTAGGTTCAAAAATCCCTTTTTGCAAGTTTACATGACTAAAGTAAGAATCATGATTTCATGTTAGAGATATTTATGCCATGCTTATGTTTGACAATATGCATAAATAAAAGTATAGGTTCATGTTGTAGTTATGACTATGTGTCAATAATGATACCCAATTTAGACTCTTATCTCAACTACAAGTTAACATGCTTTGATTCATGTCACCTATGCTTTATGACCAAAGTATATGTTGTCACTATGCAAGTACACCAGTTTCTATGTTGTATTTCCAACGTCATATTGCAAGTTCATGCGCTCACCTTCCCCTTTTTGTGTATGTAATCACGCCATAAGCCTCCCCTTTTCGCATGGCTAAATTGGGCTTTAAAAGGCTAAGCCCAATATATATATAATAAACGGACGTGTAAAACAGGGGAAATAACGTTGGGTTAAAATTACTAATGAATGAAAATATGAAATAGAAGGGCCCAAGTCCAAGTATGGGTTGGGCCCATGATTGGTGTAACCTTTACACCATTAACTTAATAATGGGCCGCAAATATTTACATATAAGAAATAAAGAAGAATGACAAAATATGTAAATGTAGAAAATACGATGTGTTTAACCCGAGGTTGGATTGAGTTGTGATGTAAACCTGCCCGGAACCGCCCGGCTGTCCAGTAGTCACAACAATACCTATCCAACGTGAGAGGTTAAACATGGAGCCCAACAAGGACCCGAGGTTAGATTGAGTTGTGGCGTAAGACTGCCCGGAACCAACCGGCAACAGGCAGCCACAACAATACCTGTCTAATGTGAGAGGTCAGGGCCTTAATAAGACAATTAAGGCTGAGTCAGGATTGTTAGGATTAAGTGAACTAAAGACTTAATCAAAATGGAACATGCTAAACTAAACGGACTGGTGGGGGTTAGGTTAGAAAACACTTAACCAACTTAGCGTGTTGGCTAGAGATAGAAAACCTAGTAACGGGGGACCCTTTTCAGCAGTAACCCTAGAAGGTGTATCAGGATACCCTGAAACTAGGCAGGGTGGGGCACGATTACTGGGCTGATTGTAAGAGGTCAAAGCGACGGCGGTGGTGTAGCAGTGTAGGTTCTAACGGAGTGCGGGCGTGCACACACTCCGGCGCAGAAAAATAAGGCACTGGGCACCAGTAGCATACCTGTGCATTCTAAGGTTGTGTCGGGCCGCCACCACGGGACTTGATACACCCCATGGTGGGACCAGCATAGGTAACTACAACATCGGGGGCCGTAAGACACATGTAACTATGCGAGTAGGAGCCGATCATCGTAGAATGGATCACATCACCCTGATTATGGGGCGCCAGTTGGAAACTAGTTTATATGGGTTCAGAGATTAACATGGGGGTACGATAGTATATTCGACCCTAGACAACTTAACCAAGTTTATAGTGTTTTCCCACTTCCTGTTTATACTTATCATACCCAGTTCTTTATTCATAGACAAAATAGTACTAGACTTACTCAGGCTTTATGTCTGACTCTACTTTTCTTTCGTCTTCTTTCTTCCGTTTCCCCCCCCCCCCCAGGTCCTCAGGGAGGGAACACAGCAGCTTGATCAGCCTTGACATCCAGTTTGAAGAAGAGAAATGTATTGCTTGGACTTTCCTGCTTTGAACTATGGCTTTGGACAATCCACTATGGGGCTTTTGCAGTTTATCTACGTTTTATTTATGCTTCTTTAAATAATGTACTCAAGACAGATTATGAAAATGTTATGTTATGTTTTTGGGAAGGATGTAAGACAATTATGGTGATGTTTTGTAACACGTATTTGACTTTATGAAATAAAGTTTATTGTTCTTCCGCTGTTTACAAATATGTGTTCCTATATCTGTCTTGTATATCTGTGACTTATACTTATAAACCTCCACCAGAATTAGGGCATTCCCTTTGAGAGTGACCCTAACGGAGGTGGGGTGTTTCAATAACAATAATTCATGCCTTCGAAGTATTTGACTTTAATATATACTTTAATCAATTTAATATATTAAAATTTCAATTAAAACGGAAAGTAGTTAGTACTTTCCTGAAATCTGACATTCTTGACTTTCATGAATAACTTTCTTTCGAATAATCTCTTATTCGATAATATAATCCGAACTTCGGAATAATCTCATTTAATTTATATTTTGAACTTCAGAATAATCTCACCATACTGGTCAACTTCATTTCCTTTATTCCCAATTTTATCTGCAACATTTTTTTTCCATATGTTATTTACCCCTTTTTTCGTATTGCCAAACACCTTATATAACTTGACACAACAAGAAATGTGCCAGTAGCTCCCACTACTAGTGGAATTTTGATATTTTGGAACAACAGTGATGAACGTTGGTTCATGAGGTTTTAAAAAAACGGAAACAAAGCCATAAGCCCAAAAAACTATTATCATCAATTTTAGATAGCGTAAACAAACAGAAATAGGAAATAGGAAGGAGTAACTCATATTGAGATTTTCTTGTGGAATCTTTTCTTGGATAGTCTTAGGCCAATATTGTTTCTTTCTAGCAATACGATGAGAGCACTGTTCCTCTATCCTCTTCTCCTATGTTCATATTTCAAACATTGATTCCAACATCATTACTGCCTACTCCTTTGTGCTATCCCATCGCGTTAATAAGGAGATATCAATTTCCAATTTAACAGGCTAATGCTATTTGAAACTGCAATGTACTGAGTGAATCATTTCTCTTTGTAGATTGCGATACATAATAGATAAAGGAAGAAAATCAACTTCTTAGAAAATGCAAAACATGCATTTTGGTACATTGCTTACAAAGAAAACGTGCATGCAACAATACCAGCACTAACATACATGGCAACTTCATTAAAGATGCATCAGATCATTCCTTTAGTTTTCCATCAATCACAAAAAAACAAGGTGATTTCTCCCTCTTGAGAAATTCAACCTGTAACATCTCAACAGCTCTATTCTGAATTAAAAAATGTTTTTGAGCTTGCAACCATCTTTCTTCAGAATCATCACCATAAACTATAGTCAACTTCTGAAGAACTTTACTATTGACTACAGTAGGTCTAGCAAAATCAAAATGGGCATGTATTCCATAAAAATCAATTAACCTTCATTTTTTTTTTTTTTGGAATGATGGTTGAGACAGTTAAGGTTCGATATCAGGTGAACATGATCATCGTAATCACTGTCAACAGCAATAGTAGCAGCATCAATAGCACCAGCATATGCATCTTGTCTCTCAAACATACTATATTTTTATCATTATTATTAGAGGATTTCACATAGACCTCTAGCGTTTCAAAGCAGGGGAACTCATAAAAAAATGTGTAAATGATTTTACCTCACAAGGATTATCTAAATGGACTACAACTTCTAAGGATCATAAGGGAGGCATGTAACTGATTTCACCACTTATCTTTCCATATTTACTCTCTACGAACTTACTTGGAGGAAAAAAAACTTGAACCGATAATTCCCTAGTTGGAGCATCGATGTCTCCATATCAATACGGCTTAGAATCTCAATCTTAGGTGCATTTAAAATCACCACTTTAGAATGTTTCGCTAAGCGATCAAACTTAAATGTCTCAAGATTTGGAGCATCTTTAATAGTAACATTAAGTATAGTGTATTCCTTGCCAGTTTCAATATAAAATTTCTGTAAGCTACCAGATTCAAGAAAGCAAGTAAACCAAAAATTCATCTTCGATATGAATATATGAACTCAAAGTTAACTTCCTTAAATTAGGGAAGAAATCTGTACAGGGTAGAAATTCAGCGGGCATTGAACCACCCTCCAAGTGAACATTAACAAGGGAATCATATTCAAAAACAAAGCAAGGAACATCGAAGAGTCCGATGTCAATTTGGAGATTTTGGATGCCTGTTAGGGTTAGGGTTCTAAAGAGATTTTCTAGAGTTTTGTCGTAATCCTTTCAATCAGGTAGGATGAAATTGCAGCTATGAATGGGTCCAAGGTGGATGGAAATAATGTGGGACATAACATTTACTATCCAGGATGAGGGATCCTCTTCAAGAAAAAAAAACAGGTGCAAAATTGGTTGAGAATAGAATTATCAGAGATGGTGATTGGGAAAAGAATCCACATCTTGCGCCAACGTTTAGATAGGACCATCCTCGCTGAATCTTCCACATAGAAATTGGAAAGGATGTTGCAAATTATATCATTGGGAAGAACGCTTATACGATCTCTTCCATCGAGTGGGGAAGTGACTTGCTTGTTCATTTAATGTCAGAAATATCATCCCTTTTATAAGAATCTGAACTTGTTACATCAAATCAGTTTTGATTCTATTTAAATATCGGTTCAAATCTCTTCATAATCTTTCTTCATATATTGCTTCATTCACCGTTCTCATTTACACTTCACTTCTTGTTGATCTATTAACAAGTTTATTATTTACTATCGAATTTATATATTCGATCATACATTATTATTTTGAACCCAATTATAAATCATCTTACCTGTTTTGAATAATTCAAATAAACTAGTGGTACAAATTGACCCAATTGAATTCCAATTGTACCCTTTTTAGTTTTATTTCCATTAATTTATACTAGGAATATCGAAATAAAATCCATAGTTTTTCCACCTTTGAAACGATTTCAAATCTTTCATTTAATTCAAATTCTATTGGAATTCTTATTTCCAATCAATTTCAATTGTCTTTGAATTCTAAAATGCATGATTAGATAAATTGATTCACTAATTCTAATTATACTTATCTTCCTTTCATACCATTGGATGGTTGATTCAAATTTCAAATCTAAAGGGACCTTGCCAAAGATTATCTCTCGCAAAACCGGGATTCGAAGACTGGGAATTCCGGAAAAATTTAAAAACTCAAAATAAATTTCTGTTTCCACTGTATTAATTCCAAAATACTATTTTTAAAATAATTTTCCATTCAAAACACTTTCAAAAATCTTTTATTTCAAATTATTTTTATTTTCACGATCTGCTTTTAAACTCAATAAGCTAAGCTTTGAATAAACCAAAGCTCTGATACCACTTGTAACATCCCTCCTTTTAGACCACTTCAAATTGGTAATTAAATCAACTTAAAACGTTCAAATCGATGGATCGTTATTTAGCTTACAAAGTTTAAAAACCGAATCAATACAAAAATGTTGAATAAATAGATATCACAGTATTGAACAGCAAAATAAACTTCATTTATTGATAAGAATTTTAGAATATAAGATTTTTCTGATACAAAGGAATGTAAAAAATACAATTTGAAAATAGAAAATATTTACTGTAATATATCTTCAGAGTGCGCCGTCTTTGGAATCCCCGCTTCATCGGTCTCCAAATCCTTAGTTGTGATCTTTAAAATCTGTAACGCTCAAGGTCTAACTCAAGCGTTTCATGCAAAACACAAAACACTGGAGTCAGGATTAAATCATAATTCAAGTAAATTAACTTCGATATAAACTGAAAAATAATAGCTAACCCAACATCGATGTCATATGTAAAATAAACAGTGGTAGTATCTGTTCATGTTAGCATATCTAGACTAAGTGTGGTATCTGTTCATATCAGTTCTATCTAGATCAAATGTGGTGTTTGTTCATATCAGTTCTACCTAGATCAAATATGGTGTCTGTTCATATCAGTTCTACCTAGATCTAAGGACGAACGATCTTGATAGCTTTGCTAACAAGTACCCATATATGTAGTGTAAACAAAGGTGGTCAAATAATCACATATTTTAGTTTATGACATATAGCCAAATGACCAACATATGCAAATTAGAACCTGTTGCCAAGTGATAGCCTATGCGGCACAAATCAGCGGTTACAATTAAAATTTCAGATTTAGCTGACCAAAACAGTGGTGTTTAAGTTGATCAATAAGGGCAGGCGCATGGCATGGAAGAAGGCCTTATGTCTAGTCATATATGGTACAGAAATAAGGGATCGAGAACCATGAAAAATTGAGGGTAAGGCGGTTTTGCTTTGTACAGCAAAACATAACTTGTGTGACTCTTAAGTTCAGACACCAACTGGAGTCAAGTGATGTTACTTAGCACACACCAAAAGCATGCATATTCAACAGTCAAGAGAAAAATATATATATATATATATTCATTCGCACTGGAAAAATTTGAGCCATATACAAACAACAGTTTTTATGGATTAACATTGACAAATTACAACTAGATTACTCTACACTTTTTTCCCTTTCCTAAATTTTCAAATGATGCTCATTTTTCATTATAATTTCAGTTCATATGGATATTGTAAGTTTAAACAAAAGAATACATCATCCAATGGAAAGGATACAACAATCAACTCAAATGAGGGTTTCAGTCATATGTTCAAAGAAGTATACTGTCATACGTTCAAAGAAACACACTATCATATGTTCAAAGAAGTATACTGTCGCATGTAGTACCAGATTCCAAAAGTAAACAAGGTAATAAAATGTACCCCTAGACCATGCGTGAGTGTAGACAAATACCGTGAGATACTTAAGGTAGTGCACTTTTCAGAAGACAAATATTATATAAAATCTAGGATGTGCAAATACTTAGTTTTAAACTCATAAATTTACTCTGGATCACAGTAACCCATATGACCACTCAAGCTTCAACAATAACCATTATAATTGCAACAATGACAGTATGGTTCAGCAATTTACATATGTAACCAAGTGGGTTTAGTGACAAAACAGTGCCATTGAATGGTTTCATGGTGAAATGAAACCAAATAGTTTCATGGTGCAAAACTGAATGATTTCAGAAAGTTTAATTTCACAAAGCAAATGTTTTATTCTCAGTTTCACAAGCATGTGTTTATTCTCAATTTTCAGTGACACAAACATAGCGACTCAGTTTTCAGTAACACAACATGGAATATCCAAACTGCCATGCAAATACAGTGGGTTTGAACAAGGTATATGCTGTGTTCAAATTATATAACTTAACAAGTATGCCAATAATAGAAAATATAGTGGCAAAATAAATAAGCTACAGAACCCTCTTTTTTCTAGATAATTTTCCTATTGAAAATTTTGCATTCTGCCCTTCAAAATATAAAAGATAAATTGCATGATAAAGCTGGAAATAACATGGACAATGAGATCTCTCTTATACGTTTTGTATTTCTATTGGACCATATATAAATTGGTGCCAAAATAACAAATAAATGAAACATCATCCAATGTCCCAAATATTATTTGACAAAAAAACAATCTCACTACACTAATGTTATAACAAGTCCAAAGTACACATATCTGAAGATCAATAGTCATAGTTGGATAAATAATCACGGAAATAGATTAGTGAAGGTCCCATAACAAATAGCAGGTGTGTGAAGCAGTGCCCAAAATCATGATCAATATCAAGCAAGGCATCAAACCATACAATAACAAGCCTAGTTTAAATTCGATATTAAATTACTTGAACTAAGGATTAATCGTGAGTGAGAAACTCACATTAGATAACCGAAGAAATGGAGCAGGCGGAGATGAAGCTCATGGCAAGTTTTTCGGGCTGCAGAGTTGAGCAGGGGCAATGGATTTGGAGCAGCCGACAGCTTCTAAACTTGACTGAACTAAAGGAGCAGCAGTTTGTTTCGATTTCTGGAGGATAATTGATCGACTGAGGCAGCAAGGCGACGAAGAGGTTGTCTGCGATGGCGCCAGTTTCAGCGATGGAAGAGGGAGCGATTATTGGTGATCAAGCGTGGACGTAGCAGTGAGATGAGGTCGATTTCTCGGTGGAGGCGGAAACTGATTTTGGAGAAAACTAAAATTTGGGGAGAGAACAATTTGGCTTTAGCCTTTAAACATTTGGGAAATGCCATTTTTGATTTAGGGATTCACTGAAGAATTGAATAAGGGCTAGATTCTTTTATAAACGCAAATACCGTGGGTACCATGTTTTCGTGGTGGCCAAGGTAGAAGAATTGTGTGTAGGAAGGGACCAACATTCTATTTATTTGTTTATTACGGTTCCTTAATTTTCCACCGTACATTATGTCAATGTTTTATTTTCGAACCGCCACCAACGAACTCCTATTATGATGAAATTTTATGTACTGTCACGCCTCAGCATTCTGAATTTAATAAAATTATTCTGGTCGAAATCTGACTCCGGTTTTATGTAGCATTATTCATATATTTAAAGAAAATTCTCCAATTTGTTTAATGTCAACCACGTTATTTTATAACTTTAACTATTTATATTTTTCAGTCAGGTTTCACATCCAACTCAAATATTGAATCAAATTCAATTCAAACAATAAATATTTGATTCTCAACTAACTACTGGATTTAATTTAAAACCATATATTTGATTTTTATTTTATTCTAACCTAGGTATCACTGTCGAATTTGATTGCAAATAATTAAATCTTCAGTTAATTTCACATTCCGTTTGTCGAAATCCCTGGGACGTTACACCACATCTCCAAACTCAAATCATGTAATTTAATCCAGATTGGAATCAAAGAGAAATAGTCTCTAGTGAACTTTATTCCAGGTTTCCACTGTTTCATTATAATTATCTTAGAGTTAAAGGTGTAGGGACCCACCTTAATTATTCGATTCACTGTAGACTGTAGAAGTAACTAAATCATGGACGTTCTTCTTCACTAAATCATTTTACAAATTGTCAAATAATATGAACTACAATAATGTAACTAAATTTCCCCTGGTAAATAACAATGTAAAGTTCAAAGCATATAAAATCCAAATTATTAATACTTGAATCAACAGTTGGAGCTGGATGATACTTGCCCTACCTAATAGTCGTAGTTGTCGAGGTAAATTGAAGCCTTGAGCCCCAGTTGTCGCCTTCACCAAGGTGAAGGCTTCCTGCAGATGGAGTCGCTTAGTTGGATGTTGGTTAACGTAGGTCGCAAGCTTGCCTAAGCGTTCTCGCCATCATCTACACCACCCTGAGGCATTTGCCATGCACCTTGACTTCGATTCAAAATATTTGATAAGTCACTAGGGTTTTCGATTTGAGGGTTTGGCGAAATATAGGGGTGCAACAGATTAGACTAGGGTGGGAATATGAGATTTGGTGGGAACAGAATGAAAAGAAGTCTCGCGGTAGCGGGAATGAAAATCTTTGCGGGAAATAGGGAAGGGAAACGTGGATTGATCAATGTGGATGAACGACTGTGACTTTTAATTTACGAGGGCATGGACTGATGAGATGTATTTTTGACTGGTGTAACACAACGCTTTGAACTGGTGTTGCACGTCACATCATAAGAATTCTAATCGCAACAGTGCATTCATATCTAATGCAACAACACATGAATATTGTTGCAAAAGATCAAATAAAGCATAGCTTTCGCCGCACTTTTCATACAACACACACAAATTAGTATCGAATAAGCCCACTTTTATAGTAGTGTAGTCAACACATATTGTCCTGCATCATCGAGCATATGTGCCCATGCTTGTTGGAACTTTTGCTGCAATGCAAATATAATTAAAATGTGTACAATATTATTTTAATTTTTATTAGTACAAGTTAGAAATTAATTATAGTATTGTAATGACCCAGATTTTTAACCGTTTTTAAAATGGTTTTAAATGTTGTTTTAGAATTTAATTAGCTTGAATTCAATAATTTTGAATATTTCGTTAATATAAATAATAAAGTAATAATTTAAATTCCTGTCATGCATCGAATTTCCCCATCTCCGAAGAGATAAGAAAATGCGGATTGTAATGAGAACACGATGCATCAGGACACAAACAATAGAACATTTCATTGCTATTACAACAATTACATCAGAGTACAAGAATATACCAGAGTACGAATAAATATTACATAGTGGAAAAATAATATCAGAGATTAAAATACATAGCAGCAGAAATTTGAAATATATATAAATACAATGTACAACGGAAATACATCCACTAACACAACTGAATGAAATACACGGATACAAATCTTTACGAATATAGCTCCAGCTGTAATCCAGGATCCTATGAAAAGAAATATCTGCGAAAACCAAAATTACAAGCTGCCCGTGTGGAAAATATGGGCACCCAGAGTTTAGGCGTAAACTATAAACTCCAGGTCAGTCGTGGGACTGGTGTGAAAACTCAAAACATTTATTAAACTTTTACTTTTAAATAGAGTAAATCACAGGACCACGCCATATGTCATGCAACGGGTTTACTCCCATGAATACTCTGAAATAAAACAATTTAAAACAACGCAATGCTTTTCTGAAAAATGAAGCTATTATAAGACTCAGGTCCCATCACAAAATTTAAACACAAACCAAAGGATAGAGTTTTCTCTTATAATAGCCAAACATGCTTGGAACGCTTTAAAACAAATCATTTTGATATTACTATAAGTGCATAGTGTCAAAACAACTTCAAATATAAATGTATCAATCATAGATGACATGAGCGTCCCATACCACTATGCCGCCATATAGGTTTACAACTAAAATCGAAAGTCGTGTTTTGGAAATTGGATTTCTATCATGAGTCAAGGAAAAGGATGTCTCCTTACCGGTTTCGAGACAATCTAGCAAATGCCTCAGGATTACACACTTACGGGCAACCCTTGGATCTTCAGGGTCGTTCCTCTCTTACTTTTGAGGATTAACTGTTCCTAAACAATACGTTTCCCAGTCCTATCAGACCTATCTCTGAGCCTTTTAATCGGCTCGATATCCGAGGTGCCTCATAATCCATCATCCACTTAAGTAAAAATGTTTGGGCTCCATACCATGACACCACTTCTAGCTAGAAAGAAACGCATGCACTCCCTATAGTCATTATCCCGTCTTTGACTCATACCGGGGTGTGAGGCTCACAAATTAACGCTATACACAAAACTATGCTACCTAGAGCCGTGCTTTGATCATCATCCACAAGGCCTTGCTTTTCAACAAAAGCCTTGATCATTTGCATCTTAACATGCCACATTGTCAATTCATGCTATACAACTGGTTTCTATCAATATATAACCTCTAAGCTCATATGTCTCAAAGAATGGTGTTAAGCAAGAGAATAAATTCTCCGCCACCAAATAGATAAATATTTAATAGAAATCAATCAGTACAAAATGAAACACAATGTCAGACATAATCCATTTACAAATTCATTCTGGGTCTGAACGAAACCGGAGTCACCTTATTCCTCGACCAAAATGTCCAATATAGGAGAGAGGTCCTCGCATATCTGATCGATCTCCAAGTACGTCTGGCCGATCACCACTTATTACCTCGTCTTGGATGTACAGCCCAATCAAGACATCAGTAATCATCCATATGATGTGAAGGTCTGCGGTCTTCAACCACCATCTTCAAATCTTCGACTTTTTGGCGTCGTATTAGTTATTCAAAATGGATTAAACCCGGTCTTTCCGAATAAATCGCATAACTTTAAAATCAAGTTCTATAAAAACACATCATACGCCTCATTCCAATCCAGAATATTATTTTATTAAAATATTCATTGCATTGGTAATTATTCCCATAAATCTTATCAAGATTTATCTCATTTAAACCTCTTGTTTAAATCTTTCTTTTTAAAACCATTGCAACTAGCCGGGATTATCGAGCCTTACTAAAGTAATCATAATTTTATTATCCCAATCCCAACCTATCCATCGCATAGAGCAAAACTGGTAGTACTCCATATCTAACACCTAATGTGTTATCGGTAAAATTAATTACCATTTCATGTTTCAAATCTAGTTAAAGATTTAACTATCACATGGAGAAAAACTGGTGGCACTCCATCCTCGATCATTTCCTTGAATTCGATAAATTTACTAACCTCATTCCCATTCCAATTTAATTAAAGATTCATTAAAACTACATTTAGTTTTAATCTCAAAAATCATTACTTAATGATTATTCGACTTTAGGAAAATTAATCCTGTCTTTAACTGGAATAAAGAACCAATGTCATTTAAAATACAGTTCACGATAAACCCTAAATAACCTTCCATCAAAATGGAATTTTACGGAAATCATAACAGTATATGATCGATATAAATTTCTGTATCGGACTAATACTGTAACGACCCAACTTTTCAGCTCTCGAAAATCAATAGTAATACATCCTCTGTATTCAGGTATCTCAAATCAAGTACCATAAAGTCTGATAGTTAGGGGAAAAGAAAGAAGATAGAAGAATAGAAGAAAGAAGATACAGAACAGAACCTCACAACGGAACGAATAATCTATAATAATAACAATGCTCTTTTACAAAAAGCGGAAAAACTTTAAAATATACATACATCAATCAGAGTACACAATGAATCACCCTGAACAGTTATAACAACTTGTCCTTACAGTTGTTGATACTTACAATAACATACACAGTGTAATAAATAAAAAAACATGAGTATACGTCTCGTCACCAACTCCTCTTCTGAAGCTCCAAAGTAATCCAAATCCGATCTACAGATATACTCGGTCAAACCCAAGCATTACCGCAAAATAACACCCGGATCAGGCTAGCAACCTCATGAGATAACTCAACATAAGTAGCACGTATCTCAATACCATGGGAGGCCGTACGCATATCCGTAACGGTTATCCCCTCAATAACATCCAACCATTGATTAGGAGAAGCATAGTTGTAAATAGATAATGTCTAAGGTGTAGAATATAAATAAATTCACATAGAAGGAATGGTTACATTGGTTACATTCAACCACTATTAAGTATACAAACAAAACCAATAAGGCACGTTCGCATACTGGATTTTTCCATCTGATATCTCTCAATACAGATCCGAACTCCATGCACAAGGATCAGAAACCACCTTCCGAGAGTCGCATATCTCTAGATAAAATATACCATAAGGTAAACATGACTGGCCCACGCATGAAAACACCGGTGTGAACTACAAGGAACCAAATATACCCAACTCCCGCGCGCAACTTCGAGGAGCTCCCGCATGATTCGATAATAAGCATACACTAGATATGGAGTCAATATATCCTGCCGCGGGTCAGCAAAACCCCAGATCACGGAGCCTACTCTGTCTTTAGCCATATCCGATGTCGAGGTTTCATTCGGCATCTTTCACATGAGTCTTCATCACTTGAATAGAACATGAATTCCTAGATGAGATCCCATAGCTCAATAGATTTTTGAATCACACATAGATTCCTTCGTAGATCTCGGAATCACACATGGATTCCAATACATCACTAGATCTTGGAATCACACAAAGATTCCTTCACAGATCTTAGAATCACTATATGTGTTCGAACATCTCAACAGATCTCGAATCCCCATATAGACATCACTTCACAACCGCTCCCAAAACATAGAACCCGTATACTAGTTTTGAAGTGGTTTTCGACAAGTAGAACATTTACCAATCCCAGTCTCCTCAAAACCAGTCACTAAATTTAAGGTCAAGTTCTATAGTCAATTAACTGTCTACAATTCACACAATAGACGATTGTATACGGGAAACAGCCCTGCTTAATTTCCATAACAAACAAATAAACATTCAAGGCACTATCAAGATCACAAAGCATGATAAACAGTCGAAGCACAGTTAACTCATATAAACGGCTTCTAATCCCATTCCCATTTAATTAATCTTTCATTAATTAAAACTTCTGTTATTAGTAAAACTTCTTTTAACTAATAAAACTCATTTATCATATACTACTTCACTTATTAATCAATAACTGATACTCGATTAATATTCCTTTATATACTAGCGTATATATTCAACTTCTACATATAAAAAATATATGTATATATACTATGAATTTTTTACTCCCTCATAACCTTAATACCTAAAAAGTATTAATATACTTACCCCTCCGGTATAAGTATAAACACAATTCATTTTCAGGATTTCCTTTCTAACTTCAATACATCAAACGTATTTACATACTTATCTCTTCGGTATAAGTATACCCATAATTCATTTCTAGGACTTCCTAAAATATAATCAAAGAGGTTAAACCATTGTTTAATAAACAACCTCTTCTCTTTTATAAGTTAAACATCTTATTCCATATCTTTATCCTGAAAGATTTCCTATACTTGTTACTATCTTTAAAATCAGTTTTTAAAGATCGAAGTATATTCAAAATCATTAAACTGTATATTTCAGTTTAACTATATTCCAAGGGTTTAAAAACGAGTGTTGCTAAAAAACCGTTTACAACAAACCCAAAACCATTCTTTTAATATAATTATCTTTAAATGTTTATTTAAAGATTCAATTATATTAACTTTAATGATATATCCAACAAGGTTCAAGACGAATGTAAATAACACGTTGTCACGATAATCCCAAATCCATTTCTATATTTATCCACATCTTTAAATTAGTCCTTTAAAGATGTAAATATCGATAAATATTCAATATGGGAAATACCGTGATTTCAAAACCATTGATTATAACAGGTGTGTTATAATTCGAAATCATTTTCAAATTTTATAAAACCATTCACTTCCAGTTTCCCAATTCTCGTTCCTATTCATATAATTTCCCAATTCAGTCCCGTTATGCCAAACACATCGGTTTGTGTGAAATAAACAAACTCAGTATATTATATAAAACAATATATTTACTTTGTGACAATTTCACATATAAAAATGTTATATGGTCAATGGGGTCCACGGTTAGGTTTAACACACAATCAATCCATAATACAACAAATGAATATAAATACGGTAACAATAATATTGAGGAATCCTGTTGGATTCCTCCAACCTGTCCCCATGCATCACGGTTCATATATCAGCACATACATATGTAATATAGTTCAATATTATCATATGGTACAACAATATTGCTATAGGTGTGAGTTATACTGAACATCTATTCCAACGATGCTAATATGCTATTTTATCTAATTTCAAACAGGCGTTTGAAATTAGATATAATTCCAAACATTCCAGAATAATTCTAATTCAGTGCCATCGTGTTGCTATAGGAATAATGATTCCAACGCATCTGACTGTTTATCGATCAGACTTCGAATGAGCTAGTTACGGGGTTTACAATTTAATACACAAATTAAAATATTATTAACTTGATTTAATTTACTAATTATCTCACCACCCTCAAACTCTGGATACCTGCTCCACTTCCAAACCCTTGACCGCACCTTTGACCTCCCTCCACCACCACGTCGGCCATCAAGGACCACCGCAACTATCACCAGTCATCTTCTCTTCACGAACACTACCCAACCAACCCCTCTGCATGCACTCCGACCCTACCTTCAACAGTGCGATCTGCTACTCAAAAACGGAAACAACCATTATCGAAAATCGCCAGAATCAACTGGATCTCCTCCAACCTGCCTCGCCTCCTCATGATGAACTCACCTACACCCTCGAAATCCCCTCCGGCTTCACCTAGCTCAACCGTGCCTCCACCCTAGTCATGACTGAAGAAAAGTCGAACCTCATAGACATGATCGAACCCAAAATTGTGCGTATCGGGACGAAGCTCTCCTTTGCTCGATTCAAACGAATCCAACATCGCTCGTTTTTATTGAGTATAACACTCGATTTAATTTCTTGAAGAGTTTTGAAAATAGGCAGCCTCATTTTAGTGTTTGCTGTAGAAATGTTTTAGGTCTTAAGGATGGTAGATAAAGTGATTTTATAGGCAAATGTATTTAGATATTTTCAATTAGATATTTGTTAGGATATTTTATATTATATTCACTTATATTCTCGTCGACGTTTTAACCCCGTGTGACTTCATATCAAATCTGATTTCCACGAAATTTGTCATCCTGCTACACTACAGCATTTCGAACTCGATAAAGCCGATCTCGTCGAATTCTGATACTGTTTGCAAAAATTATATTTTACGTGTTATTAAAATTGAATTTATATTTATTCGATTTCAAACACTTCGATTCTTCAATAATAAATTAATATTATTGTTCACATTCAAATTTGAATTTTTCGTATGCATCAAAACTAATTTAATTCCATATTAAATCCCATATTCGATTCAGTTAAATTAAATAACTCGTATTTTCTGATTTCTAGTTATTAGACTTTAATTTTAATCACATTCATATTTAAATAAATTAAATGTTTGATAACTTAAAAACCTGCGTCATTACATTCTTCCCTCCTTAAAAGGATTTCGTCCTGAAATCACAAGTTAAGTCGAATCTTGATGAATCCACAAATTTTACTTCAAAATTTAATTTCCAAAATCCTGTTAAAATTTTCTAATGCTCGAAATTTACGGAAAATTTCACCAACACATCATTTGTACGGCTCGATACTGGAAATCCCAAATGCCACACAGGGCCTCACTCAATCCAAAAAAATAACAAAAGACAAGTGGCTACCCATCTCAGGGTCATAAAATCCATTAAACCCAATCAATAACATAAATGTGTACCTATTTGTCGCGCAAACAAATCTCTAGTTATGAAATCCAAAAGCGACTAGCGCCATTTGCTTCCATAAACCTGTATATACTTACATAACCCAAAAGAGTTAAGCAAATAGACAAGTACATGATAACTCCAAATGTGCATAAACAACATAACAATGATATGCAATACCCAATATGATGCAACTGGTAATAATGGTGCAAACCCATAAGAACAATCATATAACTGTATCATATCACTAACAATCATAACTTGAGGTGAATCCAAGTTTTGAAACCCCATCACCGCACAAGGATGATAAACAATCCATTAAGCATCTCCTTGTGCTCAACAGCCTCAGGTTAACACTTAACCAATCATTCATGCTATACCTCAAACAATTCAAAGATCCACTTCCGAATTCCCCACAAGTCAATAACATAACATGGATCATTTTTAAAGCACATACGATATACATAAGTCATTCATATGCAATATCAAATTCGATCGCTCGCTCGATCACATAGTTTCACTTCCAAAATAGCATCATTCACTCGATTACTCTAGTGCAGACTCAGAAATGGTTTCTATAGTTGTTAACCGTTGTATAACATAAAAATATACAAACGACCAATTTGTCTTACTTAAATAAGCATGCTAACAAATTTGGACTTTTCTTACTTAACTTCTGAACTACTTCCCATAATCTATATGATTATATTTCTATAGTCCTTTCGTATTGAAATTCTTATTATAAACTGAACTGATTATTTACGTTTATAATCCATTCAACACTTAACACCAATTTCAACATACTCAAATCTTCGCTAAGAGTATAAACACAAAGATGTTCATTTTACTTAACTAAACTGGTTCAACAATTTCAAAGCTAGGTTAAACTTAATGATTCTCAAATTTAATATTCTAAATCTTCGATTTCATTCCTGATTTAGTTTCAAATCGCAAACTACCAAACCGCGATTTTCTTGAAAATTTAATTTAGCCATAACTCGAAATCTACAACATGAAATCTAAAGTTTTCTCTTACATTAGAAAATTATAATCCAATAGATCCTGATAATTCTTGTTTCAAAGAATTCTGACTTATATTGGATCCTGTACATTCATTTAAACTTCAGTTCAGAAAAACACGAACTTCTGTACGCGACAAGCTCGTTTTAATTAAATTTAATTAATTCGATATAACTTCCTTAAGTTTATAAAATATAAACCATCCTCTTATGCTTTCACATAAACTAGTCAAACATTCAATCTCAACTTGAAAATATCAACTGTCCAAAATCGTCGACTTCCCATTCCATATACAGATGAATCTACTAAACATCATATCAACAGATGAAAATTACATAACTCCAATATATATACTATATGCACCCATATATAACTTAATTGAAAACTTCAGAATTGAAATCTCGGATTTTATACTTCAAACACTTAGGATTCAAAACAAAAATCTAATCAAATCCAAATTGTTATCCATGGTAGCAAGTTCTTACTGTGAAACTCCAAAACCAATACCGATGATGCTGCAGTCATTATCAACATTATTTTCCAGTGACCAAAGCAAGATCAACGCTTTTCTAATATTTTAAAAATCCTTTTTAAACACTTTCTGAACAATGCCAATATTTCTTTTAAGCTTTGAAAATCATTTCAAACTACCGGAATTTCAAACTCTTCGATTCCCAACTAAAAACCATCTCATATTTATAAATCCTATTTATAAATTTCACATGCATATTTCTTGTTTAACCTCATTTTAAACAATTCACATTCAGATTTAATTCTTACCCACCATCATCTTCGAACGCCTTACAGTCAAATCGTAAAACTGAATTCACAAGGTGTTCGTTTTCAGTATTGTTCGATTATAAATCTACCCATCCCATGCAACCAAATGGATAAGATTAATCTTATCCAAACACAGTAGCCAAAACCCATAAACTGGTCGGGTATAACTACAAATCAACCAATAAATGATAATAATTATATATCATCATTCTTATCAAGCAACTCATCCATATAACTAATTTAGTTATGAAATTCTTCCTTTATATATACAAAATATATAATTCCTGGTAATTTATTTCATTTACCAATTTCGAAAACAATATCGAATCAAATGACTTGTTTGAGTGTTTCAAAATCTTCATCAAAATGATGATCAGTCGATTGATTGGGATCTAGAATTCAGACTTAACAAACCACACAACACAATACAAAATAATTTGTATTCAATAATGAGTATGCGCTCATATATGTAATATATACTCTTAGAACTCAATCTAGGGTGTTACTAACCCTATCTCTAGTGAGCTACAACCCCATAAAAGCCCTGGTATTCGTTAAACCTAGGCTCTGATACCAGATGTAACGACCCGACTTTTCAGCTCTCAAAAATCAATAGTAATACATCCTCTGTATTCAGGTATCTCAAATCAAGTACCATAAAGTCTAATAGTCAGGGGAAAAGAAAGAAGACAGAAGAATAGAAGAAAGAAGATACAGATCAGAACCTCACAATGGAACGAATAATCTATAATAATAACAGTGCTCTTTTGCAAAAAGAGGAAAAACTTTAAAATATACATACATCAATCGGAGTACACAATGAATCAGCCTGAACAGTTATAACAACTTGTCCTTACATTTGCTGATACATACAATAACATACACAACGGAATAAATAAAAAATACAAGTATACGTCTCGTCACCAACTCCTCTTCTGAAGCTCTAAAGCAATACAAATCTGATCTGCAAATATACTCGGTCTGACCCGAGCATTACCGCAAAATAACACTCGGAGCAGGCTAGCAAAGCGTGAGATAACTCAACATTTAAGTAACATATATCTCAATACCATTAGAGCTCGTACGCATATCTGTAATAGTTATCCCCTCATTAACATCCAACCATTTATTAAGAGAAGTATAGTTATAATAGATAATGTCTAGGGTGTAGAATATAAATAAATTCACATAGAAGGAATGGTTACATTGGTTACAATCAACCACTATTAAGTATACAAAAAAACCGATAAAGCACATTCGCATATTGGATTTTCCATCCGAGATCTCTTAATACAGATCCGAACTCCATGCACAAGGATCAGAAACCACCTTCCGAGAGTCGTATATCTCTAGAAAAAATATACCATAAGGTAAACATGACTGGCCCACACACGAAAACACCGGTGTGCACCAAGTGGAACCAAATATACCCAACTCCCGCGCGCAACTTCGAGGAGCTCCCGCACGATTTGATAATAAGCATACACTAGATATGGAGTCAATATATCATGCCGCGTGTCAGCAAAACCCTAGAACACGCAGCCGACTCTGTCTTTAGGAAAATCCGATGTCGAGGTTTCGTTCGGCATCTTTCGCACGAGTCTTCATCACTCGAACAGTACAAAAATTCCCATATGAAATTCCATAGATCAATTGATCTTGGAATCACACATAGATTCCTTCATAGATCTCAGAATCACGCATGGATTCCAATACATCACTAGATCTTGGAATCACACAAAGATTCCTTCACAGATCTTAGAATCACTATATGTGTTCGAGCATCTCAACAGATCTCAAATCCCCATATAGACTTCACTTCACAACCGCTCCCAGAACATAGAACCCGTATACTAGTTTTGAAGTGGTTTTCGATACATAGAACACTTACCAATCCCGGTCTCCTCAAAATCAATCGCTAGATTTAAGGTCAAGTTCTATAGTCAATTAACTGACTACAATTCACACAATGGACGATTGTATATGGAAAACAGCCCTGCTTAATTTCCATTACAGATAAATAAACATTCAAGGCACTATCAAGATCACGAAGCATGATAAACAGTCGAAACACGGTTAACTCATATAAACGGCTTCTAATCCCGTTTCCCATTTGATTAATCTTTCATTAATTAAAACTTCTGTTATTAGTAAAACTCCTTTTAACTAATAAAACTCATTTGTCAAATACTACTTCGCTTATTAATCAATAACTCATACTCGATTAATATTCCTTTATATACCTGCGTACATATTCAACTTATACATATTGAAGACATATGTATATATTTTATGATTTTCTTATTCCTTTATAACCTTAATACCTAAAAAGTATTAATATACTTGTCCCTCCGGTATAAGTATAAACACAATTCATTTTCAAGATTTCATTTCTAACTTCAATACATCAAACGTATTTATATACTTATCCCTCCGGTATAAGTATATCTATAATTCATTTCTAGGATTTCCTAAAATATAATTAAAGAGGTTAAACCATTGTTTAATAAACAACCTCTTCTCTTTTATTAGTTAAACATCCTATTCCATATCTTTATCCTGAAAGATTTCCTATACTTGTTTCTATCTTTAAAATCGGTTATTAAAGATCTAAGTATATTCAAAATCATTAGACCATATATTTCAGTTTAACTATATTCCAAGGGTTTAATAACGAGTGTTGCTAAAACACCGTTTACAACAAACCCAAAACAATTCCTTTAATATAATTATCGTTAAATGTTTGTTTAATGATTCGATTATATTAACATTAATGATATAATCCAATAGGGTACAAGACGAATGTAAATAACACATTGTCACGATAGTCCCAAATCCATTTCTATATTTATCCACATCTTTAAAATAGTCCTTTAAAAATGTGAATATCGATAAATATTCAATACGGGGAAATATCGTGATTTCTAAACCATTGATTATAACAGGTGTGTTATAATTCGAAATTATTTTCAAATCTTATAAAACCATTCACTTCCAGTTTCCCAATTCTCATTTCTATTCGTATAATTTCTCAATTCAATCCCATTATGCCAAACATCCCTATTTGTGTGAAGTAGACAAACTCAGTATATTATATAAAACAATATATTTACTTCACAACAATTTCACATATAACAATGTTATATCGTCAATTGGGTCCACAGTTAGGTTTAACACACAATCAATTCATAATACAACAAATGAATATAAATATGTAACAATAATATTGAGGAATCCTGTTGGATTCCTCCAACTTGTCCCCCTGCATCACAGTTCATATATCAACACATACATATGTAATACAGTTCAATATTATCATATGGTACAACAGTATTGCTATAGGCGTGAGTTAAACTCACCATCCATTCCAATGATGCTAACATGTTATTTTATCTAATTTCAAACAGGCATTTGAAATTAGATAAAATTCCAAACATTCCAGAATAATTACAATCCACTACCATCGTGTAGTTATAGGAATAACGATTCCAACGCATCTGACCGTTTGTCGATCGGACTTCGAATGAGCTAGTTACGGGGTTTACAAGTTAATACACAAATTAAAATATAATTAACTTGATTTAATTTACTAATTATCTCACCCCTTCCTTATCACGTGCGCTCCTATAACTCATCTCCCCCAAATTTAAACTCCAGATACCCCCTCCACTTCCAAACCCTTGACCACACCTTTGACCTCCCTCCACCACCACATCGGCCATCAAGGACCACCGCAACTGTCACCAGTCACCTTCTCTTCACGAACACTACCCAACCAACCCCTCTACATGCACTCCATCCCCACCTTCAACAGTGCGATCTGCTACTCAAAAATGGAAACATCCATTATCGAAAATCGCCAGAACCAACTGGAGCTCCTCCAACCTGCCTCGCCTGGTGCGCCTCCTCATGATGAACTCACCTACACCCTCGAAATCCCCTCCAGCTTCACCAAACTCAACCATGCCTCAACCATAGTCGTGACTGAAGAAAATTCGAACCTCACAGACATGATCAAACGCAAAACTGTGTGTATCAGGACGAAGCTCTCCCTTGCTCGATTCAAACGAATCCAACATCGCTCGTTTTTATTGAGTATAACACTCGATTTAATTTCTTGAAGAGTTTTGAAAAGCGGCGGCCTCATTTTAGTGTTTGCTATAGAAATATTTTAGGTCTTAAGGAAGGTAGGTTAATTGATTTTATAGGCAAATGGATTTAGATATTTTCAGTTAGATATTTGTTAGGATATTTTATATTATATTCACTTATATTCTCGTCGATGTTTTAACCCCGTGTGACTTCATATCAAATCCGATTTCCACGAAATTTGTCATCCTGCTACATTACAACATTTCGAACTCGATAAAGTTGGTCTCGTCGAATTCTGATACTGTTTGCAAAAATATTATTTTACATGTTATTAAAATTGAATTTATATTTATTCGATTTCAAACACTTCGATTCTTCAATAATAAATTAATATTATTATTCACATTCAAATTTGAATTTTTCGTATGCATCGGAACCAATTAAATTCCATATTCAATTCAGTTAAATTAAATAACTCGTATTTTCTGATTTCTAGTTATTAAACTCTAATTTTAATCGCATTCATATTTAAGTAAATTAAATATTCTATAGCTGAAAAACCCGAGTCATTACAAATACTATAAACGGGATAACGACAAAGCCTTTTAAATTCCATAAATAGTAAAGGCCTTCCTTCACAGAAGCTCATCTCGATTATCACTAAATCGAATTCCATTCAATTCCAATTTCTTTTATTAAATTGGAAAACTTTACTTTAGAAAATTTCCATTAAATCTTAATTAAAAGATTTATAAATTCCAAATCTTAATTTCACTGTTAATCGGGTTTAAGAACTAATGTTGTTTAAAACATTATTCATAATGAACCCATAATCAACTACCATTTAATTCCAGTTATATTAATTAATTGGAAAACTTCATTAAATCTTGATTAGAAGATTTATTCTTTTCTCAATTGGGTTTAAGAGCAGTGTTATTGAAGACACCATTCACGACAAACCCAAAATCCAATTTGATATTAAATACAAGGCTCTAAATAGAAATCATATCGACTTATATGCAATATCAAATTATGAGACCAATAGATATCGTATTAGGAATAACGATATCTGTATCTTCCAAATTCCTCAACAATATCTGCATAATTGTGGAATCCAATATCGAAATATTCCGAAGATTATTTCCATTCAGATCCATTCCAATTCATACGTTGGAAAACTCTGGTTAGAATAAAACCGTTTCAATTCCTTTTAATTCTTTATTCCAGTTGTTAGCTAGCTCATTTAGATAAGAATATATTTTATCTTTAAAATGTGGAATATTCCATCCAAAATCTTTTCAAATCATTTATTATGATTTTTCATAATGTATTCATGTCCATCCGAAATCGGACATCAAAATCATATTTTGATTCTTCACTGACTATTATGTTAAAATATTAGTTTATATTCTGCATGAGGATGTGGATCAATCAATTACCATATAGTTTTAATTATATGGATTTCATACATTGCATGTATTCACAAATAGTGATAAACAACCATTAAACATTCAATTCACATCCAAAGTGCAATTTACAACTGTATAAGCATTAAACAATTAAAAAATTCTTATAACGGCCTATCAATCAATCGGTTGACATACAACTAAACACAAGGGAGATGTGTGAAGTTATTATCATCCCCGGATAAGTGTGAGGTTTTCAATCAACACCCAATGATTATTATTTGCATACTTGGGTGATGTGTAAAATAATCGTCCCAATACCTGTGTAGGGTTTACATCACAATCCATGTGAACTTATCTATTATTTGGGAGACGGTTGGGTAAATTGTCATCCCAGAATAATCCATAATATAAACATTAATTTATAAACAGTTATAATCATTGTTAACAATGATAACATTAAAACTGTGAACATCCATCAATCACATAACAAATATTGCAATCACACGCTATCAGTATATATTTGATCATAGCTATAATAACTTTAAAAACAGTTTGAATGAGAGAATTCTCAAATTGGTTTCCACTCCGTCATTCTCTAATTGATGATTTATAAAAACGATTTCGCAAGAATCGGGCTGCTGAATCTGTGAATTAGAGAAATTGAAAAGTAAAAAAAAGGCCAAACAGTCCGGGATCTAGCCGGGAAAGAGCCTGGATCAATCTAGACTGTGGAGCGCGGTCCCTCTGGTCCACATCCAAAATCAATCGACTTGTCCATTCTGACCAGTCGACTAGTTAGAAACTGGGTTTCTGTCCAAGTTGATACCAGTTGACTGGTCTGAAATGGACCAGTCGACTGGTGGCTGTTAATCAGCCCCACTCATCTTTTTTTCCCTTTATGAATCGTTTCCATCGAACTATGGAGGCTATACATTGAGTTGGATGATAATGAGGCCTCATAAGCTCGTCGAGACAACTCAAGAACACATGCACAAACATAAATACATAAGGTTGCTATGATTTCGATCATATATTCTAAAATGAACAAATTCTCTAACCATAGCTATACAATGCAATGTAAGCGAATTGTGAAGTCTTAGAACTTGCCGGTGCGGCTACGGAGCTTCACAATATCACCAAAACAACTCATAGCATATGCATTCGATTGTGTGCACAATCAAAACCAGAAACTACAATTTTATGAACTGAACTAATGAACAAGAAAATGTATATACAGTACTACAAAAGTGGGCATATTCGACACTAATTTGTGTGTGTTGCATGAAAAGTGTGGCGAAAGCTATGTTTTCTTTGATCTTCTAAAACAACATTCATATATTGTTGCATTAGATATGGATGCAGTGTTGCGGTTGGAATTCTTGTGTTGTGACTTTCAACACTAGTTCAAAGTGTTGCTTTACATAAATACATGCCAGTCAACGATCCGCATTATCAGTTTAAACAAATAAATAACGTAGATCTTTGATTAATCCAACGGTTCAAACGTATCCCTGCTTTAGTTTAGTGAAAAATTGGCGCGATCTTTTCCCCATTCACAAAATACTTCCCCCCAAAACAAATTTCTTATGTACTCCTTGTTCTGTCCATTTCTCGCTCCAAGAAATCCATCCACAAAGACTTATGATTGCTACTCTACCATTGGTACAAACTATAAACCTCTGATTGCTCCTATTTTACAAACTTTACACCTTTGATTTGGATCATGTAGGACAATTACAGGTAGTTAAGGCTTCATCATTTTGGTTTTATTTAGATGATTTTATCTCCAACTTATTTTGGTCTAACATTCAAAGTCTCTGGGTGATTTGGGTATACTGATTGCCATAAATTAGGTTTTTGTCATACCTGAAGTGTTGTATTTATATGTTTGCATGTGTTGAAATTGTGCAAGTTCTGTATTTCTATGTTTTCCAAACCATTGATGTTTTGGTAAATAATGCTTATTTCGACAGGTGGAAACAAAATTTAGAGGACAAAAGATGTAATGTCCCGTATTTTTACACGGTATAATAATTAATTTTATTTAATTATTTAAAATATGGTTTGGTAATTTAAATGGTTTAAATTAAAATAACTAATGAATATTTTATTAATATAATAATTAAATAATATATTTAATTCTGAAATATTCATAATTAGCTGAAGTGGCAATATATTGTGAACTGGACAATTTAAAATATATAATTCAGTTTGGAATTGAATTAGAATAACGAATATATTATTTGAACGACAGTTGAACGTATAATTATATTATAATTATAATCGAGCTCGAAATGGCACTAAATCAGATTTCTATGAAACAAGAAACGTTCGGAGCTGGTGAAGTATGTTTTTCTAGTGGAAGAGAAAAATCGGGATTTCATTGTGTAGATTTTGATTTATGTGCAAATCAAATTTTCGAAAAGTCGCTATGGAATTCCTTTATAATTCATAATGATATATAAAAGGAATTTCAATATAAATTGAATATCGATTCAACCGGGATTTGAATATCGAGTTATAAATCCAATTGGAGCTATACAATATTCTATATGAATATATATACGATAATATAAATTTATTTATATCTAGTTTAATTGTTTTTAAATATATTTATATATTCAAATGGGTTATTTAGAGCTTTAAAAAACGACCTCCGTTTTCGACGAAACTAATTTTGTTGGATCCGCAATATTAAATTATTGCTAGATTTTAATTTCCGTGATTTTTGGGGTTAGTATGTGACCGTACTGGTTTTTCACTACGCCATAGATGGCCTACCACAACGAAAATGCATGGTATTGCTAGCTACAATGTTGCCATTGCTATGCTGTTTTTTGTCTATTGCAATGCACGCTTCAATGTGTTAGCATAGATATCAACATGTGTTGCCGTAATCATAGATATATTCAAATTAGAAAATTAATAAAGTTAGTAATCCGCATGACTCTAATCTAACGGCCTATATTATCAATCCGTGTCAGTGTGATTTTCCTTTACTGTCCCGCCTTTTTTGCCCCCCAAATTTTCATTTTCCCGCTGAAACGTAATTCATGCCATCTTCTTTGGCTAATCCCCAAATTAAAATAGTTTTCTAAAAATAAATCCTCGAATCTAGAAAAAAATCGAAACAATTTTCTAGAATCAAAACAATTTCCCAAATCCAAACAATTCATGACTGCTAATGTCCTCTTCCGTAAAACTAGATCTGGCGATTTCTTCTTCTTCCTAAACTTCGCTGTCTCAACTCGCGTATGATGGCTCGTAAAGAGAAGAAAGCCGCAACTTCTTCCTCATCGGCAACTAGATCACGTGGTGAACACACTGAAATAGTCACCGCAACTGTCTCTCTGCCTCCCTCAGGTAACCCAATAATTCCTTTACTAGCTGCAACTGCTACTGACTCTTGTTGGGTAGATGTAAATTTGAGTGGAATCGACAGTATTGACGCCAGTACGACCCAGGGTGGTAATGATTTTCTTGGGTTGTTTCAACTTGTAAGTTTCTTGGGTTATTTCACTGCAACAACATTAAACATTGTGATTTTTTCTTTCTTTTTTCTTTGGGGAAACTACATTTATTCTACCCACAATAACGGGTATAGGATCTAGCAAGAACTAGGAATAGTGATGCAGTTGGCAGAAATAAAGCAATTGCCTTAGTAGCTTGAGTAGCCTGAGTTATGTTGTGAAAAACAGTGATGTCAGATTATGTGAAAAATAGTGATGCATCAGATTATGTGCTCCTTTGATTTTCTGAGTTAAACAAAATCAGGATCAACTCAAACTTTGTAGGAAGCCAATTAGCATTATCTCAAGTTTGATGAGGTTGCTAATGGGTGATTTTGCATTCATCTTCTTTTCATTTTTTTTTCTTCTTATTCTCACTTTTTTCTGATCACTTGATGTTAATTAATACATGTTATATCATTGCAGTCAAATGAAATTGATTAGTGGACATGCAGTGGAGGCTGTAATGAATGCACTGATGAGTAAGATTTGAGCTTAACTCCTGTGTTTAACTCGTTGGGTAAAATTTGGGCCATCATACATGCATATTTACTCCATGCTTAACTCATGAATAAAATTTGATATATCTTGTTCATCTAATTGATTAATAAGGCATTTTCTAGAACATGGCCATGGTTATGTTTGTTTACCTTGAAGTAAAATATGGAGGAGTGAAGCATTTAGAAGTCCAGTTAAAATGAACTGATATTGGTACTTGACATATATTAGAAAAAAATGTGACATATGTGATGTTTATTGCGGATAACGGGGATATGAATTGTTACTAAAACTTAAATGTGTGAGCAGATACTGATGGGCTTGTGCTGCTAAAGGGTAGCAAAACATAAGCTAATACCAGGCATAGCTGATGATTGCTCAAGCAAGAATAGGAACGTAGTATGAGCTGCTGCTCCAACTTGAAAAAAATTTACTCTTGCTTCTAGACACGCTCATGTTCAGATGCGGGGAAAAGTCCATTGAGATGGCGCTATGCCTTCAAGATATGTTTGGCTAGTGAGTTAGGGATGAATGCCCACGAATTGATGAATAGAAATGAACATGTGTGGGAGCTAGTTGAACTGCAGCTTAGGCGTGAGAGATGGCAATTAGATTATAAGAAAGGTAATGGAGAAGGCAAATTGCATACTGATATGATGAGGTTTCAAGCCAAAGGGTTGGTCATTACCTTTGTTGCCCCTGATTCGGATGCATTAATTTAGTATACCTCAAATCAATTCTCTCTTCCTTTTTGGTGTATTTCACTGTAATTATTCTTTTCAATATACACACAAGTACAAGAATGGTTAGAGGTCTATATAAAAGAGTTTCGTAACTAATTCAAGAGTAGGTTTTTATTATACATCTTGTACATTTCGATATCCTAATTTTTGGATTTCTTTGAAACATTTATTGGTTGAGATGATCGCAATCCAATCTAATGTATTTTCGGAGTTACAACATCGTTCACTAACGCCACATTAGGTATGTATTTACATTTTTCACATTAGTATTATGTTTACTCTAAAGTTCAACTTTTTCACATTTTCCGAGTCCTTGATGGACTTGTTTATTAAACTTGCAGGCATCAATGCTAAAGATATATAATGAAACAAATTGCAGAGGCTAAAGCTACTTTGGACCTGGATGTGTATAGCAGAAGAGGAGTGTAAATATGAATGATTGTGGTTGTTTATGGTTGTGTGAGTCTGTGTATGAGTGAATCGAGTGATAATGTAGTGAGGAATGTATGTAAATATGAATGATTGTGTAATATACAAGTGAATGTACAATAGTGGAGTCAAAAAATTTGTACCATTTGAAATGTTAAAATAAAATATTTGTTTGAATAAAATACTGTGCTATAATAATATTTATTATAATATTGTAAAATCTTTGATTAATAGTAGTGGAGGTGTAATCATTTTTAGCTGTTGTAAAACAAATTTTAACAACTGCTAGAAACAGTTGTAAAAAAGGTTGACTTTATTATGATTGCCAGCTGTACTAGACATTTTACAACTGTTTTCAGCAGTTGTGAAAGGATATTTTTTGTTCTAGTGGTACCTGTGGCAACATCTGTACCAATATTGCCATAGAGCTGCAAAGGCTTTGCCTTTGACTCTAAGGCAACGCGGCAAAAGGCAACCCCAAAAAAGTGTTGCCATAGATCATTTTTTGCATATAGCAACACTTTTGCGTCATTTCTCTGGGGTTGCTGTAGGCCATCTATGGCGTAGTGTTTAATGTGAAAAACAGTTGATATTTTGATGATTAAAAATACGCTATGTGAGCAAACGGAGTTGGAATTCGACGAAACTAGTTTTGTTGGGTCCGTAATGTCGAACTGTAGTTGTATGTCCATTTTCATGATTTTTGGATGGCATATGTGATCATAGGAATTTTTAACAATAAAGACTATACAAAATCAATAAACTAAGGGATATAAAAATATCTAAACTACCCTATATAAATACCCCTTAATACCTTATTTCCAAACCTAATTCTTCACTTTCACTTTCTCTGATCAAAAGGAAGTCCATGCATTATTTTCTCCAGCCGCCACTATTCTCCTCAAAACAAAAAAAAACCCGATCCAAGGAATAAATCAAAATCAATTTGAAAAGAAATCCTAAAATCACAAGTATTAGTTCATTGAATCCCTGCTATGCTCTTCTTTATTCTACTACGCTTTTTATGCAACTTGAACGAGTTTCTGAGATCGACGAATCAACACAGCGAACATAGGGTTCAGGTTATATGGGTTTCTGAGAGTTCGAATCACTTTCCATTCGCCAGTTTTTGTAGCAGAAGCCGTAGGGTTTGATATTGGGAGAGATCGAAGCTTTTATTCGTGAATCCGTGGCTGCTGTTGAGTCTACGGTATGATTTGGTGTGGGTTCTGAAGATTTGGGTGATAATGGTGCAGTTGGAATTTGGTAGCATTGTGCAAAGCTTGAGTTCAGGTCAATGTCGGAATCCGTACCAGGAGTGCGAGTCATCTGAAACGAGGAGGGAGGAGTTGCATTGGGAAGAGCAGTTTTTTTGGTGTGAATTTGGGGTGAAATTCTGTCGTGACCTCGTGTTGGTTACAGGAGATAGTTCGGCATTGGAAGTAAATGGAGGTATTATGTTAAGCAGTTCACGTTTTTCTGGTTAGAAGAGGTTGGTCGGTTACTGAGGGTCCAAGGAGGAGGGACTTGAGCACTTAGAGATGGGAATAGTTGTATTTGTGAAGTAAAGGAGAAACTGGGTACGCATTTCATTGGAGTAGTGAGACGAGAAAGATGTATGGTGGTGACAGTACGTGTGTAGTTGAATGGCCACTTTGGTTTATTTAAATTTGCAGAAGCCTGGGATTTCACTTTGGGGAAGAGTTGTCTGCGTTGTATTGTTGGGAGGAACAATACAAATTGATGTCTTTATTTTTACTGCAAATTACGTGATTTTCTGGAAACCGAAATGGAAGAGGAGTTGTACATTTGTTCGTGAGTTGCCAAGGGGTTAAGGAAGGAAAGTATCATGGATCTTCAAACGGGTGATGGGCCAAGAAAGGTTAATCCCAACTAAAATTAGAAATTAAGTTTTAATTCAACTCAAATCATCATATAAGCCTGTAAAAATTCAAATCTTATTTCATTTCTAAACGGAATCGAAAAAAAATAGGTGTTATTGAAACCATATTGAAGATTACTACACATCCAATTGTGTTTGGAGCAATTCAGGGATCTTTGGAATTTATAGCAAGGGAAAAATGTCTGAAAGGATACATCGACCGTAAATCGTTGTTTAACGATTACGGACAATGTGAGTAAAACTCACCAACTCTAAACAGTTATATTTTTATAACGTATTCTTAGAATTGATATTATCTGCTGATTATAGTGTGCTAACTGTTTGGTTGAATTGCTTATGTATTGGTTGAAATTATAGATAACGCTATATATATAAATCGTTAATCAAATATTGATTCTGTTTAGCAGAATATTTCATATTGAAATGAAATCGATGTTAATTATATTGTTAACATCTGTGATGCAGAGAAACAGGTTGGAGGGATCCAACTGGATTCCTCAATATTTATAATATTGTTCTGTTCATATATTGTAATATATAATGTGATATATAATCTGTTGTGGATTATATGTGTTTGAATGATATTGATCACTGTTATTTGGTATTTTGAATACCGTAAGAAATACTGGGATGTAGAAAAGGGGATTTCAAAGTGTATTTTGAAAAATAAATTATTTATATAAAGTCAATGGATTATATATATAGAAGGAAAAAGATTTTATAAAAGAAGATAATTATAAAATCAAAGAAATTTATCAAAGAAATTATTAATAAAATCAAAGGATTTTATAAAGGAAATTATTTGTAAAACAAATATAAAAGTAAAATTTTTGTGAAACAAACAAAAAAAGGAAATATTTATTTGTTAAATAAATAGAATTGAAAAGGAAATATTTATTTGTTAAATAAATAGAATTGAAAAAGGGAATATTTATTTGTTAAATAAATAGAATTGTAAAGGAAATATTTGTTGAATAAAAAGAAAGATATAAGGAATATATATTTTAGAAAATAAATAAGATATCATAAAAGGAAATATTTAGAAAGTAAGTTGGATTCTAAAAGGATTAGAGTTTGAGTAAATCAGTTAGAGTTAATCAGTTAGAGTTGATCAGTTATAGTTAATCGATTAGAGTTAATCAGTTAGAGTTAATCAGTAAGAGTAAATTGATTAGAGTTAGAGTTAGTCGAATATTAGTTATTCGAATATAGTTAATTTAAATAGAGTTAAAGGAGTTAATCGAATATAGTTTATTCGAAAGGAGTTATCGAATATTAGTTATTCGAAAGGAGTTATCGAATATAGTTTATTCGAAAGGAGTTATCGAATATAGTTTTTTCGAAAGGAGTTATCGAATATTGCTTATTCGAATAGAGTTAAAGGAGTCATCGAATATAGTTTATTCGAATAGAGTTAAAGGAGTTAATCGCGTATAGTTTATTCGAAAGGAGTTATCGAATATAGTTTATTCGCATAGAGTTAAAGGAGTAATCGAATATAGTTTATTCGAATAGTGTTAAAAGAGTTATCGAATATAGTTTATTCGAAAGGAGTGAATCGAATATAGTTTATTCGAAAGGAGTTAATTGATAAGAGTTAATGAATTAAAGTTAATCGAGTTAAAGTTAATGGAGTTAGGATTAATTGATTTGAGTCAATCGAGTTATATTTTGGAGTTAGATATTTCAGAAGTAGGGATTATAACACTATTGTTATAATTAAAATGTTTTCAATAAAGAAGTGGATTCGTAAATTGAAATCCGAGAGTTACGTAAGGAAGTTTGTTAAAGATTTAAAGGGTGAACTTTGTCTATTTCGAGGTTAGAAATGTTGTTCAGTTAAGGTCTGAGAGGTTGATATAACCCAAATTGATTGACTTCGTTTTTTACTAAGGAATGGTTAAGGTTCGATGGTGAAGATTGGTTAAATGAATTTAGTTAATGAAGGTAATAGTTTGAGTTGGCATAGAGATGTTTGATTTAAACATCTATTTAAATCCAAATGTTGGAGTTTTCGAAATGTCTTCCAAATAAGAATCATAGATGTTTTCTAATATAGAAAATAAGAAATGGAAATGTTTTCCAATGTTAATAATGTATATTTTCTAAATTTAGAAAATAAGAAATGTTGAACGTATGGAAACAGGAGATGAAAAATTAACTAAAAAGATAAATGCTAAATGATGTTTGATCGATAAAATTTCCATCTGGAAATAATATCGTTGTTTGCACACGTGTTTTTCTTTGATAGTTAACTCACCGACTATTGAAGTTTTTGACCATTTTTTAGTCGTCAATACGGAGAGACCGGGATCAGGTTCATTATCTGAAAACCACTCTGTATGGGCGTTAGCGTTGCGATCAAATATGATGAATATAATTGAAGACGGGGTTATGGAAGGGATGCCCTGTTTACATAATAGTATCTTCGGTTTGTCCAGTCCCAGGACGACCTGTATGGAAGAATGTCTGATAGAGTATATTTAATGGATCGCATAGTTGATCTCTTCATACGTATTTTCATTTGGTGGCGGAGGAAATCGTTTCTCTTAGCTGTATACCCGTTGTATTTTTGGAGAAATCAATTTATGATTGGCGGGTATGACGATGTGACATTCAAAGTGAATAAATGTGTGATCTGTCAAAGATAAGCGTGGCCTCTAGCCTCACAACCGAGAAATGACAAAAATCGGGCAGGCAGCTTGGCTAAGTGGTTGGCTGCCAATTAGGGTGTATTATCACCTGATATGGAGTTTCATTTACTTCTTTAATCTATTAGATGCTGTCCCATTCGGGAAATGGTTTCTGATCCCAATCGTTGGTGATATACATTCGATACACTCAAGCGAAATGAGTGGTCGGTCATGTGTGGCCGGGTTGCAAGATGTTCTTGTTGAACCCAGTGTATTCCTATCTAGAGGTACACTATCGGAAGGTGGTTCCATACCTCGTCATAGTTGGAAATCCATTACCCAATAATTGCTCGCGGTTTTGATCGCATACTATATATGTGGAACGTGAGATGAAAGCGTTCTGCTAGATGATTATTATATATTGTGGTTGATAAACATTATTATAATATCAAAAGGAGTTTTGATATAAAGTTTATCATTTCTTTCAAAAGGATTTTTGAAAGTTAAATCAAAATGTTTTGGATTCTCAAAAGTGAAAAACCCGTTCCGTTATACGGTGTGGTCTTATGAGATATCGTTTAATTGCTTGAACTGTTTTAAATTGTTTTACTTACACCAATCCCATGACTGACCCAGAGTTTATTTTGTTTTGTTTTCCCTAAACTCTTGGGTGCCCAAATTTATACGGGCAGTCAAGTTGTCAGGAATTTACAGACATACTCGGAGAGCTTGGAGCAGGAGGCTTCAGGATTTTATAGCTATAATTATTTTCGCTGTGTTGTAAGTGTTATACTCTGATAATGTTACTGTATACATATACTAATTTTATTTCAAAGATATGTATCTATTATATATTGTTTGTTCCGCTGTGAGATTCGTGTTTACTCTGATGTTGTATATTCTTCTTCTTCTTCTATTCTAAGTTTCTATCTTATCTATCCTTACACTTTGTTTTCTTTCTATTAGTTTTCTGGTTTCCAATGTAATTTGGGTTGGACTTGTGTTATTTGGTCAGCTCAAATTGTACCGGAATTTCGGGACACTACAATTGGTATCAGAGCTGAAGGTTAAGTAATTACCTTGGCTCTATGGCGTGACTCAGTAGAGATGGGGTTAGAAATACTCTAGATTGAGTTGAGTGTATATATACGAGTGAACGTATTTGTTATTGATATAAAAGTTGTTTTATATTGTGGAGATTCAATGGTTGAGTAGTTCATGAATTTTGGTCGATCAGTTTGATCCACTGTATTGGTAGGGATTTATAGACACTCGAATACGATGAAACAACATTGTATGTTTTGAAAAGAGGGTAAATGAAATAATTTTACCCAAATTATATTTTGATATAAAGGATTTATATTGGAATGAGTGTAGTATATTGGACGTGTTGGTTGTCATTACAATCGTATAATTGAGAAGGTTATATATTACCAAATAAAATTCGTATAAGTATTACGAAGTGAATTAAATCTGAAATTTAAATCAAATTGAAATTAAAACTCTGGAAATTTGAAAAAGTGTTTGTAAATGGACTTGGATTAAGTATAAGAGAATTTTAAAATCCTGGGAGATTTTAGAAATGTTTTACCAGCATTGGGGATGGTATTTTGAATTGATTTCAAAATGGAAATGTTAAGAAATGGTTTTGAAAAGTGATATAGTATTGAACTCACTTCGATCGCTGGAAAATAAATTCTGATGATGACAGCTGCATCACCAATATTCATTTTTGAGTTGCTAAATTACGGATTACTCCCAAAGATTTTGTTTTTAAAGTGTTTTGAGAAAACAAGTTATTCAAGGAATTCAAATGTTTTGAATTGTTATTATGATTTCAAAATGGAATTGAAACAAAAAACCAGGAATTTAAGGCTTGAAATTCAAATTGAACTTATTAAGTTAAATAAATCAAGATGGTAAAGATAAGTAAATAAATTAGAATTTTAACTGAGATAAGTTAAATAAAACTGGATTTGGTTAGAGAATAATTTGGAATGGAATCGAGTTGATATGTTAAGAGTTTGAAATTTGAGATTGGAGTTTGAATGGAATTTGACTTTGGTTTAAACAAATGATTATGTTGAGGATGAACTGATCGGAGTATGATTGGGATGACATTGGTATATGCTGAATTAACAGCAGATGGAAAGAATATAATGATATGCCCGACAAAAAGGTACAATTTTATATTTCATATTGGGTATGAGATTTTATGAGCCGATTTGGAAAGCCGCTTGGTTGTTTGATTTTATTTTGGGTTGGAGAAGGCCTAGAGAGGCGAGTTCTAGTTGTACCGATTGACCAGTACAAAGGAGGTGTTGGGAAATTTTTAAAAAAATTCGGGTGTTAGAAAATTTTCAGGATTTTTGAAAATTTTCATTGATAAGAATTAATTAATATTTAATTGAAATTAAATTAGTTCAGTTGAAACTGAAGTTAAGAAGTGAACAAATAATTTTAACCAGATAATAGCGTTTGTTTTCTACCTTAGCAATTTCGATGACGAAATAATTTTAAGGGGGAAGAATGTAATGTCCCATATTTTTATACGGTATAATAATTAATTATATTTAATTATTTAAAATATGGTTTGCTAATTTAAATGGTTTAAATTAAAATAACTATTGAATATTTAATTAATATAATAATTAAATAATATATTTAATTCTGAAATATTCAGAATTAGCTGAAGTGGCAATATAATGTGAACTGGATAATTTAAAATATATAATTCAGTTATGAATTGAATTAGAATAAAGAATATATTTTTTGAATGATATTTGAACATATAATTATATTATAATTATAATCGAGCTCGAAATGGCGCTGCAGTTCGCTATTTGGCGATTCGAACTTCAAATGAATATACAGAACCTGTTTTAAATCGGAATTCTGTGAAACAAGAAACGTTCGGAGTTGGTGAAGTATATTTTTCTAGTGGAAGAGAAAAATCGGGATTTCATTTTGTAGATTTTGATTTATGTCCAAATCAAATTTTTGAAAAGTCGCTATGGAATTCCTTTATAATTTATAACGATTATAAAAGGAATTTCAATATAAATCGAATATCGATTCAACCGGGATTTGAATATCGAGTAATAAATCCAATTGGAGCTATATGATATTCTGTGTGAATATATATACGATAATATAAATTTATTTTAATTGTTTTTAAATATATTTATATATTTAAATGGGTTATTTAGAGCTTTAAAAATAGCCAGTTTTGCAAACGACTTTCGACGAAACTAATTTGGATCCGCAATATTAAATTGTTGGTAGATTTCAATTTCCGTGATTTTTGGGGTTAGCATGTGACCGTACAGATTTTTAATGTGAAAAACAATCGATATTTTGACGATTAAAAAAACGATGTGTGAGCAAACAGAGTCGGAATTCGGCGAAACTAGTTTTGTTGGGTCCGTAATGTCGAACTGTAGTTGTATGTCAATTTTCATGATTTTTGGATGGCATATATGATCATAAGAATTTTTAACAATAAAGACTATACAAAATCAATAAACTAAGGGATATAAAAATGTCTAAACTACCCTATATAAATACCCCATTATACCTTATGTACAAACCTAATTCTTCACTTTCACTTTCTCTGATCAAAAGGAAGTCCACGCATCATTTTCTCCAGCCGCCACTATTCTCCTCAAAACGAAAAAAAAAACGATCCAAGGAATAAATCAAAATCAATTCGAAAAGAAATCCGAAATCACAAGTATTAGTTCATTGAATCCCAGTTGTGCTCTTCTTTGTTTAGTACGCTTTTTATCCAACTCGAACAAGTTTCTTAGGTCGACGAATCAACACAGCGCGGGTTATATGGGTTTCTAAGGGTTCGAATCACTTTCCATTCGTCGGTTTTTGTAGCAGCAGCCATAGGGTTTGATATTGGGAGAGATCGAAGCTTTTATTCATGAATCCATGGTTGCTGTTGAGTCTACGGTATGATTTGGTGTGGGTTCTGAAGATTTGGGTGATGATGGTGCAGTTGGAGTTCAATAGTATTATTCAAAGTTTGAGTTTAGGTCAATGTCGGAGTCCGTACCAGGGGTGCGAGTCATCTGAAACGAGGATGGAGGAGTTGCGTTAGGAAGAGCATTTTTTTGGAGTGAATTTGGGTTAAATTCCGTCGTGACCTTGTGTTGGTTACAGGAGATAGTTCGGCATTGGCAGTAAAAGGAGGTATTATGTTGAGCAGTTCACGTTTTTCTGTTAGAAGAGATTGGTTGGTTACTGAGGGTCCAAGGAGAAGGGACGTGAGCACTTGGAGATGGGAATAGTTGTATTCGTGAAGTAAAGGAGAAACTGGGTACGCATTTCATTGGAGTAGTGAGCCGAGAAAGATGTATGGTGGTGACAGTACGTGTGTAGTTGAATGGCCACTTTGGTCGGTTTAAATTTGCAGAAGCCTGGGATTTCACTTTGGGGAAGAGTTGTCTGCGTTGTGATTGTTGGGAGGAACGATACAAATTGATGTCTTTATTTTTACTGCAAATTGTGTGATTTACTAGAAGCCGAAATGGAAGAGGAGCTGTACATTTGTTTGTGAGTTGACAGGGGGTTATGGAAGGAGAGTATCATGGATTTTCAAATGGGTGATGGGCCAAGAAAGGTTAATCCCAACTAAAGTTAGAAATTAAGTTTTAATTCAACTCAAATCATCATATAAGGTTGTAAAAATTCAAATCTTATTTCATGTCTAAACGGAATCAAACAAAAACAGGTGTTATTGAAACCATATCGAAGATTACTACACATCCAAATGTGTTTGGAGCAATTCAAGGATCTTTGGAATTTATAGCAAGGGAAAAATGTCTGAAAGGATACATCGACTGTAAACCGTTGTTTAACGATTACGGACAATGTGAGTAAAACTCACCAATTCTGAATAGTTATATTTTTATAACGTATTCTTAGAACTGATAATTATCTGCTGATTGCCATGTGTTAACTGTTTGGTTGAATTGCATATGTATTGGTTGAAATTATAGATAACGATATATATATAAATCGTTAATCAAATATTGATTCTTTTTAGAAGAATATTTCATATTGAAATGAAATCGATGTTAATTATATTGTTTAACATCTGTGATGCAGGGAAACAGGTTAGAGGGATCCAACTGGATTCCTCAATATTTATAATACTGTTCCGTCGATATATTGTAATATATAATGTGATATATAATATGTTGTGGATTACGTGTGTTTGAATGATATCGATCATTGTTATTTGGTATTTTCAATACCGTAAGAAATACTAGGAAGTAGAAAAGGGGATTTCAAAGTGTATTTTGAAAAATAAATTATTTATATAAAATCAATGGATTTTATATATAGAAGGTAAAGGATTTTTTAAAAGAAGATGATTATAGAATCAAAGAAAGTTATTAAAGAAATTATTAATAAAATCAAAGGATTTTATAAAGGAAATTATTTGTAAAACAAATATACATGGAAAATATTTGTGAAACAAATATAAAAAGGAAATATTTATTTGTTAAATAAATAGAATTGAAAAGGAAATATTTATTTGTTAAATAAATAGAATTGAAAAGGGATTATTTATTTGTTAAATAAATAGAATTGAAAACGAAATATTTGTTGAATAAATAGAAAGACATATGGAATATTTATTTAGAAAATAAATAAGATATCATAAAAGGAAATATTTAGAAAGTAAGTAGGATTCTAAAAGGATTAGAGTTTGAGTAAATCAATTAGAGTTAATCAGTTAGAGTTAATCAGTTGTAGTTAATCGATTAGAGTTAATCAGTTAGAGTTAATCAGTTAGAGTTAATCAGCAAGAGTAAATTGATTAGAGTTAGAGTTAGTCGAATATTAGTTATTCAAATAGAGTTAATTGAAATAGAGTTAAAGGAGTTAATCGAATATAGTTTATTCGAAAGGAGATATCGAATATTAGTTATTCGAAAGGAGTTACCAAATATAGTTTATTCGAAAGGAGTTATCGAATATAGTTTATCGAAAGGAGTTATCAAATATAGTTTATTCGAATAGAGTTAAGGGAGTCATCGAATATAGTTTATTCGAATAGAGTTAAAGGAGTTAATCGAATATAGTTTATTCGAAAGGAGTTATCGATTATAGTTTATTCGAATTGAGTTGAAGGAGTTGTCGAATATAGTATATTCGAATAGAGTTAAAGGAGTTATCGAATATAGTTTACTCAAAAGGAGTGAATCGAATATAGTTTACTCGAAAGGAGTTAAGTGATAAGAGTTAATGAATTAAATTTAATCGAGTTAAAATTAATGGAGTTAGGGTTAACTAATTTGAGTTAATCGAGTTATATTTTGGAGTTAGATATTTCAGAAGTAGGGATTATAAAACTATTGTTATAATCAAAATGTTTTCAATAAAGAAGTGGATTCATAAATAGAAATCCGAGAGTAACGTAAGGAAGTTTTTTAAAGATTTAAAGGGTGAACTTTGTCTATTTTGAGGTTAGAAATGTTGTTCAGTTAAGGTCTGAGAGGTAGTTATACCCCAACTTGATTGACTTCGTTTTTAACTAAGGAATGGTTAAGGTTCGATAGTGAAGATTGGTTAAATGAATTTAGTTAATAAAGGTAATGGTTTGAGTTGGCATATCGATGTTTGATTTAAACATCTGTTTAAATCCAAATGTTGGGGTTTTGGAAATGTCTTCTAAATAAGAATCATAAATGTTTTCTAATATAGAAAATAAGAAATGGAAATGTTTTCCAATGTTAATAACGTATATTTTCTAAATTTAGAAAATAAGAAATGTTGGATGTATGGAAACATGAGATGAAAAATGAACTAAAGAGATAAATGTTAAATGATGTTTGATCGATAAAATTTCCATCTGGAAATAATATCGTTGTTTGCACACATGTTTTTTTTTTATAGTTAACTCACCGACTATTGAAGTTTTTGATCATTTTTCCATCGTCAATACATAGAGACGGGGTCAAATTCATTATCTAAAAACCACTCTGTATGGGCGTTAGCGTTGCGATCAAATATGATGAAGATAATTGAAGACGGAGTTATGCATGGGATGTCCTGTTTACAGAATAGTACCTTTGGTTTGTCCAGTCCCAGAACGACCTGTATGGAAGAATGTCTGATAGAGCATATTTAGTGGATCGCGTAAGTTGATCTCTTCGAACGTATTTATGTTTGGTGGCAGAGGAATTCGTTTCTCTTAGCTGTATACCCATTGTATTTTTGGGGAAATCAATTTGTGATTTGGCGGGTATGACGATGTGACATTCAAAGTGAATAAATGTGTGATCTGTGAGAGATAAGCGTGGCCTCTAGCCTCACAACCGGGAAATGACAAAAATCGGGCAGGTAGCTTGGCTAAGTGGTTGGCTTCCAATTAGGGTGTGTTGTCACCTGATCTGGAGTTTCATTTACTTCTTTAATCTATTAGATGTTGTCCCATTCGGGAAATGGTTTCTGATCCCAGTCGTTGGTGATATACATTCGATACACTCAAGCGAAATGAGTGATCGGTCATGTGTGGCCGGGTTGCAAGATGTTATTATTGAACCCAGTGTATTCCTATCTAGATGTACACTATCGTAAGGTGGTTCCATACCTTGTCATAGTTGGAAATCCATTACCCAATAAGTGCTCGCGGTTTTAATTGTATACTATATATGTGGAACGTGAGATGAAAGCGTTCTGCTAGATGATTATTATATATTGTGGTTGATAGACATTATTATAATATCAAAAGGAGTTTTGATATAAAGTTTATCGTTTCTTTCAAAAGGATTTTTGAAAGTTAAATCAAAATGTTTTGGATTCTCATAAGGGAAAAATCCGTTCCGTTATACGGCGTGGTCTTATGAGATATCGTTTAATTGCTCAAACTGTTTTAAATTGTTTTACTCACACCAGTCCCATGACTGACCCAGAGTTTATTTTGTTTTGTTTTCCCTAAACTCTTGGGTGCCCAAATTTGTACGGGTAGTCAAGTAGTCAGGAATTTACAGATATACTCGTAGAGCTTGGAGTAGGAGGCTTCATGATTTTATAGCTATAGTTATTTCCGCCGTGTTGTAAGTGTTATACTCTGATAATGTTACTGTATACATATACTAATTTTATTTCAAAGATATGTATCTATTATATATTGTTCTTTCCGCTATGAGGTTCGTGTTTACTCTGATGTTGTATGTTCTTCTTCTTCTTCTATTCTAAGTTTCTATCTTATCTATCCTCACCCTCTGTTTTCTTTCTATTAGTTTTTTGGTTTCCAGTGTTATTTGGTCAGCTCAAATTGTACCGGAATTTCAGGACACTACAAAAGAAATCTAATTTAAATGTATAATGTCTATTTCTGTTTGTAGTTAAATAATGTCTATGTCTCTTCCTACATCATATGACTACGAAGATACCCTGGGGATGGGTGATCTACGACTGTCAAACCAATCATCACCGGAAACTCCTATTGATTTTTATATAGAGATGCAAGAAAGGCACTACGATGATTTTCTTGAGTATGAACTAGAGAAAAAAGAACTCCGAAGACAATGGAGAGAAGAAGAACGACGTGAGGAAAGGGCGATGTGATGGCATAGTCGTGCTACCTTGCATCGTCAGCATCAAAACAACCAAGTGGTTAACGAACAACAAGCTGACTCACCAATCATAATGTTTGATTGTGGGTATGTCGCTTGTAAAGACCCGTAAATTCCCGCTCTTTGGATCAACCATAAACCACACAAGTCTGACCCAAAGGTTGGAAATCCACGAATACTTTAACTTTGGGAATACAACAACATCAGAACAACAACAGCAGACTTTTATAAACATCATAATAATGTTACATCAGAGTACAGAATATCAGAGTACATCGAATAAAATTACAGCGGAAGATAAATTACAATAAATTATTATACAATACAGCGGAAATAAAATAACTAAGGCAGCGGAAGACAACTATGCTCTGGACACAGCTTTAGGCTTCAATCCAGAATCACGCTCGAGATAAGAACCTGTAGACAAACTACTCGACTGCCCGTGTGGAAAGAGGGCGCCCGAGTTTGTAAAGGTGGAAACAAACAATGGGTCAGTCATGGGACTGGTGTGAGAATTCTTAACTAATCTAACTACTAGTAATAAGGCAAATCCAAGGACCACGCCGCTAACGCGGAACAGGTTTATTCCAACGGATTGCCGTGCATAAATTAAAGTAAATCGTTAAACAACGCAATGCTTTTTAGAAAAATGAAACCATCATAAGACCCAAGTCCCATCACACAATGCAACGCAAACCGGAGGATAGAGTTTTACCTTATAATGATCAAAAGATGCTTGATACGATAAAAACGGATTTGATATTAGTGTGTATATGTTTTGATAAAAACATTTCAATCATAATGTATCAATCATAGATGGCATAGTACCCCATCCTACTATATCGCCATACTAGTTCTACAATAAAAACCGCAGGGTCGTATTGGAAATTGGGTTTCCATCATGAGTCAAGGCTAGGGAGGAGCTCCTTACGGATTCGAGACACTCTAGCTAATGTCTCAGGATTCCCCGCAGTTAACCCTTGGATCCCGCAGGGCCGGTCCACATATACAGCTTCGTGGATTAGTTATTCCTGAACACACGTTTCCCGATCCTATAGGACCTATCATCCGAGGCGCCTCATTCCATCATCAACATAAGTAAATACCAGCCAGTTTAAGCACCGACACCACTTCTAGCTAGAAAGAAACGTGCTGCTCTCCCTGCGTTCCCTTCTCTCGTTTTAGACTCCACCGGGTTGTGAGGCCCGCGAAGTCACGCTATACACAAAGCTACGCCTAAACAGGCCATGCTTTGATCATCACCCCAAGGTTCTGCTTTTCAACAAGAAATCTTGATCATTGCATCTTAGTATGCCACATTGTCAATCCATATCATACTATTAATCTTTGCCAAAATATACAAAAGGGTGTTAAGCAAGAGAATAAATTCTCCGCCACCAAACATTCATACATTCGACAGAAAATCAATAAATACAATATAAAGGAGTACAATGTCAGACACACATTCCATTTATAAGCTTATGCTCTGGGTCTGAGCGAAAGCCAAATCTGTACTAATCAACACTACGTCCGGACAGCCACCACTGTAGCCCCTTCAAGTTAGCTACTCCAATCACGGGCATCGGCAGTCGTCGTCCATTCGATGTGAAGATCGCCGGTCTTCAATCACCGTCTTCAACTTTTCGACTTTCAATTGTCGTATGATCATTTGAAATGAGATTGAACTCGGAGTTTTCAAATGATCCTCACATATATATATATTTGAAAATCATTTCATATCGTTGATATTAATTTATAACGATCAACCTTTATTTTTATTTATATAAAAATAATTAAATTCCATTTAACGACGCTTCAAGTCAAAAGGACGACCTTGGCGTTGTTTTCACCCAAATTTGTTTTACCCATTTCTCTAATTCTAACCGTTGGGATTTAACACCATTCATAACGTTGGAAAGATCTTCCCAAGGAGAAACTAACGGTTGCAGATTTGGGAAAATCCAACGGTCGGATATTTCGGTTGGGAAAATCCAACGTTGTCGATTCGTTCGATTGAAATTTGTTTATATATATGATTATATATATACATACAATTTCGTCGGCCATTTCATTATTTTGGTAATCATGACAAGTAAAGATATATAACATAACATACAAGAATGTTTATTTTAATTCACATACACAACCTATACATGCAATGTATATTTTCCCTATTTTCAATTTACACAAACATGCAATTTCTTGTGCGTTATTTCTAATTCAACAAAAATGATTATTTTGTGTCATTCTTTTCTTTACAAGCAAAATGATATTCTTGCTTTAATCTTTACACATGAAAATGTAAATTTCATATCTTTAATCTTTTTAATGAAATCAAATTCGTTAAAATGTAAATTTTCATGGTTATAATTTTCGTTGAAAATCCATTTACATAAAAATGTAAATTTCATATCCTTATCCTTTTCAAAATGAAAATCTAATTCATTAAAATAAAAAAATTCACTATAAAGCTTTTTACATGAAAATGTAATTTCTACCTTTAAATCTTTTACATGAAAAATGTAAACTTCCTCCTTAATCCTAAATGTAAATTTTCTTTTTAATCAAATTACTTTAAAATGTAACTCTTCTTTTTAATCTAATTCACATTAAACATGTAAACTTTTCTAACAAAATGTTATTTTCATACAAGAGTGACATTTTATCAAAAATGATATTTTTATACTAATGTGACATTTTAACAAAAATGAAACTTTGTTCCTAATGCAACCTTTTTGGCTAGAAATGATAATTTTTAAATGCAACATTTTATAGAATAAAAATGTTACTTTCCTATGCTAACATTTTATATAATAAAAATGATCTTTTCTAATGCTAACATCTTATATAAAAAAATGTTCCTGTATATACTGACATAAAAATGAGATTTTATTATGCAAACATTTTTATACATAAAATGTTTCTTTTCTAATGTTAACATAAGAATGCGATTAACATTACGGTGAAAATTTCTATCCTTTTTAAATTACATAAAAAGGTGATTTTGATTCCATTGTCAAATTTCTCTTTTTAATTACATTAAAAATGTAATTTCCATTACGACGATGAATTCTTACCTTATAATTACATTAAAAATGTAATTCTCTTTTCTTTTTAAACTTGATTACATAAAATGTAATTCTCTTACTTTTATTCAATTACGTGAAAAATGTAACTTCACTCTAAATCTTATTCTCATTATGGTGTGAATAATGTCATTTTCCATGTATTCTAATATCAAACAAAAGGACATTTATTTGTTAACATTTTTTTATGTTTTCATCATATCATATAAAAGCATATTTTATATGTAAATATATTTTTTAACCATTCATATTAACATAAAAAGGATATTTATGTTAAATCCTTCTTAACATTTTAACATAAACAAATAAAAGATAACTTTGATTGTCGTCAATTCTATCCCAACAAAATATATAAAGAGTTATATTTTGTCTAGTTAACATTTTATAACTAAATTGTTATCTTAACCAATCTCAACATTTTATATCTAAAATGTTATTTTTTCTTTTACTTTGACAATTTTCTATTTAACAAAATGAACATTTTGTTATGACATACCTTTCTATTTAACAAAATCAATATTTTGTTTTACATATAACATGTAAATAAAAATAAGTTTACAAATTTTGCCTTTTATTCACACATTGGATATAAATAAAAATATATACAACAAGTTTGTCTTTTTCAAGTCTCTTTTTAACAAAAATATTATTTTTTGTTCTCAACCATCACATTTAACCAAATGTACATTTTTTTATTTCAACTCTTTCCTTTAGACAAAAATGTGAATTTGATGCTACTAATATATATTGACAAAAATGTGAATGTTTACGCAACTCTTTTATACCGACAAAAATGTGAATTTTGATGCTACTAATTTATATTGACAAAAATGTGAATTTTGACGCTACTAATTTAAATTGACAAAAATGTGAATTTTATTGTAAACATGTCTTTATACTTTTATTACATTAAATAGAAATGTAATCCTTTTATTTCATCCTTTGATTACACATAAAAATGTAATTTTTTATCTTCTTTGACTTCATTATATAAAAATGTGTTTTTTTTATTTAACAAAAGGAGAAATCTTTATATTTAACAAACAAAAGTGAAATCTTTCTTCTTCCTTTTTATATCATATTTACACTAAATGTAAATAAAAATATAAATAACCGTGCACTCTGATTTTGTTCTTCTTATTTACATAAAAGAAATGTAAATAACGGTGTTCACTATAAAGATGCTCCTTTTATTTTATTCTAACAAGGTGATAACGCTACTAACAAGTCGTACTATAAATGATTCATTTTAATGTACACTAGTTACATCAAAATGATTAATTCAAAATTTAACACATACGCTACTATCATGTCATATTAATAAAAAGTGCTATTCTTGTTTCAATCAACATGTTATCAACAAAAAGAGTAATTTTTTGTTTTCACAAAGATAATAGGAAATAAAGAATCACTTTTGTTTCCAACAAATTAACATGAACAAAAGGGTCACTTTTGGTTCAACAAAAACCACATTAACGAATGTATATTCATTTTCTATCTTCATATTTATATTTGCAACTAAATGGTTAATATAAAGAAATTTTTTTTTTCTTTTCTTCTAGTTTCTACTTTCTAATCTTTATTTACACTAAATTACAAACAAAAGAAATGTCTTTTCTATGATCATATTTCTATAATCAAAAATTTTATTTACAACTAATGTGTAAATAAAAAAAAGGTTTTTTTACTAGGTTATATTGTATCCACATCTAAATGTAAATGGAAAATGTCACTTTACTTTCTCGTTTCTATTTTTACTAAATGTAAAATAAGAAAAAGTCATCTTTATTTACTATATTCTATTCAACAAAATGGCTCCATCAAAGTGTTTTAAATAAAAGCCCTATTCTGTTTGTAACATGCAGATCTGAATTAACAGAATAATTTAAACTAATAGATCTAAAATTATACATCACAAATCAACAGGTCAACCATTCAGAATCTCATCACATCGTAGATCTAATATATTAACAATTCAACTTTTATATAACTGGAAAAATCGAAATTTGTTTAATTATTTAAATCAGAATCTCACCTCTTTTCAATTCAGATCCAACTTTCAGCCAAAATTTGATCTGCTCTGTTTCAGATCTAGTATGTTCCATAGCGTAGAGTTTTTTATTGCGATTCCAACGAGCCCGGGTTTTTCGAATTCTGATAAAAATTGCAAAAGTTATAATAGGTTGAATGTTAGTTATATTAATTAATTAGTAAATTTAATTAATTATTTTAATTACAAAATTTGGCCGCTCCCCCTTCTTCTTCTTCTACGTGTTCACTAACGCTGAAAACAACCCATCTTCACATCGTTCTCTCTCCTATTCACGCCGCTAGAACAACCACCGAACCCAGATCCAGAGCCGCCACACCAACCGCCATGACGCCGCCACCTCGCGCTTGCCCCCACGCCCCACTCGCGCCCCCTAGGACCCATGAACCCCCCATAAACGCAGCCACTTCCCGATGAGAATTCGCGAAATCCGTGAACCAAAACCCGATCTTAACCGTATGGATCTTTAAATCTCTCCAAGAGCTTCGATTTGGTATATAATATGTTGAATTTCATTTAGCGGATCAAAAGTTATTGAGTCGGGAAGTTTTGAATGTTCATGGCCATCGAATGAAAACGGCGGCTGTAGAAACAAATTAGGGTTTTATTTTATTATTTTAATAATAAATCTCGATTTTCGTGCTTTAAAGGTGGAATTTTGGACTGTCTCCAAATTGGGCCTGCTTACTGTCGTTCTTAAGGTTTTGACGCCTTCTGAATGCGATGGGCTATGCCCCGTGGCCCAATTCTAAAGTCTGTTGCGTGTTTTATTAAAATTACAATATTAAATTAATGATTTAATTTCCATCGTACATTTAAGTATGCCGGGGCCACATACGGACTCCGAAAAAAAAATTTGGCTTTGCATTGACGATACGCTTCCAACGAGACTATTTTCGTTGAATTCTGAGACTGTTCGAAAAATGGCCTTTTTTAGGTCGATCGGTTTTAACTATAAACTGACAAAACGTGTTATCTTCTACCACGCTTATATACTCATTTGAAACATTCTGGAAAATTAAACTTGTCTATAATTCGACATTCCGGTTCCAACAAAAGTGGTTTCATCGAAAACCGAATTCGTTTGTAAAATGACTATTTTTAAAGGCTATATATTTAATATTAAAAATACATTTTTAAACAAATAATTTCCTAAACTCGAAATATATAGGTTTTTACTGTTTTTCAATGTAGAAACGTCATTCTGAACTCAATGGAAGTGGTTTTGAGTTCATATTCCCTCGTATGCAAAAAGTGGCATTTTTGACCTTTATATATTTCATAACTACCTTTCTAAATTTTAAACTGGGCATAACTTTTGATTCCCGCTATGAAATTTCAATTTTTCGGATTCGTTGGAAAGATATTTTTAAATAGATTCTAATATTTTTGGTTTCACTAAAATCCGTTAAATCTTGCATCTAGTACGGTCAGTCAAAGTTCAAGTTTGACTTTTCAAACTACCGTGCTATTTCTAACTCCTTTTATATTTAAAATTAAATAATTCATTCTAACTTCGATTTAAATCAATTTTTAATCATTATTATTTTAAATAGATTATTTAAAACCCATTAAAATTACTTAATATAAATTTTTAAATTTACCCCAAAATTCAGGGTTGTTACTGTCTCCCCCACTTAAGAACTTTTCGTCCTCGAAAAGGAACGAAGTTAAAAGTGATTAATTATCCTACTCATCTTTCATCTCTTGTATTGATTTCTATAATTATAAATATGTATATTATACACTTGCTACTCTCAACTCATTCTAGGGCATTACTAACCCTATCTCTAATGAGTTTTCTCATTCTAGGATACTACTGATCCTATCTCTAATGAGTATTCTTATTGGATATTACTAATCCAATCTCTGATGAGTCTTTTGTTCCGTTCTAATGAGTTGTATCCCAAAGATTTGAGCTAACCAAAGCTCTGATACCAACTTTAAAGACCCATAAATTCCCGCTTTTTGGATCGACCATAAACCACACAAGTCTGACCCAAAGGTTGGAAATCCAGGAATACTTTAACTTTGGGAATACAACAACATCAGAACAACAACAACAGACTTTTATAAACATCATAATAATGTTACATCAGAGTACAGAATATCAGAGTACATCGAATAAAATTACAGCGGAAGATAAATTACAATAAATTATTATACAATACAGCGGAAATAAAATAACTAAGGCAGCGGAAGACAACTATGCTCTGGACACAGCTTTAGGCTTCAATCCAGAATCCTGCTCGAGATAAGAACCTGTTGACAAACTACTCGACTGCCCATGTGGAAAGAGGGCACCCGAGTTTGTAAAGGTGGAAACAAACAAAGGGTCAGTCATGGGACTGGTGTGAGAATTCTTAACTAATCTAACTACTAGTAATAAGGCAAATCCAAGGACCACGCCGCTAACGCGGAACGGGTTTATTCCAATGGATTGCCGTGCATAAATTAAAGTAAATCGTTAAACAACGCAATGCTTTTTAGAAAAATGAAACCATCATAAGACCCAAGTCCCATCACACAATGCAACGCAAACCAGAGGATACAGTTTTACCTTATAATGGTCAAAAGATGCTTGATACGATAAAAACGGATTTGATATTAGTGTGTATATGTTTTGATAAAAACATTTCAATCATAATGTATCAATCATAGACGGCATAGTACCCCATACTACTATGTCTCCATACTAGTTCTACAATCAAAACCGTAGGGTCGTTTTGGAAATTGGGTTTCCATCATGAGTCAAGGCTAGGGAGGAGCTCCTTACCGATTCGAGACACTCTAGCTAATGTCTCAGGATTCCCCGCAGTTAACCCTTGGATCTTACAGGGCCGGTCCACACATACAACTTCATGGATTAGTTATTCCTGAACACATGTTTCCCGATCCTATAGGACCTATCATCCGAGGCGCCTCATTCCATCATCCACATAAGTAAATACCAGCCACTTTAAGCACTGACACCACTTCTAGCTAGAAAGAAACGTGCTGCTCTCCCTGCATTCCCTTCTCCCGTTTTGGATTCACTGGATTGTGAGGCTCGCGAAGTCACGCTATACACAAAGCTACGCCTAAACAGGCCGTGCTTTGATCATCACCACAAGGTTCTGCTTTTCAAGAAGAAATCTTGATCATTGCCTCTTAGTATGCCACATTGTCAATCCATATCATACTATTAATCTTTGCCAAAATATACAAAAGGGTGTTAAGCAAGAGAATAAATTCTCCGCCACCAAAAATTCATACATTCGACAGAAAATCAATAAATACAATATAAAGGAGTACAATGTCAGACACACATTCCATTTATAAGCTTATGCTCTGGGTCTGAGCAAAAGCTAAATCCGTACTAATCAACACTACGTCCGGACGGCCACCACTGTTGCCCCTTCAAGGTAGCTACTCCAATTACGGGCATCAGCAGTCGTCGTCCATTCGATGTGAAGATCGCCGGTCTTCAATCACCGTCTTCAACTCTTCGACTTTCAATCGTCGTATGATCTTTTGAAATGAGATTGAACTCGGACTTTTCAAATGATCCTCGCATATATATATTTAAAAGTCATTTCATATCATTGACATTAATTTATAACGATCAACCTTTATTTTTATTTATATAAAAATAATTAAATTCCATTTAACGACGCTTCAAGTCAAAAGGACGACCTTGGCGCTGTTTTTAACGAAATTTGTTTTACCCATTTCTCTAATTCTAACCGTTGGGATTTAACACCATTCATAATGTTGGAAAGATCTTCCTAAGGCGAAACTAACAGTTACAGATTTGGGAAAATCCGACGGTCGTATATTTCGGTATAATTAACTAAAAGTACAATTCTATAAAGTGAACTACCACGCTCGATTCGTTCAATTGAAATTTGTTTATATATATGATTATATATATACATACAGTTTCTTCGGCCATTTCATTATTGGGGTAATCATGACAAGTAAAGATATATAACATAACACACAAGAATGTTTATTTTAATTCACATACACAACCTATACATGCAATGTATATTTTTCCTATTTTCAATTTACACAAACATGCAATTTCTTGTGCGTTGTTTCTAATTCAACAAAAATGATTATTTTGTGTCATTCTTTTCTTTACAAGCAAAATGATATTCTTGCTTTAATCTATACACATGAAAATATAAATTTAATATCTTTAATCTTTTTAATGAAATCAAATTCGTTAAAATGTAAATTTTTATTGTTATAATTTTCATTGAAAACCCATTTACATAAAAATGTAAATTTCATATCCTTATCCTTTTCAAAATGAAAATCTAATTCATTAAAATATGAATTTTCACTTTAAAGCTTTTTACATGAAAATGTAATTTCTACCTTTAAATCTTTTACATGAAAAATGTAAACTTCCTCCTTAATCCTAAATGTAAATTTTCTTTTTAATCAAATTACATTAAAATGTAACTCTTCTTTTTAATCTAATTCACATTAAACATGTAAACTTTTCTAACAAAATGTTATTTTCATACAAGTGTGACATTTTAACAAAAATGATATTTTTATACTAATGTGACATTTTAACAAAAATGAAACTTTGTTCCTAATGCAACCTTTTTGACTAGAAATGATAATTTTTAAATGCAACATTTTATAGAATAAAAATGTTACTTTCCTATGCTAACATTTTATATAATAAAAATGATCTTTTCGAATGCTAACATCCTATATAAGAAAATGTTCCTGTATATACTGACATAAAAATGAGATTTTATTATGCAAACATTTTTATACATAAAATGTTTCGTTTCTAATGTTAACATAAAAATGTGATTAACATTACGGTGAAAATTTCTATCCTTTTTAAATTACATAAAAAGGTGATTTTGATTCCATTGTCAAATTTCTCTTTTTAATTACATTAAAAATGTAATTTCCATTACGATGATGAATTCTTACCTTATAATTACATTAAAAATGTAATTCTCTTTTCTTTTTAATCTTGATTACATAAAATGTAATTTTCTTACTTTTATTCAATTACGTGAAAAATGTAACTTCACTCTAAATCTTATTCTCATTATGGTGTGAATAATGTCATTTTCCATGTATTCTAATATCAAACAAAAGGACATTTATTTGTTAACATTTTTCTATGTTTTCATCATATCATATAAAAGCATATTTTATATGTAAATATTTTTTTTAACCATTCATATTAACATAAAAAGGATATTTTATTTTAAATCCCTCTTAACATTTTAACATAACTTTGATTGTCGTCAATTCTAGCACAACAAAATATATAAAGAGTTATATTTTGTCTAGTTAACATTTTATAACTAAATTGTTATCTTAACCAATCTCAACATTTTATATCTAAAATGTTATTTTTCTTTTACTTTGACAATTTTCTATTTGACAAAATGAACATTTTGTTATGACATACCCTTCTATTTAACAAAATAAATATTTTGTTTTACATATAACATGTAAATAAAAATAAGTTTACAAATTTTGCCTTTTATGCACATATAGGATATAGATAAAAATGTATACAACAAGTTTGTCTTTTTCAAATCTCTTTTTAACAAAAATATTATTTTTTGTTCTCAACCATCACATTTAACCAAATGTACATTTTTTTATTTCAACTCTTTCCTTTAGACAAAAATGTGAATTTGATGCCACTAATATATATTGACAAAAAAGTGAATTTTTACGCTACTCTTTTTTATCGAAAAAAATGTGAATTTTGACGCTACTAATTTATATTGACAAAAATGTGAATTTTGACGCTACTAATTTATATTGACAAAAATGTGAATTTTATTGTAAACATGTCTTTATACTTTTATTACATTAAATAGAAATGTAATCTTTTTATTTCATCCTTTGATTACACATAAAAATGTAATTTTTATCTTCTTTGACATCATTATATAAAAATGTGTTTTTTTTCATTTAACAAAAGGAGAAATCTTTATATTTAACAAACAAAAGTGAAACCTTTTTTTTTATATCATATTTACACTGAATGTAAATAAAAATAAAAATAACCGTGCTCTCTGATTTTGTTCTTCTTATTTACATAAAAGAAATGTAAATAACGGTGTTCACTATAAAGATGCTCCTTTTATTTTATTCTAACAAGGTGATAGCGCTACTAACAAGTCGTACTATAAATGATTCATTTTAATGTACACTAGTTACATCAAAATGATTAATTCAAAATTTAACACATACGCTATATCATGTCATATTAATAAAAAGTGCTATTCTGATTTCAACCAACATGTTATCAACAAAAAGAGTAATTTTTTGTTTTCACAAAGATAATAGGAAATAAAGAATCACTTTTGTTTCCAACAAATTAACATGAACAAAAGGGTCACTTTTGTTTCAACAAAAACCACATTAACGAATGTATATTCATTTTCTATCTTCATATTTATATTTACAACTAAATGGTTAATATAAAGAAATGTTTTTTTTCTTTTCTTCTAGTTTCTACTTTCTAATCTTTATTTACACTAAATTGCAAACAAAAGAAATGACTTTTCTATGATCATATTTCTATAATCAAAATTTTTATTTACAACTAATGTGTAAATAAAAAAAGTTTTTTTTACTAGGTTATATTGTATCCACATCTAAATGTAAATGGGAAATGTCACTTTACTTTCTAGTTTCTATTTTCACTAATTGTAAAATAAGAAAACTCATCTTTATTTACTATATTCTATTCAACAAAATGGCTCCATCAAAGTGTTTTAAACAAAAGCCCTATCCTGTTTGTAACATGCAGATCTGAATTAACAGAATAATTTAAACTAATAGATCTAAAATTATACATCACAAATCAACAGGTCAACCATTCAGAATCTCATCACATCGTAGATCTAATATATTAACAATTCAACTTTTATATAACTGGAAAAATCAAAATTTGTTTAATTATTTAAATCAGAATCTCACCTCTTTTCAATTCAGATCCAACTTTCGACCAAAATTTGATCTGCTCTGTTTCAGATCTAGTATGTTCCATAGCGTAGAGTTTTTCGTTGCGATTCCAAAGAGCCCGGGTTTGTCGAATTCTGATAAGAATTGTAAAAGTTATAATAAGTTGAATGTTAATTATATTAATTAATTAGTAAATTAAATTAAATCTTTTAATTACAAAATTAGGCCGCTCCCCCTTCTTCTTCTTCTACGTGTTCACTGACGCTGAAAACAACCCATCTTCACATCGTTCTCTCTCCTATTCACGCCGCTAGAACAACCACCGAACCCAGATCCAGAGCCGCCACACCGACCGCCATGACGCCGCCACCTCGCGCCTGACCCCACACCCCACTCGCCCCGCCTAGGACCCATGAACCCCCCATAAACGGAGCCACTTCTCGGTGAGAATTCACAAAATCCGTGAACCAAAACCCGATCTTAACCGTATGGATCTTTAAATCTCTCCAAGAGCTTCGATTTGGTATACAATATGTTGAATTTCATTAACCGGATCAAAAGTTATTGAGTCGGGAAGTTTTGAACGTTAGTGGCCATCGAATGAAAATGGCGGCTGTAGAAACAAATTAGGGTTTTATTTTATTATTTTAATAATAAATCTCGATTTTTGTGCTTTAAAGGTGGAATTTCGGACTGTCTCCAAATTGGTCCTGCTTACTGTTGTTCTTAAGGTCTTGACGCCTTCTGAATGCGATGGGCTATGCCCTATGGCCCAATTCTGAAGTCTGTTGCGTGTTTTATTAAAATTACAATATTAAATTAATGATTTAATTTCCACCGTACATTTAAATATGCCGGGGCCACATACGGACTCCGAAAATTCCCAAAAAAAAAATTTGGCTTCGCATTGACGATACGCTTCCAATAAGACTATTTTCGTAGAATTCTGAGACTGCTCGAAAAATGGCCTTTTTCAGATCGATCAGTTTTAACTATAAACTGACAAAACGTGTTATCTTCTGCCATGCTTACATACTCAATTGAAAAATTCTGGAAAACTAAACTTAGCCATAATTCGACATTCTGATTCCAACAAAGTGGTTTCGTCGAAAACCGAGGTCGTTTGTAAAATGACTATTTTTAAGGGCTACATATTTAATATTAAAAATACATTTTTAAACAAATAATTTCCGAAACTCGAAATATATAAGTGTTTGCTATTTTTCAATGCAGAAACGTCATTCTGAACTCGATGGAAGTGGTTTTGAGTTCAAATTCCTTCGTATGCAAAAAGTGGCATTTTTGACCTTTATATATTTCATAGCGACCTTTCTAAATTTTAAACTGGGCATAACTTTTGATTCCCGCTATGAAATTTCAATTTTTCGGATTCGTTGGAAAGATATTTTTAAATAGATTCTAATATTTTTAGTTTCACTAAAATCCGTTAAATCTTGCATCTAGTACGGTCAATCAAAGTTCAAGTTTGACTTTTCAAACTACCGCGCTATTTCTAACTCCTTTTATATTAAAAATTAAATTATTCATTCTAACTTCGATTTAAATCAATTTTTAATCATTATTATTTTAAACAAATTATTTAAAACCCATTAAAATTACTTAATATAAATTTTTAAATTTACCCCAAAATTCAGGGTCGTTATATCGCTGTAGAAGATGTTATTTCGATTGGATTCAACATTAGTCATCGTTATTTTAGATGTTGTGTTTATCCTACAGGGTGTACCTTTTGGCAGTGGATTGACCACCAGTTTCCAAGTCAAGTCGCTGAGTACGCAAATGAATTACAACATCAACTTACAACGCTGCAAAATCAAGTTATTGGTTTTCGAATTGACGTTAGTAGACTTAACGACCAGCTTCAAGGGCTAAACATTAGAAGACAAAATTAAATTATAGCATCGTTTTTGTATTAGGTACAACTGTATCGTCTTTGTATCACCTATATAGTCTTTGTATCTATACTGTCGAGTTTTGGTGCAGTCATGTAATGTTATGAATTTGTGTTCAGTATCCTTAGTTGCTTTTTTAATGTATTCTCCTGATAACTCAGTTCCAAAAGTTAGTGATAATTCATATCAAAACAATCGTCTTTGTATCATCACACTGATTGTGTATATTTGTAAATTATTAACTTGTTTTGTTTTTATTTCTAATTTAGTCAAACCTTACAGGCTATCCCTTGTTTGTGTCCTGAAACTATTAGTGGTATCAAATTTGGTCTTACTAGGCCGTGGTTAGATTGTGGCAATGGATAGTGAGTATTACATATGGATAGTACTTCCGAGATCGAGTGCTGAATATGTAAGAGTAACAGCTTTTCTAAGAAATGCATTTCCCATTTATAAAGTAGGTGATGAGATGAAGTGCACCTGCAAAAAATGTACAGAACGTAATTGGTATTCCGAAAATGTCATATACGATCATCTAATTTTTAATGACCCTTCTCCATTACATACCGGGTGGTTTTGTGAAGTTTCACAGACAAAATTAATAGGTGTTGATGACCATATGGATTGTGCAACGGAGATGGATTTTGAGGATAATTTGATGTGATGCTCAAATTTGCGGGTCACAAATTTGGTCAAAATCCCAGGGACTTTGTAGTAGAACCAAATCTAGAGGCCGAAAATTTTTATCGGCATGTTAAAGAAGGAAAAAAACCATTATATCCTGGTTGCACTAAATTTTCTCGACTAAGTTTCTTGATTAGGCTTTATCATTTAAAGTGTGCTTACGGAATTAACAAGTCTGCATTTGGGGAATTACTAAAGCTTACAAAAGAAGCCTTTCCTAATGCCCAACTGCCTTTGTCTTCCTACACTGCAAAGAATGTCATTAAGGATTTAGGTCTTGATTACCATAAAATACATGCCTGCCCAAACCATTGCATGTTATATTGGGCAGAGAATAATGATAAAGAGGCTTGTGACATTTGTGGTTTTTCGAGGTGGGCTGTAAAAGAAAAAGAAGTCATCGTTGATAATAATGATCCACCAAAGTCGATTCCCAAAGTGCTGGCAAATGTTATGAGGTACTTTCCTCTAAGACCAAGGTTACAAAGGATGTTTATGTGCAAAAAAATTTCCAAACTTATGAGATGGCACCAAGTGGAACGAAAAGAAGATGGAAAACTAAGACATCCGGCTGATGGTGTGGCATAGAAGATGATAGATACTCGCTATCCTGATTTTTCATCAGAAAATCGTAATGTTAGATTGGGTCTAGCATCTGATGGATTTAATCCATATCATTCAATGAATTCAAGTTATAGTACATGGCCAATTGTGTTGGTAAACTACAATCTTCCGCCTTGGTTATGTATGAAACAAGAGATTTTGATTTTTTTTAACATTAATATCTAGTCCAAATTCTCCAAAGAACAGTATTGGCATATATATGCATCCTTTAATTGCGGAATTGAAAGCGTTATGGAATGTTGGCGTCGAAACATATGATTCCTTGACTGATGGGAGTTTTAGTTTACATGCAAGCGTCTTATGGACCATTCGTGATTTTACGGGATATGCCATGTTGGAGCACAAAGGGGAAACTAGCGTGTCCAGTATGCCATTATGAAACTTCTTCAAATTATTTGAAGCATAGCAACAAAATGTGTTATATGCACCATAGAAAGTTTCTTGATCCGACACATAAGTGGAGGCTGGATAAGAGGAGATTTAATGGCGAAACTGAAATGGACAGCATTCTAGAAATATTATCAGAAACCGATATTGAAGAGTTATTGCAGGGGTTCAAAAATCGGTTTGGGGATAAGATGAAGAAACCCTAGTAAAAGTGATGGACCTTTGAAAAAAAGGTCAATACTGTTTGACTTACCATTTTGGTGTCATAATCCCCTTCGACATAACCTGGATGCCATGCACATAGAGAAGAACATATGCGACAAAATTTTAGGTGCTTTACTTAGTATAGGTCGCATGTCGAAGGATCACCTAAATGCTCATTTGGATTTATAGGAATTGGGCATAAGGAAGGCCCTTCATCCTGTTGAATGTGGTGACGGAAAGCATGTTGAAATTAGAGATGCAATATTTGATATAACAAATGAGGAAAAAGAAATCTTTTGCTCTGTATCGAAGAACACCCAACTGCCCTACGGTTATGCCCTGAATGTTAGTCGGTACGTGCACATAAAACACAGAACAGTTGTGGGATACAAGAGCCATGAAGCTCATTTCATACTCCACTATTTATTACAATTTGCCTTGAAGAAAGCGAGGTTGCGTTATCAATGATCAGATTTAGTGCATTCCTTAGAGGACTATGGAGCAAGGTTATCGAAGTGGATGATATCAAGAGGCTGCAAAAAGAAATTTTCGAGATAATTTGTCATTTCGAAATGATTTTTCCACAGGCTTTTTTCGATATAATGGTACATTTTCCTATTCATTTATGTAGAGAAATCAAATACGGCGAGCTGAACATCTTAGATGCATGTATCAAATTAAGCGATATCTAGGAAAGTTGAAATCTTAGGTGCGAAATAGAAATAGACCGGAAGGTTCGATTGCAGAAGGTTACTTGGCAGAAGAGTGTGTGACCTTCTGTTCAAGATTTTAAGCGTTGATGGAGGAACAAAAAACACGTCCATTGATTTTGGAAGATGTACAACAGATTTGGAATATCATATTGGAACAAAGAAGAATAAAGATGGGAAGATGTTTAATTTGAAAGATGTAGATTGGAAGGCAACGCATCGCTATATTCTGCTCAATTCCGATAATAAAGAAATTGAGAGTTTGATCGAGTAAGTTTTTAAGTTCCTATATCATTTTCCTTGACTATAAATTAACATCTACATTTCGTAGTTTTTTGACCTTAATTATTATTTAGGATTCATCGAGCTTTTGTGGATGGTCTTGCAAATCCAAGAAGACACAAGAGGGAACGAGAACATTTCGAATAGTTTTGGAATTGGCTTAAAGAAGAGGTTCTGAAAAAGGACAATATTTCAACAGATTTAGAGGTGTTTGCATTAGGTCCTAATCGAGTATCTAGGAAGTTTACTAGTTATATAGTAAATGGATATAGATTCCACACAAAATTTAGATATTCTCGATGTACCACACAAAATAGTGGTGTATTTTTGACTGCCAAAACCACCAGCTTTATAAGTTCGAAAGACCAAAACCCAATAGTGGGTGATGTCAATTACTACGGATCAATCGAAGAAATTTTTGAGCTTGATTATTGGGAAGCTTTCACAATGGTCCTTTTTGAGTGTTGCTGGTACCAAGAGGAAAAATATTCATATGGTCTTACTCGAGTAAATTTTAGCAAGTGCCATAAAACTGATCCTTATGTCCTATCCTTATAAGTGCTGCAAGTATTTTATGTGGAAGTTGCGGTTGAAAAGAACAGTCATTGCGTTATTAAAAAATTGCCGAGAGATTGGTGTGATACTGGAAATCGGAATGCAATGGAAGAAGACATGAGTAATACACATTCACATGATATGGGCATAGGTGGTGAACTCGAATGGCCAGAAGTTGTTGATGGGGGTTGGATTAGGGATGACGTCCCCGTAATACAACTAGAAACAGAACTAGAAGAAGAAGTTCATGATCCTGTTTTGTCCCGTTAGGCCAAAAAATTGCACTTTCTTATTGCTTTAATTTGGTCTAATTTATGATGTATTTGGCACTTTTTGTTTTAGTTGGAAATTATTATCTTTGATGAATGTATTTGGCACTCTTTTCTCATTATGCAATCTACACTGTTCACATGTTTTATGATTTAATGTCTTTCTTTATTGTCAACTAAACTGGTTATAGACCAAAATGTTATATTTGTTGGTTTTTGTCCACTTTACATGCATGTACCTTGTTCTAATGTATTAATTTTGTACAGGATGGATGAACTTATTAATATTCGACTGAAACATGACGGACAGTTTCGAAGGACATGTTACGTCCGTGGAGAATCCTTCATAGTAACAAAATATGATGTAGACCGCTATTCTTACGGTGTTCTTATGGACTTTATTAAAGATGCTCTCCATTACACTGAAATAGGAGGAGTCTATATCATCAGGAAAGGAACGAGGGGTGGCAGATAATATTAAATAACAAGGACGTAACCGAGTACATACAGGGCTGCAAAGAGCAAGGAGAAGTGGCTTTTTTACATTGACAACACCATTGACAAAGACAGTGAGCCGTTGATTCAACTGCAGCCACATGTTACCATACGGCCGAGGAAAAACATAATTTAAGGTAAATATGTTTATGTAATATAAATACATTCTTATATATAACTTTGTGTGTGTGTAAAGATCTATGAAGGAGGCCATCGTTATTATTTTTATTGTTCCAGATTCTGCTAAGAAGCCGGTTGCAAAGCGCAAGTATACTATTGCACGTAGACTTCAGCAGCAACACAAAATGATGAAAAACAACCAAACTCAAGTGGGTCAGAAGAAACTATCGCTGGTGCTTGATATGAATAATGATGAAGAAGAAGTTACTGTGACGGACAAAGGAACCAAGTGGAAATTGAATGTAGAAAATGAAACAGATAATGATGATGATGTAACGACCTGCCTTTTTGACCGCTCCAAGTCGGTATTTAAAGCAACTCAAAACGTTCAAAATGACGGGTAGTTATTTATTTTACAGGGTTTAAACAGAAAATAACACAGAATCACAATACACAATATATGCAGTGGAATAAAATTTTATACATATCAAAGTTGTACAATTTATTTTTACAACGGAAGATAAAATGAAATACATGAATTTTAAAATAAAACTTTACGGTTTTGACGAGTGCACGTCGTATGCGTCTTCATGTGCGTCTCCACTTCGTTGTGAGCTGAAATGTCCAAGCCTGTAACACTTAGGACCTAACCCGAGCGTTCCATGCAAAATACACAAAACACCCGAGTTAGGATTAAACTTATTTCAAGTAAGTCACTTCGATAAACACATAAATATAATTGTTAATCCTGACGAAATTATTAAATGATTCGAGTATGACATCACATGCAAACTGCAGTAACCAGCACAGTGCATATGGAAATGGTTTGATGCGTGAGATAACATGCAGAACTCAATCTAATACTTCAAGGATGGTATAAAGATGACGGATTATTATACTAGGTGATGTATACTGGTGGCAGCCAAAAGAGTGACCAGGAAGCCAACTAAAATCATGCAACAAACATAAAGCCTATGCAAGTAGCTAATTTAAGCATGTAAATCTAAACTAGTGGTAAGCATAAATCATACAATGGTTTGGGTGACAATGGGTTATGCAACAAATATATATATAGATAGTATATAAATGAGCTTTTCTCCTATGTACACAGTTTGTAGTATTCTAGTATCCCATATTTAACACAATACCCTCGTTCCACTTTTCTTGGCACAATTAATATTCAAATATGAACTGCTATCTAATATCAAAACCACACGATGCATACATCATGTGTGCCTATAATATGTACATTTGTGCTTGTGCATATAAGTAAATATATATGTGAAAATATACACATAAATCTGCATAATATAATGGGTGTAAAAGAGGAGATTGAAAGCCTAATAATCATATTACATTACTTAAATTCGGATTGCCAACTTAGACTAAAGTTTCAGCCATTCCTTTTATCTAAAATGGGGGTCATAATTTCTCCCTGATGGTACATATATGTAATTGTTCTTAGCTGATGGGTTGAAAGTGGAATGAAATATAGACTGTAATATCATCTTCACATAATTATAGACTGAAATATCCAACCTAGAATTAACAGTTGCAAAATTATACTTGTAAGCATGCAACTAAAAGAACAAAACAAAGTAGCGACAGTGGACAACAAGAAAGTGGAGAATACATGAAACAAACACAAAACGATGGCTGAAATCAACTAAGACGGTTGTCTGTCTAATAGGAAAAATCGGTGGTCAAACATCCCGAACAATCATATTTAGTGAAAACCGAAGTAGCGCACTTTCCAACCAGTTTAATTGTAAGTTAACTTACCATTTGTTGTCGCAGACAAAGGACGAAACATCAGCGATTCGAAAACAAGGCGTTGGCTTTGGTCGCAGCTTGAAGGAGGCCAGTGATTTCCGTTATCTTGGAAGAGACTGCTGAGATTCGAATGGGCGTACGGTTGGAGCACAAATTCCTGTGCCAACCTGCGGAGGCCATGGCTCTAGCTCATCAGCGGTTTCCAGTAGAGGCGGCTCACGGGTGTGCGGTTCAAGGAAAACAGGGTTCACGGTGGAGCTACAGGCGGTTTCGGTGAAGGGCGATTGCGTAGGGATCGAAGGAGCGACGGGCGGCTGATTCGGAGCGAGAAGGGTGCAAGCGGAGGAGCAAAGGCTGATAGGCGGCGGCCATACTCCTTGGGGAAAATTCGATTTTCAGAGGAAGCCATTGATTTTTATTTTGATTTGGGAATTGACTTTCTAGCTGAAGGAGACTAATGAAAATGGGAAGTTGCTTTCGGTCCATAAGAGAAGATAAAAGGGATTACGGTGGCAGCTAAATGGAAGGACACTGTAACAAAAGGGGACACGCGTTGAAATATTCTTTCAGCAAGGCAAACATGTGGTAGGACGTTGTTTCAAAATTTGAAAAAGTGACAGAGTTATCAACAAACAAATTTTCCTAAGTACGGGTACCAAAATTCAAATAAAATTTTAAACCAATTCCTAATCTAAATGGATTAAATAAAACTCATGTTTAAATTAAATTTATAATTCAAAACAAATAAAATAATTAGATTATACTTTGCTATTATAAAATTAGAATCAACATTACAATAATAAAACAACTAGTTTAAAATGCCCATCAATGTTCCATTAAACAAATTTATCCCTGTTTAAATATTAACATTTTCAATTCACACATATAAAACCAAATTAAAATAGACCAACTTTCAAATTTCAAACCAATATATATTTCTTAAATATCAATTCAAATAAATTTCATAATTTTAAAACGTTAAAATTCCTGGTTCGTTACAGATGATACCTGAGAGAATGAAGCTGATGTTCAAGTATTTTTCAGTTTTCATTTCAGCTTTATTAATCCAGATGAAATCTTGTATTTCAAACTACTTTTTATTAAAATTCTTGTGCATGCATTTTGTCAAAATAGCAAGAACTGTTTATAAAGTCGACTCTATTTGGTTAAGTAGCTTAAATTTATCATCGAAGGTGAGTAATAATGCTAATCTGCTTGCAGTTCTCACAACCATCAGTTTTGACGAAGTATGAACAAGAGCGAATCGCGCAAATGCAAGAAAACGATGCAGTTAGGAGATCACTTGGGGTGCCTTCTTGGTTAGTTGTATGCAAGAGGCTGCCGCACGAAATAAGAAAGATAAAGGTAAATATATTGCTGGATGTGATGAATAAATCCCAGAAAATGCTGGTGAAGACGTCACTGATGGTTCATCGGATTCGGAAGTATAAAAAAGTTATTTGTTTATTACTTAGTGTCTTTGCCTTTATGAACGTAAAAAATCTTGAACTTCGACTTAATTGTAGAGAATAAAAATTGTTAAGTCAAAGATCCTTTACCTGGACCAACAACTCGTTCGCGAATCAATACAGCCATTGAAATTGAGAAGGAAGCGATGACCTGCACCCCCCTCCAAAGAAAGCTGGCTCCAATAAGGATTTGATCATGACACACACTCCCACTCCAAAGAAACTCGGTAACTGGGAGAAATTCATAGAAACATTAAAGAAATTGATGAAGCCTACACCATCTTTTTCAAGACTTGTAAAACCTACAACGTCTCGTCCATCCATTTTAAAACCTACATGTAGCAAATTGTTCAGACAATCAACCAATTCATGTGAAGTTGTTGGTTCAGTTGCTGCTTAGCGATGCGGAAACGTCAAAAGCGGAATGTTGAAGAGCCTCCAATAATGGAAAATCTTACTAATCGATTAGATCAGGAATGGATTGCATAAGAAGATGAAGCAGGTACAGGTATAATATAATGTTTCTTTATTTGTGCACTGCACTGCACTGTTGAGTGTGTCTATTTTCTATTCATTTTTTTGAACCTGGTAGATAAAGTACAAGATCCAAAAAAATCTAGAGGGAAGTCAAAAATGACCAAGGTGCATGCTAGAACCCCTGATGATAAAGTAGTCATTGAGTTGAATGAGGATGGTTAGCCAGTGTCTGATAATATTACAGAGTTAAGCAATTTTCTTGGGACACTAGCAAAAGATAATGTGTCTCTTACTTACATCAATTGGCATGTTGTTCCTGATCAATTAAAGCGACAAATGTTGGAATATGCTCTGGTACAATCTAATTTCCTTAACCATATACAGTTCAACTTACTTCCTAAATGTTTGGTTTTAATTAATTAGTTTGTTTCCTGAATTTTGTGATTGATATATTATAGGCTAGGTATGTCATTCCTGAAGAAGGATATAAGTGGGTCTTGAACACGCTTAACGACTCTTCGAGGTAGTACAAGTCCCGCATCAAAGCAAGGTATTATAAAAAATGTTCAACTGATGCGGAAAGGCTTGCAAATAGGCCCAGTATAATTCCGTTGGAGGATTCTAAAATACTCTTGGAATACTGGGGGGATGAAGCAGTTCAGGTATGGCTTTAATGATATTCACATTTGTATAATGTTTAGTAGTTCACATTATCTTGTTTAGTGCTAATCTTTTCTTTTGTAGTTCGCATTATCCTTGTTTAGTGCTATCTTTTTTTTTGGATTTCCAGGCCCTAGCTGATACTAATTTCACGCATCGTAATTCATTAAATGAGACACATGCCATGGGTCCCAAAACTCATGTAGTAGCCAAAGAAAAGATAGTATGTTTTTTTTTTGAACTTAAGTTTTTTTTTGTGATTGTGTTGAGTTGGCCACATGATAATTCTAATTTATTATATCATTGAATTATATTTTATATATCGTTGTCACAATGTTCAAATGCAGCAGCTAGATCCGTAAATTCTTAACGTTGAATGTCGTAAATTATGTTTAATTTTTGGTAATCCTAATACTTGACAGAGAAAGAAGGACCCATAAAAAGCCTCCCCATTCGCTGCCATGGTTTATTTGGAAACATATAAACGAGAACCGGGTAGAAGTTACAGGACTAACACGGATGAACTAAAGGCCAAATACGTGAGTACATATATAATTAGATACTGAAATAGCAGTACTTGTGTCAGTATAATTGGCACATTATACGTTTGTTGGAGCTGCTTATTAAATCGGACACATAGTTAGTTTGAAAGAAAACCAGTTCTGTTAATAAATTCACTCCTACCAGCTGCCTATTTATATATATATGCTTGCCTGGTTTTCATTTTGTAGGCGAAGGTTCAAGCAATGGTGGATGCAGGAAACATTGCTGAGGTAGATGCACTTGTTTCTGGTGGGAAGAGCCACACGTGGAACTGGCTTATTGGAAGGCGAGGTAAAATGGCCGAAAAGTCTCCAACTACTCCTGGTTCTACAGACAGTTATGTGAAAGAGCTGACCACAAAAATAAGGCAAGAGCTTGAGGCGGATTTAGAAGAAAAGTGAAAGAAAACGTGTCATGGGTGTTAAAAAAGATAGATGAAGCCAATCCAGATCTTAATTTAGACGTCAGAGACTTTTGTGTCACCACAACAAGTGATGAAGATGGCATTGTTACCCCTATAACCCCGGCAACTGACTGAAGTATTTGGATGGTATGTGTTAGCACTTGTGATATAATCTGTTCTTTTAAATTATGGCACCTGTGGTATGTGTTCGTGATGGCACTTATGGTATGTTTGGATGATGGCACTTGTGATATGTGTTGGTGATGACACTTTTGAGTGGGTATGTATAATTTGTTGGTCTAACTATGGTTATGAATGTTTTGGGAGAATTTATTGTATGAATATTTTGGTATATATGTATAAATGTGATACAATGTTTTGGATTGAATATGTGTACTGTAGAATTTGTAATTACAGGGTTGTATTACAGCTGCATTTGATTTTTTTTTTTTGGTGTTGCATTTGATTTTTTTTACCATTGCAGTTAATATTTTCTAGTGTTGCAGTACAGTATTGTGGTGTCGCATTAGATGGCACTGTGGTGTTGCATTAGATTGCTATGGTGTTGCATTAGACTGTGCTGTGATGTTACATTAAGTGTAATATTATTAATTTCACAATGGTACGGCACGTGGGGCCCACAGCTTACGTAGTGCCACGTGGATAGCTAACGTGGCGTGTGACACATGTGCAGCTGATGTGGAGAGATGACGTGGCATGTGACACTTGGCAGCTGACATGGAAAGTCCATTTGGACCCCACTACCATGATCTGGAAGTTAGGCTCTGGCTTCTACTTAAGGCAACGCTGTTTGTTGTTGCATTACATGCATATACTGTTGCAATAGGGTTATAATGCAACACTTTCTTTCCGTGGTCATATATGAGCAAAAGCTTTTCATTAGACGGCCGCGGAGCCACGCCCCCTTGGTGTTGCCTATTTGAAAAAATGGCCTACTGCAACGCTTTTTTGATCTACGACCACAGAAAAATAGTGTTGAATATGCCCTCTTTTGTAGTAGTGATACTTATCTAACCAATTCATATGCATACACACTACTCTAAACGAACCTAAATTACACTTTACAAGCAATAGCTTGTGGCAAGACACAAATAACTCTCAAAGATCTCACCTTTACTTGCTAGAAGCAAGAAATCAATCCAATAGCAAGCTAAAACAACCTCTCTTCGATAAAAACATTAGAATCAATAACCAATGATCATATGAGTATGTTTCCTAAAAATTAGGTAATAGGAATTATGAGAAACCAAAGAAAAAACAAGTAGTAGAAAATGGAGAAGATAAAGAGGAGCTTACTTAAGCTTCTACACTTGATTTCAACAAGAACTGGAGCTCCTATGATTAACTAAGTTTAGGGAATTTTAATTTCCCATTCCTTATCCCCATTTTTCTATTTTTGGCTAAGTGTTTGAATGAATGGAAGGAGAGGACTGATTTGGGGGTTATAAGGTAGGCAAGGTTTAGCCAAACCAAGACCTAACCCAAGTGTCAAAACTCTGAAGCTCGTAATATATTAAAGCTTATACTTTTCGAGCATGTAAATGGCGTTTTGAACTCAATGGAAGTGGTTTCGAGTCCAAATTCGTCCATATGCAAAAAGTGATATTTTGGTGTTATACCTAATGAAAAAGACCAAAATTTCTTCAACTCCAAATGTATCGAAGCTTATAGTTTTCGAACACGCAAATGGAATTTTGGACTCAATGGAAGTGGTTTCGAGTTCAAATTCATCTGTATGTAGAATGTTAGTTTTCTACGGGGTATATATACCTTTTAAAAATATATTTAAAATTCATAGCGACTATTTTAAAATTTAATTTAGACATAACTTATAATTTATAAAGTGAAATCTCAATTTCATATACCCGTTAGAAAATAACAATTCAAAATATCCCAACGTTTCTTGCTTTATCAAATTCTGAATTATGTTGAATCCTATATATTCATTCAAAGTTTAAAATCAAATTTTCAAACTACCGTGCCATTTCTAGTTCGTTTTAATTAAATTTTAAATTAATATGTTCTAACTTCGATATAAATAAATTTTAAATCGTTTATTCTCAAAATAATTCATCGAGAATATTTATTTTTCATGAAAATCAATTAAAAATAAATTTTAAATTTGTTCCAAAATTCCGAGTTATTACTATTCCGGAATGGTCGGGATTTGTTGGATTTGCAATATAATGTGAAATAGCAATTTAAAAGAATTTAACGTTGTTTAGTCATGAATTATACGAACGAATTCGTTTATTAAACGACGTTTGAACATTTAATTTATAATTTTATTATAAAACGAGCTACAACGACGTGGTAGTTCGTAATATAACCTTTTGAACTTTAATTGGACGTACAAGATCCAATATAAGTTGGAATTTCTTGAAACAAGAAACAACCGAATCTATTAGATAATATTTTTCTAATGAAATAGAAAAATCGAGTTTTCATGTTATAGATTTTATTTTATGTCTAAATCAATTTTTCAAATAGTCATTGTGGAATTCGTTCATAAATTATAGCGATTTATTATGTAAACATAAAGAGTTTTTATTTTATTTAATATCGATTTAGCTTGGAATTCAACCTTGAGTATTTAATTTGAAAGTACATGAAATTTTGCTTATGTATGTCCGATTGTGATATTTTATTATTATTATATTGAGGTATTTTAAAATTGATTTATTTTAATTTTAATTCGACCCTTAAAAATGGCCTTTATTCAAACGACCTCCGTTTTCAATGAAACAAATTTTATTAAGAATGTAACAGATAATTATTGCTAGATTTCAAATTTCGCATCAATTAGAGTTATTTTGTAAGTATAGCAAAATTAAATGTAAATAAATCGACTGTTTGGACTCGAACGAGCGCCGTTTGAGCAAACGGGCTCAGAATTCAACAAAACAAGTTTCGTTAGGACCGTAACATCAGATTATACCATGACATCCATTTTTGTTACAAACAGAGTTTGTATGTGATTGTAGGAACGAATAAACAACGTTCAGAAATGGCAATAGGCACGAAATAAAATATCGCAAGTCACCTTATGAATATTGAATCATTGTCTTCCCCTTATATATGCACGTCTCCTACTTCAGCCTATTCATCCCGAAATCGTTCACCACTATGTAAAATTTGCAAAAAAACACCCTTTCACCAAATAATTTATAATACACATTCTGGTTCGAATTGATCAGAACTTTCTACATGGAAGTTGAAGATCAGGTTGAGAGCTACTCGCGTATAAAATTTGGTGACCTAAGATGGTTTGTGGTGGCTGGAAATCGCAGATAAACATGGATATTGAGTTTCGAAATTTGTTGGTTAGCAAGCGATGTAGTCGATTTCAGGAGTGATTATTTGAAGCAAAGTCGTTAAGCGGAGGTAAAGATACAACTTTTGTGTTGGTGATTTGGCCTAAAGATGATCGAGGTGGTCATAATTTTAAATTGGTCGGAGTTCAAAATTTGTGGGGTTGTCCATCGGTTTATGGGCAATTTCAGGTGGCTTAAGTTGTCTTGGACGCTGGAGTGCTGAAGCAAAGTTGGAGAGGGGAAATCTGCGGTGACAAGCGCGGTGGTGCGGCGGTCCGAGGTGAAGCGTGGTTGCGGTTATTGTGACATGAACAATTTTGGTGGTGTTGGGTTTTCTGGTGACCAGGGTTGAAGTCGTCGGTAGGGACTGAGGGCAAAGAGGTATGGTGGAGCGGGGAAGCTACTGACCAGAGGGAGATGACTTTGGTGAAGTGGATCATCGGCGGTGGGAGGTAGTTGAAGTCGTGTTTTTATGGAAGAAGGGTATCGGGTTTAGGAAGCAGTTCGATCGAGAATTCAAAGACTAAGGGGAGAAACCGCATATGAACAATATGTTGATGAGATGGATTTGGGTTAAAGTGGTAATTAACGTTGGTTAATTTATAATTTAATTATCCAATAATTGGTTTATTAATATAAATATTGTAACGATGATATTTATTGCATACGATATCTGAATCAAGCGAAATTGCATCTGACGAGATCATATCACTGAGGGCTACGTCGCCGAGCAAGTTCAGATAGGATTGGAAGCAGTTGGATTTTCATTTAATTTTAAATGCTCGTTTAATATTAAATGAAATAACGCGTGAATTGATCATCCAAATAAATGTGAGTCAACTCTCACACATTTCTGGAATCCTATGATGTGATTAAATTCATATAAATAAATTTAATTGTTGATATTACATATGTATATATGTATCGGTTGATTGGATGCCTATTGTTGATTGAATTATTGACGTTAATTATATTATCGTCATTTAATATATTGATTTAAAATTATATGCTGTTATGAAATGTTATAATGATCTGTGATGCATGGAAGAACAGTTTGGAGGGATCCAACCAGATTCCTCAAGTATTTTGTTTGCTGTTTTATTTCATATATGAACTGACTGAACACCAGCGATATAGAAAACCAGTTTGGATGTCGATGTTGAATTTAAATTCAACGTTGTTGTTGTTTGAACCAATAAACGGTATTGATTGTGGGATTGACAACAAATGGCTTAAAATCTGCCTTTTCGTTAATATGTTGATTTGTCGTTAAGCGAGTTAACGAAGTTAAGTTATAAAATTTATTTTATAACTGAAGCAAAAATTTTAATTATATTTTATATGATATAGTGATGTTATAAAAATAAATCGATATTTATAAATAAGATTTAATAGAAATATTGTAAATGATTGTTTATAAGATTTTGACGTTTATTAATTCTATGAGTTGTATTTAACCTACGGGTTAATGTTTCTGAAAAAATTATTTAAGAAATCGAGTAAGTAATATCATTAGATCAATTTTATTAATCTAATAGAAAGGGATAACTTAAATCAGTTAACGAATTAGTCGGTGGTTTAAAGTTGTCTAAGTCAACCGCTTGACCAAAAATGGTTACAAATGAGAAACTGGTAAGATTCTTAAATGTAATTTACATTTCAAATAATGTTTAAAAAATGTATTAATGTGATTAGTTATTGTTTAATGATTTTAATTTCAAAGGTGATTAACTAAATTATTTTAGTAAATAATGAAGCAAACTGCTTTATTTCGATAAATAACAAAGTTAATTATATTTAAAGTGATTTCTTCTTAAATGAAATTTATTTAAGAGGATAATTGAATATGTAATACGAGTAGTTAACTTTGAAAGAGATTAATGAAGGGATTAAATAATATAAATAAAGTTATTAAAAGAAGATTAAGCTAATGTGATAAGTATTGAGTTGAATATTTTATTTACAACTTGAATTGAGGTAAAAAGGAAGTTTTCAAGTATATAAGTCGGATTACGTATTGGTTTGGTAAGATGTAATAAATGGATTTTACTTATAAAATCCAAGAAATTGTTTCATAATATGATATAACATGGTTCGGTCAAAGTATTTGAAAATGGATTGGCGTAATATTCCAAATGGTATTCTATAACAAAGTTGAAGTATATTAGAGAGTCATAATAGACCAAGATTTTTAAATGTAATATTATGGTTTATAAACCATAATTTAAAATAGAGACAAGAATTTATTGTTATTATAAGTACGATAGGTTTTTGAGTTACGAACTAACTGTCTGTTCTGAATAAGAACGTTGTCGATCAAAGTCTGAGAGGTAAATAAAATACCCTAACTTGAATGACTTCACTATTATCGAGGAATGATTTTAATTTGTAACGGTAGAGAAGTTGAAATTAGTTTATTATTTTCATAAAGGAATATTGCAACGATAGTTGTGAGAAATATAAATAAAATTGCAATATTAATTGCGAAGGATTGAAATATAAATGAGATTATTTGGTTTAAAAATAAACAATGTATAATTTGATGTTGTTTTGGTGTAACATAATTATAATTGAATTTATATCATTGAGTTAATAAGATATGCCAACATATCCAAGGTAAAGAAAATACAATACTGTATAAGAAAGTATAGTAATGTTTTCAAAAGTGAAGAAGGAAGTTGGTAAATACGTTTACTTTGAAAAAACTGTTACTGTTTTCAAATGACGAAAACAAAGGAGATTTGTCGAGATAAAAATATAGAATCGATGGGATAGTTTAATAAATGGTTTTGAAGAATTAAAGCCTGACCTGCCAATATACTTGATGATACTATTAGTGATAGTCAAAACCTCGACTATCCAAGAAATATTATTGGACCTTTCTGATGTGTTGTTTCGAAGAGACCGGGATGAGAACTAGATCTAAAACCACTTCGAATCAACATTGCATACGAAATTAATCTACAGGGATATGTATAAAGATGGAGCATTGAAGACCGTAAATCTTCATAAGTGGAAGAACTACTTGTTGAATTTCTCTAGCTGATCCTTACAGATATCATTAGTGATTCTATCATGATTGAAATCTACGGATTGCAAGGACTACTCGCTATTGATCCTTTGGGTGATTCCTAAGATGCGGTAGGAGGGTGCCTTCGGTTCATCCTATTTCTGGATAACTTGTATGGACGAATGTCTGATAGAGTATTTCCTGAAACTCGCACACGTTGATTTTTACAAATATACCAAGTTTGGTGGCGGAGCAATTCTCTTGCTTAACACCCAGAGTATATTTGTGGAAGTTATTAGACAGATCTGACAATGTGACATTCAAAGTAAATGATGATGCGATGTTCTGAAAAGGTAAACATAACCTCAAGCCTCATCAACCGAGAAATAACAAAAATCAGGTAGGCAACATGGCTAGGTGGGTCACTCCTAAGCAGAGTGTATTGTCACCATATAGAGAAAATTCATATTTGTTCTTCTTTCGTTTCTGTATCTCCCGGGAATTACGGTGGGCCCTTAAAACCATAGGGTGACTATACATTCGATACACTCGAGATAAATGAGTGGTCGCTCATGTGTGACCGGGTTGCAAGATGTTCTTGTTGAACCCCAGTGTATCCCCTCTAGCGTACACAGATCGGAATTTAGTCCCTTACCTTGTCATTATTGGAATCCATTCTCCAATAAGAACCTGGGTTTTTTGATTATATACTATGTATGTAGATCATGAGATGCAAGCGTTCTGCTAGATGGTTATTTATTTATGATTTGATAGACACTATTATAATATCACTGGATTTTGATATATCAAAAATGTTTTGGGTTATAGTAAGGTAAAAACAGTCCATGTTTATGTGTGGCCTAGTCTTACTATTATCCTTTCCTTTCAAAGGGTCTCTAAAGTTAAGCAAGTTGTTTGTCATGTGAATTTATCACTAAAAGTATTCTAGACTGATACGGGTGAATTTTGCTTTGCTTCAAATGTACTCAGGTCAGACCGAGTATATTATCAGGTTATCTGCCGCTTGGAGCTTCAGAAGATGAGCTGGAGTTAAGATATAATCTTATATTATCTGGAAATAGATTATATTCCGCTGTATGAGTGGTATTGATTCGTGTTGTACTCTAGTGTTGTAATCATATATATACAACTTTCTTTTAAATAAATTATGTTGATATATTATATTTATTCGTTCCGTTGTGAGACTCTGATGATCTTCTTATTCTTCTATTCTAATATTTCTTTCTTTTTTCTCTCACCCTCTAACTTCTTTCGTATAGCTTTTTGGGGTTTTCGATACTTGAGTTTGGACACAGGATGTATTAGTATCGAAATTCGAGTGTCGAATTTTTCAGGATGCTACATGTGGCATTAGAGCTAATCGTTTAGTGATAACCTTGGCTCTATGGCGTAACTCAATCGAGATGGGGTGAATAATACCCTAGATTGAGTTTGAGTGTATATATATATGAGAGCACGTAATTGTAATTTGGTATAAAATTAGTTTAAGTTGTTTTTGCCAATATATTTTATAAAGAAGGTAAATTTTAATTTTATTATAATATTAAAATATTGTTATTGTTAATTTGAATTAGAGTTCAATTTGATTATGGAATTGGAATTTCAAATATGAGAAGTGTAAACAAGAATTCTTAACTTAAGAATCGTATGAGTTAAAATTGAGCTAGAGCATAAAAAAATCAATATAAGTCAATAAGAAGTTTGATTTGGAAACATAAATATATACAAGTTATAAATCGAAATAGAACGTTTGGAAATTAATTTGATTATATGGTTGAAATTGATTTCATAGTTGTATAGAATAAACTAGATTGAAACCTATCCTGAATTGAATCTAGTGGATTCAAGATAATAAAATTGGATAGTATAAGAACTTGTTTGGAATAGATGATTTGAATGGTATGAAATTAATGAAGTTCATCTAAGATTAAGTACAAGTGCAAGATCTAACCCATCATTAAACCTATACTAGTTGAATTCTGGAGCTGATTGAATCCATTTTGTTTAAGAGCTGCATAATGGTTAAGCAAGCTCGGATATAGCTTATTGCTTATCGCATAATAACGCTCGCAAAAAGGTATGCCTATGCAAAATATAAATTTTTGGTTTTGATTTGGTTTTTGAATTTGAGTTTTTAATTGGATTTTTCTGACCGTGTGGGTCAACGGATTTAATTTTGTTCCTGTAATATTGCAGAAGTTCCTCCGTATAGGGGAGACTCAGCCAATTTTTTTTTCCAAAATTTATAATGTTAGAATTTTTTTAAAATCTTTTTGGATATTTGGGATTTGTTTTCTATAGAAATTAATTGGTTTTTCGATTAATACTAATCGGTTTGGTTTAAAAAGCGGAAGTGAAGTTTTTAGTTAATTGGATTTTTGAAAAGTTACTGGGTTTGTTGTATTTTCCCTAACTTAGTAATTTCGGGGGCGAAATTCTTTTAAGGGGGGAGGAATTGTAACGACCCGGATTTTTCTACTGCTTTGATTCGAATATTTAAAATTTATTTTAAATATTTTATTTGATCTATTTATGGGATTTAATATTGAAATCGTTAATTAAACGACGACTGAGCGTTTATATTTATATTTAATTTAAAACGAGCTCAAAACAGCGCGGTAGTTCGTAAAATTTAATTTCAACTTCAACTGATCATATCGAGTCCATTTTAAATCGGATTTCCTCGAAATAAGAAACGCTGAAATCTGTTAAACTATATCTTTCTAACAGAAGTGAAAATTTGAGATTTCGGATTATATATTGCAAGATATGCCTAAATCAAATATACAGAAAAGCAGCGCCATGGTCATAACGGTTATTTAAATATATTTAAATATTGGCTTCGAATTTGGATAAGTCCTTTGAGACGTAGTGTTAATTTAATTTTTAGAATTTTACTGTAATTTTTAATTGATTAAATAAGCAAATTTTTATTTGGAGTATTTTGCACCCTATGTCAACATGTTGGGATTTCACAATATAAGTCAATCTACCGATATTATTATATTTTTGTGATCGTGGCACGCTGCTGAGCGCGACGGTATAACTATTTCTGTCAATAGCGAGTCGTATGCATACGTAGTTTTATATAACCGGGTACGTTAATTGTAAAACTAAAAATCGTTCGTCAAAATCATCAAATCAAATCAAATTAAATTTAATAAAAGCAAATATAGTCAAACTCTATCACTAAATCCTATTACTAAGAGCGTTCAGCCTATGTGTTTCATGAGTACATTGTTCTTCCTGGCAAAGCAAACCAAATGCACATGGGACGTACAGCCTAAAGCTGTCCATCTCTCTTTAGTCTAATCCACGCACTTGTGCACATGCCTCTTTTGAAAATATAATGTCCGTTCAATACATTCGAAAGACAAACTATCACTGCATAAATCACACAACCATATGACAACATATACCTAAATCGATCAGACTATAAAGTGAATTTCCCCTGTTCTTTTTCACATGCCATGTCAAGTACACTACTATATGGAGCTTCCTGCTAATCTATAGTGTGCACCATCATGCCAAGTATTTGTCAAATTAAAGAAGCACATGCTACTTAAACTACCAGCCTACCATGTCACTGTATATGTAGACATCGAATACATACACACAGACGTAAGATCACACACAACCTATGATTTGAAATGACACTGCATCCTACACCCTGCGAGTACCCAGCTAAATGAAACCGTGGAGACAAAGGAACAATAAACAATTTAATTTACATTCCTTGATGGCCAAACAATAGAACCGTGCTTCCCAAGGCTCCGTCACTATATAAACACACTAACTATTGTTTTTCCAAGGAAAGCCATGAAATAGTGAAACCCTTCTTCACCTGCTAAGTTTGTTTTCTTCCCTGCACCTCTCTTATAGACCGTCCTCTTTAAATATAAGAACACCCAAGGCCTCCTTATGTAAACCGAACTTATCAAACTACCTCTCGTGTGTCAAACCGATTAGTAGAAGAAAAGAAGAAAAGGAAACTGCAGTAGAAGGGGTGTGGGTTTCTTGTTCATGGGATGGACTGTTATTATATATTATATAATAATAATATGGGAAAGTTGGCATGCCAATATGGTGAAGTGGGTGAACGGGTGGACGTGGAGAAAGGTGATGCGAGGATGGTATTTGCAGAAGTAAGAAAGCAGGCGTGGGTTCTTTTCGGTAGAAAAAAAAAAGAGCAAACGAATTGAAGAATTGTTGGTGTTAAGGAGAACTTTGCGGTGGGGGACTGGAACGTTCTGAGTTGATGAGGAAGGAGCATCGCGTGGGTATCATAAAGGAGAAAGGACATTTGTGGCAGGAGCAGTTTCTTTTCGGAGAAGTAGAAGTGAGGGTCAGGCGAGATGTGGGGAAAAGAAGATTTCGTGGACTAGCATTTTTCAAAGAAGAAAGTATGGGAAGGGAAGGGGTTTCTGGAAGTGTTAAAAACGTGAGAGAACAACAAACGCATGGGGTAAATTATTGGCTAATAAGGATTAAGGTATCATTACTGTTAATTAATTTAGATGGTTAAGGAAAGCTATTAAGTTTATATATAATATTGTAGTAACAATAATTTAACCATATTGCCAGAATTGCGCAAAACCCATCACGTTGGTATCACATCGACAGAAGCGGTTTATATGAGCTAGATTGGTATTAATTGGAGATAGCTGGAGTTTTATATAATCTCAAACGTATTGTTGGGATTATATAAGTCAACGCCGAACCGTCAATCGAAAACAAGGTGAGTTAATTCTCACACACTTCTGAAATACTAGGATGTGCTAAATTCGTATAATTAAATTTAATTGGTTAATTGGATGCCTTGGATGCCTATGGTTGCTTTATTGGTTGACGTTAATTATATTTTCATCGTTTAAAATATTTCTATGTACTGATATGAAATATTTTAATGATCTGTGTTGCAGGGAAGAACAGGTAGGAGGAATCAAACCGGTTCCTCAAATATTTAATATGCTGTTATTTCATATTTTATGAACTGTTCAAAACCCGATGACTTTAAACCCTGTTGATTGTTGAATGTGGTTGTGTTTTGAATCAATAAATAGTATTGGTTGATAAATAAACAGCAGATGGCCCTTAAATACACCGTTTTATAAAGATCGGTTCACCGTCAGGTGAATCGTTAGAAATGAGGTTATAGAATATATTATATAACCGAATATAGATTTTTTTTAATATATTATTTTAAATGAAGTTCTGAAAAGGGAATAAATCAATCACATATATACATTGATTTGTTTTAATCACAAATCGTCATTTTGGGTTTAACCAAATCTACCATGCGCGAAGCACGTGCTTATATAAATGATTATTAAACGACCTTATTTAGCTAAATCAAGTGGCCAGAACTAACATAATAGTTAGAATGAATTTATATTGATATTGATCAAAGTGGATAGAATTATTTAAATTAATTAATTAATTTAAATGTAAAGATCAATAAAGATTGACTAACAGGTTAATCGTTTAAAGTTGAACAGTTAACGACGTTAACTAGATTTGTTTATTTAATTAGTTCACTAATTTAATGGGGATGGTTAATGGTAAACCAAACCATGTTATTTTGACAGAAAGGTTGAAGGATGATTATTATTACTTATTTAATAATAATCAAATGGGATTATTTGAAATAATCAGTTTAGCGATTAATTTAAAATTGGATTTGTGGTGATATGAGAAATGAGTGTCGGATTTTAATACAACTGATATCTATCTTAAGATAAGAACGTTGTTGGTCAAGGTCTGAGAGGTAATTAAAATACCCCAACTTGAACAACTTCAGGATTATCAAAGGATGATGTTAGTTGTAATGGTGAAAGTGTTAGAATAAAATATTTTGGGAAAACTAAAAGTGTAACGTTACTTAAATGATTTTGATATATATATATATATATAATGATATTTCGAAGTAGAAGAAAATAGAAAGGGGCTTGACGATTAGTGAGGATATAATGATATTTCCAAAGTATTGAAATAAGATTTAAATGGGATTATTCTAAAGGGATGAGTAATGATTTGATGTTCAAATAACGGGACAAAGAAAATGCCGTTATGATAAGTTGGATCGATAAGGTAATAGGAAATGTTATAGCAATATTTTGAAATGTTAGTGAAGATTAATTAAATATGATTAAGAGATTTTTTTTAGTATATAAGTAAAAGAGATTTGAGAATATTAAGATATTTAAACCAGTATAAGGGCCAAGTGATGCTATGGAATATACCAATGGATCTGTTTGTTTTATGGTTGTTTATTTTGATAGTTAAATAACCGACTATCAAAATCCGACCCAACGTTATTGGTACGGAAAGACCGGGATTGAATTTATATTCGAAAACCATTCCGACCAATAAATACGAATACGGCGAAGATGCTGATCAAGATGGAGCAATTGAAGACCGTAAGTCTCCATAAGTGAAAGAACCATTGTACCTCTGGTTGATCCCCAGAGTTAGCGATGATTCTGTCATGATTGGAATCTACGGATTGCAAGGACTTCTTGCTACTGATCTATAGGGTGATTCCTAGGATGCGGTAGGAGAGTGCCTTCGGTTCATCCTGTTCCTGGATGACGTGTATGGACGATATGAACGGTGACCAGACGTTTCAAAAGTCGATTATAGCCTCAAGCCTCATCAACCGGGAAATGACAAAAAATCGGGCAGGCAGCATGGCTATGTGGGTCGCACCCATTACGGTGTATTGTCACCATCTAGAGGATATTCATATTTGTTACTTCTTTCATTTCTGTATATCCCGGGGATTACGGTGGTCGCGCGACAAAAAGCCGTAAGGTGACAATATGCTCGATACACTCAAGAGAAATAAGTGGTCGGTCATGTGTGGGCCGGGTTGCAAGACGTTCTTGTTGAACCCAGTGTATTCGTCTCTAGAGATACACTATCGGCAGGTGGTCCCATACCTTGTCATAGTTGGAAATCCAATCTCCAATAAGCGCCCGCGATTTTGATTGTATACTATATATGTGGAGCGTGAGATGCAAGCGTTCTGCTAGATTCTATTTACTTGTACTTAGACACTATGATAATATCAGAAGAAGATATTGATTTCAAAACATTTTGGGGTTATAGTAAGGTAAAATCCGTTCGTGTTTATGTGTGGGCTGGTCTTACTATTATCCATTTATTTCAAAAAGGATTTCAAAGTTAAACAAGTTGGTTGCTGTATGAATTTATCACTGAAAGTATTTTAGACTGATCCGGGTGAATTTTGTTTTAAATCAAATGTGCTCGGGTCAGACCAAGCATATTTACAGGTCAGGTTTTCCGCTTGAAGCAACAGAGATGGAGTTGAAGTCGAGACGTATTCCATATATATACTGGTACTGGTTTATTTCCGCTGTATGTTGTATTGATCTGAATGTATACTCTGATGTTGTGATATACAATGGTTGTATAAAGTATTTTTGATTATTATATTTTGTCCATTTCGCTGTGAGACTCTGATCTTCTTATTCTTCTATTCTAATATTTCTTTCTTTCTTTTCTCACCCTCTAACTTCTTTCTATTAGCTTTCTGGGTTTTCGATACTTGAGTTTGGACACAGGACGTGTTAGTGTCTGGATTCGAGTGTCGAAATTCCCGGGTCGCTACAGGAATGTAACGACCTAAATTTTTAACCCTTTTTAAAGTGGTTTTAAATGTTGTTTTAGAATTTAATTAGCTTGAATTCAATAATTTTGAATATTTTATTAATATAAATAATAAAGTAATAATTTAAATTTCGTAATAGTCGGGATTTGTTGGATTTGCAATATAGAGTGACTTAGAAATTTAAAAGAATTTAATGTTGTTTAATTTTGAATTATATGAACGAATTCGTTTATTAAATGACGTTTGAACGTTTAATTTATAATTTTATTATAAAACGAGTTGCAGCGGTGCGGTAGTTCGTGTATAACATTTTGAACTTTAATTGGACGTGCATGATCCAATATAAGTCGGAATTTCTTGAAACAAGAAACATCTAAATCTAGTAGATAATATTTTTCTAATGAAACAGAAAAATCGAGATTTCATCTTGCAGATTTTATTTTATATCTAAATCAAATTTTCAAATAGTCGTAATGGAATTCATTTATAAATTATAATGATTTATTATATAAATATAAAAGGTTTTTATTTTATTTAATATCGATTTAGCTTGGAATTCAACCCACAGTAATTTATTTTGAAAGTACATGAAATTCTGCTCATGTATGTCCAATTATGATATTTTATTATTATTATATTGAGGTATTTTAAAATTGATTTATTTTAATTTAAGTTGGACTCGTAAAAAGGGACTTTATTCAAATGACTGTCGTTTCCATCAAAACAAATTTTATTAAGACCGTAACAACTAATTATTGCCAGATTTCAAATTTTGTGTCAATTAGAGTTATTTTGTGAATATAACAAAATTAAATGTAAATAAATCGACGTTTGGACTCGAATGAGCGTCGTTTGAGCAAACGGACTCGGAATTCAACAAAACAAGTTTCATTAAGACCGTAACGCCAAATTATACAATGACATCGATTTTCATTGCAAACAGAGTTTGTATGTGATCATAGGAACGAATAAACAACGTTCAGAAATGACAATAGGCACGAAATAAAATATCATAAGTCACCTCATAAATATTAAATCATTGTCTTCCCCTTATATATGCATGTCTCGTACTTCAGCCTATTCATCCCGAAATCGTTCACCATTATGTAAAATTTGCAAGAAAACACCCCTTCACCAAATAATTTATAACGCACATTCTGTTTCGAATTGATCAGAACTTTCTACATGAAAGTTGAAGATCGGGTTGAGAGCTACTTGCGTAAAAAAATTGGTGACCTAAGATGGTCTATGGTGGCTGGAAATCGCAGTTAAACGTGGATATTGAGTTTCGAAATTTATTTATTTGCAAGCGATGTTGTTGATTTCAGGAGTGATGATCTGAAGAAAAGTTGTTAAGCGGGCCTGAATATGATCGGGGTGGTCGGAATTTTAAGTTGGTTGGAGTTCAAAATTTGTGGGTCTATCGATCAGTTTATGGGCGATTTCTGGTGGCTGGAGTTTTCGTGGACTCTAGAGTGCTGAAGCATAGTTGGAGAGGAGAAGTCTTCGGTGATAAGCGTGGTGGTGCGGCGGTCTGAGGTGAAGCATGGTGGTGGTTATTGACATGAACAGTTTCGGTGGGTTGGGTTTTCTGGTGACCTGGGTTGACGTCATGGGTAAGGACCGAGGGCGGAGAGGAATGGTGGAGCAGCGAAGCTACTAACCGAAGGGCGATGGCTCTGGTGAAGTGGATCGTTGGCGGTGGGAGGTAGTTGAAGTCGTGTTTTTCTGGAAGAAGGGTATCGGGTTCAGGAAGCAGTCCGATCTGGAATTCAATTACTAAGGGGAGAAACTGCGTATGAACCATACGCTGATGACATGGATTTGTGTTAAAGTGGTAATTAACATTGGTTAATTCATAATTTAATTAGTCAATAATTGGTTTATTAATATAAATCTTTAACGATGATATTTATTGCATACAATATCAGAATCAAGCGAAATTGGATCCGATGAGATCGTATCACCGAGGGCAATGTTGCTGAGCAAGTTCGAACATTTAATTTTGAACGCTCGTTTAAAATTAAATGAAATAATGCGTGAATCGACCATCCAAATAAATGTGAGTTAACTCACACATTTCGGGAATCCTATGATGTGATTAAATTCATATAATTAAATTTATTTATCGATAATATATATATATATTGGTTGATTGGATGCCTATTGTTGAATGAATGATTGACGTTAATTATATTGTCTTAAAAATTATATGTTGTTATGAAATGTTATAATGATATATGATGCAGGGAAGAACAGGTTCAAGGGATCCAACCAGATTCCTCAAATATTTGTATGTTGTTTTATTTCATATATGAACTGGTTGAACCCCCGTGATATTGAAAACCTATTTGGATGTTGGCATTGAATTTAAATTCAACGTTGTTGAGGTTTGAACCAATAAATGACCTAAAATCCACCATTTCATTAATATGTTGATTTGCCATTAGGCAAATTAATGAAGTTAAGTTATAAAATTTATTTTATAACTGAAGCAAGCTTTTTAATTATATGTTATACGTTATAATGATGTTTTAAAAATAAATCGATATTTATAAATAAGTTTTTATAGAAATACTATAAATGATTGTTTATAAGAATTTAACGTTTATTAATTCTGTGAGCTGTATTTAACATACGGGCTAATTTTTCTAAAATAATTATTTTAAGTAAATGAGTAAGTAATATTATTACATTAATTTTTATTAATCTAATAGAAAGGGATAATTTAAATCAGTTAACAAATTAATCGATGGTTTAAAGTTGTCTAAGTCAACCGTTTGACCAAAAATGGTCATAAATGAGAAATTGATAAGATTCTTAAATGTAATTTACATTTTAAACAATGTTCAAAAAAAAATATTAATGTGATTAGTTATGGTTTAATGATTTTAATTTCAAAGGTGATTGACTACACTATTTTAGTAAATGAAGAAGCAAACTGCTTCTTTATTTCGATAAATAACAATGTTAATTATATTTAAAGTGATTTCTTCTTAAATGAAATTTATTTAAGAGGATAATCGAATATATAATACGATTAGTTAACTTTGAAAGAGATTAATGAAGGGATTGAATAATTTAAACAAAGTTATTAAAAGAAGATTGAACTAATGTCATAAGTATTGAGTTGAATATTTTATTTACAACTTGAATTGAGGTAAAACGGAAGATTTCAAGAATATAAAGGGAATTATGTATTGGTTTGGTAAGATGTAATAAATGGATTTTACATATAAAATCCAAGAAATTGTTTCATAATATGATATAACATGGTTCGGGAAAAGTATTCGGAAATGGATTGGCGTAATATTCCAAATGGTATTTGTTGACCAACTTTTTGTCAAAAGCTATCACAGTTTGGATGGAAGCCCAACGACCAGAAATTTTATCCAGATCTGGTCCATCGGCCGATATAGCAGCCCACACTCCAAAAGTCCAGACAGTATTCGGGCCGAACAAGCTTTCTTCAAGCTCGGCCTAAAGCAAATCCAATTACCTTCAGGCTACAACATATCGAGATTGAGAAAATAGCCCTCCATCAATCAAGTCTAGGGATTCCACCAAAAGCGGTTCGATGGAATATCTCGGGCTCGCCTGGGAATATCTTGACGGATCAGACCAATTATCTAGGCTCCAAAGACGGCCAACCATATCTTGACAAAGCTCTCCTTTTGATACACCTCACCTTGAATGCCACATAAGCCACGATTTTCGAAGATACTATTTATGAATAGTGGAGCCCATCTTTCAGCCGCAACTATGCCTAAGGATCAAGCCCCATGTGTCTAAGCTTTCCCGAAAAGGTCGGGCCACGTCACACAAGCCCTAGCCGACTTCTCCATCTATAAATACCTTCTTCCCCGAAGAGGAAAGGCATGTTGATTTCGGCACTTCAAGATCTGAAAAAAGGAAGATTTACGGCTTATTCCTCAAATAGCCAACTCTCATTCCTCTAAAAACTTCTCATCTCCCATTCTTCTTCAAAGATAAATAACATTGTACTTGTAATCAAAAGCAGGAATAAATACATATAAAGTGGACGTAGGCACCATCTTGGCTGAACCACTATAAAAAGTTGTGTATGTTCCCTGTTTTATTGCTTTATCGCACTTCATAATCATTAATTGTACATCGTTCCATACGATTGGGGGTTGAACGTCACTAGTGACCAACTTTTGACATTAACACTTTGGCGCGCCAGGAAATGGGGCACTCGCTGGCATATTCTACTGCTTACAGAAGATTCCAAGCCATGGCGAACAAAAAAAAGAAAGATACAACATCTTCTCGCCCCCACAAACGTTGATGCAGCCGAGATAAATGCTGCAGAAGTAAGTCAGGAAGCCTCATCTCATGAAGACACGCCTCGATATCTTACTCAGGATGACATTGACAAACTTATGGCCGAATTCAGAGGCCACATGACATCTCAGGGTAAACTCCTCGAATGACAACAGCAGTTAATGGATCACCTTCTCAGTCGAGTGGAGATGGGACTAAACGCTTCATCATCAATCCCTCCACCAACTGAGACTGAGGCAATAACTGATCTTCGATCTGCACCAAATCAGGCCACGGATTGGATTCCACCTTTATTTCATCCTGGCTTGGATCCACCTCCCGATCAATCATAGCCAGGAGTATCGCTTCCAGCGACCAATGCAGCTGCAGATTCTGAGGAGGTCAACGATCAAGATCCAGGTCGTTCGGCCACTCTGCCTCCACTCTCGAGGATAGCTCGACCCCCCGGATCAATTGAGCAACCACTGGGTGAGTCAAAATAAGTGCCATTCCCATTGCAACCCAGTGACTTACCACAAACTCCTCTTATGCCGTCTCTCCATCAACGAAGAGCTGGAGAAGCATTCCCTTCAAATCAGGGAGACCACTCTACGATACCGGTTCTTGGGCCGATAGTGGAAAATGTTACTGTAGATCCTCCTAACATGGTCTCGGGTGGGGGCACTGACGAACCTCGATCATCACAAGCTATGCTGGATCAACCCGGACCTTCCATCTCGGGAACCACCCGAATCAGCTCTCTTCAGGTTCAAGAGCTGCCATTCTCCTCTGAACCAATGGCTGCGATGGACCCTTGCCCTCACCTTCACACCACTCTCAGAGGTCAAGCCCAACCAGCGGGCACCCTTCTGAGCATGCTTTCGTTGGACCCGAGTGCGGAAACTCTCCCAAATGTGGAGTTGGATTCATGGCAGCGACTCCTCGGAGATGGAAACCAGGTTGCAAGAATTGTCCGACATTTCACCCGGGGCAATTAATCTCATCATGATGTAGATAACATCCACCATAGCCGTTTTACTAGGGAAATCAGGAACTCCCGAAATCCTCCATACTTCAAGTTTCGAGCTATCGGACCATACAATGATCGGACAGACCCAACCATCCATCTTATGCGATACATGCGTCACATGGAAGTGCTTGGAGGATCGACCAATGTTATGGCCAAATGCTTCCCACTCTTCCTCACAGATATAGCCAGCATGTGGTTTCGGCAGTTAACAACGGAGTCGATCAACAGTTGGAACACACTGGTCACTCGCTTCATTGAGCAATTCAGGGTTCATATCTCAAGGCCAAAGAGCATCATGTTCCTGACCACCATCAAACAGCGCCCGGGAGAAACACTTCGGTCATTCCTCGAGAGATTCAACGCGGCCGTAGCATCAGTCGATCAACTCGAGCCATCAACAGTTCTTATGGCCGCCATTGCAGGAGTTCAAAACCGATCGGAGTTCTCAATCTCTTTAACCAGAGATCTGCCCAAGGACATAGAGGACTTCTATGCAAAGGCCGAGCATTTCCTCCGACAAGAAGACGCCAACATTAAGATGGAGAGCCTCGAGGTCTTAGCCACCAAGCAAGGAGGTCTGTCCAACGCCAACGGCCAAAATAAAGGAAAACGAAAGGCCTTAGAAAAGAATGAACGCAATGTGCAACCTCGGAGAGAGAGTAAGTACGATCAGTATACCAAGCTCAATTCTTCCCTGCTTGACATCTATCTTGACGTAAGGGGATCCCTTCCTTTCCCGAGACCGACTCGATGAGAGCCGACCCAGAAAGAGCTCGAATCTGGAGAGCACTGCATGTTCCATAACATCGCTGGTCATAGCACCAATGAATGCAGACACCTACACGATCTCATCGAGGATCGAGTCAGGCAAGGAGAGCTCCCTGAGTATGTCAAGAAGATCCCATAGGCCATGCCGCCACAATCTTCTGCCCAAGCTCCTCAGGCCGGTCCTTGAGCTCCTATAAACGGAAAGGACCCTAAGACTAGCACCCGCGACATTATAATTAATTAAGTATAGATTTCTTTTTCGATGTATTTTTATTTCAATAAAAAGGGAACTTTGATGTACACATGTATGGGGTTAGGATTTAACTCCTAGACATGCTCTGGAATCGACAGCTGTTCTCTTAGAAATTATTTTCGCTGTCTCTGTAATAATTCCTTAGCGACTATGAGATTTTTCGAACTAGGATTATGTTTGAGTAATTTAAGCCGAGCATGACTAATGCTCGCTCTTCTTGAATATGGTCAGGGCGAAAGCCTAACATTATCTTTGAAAATCTACTCCTTAAGTCGAGTACAGTTAGATCTCCATAAGCCGGGTGCGGATTACACTTGCCCCTTCCTAAAAACCTACAAATTGATTTTACACGAGTCGAGAATAAAAAACACTTGTCATAAGCCGAGTATGGTTAATACTTGCCATCCATCTCTGTAAGCCGAGTATGTTTAATACTCGCCATCTTAGTAAGCCGAGTATGGTAATACTCACCATCTATGTAAGCCGAGTATGGGTAATACTCGCCATCTCAGTAAGCCGAGTATGATTAATACTCGCTACCCCTCAAAGCCAAGTGAAATAAATGCTCACCCATGAATCTAGGTCAGGTACATTCGATACTCGACCCATTGAGACTGAAACCTTCTCCAGACCGATAATGGTTCCCTTTATCTTTGATGGCACAAAATCACTCGACCAAAGTCAATGATCATCATATCGGTCTTAATACGGTCTTCGATGATTGTCGGTCTTCTGACCTTAATACGACCTTCTTTGGTCGTCGCTTTCTAGTCTTAATACAATCATAGAGCCATCGGACTTCTGGCCTTAATATGGTTTGATGCAACCATCGCTATTCACACATTGGACTTCGACGCAAGGAATCAGAACACACATCCTTCACCAATAAATACGTATTCTGAAGGGTAAAGTGTGTTGACCAACTTTTTGTCAAAAGCTGCCACAGTTTGGATCGAAGCCCAACGACCAGAAATTCTATCCATATCTGGTCCATCGGCCAATATAGCAGCCCGCACTCCAAAAGTCCAGACAGAGTTCGAGCCGAACAAGCTTTCTTCAAGCCTGACCCGAACAAATCCAATTACCTTTAGGCTACAACATATCAAGACCGAGAAAATCGCTCTCAATCAATCAAGTTAAGGGATTCCACCAAAAGCGGATCGACTGAATATCTCGGGCTCGCCCGGGGAATATCTATATGGATCAGGAAAATTATCTAGGCTCCAACGACGGTCAACCATATCCGGGCAAAGCTCTCCTTTTGATACACCTCACCTTGAATGCCACATAAGCCGCGATTTTCGACGATATTATTATGAATAGTGGAGTCAGTCTTTCATCCGTAACAATGCCCAAGGATCAATCTCCACGTGTCTATGCTTTCCCGAAAAGGTCGGGCAACGTCACACCAACCCTAGCCGATTTCTTCATCTATAAATTCCTTCTTCCCCAAAGAGGAAAGGCATGTTGATTTCAGCACTTCAAGCTCTGAAAAAAGGAAGATTTACGGCTTATTCCTCAAATAGCTAACTCACATTCCTCTAAAAACTTCTCATCTCCCATTCTTGTTCAAAGATAACCAGCATTGTACTTGTAATCAAAAGCAAGAATAAATAATATAAGGTGGACGAAGGCACGATCTTGGCCGAACCACTATAAAAAGTTGTGTGTGTTCCCTGTTTTTTTGCATTATCACACTTCATAATCATTAATAGTATAATAGTACATCGTTCCATACGATTGGGGGTTGAATGTCACTAGTGACCAACTTTTGACGTTAACATGAGAGTGCGGGCTGCTATATAGGCCGATGGTATTCTATAACAAAGTTGAAGTATAGTAGATTCTGTGTAGTTAAAGCGCTCAGCGGATCCAATGCGGTGGATGTGCAAAAAGTTGTAGTGTGGATAAAGCAAGGAAATAGCAGGATATAGCGGACGAGTCTAAAATAACATATAAATATCGTATTTAATGCATTTACAAATATACAAATGATAAATAAACATAAAATTAAGATTAAATTTAATTATAATTAGCGCATTCTTAATTTTAAATAAAAGTACGAGCAAGTATATGTAAATAAATGTAAACTATTATTTAATTTGATTAAATATAATAGAATATTATAGTATTTTCTATTTTGAAAACTACATGGCAAAAAATTCAATTAAAATACTACTTTAATAAATTTTATAATGTAAAAATGTTCGTTTTCATTTCATTTTTCTATAGAAGATATAGTGGAAATAACGTAACATAGATGAAATAAAGGGATATATTGGGAATATCGAAATATAGCAGGGCTTAAAGCGGAGAGGCTATTTCGAAATAGCGTAGCGGTAGAAATCTGCTATGTGATATAGCGGGGTAATAGCGGGGCTGTCCCGGACTTATATTGCGACAATTTGAAATATTAAAAGCTTATTGTAACGAACCATATTTTTGGTAGTCAAATATTTAATTAATTTATTTTAAATAATTTATTTAGAATATTAATGGATTTTAATATTGAATTCGTATTTAAAACGAAGTTTGAACTATATATATTTATATATAATATAAATCGAGTTTGAAATGGCACTGCAGTTCGTAATATGGAGTTTTGAACTTCAATTTGATATACAGGATCCGATATAAGTCGGATTTCTGTGAAACAAGAAACATTGGAACCGTGTTGATTATAATTTTCATATGAAAAAGAAAAATCCAGATTTCGTGTTATAGATTTGAAGTTATGGCCAAATAAAATTTTGAAATAGTCGCTATAGAAATTCGTTATTAAATTATAGGTATTTAAAATAGCCGTTTTTCAGACGGACATTGATTTCGACGAAATCAGTTTCATTGGGACCGTAAGGTTAAATTATTGTACGATGTTAAATTGCGTGGCAAACCGATGTCGTATGTGACCACGGTAACCATAAACGCCCAGTTATTTTCTATAGCGCGTATTTAATTTAATAAATGGATATTCGAGTGTAACTTGAGCAGACGATTGAATTATGCCACGAAACCAATTCCGTTGAGTTCATATCGTTGATTAGAGTCAGGATAGGTATATAGTTTGTTAATTTTGGAGACCGACTAATTTGGTGTCCAAATTGGCATTGCGGTGCGCGTAAAAACAGCCTACCGGGAAAACAGTCTCAGAACGCAACAAAACTGGTGCCATTGGGTTCGTATTGATTAATTTTTTTAGGATTTCAAAGTTTCAAGTTGATTTGATTTATTCAGTGATCGTGAAAAAATTTAAATGTGTGTTTTTCGTTGGTTTTACAAAGGAATTTTTTTCAAACGATATCGGAATTCGATGAAACCTGTCCCATTAGGTCCGGAATATTTTTCTATGCTAGGATTAGCATTTTTATAAGTAAATAGAAGGCGATTGTGGTTAGTTTCACTTGTTACTTCGCGATGAAGTATCGAATAATAATATATTCAATGCCATGATATATATATATATATCTGTTGTAACCCTATTCTCACGAGTCAAACACCATCGCCTGATCAACCAGGGAAATTCCTGCGCCTCCACTTTCACAAAGAATGGCCAGGAAACTATCAAATTCCTCTCTTCAAATCATGAAATTCTCTCATCGGATTTCAAAGCATTCAACAGCATTTCTGTTCATCTATGTGAGGCCTTCGACATCAACGGCAGCGATCTGTTTCCGTCAGTCGAGGTGGTCAGAAATGAATGCGAGATGGCCGATGGTTTCAGACGTTTTGTCGAAGGATGGGAGCACAGAGTGAGTCGAGGCTACTGTCGGAGGATGTCGGCAAGAAGGCATACTGGGATGGTCTGATGGGACTCAGATGGACGGAGACAGGCGCGATGGCTTGATTCTTGGATGGCATCATGGTATCTGGAACGAAGTATTCAGGGGATCGGCCTAATATCTGGTTAAGAAAGTGATTAAGAAAATTTGGTTAATTAATTCTATAAGTTAACTGTTAATCTAAAATTACTGATTTTTTTAAAGTAGAAGGGATGGGACAAATTCTTTTGAACTGTTCGAAAGTTAGGAACGATGGTGTCGGCCTTAATTCTTTAACTGAATGTACTGCTTTAAACTAATTATAGTTAAGCTTTAATAGTAAATTATTTTATAAGTCACTTATATACTAAATGGTGCATTTTGGTACAGGCATGTGTGTGCCGGCCTAAGAAGTAATAAGGGAATTTCGTCGTCAAGTTCAATCCCTAACATATTAATTAGTATTATTAATTTATTGATTTAAAGAGTTAATTAATTATTATAACTAAAAGAAAAGGGTATTCACTTATATCATTGCTTTGACACAGGCAGGATGTCTGGGGGACTGCCGAAACAAAAGCAACACGGGGAAAGCAGTCGACCAATGTAATTACTACGTTTATACCATAATTAGTTGTTAAATAGGTGATTAGAGATTTAATTAAATTAAATAAATTATATTAACCTAAATTCGAAGTTAATTACTTTGTTTAAATCGTGGCAGGTTCGGAAGCGTAAAACAAAGCAGAGGAACAAACTGGAATTATCGGACTGGATTACCACTACAACAAAAACACCATATTACAACTTTAATTTTACAACGGTGGTAAAAGCACCGTTGTAATAAATGTTTTTTTACAACGGTGGTAAACGCACCGTTGTAATAAATGGTTTTTTACAATGGTGGTAAACGCACCGTTGTAATAAATGGTTTTTTACAACGGTGGTAAAAGCACCGTTGTAATAAATGGTTTTTTACAATGGTGGTATTCCCTAAAGTTGTAATAAACATATTTTTAACAACTTTTTGTTTTGTTAGTTGTAATAGATGCCCATTACAAACTTCATGTTTATAATATCTATATTTAATAACTAATTATATTAATATTTAATAATAATTAATAATTAATAATAAACTTAGGAATCAATAATATTTATTAAATAATTAATAGTTAATAAGTGGTAATTAATGTTTAATAGTTAATGTTAACTGCTTATTAATTAATATTTAGGTGACATATACATTATAAGCTTTTAATAGTTATTACTCGATTATAACTAAGTAGAAATAAGTAAAAGTTAAATAATAACTATTGTTAATATGAAATAATCCTAATTAATAATTAACATTTAATTAATAACTAATTAGTAAGTAATAATTAATAATCAATAATAAGTAAACAAATAAATATTACTTAATTAATTAATAATTTACAAATAATTCATCTGTCTGGAGTTCACATGTATTTGCGTGTGAGGTTCAAGTATGTTTTTTTTAAGATGTACCAATTAGTTTATAATCTATGATGAACGTAATTTTTTAATTTAATAATTATTAACTAATAATAACTATAAAAAATAAATTTAATAAATAATCAATATGTAACAAAATATTTAATAATTCAAAATTAATCACCATATTACAATTAACAAAATATTTGCAACGTTCGATAGACGACAATTGCAATAACAAAATTATAAAAATTGATTTTTCTCGACATTTGTAATAAAGGGTTTTTATAATTGGTTTTTCTTGATAATAACTTATACACGTCATTATTTATAATTTAATATTTAACATCAAATGTTTGATGATCAATATTTAACATTTAATATTTCATTTATAAGTAATATTTAATATGTAACATTAATAGGTAATAACTAATAACAAAAAGTAATATCTAATACTATTAATAAGTATATTTACCCTTATGATCCGTCGGCCCAACCAAACGTACCCGACCCGCCATCCCTTATAACCCTAATTCCATCGTAACCCCCTTCATTCACTCAAGCCGCCTCACAAATTTCTCAAAACCGAATTGAAGAAAAACCCTAGATCCCCTTTTCTTCCTCCGTAACACGAGATAACCGACTTCGCAACTACCCCTTCGACCTCCTCAATGATTCGCCATCAACCCTAAACCCCCACAGACCACCAGTTCGGCCATCGCCAGCCAACCCCCGAGCCTTCACGACGAGCGATCTCGAATTAAGCTAAGTTTCTCCTTTTTACTCGTTTTAAATTAGCTGTAATATTTTGTTTGTTTAATTTGGGTTAGATCTATATTTCGATTCATGTGATTTCAGAACCATGGGGCTCGTATTGGGTTAGATCTATAGTTCGACCATCAGATTGTCTGATTTCAGATATGATTTCGTATTGGGTGTGATACGAATTAAGCTTTGCACTGCTACGGTATGTCTATTTTGCTTTTTTCGATGGGTTCTTTGCTTGTTGAGTGGATTTTGGAATTGGTTTATTGAGTTATCGAGGAATTTGAGGAACTGTTAGTTGGTTGTTGGTTTTGAGGAAGTTTCGAAGGGTTTGTTGTGGTTCTATGGTTTTGCAGCCTTGTGGTTCTATGGTTTTGCTGCTTGGGATTATTGTGATCTGTTCTTGCAAGTTTTATTTTGGTTTGTCTGTGCATTTTGTGTTCTAATTCTAGGCACAGGAGGCTATTTTGCTTATAAACTTGATGAATATGCAAAAAAGCTTTGCTGCGGCATAGCTATGCAGTGATTGCACTGCAAAGCTTTGCCTAAGCTTGCAAAGCTTTGCCTAAGCTTTGCATTGCAAAGCTTTGCACTGCTATTTGCAGTGCAAAAGCTTTGCCAAAGCTTTGCTGCGGGAAAGCTTTGCACTGCTATTTGCAGTGCAAAGCTTTGCTATGTAAAAGCTTTTCCAAAGCTTTGCTGCGGCAAAGCTTTGCAGTGCAAAGCTATGCAGTGATTGCACTGCATAGCTTTGCCGCGGCAAAGCTTTGCAGTGCATAGCTTTGCCGCGGCAATGCTTTGCAGTGCAAAGCTTGCCGCGGCAAAGCTTTGCACTGCTATTTACAGTGCAAAGCTTTGCACACTGTGCAAAGCTTTGCTGCCGCAGCAAATCTTTGCACTGCAAGTAGCAGTGCAAAGCTTTGCCGCAACAAGCTTTGCACTGCAAAGCTTTGCCGCGGCAAAGTGATTGCACTGCATAGCTTTGCCACGGCAAAGCTTTTCAGTGCATTGTATATAACAAAATGAATCATCCAACGTTACATGCATTGTATATAATGGTCAGGTTATTTACGTATATAATGGTTTGAATGCATTGTATTAGCTGTTTATTTTGTGCACTCACATTTTTCCAATTTTTGTTACATGCATAAATCTATACTGCAGCACTAACAGTTTGATAATTTCTTTCTTAGGAACGGATATTAAGGAGAAAAAGGAGCACAAGGAGATTAACAGGAGCAGAAGAAAGTTAGAACTGTTATAAAGTCTTTGTATCTTCAGTTTTGTCAATGTGTTATGTAAAAAAAATGATGAGTTTGAAATTAATAATATATTGTTTTGGTTCATGGTTTAAGTTTGTTTGATATTTTCAGTTTTGTAGATAATATGTTCTGCAATGAATTCTTTTATTAGTAATATGTATATAATTTGTGGATATATTACAATTGTAAAATATAAAAATTGTAATAAAATGTAAAAATTAAAACAACAACGGTGCATAACTGTTGTAATAAACTTATTACAACGGTGGAAAAAAGTTGTAAAATATACATATTACAACGGTCTTGCAACAGTGCAGAAAAGTTGTAAAAGATATTAGGCTATTACAACTTCTTAAGACACGACGGTTTGCCCACCGTTGTAAAAACCCTATTACAACGGTGTTCCACCGTTGTAATAGGGTCATTTTGTTGTAGTGTACATTATTTCCAAATGTAATTTTTTAACTAAAATTTAATTAATAAAAGGGATTAGTATAATTACTAAAAGTTAATGTTTAATCGTTGATAATTTTTGACCACGTGAATAGAATGGGACGAACCAAGATAACTTGGAACCCTCTCAACGGGTACTACTTCATGGAACAGATCTGGACAATTGGAATCAACCGAGATTTTTTTAATTGAACTAAACTCTCGTTTAATTTAATTAAAAACCAACCGTTCAAATAACGGTATCAACTCAAGGTGAGTTAAACTCACTCAGTTTTACCCATTTATATTTTATATAAATTGGGTTTTGATTTTGTGTGCTCTGCTTGCCAATGGTTGACTGTTTGCTAGTTATATATTTATTTGCTGATTTAACTGATGAAATTAAACTGTCATTTAATTTCAGTGAAATACCAAATCGTTGTTGTAACGATTGGTTCCAATAATGGTAACTTACCTTGTTGGTCACGTTTATAAAATAAACGAGTTTAGTTGGTTGAATTGTTTGAATTGTTTGCGAATTGGTTGATGTTAAATGTTCGTTATATATTGTTATCATTTAAATGAAATTGAACGATCTATTGGGAGATAACCATTTGTATACCGGGAAGAACAGGTTGTAGGGATCCAATGGGATTCCTCAATATCTTATTTATTTCATATTATCAACATATGAACTATCCAGTTTAGGGTGGTTGATTTGATTATGGATTGTTGACAGAAAATTCAACATCTGTCTAGTTTAAACCAATGGGCAATATTGGTTGAGTATTTGGCAACATATGGCCTATAGAATCAATCGTTTTATAACTATTGATTCACTGTCAGGTGAGTCGACTGAGATGATATTTTATAACTGGAGATAGATTTTGAAATATATTATTTTGAATAAAAGTTTTTAAAAAGGAAAATAAATAAATAGTTTATTTATTAAAGACTTTGATATATTATAAATGGATTTTACAAAATAAATCTGAGATTAATCAGATTTATGAATATGAGGATAGAAATTAACCTTAACAGTTAAAATTTGGAAAATTGGTTATTAAGAATTAACTATATGGAATTATTTAAATTAATTATATTATTAATTAATTTAAAGTGAGAATGGATTGGAATGGGTTAATGAAATAACTGTGCCTTGAGTTGACTAAGTCAACCATTGTAATTGGAAATGATTTTAAATTAGTTTGATTTGAATTAATCTAATAAATAGTTTAGTGAATATTGTTTTAATTTTAACAAGATCCTTAAGAATGGAACCAATATTTATTTTAGTAAATAAAGAAATTAACTATAGAAGTAGTTAATGATTGAAATAAATTATTATTTTTAATTAATAATATTTTAAAAATTACTTTTTAATTGGAATTCATTTAAAAGTAATCTAGTTTGAAGTGAAATCCAATTGAATGTTAAAAGAAATGGGTCATTGGATTTTGTAAACAAACCCGAATTATGAAATGAAATTGTTTAAAAAGGTAAAGAGTTAAAAAGTGGTGTTTATAAGAAATTACTTAATTATTAAATTAAGGGAAAGTGATTATATCCGAGAAAGAGATTTTCAAAAAGGTAAGCAGGATTATGAAACCGTATTTGGAATAAAATCAGTTAAATGGAAATTTGTGTTGATATTATAGTGAAATATTGGTTTTTGGATTACAACTAGTATTTGTCTTTAGATATGAATGTTGTTGATCAAGGTCTGAGAGGTAATTAAAATACCCCAACTTGAATAACATCAGGATTATCTGAAGATGATATTAGTTGGTAATCGTAAAAGAGGTTAGTGATAATTTATTATTTCCATTAGTGAAATAATAATGCGACATTTGGTGGGAATTTGGAAAATATATAATGAGAAATCCAAAGTAAAGGAAATTAGTAAGAAGGGAAATTATATAAATAAGAATTCCAAAGTAGAAGAAAAACAAAAAGGGTTTGCATGAAAATATAATGATATTTTCGGTTTAGGAAGGAAATGTAAGGTTGAGTTTTATTCTATACTAATAAATATTAGTTATTGTTTCAAGAACGGAATAAAAGATATTACGTAACTCTGTTACGAATAATAAGTTGAATGGATTTCCCAAATTTAAATAATAAAGAATGATGTAATAAATGTTTTTAAAGGAGAATTAAGTGGGAATTGAATATGGTTATTTTACTAAGTATTATAGGGAATTGGTTTTGAGAACATTAGTATATAAGAATCAAATATCGTATTTTTAAATGATAAAAGAGATAGAAGTTTTAATTAAGCAGAAGTGAATTAGTTTGTTTTAATTAAAAGGCCACGTGAGGCTGAATACTGAACCAGTGAACTCATTGGAGTGTCATGATTGGAATAATGTTTATTTTGATAGTTAAATCACCGACTATCAAATCTGTAACACCCCACCTCCGCTAGGGTCACTCACAAAGGGAATGCACTAGGTTTGGTGAAGCATTATCGAGGTAAACATGCACAGAAATATTACAAGACAGAACATATATATAAAACAGCGGAAGTAAAACAAATTTCATTACCTTATAAAATAAGGTCTAAAGCCTTTTACATCAGAATACATCAAAACCTGTCTTGCAATAGTAAGGAAGCATAAAACCTTTTCATAAATTATTCCCTAAATAAAACAGTAAGGTAGCCATAGCCAAGAAAAGTCCAAGCCATGCATGATGACCTTCAAGCAGAGGAAGTCCAAACTAAATAACAGTGTTTCCTCCCTGAAAACCTGGGGGGAAAACGGAAGACAAAGAGGCGAAAGAAAACGGGTTCAGTCATAAAGACTGGTAAGTCCTATCTACTTCCAGCATAAAAACAGGTAAAGGTAACATGACATGCATAAACTGAAAGTAAACATAAGGATGACACAAGATATATAAGCTAAACCAAGATAACTGGATGAACTACTGTAGCAAGGTAAACCAAGGTATCATGATAAACTGCGGTGTCAAGAATCAAGGTATCACATCGTCAGGTTTCTATCAAGTATACTATCACAAGGTATCTATCATGTATAACATCCCACGGTATCTATCATGTATATTCGCTCTGCACCTCTCGTACTAGTATCCCAACCCGCGTCATGTATCAACTATGAATGTCCCTTGCCCAATGTCATGTAATGGTCCATGTCAACCTAATATATAGCATATGTAGGTTTTCCCAACTCGTATGTTTCTTTCCATGTATAAGTTCAGTCCTTTGCCGTAGGCCGTACGGGCTTTCTCAACATAGTACCATTTTATCCTCGAAGTTGTTTTGGACTGCTACCCTTGATCTAGTTATGTTTTCTTACCATGAACTATCACGTGTTCCCTTAGGATTTATGCCACCTAGGACCACTAGGGATTATGCTACCTAATGAACGTTCCTGTGTCTCGGTTTGGGCTCAGGCCACCTAGGGCCACTAGGGATTATGCCACCCGTCAACCGCGCCCTTTATCCCACGTATGTATCGTGAATCGTTTCCATGTCTAGATGCACATGTATCTCAATGTGCCACCCGAGTTCCGTGCCAGGGCAAATCAAGAAATACGGAACTCGGTCGGGAGCTTTAAGTCGTCTGCTGATGCAGATACCAAGGTCTGTTTTTGTATCCGTGGCTATGGTCCCACGTGACCCCTCCCTCAACTACTGAAAGGCAATCCAAGAAAAATCATGTATGAGAACTACATCCCGGCCCCACTATAGCCCCACTTTCCTATGGGCCAACCTCACCCATGACTCGATAGCAAGAACATGGTCTGTTGGGAGTTCTCTGCCTTTCCGTTCGTACACGATTGACTAAAGATGGTAGGTAGTCGGCGACGTGCTATCCAGGGAAAAATCAAGTATCGTCGACTCCACGCTAGTCCATCCCAGTCTTTAGGTCGCTCGCATAGCAACCAAGACATACTCTTGGCTCTTCTATCGCAGACCTTAACCTCTGTGAGGCCGGGTTTCATGGACCACCTGCCACCTCACAGAGGGATACCAAGAGTACCCTCATGTACCCCGAAGCTACCGCTTCGTCACCCAGTTCGCTGGAGCTTTTTATCCAAGTCAGATAAGTTGCTCCTCCTCGTGTACTAAGCGATGACCTACCGTATCAGGTTACTCATCTCTTTATGAACTAGTCCCCTGTCCTTGGCTAAGAATTATTACTTAGTTATCCTTAACTAAGGTTTACCACTTAGCTCCTCTTTCCGCTATCCTTGTTAACTGCGATTTTCAACCTAGTCCCCTGAGCTAGGGTTTTGTCAAATGGGTTAAGTGTTGTTATCCAAGTTCATGACTTAACCCGCCTACGGATCATGTCAGGATTGGCTAATACTCAAGTTCAAGGCTTAGCCCTACAAGTTGGTTAAGTGTACCAAGAGGCTCATGATTTAACCCTATCAAGTCAAATTGGTTAAGTATTTATTTGTCTTAACCCTATCAGATTATCATGTTAGATTGATTAAGCATAGATTATCGAGTCGGATTGGTTAAGTATGGGTTAGCTTAACCCCATCCACTAATCGTATTACAATGGTTAAGCCTAATTTTACAAGGTCTTGTGACTTAACCCTATCAGGTCCACCTATTAGATTGGTTAAGTATAGGTTACTTAACCTCATCAAATCATCATGTATAATTGGTTAAGTATAAGTTACTTAACCCCATTAACTTATCATGTTAAGTTGGTTAAGTATTGGTTACTTAACCTCATGGAATTACCAAGTTTAGATTGGTTAAGTGTTTAACCTAACCCCATCGAATTACCATGTTTAGATTAGTTAAGTGAAGGTTACTTAACCCCATCTAATTACCGGGTTTTAGATTAGTTAAGTCTAAGTTACTTAACCCCATCTAATTACTAAGTCGAATTAGTTAAGTGTAAATTACTTAACCCCATCGAATTTACCGTGTTAGATTAGTTAAGTATGGATTACTTAACCCCATCCCCTAATTGTCTTATATGGTTAAGTGTCATTAAGGAACCAAGTCCGGTTTAACTTAACCTACCCATTCGTGTCATATCGGTTAAGTGTCATTAATCAAAATTACTTAACCTTTTCATGTGGCATTAATTAGATTAATGCACCCCAACCTCTCACATTAGACTTTGTTGTGGTTACTAGTTAAGCCGGGCGGGTCCGGGTAGATTTACACCACAACCTAGTCTAACCTCGGGTTTTAAGTGCTATGTGACCAACTACTCACATTGGGTCCTATTGTTTGTAGCCACTAGTTAAGCCGGGCGGGTCCGGGTAGATTTATGCTACAAACTCAACCCAACCTCGAGTTGGCCACTTTCATGTTTGGTCTAGTGTCTTATTACACTTACAACCCACCCATGTCTAGTTCAAGTTCCATGTTTTCCCACGTGTCATGACCATATTTAAATATATCATGAATGTCATGTTCTCATGTAAACCCTATGTCAAGTTTTTCATGTCATACCCACGTTTTTCCTAAGCTACCCAAACGTATTTCCAACCCAAGTGGAAGCGAGTCACATAGTAGGGTATTATGCCAACATATTGGCCACAAACATGCATAGTATCATAAGGGAATTTGGCCACAAACATGCATAGTATCATAAGGGAATTTGGCCACAAGCATGCATAGTTTCATAAGGAAATTTGGCCACAAGCATGCATAGTATCATAAGTGAATTTGGCCACAAACATGCATGATACATAAGGGGTTTGGGTTCATTTACATGCATAAGCCCCAAAGTCAAGTCTTTGCCAATGTTTTCACAAGTCAAGTGGTTCCCAAAGGTTCATGCTAACATTCCATGGATAAAGATTCAAACTTGCAAGATATACTAGGTTAAACATAACATAAGTGGCATGATTTAGTCACTAAGCATAGCCCAAAGTCATAGGTTCAAGCAAAAGAGACATGACAAGGTTCATATAGGCTAGCATACTTATGTTTCATCACATTTTATCCCATGTCACATTAGAACCACCGTTAGAATCTACAAGTAGCTAGAACTTACATAGCGAGGCTTAGGAAAGGATCATGCATCATCTTGACGAAGAAAGGTGGCTCCTTTGTCGAAGAATCGTCATGGAATTTGCGTAGCAACGTTGATCCCTCCTCGATTTAGTGTAGCAAGCTCGCACCTTTTGATTCGGCTCTAGTTTGAATGCATAGTCTCTTGGAGTTGGAGATGGAGGCCATGATCACTTGACATTTGGGCAGCACTTCGTGGCATGAGTGAGTTATGAGGGTTTAGGCTAGGTCTAGGGGTCTTTTTATAGATGTTAGGGTAGTTTTAGGCCGTAGGATAAACCCTAGGATAGATCTGAATCGTCAAAATTCGTCACAAGCCTCCAAAACCGAGCCAAAACCAGAAGCATGTGCACCAGGTCGCTGGTTCGACCAGGGGGGGTGGTCGACCCAGGGGTCGACACCCATGTCGACCCCCTGGAGGGGGGTCGACACCCATGTCGACACGGGTGTCGACACCCATGTCGACACGGGTGTCGACACCCTGTGTGTCTGGCGGGAATTTTCCCGCCTTCTCTTTTTGGGCTGAATTTGAATCTGTTTTCGGATTTGAATTTTCGTGAAACTTCGCGAGGCCATATCTCGGTCATACGGACTCCGATTTACGAAATTTCAGACTCTATTTCGCGTATTTTTCCAAGACGAACGCAATGGCGTAACCCGTTTATCCTGATTCAGATTTTATAATTTAATTCTGCCTTGATTCTTGTCTTAACACGTTGTTAAAATTCGTGTTGTTACAAAATCTGTCCAATACGATTGTAGGTACAGAAAGACCTGGATCGAATTTATATTCGAAAACAATTCCGACAAACAAATATGTGAAGATAACCGAAGATAATCGAGATGGAGCATTGAAGACCGTGGATCTTCATTAAACGGAAGAACTACTAAAAATCTCTGGTTTAGCAGCCAGAGATAAACTGTGGTTCTGTCGTGGTTGGAATCTACGGATTGTGAGGACTACTCGCTACTGATCCATGGGGTGATTCCTATATTGGATGCAGTAGAAGAGTGCCTTCGGTTCATCCTGTTCCTGGATGACTTGTATGGACAGATGTCTGTCAGAGTATTTCCAAAGGGATCACGTACGTTGATTTCTTCAAACGTACCATAGTTGGTGGCGGAGGACGATGGTACTCTTAGCTTAACCACTAGAGTATTCTTGTGGACGTCAATTAGTGATATCTGGCGGATCTGACGATGTGGAATTCAAAGTGAATAGTGACTAAATATTCCAAAAAAGTCAATCTAAACCTCAAGCCTCATCAACCGAGAAATGACAAAAATCGGGCAAGGCAACATGGCTATGTGGGTCGCTCCCATTAGGATGTATAATCACCTATCTAGAGAAATTCCTTTTGCTTCTTTAATCTATTTCGATGCTGTCCCTTTTCGGGAAACGGTGGTTTGAGCCCAACCTTTGGTGATATACATTCAATACACTCAAGCGAAATGAGTGGTTGGTCATGTGAGGGCCAGGTTGCAAGACGTTCTTGTTGAACCCAGTGTATTCGCCTCTAGAGATACACTATCGGCAAGTGGTCCCATACCTTGTCATAGTCAGAATCCAATCTCCAATAAGCGTTGCTTGTATACTATATATGTGGAACGTGAGATACAAGCATTCCGATAGATTAATATCTATTTGTATTTAGACACTATTATAATATCAAAAAAGATATTGATTTCAAAAATGGTTTGGGTTATCGTAAGGTAAAAACCGTCTGTATTTATGTGTGGATTCGGTCTTACGATTACCCTTTTCTTTGAAAGGATTTTAACTTTAAAATCAAGTTGTGTGTTACCGTAATATTATGCGAGTTTTTTCTCACTCTGGTTCACCAGACTGACCCGGTGTTTTGTAAATGCTTGGGTTAGCCCGTGATGTACAGGTTCAGGTTATCGAATGCTATGAAGAGACGAGCTGGAAGAGTCTAGACGTACGATATTGTATAGCTACTATTCCGCTGTATGTTGTATATGAGGATAGGTTATTATAACAGTCTAGGTGTGTGTTGTACTCTGATAATTGTAAGTAATTTTAAAAGCTCTCAATGAAGATATATTTCTATATTATATTTTGTTCCGATGCGATGTGAGACTCTATGTTGTGTTGTTTCTTCTTCTTCTTCTATTTTTATTTTCCTTTCTTTCTTATCTCACCCTCTAAATTCTTTCTAATAACGTTCCAGTGTTTTCGATGTTTGGAAGATCGGCATGAGCACAGTAAAGTTATTTATGTTGATTTTCAGGGCCGGAAATCCTTGTTCGTTACAGTGGTATCAGAGCTGGTTGCTTAATTGGTACGGATGATAGGGGGTTCTCGCTTCGCATTAGGTGGCGAACGGGAGACTCTTACCCCTACATCTCCCGACAATGTGGGTTGGTCGAGTCGCGAGGCTGGCCGTAAAAGTAGTTCTGAGGTACCAGTGTAAGCCATAGGGGAGGTTAGCCCTCTGCCTTAGGGGATGAGGGATGGTTGAAAAGCCTACCAAATTCCTGGGTCGTTACAGTGGTATCAGAGCTATTGGTTTAGTAATAACCTTGGCTCTGTGGTGTAACTCGATAGAGATTGGGTTAGTAATACCCTAGATCGAGATTGAGTGTGTATATATATGAGAACGTATTTGTAAATTTTATATACAAATGTTTTGTATTGTGTTTGTTGATCAGTTCAATTGTTAAGAAGCGTTGAACTGGCAATCGATACGGTATTGTTTTGTAAAGAGGGTAAATGAAATAATTTACCTAAATTATATTTTTGTATAGAAAGGAAATAATTTTATCAAATTTTTGAGATATTAGTGTGTTTGACTGATTTGGATAGAAGTCAAATCAGATTGAAAACTTAACTTGGTTAAGTGTAATTAAATTCAAAATGATATTGAAATTAAATAAAACAGAGTTGGAAATTAAAATTTTGATGAACAAATAATAATCGAATAGAAATTATTGATTAATGTTCAAATATGAGAAACCATGGTAAGATATTAATATTGAATGTAAATTCAATGGATTTGGTTGTGATTGTGAATTGTTGTTACTGGATAATAGTTTGTTTGAATGGGAATAATAAAAAATTAATAAAGCTAAATGAATTCCAAACTAAAGAATAAATTTCCGGTATACTTAAACTGGAATGAACTGAATATGAATTGGAATTTATGATTTAACCCTGTATTTGGTAATGAATTGATGCTGTGTGTTTGACTTTGCAATTGGTGTAGTTATACCAGTTGATTAGTGAAATATTATCTCAGAATTTCAAATATTTATTACTGATATGTGAGTTGAGTTAAGTACAGGTGCCAGAGGGCTAGGCAGATTAATATTGGTTTAGTAGATCGCATATACATTGAGCAAATATGCTCAATAGCCCTCGAAAAAGGCACACCTATGCGAAAATATAAAATTTTGGGTTTGATTTTTGTTTTCCCGACCGTGTGTGTCGATGTATATATTATTTGTTCCTGCGATATCGCAGATGTCAATCCGTGCAGGGGAGACTGCGCTGAATTTTTCCGGGAATTTAAAGTGTTAGAAATTTTTTGATATTTTTGAAAATAATTGTTTACGATATTAAATTGGTTTCGATTTAAAGTAAAATAGATTTGGAAATTAATGGGTCGGTAACGTTCTTTTCTACCTTAGCAATTTCGAGGACGAAATTATTTTAAGGAGGGAAGAATATAACGACCCGTATTTTTGGCAGTCAAATATTTAATTTATTTATTTTAAATAGTTTATTTAGAATATTAATGGATTTTAATATTGAATTCGTATTTAAAACAAAGTTTGAACTATATATATTTATATATAATATAAATCGAGTTTGAAATGGCACTGCAGTTCGTAGTATGGAGTTTTGAACTTCAATTTGATAAACAGGATCCGATATAAGTCGGATTTCTGTGAAACAAGAAACGTTGGAACCGTGTTGATTATAATTTTCATATGAAAAAGAAAAATCCAGATTTCGTGTTATAGATTTGAAGTTATGGCCAAATCAAAATTTGAAATAGTCGCTGTGGAAATTCGTTATTAAATTATAGGTCTTTAAAATAGCCGTTTTTCAAACGGACTCTGTTTTCGACGAAATCAGTTTCATTGGGACCATAACGTTAAAGTATTGTACGATGTTAAATTGCGTGGCAAACCGATGTCGTATGTGACCACGGTAACCATAAACGCCCAATTATTTTCTATAGCGCGTATTTAATTTATTTAATTTAATAAATGGATATTCGAGTGTAACTTGAGCAGACGATCGAATTAAGCTGCGAAACCAATTCCGTTGAGTTTGTATCGTTGATTAGAGTCAGGATAGGTATATAGTTTGATAATTTTGGAGACCGGCTAATTTGGTGTCCAAAATGGCATTGCGGTGCACGTAAAAACAGCCTACCAGGAAAACAGTCTCTGAATGCGACGAAACTGGTGTCATTGGGTTCGTATTGATTAATTTTTTTAGGATTTCAATGTTTCAAGTTGATCTGATTTATTCAGTGATCGTGAAAAAATTTAAATGCGTGTTTTTCATTGGTTTTATAAAGGAATTTTTTTCAAACGATGTCGGAATTCAACGAAACCTTTCCCATTAGGTCCGGAATATTTTTCTATGCTAGGATTAGCATTTTTATCAGTAAACAGAAGGCGATTGTGGTTAGTTTCACTTGTTACTTCGTGACGAAGTATCGAATAATAATAATATATTCAATGTCATGCTATATATATCTGTTGTAACCCTATTCTTGCGAGTCAAACACCGACGCCTGGTCAACCAGGAAAATTCCTGTAACGACCCCGAATTTTGGGGCAAATTTAAAAGTTTTAGTTTAGTTAATTTAATGGATTTAGTATATTTAAAATAATTTATTTTAAAATAATAATGATTAAAAACTTATTTTATTTGAGGAATAAAACATAAAAATTCATATTAATTCTATTCCAAGCCTGAAATGGCACGGTAATTTTAATATTTGATTTTCAAATTTGGAAAAATATATAAAATTCATTATAATTCAGAATTAGACTAAACAAGAAACGCTAGGACCGTATTGACGATATCTTTCCAATGAATTTTAGAAATTAAGATTTCAGTTTATAATTTGTAAGTTATGAAAAAATTAAAATTTCAGAAAAACGCTATGGAATTTATATATATATATATATATATAATATATATGGCCCAAAACTCTACTTTTTGCATATGAATGAATTTGGACTCGAAATCTCTACCATTGAGTTCAAAATGATGTTTCTACATTGAAAAAAATATCAACATTGATACATTTCAAGTTTCAGAAATTATTCATATTTATTTGTATTTTTAATATTAAATATATACGCCTTAAAAATGGGAATTTTGCAAACGACCTCTGAATTTGATGAAACCACTTTCTATGGATCCGAAATATTAAATTATTGCTAGATTCCAAAATTCATAATTTTTGGAGTCAGTATGTGGTCATTATTAATTTTTCAATGAAAACAGTCAATTTTCAGACTTTAAAAATTCATTAATAATTCATATAGACTCGAAATTTAATGAAACCAGGTTCTATGGGTTCGTAATGTTAAGAATTAGCTGTGTTCCAATTTTCAGAAAAATTGAAATCAGTATGTGATCACACGGTTTTTAAAACGAAGAAAAGGACTAAAAATTAAAGAAAATTACAACATAAAGGCTTATTATTATATAAGTTATAATAGACAAGGACTTGAATAGAAAATTCACAACCTCTATATAATATCTCATAACTCTAACTTTTCCTAAACCTTTCAGCCTCTTTTTCCTTCATTTTCATGGTGGCTACACTCCTTCCTCTAAAAACTTTTTTGCAAATTAGCCCCTGAAAATAGAGTAATTTATAACTCTCAATCTGAACAAAATCAGACCAAACCCTTTCTGGGTTATGTTCATATCAATAACCACTACCTACCACGAAAAATTCATGACCTATCGTCGCACGGATTCGCCGGAATCTCAATCCAAAGGTAGCAGGTCTATTTTCGTTTTTTAAGTATTGTGGGCCCCACGAAGAGAGTTAGGTCGAGCGACTTCAGGCATTGGTAGAGGGGAAGCATACTATTCTTTTGGCGGTGGTGGCATGGTCTCAGGTGGTCGGAGTTGGCCGGAATGTCAATTTTACTGGAGGGTGCTGAAAACAGGACAGTCGCTAAGACGAGCAATTTCCCGTCGATCCGTACATTTTCAGGCGAAGTGACCTGAACAAAAGTTGTTTGGGAGGTCGAGATCTAGCTACTGACAAAAATTGGTGGCATTTGGAGTAACGAGGCGGCCGCAGCACTAATATGAACGGAAAAGGAAGTTTTCCGTTCAACTGCAGATTGTGGGGCCCACGTGGCGAACTGGAGTGGGGGACCACCAGGCTTGCAAAGAGGGGGAGAAGCCGGAGAGAATGGTGCTAGTTTCGTGCAATTCCGACTTACGGTTTGGCAGTGGCGAGCATTTTAAGTTGAGGGTGTCGTTTGAAAAAAAAGTTGAAGGGCTTAAACGCGAAACATTTATTTAATTTTATGTTCAGTGTTCGTAATGTGATATCTTTTACATACGAGATCGAAATTTGATGATTTCAGGTCTGCTGCGATCGTGGCGACGAGAGCTTCGCGTGGACACCAAATTGGTCCAATTTGGAGGAAATTGAAATTTTGGGTAATTTTTACATATCTAAATATTATTTAAATCGATTTGTTAACTTCGCAAGTGCATAACTTTTTGTCACTTTATAGAAATTGCATGAAACTGAATCCGTTAAGATCGTAATGTCAAGAGCTTCGAGCGAGCAGTAATTTTGTCCAATTCTGAGCAAGTTGAAAATTTGGGTAATTTAAATTAATTATTTAATTATTATAAACTTCAGAAATTCATAACTTTATGATACGAACTCGAAATCGCACGAAACAGGATTTGCTGTGATCAGTAAGTCGAGAGCTACGCGTGACACTAATTTCATCAAAGTTGGAGCATGTTGAATTTTGGGCTAAAATTGGGCCCGAACCGTCAATTTAAAGCCGGCAAAGGTGAGAACTTTTATCTCACTCAAGTTTTTGAACAATTAATTATTTTTATTATTAAATATTAATTAATTATCTATGTTAAAATTATTGTTTGTTGGATAAATGTTGATTTGGATAACTGTTGTGAATTGTTTGAAATTTGAAATATGTAACATGTTGTTATGACATTTATGATATTTAAAACATGTTTACACTGCCATTGCCAGACTTGTTTATGTTGACTGGACAATAAATTTTCATAAATCATCTAAGCGCACAATTAATAGTATATTATTTGAATTTGTGTTGGTTGAAACCCCACACGGGTCTTGGGTTGATATTCTAACTACACATCGCCTTTGTGGTTAGTTTAAAATGCACTTTGGCTGTTATTGAATGTTTTATCATTATTATGGAATTAATGCGATGTTCGAAATCCATATAATTAAAACTATATGCTAATGGATTGGGTCTCATTCCAATTTTGAATGAAAAGAACATTTTAATTTAATATTTAGTTAATGGAATTAATTGACATATGAATTAGAAAGATTATATTTTTGTTGTTTAAAAGTTATAATAAAAGGATTCAATTAAAAAGATTACATCTTTACGGTCGGTATGTTATGATAAGAAGTTTTGATTTCAAATTTTGAACATTTTGAAAAGATAATTATTATATATAATAATAATAATAATAATATAGAAAGAATACATTTTTATGGTTAATTTGTTTCAAAAGAATGAAAAAGATTCATTTTAATGTTAATATACATTTCAATGTAAAAGAATGAGTGATTTATTTATTTTAATAAATTGATTAAAATAAATAAAAGGATTTAAATGGTTTTAATAAAACCAGGATTTTCCAGTACATATATTGGAATGGATTTGAATGGAAATAATCTTCGGATTATTTCAGTATTGGATTCTGTGATTATACAGATATTATTGTGGGAATTTGGAAGATATTAATATCGGTATTCCCGATTTGGTATACGTTAGTTTTCATAATTTGATATTGAACATAAACCGATATAATTTCTATTCAAAGCACGATATTTAATATCTGATTAGAATTTGGGTTTGTCGTGAATAGTGTCTTAAATAACACTGTTCTTAAACCACTTGGGAAAGAATAAATCTTTTAATTAAGATTTCCAATTATTAAACATAATTGAAAATTAAGTGAAACTGACTTTTGGGTTGATTGTGAACAATGTTTTTAAATGACATTAGTTCTTAAAACCCGATTGACAGTGAAATTTAGATTGGTAATTCATAAATCTTTTAATTAAGATTTAACGAAATATTCTAAAGAAAATTTTTTCAATTTAATATATTAAATTGGAATATGATTTTGGGTTTATTGTGAACGATGTTTTTAAGCAACATTTGTTCTTTAACCCAGTTAAAGGCAAGATTATTTCTTGAAAGTTAAATAAGCACTAAATAATGATTCTTGAAGATTAAAGCTAAATATAGTTTTAATAAATCTTTAATTGGATTGAGTGAGGATAAAAGTAATTAAATTTACTTAATTCAAGAAATGAACGATATTGGGGTACCACCAGTTTTACTCAAAGCGATAGTTAAATCTTTAATTAGATTTGAACGATAAAACGGTAATTAAGTTTACCGTAACCCATTGGGTGTTAGATATGGAGTACCACTAGTTTTACTCCATGGGTTGTATAGGTTGGAATGGGATATTAATAAATGATTACTTCGGAAAGACGTTAATCCCAACTAGTTGAATAAACCTTAATTTGGTTTAAATTATAATCAAAGAATACTCTTGATAGGAATGAGGCGTTGGTTGTGTTTTAAAGCACATGATTTTAAATTGCGCAAATTATTCAGAAAGACCGGGTTTAACCCATTCTGAATAATTCATACGACGATTGAAGGTCGATGATGAAGACATTTATTGATGACCAGGAAATTTCCATATCGAATGGATGATTATTAATATCTTGATTGGACCGTACACCCAAGATGAGGGAAAAATTGGTGATCATTCAGACGTATTTGGAGATCTACCGGATATGGTTTCATTCAGACCCAGAACGGACTTGTAAATGGATTGCGTGTCTGACATTGTATTCCTTTATATTGTATTCGTTGATCTCTATTTAACGTATAGCTGTTTGGTGGGGGAGAATTTATTCTTCGCTTAACACCCGGTTATATATTGATAGATGATCAATGATATGGCATGGTCTGACAATGTGGCATGCCAAGATGCAAATGAGCAAGTCTTCTGTAGAAAAGCAGGGCCTTGTAGGATGATCAAAGCATAGCCTGTTTAGGCATAGCTTTGTGTATAGCATGACTTCGCGAGCCTCACACCCCGGTATGAGTCAAAAAGGGGATATGGACCGTAGGGAGTGCATACGTTTCTTTCTAGCTAGAAGTGGTGTCAGTGACCTACCAGCCCTTACATTTTTACTTATGTGGATGACGGATTATGAGGTACCCCGGATTTATAGGTTGTTAGTGGCCATATGGAGGTTCAAAGCAACGGGGAAATGTGTGTTCAGGCATAACTAATCCAGCCATTGCACTATGGGCGGACCGGCCCTACCGCTCCAAGAGTTCACTACGGGGGATCCTGAGGCATTTGCTAGAGTGTATCGAATCAGAGAGGACTATCCCTAGCCTCGATCTCCTGATGGAAAACCAATTTACAATACGACATTACGGTTTTGATTGTAAACCCTATATATGGCGACATAGTGGGATGGGGCGCTCATGCCGTCTATGATTAATACATTTACTTTCGAAATTGATTTCTGCACTATGCACTTATTGTAATATTAAAAGATAAATTTCGCGTACCAAGCATATTTGGCTATTATAAGGTAAAACTCTATCCTCCGGCTTGCGTTGCATTGTGTGATGGGACCTGAGTCTTATAATAGCTTCATTTTCCTTTATTTAGCATTGCGCTGTTTATTTTTATGCATTGGTATTCTTTGGGGTAAACCCGTTTCATGTTATACGGCGTGGTCCCTTGATTTACCTAATTAATAACTGTTTTTGAGTTCTCATACCAATCCCATGACTGACCTGGAGTTTATTGTTTTAACCTAAACTCTGGGTGCCCATATTTTCCACACGGGCAGCTAGTAGTTTTGGTTTTACAGATATTATATTCACAGGATCCTGGTCTACACCTAAAGCAATATTCTGAAGGCTCTGTCCGTGTATTTCCTTCAATTATGTTTTGTACTATTTTTCCACTGCTATTTAAATATAATTTAAACTCTGATATTGTATTTCCAATGTATATTTATTCATACTCTGTAATATTCTTGTACTCTGATGTAATTGTTGTAACAACAATAAAATGTTCTTCTGTTTTGTGTTTTGACGTGTGTTGTTCTCAAAGCAATCCGGGCTTTCCTTTACTGGGAAGTTTGGGTCGTTACATTTGGTATCAGAGCTTTAGTTTACAGAGCTCGAGAACAAGACACATTAGAATCTAATGGTAGAATTCATTAGAGATTGGATTAGTAATATCCAATAAGAATGACTCGTTAGAGATAGGATCAGTAGTAACCTAGTACGAGTGTGAAGAGTATTATTTTCCTTAAAATAGAAATAATAAAACAAAATTAGTTTTAAAATTTTTATCTTAAAATACGTATTTGAGATATTATTATTATATTTTAATTTGGACAATCGAGTATATAAAGATTTTGAATAGACGAGTAATTAACGGATATTCGAAGTTTTAATATACTAGATAGATATAGAATCACACTCTAGTCACTCAGAGATGATTCTGATGATTGAGGCCTCATCATCAGTATTTATGTTCGAGTATCGAAAGTGTGATATCTATATATTTCCATTGACTGGTGTGAGAACCAAAACTTAGATAGGGTCTATGGTTGTGATTTGCACTGAAACAAGATTTTTGATTATATATAAAAGTTATATATATTTAAAAAAGTTAACCACCTAATTGATTGCTGGCTGTGTTGTTTGATTATTAGTTTAACTAATAAAATTATTGGAATGATAAATTTAACTAAATCAAATTTAATATTGAACTGAATCGGAAATCGATTAGAATTGAAAGTTGAGTTGGGTAATTAAACGACTTTCAGCTCTGTTCCTTTTTGAGGACGAAAAGATTTTAAGTGGGGGAGATCGTAATGACCTAGAATTTTGGGGCAAATTTAAAATTTTTATTTTAGTTAATTTAATGGATTTAGTATATTTAAAATAATTTATTTTAAAATAAGAACGATTAATAACTTATTTTATTTGAGGAATAAAACATAAAGATTTATATTAATTCTATTCCGAGCCTGAAAAGGCGCGGTAATTTTAATATTTGATTTTCAACTTTGGAAAAATATATAAAATTCATTATAATTCAGAATTGAACGAAACAAGAAACGCTGGGACCGTATTGACGATATCTTTCCAATAAATTTTAGAAATTAAGATTTCAGTTTATAATTTGTAAGTTATGACAAAATAAAAATTTCAGAAAAATGCCATGGAATTTATATATATGATATATATGGCCCAAAACACTACTTTTTGCATACGAATGAATTTGGACTCAAAACCACTTCCATTGAGTCCAAAATGATGTTTCTGCTTTGAAAAAGTATAAACACTGATATATTTCGAGTTTCAGAAATTATTCTTATTTATTTGTATTTTTAATATTAAATATATACGCCTTAAAAATGGGAATTTTTCAAACGACCTCTGAATTCGATGAAACCACTTTCTATGGATCCAGAATATTAAATTACTGCTATATTCCAAAATTCTTAATTTTTGGAGTTGGTATGTGGTCATTATTAATTTTTCAATGAAAACGGTCAATTTTCAGACTTTAAAAATTCATTAATAATTCATACGGACTCGGAATTCAACGAAACAAATTTCTATGGGTTTGTAATGTTAAGAATTAGCTGTGTTCCAATTTTCAGAAAAATTGAAATCAGTATGTGATCACACAGTTTTTAAAACGAAGAAAAGGACTAAAAATTAAAGAAAATTACAACATAAAGGCTTATTATTATATAAGTTATAATAGACAAGGACTTAAATAGAAAATTCACAACCTCTATATAATATCTCATTCTCTCATAACCCTAACTTTACCTAAACCTATCAGCCTCCTTTTCCTTCATTTTCATGGCGGCTACACTCCTTCTTCCTCTAAAAACTTCTAAAAACATAATTAGCCCCTGAAAACAAAGTAATTTATATCTCTCAATCAGAACAAAATCAGACCAAACCCTTTCTGGGTTTTTTTTTCATATCAATAACCACTACCTACCACGAAAAATTCATGACCTATCGTCGCACGGATTCGCCGGAATCTCAATCCAAAGGCAGCAGGTCTATTTTCGTTTTTTGGGTATTGCGGTCCCCACGAAGAGAGTTAGGTAGAGCGAATTCAGGCAGTGGTAGAGGGGAAGCATACGGTACTTTTTGCGGTGGTGGCATGGTATCAGGTGGTCGGAGTTGGCCGGAATGTCAATTTTACTGGATGGGTGCTGAAAACAGGACAGTCGCAAAGATAAGCAATTTCCCGTCAATCCGTTCATTTTCAGGCAAAGTAACCCAAACGAAAGTTGTTCGGGAGGTCGAGATCTAGCTACTGACAAAAATTGGTGGCATTTGGAGTACCGAGGCGGCCGCAGCACTAAGATGAACGGAAAAGGCAATTTTCCGTTCAACTGCAGATCGTGGGGCCCACGTGGTGAATTGGAGAGGGGGACCACCGGGCGTGCAAAGAGGGGGAGAAGCCGAAGAAAATGGCGCTAGTTTCGTGCAATTCCAACTTACGATTTGGCCGTGGCGAGCATTTTAAGTTGAGGGTGTTGTTTGAAAAAAAAGGTGAAGGCTTAAACGTGAAACATTTATTTAATTTTATGCTCAATGTTCGTAATGTAATATCTTTTACATACGAGATCGAAATTTGATGATTTCAGGTATGCTGCGATCGTGGTGACGAGAGCTTCGCGTGGACACCAAATTTGTTCAATTTGGAGGAAATTGAAATTTTGGGTAATTTTTTATAAATTTAAATATTATTTAAATCGATTTGTTAACTTCGCAAGTGCATAACTTTTTGTCACTTTATCGAAATTGCATGAAACTGAATCCCTTGAGATCGTTATGTCAAGAGCTTCAAGCGAGCAGTAATTTTGTCCAATTCTGAGCAAGTTGAAAATTTGGGTAATTTTCATAATTTAAATTAATTATTACAAACTTCAGAAATTCATAACTTTGTGATACGAACTCGAAATCGCACGAAACAGGATTTGCTGCGATCAGTGAGTCGAGAGCTACACATAGACACTAATTCATCAAATTTGGAGCAGGCTGAATTTTGGGCTAAAATTGGGCCTGAACCGTCAATTTAAAGCCGGCAAAGGTAAGAACTTTTATCTCACTCAAGTTTTTGAAAAAATAATTATTTTTATTATTAAATATTAATTAATTATCTGTGTTGAAATTATTGTTTGTTGGATAAGTGTTGATTTGGTTAACTGCTGTGAATTGTTTGAAATTTGAAATATGTAACATGTTGATATGACATTTATGATATTTAAAACATGTTTACACTGCCATTTACAAGTTGCCTGACTTGTTTATGTTGATTGGACGATAAATTTTCATACATCGTCCAAGAGCACAATTAATAATATATTATTTGAATTTGTGTCGGTTGAAACCCCACACGGGTCTTGGGTTGATAATCTAACTACACATCGCCCTTGTGGTTAGTTTTGTAACAACCTGAAACTTCAGACAGTAAATATTTAAATATCGATGTTATTTAAATATTTAAAACTTGGATTTAATGGTTTTATAACCTTTATTAAATCCCTTTATAAATAATAATTAATGAGGAGAAAACATGTTGTTGAATTTTTGTTTACGAAGATAAGTAGTTCGAAGAAATATCGATAATGTGACCGAAAACAGTTTTATTGATAAGCGACGTCTTACTTGCTAAAAGTTGTTAGAACATTATGTGCATGTAGTAAGATTAGAAGAACACATATATGTGTATGTACATATCATAAAAGTAGCATACAAATGGTATATATGTACATCTTCTAGAAAATGAGAAATGGCTTAAAATGATAGACACGTGTCGCCAAATGAAAGGAACACATGTCTTCTAAATAAATAAGATTAAGACACATACACCCATTAGGTGTCCATGTGTAGAAACCTCTTAAGACACCAAAGTAGGCATGTGTCTTAATCCTAAAGCATGCATGAAGATAAAGAGGACAAGTGTCCAAAACCAAATTACCAAACTAGTCTTGAAAACTACTATATTAAGGGTGGAAAGATTCATTTCATTTCATGGATTCACAAGTGTAAAACAAATGCAAGAGAAGGAGTAGAAGTTTGGGAGAAGCTTAGAGGATAAATATAAGATGAAGATACAAGTATAAGGTGAGAAAAATTATTTGAGTTTATATATTCATTTCATATTTTGAAGAAAATTTGAGAATTCTATGAACGAATGTTTGGATGTGAACCCCTGAAAATGGCGTTCGGTATTTTGGGCATAACTTTTGCAATTCTTAATGAAATTTCGACTTCTCTATCAACTTGGAAAGCTAATTCAAAGGGCTACAACTTATGTTTTCGGCCACCTTTACTAATTTGGTCGTTTTCATACGCGAAAACTGGATGCAAAGTAAGGTAAAAAATCAGCCCGAATTAGACATGTTAAAAAGGCCTTGTATTGTTGAATTCTATTTATTGAATAGATAAATAATTTTAATGGTTTCTTTTTATGATAAATTAAGTAGACAAAGATAGCTTCTTTCTGGAAAAAATTTGGAGTCAAAATCTATTTTTATCATAGAGAAACAGCGTCAAACAATTTACCCAAAAATAGGCGGGAAATCTGAATTTGTGTTGCTTTTTATAGCATTTGAAAATGCTATCTTATCTCTGAACTAATTATCAAGCATCGAACCAAGCCAGAACCTTTTTATAGCGCCCAGAAGTGCTGTAGTAGCTGATTTTAGTCTAAAAGGATTATAAACTACCCAGAACTTTTCATAGCGCTCCTGAAATGCTGTAATAGCTGTTTTAAGTCTAAAAACTATCCAGAACTTTCCATAGCGTTCCAGAAACGCTGTAGTAAGCTGTTTTTGGTCTAAAATCATTATAAACCACCCAGAACTTGTCATAGCATTTCTGGAAGTGTTGTCTTTTCTCTATTTTGACTATGAAGTACTTTAAAATGAGTAGAACTTTTCATAGCACGACAAACATTGTTATAGATGATTTGAGTATAAAATCATGGTAAATTATTCCAAATCCTCTCAAATTTGGACTTGAGTTTCCTTATAGTACCATAATCAAATTGATAAAATCGAGGATGTTAAATCAAAGCAAAGGCGAGTCAAAATGTGTCGACGAATTTCGGTGATTCGAGGAAAATAAATGATTACTTTGGAATGATGGTAAGTACAATATGATGATTTATGAGAACCTTGCATGAAGATAACGAGAAATACTGTAAGTATATTTATCATCTAATCCATTATTATTTCATAAGCTTATGTTTTAATTTAAAGATGCCTATGACTTTAACATACTATATTGGTTGCAATCTTTGCTTTGACAAGCAACCAACATATACAACTGATGATTGAGGACATTTATGATTAATGTTTAAACGAGGTATGATTAGTGTTTGAACAAGGTATAAATAATGTGTAAACGAGGTATGGATACTATTCAATCGAGGCATGAATAGTATGTGATTAAACGAGGTATGATTAGTGCTTTAAATGAGGTATAAATTGGGTGTGTTTTCTGTTCTAACAAGATAATTAATGGTGTTAAACTTAACTATTTTAGTTCAATCTTTGATGATCTTTCCAAACATACATTAGAGAAATATAAAGATGGTTTGAGAATCGATTATGAAGGAGTTTTTGCACAATGAAGATGATAGTATTTAAAATAAAAGATGTTTATCTTTTGAAAGGAAATTCTATAGAGACATATAGATGTCTTTCAATATAAAAGACTGGAACGTTCTAGGGTGACAGAGAGGATAGGCTTGGGTTTGGAAAATATAGTTTCCTGCTCTCCCTGGCTATCCCTAACTGATCCGATGGACGGGATAGTTAATTTCAAATTTTAATTTGAAATTAATTGAATTTAGAAATAATTTAGAATTTTATTTAATATTAAAGAAAAGTAATTTAAGATTACTTTTGAGAATCTCTACATGATATATTGAGTATTTTGAAAGCAAATAATGATTTCAAACGTCTTGTAAAGAAGAACTACGTTGGCTTGATCCTATATCTAATGCCCAATTAAATAAAGGTACGTAGGCAGTCACAAGGGGTAGTGACGCAGCTGCTTTATTAATAAAAATATATATTTTTGGTTGATATTACAAAACAGAGCTATCATAACATGGCAATTCGCGTATTTGAGTTATAAAACTTTAAACGTTTATAACTTTTGGAATTTATATCGGATTTTCACCAAACAAAGAACGTTTGATTTATAATGACAAAAGCTTTCAAATGAGTGAAAGCAGATTTTAATTTCGAGGTATAATTTTCAAGTTATGTTTCAAACTGTTTCGGCAAAGAATGTTATAAGTGCAATTATCGACCGTAACCATATTTTTTTTAAAATATGGAAATAATTTGTAAAATTATTATAAATTATGTAAGAGTGGATTGAATTGGATTGGTGCATTTTTCATGTTTATTATTTAAGTCATGCTAATGTGTTTATCAAGTGTGCAGGAATGAATATCGATGTCCATCTTATTAGAGTTGCACAATGGTAGATTTACGGTAATTGTGTTTAATTCATATTTAAACACGAATGATTAATTAGATAAGTGATATGTATTAAAAAATTATCCAGAGCATTGAGTGATACCGTATACTTCCAAAATAAAATGCTAACTGTCATTGTTGGTTTTTGGAATGCATGGGGTTTTCAGCAATTTTGACCGGTCGGAAATCCCGGGGCGTTACAAGTTTAAAATGCACTTTGGCTGTTATTGAATGTTTTATCACTATTATGGAATTAATACGATGTTTGAAATCCATACAATTAAAATTATATGGTAATGGATTGGATCTCATTCCAATTTTGAATGAAAAGAACATTTTAATTTAATATTCAGTTAATGGAATTTATTGAAATATGAATTAGAAAGATTATATTTTTGTTGTTTAAAAGTTATAATAAAAGGATTCAATTAAAAGATTACATCTTTACAGTCGGTATGTTAAGACAAGAAGTTTTGATTTCAAAATTTGAACATTTTGAAAAGATTATTATTATGATATAATAATAATATTGAAAGTTCAATTTTTATTAAAAATTGAAATGTCGGTTAGGATATTTGGAAACAAAGGGTTTTATAAAATTAGTAACAATTTAATGTAAAGATCATACCTTTATTTTAAAATAATATTTTCAGTGGATTAATTATAACTATTAATTATAATTGTACTTGGACACGAGGTTAGGTTACATTTGTGGTATAAGTCTACCCAGACCCGCCCGGCATATCCAGCAGCCACAAATGTTGAACCTAATGTGAGAGGTCCAAGTGCGCAAGTATGAATTGGGCCATGACACGAGGTTAACCCTAACTTGTGGGATAAGTCTGCCTGGAACCAACCGGCATATCCAGCATCCACATGTCGCAGGCTTAATGTGGGTGGTCTGGCCCAGTATAAGATTTAAATGAAAATATTACCTTTTTCAATGTAATAACGATTGAATGAAAATATTACATTTTTCAATGTAATAAAGTTTGAAATGAAAATATTACATTTTTCAATGTAATAAAGTTTGAAATGAAAATATTACCTTTTTCAGTGTAATAAAGTTTGAAATGAAAATATTACCTTTTTCAGTGTAATAAAGTTTGAAATGAAAATATTACATTTTTCAGTGTAATAAAGTTTGAAATGAAAATATTACATTTTCAATGTAATTAAGTTTGAAATGAAAATATTACATTTTTCAATGTAATAAAGATTGAAATGAAAATATTACATTTTTCAATGTAATAAAGATTGATATGAAAATATTACATTTTTCAATGTAATAAAGATTGAAATGAAAATATTACATTTTTCAATGTAATAAAGGTTGAACTAAAAAGATTACATTAAAAAGATTTCATTTTTATTTTCAAGATTGATTACATTAGAAAGAATACATTTTTGTAGTTAATTTGTTTCAAAAGAATGAAAAAGATTCATTTTAATGTTAATATACATTTCAATGTAAAAGAATGAGTGATTTATTTATTTTAATAAATTGATTAAAATCAACAAAAGGATTTTAATGGTTTTAATAAAACCAAGATTTTCCCGTACATATATTGGAATGGATTTGAATGGAAATAATCTTTGGATTATTTCAGGGATTCTGTGATTATACATATATTATTGTGGGAATTTGGAATATATTAATATCGGTATTCCCGATTTGGTATACGTTAGTTTTCAGAATTTGATATTGAACATAAACCTGTATAATTTCTATTCAAAGCACGATATTTAATATCTGATTAGAATTAGGGTTTGTCGTGAATAGTGTATTAAATAACACTGTTCTTAAACCCATTTAGGAAAGAATAAATCTTGTAATTAAGATTTAAATAAGATTTCCAATTATTAAACATAATTGAAAATTAAGTGAAACTGACTTTTGGGTTGATTGTGAACAATGTTTTTAAATGACATTAGTTCTTAAAACCCGATTGACAGTGAAATTTAGATTGTTAATTCATAAATCTTTTAATCAAGATTTAATGAAATATTCTAAAGAGAAATTTTCAATTTAATATATTAAATTGGAATTTGATTTTGGGTTTATTGTGAATGATGTTTTTAAGTAACATTTGTTCTTTAACCCAGTTAAAGGCAAGATTATTTCTTGAAAGTTAAATAAGCATTAAATAATGATTCTTGAAGATAAAAGCTAAATAAATTTTTAATAAATCTTTAATTGGATTGAGTGAGGATAAAAGTAATTAAATTTACTTAATTCAAGAAATGAACGATAATGGGGTACCACCAGTTTTACTCCAAGCGATAGTTAAATCTTTAATTAGATTTGAATGATAAAACGGTAATTAAGTTTACCGTAACCCATTGGGTGTTAGATATGGAGTACCACTAGTTTTACTCCATGTGTTGTATAGGTTGGGAATGGGATATTAATAAATGATTACTTCGGTAAGACGTTAATCCCGACTAGTTGAATAAACCTTAATTTGGTTTAAATTATAATCAAAGAATACTCTTGATTGGAATGAGGCATTGGTTGTGTTTTAAAGCACACGATTTTAAATTGCGCAGATTGTTCAGAAAGACCGGGTTTAACCCATTCTGAATAATTCATACGACGATTGAAGGTCGATGATGAAGACGGTTATTGAAGACCAGGAAATTTCCATATCGAATGGATGATTATTGATATCTTGATTGGACCGTACACCCAAGATGAGGGAAAAATTGGTGATCATTCAGACATATTTGGAGATCTATCGGATATGGTTTCGTTCAGACCCAGAACGGACTTGTAAATGGATTGCGTGTCCGACATTTTATTACTTTATATTGTATTCGTTGATCTCTATTTAACATATAGCTGTTTGCTGGTGAAGAATTTATTCTTCGCTTAACACCCGGTTATATATTGATAGATGATCAATGATATGGCATGGTCTGACAATGTGGCATGCCAAGATGCAGATGATCAAGGCTTCTGTTGTAAAGCAGGGCCTTGTGGGATTATCAAAGCATAGCCTGTTTAGGCGTAGCTTTGTGTATAGCGTGACTTCGCGAGCTTCACACCCCAGTATGAGTCAAAAACGGGATATGGACCGTATGGAGTACATACGTTTCTTTCTAGCTAGAAGTGGTGTCAGTGACCTACCAGCCCAGACATTTTTAATTATGTGGATGGTGGATTATGAAGTACCTCGGATTTATAGGTTGTTAGTGGCCATATGGAGGTTCAAAGGAACCGGGAAACGTGTGTTCAGGCATACCTACTCCAGCCATTGCACTATGGGCGGACCGGCCCTACCGCTCCAAGGGTTCACTACGGGGGATCCTTAGGCATTTGCTAGAATGTCTCAAATCGGAGAGGACGATCCCTAGCCTCGATCTCATGATGGAAAATCAATTTCCAATACGACATTACGGTTTTGATTGTAAACCCTATATATGGCGACATAGTGGGATGGAGCGCTCATGCCGTCTATGATTAATACATTTACTTTCGAAATTGATTTCTGCACTATGCACTTATCGTAATATTAAAAGATAAATTTCGCGTACCAAGCATATTTGGCTATTATAAGGTAAAACTCTATCCTCCGGCTTGCGTTGCATTGTGTGATGGGACCTGAGTCTTATAATAGCTTCATTTTCCTTTATTTAGCATTGCGCTGTTTATTTTTATGCACTGGTATTCTTGGGGGTAAACCCGTTCCGTGTTATACGGCGTGGTCCCTTGATTTACCTAACTTTAAAATCAAATTAATAACTGTTTTTGAGTTCTCGTACCAGTCCCATGACTGACCTGGAGTTTATTGTTTTAACCTAAACTCTGGGTGCCTATATTTTCCTCACGGGCAGCTAGTAGTTTTGGTTTTGAAGATATTATATTCACAGGATCCTGGTCTACACCTGAAGCAATATTCGCAAGGCTCTGTATCCGTGTATTTCCTTCAGTTGTGTTTTGTACTATTTTTCCGCTGCTATTTAAATGTAATTTAAACTCTGATATTGTATTTCCGATGTATATTTATTCATACTCTGTAATATTCTTGTACTCTGATGTAATTGTTGTAACAGCAATAAAATGTTCTTCTGTTTTGTGTTCTGACGTGTGTTGTTCTCAAAGCAATCCGGGCTTTCCTTTACTGGGAAGTTTGGGTCGTTACAATTCCTACGCCTCCACTTTCACAACGAACAGCCAGGAAACTATCAAATTCCTCTCTTCAAATCATGGAATTCTCTCATCGGATTTCAAAGCGTTCAACAACATTTCTGTTCATCTATGTGAGGCCTTCGACATCAACGATAGTGATCTGTTTCCGTCAGTCGAGGTGGTCAGAAATGAATGCGAGATGGCCGATGGTTTCAGGCGTTTTGTCAGAGGAGTGGAGCATGGAGTGAGTCGAGGCTACTGTCGGAGGATGTCGGCAAGGAGGCATACTGGGATGGTCTGATGAGACTCAAATGGACGGAGACAGGCGCGATGGCTTGATTCTTGGATGGCATCGTGGTATCTGGAACGAAGTATTCAGGGGATCGGCCTAATATCTAGTTAAGAAAGTGATTAAGAAAATTTAGTTAATTAATTCTATAAGTTAACTGTTAATATAAAATTACTGATTTTTCTTTAAAGCAGAAGGGATGGGAAAAATTCTTTAGAACTGTTTGAAAGTTAGGAACGATGGTGTCGGCCTTAATTCTTTAACTGAACGTACTGTTTTAAACTAATTATTGTTAAGATTTAATAGTAAATTATTTTATAAGTCACTTATATACTAAATGGTGCATTTTGGTACAGGCGTGTGTGTGCCGGCCTAAGGAGCAATGAAGGAATTTCGTCGGCAAGTTTAATCCCTAACATATATACTTAGTATTATTAATTTATTGATTTAAAGAGTTAATTAATTATTATAACTAAAAGAAAAGGGTATTCACTTATATCATTGCTTTGACGTAGGCAGGATGTCTGGGGGACTGCCGAAACAAAAGCAACACTGGGAAAGTAGTCGACAAATGTAATTACTACGTTTAAACCATAATTAGTTGTTAAATCGGTGATTAGAGATTTAATTATATTAAATAAATTATATTAACCTAAATTCGAAGTTAATTACTTTGTTTAAATCGTGGCAGGTTCGGGAGCGTAAAACAAAGCAGAGGAACAAACTGGAATTATCGGACTAGATTACATTATTTCCAAATGTAATTTTTTTAACCAAAAAATAATTAATAAAAGTGATTAGTATAACTACAAATCATTAATATTTAATCGTTGATAATTTTTGACCACGTGAACAGAATGGGATGAACCAAGATACGTTGGAACCCTCTCAACGAGTACTACTTCATGGAATGGATCTGGACAATTGGAATCAACCGAGATTTTTTTAATTGAATTAAACTCTCGTTTAATTTAATTAAAAACCAACCGTTCAAATAACGGTATCATATCAAGGTGAGTTAAACTCACTCAGTTTTACCCATTTATATTTTATATAAGTTGGGTTTTGATTTTATGTGCTCTGCTTGCCAATGGTTGACTGTTTGCTAGTTATATATTTATTTGCTGATTTAACTGATGAAATTAAACCGTCGTTTAATTTCAGTGAAATACCAAATCGTTATTGTAACGATTGGTTCCAATAATGGTAACCTACCTTGTTGGTCACGTTTATAAAATAAATGTGTTTATTTGGTTGAATTGTTTGAATTGTTAGCGAAATGGTTGATGTTAAATGTTCGTTATTTATTGTTATCAGTTAAATGAAATTGAACGATCTGTTGGGAGATAACCATTTGTATACAGGGAAGAATAGGTTGCAGGGATCCAACGGGATTCCTCAATATCTTATTTATTTCATATTATCAACATATGAACTGTCCTGTTTGGGGTGGTTGATTTGATTATGGATTGTTGACATAAAATTCAACATCTGTCTAGTTTAAACCAATGTTAAATATTGGTCGAGTATTTGGCAACATATGGCCTATAGAATCAATTGTTTTATAAATATTGATTCACCGTCAGGTGAGTCGATAGAGATGAAGTTATAAAAATTATTTTTTATAACTGGAGATAGATTTTGAAATATATTATTTTGAATAAAAGTTTATAGAAAGGAAAATAAAAAATAGTTTATTTATTAAAGACTTTGATTTATTATAAATGGATTTTACAAAGTAAATCTGAGATTAATCAGATTTATGAATATGAGGATAGAAATTAACCTTAACGGTTAAAATTTGGAAAATTGGTTATTAAGAATTAATTAAATGGAATTATTTAAATTAATTATATTATTAATTAATTTAAAGTGAGAATGGATTGGAATGGGTTAACGAAATAACCGTGCCTTGAGTTGACTAAGTCAACCATTGTAATTGGAATTGGTTTTAAATTAGTTTGATTTGAATTAATCTAATAAAATAGTTTAGTGAATGTTGTTTTAATTTGAATAAGATCCTTAAAAAGGGAAACAATATTTATTTTAGTAAATAAAGAAATTAACTATAGAAGTAGTTAATGATTGAAATAAATTATTATTTTAATTAATAATATTTTAAAAACTACTTTTTAATGGGAATTCATTTAAAAGTAATCTAGGTTGAAATGAAATCCAATTGAATGGTAAAAGAAATGGGTCATTGGATTTTGTAAACAAACTCGAATTATGAAATGAAATTGTCTAAAAAGGTAAAGAGTTAAAAAGTGGTATTTATAAGAAATTACTTAATTATTAAATTAAGGGAAAGTGATTATATCTGAGAAAGAGATTATCAAAAAGGTAAGCGGGATTATGAAACCGTATTTGGAATAAAATCAGTTAAATGGAAATTTGTGTTGATATTAGTGCGAAAAATTGGTTTTTGGATTACAACTAGTATTTGTCTTTAGATATAAACGTTGTTGATCAAGGTCTGAGAGGTAATTAAAATACCCCAACTTGAACAACATCAGGATTATCTGAAGATGATATTAGTTGGTAATCATAAAAGAGGTGAGTGATAATTTATTATTTCCATTAGTGAAATAATAATGCGACATTTGGTGGGAATTTGGAAAATATATAATGAGAAATCCGAAGTAAAGGAAATTAGTAAGAAGGGAAATTATATAAATAAAAATTCAAAAGTAGAAGAAAAACAAAAAGGGTTTGCGTGAAAATATAACGATTTTTTCGGGTTAAGAAGGAAATGTAAGGTTGAGTTTTATTCTATACTAATAAATATTAGTTATTGTTTCAAGAACGGAATAAAAGATATTACGTAACGCTGTTACGAATAATAAGTTGAATGGATTTCCCAAATTTAAATAATAAAGAATGATGTAATAAATGTTTTTAAAGGAGAATTAAGTGGGAATTGAATATAGTTATTTTACTAAGTATTATAGAGAATTGGTTTTGAGAACATTAGTATATAAGAATCAAATATCGTACTTTTAAATGATAAAAGAGTTATAAGTTTTAATTAAGCAGAAGTGAATTAGTTTGTTTTAATTAAAAGGCCAAGAGATGCTGAATACTGAACCAGTAAACTCATTGGAGTGTCATGATTGGAACACTGTTTATTTTGATAGTTAAATCACCGACTATCAAATATGTCCAATACGATTGTTGGTACGGAAAGACCGGGATCGAATTTATATTCAAAAACAATTCCGACCAACAAATACGTGAAGATAACAGAAGACGATCGAGATGGAGAATTGAAGACCGTGGATCTTCATTAAATGGAAGAACTACTAAAAAAAACTCTGGTTTAGCGGTCAGAGATAAACTGTGGTTCTGTGTGGTTGGAATCTACGGGTTGCGAGGACTACTCGCTACTGATCCATCGGATGATTCCTATATTGGATGCCGTAGGAGAGTGCCTTTGGTTCATCCTGTTCCTGGATGACTTGTATAGACGGATGGCTGACAGAGTATTTTCAAAGGGATCACGTACGTTGATTTCTTCAAACATACCATAGTTGGTGACGGAGGACGACGGTTCTCTTAGCTTAACCACTAGAGTATTTTTGTGGACATCAATTAGTGATATCTGGCAGATCTGACGATGTGGCATTCAAAGTGAATGGTGACTAAATATTCCAAAAAAGTTAATCTAAACCTCAAGCCTCATCAACCGGGAAATGAAAAAAATCACGCAGGCAACATGGCTATGTGGGTCGCTCCCATTAAGGTGTATAATCACCTATGTAGAGAAATTTCTTTTGCTTCTTTAATCTATTTCGATGCTGTCCCTTTTCGGGAAACGGTGGTTTGAGCCCAACCGTTGGTGATATACATTCGATACACTCAAGCGAAATGAGTGGTTGGTCATATGAGGGTCGGGTTGTAAGACGTTCTTGTTGAATCCAGTGTATTCGCCTCTAGAGATACACTATCGGCTGGTGGTCCCATACCTTGTCATAGTCGGAATCCAATCTCCAATAAGCGCCCGCGGTTTTGTTTGTATACAATATATGTGGAATGTGAGATGCAAGCGTTCCACTAGATTAATATCTATTTGTATTTAGACACTATTATAATATCAGAAAAGATATTGATTTCAAAAATGGTTTGGGTTATCATAAGGTAAAAATCGTCCGTATTTGTATGTGGATTTGGTCTTACGATTACCCTTTTCTTTGAAAGGATTTTAACTTTAAAATCAAGTTGTGTGTTACCTTACTATTGGGCGAGTTTTTTCTCACTCTGGTTCACCAGACTGACCCGGTGTTTTGTAAATGCTCGGGTTAGCCTAGGATGTACAGGTTCAGGTTATCGAATGCTATGAAGAGACGAGCTAGAAGAGTCCAGACGTACGATATTGTATAGCTACTATTCCGTTGTGTGTTGTATATGAGGACAGGTTATTATAACTGTCCAGGTGTGTGCTGTACTCTGATAATTGTAAGTATTTTTAAAAGCTCTCAATAAAGATTTATTTCTGTATTATATTTTGTTCCACTGCGATGTGAGACTCTATGTTGTTTTGTTTCTTCTTCTTCTTCTATTCTTATATTTCTTTCTTTCTTATTTCACCCTCTAAATTCTTTCTAATAACGTTCCAGTGTTTTCGGTGTTTGGAAGATCGTCATGAGCACGGTAAAAGTATTTATGTCGATTTTCGGGGCCGGAAATCCCTGTTCGTTACACTTATGTTTTATTTATATGGCAGGGTAATAGCAGGGATATTGCGATAAATTGAAATATTAAATTTAATGTAACTTTGAACAATATTAGTTTAAGTATAAATTCTTATGTTTTATTTCATAAGTTGATATGATATGAACTTAATTCAACTTATGGAGCAATGAATTTCAATAGTTATATATGATAACGACTTGTGTTTGATGATTTATGTATATTGAAAGTTTGAAATTAATATTGAAATAATTGAATGAAATTGATTTGTTTCTTTATAAATGAAATTTAAAATGTAAAACGCATGTAACTTTCACATATGAACTCAGATTTGCGCACAATTGGATCTGTTGGAATCGTATCAAAATTTCGGACAACATGGAGTTGTCTTGGACTGATTTTGAGACTGTTAAAATTTGGGCCTTAAATTGGATTTCAAACGCATTTGAAACAAATGTGAGTGATTAAAACCACTCACACCTAACTAAAATATTTGATTGTTAGTGAAATTGAATTTATGTTATGGTATGATTGTTTGCTTGCTGTTTGACTGTTTAAATTGATTATTTGTGTTAATCTAAATAGACAGTATAAATTTAATTTAACTATCAATATAAATTGTACAGTTAGAATTTTAATTTCTTGTTTAAAAACCCATACCTGATGACTAGTAACTGATATTATATTGAACTGTTTAGATGTGATGATTTTGATGGATGCCCTGAATTTATATATTTAATGTATTGATATGTAATTCATCTTGTTGTTGACATTGTTATATATGCTTATTGATTTTTGTTGATTAATCCCAACCATTACCCTAGATGTTACGGGCATCAAATAAATCCGGTATTAATCATTGAAATGAATTAAGAACGTAGGTTGAAATGATAAATACCTACGACCTTGATTTGGATTGAAATGATATATATCCTTACCCAAAATACTAAAATTTAATTTTAAGTATTATTTGGCCATAGGATAGAAAATGTATACGGACACCGATCGATTAAATATATATTTTTTAACCATGACTCTTGAAATATTGTTTTGAAGATATTATAGACGTTGTTTTATAAATCGATTTCTTAAAGCTAAAGTAAATTTTTGATGTTGTAAATTGAAGTTAAAATGAATTGAATATAAATTGAATTTATCGAAATTGAATCCGTTATCCATCTTTGAAATTTACTTTAATTTAACTTGATTTAAAGTAATATTTAAATTGTGAACTCGAGATTTTATAAATTGAAATAATTCAAAGTGAGAAGTATAATTGAAATTTCAAATATTTGTATTAAATTGTTAAATCAATTTGTTTGAATCGAATTGTTGAATCGAAGGGAAATATAAATGGGAAATTGAGTCTTTTGAATTGAGATATCAAAATTTAGTAGAACTGATTTGAAACTGGACTATGACTTTCAGTTTGTTAAAATCTTTTTTTTAAGAAACGATTCTAATTCCAACTATAGTATTTTAAACTATCTTATAAACTATTTTAATAATAATTACTTTTATTGTAACCTACTTTCCCTTATAACTATTTATTTTTATTAATTATTTTACATAAACCATTTTAATAATTAACTATTTATTTTATAAATTACTTTAATATTTTAAATATAGATTTTACTAAATCTGAAAAGTCTATTTTGCAAACTATTTATTTTCAAACTATTTCAATTATATATCAAAAAAATTAAATATACTTTTAACTATTTTAATATTCAAATTATTTTAATGTTGGAATTGTTTCAAGATTTTAAGTTTGGCTTTAAATGGAGATTTTATTATGAAATATTCTATCTTGAATATTGAAATGATTTTAAGAAAATATGATATTTTGATATGAAGTACGAACCCCTTTGAAATGTAAAAGAACTGACCGGTGTGAAAAATGTAAACGATTGATTGTTGAAGAGACCTGGATCGGCTATTGTCATACTCTCTGCCAATACCGAAAACCACTTTAACAACTGTGTACGCGGTGGAGTTCCAGAATGAAGTAAGATGGATTTGGAGGCGATTACTGGATTTGAAGAAAGAGAACGATGATGGATACCTCTATACTAGCGTTGGCCAAGGCCATTGCAAGCAATGGTGTCAACTAACCCGAAAAATATGGCTGTTTAGGAGCGACCATCTGTATATTATCTTTGAATGAGTGCTAAATATGTTGAATAATGTGGTCTAACTTTTTAAATCTCATGAGGAAATATGATACATCTAAATCAAGTTCAAATCTACTACACAGTGGTTATATATAATTCGGAAAGCAATGTAAAATACATAACAATAAAATCAGAGTCGGACACAAAAATTCATATTACTAAGCCGGAAATATATATGAATAATTCTACAGAAGTGGTGGTCATAATATAGGTGGTCATGCAAGATCCACTATATCATAAAATAATATATACATGTACAACACAAAAGAATATGTACACATAAGAGTCACCATCTTAAATACATTTTTTTTTGAAACAAAAATGTGTGATCTTCTGAAGAGAAGAGAGCGCACACACACACACATATATACATATACATATATATATATATATATATATATATATATATATATATAAACGATGGTATAGAGTCTGACTATAGAACATAAGAAAACAAGATAGAAACCAAAAAATGCTCTAGGGATGTAAGGATCGTAGATAGATGAGCTCCGGATAAACCACCGCCCATCTACTCCAATATCGTGTTCCGGCAAGGCCACCACCCAATAAAGAAGTATATCTACTCCAATACAATAACCCATAAAAAAATAATGAGATACAACACCAAAAAACTCTCTAATAATAAGCCCAAATGAAAAAACGAGTCATCAATCCAAACAACAATCCTCATAGATACATAACTGCTACCAATCCATCCAGCTATCCACTAAGCAACTCTTCTAAATCAACAACCTGGATCTGCGAAAAGCTCAACAAACTATTAGTAATTTGTTACACATATATATATGGAAATTATATGTGTCTAAATATATATATATATATATACATATATATTCATACATATTTATTTACGATACATATATGTGTAAAAGAAAAACAATGAATAACTAATAAAAGAAATTAACAACCAATGTGATAACTATTACGAAAAAAAACTGTTAATTCTAATAAATAGATACAAATTCAGTCTCACCTTAATCAATAGATTCTCAAAGCCCGGTTTCCCAAAAAGCTTGTAATGTGAATTAGACATCCAATTCAAGCAATAATAAACTATTTTAATGATTAAATTATCCGTAGAAACAGAAGTAGAAAGGAAAGATCTCTGATTTCTCTCAGACCAAATGAACCAACATACGATAGTGACTAAAGAATCTAAAATGTATCTTTTACTAGCATTATAAACAAATCTATAAGAATCCCAATAATTAGCACAACAATTGAAAGAATAATGATAATCAAAAACAAATAACCTTAGTACCATACTAAGTATATAGTTTGTGATATTGCAAAAGAAAAATAAATGATCAACATCCTCATTCATAATATTACAAAAATAACACTTAACGTCAAAAATGATATTCTTCCTCTTAAGTAACTCCACAGTATTAAGTTTCTTATGAGCGATTTACCACATTAGAAATTTAGCTTTAGGGGGAGAATTAGATTTCCAAATAAATTTAAAAGCTCGGAATGAGATTCTCGAAAAAATTATAAAGTTATACATAGAATTAACCGAATAAACTTGTCTTTTATCCATACCCCAACTAATAAAGTCCTTACTCTCATCGATGTGATAAAATGATAACTTAGCATAAAGTAGAGCTAATTGTCTGAACATTTCCCCATCTAGTATATTTTCAAAAGAAAACTCCCATGGGGGATCCAAATCTCTTCTAAAGATATCTTTTATCAATGCATTTTTAAAACTACAATTATTAAAGAGCTCCCTAAATTCAATTTTAAGTGGTAAACGAGAAATCCACCTATCATGCCAAAAGTAAGTCGTATTACCAGAATGAACAATTACCTTATAACCTAAGTTAAAAAAATCAAAGCACTTTAATACTGACTTCCAAAAGTAAGATAATCTATTATACCAACTACCACTAGATCCAACAATGAACTCACCTCCTGAATAATAAAATTTTGATATCCACGTTGTAGATACTTCAGGAGATCTAAATTTCCACAACCATTTAGCTAATAAGGAAGAATTAAAATTAGATAAATTAATTATCCCCAAACCCCCATCTTTCTTAGACTTACAACACACCTCCCAATTTACTAAGCATTTGAATCCCCTACAAATAGGATCTCTACCACCACCCCATAGATAATTACGTCTTATTCTATCAATCCTATCGATAACCCATTGAGGAAATCTATGTACTGACATCCAATACATAGGGATAGCCGATAGGACTGAATTAACCAAAACTAATCTACCTGCTCTAGACAAGAATCTATTGTTCCAACTAGATAGTCTACTATTAATCTTATCAATTATGACTAACCAATCCTCCTTCTTTAATTTTGACGGCCTAATCTTAAAACCTAAATAATCAAAAGGAAATTTCATGACAGAACAGTTTAAGGTATTAGCAACCATAACCTCAACATTATTAGAATCATTAATGACCATAACAGAACTCTTGTAAAAATTAATTCTAAGACCTGATAACATCTCAAAACAGTAAAGTATAAACTTAAGAGCAATAATGTGTTTTGGTAAATGAGAAGAAAATAATAAAGTATCATCCGCAAATTGAAGAACAAATAATTCATTGTTAAATTCATCATTACCAACATAACCCAAAACACCTAATCTCCCAGCTCGTTTAATGATTCTAGAAAAAACGTCAACCGCTAAATTAAATAGCAAGGGTGACAGGGGATCCCCTGTCTAAGACCCCTTTTAGATTGGATCTTCTTTCCCACAACCCTATTTACGACAATATTAGAACTACCAGACCTAAGTAAAAGCATAACCCAGTTAATCCACCTAATACTAAAGCCTCTAGCTAGACATACTTCACATATATAATCCCAGTCTATAGAATCAAATGCTTTCTCAAAATCTAATTTCAAAATGTCACATGAAAAATTATTTTTAACACACACATTAATGTACTCTTGTACTGCTGCCACTCCGTCTACTATTTGCCTACCTTTAATAAAGGCAGTTTGTGAATGATCTATAAGATCATTCATCTTCCTACTTAGCCTATTTGCAAGAACTTTAGAAATGATCTTAATAGACACATTTATCAAAGATATAGGTCTAAAATCCTTTAAAAGTTTTGCATCCTCTCTCTTTTTAATAAGTATAACATTTGCAAAGTTAAGGTTACCTAGGCACAAATCCCCGCTATAAAAATCATTAAATAAATCCACTACATCAGATTTCAAGACCTCCCAAAACTGTTTGTAAAACAGAACAGAAAAACCATCAGGCCCCGGAGCTTTGTCACTAGGCATGTCACAAATTGCCTTCCAAATCTCCTGCTTAGAAAAAGGATTATCTAAATCTGATAACTCTCCCCTGACATCATTAGGGTAAATGTCCTTCCAATTAACGTTAATTCTTCTCTTTATCCTAGTCCCAAAAATTTGTTTGTAATATTTGGTGAAAGCTTCATTTAAATCAAGCTGAACTGTCAATTCTTCATTATTTAAGAAAATAGAATGAATCAAATTATCGTGTCTCCTCTTATTAGCCATACTATGAAAAAATTTCGTATTGTTATCTCCTTCTTTAATCCATTGAACACGTGATCTTTGCTTCCACATTATTTCTTCCTTTTCCAATAGCAGTTTGAAGTCATTTCTAAGATTACTAAGTCTATCTCTCTCGACTAGGTTAAGCGTTCTAGATTCGCCCAACTTATCTAAATCTAACATCTCACATAAAATCATATCTTTCTTAATACGAACACTTCCAAAAATATATTTATTCAATCTCTTAATAAAAAATCTTAATTTACCAAGTTTAGCGACAAAAATCTTTGCTGAATTTCCTTTGTACAAATTATTAAAATAAAATAACGAATTCCATTTAATAGTGACTAACTTAATGAAACTGGTATCCAAAAGCCACATCTTTTCAAATTTAAAATTATTACTAATTAAAAAGTTCGAATCACACGAGAGAATTAAAGGACAATGATCCAAAAATAAAAAAGGTAAACCCTTTACTTTACTAATTGGAAATTTATCGTCAACCTGAGCACTTATAAAAAACCTATCTAATAAGGCATAAGACGGACTTCCCCTATCATTAGACCAGGTGAATGATCTATTGCTAAGCGGAATCTCAATCAAACTATTATTAAGGATGAAATCATTAAATTCCTCCATGTCAGAGAAATCGCCTTCCTTAGGAGATCTCTCCCCTAAGAACCTAGTTACATTAAAATCCCCCATACTATCCAAAGATTTGGGGCAAGATTCCTGAATTCGGAACATTCATCCCACAAACGTCTCCTCTCGATCTTGGTGGGAGGGCCATATACATTTGTAATGCCCAGTAAAGAATTATCGCTAAGTGAAGTTAATATAATATGTAGTGAATGTAACTTAGAAAATTCCTACACAAGCCTATATTGGTTGTCTTTCCAACCAACCATAAGCCCTCCTGCACTGCCAATTGACGGTAAACAGGCCCAATTACGAAAATGAGCCCCTCCTAATCTAGCGTAAAAACTAAAGTCAGGACTTTCAATTTTAGTCTCTTGAAGCAAAGCGATGTCAATATGATAATCTACAAAGAAGGTCCTAACTTTAGCACATTTTTTAGGGTCATTTAAACCCCTAATATTCCAACTAACAATCCTCATCTACTCAAAGAAGAGACTCTCTCTAATTCCCTACTCCTAATAAAGTCAGCATCTAACTCAATGTCCGTAAAAATAAATGATGTATCATTTGCAAGCTGAAATAACTGACTCGTCATAAGACTACCTAGGGCATATAGGGAATAATCACTACCATAAACTGAAATCATACCTGAGCCCAAGTCCGAATTGCTACTACTAGCAATCGAACTCGAAGACCTACCTCGAAAAGGAGAAGAACCTGATCTGATCCTAGCACTGCGACGAACCAAACCCGAACTGGGAATGACTCTCCTGCATCTTCCCCTCCTAGCCGAAGAAATGGGAACCACAATGCTCTGAACTTGATCCCCATCAGAATCAATCAAGCCATCGCTGTATGGGAATCTAGAATCGACATCCATAGACAAACCCGAATGCAACCCATCTCCATCAATAACAACATAACACAGTCTCGCATATAAGCAAAAAATCTTCATAAACTTCTCGCATATTACCACCGAGCTTTGGCCTTTGACCCATTCAATAATGTACCCTTGCAACTCACGGTCTAAAGCAGGTAGCATAATAGACGCACCATTATCCACTAGAGACAAGTCATCACTTGCCAAACGTTGCACAATAATATCACCCTCGCTATGATGTTTTTCAATCTCAACACAATGATCTTCCTGCCAGCCTACAAAATCATCAACAACAATGTCATTACTCCAGTCACTAGCCACCTTTACCCCATCATCTATATCCGCATTTGATGTACAGCTATTAGACTTAAACCCAAGAATCCCCTCCACCTGTTGAACTTCCTTATGCACCACCCTTCCGCATTTAACCCTTCCAACTCTAAACTCCCCCTCGACACAGAGCCGTACATCGAGACAGCATCCACCTTGGCACCAACATTCCCCACTGTCATATCCGAGTTTTCCTCACACTCTTATAATACGTCCAAACTGTTCGATAGTTCTAACCCATTAGCCACCACCCAGTTTACATTGTCCACCTCTCCTGTCACTTCATCATGATTCTTTCTAATGCCACACGCTGAAACATACTCACCCATATCTTCAACATCAACGCCAGTCATCACTTCCCTTGTTTTTACATTATAACCGAACTTTCCACCAATTAAACCCCCATTAGAATCACCATTAACCCAAATTTCCTCTCCAAAACCCATACAAAATTGCACATAAGGGTCCATTAGTATCGGATCAGTTAACAACAGCCCATTAGTATCAACAAACCCTCTCACAACCCCTCCAACAACGGCCAGATCATCGATGACACCCGTGTCCCTCTCCGTATGACCACTATTTACCAAACCCATATTATTCGACGACCCACTATCCAGTTTGTATTGAAGGACCGCCTCCTTGTACTCACAATTTATGGATGTGTTTACTGTATCAAAGTGTGCTAGTATCTTATCCAATAAACTGAATACCACCCTCCTATTCCTTGTCAACGAATCCGTGTAAAATCTCCTTAACTTAACGAGATTCATACTAAAAGCAAGAGCATGTTCTTTCCTTGTCATCGGACAAGGTAAAGGAGGGAAAGTATTCATGACAACCTCGCGCTTCCTCCACAATATTCCATCCACCATACCTTCCAAATTCCATCCCATCAACAACAACAAGTACGCCCCTCCATTCTCATTGCCTGAATAATCCATAGCATATAATTCTAGAAGGTCTGTCATTCTCAGACATATCATCAAACAGTTGTGCTGCAACAACTAAAACACTGTTTTTCCATTGAAACTCACCGAGCAGTTAACCTTACGATGCCCAATTCCTCCACAGTTAAAACAGCGTAAACCGTTTCTGCAATCCTTCGCCAAATGAGAGAAATCACCACATCGAAAACAAACACGATCACCCCCTTTTTTGCTAATCCAAATATTTTTGGAGAATGCAAGGTTCCATTTAGGCATATGTGCCGGTGAAAACTTAACAACATCTGCATATGAAGGGACCTGATGATCTTGGCTTGGAATATTAACCACTTCCTTTGAGTATTCACATTGTCTAAAAGTCAAATTCAGCCTGCCTGTTTTCATATTTGTTCTCTTTCAAAGAAATTCTGGAGCCGAATCCTTGAGAATGCCAGCGATGCCGTGGTAGATATCTCTTGATTTTCCTCCAAATATGAGGACATCACCAGATTCCAGTATGATTTTCCTTTCTACACCGTTACGACCATCTTCCCTGTATAAAAATTCGGCCGAATCCCCTAATGAAAACGAAACTACAGGCAGACCTAACGAGAGGCTAACAGAGCTTTCGTCATTATCTTGATGCACTCCGAATTTCATGTCCAAATTGTAGTAGTTCACTATACATACATCAGGGGACATAGTTGGCAATTCGTTAGCTTTTCCCCCCTTATCTATAATCACTTTATGCGCCACCATCAAAGAGTTACTAACCATCATCATAAATTCTGATGGAATTACTGGGGGAATAAACCCATCAGATTTCCTCCTGTCTTCATATGACCTTGATTGAGGATCCCAATTTTTGCCTAAACACATCATTAGGAGATTTAACATCGCCCCATTGTCATAGCCTGGTCTGTAGAAACCGCCTCTCGCAAATCCTAATTCTTGGCATATATTTACAATTTGAATCTGGTCTTCGCAACTAATAAAATTCTTAAGTAAAATCATGCCCGGTCTCAAAACTAAATGATGCGTTTCTTTAATCTGTTTCCGCCAAGAATTTGATGTGACCAAGAAATTACCACCTCGATGTCCCAATTGTCCACAATTATAGCATCTGATTTGATTTCTATAGTTTCTCGCATACTGATTTCCGCCACCACATCGGAAACAACCATCGCATCGAGCCACAGAACTCTCTGAAAACCAATCTGAACGATCCACAGTATTCGATTTATTCCTATTAGCGAACGATTGAGAAAGCCCCAAATGGGATTGAGAAGATATAGAACCAATACGAGAATTATTCAAGAAGAAAGGAAAAGAATTTTCAACCGCCATTAATTCCCCTCTTCGTGTGCCTAATGAAGAGGATATTAAGTCACCATCTTAAATACATGAAAGATAAAACCACTTAAACAAGTGCGGTTAGCCAAAAGGGAGAACTAGTCCATGATACAATCAAAGAGAAGCACCTGTAATACTCGGTTTGACCCAAGTATTATTTATAAGAAAATAAACAATAAACGGATCAGTCTAGCTTTACTCATCATAATAAAACTGAGATAGAAATAGAGATATAAATAGATGATGGCATATATGAAATAACAACAATGTTCACATGTAAATTGTGAAGACTAGATATGTCCAGAAAATATGCCAAAGAAATCTTGGCACTACAAAAGGATATCTCAACAATAAAGAAACTAAGATTGATTAATTAATATTAATATGAAAATTAACAACACAAATGTCAATAAAACTAAGATTGATAAATTAATATCAATACGAGATTGACAGCACATATGTTAATAAAAATAAGATCGAAGAAATCAATAAATTAGAAATCTCGAAGATCTCAAAGAAGAGGAAGGCCTAGTTCAAGGCGGGAGCCGGAAGACTTATTAAAATCAGTATAGGAGTCTGAAGACTCAACCAACTCAATATCGAAGGTGAGACGCGATCCCAAGGCACAAGCCATAGCGTTGATCCGAAGCTCCTAAGATGGTCCGAAAACCGCGGGTCGCTACCCCGAAAGATGATCATAAGATCATCGATAAAATCAACGAACCGAAGTTCCTCAGGATGATACGGAGATCATCCGAATGACCCAAAGGTATGAATGATCCGAAGATCATCGATATGGTTATGATCAAAATTGATCAATTATAGTGTAAACTATGACAAGCTAGTAAATATAAGAGCCAAGCTACATGTCCCATAACCACTTGCTCTACTCGAATATTAACGAAAAAGTTGTATATTCCACTAGAAATACAAAACGATCATTGCCACGGTGTTCAATCGAACGAGTCCAAGAGTTAACCGTCAAAGAAAACACAAGGGGTCATAGTCCTTGTTTTTACTAAGGCGTTTAATTAGATATCTCATACGAACAAGAAAAAGGTTTATCAAATATATACTAGTGGATTTGTAAATCAATTTCAAAATAACTTCATATAATGAAGTCGGATTAGAAATCGATTTGGAAAATAACTTCATATAATGAGGTGGAGTTAGAAATTGTTTAGTAAAAGATTAGGTATCTAATAATAATTTGAAACAGTTATATAATTTCAAAGTGGCAAATCTAATGTAATATCGATCGAAATGACAACCGAACTAAGAATTCACTTTTAATAACGTAAATAAAATCTCACGACTATCAATTATTACTTTGTTCATCACGAATAAATAGAAAGTTCATGAAATCAAAACATAGAAATTTGTGAAGAAGAAAAACTGAAAAGTCACAAAAAAGTCGAAATGGGTCGAAACTTGGCCGGGAAACAGCTCAAGTGGACCTAAACTATTGACCAAGGTCTCTACTGGTCAACAGTCTAGAAACAGGATTCAGACGTCTGAAATAAAAATTTAGACGTCTGAATTAGGTTTTCCAGAGACATAAATCTCTGTCTGAAATTCAGACGTCTGTATTGGACTTAGGAATTGAAATTCAGATGTCTGAATTAAAAATTCAGACTTCTAAATTGCGCTCTGTCTATTTTTATAATAATTTGAAGCAGGTCTGTAATGATTCAGATTTTGCCCGAACCTAATCGACCAAGACCGTTCAAAAACTCGAATACGCTAACTTTGGGCATACAACACATCAGAACAAATAACAAAAGACTTTTTTTACATCATAATAATGCAACATCAGATTATAGAATATATCAGAGTACATCGAATAAAATACAACAGTGGAAGATTAAATTACAGTAGATTTAATACAGTGCAGCGGAAACAATAAACTGATACAGTAGAAGTCTATCGATGCTCTGGACACAGCTCTAGGCTTTGATCTAGAATCCTGCTCAACATATCTGCAAAATAAGCTACTCGACTGCTCATATGGAAAAAGAGGGCAACCGAGTTTGCAAAGTGAAACAAACTACGGGTCAGTCATGGGACTGTTATGAGAAATCTTTCCTAATTTATCTAACAATATGGCTAATCACAGGACCAGCTGCTAACGCGGAACGGGTTTACTCCATTGGATTGCCAGTGCATAAATTTTTATTCAAAACAACGCAATGCCTTTTAAAAAATATGAAATCATTACAAGACTCAAGTCCCATCACACAATGCAACGCAAACCAGAGGATAGAGTTTTACCTTATAATGATCAAACATGCTTGATACGTGGAAAATAATATTTTAATATTTTTACTAGTGTCTAATAAGTTTTAAAAATACTTCAAAGTAAATGTATCAATCCTAGACGGCATAGTACCACATCCTACTATGTCGCCATATAGAGGTTTACAATCAAAACCGTAATGTCGTATTGGAAATTGGGTTTCCATCATAAGTCAAGGCAAGGGACGATCTCCTTACCGATTCGAGACACTCTAGCAATGTCTCAAGATCCCCCGCAGTTAACCCTTGGATACTGCAGGGCCAGTTCACAAATATACCTTAGTGGATTAGCATTAACTGAACACACGTTTCGCGGTCCTATTGAACCAATAAAATGGTCACAATCGACCAATAAATCCGAGGCGCCTCATTCCATCAACCACATAAGTAAAATGTCAGGGCTGGCAAAATCCTGATACCACTTCTAGCTAGAAAGAAACGTGTGCACTCCCTGCGTTCCCTTGTCCCGTTTTTGACTCATACCGGGGTGTGAGGCTCGCGCGGTAATGTTATACACAAAGCTATGCCGAAATAGGATATGCTTTGATCATCATCCTCAAGGCTCTGCTTTTCAACAAAAGCCTCGATCAATTGCATCTTGGCATGTCACATTGACAATTCATGCCATGCGATCAATAACTACCAATATACAACCTCTGAGCTCGTGCATCCCAGAGAAGGGTTTTAAGCAAGAGAATAAATACTCTGCCACCACAGATATATATTAAATAGAAATCAATTTAATTTACATGGAATGAAATCCAATGTCAGACACACATCCATTTACAAGTCCATTCTGGGTCTGAACGAAACCGGAGAAACCTTATTCCTCGCCCCGTATGTCCAATATGGAAGAGAGGTTCTCGCATATCCAGACAATCAACAAGTACATCCGGACAACTACCACTTTAACCCTTTCCTAGGAGCGACCCAGTTCAGGGCATCAGTAGTCGCCCATTCGATGTGAAGATCGCCGGTCTTCAATCACGGTCTTCAATGTCTTCGACTTTCAATTGTCATAGTAATTATTCAGAATGAGTTAAACCCGGACTTTCCGAATAACTCGCGTATTTTATAATCAAAAATCAAATGCTATAAAGAAACATCATACGCCTCGTTCCAATTCAGAATGTTCTTTTAATAAAATATTCATATTATTAGGGAAAGGTTCCCATCAATTTTATCAAAGATAAATTCTTTTAAATTTATTCTTTAATCTTCTTTTTATAGACCCTTTAAAACTCTAATTTGAATTTAATATCAAAAATCATTACTTTATAGTTATTCAACTTTTAAGAAATTAGTCTTATCTTCACTGGGTTAAAGAACCAATGTCATTTAAAACAAAGTTCACGATACCCAAAATCAACTTCCATTAAATATGGAATTTTCACAGAAATCAAATCAATATATAATCGATATAAATTTTCCGTATCAGACTAATAATATAAATGGAATAGCGGTAAAGCCTTTTAAATTCCATATATAGTAACGGTCTTCTTTTACGGAAGCCTATCTCGATTATTATCAAATCGAATTTCCACTCAATTCCAATTTAATATATTAAATTGGAAAACTTGGCTTTGGAAATTTTCTTTTTAAATCTTAATAAAACGATTTATAAATTCTAAACCATATTTTCACTGTCAATTGGGTTAAAGAACAAATGTAATTTAAAAACACAGTTCACAATATACCCAATTCACATATCATTTTATTCCAATCACTAAATATGATTGGAAACTCTAATAATCTAAACTAAAAGATTTATTATTTTCATACGGGGTTCAAGAACAGTGTTATTTAAGACAGCATCCACGACAACCCAAAATCTAATTCTTTTATTTAATTATAATTAAATATTAATTAATTTGAAAGACTTCATTAAATCTTGATTTAAAAGATTTATTCTAGTTAATAACTAGTTCATTTTGATAAAAATATTTTTTTTTGTGTCCATCCAGAAACGGACATAGAAATTCATTTTATTCTTCGCAGAATATTATTTTAAAATATTCATTATTTAAAAATATTATTTAAATAAAAATATTCTTTATGTAAACATATTCTTTACATTACAATGTTCTTTATTTTAAGGTATTCTTTATATTTAAAAGATATTCTGAATTGGAATGTGACTCAATTAGTTACCATATAATTTCGGTTATATGGATTTCACACATCACATGAACACGACAATAATGATAAATAATCATTAAACAACCAATTCACATCCAGAGTGAAATTTACAACTGTGCGAGCATTAAAATGACTAAATAACGCTTATCGCAGCCTGTCAATCCATCGATTAACATACAACTAAATACTGGGACTAGTGTCTGTCAAATATCATCCCAATACCCGTGTGAGGTTTTCAGCCAACAAGAATTCATCTAAATAAATCATTGGTTAATGAATTTAACCAATTTTAATTCCGCTAACATGCTGATGAAAATGAAAAAAACATGTTATTATATTCCCAATGCCAAATAAAAATGTATTTTACTCGCATAATTTCCCTACATATATCTAATGTCTAACAAAATGTAATTTATTTACATTGTTGTTGATGACAAATAAAAAGATAATTTTCATTTTCCTTTATTTGTAAGCAATTTCTATTTTTAATTTTAATAAATAAAAAGAAATCTTTTTATTTGTATGTATAGTTTTCAAATCATAAAATATGAAATGCCTCTTTATTCTGTACACAAATTACAATGTAAAATTTGACAATGCAAATGTCACTTGTATTTGCATACAAATTCAATTTTATAATTTAACAATAAAATGTCATTTTAATTCACATACAATTCTACTGTATGTTTTGACCATGAAAATGATTCTTATATTTGCATATACATTCTAATGTATGTTTTGCAAATAAAAATGATCCTTATATTTGCATATAAATTCTAATTCAACCAACGCATAAAAAATGATACATTCATTTTGTTGACAATTCTAGTTCAACAAAATAACTAAAAGTTATTATTCATTTTTGTTGACAATTCTAGTTCAATAAAATGACCAAAAAGTTATTCTTCATTTTTGTTGACCATTCTATTTCAACAAAATTAATATTTTTGCTCCAACATAAATCTATTTAACAAAAATGTAATTTTTTTGTTTTCAACCATCACATTTGATAAAATGTACATTTTTGTTTCAACTGTTATATTTTGACAAAAGTGTATACTTTGTTTCAACTAATCTATTTTGACAAAATGCATCATTTTGTTTCAACTAAACTATTTGACAAAAATGTATATTTTGTTTCAACTAATCTTTTTTTGACAAAAATGAATATTTTTATTCAATAATTATATTTTGACAAAAAGACCAATTTTGTTTCAACCATTATGCCTTGACAAAAATGTATCCTTTATTTCAATTCATATGTTTTGACAAAATGTATCTTTTTATTTCAATAACTATATTTTGACAAAAATGTATATTTTTATTTCAATAACTGTATTTTGACAAAAATGTATCTTGTTATTTCAATAACTATATTTTGACAAAATGTATCTTTTTATTTTGATCACTATATTTTGACAAAAATGTTCATTTTTGTTTTCAACAATTATAATTTGACAAAAGTGGCAATTTTGTTTTCAACTTTTATAACTTGTCAAAGGTGACAATTTTGGTTTCAACTTTTATATCTTATCAAATGTGACAATTTTGGTAATTCTATTCATACAAAATAAAAATGTAATTTTTATTTGTAATATGTTATCACTTTCTACTATGATAATTTTATAAGCAAAAATTATATATTTTTGTTTCACTCGTTTTATTACAACAAAAATGATCTATATGTTTTTAACAATTTTATTTTGATGTTTAACAATTCTGACATTACATGCAAATGATAAAAAGAGTATTTTTTTTTCACTGTTAACAAACCTAACAATTTATATGTGAACAATAAAAGGATATTTCTATTGTTAACAAATTTAAGCAATTTACATGTTAACAAATAAAGGGTATTTTTAATGTTAACGAATCTAACAATTTATATGTGAACAATAAAAGGATATTTCTATCTAACTTGACATTGTCTAGATAAATGATATTTTTATCTAACATGACATTATCTAAATAAATGATATTTTTAATCTAATAAAGCATTTTATAACAAAATGAAAATTTTAATCTAATGCAACATTTTATTACAAAATGTTATTTTTATTCTAATGCAACATTCTATAGCAAAATGTTATTTTATTTCTAATGTAACAATTTATAACAAAATGTTATTTTATTCAACATAACATGATACTAACAAAATGATGTTTTTACTCTAGACTCACATTTTATAACAAAATGATATTTTTATTTTGATATAACATTTCATAACAAGAGGACATTTTCATGCTAATATGACATTTCACAACAAAAGGACATTTTCAGGTTAATATGACATTTCATAACAAAAAGACATTTTTATGCCAATATGAATATTTCATAACAAAATAATATTTTATTTTGCAAAATATGTTTTCGACATTTTATTATGTTTTAACTTTGCTAACATTATAACGATAATGTTTTAATCTAACCAAATCATATTTTTAATCCTATGATCAATTTTCTAATGTCACTAATATATTGATGATAATGTTCTAATCTAGCAAAATCATATTTTGAGCATATGATCGATTTTAACAACTGAAAATATAATTAACAAATGAATCTTTTTATTCTAAACTAAAATGTTAAAGACAAAGTTTTAACGAACAACATATATATTGATCCAACCATTCCTCATAACCAAAATAAATCCATCAATCTTAATTTTATACGACGCATACTTTTAAATATATAATCACAATCAATACAAATATATATATTTCTATATATATATATATATATACACACACTTTTTATTTTCAATTTAACTCGAGAAATCTCTCTATGATCTTTACTCCTTTTGAATTTGTAGATAGCTCCAAGCCAGTTCCAGTCAGTTCCATGGTGTAATATTTTTCATTGTTGGTTCCAACACACCTGAAATCATTTGATTTCGTTTTCATAAATTAAGATGAATTTAAACTATGAACAATTTTAGATAATTAATTAATAAAATAATTAAATATAATTGACACTTAACCCTCTGACTAGCTTCATCTTCCTTCATTCGCAAAAGCCGACATCTTAAACCCATGGTCCAAAACTTTACGCCACCGCCGCCTCCAAAATAGTTGACCGTACCACCATCAGTTATCACCACCGCGCAGCCCCGAACGCCGCCGTCCTTCTCCACCGATCATCGACGAACTCGTCACCACCTCTGCCCCTAAAAATCACCATAAATGGCGGCGGTTTGTGTGACGGCCCGCCCCGCACCAACCGACGTTTACTCCAGTTGTGCGCTGTACACATGTCCAATTGGCATGGGACGGTCGCCAAAGAAGAGAAAGAAAGAAGAGGAACCAAATAAAGAACCTGTAATATGTCTCACAGCGCATGTAATAAAATATAATAGCCAACATATACTTGACATAAAACAGATGAGACAGTGCATAAGCTGAAAACTTGAACTAACATCATCAGAGTAGCGGAAATATCAAATACAGCTTATTACAACTTCAAAATACTGTCTCCAAGATAAGCAAAATAGGTATGCTACTAATGCCCAAAGTAGATACCGATCACGACACAGGGAGAATAACTATATATCATACGTGGAGCCTCCTGCTCGTCTTCAGTCCATCTACCAAGCGCACTACCAGCTATCCCTGTCTCTAGTCTGCTCGTGTGAGCACCCAGAGTAATAAGAAGAAACATAAAACTCTGGGTCAGACATCAGTCTGGTATGAGTGGTAGCAAGCATAAACAGAATAATAACAGGTATACTAAGTCATACCTGAACCTGGACCTGCAACCAAAGAGTTAGTACTACACGGTACAACACTCTATGATGTCACAAACACATAATATACGTATACGGGGGTGGGGATGTGTGTGTCAAACAATCAAGCATAGCAACCATCCTTGCATCTCTCACTCAGTGCGTAAAGCATACGGTATCTACTTCTTTGATCACCATAACCCTTCAAGAAAACGACAGAACTCGACTTTGTACGACTATGTCCATTCCTACTACCACCAACGCCAAACCTATGGGATCACGCCCAACGTTTCCATGACCCCACTCCATTGGTAGGTAGCTCCCTAGCTGCACCATATCCAAAGCCCGAGTCCGTCCATACACCTCTAATACATAGTGATCCAAAGTCATAGACACCGACAACTCCTTAGCACACGTCCCGCAGCAAAGCCCAATCACGAAGTGAACTCATTGGTTCCCGTCTGGATCCTGAGCTCGAACTTCCACTTGAACTACCTTTGCATTTCGGGTTATGGATCTCCATTGGATCGGCCTTCTTCACTTTGCTTCAGTTCGTGGTCATCACCCTTGCTCGGTTCGGATCGTGCTCCCCTATCTGGATCGGGTCCCCCACTTCAGTTCGGGTCGGATCGTGCCACCATGTCTTCGTGGTCCTCGCCCTTAGTCAGCTCGTGATATTCGCCGGTTCGGTTCGTGGAACTCCTCAGGTGGCGGATCGGTTCAGTGCTCTGACTCATGGTGGTTCGGGTCGTCAACACCCCCAGTGGATCGAGTCGTGCTCCTCCAGTTCGTGGCTACTCCTTCTTGTTTGGATCGGTATCATCACCTCGGGTCGGTTCGTGGGGTCCTTCAGGCGAGCGGTTCGGGTCGAAGGAGGTGGGTGGATCGTGGGCACGAGAAGATCAGTTCATGGCCACCATTGACTAGCGATTCGGATCGGGTATCACGATCGGTTCGGTTCGCGAGTTGCACCTCGGGTCGGGTAGGGGGCGATCCGATCCGATTTCCTGCATTAATTCCTGCAACTTTCCAGCAAGTGTTTATACGCCTCTCGACGGCGTTTTCGACCATTTTGACTATTGATACCAATCACAAAGCATACCAAAGGGTCATAGCAACGCATACAAGTGACCTCAAACACCAAAACAACAATATGACATGGTAAAATGGATCAAACATGCCCAAAATCATTTAAAACACAGTTCACGATACCCAAAATCAACTACAATTATGTATGGAATTTTCACAGAAATCAAATCAATGTATAACCGATATAAATTTTTCGTATCAGACTAATAATATAAATGGAGTAGTGGCAAAGCCTTTTAAATTCCATATATAGTAACGGTCTTCTTTTACGGAAGCCTATCTCGATTATTATCAAATCAAATTTCCACTCAATTCCAATTTAATATATTAAATTGGAAAACTTGGCTTTGGAAATTTTCTTTTTAAATCTTAATAAAACGATTTATAAATTCTAAATCATATTTTCACCGTTAATTAAGTTAAAGAACAAATGTCGTTTAAAACACAGTTCACAATAAATCGAATTCACATATCATTTTATTCCAATCACTAAATATGATTGGAAACTATAATAATCCAAATTAAAAGATTTATTCTTTTCATACGGGGTTTAAGAACAATGTTATTTAAGACACCATCCATGACAACCCAAAATCTAATTCTTTTATTTAATTCTAATTAAATATTAATTAATTTGAAAGACTTCATTAAATATTGATTTAAAAGATTTATTTTAGTTAATAACTAGTTCATTTTGAAAAAAAAAAATTGTGTCCATCCAGAAACAGACATAGAAATCATCATTTTATTCTTCATTGAATATTATTTTAAGATATTCATTATTTAAAAATATTCTTTGTATAAAAAGATTCTTTATGTAAAAATATTTTTTATATACAATTTTCTTTATTTTAAAGTATTCTTTATATTTAAAAGATATTCTGAATCGGAATGCGACTCAATCAGTTACCATATAATTTCAGTTATATGGATTTCACACATCACATGAACACGACAATAATGATAAATAATCATTAAACAACCAATTCACATCCAGAGTGAAATTTACAACCGTGCGAGCATTAAAATGACTAAATAACGCTCATTACAGCTTGTCAATGCATCGATTAACATACAACTAAATATTGGGACTAGTGTCCGTCAAATATCATCCCAATACCCGTGTGGGGTTTTCAGCCAACAACAGTTCATCTAAATATTTCATTGGTTAATGAATTTAACCAATTTTAATTCTATTAACATGTTGATGAAAATGAACAAAACATGTTATTGTATTCCTAACGCCAAATAAAAATGTATTTTACTCGCATAATTTTCCTACATGTATCTAATGTCTAACAAAATGTAATTTATTTACAAGGCATTGTTGTTGATGACAAATAAAAAGACAATTTTCATTTTCCGTAATTTGTATGCTATTTCTATTGTTAATTTTAACAAATAAAAAGAATATTTTTTATTTGTATGTATAGTTTTCAAATCATAACATATGAAATGCCTCTTTATTCTGTACACAAATTATAATGTAAAATTTGACAAAACAAATGTCACTTGTATTTGCATACAAATTCTATTGTATAATCTAACAATAAAATGTCATTTTAATTCACATACAATTCTAATGTATGTTTTGACCATGAAAATGATTGTTATATTTGCATATACATTCTAATGTATGTTTTGCAAATAAAAATGATTCTTATATTTGCATATAAATTCTAATTCAACCAATACATAAAAAATGATACATTCATTTTGTTGACAAATCTAGTTCAATAAAATAACTAGAAGTTATTATTCATTTTTGTTGACGATTCTAGTTCAACAAAATGACCAAAAAGTTATTCTTCATTTTTGTTGACCATTCTAGTTCAACAAAATTAATATTTTTGCTCCAACATAAATCTATTTAACAAAAATGTATTTTTTTTGTTTTCAACCATCACATTTGACAAAATGTACATTTTTGTTTCAACTATTATATTTTGACAAAAGTGTATACTTTGTTTCAACTAATCTATTTTGACAAAATGCATCATTTTGTTTCAACTAAACTATTTGACAAAAATGTATATTTTGTTTCAACTAATCTTTTTTTGACCAAAATGGATATTTTTATTCAATAATTATATTTTGACAAAAAGAACAATTTTGTTTCAACCATTATGCCTTGACAAAAATGTATCCTTTATTTCAATTCATATGTTTTGACAAAATGTATCTTTTTATTTCAATAACTATATTTTGACAAAAATGTATCTTTTTATTTCATTAACTATATGTTGACAAAAATGTATCTTTATATTTCAATAACTATATTTTGACAAAATGTATCTTTTTATTTCAATAACTATATTTTGACAAAATGTATCTTTATTTTGATCACTATATTTTGACAAAAGTTTTCATTTTTGTTTTCAACAATTATAATTTGACAAAAGTGGCGATTTTGGTTTCAACTTTTATAACTTGTCAAAGGTGACAATTTTGGTTTCAACTTTTGTAACTTATCAAAGGTGGCAATTTTGGTAATTCTATTCATACAAAATAAAATTACAATTTTTATTTGTAACATGCTATCACTTCCTACTATGACAATTTTATTTAAACAGAAATTATATATTTTTGTTTCACTCATTTTATTACAACAACAAAAATGATCTATATGTTTTTAACAATTTTATTTTAATGTTTAACAATTCTGACATTACATGCAAACGATAAAAAGAGTATTTTTTTACTGTTAACAAACCTAACAATTTATATGTGAACAATAAAAGGATATTTCTATTGTTAACAAATTTAAGCAATTTACATGTTAATAAATAAAGGGTATTTTTAATATTAACGAATCTAACAATTTATATGTGAACAATAAAAGGATATTTCTATCTAACTTGACATTATCTAGATAAATGATATTTTTATCTAACATGACATTATCTAAATAAATGATATTTTTAATCTAATAAAGCATTTTATAACAAAATGACAATTTTAATCTAATGCAACATTTCATTACAAAATGTTATTTGTTTTCTAATGTAACATTCTATAACAAAATGTTATTTTATTTCTAATGTAACAATTTATAAAAAAAAAATGTTGTTTTATTCAACATAACATGATACTAACAAAATGATGTTTTTACCCTATCCTCACATTTTATAACAAAATGATATTTTTATTTTGATATAACATTTCATAAGAAAAAGACATTTTCACGCTAATATGACATTTCATAACAAAAGGACATTTTCAGGTTAATATGACATTTCATAACAAAAGGACATTTTTAGGTTAATACGACATTTCATAACAAAAGGACATTTTTATGCCAATATGAAATTTTCATAACAAAATAATATTTTATTTTGCAAAATATGTTTTCGACATATTATTATGTTCTAATTTTGCTAGCATAATAAGGATAATGTTTTAATCCAATCAAATCATATTTTTAATCCTATGATCAATTTTCTAATGTCACTAATATATTGATGATAATGTTCTAATCTAGCAAAATCATATTTTGAGCATATAATCAATTTTAACTACTGAAAACATAATTAACAAATGAATCTTTTTATTCTAAACTAAAATGTTAAAGACAAAGTTTTAACGAACAATATATATATTGATCCAACCATTCATCATAACCAAATTAAATCCACCAATCTTAATTTTATACGACGCATACATTTAAATATACAATCACAATGAATACAAATATATATATATATATAGAAATATAATTTTTATTTTCAATTTAAATCGAGAAATCTCACCATGATATTTATTCCTTTTGAATTTGTAGATAGCTCCAAACTAGTTCCATGACGTAATATTTTTTGTTGTGGTTCCAACGCACCTGAAATCATTTGATTTCGTTTGCATAAGTTATGATGAATTTAAACTTTGAACAATTTTAGATAATTAATTAATAAAATAATTAAGTCTAATTGACTTTTAACCCTCTGACTAACTTCATCTTCCTTCATTCGCAAGAGCCGACATCTTAAACCCATGGTCCGAAACTTTGCGCCACCGCTGCCTCCAATATAGCCGATCGGACCACCATCGGTTATCACCACTGCGCAGCCCCGAACGTCACTGTCCTTCGCCACCTACCATCATCGAACTCACCGCCGCCTCTGCCCTTAAAAATCACCATAAACGGCGGCGGTTTGTGAGAGGAAATCAGTCACGCCGGTCCACCATTCCCGATCACGACCGTATAGAATCGAAGAGGATGGAATGCTCTTCTGTTTTTGTTTTGATATTGGATTAAGATTTAAAGAGGGAAAGGAGAGATTAAGGAATTGTTGAGGAATGGCTATTGAAATGTTAGAAATGGCGGCGGCTGATGTAATAGGTCTAGGGTTTGTGTTATAATGGTATATTTATAATATAATATAATTAAATTTCTAGTTTTACAAATAAACCCATTAATTCTCCAAAGCATGTACATTTTATCCATTCTATATATACGTTAAAAATTTTATTTTTAACGAACCAACATTTATTACATTACCCTAATGTGTCGCTTCATATATAATAGGTTACCAAATTAAATTAGCTGAATAGGCATGATGGGACAGTATTTATTTTTCATTCAAATTTCAAAAGTAAATAACAATGAGAGAGAGAGAGAATAAACGGAAAGAAATGAATGCTAGATTAATTAGTTAATTCTAATTTTTAGAAAGGTTGAAACTTTTCAAATTTCAAAACATACAGTATTAAATGTCATGTGTTATTACGTAGATTAAAAGTTTTACGGTATTATTTATTATTATTATTATTTTCTTGCAATGAATGACATGCCTCTAATTTCCATCGAATATAATTTCAAATTTTATTTATTTATTTTATGAAGGAGGTGACTTTCTCCTTTTTTTCTTTATTTGGTTATATATTTTACTTTATTCCTCACTTATGTCTCTACATATGTAGTAAGTTACAAACGAAATAAATTCGTTGACATGACATGTCAATCTAATCAGCATTTATGTCTTATTCAAAATTCAAAAGAAAATTACATAGGGAAAGAGAATAACGGGAAGTAATGAATGCATAACTTATTGTTTAATGATGACTATAAGAAAGTTATGTGACTTTTTAAATTTCAAAACACATAATATTAAATAAAATAATGACATGTTTATCTAACACCACATATTATAACATAATGACATGATGTCATAATTTATTTAGAATCTACATATTATTTTAAATCAACTTATTCAATGCTTATGCAAGAATAACACTACAAGAAAAATACCCTATTGCAACTAGCTATTTGCAACAGGCCTTAAATGTCAGTTGCAGTAAATGATATTTAGCAACAGACCTTTCGTACCTGTTGCAATAGATAAGATTTAACAACAGGTTTTTCCTTCCAGGTGCGAAAAGTATATTTTTCTCAACAGCGCTTTCATGCCTGTTGCAAAAACATACTTTTAGCAACTGCTCTTTCATTCCTATTGCAATAGATATATTATTTGCAACTGCACTTTCAAACCAGTTGCAAAAAATATATATATATTTAGCAACTGTTTTCACCAGTTGCGATAACTGTAATTTTTTTGCAACAGGTAAAGCCACTTGCAAAAAACACACTTTTAAAAATTATTTTTCCCCAAGTAATATTCGGTTATAATATAAGAAGTATAAGCATAATAGTTAATATATATATATATATATATATATATATGCACACACACATACATATTTACATATATATACATACATATATACATGTATATATAATTTGTAACTGCGCTTCCAGACCTGTTGCAAAAAGTTGTCTTTAGCAAGTGTTTTCACCACTTGCAATAATTTACTAATAAACAATAAATAATAAATAAGCAATAAATAATAAATAATAATGACCAATTAATTAAAAAGTTATGAAAACAGATAAATATAAATGATTGTAATGAACTAATGATAGTAAAATAATAATAATAAAAATTAGTGGATAATAATTACTAATCAATTTGAAATGTGAAATATTTATGTTAATAATATACGGTAAATGGATGAATAATAACTAATTAGTTTTTACTAACAATTGTTGACATTATTAAACTAGTATTAAAATTTAAGTGAATAATATCTTTGTTTAATAAAAAGTAGAAAAAATACAATAGCTTTTTTGGTTCAAACTTTTAAAATTTTTGCTCTAACCTTTATTTTTTTTAATCCAAAAAACTAAAATATGTATTTTAGCTGGACATCGCGTCCTGTTCGAAGAACGAAAAATACCGTTTGTGGCTGAATTTGAAATTTGAGATCAAATTAAGTAGTATTTTAATAACTTATAATCATTTTGGGTATTTAATAAGTAATATTTTAATAATCTATAATTATTTTTAATAATTAATTCGATTGCATAAGTAATCATTGATAATTTGGTACTTAATTAATAACTACAAATAATAATGTATAAATAATTATATTTACCAAATATATAGTAATATATTATAATTGATAACTCATAAACAATAGTTCATAAATATAGGTTAGCAACTTTAATTTAACAATTTATTATATAGTGACTTATAATGAATAACTAAAAAACAATAATAATCAATAATTTAAAAATAATAATAAACAATGATTTGCGTTTATCCACTAACCTGTGTTTGATGATGGAGTGGAGGGAAATAATTTTCATGTGGAGGGAAATGAATCTACCGGAGCGAAATTCTATGGGCTTTTTTACATTACGACAAAAACCAAATGTGGACGCATCAGTTTCCTTTATCCCAAAATTGAATTCGAAAACCCTAAGCAAAATAAATGGCGGCAATGGCATCTCTATCAGCACATCAACGTTTAAACCAATCCGATAATCCCTTGCCAAGTCGCCAAAGCGTTATTTCCACTCTTTTCACTTAAAAAATTGAATTAATCTCCCTGTTCAAAGTCTACAGTCTACGCCTCCTACGACCTAACCCTAATTTTCCGCCACCTCCTACATCCTAGTTTTCCCAGGTAATCTTTTCGCTTCTCATTGCTCCCTCTTTCCCAAGTAGCAAAAATCATACTTCTTAAATCGTTAGATTTACTTATTATTGATTACCATATTTGTTAAGCAATAAATTTCCTATTTTAGTTTCCATATTGGGAGCTGGGACTCTAGCTCATCCTGGCCTCTATGCAGGTCCGTCTTTGAATCTTAAGGGGGTATATTATAGTTAATGAAAGCTCTTTTGTGGTTAGGTTGTGTAATTTGTATCCAAAAATGGCGTCTTAACAAAATAAACGACCATGATAGTACAACATGAAGAAAAGAAGGAAATCATGTATAAAGATAGTAATATTAGTCCGGATAGCAATAAATTTCTTTTGTCAATGAGAATATTACGGCCATAATGACATGTTGTTAAAACAAAGTGCTAAGGATTGAAAATTTTAAACTGTAAGGATTTCATAATAATTGGCATTATTGAAGTTGGGACGTGAATTGTGCTATCATTATGGATTTTGAAGGTAGACTCAAAAATAAGCCCATCAAGACAAAAGCAGAATATTTAACACAGTAGGGTTATTAAGTTAAAAGACTGCCTGACCAATATGTTTAGTAGTATTGTCCATTTAAAGTTTATTTTCCTCTGCCCTTTTCTATAAATCAAATTAATAGTATACTTAAATTGCATTTACGAGTTTCATGAGAAATGAACCTAATCTACAAATGAAATACACAAAAAATAGTAAAACTAAGATAATGCTAATACTTTTTGTAGAACAATTTCGAAACAATGATTACTTGTGTGTTTCAGTAACAAAATTTGCATATTTTTTGTTGATTTCATTTGATAATTTATTCACATTATAGTCAAGAGATATATTGTGACCGTATTAACAATATATTTAAAACTTAAAAGTGGAACAAAGTGCGAAGGATTGAATTTTTTCTAAACATTATAAATTTCATAATTGACATTATTGAAGTTGGGGCATAATATGGTGCTATCATTATGATTTTGAGGACAGACTCAAAATAAGCCCAGCAATGCGAATTCAGACATTTTAACCACAGGTTATAAGCAAAAGACTGCATGATCGATAGGCTTGTAGTATTGTGCATTTAAAGCGTGTTTTCTTTACCGTCTTTTGTGTATGCATTTGCTCATACTATATATAAAGTATAAACCGTATTCTATGAATTTCATTAAAAAAAAATTGAAACCATGTGCAAATGAAATGCATGACAAAAACAGTAAAATCAAAATAGTATCAATACTCAGAATAATTTTGAAGCGAACTTTGCTTGTCCGGTTTTCACTAATAAACTTTACATTTTTGGTTGTTGATATTCTAGTCATAAGCATGTCCTTGCTTTGATGTCTCTATATGGAAACCTTTGTCTATTTAATCATCTTAAATTTTTGTATTATGACATATAGAGACTATAAGTCTAGCAGTAAGTTTTTTAAATAAAGCTAGAGGTTATAAGGTTGAATTCCTTTTTTTTTGGGGTGGGGGGTGGGGTGGGGTGGGGGTGGGGTTAGGGATGTAAACGACAGTAATTATAAAGACATGCATCGTAGTCCAGTCGTTTAATCTTCTTTGAAGTTATTTGCCTCTATCTTAATTATTTACATTGGTAGCTTATCACCGATCATGTAATTTATATTTTGTCATCTAAAGTCATAAAGTTTAAACTTGACTATTTTGGCCTCCTAAAGCAAATGTTTTAACCACTTCGGAATTAATTTTTCTTAATGCCGTGAAAACTGATTTGCAAGGCTTATGTACACAGACTAGGGTTTATTATATTATTCTTATAATATTGGATAATTAGCATGAGGATTGACCTAGATATATGAGATTAAGGTGGTATTTTTTATTATATGTACGGCGTGAAAGGTTTTCATTACCAATTTGGAGGAATTTGCCACAAACTTCTGTATTATACCTTCCTAGTTTAGTTAATTCAATTCCAGCTGCAAAAATTAATTATTATAAGCTTGTCTTTTGACTTTGAGTTTGATGTTATGGCCAAAATGCATTTGGTAAATATTTTTGAAAATTCTTGATCGAAAATCGATCAATTTGAAAATTAATTTTGACATTTAAAACTGAAATTAGTTTTTTGCTTGTTTTTTTGTCTTCTACGAAATATCAAAAACACGGATAGAAACTCTCCTTTTCTTAGTGCTACCATAAATAATAAAGGCTCAACTTTATGTTATTTATATATCAATTACTATTATCCATTAAACATTGAACCATGTTCCCTGCAGCCTTTGTATCCTGGTGAGACTTGAGAGCTCTGTGGATCAACTTATGGAAATTGTTAAGGTTATATATCATTATTAACATCTGCATATACACCATAATAGTTGTTTTCCTTTCCATAAACAAGTAACCGCTCATTACTGTTTGTAAATTAGGTGTTAGGTATGCAGATAAGGGAAGAAAATCAGGTGAATGAATCCAGACCACACTGACTTCAATTTTCCACAAATCAATGCCCGACCTTGGCACAAGGTCATTTTGTTTTAGTATTTTTTTTAAAGGAAGTACATTCTTATGTAAATTTTGCACTAGTCCTTACAATTGAAAACCATGCAGATTTTTAACATGAAGTTGCGTTCTGAGGTAGTTAATTTTGTATCAAGGCTGCTTCAGCACTCGCCAAACTTATGCTTCACTATTGTTACTGCTACTGTTAATGAAAGGATTTCTGAAAAAAAAAAGCCTTAGTGGATAGAGGTTGAAGCTTGCTTAAATGGAGGTAATTTTTTTTGTACATGGGGCGACGACGCTTGCGTACATGGCTGTTCATGCTTCCGTTGATCACTAAAGTTTGCTGTAGGTGTTGTGGCTATGCCTACAGATGCTACGCTCGTGATGCAGAAGAGAACCAGGGCTATTGTGCAGGTTGTTACCCATTATAGCGACCCCGGAGATTCTAGTTGATGTTAGTTGTGGACTTGGGAAGCCACGACGGTGATTAACTTGAATGATGAGAAACTTGAGAGGTATGCTTCTCGTTGTAAATAATTTTTTTGGCCATTTGGCTATTTCTGTGTGTTTCATTGAACCAAATGGTTAAGTATCGTGTCAAGTTTTTTACTGTTTAATTAGCTATATTAGACATTTGAATATGTTTAAAGTTCTGCCTATGTCATGTCCATTTGTTTCTCTAATTCTGATTTTAGACCACTGTGCTCTTCATGGACATATGTTTGTTTGTCCTCTTCAAAATTTAAGGAATTATGTCCAAAGCCAATATGATGTCTTGCCATTTATCTTGATTCTTTAGTTGTTTTTGCGACATCTTTATGGTTTTAAGGGAAAAAAACATGTTATATTTATACCAGTCTTGGTCTATCGATACTTTATACTAGGTAAACATGGGTTCCTATATCGGTATCTGACATCAATTATTCCTTTCTTTAGCAGCTGCAAGGTATAATTAGCCAACTAGTATCCATCATGTTTGTCACACCTGATTGCATGTTGGATCAGGGAATTATTTATGGTCAAAAATTCTTTAAAGCCTACATATTTTCACTACATGTGATCTTGCTTTGTTAACCGTGTGCTAAGTATATGATTAGCAATTGCAAATATATGGTTCTCTATTAGTATGCAGCACCACTCAAGTTTAGGATATCAAAACTGAATCAAAAGCAGTCATTGCTTATATAGCATTACTGTCTTTACTTGTAACACGCCTTGCTAATTATTATTTTTTAATTTTGTATTTTTGTTTTACTATTCTGCTAGGAGTGTTTCAACTTGATCCACCAAAACAAATAACAATTAATAATTATTTTTCCAGATATGATTCGTGTTAGTGTAAAATTAACGAAAAAAAACTTATTAGTCAGTTGAGCCGAGATGTTGGTACAAAGTATTTGGCAAAATGTGCATGGATAGTGGGCTTTTTCTAGGAAGTTGCATGCGAAATCATGGTATGTTTTATTATTGATTTGTGCATGCTTCGAGATTTATATTTACACAAACTAGAACTTTCAATTTACTGTTCTTGTTGTTAGTTTTAGTCATATATTCTTGGTCTTGGACTCATTTTTATGCATGCTTGGTTCATTGACCCAGTTCCTGGAGCAGTCTTCAAATATTCCCTCTTACAATAGGGGTAGGCTTGTCCATTCAAACCTTACTTAAGCAGGAGTCTTGTGCTCTACAACGGTGATGTAGTACATCTTAATATATAAATTGCATAGTTATTATATACGTTATTCTGTTAAATTACTGGATTTTTTTAATCCATTTTTCAGCTAACAATGGCGTTTTTGGAATCTAAACATGAAGAAGTGGCTGCTGCTGAGTCTATCGTGAGTGTAATGGGCATCAATCTTAAAATATTGCTCGATTGAAATTACTTCAGGATATTCTTGGTGGCTCAGCAATCAATCCGGAAGGTCAAACAATGGTATGTTGTGGAGCAAAGTAGTTTCAATCAATCCGGAAGGTTAAACAATAGTATGCTGTGGTGCACTCATTCATTTTCCCTTTTTTTCAACGTTGGTTGCTTGATGCCAAATCTATAGATATGGACCAACGATATAAAGCCTTTGTAAACTCATTCTTGTTCTAACTGAACCTTTGTTTTTATGGTCTCATTCATTTGCCTTTGAGCATTTATGTATTTACATTTTCCAAAGGCATGACAACTACGTGAAGAAGGGAGATTGAAAGAGATAGTGGATTCAAGTCTAGAAGGATACCCTAAAGAAGTATTAAGATACGAAAAAGTTGCACTCTTTTGCGCATAAACAACAGCTCAAAGAAGACCCTCAATGGCCTAAGTTTATTCTCTTATTATAGTATATGTATGTATGATTGAGTAGAAATATGAGTAGAAAATACTTTATTCAAAAAAATGTGTTGTGTGAGAGAAGAAATTATTACACATGAATGGTGTATGAAAATTGTAGAAACTTCTATTGTAATTGTTTGTACTATTAAAACTTTGTTAAAATAAAATTTTTATTTGTTTATTTCATTATGTGATATTCGCTATTACAAAAATGAATACATTCAATATGCAATATCTATAAGCTATATTTTTTTTTATAGATTTAGGACTTTATTGCAATGGGCATATACTGTTGCAAAATGGTCTGTTGCAACAACAAAAGTCAGTTGCAAAAAACTATACCGCAACGTTTTATTGCAACAGGCAGAAAACGTTGCAGACTTTTTGCAACTTTGGCTATACCAACAGACGCAGGTCTGTTGCAATTGGTCTATTACAACAGATATTGCCTGTTGCGAAAAGTATTTTTTGTTGTAGTGTAAATAAATAAATATACATAAAATTTGATACTAATTTAGATTGCAATAAATCACTATTTATCTAATTACAAATAATTGTTTATTAGAAATAAATTTGAAATCATTTATAAACAACATCATAATTTTATTAAAAAAAATTCAATTTAATAATGGAATTTTTAAATTCTGACGCATTTTCTAACAAAATTTCCTTAAAATAAAATTTTAGATTGGTTCTGATTTTCCGGGTTGTTACAAGGTCAGACGTATGAACCTGAGCCTAAGCATAATATTGTCTTGATAACATGCTCAAAGGGATATCGACAAATGCCTGAATGCCTATAATGTTATATACATGAAAACGAGGCTCCTATAGCTCACCGAAGCACCTCACAATACAAAAATTCACATGCATGAACATGTATACATGAGATTGCAATGATTTTGATTATGAATTCAAAAGTGAACTAAATTCTCTAACCAAAGCGATCAAATACAATTCAAGTTAGAACTCAATGGTTTGGTAATGCTAAAGGGAAACTATGAGGGCATGTTTGCACATAAGAACTTCATCTAAAGCATGCACAGTCCAAACATAGAACGTAATAGGATTTCCATTACTCAAAAAGCAAGAAAATCATCAAATTAATCTATTAACTTAATGCATGCACTAACCTACTCAGTTCACTTGCATATGCAAACTCAGATGAACACTAAATTACACTTTTACAAGTCAATGGCTTGTGGCATAGATGTGAGTTCATAAAGAACTCACCTTTGCTTGTTTACAAATAGGGAATCGATCCAATAGCAAGCAAAATCAACCTCTCCTCCAATATAGCGCACAAATCTTCAATCTACACATCAACATAGGATATTTCCTAACAATTAGGTTTAGGAATTCTCAAAAATAGAAGAGGAGACAAGCTAGAGAAGATGGAGAAGAAGAAGATGAGCTTACCTAAGCTTTCCCTTTGATTTTGCACTTGATTCCTACAATATTGGAGCTCCTAGGATTAACTAGGTTTAAGAAATTTTAATTTCCCTTTCCTCACCCCCATTTTTTATTTTTGATAAAGTATTTTGAGTGAATAAAGAGGACAGGGTTAATGGAGCTCTTAAGTGAGTGATCTAGTTTGGCTAACCCAAGCCCCAACCAAGGTGCCAAACTTATGAATCTCGGAATACATCGATGCTTATACTTTTTCTTGTTGAAAACGGCATTTTGAACTCAACGGATGTGGTTTCGAGTCCAAATTCATCCATTTGCAAAAAGTGATATTTTGGTCATACATCCAATGAAAAGACCAAATTTCACCAACTCTAAAGGTATCGATGTTTATAGTTCTGAAAGTCACAAATGACATTTTGAACTCAAAGGAAGTTGTTTCGAGTCCAAATTCTTCCGTATGCAAAATGTGACTTTTTGGACCTGTACTCGATTAACGATTGATGACGTTATATTTAAATAAAATATCTAAATATATTATCGTTAAATACGCGGGTTGTTACATGGGGTTTACCCTTTTCTCAAGGTAGACACTGTACCCTTGTAAATTTTGGTCGTTTTCCTATTCAAATGGCATTGGACTAGGGAAACGTAAGCTTGTAGTAAGCTTGCATTTCCATGTACATTGAGAAAATGGTAGTTATACGTTAACAAATAGTAAGCAAAATATAAATTTATATATAATGACGTATTAATTTACACTTATAAGGAAGTCTTGTTAGATACTCTCACTAATTTTTTTCTGGGATTTTGCTTTGCTTTGGGTCAATAGGAAGTCATCATGCTCATATATGTCGGCCTAGAAATATAAAGAACTATAAATGATGACTCAGGCTCGAAGCCTTTGTGTTAAACATGGAACAAACCTTTAATAAATCATGACTAATATATAATATACCATATAGAAAATGATGTAGCAGAAATGATATGATTTTCAAAATCATATTCGAAACTTGAAGAACGCTTCAACTGACGCAACGGAAATGATATGATTTTCAAAATTATATTCGAAACTTGAAGAATGATTTAATTTCACGAAGCTCCGATGAATCTGATGCAAAAAAATACAGTAGAAACAAGATGATTCCCACTATCATTGATCGTAAGGATGCGGGAAAAGTACTAGAACCGCAATCCCGATGAACTCGAGATAGACAATTAACACAATTTCCATTTATCTCGAAGATGTGGATCAAGTCTTTGTTGATCAAACTGATGACGGAAAGGTGATCTTCCAATACATTGATTCACCAATGGATACCGTAGATAGGGATGGAGGAACAAAGCTCCCAATAATGGAGGATGCCAATATTTTCAATTTCAAGATTCAGCCTCTTTTACAACTCACACACCCTGCCTATTTATAGACTTCAGACACACATAAGCCGACACCGACAACAGTAAGGAAAGTAAATCGGGACTAAACAAAACAGCACCAAAAGTAAAGACAACAACATAAAGAAATATGGAGCAACACAGAAAGTAGAATAACTCTGAAATCCATAATGACCGGAACCCTTGATACCGAGACCCTCTTTCCGGAAATATATATTATTGGTGTTGAAACGACACCCGAAAGCTTGACTGACAAGCCGACAGCAGGATTCCCATCTGGAAGCTTTACTGGGAAATCGAAAGTCTTTATTAACGGAACCGAAACAGAAGCAACACTTTGCGGAAGACGAAAGCAAATTAGTTGGCGGAACCTAAAGCCGAAAGAACTTTATTATCGGATCGATAGCAGAAAGAAGTAGAGACCCCTACCGGTCAAGTAATATCGTCGAAGCTTGTCTGCAGCCGAAGGCCAAGGCCTATCGTTCTTACACACCCAATACAGTTGTGGGTTTCAGAATGGCTATTTTCCAAACCGTCACATTCCCATGTTGCTTCATCCTCCCTCGGTTTGAAAGAATTCGTCCTTGAATTAGAAGAAACCTCTTCAACCAGTTCCTCTTCATAATATGGTATTAAGTGCTTAATGTTAAAAACATCAGAAGTATGAATATGGCTTGGTAATTCAAACGCTAAGCATTTAGATTGATCTTTTCAACAATTTCCAAAGGTCCAATCTTCCTAGAAGCTAACGTATTGTATGTTCCAACATGAAATATATCTTTTATTAACACTGCCCATACAAAGTTCCCCTTCTGAAATTCAATATGTCGTTGTTTCAAATCAATAGCTTGCTTGTATTTTTGAGTTGTTTTGCCTAACCGTTTAGGGACCACATAATGGAGTTCCTGTAACTCTAAAACAAGGTCAATGACTTTCCTTGTATTCTGCCCTGACGAGGTAATGGAGCTAGATCCAATGGCCTTTTGGGTACCTCTGAGTATACAATTTTGAACAAACTGAATCCAGTGCTATGACTGATAGTATGATTATGCACGTATTCAACCTGGCACAATTTTGAATCCTAAATTTTCAAGTTGTCTTGACAAGACTTCTTAGTGGATTTCCTAATGATTTGTTTACCATTTCGGTATGTCCATCCATTTGCGGATGATAGGCGCTACTAAACTTCAATTCTGTTCCCACCATTTTCCACAAACTTAGCCAGAAATGACTTAAAACTGAGTGTCAAGATTGGAAATAACTGATTTTGGTAGTCCATGCAGTCGATATATTTCTCAAAAGTATAGTTGAGCTACGTTAACCGCGTCTGTCGTTTTCTAAAAAAGACGTAATACATGTCAAAGACATATCATTTATGAGAAATATATCATTTCATTTTGAGAAATGTATATTATGGCAGAACATATTACTTGATTATGAGAAACATATCATAACAAAAATTATCAATTAGCAAAACTTATCATTTAATTATTGGAAACATTTTGGCAGAACATATCACTTAATGATGAGAAACATATTAAGGTAGATTATACCATAAGAAACGTGTCATTTTTAATGAGAAAAACGTAACATAAATTAAAAATACAAGTATGCATCTGTGCTTCACACACAGAAGTCGCAAAATACACGTTGTTTTATTGGTTTTGTCTTGTACCATAGTAAATTAAAAATTATTGTCATTAGATAACGGGTGTACCTACGAAAGTTATACTACTGGTAGTGTTCGATTGCTATTTTTACTGTTAGCTGCAATGTTGACGTTTAAAGCAACTAAGAAGCAAGCAAAAAACAATTCGTAACTTAAATTCAATGAAACATTCGACTATTTGATAATTTCAATGCATCTAATGCAACCAAAGGTTCACCATACCACTTAATTTGGTGCTTCATTTTCATAATAGTAAGGAAATATAGCTGTCCTATATTTTTTACTGCATCAGGCCCCTTTTTGTCTGCTTCTGAATTGTAGCCTCAGCTCCCAATTGTGGAAGTGAGCTTGAGTTACATGTTTGAACATAACTCATGGTGGTGATTGGTGGAAACTCCCATTTATTTCCATCAATTACCAATAGTGTTTTGTTCACACCATCAGAAATATTGTGAACAAAATACTACTGTGTGAAAGTAGGAAATTAACTAAATAGTACGATTAAAGTTTCTTTTTAACTCTTTCATCAAAAAATTATGCCAAATAAATGTAGTAAATAATTGATTTGGACAACAATCACATGGTAATTGTACTCTATTGCTTGGTGTTTTCCTTCGTAAATGATATACATGATGGGAATAATATAACATTTCAGTTTTCCATGTTATAATTGTAAACCAATCCAGATATCTACCTACCAACGATGCTCTATGTAAAACTGCAACCTTTATGCAATAATTGCCAGTAAATTTGTTTGTTTTGTTTTTGACTTGGCTGACCACTTGAAGTTGGCAATATCTTGCTAGATTGAATATGCAATAACATGTGTATGTATGTATGTGTGTGTATATATATATATATATATATATATATACATACATATAAGCGATCACGGGCACTCCTATTTTGAAACACCCTTGTTATCCTCTATGTTGGAAGTTTTCCAAAACCTTTGTCAAATATGATCCCCTACGGAGGGGGGGTCCAGGGGGGGTGGCAACCCCCCTAGGTGGGGGTGCGGGGGCAACGCCCCCGCTAACGGGGTTCGACCTGCCCGGTCAGGTCGCGGGGGTCCAGGGGGCAGCGCCCCGTCCGAAACGGTACATTTTGTGTACTGTTGAATTCGAATTCAACAGGCAACGGTAATAACCGTTGGAAAAGGTACCGTTCAAACTCAAAAGATACACCCGTAAACGAATAGATGTTTCGTCGTCTATATATAATGCAGTGTTCCCTCATCACGAATTTCACCTTTTTCTTTCTCGAAATCCTTAATCATCTGCATCATCAAAATAACTTTAAGTGCTTCCTCTGATCTGTGCAAGTAATCACAACTTGCACAGATATCCTCCATTGTATCCTGAAAGAAGGTTTTCAATCAACCCATTGTGATTTAGAAAGGGGAAAACATTCTTGAAAGACAGCGAATCTTTCGTGCCTTGGAGCGAATCTTACTCAATTTCTAACAACACTCTATTCGGTCTTGAGCTACAACTATCCAAATCCAAAAGAATTTGTAGTTGTTCAATCCACACACATATAATGATCTATCCAAAATTTAAGTTAATTCTGACATTCTTGTGATTTTAAATAAGTTAATCTTTCGAAAACATTGAAACATAAATAAGTTAATCTATTTAACAGAAAAAGCGTAGTCCTTCCTATTCTTGTGATTTTAAATTGTTGCCATTGCAAAATCATCCTGGACAATGTGACTAAGTAGATCTAGGTATAAAGGTAAGCGTTAATAGCGCTCATTCATGCCTAATATCAAATTAGCAAAACATGCACCAATTTGGAGACCAATTAGGAGCATTAACAATAATTGTCATAGGAATACAATACTTAACATTTATATTAATGTATCGTGGGAATTGAACAATCTCTATCATTAATAACAACTTTAAATGGCAGTATGCAAAATATAGCTTCTAACAGTTTACCTACATATCATTTATCATACAGTAAAACATGGATTTGATGAATTTTTGGTGAATTATTTTGCCAGATTCCAAATTTTTTACACATATGACTTCATATATTAAGATAAATTTTGATCCTTCCACCCAAGTAAATAAATACAAAGGAAATTATGTATTTTCTTTTCAACTTTTCCTATACCAGAATTCGTGAAAATAGGATATTAGTTGCATGTATTAATCAGCTAGAATATATATGTCAAAGAACTCTGCCCTAGATATAAGAAACAATAGTGCATGCATGTATATGTTACAGAGATTTATATCGTTTTTTCGAAATATTAGAAAATGGAAAAAACCAAGCATGAAAAATTATATGTAAAAACTTTTAACATTGAATTAAGCTTTAAAAATAGGAAACGTTAGTAATAAAACATTAATATACCTAATCCTACTCGTTTTTATTTAAGAAATGGAATGAATAATTTGTCTCTATAGTTTCAATTATATGACGGTTTTTATACTTCAGATATAGATATGTTTTTATGATAGTATATAAATCAACTTTAAACAAACACATATATAGGATTGATGAAAAATACAAATATAATCCAAAAAAAGAAAATTTCTATATTTAAATTAGAAAAATAATAATCAATGCAAGTATTTAACATAGATGAAATTATATATATATATATATATATATATGGAAATTAGGGAGGCATCTCTAAATTAAGACTTATTATAAAGCGAATATCTCCCTAACTTTTAATTCAAATCGGGTCTCTGTTTTACTATAGTAACCAAGTTTCATTTTTTTTTGTGCTGCTGCATAAAAAAAAAATCAAGAAATTGTAAATATTAATGGAACATGAATATATATATATATATGAATCTTTTTTTTTGGTAGTCATCTTGCAGAATATACGGATGACTATGTGTTGAATTAAATTTCAAAGATTGACAAATGATAAAAGTAAGAGGTTTTGGAGAAAAATGACTTGATCTTATTACAGATAATATACCTCTCTTTATACAAGTTTTACAATCAAATATAAGGAAACCACTAATATAGAATAGGATATAAAATATATCCTAATATATTCTAATAATTTCCTATTATATCATGGTTTAAATCAAATCAAATCTCCATATATATATATATATATACATATATATATATATATAATAAGTTTCCTATTATATCATGATTTAAATCAAACCAAATCTTCAGAATTCTTTCAAAATATATCTGTTTACTCCCCCTTAAGTTGGAGCATGTAAATCACAAATGCCCAACTTGCGCAACAAATATCCAAACTGTTGATGACCAAGTGTCTTTGTCAAAATATCAGCTAACTGGTCACCAGTAGGTACATATGAAGCAATAATATTTCCATCATGTAACTCATTACGAACAAAGTGACAATCAACTTCAATGTGCTTAGTGCGGTCATGGAAAACTGGGTTCTTCGCAATATGCAAAGCGGATTGACTATCACAAAACAACTGCATGGGTTTGGAATGGATCACATCAAGTGAATGCAACAACGATTTTATCCACTTAAGTTCACAAGTTGCAACAAGCATAGAACGATATTCTTCTTCAGCTGATGACCGAGAAACAGTCAGTTGTTTCTTAGTTTTCCAAAAAACAGGAAAGAGACAAAGAAGCAGAAAATATCCAGACACCAATCGACGTGTCAAAGGACAAGTTGTCAATCACTATCACAAGCCATCAACTAAAAATCACTAGGACGAGGCAAAATACCTTGACCGGGTTGACCTTTAATGTATCGTACGACACGGATGGCAGCATACCAATGTGCAACCTGAGGATTGCTCAAGAACTGAGCAGGAGTATGAACAGAATAACTCAACTCATGTCGAGTAATAGAAAGATACACTAAGCGCCCCACCAAACGCCTACAATGCTCCGGATGTTCGTAAGGGTCATTTTCTGCATAAGTTAATCTATGATTTTGCTCCATTGGTGTATCAATAGGTTTGCAACCCAACATGCCCGTCTCTGTCAATATATTCAAGGCATATTTTCATTGAGAAAGAAACAAACCCTCATCACCACGTGCTACTTTAATCCCAAGAAAATATTTCAATGCACTAAGATCCTTCATATGAATACATGTACTCAAGTATTGTTTGAACCTCAAGATCACATCATGTGATGTGCCTGCAATAATCAAATCATCTGCGCAAACTAGTACATGTAGAGAAACCTCATTCTGCTGATAACTAAATAACGAATAATCAGCATATGACTGCATAAAACCAAATCTCCGCAATGCACTAAACAACTTAGCAAACCACTGCCGTGGAGTTTGGCGTAAACCATACAAAGATTTGCGCAACCGACATATTTTCCCATGAATATGACAAGGAGGCTTCATGTAGACTTCTTCCTCTAAATCACCACGAAGAAAAGCATTACACACATCCATTTGATGCAACATCCAATTACGAGCAACAATAACAACAAGAAAAATACAAACAGTTCTCATTTTAGCAACTAGAGCAAAAGTTTCATTATAAACAATACCAGCAACCTATCAGTTACCACACATAACCAAACGTCCCTTTAGATGCTCTATATCACCATTAGCACGCCGCTTTATTTTATACACCCAACCACTACCAATAGCCTTCTTACCAGGTGGTAAATCCTCTAATATCCACGTGTCATTCCGTTCAAGTGCATCAATCTCCTCTTTCATTGCCTGACGCCAATCTGCATCTTGAACTGCCTCTTTGAATTAAGTAGTCTCTTTTTGAGATGTAACAACTGCTAAAAACTTCTTATGTCCCACAGAAAATTTATCATAATTCACATAACAAGCAATATTAAAGGTTTACTTGAGAAACCAGATAGAGGAGGAGAAACAGTGTGTGATGATGTAGGGGCCTTATTGTGACACCCCGTATTTTTTTTTACATTTTAAAAAGTAAGAAATTTACATCCGTATACGATGATACGCAAAGCATATAAACCAGTAAAGCATGAAGATAAAAGATATTCTGGTTATACTTCTAGAATTAAGGTAAACGGGATTCACCATTGCGTTCGTCTCGGAAAAATACGCGAAATAGAGTCCGAGTTTTCGAGAATCGGAGTCCGTATGACCCGTTAAAGGCCCAAAGAAGATTTCTGAAAATTTGAAATTCGGAAATAGGTTTGAAAACCAGATCTGGGGCTAGGCGGGAAGTTTCCCCGCCTAGGCCATGTCGACAGGGCTGTCGACAGGCCTGTCGACTTGGGCCCAGACCAAGTCGACAGCCCTGTCGACATGCCTGTCGACAGGGGGTGACCAGCGCAAATTGCCTGGTGCACCTGTTTGTCTCACCTGGGCTTGCTCTTGGGCTGATTCTGGAAGCTTCCGAGATCTGATGGTCCTAATCTATCCTAGATCTAATCCTATGGCCTAAAACACACCCTAATCTCTATAAAAACACCCCTAAGGCTACCCTAAACCCTCATAACTCACCCTCTCCACGAAGTGCTGCCCAAATGCCAAGTGATCATGGCCTCCATTCCCCTTTCCTAAAGCCTAAGCACTCAAATCGGGTCCAAATCAAGTAGTGCAAGCTAGCTACACCAAATGGAAGGAAGACCAACGTTGCTATGCGGGTTTCATGACGATTCTTCAACAAAGGAGGCACCTTTCTTAGCCAAGATGATTCATGCTTCTTTCCCTAGGCCTAACTATGTAAGTTCTAGCTACTTTTAGATGCAAACGATAGTTTTGATAATGACATGGGATAAAATGAGGCTAAACATGATTATGCGAACCTATATGAACCTTACCTTGCCTCTTGTGTTCATGTTTATGGTTTTAGGCTATGTGAGTGACTTAATCATGCCTCTCATGCTATGCATAACCTAGTTTAACTTGCAAGTTTGGATCTTTATGCATGAAATGCTAGCATGAACCTTTAGGGACCATTTTTACTAGTGAAACATTGGCTAAGATTCGGTTTTGGACTTATGCATGTTTATGAACCCCAAACCCCTAATGTTAACATGCAAGTTTGTGGCCAAATCCTTTATGACATTATGCATACTTATGGCCCATTTCCTTTTCTTCTCATGTTATGCATGCTTGGGGCCAAACCATTATGAACCTATGCATGTTTTGAGCCAAACTCTCATGATACTATGCATGGTTGGGGTCATTGTGTAGCATAGTATCTCTTCGATGTGACTCGTCCATTCTTGCGTTGGAACACGATTTGGGTTGAGGTTAGACAAGCATGAATATAGCATGAAAAAACTTAACTCGAAGTTGCATGAGAACATGATAGGCGAGCTAAACTTGGCATGAACCATAATTTGGGTAAATGGGTATAAACGTGATAACATATAACGTTAAACATGACATGTGTTAATACTTGAAAACATAAGCTTGGGAATTTACCTATTAAGTTAGGTCTACCCATTGGGAATTTACCTATTAAGTTAGGTCTACCCAATTGCTTGAAAACTTAACTATGAACATGATACTAGACTAAACATGAAAGTGGCCAACTCGAGGTTGGGTTGAGTTTGCAACGTAAAACTACCCGGAATCGACCGGCCTAACTAGTAGTTGCAAACAATAGGACTAAATGTGAGAAGTTGGTCATGTTGTGCTTGAACCCGAGGTTAGACCAAGTTGTGGTGTAAATCTACCCGGACCCGCCCGGCTTAACTAGTAACCACAACAAAGTCTAATGTGAGAGGTTGGGGTGCATTAAATAATTAATGCCACATAATAGGGTTAAGTTAATTTGATTAATGAGGCTTAACCAAATATGATATGGACGAATGGGTTAAGTAATTTGATTAGGCTAATGATACTTAACAAAACATGATAAGCTTGGGTAGGTTAAGTAACTTGATTTGCCTAATGACGCTTGACCGATTTGACTCGGTAATTTGACAAGGTCAAGTTAATTTATATAATTAACCAATCTAAAATGATAATTAGACGAGGTTAAGTTATGGATTGCTTGATATACTTAGCCAACTTGACACATGGTTTGTAGGGTTAAGTCTTGGACTTGAATACTTAGCCAATTTTGACATGGTTTGTAGACGGGCTAAGTTATGAACTTAAGTGACACTTAACCCATTAGATAAACCCTAATTCGGAGGATTAGGTGAATAACCATAGTTAACAAGGGTAATGGAAATAAGGCTAAGTGGTAAACCTTAGTTAAAGGAAACTAAGTAATAATTCTTAGTCAAGGAAATCTGGACCACTTCTTAGACAGATTAGTAACCCGATACGTTAGGTAAACGTTTAAGTATGCGTGGAGGAGCAGGCTATCTGATTTAGATAAAGGCTCTAACGAACTGGGTAACGAAGCAGCGGCTTCGGGGAACGTGAGGATATTCTTGGGATCCCTCCGTGAGCTGCCAGGTCATTATACTAGGCTCACGGGAGGTTGAGGTCTGCGGTAGAAGAACCAAGAATATGCCTTGGTTGCTATGCGAGCGACCTAAAGACTGGGGTGGATAGCAGTGAGTCGACGAATACATAAGGTGCCCGAGATAGCAAGTTCGTCGATCATCTACCATCTTGAGTCAAGCATGTACGTACGGAAAGGCAGGGAACACCCAACAGACCATAAATTCTATCTAATTATGGATGAGGTAGGCCGTAGGATGTGGGCTGGCCGGAGTGTAGTTCTCATGCAAGATTTTCTCTTGTGTTGCCTTTCACTAGTTGAGGGAGGGGTCTCGTGGGACCATAGCCACGTGTAGAAAAGCAGACCTTAGTATCTGCATCGGCAGATAAATCTAAAGCTCCCGACCGAGTCCTGTACTTCTTGGTTTGCCCTGTGACAGGACTCGGGTGGCACGATGTGTTACATGTGCGTACAGTAATAGAAAAACGATTCGCGATGGATGCGTGGGGAAAAGGGCGTGGTTGAGGGTTAGCGTAATCCCTAGTGGCCTAGGTGGTTTAACCCAAACCGAAATACGAAAGCGTGCAATAGGTAAGCGTAATCCCTAGTGGTGCTAGGTGGCGTAGGTCCTAGTAGTTTTAAACGATGATTCATATGGAAGAGCCTAGCTAGGACAAGGGTGACAGTCCAACGATTTCAAGGAAAATACGACATGAGGAAGGCCGTACGAGGTACGGCAAAGGACTGAACTTATATACCTGGAAAGAAACATATGATTTTGAGTAACCTATATAGGCGGTATATTAGGTTGACATGGACCATTACACGACTTTGAGTAAGGGACATTCCTGGTTAACACATAACAAGGCTGGGATACTAGTACGGAGGGTGCAGAGCAGATATACATGTTAAAACTAGGGAAAATATACATAATAGATACCGTGGGATGTTAGACGGGGCAGATACCTTGGGATAATGTACTCGATAGAGGTCTGATGATGTGATACCTTGACCTATCATAACACCGTAGTTTATCTATCTTGTAGTTATCCTTATGTTTACTTTCAGTTTATGCATGTCATGTTACCTTTACCTGTTTTTATACTGGAAGTAGATAGGACTTACTCAGTCTTTTAGACTGACCCGTTTTGTTTCGCCTCTTTTCTTCCGTTCCCCCCCCCCAGGTTACAGGGAGGAAACAATGCTGTTTAGTTCGGACTTCATCTGTTTGAAGGTCATCATGGATGGCTTGGACTTTCTTGGCTATGGCTACTTTACTGTCTCATTTGGGGAATAATTTATTAAAAAGTCTTTATGCTTCTTTACTACTGCAAGACAGGTTTTGATGTACTCTGATGTAAAAGGCTTTAGACCTTAATTATTGAATTTATGAAAGTTTGAGTTTTACTTCCGCTATTTATATATGTTCTGTCTTGTGATATTTCTGTGCATGTTTACCAATAATGCCCCTCTAAAGCTAGTGCATTCCTTTGCGAGTGACCCTAGCGGAGGCGGGGTGTTACACTTATCATGCACATAACAGTGTTAGTAACATACCCTTGAAGATGAAGCTTTATGCGGTGCCCACGACCTAGATTATCACCATTTTCTTCAAGTGTTGAACCCTCTCTAGGCTCCTCACTATTTAAATCAACTTTCGTACTCCCCCTCGATTCCACACAATCACATTCATTCATGCCACCTCTATCATCACTTATCACATCCTCTAAAACTTCGACATCACGAGCATTATCCAAATCAGTCACAACACCCCACTTATCATCATCAAACAAACCATTCATGGAATTTTGGGATAAAAACTGGTTCAAACATTCATTGGGGGAGGTAGTAGAGGAATCATGTGTAGAAAAAGGAAATACATGCTCAACAAATTTGACATCGTGACTAACAAAATACACATGAGTATCCAAATCATATACGCACCACCCCTTTTGACCAAAAGGATAACCAACAAATATACATCTCCTAGAGCGAGGTCCAAACTTATCTTTGACACAAGACTGATTTGCAACATAACAAAGACACCCAAACACTTTCAAAGCAGACATACTAGGTGGAATCCCAAAAAGCAGTTCATATGGTGTTTTACCATCCAAAATAGGAGTAGGAGTTCGATTAATAAGATGACAGACAGTCAAAACACACTCCCCTATTATACTTGCCTATTATACTGCGTTTTGACCATATAAAAGAATTTTTGAATTAATTTGTCAACCTCATATTTTCCTATCATCAAGTATCTCCATGTAGCACGAGAAAAATCATCAACTATGGTAAAAAAATAGTGAGCTCCATAACCAGAAGCAACATGATATGGACCCCAAATATCACAATGTATCAAATCAAACAAATTAGTAGCTTTGCTTATACTTGATGGAAAAGAATCACGAGGCTGTCTAGCCATAAAATAGACATCACAATTGTCATCATAAAATTTATTTGTACTACTTCCAAAATTTAACAAAGAACGAACCACTTTCATGGAAGGATGACCTAACCGTCTATGCCAAAACTGTGCAGAATCTGCAATTGTGAAGTTATTTGCTTGGACACTTCGAACTGCCCGAAAGAGATAAACCCCATTACACTGTTCCCCGACTCCAATCAAGTTTCTCAAACTCCGGTACTGAATAGTACATAACTTGTTAGTGAAAATTACAATAAATTTCTGCTTTTCAGTCATTGGCGAAACACACAACAAATTGCAATTAAGGATAGGCACATACAACACATTATCAAGAATCAAGTTATTGCTTAATTTAATACAACCCTCTTTAGTTGCAGTGACATGTCTTCCATTCGATAAACCAATCGGTTCCGAAGCAATATCTTTGATATCAACAAATAAATTAAGATTGCCTAACATATGATTTGAAGCTCCTGTATCAATAATCCATTGGTCCGAAAACTTCTTACCATGCGATCTCGAAGTAGAAGACATGGCCGAAGACGACTTGAGAGCCGCAACCAGCTGTTGCACCTGTTCATCACTGAGAGTGGGCAAAGATGAACGATCAAATATAAGGAAACCAATAATATAGAATATGAAATAAAATATATCCTTATATGTCAAAATAAGTTTCCTCTTATATCATGATTTAAATCAAATCTTCATAATATATATCATGCAAAATATATCCATTTAACAAATTTGTACATTGTTTTTTTGATGATTTTCGAAAAACAGAGACTTAATTTAAAAAGTTTTAAGACAGCGCGTTTTTCTGTATTTTGAAACTTAAACTGGACCCAAATCCAAACTGTTCATTTTTTAATTCTAAACTTGCATCAACTTAGATGCATGAAACTAATATTTTTATTTTAATCAAACATACACTTAGGCAATGCAGCGAATAGTTCATGTGTCCATATTCTCAACCATACTCATAATATGTTTTCACTTATTTAAATATGGATGTCTCGATGAAACTATAAAAAGCAACTTAAAACAAATACATATGTAAACAGTATATTTGTAAGAAAATATTAATGAAAAATATGCTGCTGCATCAAAAAAGTTATAAAATATGCTGACAAATTCATCCCATGCTAAATTCATACCATCATTTAGTAGCTTCCAATCCATGATTTTTCATAACATGCTAAAGAAAAGGTATAAAATATCCTGCTGCATCAAAAAAGTTCAAGCCGAAATACCCGGGGAAAGACCTAAACCCAATATAATGAAAACATATGCTCCTGATAAAAGCGGGAAAATAGGTACTTTGTGGACACATCTGTCAACACATCTGATAAATGCATTACTTTTCGTAGAGAATATCTCACACCACCCTATATTTATGCAAGGTATTGAAAAAAAATGTCATTTAGCATTTCTCACGTGATTGAATAGTAAACTCATCCCACACCCAAATACAAGTTTTTACCGGATAGGCTCCAAAACAAACCGATAGAAACCAAAAAAGCTAACACGAACACTAGCTTTTTAGCTTTTAAAATTAGCTACTCCCTCAACTGAAAGTCTGAAATCAACTATCTAAAGATAACCTAAAAATGACAACAATAAACTTCTAGATAGATGCTACAATATATGCGGCATTATTTTCAAGCCAAAACTCACTTGTTTCTCCATATTAATAGCCAAGCACTAAGTAATGATTCCCCTGTGAACTTTTATCTTTTGTGACTTAGGGCCATGTCTCTCTTTTTTGTTGGTTAGGTCCCCGCTACTTCTTCCCTGCTTCCATGCTCTGCTACCTTCTATGAGAGGACAATGAAATTAAAGAAATGCTGATAAAACGCTTTTAATACCTCATTCTTATACACATTTATTTAAAATGCTAACTAATAAGAAATTAACCAAAAGCACAGATAAGTGCAGATGCGGAGTTCAATTCAACAATAACTGAATGGCAATTATAATTAATTCAACATTTTTACAGTTATTTATTTTAACGCTAACAGTGACCAATGGAGCTTTGCTTTGAAAAACTGGTATCTTGTATACTATAGCATCAAGGCCTAAGATGCTAAAGTTCAAGTTAGAGGAGCTAAGAAGCTATAAATTGGTTAGTATTTCCAGTACATAATATAGAAAGAGTATAAAGTAATTTGAAGTGCCGTCATTTTAATGTATTAAAAAGCAACAAATAACATGTATTTCGAAAATAAAAACAATTTTAGAATAATTTGAGTATTATGTTTACAGGAAGTCATGTGAAAGATACATTTATGTACATGGAAGATTTAGAAATAGTTCTAGCTACTATCAAAACTTAGGCGCACACACACCCAGAGCCGGCCCTGAGCATAATGTGGCCCTAGGCAGAAAATTTCGTTGTGGCCCAAGTTCCGCGTGAAAGCAGCAAAAAAAAAAGCACACAAGAATGTAGCTGCCAGGAATTAAACCAGAAACCACTTGATTTATAGGGATGAGCACATTCCACCCAGCCAAATATGTTTCTCACATAGAGAGTAAAAACCCAACTAACTAAAGAATCCGCAGATCTGAGGGCCCCCTACACCCTCTTTCTTCTCCTTCCCGGCCAGAGGCCCTAGGCGGCCGCCTGGCCCGCCTATGCCCAGGGCCGGGCCTGCACACACCATATCGAGTCAGTGTAATAACAGTGCGAAAAGCTCTCAAACGTAGGTGTTCATGAAGAGATTAAAAGGACGAAAGTACTTGCCCATTATATGTAAATGAAAAATCAGCTTGTATAAAATTAGTTTGAACTTCAACTTGTTGTCAATAGTACTTGTTCACAGTTCGCCAAAAATGAAAAAGAAATGTGTATATGAACTACATTGTAACCAGCAAGCAGTAAATTGCTTCTTTTTTCAGAAATATGAATGAAGATGTAGGACAATATAGCATGAATTCTATTAAGTTGCATTGTCCATGAAATAGGACAAAATTTGGGAGATATTTGGCTCATCTAAACTTCATTTTTAAACACATAAACATAGACAAAAATAAAATAAAAAGGATAGTTCTGATATTATGTTTAGCTTATGGAAAAACTGTCAGTAGTGTGTATGAAATTGGTCTTGAGTTGAGGTAGCAGCTGTTATCTTACTCTTTAATGGTTGCTTTGTCGTTGGTTTTTTCCGTACGGAAGACTTCTGTTCTTACAGCCATAAAAGTTTGAATTATTTACTTACAGACGGATTTTTTTACATAGATTTGGTATTTGTATATTTCTATAACCTGTAATCCTGTCCTTGAGCACTATATATACGCTGCGAAATGACCATATATTTGACAAACTTTCAAAATGCATTAGATAATTGGATAAGTAAACCTTTTATTTTCAAACATCGCGTATGAATGTATAACAAATAACACCCATGCCAATATGCCTTTAAATCAACTACTCCAGAGCCAAAAATTAAATATAAAACATTTGTATACCAGTATTCTGATATAAGGCATGTTATCTATTTAAAAAAGTGGGTTAAATTTTAAATTTTTGCTTTACACTCACAAAAGTCACTCGAATAACCAATGGAAGGAAGAAAAAACAAGATGTTAAAAGGCAAAGGGAGATTCACAATGATTGAAACATGCATAAGTTAATATTTTTATTGAATTGATCATCCTAAGTAGTTGGCGTTCTGATTTCAACCACCAAATCGATTACTCGTATGCTTTTAAAATAGCAATATAAACATAGATTCAAAAATATCAGGTTATCAAGAAAAGATGCCATGACATTGTTGAAAATAAAATGTTTCTTTTAATCCATTAATAGGCAACTAATTGCAAAAACATGAGAACCATACACTTCATTTATATGTTTAGATATCATAGGTATCGAACAACGAACATAATTTACGTGAAATACTATGCTTTGATCTCCATATTTGATGGCCGTAAGTAATGAAATAAACCTTTAATTGCTTTTTAAGCATAGCATCTGAAATTACCATCCTTATAAACCTTGGCCTAAGCTTTCTTGAAATAAAATATAACGTATTTTAGAAAAGGTCAAAGACTATATTTGACCTTTAATAGGGAATGCCATCCAATATCTAATAGTTAAATAAAATATTTAAAAATATGATATTACCATTGCTAAAACAAATATACTAATGAACTGATCATGCTTTACAAGGGAAATTCCAGCCAAAACAGAAAAAAAGAGTAGACTTCAGCTCACAAAATTTATTGGTCTTTGCGAAAATACACAGTTCAATGTTAGTTGAATGTTGCGACGAAGGAATTATACATCACTGCTTTTCCAATTAAATTATTGTTAGTGAATTTGACATGTTACATTTGTTGCTTCACAGTAGAATTTTTCGACACTTTAAATGTGAAAAAACTCAAATCAGTATAATATGTCCAAGCAATCCAAACATACATGAGGAATCCAAACTTAATTGCTAACTTGCGTCAGGCAACCTAACTTGGTCAAAGAATTAGCTTTGAATATAAAATCATCATTTATGAATCACTAAAGATATTTTTGTACAATTTCATTTATGAATGAAACTGTATGCATATAAATAGTTTCTTTGTGATCAATTTGTGATCGGCTAATTGGTCTCTTTTGGAAAAAGTGAAAACCAGAAACATAAAATAATTAACAAAATCAACCAAAAGAGAAAATCATATTTTTTTTTTCTTTTAATAGTTGCATGTACTAATCATATATGTCAAAATCAACCAAAAGAGAAAATCATATTTTCTGTTATCAAAATCAACCAAAATAGAAAATCATATTAATAGTTGCATGTACTAATCAGCTAGAATATATATATGTCAAAGAACTCTACCATAGATATAAGAAACAATAGTGCATGCATGTATATGTAACACAGATTTATATCATATTTTTTTCGAAATATTAGAAAATGAAAAACCAAAGCAAGAAAAATTATATGTAAAAATTATTGACATTGATTTAAGCGTTAAAAATAGGAAAAGTTAGTAATAAAACATTAATATACCTAATCCTAGTCATTTTATTTAAGCAATGGAAAGAATAATTTGTCTCTATAGCTTCAATTATACGATGTTTTTTATACTTTAGATATAGATATGTTTTGATGATAATATATAAATCAACTTTAAACAAATACATATATGGGATTGATGAAAAATACAAATATAATCCAAAGAAGAAATTTTCAGTATTTTAAATTAGAAAAATAATAATCAATGCAAGTATTGAATATAGATGAAATTATATATCTTTTTATGTGAAAATTATGGAGGCATCCCTAAATTAAGACTTATTATAAAGCAAATCTCTCCCTAACTTTTAATTCAAATCGGGTTCTTGTTTTATTGTAACAGACAAGTTTCATATTTTCTTGCGGCGTTGTATAAAAAAAATCAAAAAATTGTAAATATTAACAGAAGGATTCTAAAAAAAAATCTGAAATATCAGTATTTTTTATGAATAATTGCAGATATATCTGCAATTATTCACATAACGCATCGTAGATATTGAAAAAAGAAAAAATAGGTGCATCAAAGTCAACAATTATTCTAAATAATTGCAGACATATTTGCAAATTTTTTTACAGCGTATTGCATAAATATGCTAGAATGTGAAAAAATTGCAGCCATATCTGCATTTTTTTAAAACAACGGCTTCTTTTTCTGCAATTTTTCTGAAAATGAAATGTTTTTCGTTTTTGTTTGTAATTTTAATCATTTTGATGATTTTTCTGCAATACTTTGGTGTTTGAGTAAGTGTTGTCTTTGAATTTGAAAGTTTGAAGAAAATTAAAAAAAATGCATGAATATCTATAATAATTTTATATATACTTGCTGCGATATCTGCAATTTTTCAAAAAATTACTAGAATTCGCTGGAACATGAATATTTTTTATTTTTTATTGTTTTTGAATCTTTTTTTAGTTTTCTTGCATTAATACAATAATGATTATGTGTTGAATTAAATTTCAAAGTTCGATAAATTTGTACATGTTTTTTTGACGATTTTCAAAAAACAGAGACGTAATTTAAAAGTTTTAAGAAAAGGTGTTTTTTGTATGGAGAATTCTATACGGACACAACGAAAAAAAACACAAAATTGTACGCACAACCGCATCCGTTCAATTTCTTAAATCGCAGCCGTGAGATATATTACTATACCGTTGCTCCTTCTAAACTGGATCTCCGCTTCTCCTCTGCATCACAAAGCGCTCTTCCTTCTCAATAACAAATTCGACATTTCTTAGTGCTCTTCAATGCTAAAGTACAAACCGCTCCAGTAAGTAGGGCTTCTACCACATAATCATTACTTTTTTCCTATTTTGTTTTTACTGCTGCCGAAGCGCCATCCAGAAGATTGATTACGAATTGCAGAGCAGATCAACTCATTCAATCTGGTACTTTCTACATCCGTAAATTACTATCAGTGTTTTTTTTTTTCACTTTTCTATCCCTAATTTCGAAATCAGCATGTGCTATTGAAGTGCTCTTAGTTTGCGTACTATTTTGACCCAGCAATTGGAAATGTTAGTTCACTAGTTCGCACCTTGAATTGGCTATATAGAATGTTTGTACCATAATTTTGTTGATTGTTCATACTAGACATTACTGTCTTCTGAAATTTTAGAGTACTTTTATGATTCTTTTTTTAGTTTGAAATTTCAAAAAACAAGATTCTGCAATGTTAAACATCTGAACCATTTGTTCTCCTCCTGAGCTACACGACCATAACATCATGCAAACAAGCATGATTGTGCACATTCTTTTCTGTCAATACTGATGCATTTTTAGAATTTGTTCTCCTCTTGATCTACATGACCATAACATCATGCAAACAAGCATGATTGTGCACATTCTTTTCTGTCAATACTGATGCATTTTGAAATGCACACTGCTGTCATTTGAACCATGTACATTTATGCAACATGATACATAACTAGAAATGCTCCATATATATAAATAATTACAAAAGTTACATATTTGGGTGATTAGTTTTCAAAGCATGCCTACACTTTATATAAAAATTAAGTGAGACATAGTATGGAAACTGATCAATGCCAACTGTTGTCTTTATGTTGGATACCAATGTTAGTTTTACATATATGTATATATATGTTGTAAACATCAACTACTCTCTTCTGTTACATTATTTTTTCTTTTTACATACTTTCAGGCTGTGCATTCTTTTTGAAGGGGTAATAGGATTATTATTATTTTGGTTGTACTCATAATAACTAGTTTTATGTCAAGAGCATAAATATTTAGATGTATACAGAGATTTTTTTCTGCCTTCATTTAATATAATCAAGTGATATTCATGAAATACAAACATGTTAATAGTACATGGCAACTAGTTAACCACTATGCGAGTAGATATTTTATTGAGAAACATCATGGTAGCTATTGTTACACGGAAATAGCATATATTACGAGGTTGATCATGGTAGATTGTGAACCATGGTTATTTGAATCGAAGTTAGAATATAAATATTTATTTTAATTATAAAAGGGATTGAAAATGGCGCGGTAGTTTGAAAATTCGATTTCAAAATTCAAATGAATGTACAGGATTCAAAATAAACCGGATTTTAGTGAAACAAAAAATATTAGAATCTATTTGAAAATATCTTTCCAACGAATCTGAAAAATCCAAATTTCATAGCGGGAATAAAAAGTTATACCCAGTTGAAAATTCAAAATAGTCGCTATAGAAATATTGCCCAAAAATGTCACATTTTGCATACGAATGAATTTGGACTCGAAACCACTTCCATTGAGTTCAAAATGCCGTTTGCGACTCCGAAAAGTATAAGTTTTGATATATTCCGAGATCCGAAATAGTGAGAATTGGATGGGGTTTTCGGTTATCAATACATAGCCCTTAAAAAGTGAAATTTTGCATATGAGCTCAGAATTTGACGAGATAAACTTTTTTGAATTCATAATGACAAATCATTGTTGAGTTCCAAAATGCACGTCGAACAGAGTTAGTATGTGGCTGTGCGAGCTAAAACAGTTCGTGGTAAAAAGGCAGTCATTTTACAAAGGAACGTTATTGATACGATCCTAGAATTCGATTCCGTTTTTTTTTTTGGATTCGTATCGTCTAATAATGGTTAAATCCAAAAGGCCATGATTTTTGGAGTTAGCATGTGAGCGTGCAAGAAGAAAAGGTGCCCTAAAATCACATTTTTGAACAATATCTAAGCATCTGTGAATTTTAACAGACGGTCAAACGAACTCGGAATTCGACGAAACTTGTTTCGTTGGACTCATCTTCACATCTACTATGTTGTATTCGAAATCCGCGGCAAATGGAGATCGTTAGCAGTCGGACGATTGGATGGAAAAAGAGATAAATAACCACTTTCTCTCTTTCTTTCTTCATTCTCTTCCTCCCTCCTTTCTTTCTGAAATTCCCATTAATGGGCTCCAAACCCCAAACCGCCGCTGCCTCTTCCTCCCTTAGCCACCACCTCAGGCCGCCGCCTCCCCGGCCACCCTCCTCCTCTTCTCTCTCCTCTTCTCTTTCTCTCTCTCCCTTCACAAACCTAAACCCTAGACCCAAACACCACCACCACCACTACCGACCCCACCACCACCACCCACATCCTTCCGCCGCCCAGTCAGGCCCCTCCGCCGCCTGCAGCCACCTAGCTCCGGCCGTGGGCTCCGCTACACTCAAAAACTCATTTTCCACTAAATTTCCCGTTTGCAAATAACCCCCTGTCACTATTTTGCGAATAACTCCCAAACCGTGTATTTCTAACCAAAACTCCACCGGACCAAAGTCGAAGAGCACAATTTTCTCTTCGATTTGACATATGGAAGTCCTATTTTGGATTGTGGAGCTGTCCGGAAATCGCGTCCGAAGTCAGCGTGCCTGCTGCTGTTTTTCGCGATTTCCGGCGAATTGGTGCATTTTTGGAAGAAAATCCCCTAGGTAAAAGTTGTTCGGAATGGCGCGTTTAGGCTAATGACAAAGTTTGGTGAAGATTGGAGGCCGTATGCAACTTCTAGAGCCATAGAGGTGAATTCAAGTGCGGAGAACGACAAAAGCGAGCACGGCGAAGATTTTCTACATATGAAGAGACGCGGCGTTTGGTCTAGCTTATGGGTTAGAACTTCTCACTTTAATTTATTTTCTAGTTAAAAATATATACTAGGATGCAGACGGTGCTTAGTAGCACCCGACACCTTGTTTGAAACCATGTTTGTTTAGTTGATTGGATTGTTAGTTGGATTTTGGTTGTTTGGTTGAAATGAATAGATTAGAATTTGGTTTGTGTATGACGCGCACCATTATTAGGCGATGGATAAGACTAGACCTTATCCCGTTCTAGTATCGTGCCGTTGTGCCTCCAAAATTTTCTAAAATATGTTAGAACAATAAAAATATCATTTTTATTGTGTAAATGAACTGAATAAATATTTTATCGTTAAAAATATAATTTTTTTAACGTGGATATGAATAAAATAATTATTCATTTACAAATCGGACGATTTGTTCATGTACACTGATTTAACTGATATGGATTGGGACGATAAATTTTACACATCGCACAACCGCACGAATAATATTTGTTGTTTGAAAACCCCACACGGGTATTGGGGTGATATTGGACATACACTAATCCCAATATATAGTTGTATGCCAATCGGTTGGTTGACAAGCTGTTGTAAGCGTTGATTATTTATATTTAACACTTATGCAGTTGCGTAATGCACTCAAGATGATGGTTGACTATGTTTGATTATTGTTTTATACACGTGTGTATGAAATCAATATAATCAACATTATATGGTAACTGGCTGTGTTTGATTCCAGTTCAGAAATAATGAATATTTTAAATAACGAATATTTTAAAATAATATTCAGTAAAAGATCAAAATTTGATTTTGATGTCTGATTTGGGATGGGCAATGAATATATTTAAATATATAAAGCCGTGTTGGTTAGATTAGCACCATTTAGACGTGAACGATATTTATATCGACTTTATTCATTTTTATAATGAATATGAAAAAGGAATTGATTTCAAAATCTACATGTTTTGAAAATATTACCATTTATATATTAATGATATGGAATATTCAATTTAGATTTGAAATTGAATATGAAGTTGAAACCGTTTTGAAAACGAATTTAAAACGATTTATAAAATAAGTTTTGAAAGGAAATCAACGAAATATATATTATATATTATATATTATATATATATATATATAATGGCCTGAATAGAACGCGCCGCGCTGCGGCAGTTCGCGAATTTCGACCATTGACTTCGAATGGACATTACGGGAGATCCGACCGCCGGATTCTCCTAAAACCGGAACCGTTGGCTTCTTATCGAAAAGAGATTTCTAATGAATACTAGAGATTTGAAATCTAATGGTTGGATTTGGAATTATGCCCGAATCAATTTTGGAAAAGGTCGTTGTAAATGCAGTTCGATATCCGTTTATGGAAGTCGACTGTACGGGCCCTGATAAAATTATTAAAAATACTAATAATTAGTGTAAAATCATAAGAAATGATTTGGAAAGGAATTGGGATGAAAAATTCCAAATTTGAAAAGATAAAAATAGATTTTTATTGAAATGAACTAGTTATTAACTAGATATGAAATCCAATAATTTTTAAATAAAATAAATTGGATTTGAAATGGTTTTAAAAATAACCAGAATTTCCAATATATGAATTGGAATGGATTTGAATCGAAATTATCTTCGGAATATTTCGATATTGGATTCCGTGATTATACAGGCATTATGGAGGAATTTGGAAGACATATATATATATATATAGATATATATATATATATGTATATATATATATATATGTATGTATCATTATTCCAATACGATGTTTGTTGAGTTCAGAATTTGATATTGAATATAAGGCGGTATATTTTCTATTCAGAGCCTTGTATTTAATATCAAATGGGATTTTGGTTTTGTCGTGAACGGTGTCTTCAGTAACACTGTTCTTGAACCCCATGTGAAAAGAATAAATCTTTTAAGTTAAGATTGTTAGAGTTTCCAATTATATTCAATAATTGGAATAAAATGGAATGTGAATTGGGTTTATCGTGAACTGTGTTATTTAGCGACATTCGTTCTTTAACCCGATTTACAGTGAAATATGATTTGGAATTTATAAATCTTTTGTTGAGATTTAAAGGAGATTTTCCAAAGTAAAGTTTTCCAATTTAACATATTAAATTGGAATGGAATGGAATTCGATTTGGTAATAATCAAAGTGGACTTCTGTGGAGGAAGATTGTTACTATATATGGATTTTAAGAGGCTTTGCCGTTATTCCATTTATATTATCGGTTGGATATGGAAATTTATATCGATTATATATATCGATTTGTTTTCCTTGAAAATTCCATGGTTAATGGAATGAGATTTTGGGTTTATCGTGAGTTGTGTTTTAAACGAAATTAGTTCTTTAACCCAGTTAAAGATAAGAATTATTTCTTAACTTTGAATAATCATTAAGTAATAATTTTTGGAAATTAAAACTGAATTAGAGTTTTAATGAATCTTTAAATAGATTGAAAGGTGAATTTGATAACTAAAATTATCAAATTCAAGAAAGGATCGAGAATGGAGTATCGCCAGTTTTGCTCCAGGTGATAGTTAAATCTTTAATTAGATTTGAACGTAAAATGGTAATTTAATTTACCGATAACACCGTGGTGTTAGATATGAAGTATTACCAGTTTTGCTTCATGGGATGAATAGGCTGGGATTGGGAAATTAAATAAACGATTACTTCGGTAAGGTTCGCTAATCCCGACTAGTTTTGATAAACCATAATTTGGTTTGAATTGAAATCCAAAAGAAGATTAAAGAATAAATTTAAATAATTTATCTTCGATAAAATTAATAGGAACCTTTCCTAAAGGATATGAATATTTAAATAAAAGAATATTCTGGATTGGAATGAGGCGTATATTGTGTTTTTATAACACTTGTTTGTTATATACGCGAGTTATTCAGAAAGACTGGGTTTATCCCATTCTAAATAACTGATTCGACGATATGTCGAGGATGAAGACGGTGGTTGAAGACAGGAGGTCTTCACATCGTTTGGATGATTACTGATGTCTTGATTGGGCTATACACCTAAGACAAAGTAATAAGTGGTGATCGTCCATACGTACTTGGAGATCGACCGGATATGCGAGGACCTCTCTCCTGTACTGGACATACGGGACGAGGAATAAGGTGTCTCCGGTTTCGTTCAGACCCAGAACGAACTTGTAAATGGATATGTGTCTGACATTGGATTTCATTCTGTGTGATTGATATACATCGGTTGCATAGCGTGAATTGCATGTGTGGCATGCTGAGATGCAAATGATCAAGGCTTCTATTGAAAAGCAGAGTCTTGTGGTTGATGATCAAAGCATTGCTTTAATACAGCTAGCTTTGTGTATAGCATTGATTCGCGAGCCTCACACCCCGGTATGAACCAGAAACGGGAGAAGGATCCAAGGAGGGCATGCGTTTCCTTCTAGCTAGGAGTGGTGTCAGCGTTTTACAAGCCCTGACGTTTTACTTATGTGGATGATGGATAGCGAGGCACCTCGGTTATTTCGGTCTCTGCGGAGCCGATGAATGGTCTTTATACAGACCAGATTTACGCCCCATAGGGAAGGGGAACGCAGTGTTCAGGCATTTTAATCCACTCTGTGTGGACCGTCCATGTGGCTCCTAAGGGTCGATGCGTTCTGATCCTGAGACATGGGCTAGATTGTCTCGAAGCGGTAAGGACAATCCCTTGCGTTGGTTCATGACGGAAATCCAATTTCCAAATACGACATCGTGAGGTTTTGATTGTAAACCTATATATGGTGACATGATATATGGTACCCATGTCATCTATGATTGATACTTATGATTGAAATTGTTTTTGAAACATATAAACACTAGTAATAATATCAAATGCTTTGTTTTATACGTATCAAGCATATTTTGGCCATTATAATGTAAAATCCTATCCTCCGGCTTGCGTTGCATTGTGTGATGGGACCTGGGTCTTATAATAGCCTCATTTTTCCAAAAAACATTGCGCTGTTTTGTTATATGCACTGGTATTCTTGGGAGGAAACCTGTTCCGTGTTATACGGTGTGGTCCCTTGATATATCTGATTTAAAGTAAAGTTTTAAATAACTTTTTTAGTTCTCACACAATTCACATGACTGACCTGGAGTTTATTGTTTTAACCTAAACTCTTGGGGGGCCTATTTTCCACACGGCCAGCTTGTAGTTTTGGTTTTGCAGATTTATATTCACAGGATCCTGGTTTACAGCTGAAATGATATTCGGAAAGCTCTGTATCCGTATATTCTTTTCAGTTGTGTTTTGTATTATTTTCCGTTGCAATGTAACTTGTAAATCTCTTATATTTAGTAAATGTATAATATTTATTCATACTCTGTATATTCTTGTATTCTGATGAAATTGTTGTAATAAGCAATGAAATATTCTTTTGTTTGTGTTCTGGTTTATCGTGTTCTCAAAGTCAATCTGGGCTTTCCTTCACGGGGAAGTTCGAGTCGTAACACTGATCCATCAACTGATATACGTCATGATAAGTAATATTCCTAGAACCGCCAAAAGGAACCGTCACGGCTTTCATCTGCTGGAAGGCCGGTCATGTGCACTAATTCATCAATGGTAATGCCCATTTCTCCAAATGGTAGATGAAACGTATTCGTCTCAGGATAAAATCTTTCAACAAATGAATTGATAACAACTTTATCAAGTTTATCATGAGCATGCTGTATTAGCTGATGAAATCTCGACTGAACAACTACCTCATTAACAAAAGAGCATTCCTTCCTATAATCCCACAACCGTTGTGTTCCTACATGATTATGAACCTTAACTATTCTGGCTTTCCCACGTGGTTCCTAGGTTATAAACAAAAATATATGTGTGTATATATATATATAAGTAATTGTCACTTCAGCATCAATAATTAAAATACATAATAACTTACATCAGAGTGCCAAATTTTATGAGCTATATGATGTTTGAATGCAAACAATAGTGATTATTGATAATCAGATTCAAACAATTTCGACGACGCTTGTTTTATTGGTCTCTTCCCTTTATTTTTATGGTTCCTCCTCAACATTTATGCTAGCTCTTCATTTGACTCTGGCTCCTGTACAATATCATCTTGTTTGTCCACTTCGGCACCATCATTCTCTTCCTCCATCTCTTCATTCTCAACATTTGCTTCACCTTCATCCCAGTCACAATCATCGGTGCTATAAGATTCTTCATTGGACATATGATTATTGTATTCGGCTTGATTTTCATTTCCTTCATCATCGCTACCTTCTTGTGTATTTAAATCCACTCTATTCCCCTTGTTTACTACCAATTGCTTCTGCCTTTCCAAGGCCGATTTCTTACGATTTGAAGCTATGAGTGGTACACTAGAGGTTGACATAGAATTTTTACTGAAAATAAAGGAGTTGACCGGTTATAAACAAAACAACATACAATAATAATGAGAAAATAAATAATTGAGGACAAGTCTACTACAACACTGCATTCCTTGTACTTGTTTAATGAAAAAGAGTTTGTTGTAAGTGCTTCATATGTAGATATGTTTACCAAACCATACAATGCAAAAATTTGCAAGTAAAAGAATCAATTATGTTAAATAAAAGATGTTCCCATTTTCTATTTCTCAAATACCCACAAAAAAATTACGATGCAAAGTACAAAATTGAAATTATTTCAATTTTCCATTATATCGCAAATGTTCTAACTATTTTAAAATGTAAAACATCGGAATTTGTCAAAATAAACTTCCTTAAGCTGTATTTATATAAGATAGTGAACCTCTGCCATTTTTATGAAGTTAACACTTTTCTAAAGTAGCAAGAGAGTAACTTATATGATCAAACTAAGATTAACAGAACATGTATTCAAGCAAAAAAAACATCATATAAGTTGGTGAAACCGAACAATAAAATATACGATTAAACTAAGCAACAAGAAATCAAGTCCTAATTTGGTGTGTTGAGCTAATATATGATTAGAAAAAACACAACTCAGGGATATTGTTTTTGAGCTCATGTGTCTGTTGAGCTAATATATGATCAAATAAAACAAGTATTCAAGATCAAATTAGGATTAACAGAAGCTAATATAAGAGCAAACTTAACCTAAAAACTATCATTTAAACACAACACAGGGATATTGTATCGAACTGTGGTGAGCTAATACTCAGATGTTCATATACATGATAGGAATTAGTTTCACAAATTAAAATCAGCATCCATTGGTGGCAATTTCCCCAATTTTTTACTGTGATTTCTTTTTTCCCCTAATCTGTTACATAAAAACAAAAAATTGTCAACCTCTCACTGATTCTGCTTTATATACACAGGCACCATCGCACCGTATTTGTCTTCTCCAATACAACATCTGAATCCCCATTCGACATCAAAACCAGAGAAAAAACCACCAAAAAGAACTTACTTTTCCAGAAAATTGTCGAACCCATTATCCATTTGTTTCCGCTTAATCCACTTCTTTCGCACCATTTTGACCAGCTAGGGTTACGAATGATTTTTCTAGGTGCGTTGTTTTTCTTCTGTCTGAATTTCTACTTTTCCAGAGACAACAGTGCTAGGGTGGAGTAATTAACGAGATAGCCACATAAGTTAGGAAAGGGTATTTTAGTCCAATTTTGTTTTGTTTTTTTTAATATACAATCCCCCCTTAACAAATTAGAAATAAAGAGGAGTCCCCCTAAAATTAACCCCCCCTTAACCAATATTGGAGTCCCTTTAACAAACCCCTAAAAGAAAGCCGATGAGAACGAAGATAAAAAGGACAATGAAAGAAGAAGGCAAACAGAGAGCCGAGACCGAAGAAAAGGCTTTTGGTTTGTCAAAATAGGAGGCGTGTGCGCTCTTGAAATCGAACTGAGTAATAATATATACAAATAAAATAGTATAGATAAACTATCTTCTAACAAAAAAATGTACATTATTAGTCAGCCCTCATCGTTTTCTGATTTAGACTCGTTCTCGTTGAAACAACCCGCATTTTACGTATTGAAGGATGGTAAAATATTTTTATTTTTATTCCCTGAGGGTTGGATCATTCTCATATTTTAATATGTTGGTTATGGGGATGTGAGACATGTCCATAATTTTTACCAATTTTGTTTGTGACCATTTTGCCCTTGTTAGTCTTGTACAGGGCATAACTTTTGACTCGGATTGAATCAGGTGCTAAGATCGGTCTCATTGGAAAGGAAATGAAGTTTCTCATTCCGTAGAGTGGTTACACTAAAGATTTGACCCACTGGTTTGGGAGGAATAGCTTGTTTAGTGTGTCATAGTTGGATGCTCAGGTTTTAGAGCAATAACGGGCTGATTTGGAGAGGCTCATTAGGGGGCTGGTGAAAGGCTATAATTAGGGGTAGGAGGCATGGAAAATAGTTTACTTTCTCTATTCTCTTATTTGGTTGAGCTAGTGATTCACCTTGCTTAAGCCAATACATCCTTCCGCCAATAAAATTCGAGATCTACATAAGATAATCGAAGATCTACATCATTTGAAGATAGATCTACATCAATCAGAGAGAGAGTTCATCGAATCGAAGAGTTTAAAGAAAATTCTTCGCTGTCCGAAATCGAGATTTCATCGTTTTGTGTTGTTTTGGAGAATTGGTGAGTGATATGCATCTCTCTCGCGGATTCAATCAAGTATATGAGTTGTATGAACATGATTTCATCATTTTAAGTCGATTTCTCTTAAATCTAAATCATGGTAAGTCTATATCATATGAATTGCTATAGGATCTAATCTAGCAACTTAAAACCAGTAATTTCCATATAGTTTCATATGTTTATGCAAGTTAGATCCATTGTTTTGATCGTTTATTCATCATGATTTTGGTGAATTTTACATAATTATTAATGATAAATGGTCATTTCCAAGTTTTAGTGAATTCATAACATGTTTGTGGATGAGTTGATTTCATCGATATACTTGTTTAGCAAAGTTTTGGTCAAGTTTGGAGATGATTTGGATCTATTCAAGGATGGATCGGTCGGATCGAAGGAGTATGGATCGGTCGTGGTATGGCTTGGAAAGCAAGTCAGAGCATGGGTCGGTCGGTAGGCTCAAGGCATGGACCGGTCGGTGTTTCCAGAGCTTGGATCGGTCGTTAGGTTTAGAGCACAGATCGGTCGGTGTGTTCCTAGCATGGATCGGTCGGTGTATTCCAGACATGGGCCGTTCAGAACTGGGCAAGATGGGTCGACCTAGATGGAGTGTGATGGGTCGGTCTGGAGGAATGAGATGGATCGGTCGGAGTTTGAAGCAGTGATGGGTCAGTCATGGTTTCAAGCATGGGTCGGTCACAATCTCAGGGTATGGTTCGGTCGCGGAGTTAGCAGCATCGCCCAGTCATGGCTTTATTCCTATAGATCGGCATGTACCTAGGGTTATGGCAGTGATTTGAAACACTATGGTTGATGGCATAAACAACGTGGTTTGTTTCCGTAATGGATGGATGAGACGCTATGGTTTGTATTGAACCTTATATTGACGTTGTTTGGTTCAGTGATATTGTGACTTCGGTATATATCCAGGTGGGAATGTTCGGAGTAATGTGATTTGTTTGTTGACCGTCGTAAAGCAACGAATGTGAAGATAACTCAAAGGTTGTGAGATAGTAGATAATGCTTGCTCGAGAAGGTTGCTTGAGCTATAGACGATTATCGGGATGGATGATTAGAGTTATCGAAGGTCGAGAGATTATCGTTGTCGTAGGTTCTAGCGGACTCGAAGCAGGGGTACAAAGGGAGCACCCAAAAGAATGGGAGGTTGTTGATCGAGTACCTTGGGTAGTCGTGGAGGGCCTAGTTGTCAAGATTGGACAAACATATGAGTCATGAAGGCATATGGAGTTTTTGCTACAACTAGGGTTACCATTAGCCCTTGACGTATAACAAGGTTGGCCGTTATATGATTAACGATAGTTTCGATGCAACAAAGGCCAGTGATAGCCAGGTCTTGGATGTTTGGTTGTGTGTTTGTAACATCTTACATAGATTGTCTGAAGTTGAAGGAGGTGTTTTCGTGTGCTTGTCTGATATTGGTTTAGGCCTCTGGGGCTTGTGCTTGAGGGATATTGAGCTCGGTTAGGATGGTTTACGTGAGATATAACTAGTTACTATGTTGTTATTGAGCGATAGTTGTTTGACATTATTTGGTTACTTCTAGTTTCCATGGTTGAATTGTTGTTTCGTGATTGATGGATTATAAAGGCTATCACTGAGATGTGGGGAAGGCAGGCTTGGGTTTTTCACTTGATTGGGTAGTGGTTGGTAAATCTACCTATTCTCACATACTTTGTTGATGATGTTAGATAGTTGTTTTATCGCTCAATAAGACTATTGTCTGACTCAAGGTTTTATGTTTCCCTCTTATTACCTTGGGTTGTTCATCCTACTGTGGATGGGAAGACTAAGTAGCAGGTGGCAGGTGATACCTTAGTGAGGACGACGATGTTGAGTGATGGCGAGCTAGAGGCTTAAGTACAATGATACCTTAGTAAGGACGACGAAGTTGAGTGATGGCGAGCTGGAGGCTTAAGTACAGTTTTATTACTATATAATATTTTTGTTTCCATTGTTCGTGTTGCTGTATGAGTGATTGTAGTGAGACTTCATGTATAGATTTTTATGTTTCCCATGATGTATGGACAATCTTTCAGGATGTTGTGAAAGTTTCTAAAGTTCATTATATGATGCCCCACTATTTTTGTCTGTTGTATATATTCCAATATATTTTATCCTTGTGTTGTGAGTTCTACGATAGGTTCCGCTTGTGTTTACTTACTCTAATGATCAGGCATATTTGCCTAGCACACCTTTCAGCGCATTCCTCTTGTTAAGTGCAGGGGTTATGGGCAGTCGGCACATTTTGTATTAGAGCTTTGGTTATCGTTTTTAACCAAATTTCGAAGATGTAATTACGTATGAGAGACGTATTTGTAGAATTTTATGGTTGTATACTATATGGTAGTATATAGTATAGTAGCGTTGAACTCCATTAGCAGTTTTTCTTATAAGTGGCTAATTATCCTAAATTGAAGATTTAGAATGAGTCAACGTACTTCAAGACATACTGTTAGGGAGAGGACTGTGCCTGGAGGGGGAAATGGAGGTACACTAGATTACCCAGCCGTGTTTGAGGCCATGATGGAAGCATTCATAAGAAGGGTACCCGATCCAGTGGCAGCCACGGTAGATGTAGGTGTGCAAGTTCATATAGTTTTGGATTTCGCGAAGCTGTGCAAAGACTTCACATCTCTGGGTGGAAAGCACTTTAAAGGGACTGAGCCAACTGAAGAGGTTCAGAGGTGGTTAGACACTTGTATTCACATTTTTGGAGACTTGAGTATCAATGATGCAACTAAGAGAAAACTTGCGTTAAGGCAGTTGTAGGGCAGAGCCCTGGAATAATGGAATTCTGTCAATTACAAGTCAAATTCGAGACAAAGTTTATCTCTACCGTGCAGAAGTCTATCCTGTTTAAGAGATTTGTCGAGCTTAAACAGAATGGTCGATCAGTGCTTGTTTATGTTTCAGATTTCGAGGCCATATCAAAGTATGTTCATTCATATGTGGATACTCCTTACCAAAAGAATGAGAAGTTTGTCTTAGGATTGGATGAATATCTAGGGAATCAGCTTGTGAATCATCTTGATGATAATTATGAGAAGATCGTTGAGAAGGCTCTAAGACATGAAAGTATGTTTCCCAAGAAAGGTTTTGTCATTGTAGCTAAGGAAGAACAAAAGCCATAGTAGGGTGGTAACAATAAGAAGAGAAAGCAACAACAACAGAAAGGAAAGAATGGCCAGAAAAAGCCTAAGAGTAAGGTGTTTTGCTATAACTGCCAACAGAAGGGTCATTTTGCTAATGAGTGCAAGAATCCGAAGGCTAAAAGGAAGTGTCACAACTGGGGCAAGTCTGGGCATATCAAGAAGGATTATCCATAACCGGCTAAGGGAAAGCAGACAGTGCAGGCTTATGCTTTAGAAGTAGCGTCGTCTTTTTCGAGAGCTCCTACTGTAGAGGAGAAGAGAAAGGGTATTGTTGTTCAAGGTACTCTTTCTATTTAGGGTGTTTCAGTTCATGTGTTATTTGATACTAGAGCATCGCATTCATTCATTTGTAATGAGCTTGTGTGCCGCTTGGGTTTGGAACCCGAGATTTGTGATAAACCATTGACCGTGACTAATCCAGTTGGAGGTTCATCCAATTTGTGTATGATTTGTCGTAGTTTTGTGTTGTTGAGTCATGGTTGCTCTTTTGTGTGTGATTGCTTTGCGCTGAACTTCGCTGGGTTTGGAATTATCTTGGGCATTTTGGCTCAAGAGGTATGCGGCAATAATGAATTGCGAGAAGCTACATAGGGGTGTAAATGGGTTGGATCGGACCGAACGGAGGTGTGTCCAAGTTCTATCCTATAAGAATTCGGATGGACACGGACCGGACATCATATAGCCTCGGACCGAGCCGAACAACGGACTATCCTGTCCGATATAGCCTTCGATAATAGAAAAACATTGAACATTTTAGATCGGACCGAACACTAGTGTGTCCAAGCTCTGTCCTATAAGAGAATCGAACGGACACAGACTGGACACCTCATAGCTTCGGACTGAGCCGGACAACGGACTGTCATGTCCGATATACAACCCTAAAGCTAGAGGTGAGAGTCAGGGATGTGGAAGGGTGAAAGGTGTTGATAGATGTAAGCCTGAAGACGGGGTCTTCATAAGCTATCTATATTCGCTTGTGCTTCAATAGGAATACTTGTCATCAGTGCTGATCGCAAATGAGTTTGAGGATGTCTTTGACGAGGTCAAAGGTTTGCAGACGCATCGTGAGATTGAGTTCAGAATCGATTTGGTCGAAGGTGCTGGACTGATCGTAATGCCTCTTAGGCGGATGGCGCCTAAGAAACAACGAGAGTTGGAGGTGCAAGTTTGTGACCTTTTGGGAAAAGGATTCATTCGGAGGAGTGTTTCTGAATGGGGTGCACCAGTTGTGTTTGCAACTAAGGCAGATGGCTTGTTGAGATTGTGTGTGGATTATCGTGAGCTAAACAAGGTGACCAAGAAGAACAAGTATTTGTCGCTGAGGATTGATGACTTGTTCGATCAGCTTCATGAGGCAAAATTGTTTTCTCAGATGGATTTGGCAACGTTATTTCACCAGTTGAGAGTGGCAAAGGATAGTGTGCCGAAGACTTCTTTTATGACACCATCTGGTTTCTTCAAATGGTTGGGGATGCCATTTGAGTTGCCTAACGCGCCATTGTGCTTCGTGGATCTTATGAATAGGGTTTTCAGAGATCAGTTAAACAAGTTCGTGCTTGTGTTCATGGATGATATTCTGGTTTACTCTCGGAACAAGGAAGGACATAAGATGCACTGGCGAGTTGTTTTGGAAATCTTGCGAAAGCATCAGCTGAAGGCTAAGTTATCAAAGTGTCACTTCTGGAAGAGTGAAGTGAGGTTCTTAGGCCATGTAGTTTCTAGAAATGGGATAGCGGTTGATCCCGCTAAAGTGACAGCAATTCAGGACTGGGATAGACCTAAGAGTGTGACAAACATGAGAAGTTTTCTTGGATTGAGAGGATATTACCAACGGTTTATCAAGGATTTCTCCAAGATAGTTGCACCGTTGACAGGATTGATGAAGAAGAACCAAGTGTTCATATAGGATGGAAAGTGTGAACAAGCTTTCGGAATCCTGAAAAAGAGATTCATGAGTGCTCTTATTTTGACCATTTCGAGTGGGAATGAAGAGATGGTGGTATACATCGATGCATGTGGCACTGGGCTTAGGGAAGTGCTGATGCAAAAGGATAAGGTTTGGCCTACACGAGTCGACAGCTGAGGCCGCACGAAAGGAATTACCCAACTCATGATTTGGAGTTGACAACGATTGTGTTCGCTCTGAAGATGTGGAGACATTACTTGTTGGGAGTTCGATTTGAGTTGTTTACGGATCACAATTCGTTGAAGTATCTTTCCTCCCAAAAGGATTTGAATCTTTAGCAGCAACGGTGGTTAGAGTTTTTTGCATCATATGATTTTGGTATAGCCTATACTCCTATTAAAGGCAACACAGTGGCAGATGCGTTGAGTCGAAGACACGCAAGTTTGGAGCGATGTTTTCGGAATGGAAAAAACTCGAGTATTTGGCGAGATTTGATTTTAGACCAAGATATGAATTGGAACCTGAATGCTGGCAAGCTTATCGATAAGACCTACTCTTATCGAAAGGATTGGCGAAAGCCAAAAGCGGGATGCAAAGCTTGTTGAGTCCACCCAGAAGTTGGAACTAGAGGATAAAGGGTTCGAGGTCGATCAAGAAGGCTGGCTTCGAAAGAAAGGACGATCGGTTGTTCTTGATACCGACGGATTGAGAGATGAGGTTCTGAGGGAATGTCATCACTCGAAGTTGACAATTCATCCTGGTGGTAATAAGATGTATCAGGACATAAAGCGAGTCTACTAGTGGGAAGGGATGAAAAGAGATATTGGAAAGTTCATTTGCAAGCGTACGAACTGTCAGTTGGTGAAAACTGAATAGAAGAAGCCAAGTGGGTTGCTTCAGCCATGGGAAGTTCCTACATGGAAGTGGGAGTAGATATCAGTGGATTTCATCGATGGACTACCTAGACCTCGGGCAGGAAATGAAGGAATTTGGGTCATCGTGGATCGCTTGACCAAACGTGCAAGGTTGATTCCTGACAAATCGACTAAGATAACATCGTTGTCTTAACTTTATATAAAATGAATAGTTGGATTCCATGGTATTCCGAAGAGCATAGTGAGTGATCGAGATTCATTGTTTACCAGTGAATTTTGTAAGAGTTTGCAAGAATCTTTGGGAACTGAGTTGTGTTTGAGTATAACTTATCATCCCCAAACCGATGGTCAAACCGAGAGGGTTAACTGAGTTTTGGAAGATCTCCTAAGGACTTGTGTTTAGACTTTGGACGATCATGGGAGGACTATCTACATCTAGTCGAGTTTGCGTATAATAACAGCTACTAGTCGAGCATTGGGATGGCTCCAAATGAGGCGTTGTACAGTTGACCGTGTAATTATCCAGCATGTTGGTTAGAAACTGAAGATAAGTTGATATTTGGGCCCGATATGATTAGAGAGACCTTGGGTTGTATCGAGATCGTTGGGCAACGAATGAAGGCAGCTCAAGATTATCAAAAGAGTTATGCCGATAAGCGTCGAAAATATTTGGAATTCGACGTTGGCAATATTGTTTTCGTGAAGATTTCGCCGTTGAAACATGTGGTTCGATTCGAAAGTAAAGGAAAGTTAGCTCCAAGATTCATTGGACCGTTTCCGATGATTGAGTGGATTGGAAAGTTCGCGTATAGGTTGAAGTTACCGGAGAGGATGTCAAGTGTGCATAATGTTTTCCATGTGTCGTTCCTATGAAAGTGCGTGAATGATTCGAATGAGGTGGTATCTTCGGAGATGTACGAAGACCTAGAAGTAGAGAATGTAGTTACAAGACCTCGTAAGCCACTTTGTGTTGTGGGAAATGACATGAAACAACTTAGGAGGAAGATGGTTAAGTTGGTCAAGGTACAATAGAGTGAGGATGACGACGATTGTACATGTGAGACGGAAGAGAGCAGAAGGCGTATCCAGAACTTTTTGTCGGTATAATCCATTGATATCATGTCGTCATTACACCATTGTAACTTGTACTATAATTGTTGTTTTTAGAATTCCGTGTGCTAGGATAAGCCTATGGATGCATGAATTGATGGTTGCTAGTTTGGATGATAGAATTGATTGCTCGTGGATGATAGGCATGCAAAATTGTTTAGGTTGCCAGTATTGATTGGGATTTCAGGGGCGGAGTTCCTAAAGGGGGGAGAGTGTAACAACCCGCATTTTACGTGTCGGTGGATCATAAAATATTTTTCTTTATTCCCTGAGGGTTGGATCATTCTCATATTTTAATATGTTGGTTATGGGGATGTGAGGCATATCCATAATTTTTACCAATTTTGTTTGTGACCATTTTTTCCCTATTAGTCTTGTACATGGCATAAATTTTTTACTCATATCAAAATCAAGTGCTAAGATTGGTCTCATTGGAAAGGAAATGATATTTTCCATTCCGTAGAGTGGTTTCATTAAAGATTTGGCCCAGCGGTTTGGGACGAATCGCTGTTTTAGTGTCTCACAGTTGGCTGTTCAGGTTTTTAGAGCCATAGTGGGCTGAAAGGCCCATTTGGGGGCCGGTGGAAGGCTATAAATAGGGGTCTGAGGCATGAAGAATAGTTTACTTTCTTCATTCTCTCATTTGCTTGAGCTAGTGATTCTCCTTGCTCAAGCAATACACCTTTACGCCATTAAAATTCGAGATCTACATAAGAGAATCGAATATCTACATCGTTTGAAGCTAGATCTACATCAACCAAAGAGAGATTTCACCGAATCGAAGAGTTTAGAGCAAATTCTTCGCTCTTCGGAATCGAGATTTCATCGTTTTGTGTTGTTTTGGAGAATTGGTGAGTGATATGTATCTCTCACGCGGATTCAATCAAGTATATGAGTTGTATGAACATGTTTTCATCATTTTAAGTCGATTTCTCCAAGATCTAAATCATGGTAAGTCTATTTTCATATGAATTGCTATAGGATCTAATCTAGCAACTTAAAAGCGGTAATTTCCATATGGTTTCATATGTTTATGCAAGTTAGATCCAATGTTTTGATCATTTATTCATTTATCGTGATTTTGGTGAATTTTACATAATTATAGATGATAAATGTTCATTTCCAAGTTGTTAGTGATTTCATAACATGTTTGTGGATGAGTTGATTTGGTCGATATAGTTGTTTGACAAAGTTTCGGTCAAGTTTGGAGATGATTTGGAACTGTCCAGGGATGGATCGATCGGATTGAAGGAGTATGGATCGGTCGTCGTATAGCTTGGAAAGCAAGTCAGAGCATGGGATAGTCGGTAGGCTCAAGGCATGGATAAGCCGGCGTTTCCAAAGCATGGATCGGTCGGTAGGTTTAGAGCATGGATTGGTCAGTGTGTCCTAGCATGGATCGGTCGGTGTGTTTTTGACATGGGTCGGTCGGAACTAGGAGTGATAGGTCGACTTGGGTGGAGTATAATGGGTCGATCTGGAGGTATGAGATGGATCAGTCGGAGTTTGAAGCAGTGATGGGTTGGTCACGGATTTAAGCATGGGTCGGTCACAATCTCACGGTATGGGTCGTTCGTGGGTTAGCAGCATTGGTCGGTCAAGGCTTTATTCATATGGATCAGCATGCAACTAGGGTTATGGCAACGCTTTGAAATGTTATTGTTGATGGCATAAACATTGTGGTTTGTTTCCATAGTTGATGGATTAATGCTATGGTTTGTATTGAACTTTATGTTGTTATTGTTTGGTTTAATGATGTTGTGACTTAGATATATATTCAGGGGGGAATATTCGAAGTGATGTGATGTGTTCGTTGACCGTCGTAATGCAACGAATGTGAAGATAACTCAAAGATTGTGAGTTAATGGATAATGGTTGCTCGAGAAGGTTGCTTGAGCTATGGAAGATCATCGGGATGGATGATTAGAGATATCGAAGGCCGAGATATTATCGTTGTTGTAAGTTCCAACGGACTCGTAGCAGGGGTACAATGGGAGCACCCAAAAGACTGGGAGGTTGCTGGTCGAGTACCTTGGGCAGTCGTAAAGGGCCTAGTTGTCAAGATTGGACAAACATACGAGTCATGAAGGCGTATGGAGTTTTTGCCAGAACCGGGTTATCATTAGCCCTTGACGTATGACAAGGTTGGACGTCATACGGTTAACTGTAGTTTCAAAGCAACGAAGGGCAGTGATAGCCAGGACTTAGATGTTTGGTTATGTGTTTGTATCATCTCACATAGATTGTCTGAAGTAGAAGGAGGTGTTTCTCGGGTGCTTATCTGATATTGGGTTAGGCCTCTGGGGCTTGTGCTTGAGGGATATCGAGCTCGATCAGGATGGTTTATATGAGATATAACTAGTTACTATGTTGCTATTGAGTGATAGTTGTTTGACATTATTTGGTTTCTTCCGGTTGCCGTGGTGGAATTGTTGTTTTGTGATTGATGGATTGTAAAGGCTATCACTATCTGATGTGGGGAAGGCAAGTTTGGTTCTTCTCTTGTATTGGGTAGTGGTTGGTAAATCTACCTATTCTCATATACTTTGTTGATGATGTTATATAGTTGTTTTATCGCTCAATAAGACTGTGGTCTGACTCAAGGTTTTTATGTTTTCCTCTTATTACCTTGGGTTGTTCATCCCTTTGTGAATGGGAAGACTAAGTAGCAGGTGACAGGTGATACCTTAGTGAGGACGACGATGCTAATCGATGGCGAGCTGGAGGCTTACGTACAGTTTTATTACTATCCAGTATTTCTGTTTCCACTGTTCGCGTTGCTCTATGAGTAATTGTAGTGAGTCTTCATGTACAGACTTTGATGTTTCCTATGATGTATGGATGATCTTTCAGGATGTTGTGAAAGTTTCAAAAGTTTGTTAAATGATGCTCCACTATTTCTTTCTGTTGTATATGTTCTATTATATTTTATCTTTGCGTTGTGAGTTCTACGATAGGTTCCGCTTGTGTTTACTTGCTCTGATGATCGTCCATAGCTGCCTGACACACCTTTCAACGCATTATTCCTCTTGTTAAGTGCATGGGTTATGGGCGGTCGTCACACTCATACTCTTTATTATTTTCGTCTATAGTCTCAAATACTTATATTAATATATTTGATTCATCATTTATAGGTCTAAAATTGGTTTTATAATCGATTATTATTATTATACTATTTTCCTAGATATCAGCATGATAAACTTGGTTCGACCACAATATTTAGTCCATCAAATGTAAATCATGTCTTTGTTTTAAAAATAGTTGTCCAATCTATTTTTTTTTTATTCTCGAAGATGGGATAAGAAACACAATAAACTTGTAGAGCATGTTTTGGCTATAAAAGTATTGCACTTATGATAAACTGAGGTATGCTTTATTTAGTGAAATTGTATTTTGGGTGCACATTGATTTCAAAACCTAGAACATTGCCGAATCAATTGCATCTAAAAAAAAAACTTCCTCTACTAGTGTTGTGAAATATGTCACTTGCAACCCAGGGTTAAAACGCCATAAAAATCATTTATATGATCATTTGGATCGTCGCCACATTTAACAAATATATTGTATTGTGAGTTAATTTTTCATCAGTGTACTCTTTGAAGTTAAAATTTATATCCCTTGACAGAGAATACTCGATAAGTCTGACTTTTCTTTGTAGTCCCATGACTAAATGTTTTGACCCTTCGTCGACCACACTATTTGTCATACCATAAACATAGATTGAAAACCGCCCAGCGAAATCTTTGCTAACATCACCATTCAGATGTTGAAATTTGTAAGCACCACAAATATAGACAAATATTGCATTATAATGTGTTTGCATGTATATACGTGTATACACATGGATAATAATAATATATTGTATCAAGAAGAATACGTATACAGTGCCTAACAATTGGTGCGTCTTTAACCCAATTAAGAACAATATGTGTGGTGTAATACATGTTAATCTCTATCGTCTAACAATACTTTTTCATATTTTCTACTATATAGTCCATATTAAAAAAAAGATAATGTCACTTGAAAACCATCTTAATTTATGTCTTCATTATTATGTGTAACCCTTTTAAATGAGAAGTTCACATCGTCACTGAAATGACAAGAGAAATAAATGAAGCTTCTTCTTCGATATATCATTTGCAAATTGAACATTTAACTTGTGCATTCTATTTCGTGTTTGTCTTTAGATGATTTAAGTACCTATTAAAAATTGAATAAAATTAAAATTAAGTTATATATGTAATTGAACTAATAATTGACATACTAAACATCAACACCTCTCAAATGTATATATCAATTCATACTACACAGATCCTCGAAGATGTGCTTCAAATGAAAAACGAATAGGCAAATGCTCCGTTGCATTATGGAAACCTAAAAGGAATATTTTCTTAGTTTGTAGAGCAGTATAGAGATTTCTTCTTCAAACTTACGTAGTGGTCAATTTTTAAATAGCAAAACAAAGCCTCCTATAAATAAACTAATTTCCATTAAAATTATCCAAAATTTTACGGGCAACGGTTTTTTGAAAGCGACGGATAACAAGTTTTGCATCATAGCATGATAATCATGGATTTTCATTCTACTAGGTTTGTTGTTCTTATAGTCTACACATATACGAAGCATAAACGAAATATAATTGAAATTTTTTAATCCTTCCGCCCATTTTAAATGTATCTTGACTTAGTTGTTGTCTAGATCATAACATGTTTTTGCTTTTTTCTATTCAGCTTAATATGAAGACAAGAAGATTATATATTGCTTCTACATCACATCTTGATTTTAAATCATCATTTGTCTTCATCTTAGCATTCAATCATCAAACATGTTTATCGCGTTGTACATCATGTCAATGTTATGAGAAGCAGGAGACTTTTCCAATAAGATAACTTATGAAATATATTTTGTTTGCACCAAGTACGAATCGTTAATTTACCTTAAATTTCAATTTGTTCTACAATTTGTTGAATCTTTGATAATTCTTTACAAGTTTACACACACACTATAACGCCCCACCTCTATAGCTACTATCGTCCAGTTCATTTTAGAGAAATGTCGTAGACCATAAAGGAAAATGACGTTTGTGAAGGGCGACCGATTGTATAATTACTCCATATGAGGAATGCACATCGAATTCTTATACCGATTTAAATTTTGACATGACCATTCGGCACATAGGGAAACTACACAACGGCTATATGCAATCCGGAAAGCAGTATAAAATAGACAACAACAATAATATAAATATGGTATATCTCAAAGCCAGACACAGAATAATCATATCACAAAGGCGGAATAGATATGAATAAACAAGGATGTGTACAACAAGATAGTGGTCAACAAAGATCCACTAATCCCAAACTGATAGATACAAACACCAAGATCTAAATAAAAGAATATGTCCACAACGATAGATAATGTCATAGGAACAAAAGTACATAAAATTACGAAGACAGAGTAGCAAGCTGAAAGCGGAAGATCAAACATGCAATGAGTCCCAAGGGAGTACCTAAAACGACCCAGCCTGACCCGAGTATTATTTATAAGAAAATAAACAATAAACGGATCAGTCTAGCTATACTCATCAAATTATCTGAGATAATAAGAGATATAACGCAGGATGACATGATTCTACTAATAACATCTAATCATAACGAAATATGAAACATGGCATGTCAACACAACTATCTCTAAATAATCTCCTAGCTAATGTAGAATGCAACATTCCAATAATCATAAATCATCAAGTAATCATAAATCATCAAGGCAATCATAAATCATCAAGTAATCATAAATCATCAAGTAATCATAAATCATCAAGTAATCATAAATAATCAAGTAATCATAAATCATCAAAACATCATAAAGGATAGGCATATTCATAGATGAGATGCGATCTCTAGGTAGCGAACCCATTTGTTGGAGCTGAAGCTCCCCACGGTGCCGGGAGCCGAAGCTCCCCACCGTCCCAGGTCGTGACCCCGGAGAGGAAATCATAAATCATAGAAAATCATAGAAAGTTGGACCGAAGTCCCATAGATGAAGGTCACAAATCGTATATTCCCACTCGGGCGATCGCGAACCAAACAACTATGTCATAGAGGCGGATACCATGGATCCGGGTGAATAGAAATTACTCCGAGCTAGTTAACATAAGAAAATAGCAACATGTCCCATAACCACATGCTATTCTCGAATATTTACACACTCGTAATTGGTTCCTATTCAAAACAGAGAAAATCATAGAAGGAGCATTGCCACTGTTTTCGATCGGATGAGTCCAAGAGTTAACCATCGAAGCAAAAGCAAGGATTCATAGTCCTTGATTTTACTAAGACGTTTAATTAGATTTCTCATACGAACGAGAAAAAGGTTTATAAAATATATACTGGTAGATTTGAAGAAGGTTCATAAAACGATTTCGTAAATTAGCTTCGTATAATGAAGTAAGATTGGAAACCATTTTAGTACAAGAATTTGATATCTACTAAATAACATAAAGCCTCTTTATATAATTTCAAAGCGGCAATAAACAATGGTACGGTTGCCGAGGCAAATCGATCAAGGGGGTTCACGTCACAATGACGTGATTTCAAATCATAAATCACAAAATCACATCACAACAACATACATGAAATCAAGGGATCACAGTTGTAACTACAATCAACGAACGAATCGAAATCCCAAACTAGCACCCGAAGGTTTTAAACTACATCGGAATAGACTCAAAGGATATCGAATCGATAATTCATGTTTTAGAGGTGGGAATCATCTTAACAAGAGTATCGAATAAATTCGATATACAAAATAGAGCGCACAGGCTTTAGAATGATCACTTATTCAATTCACATCATAAACAAATGTGAATCGACCAATAAGGATCAACATTGGAAGAATCACTTGAGAATCAAAGAAGACGAATCAAGCTGCTGGAATCTGTGAATTCGTAAAGCTGAAGTTCACAAACGAAGTCCGAACGGCCCGAGCTCCGGCCGGGAAAGAGCCCGGAAGGGGGTAGACTTTGGATCGCGGTCCCTCTGGTCCACAGTAGGAAACCGGTCGACCGGTCCAAGGGGGCGGTCGACCGTTTTCACACAGAAGTGAAATCGGTCGACCGCCCATTTTGGGCATGTCGACCGGTTTTGGCCTGGGCTGTTGCCCATGCCAAACCGAGGGGGGATTTTCTCCCCGCGAGCATCCGGCGCCGATCATCGAGGCTCGTGGCTTCTTCGGACATCAATGAGACCTCTCTGATCCACCGTATCGACTCGCAAAGCTCGAATGCATTGGTTTGGATTATAGATTCTAAAATGAATAAAATTCCAAACCAAAACGAATAAACATGATATAAGCGAGTTGTGAAGTCTTAGAACTTGCCGGGGCGACAATGTTACTTCACAACATCACTTAATTGAATCAACTCATGTGCATTGATCGTGAAAATAACATATGTCATAATTTCTATTTTAAATGAACAAACAAAAGCATATCAAAGCGATTCAAGCGACTTGTGAAGACTTAGAACTTATCGAGGGCGACAATGGTACTTCACAAGATCACCAATTCAACTCATAGCATAGGAATGCGATTGTATGCACAATCTAAATGAGGAATTTCAATTTAATGGAACTAAAACTCATGAACCGGGAAGTTTATACTTATCTAACTAATTCATATGCATATACACAATCAAAATGAAGCTAAATTACACTTTACAAGCACATAGGTTTGAGGCATAGATGTGAGTTCAATAAAGAATTCACCTTTGATTGTAGGAATGAAGAACAAGCTCCAAACCTAGGTTAGATCAACCTCTCTTCAATCAATATACTAGAATCTCAAACCTAAGATGACATAAATAGAATTCCTAAGAGTTAGGTCATAGGAAATCATAGAAATCGAAGAGAAAACAAGTAGGAGAAGATGGAGAAGCTTACTCAAGTTGTCTCCTTGATTTCCCTTTTGATTTGAGCTTCTAATTGCAAAATCTAGCTTAGGAATTTCTATTTCCCTTTCCACTCTCCATTTTTCTATTTCTTTGTTGAAGTGAGAATGAATGAAGAGGAGGGGGAAGATCTGGGGTTATATGGTGAGCTAGGCTAGCTCAACCAAAACCCGACCCAAAATGCCAAATTTTCGAAGCTCGGAATATATCGAAGTTTATACTTTTCGAACTCCGAAACGACGTTTTGAACTCAATGGAAGTGGTTTCGAGTCCAAATTCATCCGTATGCGAAAAGTGATATTTTGGTCATACACTCAAATGAGAAAACGACCAAATTTTACCTAACTCCGAATGTATCGACGCTTATAGTCAAAGAGGTTGTAAACGACGATCCAGACTCAATGGAAGTGTTCCTGAATCCTAATTTTATCATTTTTTGAAAAACGACATTTTGAGTGACACAAAGGACATGACGATATATTTAAACAAAATATTTAAATCTATTATCATCGAATGAGCGGGTTGTTACAGACTCCCCTCCTTAAAAGAATTGCGTCCCCGCAATTCCTTAAGAATGAAGTAATAAGTAACAACCAAAAATAATACCACAGAGTGGTACCATAGGAACCGACACGAAATGAAAAGATCACACCAAGGGCTATGTGAGATCGCAATTTCGTCTCGCAAGATCATAAAAAAAACTAGAGTTCAATCTCGTATTCCATTACCCATGAAGGTAGTCATCCCAAACGGGTAAAATAATTCCAAAAAAGTTCATGAACGCTATGAATTCATATTGATTTGCCTCTCTTATTACAATTCTCAAAGGAATGAGAATTTGTATAATTCACAAGAATCTTGCAAGTCAAATTCGGAATTTTCAAGAAGCAACAAGACTGGGTCCTATAAACGTGGAATATCGATAATAGATATTTCTCCTAGGATATGAAATGGGAATTTACGGTGGTTGACTAATCCATTCCCAAAACTCAATCATGACGATGTAGCAAACACTGAACTTCAGCACTTTAGTCTTGCGACAAATTGGCTGACACCCACAAAAGAACAACTCAGAGACTCCAACGAAGTTAGCTAAAGAAAGCGATTCTCCAAGGAACAATCAATGATTCGAGGTTGGTACGGAATACTAACGAGCTAGAAATCGATAAATAGTAATGGTAATGGAATACCAATGAACTACTTGGAGAAAACGATTTCTAACCAGGTACTAAATCTCATTTAGTAACCATAAGGATGAATCATTAAGAATTATACGAATTTCCCAATATTCAGAAACTTGAGTATCAGTTTTAGAAAATCAGAAACAACGAGAAGATGATGGATAAGTAGTGCACAACTTACCACTTCGGAACATCAGGATCTAAGATAATTTTCTGCCAAAAGTCTCAAATCGCAAAAACATCAGCAATAAATCAAAGAAGGAAATAGTTAGTTTCTCTAACAAGATGAGATTAAACCAAAGGGGTCATAATCCCCAAAGATTTGGTTGACAAGGGTTAACAAACGTGCGGAGACAATTATCAATCCAAATGATTCAAACAAACAAAGGAGGAATATCAAAAGAGCTCATCCTTTCGATATTCATTTCTAAGAACAACGCAAGGCTAAGTCCATAAGTGATTTGACTATAGCACTTCCGGATGATCGACTAGATCATAGATTCGAAGAAAGGAATTATTGAGCTCACCGCGGATTGCAAAACCCAAATCTTCCCTCCCAAACGGGAACTCCCATTCTCTCGAGTGATCGTTCACTAAAGAAAATAAGAAGACCTATGGGATCACAAGAATACTAAATTCTCTTTAGCAAATCGAAACAAGGATTAAGAATTAGGCGAGATTCTCAATCGCTAAGAATTCTCGAAAATCAAAGATCAATGAATAACTCTTTGGGTAGTTCCAGGAGTTATTTAATTTTCTCAAAGAAAAGATTCAAGATAATTTCTAATTAAAAACCTTGAACCAGTCAAATTCTTGGAATTGCTTCAAGAAAGTATAGAAATAAATTATCTAGAAAGATAACAAACGATTACGAAAAATCGTAAAGGTTAATTTAATTTTAGGGATCATTTCAAATGTCGGATTGTCACATAATGGTGTTCAGGAATTCTGAACTACAACATGGCGTCCCATATCTTGTTCGAGATCCTTAATGCATCCGATGGACAAGTTAACACAAGAAAGTCCTCACAATTTCTAACGTTCACGCAAATCTCATGAAAATATAAAAATTCAATAAATCATTTGGGATGGCATAAAGGAAATAAAATTCCTTTATCAACTTACGAATAAAACAAAATTGATATCTTGTGATAACGAAGAACACGGTCGAAGTATATCAAAAGAACATAAATGAAATAATCTCTGAACAAGGTAAATGACATTAAGGAGTTAATGACACATACCTTGACTCAAGAAGAGGGATCACAAGAAGCAGGATGATTCCCCCCATTCTTGATCCTGAGTTCGGAATGCAACAAGATAACACAAATGTATCATTGCGCCTTCGTTGAATTAATTTAGCACAAATGCTTGGTGACTCATACCGGCACAACTAGGTAACAAATGAGTTGCTTTAGCCCGAAGGCTTGGTGATCTCACACTGAACTAGAACTATATAGATGACAACAAGGGAGTAGATTTAGTTATAACAACATGGCATCTCCATACCAATCGACAAGAAACCAATAGACTATGTTAGGTACGTAATGATGTACGAAACAATCTTAACTAGAAATCAAGAAATATCAGAATCAAAGTGTTGTATATAACAGTGTTGTATACACAATTATATGATTTTTGTTTGATGATAACAACCAAATATATTTTATTATTGAATGTGTTTGTAAATGCACTGATATACTACACAACAGACAGGAATATAATATTTCTATAAAATATAACTGTGCAAAAATTTAAACAATCACATGGTATTTTTATTTAGATAAAAATATTTTATTTCAATATCAAAAAGTACATCTTTTACAACTCCACTATTTGACATACTACATTTCATTCATACAAATCTATCACTCTATACAACTATATTTGCAGACATTGTTATACATTGACACCGATATTTTTCCACTGATTTTTGTCTTCTATCTTCAGTCTTTACAACTTTCAGTCCAGTCACCATCTTCTCACCTGTCACATACAGAAGAAAACACACAGTAGACTGCAACAAAAATAAAATTCAATACAACCAAATAAAAATTTAGTTTTAAATTTTATTTGCCTCAGAATTACGGTGTGTTTCTCATCACTTTTCTAGACTTGGTCTGATATGCAGGGACAGAAAAACTCGTCTGGATGGCTGCATATACACACGTATGCATTGCCACGCCAATCCAGTGTTGCGACTGAGGAGTAGCCACTTGGACCATCTCGACTCAGCGCAGTATACTCATGAACATGAACAAAGTCAAAAGCAAATGGCCGAGGACATAGTCAAAGTAAAATGGTCGACAAGTCAACACACAAGAGAGTCATAAGCAAGTCAAACACGAATGAAACATAGTGCAAATGAAAAGGCAGCAATGAGATGAATCATAGCACAAGCCAAATGGAGCAAGTCAGGTTTACATTGCATGCTGAACACAAACTCACTCAAGCAACTCAGTGGCATGAAGGTTAATACAACACAGCAAGTCAAAGTCAAGGAACAAGTAAGCATCTCAAGCAGCACACAACTCAGAATACAGTGTAAAAGTGGTCGGGCTAGTGTACAACAACATGGTACAGCACATGCTCGAGCATGATCAAGCAAAAGTGGCAATATCCAATCTCAGGAGCAAGCAAGGTCAAGGCTACAGCAAGCAAAAGTTTACACAAGTTTTAGTTCAGATACAACTAGGTTCATGAATGCACAATTCATAATGATCATTACTAAGTTACAAATATTCAACAATGGAGCATGAGGACATTAAGGTACATGTAGGACATCATGAAGGAGCATGTTCAAGTTAGTGCATATGAACAAGAAGATTCATGAATTGCAAGATACACAGTAAGGGCACAACAATAATCAAGGAAATGATCATGGACAGGTCAAACACACGCAACAGCAACTGGCCAAGCATGGACTTGCATGAGCACAAAAGGAAAATCAACAGTGGTCTAAAATGCCGAATAAAACATGCACAAATTTTGGAACATAACAACAGTTTTTAACAAGGCATCAAGCCAGTTTTTAAGATTCATGGCAACATACCAAAGTGAAAGCATCAATCCAAGGCCGAGGCAATTCAAGAGAAGCATTAGTACGAGACAGTTTTTTTTTTCTTTAAGGAGAAATCATGTTTGATGGTGTTGAAAGTATTAACTTAAAACTTCAAGCAGAAATCATAAAGACAGGAAGAGAAATTCGCATTTTTTTTGAAGCCACCAATGTTTTATTTTGAGATAAAGTTCTATATTTTTTTTTGGCAAAAGATCAAAGCAGTAATTTGGGAAAGTTTTTAATCAGAAAAAGGAGTCACAAATTCACTCCTTATTTTTCTCAGGATATTTCGAGAAACTCATGAATCAGTTAGTCAAATATTGCAAGCAAATATTCTCGTTTTAAAACCAACGAGAATTAGCACAAATCCATCCACGACGACTCCAAAATCAGAAGAAATCAAGCCCAAAATTCTCGTATATATCATGACAAAATCAAAGCAAAATATCATCTAGAATCAAGCCCAAAATCCACGAGAATATTGAAGACCAAATCAACAAACAAAATCAGAGAATCGGGATTCTAGAGAGTTCGTAATACTCTATAAATAACACACGTCTTCCTCATTGGCAAAGTATAATCAATCAACAAGAAAATCGCAACAAACATCGAGCATAAATAAACGAAATCAAGGGCAAAATCACATACAATTCTCCAGAGCGAACGATGTTGAATCGAAGAATCCTGAAGCATCAATTTGATTACGCTACCCATTGGAGAAAGATCGATTCTTGAAGAACCCTAGGAGGAAGCCGCCGCCATTATTTGACAATAAGGGAAAAGCTTCAGTACTGAGTAAAAAGAGTGGCCGGCCCAAGTCAAAACAAGGGGCTAACCCACTTTAGTTTTTCTAGGGTTTTATTTTTGGTTGTTTTAAGCTTTTTTTTTAAATAAAAAGGAGTAAATAAACTACTAATATTTGTAGTTGGAAAATCATAGCTTGAGAAGCACGAGTTGTGTCAAGGTCTTGAGCGTAGGGTTTAAACAGTCGGGAGCGAAGGTCGCAAGTTTACAAGAGTCTGTAAGCGAAGAGATTGTTTAAAATTCCTAGTAGAAACCTTGAATGCAGCAGTAGGCATAGTTTTGCCGAAGCTGGGTATTTTCTGTGTGTGATTTTTCTTTCTGCAATTTTTCTATGACATTTTATTTTTATTTTAAATTTATTTAATTTGCAATAAACCCTATTCACCCCCCCCCCCCTCTAGGGTTAATTTAGATCCTACAAGTGGTATCAGAGCGAGGTTTTTTAACTCTAGAGTCATGAATTTGTCTAACAACGCTTTTTCTGAGGGTCAGTCCATAGCTAGGCCACCAATGTTTAATGGAACTGATTATGCCTATTGGAAAGCTAGGATGAAAATTTACTTAAGTTCAGTTGACTATGATGTATGGGATATCATTGAAACAGGCTACAAACCTCCTGTTACGATTATCAATGATATTGAAATTCCTAAACCAAAAGATAAGTGGGATGCTAATGATAAAAAATTATTCTCAACTGATGCCAAAGCAATGAATGCTTTAATTTGTGCTCTTGATAAAACTGAATTTAACCGTATATCTCACTGTTCAACTGCGCAGGAAATTTGGCATACTTTGGAAGTTACACATGAAGGAACATCTCAAGTCAAGGAATCTCGTCTCTCACTACTCTGCAACGAATATGAAAATTTCACGATGCGGAAAGACGAAGATATAAAAGAGATGTATGGTCGATTTTCCACACTGATTTATAATGCAAGGGCTCTTGGTAAAGTCTACACTGAAGTAGAATTAATACGCAAGATACTGAGAGTACTGCCAATGAATTTTGAAGCCAAAGTAACTGCCATTCAAGAATCAAAAGATCTAAATAAGTTGAAAATAGAAGAATTGATTGGAAACTTGATTGCTTATGAAATGGAGTTAAAAGCCAAAGAAGGACGCGATGATTCAGAATCAAAGAAAAAGACAATTGCTCTAAGCAACACTATTGAAAGTAACGATGAAGCCGAGAATCCTATCGAAGAGTTGGCCATGGTTCTTAAAAAGTGGTCTAACAAAAAATACAAGTCACGAAAGAAGAGTTCAAAATCCAACAAATCCAAGAATTTAGACAATTCAGACGATGAAGTCATATGCTACAACTGCAATAAACCAGGCCATATCAAACCAAATTGTCCATTACTTCAGAAATACAAAAAGAAGAAGAAGAAGAAATCTTTTGCAGCTACATGGGACGATGAAGAAGGAGAAGAAGAAGACTCTGACAGTGATAAAGAGGAAGCCAATTTGTGTCTTATGGCACAGTCAGATTCAGAAAGTAGCGAAGATGATTCCACTGAGGTACCAAATTACTCTTATAAAGATTTAATTTTAATGTGTCATGATCTTACCAAAACCATTGATTCTCTTGAACTAAAAATCAAGAAATTAAAATCTGATAGGTTTAAATTGGTCCACGAAAACAATAGGTTAGAAACTGAGCTTGAAAAAGTGACAAACCTTGATTGTGAAAACTGCAAGTTATTAAAACAAGAGCAAACAGAATTTAAGGCAAATTTTGAAAAATTGAAACAAGAAACTTGGCTTTAAAAGAAAGTGATGACACAAAAAGAAAGAACTTCATTAACAGATGCACTTCTCTTGTAAATGAAAATGAAGCACTTAAAACCAAAGTAAAAAATCTTGAAATAACATTGAGTAAGTTTTCAAAAGGGGAAAAATCATTTAGAATGCTGCTTGGAAACCAATTATATGCTAATAATAGAAAAGGATTAGGATTTGGGAAAACACACATTAATATGAATGATAATGCGAAGGGTGGAAGTGTTTTTCCTAAATGTACAAAATGTGGAAAAATTGGACATAGCTATGAAAAATGTGAAAGTAGGAACAACAATAAAAAGTTCATACAAATTTGGGTTCCAAAAGGGTCGACAAGCAATTGTTATAGATTTGGATTTGGTAAGAACAAACAAATTTGGATTCCAAAAGGATCTGTTGTTCAGAATCAAAAAATTTCAGTTACTAATTTTGTTAGACCTATGAGTCTCTCTAGGTCAATCTCTTTTTCTCGTGTGTAGGTATGTTGGCGAGCTAAGGAGCAACAAGAATGGTACTTGGATTCAGGTTGTTCCAAACATATGACAGGAGATAAATCAAAGTTCCTTAGCCTTGAAAAATATAAAGGAGGAAGTGTGATAATGGGCGATAACAGAAAATGTAAAATTATCGGTAAAGGTAAAGTAGGTAATAGTACTTTCTCCTTAACTGATGTTTTATATGTTGAAAACTTGCATCATAATCTCATTTCCATAAGCCAACTATGTGACAAAGGAATGAGTGTGATATTTGATAATGAATCTTGTAAAATTATTGAAAAATCCACAAACAATATTGTGTTCACGGGATAAAGAAAAGGAAATGTTTATACGATTTCATTTGATGATTTGACTCTCTCACGATGTTTAGTAGCTACGGATGAAGAAGTTTTCTTATGGCATAGGAGATTGGGTCACGCTAGTATGAGTCTCTTGGAAAAACTTGAATCAAAAGAATTGGTAAGAGGACTACCACATCAGAAATATAAAAATAATAAAGTGTGTAAATCATGTGCTATGGGAAAATTCAGTCGTTCATCATTTCGTCCCAAAAATGTTGTTAGTACTAATAGGGTACTTGAATTGATTCACATGGATTTATTTGGACCAAATGAAATCGCTAGCTTGAATGGAAAAAGGTATTGTTATGTGCTGGTTGATGATTATTCTAGATTTACATGGGTTTATTTTCTAGCCAAAAAATCCGAAACTTTTGATTACTTTTCAAAGTTTGCAAAACTCGTTTAAAATGAAAAAGGTGTTTCAATAAAAACTTTAAGAAGTGATCATGGTGGTGAATTTGAAAATTTGGATTTTGAAAATTTTTGTGAAGAAAATGGTTTTAAACACGAATTTTCTGCTCCTCGAACACCCCAACAAAATGGGGTAGTCGAAAAAAAAATCGTACATTACAGGAATTGGCTAGATCTATGTTAAGTGAATATAATTTGCCTTTGACTTTTTGGGCAGAGGCAGTTAATACATCCTGCCATGTAATGAACAGAGTAATGATTAGACCAATACTTAACAAAACATCCTATGAATTGTGGTTTGACAGAAAGCCTAACATTTCATATTTTAGAGTTTTGGATGCCCTTGTTATCTTCTTAATATAGGTGATCATCTTGGTAAGTTTGAATCAAAGGCCGACGAGGGAATTTTCATGGGTTACTCGTCAAGAAGCAAGGCTTATTGAATCTTTAACAAACGATCAAAAACCATTGTTGAAACCATAAACGTGAAATTTGATGAATCAGATCTGGATACGGTGGACAAAGAGAAAAACGATGTGGGAATTACATATGAGGGTGAAAAAGAAAATAGCAAAGAGAAGACTGGCAGTGATGATCCAACAAAACAAACGTTTGAAGTCGAAAAGTTGAAATTCAAAGCCAACCATCCTCCAGAATTGGTGATAGGAAATCCAACGGCAGGTATACGAACTCGTTCATCATTTAATAAAGACATCTGTACTTTTTGTATTCACAGCTGTTTTATCTCTGAAATCGAACCTAAAAATGTTGAAATTGCACTTAATGATGAAAATTGGATTTTAGCGATGCAAGAAGAACTTAATCAATTTGAGCGGAATAAAGTTTGGAAATTAGTTTCTAGACTGAATGACTATACAGTAGTAGGAACTAAATGGGTGTTCAAAAATAAACTTGATGAATCCGGAAATGTAATTAGAAACAAAGCTAGGTTGGTTGCAAAAGGATATAATCAAATTGAAGGCATTGATTTTGATGAGACATTTGCACCAGTAGCTAGGTTAGAAGCCATTAGAATTTTGCTCAGTTTTGCGTGTTATAAAGGTTTCAAACTTAAACAAATGGACGTAAAAAGTGCGTTTTTAAATGGAGAATTAAAAGAAGAAGTTTTTGTGGAACAACCCCCCGGTTTTGAAAATCATGAATTTCCAAATCATGTATTCAAACTTGAAAAAGCATTATATGGTCTTAAACAAGCTCCTAGAGCTTGGTACGATTGTTTAAGTGCATATCTTTTGGAAAACAGTTTTAAAAAGGGCAGTGCTGACACTACATTGTTTCTATTACATGAAGGTGATGACTTTTTAATAGTCCAAATTTATGTTGATGATATTATATATGGTGCTACTAATGATTGTTTGTGTGAGAAATTTGAAAAAGTCATGCAGGATAAATTCGAAATGAGCTTAGTAGGTGAATTAAAATACTTCCTTGGATTTCAAATCAAACAAAGCTCCAAGGGTATTTTCATATCACAAACAAAATACCTTGTTGAATTGCTGAAAAGATTTGGACTAGAAAATGCAAAACCACTCAGAACACCGATGAGTCCTTCAACCAAGCTTGACAAAGACGAGAAAGGAGTTGCAGTTGATCAGAAAAAATATCGTGGAATAATTGGTTCACTTCTTTATCTCACTGCATCTAGGCCTGATATTATGTTTGCTGTTTGTTTATGTGCACGCTTTCAATCCAATCCAAAAGAATCTCACTTAAAAGCCACAAAAAGAATATTAAGATATCTTTTGCACACACACAAATTTGGTTTATGGTACCCCGCATGCAATAATTTCGAATTAATTGGATATTCTGATGCTGATTATGCTGTATCCCTTGTTGATAGAAAAAGCACTAGTGGGACTTGTTTTATGCTAGGACACTCGTTAGTCTCATGGTCAAGTCGAAAACAAAATTGTGTTGCTTTATCCACAACTGAGGCTGAATACATTGCTTTAGGAAGTTGTTGTGCACAAATACTATGGATGATGCAAACTCTTTCAGACTTTGGTCTAATTTATAAAAAAGTACCACTAAAATGTGACAGTAAAAGTGCTATAGACTTGTCTACTAATCCTGTTCACCATTCACGCACTAAACACATAGATGTGAGACATCATTTTATTAGAGATCACATTTCACGAGAAGATATTTGTATTGAGTTTATTTCAACTGACTGTCAACTAGCTGATATCTTTACAAAACCTCTTCCCGAAGATAGATTTTCACGATTACGCTTAGATTTGGGAATTATAGAAATTGAGTGATCATTATCCATTTTTTAAAAAAATTCTTAAATGGTTATTCGAGAGTTAAATGATTGATCATTTGAACTATTTTGGAACTCGTTGAAATTATATCAAATCTTGGAATTGTGATGAGTATTGACTATAATATTTTTTTATCATGAGGAAATATTTTTAAATCTCATGATGATTGGACAGACTTTATAATATTTTTGAATTAGAGCTTATTTTACGACCATCTTCTATATCTACCATACTTCTGTCATTCATCATGGTTTTATTTAATTTGGGGAGTTCTAATTATTCTTGAAATTTAAAAATAAATAAATAAATAAATAAATAAATAAATAATAATTTATCTTTGGTACTCACTCCCATTTAAAAGTCCTCGCGGTCATGCGTGGGTGAATTACCTTAATCTCTATGTGCTTCCATTCTCACTTAAAAGACCTTTGGGCTGTGCATGGATGGAACTCATTAGAGAGGATAAAGTTAAGTTACTACTAACCCCATTTAAAAGACCTTTGGGCTATGCGTGGTTAGGAAGTGCTTAACACGTTTTTAAGCATATTTAAAATCTTTAAAATTTATATTCAAATATTCAATTTTTTGAACTCTCCTAATTCTATAAAATCCATAGTAAATCCATTCATTCTGAAAGTGAAATTTGTCTCTGATTCCAAGAATATTATGATTTTTGTTTGATTCAATGAGATTTACGATATATTATCCTCTTGATCTGAATTTATATTTCTAGTTTATATTCATCACTGTTTTAATTTCTGCTATTCTTTTGATGATAACAAAAGGGGGAGAATGGTCAAGATTTTGATGGATGAGTAAACATTTATAGAATATTTTGAAATTTGGGTTTGATTAATTTATTTCAAAATTTTCAAATCTATGCATCAATAAGGGAAGCTTAGTTGTAGGGGGAGCATACAAATAGGGAGAGTAACATAATTCACGTTTCAAACACATTCACACATTCAAAATCTTTTATTTGTTTGTCATCATCAAAAGGGGGAGATTGTTGTATATAACAGTGTTGTATACACAATTATATGATTTTTGTTTGATGATAACAACCAAATATATTTTATTATTGAATGTGTTTGAAAATGCACTGATATACTACACAACAGACAGGAATATAATATTTCTATAAAATATAACTGTGCAAAAATTTAAACAATCACATGGTATTTTTATTTAGATAAAAATATTTTATTTCAATATCAAAAAGTACATCTTTTACAACTCCACTATTTGACATACTATATTTCATTCATACAAATCTGTAACGTCCCAGATTTTTCAGCCATTTAAATTCGATTAAATTGTTTATATATTTGTAATGTAATATATATTTAATTGAATTTATTTAATCAAAATAGAATTCGAATATATATATTTATATATTAGAATGTTAGTATCGAATTTAAATTTTACCATTAGAAATTGAAAAAGAAAACGTTGTTTAATTAAATGCGATGATATTTATTTAAATTTTTTTTTAGTTGATCTAATCGTCTGAATTTTTATTATATTGAATTTATAATAAACTCGTGAATGTCTATGTTAACATATACACCAGCATTTTTCTTTTGGTTCGACAATACAAATGGGTTTATTTTGAGTATCTCAACCTCGCTTCGACCTAGTGTATAATAGCAAATATGTTCGAATGAAATTAGGTAATACAATATCAAAATCAGTTTTGAAATCTGAACAAATGGTATTGAAAACTATATCAGTTTGATATTTAAATCTGCACAAATTGTAATTACAAACAGTGTGGATTCGTACCATGAAACTAAAACCAATTATTAACAGATGAAAACAGCTATGTTTATACAAAACAGTAAAAGGAACAACTAAGTATGTATGTATATGTATATATATATATATATTACAACACATCGCACAGCTATATACTTATACATCTCAACATCACAGGAAATTGATTGAACAACACAGAAAATTTACAATGCAAGCTAAAATACAGCACACAGATAAAGAGAAAAGGAAAAAAGAAAAAAAAACAGTAAAGTTTGTACAGCTATATAGCTAGAAAACAGTCCTACAAACAAGAAAAATATATATGTATATTTCATAGATACGACCAATCAAAACAACACAATGAACAGATAAAGATATGAACAGCTAAAAGAAAGGTCATGACAATTCAAAATCTGAATATGACCATACAACAGTATATACATATACATATCAAATGTATGAACATTGACAACAACAGATCTGGACAGAATCAAACAAGTACAAACATGACCCATTATTTAATATCAGTAGCCTTGGATCTGTGAATCATCCACATCAGCTTTGATCTGCAAATAAGAAAGGAAAAACCCATTAAAATGGGAAGTCTCATGATAGTAGTGGACAGGGTAAGGAAAGATCATGGGAACGAAAAGAAGAAAAAAAAAGGGATCAATGTAGAAAAGAAAATCAAATGTAATCTGTATGGTCAAATTCAACAGTAAATTCACATGCAGTGAATCTCATACATACAAATCCAAGCAAGAAATATGTATCACAGAACCCAAGAGTTTCTGATCTGAATAGGTTATGCACATGTAAAAGATAACAAATCATTAACAGTGAAGAAAATCAAATCCATATATGTAAATATCAAATCTCCATAGACTGTGAACAACTAGGAAAGAAATCAAAAATATATGAATATATTTTTGCCATCAAATCCTTACGGCCAACAGCTAAGTCACATGCATATACAGTAACATTTATGTACAAAATTCACTGTTCACTTGTATTTTAAATGGAAGAAAAATCTATGCTTTTGTTCAAAATCTCTGAGTGAAACTTACAAGGCATAGCTAAACAGCTAGTAAGCAGCTTAGGTAATAGCTAAGTGGTTAAATAAATCCATGTACAAATTCCATTGTTTCCAAAACAGAAAATCTATAGTGCAGGACTCAAATCTTTGATAAAATAGGAAAAAACTTATTAGCCTCAAGATTCGATCACTGTTCAGTACTGAAGATGGTTCAATCAAACAGCCTATACATGTGCCTATATATCGAGAATTCTTTATACATCCACTATGTAATGCATTTATAAATCTGAACACAAAATCTAAAGGGGCAGATTTTAATGTCTGATTGAATTAACAAAACATAACATCGCTATCACCTATCCAGTTCAACCAAAATCCACATTGAACAAATCTGAAGATCCTATACCAACAATCCGAACCAAAATCCAAGTACAGATTTGAATGGTGATTGAGATAACAATACGATTTGGACAGTGATTATATCCTATCACCCACTACTATAAATAGGACGTTCACGCAGAGGTAATTCACCATTCCAAAGACAACCCAAAACAAATGCAGTAACAAGAAAATCCAAATTCAAGAATCAGAAAATCAAATAAAAACAGCACCGCAAATAAAGAAGCAAGTTAAAAGAAAACTTAGCTTTCGAATTTGTCTATTGAAGCCGTCCTCGGTTTGGCTTGCTCGTGTGGTGCTGGAAGACTCGGTGGCTTGACCGTGGGTGGTGGATTGTTGAGGAGGCCGAAGGGGGTGGTGACACGCTGGGGTTCGGAGGATCAGAAGCAAGGGAAGCTCGAGAGGGTAGCAGCGGTTGCGCCAGAGACTAACTCCGATTTGCTGAAGACCGACGGGGGCGTAGGGTGTCGGGTTTTGGCCAGAAGTGATGGATCAGCGGAGGCGATGGGAATTAGGGATTTAGGGTTTTCGGTTTGATCAATTTTGTGGCGGCTGAATAATGAAGAGGAGGATCGGTGAATTAGGGTTTTAAACAAGGGTAATCGGGTAATGGGTTGGGCCGGAAATTGGCAAGGTAAAGCCCGTTCAAAATTTATTTTAAATCCATGTTTTAAATTCAATTTAGTTTATAAAATTCGTAATTCAATTTCTCTTTCATACGATCTCGGATTCAGGCGCGGTCAGATGCTTTGGGATCATGGAGTCGAGTAGATCGAAATGGAGCAGGCCCAGTCCGGATCTGAAGTAGCTGGAATTTTTATTCGAATTAAACGTCAATCTGATCAAAACCAGACAGTTTTATCGACAGATCAAAACCCAAGTGAGTTAAACTCACTCAGCCCTTCCCATTTATATTTTATATAAATTGGGTTTTTGTTTTGCGTGTTCTGGTTGTTAATGAATGACGGTTTGCTAGTGATATATGATTATCGTTGATTTAATTTCTGAAATTTAAACGGTCGTTTAATTTCAGTAAAACACCAGTTATTCTGATTTGACCCGGATAAAGAAATTTCTCTGGGTTGGGCACGTCTATAAAATAAACGTATATAATTGTTTGAATTGTTTGAATTGGCTGTTGGTTGATTGATGATCGTTGTAAACATTATCAGTCAAATAAAAAGGAATAGTTGATTTCCATTGATTATTGAACCTCATTTCAACATTTGTTATGATAGATGGTATGGGTCGAGTAGTTGGCATCACTTGGTTTATAAATCAATCGATTTATAAAATATGGTTTTATCGACAGTGAATCGATGATATTTGAGTTATAAATATATTTTATAACGAAAATAGATTTTTGAAAGTTATTACATTGGAAGGGTATTTAAAAAGGGAAATAAAGATTTATTTATTTATTTATTTAAAGTTTATATAGAAATTATGAATTGGTTTTTATAAAATAAATTTCTTATGTCGATAAGAATTATCAAAGCAGAAAATAACCTAGCAGATAAACATTTGATCAACCGTGGGTGATTATACGAAGTTATTTAAATTAATTATATTTTAATTAATTTAAAGTGGAATTAAATAAAACTGGTTAAAAGAATAATCATGTTTTGGGTGTCGGCCATTTGAACTAAGTTAGATTTTAAGTTAGTAAAATAACTTGAAAATTGATTAATTCTAGTAAGGTTTAAAAAGGGAATTTATTATCCATTTTAGTGAATAAAGGAAATGATTGATTTGAATGATGACTGTTGAAATTAATGAGTTAATATAGTAATCACCAATGTAATGCTTTTAATCAAATTGGAAAAGAAATGGTCGAGAGTTGGGAAGAGGTTAATGGATGAGATTTGTATATTTTGAACTCGAGATTTAAGCAAGTAATAAAGAGTTCTAATTGGATACGATAATGGAAGGTTTACTTAAGGTTTGAATTAAGTAAAGTAAGGGGAAGATATAAAGGGTTTGGATCTAACCTGTAATTTATAAACAAAGTTTTTAAATGGAATATGAGTTTAAATGATGTTTTGAAATTGAAATATTTAATGAAGGGATTAAGTTAAACCAATGGAATTGAAAAGAGATTGTCCAAAAGGGAAGAGGGTTGAAAAGGGATTTAAATGTGAGCTTGGAAAACGAGATTGGAAATAGGAATTGAAATATTAATATCGGGTTTTTGAATTACGACTCGTGTTTATCGGAAGGTAAGAACGTTGTTGGTCAAGGTCTGAGAGGTAATTAAAATACCCCAACTTGAACGACTTCGGGACGACCTAAAGATGATACTAGTTGGTAATGGCGAGAGTGTGCGATAAGATTTCCAAAGTAAAGGAAATGATATAAGACTATATTTTCCCTATTAATGGAATTAAAAGGGAAATTGGGCGAGAAGTTTTAAAAGCCAAGTGATGCTGATTACCAGACCAGTGAATCTATTTTTGGTGTTTTCATGGATGTTTACTTGATAGTTAAATAACCGACTATCAAGTCTGACCTTTACGATTGTTGGTATGGAAAGACCGGGATCGAATGGATATTCGAAAACCATTCCAACCAACAAGTACGAATATATAGAAGAGATCAAGCAACGATCGAGATGGAGCATTTGAAGACCATAGATTTTCATAAAGCGGAAGAACCACTTACAATCTCTGATTCGACCCGGAGATATACTGGGGTTCTGTCGTGGTTGAAACTGTGGATTGCAAGGACTATCGCTACTGATCCATGGGGTGATTCCTATATTGGATGCAGTAGGAGAGTGCCTTCGGCTCATCCTGTTCCTGGATGACTTGTATGGACGAGTGTCTGACAGAGTATTTCCAAAGGGATTACGCATATTGATGTTCTACAAACGTATCTCTGTTGGTGGCGAAGAAGGCCGTACACCTTCTTTGGCTTAACGCTCAGAGTATTTTTGTGGAAATCAGTATTCAGTGATACCTGGCGGATCTGACGATGTGGCATTCAAAGTGAATGGTGGCCAGGTGTTCAAAAGATTACAACTTCAAACCTCACAGCCGGGAAGTGACAAAAATCGGGCAGGCAGCATGGCTATGTGGGTCGCTCCCATTAGGGTGTATAATCACCTATCTAGAGAAATTCCTTTTGTTTCTTATTCTATCGATTCTGCCCATTCGGGAACGGTGGTTTGAGTCCAACCGTTGGTGATATACATTCGATACACTCAAGCGAAATGAGTGGTCGGTCATGTGTGGGTCGGGTTGCAAGATGTTCTTGTTGAACCCAGGTGTATTCGCCTCTAGAGATACATCATCGGAAGGTGGTCCCATACCTTGTCAAGGTCGGAATCAAATCTCCAATAAGCGCCCGCGGTTTTGATTGTATACTATATATGTGGAGCGTGAGATGCAAGCGTTCCACTAGATTGTTATTTACTTGTATTTAGACATTATTATAATATCAGAAAAGATATTGGTTTCAAAACTGTTTTGGGTTATCGTAAGGTAAAAGCCGTCCGTGTTTATGTGTGGATTCGGTCTTACGATTATCCTTTTCTTTTGAAAGGATTTTAAACTTTAAAATCTGGATTGGATGGTTTACCCTTAATACTGTGCGAGTTTATCTCACTCTGGTTCACCAGACTGACCCGGTGTTTTGTAAATGCTCGGGTTAGATCGAGGTGTACAGGTTCAGGTTATCAGGTACTCAGAAGTCCAGGAACGAGCTGAAGAGGTTCAGACGAATGATGTTCCGCTGTGTGATTATATATATATGAGGATAGATTATCAAAACTGTCCATATGTGTGTTGTACTCTGATCTTGTAAGTATTTGAAAGCTCTCAATAAAGTTTTATTTCTGTATTATATTTTGTTCCGCTGCGATGTGAGACTCTGTGTTGATACTTCTTCTTCTTCTATTCTAATATTTCTTTCTTTCTTATCTCACTCTCTAATTTCTTTCTATAAACGCTCCAGTGTTCTCGGTGCTGGAGGATCGCCATGGGTACAGTGAAGGGTATTTATGTCGATTTTCGAGCCGAAAATTTCTGGGTCGTTACAAAATCTGTCACTCTATACAACTATATTTGCAGACATTGTTATACATTGACACCGATATTTTTCCACTGATTTTTGTCTTCTATCTTCAGTCTTTACAGCTTTCAGTCCAGTCACCATCTTCTCACCTGTCACATACAGAAGAAAACACACAGTAAACTGCAACAAAAATAAAATTCAATACAACCAAATAAAAATTTAGTTTTAAATTTTATTTGCCTCAGAATTACGGTGTGTTTCTCATCACTTTTCTAGACTTGGTCTGATATGCAGGGACAGAAAAACTCGTCTGGATGGCTGCATATACACACGTGTGCATTGCCACGCCAATCCAGTGTTGCGACTGAGGAGTAGCCACTTGGACCATCTCGACTCAGCGCAGTATACTCATGAACATGAACAAAGTCAAAAGCAAATGGACGAGGACATAGTCAAAGTAAAATGGTTGACAAGTCAACACACAAGAGAATCATAAGCAAGTCAAACATGAATGAAACATAATGCAAATGAAAAGGCAGCAATCAGACGAATCATAGCACAAGCCAAATGGAGCAAGTCAGGTTTACATTGCATGCTGAACACAAACTCACTCAAGCAACTCAGTGGCATGAAGGTTAATACAACACAGCAAGTCAAAGTCAAGGAACAAGTAAGCATCTCAAGCAGCACACAACTCAGAATACAGTGTAATAGTGGTCGGGCTAGTGTACAACAACATGGTACAACACATGCTCGAGCATGATCAAGCAAAAGTGGCAATATCCAATCTCAGGAGCAAGCAAGGTCAAGGCTACAGCAAGCAAAAGTTTACACAAGTTTTAGTTCAGATACAACTAGGTTCATGAATGCACAATTCATAATGATCATTACTAAGTTAAAAATATTCAACAATGGAGCATGAGGACATTAAGGTACATGCAGGACATCATGAAGGAGCATGTTCATGTTAGTGCATATGAACAAGAAGATTCATGAATTGCAAGATACACAGTAAGGGCACAACAATAATCAAGGAAATGATCATGGACAGGTCAAACACACGCAGCAGCAACTGGCCAAGCATGGACTTGCATGAGCACAAAAGGAAAATCAACAGTGGTCTAAAATGCCGAATAAAACATGCACAAATTTTGGAACATAACAACAGTTTTTAACAAGGCATCAGGCCAGTTTTTAAGATTCATGGCAACATACCAAAGTGAAAGCATCAATCCAAGGCCGAGGCAATTCAAGAGAAGTATTAGTACGAGACAGTTTTTTTTCTTTAAGGAGAAATCATGTTTGATGGTGTTGAAAGTATTAACTTAAAACTTCAAGCAGAAATCATAAAGACAGGAAGAGAAATTCGCATTTTTTTTGAAGCCACCAATGTTTTATTTTGAGATAAAGTTCTATATTTTGTTTTGGCAAAAGATCAAAGCAGTAATTTGGGAAAGTTTTTAATCAGAAAAAGGAGTCACGAGCATTCTTTTTTCCTTTTGTGCATTCTTTTTGAAGGGGTAATAGGATTATTATTATTTTGGTTGTACTCATAATAACTAGTTTTATGTCAAGAGCATAAATATTTAGATGTATACAGAGATTTTTTTCTGCCTTCATTTAATATAATCAAGTGATATTCATGAAATACAAACATGTTAATAGTACATGGCAACTAGTTAACCACTATGCGAGTAGATATTTTATTGAGAAACATCATGGTAGCTATTGTTACACGGAAATAGCATATATTACAAGGTTGATCATGGTAGATTGTGAACCATGGTTATTTGAATCGAAGTTAGAATATAAATATTTATTTTAATTATAAAAGGGATTGAAAATGGCGCGGTAGTTTGAAAATTCGATTTCAAAATTCAAATGAATGTACAGGATTCAAAATAAACCGGATTTTAGTGAAACAAAAAATATTAGAATCTATTTGAAAATATCTTTCCAACGAATCTGAAAAATCCAAATTTCATAGCGGGAATAAAAAGTTATACCCAGTTGAAAATTCAAAATAGTCGCTATAGAAATATTGCCCAAAAATGTCACATTTTGCATACGAATGAATTTGGACTCGAAACCACTTCCATTGAGTTCAAAATGCCGTTTGCGACTCCGAAAAGTATAAGTTTTGATATATTCCGAGATCCGAAATAGTGAGAATTGGATGGGGTTTTCGGTTATCAATACATAGCCCTTAAAAAGTGAAATTTTGCATATGAGCTCAGAATTTGACGAGATAAACTTTTTTGAATTCATAATGACAAATCATTGTTGAGTTCCAAAATGCACGTCGAACAGAGTTAGTATGTGGCTGTGCGAGCTAAAACAGTTCGTGGTAAAAAGGCAGTCATTTTACAAAGGAACGTTATTGATACGATCCTAGAATTCGATTCCGTTTTTTTTTTGGATTCGTATCGTCTAATAATGGTTAAATCCAAAAGGCCATGATTTTTGGAGTTAGCATGTGAGCGTGCAAGAAGAAAAGGTGCCCTAAAATCACATTTTTGAACAATATCTAAGCATCTTTGTGAATTTTAACAGACGGTCAAACGAACTCGGAATTCGACGAAACTTGTTTCGTTGGACTCATCTTCACATCTACTATGTTGTATTCGAAATCCGCGGCAAATGGAGATCGTTAGCAGTCGGACGATTGGATGGAAAAAGAGATAAATAACCACTTTCTCTCTTTCTTTCTTCATTCTCTTCCTCCCTCCTTTCTTTCTGAAATTCCCATTAATGGGCTCCAAACCCCAAACCGCCGCTGCCTCTTCCTCCCTTAGCCACCACCTCAGGCCGCCGCCTCCCCGGCCACCCTCCTCCTCTTCTCTCTCCTCTTCTCTTTCTCTCTCTCCCTTCACAAACCTAAACCCTAGACCCAAACACCACCACCACTACCGACCCCACCACCACCACCCACATCCTTCCGCCGCCCAGTCAGGCCCCTCCGCCGCCTGCAGCCACCTAGCTCCGGCCGTGGGCTCCGCTACACTCAAAAACTCATTTTCCACTAAATTTCCCGTTTGCAAATAACCCCCTGTCACTATTTTGCGAATAACTCCCAAACCGTGTATTTCTAACCAAAACTCCACCGGACCAAAGTCGAAGAGCACAATTTTCTCTTCGATTTGACATATGGAAGTCCTATTTTGGATTGTGGAGCTGTCCGGAAATCGCGTCCGAAGTCAGCGTGCCTGCTGCTGTTTTTCGCGATTTCCGGCGAATTGGTGCATTTTTGGAAGAAAATCCCCTAGGTAAAAGTTGTTCGGAATGGCGCGTTTAGGCTAATGACAAAGTTTGGTGAAGATTGGAGGCCGTATGCAACTTCTAGAGCCATAGAGGCGAATTCAAGTGCGGAGAACGACAAAAGCGAGCACGGCGAAGATTTTCTACATATGAAGAGACGCGGCGTTTGGTCTAGCTTATGGGTTAGAACTTCTCACTTTAATTTATTTTCTAGTTAAAAATATATACTAGGATGCCGACGGTGCTTAGTAGCACCCGACACCTTGTTTGAAACCATGTTTGTTTAGTTGATTGGATTGTTAGTTGGATTTTGGTTGTTTGGTTGAAATGAATAGATTAGAATTTGGTTTGTGTATGACGCGCACCATTATTAGGCGATGGATAAGACTAGACCTTATCCCGTTCTAGTATCGTGCCGTTGTGCCTCCAAAATTTTCTAAAATATGTTAGAACAATAAAAATATCATTTTTATTGTGTAAATGAACTGAATAAATATTTTATCGTTAAAAATATAATTTTTTTTAACGTGGATATGAATAAAATAATTATTCATTTACAAATCGGACGATTTGTTCATGTACACTGATTTAACTGATATGGATTGGGACGATAAATTTTACACATCGCACAACCGCACGAATAATATTTGTTGTTTGAAAACCCCACACGGGTATTGGGGTGATATTGGACATACACTAATCCCAATATATAGTTGTATGCCAATCGGTTGGTTGACAAGCTGTTGTAAGCGTTGATTATTTATATTTAACACTTATGCAGTTGCGTAATGCACTCAAGATGATGGTTGACTATGTTTGATTATTGTTTTATACACGTGTGTATGAAATCAATATAATCAACATTATATGGTAACTGGCTGTGTCTGATTCCAGTTCAGAAATAATGAATATTTTAAATAACGAATATTTTAAAATAATATTCAGTAAAAGATCAAAATTTGATTTTGATGTCTGATTTGGGATGGGCAATGAATATATTTAAATATATAAAGCCGTGTTGGTTAGATTAGCACCATTTAGACGTGAACGATATTTATATCGACTTTATTCATTTTTATAATGAATATGAAAAAGGAATTGATTTCAAAATCTACATGTTTTGAAAATATTACCATTTATATATTAATGATATGGAATATTCAATTTAGATTTGAAATTGAATATGAAGTTGAAACCGTTTTGAAAACGAATTTAAAACGATTTATAAAATAAGTTTTGAAAGGAAATCGACGAAATATATATTATATATTATATATTATATATATATATATATATAATGGCTTGAATAGAACGCGCCGCGCTGCGGCAGTTCGCGAATTTCGACCATTGACTTCGAATGGACATTACGGGAGATCCGACCGCCGGATTCTCCTAAAACCGGAACCGTTGGCTTCTTATCGAAAAGAGATTTCTAATGAATACTAGAGATTTGAAATCTAATGGTTGGATTTGGAATTATGCCCGAATCAATTTTGGAAAAGGTCGTTGTAAATGCAGTTCGATATCCGTTTATGGAAGTCGACTGTACGGGCCCTGATAAAATTATTAAAAATACTAATAATTAGTGTAAAATCATAAGAAATGATTTGGAAAGGAATTGGGATGAAAAATTCCAAATTTGAAAAGATAAAAATAGATTTTTATTGAAATGAACTAGTTATTAACTAGATATGAAATCCAATAATTTTTAAATAAAATAAATTGGATTTGAAATGGTTTTAAAAATAACCAGAATTTCCAATATATGAATTGGAATGGATTTGAATCGAAATTATCTTCGGAATATTTCGATATTGGATTCCGTGATTATACAGGCATTATGGAGGAATTTGGAAGACATATATATATATATAGATATATATATATATGTATATATATATATATATGTATGTATCATTATTCCAATACGATGTTTGTTGAGTTCAGAATTTGATATTGAATATAAGGCGGTATATTTTCTATTCAGAGCCTTGTATTTAATATCAAATGGGATTTTGGTTTTGTCGTGAACGGTGTCTTCAGTAACACTGTTCTTGAACCCCATGTGAAAAGAATAAATCTTTTAAGTTAAGATTGTTAGAGTTTCCAATTATATTCAATAATTGGAATAAAATGGAATGTGAATTGGGTTTATCGTGAACTGTGTTATTTAGCGACATTCGTTCTTTAACCCGATTTACAGTGAAATATGATTTGGAATTTATAAATCTTTTGTTGAGATTTAAAGGAGATTTTCCAAAGTAAAGTTTTCCAATTTAACATATTAAATTGGAATGGAATGGAATTCGATTTGGTAATAATCAAAGTGGACTTCTGTGGAGGAAGATTGTTACTATATATGGATTTTAAGAGGCTTTGCCGTTATTCCATTTATATTATCGGTTGGATATGGAAATTTATATCGATTATATATATCGATTTGTTTTCCTTGAAAATTCCATGGTTAATGGAATGAGATTTTGGGTTTATCGTGAGTTGTGTTTTAAACGAAATTAGTTCTTTAACCCAGTTAAAGATAAGAATTATTTCTTAACTTTGAATAATCATTAAGTAATAATTTTTGGAAATTAAAACTGAATTAGAGTTTTAATGAATCTTTAAATAGATTGAAAGGTGAATTTGATAACTAAAATTATCAAATTCAAGAAAGGATCGAGAATGGAGTATCGCCAGTTTTGCTCCAGGTGATAGTTAAATCTTTAATTAGATTTGAACGTAAAATGGTAATTTAATTTACCGATAACACCGTGGTGTTAGATATGAAGTATTACCAGTTTTGCTTCATGGGATGAATAGGCTGGGATTGGGAAATTAAATAAACGATTACTTCGGTAAGGTTCGCTAATCCCGACTAGTTTTGATAAACCATAATTTGGTTTGAATTGAAATCCAAAAGAAGATTAAAGAATAAATTTAAATAATTTATCTTCGATAAAATTAATAGGAACCTTTCCTAAAGGATATGAATATTTAAATAAAAGAATATTCTGGATTGGAATGAGGCGTATATTGTGTTTTTATAACACTTGTTTGTTATATACGCGAGTTATTCAGAAAGACTGGGTTTATCCCATTCTAAATAACTGATTCGACGATATGTCGAGGATGAAGACGGTGGTTGAAGACAGGAGGTCTTCACATCGTTTGGATGATTACTGATGTCTTGATTGGGCTATACACCTAAGACAAAGTAATAAGTGGTGATCGTCCATACGTACTTGGAGATCGACCGGATATGCGAGGACCTCTCTCCTGTACTGGACATACGGGACGAGGAATAAGGTGTCTCCGGTTTCGTTCAGACCCAGAACGAACTTGTAAATGGATATGTGTCTGACATTGGATTTCATTCTGTGTGATTGATATACATCGGTTGCATAGCGTGAATTGCATGTGTGGCATGCTGAGATGCAAATGATCAAGGCTTCTATTGAAAAGCAGAGTCTTGTGGTTGATGATCAAAGCATTGCTTTAATACAGCTAGCTTTGTGTATAGCATTGATTCGCGAGCCTCACACCCCGGTATGAACCAGAAACGGGAGAAGGATCCAAGGAGGGCATGCGTTTCCTTCTAGCTAGGAGTGGTGTCAGCGTTTTACAAGCCCTGACGTTTTACTTATGTGGATGATGGATAGCGAGGCACCTCGGTTATTTCGGTCTCTGCGGAGCCGATGAATGGTCTTTATACAGACCAGATTTACGCCCCATAGGGAAGGGGAACGCAGTGTTCAGGCATTTTAATCCACTCTGTGTGGACCGTCCATGTGGCTCCTAAGGGTCGATGCGTTCTGATCCTGAGACATGGGCTAGATTGTCTCGAAGCGGTAAGGACAATCCCTTGCGTTGGTTCATGACGGAAATCCAATTTCCAAATACGACATCGTGAGGTTTTGATTGTAAACCTATATATGGTGACATGATATATGGTACCCATGTCATCTATGATTGATACTTATGATTGAAATTGTTTTTGAAACATATAAACACTAGTAATAATATCAAATGCTTTGTTTTATACCTATCAAGCATATTTTGGCCATTATAATGTAAAATCCTATCCTCCGGCTTGCGTTGCATTGTGTGATGGGACCTGGGTCTTATAATAGCCTCATTTTTCCAAAAAACATTGCGCTGTTTTGTTATATGCACTGGTATTCTTGGGAGGAAACCTGTTCCGTGTTATACGGTGTGGTCCCTTGATATATCTGATTTAAAGTAAAGTTTTAAATAACTTTTTTAGTTCTCACACAATTCACATGACTGACCTGGAGTTTATTGTTTTAACCTAAACTCTTGGGGGGCCTATTTTCCACACGGCCAGCTTGTAGTTTTGGTTTTGCAGATTTATATTCACAGGATCCTGGTTTACAGCTGAAATGATATTCGGAAAGCTCTGTATCCGTATATTCTTTTCAGTTGTGTTTTGTATTATTTTCCGTTGCAATGTAACTTGTAAATCTCTTATATTTAGTAAATGTATAATATTTATTCATACTCTGTATATTCTTGTATTCTGATGAAATTGTTGTAATAAGCAATGAAATATTCTTTTGTTTGTGTTCTGGTTTATCGTGTTCTCAAAGTCAATCTGGGCTTTCCTTCACGGGGAAGTTCGAGTCGTAACACTGATCCATCAACTGATATACGTCATGATAAGTAATATTCCTAGAACCGCCAAAAGGAACCGTCACGGCTTTCATCTGCTGGAAGGCCGGTCATGTGCACTAATTCATCAATGGTAATGCCCATTTCTCCAAATGGTAGATGAAACGTATTCGTCTCAGGATAAAATCTTTCAACAAATGAATTGATAACAACTTTATCAAGTTTATCATGAGCATGCTGTATTAGCTGATGAAATCTCGACTGAACAACTACCTCATTAACAAAAGAGCATTCCTTCCTATAATCCCACAACCGTTGTGTTCCTACATGATTATGAACCTTAACTATTCTGGCTTTCCCACGTGGTTCCTAGGTTATAAACAAAAATATATGTGTGTATATATATATATATATAAGTAATTGTCACTTCAGCATCAATAATTAAAATACATAATAACTTACATCAGAGTGCCAAATTTTATGAGCTATATGATGTTTGAATGCAAACAATAGTGATTATTGATAATCAGATTCAAACAATTTCGACGACGCTTGTTTTATTGGTCTCTTCCCTTTATTTTTATGGTTCCTCCTCAACATTTATGCTAGCTCTTCATTTGACTCTGGCTCCTGTACAATATCATCTTGTTTGTCCACTTCGGCACCATCATTCTCTTCCTCCATCTCTTCATTCTCAACATTTGCTTCACCTTCATCCCAGTCACAATCATCGGTGCTATAAGATTCTTCATTGGACATATGATTATTGTATTCGGCTTGATTTTCATTTCCTTCATCATCGCTACCTTCTTGTGTATTTAAATCCACTCTATTCCCCTTGTTTACTACCAATTGCTTCTGCCTTTCCAAGGCCGATTTCTTACGATTTGAAGCTATGAGTGGTACACTAGAGGTTGACATAGAATTTTTACTGAAAATAAAGGAGTTGACCGGTTATAAACAAAACAACATACAATAATAATGAGAAAATAAATAATTGAGGACAAGTCTACTACAACACTGCATTCCTTGTACTTGTTTAATGAAAAAGAGTTTGTTGTAAGTGCTTCATATGTAGATATGTTTACCAAACCATACAATGCAAAAATTTGCAAGTAAAAGAATCAATTATGTTAAATAAAAGATGTTCCCATTTTCTATTTCTCAAATACCCACAAAAAAATTACGATGCAAAGTACAAAATTGAAATTATTTCAATTTTCCATTATATCGCAAATGTTCTAACTATTTTAAAATGTAAAACATCGGAATTTGTCAAAATAAACTTCCTTAAGCTGTATTTATATAAGATAGTGAACCTCTGCCATTTTTATGAAGTTAACACTTTTCTAAAGTAGCAAGAGAGTAACTTATATGATCAAACTAAGATTAACAGAACATGTATTCAAGCAAAAAAAACATCATATAAGTTGGTGAAACCGAACAATAAAATATACGATTAAACTAAGCAACAAGAAATCAAGTCCTAATTTGGTGTGTTGAGCTAATATATGATTAGAAAAAACACAACTCAGGGATATTGTTTTTGAGCTCATGTGTCTGTTGAGCTAATATATGATCAAATAAAACAAGTATTCAAGATCAAATTAGGATTAACAGAAGCTAATATAAGAGCAAACTTAACCTAAAAACTATCATTTAAACACAACACAGGGATATTGTATCGAACTGTGGTGAGCTAATACTCAGATGTTCATATACATGATAGGAATTAGTTTCACAAATTAAAATCAGCATCCATTGGTGGCAATTTCCCCAATTTTTTACTGTGATTTCTTTTTTCCCCTAATCTGTTACATAAAAACAAAAAATTGTCAACCTCTCACTGATTCTGCTTTATATACACAGGCACCATCGCACCGTATTTGTCTTCTCCAATACAACATCTGAATCCCCATTCGACATCAAAACCAGAGAAAAAACCACCAAAAAGAACTTACTTTTCCAGAAAATTGTCGAACCCATTATCCATTTGTTTCCGCTTAATCCACTTCTTTCGCACCATTTTGACCAGCTAGGGTTACGAATGATTTTTCTAGGTGCGTTGTTTTTCTTCTGTCTGAATTTCTACTTTTCCAGAGACAACAGTGCTAGGGTGGAGTAATTAACGAGATAGCCACATAAGTTAGGAAAGGGTATTTTAGTCCAATTTTGTTTTGTTTTTTTTAATATACAATCCCCCCTTAACAAATTAGAAATAAAGAGGAGTCCCCCTAAAATTAACCCCCCCTTAACCAATGTTGGAGTCCCTTTAACAAACCCCTAAAAGAAAGCCGATGAGAACGAAGATAAAAAGGACAATGAAAGAAGAAGGCAAACAGAGAGCCGAGACCGAAGAAAAGGCTTTTGGTTTGTCAAAATAGGAGGCGTGTGCGCTCTTGAAATCGAACTGAGTAATAATATATACAAATAAAATAGTATAGATAAACTATCTTCTAACAAAAAAATGTACATTATTAGTCAGCCCTCATCGTTTTCTGATTTAGACTCGTTCTCGTTGAAACAACCCGCATTTTACGTATTGAAGGATGGTAAAATATTTTTATTTTTATTCCCTGAGGGTTGGATCATTCTCATATTTTAATATGTTGGTTATGGGGATGTGAGACATGTCCATAATTTTTACCAATTTTGTTTGTGACCATTTTGCCCTTGTTAGTCTTGTACAGGGCATAACTTTTGACTCGGATTGAATCAGGTGCTAAGATCGGTCTCATTGGAAAGGAAATGAAGTTTCTCATTCCGTAGAGTGGTTACACTAAAGATTTGACCCACTGGTTTGGGAGGAATAGCTTGTTTAGTGTGTCATAGTTGGATGCTCAGGTTTTAGAGCAATAACGGGCTGATTTGGAGAGGCTCATTAGGGGGCTGGTGAAAGGCTATAATGAGGGGTAGGAGGCATGGAAAATAGTTTACTTTCTCTATTCTCTTATTTGGTTGAGCTAGTGATTCACCTTGCTTAAGCCAATACATCCTTCCGCCAATAAAATTCGAGATCTACATAAGATAATCGAAGATCTACATCATTTGAAGATAGATCTACATCAATCAGAGAGAGAGTTCATTGAATCGAAGAGTTTAAAGAAAATTCTTCGCTGTCCGAAATCGAGATTTCATCGTTTTGTGTTGTTTTGGAGAATTGGTGAGTGATATGCATCTCTCTCGCGGATTCAATCAAGTATATGAGTTGTATGAACATAATTTCATCATTTTAAGTCGATTTCTCTTAAATCTAAATCATGGTAAGTCTATATCATATGAATTGCTATAGGATCTAATCTAGCAACTTAAAACCAGTAATTTCCATATAGTTTCATATGTTTATGCAAGTTAGATCCATTGTTTTGATCGTTTATTCATCATGATTTTGGTGAATTTTACATAATTATTAATGATAAATGGTCATTTCCAAGTTTTAGTGAATTCATAACATGTTTGTGGATGAGTTGATTTCATCGATATACTTGTTTAGCAAAGTTTTGGTCAAGTTTGGAGATGATTTGGATCTATTCAAGGATGGATCGGTCGGATCGAAGGAGTATGGATCGGTCGTGGTATGGCTTGGAAAGCAAGTCAGAGCATGGGTCGGTCGGTAGGCTCAAGGCATGGACCGGTCGGTGTTTCCAGAGCTTGGATCGGTCGTTAGGTTTAGAGCACAGATCGGTCGGTGTGTTCCTAGCATGGATCGGTCGGTGTATTCCAGACATGGGCCGTTCAGAACTGGGCAAGATGGGTCGGCCTAGATGGAGTGTGATGGGTCGGTCTGGAGGAATGAGATGGATCGGTCGGAGTTTGAAGCAGTGATGGGTCAGTCATGGTTTCAAGCATGGGTCGGTCACAATCTCAGGGTATGGTTCGGTCGCGGAGTTAGCAGCATCGTCCAGTCATGGCTTTATTCCTATAGATCGGCATGTACCTAGGGTTATGGCAGTGATTTGAAACACTATGGTTGATGGCATAAACAACGTGGTTTGTTTCCGTAATGGATGGATGAGACGCTATGGTTTGTATTGAACCTTATATTGACGTTGTTTGGTTCAGTGATATTGTGACTTCGGTATATATCCAGGTGGGAATGTTCGGAGTAATGTGATTTGTTTGTTGACCGTCGTAAAGCAACGAATGTGAAGATAACTCAAAGGTTGTGAGATAGTAGATAATGCTTGCTCGAGAAGGTTGCTTGAGCTATAGACGATTATCGGGATGGATGATTAGAGTTATCGAAGGTCGAGAGATTATCGTTGTCGTAGGTTCTAGCGGACTCGAAGCAGGGGTACAAAGGGAGCACCCAAAAGAATGGGAGGTTGTTGATCGAGTACCTTGGGTAGTCGTGGAGGGCCTAGTTGTCAAGATTGGACAAACATATGAGTCATGAAGGCATATGGAGTTTTTGCTACAACTAGGGTTACCATTAGCCCTTGACGTATAACAAGGTTGGCCGTTATATGATTAACGATAGTTTCGATGCAACAAAGGCCAGTGATAGCCAGGTCTTGGATGTTTGGTTGTGTGTTTGTAACATCTTACATAGATTGTCTGAAGTTGAAGGAGGTGTTTTCGTGTGCTTGTCTGATATTGGTTTAGGCCTCTGGGGCTTGTGCTTGAGGGATATTGAGCTCGGTTAGGATGGTTTACGTGAGATATAACTAGTTACTATGTTGTTATTGAGCGATAGTTGTTTGACATTATTTGGTTACTTCTAGTTTCCATGGTTGAATTGTTGTTTCGTGATTGATGGATTATAAAGGCTATCACTGAGATGTGGGGAAGGCAGGCTTGGGTTTTTCACTTGATTGGGTAGTGGTTGGTAAATCTACCTATTCTCACATACTTTGTTGATGATGTTAGATAGTTGTTTTATCGCTCAATAAGACTATTGTCTGACTCAAGGTTTTATGTTTCCCTCTTATTACCTTGGGTTGTTCATCCTACTGTGGATGGGAAGACTAAGTAGCAGGTGGCAGGTGATACCTTAGTGAGGACGACGATGTTGAGTGATGGCGAGCTAGAGGCTTAAGTACAATGATACCTTAGTAAGGACGACGAAGTTGAGTGATGGCGAGCTGGAGGCTTAAGTACAGTTTTATTACTATATAATATTTCTGTTTCCATTGTTCGTGTTGCTGTATGAGTGATTGTAGTGAGACTTCATGTATAGATTTTTATGTTTCCCATGATGTATGGACAATCTTTCAGGATGTTGTGAAAGTTTCTAAAGTTCATTATATGATGCCCCACTATTTTTGTCTGTTGTATATATTCCAATATATTTTATCCTTGTGTTGTGAGTTCTACGATAGGTTCCGCTTGTGTTTACTTACTCTAATGATCAGGCATATTTGCCTAGCACACCTTTCAGCGCATTCCTCTTGTTAAGTGCAGGGGTTATGGGCAGTCGGCACATTTTGTATTAGAGCTTTGGTTATCGTTTTTAACCAAATTTCGAAGACGTAATTACGTATGAGAGACGTATTTGTAGAATTTTATGGTTGTATACTATATGGTAGTATATAGTATAGTAGCGTTGAACTCCATTAGCAGTTTTTCTTATAAGTGGCTAATTATCCTAAATTGAAGATTTAGAATGAGTCAACGTACTTCAAGACATACTGTTAGGGAGAGGACTGTGCCTGGAGGGGGAAATGGAGGTACACTAGATTACCCAGCCATGTTTGAGGCCATGATGGAAGCATTCATAAGAAGGGTACCCGATCCAGTGGCAGCCACGGTAGATGTAGGTGTGCAAGTTCATATAGTTTTGGATTTCGCGAAGCTGTGCAAAGACTTCACATCTCTGGGTGGAAAGCACTTTAAAGGGACTGAGCCAACTGAAGAGGTTCAGAGGTGGTTAGACACTTGTATTCACATTTTTGGAGACTTGAGTATCAATGATGCAACTAAGAGAAAACTTGCGTTAAGGCAGTTGTAGGGCAGAGCCCTGGAATAATGGAATTCTGTCAATTACAAGTCAAATTCGAGACAAAGTTTATCTCTACCGTGCAGAAGTCTATCCTGTTTAAGAGATTTGTCGAGCTTAAACAGAATGGTCGATCAGTGCTTGTTTATGTTTCAGATTTCGAGGCCATATCAAAGTATGTTCGTTCATATGTGGATACTCCTTACCAAAAGAATGAGAAGTTTGTCTTAGGATTGGATGAATATCTAGGGAATCAGCTTGTGAATCATCTTGATGATAATTATGAGAAGATCGTTGAGAAGGCTCTAAGACATGAAAGTCTGTTTCCCAAGAAAGGTTTTGTCATTGTAGCTAAGGAAGAACAAAAGCCATAGTAGGGTGGTAACAATAAGAAGAGAAAGCAACAACAACAGAAAGGAAAGAATGGCCAGAAAAAGCCTAAGAGTAAGGTGTTTTGCTATAACTGCCAACAGAAGGGTCATTTTGCTAATGAGTGCAAGAATCCGAAGGCTAAAAGGAAGTGTCACAACTGGGGCAAGTCTGGGCATATCAAGAAGGATTATCCATAACCGGCTAAGGGAAAGCAGACAGTGCAGGCTTATGCTTTAGAAGTAGCGTCGTCTTTTTCGAGAGCTCCTACTGTAGAGGAGAAGAGAAAGGGTATTGTTGTTCAAGGTACTCTTTCTATTTAGGGTGTTTCAGTTCATGTGTTATTTGATACTAGAGCATCGCATTCATTCATTTGTAATGAGCTTGTGTGCCGCTTGGGTTTGGAACCCGAGATTTGTGATAAACCATTGACCGTGACTAATCCAGTTGGAGGTTCATCCAATTTGTGTATGATTTGTCGTAGTTTTGTGTTGTTGAGTCATGGTTGCTCTTTTGTGTGTGATTGCTTTGCGCTGAACTTCGCTGGGTTTGGAATTATCTTGGGCATTTTGGCTCAAGAGGTATGCGGCAATAATGAATTGCGAGAAGCTACATAGGGGTGTAAATGGGTTGGATCGGACCGAACGGAGGTGTGTCCAAGTTCTATCCTATAAGAATTCGGATGGACACGGACCGGACATCATATAGCCTCGGACCGAGCCGAACAACGGACTATCCTGTCCGATATAGCCTTCGATAATAGAAAAACATTGAACATTTTAGATCGGACCGAACACTAGTGTGTCCAAGCTCTGTCCTATAAGAGAATCGAACGGACACAGACTGGACACCTCATAGCTTCGGACTGAGCCGGACAACGGACTGTCATGTCCGATATACAACCCTAAAGCTAGAGGTGAGAGTCAGGGATGTGGAAGGGTGAAAGGTGTTGATAGATGTAAGCCTGAAGACGGGGTCTTCATAAGCTATCTATATTCGCTTGTGCTTCCATAGGAATACTTGTCATCAGTGCTGATCGCAAATGAGTTTGAGGATGTCTTTGACGAGGTCAAAGGTTTGCAGACGCATCGTGAGATTGAGTTCAGAATCGATTTGGTCGAAGGTGCTGGACTGATCGTAATGCCTCTTAGGCGGATGGCGCCTAAGAAACAACGAGAGTTGGAGGTGCAAGTTTGTGACCTTTTGGGAAAAGGATTCATTCGGAGGAGTGTTTCTGAATGGGGTGCACCAGTTGTGTTTGCAACTAAGGCAGATGGCTTGTTGAGATTGTGTGTGGATTATCGTGAGCTAAACAAGGTGACCAAGAAGAACAAGTATTTGTCGCTGAGGATTGATGACTTGTTCGATCAGCTTCATGAGGCAAAATTGTTTTCTCAGATGGATTTGGCAACGTTATTTCACCAGTTGAGAGTGGCAAAGGATAGTGTGCCGAAGACTTCTTTTATGACACCATCTGGTTTCTTCAAATGGTTGGGGATGCCATTTGAGTTGCCTAACGCGCCATTGTGCTTCGTGGATCTTATGAATAGGGTTTTCAGAGATCAGTTAAACAAGTTCGTGCTTGTGTTCATGGATGATATTCTGGTTTACTCTCGGAACAAGGAAGGACATAAGATGCACTGGCGAGTTGTTTTGGAAATCTTGCGAAAGCATCAGCTGAAGGCTAAGTTATCAAAGTGTCACTTCTGGAAGAGTGAAGTGAGGTTCTTAGGCCATGTAGTTTCTAGAAATGGGATAGCGGTTGATCCCGCTAAAGTGACAGCAATTCAGGACTGGGATAGACCTAAGAGTGTGACAAACATGAGAAGTTTTCTTGGATTGAGAGGATATTACCAACGGTTTATCAAGGATTTCTCCAAGATAGTTGCACCGTTGACAGGATTGATGAAGAAGAACCAAGTGTTCATATAGGATGGAAAGTGTGAACAAGCTTTCGGAATCCTGAAAAAGAGATTCATGAGTGCTCTTATTTTGACCATTTCGAGTGGGAATGAAGAGATGGTGGTATACATCGATGCATGTGGCACTGGGCTTAGGGAAGTGCTGATGCAAAAGGATAAGGTTTGGCCTACACGAGTCGACAGCTGAGGCCGCACGAAAGGAATTACCCAACTCATGATTTGGAGTTGACAACGATTGTGTTCGCTCTGAAGATGTGGAGACATTACTTGTTGGGAGTTCGATTTGAGTTGTTTACGGATCACAATTCGTTGAAGTATCTTTCCTCCCAAAAGGATTTGAATCTTTAGCAGCAACGGTGGTTAGAGTTTTTTGCATCATATGATTTTGGTATAGCCTATACTCCTATTAAAGGCAACACAGTGGCAGATGCGTTGAGTCGAAGACACGCAAGTTTGGAGCGATGTTTTCGGAATGGAAAAAACTCGAGTATTTGGCGAGATTTGATTTTAGACCAAGATATGAATTGGAACCTGAATGCTGGCAAGCTTATCGATAAGACCTACTCTTATCGAAAGGATTGGCGAAAGCCAAAAGCGGGATGCAAAGCTTGTTGAGTCCACCCAGAAGTTGGAACTAGAGGATAAAGGGTTCGAGGTCGATCAAGAAGGCTGGCTTCGAAAGAAAGGACGATCGGTTGTTCTTGATACCGACGGATTGAGAGATGAGGTTCTGAGGGAATGTCATCACTCGAAGTTGACAATTCATCCTGGTGGTAATAAGATGTATCAGGACATAAAGCGAGTCTACTAGTGGGAAGGGATGAAAAGAGATATTGGAAAGTTCATTTGCAAGCGTACGAACTGTCAGTTGGTGAAAACTGAATAGAAGAAGCCAAGTGGGTTGCTTCAGCCATGGGAAGTTCCTACATGGAAGTGGGAGTAGATATCAGTGGATTTCATCGATGGACTACCTAGACCTCGGGCAGGAAATGAAGGAATTTGGGTCATCGTGGATCGCTTGACCAAACGTGCAAGGTTGATTCCTGACAAATCGACTAAGATAACATCGTTGTCTTAACTTTATATAAAATGAATAGTTGGATTCCATGGTATTCCGAAGAGCATAGTGAGTGATCGAGATTCATTGTTTACCAGTGAATTTTGTAAGAGTTTGCAAGAATCTTTGGGAACTGAGTTGTGTTTGAGTATAACTTATCATCCCCAAACCGATGGTCAAACCGAGAGGGTTAACTGAGTTTTGGAAGATCTCCTAAGGACTTGTGTTTAGACTTTGGACGATCATGGGAGGACTATCTACATCTAGTCGAGTTTGCGTATAATAACAGCTACTAGTCGAGCATTGGGATGGCTCCAAATGAGGCGTTGTACAGTTGACCGTGTAATTATCCAGCATGTTGGTTAGAAACTGAAGATAAGTTGATATTTGGGCCCGATATGATTAGAGAGACCTTGGGTTGTATCGAGATCGTTGGGCAACGAATGAAGGCAGCTCAAGATTGTCAAAAGAGTTATGCCGATAAGCGTCGAAAATATTTGGAATTCGACGTTGGCAATATTGTTTTCGTGAAGATTTCGCCGTTGAAACATGTGGTTCGATTCGAAAGTAAAGGAAAGTTAGCTCCAAGATTCATTGGACCGTTTCCGATGATTGAGTGGATTGGAAAGTTCGCGTATAGGTTGAAGTTACCGGAGAGGATGTCAAGTGTGCATAATGTTTTCCATGTGTCGTTCCTATGAAAGTGCGTGAATGATTCGAATGAGGTGGTATCTTCGGAGATGTACGAAGACCTAGAAGTAGAGAATGTAGTTACAAGACCTCGTAAGCCACTTTGTGTTGTGGGAAATGACATGAAACAACTTAGGAGGAAGATGGTTAAGTTGGTCAAGGTACAATAGAGTGAGGATGACGACGATTGTACATGTGAGACGGAAGAGAGCAGAAGGCGTATCCAGAACTTTTTGTCGGTATAATCCATTGATATCGTGTCGTCATTACACCATTGTAACTTGTACTATAATTGTTGTTTTTAGAATTCCGTGTGCTAGGATAAGCCTATGGATGCATGAATTGATGGTTGCTAGTTTGGATGATAGAATTGATTGCTCGTGGATGATAGGCATGCAAAATTGTTTAGGTTGCCAGTATTGATTGGGATTTCAGGGGCGGAGTTCCTAAAGGGGGGAGAGTGTAACAACCCGCATTTTACGTGTCGGTGGATCATAAAATATTTTTCTTTATTCCCTGAGGGTTGGATCATTCTCATATTTTAATATGTTGGTTATGGGGATGTGAGGCATATCCATAATTTTTACCAATTTTGTTTGTGACCATTTTTTCCCTATTAGTCTTGTACATGGCATAAATTTTTTACTCATATCAAAATCAAGTGCTAAGATTGGTCTCATTGGAAAGGAAATGATATTTTCCATTCCGTAGAGTGGTTTCATTAAAGATTTGGCCCAGCGGTTTGGGACGAATCGCTGTTTTAGTGTCTCACAGTTGGCTGTTCAGGTTTTTAGAGCCATAGTGGGCTGAAAGGCCCATTTGGGGGCCGGTGGAAGGCTATAAATAGGGGTCTGAGGCATGAAGAATAGTTTACTTTCTTCATTCTCTCATTTGCTTGAGCTAGTGATTCTCCTTGCTCAAGCAATACACCTTTACGCCATTAAAATTCGAGATCTACATAAGAGAATCGAATATCTACATCGTTTGAAGCTAGATCTACATCAACCAGAGAGAGATTTCACCGAATCGAAGAGTTTAGAGCAAATTATTCGCTCTTCGGAATCGAGATTTCATCGTTTTGTGTTGTTTTGGAGAATTGGTGAGTGATATGTATCTCTCACGCGGATTCAATCAAGTATATGAGTTGTATGAACATGTTTTCATCATTTTAAGTCGATTTCTCCAAGATCTAAATCATGGTAAGTCTATTTTCATATGAATTGCTATAGGATCTAATCTAGCAACTTAAAAGCGGTAATTTCCATATGGTTTCATATGTTTATGCAAGTTAGATTCAATGTTTTGATCATTTATTCATTTATCGTGATTTTGGTGAATTTTACATAATTATAGATGATAAATGTTCATTTCCAAGTTGTTAGTGATTTCATAACATGTTTGTGGATGAGTTGATTTGGTCGATATAGTTGTTTGACGAAGTTTCGGTCAAGTTTGGAGATGATTTGGAACTGTCCAGGGATGGATCGATCGGATTGAAGGAGTATGGATCGGTCGTCGTATAGCTTGGAAAGCAAGTCAGAGCATGGGATAGTCGGTAGGCTCAAGGCATGGATAAGCCGGCGTTTCCAAAGCATGGATCGGTCGGTAGGTTTAGAGCATGGATTGGTCAGTGTGTCCTAGCATGGATCGGTCGGTGTGTTTTTGACATGGGTCGGTCGGAACTAGGAGTGATAGGTCGACTTGGGTGGAGTATAATGGGTCGATCTGGAGGTATGAGATGGATCAGTCGGAGTTTGAAGCAGTGATGGGTTGGTCACGGATTTAAGCATGGGTCGGTCACAATCTCACGGTATGGGTCGTTCATGGGTTAGCAGCATTGGTCGGTCAAGGCTTTATTCATATGGATCAGCATGCAACTAGGGTTATGGCAACGCTTTGAAATGTTATTGTTGATGGCATAAACATTGTGGTTTGTTTCCATAGTTGATGGATTAATGCTATGGTTTGTATTGAACTTTATGTTGTTATTGTTTGGTTTAATGATGTTGTGACTTAGATATATATTCAGGGGGGAATATTCGAAGTGATGTGATGTGTTCGTTGACCGTCGTAATGCAACGAATGTGAAGATAACTCAAAGATTGTGAGTTAATGGATAATGGTTGCTCGAGAAGGTTGCTTGAGCTATGGAAGATCATCGGGATGGATGATTAGAGATATCGAAGGCCGAGATATTATCGTTGTTGTAAGTTCCAACGGACTCGTAGCAGGGGTACAATGGGAGCACCCAAAAGACTGGGAGGTTGCTGGTCGAGTACCTTGGGCAGTCGTAAAGGGCCTAGTTGTCAAGATTGGACAAACATACGAGTCATGAAGGCGTATGGAGTTTTTGCCAGAACCGGGTTATCATTAGCCCTTGACGTATGACAAGGTTGGACGTCATACGGTTAACTGTAGTTTCAAAGCAACGAAGGGCAGTGATAGCCAGGACTTAGATGTTTGGTTATGTGTTTGTATCATCTCACATAGATTGTCTGAAGTAGAAGGAGGTGTTTCTCGGGTGCTTATCTGATATTGGGTTAGGCCTCTGGGGCTTGTGCTTGAGGGATATCGAGCTCGATCAGGATGGTTTATATGAGATATAACTAGTTACTATGTTGCTATTGAGTGATAGTTGTTTGACATTATTTGGTTTCTTCCGGTTGCCGTGGTGGAATTGTTGTTTTGTGATTGATGGATTGTAAAGGCTATCACTATCTGATGTGGGGAAGGCAAGTTTGGTTCTTCTCTTGTATTGGGTAGTGGTTGGTAAATCTACCTATTCTCATATACTTTGTTGATGATGTTATATAGTTGTTTTATCGCTCAATAAGACTGTGGTCTGACTCAAGGTTTTTATGTTTTCCTCTTATTACCTTGGGTTGTTCATCCCTTTGTGAATGGGAAGACTAAGTAGCAGGTGACAGGTGATACCTTAGTGAGGACGACGATGCTAATCGATGGCGAGCTGGAGGCTTACGTACAGTTTTATTACTATCCAGTATTTCTGTTTCCACTGTTCGCGTTGCTCTATGAGTAATTGTAGTGAGTCTTCATGTACAGACTTTGATGTTTCCTATGATGTATGGATGATCTTTCAGGATGTTGTGAAAGTTTCAAAAGTTTGTTAAATGATGCTCCACTATTTCTTTCTGTTGTATATGTTCTATTATATTTTATCTTTGCGTTGTGAGTTCTACGATAGGTTCCGCTTGTGTTTACTTGCTCTGATGATCGTCCATAGCTGCCTGACACACCTTTCAACGCATTATTCCTCTTGTTAAGTGCATGGGTTATGGGCGGTCGTCACACTCATACTCTTTATTATTTTCCTCTATAGTCTCAAATACTTATATTAATATATTTGATTCATCATTTATAGGTCTAAAATTGGTTTTATAATCGATTATTATTATTATACTATTTTCCTAGATATCAGCATGATAAACTTGGTTCGACCACAATATTTAGTCCATCAAATGTAAATCATGTCTTTGTTTTAAAAATAGTTGTCCAATCTATTTTTTTTTTATTCTCGAAGATGGGATAAGAAACACAATAAACTTGTAGAGCATGTTTTGGCTATAAAAGTATTGCACTTATGATAAACTGAGGTATGCTTTATTTAGTGAAATTGTATTTTGGGTGCACATTGATTTCAAAACCTAGAACATTGCCGAATCAATTGCATCTAAAAAAAAACTTCCTCTACTAGTGTTGTGAAATATGTCACTTGCAACCCAGGGTTAAAACGCCATAAAAATCATTTATATGATCATTTGGATCGTCACCACATTTAACAAATATATTGTATTGTGAGTTAATTTTTCATCAGTGTACTCTTTGAAGTTAAAATTTATATCCCTTGACAGAGAATACTCGATAAGTCTGACTTTTCTTTGTAGTCCCATGACTAAATGTTTTGACCCTTCGTCGACCACACTATTTGTCATACCATAAACATAGATTGAAAACCGCCCAGCGAAATCTTTGCTAACATCACCATTCAGATGTTGAAATTTGTAAGCACCACAAATATAGACAAATATTGCATTATAATGTGTTTGCATGTATATACGTGTATACACATGGATAATAATAATATATTGTATCAAGAAGAATACGTATACAGTGCCTAACAATTGGTGCGTCTTTAACCCAATTAAGAACAATATGTGTGGTGTAATACATGTTAATCTCTATCGTCTAACAATACTTTTTCATATTTTCTACTATATAGTCCATATTAAAAAAAAGATAATGTCACTTGAAAACCATCTTAATTTATGTCTTCATTATTATGTGTAACCCTTTTAAATGAGAAGTTCACATCGTCACTGAAATGACAAGAGAAATAAATGAAGCTTCTTCTTCGATATATCATTTGCAAATTGAACATTTAACTTGTGCATTCTATTTCGTGTTTGTCTTTAGATGATTTAAGTACCTATTAAAAATTGAATAAAATTAAAATTAAGTTATATATGTAATTGAACTAATAATTGACATACTAAACATCAACACCTCTCAAATGTATATATCAATTCATACTACACAGATCCTCGAAGATGTGCTTCAAATGAAAAACGAATAGGCAAATGCTCCGTTGCATTATGGAAACCTAAAAGGAATATTTTCTTAGTTTGTAGAGCAGTATAGAGATTTCTTCTTCAAACTTACGTAGTGGTCAATTTTTAAATAGCAAAACAAAGCCTCCTATAAATAAACTAATTTCCATTAAAATTATCCAAAATTTTACGGGCAACGGTTTTTTGAAAGCGACGGATAACAAGTTTTGCATCATAGCATGATAATCATGGATTTTCATTCTACTAGGTTTGTTGTTCTTATAGTCTACACATATACGAAGCATAAACGAAATATAATTGAAATTTTTTAATCCTTCCGCCCATTTTAAATGTATCTTGACTTAGTTGTTGTCTAGATCATAACATGTTTTTGCTTTTTTCTATTCAGCTTAATATGAAGACAAGAAGATTATATATTGCTTCTACATCACATCTTGATTTTAAATCATCATTTGTCTTCATCTTAGCATTCAATCATCAAACATGTTTATCGCGTTGTACATCATGTCAATGTTATGAGAAGCAGGAGACTTTTCCAATAAGATAACTTATGAAATATATTTTGTTTGCACCAAGTACGAATCGTTAATTTACCTTAAATTTCAATTTGTTCTACAATTTGTTGAATCTTTGATAATTCTTTACAAGTTTACACACACACTATAACGCCCCACCTCTATAGCTACTATCGTCCAGTTCATTTTAGAGAAATGTCGTAGACCATAAAGGAAAATGACGTTTGTGAAGGGCGACCGATTGTATAATTACTCCATATGAGGAATGCACATCGAATTCTTATACCGATTTAAATTTTGACATGACCATTCGGCACATAGGGAAACTACACAACGGCTATATGCAATCCGGAAAGCAGTATAAAATAGACAACAACAATAATATAAATATGGTATATCTCAAAGCCAGACACAGAATAATCATATCACAAAGGCGGAATAGATATGAATAAACAAGGATGTGTACAACAAGATAGTGGTCAACAAAGATCCACTAATCCCAAACTGATAGATACAAACACCAAGATCTAAATAAAAGAATATGTCCACAACGATAGATAATGTCATAGGAACAAAAGTACATAAAATTACGAAGACAGAGTAGCAAGCTGAAAGCGGAAGATCAAACATGCAATGAGTCCCAAGGGAGTACCTAAAACGACCCAGCCTGACCCGAGTATTATTTATAAGAAAATAAACAATAAACGGATCAGTCTAGCTATACTCATCAAATTATCTGAGATAATAAGAGATATAACGCAGGATGACATGATTCTACTAATAACATCTAATCATAACGAAATATGAAACATGGCATGTCAACACAACTATCTCTAAATAATCTCCTAGCTAATGTAGAATGCAACATTCCAATAATCATAAATCATCAAGTAATCATAAATCATCAAGGCAATCATAAATCATCAAGTAATCATAAATCATCAAGTAATCATAAATCATCAAGTAATCATAAATAATCAAGTAATCATAAATCATCAAAACATCATAAAGGATAGGCATATTCATAGATGAGATGCGATCTCTAGGTAGCGAACCCATTTGTTGGAGCTGAAGCTCCCCACGGTGCCGGGAGCCGAAGCTCCCCACCGTCCCGGGTCGTGACCCCGGAGAGGAAATCATAAATCATAGAAAATCATAGAAAGTTGGACCGAAGTCCCATAGATGAAGGTCACAAATCGTATATTCCCACTCGGGCGATCGCGAACCAAACAACTATGTCATAGAGGCGGATACCATGGATCCGGGTGAATAGAAATTACTCCGAGCTAGTTAACATAAGAAAATAGCAACATGTCCCATAACCACATGCTATTCTCGAATATTTACACACTCGTAATTGGTTCCTATTCAAAACAGAGAAAATCATAGAAGGAGCATTGCCACTGTTTTCGATCGGATGAGTCCAAGAGTTAACCATCGAAGCAAAAGCAAGGATTCATAGTCCTTGATTTTACTAAGACGTTTAATTAGATTTCTCATACGAACGAGAAAAAGGTTTATAAAATATATACTGGTAGATTTGAAGAAGGTTCATAAAACGATTTCGTAAATTAGCTTCGTATAATGAAGTAAGATTGGAAACCATTTTAGTACAAGAATTTGATATCTACTAAATAACATAAAGCCTCTTTATATAATTTCAAAGCTGCAATAAACAATGGTACGGTTGCCGAGGCAAATCGATCAAGGGGGTTCACGTCACAATGACGTGATTTCAAATCATAAATCACAAAATCACATCACAACAACATACATGAAATCAAGGGATCACAGTTGTAACTACAATCAACGAACGAATCGAAATCCCAAACTAGCACCCGAAGGTTTTAAACTACATCGGAATAGACTCAAAGGATATCGAATCGATAATTCATGTTTTAGAGGTGGGAATCATCTTAACAAGAGTATCGAATAAATTCGATATACAAAATAGAGCGCACAGGCTTTAGAATGATCACTTATTCAATTCACATCATAAACAAATGTGAATCGACCAATAAGGATCAACATTGGAAGAATCACTTGAGAATCAAAGAAGACGAATCAAGCTGCTGGAATCTGTGAATTCGTAAAGCTGAAGTTCACAAACGAAGTCCGAACGGCCCGAGCTCCGGCCGGGAAAGAGCCCGGAAGGGGGTAGACTTTGGATCGCGGTCCCTCTGGTCCACAGTAGGAAACCGGTCGACCGGTCCAAGGGGGCGGTCGACCGTTTTCACACAGAAGTGAAATCGGTCGACCGCCCATTTTGGGCATGTCGACCGGTTTTGGCCTGGGCTGTTGCCCATGCCAAACCGAGGGGGGATTTTCTCCCCGCGAGCATCCGGCGCCGATCATCGAGGCTCGTGGCTTCTTCGGACATCAATGAGACCTCTCTGATCCACCGTATCGACTCGCAAAGCTCGAATGCATTGGTTTGGATTATAGATTCTAAAATGAATAAAATTCCAAACCAAAACGAATAAACATGATATAAGCGAGTTGTGAAGTCTTAGAACTTGCCGGGGCGACAATGTTACTTCACAACATCACTTAATTGAATCAACTCATGTGCATTGATCGTGAAAATAACATATGTCATAATTTCTATTTTAAATGAACAAACAAAAGCATATCAAAGCGATTCAAGCGACTTGTGAAGACTTAGAACTTATCGAGGGCGACAATGGTACTTCACAAGATCACCAATTCAACTCATAGCATAGGAATGCGATTGTATGCACAATCTAAATGAGGAATTTCAATTTAATGGAACTAAAACTCATGAACCGGGAAGTTTATACTTATCTAACTAATTCATATGCATATACACAATCAAAATGAAGCTAAATTACACTTTACAAGCACATAGGTTTGAGGCATAGATGTGAGTTCAATAAAGAATTCACCTTTGATTGTAGGAATGAAGAACAAGCTCCAAACCTAGGTTAGATCAACCTCTCTTCAATCAATATACTAGAATCTCAAACCTAAGATGACATAAATAGAATTCCTAAGAGTTAGGTCATAGGAAATCATAGAAATCGAAGAGAAAACAAGTAGGAGAAGATGGAGAAGCTTACTCAAGTTGTCTCCTTGATTTCCCTTTTGATTTGAGCTTCTAATTGCAAAATCTAGCTTAGGAATTTCTATTTCCCTTTCCACTCTCCATTTTTCTATTTCTTTGTTGAAGTGAGAATGAATGAAGAGGAGGGGGAAGATCTGGGGTTATATGGTGAGCTAGGCTAGCTCAACCAAAACCCGACCCAAAATGCCAAATTTTCGAAGCTCGGAATATATCGAAGTTTATACTTTTCGAACTCCGAAACGACGTTTTGAACTCAATGGAAGTGGTTTCGAGTCCAAATTCATCCGTATGCGAAAAGTGATATTTTGGTCATACACTCAAATGAGAAAACGACCAAATTTTACCTAACTCCGAATGTATCGACGCTTATAGTCAAAGAGGTTGTAAACGACGATCCAGACTCAATGGAAGTGTTCCTGAATCCTAATTTTATCATTTTTTGAAAAACGACATTTTGAGTGACACAAAGGACATGACGATATATTTAAACAAAATATTTAAATCTATTATCATCGAATGAGCGGGTTGTTACAGACTCCCCCCCTTAAAAGAATTGCGTCCCCGCAATTCCTTAAGAATGAAGTAATAAGTAACAACCAAAAATAATACCACAGAGTGGTACCATAGGAACCGACACGAAATGAAAAGATCACACCAAGGGCTATGTGACATCGCAATTTCGTCTCGCAAGATCATAAAAAAAACTAGAGTTCAATCTCGTATTCCATTACCCATGAAGGTAGTCATCCCAAACGGGTAAAATAATTCCAAAAAAGTTCATGAACGCTATGAATTCATATTGATTTGCCTCTCTTATTACAATTCTCAAAGGAATGAGAATTTGTATAATTCACAAGAATCTTGCAAGTCAAATTCGGAATTTTCAAGAAGCAACAAGACTGGGTCCTATAAACGTGGAATATCGATAATAGATATTTCTCCGAGGATATGAAATGGGAATTTACGGTGGTTGACTAATCCATTCCCAAAACTCAATCATGACGATGTAGCAAACACCGAACTTCAGCACTTTAGTCTTGCGACAAATTGGCTGACACCCACAAAAGAACAACTCAGAGACTCCAACGAAGTTAGCTAAAGAAAGCGATTCTCCAAGGAACAATCAATGATTCAAGGTTGGTACGGAATACTAACGAGCTAGAAATCGATAAATAGTAATGGTAATGGAATACCAATGAACTACTTGGAGAAAACGATTTCTAACCAGGTACTAAATCTCATTTAGTAACCATAAGGATGAATCATTAAGAATTATACGAATTTCCCAATATTCAGAAACTTGAGTATCAGTTTTAGAAAATCAGAAACAACGAGAAGATGATGGATAAGTAGTGCACAACTTACCACTTCGGAACATCAGGATCTAAGATAATTTTCTGCCAAAAGTCTCAAATCGCAAAAACATCAGCAATAAATCAAAGAAGGAAATAGTTAGTTTCTCTAACAAGATGAGATTAAACCAAAGGGGTCATAATCCCCAAAGATTTGGTTGACAAGGGTTAACAAACGTGCGGAGACAATTATCAATCCAAATGATTCAAACAAACAAAGGAGGAATATCAAAAGAGCTCATCCTTTCGATATTCATTTCTAAGAACAACGCAAGGCTAAGTCCATAAGTGATTTGACTATAGTACTTCCGGATGATCGACTAGATCATAGATTCGAAGAAAGGAATTATTGAGCTCACCGCGGATTGCAAAACCCAAATCTTCCCTCCCAAACGGGAACTCCCATTCTCTCGAGTGATCGTTCACTAAAGAAAATAAGAAGACCTATGGGATCACAAGAATACTAAATTCTCTTTAGCAAATCGAAACAAGGATTAAGAATTAGGCGAGATTCTCAATCGCTAAGAATTCTCGAAAATCAAAGATCAATGAATAACTCTTTGGGTAGTTCCAGGAGTTATTTAATTTTCTCAAAGAAAAGATTCAAGATAATTTCTAATTAAAAACCTTGAACCAGTCAAATTCTTGGAATTGCTTCAAGAAAGTATAGAAATAAATTATCTAGAAAGATAACAAACGATTACGAAAAATCGTAAAGGTTAATTTAATTTTAGGGATCATTTCAAATGTCGGATTGTCACATAATGGTGTTCAGGAATTCTGAACTACAACATGGCGTCCCATATCTTGTTCGAGATCCTTAATGCATCCGATGGACAAGTTAACACAAGAAAGTCCTCACAATTTCTAACGTTCACGCAAATCTCATGAAAATATAAAAATTCAATAAATCATTTGGGATGGCATAAAGGAAATAAAATTCCTTTATCAACTTACGAATAAAACAAAATTGATATCTTGTGATAATGAAGAACACGGTCGAAGTATATCAAAAGAACATAAATGAAATAATCTCTGAACAAGGTAAATGACATTAAGGAGTTAATGACACATACCTTGACTCAAGAAGAGGGATCACAAGAAGCAGGATGATTCCCCCCATTCTTGATCCTGAGTTCGGAATGCAACAAGATAACACAAATGTATCATTGCGCCTTCGTTGAATTAATTTAGCACAAATGCTTGGTGACTCATACCGGCACAACTAGGTAACAAATGAGTTGCTTTAGCCCGAAGGCTTGGTGATCTCACACTGAACTAGAACTATATAGATGACAACAAGGGAGTAGATTTAGTTATAACAACATGGCATCTCCATACCAATCGACAAGAAACCAATAGACTATGTTAGGTACGTAATGATGTACGAAACAATCTTAACTAGAAATCAAGAAATATCAGAATCAAAGTGTTGTATATAACAGTGTTGTATACACAATTATATGATTTTTGTTTGATGATAACAACCAAATATATTTTATTATTGAATGTGTTTGTAAATGCACTGATATACTACACAACAGACAGGAATATAATATTTCTATAAAATATAACTGTGCAAAAATTTAAACAATCACATGGTATTTTTATTTAGATAAAAATATTTTATTTCAATATCAAAAAGTACATCTTTTACAACTCCACTATTTGACATACTACATTTCATTCATACAAATCTATCACTCTATACAACTATATTTGCAGACATTGTTATACATTGACACCGATATTTTTCCACTGATTTTTGTCTTCTATCTTCAGTCTTTACAACTTTCAGTCCAGTCACCATCTTCTCACCTGTCACATACAGAAGAAAACACACAGTAGACTGCAACAAAAATAAAATTCAATACAACCAAATAAAAATTTAGTTTTAAATTTTATTTGCCTCAGAATTACGGTGTGTTTCTCATCACTTTTCTAGACTTGGTCTGATATGCAGGGACAGAAAAACTCGTCTGGATGGCTGCATATACACACGTATGCATTGCCACGCCAATCCAGTGTTGCGACTGAGGAGTAGCCACTTGGACCATCTCGACTCAGCGCAGTATACTCATGAACATGAACAAAGTCAAAAGCAAATGGCCGAGGACATAGTCAAAGTAAAATGGTCGACAAGTCAACACACAAGAGAGTCATAAGCAAGTCAAACACGAATGAAACATAGTGCAAATGAAAAGGCAGCAATGAGATGAATCATAGCACAAGCCAAATGGAGCAAGTCAGGTTTACATTGCATGCTGAACACAAACTCACTCAAGCAACTCAGTGGCATGAAGGTTAATACAACACAGCAAGTCAAAGTCAAGGAACAAGTAAGCATCTCAAGCAGCACACAACTCAGAATACAGTGTAAAAGTGGTCGGGCTAGTGTACAACAACATGGTACAGCACATGCTCGAGCATGATCAAGCAAAAGTGGCAATATCCAATCTCAGGAGCAAGCAAGGTCAAGGCTACAGCAAGCAAAAGTTTACACAAGTTTTAGTTCAGATACAACTAGGTTCATGAATGCACAATTCATAATGATCATTACTAAGTTACAAATATTCAACAATGGAGCATGAGGACATTAAGGTACATGTAGGACATCATGAAGGAGCATGTTCAAGTTAGTGCATATGAACAAGAAGATTCATGAATTGCAAGATACACAGTAAGGGCACAACAATAATCAAGGAAATGATCATGGACAGGTCAAACACACGCAACAGCAACTGGCCAAGCATGGACTTGCATGAGCACAAAAGGAAAATCAACAGTGGTCTAAAATGCCGAATAAAACATGCACAAATTTTGGAACATAACAACAGTTTTTAACAAGGCATCAAGCCAGTTTTTAAGATTCATGGCAACATACCAAAGTGAAAGCATCAATCCAAGGCCGAGGCAATTCAAGAGAAGCATTAGTACGAGACAGTTTTTTTTTTCTTTAAGGAGAAATCATGTTTGATGGTGTTGAAAGTATTAACTTAAAACTTCAAGCAGAAATCATAAAGACAGGAAGAGAAATTCGCATTTTTTTTGAAGCCACCAATGTTTTATTTTGAGATAAAGTTCTATATTTTTTTTTGGCAAAAGATCAAAGCAGTAATTTGGGAAAGTTTTTAATCAGAAAAAGGAGTCACAAATTCACTCCTTATTTTTCTCAGGATATTTCGAGAAACTCATGAATCAGTTAGTCAAATATTGCAAGCAAATATTCTCGTTTTAAAACCAACGAGAATTAGCACAAATCCATCCACGACGACTCCAAAATCAGAAGAAATCAAGCCCAAAATTCTCGTATATATCATGACAAAATCAAAGCAAAATATCATCTAGAATCAAGCCCAAAATCCACGAGAATATTGAAGACCAAATCAACAAACAAAATCAGAGAATCGGGATTCTAGAGAGTTCGTAATACTCTATAAATAACACACGTCTTCCTCATTGGCAAAGTATAATCAATCAACAAGAAAATCGCAACAAACATCGAACATAAATAAACGAAATCAAGGGCAAAATCACATACAATTCTCCAGAGCGAACGATGTTGAATCGAAGAATCCTGAAGCATCAATTTGATTACGCTACCCATTGGAGAAAGATCGATTCTTGAAGAACCCTAGGAGGAAGCCGCCGCCATTATTTGACAATAAGGGAAAAGCTTCAGTACTGAGTAAAAAGAGTGGCCGGCCCAAGTCAAAACAAGGGGCTAACCCACTTTAGTTTTTCTAGGGTTTTATTTTTGGTTGTTTTAAGCTTTTTTTTTTTAAATAAAAAGGAGTAAATAAACTACTAATATTTGTAGTTGGAAAATCATAGCTTGAGAAGTACGAGTTGTGTCAAGGTCTTGAGCGTAGGGTTTAAACAGTCGGGAGCGAAGGTCGCAAGTTTACAAGAGTCTGTAAGCGAAGAGATTGTTTAAAATTCCTAGTAGAAACCTTGAATGCAGCAGTAGGCATAGTTTTGCCGAAGCTGGGTATTTTCTGTGTGTGATTTTTCTTTCTGCAATTTTTCTATGACATTTTATTTTTATTTTAAATTTATTTAATTTGCAATAAACCCTATTCACCCCCCCCCCCTCTAGGGTTAATTTAGATCCTACAAGTGGTATCAGAGCGAGGTTTTTTAACTCTAGAGTCATGAATTTGTCTAACAACGCTTTTTCTGAGGGTCAGTCCATAGCTAGGCCACCAATGTTTAATGGAACTGATTATGCCTATTGGAAAGCTAGGATGAAAATTTACTTAAGTTCAGTTGACTATGATGTATGGGATATCATTGAAACAGGCTACAAACCTCCTGTTACGATTATCAATGATATTGAAATTCCTAAACCAAAAGATAAGTGGGATGCTAATGATAAAAAATTATTCTCAACTGATGCCAAAGCAATGAATGCTTTAATTTGTGCTCTTGATAAAACTGAATTTAACCGTATATCTCACTGTTCAACTGCGCAGGAAATTTGGCATACTTTGGAAGTTACACATGAAGGAACATCTCAAGTCAAGGAATCTCGTCTCGCACTACTCTGCAACGAATATGAAAATTTCACGATGCGGAAAGACGAAGATATAAAAGAGATGTATGGTCGATTTTCCACACTGATTTATAATGCAAGGGCTCTTGGTAAAGTCTACACTGAAGTAGAATTAATACGCAAGATACTGAGAGTACTGCCAATGAATTTTGAAGCCAAAGTAACTGCCATTCAGGAATCAAAAGATCTAAATAAGTTGAAAATAGAAGAATTGATTGGAAACTTGATTGCTTATGAAATGGAGTTAAAAGCCAAAGAAGGACGCGATGATTCAGAATCAAAGAAAAAGACAATTGCTCTAAGCAACACTATTGAAAGTAACGATGAAGCCGAGAATCCTATCGAAGAGTTGGCCATGGTTCTTAAAAAGTGGTCTAACAAAAAATACAAGTCACGAAAGAAGAGTTCAAAATCCAACAAATCCAAGAATTTAGACAATTCAGACGATGAAGTCATATGCTACAACTGCAATAAACCAGGCCATATCAAACCAAATTGTCCATTACTTCAGAAATACAAAAAGAAGAAGAAGAAGGAAGCTTTTGCATCTACATGGGACGATGAAGAAGGAGAAGAAGAAGACTCTGACAGTGATAAAGAGGAAGCCAATTTGTGTCTTATGGCACAGTCAGATTCAGAAAGTAGCGAAGATGATTCCACTGAGGTACCAAATTACTCTTATAAAGATTTAATTTTAATGTGTCATGATCTTACCAAAACCATTGATTCTCTTGAACTAAAAATCAAGAAATTAAAATCTGATAGGTTTAAATTGGTCCACGAAAACAATAGGTTAGAAACTGAGCTTGAAAAAGTGACAAACCTTGATTGTGAAAACTGCAAGTTATTAAAACAAGAGCAAACAGAATTTAAGGCAAATTTTGAAAAATTGAAACAAGAACACTTGGCTTTAAAAGAAAGTGATGACACAAAAAGAAAGAACTTCATTAACAGATGCACTTCTCTTGTAAATGAAAATGAAGCACTTAAAACCAAAGTAAAAAATCTTGAAATAACATTGAGTAAGTTTTCAAAAGGGGAAAAATCATTTAGAATGCTGCTTGGAAACCAATTATATGCTAATAATAGAAAAGGATTAGGATTTGGGAAAACACACATTAATATGAATGATAATGCGAAGGGTGGAAGTGTTTTTCCTAAATGTACAAAATGTGGAAAAATTGGACATAGCTATGAAAAATGTGAAAGTAGGAACAACAATAAAAAGTTCATACAAATTTGGGTTCCAAAAGGGTCGACAAGCAATTGTTATAGATTTGGATTTGGTAAGAACAAACAAATTTGGATTCCAAAAGGATCTGTTGTTCAGAATCAAAAAATTTCAGTTACTAATTTTGTTAGACCTATGAGTCTCTCTAGGTCAATCTCTTTTTCTCGTGTGTAGGTATGTTGGCGAGCTAAGGAGCAACAAGAATGGTACTTGGATTCAGGTTGTTCCAAACATATGACAGGAGATAAATCAAAGTTCCTTAGCCTTGAAAAATATAAAGGAGGAAGTGTGATAATGGGCGATAACAGAAAATGTAAAATTATCGGTAAAGGTAAAGTAGGTAATAGTACTTTCTCCTTAACTGATGTTTTATATGTTGAAAACTTGCATCATAATCTCATTTCCATAAGCCAACTATGTGACAAAGGAATGAGTGTGATATTTGATAATGAATCTTGTAAAATTATTGAAAAATCCACAAACAATATTGTGTTCACGGGATAAAGAAAAGGAAATGTTTATACGATTTCATTTGATGATTTGACTCTCTCACGATGTTTAGTAGCTACGGATGAAGAAGTTTTCTTATGGCATAGGAGATTGGGTCACGCTAGTATGAGTCTCTTGGAAAAACTTGAATCAAAAGAATTGGTAAGAGGACTACCACATCAGAAATATAAAAATAATAAAGTGTGTAAATCATGTGCTATGGGAAAATTCAGTCGTTCATCATTTCGTCCCAAAAATGTTGTTAGTACTAATAGGGTACTTGAATTGATTCACATGGATTTATTTGGACCAAATGAAATCGCTAGCTTGAATGGAAAAAGGTATTGTTATGTGCTGGTTGATGATTATTCTAGATTTACATGGGTTTATTTTCTAGCCAAAAAATCCGAAACTTTTGATTACTTTTCAAAGTTTGCAAAACTCGTTTAAAATGAAAAAGGTGTTTCAATAAAAACTTTAAGAAGTGATCATGGTGGTGAATTTGAAAATTTGGATTTTGAAAATTTTTGTGAAGAAAATGGTTTTAAACACGAATTTTCTGCTCCTCGAACACCCCAACAAAATGGGGTAGTCGAAAAAAAAATCGTACATTACAGGAATTGGCTAGATCTATGTTAAGTGAATATAATTTGCCTTTGACTTTTTGGGCAGAGGCAGTTAATACATCCTGCCATGTAATGAACAGAGTAATGATTAGACCAATACTTAACAAAACATCCTATGAATTGTGGTTTGACAGAAAGCCTAACATTTCATATTTTAGAGTTTTGGATGCCCTTGTTATCTTCTTAATATAGGTGATCATCTTGGTAAGTTTGAATCAAAGGCCGACGAGGGAATTTTCATGGGTTACTCGTCAAGAAGCAAGGCTTATTGAATCTTTAACAAACGATCAAAAACCATTGTTGAAACCATAAACGTGAAATTTGATGAATCAGATCTGGATACGGTGGACAAAGAGAAAAACGATGAGGGAATTACATATGAGGGTGAAAAAGAAAATAGCAAAGAGAAGACTGGCAGTGATGATCCAACAAAACAAACGTTTGAAGTCGAAAAGTTGAAATTCAAAGCCAACCATCCTCCAGAATTGGTGATAGGAAATCCAACGGCAGGTATACGAACTCGTTCATCATTTAATAAAGACATCTGTACTTTTTGTATTCACAGCTGTTTTATCTCTGAAATCGAACCTAAAAATGTTGAAATTGCACTTAATGATGAAAATTGGATTTTAGCGATGCAAGAAGAACTTAATCAATTTGAGCGGAATAAAGTTTGGAAATTAGTTTCTAGACCGAATGACTATACAGTAGTAGGAACTAAATGGGTGTTCAAAAATAAACTTGATGAATCCGGAAATGTAATTAGAAACAAAGCTAGGTTGGTTGCAAAAGGATATAATCAAATTGAAGGCATTGATTTTGATGAGACATTTGCACCAGTAGCTAGGTTAGAAGCCATTAGAATTTTGCTCAGTTTTGCGTGTTATAAAGGTTTCAAACTTAAACAAATGGACGTAAAAAGTGCGTTTTTAAATGGAGAATTAAAAGAAGAAGTTTTTGTGGAACAACCCCCCGGTTTTGAAAATCATGAATTTCCAAATCATGTATTCAAACTTGAAAAAGCATTATATGGTCTTAAACAAGCTCCTAGAGCTTGGTACGATTGTTTAAGTGCATATCTTTTGGAAAACAGTTTTAAAAAGGGCAGTGCTGACACTACATTGTTTCTATTACATGAAGGTGATGACTTTTTAATAGTCCAAATTTATGTTGATGATATTATATATGGTGCTACTAATGATTGTTTGTGTGAGAAATTTGAAAAAGTCATGCAGGATAAATTCGAAATGAGCTTAGTAGGTGAATTAAAATACTTCCTTGGATTTCAAATCAAACAAAGCTCCAAGGGTATTTTCATATCACAAACAAAATACATTGTTGAATTGCTGAAAAGATTTGGACTAGAAAATGCAAAACCACTCAGAACACCGATGAGTCCTTCAACCAAGCTTGACAAAGACGAGAAAGGAGTTGCAGTTGATCAGAAAAAATATCGTGGAATAATTGGTTCACTTCTTTATCTCACTGCATCTAGGCCTGATATTATGTTTGCTGTTTGTTTATGTGCACGCTTTCAATCCAATCCAAAAGAATCTCACTTAAAAGCCACAAAAAGAATATTAAGATATCTTTTGCACACACACAAATTTGGTTTATGGTACCCCGCATGCAATAATTTCGAATTAATTGGATATTCTGATGCTGATTATGCTGTATCCCTTGTTGATAGAAAAAGCACTAGTGGGACTTGTTTTATGCTAGGACACTCGTTAGTCTCATGGTCAAGTCGAAAACAAAATTGTGTTGCTTTATCCACAACTGAGGCTGAATACATTGCTTTAGGAAGTTGTTGTGCACAAATACTATGGATGATGCAAACTCTTTCAGACTTTGGTCTAATTTATAAAAAAGTACCACTAAAATGTGACAGTAAAAGTGCTATAGACTTGTCTACTAATCCTGTTCACCATTCACGCACTAAACACATAGATGTGAGACATCATTTTATTAGAGATCACATTTCACGAGAAGATATTTGTATTGAGTTTATTTCAACTGACTGTGAACTAGCTGATATCTTTACAAAACCTCTTCCCGAAGATAGATTTTCACGATTACGCTTAGATTTGGGAATTATAGAAATTGAGTGATCATTATCCATTTTTTAAAAAAATTCTTAAATGGTTATTCGAGAGTTAAATGATTGATCATTTGAACTATTTTGGAACTCGTTGAAATTATATCAAATCTTGGAATTGTGATGAGTATTGACTATAATATTTTTTTATCATGAGGAAATATTTTTAAATCTCATGATGATTGGACAGACTTTATAATATTTTTGAATTAGAGCTTATTTTACGACCATCTTCTATATCTACCATACTTCTGTCATTCATCATGGTTTTATTTAATTTGGGGAGTTCTAATTATTCTTGAAATTTAAAAATAAATAAATAAATAAATAAATAATAATTTATCCTTGGTACTCACTCCCATTTAAAAGTCCTCGCGGTCATGTGTGGGTGAATTACCTTAATCTCTATGTGCTTCCATTCTCACTTAAAAGACCTTTGGGCTGTGCATGGATGGAACTCATTAGAGAGGATAAAGTTAAGTTACTACTAACCCCATTTAAAAGACCTTTGGGCTATGCGTGGTTAGGAAGTGCTTAACACGTTTTTAAGCATATTTAAAATCTTTAAAATTTATATTCAAATATTCAATTTTTTGAACTCTCCTAATTCTATAAAATCCATAGTAAATCCATTCATTCTGAAAGTGAAATTTGTCTCTGATTCCAAGAATATTATGATTTTTGTTTGATTCAATGAGATTTACGATATATTATCCTCTTGATCTGAATTTATATTTCTAGTTTATATTCATCACTGTTTTAATTTCTGCTATTCTTTTGATGATAACAAAAGGGGGAGAATGGTCAAGATTTTGATGGATGAGTAAACATTTATAGAATATTTTGAAATTTGGGTTTGATTAATTTATTTCAAAATTTTCAAATCTATGCATCAATAAGGGAAGCTTAGTTGTAGGGGGAGCATACAAATAGGGAGAGTAACATAATTCACGTTTCAAACACATTCACACATTCAAAATCTTTTATTTGTTTGTCATCATCAAAAGGGGGAGATTGTTGTATATAACAGTGTTGTATACACAATTATATGATTTTTGTTTGATGATAACAACCAAATATATTTTATTATTGAATGTGTTTGAAAATGCACTGATATACTACACAACAGACAGGAATATAATATTTCTATAAAATATAACTGTGCAAAAATTTAAACAATCACATGGTATTTTTATTTAGATAAAAATATTTTATTTCAATATCAAAAAGTACATCTTTTACAACTCCACTATTTGACATACTATATTTCATTCATACAAATCTGTAACGTCCCAGATTTTTCAGCCATTTAAATTCGATTAAATTGTTTATATATTTGTAATGTAATATATATTTAATTGAATTTATTTAATCAAAATAGAATTCGAATATATATATTTATATATTAGAATGTTAGTATCGAATTTAAATTTTACCATTAGAAATTGAAAAAGAAAACGTTGTTTAATTAAATGCGATGATATTTATTTAATTTTTTTTTTAGTTGATCTAATCGTCTGAATTTTTATTATATTGAATTTATAATAAACTCGTGAATGTCTATGTTAACATATACACCAGCATTTTTCTTTTGGTTCGACAATACAAATGGGTTTATTTTGAGTATCTCAACCTCGCTTCGACCTAGTGTATAATAGCAAATATGTTCGAATGAAATTAGGTAATACAATATCAAAATCAGTTTTGAAATCTAAACAAATGGTATTGAAAACTATAGCAGTTTGATATTTAAATCTGCACAAATTGTAATTACAAACAGTGTGGATTCGTACCATGAAACTAAAACCAATTATTAACAGATGAAAACAGCTATGTTTATACAAAACAGTAAAAGGAACAACTAAGTATGTATGTATATGTATATATATATATATATATATATTACAACACATCGCACAGCTATATACTTATACATCTCAACATCACAGGAAATTGATTGAACAACACAGAAAATTTACAATGCAAGCTAAAATACAGCACACAGATAAAGAGAAAAGGAAAAAAGAAAAAAAAAACAGTAAAGTTTGTACAGCTATATAGCTAGAAAACAGTCCTACAAACAAGAAAAATATATATGTATATTTCATAGATACGACCAATCAAAACAACACAATGAACAGATAAAGATATGAACAGCTAAAAGAAAGGTCATGACAATTCAAAATCTGAATATGACCATACAACAGTATATACATATACATATCAAATGTATGAACATTGACAACAACAGATCTGGACAGAATCAAACAAGTACAAACATGACCCATTATTTAATATCAGTAGCCTTGGATCTGTGAATCATCCACATCAGCTTTGATCTGCAAATAAGAAAGGAAAAACCCATTAAAATGGGAAGTCTCATGATAGTAGTGGACAGGGTAAGGAAAGATCATGGGAACGAAAAGAAGAGAAAAAAAAGGGATCAATGTAGAAAAGAAAATCAAATGTAATCTGTATGGTCAAATTCAACAGTAAATTCACATGCAGTGAATCTCATACATACAAATCCAAGCAAGAAATATGTATCACAGAACCCAAGAGTTTCTGATCTGAATAGGTTATGCACATGTAAAAGATAACAAATCATTAACAGTGAAGAAAATCAAATCCATATATGTAAATATCAAATCTCCATAGACTGTGAACAACTAGGAAAGAAATCAAAAATATATGAATATATTTTTGCCATCAAATCCTTACGGCCAACAGCTAAGTCACATGCATATACAGTAACATTTATGTACAAAATTCACTGTTCACTTGTATTTTAAATGGAAGAAAAATCTATGCTTTTGTTCAAAATCTCTGAGTGAAACTTACAAGGCATAGCTAAACAGCTAGTAAGCAGCTTAGGTAATAGCTAAGTGGTTAAATAAATCCATGTACAAATTCCATTGTTTCCAAAACAGAAAATCTATAGTGCAGGACTCAAATCTTTGATAAAATAGGAAAAAACTTATTAGCCTCAAGATTCGATCACTGTTCAGTACTGAAGATGGTTCAATCAAACAGCCTATACATGTGCCTATATATCGAGAATTCTTTATACATCCACTATGTAATGCATTTATAAATCTGAACACAAAATCTAAAGGGGCAGATTTTAATGTCTGATTGAATTAACAAAACATAACATCGCTATCACCTATCCAGTTCAACCAAAATCCACATTGAACAAATCTGAAGATCCTATACCAACAATCCGAACCAAAATCCAAGTACAGATTTGAATGGTGATTGAGATAACAATACGATTTGGACAGTGATTATATCCTATCACCCACTACTATAAATAGGACGTTCACGCAGAGGTAATTCACCATTCCAAAGACAACCCAAAACAAATGCAGTAACAAGAAAATCCAAATTCAAGAATCAGAAAATCAAATAAAAACAGCACCGCAAATAAAGAAGCAAGTTAAAAGAAAACTTAGCTTTCGAATTTGTCTGTTGAAGCCGTCCTCGGTTTGGCTTGCTCGTGTGGTGCTGGAAGACTCGGTGGCTTGACCGTGGGTGGTGGATTGTTGAGGAGGCCGAAGGGGGTGGTGACACGCTGGGGTTCGGAGGATCAGAAGCAAGGGAAGCTCGAGAGGGTAGCAGCGGTTGCGCCAGAGACTAACTCCGATTTGCTGAAGACCGACGGGGGCGTAGGGTGTCGGGTTTTGGCCAGAAGTGATGGATCAGCGGAGGCGATGGGAATTAGGGATTTAGGGTTTTCGGTTTGATCAATTTTGTGGCGGCTGAATAATGAAGAGGAGGATCGGTGAATTAGGGTTTTAAACAAGGGTAATCGGGTAATGGGTTGGGCCGGAAATTGGCAAGGTAAAGCCCGTTCAAAATTTATTTTAAATCCATGTTTTAAATTCAATTTAGTTTATAAAATTCGTAATTCAATTTCTCTTTCATACGATCTCGGATTCAGGCGCGGTCAGATGCTTTGGGATCATGGAGTCGAGTAGATCGAAATGGAGCAGGCCCAGTCCGGATCTGAAGTAGCTGGAATTTTTATTCGAATTAAACGTCAATCTGATCAAAACCAGACAGTTTTATCGACAGATCAAAACCCAAGTGAGTTAAACTCACTCAGCCCTTCCCATTTATATTTTATATAAATTGGGTTTTTGTTTTGCGTGTTCTGGTTGTTAATGAATGACGGTTTGCTAGTGATATATGATTATCGTTGATTTAATTTCTGAAATTTAAACGGTCGTTTAATTTCAGTAAAACACCAGTTATTCTGATTTGACCCGGATAAAGAAATTTCTCTGGGTTGGGCACGTCTATAAAATAAACGTATATAATTGTTTGAATTGTTTGAATTGGCTGTTGGTTGATTGATGATCGTTGTAAACATTATCAGTCAAATAAAAAGGAATAGTTGATTTCCATTGATTATTGAACCTCATTTCAACATTTGTTATGATAGATGGTATGGGTCGAGTAGTTGGCATCACTTGGTTTATAAATCAATCGATTTATAAAATATGGTTTTATCGACAGTGAATCGATGATATTTGAGTTATAAATATATTTTATAACGAAAATAGATTTTTGAAAGTTATTACATTGGAAGGGTATTTAAAAAGGGAAATAAAGATTTATTTATTTATTTATTTAAAGTTTATATAGAAATTATGAATTGGTTTTTATAAAATAAATTTCTTATGTCGATAAGAATTATCAAAGCAGAAAATAACCTAGCAGATAAACATTTGATCAACCGTGGGTGATTATACGAAGTTATTTAAATTAATTATATTTTAATTAATTTAAAGTGGAATTAAATAAAACTGGTTAAAAGAATAATCATGTTTTGGGTGTCGGCCATTTGAACTAAGTTAGATTTTAAGTTAGTAAAATAACTTGAAAATTGATTAATTCTAGTAAGGTTTAAAAAGGGAATTTATTATCCATTTTAGTGAATAAAGGAAATGATTGATTTGAATGATGACTGTTGAAATTAATGAGTTAATATAGTAATCACCAATGTAATGCTTTTAATCAAATTGGAAAAGAAATGGTCGAGAGTTGGGAAGAGGTTAATGGATGAGATTTGTATATTTTGAACTCGAGATTTAAGCAAGTAATAAAGAGTTCTAATTGGATACGATAATGGAAGGTTTACTTAAGGTTTGAATTAAGTAAAGTAAGGGGAAGATATAAAGGGTTTGGATCTAACCTGTAATTTATAAACAAAGTTTTTAAATGGAATATGAGTTTAAATGATGTTTTGAAATTGAAATATTTAATGAAGGGATTAAGTTAAACCAATGGAATTGAAAAGAGATTGTCCAAAAGGGAAGAGGGTTGAAAAGGGATTTAAATGTGAGCTTGGAAAACGAGATTGGAAATAGGAATTGAAATATTAATATCGGGTTTTTGAATTACGACTCGTGTTTATCGGAAGGTAAGAACGTTGTTGGTCAAGGTCTGAGAGGTAATTAAAATACCCCAACTTGAACGACTTCGGGACGACCTAAAGATGATACTAGTTGGTAATGGCGAGAGTGTGCGATAAGATTTCCAAAGTAAAGGAAATGATATAAGACTATATTTTCCCTATTAATGGAATTAAAAGGGAAATTGGGCGAGAAGTTTTAAAAGCCAAGTGATGCTGATTACCAGACCAGTGAATCTATTTTTGGTGTTTTCATGGATGTTTACTTGATAGTTAAATAACCGACTATCAAGTCTGACCTTTACGATTGTTGGTATGGAAAGACCGGGATCGAATGGATATTCGAAAACCATTCCAACCAACAAGTACGAATATATAGAAGAGATCAAGCAACGATCGAGATGAAGCATTTGAAGACCATAGATTTTCATAAAGCGGAAGAACCACTTACAATCTCTGATTCGACCCGGAGATATACTGGGGTTCTGTCGTGGTTGAAACTGTGGATTGCAAGGACTATCGCTACTGATCCATGGGGTGATTCCTATATTGGATGCAGTAGGAGAGTGCCTTCGGCTCATCCTGTTCCTGGATGACTTGTATGGACGAGTGTCTGACAGAGTATTTCCAAAGGGATTACGCATATTGATGTTCTACAAACGTATCTCTGTTGGTGGCGAAGAAGGCCGTACACCTTCTTTGGCTTAACGCTCAGAGTATTTTTGTGGAAATCAGTATTCAGTGATACCTGGCGGATCTGACGATGTGGCATTCAAAGTGAATGGTGGCCAGGTGTTCAAAAGATTACAACTTCAAACCTCACAGCCGGGAAGTGACAAAAATCGGGCAGGCAGCATGGCTATGTGGGTCGCTCCCATTAGGGTGTATAATCACCTATCTAGAGAAATTCCTTTTGTTTCTTATTCTATCGATTCTGCCCATTCGGGAACGGTGGTTTGAGTCCAACCGTTGGTGATATACATTCGATACACTCAAGCGAAATGAGTGGTCGGTCATGTGTGGGTCGGGTTGCAAGATGTTCTTGTTGAACCCAGGTGTATTCGCCTCTAGAGATACATCATCAGAAGGTGGTCCCATACCTTGTCAAGGTCGGAATCAAATCTCCAATAAGCGCCCGCGGTTTTGATTGTATACTATATATGTGGAGCGTGAGATGCAAGCGTTCCACTAGATTGTTATTTACTTGTATTTAGACATTATTATAATATCAGAAAAGATATTGGTTTCAAAACTGTTTTGGGTTATCGTAAGGTAAAAGCCGTCCGTGTTTATGTGTGGATTCGGTCTTACGATTATCCTTTTCTTTTGAAAGGATTTTAAACTTTAAAATCTGGATTGGATGGTTTACCCTTAATACTGTGCGAGTTTATCTCACTCTGGTTCACCAGACTGACCCGGTGTTTTGTAAATGCTCGGGTTAGACCGAGGTGTACAGGTTCAGGTTATCAGGTACTCAGAAGTCCAGGAACGAGCTGAAGAGGTTCAGACGAATGATGTTCCGCTGTGTGATTATATATATATGAGGACAGATTATCAAAACTGTCCATATGTGTGTTGTACTCTGATCTTGTAAGTATTTGAAAGCTCTCAATAAAGTTTTATTTCTGTATTATATTTTGTTCCGCTGCGATGTGAGACTCTGTGTTGATACTTCTTCTTCTTCTATTCTAATATTTCTTTCTTTCTTATCTCACCCTCTAATTTCTTTCTATAAACGCTCCAGTGTTCTCGGTGCTGGAGGATCGGCATGGGTACAGTGAAGGGTATTTATGTCGATTTTCGAGCCGAAAATTTCTGGGTCGTTACAGTGGTATCAGTCTGTGGCATAACTCAATAGAGATGGGGTTAGTAACACCCTAGTTTGAGTTGAGTGTATATATATGAGAGCGTATTTGTAAGATTTTGTATACAAATGTTTTGTATTGTGTTATTTGACTGGTTCAAGTGTTGAGAAGCGTTGAACTAGTGAATGTATACAATATTGCTTTATAAAGAGGGCGAATGAAATAATTTTACCCAATGTATATTTTTATATAGAAAAGGGATTTATTTTCTATAGTAATGTTGGGTGTTTGGTTGTTTGTTTGTTCTGGTTGACTTGATTAGAATTAGAATCAAATTTGAATTATGAAATAAGGTTGAACTGATTAAAAGAATCAATTCGCCAATTGAATCAGGTATGAAAATGAAATTAAACCTGGTTAAGTGGAATCAATTTACGAATAATAGAATAAATTCAAATAAATTGGTATTTAAAAATTTAGTAGGTAAATAAATTGAGATTCAAATAAAGTGGGTTGCCAGTTAGATTTGAATTTTCGTTTTGAAGAGGTTGAGGCCCAGAGGGGCAGTGTTGTCGTACCCATTGAGCCATGCTGAGGGAGTGATGGCAAAATCTTAGAAAATTTGTAAAGTTTGAATTTATTTTGAATTTAATGCAAGCATAATGATTTTTAAAATAATACGGTTCGGAATATTCTTCTTACTTTGCAATTTCGAGGACGAAATTATTTTAAGGGGGGAAGAATGTAACGTCCCAGATTTTTCAGCCATTTAAATTCGATTAAATTGTTTATATATTTGTAATGTAATATATATTTAATTGAATTTATTTAATCAAAATAGAATTCGAATATATATATTTATATATTAGAATGTTAGTATCGAATTTAAATTTTACCATTAGAAATTGAAAAAAGAAAACGTTGTTTAATTAAATGCGATGATATTTATTTAAATTTTTTTTTAGTTGATCTAATCGTCTGAATTTTTATTATATTGAATTTATAATAAACTCGTGAATGTCTATGTTAACATATACACCAGCATTTTTCTTTTGGTTCGACAATACAAATGGGTTTATTTTGAGTATCTCAACCTCGCTTCGACCTAGTGTATAATAGCAAATATGTTCGAATGAAATTAGGTAATACAATATCAAAATCAGTTTTGAAATCTGAACAAATGGTATTGAAAACTATAGCAGTTTGATATTTAAATCTGCACAAATTGTAATTACAAACAGTGTGGATTCGTACCATGAAACTAAAACCAATTATTAACAGATGAAAACAGCTATGTTTATACAAAACAGTAAAAGGAACAACTAAGTATGTATGTATATGTATATATATATATATATTTTACAACACATCGCACAGCTATATACTTATACATCTCAACATCACAGGAAATTGATTGAACAACACAGAAAATTTACAATGCAAGCTAAAATACAGCACACAGATAAAGAGAAAAGGAAAAAGAAAAAAATAACAGTAAAGTTTGTACAGCTATATAGCTAGAAAACAGTCCTACAAACAAGAAAAATATATATGTATATTTCATAGATACGACCAATCAAAACAACACAATGAACAGATAAAGATATGAACAGCTAAAAGAAAGGTCATGACAATTCAAAATCTGAATATGACCATACAACAGTATATACATATACATATCAAATGTATGAACATTGACAACAACAGATCTGGACAGAATCAAACAAGTACAAACATGACCCATTATTTAATATCAGTAGCCTTGGATCTGTGAATCATCCACATCAGCTTTGATCTGCAAATAAGAAAGGAAAAACCCATTAAAATGGGAAGTCTCATGATAGTAGTGGACAGGGTAAGGAAAGATCATGGGAACGAAAAGAAGAAAAAAAAAAAGGGATCAATGTAGAAAAGAAAATCAAATGTAATCTGTATGGTCAAATTCAACAGTAAATTCACATGCAGTGAATCTCATACATACAAATCCAAGCAAGAAATATGTATCACAGAACCCAAGAGTTTCTGATCTGAATAGGTTATGCACATGTAAAAGATAACAAATTATTAACAGTGAAGAAAATCAAATCCATATATGTAAATATCAAATCTCCATAGACTGTGAACAACTAGGAAAGAAATCAAAAATATATGAATATATTTTTGCCATCAAATCCTTACGGCCAACAGCTAAGTCACATGCATATACAGTAACATTTATGTACAAAATTCACTGTTCACTTGTATTTTAAATGGAAGAAAAATCTATGCTTTTGTTCAAAATCTCTGAGTGAAACTTACAAGGCATAGCTAAACAGCTAGTAAGCAGCTTAGGTAATAGCTAAGTGGTTGAATAAATCCATGTACAAATTCCATTGTTTCCAAAACAGAAAATCTATAGTGCAGGACTCAAATCTTTGATAAAATAGGAAAAAACTTATTAGCCTCAAGATTCGATCACTGTTCAGTACTGAAGATGGTTCAATCAAACAGCCTATACATGTGCCTATATATCGAGAATTCTTTATACATCCACTATGTAATGCATTTATAAATCTGAACACAAAATCTAAAGGGGCAGATTTTAATGTCTGATTGAATTAACAAAACATAACATCGTTATCACCTATCCAGTTCAACCAAAATCCACATTGAACAAATCTGAAGATCCTATACCAACAATCCGAACCAAAATCCAAGTACAGATTTGAATGGTGATTGAGATAACAATACGATTTGGACAGTGATTATATCCTATCACCCACTACTATAAATAGGACGTTCACGCAGAGGTAATTCACCATTCCAAAGACAACCCAAAACAAATGCAGTAACAAGAAAATCCAAATTCAAGAATCAGAAAATCAAATAAAAACAGCACCGCAAATAAAGAAGCAAGTTAAAAGAAAACTTAGCTTTCGAATTTGTCTGTTGAAGCCGTCCTCGGTTTGGCTTGCTCGTGTGGTGCTGGAAGACTCGGTGGCTTGACCGTGGGTGGTGGATTGTTGAGGAGGCCGAAGGGGGTGGTGACACGCTGGGGTTCGGAGGATCAGAAGCAAGGGAAGCTCGAGAGGGTAGCAGCGGTTGCGCCAGAGACTAACTCCGATTTGCTGAAGACCGACGGGGGCGTAGGGTGTCGGGTTTTGGCCAGAAGTGATGGATCAGCGGAGGCGATGGGAATAAGGGATTTAGGGTTTTCGGTTTGATCAATTTTGTGGCGGCTGAATAATGAAGAGGAGGATCGGTGAATTAGGGTTTTAAACAAGGGTAATCGGGTAATGGGTTGGGCCGGAAATTGGCAAGGTAAAGCCCGTTCAAAATTTATTTTAAATCCATGTTTTAAATTCAATTTAGTTTATAAAATTCGTAATTCAATTTCTCTTTCATACGATCTCGGATTCAGGCGCGGTCAGATGCTTTGGGATCATGGAGTCGAGTAGATCGAAATGGAGCAGGCCCAGTCCGGATCTGAAGTAGCTGGAATTTTTATTCGAATTAAACGTCAATCTGATCAAAACCAGACAGTTTTATCGACAGATCAAAACCCAAGTGAGTTAAACTCACTCAGCCCTTCCCATTTATATTTTATATAAATTGGGTTTTTGTTTTGCGTGTTCTGGTTGTTAATGAATGACGGTTTGCTAGTGATATATGATTATCGTTGATTTAATTTCTGAAATTTAAACGGTCGTTTAATTTCAGTAAAACACCAGTTATTCTGATTTGACCCGGATAAAGAAATTTCTCTGGGTCGGGCACGTCTATAAAATAAACGTATATAATTGTTTGAATTGTTTGAATTGGCTGTTGGTTGATTGATGATCGTTGTAAACATTATCAGTCAAATAAAAAGGAATAGTTGATTTCCATTGATTATTGAACCTCATTTCAACATTTGTTATGATAGATGGTATGGGTCGAGTAGTTGGCATCACTTGGTTTATAAATCAATCGATTTATAAAATATGGTTTTATCGACAGTGAATCGATGATATTTGAGTTATAAATATATTTTATAACGAAAATAGATTTTTGAAAGTTATTACATTGGAAGGGTATTTAAAAAGGGAAATAAAGATTTATTTATTTATTTATTTAAAGTTTATATAGAAATTATGAATTGGTTTTTATAAAATAAATTTCTTATGTCGATAAGAATTATCAAAGCAGAAAATAACCTAGCAGATAAACATTTGATCAACCGTGGGTGATTATACGAAGTTATTTAAATTAATTATATTTTAATTAATTTAAAGTGGAATTAAATAAAACTGGTTAAAAGAATAATCATGTTTTGGGTGTCGGCCATTTGAACTAAGTTAGATTTTAAGTTAGTAAAATAACTTGAAAATTGATTAATTCTAGTAAGGTTTAAAAAGGGAATTTATTATCCATTTTAGTGAATAAAGGAAATGATTGATTTGAATGATGACTGTTGAAATTAATGAGTTAATATAGTAATCACCAATGTAATGCTTTTAATCAAATTGGAAAAGAAATGGTCGAGAGTTGGGAAGAGGTTAATGGATGAGATTTGTATATTTTGAACTCGAGATTTAAGCAAGTAATAAAGAGTTCTAATTGGATACGATAATGGAAGGTTTACTTAAGGTTTGAATTAAGTAAAGTAAGGGGAAGATATAAAGGGTTTGGATCTAACCTGTAATTTATAAACAAAGTTTTTAAATGGAATATGAGTTTAAATGATGTTTTGAAATTGAAATATTTAATGAAGGGATTAAGTTAAACCAATGGAATTGAAAAGAGATTGTCCAAAAGGGAAGAGGGTTGAAAAGGGATTTAAATGTGAGCTTGGAAAACGAGATTGGAAATAGGAATTGAAATATTAATATCGGGTTTTTGAATTACGACTCGTGTTTATCGGAAGGTAAGAACGTTGTTGGTCAAGGTCTGAGAGGTAATTAAAATACCCCAACTTGAACGACTTCGGGACGACCTAAAGATGATACTAGTTGGTAATGGCGAGAGTGTGCGATAAGATTTCCAAAGTAAAGGAAATGATATAAGACTATATTTTCCCTATTAATGGAATTAAAAGGGAAATTGGGCGAGAAGTTTTAAAAGCCAAGTGATGCTGATTACCAGACCAGTGAATCTATTTTTGGTGTTTTCATGGATGTTTACTTGATAGTTAAATAACCGACTATCAAGTCTGACCTTTACGATTGTTGGTATGGAAAGACCGGGATCGAATGGATATTCGAAAACCATTCCAACCAACAAGTACGAATATATAGAAGAGATCAAGCAACGATCGAGATGGAGCATTTGAAGACCATAGATTTTCATAAAGCGGAAGAACCACTTACAATCTCTGATTCGACCCGGAGATATACTGGGGTTCTGTCGTGGTTGAAACTGTGGATTGCAAGGACTATCGCTACTGATCCATGGGGTGATTCCTATATTGGATGCAGTAGGAGAGTGCCTTCGGCTCATCCTGTTCCTGGATGACTTGTATGGACGAGTGTCTGACAGAGTATTTCCAAAGGGATTACGCATATTGATGTTCTACAAACGTATCTCTGTTGGTGGCGAAGAAGGCCGTACACCTTCTTTGGCTTAACGCTCAGAGTATTTTTGTGGAAATCAGTATTCAGTGATACCTGGCGGATCTGACGATGTGGCATTCAAAGTGAATGGTGGCCAGGTGTTCAAAAGATTACAACTTCAAACCTCACAGCCGGGAAGTGACAAAAATCGGGCAGGCAGCATGGCTATGTGGGTCGCTCCCATTAGGGTGTATAATCACCTATCTAGAGAAATTCCTTTTGTTTCTTATTCTATCGATTCTGCCCATTCGGGAACGGTGGTTTGAGTCCAACCGTTGGTGATATACATTCGATACACTCAAGCGAAATGAGTGGTCGGTCATGTGTGGGTCGGGTTGCAAGATGTTCTTGTTGAACCCAGGTGTATTCGCCTCTAGAGATACATCATCGGAAGGTGGTCCCATACCTTGTCAAGGTCGGAATCAAATCTCCAATAAGCGCCCGCGGTTTTGATTGTATACTATATATGTGGAGCGTGAGATGCAAGCGTTCCACTAGATTGTTATTTACTTGTATTTAGATATTATTATAATATCAGAAAAGATATTGGTTTCAAAACTGTTTTGGGTTATCGTAAGGTAAAAGCCGTCCGTGTTTATGTGTGGATTCGGTCTTACGATTATCCTTTTCTTTTGAAAGGATTTTAAACTTTAAAATCTGGATTGGATGGTTTACCCTTAATACTGTGCGAGTTTATCTCACTCTGGTTCACCAGACTGACCCGGTGTTTTGTAAATGCTCGGGTTAGACCGAGGTGTACAGGTTCAGGTTATCAGGTACTCAGAAGTCCAGGAACGAGCTGAAGAGGTTCAGACGAATGATGTTCCGCTGTGTGATTATATATATATGAGGACAGATTATCAAAACTGTCCATATGTGTGTTGTACTCTGATCTTGTAAGTATTTGAAAGCTCTCAATAAAGTTTTATTTCTGTATTATATTTTGTTCCGCTGCGATGTGAGACTCTGTGTTGATACTTCTTCTTCTTCAATTCTAATATTTCTTTCTTTCTTATCTCACCCTCTAATTTCTTTCTATAAACGCTCCAGTGTTCTCGGTGCTGGAGGATCGGCATGGGTACAGTGAAGGGTATTTATGTCGATTTTCGAGCCGAAAATTTCTGGGTCGTTACAAAATCTGTCACTCTATACAACTATATTTGCAGACATTGTTATACATTGACACCGATATTTTTCCACTGATTTTTGTCTTCTATCTTCAGTCTTTACAGCTTTCAGTCCAGTCACCATCTTCTCACCTGTCACATACAGAAGAAAACACACAGTAAACTGCAACAAAAATAAAATTCAATACAACCAAATAAAAATTTAGTTTTAAATTTTATTTGCCTCAGAATTACGGTGTGTTTCTCATCACTTTTCTAGACTTGGTCTGATATGCAGGGACAGAAAAACTCGTCTGGATGGCTGCATATACACACGTGTGCATTGCCACGCCAATCCAGTGTTGCGACTGAGGAGTAGCCACTTGGACCATCTCGACTCAGCGCAGTATACTCATGAACATGAACAAAGTCAAAAGCAAATGGACGAGGACATAGTCAAAGTAAAATGGTTGACAAGTCAACACACAAGAGAATCATAAGCAAGTCAAACATGAATGAAACATAATGCAAATGAAAAGGCAGCAATCAGACGAATCATAGCACAAGCCAAATGGAGCAAGTCAGGTTTACATTGCATGCTGAACACAAACTCACTCAAGCAACTCAGTGGCATGAAGGTTAATACAACACAGCAAGTCAAAGTCAAGGAACAAGTAAGCATCTCAAGCAGCACACAACTCAGAATACAGTGTAATAGTGGTCGGGCTAGTGTACAACAACATGGTACAACACATGCTCGAGCATGATCAAGCAAAAGTGGCAATATCCAATCTCAGGAGCAAGCAAGGTCAAGGCTACAGCAAGCAAAAGTTTACACAAGTTTTAGTTCAGATACAACTAGGTTCATGAATGCACAATTCATAATGATCATTACTAAGTTAAAAATATTCAACAATGGAGCATGAGGACATTAAGGTACATGCAGGACATCATGAAGGAGCATGTTCATGTTAGTGCATATGAACAAGAAGATTCATGAATTGCAAGATACACAGTAAGGGCACAACAATAATCAAGGAAATGATCATGGACAGGTCAAACACACGCAGCAGCAACTGGCCAAGCATGGACTTGCATGAGCACAAAAGGAAAATCAACAGTGGTCTAAAATGCCGAATAAAACATGCACAAATTTTGGAACATAACAACAGTTTTTAACAAGGCATCAGGCCAGTTTTTAAGATTCATGGCAACATACCAAAGTGAAAGCATCAATCCAAGGCCGAGGCAATTCAAGAGAAGTATTAGTACGAGACAGTTTTTTTTCTTTAAGGAGAAATCATGTTTGATGGTGTTGAAAGTATTAACTTAAAACTTCAAGCAGAAATCATAAAGACAGGAAGAGAAATTCGCATTTTTTTTGAAGCCACCAATGTTTTATTTTGAGATAAAGTTCTATATTTTGTTTTGGCAAAAGATCAAAGCAGTAATTTGGGAAAGTTTTTAATCAGAAAAAGGAGTCACGAATTCACTCCTTATTTTTCTCAGGATATTTCGAGAAACTCATGAATCAGTTAGTCAAATATGGCAAGCAAATATTCTCGTTTTAAAACCAACGAGAATTAGCACAAATCCATCCACGAAGACTCCAAAATCAGAAGAAATCAAGCCCAAAATCCTCGTATATATCATGACAAAATCAAATCAAAATATCATCTAGAATCAAGCCCAAAATCCACGAGAATATTGAAGACCAAATCAACAAACAAAATCAGAGAATCGGGATTCTAGAGAGTTCGTAATACTCTATAAATAACACACGTCTTCCTCATTGGCAAAGTATAATCAATCAACAAGAAAATCGCAACAAACATCGAGCATAAATAAACGAAATCAAGGGTAAAATCACATACAGTTCTCCAGAGCGAACGAAGTTGAATCGAAGAATCCTGAAGCATCAATTTGATTACGCTACCCATTGGAGAAAGATCGATTCTTGAAGAACCCTAGGAGGAAGCCGCCGCCATTATTTGACAATAAGGGAAAAGCTTCAGTACTGAGTAAAAAGAGTGGCCGGCCCAAGTTAAAACAAGGGGCTAACCCACTTTAGTTATTTCTAGGGTTTTATTTTTGGTTGTTTTAAGCTTTTTTTTAAATAAAAAGGAGTAAATAAACTACTAATGTTTGTAGTTGGAAAATCACAGCTTGAGAAGTACGAGTTGTGTCAAGGTCTTGAGCGTAGGGTTTAAACAGTCGGGAGCGAAGGTCGCAAGTTTACAAGAGTCTGTAAGCGAAGAGATTGTTTAAAATTCCTAGTAGAAACCTTGAATGCAGCAGTAGGCATAGTTTTGCCGAAGCTGGGTATTTTCTGTGTGTGATTTTTCTTTCTGCAATTTTTCTGTGACATTTTATTTTTATTTTAAATTTATTTAATTTGCAATAAACCCTATTCACCCCCCCCCCCCTCTAGGGTTAATTTAGATCCTACAAGTGGTATCAGAGCGAGGTTTTTTAACTCTAGAGTCATGAATTTGTCTAACAACGCTTTTTCTGAGGGTCATTCCAAAGCTAGGCCACCAATGTTTAATGGAACTGATTATGCCTATTGGAAAGCTAGGATGAAAATTTACTTAAGTTCAGTTGACTATGATGTATGGGATATCATTGAAACAGGCTACAAACCTCCTGTTACGATTATCAATGATATTGAAATTCCTAAACCAAAAGATAAGTGGGATGCTAATGATAAAAAATTATTCTCAACTGATGCCAAAGCAATGAATGCTTTAATTTGTGCTCTTGATAAAACTGAATTTAACCGTATATCTCACTGTTCAACTGCGCAGGAAATTTGGCATACTTTGGAAGTTACACATGAAGGAACATCTCAAGTCAAGGAATCTCATCTCGCACTACTCTGCAACGAATATGAAAATTTCACGATGCGGAAAGACGAAGATATAAAAGAGATGTATGGTCGATTTTCCACACTGATTTATAATGCAAGGGCTCTTGGTAAAGTCTACACTGAAGTAGAATTAATACGCAAGATACGGAGAGTACTGCCAATGAATTTTGAAGCCAAAGTAACTGCCATTCAAGAATCAAAAGATCTAAATAAGTTGAAAATAGAAGAATTGATTGGAAATTTGATTGCTTATGAAATGGAGTTAAAAGCCAAAGAAGGACGCGATGATTCAGAATCAAAGAAAAAGACAATTGCTCTAAGCAACACTGTTGAAAGTAACGATGAAGCCGAGAATCCTATCGAAGAGTTGGCCATGGTTCTTAAAAAGTGGTCTAACAAAAAATACAAGTCACGAAAGAAGAGTTCAAAATCCAACAAATCCAAGAATTCAGACAATTCACACGATGAAGTCATATGCTACAACTGCAATAAACCAGGCCATATCAAACCAAATTGTCCATTACTTCAGAAAGACAGAAAGAAGAAGAAGAAGAAGAAAGCTTTTGCAGCTACATGGGACGATGAAGAAGGAGAAGAAGAAGACTCTGACAGTGATAAAGAGGAAGCCAATTTGTGTCTTATGGCACAGTCAGATTCAGAAAGTAGTGAAGATGATTCCACTGAGGTACCAAATTACTCTTATAAAGATTTAATTTTAATGTGTCATGATCTTACCAAAACCGTTGATTCTCTTGAACTAAAAATCTAGAAATTAAAATCTGATAGGTTAAAATTGGTCCACGAAAACAATAGGTTAGAAACTGAGCTTGAAAAAGTGACAAACCTTGATTGTGAAAACTGCAAGTTATTAAAACAAGAGCAAACAGAATTTAAGGAAAATTTTGAAAAATTGAAACAAGAACACTTGGCTTTAAAAGAAAGTGATGACACAAAAAGAAAGAACTTCATTAACAGATGCACTTCTCTTGTAAATGAAAATGAAGCACTTAAAACCAAAGTAAAAAATCTTGAAATAACATTGAGTAAGTTTTCAAAAGGGGAAAAATCATTTAGAATGCTGCTTGGAAACCAATTATATGCTAATAATAGAAAAGGATTAGGATTTGGGAAAACACACATTAATATGAATGATAATGCGAAGGGTGGAAGTGTTTTTCCTAAACGTACAAAATGTGGAAAAATTGGACATAGCTATGAAAAATGTGAAAGTAGGAACAACAATAAAAAGTTCATACAAATTTGGGTTCCAAAAGGGTCGACAAGCAATTGTTACAGATTTGGATTTGGTAAGAACAAACAAATTTGGATTCCAAAAGGATCTGTTGTTCAGAATCAAAAAATTTCAATTACTAATTTTGTTAGACCTATGAGTCTCTCTAGGTCAATCTCTTTTTCTCGTGTGTAGGTATGTTGGCGAGCTAAGGAGCAACAAGAATGGTACTTGGATTCAGGTTGTTCCAAACATATGACAGGAGATAAATCAAAGTTCATTAGCCTTGAAAAATATAAAGGAGGAAGTGTGATAATGGGCGATAACAGAAAATGTAAAATTATCGGTAAAGGTAAAGTAGGTAATAGTACTTTCTCCTTAACTGATGTTTTATATGTTGAAAACTTGCATCATAATCTCATTTCCATAAGCCAACTATGTGACAAAGGAATGAGTGTGATATTTGATAATGAATCTTGTAAAATTATTGAAAAATCCACAAACAATATTGTGTTCACGGGAAAAAGAAAAGGAAATGTTTATACGCTTTCATTTGATGATTTGACTCTCTCACGATGTTTAGTGTAACACCCCGTATTTTTAATGTAATTAAAAATGTATATATATCCACAGATAGGATTAATATGATGATGTATAATGAAAATTAATTAATATATGAAAAAAACAAAAGATTGGTTGCATGCGATGTAAATATGTTGCATGCACTAATTTGCAAACATAATGCATTAACATTAAAAGAAAAAGATTCATGCATTGGTTTAATTTAAGTATTGTAACTAACATGAAAAAGAGAAGTAAGGAGAGAACAATAATTATTATTGTTCTAAGACTTATTAACAAAAGCCTCTGTAGCTCAGTTGGTTAAGGCATTGGATTTGTAGCATAGAGGTCGGGGGTTCGAACCCCGGCGGCGACATAATTTTTTATCTTTGTTTTAGAGAGGGCCAACTGAACATGCAAATATATGTACATATACAAATTCAAAATTTGAAAGGATAAGAACGAACATATAAGGAAATAAAGAAAAAATATATATACATATGAGAATATAAATATATATATATGCAAAAATATATGTATACGAAAGATAAAATTCAAGATAAGGCTACAGTCAATGAAATATGGCAACATCATTTGAATTTTGAAAATAAAATGAAAGTTGTGCGTATATATATACGCGTAAAATGGTCGTTAGAGGAATTGTATACATATAAGAATATTTCATGTGAATAAAACAGTTAAATAAATTCCAGAAATTCAAAAGTTCGAAAATCAAATTTCTACGCCAAAAACAATTCATTCGAAATTCAAATTTCTACGCCAAAATAGTGGGACCCAATGCTGACTCAGCACTGCGTGTATGATAAGGTTTGGCTAGATTCATCTACGTACCTGGACTATTTTCTTAACTAGGTTCAATGCTGACTCAGCGCTGCGTGTACGATAAGGTCTTGAGCAGCTATATAAACAGCCCTAGTCTTCATTCTCTTTGCACCAATTCTCTTCTATCCTTATGCTGCTAAGATTCATGGCTTCTTCCCCTCCTCTAAATTTTCTTAAATAATTAAAATAAAATATAAATTCAAGACATGGAGATGCTGCTCAAATCTGTTCAAGAGAAGATTCAAATCAAAGTGAAGAATTCAAAGGCTAAATCAACAAACCTCGAGCAACGACATACGAATCTTAGCATCGCCATTCTTCTATTCTAGATCTAATTTATGTAAGTCAGTTGTTTCTAGATTTGAACGTTTTTACTTTATTTTGTGACATGAAATTAAAGGAATAAAAGAATATGCCAAATCTCTCTCTCTCTCTATTCGAATCTGTGTTTATACTCTTGGACTAAATTAAGAACTGTTATGATTCAAGGACAAATAAGACTTTGCCTAAGACCGTTGCCTATGACTATGGATTCTGAGATCATGTGCCTTTGGACTATGAACATAAGCCTTTGATTTTGGGACATAAAACATTGCCTATGACGGTGACTTATGAATGTGGGAATTATTTTCCCTTTTGACTATGAATATTGCCTATGACTATGGACATTTGCCTATGACTATGAACACAAGCCTTTGATTTGGACATAAAGTATTACCTATGACATAACAACGGTGATTTAAACACCTATGATTCATGACTAGGAAAATTGTTGCTTAGGTTTTGTGACTATGAAATTGGGTCTAAAACCCGATTTATCTATTCTGTCTGTTCTTGATTTTCTTTGGTTTTAGACTGTGGGAATTTACCTATTAAGTTAGGTCTACCCATGTTCTCGAACCTATTCTGTTTATTCTTGGTTTTAGACCATGGGAATTTACCTATTAAGTTAGGTCTACCCATATTCTTGAACCTGCGTCGTTATTCAAAATCTTTTTATGCCAATTATTATGTCCACCCTTTTTCATAGCATCTTTGGTTCATTCCCTATTTTCTACGAATCTAGATTTATTTACAATCTAGGTTGAATCATTATTATACGAACGGTGGGAATGCGATTTGGGAAAAACACAAAAATAAACATAAATATAGTTGTAAGCTTGAAATTGGCATAGTTTGGAAGCGAACATGATTCTGATTTATACAATTTTAGAACATGTGTTAAGACATGTGAATTGGGTAGATTTGACATGGATTATAGGTTATGAAATTTAGATCTAGTATTGGCCTGTAAACTGAAAAACTAGAATAATAAATCTAGTTTGTATGTAGACTGTAAACTAGAAGAATAAATCTAATTTTTGGGCATAAACAGTGAACTAGAATAGAAAATCTAGTTTGGCATATAAATTCTAGTTTAGCATAAAATGAAAATAAAGATGATAGATCTAAATTGCTATGAACTGTAGGTTAGGCAAATCAAGATTTGGGCCAAGAATATAAGTCTGTTAGCGACAAATGAATATAGGCCAAATTTGTTTAAAAAGGGGGAAATGGGCTGTAAGATAAATTGTTAACAATTTATAAACAAAAGAAAGATATTTTGATAACACCCCTTTTTATAACTCGTACCAGAAAGTTCTAGGGTGACAGAGAGGATAGTGTCTAGGCTTGGGTTTGGAAAATATAAGTTTCCTGCCCTCCCTGGCTATCCCTAACTGATCCGACGAACGGGATGGTTGCTTTCAAAACCAGGTTTGGAAATTAATCAGAAAACCCTTTGAACTTAGAAAACATGAATATGCCTAACCCGAGGTTAGACTGAGTTGCGGTGTAAACCTGCCCGGAACCGACCGGCACATCCAGTAACCGCAGCAATATATGTCTAATGTGAGAGGTTGCGGCTTTAATTTATTAATTAAAGCTAGTACAAGAAGGGGAGGGTTAAGTCCATAGGAACACTTAACCAACACAGTTAAAGCTAGAATGGGAAGGTTAAGTCCATAGGAGCACTTAACCAACTTAACACTGTTAAGCTAGAATGGTAGGATTAAGTCCATAGAAACACTTGACCAACTTAACACAGTTAAAGCTGGAATGGGAGGGTTAAGTCCATGGGAATACTTAGCCAAATTAACATGTTGACTAGACTAGAAGGTGGGGTTAAGTAAAGTTAATACACTTAGCCAATTTAACATGTTAATTAGACTAGAGGTTGGGGTTAAGTAATACACTTAGCCAATTTAATATGTTAGCTGGGTTGGACCGTAGGGTTAAGTAAACTTGAACACTTAACCATCAGAATATGATAAATGAATAGGGTTAAGTCTAAGACATGAAGAGATGATACTTAACCATTAATAACAGGTTTAGTTAAAACCGGTGGGAAAGGTTAAGTTAAAAAGGGAACACTTAACCAATACAGGATGAATGGGTAGGGTTAAGAAATACTTAACCAATATGACTTGGTTTGTGGTGGGGTTAAGTCAACATGAATACTGACAACATTTAACCAGTTTAACAGGATAAGGGAAGAGGGTTAAGTTAGCTTGAATCGACTAAAGACACTTAACCAATCCAACTTAACGGGAAAGAGAACTAAGTAGTAAAACTTAGTTAAGAAGACAATGATCCTGGAAACTAAGTGGTAAAACTTAGTTAGTAGAACTAAGTAGTAATTCTTAGTATAACACGAAGGAGCGGATGTCCATCTGATTTTAAAGAAGACTCCAACGAATTGGGATACGAAGCCCGAGGCTTCGAGGGGACGTGAGGGTACTCTTGGTATCCCTCTGTGAGGCTGCAGATGATCCGCTTGGGCGCACAGAGGTTAAGTTCTGCGGTAGAAGAGCCAAGGGTATGCCTTGGTTGCAATATATGGCAACCAAAAGACTAGGATGGACCAGCGTGATTCGGCGAGAAGACAGAAGCCCTGTGATAGCAACTCGCCGTCTACCTACCATCTTCAGTCAAGCGAGACACGTGAAGCGGGATGGCTGGAGGACTCATACGGACCACATACTTGCTATCTAGTTGTGGTTGCGGGGTGTTGTTGGCCATAGAATTAGTGGGGCAGATAGGGGCCTTCGTACAGTTCTCATTTTACAAGGGTGGCCTTCCATTAGTTGAGGGAGGGGTCGAGTGGGACCATAGCCACTGGGAAAAACAGACCTTAACATCTGCATAGGCAGATATTGAAAGCTCCCGACCGAGTTCCGTATTTCTAGAGTAGCCCTGACACGGGACTCGGGTAGCACATTACAGGACATGTGCATCTAGACAAGCGATAACGATTCGCGATACATGCGTGGGGAAAGTCTAGGAACATATACCACTCTAGGTAGTGTATCCTAGACTAAAGGGCATCGTTTGACAGGTAGCATAATCCCTAGTTTGGAACTAGGTGGCATAAATCCTGAATACAAGAAGCGTTCAACAGATAGCGTAAAATCTAATTGAATCTAGAAAGCACTTGATATAAAACCTAGACTAGATCTAGGTAATAAATAATCAAGGTACGCCTGAAGGCGACGGAAACTACAGGGATTGGGATCACGTTATCGTTACTAGTTGGAACACTAGTTAGGTGGTGCAGAGATATAGAAACGAGCATATCGCGGTAAAAGCGAAGCGGAGAAAGTGTTGTAGTATATCCAGTTTATCTTGTCTTAGCATGTCTTTTGTGAATCTTATCTTGTTAGCCTTATCATCATGGTATTATCTTGTATTCAGTTAATTCATGTCGTTATGTTTTCCCTGTTCACATGCTAGAAGTTACTGACTTACTCAGGCTTTATGTCTAACTCTGTTTTTCTTTCGCTTCTTTTCTTCCGTTCCCCCCCAGGTAGTTGAGGAGGGAATAGTATAACTCAGGATTAAATTGGACCGTTGCTCTTTCCCAGCTTGAAGATTGGACGAAGTTGTCCTTGGATTCTCTTTCAGATGCTATGGCTGGCTTATGCTACATTGGGGAATATAAATGTATTTTATGCTTCTTTATCTAGTAAAGACAGATGATACTCTGATATTGTAAAGCAATCTTGTACAATCTATTTTATCAATAAAGCAAAGTTTTATTTTCCGCTGTTAGCTGTTTGTCTGTCTTGTAATTTATCTGCATCATTTACCCATAATGCTCCACAGAACTTAGTGCATTCCCTTTGCGAGTGACACTAATGGACGTGGGGTGTTACACGTGGTATCAGAGTTGAAGGTTACCGGATCAGATAAAAGATTTAAAAAAATATTTTTCAAAACGGTCTTTAAAGAAGCATTTTCAAAAGAAAAGTTTTGTTTTAAAGGCATATTCCCCAAAGCCATACGCACTATCTTCTCTTCCTCTATTTGAATTCTTGTCTCCTTCTTTCTTGACTCTCTGGGGCTCCTGGCTTTCTGGGAGGTAACCTCATCGAAGGGCGAAGTAGTGCCCGACTTCCATCTATAACCGTAGTTGTTTTACTTACGGCCAGTCTTCTTTCAAGTTTATAGGGTTTTTCCGTGCGATAGAGGCAACTTTCGAGAGATTTGCCAACATGGTTACACGCGGAAGTTTGGCAAAGGAGCACGACCCAAGGATGAGGAAATTATGGATGTAGACTTGGCTCCCGAAGGAGGAAGGGATTATAAAACCTAAGACAAGAGGAAGTATCTTTACTATGGTATGATAGGGCATATAATTAAGGACAAAGGACAAGATTTTTAGAAGGGCAAGTACATGCTGAGCGTACCTAGGAGATAGGTGGTAAAAGTTTCTGTTGGAAGAATCTAGTTTTTCTGTTCGGATTTAGCGCTTCGCATTTGTTCATATTTGCTTCCATAGTTGAGTCTCTGCACCTTAGTACTTGTATAGTAAGAAGATCCCAATCAGTCTCAAACCCAGTGGGTGGTTCGACCCGTTTATTTTTGGTTAGTAGGGGTTTGAATAGCTATCGAGTTTGCTTATATCATATCACGTAGATTGTCTAAAGGAGATATTCCTTGGGTGCTTGTCTGATATTGGTTTAGGCCTTTGGGGCTTGTACTTGAGGAATGTCGAGTTCTACTAGGATGGTTTGCGTGAGAGATGGATAGTTGTGGCGGGCGCTCTAAAAAGCGCGTAGTGACCTTTTGACCCTTATAATTATGGCATGATGGATAAGATAGGAGGAGAGACCTCTGATCATCCTAGTATATACACTTGGTTGACATTTGTTCATTTTGGAGATGGAGCTTAGAAACTTCACAATCGTGGAGTAAAAATTGGTTAAGATACAGTGGAGTAAAGCTCAAGAAGGCTAGATACTAGCAACATACCCTTTTTCTTAAGGGTGCATCCTTGATTTCTTTGTTTATGAGCTTTACGCATAGTTGTTTCTCTCTTTCCAAAGTATATCCTCTAGATCGAACCTGCGATCTTTAGGTAGAAGCCAATGGATGTAAACATGTATTTGAAACATGTTATGGTTGAATGGTTGCAAGTGGTTGCAAATGGTCGCTCGTGGATGCATATGCATACGTATTAGACACTAGATCAAGTTCGAACGCTTTCATATAGCATTTACATATATGCATATGTTTGTAAGTTGAACTTGATATGATATCATATGGACGTTGCATATGGATGTATGGTTGTGCACGCATGTAGTATTTACTTGACCAGGGATGCTTGCATACATGATTGGACGCATGGCACTAACATGATTTGCATTAAGGAGGTCAACTGAATCAGTAGACCGCCTGATTTTGCATTAGATAGAGACATATACACACACTATGTATATGAACATGAAAGCATTAGAAATCTTTTAAGGACAATGGATGCCTGTGATTGGATGGTTGAGTAGATGGGTGATTGGATGGTAGGACACATTCTTCCTAAGTAGAAGATTTCGGGGACGAAATCCTTTTAAGTGGGGGAGAATGTAACACCCCGTATTTTTAATGTAATTAAAAATGTATATATATCCACAGATAGGATTAATATGATGATGTATAATGAAAATTAATTAATATATGAAAAAAACAAAAGATTGGTTGCATGCGATGTAAATATGTTGCATGCACTAATTTGCAAACATAATGCATTAACATTAAAAGAAAAAGATTCATGCATTGGTTTAATTTAAGTATTGTAACTAACATGAAAAAGAGAAGTAAGGAGAGAACAATAATTATTATTGTTCTAAGACTTATTAACAAAAGCCTCTGTAGCTCAGTTGGTTAAGGCATTGGATTTGTAGCATAGAGGTCGGGGGTTCGAACCCCGGCGGCGACATAATTTTTTATCTTTGTTTTAGAGAGGGCCAACTGAACATGCAAATATATGTACATATACAAATTCAAAACTTGAAAGGATAAGAACGAACATATAAGGAAATAAAGAAAAAAAATATATATACATATGAGAATATAAATATATATATATATGCAAAAATATATGTATACGAAAGATAAAATTCAAGATAAGGCTACAGTCAATGAAATATGGCAACATCATTTGAATTTTGAAAATAAAATGAAAGTTGTGCGTATATATATACGCGTAAAATGGTCGTTAGAGGAATTGTATACATATAAGAATATTTCATGTGAATAAAACAGTTAAATAAATTCCAGAAATTCAAAAGTTCGAAAATCAAATTTCTACGCCAAAAACAATTCATTCGAAATTCAAATTTCTACGCCAAAATAGTGGGACCCAATGCTGACTCAGCACTGCGTGTATGATAAGGTTTGGCTAGATTCATCTACGTACCTGGACTATTTTCTTAACTAGGTTCAATGCTGACTCAGCGCTGCGTGTACGATAAGGTCTTGAGCAGCTATATAAACAGCCCTAGTCTTCATTCTCTTTGCACCAATTCTCTTCTATCCTTATGCTGCTAAGATTCATGGCTTCTTCCCCTCCTCTAAATTTTCTTAAATAATTAAAATAAAATATAAATTCAAGACATGGAGATGCTGCTCAAATCTGTTCAAGAGAAGATTCAAATCAAAGTGAAGAATTCAAAGGCTAAATCAACAAACCTCGAGCAACGACATACGAATCTTAGCATCGCCATTCTTCTATTCTAGATCTAATTTATGTAAGTCAGTTGTTTCTAGATTTGAACGTTTTTACTTTATTTTGTGACATGAAATTAAAGGAATAAAAGAATATGCCAAATCTCTCTCTCTCTCTCTATTCGAATCTGTGTTTATACTCTTGGACTAAATTAAGAACTGTTATGATTCAAGGACAAATAAGACTTTGCCTAAGACCGTTGCCTATGACTATGGATTCTGAGATCATGTGCCTTTGGACTATGAACATAAGCCTTTGATTTTGGGACATAAAACATTGCCTATGACGGTGACTTATGAATGTGGGAATTATTTTCCCTTTTGACTATGAATATTGCCTATGACTATGGACATTTGCCTATGACTATGAACACAAGCCTTTGATTTGGACATAAAGTATTACCTATGACATAACAACGGTGATTTAAACACCTATGATTCATGACTAGGAAAATTGTTGCTTAGGTTTTGTGACTATGAAATTGGGTCTAAAACCCGATTTATCTATTCTGTCTGTTCTTGATTTTCTTTGGTTTTAGACTGTGGGAATTTACCTATTAAGTTAGGTCTACCCATGTTCTCGAACCTATTCTGTCTATTCTTGGTTTTAGACCATGGGAATTTACCTATTAAGTTAGGTCTACCCATATTCTTGAACCTGCGTCGTTATTCAAAATCTTTTTATGCCAATTATTATGTCCACCCTTTTTCATAGCATCTTTGGTTCATTCCCTATTTTCTACGAATCTAGATTTATTTACAATCTAGGTTGAATCATTATTATACGAACGGTGGGAATGCGATTTGGGAAAAACACAAAAATAAACATAAATATAGTTGTAAGCTTGAAATTGGCATAGTTTGGAAGCGAACATGATTCTAATTTATACAATTTTAGAACATGTGTTAAGACATGTGAATTGGGTAGATTTGACATGGATTATAGGTTATGAAATTTAGATCTAGTATTGGCCTGTAAACTGAAAAAATAGAATAATAAATCTAGTTTGTATGTAGACTGTAAACTAGAAGAATAAATCTAATTTTTGGGCATAAACAGTGAACTAGAATAGAAAATCTAGTTTGGCATATAAATTCTAGTTTAGCATAAAATGAAAATAAAGATGATAGATCTAAATTGCTATGAACTGTAGGTTAGGCAAATCAAGATTTGGGCCAAGAATATAAGTCTGTTAGCGACAAATGAATATAGGCCAAATTTGTATAAAAAGGGGGAAATGGGCTGTAAGATAAATTGTTAACAATTTATAAACAAAAGAAAGATATTTTGATAACACCCCTTTTTATAACTCGTACCAGAAAGTTCTAGGGTGACAGAGAGGATAGTGTCTAGGCTTGGGTTTGGAAAATATAAGTTTCCTGCCCTCCCTGGCTATCCCTAACTGATCCGACGAACGGGATGGTTGCTTTCAAAACCAGGTTTGGAAATTAATCAGAAAACCCTTTGAACTTAGAAAACATGAATATGCCTAACCCGAGGTTAGACTGAGTTGCGGTGTAAACCTGCCCGGAACCGACCGGCACATCCAGTAACCGCAGCAATATCTGTCTAATGTGAGAGGTTGCAGCTTTAATTTATTAATTAAAGCTAGTACAAGAAGGGGAGGGTTAAGTCCATAGGAACACTTAACCAACACAGTTAAAGCTAGAATGGGAAGGTTAAGTCCATAGGAGCACTTAACCAACTTAACACTGTTAAGCTAGAATGGTAGGATTAAGTCCATAGAAACACTTGACCAACTTAACACAGTTAAAGCTGGAATGGGAGGGTTAAGTCCATGGGAATACGTAGCCAAATTAACATGTTGACTAGACTAGAAGGTGGGGTTAAGTAAAGTTAATACACTTAGCCAATTTAACATGTTAATTAGACTAGAGGTTGGGGTTAAGTAATACACTTAGCCAATTTAATATGTTAGCTGGGTTGGACCGTAGGGTTAAGTAAACTTGAACACTTAACCATCAGAATATGATAAATGAATAGGGTTAAGTCTAAGACATGAAGAGATGATACTTAACCATTAATAACAGGTTTAGTTAAAACCGGTGGGAAAGGTTAAGTTAAAAAGGGAACACTTAACCAATACAGGATGAATGGGTAGGGTTAAGAAATACTTAACCAATATGACTTGGTTTGTGGTGGGGTTAAGTCAACATGAATACTAACAACATTTAACCAGTTTAACAGGATAAGGGAAGAGGGTTAAGTTAGCTTGAATCGACTAAAGACACTTAACCAATCCAACTTAACGGGAAAGAGAACTAAGTAGTAAAACTTAGTTAAGAAGACAATGATCCTGGAAACTAAGTGGTAAAACTTAGTTAGTAGAACTAAGTAGTAATTCTTAGTATAACACGAAGGAGCGGACGTCCATCTGATTTTAAAGAAGACTCCAACGAATTGGGATACGAAGCCCGAGGCTTCGAGGGGACGTGAGGGTACTCTTGGTATCCCTCTGTGAGGCTGCAGATGATCCGCCTGGGCGCACAGAGGTTAAGGTCTGCGGTAGAAGAGCCAAGGGTATGCCTTGGTTGCAATATATGGCAACCAAAAGACTAGGATGGACCAGCGTGATTCGGCGAGAAGACGGAAGCCCTGTGATAGCAACTCGCCGTCTACCTACCATCTTCAGTCAAGCGAGACACGTGAAGCGGGAATGCTGGAGGACTCATACGGACCACATACTTGCTATCTAGTTGTGGTTGCGGGGTGTTGTTGGCCATAGAATTAGTGGGGCAGATAGGGGCCTTCGTACAGTTCTCATTTTACAAGGGTGGCCTTCCATTAGTTGAGGGAGGGGTCGAGTGGGACCATAGCCACTGGGAAAAACAGACCTTAACATCTGCATAGGCAGATATTGAAAGCTCCCGACCGAGTTCCGTATTTCTAGAGTAGCCCTGACACGGGACTCGGGTAGCACATTACAGGACTTGTGCATCTAGACAAGCGATAACGATTCGCGATACATGCGTGGGGAAAGTCTAGGAACATATACCACTCTAGGTAGTGTATCCTAGACTAAAGGGCATCGTTTGACAGGTAGCATAATCCCTAGTTTGGAACTAGGTGGCATAAATCCTGAATACAAGAAGCGTTCAACAGATAGCGTAAACTCTAATTGAATCTAGAAAGCACTTGATATAAAACCTAGACTAGATCTAGGTAATAAATAATCAAGGTACGCCTGAAGGCGATGGAAACTATAGGGATTGGGATCACGTTATCGTTACTAGTTGGAACACTAGTTAGGTGGTGCAGAGATATAGAAACGAGCATATCGCGGTAAAAGCGAAGCGGAGAAAGTGTTGTAGTATATCCAGTTTATCTTGTCTTAGCATGTCTTGTGTGAATCTTATCTTGTTAGCCTTATCATCATGGTATTATCTTGTATTCAGTTAATTCATGTCGTTATGTTTTCCCTGTTCACATGCTAGAAGTTACTGACTTACTCAGGCTTTATGTCTGACTCTGTTTTTCTTTCGCTTCTTTTCTTCCGTTCCCCCCCCCCCCCCCCCAGGTAGTTGAGGAGGGAATAGTATAACTCAGGATTAAATTGGACCGTTGCTCTTTCCCAGCTTGAAGATTGGACGAAGTTGTCCTTGGATTCTCTTTCAGATGCTATGGCTGGCTTATGCTACATTGGGGAATATAAATGTATTTTATGCTTCTTTATCTAGTAAAGACAGATGATACTCTGATATTGTAAAGCAATCTGGTACAATCTATTTTATCAATAAAGCAAAGTTTTATTTTCCGCTGTTAGCTGTTTGACTGTCTTGTAATTTATCTGCATCATTTACCCATAATGCTCCACAGAACTTAGTGCATTCCCTTTGCGAGTGACACTAACGGACGTGGGGTGTTACATTTAGTAGCTACGGATGAAGAAGTTTTCTTATGGCATAGGAGATTGGGTCACGCTAGTATGAGTCTCTTGGAAAAACTTGAATCAAAAGAATTGGTAAGAGGACTACCACATCAGAAATATAAAAATAATAAAGTGTGTAAATCATGTGCTATGGGAAAATTCAGTCGTTCATCATTTCGTCCCAAAAATGTTGTTAGTACTAATAGGGTACTTGAATTGATTCACATGGATTTATTTTGACCAAATGAAATCGCTAGCTTGAATGGAAAAAGGTATTGTTATGTGCTGGTTGATGATTATTCTAGATTTACATGGGTTTATTTTCTAGCCAAAAAATCCGAAACTTTTGATTACTTTTCAAAGTTTGCAAAACTCGTTCAAAATGAAAAAGGTGTTTCAATAAAAACTTTAAGAAGTGATCATGGTGGTGAATTTGAAAATTTGGATTTTGAAAATTTTTGTGAAGAAAATGGTTTTAAATACGAATTTTCTGCTCCTCGAACACCCCAACAAAATGGGGTAGTCGAAAAAAAAAATCGTACATTACAGGAATTGGCTAGATCTATGTTAAGTGAATATAATTTGCCTTTGACTTTTTGGGCAGAGGCAGTTAATACATCCTGCCATGTAATGAACAGAGTAATGATTAGACCAATACTTAACAAAACATCCTATGAATTGTGGTTTGACAGAAAGCCTAACATTTCATATTTTAGAGTTTTTGGATGCCCTTGTTATCTTCTTAATATAGGTGATCATCTTGGTAAGTTTGAATCAAAGGCCGACGAGGGAATTTTCATGGGTTACTCGTCAAGAAGCAAGGCTTATTGAATCTTTAACAAACGATCAAAAACCATTGTTGAAACCATAAACGTGAAATTTGATGAATCAGATCTGGATACGGTGGACAAAGAGAAAAACGATGAGGGAATTACATATGAGGGTGAAAAAGAAAATAGCAAAGAGAAGACTGGCAGTGATGATCCAACAAAACAAACGTTTGAAGTCGAAAAGTTGAAATTCAAAGCCAACCATCCTCCAGAATTGGTGATAGGAAATCCAACGGCAGGTATACGAACTCGTTCATCATTTAATAAAGACATCTGTACTTTTTGTATTCACAGCTGTTTTATCTCTGAAATCGAACCTAAAAATGTTGAAATTGCACTTAATGATGAAAATTGGATTTTAGCGATGCAAGAAGAACTTAATCAATTTGAGCGGAATAAAGTTTGGAAATTAGTTTCTAGACCGAATGACTATACAGTAGTAGGAACTAAATGGGTGTTCAAAAATAAACTTGATGAATCCGGAAATGTAATTAGAAACAAAGCTAGGTTGGTTGCAAAAGGATATAATCAAATTGAAGGCATTGATTTTGATGAGACATTTGCACCAGTAGCTAGGTTAGAAGCCATTAGAATTTTGCTTAGTTTTGCGTGTTATAAAGGTTTCAAACTTAAACAAATGGACGTAAAAAGTGTGTTTTTAAATGGAGAATTAAAAGAAGAAGTTTTTGTGGAACAACCCCCCGGTTTTGAAAATCATGAATTTCCAAATCATGTATTCAAACTTGAAAAAGCATTATATGGTCTTAAACAAGCTCCTAGAGCTTGGTACGATTGTTTAAGTGCATATCTTTTGGAAAACAGTTTTAAAAAGGGCAGTGCTGACACTACATTGTTTCTATTACATGAAGGTGATGACTTTTTAATAGTCCAAATTTATGTTGATGATATTATATATGGTGCTACTAATGATTGTTTGTGTGAGAAATTTGAAAAAGTCATGCAGGATAAATTCGAAATGAGCTTAGTAGGTGAATTAAAATACTTCCTTGGATTTCAAATCAAACAAAGCTCCAAGGGTATTTTCATATCACAAACAAAATACATTGCTGAATTGCTGAAAAGATTTGGACTAGAAAATGCAAAACCACTCAGAACACCGATGAGTCCTTCAACCAAGCTTGACAAAGACGAGAAAGGAGTTGCAGTTGATCAGAAAAAATATCGTGGAATAATTGGTTCACTTCTTTATCTCACTGCATCTAGGCCTGATATTATGTTTGCTGTTTGTTTATGTGCACGCTTTCAATCCAATCCAAAAGAATCTCACTTAAAAGCCACAAAAAGAATATTAAGATATCTTTTGCACGCACACAAATTTGGTTTATGGTACCCCGCATGCAATAATTTCGAATTAATTGGATATTCTGATGCTGATTATGCTGTATCCCTTGTTGATAGAAAAAGCACTAGTGGGACTTGTTTTATGCTAGGACACTCGTTAGTCTCATGGTCAAGTCGAAAACAAAATTGTGTTGCTTTATCCACAACTGAGGCTGAATACATTGCTTTAGGAAGTTGTTGTGCACAAATACTATGGATGATGCAAACTCTTTCAGACTTTGGTCTAATTTATAAAAAAGTACCACTAAAATGTGACAGTAAAAGTGCTATAGACTTGTCTAATAATCCTGTTCACCATTCACGCACTAAACACATAGATGTGAGACATCATTTTATTAGAGATCACATTTCACGAGAAGATATTTGTATTGAGTTTATTTCAACTGACTGTCAACTAGCTGATATCTTTACAAAACCTCTTCCCGAAGATAGATTTTCACGATTACGCTTAGATTTGGGAATTATAGAAATTGAGTGATCATTATCCATTTTTCAAAAAAATTCTTAAATGGTTATTCGAGAGTTAAATGATTGATCATTTGAACTATTTTGGAACTCGTTGAAATTATATCAAATCTTGGAATTGTGATGAGTATTGACTATAATATTTTTTTATCATGAGGAAATATTTTTAAATCTCATGATGATTGGACAGACTTTATAATATTTTTGAATTAGAGCTTATTTTACGACCATCTTCTATATCTACCATACTTCTGTCATTCATCATGGTTTTATTTAATTTGGGGAGTTCTAATTATTCTTGAAATTTAAAAATAAATAAATAAATAAATAAATAAATAAATAATAATTTATCCTTGGTACTCACTCCCATTTAAAAGTCCTCGCGGTCATGCGTGGGTGAATTACCTTAATCTCTATGTGCTTCCATTCTCACTTAAAAGACCTTTGGGCTGTGCATGGATGGAACTCATTAGAGAGGATAAAGTTAAGTTACTACTAACCCCATTTAAAAGACCTTTGGGCTATGCGTGGTTAGGAAGTGCTTAACACGTTTTTAAGCATATTTAAAATCTTTAAAATTTATATTCAAATATTCAATTTTTTGAACTCTCCTAATTCTATAAAATCCATAGTAAATCCATTCATTCTGAAAGTGAAATTTGTCTCTGATTCCAAGAATATTATGATTTTTGTTTGATTCAATGAGATTTACGATATATTATCCTCTTGATCTGAATTTATATTTCTAGTTTATATTCATCACTGTTTTAATTTCTGTTATTCTTTTGATGATAACAAAAGGGGGAGAATGGTCAAGATTTTGATGGATGAGTAAACATTTATAGAATATTTTGAAATTTGGGTTTGATTAATTTATTTCAAAATTTTCAAATCTATGCATCAATAAGGGAAGCTTAGTTGTAGGGGGAGCATACAAATAGGGGGAGTAACATACTTCACGTTTCAAACACATTCACACATTCAAAATCTTTTATTTGTTTGTCATCATCAAAAGGGGGAGATTGTTGTATATAACAGTGTTGTATACACAATTATATGATTTTTGTTTGATGATAACAACCAAATATATTTTATTATTGAATGTGTTTGAAAATGCACTGATATACTACACAACAGACAGGAATATAATATTTCTATAAAATATAACTGTGCAAAAATTTAAACAATCACATGGTATTTTTATTTAGATAAAAATATTTTATTTCAATATCAAAAAGTACATCTTTTACAACTCCACTATTTGACATACTATATTTCATTCATACAAATCTGTCACTCTATACAACTATATTTGCAGACATTGTTATACATTGACACCGATATTTTTCCACTGATTTTTGTCTTCTATCTTCAGTCTTTACAGCTTTCAGTCCAGTCACCATCTTCTCACCTGTCACATACAGAAGAAAACACACAGTAAACTGCAACAAAAATAAAATTCAATACAACCAAATAAAAATTTAGTTTTAAATTTTATTTGCCTCAGAATTACGGTGTGTTTCTCATCACTTTTCTAGACTTGGTCTGATATGCAGGGACAGAAAAACTCGTCTGGATGGCTGCATATACACACGTGTGCATTGCCACGCCAATCCAGTGTTGCGACTGAGGAGTAGCCACTTGGACCATCTCGACTCAGCGCAGTATACTCATGAACATGAACAAAGTCAAAAGCAAATGGCCGAGGACATAGTCAAAGTAAAATGGTTGACAAGTCAACACACAAGAGAATCATAAGCAAGTCAAACATGAATGAAACATAGTGCAAATGAAAAGGCAGCAATCAGACGAATCATAGCACAAGCCAAATGGAGCAAGTCAGGTTTACATTGCATGCTGAACACAAACTCACTCAAGCAACTCAGTGGCATGAAGGTTAATACAACACAGCAAGTCAAAGTCAAGGAACAAGTAAGCATCTCAAGCAGCACACAACTCAGAATACAGTGTAATAGTGGTCGGGCTAGTGTACAACAACATGGTACAACACATGCTCGAGCATGATCAAGCAAAAGTGGCAATATCCAATCTCAGGAGCAAGCAAGGTCAAGGCTACAGCAAGCAAAAGTTTACACAAGTTTTAGTTCAGATACAACTAGGTTCATGAATGCACAATTCATAATGATCATTACTAAGTTAAAAATATTCAACAATGGAGCATGAGGACATTAAGGTACATGCAGGACATCATGAAGGAGCATGTTCATGTTAGTGCATATGAACAAGAAGATTCATGAATTGCAAGATACACAGTAAGGGCACAACAATAATCAAGGAAATGATCATGGACAGGTCAAACACACGCAGCAGCAACTGGCCAAGCATGGACTTGCATGAGCACAAAAGGAAAATCAACAGTGGTCTAAAATGCCGAATAAAACATGCACAAATTTTGGAACATAACAACAGTTTTTAACAAGGCATCAGGCCAGTTTTTAAGATTCATGGCAACATACCAAAGTGAAAGCATCAATCCAAGGCCGAGGCAATTCAAGAGAAGTATTAGTACGAGACAGTTTTTTTTCTTTAAGGAGAAATCATGTTTGATGGTGTTGAAAGTATTAACTTAAAACTTCAAGCAGAAATCATAAAGACAGGAAGAGAAATTCGCATTTTTTTGAAGCCACCAATGTTTTATTTTGAGATAAAGTTCTATATTTTGTTTTGGCAAAAGATCAAAGCAGTAATTTGGGAAAGTTTTTAATCAGAAAAAGGAGTCACGAATTCACTCCTTATTTTTCTCAGGATATTTCGAGAAACTCATGAATCAGTTAGTCAAATATGGCAAGCAAATTTTCTCGTTTTAAAACCAACGAGAATTAGCACAAATCCATCCACGAAGACTCCAAAATCAGAAGAAATCAAGCCCAAAATTCTCGTATATATCATGACAAAATCAAAGCAAAATATCATCTAGAATCAAGCCCAAAATCCACGAGAATATTGAAGACCAAACCAACAAACGAAATCAGAGAATCGGGATTCTAGAGAGTTCGTAATACTCTATAAATAACACACGTCTTCCTCATTGGCAAAGTATAATCAATCAACAAGAAAATCGCAACAAACATCGAGCATAAATAAATGAAATCAAGGGCAAAATCACATACAATTCTCCAGAGCGAACGAAGTTGAATCGAAGAATCCTGAAGCATCAATTTGATTACGCTACCCATTGGAGAAAGATCGATTCTTGAAGAACCCTAGGAGGAAGCCGCCGCCATTATTTGACAATAAGGGAAAAGCTTCAGTACTGAGTAAAAAAGAGTGGCCGGCCCAAGTCAAAACAAGGGGCTAACCCACTTTAGTTATTTCTAGGGTTTTATTTTTGGTTGTTTTAAGTTTTTTTTTTTAAATTAAAAGGAGTAAATAAACTACTAATGTTTGTAGTTGGAAAAATCACAGCTTGAGAAGTACGAGTTGTGTCAAGGTCTTGAGCGTAGGGTTTAAACAGTCGGGAGCGAAGGTCGCAAGTTTACAAGAGTCTGTAAGCGAAGAGATTATTTAAAATTCCTAGTAGAAACCTTGAATGTTGCAGTAGGCATAGTTTTGCCGAAGTTGGGTATTTTCTGTGTGTGATTTTTCTTTCTGCAATTTTTCTGTGACATTTTATTTTTATTTTAAATTTATTTAATTTGCAATAAACCCTATTCACCCCCCCCCCTCTAGGGTTAATTTAGATCCTACACAAAGGTGCTTACCACGTGCGTAACGACGCATGGGAAAGATATCCAATGATCAATCCACTACAAGGATCATAAATGATCAACAAGATAAGTGTGATACACAATAGGCCAGATAATAAACAAATTCAGCCGAACGTCCCATACCGCCAGCTTAACTCAAGAATTAACAAACGAATTGTTGAATCCCATTCGAATATTCAAAATGGTTATTATCATAGTTTTCAAATGCACAAGTCCAGTAATTATCCGTCAAAGCAACCACAAGGGTCCATAGTCCTCATGTTTACTAAGGCGTTTAATTAAATTTCTCGTACGATTGAAGTAGTCAGGACAATGTCAAAATATGATCATCGAAGCGATCGACAACTTGAAATTTACGTTTTAATAATGTAATTTATACAAAAACAGACATCGATTAGCAACTTGAGTCAAAGAATGAAATAGAAGCATCACTAGAGCACACGGGCCCTAGATGGACTATAGAAATCAACCCGAAGGAGACGAGTCGATAACTATTCTAAAAGACAAAAAATAGGCCACTTATGTCATAATCACCCCTCCCGTAGGAGGTACACTGGGTGAACCGGCTCTTACACGGCTACAACCAACTTTTTCGCTTCTTTAAGGAAAAAGAAGGAGGAAAAAGTTAGTCTCAAGTTGAATTCAAATGAAGCGATTTCAATCAAAATGGAATCGTATAGGTAGATAAGCTATGACGGGTCTTAAGACTCTAACTAAAACCCTAAGGCACGATTCCCAAAAGAGGCTTAAGACAATATCATCGTCATACTATCTTACACCATTACGGAAAGTTGCTATGATACCAACTGTAACACCCCGCCTCTATACCCACTATCGTCCAGTTTATTTCAGAGAAATGTCGTAGACCATAATGGAGAATGAGGTTTGTGAAGGGCGACCGATTGTATAATTACTCCATATGAGGAATGCACATCCAATTCTTATACCGATTTAAATTTCGACATGACCATTCGGCACATAGGGCAACTACACAATGGCTATATGAAATCCAGAAAGCAGTATAAAATAGACAACAACAATAATATAAATATGGTATATCTCAAAGCCAGACACAGAATAATCATATCACAAAGGCGGAATAGATATGAATAAACCAAGGATGTGTACAACAAGATAGTGGTCAACAAAGATCCACTAATCCCAAACTGATAGATACATACACCAAGATCTAAATAAAAGAATATGTCCACAACGATAGATAATTTCATAGGTACAAAAGTACATAAAACTGCGGAGACAGAGTAGCAAGCTGAAAGCGGAAGATCAATCATGTGATGAGTCCCAAGGGAGTACCCAAAATGACTCGGCCTGACCCGAGTATTATTTATAAGAAAATAAACAATAAACGGATCAGTCTAGCTATACACATCAAATAAACTGAGATAATAAGAGATATAATGCAGGATGACATGATTCTACTAATAACATCTAATCATAACTAAATATGAAACATGGCATGTCAACACAACTATCTCTAAATAATCTCCTAGCTAATGTAGAATGCAACATTCCAATAATTATAAATCATCAAGTAATCATAAATCGTCAAGGTAATCATATATCATCAAGTAATCATAAATCATCAAGTAATCATAAATCATCAAGGTAATCATAAATCATCAAGACATCATAAATCATTAAGACATCATAAATCATCAAGTAATCATAAATCATCAAGATATCATAAAGGGGAAGGCCTGTTCATAGATGAGATGCGAACTCTAGGTAGCAAACCCATTTGTTGGAGACGAAGCTCCCCAGGGTGCCGAGAGCCAAAGCTCTTCACCGTCCTGGGTCGTGACCCCGGAGAGGAAATCATAAATCATAGAAAATCATAGAAAGTAGGACCGAAGTCCCATAGATGAAGGTCACAAATCGTATATTCCCACTCGGGCGATCGCGGACCAAACAACTATGTCATAGAGGCAGATACCAGGGATCCTGGTGAATAGAAATTACTCCGAGCTAGTTAAAATAAGAAAATAACAACATGTCCCATAACCACATGCTATTCTCGAATATTTACACACTCGTAATTAGTTCCTATTCAAAACAGAGAAAATCAAAGAAAGAGCATTGCCACAGTTTTCGATCGGACGAGTTCAAGAATTAACCATCGAAGCAAAAGCAAGGATTCATAGTCCTTGATTTTACTAAGATGTTTAATTAGATTTCTCATACGAAGGAGAAAAAGGTTTATAAAATATATACTGGTAGATTTGAAGAAGGCTCATAAAATGATTTCGTAAATTAACTTCGTATAATGAAGTAAGATTGGAAACCATTTTAGTACAAGAATTTGATATCTACTAAATATCATAAAACCTCTTTATATAATTTCAAAGCGGCAATAAACAATGGTACGGTTGCTGCGGCAAATCGATCAAGGGGGTTCACGTCACAATGACGTGATTTCAAATCATAAACTCACATCAAAACAAAATACATGAATTCAAGGGATCACGGTTGTAATTTCGATCAACGAATGAATCGAAATCCCAAACTAGCACCCAAGGTTTTAAACTACATCGAAATAGACTCAAAGGATATCGAGTCGATTATCCACGTTTTAGAGGCGCGAATCATCTTAACAAGAGCATCGAATAAATTCGATATACAAAATAGAGCACACGGGCTTTGGAATGATCACTTATTCAATTCACATTATTAACAAATGTGAATCGGCCAATAAGGATCAATGTTGGAAGAATCACTTGAGAATCAAAGACGACGAATCAAGCTGCCGGAATCTCTGAATTCGTAAAGCTGAAGTTCACAAACGAAGTCTGAACGGCCCGAGCTCCGGCCGGGAAAGAGCCCGGAAGGGGGTAGACTGCGGACCGCGATCCCTCCGGTCCACAGCAGGAAACCGGTCGACCGGTCCAAGGGGGCGGTCGACCGTTTTCACACAGAAGTGAAATCGGTCGACTGCCCATTTTGGGCATGTCGACCGGTTTCGGCCTGGGCTGTTGCCCATGCCAAACCGAGGGGCGATTTGATCCCCGCGAGCATCCGGCGCCGATCATCGAGGCTCGTGGCTTCTTCGGGACATCAATGAGACCTCTCCGATCCACCTTATCGACTCGCAAAGCTCGAATGCATTGGTTTGGATTATAGATTCTAAAACGAATAAAATTCCAAACCAAAACGAATAAACATGATATAAGCGAGTTGTGAAGTCTTAGAACTTGCCGGGGCGGCAATGTTACTTTACAACATCACTTAATTGAATCAACTCATGTGCATTGATCGTGTAAATAACATATGTCATAATTTATATTTTAAATGAACAAACAAAAGCATATCAAAGCGATTCAAGCGACTTGTGAAGACTTAGAACTTGTCGGGGGCGACAATGGTACTTCACAAGATCACCAATTCAACTCATAGCATAGGAATGCGATTGTGTGCACAATCTAAATGAGGAATTTCAATTTAATGGAACTAAAACTCATGAACCGGGAAGTTTATACTTATCTAACCAATTCATATGCATATACACAATCAAAATGAAGCTAAATTACACTTTACAAGCACATAGGCTTGAGGCATAGATGTGAGTTCAATAAAGAATTCATCTTTGATTGTAGGAATGAAGAACAAGCTCCGAACCTAGGTTAGATCAACCTCTCTTCAATCAATATACTAGAATCTCAAACCTAAGATGACATAAATAGAATTCCTAAGAGTTAGGTCATAGGAAATCATAGAAATCGAAGAGAAAACAAGTAGGAGAAGATGGAGAAGCTTACTCAAGTTTTCTCCTTGATTTCCCCTTTGATTTGAGCTTCTAATTGCAAAATCTAGCTTAGGAATTTCTATTTCCCTTTCCACTCTCCATTTTTCTATTTCTTTGTTGAAGTGAGAATGAATGAAGAGGAGGAGGATCTTGGGTTATATGTTGAGCTAGGCTAGCTCAACCAAAACCCAACCAAAAATGCCAAATTTCAGAAGCTCGGAATATATCGAAGTTTATACTTTTCGAACTCCTAAATGACATTTTGAACTCAATGGAAGTGGTTTCGAGTCCAAATTCATCCGTATGCGAAAAGTGATATTTTGGTCATACACTCAAATGAGAAAATGATCAAATTTTACCTAACTCCGAATGTATCGATGCTTATAGTCAAAGAGGTTGTAAACGACGATCCGGACTCAATGGAAGTGTTCCCGAATCCTAATTTTATCGTTTTTTGAAAAACGACATTTTGAGTGACATAACGGACACGACGATATATTTAAACAAAATATTTAAATCTATTATCATCGAATGAGCGGGTTGTTACAGACTGCCCACCCTTAAAAGAATTGCGTCCCAGCAATTCCTTAAGAATGAAGTAATAAGTAACAACCAAAAATAATACCACAGAGTGGTACCAAAGGAACCGACACGAAATGAAAAGATCACACCAAGGGCTAGGTGAGATCCCAATTTCTTCTCGCAAGATCATAAAAAAAACTAGAGTTCAATCTCGTATTCCATTACCCATGAAGGTAGTCATCCCAAACGGGTAAAATAAATCCAGAAAAGTTCATGAACGCTATGAATTCATATTGATTTGCCTCTCTTATTACAACTCTCAAAGGAATGAGAATTTGTATAATTCACAAGAATCTTGCAAATCAAATTCGGAATTTTCAAGAAGCAACAAGACTGGGTCCTATAAACGTGGAATATCGATAGTAGATAATTCTCCAAGGATATGAAATGGGAATTTACGGTGGTTGACTAATCCATTCCCAAAACTCAATCATGACGATGTAGCAAACACTGAACTTCAGCACTTTAGTCTTGCGACAAAGTGGCTGACACCCATAAAAGAGCAACTCAGAGACTCCAACGAAGTTAGCTAAAGAAAGCGATTCTCCAGGGAACAATCAATGATTCGAGGTTGGTACGGAATACTAACGAGCTAGAAATCGATAACTAGTATTGGTAATGGAATACTAATGAACGACTCGGGGAAAACGATTTCTAACCAAGTACTAAATCTCATTTAGTAACCATAAGGATGAATCATTAAGAATTATACGAATTTCCCAATATTCAGAAACTTGAGTATCAGTTTTAGAAAATCAGAAACAACGAGAAGATGATGGATAAGTAGTGCACAACTTACCACTTCGGAACATCAGGATCTAAGATAATTTTCCGCCAAAAGTCTCAAATCGCAAAAACATCAGCAATAAATTAAAGAAGGAAATAGTTAGTTTCTCTAACAAGATGAGATTAAACCAAAGGGGTCATAATCCCCAAAGATTAGGTTGACAAGGGTTAACAAACGTGCGGAGACAATTATCAATCCAAATGATTCAAACAAACAAAGGAGGAATATCAAAAGAGCTCATCCTTTCGATATTCATTTCTTAGAACAACGCAAGGCTAAGTCGATAAGTGATTTGACTATAGCACTTCCGGATGATCGACTAGATCATAGATTCGTAGAAAGGAATTATTGAGCTCGCCGCGGATTGCAAAACCCAAATCTTCCCTCCCAAACGGGAACTCCCATTCTCTCGAGTGATCGTTCACTAGAGAAAATGAGAAGACCTATGGAATCACAAGAATACTAAATTCTCTTTAGCAAATCAAAACAAGGATTAAGAATTAGGCGAGATTCTCAATCGCTAAGAATTCTCGAAAATCAAAGATCAATGAATAACTCTTTAGGTTGTTCCAGGAGTTATTTAATTTACTCAAAGAAAAGATTCAAGATAATTTCTAATTAAAAACCTTGAACCAGTCAAATTCTTGGAATTGCTTCAAGAAAGTACAGAAATAAATTATCTAGAATGATAACAAACGATTACGAAAAATCGTAAAGGTTAATTTAATTTTAGGGATCATTTCAAATGTCGGATTGTCATATAATGGTGTTCAGGAATTCTGAACTACAACATGGCGTCTCATATCTTGTTCGAGATCCTTAATGCACCCGATGGACAAGTTAACACAAGAAAGTCCTCACAATTTCAAACGTTCACGCAAATCTCAAGAAAATATAAAAATTCAATAAATCATTTGGGATGGCATAAAGGAAATAAAATTCCTTTATCAACTTACGAATAAAACACAATTGATATCTTGTGATAACGAAGAACACGGTCGACGTATATCAAAAGAACATAAATGAAATAATCTCTGAACAAGGTAAATGACATTAAGGAGTTAATGACACATACTTTGACTCAAGAAGAGGGATCACAATAAGCAGGATGATTTCCCCCATTCTTGATCCTGAGTTCGGAACGCAACAAGGTAACATAAATGTATCATTGCGCCTTCGTTGAGTTAATTTAGCACAAATGCTTGGTGACTCATACCGGCACAACTAGGTAACAAATGAGTTGTTTTAGCCCGATGGCTTGGTGATCTCACACTGAACTAGAACTATATAGATGACAACAAGGGAGTAGAATTAGTTATAACGACATGGTATCTCCATACCAATCGACAAGAAACCAATAGACTATGTTAGGTACGTAATGACGTACGAAACAATCTTAACTAGAAATCAAGAAATATCAGGATCAAAGGTGCTTACCACGTGCGTAACGACGCATGGGAAGGATATCCAATGATCAATCCACTACAAGGTTCATAAATGATCAATAAGATAAGTGTGATACACAATAGGCCAGTTAATAAACAAAATCAGCCGAACGTCCCATACCGCCAGCTTAACTCAAGAATTAACAAACGAATTGTTGAATCCCATTCGAATATTCAAAATGGTAATTATCATAATTTTCAAATGCACAAGTCCAGTAATTATCCGTCAAAGCAACCACAAGGGTCCATAGTCCTCGTGTTTACTAAGGCGTTTAATTAAATTTCTCGTACGATTGAAGTAGTCAGGAAAATGTCAAAATATGATCACCGAAGCGATCGACAACTTGAAATTTATGTTTTAATAACGTAATTTATACAAAAACAGACATCGATTAGCAACTTGGGTCAAAGAATGAAACAGAAGCATCACTAGAGCACACAGACCCTAGATGGACTATAGAAATCAACCCGAAGGAGACGAGTCGATAACTATTCTAAAAGACTAAAAATAGGCCACTTATGTCATAATCACCCCTCCCGTAGGAGGTACACTGGGTGAACCGGCTCTTACAAGGCTACAACCAACTTTTTCGCTTCTTTAAGGAAAAAGGAGGAAAAAGTTAGTCTCAAGTTGAATTCAAATGAAGCGATTTCAATCAAAATGGAATCATATAGATAGATAAGCTATGACGGATCTTAAGACTCTAACTAAAACCTAAGGCACGATTCCCGAGAGAGGCTTAAGACAATATCATCGTCATACTACCTTACACTGTTAAGGAAAGTTGCTATGATACCAACTGTAACACCCCGCCTCTATACCCACTATCGTCCAGTTTATTTCAGAGAAATGTAGTAGACCATAACGGAGAATGAGGTTTGTGAAGGGTGACCGATTGTATAATTACTCCATATGAGGAATGCACATCAAATTCTTATATTGATTTAAATTTCAACATGACCATTCGGCACATAGGGCAACTACACAATGGCTATATGCAATCCGGAAAGCAGTATAAAATAGACAACAACAATAATATAAATATGGTATATCTCAAAGCCAGACACAGAATTATCATATCACAAAGGCGGAATAGATATGAATAAACCGAGGATGTGTACAACAAGATAGTGGTCAACAAAGATCCACTAATCCCAAACTGATAGATACATACACCAAGATCTAAATAAAAGAATATGTCCACAACGATAGATAATGTCATAGGTACAAAAGTACATAAAACTGCGGAGATAGAGTAGCAAGCTGAAAGCGGAAGATCAATCAAGTGATGAGTCCCAAGGGAGTACCTAAAACGACTCGGCCTGACCCGAGTATTATTTATAAGAAAATAAACAATAAACGGATCAGTCCAGCTATACTCATCAAATAAACTAAGATAATAAGAGATATAATGCAGGATGAAATGATTCTACTAATAACATCTAATCAAAACTAAGTATGAAACATGGCATGTAAACACAAGTATCTCTAAATAATCTCCTAGCTAATATAGAATGCAACATTCCAATAATAATAAATCATCAAGTAATCATAAATTGTCAAGGTAATCATAAATCATCAAGTAATCATAAATCATCAAGTAATCATAAATCATCAAGGTAATCATAAATCATCAAGACATCATAAATCAATAAGACATCATAAATCATCAAGTAATCATAAATCATCAAGACATCATAAAGGGGAAGGCCCGTTCATAGATAAGATGCGAACTATAGGTAGCAAACCCATTTGTTGGAGACGAAGCTCCCCACGGTGCCGAGAGCCAAAGCTCCCCACCGTCCTGGGTCGTGACCCCGGAGAGGAAATCATAAATCATAGAAAATCATAGAAAGTTCGACCGAAGTCCCATAGATGAAGGCCACAAATCGTATATTCCCACTCGGGCGATCGCGAACCAAACAACTATGTCATAGAGGCGGATACCATGGATCCTGGTGAATAGAAATTACTCCGAGCTAGTTAAAATAAGAAAATAGCAACATGTCCCATAACCACATGCTTTCTCGAATATTTACACACTCGTAATTAGTTCCTATTCAAAACAGAGAAAATCAAAGAAAGAGCATTGCCACGGTTTTCGATCGGACGAGTTCAAGAATTAACCATCGAAGCAAAAGCAAGGATTCATAGTCCTTGATTTTACTAAGACGTTTAATTAGATTTCTCATACGAACGAGAAAAAGGTTTATAAAATATATACTGGTAGATTTGAAGAAGGGTCATAAAATGATTTCGTAAATTAACTTCGTATAATGAAGTAAGATTGGAAACCATTTTAGTACAAGAATTTGATATCTACTAAATAACATAAAACCTCTTTATATAATTTCAAAGTGGCAATAAACAATGGTACGGTTGCCGAGGCAAATTGATCAAGGGGGTTCACGTCACAATGACGTGATTTCAAATCATAAATCATAAACTCACATCAAAACAAAATACATGAATTCAAGGGATCACGATTGTAATTTCGATCAACGAACGAATCGAAATCCCAAACTAGCACCCGAAGGTTTTAAACTACATCGGAATAGACTCAAAGGATATCGAGTCGATAATTCACGTTTTAGAGGAGCGAATCTTCTTAACAAGAGCATCGAATAAATTCGATATACAAAATAGAGCGCACGGGCTTTGGAATGATCACTTATTCAATTCACATCATTAACAAATGTGAATCGGCCAATAAGGATCAACATTGGAAGAATCACTTGAGAATCAAAGATGACGAATCGAGCTGCTGGAATCTCTGAATTCGTAAAGTTGAAGTTCACAAATGAAGTCCGAACGGCCCGAGCTCCGGCCGGGAAAGAGCCCGGAAGGGGGTAGACCGTGGGCCGACTGTGGACCGAGGTCTCTCCGGTCCACAGCAGGATACCGGTCGACCGGTCCAAGAGGGGCGGTCAACCGTTTTCACACAGAAGTGGAACCGGTCGACCGCCCATTTTGGGCCCGTCGACCGGTTTTGGCCTGGGTTATTGCCCAGGCCAAACCGAGGGGGGATTTGCTCCCCGCGAGCATCCGGCGCCGATCATCGAGGCTCGTGGTTTCTTCGGGACATCAATGAGACCTCTTCGATCCACCATATCGACTCGCAAAGCTCGAATGCATTGATTTGGATTATAGATTCTAAAACAAATGAAATTCCAAACCAAAATGAATAAACATGATATAAACGAGTTGTGAAGTCTTAGAACTTGTCGGGCGGCAATGGTGCTTCACAACACTTAATCGAATCAACTCATGTGCATTGATCGTGTAAATAACATATGTCATAATTTCTATTTTAAAAGAACAAACAAAATCATATCAAAGCGATTCAAGCGACTTGTGAAGACTTAGAACTTGTCGGGGGCAACAATGGTACTTCACAAGATCACCAATTCAACTCGTAGCATAGGAATGCGATTGTGTGCACAATCTAAATGAGGAATTCCAATTTAATGGAACTAAAACTCATGAACCGGGAAGTGTATACTTATCTTACCAATTCTTATGCATATACACAATCAAAATGAAGCTAAATTACACTTTAGAAGCACATAGGCTTGAGGCATAGATGTGAGTTCAATAAAGAACTCACCTTTGATTGTATGAATGAAGAACAAGCTCCAAACCTAGGTTAGATCAACCTCTCTTCAATCAATACACTAGAATCTCCAATCTAAGATGACATAAATAGAATTCCTAAGAGTTAGGTCAAAGGAAATCATAGAAATCAAAGAGAAAACAAGCAGGAGAAGATGGAGAAGCTTACTCAAGTTGTCTCCTTGATTTCCCCTTTAATTTGAGCTTCTAATTGCCAAACCTAGCTTAGGAATTTCTATTTCCGTTTCCACTCTCCATTTTTCTATCTCTTTGTTGAAGTGAGACTGTGTAATACCCTGTGTTTTCTGTTACCATTAAACTAACGAATTGAGTAATAATTAATTTTAAATGTGAGAATCAAGGGAAAGGGTTACGCCATTGTGTTCGTCTCAGAATTCTGGTTGAGATAGAGTCCGAGTTTACGTAAATTGGACTTCGTATGAAGAAGTTATGGTTGTCGGAAGTTTCCTGAAATTCAAATTTAAATTCAAAAACGAATTCAGACTCAGAACCGGGCAGGGCGGGAAATTTCTCGCCCCAAGCCAGGTCGACCAGGGGGTCAACCTTAGTGTCGACCTACCCTATAGGTCGACCTGGGGGTCGACCTAGAGGTCGACCTGGGGGTCGACCTACCCCCCTCGGGCAGATTTGAATTAAGCCCAATTCTGAGTTGCCGTTGAGTCATTATGGCTGAGTTGGCTTTTTTGATGGTTCAGCTTGCTTCTAGGTTGATCAGATGGCCTAAATTAATCCTAATCTCTATATAAACACATGTTGACTCAAACCCTAAACCTAATAAAAAAAATTAGAACCATGGTCGTCATGCAATTACCCCGCAACCTAGAGTAGCCGCCACCAACTAGGAGCAAAGAAAAGCTAATCAACTCGATTCAACTCAAGTCGATAACAACAACAATAACGAATTTGTCTACTTCAAAGGCGAGCTAATTCAACTACAGAACACAAATCCCAGAACTCAAGACCTTCTTTGAGTTGTTAGTTCGATTCCTTTAATTGTAACAACCCATTTTTTTATAGTGCGTAATAACCATAAATCAAGGCAGAATTAATTTTTAAAATAATAATCAAGGGAAACGGGTTGCGCCATTGCGTTCGTCTCGAAATTCTTCTTGGAAACCAGTCCGAGTTTTCGAAAATCGGAGTTTGTATGACCAAGTTATGACCTTTCGAAGTATTCAGAAGTTTTCAAATTCAAAACAGCTCAATTTGAATTCAAAATTAGAATTTCAAACCTCAGAATGGACTGGGCGGGAAAATTTCCTACCAAGGACCAGGTCAACCTGGGGGTCGACTATGTAGTCGACCTACCCAGGACCAAGTCAACCTGGGGGTCGACTATGTAGTCGACCTACCCAGGACCAGGTCGACTATAGTGTCGACCTGGGGGTCGACCTGGTGCCCGAGTCCACTTTTGAAGCTGGATTCACTCTGATGTTCCTGGCCTCGTTCCTGTCCACATTCATTGACCTGACCCTATAAATACAACCCCTAACACCAGTCTCTCTACACAAAATTCTTTCTGACCTTATGTTGCTCTGATTCTGATTGAAAGTTTGAGAAAAGGACTGCTTCTTCTACGTTGAGACTGCGTTAAGAGAATTGCTGATTTGGGGATTTCTATTAGGACCTGACTAAGCATATAGAGATTCAACTATCGACTCTCTTTTTTCTAATTCTCGAACCACGATCTGTAAGCCCCAGCTAATTTTAGATTTAAACTGTAAATGTAATATGAATATGATGTAAATTGAAATTGGACCTATGTATGATGACTGTTTACATTCATTCTCGTTCATCTTGGATCTTGACTCTTGGATATTACAATGACATTGATTTGGGGCCTATTCATGTTGTAAATCAAAAAGAAAACCCCTCATATTATCATGTTGGATCTGCTATTAGTCACAAGTTTATGACTATCACCTTATGTCAATCGTTACCATGATTATGCCATCATCTTATGTAAATCGTAATAATGATTATGCTATCACCTTATGTCAATCGTTACCATGACTATACTATTATCTTATGACAACTGTTATCTTGACTAGTACCTTATTTTGTTAGATTTGGAATCTTTATGTTTAATTCCAATATTCCATATGTCAGTAATGTTATAATCCTTTATCTCAACTCATACCATGTTATGCTAGTAATCACTTTTGCCACCTTATACCCGTCCCTTTTCATGTTATTCCCTAATTAGATTTATTTGTATTGATTCGAGCTTAAGTGCAATGGGAATACGATTTGGGTAGACTAGGTAAAACATGAATTAGCTTTAAACTTGAACATGAACGTTGTTATGACTTGAACCTGGACATGAACTTGATACGATTTGACATGGAATATGACCTGAAAACTGGACATGAATCTAGACATGAAAACTTGAACATGGGCATGACAATTAGATAAACTTGAAAATGGCCAACTCGAGGTTAGGTTGAGTTTGCAGTGTAAATCTACCCGAAACCGCCCGACAAATCCAGTGGCTGCAAACAATAGGATCCAATGTGTGTAGTTGGTCATATCGCACGTAAAACTCGAGGTTAGACTATGTTGTGGCGTAAATCTGCCCGGAACCGCCCGGCAAATCCAGTAACCACAACAGTTAGTCTAATGTGAGAGGTTGGCGTGCACTACTGAATTAATGCCACATGATAGGGTTAAGTCATGAACCACTTGAATATACTTAACCAACTTGACACGATGATTTGATAGGGTTAAGTCATGAACTGCTTGAACACACTTAACCAACTTGATACATGATTTGGATAGGGTTAAGTCACGAATTTGAGTGACAACACTTAACCCATTAGAAACCCTAGTTACGCAGTCCTTTTCAGCAGTAACCCACTTAGATGTATCACAATACCCTGGGACTAGGCAGGGTGGGGCACGATTACTGGGCTGATTGTAAGCGACCAGAACGACGGCTGAGTAGGTGCACCATTGTAGGTTCAAACGGGCTATGGTCGTGCACGTAGTCCGGAGTTAAAAAAGCAGGCATTGGGCACCCGTAGATTTACACTGTGCGTGCTTGATTCGTGTTGATGGTTGGCACCATAGGACTTGATACACCCTATGGTGGACCTAGCACAGGTAACTACATTTCAGGATAGGGCCGTATGACACAAACACATGACGAGCTAGGACTTGTAGGGAGCCGATCGATTAGTAGATCGTACCGTAGGACCCCGTAATGGGTTACTTCATGATACTGGGCCAAGGGATCATTTCATGGTTAATACTTGACTTGGGTTAGAATACTAGTACAGTTGGTGCAGCGAACCTTGAATATGCGATGCCAGACTTGACTTATCTTGTTATCTTAATTATCCTACTAGTTCTGTTATCATCCTTATGTTTAATTCCAGTTTTCACATATCATGTTACCTTTACTAGTTTTCATACTGAAAGTCACTAGGGCTTACCAGTCTTTATGACTGACCCTTTTTCTTTCGCCTCTTTTTCTTTCGTTTCTTCCCCCCAGGTTCTTAGGGAGGAAATACTAGCTCTTAACTTGGATTTAGCTTGCTTTCTGACAGCTCATGTACGGTTTGGTCTTGGGCTATGCTATGGCTGCTTCTGCTATTTATGGGGAATAATTTACTTTTGTTTTAAGTTTATGCTTCTTTATTTGGAACTTGATGTAATGAAATAATTTGTATCTTGAATATATGAGCTTTTGACTCTTTTCTGGAAAAAAAATAAAAAGTTGGTTTTTAATTTCTACTGCTGCTTTATTTATGTTCTGCCTCGTGATATCTCTGTGCATGCTTACCTAGATAATACTACACGAAAACTAGTGCATTCCCTTTGTGAGTGACCCTAGCGGAGGTGGGGTGTTACATTTGGTATCAGAGCCGAAGGTTACCAGGCTGGGCAAAAGTTTTAAAAAACTTCTAAAACTATTTTCAAAACCATTTATAAAGAAGCATTTTTCAAGAAAAAGTTTTATATTTAAAAAGGTTATTCCCCAAGAAGCCATTAGCACTTTCCTTTGTTTTCTCGTTTGAATCCTTTTCTTTTCGTTTTTCAGCATGGCCGATCTTAACCTTCCTGAGGGAATACCCGTGCCTAGATGGTTCCGAAGGTACTTAGAAGCCAGGGCCAACGACGTGGGCACGACAGACATCCCTCCTCCGCCTCCCCCAGTGGTCGCGGTTCCTCCTCCTCCTGGTACCGCCTTTGCCAAAATATGCAAATACTTTAAAGTAATGGGCGGCAAGAACTTCGTTGGAACTGAAACCTTTGTTGAGGCACGAAACTGGCTAAAGGAGACGGAAGACTTGTTCATTATCTTTGATATGGAGGACCATAGGAAAGTTCAGTTGGCAGCATGGTTGTTGAAAGAGGAAGCTGCATTTTGGTGGGAAGTCACCAACGCTACCAGGCCAGTTGAGACATGGGCAAACTTTAGAGAGAGGTTTGGGATTAAATTCTTATCGTCAGTAGAAGAGAACCTTCAGATGGAGAGGTTCCTAGCACTCAAGCAAGGGGACATGTCTGTTAGAGAGTACGTGAATAATTTTAATCAGCTTGCTCGGTTCGATTTGGATTTGGTCAACACAGCCCAGAAAAAGGCTGTACGCTTTGCTCGAGGATTGAATGAGCCACTACACAGCTTGGCCCTAACTCATATACCCATGGGGGTGACCTTTGAAAGCTTGGTGGATATGGCTCTACTCCATGAGGAAGACAAGAATACCAAGAAGGAGGTTAAGCCTAATGAAACCCAGAATAAGAAAGCTGACTTCAAGAAGCGGAACAACAAGAATAATAAGAATAACAAGAGCAACAACAAATCACGTGAGTAGAGGAAGTGCAACTTTTGCGGTATTACTGGACATCTAGCTAAAGACTGTAGAAAGAAGAAGAGGAAGTTGGGTGAATGCTTTCATTGTGGAGATACTGGACACATCGGCAAGGATTGCCCTAAGAAGCAAGGGGAGGGGCAAGGGCAGACCCAGCGAGCATGACCTTCTGGAGGGCAATTGCATGCTCTCAACACCACTCCAGCTCCTGACCGAGGTAGTAATATTTCCGTAGAAAGCCTTGTTTACATTTCCGACTTTCCTGTTCGAACCTTATTTGACTCTGGCGCATCGAATACTTTTATTTCTTCTGATATTGTTGAAAATCTGCACCTAAGTACTAGTCTGGTTGAGGATCCTGTTATAGTTTCAAATCCAATTGGGGGCTCCTCCCATTTATCTATGATGTGTGTGGATTTGAGAATCTCTATCTTAAGCGTAGAATTCACGTGTAATGCTTATGTTCTCGGATTCATGGGATACGGTTTGATCCTAGGTATGGATTGGCTATCCGATTATGGAGCCATTCTTGATTGTGAATGAAGGGTAGTGAGGCTCATGACTCGCCTTGGTAATACCCTTGAAATTTCTTGTAACCCTAAGGGGCCGGTCGTGTTGTGTTATCTTGAATCTCTTGACTCGTCTGACGACAATTTGCAATCTATAAGAGTGGTCCGGGAATATCCAGATGTCTTTGATGAAGTGAGGGGGTTACCTCCTAAACGCGAGATAGAGTTCTGAATTTATCTTGTTGATAATGCCAAGCCAGTTTCATTGCCCATTAGGCACATGGCCCCGCGAGAAAGAAGAGAGCTCGGTAAACAAATTAACGAGTTGCTTGAGAAAAATTTCATAAGACGAAGCATTTCTGAATGGGGTGCTCCGGTGGTATTCGCTACTAAGGCGGATGGATCGCTTCGTCTGTGCATAGATTATCGTGAGTTAAACAAGCTGACAAAGAAGAATAGGCACCCACTACCAAGAATCGACGATCTGTTTGACAAGCTTGTAGGAGCATCTGTTTTCTCTCAACTCGATCTAGCCACAAGATTCCATCAGCTCATAGTGGCTGAGGATAACATTGACAAAACTGCGTTAAGGACTCCAGATGGGTTCTTCGAATGGCTCATCATGCCGTTTGGATTAACGAATGCACCCGCGTACTTTGTAGATTTGATGAGTAGGGTGTTTAGGGAGTTCCTTAACAAGTTTGTGGTAGTTTTCGTGGATGATATTTTGATCTTCTCAAAAGATGAAGAAGAGCATGCTAGACATCTCAAGGAAGTCATGGAGACGCTTAGAGCACACCAGTTAAAGGCTAAGTTCTCCAAATGCCATTTTTGGAGGAAGGAAGTTTGGTTCCTTGGGAATGTAATTTCTAAGCAAGGAATAGCCGTGGACCCCGCAAAGGTAGTTGCGGTACAGGACTGGAAAATTCCTAAGAACGCCACGGAGGTGAGGAGCTTTCTCGATTTGGCAGGCTATTACAGGAAGTTCAGTATGGACTTCGCTAAGATTTCAGCCCCTCTTACTAAGTTAACAAAGAAGAACCTAGCTTTTGTATGGGACATAGAGTGTGACGTTGCTTTTCAGAGACTCAAGAGAGCCCTCACCACAGCTCCAGTTTTGGCATTACCCGATGAAGGTAAGATGTTTACCGTGTACACAGATGCGTGCGGCACGGGATTAGGCGCTGTCCTAATGCAGGAAGGAAGAGTAATATGCTACGTGGGCAGACAACTTAAAGTCCATGAGAAAAACTATCCCACGCATGACTTGGAGTTGGCCGCGATTGTTTTTGCACTTAAAGCTTGGCGCCATTATCTTCTAGGGGAGAGGTTCGAGCTGTATACCGACCACAAATCACTTAAGTACCTCTTCTCACAGAAAGACTTGAATCTGAGACAACAGCGGTTGGTGGAGTTCTTGGCATCATGACTTCGATATAGCTTATACCCCTGGCAAGGGTAATGTGGTGGCGGACGCGCTAAGTAGAAAAAGGTTGACTTTGAGCCCCTTGTTTGTTGAAAGGAAAAGCCTTGAGTTTATAGCAACCTTTGATTTTACACCTGCTGTTGAGTCATTGACTGCTACGTTTGCATCTCTTGAGTTAAGACCTACACTCCTAGATCAAGTAGGGACTTCACAGAAGGAAGACCCACAAATAATCGAAATCATGGACAAGCTGATTAGGGGTGAGACGTCAAGTCACCTCAGTAGGTATGCCATCGATGACAAGGGATGGCTAAAGCGCGATGGAAGACTATGTGTCCCACAAGTGGGAGACTTAGTAAGGAAAGTTCTCGAAGAGGCGCATCACTCGAAGATGACTATACATCCCGGAGGGGATAAGATGTACAGGTATATGAAACGCATTTTCTTTTGGGCTGGAATGAAAAAGGACGTGGCAGAGTTCGTTTCGAAGTGCATGGTATGCCAGCAAGTAAAGGCCGAGTCGAAGAAGCGTGGTGGGCTATTACATCCTTTGGAGGTTCCACAATGGAAATGGGAGAGTATCTCAATGGATTTCGTGGATGGACTGCCTAGGTCACGGGAGGGAAATACTAGCATATGGGTCATAGTTGACACACTCACGAAAAGTGCTCACTTCATTCCAGTGAAAAGAAAGAGGACAGCATCATGGCTAGCATCTATTTACCTTCGAGAGAAAGTACGGTTGCATGGAGTTCCTTCTAGTATAGTTAGTGATCGTGACCTGATTTTCACTAGCCAGTTCTGGAATAGTCTGCAAGAAGCAATGGGAACACAACTGAATTTAAGCACGGCCTATCACCTACAGACGGATGGACAAACCGAAAGGGTAAATAGGGTACTAGAAGATCTCCTGAGGCTATGTATTCTTGACTTTTTTGGTACTTGGGAAGACCATCTTCCTCTCGTGGAGTTTGCATATAACAATAGTTACCAAGCTAGCGTCGGAATGGCACCGTTCAAAGCCCTGTATGGAAGACCGTGCAAGTCGCCAACTTGTTGGTGGGAGACGACCGACAGACTTATACTTGGTCCCGACATGATAAGGGACACTTCTGAGAAGATTGAGTTGATATGAAGACGAATAAAAACGGCCTAAGATAGACAGAAATCTTATGCGGACCAAAGAAGGACAGACCTAGAGTTCGAAGTCGGAGATATGGTCTTTGTAAAAGTCTCTCCGTTACGCAACGTAGTTCGTTTTAGAGCAGTTGGAAAGCTAGCACCAAGGTTCGTAGGACCGTTCCCCATCACTGAGAGGATTGGATGGATGGCCTATAAGGTAGACTTACCCGAGAAATTATCTGGGGTGCACAATGTCTTTCACGTCTCGCATCTCCGGAAGTGCTTGCATGAGTCAGCCGAAGTGGTTGAGCCAAGCATCCTTGAAGATGTAGAAGTGGAAAAAGAAGCAACATTGAGGCGAGTTCTGTTTCGTATCTTAGGAACGGAGATTAAGAAGCTAAGGAATCGAGAAGTCAAGCTAGTGAAAGTGCAGTGGAGTGAAACCCAAGAAGACGCAACTTGGGAAACCGAAGAAAAGATACGTGCGCTTTACCCATTTCTTTTTTAGGGTACATTCTCGATCTCTTTTTCCTATAAACTTGAAAATCTTTTCGTATCATGCTTCTACTATCTACGTTTGTCTTGTTATCTTCTCGATCTTATCTTGAGAACCATAGGAAGAACCACATGGATGTAAACATGTGATTGAAACATGTTATGGTTGATGTTTGCAAATGGTTGCAAGTGGTTGCTAGTGGATGCATGACACACATTAGGCACTAGATCAGCTCAGTCACATTTTCATGTTGCATATGCATGAGTGCTTATACTTGTACATGGATGGAACTTGTTATGCTATCACTTGGATGTTGCATATGGATGAATGTTTGTGCACTCATGTAGAGATTATAAACTATGTTAGGAATTTGCATACATGTTGGATTCATTACACTAACATAATTTGCATTAAGGAGGTTTACTGAATTAGTAACCGCCTGATCTTTTGCATTAGATAAGTACATGTACACACACTTTCTGCATATGTTCATACAGCACTAGAAATCTTTTAATGACAATGGTTGCTTGTGGATGATGCTTTGAGTAGATGGATGATGGATGGTAGGAAAACATCCTCCCTAACTTAGAGATTTCGGGGACGAAATCCTTTAAGGGGGGAGAATGTAACAACCCGTGTTTTTATAGCATGTAATAACCATAAATCAAGGCAAAATTAATTTTTAAAGTAAGAATCAAGGGAAACAGGTTGCGCCATTGCGTTCGTCTCGAAATTCTGCTTGGAAACGAGTCCGAGTTTTCGAAAATCGGAGTCCGTATGACCAAGTTATGACCTTTCGAAGTTTTCAGAAGTTTTCAAATTCAAAACAACTCAATTCGAATTCAAAATTCGAATTTCAAACCTCAGAATGGACTGGGCGGGAAATTTCCCGCCCAGGACCAGGTCGACTGGGGGGTCGACTATGTAGTCGACCTACCCAGGACCAGGTCTGTAACACCCCGTATATTCTATAACAGTGAAATTCATAAATTAAAGTATAATTAATTTCAAATCAAAGAATTAAGGGAAACGGGATACGCCATTTCGTTCGTCTTGGAATTCTGCTTGAGATAGAGTCCGAGTTTGCGTAAAACGGACTCCGTATGAGGGAGATATGACCTCCGAAAGTTTCAAAATTCAGTTTAAAATTCAAATATGCAGAAGCAGTTCAGAAAAACGAATTCGAATTCAAAATCGGACCCAGGTTGGGCTGGGCAGGAATTTTCCCGCCCAAGACCCAAGTCGACTGGGTAGTCGACCTGGGTACCCAGGTCAACTGGGCAGTCGACCTGGGTGTCGACTGGGTAGTCGACCTGGTCCCTGAGCCAGGTCGAACCCAGCCCCTCTTGGCTGGCCTGGTCTGTGCTTGGCCGAATTTCTGGACTTGGTCTTGTCACTAGGGCTTATGTGTCAACCCTTGATTGGTTTCTCTTTAAAACGAACGGCTTATATTAATCTTGGCTCCATCGACGGCTCTAATCAATTCACAAACTCTATAAAAAGGACCTAAGACTCCACCTAATTCACACAAATAAAATGAGTATGGAGATGTCATGCTGCTGAAGAAAGACTAGGAGTAGCCGTCAAATTGAGAGACGATTAGGAGTTGATTCAAAATCTTAAAGCCACGACAATTAAATTAAAACAATGCCTACAACAAAGGATAGCATCACCAAATTCAGAATTCAGGGTCCTGAATATAAGATTCGTCATACGTTGTAAGTAGAGTGCTTTTCCGATGTGAATGAATAATTGAGACTTGAATGTGTAGAATAAGAAATGGGATTGTACTTTAATTATAATAATGTTAATTCATAATTGTATGTTGCTATGATTTGCTATGAATGGATTTGGGATGTGGTAGTGTAATTAACATGATATTGGATCTATTGAATAGTTGCGATACAAGTATATAACTCATGTTGGAAATTTGATACGTTGTGGTTAATGAGAAGTTATATATATTCCATTGCAACCAAGTTAAGACTTATGCAAGTACATGATTCACTATTATGCCAACATGATTTATGATCCTTCTATGTATATTTTTATGATCATTTTTAGTGTAGTTGGATCCAATTGGGTATTATGATTCATATGAATTTATGTTGGAATAGGCATCATGATTTAAGTGAAAACCATACTTTTGTATTAGTGACAAAAGTAAGCATCTTTGTGAACTTGTGTTGACTTTATGAACATGAATATTTTATGTTTAACTTTATGCCCAAATAAAATATGTTTTAGGCTTAGGTTGTTGTTAAAAAAAAACATATGATAATATATGTGGCACATAATTAAGTTAGATTCATACTTCAAATAAAAGTTTACATGATTAGATTAAAACCATGATTCATGTTTAGGTATGTTTTATGTCAAGATTATATGCTATTACAATGCAAGTTCACAAGTGCCTAATCTATGTTAATTAGATCGCTATGTTGCAAGTTCATGCGTTTACACTCCCCTTTTTGATGTTACTTAGAATATATATATACATCATGTTCTAAGCCTCCCTTTTTTATGTGGCTAAGTTGGGCTAAAATGTTGAAGCCCAACATATGTTATATTATTACGTACAAACGGGGGAATACGTTGGGGTTAATTAAAATATATGTGTTGGCATGTTTGGCACATGCCAACGATTCATGACATTTTAAATGGTATAAATTATTATACCCAAGAATAATGAATTTGAATAATGGGCCGCAAATATTTACATATAAAAGAAAAAGAGACAAAATATGTAAACTTAGAAAATACGACATGCTTAACCCAAGGTTAGATTGCGTTGTGACATAAACCTGCCCGGACCCGCCCGGCTGTCCAGTAGTCACAACAATACCTATCCAATGTGGGTGGTTAAGCATTGAGCCCAATAAAGACCCGAGGTTAGACTGAGTTGTGACGTAAGACTGCCCGGACCCAACCGACAACAGGCAGTCACAACAATACCTGTCTAATGTGAGTGGTTGGGGCTTTAATAAGACAATTAAGGCTAAGTCAGGATTGATAGGATTAAGTAAATTGAATTAATACTTAATCAAATACAACATGCTAAACTATACAGACTGATTAGGGGTTAGGTTTATACAGAACACTTAACCAACTTAGCATGTTGGCTAGAAATAGAAAACCTAGTAACGGGGGACCCTTTTCAGCAGTAACCCTACAAGGTGTATCAGGATACCCTGAACTAGGCAGGGTGGGGCACGATTACTGGGCTAACTGTAAGAGGTCAAATCGACGGTGGTGGTGCAGCAGTGTAGGTTCTAACGGGGTGCGGGCGTGCACACACTCCGGTGCAGAAAAATTAGGCACTGGGCACCAGTAGTATACCTGTGCATTCTAGATATGTGTCGGGCCACCACCATGGGACTTGATACACCCCATGGTGGGACCAGCATAGGTAGCTACAACATCGGGGGCCGTAAGACACATGTAACTATGCGAGTAGGAGCCGATCATTAAAAAGGATCACTTCACCCTGATTTTGGGGTGCCAGTTGGGAACTAGTTTATAGGGGGTGCAGAGATTAATATGGGGTACGATAGTGTATTCGACTCTAGACAACTTAACTTAGTTTATGGTGCTTTCCCATTTCCAGTTTATAGTTATCGTGCTCTTTTTCTTATTCATAGACTGAATAGTCCTAGACTTACTCAGGCTTTATGTCTGACTCTACTTTTCTTTCGTCTTCTTTTCTTTCGTTCCCCCCCCCCCATGTCCACAGGGAGGGAATACCGCAGCTTGACCAGTTTCACATCCAGCTTGAAGAGAGAGAATGTATTGCTTGGATCTCTTTTATTTTGGACTATGGCTTTGGATAGCAATTATGGGGACTTATGCAGTTTACTTATGTTTTTATGCTTCTTTAAGTTATGAAATCAAGACAGTTATGGAAATGTAATGTTTTTGGAAGTATTGTAAGACAATTATGGTATGGTTTGTGTAACACGTATTTTGATGAAATAAAAGTTGCTGTTGTTTCCACTGTTATAAAAATATGTGTATTTATATCTGTCTTGTGTATCTGTGACTTATACTTATAAACCTCCACCAAAATTAGGGCATTCCCTTTGTGAGTGACCCTAACGGAGGTGGGGTGTTTCACTTGGTATCAGAGCATAGGTTAACCAGATCAGATAAAAAGTTTTGAAAATTTATTTTCAAAAAAAAATTTAAAGAAGCATTTTTAAAGATAAAGTTTTATTTTATTTTAAAAAAGGCATAGTCCCCCAAAGCCATAGGTACTATCTTTTATCCTTCGTTTTGAATCTGTCCTTTTTGTTTCAGCATGTCCGCAGAACTTAACTTGCCAGAGGGTGTACCAATACCTGGTTGGTTCAGACGATTCTTAGAAACAAGGGCCAATCAGCCAGGTCCCGCTATTCCTCCTCCCACAACTACAGAAAATCATCCTCCTCCCCCAGCTGTAGAAAATCCTCCTCCTCCCCCAGCTGCAGCAGCACCTCCACCTCCTCCGCGTGGTAATGCTTTTGCTAACACATGTAAAGATTTCAAAACTATGGGAGGGTAGGACTTTCATGGAACCAAGTCCTTCGTGGCAGCCAGGAACTGGCTGAAGGAAACCGAGGACTTATTCGTCATCTTTGAGGTAGAAGATAGGCGGAAGGTACAACTGGCAGTATGGCTACTTAAAGGCGAGGCTTCCTACTGGTGGGAAGTTACCAATGCAGAAAGACCAGTGGAAACATGGGAGGACTTTAGGGCGAGGTTTGAGGCTAAATTTCTCTCAGAAGCTGAAAGGAGCCTTCAATTGGAAAAATTCTTATTTCTTAAGCAAGGGAATATGACAGTCAAAGAGTACGTTAATTAGTTCGATCAGCTGGCTAGGTTCGGACTGGACCTAGTCAACACTCCGCACAAGAAGGCTCTCCGCTTTGTCAAAGGATTGAATGAGCCATTACACAGCTTGTCCATGACCCATATACCTATGGGAGCTACGTATGAAAGGTTGGTACAGATGGCATTGCTGAACGAAGAGGATAAGGGCAAGAAGGAGACAAAGGCAGAAGGGTCTCAAGGGAAGAAAGAAGGTTTACAGCCTAAGAAGACAGACTTTAAGAAGGGCGGGAAAGACAACAATTCCCAAGAGAAGAGGAAGTGTAATTTCTATGGCAAAGTGGGGCACTTAGTGAAAGACTGCCGGAAGAAGAAGGCCAAGTTGAATGGTGGGTGCTTTTCTTGTGGTGAGACAGGCCACATGGCTAAGGATTGCCCAAAGAAGCGAGGGCAGGGGCAGAAGGCTGGATCCACCTCAGGGGCACAGGTTCATGCGCTAGAAGCACCGCCTCTACAACAGCCAGGTATAAATACTTCTGTAGAAAGTGTAGTTTATCTTTATGATCACCCAGTTCGCACTTTATTTGATTCTGGCGCATCACACTCCTTTATTTCATCTGCTTTAGTAGAATCTCTGCACCTAGAAACTAGTATGGTAGAGGACCCCTTAATTGTTTCAAATCCAATCGGGGGCCCAACTCATTTGTCTATGATCTGTGTGGGATTGAAAATTTCTATTCTAAGCGTAGAATTTAGATGTAGTGCCTTTGTTTTGAGCTTCTCGGGATATGGTTTGATTTTGGGCATGGATTGGCTATCCAGTAATGGTGTCATCCTTGATTGTGAGAAAAGAGTGGTTAGGCTTCTGACCCAACTCGGTAACACTCTGGAAATTACTTGTAATCTCTCGTATGCGGTTATGCTTAGTTATCTTGAATCGCTAGATGATTCTGTTGAGAGTTTGCAATCGGTTAGAGTGGTCCGTGAATACCCGGATGTCTTCGAAGAGGTGAAGGGCTTACCTCCGAAGCGGGAGATAGACTTCCGCATATATCTTGTAGATAATGCAAAGCATGTTGCGTTGCCCGTTAGACACACGGCTCCACGGGAAAGGAAAGAGCTCAGTAAACAGGTTAAAGAGATTCTAGAGAAGGGGTTCATTAGAAGGAGCATTTCAGAATGGGGCGCTCCAGTGGTGTTCGCTACAAAGGCGGATGGTTCACTCCGTCTATGTGTTGACTATAGGGAGCTCAACAAGCTAACGAAAAAGAATAGGCACCCTCTCCCCAGAATTGACGATCTGTTTGATCAGCTTATAGGAGCGTCAGTTTTCTCCCAACTCGATCTAGCGACTGGATTTCATCAGCTAAGGGTGGCTGAAGATAGCATCGATAAGACAGCATTCAGAACCCCAGACGGCTTCTTTGAATGGCTTGTCATGCCCTTCGGCTTGACAAACGCACCCGATTACTTCGTGGACCTGATGAGTAGGGTGTTCAGAGAATTCCTCAACAAGTTCGTGGTAATCTTCGTAGACGATATCTTGATCTTCTCAAAGAGTGAAGAAGAACATGCTCAGCACCTAAGGGAAATCATGGAAACTCTGCGAGTCCATCAGCTAAAAGCCAAATTCTCCAAGTGCCACTTTTGGAGAGAGGAAGTAAGGTTTCTTGGGCATGTAGTATCCAAAGAAGGGTTAGTTGTGGACCCTGCTATGGTAGTAGCGGTACAGGATTGGAAGACACCAAGGAATGCAACTGAGGTCCGAAGTTTTCTAGGACTAGCAGGTTTCTACCGAAAATTCATAAGGGATTTTGCGAAAATTTCAGCTCTACTCACAAGGCTGACAAAGAAGAATCTAGTGTTCAATTGGGACTTGGATTGCGAGTTGGCTTTCCAACGCCTAAAAAGGGCTCTTACAACAGCCCCAGTCCTGACTCTGCCAGACGGAAGCAAGATGTTCACAGTTTATACTGATGCATGTGGGACAGGGCTAGGCACTGTCTTGATGCAAGAAGGGATGGTAGTAGCTTATGGTGCAAGGCAATTGAAAGTTCATGAAAAGAACTACCCGACCCACGATCTTGAGTTAGCTGCCATCGTCTTTGCACTCAAGTCTTGGCGACATTATCTCCTAGGTGAGAAGTTCGAACTTTACACTGACCATAAATCATTGAAATATCTTTTCTCGCAGAAGGACCTTAACTTGAGGCAACAAAGGTGGATGGAGTTTCTTGTCTCGTACGATTTTGAGATCTCCTACATTCCGGGCAAAGGCAACGTAGTCGCAGATGCTTTGAGCAGAAAGAAGCTAACATTAAGCCCGCTATTTGTTGAAAGGCAAAGCCTAGAGTATATAGCCGGTTTTAACTTTAGGCCCTCCTCTGATTTCGTGCCGGGTTTATTAGCATCTCTTGAGGTGTGCCCTACTCTTTTGGACTCAATAGGGATAGCACAACGCGAAGACCCTCAGCTTGTGGAGACGATTGATAGTCTAATTAGGGGTGAGACTTCAAGTCACCTCAACAGATACTCCATCAACGATAAGGGTTGGCTAAGGCGAGACGGAAGACTATGCGTCCCACGGACAAGAGATTTAGTAAAGACGGTTCTCGAGGAAGCACATCACTCCAAGATGACGATACATCCAGACGGAGACAAAATGTACAAGGACATGAAAAGAGTTTTCTTTTGGAACGACATGAAGAAGGACGTGGCAGATTTCGTTTCTAAGTGTATGGTATGCCAACAAGTTAAAACGGAACAGAAAAATCCTGGAGGACTGCTTCATCCCCTAGAGGTCCCACAGTGGAAGTGGGATAGCATTTCAATGGACTTCATTGATGGGCTGCCTAGGTCGAGAAGGGGCAATACTAGCATTTGGGTAATAGTGGATAGGCTTACTAAGAGCGCCCACTTTTTACCTGTCAAGAGTAGAAGGACCGCCTCATTTTTAGCGTCCCTTTACATCAAGGAGATAGTTCGGCTCCATGGGATACCCTCCAGCATTGTTAGTGACCGAGACCCTATCTTCACAAGCGAGTTTTGGCGAAGTTTGCAAGAAGCTGTAGGCACACAGTTATGTTTGAGCACGACCTATCACCCCCAGACCGATGGACAGACGGAAAGGGTGAATAGAGTTTTAGAGGATCTTTTGAGACTTTGCGTTCTAGACTTAGGAGGGACATGGGAGGATCACCTTCCCTTAGTGGAGTTTGCTTACAATAATAGCTTCCAAGCTACCATAGGCATGGCACCCTTCGAAGCATTGTATGGAAGACCGTTCAAGTCACCAACTTGTTAGTGGGAGTCTACAGATAAGGTTATTCTTGGTCCAGACATGATCAGAGAAACTTCAGAAAAAGTGGACTTGATACGAAGAAGGATGAAGACGGCCCAAGATAGACAGAAATCCTACGCCGACAAGAGAAGGACCGAACTTGAGTTTGAGGTTGGGGACAGAGTTTTTCTTAAGGTATCTCCTCTAAGGAACGTTGTTCGTTTTGGATCCACTGGAAAGCTAGAACCGAGATTTGTAGGGCCATTTCCTATCATCAAGAAGGTTGGGAAGATGGCCTATAGATTAGAGCTACCCGAAAAACTGGCCGGAGTTCACAACGTCTTTCATGTTTCTCACCTCCGGAAGTGTTTACACGAGTCTGCTGAAATAGTAGAGCCTACCATTCTAGAAGAAGCCGAAGTGGAACGTGAAGCAACTGTGAGAAGAGTTCCAACACGCATCTTAGGAACTGAAGTGAAAAAGCTACGCAACCGCGAAGTCAAGCTCGTCAAAGTTCAGTGGAGCGACGTCGAGGAAGACGCGACTTGGGAAACTGAGGCTAGAATACGCGCAACCTACCCTTTTCTTTTTTAGGGTACATCTTTGATCTTTCTTTTTCCTTAAGTTGTGCTTTTATCTATCTTTTAGGGTATATCTCCTCGACCTTATCTTTTAGGTAGAAACCCTTTGGATGAAAACATGTAATTGAAACATGTTATGGATGATGGTTGCAAGTGGTTGCAAGTGATTGCTAGTGGTTGCTCGTGGATGCATATACACACACACCCTAGGTTTTAGATCGGCTCAGTCACTTCATACTGCATATGCATATATGTATTCTCGTTCATATGTGGTTGGAATTTTATATGTTATCATATGGTTATCACATTTGTACGAATTGTTGTGCACTCATGTAGAATTATGAGTAGGAAAAAAAAAGAAATTTGCATACATAATGGATTCATGACACTTACATGATTCGCATTTAGGAGGTCAACTGAATCAGTCGACCGCCTGATTTCTGCATTAGGTAGGGACATTTACACACACAATGCATATGATCATAAAGCATTAGAAGTCTTTAAGGACAATGGACACCTGTGTTTGTTGGTTGAGTAGATGGACGATTGGATGGTAGGATATACATTCTTCCTAAACTTGAAGATTTCGGGGACGAAATCCTTTTAAGTGGGGGAGAATGTAACACCCCGTATATTCTATAACAGTGAAATTCATAAATTAAAGTATAATTAATTTCAAATCAAAGAATTAAGGGAAACAGGATACGCCATTTCGTTCGCCTCGGAATTCTGCTTGAGATAGAGTCCGAGTTTGCGTAAAACGGACTCCGTATGAGGGAGATATGACCTCTGGAAGTTTCAGAATTCAGTTTAAAATTCAAACAGGCAGAAGCAGTTCAGAAAAATGAATTCGAATTCAAAATTGGACCCAGGTTGGTCTGGGCGGGAATTTCCCCGCCCAAGACCCAGGTCGACTGGGTAGCCGACCTGGGTACCCAGGTCGATTGGGCAGTCGACCTGGGTGTCGACTGGGTAGTTGACCTGGCCCCTGAGCCAGGTCGAACCCAGCCCCTCCTGGCTGGCCTGGTCTGTGCTTGGCCGAATTTCTGGACTTGGTCTTGTCACTAGGGCTTATGTGTCAACCCTTGATTGGTTTCTCTTTAAAACGAACGGCTTATATTAATCTTGGCTCCATCGACGGCTCTAATCAATTCACAAACTCTATAAAAAGGACCTAAGACTCCACCTAATTCACACAAATAAAATGAGTATGGAGCTGTCATGCTGCTGAAGAAAGACTAGGAGTAGCCGTCAAATCGAGAGACGATTAGGAGTTGATTCAAAAGCTTAAAGCCACGACAATTAAATCAAAACAACGCCTACAACAAAGGATAGCATCACCAAATTCAGAATTCAGGGTCCTGAATACAAGATTCGTTATACGTTGTAAGTAGAGTATTATTCCAATGTGAATGAATAATTGAGACTTGATTGTGTAGAATAAGAAATGGGATTGTACTTTAATTATAATAATGTTAATTCATAATTGTATGTTGCTATGATTTGCCATGAATGGATTTGGGATGTAGTAGTGTAATTAACATGATATTGGATCTATTGAATAGTTGCGATACAAGTATATAACTCATGTTGGAAATTTGATACGTTGTGGTTAATGAGAAGTTATATATATTTCATTGCAACCAAGTTAAGACTTATGCAAGTACATGATTCACTATTATGCCAACATGATTTATGATCTTTCTATGTATATTTTTATGATCATTTTTAGTGTATTTGGATCCAATTGGGTATTATGATTCATATGAATTTATGTTGGAATAGGCATCATGATTTAAGTGAAAACCATACTTTTGTATTAGTGACAAAAGTAAGCATCTTTGTGAACTTGTGTTGACTTTATGAACATGACTAGTTTATGTTTAACTTTATGCCCAAACAAAATATGTTTTAGGCTTAGGTTGTTGTTAAAAAAAACATATGATAATATATGTGGCACATAATTAAGTTAGATTCATACTTTAAATAAAAGTTTACATGATTAGATTAAAACCATGATTCATGTTTAGGTATGTTTTATGTCAAGATTATATGCTATTACAATGCAAGTTCACAAGTGCCTAATCTATGTTAATTAGATCGCTATGTTGCAAGTTCATGCGTTTACACTCCCCTTTTTGATGTTACTTAGAATATATATATACATCATGTTCTAAGCCTCCCCTTTTTATGTGGCTAAGTTGGGCTAAAATGTTGAAGCCCAACATATGTTATATTATTACGTACAAACGGGGGAATACTTTGGGGTTAATTAAAATATATGTGTTGGCATGTTTGGCACATGCCAATGATTCATGACATTTTAAATGGTATAAATTATTATACCCAAGAATAATGAATTTGAATAATGGGCCGCAAATATTTACATATAAAAGAAAAAGAGAGAAAATATGTAAACTTAGAAAATACGACATGCTTAACCCGAGGTTGGATTGCGTTGTGACATAAACCTGCCCGGACCCGCTCGGCTGTCCAGTAGTCACAACAATACCTATCCAATGTGGGTGGTTAAGCATTAAGCCCAATAAAGACCCGAGGTTAGACTGAGTTGTGACGTAAGACTGCCCGGACCCAACCGGCAATAGGCAGTCACAACAATACCTATCTAATGTGAGTGGTTGGGGCTTTAATAAGACAATTAAGGCTAAGTCAGGATTGATAGGATTAAGTAAATTGAATTAATACTTAATCAAATACAACATGCTAAACTATACAGACTGATTGGGGGTTAGGTTTATACAGAACACTTAACCAACCTAGCATGTTGGCTAGAAATAGAAAACCTAGTAACGGGGGACCCTTTTCAGCAGTAACCCTACAAGGTGTATCAGGATACCCTGAACTAGGCAGGGTGGGGCACGATTACTGGGCTGACTGTAAGAGGTCAAATCGACGGCGGTGGTGCAGCAGTGTAGGTTCTAACGGGGTGCGGGAGTGCACACACTCCGGCGCAGAAAAATTAGGCACTGGGCACCATTAGTATACCTGTGCATTCTAGAACTGTGTCGGGCCACCACCATGGGACTTGATACACCCCATGGTGGGACCAGCATAGGTAGCTACAACATCGGGGGCCGTAAGATACATGTAACTATGCGAGTAGGAGTCGATCATTAAAAAGGATCACTTCACCCTGATTTTTGGGTGCCAGTTGGGAACTAGTTTATAGGGAGTGCAGAGATTAGTATGGGGTACGATAGTGTATTCGTCTCTAGACAACTTAACTTAGTTTATGGTGCTTTCCCATTTCCAGTTTATACTTATCGTGCTTTTTTCTTATTCATAGACTGAATAGTCCTAGACATACTCAGGCTTTATATCTGACTCTACTTTTCTTTCATTCCCCCCCAGGTCCACAGGAAGGGAATACCGCAGCTTGACCAGTTTCACATCTAGCTTGAAGAGAGAGAATGTATTGCTTGGATCTCTTTCGTTTTGGACTATGGCTTTGGATAGCAATTATGGGGACTTATGCAGTTTACTTATGTTTTTATGTTTCTTTAAGTAATGAAATTAAGACAGTTATGGAAATGTAATGTTTTTGGAAGTATTGTAAGACAATTATGGTATGGTTTGTGTAACACGTATTTTGATGAAATAAAAGTTGCTGTTGTTTCCGCTGTTATAAAAATATGTGTATTTATATCTGTCTTGTGTATCTGTGACTTATACTTATAAACCTCCACCAAAATTAGGCATTCCCTTTGTAAGTGACCCTAATGGAGGTGGGGTGTTTCAAGGTCGACCTGGGGGTCGACTATGTAGTCGACCTACCCAGGACCAGGTCGACCATAGTGTCGACCTGGGGGTCGACCGGGTGCCCGAATCCTCTTTTGAAGATGGATTCACTCTGATGTTCCTGGCCTCGTTCCTGTCCACATTCGTTGACCTGACCCTATAAATACAGCCCCTAACACCAGTCTCTCTACACAAAATTCTTTATGACCTTATGCTGCTCTGATTCTGATTGAAAGTTTGAGAAAAAGGACTGTTTCTTCTACGTTGAGACTGCGTTAAGAGAATTGCTGATTTGGGGATTTCTATTAGGACCTGACTAAGCATATAGAGATTCAACTATCGACTCTCTTTTTTCTAATTCTCGAACCACGATCTGTAAGCCCCAGTTATTTTTAGATTTAAACTGTAAATGTAATATGAATATGATGTAAATTGAAATTGGACCTATGTATGATGACTGTTTACATTCATTCTCGTTCATCTTGGATCTTGACTCTTGGATATTACAATGACATTGATTTGGGGCCTATTCATGTTGTAAATCAAAAAGAAAACCCCTCATATTATCATGTTGGATCTGTTATTAGTCACAAGTTTATGACTATCACCTTATGTCAATCGTTACCATGATTATGCCATCATCTTATGTCAATCGTTACCATGATTATGCTATCACCTTATGTCAATCGTTACCATGACTATACTATTATCTTATGACAACTGTTATCTTGACTAGTACCTTATTTTGTTAGATTTGGAATCTTTATGTTTAATTCCAATATTCCATATGCTAGTAATGTTATAATCCTTTATCTCAAGTCGTACCATGCTATGCTAGTAATCACTTTTGCCACCTTATACCCGTCCCTTTCATGTTATTCCCTAATTAGATTTATTTGTATCGATTTGAGCTTACGTGCGATGAGAATACGATTTGGGTAGACTAGGTAAAACATGAATTAGCTTTAAACTTGAACATGAACGTTGTTATGACTTGAACCTGAATATGGACATGAACTTGATACGATTTGACATGGAATATGTCCTGAAAACTGGACATGAATCTAGACATGAAAACTTGAACGTGGGCATGACAATTAGATAAACTTGAAAATGGCCAACTCGAGGTTGGGTTGAGTTTGCAGTGTAAATCTTCTCGGAACCGCCCGGCAAATCCAGTGGCTGCAAATAATAGGATCCAATGTGGGTAGTTGGTCATATCGCACGTAAAACCCGAGGTTAGACTATGTTGTGGTGTAAATCTGCCCGGAACCGCCTGGCAAATCCAGTAACCACAACAGTTAGTCTAATATGAGAGGTTGGTGTGCACTAATGAATCAATGCCACATGATAGGGTTAAGTCATGAACCACTTGAATATACTTAACCAACTTGACACGATGATTTGATAGGGTTAAGGCATGAACTGCTTGAACACACTTAACTAACTTGATACATGATTTGGATAGGGTTAAGTCACGAATTTGAATGACAACACTTAACCCATTAGAAACCCTAGTTGCGCGGTTCTTTTCAGCAGTAACCCACTTAGATGTATCACGATACCCTGGGACTAGGAAGGGTGGGGCACGATTACTGGGCTGATTGTAAGCGACCAGAATGACGGCTGAGTAGGTGCACCATTGTAGGTTCAGACGGGCTATGGTCGTGCACGTAGTCCGGAGTTGAAAAAGCAGGCATTGGGCACCCGTAGATTTACACTGTGTGTGCTTGATTCGTGTCGGTGGTTGGCACCATAGACTTGATACACACTATGGTGGACCTAGCACAGATAACTACATTTCAGGATAGGGCCGTATGACACAGACATATGACGAGCTAGGACTTGTAGGGAGCCGATCGATTAGTAGATCGTACCGTAGGACCCCGTAATGGGTCACTTCATGATACTGGGCCAAGGGATCATTTCATGGTTAATACTTGACATGGGTTAGAATACTAGTACAGTTGGTGCAGCGAACCTTGAATATGCGATGCCAGACTTGACTTATCTTGTTATCTTAATTATCCTAAGAGTTCTGTTATCATCCTTATGTTTAATTCCAGTTTCCACATATCATGTTACCTTTACTAGTTTTCATACTGAAAGTCACTAGGGCTTACCAGTCTTTATGACTGACCCTTTTTCTTTCGCCTCTTTTTCTTTCGCCTCTTTTTCTTTCGTTTCTTCCCCTCAGGTTCTCAGGGAGGAAACACTAGCTCCTAGCTTGGATTTATCTTGCTTTCTGACAGCTCGTGTACGGATTGGTCTTGGGCTATGCTATGGCTGCTTCTGCTATTTATGGGGAATAATTTACTTTTGTTTTAAGTTAACTCTTCTTTATTTGGAACTTGATGTAATGAAATAATTTGTATCTTGAATATATGAGCTTTTGACTCTTTTCTGGAAAAAAATTAAAAAGTTGGTTTTTAATTTCTACCGCTGCTTTATTTACGTTTTGCCTCGTGATATCTCTGTGCATGTTTACCTAGATAATACTCAACCAAAACTAGTGCATTTCCTTTGTGAGTGACCCTAACGGAGGTGGGGTGTTACATTAATAATATAATTAACAAGTTAATTAGGTTGAGTTATAATTTGGGTTATATGACTATGTTTGTGAAACATTGGAAAAATGTGGTATTTTGTGAATATATGCTAGTTGTTCATAATGATAGTTTTTGTTGTGGATCCCTTTGTATATACCCAATCACCTATATTCAACTTGATTCATGTTTGACATCATTTTACATGCAGGTTTGGGTGTAGATTATATGTTACTTTCTATGTGAATTGTACACAAGTTTACATGTGAACCAAGTAAAATGACTATATGCGAGTTTAGGTAGAAATTGGATTCACATATATGCAAGTTTACGTCTTTAGGTTTAGATCTATGACATACATAGTTTTATGCAAGTTTGTGACTATGGCCTATGCAAGTTTGGGTGAAAACTATATTCATACCTGCAAGTTCACACCTTTAGGTCTATTTTTAGATTCATGACAATGCAAAGTTTATGCAAGATATGTTGTAATCCTTATTTGTAAGTTAGATCCATTTTGTGTGTTATGCAAATATGCGATGTTTCTTCCCTTTTATGTGTTAGACTAATTGCTAGTCTAATATATATATATATATATATATATACATACATATATATATGTCATGATAAGCGAACGAACAACGTGGGGACGATGGGGGTAATATTTAATATACACATATTGAGAATTGGCATGTAATGGCCTTAAAAGGCATACAATTAATTTGAGCCAATAATAATTGGTAAAATTTGTATACCTGAAATAAATGGACATAATTTAGGTGACAATTATGGACATAAGTATATTTGGAATTTATTGACAAATTTGAATAGGAATATTAATCCACTTTGGGGTTAAATAAAGATATGTAATAATTAACCGCCAGAGACACGAGGTTAGACTCGTTTGTGGTGTAAGACTACCCGGACCCGCCCGGCAAATCCAACAACCACAAACGGTAGTCTAATGTGAGAGGTCAAAGGCACGAATTAAATGTGTGACGATTGTAAAGACACGAGGTTAGGCTCTTTTGCGGTATAAGACTACGCAGACCCGCCCGAAAAATCCACCAACCGCAAATGTCAGTCTAATGTAGGGGGACTTTACAAGGTTACGGTCCTAATGAATTAAGTAACACTTAGCCAAATAAACATGTGGTGGGGGCATGGGGGTTAAGTGGATGGCCCTTGGTGGCTTGTGAAATACGATTAGAAACACTTAACCAAGTTGAAACATGTAAGAAGACATGAATAACAAAGGGTTAAGTGGGATGTACTAAAGGGGACCAAGCATACGTGGGAAGCTTGTGTCAGGCATGGGGGCCCTTATCAGACCAGTAACCCATTAAGTATCTTTGTGGGCTCGACCCAAGTCGAGGACGGGAATCCAATCATAAAATTACAACATAGATGATCACAACCTTACAAGATAGCATCATAGAATTTACAACATAAACATCACAATTTACTACATAAATAATAACATGCGGACAATAATTCACATCATATCCAAATAGTCCACATCATAACTCAATCCAATTAATTTGCTAATTATTTTATTAAAATTATCGAACTCACAATTCAGAGAAGGTCTTGAATTCCGAATTCTGAGTTCTGAAGTTGTAATAGCTTTCCCTTGAAGAAGATTCATTGTTAAAGTTGAAAAAGATTGATTTAGACTAGCTTTCTTCCTCTCTAATTGGTGGCGGCTATGCTGAGTTGCTAGGTGACGGCATGGAGGCCATGAGTCTAATTTTGTTTTGATTTTAGGGTTTGAGTCTACATGTCTTTTTATAGAGTTTAGGATTAGTTTAAGCCGTCCAATCAACCCAGAATTAATCCCAGAAAATCAGAGCATATCAGAAACCCTAATGAGTCAGCGTCTTGTCATTAACAGGTCATAATTCAAATCTGCCGGGGGGGGGGGCAGTTCGACCCCCAGGTCGACCCTATGGTAGACCTGGTCAGGGCAGGTCGACCCTATGGTCGACCTGGCCCTAGGGGGAAAATTCCCACCTAGCCCATCTGACTCTGAATTTTAAAATTTTGAAATCTGTTTTGAATTTTCTGAAACTTCCGATGGCCATAACTTCTTCATACGAAGTCCAATTCACGCAAACTCGGACTCTATCTCAACCAGAATTCTGAGACGAACACAATGGCGCAACCCGTTTCCCTTAATTCCCAAGTCTGAGATTAGTTATTCTTTAATTTGTGAACATTAGTATTAACAGAAATACGGGGTGTTACATAAACTATATTCGAATAACTCTAAAACGACTAACTCTAATTCAATTAACTCTATTCGAATAACTAATATTCGACTAACTCTTGTTCGATTAACTCTATTCAATTAACTATATTCGATTAACTCTATTCGACTAACTCTAATTCGAATAACTCATTTTTCAATTAACTCTATTCGAATAAATCCTTTTTCAATTAACTCTAACTCGATTAACTCTAATCGATTAATTCTAATTTGATTAACTCTAATTGGTTAACTCTAATTCGATTTAACTCTAATCGATTTAACTCTAATCAATTTACTCTATTGGATCAACCCTATCGATTAACTCTAATGAATTAACTCTAATGAATTAACTCTAATCGATTAACTCTTTTCAAATAAACTATATTCGATAACTCCTTTTTCGACTAACACTATTTGATTACAAGTACCTCCTTTTCTAATTGTTTATACAAATATTTCCTTTTCTATTGGTTTTACAAATATTCCCTTTTCTATTTGTTTATTTAACAAATAAATATTTCCTTTTCAATTCTTTTTATTTAACAAATAAATATTTTCTTTTCAATTCTATTTATTTAACAAATAAATATTCTTTTTCAATTCTATTTATTTAACAAATAAATATTTCCTTTTCAATTCTATTTGTAAATGTTTTACAAATATTCCCTTTTTAATTCTACTTGTTTCCCAATATATATATATATATATATATATATTCCTTTTATTTATTCTATTTATTTAATAAATAAATATTCTCTTTTCAATTCTATTTATTTAACAAATCAATATTTCCTTTTATAAAATCCTTTGATTTTATAAATAGTTCCTTTTTCAATATAACATTGAAATTTTCCTTTTTTACATTCCAGTATTCCCTGTAGTATTTAACGTGCCATATAACAATGATAGGTATCATTCAAACATACAAAATCAGTAATAGATTTCATTTCACATCATATAACATAATATATGAAAAACAATAAAATAAATTATGAGGAATCCAGTTGGATTCCTCCGACGTGTTTCCCTGCATCCACAGATGTTACACGATATAATTCACATCAATTTCATTTCAATATGAAATATTCTATTAAACAGAATCAATATCTGATTAACGATATATATATAACTATATCGATATTTTCAACCAATTAATTAACAGTTCAACCAAACAGTCAACACACAGTAATCAATCATCATTTATCAGTTCTAAAAATACGTTATAAAAATATGAACTGGTAGAGTAGGTGAGTTTTACTCACATTGGACAGCTATCGTTAAATAACGATTAACCATCTTTTGATTCAGACGGACAATTTATTTTGCAATAAATTGTAATGGGCTCCAATTCAATCCCAGTCGGTTCCATTATGTAGGTGTCGTCTGTACGATCCCAATGGATCTTGTTTTGTTAAATTCCAACATCATATGCATTAGATATGATAATTTAAAGTTAACATACTTATTTAAATTGAAATAACTTAATTAAATTCAATGAATGGGCTTACTATTCATATCGGGCCCAAATGAATTTTAACCCGCACCCACTATGCACCTTTCTTCTTCAATTCCATCCTCCTGTATTACTCATGCCTCCAGACTTTCTCAAGGCCATAACCAAGTTTTTCTTCCGTCTTATCTCCCTTTCCACTACATGATTTCAAAAACAATCTTCACTATGATCTTCTCCTGCAAAATCTCTTAGACTTCATACACTCATCATTATACTCGCACCATTCTCTCATCCTTGTGTTTTCAGGTGAACGCATGCTCAAATAAAGAGCCATCGACATTTTTATTGTTCGAATTCAACAGAACTTTGCACCAAGGTGCTAAATCACCTCCTGAATACAAATATAACCACCAAATCGAGAATAAAAGCTTCAATCTCCAATTTTTTTTAAACCCTAGTCGACGTTGGTTCAAAACTGTGATTCCTAGGAATGGTGCGCACCCCATATAAATAGTATAGGATGAAAGCTCTCCTCGTAAGTTACTCAAAGAACATTGTTTTAGGAATTTAGGATTTTTTGTATGATTTGTTATGATTTTTGAAAGGAGAACATTCCTCATGTTTTTAGTGTTTCCTGGTGGCGCATTTTTTTTGTTGAATGTTGGGAGAAAATGAATTAGGTTTAGAGGAAGTGTATTTATAGAATAAATTAAATATTTTAATATTGATTATTATATTAAATTATATTGAACCATTACTTGTATTTGCATTCTAAAAATCCGTATGATCACATACGATACCCAAAAATCACGAAAATTGGCATGCAACTACAGTTCAACATTACGGACCCAACGAAACTGTTTTCGTCGAATTCTGACTTTGTTTGCTCACACAACGTATTTTTAACCGTCAAAATACTGACTGTTTTTCACACTAAAAATTGGTATGGCCACATACTGACTCCAAAAATCACGAAAATTGAAATTTAGCAATAATTTAATGTTGCGGATCCAACAAAATTAGTTTCATCGAAAACGGAGTTCGTTTGCAAAACTGGCTATTTTAAAGCTCTAAATAACATATTTAAATATATAAATATATTTAAAAATAATTAAAGTAAATATTTAAAAATAAATATTATCGTATACATATTCACTAGAATACCATACAACTCCATATCGGGATTGATAGCTTGATATTCTAAATCCAGATAAATTACGTATCAATTTATATTGAAAAATCCATTTAAAATATAAATAAATCACTATAAATTATAAAGGAATTCCATAGCGACTATTTTAAAATTTGATTTGGACATAAATCAAAATCTACATGACGAAATCCTGTTTTTTCTCTTCCATTAGAAAAATCTACTTCACCAGCTCCGAACATTTCTTGTTTCATAGAAATCCGGCTTAAAACGGATTCTGTATATTCAGTTGAAGTTTAAATCGCCAAACAGCAAACTACCGCGTCATTTCGAGCTCGATTATATTTATAATATAATTATACGTTCAACTGTCGTTTATATAATATATTCGTTAATATAATTCAACTCTAAATTGAATTATATATTTTCAATTGCCCAGTTCACATTATATTGTCAATTCACTATTTCTGACTATTTCGAATTTAAATATATTATTCTATTATTTATATTAATTAAATATTCATTATTATTTAGTTAAATACCCATTTAAATCCCTAAATCATTATTTATATAATTAAATTAATTAATTATTACACTGAAAAATATGGGACATTACAAAGTCCAAGTGAGAATTTAGAACTCATGATCCAGATGGGAACCAACGAGTTAACTTCATGATTGGACTTTGCTGCTGGATGTGTGTAAAGGGGTTATCGATGTCTATAGCTTTGACTCACCACTGAGGATCGGATTATTGGCTTTGGTTTAGTGCAGTGAAGTTGTCATGACTTCATGGGGCAGAGTGATTGTAGCAAGGCTTTGAGCCAGTGCAGTGGGGTTGTCATGACTCCATGGGGCAGAGTGGACATAGAAAATGATTAGTGGCTATAGATCAGTGCAGTGGAGTTATCGTGACTCCACGGGGCAAAGTGATCGTAGCAAAAGATTGGGTGATCAAAGTGGTAAATATTGTATGCTTTACGCACTGAGTGAGTAATGTGAGCATGATTGCTATGTTTGATGTTTGCTATCACCATGTCATGCACACCTCTCCCCATTATTTTCACACATGTGTTAGTATCACCTTAGAGTATTGTACATCCTGTTGTGCTAACTATTTGGTTGCAGGTCCAGGTTCAGGTATGGTTATGTATACCTGTTAGTTTTCTGTTTTGCTGCTTATCGCTCATACCAGACTTTTGTCTGACCCAGAGTTTTATGTCTCTTCTTATTACTCTGGGTGCTCTTAAATGGGCAGACTAGAGATAGGTTAGGTGATTATGCACGAGTAGCTGTACCGGAGACGAGCATGAGGCTTCCACGTATGATATATACATACATACATACATACATATATGTTCTCCTTGTGTTTTTGTTGGTCACTACTTTGGGCATTAGTAGTGTACCTCTTTCTTTTGCTTTAGAGACAGTATTTCAAAGTGGTAATAATGTTAGTTTGGATGATAAGCTGTATTTTGGATTTCCCCTGCTATGATGGTTTAGTTTTCAGCTTATGCACTGTCTCGCCTGTTTTATGTCAAAGTTATGTTATTATTATATTTTATCCCATGCGCTGTGAGACATTCTACAGGTTCCTTGTTAGTTCAAATTCCTTTCTTTTCCTTTCTATGGCGACCATCCCCTGCTAGTCGGGCATTGGCACAACACACTTTCATCGGAAATGTCGGCTGGTGCGGGGCGGGCCATCACAGAATACCTGGCCACCATTAACTTTGAATGCCACATCGTCAAATCCTCCAGAAAATCATTAATTAGCATCCACAAAAATACCCTGGGTGTTGAGCTAAGAGAACGTGTCTTCTCCACCATAAACAGAAATACGTTTGAAGAAATCAACGTACGTGACTCCTTTGGAAATACTTTGTCATATGTTCGTCCATGCAAGTTGTCTTAGGACTGGACAAACTGAAGGCACCCTCCTATGCATCCTAGGAATCACACAAAGGATCAGTACTGAGTAGTCCTTGTAATCCGCAGATTTCAATCACGACAGAATCACAAGTCAAAATATCTCTAGGTATCAGCTAGAGAAATTCAATGAGTAGTTCTTCCGCTCATGAAAATCACGGTCTTCAATTTCTCCATCTCGACCAGCATCAGATATCTTCCCATTTATGCATTCATTGTTTCAGAATGGTTTTCGAATATAAATTGGATCCTGGTCTTTTCGTACCAACAACGGCTTGGCCAAATTTTGATAGTCGGTTATTTAACTATAAACATCCATATATCCATAAAAATAAAATGGGATTCACTAGTTCGGTACATAGCTTCACTTGGACTGTTTAGTCAAAACTATTCATTGGCTGAACTTCAAAATCATTCAATATTTGGAATCCAACATTTTACTTCTGATATTAATATTAAAAAAAATCCTCGAACCCACTTTAATTTCAATACTTAGAAAAAGTATCCCATACCATACATCAAATAGTTCATTTAAAAATATTATTGTGGAACCACTTCTATAACCATTACTCATTTGTCCAAAATTGGAAACAAAGTCCCTTTTAATAAATATATGTGTTTATTCAGTTTAATGTTCATAAAACACAGTTATGAAATTTCATTTTTATAACACTACTTCCTTTCTTAGGACATCCATGTATATTAAATCAATCCCTTTTCTAATCTTTGCATTTTATATTCAATATATATTGCTTTTTTAACAAACTATTTCCAACCTCTTTATCGTTACAAACCAATATCATCTCTTGATAATAGTGAAATCGATCAAGTTGGGGTATTCTATTTACCTCTCAGACTTTGATCGACAATGTTCTTATCTTAAGATAGATATGAGTTGGTAACAATAAAACCGATATCAAGCAAATTTCATTTCCATTTTCTAAACCTTTACCAAACTCCTTACACGACTTTCTTTTTGAAAATCTCTTTTTCCATTCAGTCTTTTCTTTTAATAATATAATTAATTTGAATAATCTAATTTTCTTTGATTATTAGTAAATAAATAATAATCAATTTTAATATAATCCCATTTAATTATTTCTTGAAAACAATTTATCTCAGTTATTAATCGTTACGTTCAATCTTATTTATATAAGAATTAGCTTTATAAAATCATTCACTTACTATGCATAAACTTAAATAATAACATAAAAATTATTTTTCCTTTTATAAACTCCCATTCAAAATATATCTTCAGCTATAAAATTAATCTTATAACTTCATTTTTATGTATTCACTCGACGATAAATCAATCTTTATAACATAGTGTATATTTAGGTCATATGCTATTATTTCCTCAACCAATATTACCCGCCGGTTAATAACAAACAAATGTTGAATTTGGATTCAATCATCAATGACCAAATAATCATCAAATCAGATTGATTTAGTCATTACATATGATATGATATTAAAATAACAACATATTTGAGGAATCCAGTTGGATCCCTTCAACATGTCGTTCCCTGCATCCAATTAGGTTATCTTAAATAAAACAATCCATTCAGTATAATATCCGCTATAATAAGCATGAATGATTTATTCAACTGATAACGGTCAACTAATAACATCAATTCAAGCACCCAATTTATTTAATACGTTTATATTATTATAAACGTAACCAGTAAGGTAAGTTACCTTGATCGGAAATAATCATTAAAATAGTGATTTCCTTTTATTTAAATAAAACAAACATTTAATTTGAACAATATTTATAAGGGTAATCAACAAACATCCAAACAATCATCTAATCATCCAATAATTAGCGAACATGGCACACGAATATTAAACTCGACTTATAATAATTATAAGTGGGAGCACCAAGTGAGTTTAACTCACATTGGTTTAATTCTTACGTTAGAACATTTATTTTAAATTAAACTAAACTGGCGTTTATATTAATTAAAAATTTCTATTGCTTCCACTGTTGACCAAACCAGCTCCACCTCGAAGCCTTCGTCCATACGGTTCCAATGTGACCAACCGTTCAAAAATATGATAACGTACGTACGAGATATGATAATAACAGGATTATAAAACAATAAAACTTAATTTAAAATTTTTAATTATTAATCAACCGGGCCTTACCCAATACGATTTAGCCCACAACACAAAGTCGTGATATTACCACTTATGCCGCAATAAACCTTCATCTTCCCAAATGCGTTTCAATTAACGTGGCCTTTGCCTACTATACCTTCCGCCTACGTCTTCTCTTCCCCCTCATATATTGCTTTCCCATTCTGTTGTATGTCTCCAAGCCTCACGTCCCCTTTTTTTTATAAGGGCCCAAGGCTCAAACGCCGCTTGACCCATAACAGCATACTCCTTTGCTACAGTCATTGTCTCTTCTCCAAAGGTTTCTTCCATCCTAATATAATTTCGTGAATTGCACCGAATATGTGACACTATCAACTACGTGAAGAACCATCCATTTATTAATATAGTACCACTCATGCACTCAACGCCGACATGCCAGCACCAAGCCCGCTGCTCCGATGGCCTCTTGTTCAGTCTGACGTCGTGACAGTATCCATGTTGTGCTACAGTAGACTGACTACAAAAAAAAATTGCACCATCCCCCCATCAAATTTTGCACGCAACCACCACTTTTTAATCCCCTAAGCACAAAATCGAACCTCTTTTCTCGAATTGAGGCATCGATTTCCCCCAACTCCCATAACCTATGCCACACTGCACATTTTGAATGAACCAAAATATTCACGAAAACCCTCAAAGCTTACACCATGATGAAGAGCAGCCTAACGAGATCACAAATACATGGGTTTAATGATTTATATATGAGTAAAATTGATGGAATAAATTTTTGAAGTAGGATTGCTTCAGCTTTGCTCTTCGTTTGGTTTCTTGGAGATGGAATGACATGCTTTTTATATATGCGAGAGAAGAGGGAATAAGCACAACGTCGTTCTCACAAGGTGCCCCATAGGTTCAGGCTAGACGTAGTGTAGATTGGAAAGAAGGGAACATTGAATAGATGGAAACTCAAGGGAAAAGAAAGTTGGTAGATTGCGAAGAAGTAGAGAAGTAGAGGTTGATAAAAGAAATATAAGGTAGCTTCTGTACGTAACATGTGCGTTCCGATAGAAAAACAGGGTAGAATCTATTTGTAAGTGTGTGAGTTGATCATAAGGTTGTTCTCGATTCTAGGGTAGCCTGCATGTTTTAAATCTTAGCCACGCATTTATACTTGGGAGTAAGGAACAGGGTAGGCTTTATTTAGGGTAGATGTTTTTATAATATGGTTAGTTTAATTTTTACCGCTGCTTACCGCTTTTCACATTGAACATTTAATATTCGTATCGACATAAACAACACCCCAAATGCAATGAAAACGGTAGCACTGCTACGTCTTGACGTTGCGGTCCTAATGAAATTAATTCCATCGAATTCCGACTCCGTTTGCACAACGGCATTGTTTTAATTTTAATATATTCATTGGTTCACTTTTAAATTTTGCACGTCCACAAAACAACTCCGATTGGCTCCAAACAAGAAAATTAACAATAACAAGTTATACGCATTGCAATAAAATTCGTTTTATCGAAAACGGAAGTTGTTTGAAAAATGGTTATTTCTAACACTTATATAATATCAATATAATTTAATTCCAATTCCATTCAGTTTAATAATAATAAATTATTATCATCGTATATATCCAAATAGATTAATATATCACTTTAAATTCAACCAATATGGAATTATAACTCAGCATTACAATTTTCGAGTTAAACGATGTCCAAATTCTATCAAAATTCCTTTTAAATTTATTAAATAAACGTTATCATTTATAAATGATTCCATAACGACTATATGAAAATTTGATTTGGACATAACTTAAAGTTTAAAAGTTAAATCTCATTTTTTCTCTTTTATTAGAAAATTATAATCAAATGGATTCTAATGTTTCTTATTCCACAGAATTCTGACTTAAATCGGATTCTGTATATTAAATTAAAGTTCATAACTTAGTATTACGAACTACTGCGCCGTTACGAGCTCATTTTATAATTGTATGTAAACTGTACGTTGAAACATCGTTTAATCAACAAATTCGTTATTATATTTCCAATTAACATTTAAAATAAAAAATTAAATATCTGACTACCAAAAATTGTATGGGACGTTATAGTTTCTGCCTAAATTTAGATATAATCAAGTTGATACAGTGCAATGTCATGCTTAAGGCATGCACAGACTTCTATAAATGAAAGACCTATTAGACGTTGTGCATCTCCATCATTCTCTGAGGCAAGTCGACTTTATATGCTATGTTCTTGAACATCGCTATTATAAGAAAAGGATATACAAAACTTAGCACCGACTTTCACTTACTGCCAAATCAAATAGCATTCTTTAATGAAGAAAACTTCACAAACGCCATATAGACCGATAATTCCAAATCCCTACATCTCTGGCCAATGTAGTTCTTTGACTTATTTTAAATAACTTTTATTTATTACCGAATGATTTCAATATTCTCTATAGTTTCCCTAATCATATGTGGTCCATGTGTTAAATTTTGACTTGCTTCCTATCAACATATAGAAGCATTACATAGTCACCCATACAACGGTTCATACGGTGCTGTGTAGTTAAAGCACTTAGCGGTTGAAGTGCAAAAAAATTTATTGGGAATAAAGTGGAGTTATAACAGAAGTGGAAAAGTTCATTAGACGTAGAACCAAATATTTAAAATTAATTAATTATCATTTCGTATCATTTATGTAGGAAAAACCAATATTTTTATATATAACAAAATCAATGAATGTTATGGTTATGCACATAAGATTTGGTGGCTATAATAGATTTTAAATCTATATTGCACATAATTCCCTTAAATTAACTATTTACACTAATTTTTCTGATTTGTTTTAAATGAATACTTGTCCAATCAACTTTTGTATATTAACATTGCTAAAGAAGGTGATAAAACACATCGTTTTAGAGGATGTAGCAATAAATAGTGGATGTATTGTTCATTAGCACTAAACTAAAATAGTGTAACGGTCAAAGGATCCTATGGGCTATAATGGGAATTCATGGGGCTTTAGCGGGACATTGATTGCACATGTACGGTGCCATAACTATACTGTATTGATAGTTATTTTTGTACGTCAATTTCACCAAATGGAAATGATCGCGTCTTAAGCCGTAAAATCAAGTATACAAGCTTATACAAGATCCTTTAGTATACAATTTACTTTCTTGATCTTCCCATCAGTTTGCAGGTGATAAGATTTACTAGGATGCCACTTAGTTCCTAATTCCTACTGTAAATTTTTACTAAACCCACTAATGAATAAAGTGTCTTGGGTCACTTAAATGGTCTTCGACACACTACGAAATTGAACCAACCATATCGCATATAACTGAGCTGATTTGGATGCCATTCTGTTTTTAACTAGTATGAATTTTGCACTTTTCGTTAATCTATTGACTATGACCTAAATGTTATCGGGCCGTACTCTAGTCCATGCTAATCCATCAACAAAATCTATCTATACTTCCTCTAATTTCCACATGGGAACTTTAGGTGGTTGCAGAAATCTAATTGGCTTCTTTTACTATGCCTTTACTGAATGACAATTCATATTCATTGAGATGTTCCAACATCCTTCTTTATCCCTTCTCACCAATATGGTTTCATATTATAGTATATCTTATTACTGCAAAGACGTATAATCAATCTAGAGTGGTGACACTCTCATAGCACTTTCTCTCTCAATCCATTGGCATGGGGAACAAACAATTTCCATCATTAGAAGCGAACCACCTCTATCGAGTCCATCTCCTCAAACTGTAATCCTTATTCTATTTTCGAAATAGTCTCAGCTAGTCTAGTATCTTACTTATAACTAGTACCGATCTTCTTAATCAAACCTGGTATGATCGCCAAGCCCGCCATCATCTTACTAGGCTTATTAGTAATTCTAAAGTCGTAAGAATCTTAGAACTTTGCGACAACTGCAATACACTTGGGCACCCAATATAACTTGAATAGTGCACTACAACTATGGTTGATCATTGTAAAACGGTCATCAAGGTTGTAGTAAAGTAAATCAAACATGGAACCTGTCCAGTATCTCACAACGAATTGATTAAAATATAATAGTAAACATCTCATATATAAAATAAGTGAGACAGTGTAACTAAAAGGCCGATAAAAATCAGAGCATGTAGATCCATAGCATATAATATATGTAACAAAGTTAGACATCGAATAATAATAAATAACCATCTAAGTGAAATGACTCACCAGGCTAAGGTCTGTAGTTTTGTGTCATGGAATAAAAAATCATGATAAATTCAAAAATATTAGAGATGTTCTTGTGCACGTCCTTTGCCTACCTCCAAATACCAACCAAACTTGATATCCTTGATCTATTCATTTTAGGGTAATCAGAGTAACATGAATTAAAGTATGAAACATTGAGTCAGTCAATATTCTAATGTGAGCAATTGAAAATCTCTAAATGTTAGTAATACCAATATAATAGAACAAATGGTACAAAGGATCATACTTAACATGTCCCTACATCCATAGAGTTAGCACATGTACAAGATAAACACTACTGTGACAACTCGAAAAATTCTGCCTTTCAGATCGACTATAAACCACACAAGTCCAATCCAAATGGAAAAAATCCTCGAGTCGCTTGGGATTACGACTGATAAGAACTGAAGAATTTTTTTCATTATCGTTATAATACCTTTTACATTAGAGTACAGCTTACATCAAAGTACATTAATAAATACAATGCACAGCGAAAATAACAATGTCAGTATAAAATGTATACAACGGAAATATAAATTCAGCGGAAGAAATAAAATGCTTCGGACATAACTTTAAGCTTCAATCCAGCACTTGCTATAAAATATCTACAAACCAAAACTACTATCTGCATGTGTGAAAAATTATGGGCGCCCAGAGTTTAGGTGAGAAACAATAAACTCTGAGTCAGTCATGGGACTAGTGTGAGAACTAAAATTGTTATTTACTTTATGTATAAGGTAAGGTAGATCACAGGATCACGTCGTATAAAATAGAACGAGTTTTCTTCACATGAATACCAGTCCTATACTATTTACAATGCTTTTTGAAAGTGAAGCTATTGTAAGACTCAAGTCCCATCACACAATGCAATGCAAACCGAAAGAAAGAGTTTTACCTTATAATGGTCAAACATGCTTGATAAGGGAAAACAAGTAATTTTTGATATTATTACTAGTGCATAGTATGGAAAACATTTTCACAAATAAATGTATCAATCTTAACGACATAATTCCCCATCCTATTATGTCGACATATAGGTTTACAACTAAAAAGGTTTAGCTCGTATAGGAAGTTGGATTCCATCAATGACCAAGGCAAAGGATCTTCCTTATCCATTCGAATCATCTCTAGCAAGACGTACATCCAGGGCTTACACGCATGTGATCCTTCAGAGTGGTAGAGTCGGCCCACCAATTCCCGGTGAGTTCAGATTACTCCTCAACATAACGTTCCCCAGTCGTATTTGACCATCATCTGAGGCGCCTCGATCCATCATCCATATAAGTTAATCTTGGCTGGGCTCCATACCATGGTATCACTATTTAGCTAGATATGAACGTTAGTCCTTACTCTTCGGTCCATCATCCTTTTTTCGGCCATTAACGGGTTGTGAGGCTCTAAAGTCATGTTTCAACACAAAGATACACTACATCAGCCATGCTTTGATCATTATCCATAAAACTCTGCTTTTCAATGTAAGTTTTGATCTTTCAACACTTTGCATGCCATATTGTCAATTCACAACATACAATCGATATTTATTAATATATAACCCTCTGAATACATAATTCTCAAAGGAGGGTTTTAAGCTAAGAGAATAAATCCTCTACCACCGACTGATATAACATCAATAGAAACCAATTTGTTATGTCGTAAAATACGATGTCATACACACATCCATTTTGAAGTTCGTTCTGCGTTTGAGCAAAACCGAAGGCACCTTATTATCGTCCAATTAAGGAGAGAGGCCCTTGCATATCCGATCAATCTCCAAGTACGTCAGGTCGACTGCAACTTATATCCTGATCTTGGGTGTACCTCTCAATCAAGACATCAGCAATAATCCAAACGATGTGAAGATCTTCGGTCCTCGACCACCGTCTTAAGTATTTCCCATTCTCGTCATATTGTTATTCAGAATGGGCTCGGTTTTTTGAATAACTATCGCATCTTTTAAATCAATTAAGATATGCAAGATGTCCTAAATCTTATTCCATTTTGGGAATATTCTTCTATCTTTCAAATTAATTAAGACATCCAAGATTCCTAAGTCTTAATACATTTTGGTATTATTCTTATACTCAAATCATTCTTTGCATTGGGAACTATTCCCAAAAATCTTATCAAAGATTTACATTCTTTAAACTTTTTGTTTAAATCTTTCCTTAAAAATCATTTTCCCATTCCCATCCTATTCATCCCATGAAGAAAAACTAGTGGTACTTCATATCTATCACTCCTCGGGTTTTGGTAAATTACTTACCATCTTTCATTTCAGATGTATTGAAATATTTCGTTAAAACTCTAACTTTTTTTTAATCTTTCCTTTAACTGAGTTAAAGAACAAATGTTATTTAAAACATCGTTCACGATAAACCCTTAACCAATTGATATTAAATATAAGAATTCAAACAGAGTTATTTTAACTTATATTCAACACCAATTTCCGAAATAAACGAATACTAAAAGTCAAATAACGATGTCAACATCTTCCAAATTCCTCAAAGTAGTAAATGTCTACACAACGGTAATCAATACCAAATATCCGAAGATCATTTCTATCCAAATTCCATTTTTATTCAAATTGGAAATCTTCTTTAAATCAAAAGATTTATCTAAATAGTTCTTTCAATTCATGGTTATATTTGACAAACAATATAATTTAAGTTTATTTCACTTAAATTTACAATACACTATTTTACTATTTTCAGCCAGTTTGGCTAAAAATGCAAATACCCCAAATATAGTTCGAAACTTCATATTTCCTTTTCAAATCACTTTGAAATCTTTTATTATGATTTATCGTAATTTTTCCCTATTTTTAGTAATTTAAAAATAGCCTTTTTTAATTTAAAACCATTTTCGGGCTACTAATGGTTTTGGCGCTGTTTTTATTCAAAATTGATTTGAACTTATCTATAAATCTAGCCGTGCAATTTTAAAGATATTATACTCATTTGAAAGCTCTTTTCATTTCAGACCCAATGGTTTTTATTTCGAGAGAATCGGACAGTTGGGTATCCCGGTATGTTTGAAGTCAATGGTCAAAATCCGCGAACTACAGTTGTGCGACGAGTTCTATTCACACCGTACTTCGATTTATATTACATATTCCTTATAATTGCTTCTAAGATAGTTTATTAACTATATAATAACCTATGGAAATTATATTTTCAATTTCAACTTCAATTTCAAATATTTCAGATAAATGGATATTATAATATTATTTTATTATTAAAACAATATCGTTTTTCAAACTTCATTATTTTAAACCCAAATTTTCCTGACATCTATTATAAAAATAAATAGGATAGTTTGGTAAAGATAATTCTTTTGAAACTTTTCCTAGATACCCTAACCGAACTTCACTTTTTTTGGTTACTATTCATTTTAAAATAAAAACTTGAATATGCATTAACTACTTGAAAATTATTTCAAAACAATTTATTTATTTGTAAATTTTCATCGTAATGAATTATATTTTTTGCCCATCCAAAATCGATCATCAATTTTGACTTTTATTTTTAACCCATTATTATATTAATAAAATATTCATTTAAAATTGTTTTTAACGAATGGAGACTTAACTAATGTGTTAATAATTTAATTTTTAGCCATATCAACTATGTTAATCACTTACCATATTATCAATAACCATGATAACTTTTAATCAATACTATCGTGATATAGTTTATACCTATAAGCCTCAAGCTATTTAACGGTTATATGGTTTTGTCAATCAACAGATTAACCGCAAAACAAATCGTCAACTAACATATGTATTCAACATCAATGGGGTTCATAACCGTATCCAATAATCACAATCAACAGTCATAAGATAAGCATTTATAATTTCAACATTTAAATATACAATAAACAATATATATAAAAACTGTTAATAAACATTCATCATCCACAAAGCAACCATCACAACAACACGCAATCAATATATAATTATATAAAATTCTAATAACTTATAAATTAGTTTACGGAGTTCTCACCTTGATTTTTGATGGTTATTATAATAATCGCTTTTGGATTAAATTAAACATGGGTTTAATACCCAAAACTCCAACTTGCTCCAAATTCAACCAAATCAGTTTTGTTGTGAAGCTCTCGACTCCACGATTCCAATGGATCCAGTTTTGCGAAATTCCGAGTTCGTATGAAAGAGATATAAATGTTCGAACATTGAACGATCATCGAATTAATTAATTAAATGATAATTTAAGCATCACCTTCTCAATACCAGTTCAACGACAACAACCCTATCGCCGCCACTAGAGGACTCGCGCCACTGACCCGGCGTGACCCACGCCTCCGCGGCTAAGTCGTGCCACGGCCCAGAGGGCCCCACCAATATACCTCCTCATTCGCCTGAAAACAGACCACGAACGCTGCGCCTACCGGGGCATTTTCTGGTCGCCACAAGCGATGGTTCACCATGAAATTTGAATTCTAGGTCGGTCTCACTTTGACGAAGAGATCTGTTGTTGACACCATTTCCTAAAAACACCCCCATCGACTAGAATTCATGATAATCCATTCCTTGTAACCAAAATTCGACCATCTTCGATCAACTCAACATTTTAATCACCACAGGTCATTTAATGCCAAATTCTCAACTACAAACTTGTAGTTTGGTCTCCTACCTCCAACTTCCTTGTTGGGCACTTCGTCTAACTCTCGATGGTTTAGCCACAAACCCCCAAAATCGAAAGTCAGCCTGTCACCTTAAATCTTAAATTCCGGCGAACCCCAACATCTGCTCGCTACCAAATGTTTAAATCTAGTAGCCCTCACCGAGTATTCCGATTTTCATGTTGGCACCTTCCTCCAATTCGCCATGGTTTGTGAGATAAAAATTACGAAAGGAGGAGGGACTAAGATTCAAAATGGAGAAGGCTGAAATGGGTTTGGGTTTGGGATGAAGATGGGGTTTACTTATAGAGTAGGAATTAGCTTATGGAGGAAGCTTCACGTATTAGTTTATTAATTTATATTGTAATGGTACATGTATTCGTTTTCAAAAGTTCGCACGGCCACATACGAACTCCGTCCAGGGTGAAAACTTTAGTTATCCACTAAAAATCATGCATATACTATTGGATCTAATTCAAAGTTAGAATTAATGGATCAGAAAATACACTCAATATGCATGGATCAGTCACTTCAGTTCAATAAGGGTCGGTCGGTCACGTTGTAGATAACGGGTCGGTCGGTTACATTGTAAATAACGGGTCAGCAGCAAGTGGGTCGGTCGGACATGTTGTACACTATGGATTGGTCGGATTGTCTCAATGATGGGTCGGCTACACTGTAACACAGTATCGTTCGGTCTTATTTCCAAGGGATGATTCAACACTTAATTAATGAACTGGTGTGTGCAAAACTTTACACATGCATGGACACGTCGAGGCGTCACTCCATAGTACAACAAACTGAGATATGCACAAACATTAGCACTAAATATGATCATAAGGCGCAAGTATAAAGGCCTATGATCGGTTATCTTTAGAAGATGGGCTTTTCACTAACGTATGCACTTTAATTCTACTACATGGAAATATGGCTCCCAAAGGCTTCATGTGTGTTATGCATGGACCGATATTATAAAATATAAAGGAACAACGTGAAGCATATCGCATGTGTTGATCACCCTAATGGACACGTGGTACTGCATATACCGGCACTTACGAATTTATGATGGCTCGGTTGGTTGTTTCATATGTGTTATGGCATCGTTCATGGAGTAAACACATTCCCTCTAATATAATAATATATGGAGCTAATATATTATAAAATATATAATAACTGGTACTATATAATGTAGTGATCCATGCAGAGAAGCGTGACCAAAATATACAAAGCATGTATCGATATTTGGATCGGCATGAGAATAGAACGGCTCTAGTAAAAAAGGTTGGATCGGTCACAAACGTACGAAACGTGGATCGGCATGCAAGTAAACATTATAGGACATAACACGACACCTGAAAGTAGTTTATAAAACAATGATTGGCACTTTAAAGAATGCGGTGGCAAGGATGTAATTTAACAGTGATCGGTTAAAGAATTAATACGGGTTGGCTGCAAATTATTGCCACGTCGACCGGTGTTAATATAAAAGTGATCGGTCCTGAAGGAAATAAGCAGTGGGTCAGTCTACAAATAATAAAGTGGGTTGAATTCATCAAATAAAACGGTAGGTTGGTCAAGTTCTCCAAGTCGATCAAGTTCAACTGGTCGATCAGCAACATGACAACTGTTCACAGCTGTAAGGCGGACCAGTGGAATTTTCGTAAATAAGTTTGAGGCCGTCCCAAACCCTGCACACCATAATTACAGCTCTGCTACTACCCCTAAACTACTCCTATAAATAGCTCACTTCTCAACCATTCAAGGGACCGATTTTTTCCACCTCGAAGGGCTGCCTAAATCATTTCCCCACCACTCTCAAGCACTCTAAACTCCATTAATGGGTTCTCAAGCTCACTCCATCTTCCATCAACAACTAATGGATATAATCTTCTCTAAACTCCATTAAAAATCTCTTGAACTCAATCTAAGTGATCTCCAACTACCATTTATTCTCTCCAAAGCCTAAATCTATCACAAGATCATCATGAATCTGGTGAAGATTTTCTAAGTGTCAAAGTGTTCGAATATCTACACAACTACCATCACAAATCAAAAGATCACACCGGTTCCTTTGCAAATCCAAGTGAAATCTAGAGTGAAAAGAGAGAAAAAACGTAGAAGATCATTGGTAAAGAGAGAATTGGGAGATATGGGAAAATTCTGTATGTTGTAAATCCAAAAGAGATAATGAATAGTGATACCGTAGTGGACGTAGGAAAACTTTAGGTCGAACAACTCTAAAATCTCTTGCTTTTTACTCGCTTTAATATTTCATGGCTCCATTTTTCTATTTCACACCTTTTGGTGAAGTGACCTAATAGTACCTTTAGTGTTGAAGTCAAATTTTGATTTCAACATTTGACGCCCACCATCCGGCCATGTTCACTCTTCTCTCAAGTTTAAGAACCTTGCATTGATGTTGAAGCCTACTTCTACTATAGATTCTCTAAATCTACGATCCAGACCAATTGACAAATTCTCTTCCAAGATCAAATCCTTGTTTGAGATAATGGCTAAGTCAAAGAAGACTGCAAGTAAAATCGTTGGAGAAATTAACAACATTGCCAACGACGAAGCTACACCACTTACCAATCGCTTTGAAGATGGAGAAAACTCAATAGGTGGAGCCAGAATAACTAGAGCTGAACCAGACGTCATTGACTCCAATTTAAATCAACACATGGAAACTTCAAATAAAGCTTTGATGGATGCTAATTATGCTTTAATGGAGAAGATGAATGCTCTTCTAAACGCACATGCAAATCCAACTCCTCCTCAAAAGGTTCATGTCAACCTCGAAGAGAACAGGAATTCGGTAGCTTCTGATCATAATCATAACAATAATATGGAAGGTCTCAATGGATGTGAAAGCGATAGGAACGAAGCTGAAATTCAGGATTCCAGGCCGAAAGCTAAAAGCCACTCCGATCGAAATACCCGACGAGATGTAAGTCCCACCAAGGGGAAACCTCCCAATAATTAAGGTAAAAGACCTAGATCCTCTAATCATTATCGCTCGCCAAGATGGGCATCAGGCAAAGAGATCGAAGTCCCCTCTATGGAACAACACAACTCGAAGGAGTAATGATATGGTAAAACAAATCATGAAAGATAGCAAGGGTCGCAATGAAAGTGAAAGAGAATAGGACATCTCCCCCAACAAAAATCCGTTCACTGAGAGGATGCGCAAAGTCGAGTCCCTAAAAGGTTCACTCATCCTACTCTGCCGTCATACAACAGGACTTCTAATCCGAATCACTTCATCTACAAATATGAATAGCATATGAATGCAGCCAAAGTGACAAACTAGATCAAATTCTTGTGCTTTCCTCTCTATCTAGAAGGCGTGGCATCACTATGGCTCACAATGTTGCCGCCTAAACCCATTGACCGATTTGACTTTGAAATTCAAGGAGCAATTCAGACTACAAGCTACTAAGGCTAAGGATGTTATTTCTCTGACGTCAATGAAGCAGAATCCGGAAGAATCTGTTAAAGCCTTACTCAAGAGATTCAACACTGCTTTTTCCGAAGTGGGGAATCCTGAGCCCCGCATGATCTTAATGTCTCTAATCGGTGCCATAGGTGAGAAGAGCGAATTTGGTAGATGGATCGAAATGAAAGAACCAAACACGCTTGAAAAATTCTATAAAAAAGAAGAGGAGTATATGAGAGTGGACAATAGTCTTGTGCCTCTTCATATTATTGATGCTAACCAACTTCTTGAAGCTCCGAAAAACGCTGCTACTCAATACGATTAAAAGAATCCCACGGGTCAAAAGAGAGGAAAAGACCGGAAAGATAATCGAAATACCAAGAAGATTCGCTTCTTTACACCCGCTGAATTCACCCCTCTGAATAATACTCCGGAAAACATCTACCTCGCTACCAAGGATGCAGAACATTATTCAGAACAACCATCACTAAAAATTTCTAAGAGAGCTGCGAATTCTGGAAATTTCTGTCGCTTTCACAATCAATCTGGGCATGACACTAATGAATGCCGACACTTGAAGAACCTCATCGAGGAGCTGATCCGGAAAAACAGGCTACAGAAGTATGTAAAGGATCTGCAAATCTCAAATTCAACTCCAGTGCTTCAAGGAAAAAGTGCACCCACAAGTCAAACTGGTCCAAGTAATGAAACTCCGGCATGAGTTAATACAAGACCGGTCATTAATTGACTACCGTTGATTGGCACTTCAGTCTAAATGACTCAGAATAAGCAATCATCATTGCCACCACTTTATTTCATGCTTTACTTCATGTTTTACCTTCTGCCTTGCTTACAAAATTTTATATCAAATCAAAACTTGATTAAAAAATGATTTCATATTGCAGGTTATCCGTCATCGCGCTTGTTCCCTGAAAATCTGACAAAATATAGCAACCCCAACAATACTAGTTTAGGTGTCAAATACTGCAAATATTAACATGCACAAATACAAAAATAGAAAAGCACCACCTTGAGGTGAACGGGAAGAGTCGCCAAGATTCAAATAGCGAGCAAGCGCCACGACAAACAAATGAGAGGTTTGTAACTTTTGTCGAAAGGGCACTCTCCTGAATTAGAGATCCAAGGCCTAAGTGCCTAAGTTGAGATAGCCTACCAAGTCGAGCGTCCGACAAAGGAACTGGCGCTAGCCCCATGAAACGATATATCAACAAAACCCTACACATTAGAAAATACTTCCATAGTGAAGCACAAAGACTACCCCTAGTGGGGACACAAAATATAAGACCTCCCCGAGCGGGGGAACCGAGTCAATAGACCTCCCCTAGCGGGGGCACAAAATATAAGACCTAACCTAGCGGGGGCACTAAATCCAAAGACCTCCCCTAGTGGGGCACAAAATATAAGACCTCCCCTAGTGGGGGCACAAAATTCAAAGACTTCCCAAAGTGGGGGTACTGAATCCCAAGACCTCCACTAGCGGGGGCACAAAATATAAGACCTCCCCTAGCCGAGGCATTAAACCCAAAGACCTCCACTAGCGGGGGAATAAGATATAAGACCTCCCCTAGTGGGCCACAAAATCCAAAGATCTCCCCAAGCAGGGGAACTAAATCCCATGACCTCCCCTAGCGGGGGAACAAAATATAAAGACCTCCCCATGCGGGGGCACTAAACCCAAAGTACTCCCCTAGCGGGGGCACTGAATTCAAATTCAAAATTCCTAATCCAACTATGCTGTTGTAGCCAACTTAATAGACAATCACCAAATTATTATTTCTTTGGCAAATTTACGACAAATTTGGAAATGCCAAAATAAGCGCACGCTTGATTAAAAACATTTCAAGTTAGCACAAAATGGCATCCTTCTGCCACAAGGTACAACCAAAGACTGATTCATTTACAATCCAAAAGCTGCAGTCAGTCTAGCCTCAGAAACACAAATCGAGGTTCCAATTTGAACATGTACACGTTTCATAAAAAATGAACCATTGTACAAGATTATATAAGTCATTAAAAGAGGATGCTTGGAGGTTACAATCGGTATGTGCTGGTTAGTCGATTTCAAACATCGCCGTGAATTCAGATTATAATGTAGTATCTACACGGGATATACTCGATAAGTCGATCATACAAAACAATCCTATGTAAGTACGTCATTCAGTTCAAATCATAAAATTCGCCATAATCAAAATTTTAGTGATTAACTAATCTGTTATCAATATGGGCAGTCGATAGCAAAATATTCGCCCGAAAATATGCAATGTTTTTCTGTTATTACAAGAAAAGGGCATAACAATGAAAAATATGCTTGGGATGCCTATTACGAAGATGAATCACTGTGGATTGCCTTCAAAATATGCGCATTGATTCAAAAGAGGCTCAATGGCCAAGCGATTGTTCAAAAACAAGCAGCCACTACTATGGCATGAACCAGCGTCAAATAAAACTTTGAGATCCATGCTTTCAAACTCTGAATCGACAAAGTCGAGATCCGTGTTCAACTGCAAAACATTGAGATCGACCATTCAGCTTAATCTCAAGAAATCCAGCTTAGACCCTAGAAGTCTAAACTTCGACCCAACAACGGAGATGCCAATGTCCAGAAAACTGATCCTCCAAGGTAGCATGTGTCTAGCCCATTATCGGAAAAACTCCAATTGGTTACACAAGAAAGTACCTGATCCATACGTAGACTGTATGTCCCGACCCATGCATATAGAGCAACGAAAATTTGAATGATCTAATAGTCTATATATCAAAACCCAGTGTATTAGAAAGTTAACTTTGGAATTTACATTTTTTACAAACAAAGAAATTATAAACTCTGAGGGGCAAATATTATCCACTAAAAATCATGTATATACTATTGGATCTAATTCAAAGTTAGAATTAATGGATCAGACAATACACTCAGTATGCATGGATCGGTAACTTCAGTTCAATATGGGTCGGTCGGTCACATTGTAGACAACAGGTCAATCGATTACATTGTAAATAACGGGTGGGTCACATTATAAATGATGGGTCGGTCGGCAGCAACTGGGTCGGTCGGACATGTTGTACACTATGGATCGGTCGACACTGTCTCAATGATTGGTCGACTACACTTTAACGCAACATTGTTCAGTCTTATTTCCAAGGGCGGATTAAACACTTAATTAATGAACTGGTGTGTGCAAAACTTTACACACGCATGGACACGTCAAGGCGTTACTCCATAGTATAACAAACTGAGATGTTCACAAACGTTAGCACTAAATACGGATCACAAGGCACAAGTATAAATTCATGTGATCGGTTATCATAGGAATAGGGGCTTTTCACTAACGTATGCACTTTCATTCTACTACACGGAAACATGGTTCCCAAAGGCTTCATTTGTGTTATGCATGGAAAAGTATTATAAAATGCAAAGGAACAACATGAAGCATACTGCATGTGTTGATCACCTTGATGGACACGTGGCAGCGTATATACCGGCACTCATGAAATTATGATGGGTTGGTTGGTTGTCTCATATGTGTAATGGCATCATTCATGGAGTAAACCCGTTCTCTCTAATGTAATAATATATGGAGCAGTTATATTATAAAAGATATAATAAATGGTACGTTATAATGTAGTGATCCATGTAAAGAAGCGTGAATAAAATATACAAAGCACGTATCGATATTTGGATCGGCATGAAAATAGAACGACTCCCGTAAAGAAGGTTGGTTCGGTCACAAACGTATGACATGTGGAGCGACATGCAAGAAAACATTATGGGACATAACACAACACTTGGAAGCAGTTTATAAAACAATGTTCGACACTTTAAAGAATGTGGTGGCAAGGATGTAATTTAACAGTGATATGTTAAAGAATTAATATGGGTCGGTTGCAAATTATTGCCACATAGACCGATGTTAATATAAAAGTGATCGGTCTTGAAGCAAATAAACAGTGGGTCGGTATGCGAATGATAAAGTGGGTCGGATTCTTGAAATAAAATAGCAAGTCGGCCAAGTTCTCCTAGTCGATTAAGTTCATCTGGTTAGTCAGCAACATGACAACTGTTCACAGCTGTAAAATGGACCAGTGGCATCTTCGTAATTAAGTTTGAGGTCGACCTAAATCCCGCACACCATAATTACAGCTCTTCCACTACCCCTAAACTACACCTATAAATAGCTCACTTCCCAACCATTCAGAGGACCGATCTTTTCCTCCCGGCAGAGCTGCCTAAATCATTTCTCCACCACTCTCAAGCACTCCAAACTCCATTAATGGGTTCTCAAGCTCACTTCATCTTCCTTCAACAACTAATGGATCTAATCTTCTCTAAACTCCATTATAAATCTCTTGAACTCAATCTATGTGATCTCCAACTACCATTAATTCTCTCCAAAGCCTAAATCTAACACAAAATCATCATGAATCCGGTGAAGATCATCTAAGTGTCAAAGTGGTTGAATATCTACACAACTACCATTACATATCAAAAGATCACACTAGTTCCTTCGCAAATCCAAGTGAAATCTAGAGTAAAAAGAGAGAAAAAAGTAGAAAATCGTTGTTAAAGAGAGAAACGGGAGATATGAGAGAATTCATGTATGTTGTAAATCCAAAAGAGATAATGTATAGTGATACCGTAGTGGACGTAGGCTGAACCACTCTAAAATCTCTTGTTTTTTACTCGCTTTTACATTTCATGGCTCCAATTTTCTATTTCACACCTTCTGGTGAAGTTATCTAATAGCCTTTTTTGTGTCAAGTTCAAATTTTGATTTCAACAATTTATATACACCTCTAATTTGTTATTACGATCCTAGTAAAACTTGATTCGTCGAATTTCGAGCCCATTTGCTCAAATAGCGCTAATTCGAGCTCGAATTATTGATCGATTATTTACATTAGACGTTTATATCTCGTAGGCCACTAAATAACTCCAAGGGGCGTGAAATTTAGAATCTTACTATAATTTACTATTCAGGAACCAACGAAATTGGTTCGTAGAAAATAGAGGTCATTTGCAAAATGGCTACTTTTAAGGCCTACGTAATATTATTATAATATTATTTAATTCCATAACTATTTCATTTATTAATAAACTAATTATTATTATTATCGTGTGTATATATATATATCCTAATAGGGTTGATATAACTTCTAATTCAATATTTATTAATCCCAAGTTAAATGGCTTTCATATTATATATAAAAACCCTATTTATATATTTAATAAATCAATAAAATATTAATTAATTCCTTAGCAACTATTTGGAAATTTGATTTTGACATAACTTACAATCTATAAGACAAGATCTAGATTTTTCACTTTCATTTGAAAGATATTGTTAAATGGATTATAATACTTCTTGTTTCAACAAATGCTGACTTATGTTGAATTTTGTATAGTCGTTTAAAGTTCAAAATATAATATTACGAACTACCGCGATGTTACGAGATAGTTTTTAATTATATTATAAATTTTACATTCAATTCTTATTTTTAAAAAATTCAAGTCCTAAATCATTAAAATAAATCATTTTAAATAATTAATATCCATTAAATATTTCTTACTAAAATCCGGGTCATTACATTCTCTTCCACTTAAAAGGATTTCATCCCCGAAATCGAAGACGGAACTGAAGGTCGTTTACTTAACCAACTCAACCTTCGTTCTAACCAACTCAAGTTCTTTGACTTTTAAGTTTCTAAGAACTTTCCTAATTCCTCGAAATTTGGCTAACGCCTTAAATTTTCAAAACTATAACCTCCTTTGTATGGGTCAATCAGTACAACTTCAACTCGCCTCTATAGGTCCTCATCAAAAAAAAACGAAAGCCAAATGGCTTGCCAATTGGCTCATAAAATCATCAAACCGAATCAATACATTAAATATGTACCTTTATGTCAGGCACTAAACTTTATTCCGCTTCTTAGCTTACATTTAATAACCTATCTAATATATATGTCCAGTTCCATTAATTTCCAATTTTACTCATTACTAACATTAAATTTGACTTACCTAGTCTTATTTTCTATCCATATATTGGTTTTATCATTCCAATTCTATTTTACTTCTTTTAAGCTCACGTTTATCTTTTGCAATCTATTTAAATTGTATTAGTTAAACTCCAACCTCAAATCGTTTTAATTGGTTTAAGCATATCTCGATGTTTCAATTGGAATTATGTAGTCATCCCACTTTCGAAACTCGAAAATGAACACTGATGCACCAGAATCATCCTCAAGCGACTAGAGTGTGACTCTATGTCTATCCAATATATTTGAGACTTCAGATATACGTTTGCTAGGCCTATATTCAAAATCTTCTTATAGTCCAATTTCAACGTCAAGATAAACATTCAAACTCTTATTTGAAGTTATAATCTTTCAAAACCAAATACATTTATATATATAAATACACTCAGATTTGTTTCCTTTTATATATAATACTCTTCAAACCCATTCTAGGACATTACTAACCATATCTCTAGTGAATCACTCTTATAGGATATTACTAATGCTATCACTGATGAGTTATTTCCTTTTGTTCAAACGATCCGTGCACAAAATCCTCGAATAATACCAAAGCTCTGATATCACGTGTGATAACTCAAAAATTCCTGCTTTTCGAACCAACTATAAACCATACAAGTCCGATCCAAATGGCAAAAATCCTCGAGTCTCTTGGGATTACAACTGATAAAAACTAAAGAAAATAACTTTTTCATTATCATTACAATAAATTTTACATCATAGTACAACTTACAATAGAGTACATTAATAAACACAATGCACAACGGAAATAACAATATCAGAGTATAAAATGTATACAGTGGAAATATAAATTTTGTGGAAGAAATAAAATGTTCTGGACACAGCTTTAAGCTTCATTTTAGCACCTGCTATAAAATATCTGCAATCCAAAACTACTAGCTACCCGTATGGAAAATTATGGGCATCCAGAGTTTAGGTGGGAAACAATAAACTCTAAGTCAGTCATGCGACTGGTGTGAGAACTAAAATAGTTATTTACTTTATTTTTAAAGTAAGGTAAATCACAGGACCACGCCGTATAACATGGAACGGGTTTTCTCCATATGAATGCCAATCATAAATTATTCGCAATATTTTTTGAAAAATGAATCTATTATAATTCTCAAGTCCATCACACAAGGCAACGCAAACCGGGCGAAAAAGTTAATAGCGAAACCTGCTTAATACTGGGAAAACATATATTTTTGATATTATTACTAGTGCATAGTGTGGAAAACATTTTCATAGATAAATGTATAAATCTTAAATGGCATAATGTCCCATCCCATTATGTCACCGTATAGGTTTACAACTGAAAACGTAAAGCTCGTATTGGAAGTTGGATTCCATCAATGAACAAGGCAAAGGATCTTCCTTATCCGTTTGGACTATCTCGAGCAAGACATCCTGGACTCACACACATGTGTTCCTTCGGAGTGGCAGAGTCGACCCACCAATTAACTATGAGTTCAGGTTTGTAACATCCCAGAAATTCCGACAACTATGATACAGAACTAATTAAAGATTTAATTAGGAATAGTAAGTTTTTATATATTGATACTTGGGTCAAAAATTTAAAATCGAATATATTGTTTTGTATTGAACTCAATATTTAATTCAGAAAGGTTGATTGAAAATCAAATATTATTATTTAATATTTGAATTGAATTTGGATGGATATTTAAAATTGATTTGTAATTCGACTAATAAATATGAATGGTTGAATTTTAAAAATAAACGTAGTTGACAATAAATAGATTGGGAATTTTATTTGTTGAAATATATGTAAATTGGCCTGAATATGTGTGTATTTATATGTATAAAGAAATTTGAATTTACGTCTCAGAATTTGGAATCGAACGAAGTTGTTGGTGGACATATAAAATTAAAATCGGTGAACCAATAAATAATATAACGTCATATGCAAATGGTGTGGGATTACAACCGAACCAATTTTACTGGATTCAGAACATTGAAACAAAGAGGCACGTATTATTTTTGTAGCGTCTGGGAAATGTGTTGGCTGTACGAATTTAGGGCATTACGTGGTAATTCGCGGTATAGTTAATATTCAATTAAAACATATAAAATCTTCACCAAATTATTACGCGTCGACCTATACCTGTAAATTTCCGCCAACCTAAACGTATTGATGGACATCGTTCTTATCTCCACGATTTTTCCTTTATAAAAATCCATGGTTGGAGAAATATCGCGAACCAGAAATCTAAAACCCCATGATTTCTTCATTTAACATCAAATCGTCTTCCTTTCAATTTGTTAATGGCCAAAGCCCTAAATTTGTTTTATTTCCCCTATGTTTTAAGTACAGACAGTACCTCCTCCTTAAAATCGAAGTCCCCAAATTAGCAATGGCCTCCAAAAATCAAAGCTTTCCCCAAAAATTCGCAATTTTCCTCCAACGATTGCATCGATGATTTCCCAAAATTAAGGCAGTCTGTTTCCGTTTCTTTGTCGAAAATCTTGGACGCTGCCATCACTTGGATTACCCCCATGAAGCCGCTCATCTCGAATCGAAGCTCGCACCAACGTTCAACCCGTCCACTGACCCTACTGCGTTAGTTTTAAGGTGAGTTTCACTCATGATTAATCTTGTTTAAGTAGATTAACTTCAATTTAAACCGAGTATAATAGGGTATGCCTTGTCATGTTTGCATTCGAGTTTACTATTGTGACCTGTGTTGTTGACTACCCTGACCATACTATGTTTTTTACTTGAGGTTTGGGCATTTTAAGTTGTATGGGTTACTGGTTTGCCTTAAATTTGGTTGTCTAGATATAAATTGGAAAAGAATATTTAATTCAAATCTGGAAAGTGGTATTTCTTATTTTCCACTTGCCAAATGGTTCTGGATAATTTGAAGTATTATTGCAAAAATAAATTTCCACTTAAATTTTTCCACAAACAGTGGCCTGTTTACATATATTTGCAAACTTTCTGGAGTCATGCATTGCTTTAGCATGAATATTTGATTGTATACACATATAGATACATATACGTTTGTATGCTAATACATATTTGTTTTGCGGGAAAAATATGACCTTGCTTAGGCATTAATTAAACATGGAACCATTAGACATTTATAATTATTGTATATATTTTGTGTCATTTACAAAAACTTACATCTACGACAATCAGTGTATACATTTGTCACTTGGAACAACTTCCTTTAGTAGTGTATATTGTAAACTTGGATTGTTACCAGGAGCAAATTTTCTACGAATTTCTGTCATGTGTTGATTTGGCATATCTGAAATCAGTAAGCTTGTAACCTCTATTTCCCAGGCATCATATGTTCTTTTATACACTAAATGGTTAGCCTCACTTTATTTCTCACGCACTGTCATTACTGGCAAACATATTTGAATACAAGTGTACATACCAAAAGTGTTACAGTTATTACTGGCAACCATATATGAATATGGGGATTTATTCATACCAAAGGTATTACTGTATTACTGGGAAACATATTTGAATATAAGGATTAGTTTATACCAAAAGAATTACTGTTATTTTTGGGAAAATTAATTGAATATAAGGGTTTGTTTATACTAAAAGTCTTACTGTGATTTCTAAAAATCTGGAATACGTGTTGTAAGTGGGGTTGTTAAATCTCGTACATGTGGACTTGTAACTACTGTAGCACTTCATGTTGACCTGGGTTTTTACCTTGCTGTTACTCTCATAAACTTACATGTTGGCTCCATTGTTAAGTGTTGTGTGCGAACTTATGCCCCATTTGTATCTTGTTCCCTATTAACTCAAGTATATTTGTTATGCCATATATATTTGGTTCCCTGTAACTCAAGTTATTTACTAAGTTGCTATGATATTTGGTTCCTTGTAACTCAAGTACACGTGATAAATTGTTATGTCGAACCTTTTTTAAATGGGGTATACATATTATACCTTGTTACATTTAGCATCTGATGTATGTTGAACCCTGTCTAAATGAAATAAAAACATTTGGATACCGAAACCTATTCATATTTGTATAGCAAACCCTATTACCTTTGTATACATATTTATATACATATTATACCTTGTTCATCTGTTGTATGCTGGTGGTTCCATAGCCTTCGTATGTGAGCCACTCGGCAAGGTGCATTGAGAATCGAACGAGTGTTCATAACCTGTAAACTATGATCAAATTTTCTTTAACCAAAATGCCTGACTTAACTATTGTGTATAGCTGCATGACCATTTGTTATACTATTCCTAGTTTAATGTATATGTCTTGATTGTGATTTATCTCACTTGGTATTTGGCCTCTTTTTACCATGACCAAAAACATTCCCTTGTTTGTCTTGTCTAAGCTGGAAATACATACCCTGTGACACCCCACGTCCGTTAATGTCACTCACAAAGGGAATGCATTAACTTTTGTGAAGCGTTCTAGTAAACAGAACAGAAACATTACAAGACAGATATAATTTTTTTTCAGCGGAATAAATATTAATCATAAAGCATGGTTACACCACATGTTTAAAAATACATAAACTATGTGCATCATTAAAACATCTGTCTTGTACTTTAAATATCAGAGTACAATTATAAAGAAAGCATAATCCCCAAATCATAAGCCATAGTAGCAAAGATAGAACCTTGAGCAATACATCTAGAAGCTCCAAGCAAGATGATAGCAGAATCCTGACTAAACTTGAGAATTCCCTCCCTTGAGAACCTGGAGGGGGAGGAAACGGAAGAAAGAAGGAGAAACAAAAAGGGTCAGATAATAAGTCTAGCGAGTCTAGTTACTTTTAGCCAGTAGATAAATAAAAGTAACATGATAGGCATATAAAGTGGATAAGGGATATCACTACATAAATGGCAGGTGTGACAAGGTAAGCAAGATAAGATGTACATGCCTCACTAATAATTTCTCTGCACTGTTACTAGTATATCCATAAAGAGATGATCCCTTCAACTATAACATGGTAGACTTAGGTATACGTCCAAATGTATCCTAACAACTAACCTGATCGATCGGCTCCCTAACCCTCGTAGATACCTTGTGCTGGCCCCACATTAGAAGTGTCACTTCCTAAAGTGGCAATCCCTCGTTAATAATGTGCACAACCATATCTATAGGTGTCACGGTCTTCTTAGCCCCCTCTACCCGGACCATGCACGCACATGTCCCCGGTCGGTTTGCGCCGCCCACACCGTCCTCCACATTTGGATCTCTTACAATCAGTCAGTAAGCGTGGCCCTTCTCCGCCTAGTACGGAATACTTATTTGATACCTACTCTGGGTTACTAAGTGAAATGGATTACACACAATATGATCAAGCTCTCCCCTTTGTCTTGTATCCCGCACTAGGTTTTCACTGACTATGTATACCCTTAGGTGTCTTTAATTACATAGCCCTATGTCAGTTATGCTTACCTATAGGTGTCTTTAGTACATAACTCTCAATTTTTCTACCGGTTATGCTTACCTATAGGTGTCTTTAATACATAACGCTAACATTACTATAAGTTATGCTTACCCTAAAAGGCGTATTTAGTTAAGTAACTTTATTATTTCCCTCGATTATGTATACCACTAGGTTTCTTTAATTATATAAGCTTATCAGGTTAAGTTTGTGGGCCTATATATACTAATATTACCCACCTACCCAAGATTTTCTTAACACTCCCACTGATTCAAGCATGTTTATTTAATGATTAAGTTTGTGGGCCTATATATAATAATATTACCCACTTTCCCAAGATTTACTTAACCCACCCCTTCTTGTTCAACTAAGTTTACTTAACCCCCAACTTAAATTTAAGTTCATACAATCTCTGTGGATTAACTTTAGGTTAAGTAGTCCAATTATTTACCATGTCCATTTATGGATTCATAATGGGCCAGACCTCCCACATTAGGCCTATAACATGTGGATGTTGGATATGCCGGTCGGGCCCGAGCAGACTTATTCCACAATTAGGCCTAACCTCGTGTCATAGCCCGATTCGTATTTACGTACTTTGACCTCTCACATTAGGTTTACCATTAGTAGCTGCTGGATATGCCGGTCGGGTTCGGGCAGACTTCCACCACTAATGCAACCTAACCTCGTGTCATAAGCACAATTACAGTTCCTAATTGTAATTACTAGACATTCCATTTTTAATTAATTAATCAATCATTTAACCCTTTCCTTTTATAGATGTCAATACCTATTTTGCCCAATAATTTGAATTACATGTTCGCAAATACTCTTATTCAAATTATGCCATTTTTAATTAATTTACCAATTAATTAATCCTTTCCTTTTATAGGTGTCAATACCTATTTTTCCCAATAATTTGAATTACATGTCCATAAATGTTCATATTCAAATTATGCCATTTTTATCCCTTTCCCCCGTTCCTTAACTAGCACCCTCACAAAATTGGCAACATGCCTAGGCTAGACAATAGCCTAGTCATAAACGTTAACAGGGAGAATAAAGGGAATATACTAAAATAATCATCTTGGCATAAACATAAACTTGTAATATAAAAGTTGAGCATACATACTAGCATAGACAAGAAATTTTCATCATAACAATGTGGACATGAAACTGATGAACTATGATGTCACAATATCTAAATTGGCCATTTTAGATGTCCAATCGATTTAAATCTAACATGATAACATAGGGTGACAATTTAGATTACTTAAAATTGATCTAACATGAATCATAAAGTGACAAATTTAGATCATATAGGATAGATCTAACATGAATCATATGGTGACAATTTTAAATCACATAGGATAGATCTAACATGGATCATAAGGTGACAATTTTAGATCACATAGGATAGATCTAACATGAATCATAAAGTGATGATTCTAGATCACATAGGATAGATATACATGAATCGTAAGGTGACAATTTTAGATCACATAGGATAGATCTAACATGAATCGTAAGGTGACAATTTTAGATCACATAGGATAGTTCTACATGAATCATAAGGTGATAATTTTGGATCAATAGGATAGATATAACATGAATCATAACGTGACAATTTTAGATCACATAGGATAGATCTAACATGATAATTTTAGATCACATAGAATAGATCTACATACATCCGCATCATAGCATATCATAAAAGTTACAACCCAAGATCCATAATGATAACATAGTAGAAAAAATGAATTGGATCCACAGGAATATATCTATCATAATATAGCGTGAGATCTACCAATAACATAGATTTAAAGTCTACAATCGTATCCACATCACAGTCTTTCATAGTTTTACTATTATTTATCTAAACCTAAAAGAAACTAGAACTCACTGTGATTGGATTGCTAAAATGATAGAAAAGGTGCTGAGTCTATGTTTGAATCACAGAAATTGATATACTTTAGAGGAAGATGAGAGATCCTAATTCAGTCCAGAATCCAGCAGAATCCGGCCACCATTGCTTTTTTTTTTTGAAGAACACAAAGGATATGCGATATATTTATAGTTGCTGGCTTACAGAATTCAGATGCCACCTCAGTCCTATTGAAATTCGGTCAGGTCACGGGTCGTCATCCACTCGAAAAGGCCCGATCACCTAGAAACTGTTCTGGGTGCACTTGGCATATGCGCCAGTGTAAAAATATATTGGCGCACTTGTGAACAGGGCTAGTGCATTCTACTTTCATCGTAAAATATTAACCATCCATAATTTCTTCGTACGTTATCCGTTTTATGCAAACTCAGACTCTATCTCAAGCAGAATTCCGAAACGAACTCAATGGCATAGCCCATTTCAAATAATTCTGAATATTAAATTAATTATTCTTTAATTTATCCTCTTTAATGTTGTTAAAAATTCAGGGTGTTACATGCTCCCCTACTCAGAGGATTTCGTCCCCGAAATCTCTAAGTTGAGAAGAATGCATATCCTACCATCCATCATCCATCTAATCAACCATCAATCACTGGCATCCATTGTCCTTAAGGATTTCTAATGCTTTCATGAAAATATGTAAAAGTGTGTGTATATGTCCCAACACTAATGCGAAAATCAGACAGTCTACTAATTCAGTTTACCTCCTTAATGCAATGTATGTTAGTGCCATGAATCCAATATGTATGCAAATAAGCCTATTATAACATAAAAGCTCTACATGCGTGTTCATGCAACATCCATATGCTAGTTCATCGATTTCCATCCATAAAAGAAAAGAAAATGCACACACATCCATATGCAGTACGAGAGTGATTGAGCCGGTCTAGTGCCTAATGTGTGTGTTTATGCGTCCACAGGCAACCACTAGCAAACACTTGCATCCACTTGCATCCATCAAACATAACATGTCTCGAACACATGTCTACAATCATGGGATTTCCTACCTAAAGGTCAAAGATTTGATTGATAGGATATACTCAGATGATAGAAGCAAATGCGAATAAAAGCTTTTGGAAGAGAAGTTAAGAACATTCCCTTGAAAAGGAAAGGGTAAGAAGCGTAAAAATCTTGTCTTCGGTCTCCCAAGTTGCATCTTCTTGATTGTCTCCCTACTGGACCTTCACCAACTTGACTTCTCGTTTGCATAGCTTCTTAACCTCTGATCCAAATATGCAAGTCGGAACTCATCCAATCATTGCTTCCTTATTTATTTTCACTTCCTTTCGCAAGTTTGGCCCCACTACCTTGAACTCTATACATTTAATCGCCACTTGGATGAATAGTCATCTTGGAATGATGGGCTTCCTCAAGGGCTGTCTTCAATAGGTTTCCCATCCTGATATGATTCACCTATCAAACCTCTTCACAAGTAGCCCCTCCACTTGCTTATCAAGTTCCCTCTTTTCTTTTAAAAGCCATATGGCGCACAGGTAATGCAACTAGCTCTGCATTGTCCACTAGGTATATACGGAAATAAATCTCGTGTCTCGGGGGTAATCCCTGAACCTAGTCTAAGACATCAGGATACTCACAGACTACTGGTGCCGATCGCAGATCATCGATAGACGCCTCAGCAGACTTTAGGAAACTAAGCATGACAGACCCTTGTGGGTCCCAAGAAATTTTGAGGGTCCCCCCATGACAAGTTAGAAGCTTAACGACCCTCCTTTCACTGCCCAGAATGGCACCATATGTGGTAAGCCAACCCATCCCTAGAATCAACCCCTAGCCCATGAAACAAGGTGTGCGTCGCACTCAAACTCATGCCTAACACAGATATTCTCAAACCCCGACAAATCACGGATAAATGAGCTGAACCACCAATGGGGTTTGAGACAACAACGGGATCCACTACCATACTAGTAATTAAGAGCAGAGATTAAACTACAGAACTAGATATGAACGGATGTGAATGCGCCATAATCGAAAAGAGTTCTAACCGGTTGATTGGAAAGAGAAATCAAAACCTTCCATGGAAACTTTCCTACCTCTATCTGGTGCACTAGCCACGAGAGCATTCGCTTGCCCTCCAAAGGTTCCTGTCCTTTGACATTGCCCTTGCTTCCTTGGGCACTCCCCTAGAATAGTATCCAACCTCTCCACAAACGAAGCAAGCATTCTTCCTTTTCCTGCAGTCCTTGGCCAAGTGACCCTTTCGCCCACAATTATGGCACTTCCCCTTATCCTTAGCCTTGTCATTTTTTTCGCCCTTCTTCTGTTGTTGTTGCTGTCTTTTCTTGAGCCATACCTTTTTCTCATCCTCGGGCTGTGCTCCGTAGCCCTAACTTCCTTATACTCCTTTTTACCCACGTTTGTGTAACAAGCTAACAAATCTTTCGAAAGTTTCCTCCATTGCAGGGAAATCGTTATGAAGCTAGAGAAAATTAACCGTAGGTGAAACCACTGCAGCTACGGATGGAGGTTAGGCACTTCATTGCCTTTCGACATGTGCTAAACATGCCTACAACATCATGCCGGAATGGGGACGCCTTTCGAGAAGAATCGGTTCCCCGAACAAAAAAAGGGAAAAAGGAATCAAGCGGAGAATCGAGAGATATTACATATGGCTTTGGGGAAAATGTTTTTCAAAACAGGCTTTTCTTTTGAAAATGCTTTCTTTTAAAACCTTTTTGAAAATAATTTTCAAAAACTTTATCCAATCCGGTAACCTTCAGCTTTGATACCAAGTGTGACACCCTATGAACGTTAATGTAACTCACAAAGGGAATGCATTTAGTTTCGTGAAGTGTTTTAGTAAACAAAACAGAAACATTACAAGACAGATATAAATTTATTGCAATGGAATAAAAACAACTTTTATTAATCATAAAGCATGGTTACACCATATGTCTGAAAATACATAAACTCTATTCATCTTAAAAACATTGTCTTGTACTTTAAATATCAGAGTACAATAATAAAGAAAGCATAATCCCCAAATCAAAAGCTATAGTAGCAAAGATAGAACCTTGCGCAATACATCTAGAAGCTCCAAGCAAGATGATAGCAGAATCCTGACTAAGCCTAAGAATTCCCTCCCTTGAGAACCTGGGGTGGGGGGGGGAACGGAATAAAGAAGGAGTAACAAAAAGGATCAGACAATAAGTCTGGCGAGTGTAGTTACTTTTAGCCAGTAGTTAAATAAAAGTAGCATGATAGGCATATAAAGTGGATAATGGAGATCACTATATAAATGGCAGGTGTGATAAGGTAAAAAAGATAAGATGTACATGCCTCACTAAAAATTTCTCTGCACTGTTACTAGTATATCCAGAAAGAGATGATCCCTTCAACTATAACGTGGTAGACTTAGGTATATGTCCAAATGTATCCTAACAACTACCCTAATCGATCGGCTCCCTAACCCTCGTAGATACCTTTTGCTGGCCCCACAGTAGGAGGTATCACTTCCTAAAGTGGCAACCCCTCATTAATAATGTGCACAACCATATCTACAGGTGTCACGTTCGTCTTAGCCCCCTCTACCCGGCCCATGCACGCATATGTCCCCGGTCGGTTTGCGCCGCCCAAACCGTCCTCCACGTTTCGATCTCTTACAATCAGTCAGTAAGCATGCCCCTTCTCCGCCTTGTACGGAATACTTATTTGATACATACTCCGGGTTACTGACTGAAATGGGTCCCACACAGTATGATACAGGCTCTCCCCTTTGTCTTGTATCCCCCACTAGGTTTTCACTGACTATGTATACCCTTAGGTGTCTTTAATCACATAGCCCTATGTCAGTTATGCTTAACTATAGGTGTCTTTAATACATAACCCTCAATCTTTCTACCGGTTATGCTTACCTATAGGTGTCTTTAATACATAACCCTACCATTTCTATAAGTTATGCTTACCCTAAAAGGTGTCTTTAATTACATAACTTTATTATTTCCCTTGGTTATGTATACCACTAGGTGTCTTTAATTTCATAACCTTATCAGGTTATGTTTGTGGGCCTATATATATATACATACTAATATTACCCACCTACCCAAGATTTACTTAACACTCCCACTAATTCAAGCATGTTTATTTAACGGTTAAGTTTGTGGGCCTGTATATAATAATATTACCCACCATCCCAAGATTTACTTAACCCACCCCTTCTTGTTCAACCAAGTTTACTTAACCCCCAACTTAAATTTAAGTTCATACAATCTCTATGGATTAACTTTAGGTTAAGTAGTCCAATTCTTTACCATGTCCATATATGGTTTCATAATGGGTCATACCTCCCACATTAGGCCTACAACATGTGGATGCTAGATATGCCGGTCGGGTCCGGGCAGATTTATTCCACAATTGGGTCTAACCTCGTGTCATAGCCTGATTCGTATTTACGTACTTAGACCTCTCACATTAGGTTTACCATTATGGCTGCTGGATATGCCGGTTGGGTCCTAGCAGACTTCCACCACTAATGCAACCTAACCTCGTGTCATAAGTACAATTACAATACCTAGTTGTAATTACTAGGCATTCCATTGTTAATTAATTAATCAATTAATTAAACCTTTCCTTTTATAGGTGCCAATACCTATTTTACCCAATAATTCGAATTACATGTCCATAAATGTTCAAATATTCAAATTATGCCATTTTAATTAATTTACCAATTAATTAATCCTTTCCTTTTAATGGTGTCAATACCTATTTTGCCCAATAATTTGAATTACACGTCCATAAATGTTCATATTCAGATTATGCCATTTTTATCCCTTTCCCCCGTTCTTTAACTAGCGCCCTCACAAAATTGGCAACATGCCTTGGATAGACAATAGCCTAGTCATAAACGTTAACAGGGAGAATAATGGGAATATACTAAAATAATCATCCTGGCATAAGCATGAACTTGTAAGATAAAAGGTTAACATACATACTAACATGGACATGAAATTTTCATCATAACAAAGTGGACATAAAACTGATAAACTATGATGTCACAATATCTAAATTAGCCATTTTAGATGTCCAGTCGATTTAAATCTAACATGATAACATATGGTGACAATTTAGATTACATAAAATAGATCTAACATGAATCATAAAGTGACTAATTTAGATCACATAGGATAGATCTAACATGAATCATAAGGTGACAATTTTAAATCACATAGGATAGATCTAATATGAATCATAAGGTGATAATTTTAGATCACATAGGATAGATCAAACATGAATCATAAAGTCACAATTTAGATCACATAGGATAGATCTACATGAATCGTAAGGTGACAATTTTAGATCACATAGGATAGATCTAACATGAATCATAAGGTGACAATTTTAGATCACATAGGATAGATCTACATGAATCATAAGGTGACAATTTTAGATCACATAGGATAGATCTAACGTGAATCATAAGGTAGCAATTTTAGATCACATAGGATAGTTCTAACATGATAATTTTAGATCACATAGAATAGATCTACATACATCCGCATCATAACATATCATAAAAGTTACAACTCAAGATCCATAATGATAACATAGTAGAACAATTGAATTGGATATAAAGGAATAGATCTATCATAATATAGCAAGAGATCTACCAATAGCATAGATTTAAAGTCTACAATCATATCCACATCACAGTCTTTCATAGTTTTACTATTATTTATCTAAACCTAAAAGCAACTAGAACTCACTATGATTGGACTACTAAAATTATAGAAAAGGTGCTGAGTCTATGTTTGAATCTCAGAAATTGATATGCTTTAGAGGAAGATGAGAGATCCTAATTCAGTCCAGAATCCGGCCACCATTGCTTTTCTTTGAAGAAAACAAAGGATATGAGATATATTTATAGCTGCTGGGTTACAAAATTCAGATGCCAGCTCAGCCCTAATGAAATTGGGTCAGGTCACGGGTCATCACTCACTCGAAAAAGGCCCGAACACCCAGAAATTGTTCTGGGCGCACTTGGCAGGTGCGCCAGTGCAAAAATACATTGGCGCACTTGTCACGTGTGCCAGTGCATTCTGCTTTCATCGTAAAACTTTAATCGTCCATAACTTCTTCATACGTTATCCGTTTTACACAAACTCGGACTCTATCTTAGGTAGAATTCCGAGAAGAACGCAATGGTGTAACCCGTTTCACTTAATTCTGAATATTAAATTATTGTTCTTTAATTTATCCTCTTTAATGTCGTTAAAAATTCGGGTTTTACATACCCTGATTTGTGAAACTTGGAATTTGTGAATATTTTGATGTTGCCATCTTCCTTTTGGGCATTCAGGTGCTACCTTGTTCAGGCTGTTATGTCGGTTGTTGTATCGGTGTCATTCTTTGGTTGTCTCAGGCACATTTTGTTTCATAGCCATTTTGGTTGCCTGGCCGAGATGCTTGATATTATTTTTTTTGTACCCTGCTGACCGGTTTTGATTGCATATTCATATACACTTGATGATTTTTCACCACACTGGTTATTTTCTTGCTTACGAAATGTTGGGCAGTGCACATGTGTATCTACACACGTATGTACGTGTAGGCTTCCGTGACCAACTTTTTTGCATATTGTCACGTGAGTATTCATGGATACTTGCAGTATAAAAATGTTGTCAAGCTTCACCTGATCACATCAACTTGATATATTGTCCCTGATATAGAAACTGATATGCACAAATATTATACCTTAGACCGAATAGATACTACACCTGTGTAACTATTATATTTCTGTTTCTATCGAAGTTAATTTACTTGAAGTATGATTGATCTTGACTTGAGTTTTTATGTTTTTTCGTGGAATGCTCTGGTCAGACTCGAGCAGTACAGATTTAAAGATCACAGCTTTGGATTCGAAGATTGGCAAAGCTGGGGATTCCAGGAGATGCACACTCTGAAAAATTTTAAAACAATTTTTTTTTGTATTAAATTGTCACTACTACAAAGTGGGCATATTCGACACTAATTTGTGTGTGTTGCATGAAAAGTGTGGCGAAAGCTATGATTTCTATGATCTTCTACAACAATATCAATATGTTGTTGCATTAGATGTGAATGCACTATTGCGGTGGGAGTTCTAGTGTTTTGACATGCAACACCAGTTAAAAGCGTAGATTTACATATATATATAATCTAGCTCAGCGATCCGCGTTATCAGCATAAAAGGAACCCCAACCGTAGATGCATTATCAATCCAACGTTTCGAACCAATCTATGGTTCTGATGATTCAAAACATTAGCCATCTTCCAATCAATGACAACCACCTCATTGCATACTTTTGATGAAATTTTGGCCCGATCTCCCCCCTTCACGAAATGATGCAAAAATAATATGGTCATAAATCGTTCTTCTTCTCTATCATCTAATCGTTCTTTCCCCTTTTTACTACTGACAAAAATATAAACCTAAATTCACGTCAGTATCGCTCCTCTCCTCGACAGCAAATTTTATTCCGAAAAGGTTGAAGCTTTGAAACACTTTCTAGGTTTGATTGCTCAGGGCGTTGACATCGCCAGTTCTTTCCCTCAGGTTCAGTTTGTATAGCACTGTGAAGTAGTTGCACTTATTATAGATTGGATTATGAGTACTTAGTAACTAGTTCACTTGTTAAATTTTGGAAAACCTATTCGCTTATGAGTAATTAGTTGCTTGGACATCCCAAACTTAGGAAAACCCATTCGCTTATGAGTGATTAGTCGGTGAAAGATTAGATTATAAGTAATTAGTTGCGCTTTGACCATTGATTTGGGATTTGGGATTATGCTGAGATTTATTCGAAAATTATACCCAACAATAAACCAAAAAAAGGAGATGGCGCCGGTGGGTTTGTCACCAGGATTTAGGTTTCAACCAACTGAGTGGTACCTTTTTGGGCCATGAGAACCGGGCTATTGGCATGAAAAAGACAATGGTTTATTATAGAGGTCGAGCTAGTTAAGGAATGCGGACTTTACTGTCAAAATTGATTTGCACTTTGCGTTCATTTACATTAACATATAATTGTATGCTTGAGGTTTTGTGATACATATACAAGTATAGCACTGCGGTGTGTTTGCACTGCGGTGTGTTCGTGTAGAGGCTTTGGAAGCTATTAATTTCCCGATCCGGACGAGTCGTTCACCCATATCTAATCTACTACACGCACATGTATTTTCCATTTGATTTTGGAAACTACCAATTTCAATGTTTTGATTTTGGAAATGTATGCTCAGTTTTGCATCCATATTATGCCTTAATACGTATCATAAAGTAGTCATACAAAAAGGCATCATAAGGCAACAAAAGTATCATAAGGCAGCATCGGTTCATATCATACACATCCAGAAAATGACATACAATTATATGATTGAGGTTTTGTGATACAGATACATGTGTAGCACTGCGGTGTGTTTTCACTGCGGTGTGTTTGTGTAGAGGCTTTGGAAACTACCAATTTCATGATCCGGACGAGTCGTTCACCCATATCTAATCTGCTACACGCAAGTATTTTCCATTTGATTTTGGAAACTACCAATTTCAATGTTTCTATTTTGGAAACTTATGTTCAGTTTTGCATCCATATTATGCCTTACTATGTGTCATAAAGCAAGCATACAAAAAAGTATCATAAGGCAGCATCAGTTCATACAATACACATCCAAAAAATGACATACAATTGTATGCTTAAGGTTTTGTGATATAGATACATGTGTAACAATGCGGTGTATTTGCATTTCGGTGTGTTTGTGTAGAGGCTTTGGAAACTACCAATTTCCCGATTCGGACGAGTTATTCACCCGTATCTAATCTGCTACACGCATAGGTATTTTTCATTTGATTTTGGAAACTACCAATTTCAATGTTTCGATTTTGGAAACTCATGCCCAGTTTTGCATTCATATTATGCCTTACTATGTGCCATAAAGCAGTCATACAAAAGAGTATCATAAGGCAGCAAAAGTATCATAAGGCAGCATCGGTTCTTACAATACACATCCAAAAAAAGACATACAAATCCACATCCAAAAGTATCATAAAGTTAACTTAATACATACACATCCAAAAAATGACATTATAGTAGCATCAGTTCATAACAGATCAGGGCTTTGCAGGGATACGGAATTTCCAACAGTTTTGTTAGGCCTTTGAGGCTGTGGGAAAGCCAGTCCGAAATGAGCAGCCGCATGCGATGGACCCGTAGCATCAGGACAGGGGGTGAGGTAGTTTGGCCAATCATATTCCTGATCAACTTCGAAATCTACCCACTGATCATTCCTCTGGTTCATTTGGGCGTAGTTATCAACATGTATGTCATGGGTTGCTTTAGGAAATAAGCTTGGCAAGGAGGGTAGCAAAGCAACTTCTTGTATCATTGCGTCAAATCTTTCATCTGAATCCATTTCCCATTCTTAGTCATAATGACGCAAACATAGAACCACCTGTTCCTCCCTATTGCTCACAAAAAGAAGTTCAGGCCTTGTTCCAGGATGAGCATGGGTACAACACTGAACCTTAATGAGGTAAACCTTGTTATTGAACTGAGCAGCAAAAGTATTGATATTGCCAGTGCCTTCATAAAATTGCATTTTCAGGTAGAAAGATGTATGGTCATACTGAGACCAGTTACAGTCGTCAATTACAAGCACATGTCCCGTTGCTTCATTATTTCTTCAACAGCAGGAACATTACTTTTTAGGAACTCGGGAAAGCCATCAACTTTAGCCCATGATTCCACTTCTAACACTGGTTCAGACTCAAATTCTTCGTCAGACTATGCCTGCAGGTAAATAGCACCACCAAGTTTTGTAAAAACTTTCAACATTAGCGCATGAGCACGCTTACTGTAAGATGGGCATGATACTAGAAAAGAGTTATTGGGTATTACCCGTATAGGCCACGAATTATTATTCAGAGTCACATTAAGAATGTTATGCATGCTTCAAAATTCCAATGTCCCTCAAGAACAGTGGCAGTGATGTATACCGACGAGTCCTCCATTGAATTTTTTTTTTTGAACTGTCGAAGATTGGTCTTCAGGAGATAAGGATATGATGATGTTCTGAAGCTTGAAAGGATGTGCGAGGGACCCAATGGATAGTGTCAGGTAAATATGTGAATTGGAAATGCTTGCACAGAAGACGAAACATACTCAATTTTGAGGTGGCACGAGTGACCATTGGAATGGTCAACTGTTATAATTGTATGCATAAGATTTATAAGTTAATTAGATGGTGAAACGCATAGATGCACACAACACATATGCACTTATCAAATAACTTGTAAAATCAAATTGCAGGATCTGAAGTGACGAGGAGAGATACAGCCATCAAGTGAAGGACCTAAAATGACATGGAGAGATACAGTTTATGGTTCATGGCATTTCTACTTTGTAGAATGCACACTGATAGTATTTTTTATCACTTGTAATGAAGGTGGTATGTGTTGGCACTTGTGCTACTTTCAAAATTTGTATTTGATCGTATGTGTTACATTTGAAGAATTGGTATGGTATGTGATGATGAATGTTTTGGAAGGTTTGAATGTGATGATGAAGGTAATGGATGTGTTTCTTCTATGTACAAAACCAGTATTGCAAAATTTATGATTAAAGCGTTCTATTTTCCTTCTTTTACTGTTGCATTTGCTTTTTTCCTGGTGTTGCATTCCATAATACAGTGGTGTTGCATTACATAAAATAGTAGTAATTCCACATAGCATGTAGACGCCACAGCTGATGTGGCATGTGACACGTGTGTAGCTGACGTGTTGTATGACACATAGGCAGCTGACATAGAAAGCTGACGTGGCCCCGCTATCGTGACCTGGTAGCCAGGATCTAACTAATTTTCAAGAAACACTGAATATTGTTGCATTACGTGAAAACAGTGTTACATTACGTCTATAATGCAACACTTTCTTTCCGTGGCAGTAGATGGGCTAAAGCGTTGCCTTAGAGGGCTAAGGCAACGGTCGCGGATGCCACGCCCTTCCGGTGTTGCCTATTTGAAAAAGGGGGAAAACGCAACACTTATTCGATCTAAGGCCACATAAAACTTGTGTCAAATATTCCTACTTTTGTAGTAGTGTGCGTTCCGCCATATATAGTAAAGTATTGTATTCAAAATTTCTGATTATAAATGAAAGTTTTATTCCGTTGTTCAGTACTGTGTAATTATATATTTTGTATTTCGGTGTTGATTCTGTTTTTAACTCGGTAAGCTAAATAACGAACTGTCGATTTGGACATTTTAAGTTGGTTTAATTTACCGATTTGAAGTGGTCAAAAGGAAGGGATATTATAAGGTCAAAAGTTGGTTTAATTTACCGATCTGACTGTCAACCTGGTCATATTTGACCATTATCCGAGGCACCTTGATCCATCATCCACATAAGTCAATATTTCCTGGGATCCATACCATGACATCACTTTTTAGTTAGGTAGGAACGTTAGTCATTACTCTACGGTCCATCATCCTGTTTTCGGCCATTCACGGGTTGTGAAGCTCTACAGTCGCGTTTCAACACATAGCTACGCTATACCAGCCATGTTTTAATCATGGATTAGGCGGCCTAATTTTTGTGCTAATCGTAATTAGTTAAGACAAGTAAGAAGGGCGCAAAACAAGTCATGTTGGAATCACATGGATGAAGACAACGCGATTGAGCTGGCTTATTAGAATTGGAAGCAATGAGAATTTTTTAAATTTTGAATGTTTGTTTAATATTAAATGAAATCGGCCGAAAATCATCGAATAAAAACAAAATGTGAGTTAACTCTCACGCTTTCTGAAATACTACAGTATGGTAAAATTCATATAATTATAACTTACTATTGTTAGTATAAATTGGATGTTTTGATGCTTTGGGTGATTATTGTTTTATTGTTTGTTGTTGATTGACAATATTTATATTTTCTTTATTTAAATGCATTAGATTAAAATCCAACGTTTTAAGACGTTCATTTGCCGTTAGTTGAATTGACGAAGCTCAAATTATATTTTTTTTTAACAGAAGCAAGATTTTAAATTATATTTTATATAGATTATATAATTTAGAAGTTTTATATATAAATCGATGTTTTATACTTAGTTTTTGTAATGTAATTATAAAATAATCTATATAGTAAATACTTATGTTTTTGTAAGTTTTATCCGCATGGAAGTCAGAAATTAACCTAAGGGTTAATAATTTGGAATAATCATTTTTAAGAAAACACTTAATTGTGAGATTATTAAATTAATTATATTATTAATTAATGTAGGAGAAAGGATTAGTGGAAGTACGTTAAAAAGTTAACTGATGCTTTCAGGTTGACTAAGTCAATTGCTTAAATTGAAAATTAGTTATTAAATTAATTTGTTTTATGTTAATCTAATTAAAATAGTTTTTACGAATAGTTATTCAAACTTAAAGGGTTGTTCTTAAAAGTTAATTAATCCTTTTATTAACTATGTTTTAAAATAATTGTCGAGTTGATTACTATTAGTGAAATTAGTTATTATTCTAAAATGGTTTAAAAAGGACTAACTATTCTATTTTTAGTTAACTACTTTTACTATGGTTAGTGACAAAGTTAATTATTATTTAATTTAATAATAATTAAAGTGATTACTTTTGACATGGAAATTCATTTAAGAAGTAATAGAATTGTAATGGAATTGTAACTGAATGTTACAAAGGGTTTGTAAAGAAATTGGATAGCGAATCCAAAACTTATGAATAAAAGTTTATATAGGGATTTAGAGCAAATGCGACGACTTTAATTAAGCGTTTATTTAATAATTGAAATAAGTGAAACAATTGAAATTGAAAAGAGGTTTCAAAATGCAAAGAAAAAATGTTAACCGGATTTGGATAAAATGATTTTGGTAATAAAAATCCAAATTTAAGTTATAATTGGATGCTTAATGATTTATTGGATTGATATAAAAGGAATTTTATAAAGGATTTTTGAAATAAATCTAAGTTATATATAACTATATTTAAATGGATTAAGGTTAAAAAGGCGAATTTTGGTAAATGGGTTATTATTATATATTCTAAGTTATAAACAAAATTATATAAGAGGTTTTAAAGCGAAGGGTTGGTGTTAGAAAACAATTTACTTAATCAACAAATTAAGTAAAAATGGTTATAATTGAAAGAGATTTTCAAAAGTAAGAGACGGTTTATAAAGCCATATTTCAAATCAAATAGAAAATGAGATTTCAAATGGTTAATATCATTTTTTGAGTTACAAGCTTTTATCTATCTTAAGATAATAGCGTTGTCGATCAAGGTCTAAGAGGTAAATAAAATACTCCAACTTGAACGACTTCACTATTATCCAAGGATGGTATCAGTTTGTAATGGTAAAGATTTTGGAAATAATTTATTATTTCCGTAAGAGAAATAATATTGCAACATTATTTGTAAGGTTTTAAGAATTAAATACATTTATTGGGTTTTTCCATAAACAATGTATTACCTGACATTGGCCTAGATATGAAATATGACTGTACTTACACCTTTTGGCTAAGTATATAGCACTATTTTCTAAATAATGAAAACAGTCTAGTTTTGTGAATACTCTTGTTTAAAGAAGGAAGCAAACAGTTGTGTTATTCAAAAAAAAAACGGAAACAAGATGTTATATTGGGTTGAAACAGAAGTATATATGCGAAATGGAATTATCATTTCCATGAATGAAGTTTTAAGTTTTAATCAACAAAGTTTGAATAAGGGTTTTGAAGGTTATATAATAAACTATGTGGCATATGACATTGTTAAAACCATGTAAGATTGTAATTCGACTTAACCATTGGGTTAAGACAATATAGCGATATTTCCAAAGTAAAAGAAATAAAAATACATTTTGAGTATATATAAAGAGATATTTCCCAAGATAGGGAATGAGAAGTATTTTTTGTGAATAAACAACAATAATTTCAAAGTAAAGAAAATAGAGAGGGAGTTTGGTAAATACGTTATTTTGAAAGAAAAAAGTATTGGTTAATGTTTCCAAAGTAATAAAAAAGAGAGATCTATTGAGATAAGTTTAAAGAATCGATTTGTAAGAATCAATAAATATAGTTTTAATGAATCTTTTAATCAAAAGGGGCCTGAGTAGCTGAAGTACTGATTTGTGCTGGTATTGATTTGATAGTTAAAAACTCAAATATTGATAAATATTCCTTTTGGATTATTATTGTGTTAGTTTGAAGAGACCGGACGGGAACTAGACCCAAAACCACTTCGAACCAACTTTTTGTTTGAAAACTAACTTGTAGGGATCTTATAAGATAATTTGAGGATATTGATCTTTGAAGCGAGTGGGTTGCTCGTTGATGTCTCTAGTTTAAATACAAGGACTAAACTTGTAGCAGTAAACCTCTTTGTTTTGATGTATCTTCGGCTTCATTCATTCTCAGAACAAAATTGTATGGACGAATGTCTGACTGAGTATTTCCTAAGATCATGTGTGTTGATTTTTACAAATATACCAAGTATGGTGGTGGAGAAGACAACTTCTTTTAGCTTAACACGCAGAGTATATTTGTGAAAATAAATTAGTGACTGGATCGATTTGACAATGTGGCATTCGAAGTTTGAATGTGATGTTTCTAAAAAAGGTAATCATGACCTCAAGCCTCATCAATCGGGAAATAACAGAAATCGAGAAGACAATATGGCTATTTGGTCATACCCATTAGGGTATATCATCACCTAATCTAGAGAAACCGGTTGTCCCTTTATTTTGTATGCTTAGAAATGTACGGTTGTTTATCCTAAAAGTTGGTGATGATATATTCGATACACTCAAGTTGAATGAGTGGCCGGGTTGCAAGATGTTCTTGTTGAACCCAGTGTTCCATCTCCAGAGGACACTGATCGAAAGGTGATTCCATGCCTAGTCATGTTGGAAATTCAAACACCAATAAGAGCCATATGTTTTTAGTTGTAAACCAATTATATTGGAAAGTGAGATGCAAGCTTTCCCGCTATATTTCGATTTATTTGTGGATTGATAGACATTATTATAATATTACTGGATTTTGATATAAAAAATGTTTTGGTTAACGTAAGGTAAAAACACACGCCATGTTTATGTGCGGTCATGTCTTACGAGAGTTCCATTCTTTCAAAATATTTTTCTAAAGTCAAGCCAGATGTTGTGTTATGACTTTTAACACTGAAATTATTCCAGACTGATCCCCGTTGATTTTGCTTTGCTTCAAAATGTGCGCAAGTCCGACCGAGTACATTTTCCAGCTTAGGGTTAACTTGGAGCTTCAGGAGAGGAGCAGGAGTTGAGATGTATTCCCGTATTTTCTGGTATTAATTTATTTCCACTATATGAGTTGTACTGATGTAGTTGTGTACACTGATATTGTGTAATCATATATATACCGTTTTCTCTTTGTGTAAAGAGTTTAGATAGATTATATTTTATTTGCTCCACTATGAGATTCTATTCTATTTTGATTTTGTGGTGTTGACGTTCTTCTTCTTCTATTCTAAAATTTCTTTCTTTCTTCTTCTCACCTTCTTTATTCTTTCTTACTAAAGATTCGTATTTCCGTGCAATTTGGGTTGGACGTAAGTTATAATTAGTCAACTCAAAGGGTACACATTTGCGGGATTTTACTGTAACACCCTGCATTTTTAATTAAATAATAAAATAAAATTTTGAAAAGTTTTTAGAATCTAGTCATGGAATTAGCGTCACTGGGTCCATAGCGATTTTCTGACCATATTAGACCCATGGTTTACAGAAAATGGATTTAAAATGAAAAAGACTTCTTTAAATGAAGTATTACAACAAACGTGAAAAGAAGATATAAGAAGAACACTATGAAGAACAATAACCATTTTTTTAGTCTTGTAAACAAAAGCTTATGTAGTCCAGTTGGTAGAGGCATGTCTCTCCCTTGTGAGTGGTGCAAGTACGAGTCCCGCTTGATTCATACTTTTAGTTTTAGAGGGATGGCAAAATAAATGCATATTCTAAGAAAATGATATGTATAAATGGACATATAAAGAAAATTATACATATATGCGAGTATATATATATATGTATGTATATTCATGCATTTGCGTATATATGTTAATGTGCGTGTAATATACATATATATGTATGTATGTATGTATATATATATATATATAAAAGAAATCCAACATAAACTTGCAATCAACAAAAAAGTTTAAGAAATAAATGACGACATAACGCCGTATGAATTTTGAATAGAAATAAAGATTGCTTGTGTGTGTGTGTATATATATATATATATATATGCATAAATTAAAATGTTGAAATAAAAAGTGCAAGTTAAGAGCGGGAAATAATAATCATACAATAAATGAAAAATGAAAAAGAAGATAGCTGCATTTGAAATTAGAATGTATTAAAAGGAAGAAAACATTGAATTGGTAAACGTTATTAATAACATTAATTGAGCAACTATTAGTGGAAAAAGATTTGAAAGGTTGTACGCATACATATACACATGAGTTTGAAATTCAAATACTAGATATGTGTTATAAGTGGAAGATAATAATTCACATGATGATATTTGGCAACAAAAAGAAATGTTATCAGCAATATCAAACAACGTTAAACAAGAAATTAATATAGGAAAAAATTAACGTTAATGGCCTGGGTCATTAAACGTTATATTTTTCAATTTATGCATTTCAGATTTTATTTTATTTAATCTGAAAGACCAGAATCTCTTGTACAGCTATAAAATAGACTAGCATAGCCGAGCCTCCAACTCATATTTTCTGACACAATGTCAAGGCTCTTCCATTTTCTTTCTTCTCCAAATCATTCAGATATTAGAATATTAGTCTTTAGGAATCCTTATTCAAGAATTGAAGACAAAGAATATAGAAGTAGAGACAAGAATTTGAGCCATACTTCAGAAGTAGCTCCTAGCATGATGATATCTGATTCCTGATTAAGTCTGAGTGTTTCCTCCCTAAGAACTTGGGGGGGAACAGAAGAAATAAGGAGAAACAACAGGGTCAGACATAAAGTCTGGTGAGTCTAATTACTTTTAGCCAGTAGATAATTAAAAGCAACATGATAGGCATATAAAGTGGATAAGAGAGATCACTTCACAAATGGCAGGTGTGACAAGGTAAGCAAGTTAAGTGTATGTTCCTCACTAATGATTACTCTGCATTATTACTAGTATAACTGAAATGAGATGATCCCTACTACTATGAGTTGGTTGGTTTAGGTCATACGTCCAAGTATACCCTAACCACTACACTAATTGATCGGCTCCCTACCTTGTAGATATCTTGTGCTGGCCCCACAGTAGGAGGTATCACTTCCTAAAGTGGCAACCCATGGTGTGCACAACCATATCTACTGGTGTCACGGTCGTCTTAGCTCCCTCTGCCCAGCCCATGCACGCACATGTCCCCGGTCGGTTTGTGCCGCCCACACCATCCACCTCGTTTGGATCTCTTACAATCAATCAGCAAGCATGCCCCTTTCTCTGCCAAGTACGGAGATCCTTACTTGATACCAACTCTGGGTTACTGATTGAAATGGGTCCCATACAGTATGATACAATCTCTCCCCCTTGTCTTGTATCCCCCACTAGGTTTTCTACTGACTATGTATACCCTTAGGTGTCTTTAACAACGTAGCCCTATACTAGTTATGCTTACTCAAAAGGGTGTCTTTAATTACTTAACTTCATTACATTATCTACAGGTTGTGTATAACACTAGGTGTCTTTAATTATATAACCCTGTTACATTATCTACTGGTTATGTATACCACTAGGTGTCTTTAATTACATAACCTTATTGGTTAAGTTCGTGGGCCTATATATACATATTACCCACCCCCTCTAATTTACTTAACCCACCACTACCCATCCAATTTTACTTAACCCTAACTTAAGTCCATAATCATATTAAATTAGGTTAAGTAGTCCATTTCATTACCATTTCCAGTTATGGTTATAATGGGACAGACCTCCCACATTACGCCTATAACGTGTGGATGGTGGATATGCCGATCGGGTCCGGGCAGTCTTATTCCATAGTTGGGCCTAACCTCGTGTCTTAGCCCGATTTGTATTTGCGTACTTTGACCTCCCACATTAGGTTCAACATTAGTAGCTGCTGGATATGCCGGTCGGGTCCGGGAAGACTTCCACCACTAATGTAACCTAACCTCGTGCCATAAGTACATTTAAAATTCCTCATTGTAAATTACTAAACATTCCAAACTAATCCAAATCTACCTATGTCATTATAAGTAACTATTTCTATGTTTTCCCCATTTGAATTACATGTCCCAATTCCTATTAAACATGACATAAATCATGCCAATTATAATCCATTTTTCCCCGTTTTCTCTCTAACGTATTCGCACGTATCTCGTCGGCATTTAGGCTATAAAGTAGCCTAGCTATAATAACAAAAGGGAATGTGACAAGAGTGATAGTTTCAACATGTCTTGGCATAAACAAGAACATAAACTGGAATAATAACAAAGTGAATGGACATATGATTAACATCATAATAAAGTGAACATCAAAGTAGTAATTTGTGGCAACCACTATGATGTTTAATGAGATCTAGATTTAGCATTAGGTGTCCTATTGCCTAGATCTAGCTTGGTTAGGGTGACATAGCAACATGTTTAGATCAAAAGGTAGATTCACATGTCAAGTTTACAACATATATATCAATGTATGAAAATGTGACAAGTAAAAGGTGATTAACATAAAGATCTAGATCCAAGTAATGTCATAGTTGTCCAAATTAATAGATGTACATCCATCATAACATGGTTACAAGTCAAGATCCATATATACATTATAATAGAATCGCCACAATTATATTAGATCTAGAAAATTAGATCTGTCATGACGTAGGATAGAATTTCACATTAACCCAGAATCATACTTTGCAACATATCCAATTCATTGTCTATCAAAGCACACTTTTACTTATCTAAATATAAAAGTAATCTAGAAACTCACAGCGTTAGGTTTAGAGAATTTAGGAAGAACGAATCTAGAAATTTTTAAATGGATTTGTAGAATATGTCGTTGTAGAAACTGTTCAGTTCGCACTCCAGCAGCACATGGCCTCCATGACTCCTAATGAATAGAATATGAGAATTATGACACATATATATAGCTGCCAGACCTCCTGAAACCGAGTGCCACCTCAGCCCTAGGGGTGTCGACACCCTTGTGGGTGGGTCGACCCCTAGGTCGACACCCCTCTAGGGGGGTCGACCCCCTAGAGCAGGAATTTTGCCGCTCAGAAGAATTTTTTGAATTTGAATCATATGGATAGGATTCTAACTCATCTCTTACTCATCCCTGACTCATGCGTATATACAATATATTTCTATGCGTATTCAAAATTAAAGCCTTCATAACTTCTTCGTACGGTGTCCGTTTTATGCAAACCAAATGTCTACCTTGACCAAAATTTCAAGTCAGACGCAATGGTGCAGTCCCTTTCCTCTAATTCTGAACATTAAATTAATTATTATTTAATTTATTCTCTTTAATGTCGTTTAAAAATTCGGAGTGTTACATTTCTTGTCAATGTGAAGTACATCCCGTGAATTTGAATTATTTAGGTTTCTTTCTTTTCTTCTTCTTTTAGAATTATATTTGTAAATCCGTGATTATCCAAATATTATATTCTATGAGAAAGACCACAAAATAACAGATTTGAATTAGATTCAAGGATTGGAAAGATGTCATGTGAGCGGATTTAAAATTATACCTTTTGAGTAATGGTATATTTACAGTTTATGTTCCCCTTAATTATTAACATGTTGACTAATTGTAGTTTATGGTAATTGCGATATAATTTACATTTAAGTACATTAAAAATATTGTATTTGTACAAATCTATTCTTTAATCTTCTGTTTCGATTAAGAGTTACTATAACACTGAAATTGTGGAATTTACAATAAACATGAATATGCTCTTAAGATTATTACTAAATGCCAAAATGTTGAAAACAGAATTATAGCTAAAACTAGGGATAATGGAAAAGAATCGGTATGCCTAATGAGCTAAGGAAAATTAATTTTAATTGTAAGTAGTATATGAAAAAAGGAATTCAATGTCTAACTCAGAAACTAAAAAGTGAAAATTTATAGTGGATTGAGTTAGCTGGATATGGGAAAAAATGATATATTTCCATTACGACAAAATTACTGAGAACGTAGTTGCAAGAAAAGAAAGAAAAATGGGATTAGTGTGGAATATATATTCTTTTAACGTATTGCACACTAATCGAATAAAATACGTGTTTGTCGACATTAAAAATAAAAGAAATGGCTTTCAACAATGAATCCAAGTTAGTGTGCGTTGTAGAAATAGATCATTATATCTTTTTGTTAACCAAACTTATGAGATGCATGAAATGTTTTCCTGAAATAATGAAAATGTACATGACGGTAATTAAAGAAAGATTATAACAGAAAAAAGGTTGGTTCATATTAAAGAACCTAAAAAAATTAACAATGAACGGAACCTGTTATAACTGATTATATGAATGAGAATGTATTATAATTGGTAGGCTTATCCTAGGGACGAGTGGAAATTATAACATAAATGAAAACAGAACTTATTAATAAACCTTAGTTAAGAGAACTAAGATAATAAGTAAACAACAATAACAAGTTGTGATAACAGTGCAAGACGAGGTTATGATTAAATAAGAAAGAGTAAAGTAGGTTTATTATTGGTAGACTTATGAAATGAAATAAGTTGTACTTAATTATGTATTAAGTAGACATGTCATAAGAAAACATGAGAATTAGGGAAGGATATACTTAATTATACATTGAGTAAAGCATGTTAGTGTAACTTATAAACATGTAATTAGACAATAAATGACATGGTGATAAAAACTGGTTGTAGATCACTTTCGTTAATTACAATCCGAGGGTAAAAGGTTGTAGATTACTTTCGTTGATTACAATCTAAGAAATGACATGTTATGTCACTAGGATAATTAAAGAATTTAAAATGGGATAAGCTAAATTACTGAATTAATAAGCGAGAGGGGTCTATTCCTTTAGGATATAAGGGATGCAAAGAAAATCTGGTAACTTGAATAAAAATCTAATACGTGGATAGTGAAGTTAATTGGCAATCTGATAGATGAGACAAGCGTGTGATTAAAAGATTAGACGTAATAATCTAATAAAATGTTAGTGTGATGCACTCGGACCAGTCCACACGTACGAAGGTGAAGTACCCAACGGGGTCGATCGTCATGGAGTTTGGAGAAACGAGAGGAGCACGCCCATCCGATTAATCTGCCTGGTTATTATGTGTAATTGCTCTACAGGACTGGAGTGAAGTACATAAATTCCGAGGGACGTGGTAGGGTACTACGTGGTGGTCATTTGTGCGGTGCATGCTCAGGCTGTACTCGCAGAGGTTTAGTCTACAGGGTACCACCTAGTGAGTGTACCTTGACTGCAACTGTAGTTTGGTAGCCAGAAAGCTATGGTAGACGGAGTTGGGTGATTCAGCGATTTTCCTCGGGAGAGGCAGGTCAAGACCAATATAGGATAGTAATCTTCGAGTACCTGTCGTCGGCACTCAGTGGGACGGGGAAAGACTAGAGTTAAACCTAGAGACCATTGATCTTTCACTATCGAGACATTGGTTGCGGGACATGCCAAATTGGATGTTAGATTGTTAGCTTGGGGCACATCACTTAGCTCTTGCTGTAGTATTTCATTAGTTGAGGGAGGGGTCAGGGTGGGACCATAGCCACCATGAAAATGCAAACCATACTTTGGATACCTGTATTGTAGGCCTAATGAGGCGGACCTTTACAGATATGGAAAAGCTCCCGACCGAGTTCCGTGCATTGGATGCATCCCTATTATGGGGGTCGATGTACAGTAAACAATACATTTTTGTGAGGGTCTAGATACGCTCACTAGTTTATTTATTGTAGACAGTAAAGCATTACTCCGTGTTGAAACTTGATTCGAGTAAGGAGTTCGGATATGATGATCTGTACGCTTGCGTGGTATAGCGATGATGATTTTGTGGTGTCTTAATGATTTGGATTTCCATACGTCGTTCGGTGTAGGATACGCTTCTATGGCATGACGGTGGAGACTGTGCGACGAGGGTACTATGGGGAGTACCTTAAGGTGTGAGGTATAACTAGATATATACTATATTAGGTTAATCCAATGGGAAGTAGATGGGTACAGCGTGAGTGCAGAGCCTTGAGTGTTGTTAACCCAAGTAACCTAATAAATAAGAAAACATAACTGAATGATATATGTAGGGTTATTTCAGAATGTATAATTTGTCCAGTCACCAGAACTTTGTGTTCTGAGCCCCTCCTCATAACACACTCGCAGGTTAGGCTTATGGCAGGGATTTCATGGCTTAGATACTGGTTTGACAATATTATTACTTCGGTAAGGCTATATTTGATTATATTATATTTTTCCATTCCACTGTGAGATGTTTAACCGAGCTCTGATATATTTATTTCCTTTGTATTTTCTGTAGGATACCAGACAATACTACAAGAAAACATACATTTAGTTACATTTATTAGTAGTGTTTATAGTATGAAAGCAACCAATATTATTCTTACTTTTGTTTTTTGGGATTTAGTTGTGTTTTATTCTAATTTTTCTAAAATTTTGGCTCTCATTACGTTTATTTTCCTAGCCGTTCCCTCCACTGACTTAACTTTTCCCACCAAAATTTTCGTTCATCACTTCAGCTTCCTTCCCCTTTTCCCTTCAATAAATTTTTTGCCTCCTTAATTTTTCTCAACAAAATTTCTGCCTTCAAAATCTGATTCACAGCTCCGCTCGTTCTTCTTTTTATCATTGTCTACAAATCAGATCCCCAGGGTTTCCTTTTGAACAGCTGATTCAAGGTACGTAAATTGTTTTATTGTTTAAAGATTGGTTTGCTAAATCATACAATTACCATCATCGACCCCCTTCGCAGATTTATTGTAACCGATTTTCTATTGTTATATCGTTTTATTCTTTTAAACAGCTGATTCAAGGATTTTTCTATTTATGACTGTTGCTTTCATACGTTTATCATCGTCGATCCCCTTCGCATGGAATAACAGATGGAGGCGGGATTAGGTATTTCGTGATATTGAGTGAAATAATACCGCCTAATATAAGTTCAGGTTCTAATGGAATTTATTGTGTGCTTACGAGCTTTAGTACTACAGTAGCGGTAATCATAGCAAATATCCAAAAAAATAAATGGTCTTGTTCCTCAAATTTAACTGGTATTAGTGACCAAGAAGAAATTCTGTGCATGCTCAGATACATTTCAAACCCAAGCTGAATTGCAATGGTGCAGTTGCAATCACTATAGGGATACCAATTACTCGATAAGTATCTTGAACCTGAAAAATTAGAGTAAATAATTTTGTTCCCATCCGCTGAGAAAGAAAGTAGGAGTACCCTTTAAGATCGGTTATGAGTCTCCATTGCTGACACGGATTATGCAGTGATTGGTGTTAACAGTTTAGCCTGGAGAGGTTATATTGTCTGAGCAGGAAGTGAGATGTTGAAGTGAAAAGTGCAAGCCGAGAGAGTTTAGCGAGGATACAGAGCGCTGTTCAACTTCAGTGTGGTGTTTTAAATAGTTTCAGTAACTCACTGATTAGATGGTCTGGGAGTTCCTGAAGGAAAAACGCAAGTCTCCAACCGTGCCTCTCTGTTTTAACATGTAAATTTGTTTTTCAGGTTAGCCCGATGAATGATGATCGATGCATCATTGGTTGCTTCTTCAACAATTTTGTGTCTTTGTCTTCGTGTGCGGAAGTTTTACTTGGTGAATGTGAGTTCTATCTGGGGTGTGTGAGCAGGTATTGATAGAGATATATGTGTAAGTTTTGTTTTTTCTGCTGTTACTTCATTGTTTTGCAAGCTTTGAATCCATTTGTATATACATCCTTACTCCCCTATTACCCATACACACACATATACACACACACATACATGTACATACTAAAATGGGTACTTTAATTAAATAACCAACTATCCTTACACGCATATTTTCAATGTACAAAAATTAAACATTTCGCCCATTAAGTCAAAATCCAATTGCCTCTACAAACCACCGATCCAACCTATATGCTAAAAAAAGGAATTTTTTTTAACTATAGTACTCTGACCCATGCAGCTCGAAATTGAACTGCTCATTGGTTTCAAATCTTTTGTGCTTCCTCATTACTACATGTTGTGCTCTAATATGAGTTGTCATCTTTCTAGCGCATAATATAAGACAATAACATAGCACAACTCCCTGATAATCATGGAGCATAGCATGCTAACCTGAAATAACAGTAAGAACCTAAAATAATAGTGTCGGCCTCTTATCCCTTATAGAGCACACAAAAATTAAGTTTTATTACTCCCATAATATTGAGCATTCGACATAGTCTCTGCCCCAGAGTCAAAAACTCTATTGACCGGAAATGCCATAGTGGTTCATTATACAAAATGCAGGAGATACAAAACATGTGAAAGAGATTATACCACATCAGTCATAACGTGTATTACTTTCACTGGCCAATGTGGTTAATTTTGCATTACACCTACTTAGGTTGACACAAACTTCACATTACAACACCAACTATAACACATCAAAAATTTCTTTCTTATAGTGCCCTAGGTATTTTCATTTCAAATGACAAAGATTTGAAGTTCCAAAATGTCACTGTATCTGTCATTCAATTTATTTCCTTTCTTATAGGCTTTCACAAAGATTTGGATTCAAAATACAATGGTTAATGTCAAAATATATTACTCCAAAGCTCTGTTCGATGATTTCTGCTTGGCAGGATCCTACGGCTTTTAAAAATTGTCATCAGGGCTATTGAAAGCCTACATATTTATACTGAAGAGTTAGAAAGGTGAGCTTGGCAAAATAGGTATGTTCCTTGTTTAAGACACTTAAAGTGCTACACTGGGTATTCTAATGTTATACAAGTCGTGTAAGAACATTGAAGAAATTCCCGGTGATGCTCTTGATGGTGAAAAGGTTTTAAGGAGTTTTAATAAAATTTAATTGGTGAAATTAAATGCCCAAAACAAATAAAATTTCATGTTACAAATCAATATTTATGGGGGTTTGCATTGCATAAATTGATCATATTCCAAGTTTCAAATTTTCCAAGACACCTAGATCAGTTGTATGTTATAGATATTAACTTTTAAATTCTGTTTCTTGGATAATGGATTAAACTGATTGACAAATCCATAAGGTATTTCTAATTTACAAACTTAAATTGGTATCAGTTTGATATATACAAAAAATTCCTTGAGATAGTAATTCTAAAAAACTATCGTATTATTATAATTCAATTAGTTTGGCTCTAGAGCTGTTCACTAAAGAATTTACATATTGTAAAAAATAACTCCAAAATTAGGAAGATTATTTATGTCAATCCAAGTGTAGAATTTGATAGCAGAATTGCACATAATTATGAGCATGTCAAGTCATCCTGTGATTTAATTTACTACCATATTTCTTCTTTCTAAATATTCTACAACCTGTACAATCAAAAGTAGTAGTAGTAGTATAACAAAACAAGGGGTAAAAAATACAATAACAATGCAATAATCCAAGTAGATATAATTGAACTATATTATTGTACAAAATGGTTATAGATAAATGAACAAACATATGTGGTAGGTCATAATTAAAAAAAACTCGTATCTTTGGTTTATATCATAACAAACTATAACAAAATTTAGTTAGAAAATTAGAAATAAAAATTCGGATGTGTTAACCCTGTTATAAACACAGTTCAAAGAATTGATGTCAAACGACTATGGATTGGTTACGGTCTAAGCAGTAAACCGTTCATGTCATCAAGTCGTTAATACAACATGCAACCAAGCTATTAAGACGATATGAAGCCATGTCAGGCAAGTCAAGCCGCTCCAAAAATCAAGTCATCAATGCGATATGGAGGCAAAATGTTCACTTCGACACAGATCAAAGCATGTCCTTCCCATACAATTCATGCCTCATGACGTACAGATAAAGCATGTTGTGTAAGCAAACCACCTTCATCTATGTCGTTGGAACAGTTTGAAGAATCATGTCGCTGTTTACGCGACATGGTCTTAAGTCACTTCTGCAACATGGTTTTATATCGTTTGCACAACATGATTTTAGAGGTGGCATGGAAATTCACAAATGGAACGTCCAAAACGACCAGGTTTACAGTTTGGCATAGTTTTTCATGTATATAAAGTATCATGACAAGCACATGTGGCAAGCATGGGACAACCTCTAAAAGAGGGAACATACTATATGGAGCAAGCCTGTAGTGGCATAGTAGCAAGAGGTAGTCCATGTAAAGGAAGCTACATTGCGCTCCGTACTTATGACATGGTAATAATGACATGGCTTTCATGAGAGGATTCAAGTCGCATATGCAACACGAGAGTCATGTTGTGCTCAATAACTGAAGACAACAAGCAATCACATTTCGTTGAAATACTCATGTCGTACCATCCATTCATGCCATTAACAACAATATATTGTTAAAGCCACCTATATATAAAGTTTATGAAGAATATGTGAACAAGATGGATCATGTTAATACTGCGTCATGACGTGATGTTCAAACCTCATGCAATCTAAAGTCATTCTTGCAAATTGAAGATATTATCGACATGAAGTGAACAAAAATAGTCATGTGCACATAGCATCGTGAACCCAACATGATTTGAAGATCCAAGTCTGCACACGTGGGTGGTCCCCATTGAAATGCATAGTGGAAATATTGTCAAGTTACAAACATCATCAATCCATTTTCAGCTAAATGTGTGTAGATTGGTTATGTTTCATGATACATGATGTCGCACGTGGCATAGTTGGAGGCCGCATAAGGCAAGCCCAGGTTGTTGGCACCTTGCCCATTCACGTTGTTAGACCATTTTCATGTCGTTCCAACAATGGAGTATTCCTGAAAAACATTATGACATGTCATGCTCTAATCATGTCATGGACTGTAAGATGATGTAGCAGGTCATCCGTAATTATTAGCCACATGGCATGCCCTGAGTTAACAGCTTGAACAATCAGTTCGTTAGTTCCCCCAACGTAAACAATCACTAAGTCGCATGAATGGAATGATGTGGCAATAATGGTGTTAATATATGGGAACATGGCGAACTAAAGACTAAAGCAAATCATTTGTGATATATAGTGTATGACGTGATGTAATGTAAATCCATATTATAACTGTGGACTGCCAACTGTTTTCATGGGGGGATAACATATGAAGTCGGGTCGTATAAACGTGTTCATGTCGTCACCACATTAATATTAGCGCATGAACCATATAATATATTCAGGTTGCATGTCACATTTTAATTATGCCACATGCATAACCTGCGCAAGTGGTCCCCATATGCATTAAATTCTGGAGCGAACGTTGTATATAAATAAAGTTACGATGCTCTAATATTGGAGGTCATCCGCTATTGTATTAATGAAGTCAGGTCGCAAATAATTTATGCCGAAAGTCCTCAAGTTGCAGGCCAACTGTGTACAGCTGTAAAGAGCATATGGCCAGCTATACCCGCGTATTTATAGAAGTGCCACTCCACTCCAAGACCACCTATAAATACCTCATTTCACACACTTTAAAGGGGACCGAAAATTCTACCCCAAAGGGCCGCCAAATCCTTTCTCCAACGCTATAAACTTCATTTCAAACTCTATTAGTGTCTTCTCAGGCTTATTCTATCTCTCTCCAACAACATATGGATCAAATCTTCTCCAAGCTCCATTAGAGATTTCACAAGTCCAATCCAAACTTCTCTAATTTCCATTAGTCCTCTCCAAACACTAGATCTAACACAAAATCATCATCGAATCAAGGAAAATCACTCAAATGTTCAAGCGTTGAAGATATTCATCAATCTCCACCACACTTAAAGAGATCAAACCATTCCTTTGATAGATTTAAGTGAGATCTAGATCAAAGAGACAGAAAAGAAAGAAATGTCATAAAATGAGTGAAATGTATAAAGCGATGTACTTTGTAAACTCAAGTATGATAACAAGAAGTGATTCTCTAGTGAATGTAGGTCTAAATTGATCGAGCCACTCTAAAAATTCCTTGTTCTTTACTTTTTGCTCTTTATTTTGTGATTGTGGCCTCATTTTCCTAATTTTAACCTTTTGGCGAAGTAGTGTTTTCAACATCTTTGGTGTTGAAGTCATTTTTTGATTTCAACATTTGACGCCCACTGTGGAGCCATGTTCATACTTCTCTCAAATTTAAGAGCCTTGCATTGAAGTTCTACTTCTACCATAGATTCTATAAGTCCAAGATCTAAGCCAATCGACGGGTTCTCTTCAAATTTCTAATACTTGTCCGAGATAATGGCTAAATCTAAGAAAACTACATGTAAAACCGTTGGAGAAACAAACAACTTTGATAACGACAATGCTACACCACTTACTAATCACTTTGAAGTTAGAGAAAATTCAATAGCCGGAGCTGGAGTAACCAGAGCTGAATTAGATGTCGTTGTTGCTAACTGGAATCAACGAATGGAAGCCTCTAACAAAACTTTAATGGATGCTAGTGGAGCAATGATGGACGATAATCAGGCTCTTATCGATAAGATAAATGATCTTTTGAAGGCGTAAGCGAATCTTGTTCCTCCTCAAAGAGTTCACGTAAACCTTGAGAATAAGGCAAATTCGTCAGCTTCTGATCATCATCGTAATGATAACATGGAAGGGTTTGATGGCCGGGAAATTAACAAAGGCAATGTTGATGTCCAAGACTCAAAGCCGAAGACTAAAAGCCATTCCGATCGAAATACCAAACGAGTTGCAAGTCCCGCCAAGGGGGCACCTTCCCACAGTGGAACTAAAGGACCTAGATTCTCTAATTGTGATCGTTCACCAAGACGAGCATCGGGAAAAGAGATCGAAGCCCACTCTCCGGAACAACACAACTCGAAGGAATATATCGCGGATATGGTAAAGCAAATCATGAAAGATAGCATGTCTCGCAATGGCAGTGGAAGAGAATGGGACTTCTCCTCCAGCAAAAATCCATTCACAAAGAAGATCTGCAGAGCTGAATTCCCTAAAAAATTCACTCATCCTACTCTGCCTCCGTACAATGGGACTTCTGATTCGAATCACTTCCTGTATAGATATGAATGGAACATGAATGCAGTCAAACCGACAGACGAGATAAAATGCCTGTGCTTCCCTCTCTATTAAGAAGGTGTGGCATCATTATGGCTCACAAGATTGCCGCCCAAATTCGTCGTTCGATTCGATGATTTGAATCTGAAATTCAAGGAGCAATTCAGGATACAAGCTACTAAGGCTAAGGATGTTATTTCTCTGACATTAATGAAGCAGAATTCGGGAGAATCTGTTAAAGCCTTCCTCAAGAGATTCAACACTTCTTTGTCCGAAGTGGGGAATCTTGAGCCCCGCATGATCTTAATGTCTCTAATCGGCGCCATAGATGAGAAGAGCGAATTCGATGGATCAAAATGAAAGAACCAAATATGCTTGAAAAATTCTATAAAAAAACAGAGGAGTATATGAGAGTGGGCAATAATCCTGTGTCTCTTCAGATTATTGATGCTAAGCAACTTCTTGAAGCTCCTAAAAATGTTGCTACTCAATACGATTAGAAGAATAATCAGGGCCAAAAGTGCGTCAACGATGGGAAGGGCAACAGAGATAATAAGAAGATTCACCTTTTCAACCCGTCATAGCTAACACCTTTGAACGACACCCCAGAAAACATTTATCTTGCAATGAAGAATTCTGAAGAGTATGCAGAACCAAACCAATGAGGATAGGCGATAAGGATGCTAACTCGGGAAAGTTCTTTAGATTTCACAATTAGCCTGGTCATGACACGAATGAATGTAGGCACCTAAAAATATTAATTGAGGAGTTCAATCAAAAGAACATGCTGCAACCGTATGTCAAGAATCCACAAGCGTCAAACTCTACTCCAGCTCTTCAGGGGCAGAACTTGCCCACCAATCAATCTGATCCAAGTAATCAAAACCAGCACGGGTTGATACCAGGCCAGTGATCAACCGAGGACCAATGATTGGCACTCCAATTTTAATGGCTTAGAATAAGCAATCATCGTCGCCACTGCTCTACTTCCTGCTTTACTTCATGTTTTACTTCATATTTTACTGCCTGCTGTGTTCGAAACTTATCGTAAACAGTCTGTAATAATTTGCAAGTGATGTACTGAACATTAGCTATGTGACTAAAAGTATATATACCTGAGTAAATCTCTTACTTGCAATTTTTTCGATAATTCAAAATTTGCTAAAAGACGATTCCTTATTACAGGCTATCCGATGAATGCTTGCTTCCTCGAAACCCAATGCAAAGTGGCAATCCCAATAACACCCACTCCAGCGTCGAGTGCGAAAAACATCAACACGCATAAATGCAACAATGAAAAGTACCACCTTAGAGAGTGAGCGAGAGGAGTTGCCAAGTGTCAAACGGTGGAGAGTTCAGCAAGCGGATGCAAAATCAACACCAGAGGTTGCAAGTTCCAAGGGGAAACCCACGCCCGACTACGATCACTTGTCATAGTCAAGTGCATCCAGCAGGAGGCCGATTTACGCTCCATAGAATGACGCAAACCCTTGCAAGTTCCAAAGGGCAGCCCGCGCCCGGCTGCGATCAATTACCATAGTCAAGTGCATCTAGTACGTAAACCCTTGCAAGTTCTAAGGGGTCACAGCCTCTCGGTCTAGACGCGATTATTGACTATAACTAGGTTCTTCCGATACGATGATTGATGTTCGAAAGAACCTCTCGGTACGGATGCGATCACCTACTATGGATGTGTATACCCGAGAACAAGGATTGATGTTCACCCTGCGGAATGACGCAAACCCTGCAAAGTTCTGTCAAGAGAGCCTTTCAGTCTGGCTGCGATCACTTTCCATAGTTAAGCGTGCCCAACACGACGACTGATGTTCACCTTGTGGAACGACGCACAAACAAAAAATCCTTCGTGTCAGAACTTTGCGCCGACATAGAAGGTCCACCTCTTCATAGCAAGAGGTTCGAAAAATCCCTCCATAGCAAGAGAAAATCAAAATCCTTCATGTCAGAGCTTTGCATCGACACAAAAGGTCCAACTCTCCATAGCAAGAGGCTCGGAAAGTCCCTACACAGCAAGGGAAAATCAAAATCCTTTATGTCAGACCTTTGCGCCGACACAGAAGGTCCACCTCTCCACGGCAAGAGGCTTCGAAAGTCCCCCATAGCAGGGGAAAATCAAAATCCTATGCGTCAGACCATTGCGCCGACACAGAAGGTCCACCTCTCCACAGCAAGAGGCTTGGAAAGTCCCTCCATAGCAAGGAAAACTCAAAATCCTTTGTGTCAGACCTATGCGCCGACACAGAATGCCCATATCTCCACAGCAAGAGGCTCGGAAAGTCCCACTATAGTAAGGCAAAATCAAAATCCTTCGTGTCGTACCTCTGCGCCGACACAGAAGGTCCACCTCTCCACAACAAGAGGCATGGAAATTCCCTCCATAGCAAGGGAAAATCAAAATCCTTTGTGTTAGGCCTTTGCGCCGACATAGAAGGTCTACCTCTCCATTGCAAGAGGCACGGGAAATCCATTTGCATAGCATCTGACTATCTCAGATGTGAAGAATGACGAAATTCATTTGCGTAGCATTTGATTATTTCAGATGTGAAGAATGAGGAAGCTCATTTGCGTAGCATATGGAATCTTAGATGTGAAGAATGATGAAATCCATTTGCATAGCATCTGATTATCTCAGATGTAAAGAATGTCGGGCCTCCAATTAACTCGCGTAGTGTCTGAACACCTCAGACGTGATAAGTTTTGTGCATAAAATCCGATGTCCTTCTCAAGCGAGGGAACTAAATCCCAAGTCCTCCCCGAGAAGGGGCACTGAACCCAAATTCCTCCCCTAGCGGGGGAACAATATATAAGTCCTCCCCTAGCGGGGGAACAAATATATATAAAAATTTCTCCAAGTAGAAGTACTAAACTAGCCAGAAAAGTCGGAATTCCTACTGTGTTGCCGAAGCTCAGGGGATCCACGCATGTTGACAAGCTCAAATAGCTTTTTCCAACAAAGTAGAAGCTTCTAGCATGTTAACCACAATCAAGGAAACTCGACAAGCTGATCACATCGAGCTCTTGCAATTAGTGGCAACTCATGGTACTAAGGCAACACAACCACATAAGAGTTGAATAATGCCCAGAAAATACCATGGGTCCATTACGACATTGCAACAAGCCAGAAACCGATATACTCTCATCAAAATAGCCAATACACTTGGCTTGAAATTGCCTTCCAAAATTGGGGCATTTGAAAAATTCGGCAAAATCGATATGCTCAATATGTCGATAAACTCATTTGCACCGATAAAGGTCAACCTGGAACACCCAATTAGAATCTCTTAACGCATAGGATTCCTCGTCTACAAAGCTCCAACCATAAATACCTCATAGATATGAGATATAAATAGGAGATTAAGAAATAATTATGCATTGGGGCAAGTCATCGTGAAACGGGGATTCAAAATTTTAGGTATCCTAGGATGATCCATGGTGTCATAACAAATTCAAATTTCTAAAATCTAACTGAGCAACAACAGCATAGACAATTGGCAAATTCTTCTTTCCCGAGCAATCATGTGACAGGTTCGGGAATGCCATAATGAGTGCACACTTGATTAGAAACCCTATGAGTTAGCACAAGATGGCATCTTTCTGGCAAATTGTCAAGAGGACGTGCAATAACCAAAAACTGATTCATTTACAATTCAAAGGCTGTAGTAACTACGACCTTAGAAACACTAACCAAAGTTCCAACTTTAACAAATACATGTTTTGTAAAACGTAAACTACAGTACAAGATTATACAAGTCATTAAAAGAGCGAGGCATGAAATCTGTACTAGGTACACATACGGTTAATATAACTCAAGTGTCGTTGTGAATTCGAATAAAAGTATCGTATTTATGTAGACAATGTTTAACGAATTATAAAAAGGTAAACAAAATAGTTCTATATAGGCATGTTATTCAATCTCATTCGCAAAATTCACTATAATTCATTTTTAATGATTAACTATTTTATTATTGATGTGGACGATCAATAACAGTATAAGTCCAAAATCGTGCAAGTGTTTGTTTTAATTACAGAACAAGTGGCATGAAATATATAAATCCAACTAACAAGTTCTGGGCTTGGATCATTTGGAATCAACAAGTCAAAAGTTCAAAGCATGATTTGCCGTAGCAAATAAAAAGTTACGAATGAATCTCAATGAAAATTGCGTTAACAATGTTCATTTCGAAGCCCTATTTCCTACAAAACACAAGCTCCGAGAGGAAAATGTTATCCCCATTATAAGCACAATTCAAAGAATTGATGTCAAAGGACTAGGGATTGGTTACGGTCTACGCAGTAAACCGTTCATGTCATCGAGTCATTAATACGACATGCAACCAAGCCATTAAGACGATATAATGCCATGTCGGGCAAGTCAAGCCGCTCCAAAAATCAAGTCGTCAACACGACATGGAGGCAAAATGTTCACTTCGACATAGATCAAAGCATGTCCTTCCCATACAATTCATGCCACATGACATACAGATAAAGCATGCCATGTAAGGAAACCACCTTCGTCCTTGTCATCGGAATGGTTTGAAGAATCATGTCGTATGTTGTTTACGCGACATGGTCTTATGTCATTTCTGCAACATGGTTTTATAACGTTTGCACAACATGATTTTATAGGTGGCATGGCAATTCACAAATGGATCATCCAAAATGACCAGGCTTACAGTTTGGCATAGTTTGTTCATGTATATAAAGTATCAGGACAAGAACACATGGCAAGCACGGGACAACCTTTTGAAGAGGGAACGTACTATATGGAGCAAGCCTAGAGTGGCATAGTAGCAAGAGGCGGTCCATGTAAAGGAAGCAACATTGTGCTCCGTACATACGACACAGTAATCACGACATGACTTTCACGAGACGATTCAAGTCGCATGTGCACCACGAGAGTCAAGTTATGCTCAATAATAGAAGACAACTAGCAATCGCATGTCATTGAAATACTCATGTCGTACTATCCATTCATGCCATTAACAACAGCAAATCGTTAAATCCACCTACGTATAAAGTTTATGAAGAATATGTCAACTAGATGGATCATGTTAATACTGCGTCATGACCTGATGTTCAAACCACACGCAATCTAAAGTTGTTCTCGCAACTTGAAGATATTGCCGACATGAAGTGAACACAAATAGTCATATGCTCGTAGCAGCATGAACCCAGCATGATTTGAAGATCCAAGCCTGGAAACGTGGGTGGTCCCTATTGGAAAGCACAGTGGTAGTATTATCAAGTCACAAACATAATCAAGCCATGTTCAGCTAAATGTGTGCGGATTGGTTACATTACATGATATATGATGTCACACGTGGCATAGTTGGAGGCTGCATAAGGCAAGACCAAGTTGTTGGCACCTTGCCAATTCAGGACATTAGACCATTTTCATGTCGTTCCAACAATGGAGTATTCCTGAAAAACATTAACATATGTCGTGCTCTAATCATGTCGTGGACTATCAGATGATATAGTAGGTCATCCGCAATTGTCTCCCACGTGGCAAGCTCAAACATAAATTACAATTAAACACATAAATTAATTCATAACAACTAATTTAAAAATTAAATATCCCGCTCAGATACCACGCTCAAATACCCCGTTCGTAGCTAAAAAAATTCCCCGTTCGCTATAGTACCACGCTCGAATTCCCCGCTCAAATACCCCGTTTTCGTTCGCCAAGAGCGTACCCAAAGTTACGATGCTCAAATGTTAGAGGTCATCCACTACTGTATTAATGAAGTCAGGTCACAAATAATTAATGTTGTAAGTCTTCAAGTCGTAGACCAGCTGTGTACAGCTGTAAAGACCATATGGCCAGCTGTACCCATGTATTCACAAAAGTGCCACTCAACTCCAAGACCACTTATAAATACCCCATTCCACAAACTTGAAAAAGGACCAAAAATTATACCCCGAAGGGCTGCCAAATTATTTCTCTAAGCTTCATTTCAAGCTCCATTAATGGCTTCTCAAGCTCATTCTATCTCGCTCTCCAACAACAAATGGATCAAATCATCTCCAAGCTCCATTAGAGATTTCACAGTTCCAATCCAAACTTCTCTAATCTCCATTAATCCTCTCCAAAGACTAGATCTAACACAAAATCATCACGGAATCAAGGAAAATCACTCAAATTTCAAGTGTTGAAGATATTCATCAATCTCCACCACACTTACAGAGATCAAACCATTCCTTTAATAGATTTCAGTGAGATCTAGATCAAAGAAAGAAATATCATAAAATGAGTGAAATGTATAAAGCGGTGTACTTTGTAAACTCAAGTATGATAACAAGAAGTGATTCCCTAGTGGATGTAGGTCTAAATTGACCGAATAACGCTTAAAATTTCATGTTCTTTACTTTTTCTCTCTTTATTTTGTGATTGTGGCCTCATTTTCCTAATTTTAACCTTTTGGTGAAGTAGTGTTCTAAACACCTTTGGGGTTGAAGTCATTTTTTGATTTCAACAGTATGTATTAGAGAAGGTAGTACCTTCGTCTTAATTTCTGCTATCCTTTTTCCTAAGCCTTTGAATAGTATCTGAATGTGGATCTTTGTCCACCCTTTCCTTCTGTATACTATTTACAAAATGCATCTCCGTCAAACAATTTTATGTCTTTGTGTCAAAATAAAGCCATGAACAGTTATTCACATAAGTTTATGTAAATTTATTGATAAATAGATGATATATTTACAATCATAAGTCATGAAAAAAAATTTGAAATAGGGTATTTCTGTAGTTGCCGTGATTGGAGAAGTAGCATTAACCAAAAATTAAAATTTAGCACGGGTAATTCTAGAATTCCAAAATTCCAATCAAAACATATATTTTCAATCATGCAACCATAAGTTTAATAAGCAAATTTCAATATAAAAGGATAATTTAATAGTGGTATCCTGAATGAATTTATATTATATTTTCCACTTTAATCGATTTTCTGTCATTTGAAAGTACAAATCTACATTGGCCCATTGGAATTAAGCAATAATTCAAAAGAAGGCCCCTAACTGAATGAAGCTGACTTATATATCCATTATATCCTCCTCATGACAATGGTAGTAAAACATTTTCAAATTTTGATTAAACCAAAAGATAAGTAAATTGAGGATATAATCAAACTGTGTTTGGCCATCGCAGAATGAATATAACAACATGACAACTTAATAATCAAACAAATAGTATAGAATGGCCCTTGCATAAACTCAAACCAAACATTGAAAGGAAAAACAAAAAGTATATTAGATGACATTTTTCCGAAATGATGTTCAGTATTAGCTTCATTACGAATGTTTTTAACAAATTGATAAAATGTTTAACAATGAAATGGCAGAATGAAAATATCAATTTTCATTAGTCTGTATACAATAGCTGTACGCCTACACACACGCACGCACATACATACATACATATATATATATATAGTAGTATTTATAGGTACTGTGAGCGTTAGACTAAAACCGAAAGCAATATAGATAGGGGTTCTTCCTCCCTTGCACATCCAGGAAGGGTGAGGAGAGGAATTCATCTTCAAGGGGATGCAGTATAGGTAGCCAAGTAGTTCAATGTGCTTAAAGACTTCATGTAGGCTTCTCTGTGGTTTATTGCGATTGGGTTAAAAAGTGATTTTAAAAATGAATTTTCGAGTAGGACTGCAAGTGGTTGCTTCTTTTTAGTTTGAGACTTGACAAATTAAAAAGTTTGGATACTATGATGACTATTCCTAGCAGTATTGGATAGGAGATAAAATTCTAAGGAATGAACTTGAAGAGAATATTGTGCAAGAGTGTTGGTTATAATCAGGGCCGGCCCAAGCATGTTTGATGCCCTAGTCTAAATTTTTTTATGGTCTTCATGTAACAGACAATCAATCATTTTATCTTACTTTTTTATTTGAACCTTCGTGTAACATACAGTCAATCATTTATCAAAGATAAATATAAAACATGTTTTGCAAACAAATGAAAAGTACCTGAAAATTGCAAGCATTTATATATACAAAATATTTGTATCGGAAAATACACGAAGAAAAACATTATGGAGCAATACTTTTGACTTAAAAAAAAAAATGAACCAGATAACAAATTTCACCCTCCCATTCATGTGTGTATATGAATACCATCAAATTCAAAACAAACAAAAAATTTTTATTAGGATGAATTACACGAACTGTGACCTTGCCATGGATTTATAAAGTTCTAATTCACTTGAATGTTCAGGCGGTTGGAAGAAAAAAAGCAATAGGAAAGTGCCATAATCTTTAACTAAGTTTGATGACACGAATAACAGCTCACATCAAAAGTGAAAAGGAGCAAAGAAAGATTTTGAATGTTATGCAACAATAACTACTGAAAGTGAAAACGAGTAAAGAAAGAATTTTGAATGTTATGCAATAATGAAAGCGATGATATTCTACTGAAAGCCGAAAGGGTAAAGGCTGATGGATAACATATTTCCAGTGGATACATATATGATCTTATAACGTTGGTATTCTAGAACAACTTTAGTATCCTTCCAGATCCATCTACAAATAGAAAGCAAGCCACAGAACCTATTATGACTAGAACCCAACCAAGCAATGTCAAATTACCAATAATAATTCAAATTGCAATGAACTTTCATCAAATATCTTGTTATGCAGTAGCAAATTTGTGTGATTTAATCAACGTTTAAATCAGTAATCAAATTGGGGCAATATACAAACATTATTTAATTATATTACAGCTAATTAGTATTGTACAATAAATCAACTATACCGCAAACAATGATTCAATGGCGTCAAAATCAAATCAATGATGAATGAACATTATATAATTATGCAGTTCAGTATATGAAAATTTCTGTCTTCAGTTTGTACCTACTGTACAAGATCACTTTCTAATAATACTATACCGAAAAATGGAAATAAATTAAAAACTCACGTCCTTTCAAGAATTCTAGGGTTAGACCTGGGAAAATTAGGGAAAAGGCAGCAACTAGAAAGGGCAGCGGACAACCGATTGGGATCGTCGGTAGTGTCGTAACTTGCTCCCTCCTCGTTATCGCAAGTCGCTGTAGCAGGGAAGAAAGAAATTTCTTTTTCGTTGCCCTTGCGTCTTCTGTTGCCCTAGGTAACGGTCTCGCTTGCCTATGCTTCAGGCCGGGCTTGGTTATAATGTCAAGGCTTAAGAAAAATTTAATACTACAAGGGTGGGATCTATGCAATTCAAACCAAAGAGTGAACTTAAAAAGGGATAATACAGTGATTGTTCCAACGAGTAAAATATAACCTCTAAAGAATAAATTTAAGGAGTGTATTATGGTAGAAGATTACAAACAGTACCAAATAATACGTTAGACCTTGAAGGGAGGTTAGATGAATAATACGAAAGAGGCACAATATTAAGTAACTTTAAGGAATGCATTAAATAATGAAGATGTCATGCGCTAGGAAATATGAGTAAATGTAAAAGTAATAATCTAAATCAGGACATGTGCATGGTCAGTGTAGGGTGTGTAGTAGTCAAGAGAATCCAAAACTAAAATAGGTTAGTGACAAATAGAAGTTCGTACAAATTTACACATAATGTTGTATTCTCTTGTTCAAACCATTTTCAATTTTTCCTTTTTCAACTTATTCAATATGTCATTTTGAGCAGTAACTATTGTGTCAATTTTTTTTTTTTTGGAATTAACAGGTACTTATATTACAAAATAACGATTACATTGAGATGATTGTGCTGGAAACAAAATACAGCAACTTACAAAACAAATACTTTACAACAATAGCCCAATCCAGATGAACCCAGCAATCCAAAAAAGAAAAAACAAGCAATACAGCAACTTACACAACATAAAATAAACAAGTACATCCGCCACTTGACAGCATGCACATAACAGTTGATAACAAACTCCCAATGCAGCTAACTGAAGAAAGCACTACCACCGACCAAAAAAGAGCCCAACAGGCCTATCCACATAGACAAAGTACAAGAGAAACACAAAAATCCCATCTCCAGTTATCAACCATAAAACTACACTGAATAGCCACAAAAGAAAAACCAAGACGCAGTAGCTCAAAGAAAATAAACAGATTACCCAAAGGAGCTCAAACCTTAAAAGAAGACCAGAAATAATAGAAAAGAGAACTTACTTTTTGTAGATGCCTCCATTAATGACGAGGGAGTTGCATGCTGCTGAAGCGTTTTAGGAACAAATTTTATGTTTTGACCTTTTTTCTGTGTAATAGTTTAAACTAGATAACTATATTTAGGCTTTGCTAATAGTACTCTAGTTAGCACCAGTTTATATATATATTTGATTAGTCATATGATTTATTGTCCGTAGTAGAACACAATTAGCATGTTATGACAAATTAATCGCTTTGAGCACAGGACCTGCAGCTGTTCGACGGAGAACGCTGCACCCACTGCATCGTTATGATTTTGACTAGCTTATCCATCTTCTGCTTGTATGCAAACATCAGATTTTTAGCTTTTCTTACTTTTGCATGTATGTTGAATGCAAGTCAGGGATTAGGTGAAGAGATATCCACAGACAACAGCAAATTAAGAGGATGAAGAAAGAAAAAAAGAGTTGCGGTAGCCATCCAAAAGCGCAAGAAGCCAGACAAAAAAAGGAAAGGAAAGTTAGGGGCAATAGCAGTACCATCAATAATATCATAGAAAATTAGAAATGGCCTCGAAGTTGACAGATAAGCAACAACCTATGGGTTTTCAGTGGCAAGAAATGATGGAAAGAACACAGGAAAGGAGAAGATTTGAGCAGGTTGGTGACAAACAGTGGGTAAACTGGAGGACGAAAAGTAAAAATAAAGGTGTATTAACCCATTTAGACCTTTGTAAATTATATAACGTAAATAGTCTTGTTTGAAAAGTAATTACAGGAATAGACATGTTTCGAATTAACGAAGGCGCGTTTTCGTAACTCGCACGAAGACGAGTTTTCAAAGTTTGCCTGTTTACTTCGTGGTATTAATTTCCATAGTGACTTTCTTGAAATTTGATTTGGACATAACTCAATATTTATAATATGAAATCTCCAATTTTCCATTTCATAATTAAAATATAGTTCTATAGATTCGAACGTTTTGTGTTTCAATGAAATCCGATGTATAACGATTCCTGTATTTTTGATTGAAGTTCTAAACGTTAAAATACGATCTACCACGACATTTAAATATCATATATAGCTTAGCCAAATAACATAAAACAAATACTAAATTATAATAATCAAATATAAGAGAGATACATAGTCCGGTTAAGGAAAGATAAGTTTGAAACATTAGAAATACAGATATATGAAATGCAACACATTGACATTGCATCAACAAACGTACATCTCCATTTTAGGCTACTGAAGTATACCGCTTTCTATTATGGCCCTACGATCCTTTGCTGCACTGTTTGTTTTGGGTGTTTGATGTTCGTCCATAACATTTTTGAATCTCATTGATTTTGATCGTCCGGCTTGTTTTCTTACAGGCGGAGCCAATATTCGTGGACCATTATACGGGTCCCAGTATTTCTTATCGCATATAGGATTAATTTCTGGCTCGTATGTAGCTCTATAACTTTGGACGGTGTACCATTCAGAAGCAAAATCGTGATGTGCTATATTACTACCAAAATTCTGTGCTGAACAAGCCGCTATCACATGAACACATGATATCTTCTGCAGTAATGGGATGTTGCATGTACAAGTGACATGAGAACCGACGATCACAACATCATATTCATCTCTGTAACCGTGAATCACTTGCCATTTATATCGACCAAATCAAACAAGCCTACAACATCGTGCTTCAATAGCACGAGCTTCAATTTTAGCTTCCCATTTCGGAGTAAGTTTTGCATTCAGACCCTCCCCTTTTTCCCGTCTCTTATAGAAATACTCAACTGATCGAAAGAATGTTCTTGCAACCAACGCCTTTATACATAAGGATCTGGCGCCTTTTAGTACACCATTAAAACTTTTAGATGCATTGGTTGTCATAATATGGAAGCGACCACCATCATCTCTACAACGGGCCCAGTTTTCTTCTGAATTCCCTAGAGTCCTTTCAATCCAGTTATGCCCCTCTGACATAGTTGCCTTGATTTCTTCTATAAGTTTAGTGTATTCAACCACTTCTGAAGCACATGCAGTAGCGTAAAACAAGCCTACAAGTCGCTTGTCTCGATGACCTGCAGCTTGAAAATTTGCTTTAAGATGCCTTGCCAAGAACCTATCTTTCTGCGGTTCTCACCATCTATCCTGCAAAGCGCTTGGAATCCCTTTCATTCCGTCAGATATAAATGTAATGTGTCGATTTCGTACACTATAAATGAACTCATGCATGCATGAAAAGAACCAGGACCAGCTATCATATGAATCTATTTTTGACCACCACATAAGCTAATAAGAAAACACAGTCGTTGGCATCTACAACGGTAGCAACTAACAGTATTCCTTTGTACTTACCGTACAAATGTGTCCCGTCAATAAAGAGCACTGGACGGCAGTGTACAAAATCTGCAATGGAAGGTCAAAATGCCAAAAAAGCACATTCAAATGCCCCAACATCATTGTGTACTATATGTCCTACTGAACCTGTATTGCATCTTTTTATTTCCGCAAAGTACTGAGGCAAATACGAATACGATTCGGCCCAATCACCGTATATTTTTTATAACGCTTTATTCAATGTTCGCCAAGCTTTCATGTAACTGATTTTGATGAAGAGCTGCTCGTCGACAAGAACTTGCACCGTCCCAGCTGAGATATCCAAATTGGCCTTGACAAAAGCCATGATTTTGGATACAAGAAACCCAAAAGTAGCTTGCTTGTGGTTGGAATTAATTGTAGGGTTGTAACACCCCACCTCCGCTAGAGTCACTCACAAAGGGAATGCACTAGGTTTGGTGAAGCATTATCGAGGTAAACATGCACAGAAATATTACAAGACAGAACACATATCTAAAACAGTGGAAGTAAAACAAATTTCATTGCCTTATAAAATAAGGTCTAAAGCCTTTTACATCAGAATACATCAAAACCTGTCTTGCAATAATAAAGAAGCATAAAACCTTTTCATAAAATATTTCCCCAAATAAAACAGTAAGGTAGCCATAGCCAAGAAAAGTTCAAGGCATGCATGATGACCTTCAAGCAGAGGAAGTCCGAACTAAACAACAGCATTTCCTCCCTGAAAACCTGGGGGGGGGGGGAACGGAAGACAAAGAGGCGAAAGAAAACGGGGTCAGTCATAAAGACTGGTAAGTCCTATCTACTTCCAGTATAAAAACAGGTAAAGGTAACATGACATGCATAAACTGAGAGTAAACATAAGGATGACGACAAGACAGATAAGCTAAACCAAGATAACTGGATGAACTACTGTAGCAAAATAAACTAAGGTATCATGATAAACTACGGTGTCAAGAATCAAGGTATCACATCGTCAGGTTTCTATCAAGTATACTATCACAAGGTATCTATCATGTATAACATCCCACGGTATCTATCATGTATATTTGCTCTGCACCTCTCGTACTAGTATCCCAACCCGCGTCATGTGTTAACTATGAATGTCCCTTGCCCAATGTCATGTAATGGTCCATGTCAACCTAATATATAGCATATGTAGGTTTTCCCCACTCGTATGTTTCTTTCCATGTATAAGTTTAGTCCTTTGCCGTAGGCCGTACGGGCTTTCCCATGTAAATCTATACCACCTCAACGTAGTACCATTTTATCCTTGAAGTTGTTTTGGACTGCTACCCTTGATCTAGTTATGTTTTCTTACCATGAACTATCGCGTGTTCACTTAGGGTTTATGCCACCTAGGACCACTAGGGATTATGCTACCTAATGAACGTTCCCGTGTCTCGGTTTGGGTTCAGGCCACCTAGGGCCACTAGGGATTATGCCACCCGTCAACCGCGCCCTTTATCCCACGTATGTATCGTGAATCGTTTTCCATATCTAGACGCACATGTATCTCAATGTGCCATCCGAGTTCCGTGCCAGGGCAAATCAAGAAATACAGAACTCGGTCGGGAGCTTTAAGTCGTCTGCTAATGCAGATATCAAGGTCTGTTTTTGTATCCGTGGCTATGGTCCCACGTGACCCCTCCCTCAACTACTGAAAGTCAATCCAAGAAAAATCATGTATGAGAACTACATCCCGGCCCCACTATAGCCCCACTTTCCTATGGGCCAACCTCACCCATGACTCGATAGCAAGAACATGGTCTGTTGGGAGTTCTTTGCCTTTCCGTTCGCGCACGATTGACTAAAGATGGTAGGTAGTCGGCGACGTGCTATCCAGGGCAAAATCAAGTATCGTCGACTCCACGCTAATCCATCCCAGTCTTTAGGTCGCTCGCATAGCAACCAAGGCATACTCTTGGCTCTTCTATCGCAGACCTTAACCTCTGTGAGGCCGGGTTTCATGGACCACCTGCCACCTCACAAAAGGGTTACCAAGAGTACCCTCACGTACCCCGAAGCTACCGCTTCATCACCCAGTTCGCTGGAGCTTTTTATCCAAGTCAGATAAGTTGCTCCTCCTCGTATACTAAGCGATGACCTACCGTATCAGGTTACTCATCTCTTTATGAACTAGTCCCATGTCCTTAGCTAAGAATTATTACTTAGTTACCCTTAACTAAGGTTTACCACTTAGCTCCTCTTTCCGCTATCCTTGTTAACTACGATTTCCAACCTAGTCCCCTGAGCTAGGGTTTTGTCAAATGGGTTAAGTGTTGTTATCCAAGTTCATGACTTAACCTGCCTACGAATCATGTCAAGATTGGCTAAGTACTCAAGTTCAAGGCTTAGCCCTACAAGTTGGTTAAGTGTACCAAGAAGCTCATGACTTAACCCTATCAAGTCAAATTGGTTAAGTATTTATTTGTCTTAACCCTATCAGATTATCATGTTAGATTGATTAAGCATAGATTATCTTAATCCCATCAGATTATCGAGTCGAATTGGTTAAGTATGGGTTAGCTTAACCCCATCCACTAATCGTATTACAATGGTTAAGCCTAATTTTAAAAGGTCTTGTGACATAACCCTATCAGGTCCACCTATTAGATTGGTTAAGTATAGGTTACTTAACCTCATCAAATCATCATGTATAATTGGTTAAGTATAAGTTACTTAACCCCATTAAATTACCGTGTTAAGTTGGTTAAGTATTGGTTACTTAACCTCATTGAATTACCAAGTTTAGATTGGTTAAGTGTTTAACTTAACCCCATCGAATTACCGTGTTTAGATTAGTTAAGTGAAGGTTACTTAACCCCATCTAATTACCGTGTTTTAGATTAGTTAAGTCTAAGTTACTTAACCCCATCTAATTACCGTGTTAGATTAGTTAAGTATGGATTACTTAACCTCATCGAATTTACCGTGTTTAGATTAGTTAAGTGTGGATTACTTAACCCCATCTAATTACCAAGTCGGATTAGTTAAGCGTAAATTACTTAACCCCATCCCCTAATTGTCTTGTATGGTTAAGTGTCATTTAGAAATCAAGCCCGGTCCCACTTAACCTACCCATTCGTGTCATATAGGTTAAGTGTCATTAGTCAAATTTACTTAACCTTATCATGTGGAATTAATTTAATTAATGCACTCTCAACCTCTCACAATAGACCTTGTTGTGGTTACTAGTTAAGCCGGGCGGGTCCGGGTAGTTTTACACCACAACCTAGTCTAACCTCGGGTCTTAAGCGCGACATGACCAACTTCTCACATTGGATCCTATTGTTTGTAGCCACTAGTTAAGCCGGGCGGGTCCGGGTAGATTTATGCTACAAACTCAACCCAACCTCGAGTTGGCCACTTTCATGTTTGGTCTAGTGTCTTTTTTACACTTACAACCCACCCATGTCTAGTTCAAGTTCCATGTTTTCCCACGTGTCATGACCATATTTAAATGTATCATGAATGTCATGTTCTCATGTAAGCCCCATGTCAAGTTTTTCATGTCATACCCACGTTTTTCCTAAGCTACCCAAACGTATTTCCAACCCAAGTGGAAGCGAGTCACATAGTAGGGTATTATGCCAACATATTGGCCACAAACATGCCTAGTATCATAAGGGAATTTGGCCACAAACATGCATAGTATCATAAGGGAATTTGGCCACAAGCATGCATAGTATCATAAGGGAATTTGGCCACAAGCATGCATAGTTTCATAAGGGGATTTGGGTTCATTTACATGCATAAGCCCCAAAGTCAAATCTTTGCCAATGTTTCACAAGTCAAATGGTTCCCAAAGGTTCATGCTAGCATTCCATAGATAAAGATTCAAACTTGCAAGGTAAACTAGGTTAATCATAACATGAATAGCATGATCTAGTCACTAAGCATAGCCAAAAGTCATAGGTTCAAGCAAAAGAGGCATGACAAGGTTCATATAGGCTAGCATACTTAGTTTAATCTCGTTTTATTCCATGCCATCATTAAGACTACCGTTTAGATCTAGAAGTAGCTAAAACTTACATAGCGAGGCTTAGGAAAGGATCATGCATCATCTTGACGAAGAAAGGTGGCTCCTTTGTCGAAGAATCGTCATGGAATTTGCGTAGCAATGTTGATCCCTCCTCGATTTGGTGTAGAAAGCTTGCACCTTTTGATTTGAACCCGATTTGAATGCATAGTCTCTAGGAATTGGAGATGGAGGCCATGATCACTTGGCATTTGGGCAGCACTTCGTGGCATGAGTGATTTGTGAGGGTTTAGGGTAGGCTTAGGGGTCTTTTTATAGAGATTAGGAGTAGTTTAGGCCGTTAGATTAACCCTAGGATAGATCCAAGCCCTCAAAAATCGTCACAAGCCTCCAAAACAGGACCCATGAGCCAAAACAGGTGCACCAGGCCGACCTGGCCGACCAGGGAGGTTGACACCCAGGTCGACTCTAGAGTCGACCTGGTTGGGGGGGAGGTCGACCCTAGTGTCGACCCCCCTGTCGACCTGCCTGGGCGGGATTATTCCTGCCTACTCTGAATTTTGAAAATTTTGAATCTGTTTTCGAATTTGAATTTTTCGTGAAACTTTGCGAGGCCATATCTTGGTCATACGGACTCCGATTTACGAAATTTCGGACTTTATTTCGCGTATTTTTCCGAGACGAACGCAATGGCACAACCCGTTTTCCCTGATTCAGATTTTAACATTTAATTCTGTCTTGATTCTTGTCTTAACACGTTGTTAAAATTCGGGTTGTTACATTCTCCCCTCCTTTAAGGATTTCGTCCCCGAAATCTCCAAGTTAGGAAGAACGCATCCTACAATCCATCATCCATAGGTAACCATTTTCCTTAGACGATTTCTAATGCCATATGAACATATGCAAAACGTGTGTGTATATGCTCCTTAGCTAATGCTAATGATCAGGCCTGAATGATCTTTCTAATGCAAAATATGTTTAGTGCCATGAGTCCAACATGTATGCAAATAGTCCTAGTCATATAAGTACTATATGCGTGCACAAACATTCATTCATATGCAACATCCGCATGATAACACATTCAATTTCATCCATAAACAAGTATAAATACTCGTGCATATGCAACATGAAACGTGACCGCGTCAATCTAGTATCTAATGTGTATTCGCGCATCCATGAGCAACCATTTGCAACCATATCAATCATTAAATGTTTCAAATACATGTCTACATCCATAGGATTCTACCTAAGGTTCTCAAGATAGGATCGAGGAGATAAGCAAGATAAACTCCTTACGGGGTTTACAACAGAAACAGGGTCGAGAGGATATCCACCAAGCGATAGCATGCAAGTAAGCTCTACAGGAGAACCAGAGATCAAAGGTATCCTCCTAAAAAGAGATATAATGCGCGCGTCTAAGCCGCATTTCCATGAGCTTAATTCCATTGTGCTTTGACCGCCTTTGACTTCATGATTTCGTAGCTCCTTGATTCCTATTCCCAAGATATGAGTTGGAACTCATTTCACTGTCGCTTCTCGTTTCACTTTCACTTATTCTTTCTCTAGTATGCTCGGTTCAAACATATCTGCGTACTCATGCAAGCTCTCCAAAATTCACTAGTGAATTCTGGATCTCGTTTACCGATGCCAATCCATGTTACCACGTGCACTTACTAGGGTGGTTCCTATAACCCATGCTTAAGCGGAATGAACCATCTGCCTTATTGGCGAACGTTACTCGATCGGATCATAGATTTCCGATAAATGCATCAAGAGATTCTAGGTAACTAACCATGACAAAACCCAAAAGGTTATACGAGGCTTCAAAGGTATTACCAAAGCAAGTCAAGAGTCTAACTACCCTCTTTCCAAAACCGAGAATGGTATCCCTAACTGGATAACCACTTCATCCCTAGAATCCATCCATAGCTCAACAATAGAAGTATTGCTTCTAATCTCAACACTTGACATTTACACTCTCAATTCCAAACAAGTCATGAATAAATGGACCGACTCTCCAACCAGATTTTTGGGCCAAAAGTGGGATCTTCTACCATGCTAGTACTAAGGTGTAGAGACTTAACTATCGAGGCAGACTTAAATGATGCGATGATCAATACAAAGTCTGGACGGGATGATAGAAAAGAAAGGCTAAGCCTTTAACAGAAACGGTACCATTTCTCTTAGGTACGCTAGAAATGAGAGCATACAATTTCCCTCTCGCTGATCTTGTCCTTATCTTCCTTTGTGGATCAAGCCATACCAACAAGTTGCTTATTCTTAAGCTCGTGTCCTTTATCCTTGCTCTTATTATCCCTTCTTATAACTTCGGTAACAGGTCTCTCGAGAACTTTCTCCATCGCACGGAGAAAACACTCACGTAGTTAGACAAGGATTAGTCGCAGTTAAAACTACTGTGACTACAGATGGAGGAAAGAAAGGAAAAGAGATTCAATCAATGAAACAAAGGATAGTGCTAATGGCTTTTGGGGAATAGCCTTTAAAAACTTTTCTTGAAAAATGCTTCTTTGTAAACGGTTTTAAAAACTTTTGCCCAGTCTGGTAACCTTCTGCTCTGATACCAAATGTAACACCCCACCTCCGCTAGAGTCACTCACAAAGGGAATGCACTAGGTTTGGTGAAGCATTATCGAGGTAAACATGCACAGAAATATTACAAGACAGAACACATATATAAAACAGTGGAAGTAAAACAAATTTCATTGCCTTATAAAATAAGGTCTAAAGCCTTTTACATCAGAATACATCAAAACCTGTCTTGCAATAATAAAGAAGCATAAAACCTTTTCATAAAATATTTCCCCAAATAAAACAGTAAGGTAGCCATAGCCAAGAAAAGTCCAAGGCATGCATGATGACCTTCAAGCAGAGGAAGTCCGAACTAAACAACAACATTTCCTCCCTGAAAATCTGGGGGGGGGGGAACGGAAGACAAAGAGGCGAAAGAAAACGGGGTCAGTCATAAAGACTGGTAAGTCCTATCTACTTCCAGTATAAAAACAGGTAAAGGTAACATGACAGGCATAAACTGAGAGTAAACATAAGGATGACGACAAGATAGATAAGCTAAACCAAGATAACTGGATGAACTACTGTAGCAAGATAAACTAAGGTATCATGATAAACTACGGTGTCAAGAATCAAGGTATCACATCGTCAGGTTTCTATCAAGTATACTATCACAAGGTATCTATCATGTATAACATCCCACGGTATCTATCATGTATATTTGCTCTGCACCTCTCGTACCAGTATCCCAACCCGCGTCATGTGTTAACTATGAATGTCCCTTGCCCAATGTCATGTAATGGTCCATGTCAACCTAATATATAGCATATGTAGGTTTTCCCCACTCGTATGTTTCTTTCCATGTATAAGTTTAGTCCTTTGCCGTAGGCCGTACGGGCTTTCCCATGTAAATCTATACCACCTCAACGTAGTACCATTTTATCCTTGAAGTTGTTTTGGACTGCTACCCTTGATCTAGTTATGTTTTCTTACCATGAACTATCGCGTGTTCACTTAGGGTTTATGCCACCTAGGACCACTAGGGATTATGCTACCTAATGAACATTCCCGTGTCTCGGTTTGGGTTCAGGCCACCTAGGGCCACTAGGGATTATGCCACCCGTCAACCGCGCCCTTTATCCCACGTATGTATCGTGAATCATTTTCCATGTCTAGACGCACATGTATCTCAATGTGCCATCCGAGTTCCGTGCCAGGGCAAATCAAGAAATACGGAACTCGGTCCGGAGCTTTAAGTCGTCTGCTAATGCAGATATCAAGGTCTGTTTTTGTATCCGTGGCTATGGTCCCACGTGACCCCTCCCTCAACTACTGAAAGCCAATCCAAGAAAAATCATGTATGAGAACTACATCCCGGCCCCACTATAGCCCCACTTTCCTATGGGCCAACCTCACCCATGACTCGATAGCAAGAACATGGTCTGTTGGGAGTTCTCTGCCTTTCCGTTCGCGCACGATTGACTAAAGATGGTAGGTAGTCGGCGACGTGCTATCCAGGGCAAAATCAAGTATCGTCGACTCCACGCTAATCCATCCCAGTCTTTAGGTCGCTCGCATAGCAACCAAGGCATACTCTTGGCTCTTCTATCGCAGACCTTAACCTCTGTGAGGCCGGGTTTCATGGACCACCTGCCACCTCACAGAGGGATACCAAGAGTACCCTCACGTACCCCGAAGCTACCGCTTCATCACCCAGTTCGCTGGAGCTTTTTATCCAAGTCAGATAAGTTGCTCCTCCTCGTATACTAAGCGATGACCTACCGTATCAGGTTACTCATCTCTTTATGAACTAGTCCCATGTCCTTTGCTAAGAATTATTACTTAGTTACCCTTAACTAAGGTTTACCACTTAGCTCCTCTTTCCGCTATCCTTGTTAACTACGATTTCCAACCTAGTCCCCTGAGCTAGGGTTTTGTCAAATGGGTTAAGTGTTGTTATCCAAGTTCATGACTTAACCCGCCTACGAATCATGTCAAGATTGGCTAAGTACTCAAGTTCAAGGCTTAGCCCTACAAGTTGGTTAAGTGTACCAAGAAGCTCATGACTTAACCCTATCAAGTCAAATTGGTTAAGTATTTATTTGTCTTAACCCTATCAGATTATCATGTTAGATTGATTAAGCATAGATTATCTTAATCCCATCAGATTATCGAGTCGAATTGGTTAAGTATGGGTTAGCTTAACCCCATCCACTAATCGTATTACAATGGTTAAGCCTAATTTTAAAAGGTCTTGTGACTTAACCCTATCAGTTCCACCTATTAGATTGGTTAAGTATAGGTTTCTTAACCTCATCAAATCATCATGTATAATTGGTTAAGTATAAGTTACTTAACCCATTAAATTACCGTGTTAAGTTGGTTAAGTATTGGTTACTTAACCTCATTGAATTACCAAGTTTAGATTGGTTAAGTGTTTAACTTAACCCCATCGAATTACCGTGTTTAGATTAGTTAAGTGAAGGTTACTTAACCCCATCTAATTACCGTGTTTTAGATTAGTTAAGTCTAAGTTACTTACCCCCATCTAATTACCGTGTTAGATTAGTTAAGTATGGATTACTTAACCTCATCGAATTTACCGTGTTTAGATTAGTTAAGTGTGGATTACTTAACCCCATCTAATTACCAAGTCGGATTAGTTAAGCGTAAATTACTTAACCCCATCCCCTAATTGTCTTGTATGGTTAAGTGTCATTAAGAAATCAAGCCCGGTCCCACTTAACCTACCCATTCGTGTCATATCGGTTAAGTGTCATTAGTCAAATTTACTTAACCTTATCATGTGGCATTAATTTAATTAATGCACTCTCAACCTCTCACATTAGAACTTGTTGTGGTTACTAGTTAAGCCGGGCGGGTCCGGGTAGTTTTACACCACAACCTAGTCTAACCTCGGGTCTTAAGCGCGACATGACCAACTTCTCACATTGGATCCTATTGTTTGTAGCCACTAGTTAAGCCGGGTGGGTCCGGGTAGATTTATGCTACAAACTCAACCCAACCTCGAGTTGGCCACTTTCATGTTTGGTCTAGTGTCTTTTTTACACTTACAACCCACCCATGTCTAGTTCAAGTTCCATGTTTTCCCACGTGTCATGACCATATTTAAATGTATCATGAATGTCATGTTCTCATGTAAGCCCCATGTCAAGTTTTTCATGTCATACCCACGTTTTTCCTAAGCTACCCAAACGTATTTCCAACCCAAGTGGAATCGAGTCACATAGTTGGGTATTATGCCAACATATTGGCCACAAACATGCATAGTATCATAAGGGAATTTGGCCACAAACATGCATAGTATCATAAGGGAATTTGGCCACAAGCATGCATAGTATCATAAGGGAATTTGGCTACAAGCATGCATAGTTTCATAAGGGGATTTGGGTTCATTTACATGCATAAGCCCCAAAGTCAAATCTTTGCCAATGTTTCACAAGTCAAATGGTTCCCAAAGGTTCATGCTAGCATTCCATAGATAAAGATTCAAACTTGCAAGGTAAACTAGGTTAATCATAACATGAATAGCATGATCTAGTCACTAAGCATAGCCAAAAGTCATAGGTTCAAGCAAAAGAGGCATGACAAGGTTCATATAGGCTAGAATACTTAGTTTAATCTCGTTTTATTCCATGCCATCATTAAGACTACCGTTTAGATCTAGAAGTAGCTAAAACTTACATAGCGAGGCTTAGGAAAGGATCATGCATCATCTTGACGAAGAAAGGTGGCTCCTTTGTCGAAGAATCATCATGGAATTTGCGTAGCAACGTTGATCCCTCCTCGATTTGGTGTAGAAAGCTTGCACCTTTTGATTTGAACCCGATTTGAATGCATAGTCTCTAGGAATTGGAGATGGAGGCCATGATCACTTGGCATTTGGGCAGCACTTCGTGGCATGAGTGATTTGTGAGGGTTTAGGGTAGGCTTAGGGGTCTTTTTATAGAGATTAGGAGTAGTTTAGGCCGTTAGATTAACCCTAGGATAGATCCAAGCCCTCAAAAATCGTCACAAGCCTCCAAAACAGGACCCAGGAGCCAAAACAGGTGCACCAGGCCGACCTGGCCGACCAGGGAGGTCGACACCCAGGTCGACTCTAGAGTCGACCTGGTTGGGGGGAGGTCGACCCTAGTGTCGACCCCCCTGTCGACCTGCCTGGGCGGGATTTTTCCCGCCTACTCTGAATTTTGAAAATTTTGAATCTGTTTTCGAATTTGAATTTTTCGTGAAACTTTGCGAGGCCATATCTTGGTCATACGGACTCCGATTTACAAAATTTCGGACTCTATTTCGCGTATTTTTCCGAGACGAACGCAATGGCGCAACCCGTTTTCCCTGATTTAGATTTTAACATTTAATTCTGTCTTGATTCTTGTCTTAACACGTTGTTAAAATTCGGGTTGTTACAAGGGTTGACACAATTATGTTCGTGAGGCAACTTTCTGATATCCCACCATCCAGTTTGTGATTTCTTCGACACTATAACATGTATTTTCCATGGACAAGAATCATCAACATTACATACAGCGATGTATATTGTTTTACTTGACTTGATTAGCTTGTATGAAACACCGTGAAGAATAGACCATTCCATAAGTTGGTGGAGAAACTGCTCTTTGCTTTGGAATACCATCCGAACAACAAAACCATTTTATACGCAGGCAGCCGAAATTTTTTCACCAGAAAACTATAGATTAGCCACTATGGATCTGACCATCATTTATGTCGTGCAGAGATCATCGTCCATTGGTACTTCCATTTGAACCTCATCACCCTGTTCTTCGGGATCAACTATGTTTCAAAAGTCATAGTTTAGTGGTCCATTTTTGACTTTGGTCCAGCATGTATCATCAACAGTTGTCGTGACAACCACCAAGCTATCAATATGTTTGGCCTGTTGTGAAGGACCCACACCCCTTTCTTCTTCAGGTTCTATATTCATTTTGTTAATAAATGAATTTCAGTTAAATCTTTCATTTCAATGACTAGTTATAAAACTAAGTTGATGTGCAACACATACCTTTGGCTCAAATCTAACAGTTCTGACTGATCACCTTGCTGTTCTTATTGTTGTTGTTGCTGCTGCTCATTCACTGTTTATCCCTTAAAAATCATACGTGCATTGAAGGATTAAGCCTATGTTAAAATCGTAAGATGAGCACTCACAAGGTTCCCGTACTCATGCTCCAACCAAGGTCGTTCGTGCACAACAAGGTCAAACATAAGCCATGGCTCAAGCATGGGAACAAGGATCAGTCATTTGTGTCAAACAAAGTCGCTCGAACATCAGAACAAGTTGGGTCGCCCACTCAACACAGTCAGGATCGGTCATACAACATAGCATGACCATACAGAGAGGACGCGCATGCAAAGCTAGCTTAAGAATGGCACGACGCAAAAACAGTAAGGCTCATACATCCTGTAAAGGTTGCCCATATTAAGGAAGTCCTCAATTCTTATATCGAAAAGGTCGGTCAAACAAGACAAGGCGAAAAATTGTTTCTGGTTGCCCATTCCACTCAGCGGTCATTCATAGTACACTGGTCTATGTCTTTTGAGCAAGAAACACAAAGATGCCAGAGGTCGCACATGCGTGCCATATCCGCTTATGGATTGCAACCCCAGTCGCTTACTCCTCAACCAGTCACTAATGCTACAATCATATGCTACCTACCGGTCCGACAGTTGTCAGCTCCAGAGTGATCGCACTTATATCTGCTCTATAAGCCTTGCTCGATCGCCTATTCATCTACAAACAGATACTGAAGCTTCAACCGGATACTATCTATCGATCAATAAAAGGCTTAACAGGATGACTCGGTCAGTCGCTCTTATACCAACCATGAAGCTTTAACAAGTCGCTTGTGCACTCCTCATCGGTCTGCCCATTCAATATGTTCAAATCTATGCAACCGCTCGCTCCCATTAAGTCGCTCGTAAAGGACAGCTGGATACAACTATCGACAGTTGGCCACAGCTAGGCGATGGCATTTTCGTAATTAAGGAAACAAGCGACCCGCAGCTTGCATATATGGGTTTCAACCCATTTCTTTGGGAGAGATCACCTATAAATAGGCCATGGCTTCCACCATAAGGGGGATGGACACCTGGCCACTACGAAGTGCTACTAAATTCTTTCCTCCACCATTCCTTAACATCTCAACCATCATCATTATCCCCACCGGAAGATCGTTCATCCATTTGGCCATGGCATCCATTAGGATCATCTAAGTGGAAAAAAGATCAAAGACATCCTCGTCCTTTACCGCTCATCCGTCTTTCTCCTCCACGAATTTCACCATTCCTCTATTGAATTCCGCAAATTTAAGCGAGATTTGTATGTGATAATGAGAATATGTTGAGAGAATGAGAAGATGTATGAACAAAGAGAGTTTATATGCTTTGTAATCATAGTCATGATAATAAAAACGTGGATGTAGGCCTAGCTTTGGTCTGGACCACTTTAAAAACCTTGTCTCCATTTTATTTTCCTCACATTTTACTTTCAACTTTTGTTGAGTGCGGCTCCATTTACCTTCTAACCACATTGGTGAAGTACGGTTCATGTACCACCGGTGTTTGAGCAGTTTTTTGGTGAAAACATCCACATTTGGTGGAAAATACAGATTGGTGTATAAAGGAGAACTAGGGATGAGTGAAGGATCATGACTTTACAACATTTATGAAATAACCTAAACCGCTACTCTCTATGGGAGGTGTGATGATTTCTTCCACGATTTCTTTTTTTGTTTTTTCAACAAACAACTCAATCGATTTCTTAATGGAGGAAAACATTACTTGTACATCTGCATCTTCTACAAGTGCTATAACTCTCGTCCCCGAATCAATAGGCCAATTAACTATAACGACCCGCATTCTACATTTGGAAGGATCGTAGAATATTTAATTCTTTTTCATATGAGGTCTTAGGGTTGTATAACTTTGGGGAACGACTATTAGGGTAATTTTTCATGCTCATGATTTTTGTTGATTTTTAAATGACTGTTTTACCCCTGGCGAATCTTGTTTCGCCTATAACTATTGATTGGTAAGGATTTTTGACCTGAAACAACTTCCATTGGATTCAATGATGATTTACCTTTCCATAGAGTGGTCACATTGATCAAACGGACTTACCGTTTGGAAGATATGATTGAAATAAGGTTTGGAAGGTGAAAAACAGCTTAATCGGGCCTAATTAGGGCGGCTAACAGCTAGGCCCATAACCCATTTCGGGATTAGGGTTATGGGGAGGCTGAAATCAGTTAGGAAACTATTTTATTTCATTTTCACAACTGCCTAAAACATTTTTCTAAACCTAACAATGGCCTCCACCTTCTAAAATCATCCCAAATCACCTTCTAATCACTAATTAAGAAGATCTACATCAAATCAAGGCAAATCAACACCAAATCAGAGTTGGAGCTGCTGTGTTGCATGGGAAAATGCCCCAAAATAGTAGAGTTTCAGATCTAAAGTTTTATTTGTGGCTAAGGTGAGTGATTGCATTGTTTTTCACTAATTACGGCTAATTAGGGGTGGTTAGTGATAATTAGCAAAATTATGGCTCAGAAAAATATGAAAAAATTTGTAAAATTCTGAAATATTATTTTATGGCTCTGATAAAAATTTGAGTTAATTTCGACTAAGTTTGCTAATCCTATTGTTAAAACATGCTTAAGGGGAAAATCATGCTTTTGGGGTATGTTTGATCTTAAATGACCTATATGCTTGATGTTTTGACCTTTTTGAATGATCTTATATGTTACTATTACTGTTTGGAATGTTTTATGATTGGTTAGTGAAGTTAGAATGGTTGAAAACACCGTCGTATAGCGAGAATGGACGAAAATTTGCTCGTTGGAAAATGTGCAGGGTTTCGGATCGGATTGGATATGGGGCTCGTATCGGACAAGAAAACTGGGCAAGGGGATTCGATTCGGATCGGAACTTGGCACTAGAGGGGGCTTGGCAAGAAGGAAGGCCACCTGCATAGAGTTGGAGTTGGGACGTGGGATCAGATCGGAGTAAGCGAGCTGGAGGAGGAGAGACGAACGGAACCGAGAAGCAAAGCACGAGCCGAACCAGGATTGCAAGCATCGAACCGAAATGGATGGGGATGGCCGAACCGAATGGAAGTGTTAGCAAAGGGAAGGAGACCCGAACCGAACCGAACCAATGAATACGAACTGAACTGCATATGGAGGCTGAACCGAACCGGATTTGGAACCACTTCTACGCGACAACTCTTCTAAAGACCAACTCCAATTCGATCAAAACCCGAAATGCAAAGAAAGTCCAAATGGGAGGTTATTACTCAAGATCCAAATGGGGATCAACGAGTTAACTTCATGAGTTGGGCTTCGCTGCGGGACGTGTGCAAAAGGGGTTATCGATGTCTATAGCTTTGACTTACCACTGAAAGATGGATATTTGCTATGGATCAGTGCAGTGGAGTTATCATGACTCCATGGGGCAGAGTGGTCGTAGTAGGGCTATGAGCCAGTGCAGTGGAGTTGTCATGTCTCCATGGGGCAGAGTGGACATAGAAAAGTATTAGCGGTTACGGATCAGTGCAGTGGAGCCGTCATGACTCCATGGGGGCAGAGTGATCGTAACAAAAGATTGGGTGGTCAAAGTGGTGGATATTGTATACTTTATGCACCGAGTAAAAGATGTTAGGATGATTGCTATGTTTGATGTTTACTATCACCATGACATGCACACCCCCTTCCCATTATTTTCACACCATATGTTAGGGTCACCTTAGAGTATTGTAGATCCTGTTGTGCTAACTCTTTGGTTGCAGGTCCAGGTTCAGGTATGGTTATGTATACCTGTTATTGTTCTGTCTTGCTGCTTATCGCTCATACCAGACTTTTGTCTAACCCAGAGTTTTAAGTCTCTTCTTATTACTCTGGGTGCTCTTAAACATGCAGACTAGAGACATATCAAGTTATTATGCATGAGTGGCTGTACCAGAGACGAGCAGTAGGCTTCCACGTATAATATATATATAATCTCCCTCTGTTGTTGCTGGTCACTACTTTGAGCATTAGTAGTGTACCTCTTTCTTTTGCTTTAGAGACAGTATTTCAAAGTTGTAATAATGTCGATTTGGATGATAAGCTGTATTTTGGATTTCCGCTGCTATGATGGTTTTGTTTTTAGATTATGCACTGTCTGGCCTGTTTTATGTCAAAGTTATTTTATTATTATATTTTATCCCACGTGTTGTGAGACATTCTACAGGTTCCTTATTAGTTCAAATTCCTTTCTTTGGCTACCGTCCTGTGCTAGTCGTGCATTGGAACAACGCATTTTCATCGGAAATGTCGGCTGGTGCGGGGCGGGCCATCACACTTGGTATCAGATCCCTAGGTTGCGTAGTTAACCTAGGGAAAGACACCAAGGAGAGATAGTACGTATATGAGAGCGCGTATTTGTTATATTTTGGGTTTTCAAAAGGTATATATATACACTATTAGTATATCTAAGGATGGAGTTGCACTGCACTGGCACCACTGAAGAGATGGTTAATCGTTTTCTCCTTACAGATTGAACGATGAGCCGATATACGTGGAATACTGGTTCAGAAGCCAGTAATAGGAATGCTCCTGATATGAGCACGATGTTCACTGACTCTATGAGAAAGATGCTTAGGGATGTTCGGAGGGCAGCTCCTAATGCTGCAAATGGTGGTGGTGCGGCGGTGCAGGCGCCTAGGGCTGATTTCGCCAAGCTCTATAAGGACTACACTAGTCTTGGTTGGAAGCCGTTCCACGGGACGGAATCGGCTACAGAAGTTCAGGATTGGCTTGATAGTTGTGAGCATTTCTTCGAGGATCTGGGAATCGAAGATGCGATGAAGAGGAAGCTAGCATCTCGTCAGCTGCAAGGACGTGCTATGAATTGTGGAATGTTATTAAGGCAGGTACTCCCGAGGATCAAGTTACATGGAATCAATTTAAAACTCGCTTCAGTGACAAGCTTATCCCAGCTTCCCAGAAGTCAGAGTTGTTTAGGAAGTTCGTGGAGCTTAAACAAAATGGTAGGGCAGTCTCGGAATATATTGCTGAGTTTAATACTTTATCGAATTATGGATTATCCTTTATTGACACCCCCGAGAAAAAGAATGAAAAGTTCATTATAGGCTTAGATAAGTACTTGGGGGAAAGGCTTATAAACCATATTGATGAGACTTTTGAATCGATTGTTGGGAAAGCACTGAGGTCAGAGAGCCTTTATCCTAAGCCCAAGACTGAAGTTGTTGTTGCATCTGCAGAGGGGCCAAAGCCGCAGGCAAGCGGTGGAGGCAAGAATAATTCTCAGAATAAAAGGAAGTAGAGTCAGACCAAGGATGGTTAGAAAAAGAAAGACAAGAAAGATGTAGAGTGCTTTAGCTGTGGAAAGAAGGGCCATTATGCTAAAGAATGTCGAGCAAAGCCAGCGGACAGGAAGTGCTTCAACTGCGGCTAAGTGGGATATCAAAAGGATAAATGTCCGCAACCCCCCAAAGAGAAGCGGATTGTGAAAGCATATGCTATTAATGTTGTTCCTTCTTCGTCGAATGCTCCAACTGCAATAGAGAAAGGAAAGAATGTCATCATTCAAGGTATGCTTTCTGTTTATGATATTCCTGTTCAAGTACTATTTGATACTAGGGCTTCCCGTTCCTTTATAACTAGTGACTTGGTAGATAGGTTGGGATTGGAACCCGAGATAGTCGATAGACCTTTAGCGGTGATGAACCCGATTGGTGCTTTGACTAGCCTTAGTATGATTTGTCGTAATGTGGTCTTATCGAGTCGTAGATGTATGTTTGCTTGTGATTGCTTTGTTTTGGGCTTTACTCGATTTGGCATTATTTTGGGAGACGATTGGCTCCAAAGATATGGGGTGGTGGTAGACTGTGAGGGATTTTCGGTGACTATTAGGCCGGATGATGGGAGGAGGGTAGTGTTTGGTGGCCTACCTAGTGATGAGGTGATGGCTAGTTTTGTAAATTCCCTCAACATTCTACAGGACAAGTTATCAGGGGTTCCCATTGCTGGCCAGTATTCGAATATCTTCAAGGAAGTGACCGGACTTCCACCACACCGAGAGATTGAGTTCCGTATTGACTTAGTGAAAGATGCCAGACCTATAGTGATGCCACTTCGTCGTATAGAACCAAGGGAACAGCGAGAGTTCGGGGTGCAAGTAAGCGATCTTTTGAAGAATGGATTTATCAGAAGAAGTGTCTCCGAGTGGGGAGCACCAGTTGTATTCGCTACCAAGGCAGATGGTTCCCTTCGTTTATGTGTGGACTATCACAAGTTGAATAAAGTGAATAGGAAGAATAAGTAATCTCTTCCGCAGATAGATGATTTGTTTGATCAACTGGAGGGAGCAAGGGTGTTTTACCAATTGGACTTCACGACAGGATTTCATCAGCTCCAAGTAGCAGCTGAGAGTATACCTAAAACGGTCTTTCGGATGCCGTGTGGATTCTATGAGTGGTTGGTCATGCCATTTGGGTTGACCAATGCACTAGCATATTTTGTGGATCTTATGAATAGGGTATTTAGGGATCAATTGAATAAGTTTGTTCTTGTGTTCGTAGACGATATCTTGGTTTACTCGAGGACAGAGGACGAAAACAAGGAACATTTGAGGATAGTGATGTTGGTGTTGAGGAAATACCAATTGAAAGCAAAGTTTTCTAAGTGTCACTTCTGGAGGAGGGAAGTGAGATTCTTGGGCCATGTTGTTTCAGAGAATGGTATTGCCGTGGATCCTACGAAGGTGGCTACGGTACAAGATTGGTCTATGCCCAAGAATGCAACAGTCGTAAGAAGTTTCTTGGGATTAGCTGGATATTATCGTAAGTTTATCCAAGACTTCTCCAAGATAGCGGCACCGTTAACTCAGTTGACCAAGAAGAATCAAGCTTTCATCTGGAATGGAAATTGTGAAAATGCATTCAAGAGCCAAAAGGAAAAGTTGACGTGTGCACCAGTGTTAGTCATTCCTAAAGGGAATGAAGAGATGACAATATACACGGATGCATGTGGTACTGGACTAGGTGTTGTATTTATGCAAGGAGGTAGGGTTGTAGCTTATGCAATTCGAAAACTGAAACCGCATAAGAAAAGATACCCTACCCATGATTTGGAATTGGTAGTGATCGTGTTCGCGTTGAAGATGTGGAGACATTATCTCTTGGGAGAAAGATTCGAGTTGTTTACCAATCATAAATCGTTAAAGTATCTCTTCTCTCAGAAGTATCTAAATCTCCAACAGAAAAGATAGTTATAATTCTTGGCTTCCTATGATTTCGATATCGCATATTCACCAGGACAGGGCAATGCGGTAGCTGATGCATTGAGTAGAAGACATGCCAGTTTAGGGGCTATGTTTCTTGAGTGGAAGCAACTGGAGTATATTGCAGGGTACGATTTTAGACCAAAGTGCGAATTGGATCCACAGATGTTAGAAAGTTTGACGATAAGACCAACATTGACTGAGCGGATTGGTTCCAGTCAGAAGGACGATCCTAACCTAGTAGAAAACGTCTCCAAGTTAGAAATGGGTATCAACGGTGAGGAGATGAAAAGTATGGGCTTGATCGAGAAGGATGGCTTCGAAAGAATGGTAGACTGGTTGTACCCAATGTCAATGGATTTAGAGATGAAGTGCTTAGAGAATGTCATCACTCAAAACTGACTATACATCACGGTGGTAATAAAATGTATCGAAACATGAAGCAGACCTACTACTGGGAAGGGATGAAAAGAGACATTGGGAAGTTTATATCCAAGTGCGTGAACTGCTAGCTAGTTAAAGCTGAGCAAAAGGAACCTATTGGTTCGTTGCAACCATTAGAAATTCCAGAATGGAAATGGGAACAAGTCTCAATGGATTTCATTGATGGGTTACCAAGGACTAGATCGGGCCATGATAGCATTTGTGTGATTGTGGACCGATTGACCAAGAGTGCAAGGTTTATACCGGTCAAGTCGAATAGAACAACAGATAAGTTAGCAGAACTGTATATGAAGTGGGTAGTGAGATTTCATGGAGTATCCAAAGGCATTGTAAGTGACCGAGATCTGTTGTTCACTAGTGTATTTTGGAAGAGCTTACAAGAGGCTTTAGGATCAGAATTACATCTCAGTACCGCGTACCATCCTCAAACTGACGGTCAGACAGTGAGGGTGAACCGTATATTGGAGGATCTCTTGAGAGCTTGTATATTGGATTTTGGAGGGTCTTGGGATGACCATTTGCATTTAGTGGAGTTCGCATATAATAATAGTTATCAATCCAGTATTGGTATGGCTCCATTTGAAGCTTTGTACTGAAGACCGTGCAACTCACCATCATGCTGGTCAGAAACCAGTGATAAGTTTGTGCTTGGGCCAGATGTGATAAGAGAAACTTCAGACAAGATCAAGGTTATCCAACAGCAAATGAAGGCTGCTCAAGATAGGCAGAAGAGTTATGCTGATAAGAGGAGAAGAGATCTAGAATTCTCCATTGGCGACTTGGTTTTTGTCAAGATTTCTCCGTTAAAAAGCGTGATTCGATTTGGCAGGAGAGGCAAGTTAGCACCAAGATTTGTTGGTCCATTCCCAGTTCTCGAGCAAGTTAGGAATTTGGCATATAAAGTTGAGTTGCCAGACAAGATGGCAGGAGTTCATAACGTATTTCATGTTTCCCAATAAAGGAAGTTCATGCACGACCCCGATTTGACTATTTCACCGGATCAGTTAGATGACATCGAAGTAGAACCCGAGGCGGTTGGGAACCGCAATTCGATCTATATTGTCGAGAGCGATACGAAGCCACTTCGAAGGAAGGCGGTGAAACTGGTCAAGGTTCAGTGGGGCGAGAATGCGAGTGACTATACTTGGGAAAAAGAGGAGAGCATAAGGGAATCGTATCCAGAACTCTTTTCCTGGTAAGGTTTTAATAGTGATAGTTTCTTCCCTTATTAGTAAACCACATGCTAGGGTAGGCTTGTTGTGTATGTTTGATTGTTTGTGAATGACTAATAGGCATGCGGAACATCTTTGTATGTTTTTGGTTAAGGAATTTCAGGGGCGAAATTACTTAAGGAGGGGAGAATGTAATGACCCGCATTCTACATATCGAAGGATCGTAGAATATTTATTTCTTTTTCATATGAGGTCTTAGGGTCGTGTAACTTTGGGGAACAACTATTGGGGTCATTTTCCATGTTTAAGATTTTTGCCGATTTTTAAATGACTGTTTTGCCCCTAGCGAATCTTGCTTCATCTGTAACTTTTGATCGGTAAGGATTTTTGACCTAAAACGACTTTCATTGGATTCAGATGATGGTTTAGCTTTCCGTAGAGTGGTCACACTGATCAAACGGACTTATCTTTGGGAGATATGGCTGAAATAAGGTTTGGAAGGTGAAAACAGCTTAACTGGGCCAATTAGGGTGATTAACAGCTAGGCCCATAACCCATTTCGGGATTAGGGTTATGGGGAGGCTGAAATCAATTAGGAAAAGATTTTATTTCATTTTTTCAGCCGCCTAAAACATTTCTCTAACGTTAACAATGGCCTCCACCTTCTAAAATCATCCCAAATCACCTTCTAATCACTAGTTCAGAAGATCTACATCAAATCAAGGAAAATCAACACAAAATCAGAGTTGGAGCTACTGTGTTGAATAGGAAAACACCCCAAAACAGTAGATTTTCAGATCTAAAGTTTTATTTGTGGCTAAGGTGAGTGATTTGCGTTGTTTTTCACTAATTACGGCTAATTAGGGGTGATTAATGATAATTAGCGAAATTATGGCTCAGAAAAATCTAGAAAAATTTGTAAAATTCTGAAATATTATTTTATGGCTCTAATAAAAATTTGAGTTAATTTTGACTAAGTTTGTTGATCCTATTGTTTAAACATGCTTAAGGGGATTAAGGGGAAAATCATGCTTTTGGGGTATGTTTGATCTTAAATGACCTATATGCTTGATATTTTGACCTTGTTGAATGAACTTATATGTTACTATTACTGTTAGTAATGTTTTATGATTGGTTAGTGAAGTTAGAATGGTTGAAAACGCCGTCGTATGGCGAGAATGGGCGAAAATTTTCTCGTTGGAAAATGTGCAGGGTTTCGGATCAAATCGGATCAGATATGGGGCTCAGATCGGATAAGAGAACTAGGCAAGGGGATTCAATTCGGATCAGAACTTGGCACTAGAGGGGGCTTGGCAAGAAGGAAGGCCACCCGCATAGAGTTGGAGTTGGGACGTGGGATCAGATCGGAGTAAGCGAGCTGGAGCAAGAGAGACGAACAGAACCGAGAATCAAAGCACGAGCCGGACCAGGATTGCAAGCACCAAACCGAACCAGATGGGGATGGCAGAACCGAACGGAAGCATTAGCAAAGGGAAGGAGACCCGAACTGAACCAATGAACACTGAACCGAACTGCATATGGAGGCTGAACCGAACCGAATTTGGAACCACTTCTACGCGACGTCTCTTCTAAAGACCAACTCCAATTCGACCAAAACCCGAGATGCAAAGGAAGTCCAAATCGGAGGTTATTACTCAGGATCCAAACGGGGATCAACGAGTTAACTTCATGAGTTGGGCTTCGCTGCGGGACAGGTGCAAAAGGGGTTATCAAGGTCTATAGCTTTGACTCACCACTGAGAGATGGATATCGGCTATGGATCAGTACAGTGGAGTTATCATGATTCCATGGGGCAGAGTGATCATAGTAGGGCTATGAGCCAGTGCAGTGGAGTTGTCATGACTCCATGGGGCAGAGTGGACATATCAAAGTATTAGTGGTTACAGATCAGTGCAGTGGAGCCGTCATGACTCAATGGGGCAGAGTGACCGTAACAAAGGACTGGGTGGTCAAAGTGGTGGATATCGTATACATTACGCACTGAGTGAGAGATGTGCGGATGATTGCTATGTTTGATGTTTGATATCACCATGACATGCACACCACCCCTCCCCATTATTTTCACAACATATGTTAGTGTCACCTTAGAGTATTGTACATCCTGTTGTGCTAACTCTTTGGTTGCAGGTCCAGGTTCAGGTATGTTATGTATACCTGTTATTGTTCTGTTTTGCTGCTTATCTCTCATGCCAGACTTTTGTCTGACCCAGGGTTTATGTCTCTTCTTATTACTCTGGGTGCTCTTAAACGGGCAGACTAGAGACAGGTCAGGTGACTATGCACGAGTGGCTATACCGGAGACAAGCAAGAGGCTTCCACGTATTATATATATATATAATCTCCTTGTGTTGTTGTTGGTCACTACTTTGGGCATTAGTAGTGTACCTCTTTCTTTTGTTTTAGAGATAGTATTTCAAAGTTGTAATAATGTTGGTTTGGATGATAAGCTGTATTTTGGATTTCTATTGCTATGGTGGTTTAGTTTTCATCTTATGCACTGTCTCGCCTGTTTTATGTCAAAGTTATGTTATTATTATATTTTATCCCATGCACTGTGAGACATTCTACAGGTTCCTTGTTAGTTCAAATTCCTTTCTTTTCCTTTCTTTGGCGACCGTCCTGTGCTAGTAGGTCATTGGCACAACGCACTTTCATTGGAAATGTCGGCTGGTGCGGGGCGGCCGTCACATTAACTGACAACTCGATATCATATTCGAAAGGGTTAATTTTGGTTGATTTGAAAACAGTTTCTTTCAAAGCATCAAGCGTGCAACCTTTTCGAACTCTCCCTGGTTTTCGAAATCCTCCCACATAACTTCCATTTTGGTGCTCATCCACAACCAATTCTCCGTTGTAGTAGTAAAGTGTAGGAATAAAAGTAGGCGCCATTGTTAAGTGAGCTTATTTTTGTTGAAGTTATTTGAAGATAGGATTGAAGTGTACTATGAGAAAATGTAATGTGATGAAGAGCTATGAAATAGGGAATCCATCTATGGTCGTTGTCAAGTTAGCATTGGTAGAGCTTTAATCAAGTCATTGATTTCAAAATAAAGTAGAATCAATTGTCCTATGTTCATCCTGATCACAAAAAACAAGCCTTGAATCAGAATTGGAAGAGCTTTAATCATGTCATCAATTTTGAATAAAGCATTGCCATTTGTCCTTACCACAGCTTTATCACAATGGATAAACATTGGGTTAGATTTGGAAGATGCTGGTCAACTCAACTATTTCGATATATTGGACCAACTTTATCCATGTCTAGTCAAATCACCTGATTTGCGGTAGATCGTACTGTTCAAAAACATATTGACCCAGATTTAATTTATGGCAGCTAGTTGTCAATTCATCTTTATGTCATAGTGTGTACTGTACGAACCAGTAAACATACAAAGCTTTAATTCAAACTTCAAAAACATAAAATAATCTATTAGAAAACACAAACATACAGTACTTCATATTAATCTTCCAAGTCCTACAAAACACAAACAATGATTCAAACTGAACTTCAACAACTTACAATGGCTACGGATAACAGAATAACTCACACTAAACTTCAGGAAGTTGCATATCATGCTAATCTTGACCGTGAAAAAGCTAAAGCACCTTTGCGCAACTTTTCCGATGACACAACCTCTCAACGGGTGATTGGTTCCACCAAAGGGGCATTTCTCTCGAAAGAAAGTCTGGATCCCCAGTCTCCAAATCATGATTACCCGCCTAGATGAGAGTCCGGCAAGGAAGAAGGCGCCGGTTCCATGGATCGATGCAAAGAGCATGAATATATTTTAAGAATGGCATGTGGAATTATGGAGGAGAGCTTGAAGAAGGAAGATAATCAAAAGTAGTGGGAATTTTCTCCTACTAAGACCCACTCACCGAAAGAATTAAAATGGCTATGTATCCACAAAAATTTAAACCTCCAATGGTGCAATCCTATAATGGGACAAGCGATCCTAATGTGTTCCTGTGAAAATAGGATCAGCATATGAATGGGGGGCGCACCACCATGGAGATCAAATGCCTGTATTTCCCGACTTATCTAGAAGGGGTGACCTATCTCTAGTTCACAAAGCTACTGCCAAAGTCTGTGGACGACTTCGCTACCTGGGTAGACTATTCAGTGAGCAGTTCAGGTTCCAAGTTACCAAGGTTCGAGATGTTATGGAGCCAGGTGAACTAGAACAAAGACCAGGAGAGTCCATCAAATCTTTTCGCACTCGCTTTAATATGGCAGTGGCCAAAGTTGAAAATAATGAGCCTCGTCTGGTTCCGATGGCTTTGGAAGGGGCCATATGTAAAAAGGCCAAGTAAGGACGGTGGATTAAGAAGAAAAAACCAAGTACCCTCGAGCAACTACTCAATAAAGCTGAAAAATATATAAGTGTTGAAGAGAATTCAATGTGCACTTTAGAGGCAATGAACAACTAAAAAGGAGAGGTAATTTGCAAAGTAGCCTTGATAGTCAGATGAGGAGCAATGAAGGAAAGGATAAACAGGCAAAGAAGAAGCTATGCTTTTTTGAGAATTCTGAGCTCACTCCCCTTAATGACACCATAGGGAATATCTTCATAGAAACTAAGGATACCGAGAAATATACGATCCCAAAACGAATGCAGGTCTAATATGTTTCTATAAGATCAGGAATGTTTTGTCAATTTCATAACCTGCCAGGGCACGAAACCAACGATTGTAGGCATATAAAATCACTAATTGAGGAACTGATTAGGAAGAATCGTTTGCAACAATATGTACAAGTCCATGAACATTTCTCCAACTCTCTACAAGCAAGGGCAACAAGTAATGGGTAGATCGCTCAAACCAATCCAAGGACAGCACTCACTTAAGGATCAACAGTCAATGTTCTGGTTATGGTGGCTCTTAATAAGAGACCTCCATCACTTTTACTTTACTTTGCTTTATCACTTGCTATATTCTTGTAAGCAATTGGCAATGATCTACTTACGTTGTATTAAACAATGGCCTTATAAATCAAAAGTTACGTGCTTACCTAAATGACATACTTGTAAGTTCATACTAAAAGTAGATTTCTTAAATATAGGCAAAGTAGAAGCAATTGCTCATTTACAACCCAACCATAACAGAAAGCTTCCCCAGCATATTTTAGGTGAAGCAACTCGAGAGCCAAAAACATCATGCGAATTAAGAAAGACGAATAAGCACATCGCTTCAAAAGAATAAGCTGTTCTAGGGCAAATAGTGAAAAGCGTAGTAAACAAACACCAAGTCAAAAAGCTGCACTTTTCACTATGAAAAAGCCAAGTCCTTAGCAAGCATCCATTGAAGGGATTAGCATCAAACTTTGATAAAAACACAAAGGTGGTATCAAATTTGTCCAACGGATAAAAATTGTCAATCCAAAAAGAGGCATCTTGTTAGGTGCATGACACAAATTCTTTAAATCGAAATAAAGCTCGATAAGTGGAACTAGTGTCTACCTCCCGGGATGGTGCATAAAGTTGGAAGGATTGACAAAACCTAGGCTGGAAGCACCAGTCCCAGTGCTGGAAGGACCGGCGAACATGCTGGAAGGACTAGCGCAAACAGAAATCCTAGCCGAAAAGGGGTAACAGAAATCCTAGCCGAAAGGGGGTAACAGAAATCCTAGCCGAAAGGGGGTGTCCAATAAGGTCTTTTTGGCTCTAGAGTAACCAGAACAGACAAGACCAAAGTTGGATCGAAACTTGAAACCCAAGACCTCCCCTGGTAGCACGCATTCAAACCCCAATCTCCAAAGGGCTTGGGCCACCAGGTCAGTGAGAAATGGGGGTTGAATACATTTAAAAAAAATACACAACAACCTCGCGCATTCAAACCCCAATCTCCAAAGTGCTTGGGCCACTAAGTTAGTGAGAAAAAGGGTCTAATGCATTAAAAAGCTGATATTTTTAAACCTAATCTCCGAAGAGCATGGACTGCCAGGTTAGCGGGAAATATGGTTGAATAACTATCCAAAAGAGATGAACTGATCGATTAAAACTAAAATTGTAGCTATAACTAAGAGAATTTAGGAAAAATCGATCATTTCTACCCCAATAGTGTTGTAAAGAACTTTGGTATGGTGGCATCACCATTTCGTAAAAATCAATATTGCTCACTTAAACATACCACAAGTTCATCACAACTTTACAACAAAGGCTAAGCGTTTGATGAGATCGTTCGACAAACAATATTGAATCTCCGTGAAATACTATCATTCATAAAATTGAATGGCGAAATCATTATAATACCACGCGTTACAACATGAATATATAAGCATAAAAGTATTAGGCGAGGACCGACACTCGCATAAACAACCGATCTAAGTGCGTGAAAAATAAGAAAATACGCTAAAATCAAAGCTTGAGGGTCAAAAATTCTACTTCTTAACAACGAAGGAGGAAGTGAACCAACTACTTAACTTCCACCTCTTGTTTCATTGTTTAAGCAAGGACTCTTAGGAGAGGATAAGTTAATGATTCCCGGGCTATTCACAACGGGCCTCTTTTTGCGTATCATAGTAGACACAGCCTTAGTATTCCAAATTTCGTCCTTGTCATTATTGTAATCACAATCAACAACTTCCAGATCAGACATGTTAAGTAATGTTGGATCGCCCGGTAAAGGAGTGGTGCGCGGGCTAACAATGGTTGATACTAAAATGGAGTCAATAGTAGCAGCATGAACAGCAGTGTCACCAGTAGACAAAAGAGGTGGCGAATGCGGACCTAGTGCAAATGAATAGTAAGCACTAAATTCAGCAAACCCAGGTGAAGAAGTAAGATAATCCAAATCCGGTGCAGACTGATAGATATCAATTTTACCTGGGGTTACTGGGTATATAAGGTCGATTTCGTAATCATTCACATTTAAAGAAGTGTCGTCATTCTCTACGCCGCGTCCTGTGCATTGTTTGAGAACATTCCCCTGAACCATGTGTTCATTAATGGGTTGAACCTCATTAGCGTCCTTGACAGGGTGATCTGCAGGGGGAGTTTGAGAGTTCGAAGCTTCAACGTCGATAAGACAGGATGGGCCACGAATAGTAGTAACATCCAGGGTTTTCTCCCTAGAATATTGGGCTTGCTCATTCGCCAGTATTTTCCTGCCTTCAACCAAAGCCTTATGGTCTTGTTTTTCCAAGAGGCTCCCTTGGAGTTATTCATCATCAGCACCACTGGAGTATGAAAACACTTGTTCCCAAAACAAGAGCAAGAGTCCGTGGAAAGTCTTTATTCAGATAGCTTAAGCTTCCATGATTCATAACGCTGTAAACATAAAATTGAAACAGAGTATTGTCCGTCTTGACTTTGGCCTCATCAAGAGCTTTGCGCAGCCTGATTTTGTCTTCTTTCAGATTCCCTAGAGTCTTGTTCTGAGAGTTAATCTTTCCCTCAAGAACTGCCTTTTCTTGTTGATAAGAAGCCGAAGCTCGTCTCCCTAAAGCCAATTAACATACAGCAAGTTCATAGGCAGATTGAGCTTCTCGAAATTGTCCTCTTACAGCCTCAAACTCTCTTTTGAGTTCCTCGCTTTCAGCCTCCAAGTTGTTTACTCTAATATTCCGACTCTTTAAAGAGGCGATTTCAAATTCTTGAAACCTGATCAAGTGAACCAATCTGACTTTATCATTCTCCAAGATGTCAATATGATCAAGATGCCGAGCATTTAACCTTTGAAACTCATAACCGAATTTTGCCCAATGTTCTAGTGCTTATAAACATTGCTCGTGGCCAGGTTCAATCATGTTTTGAGTTGACTCCTACTAGTGTTAAATTGAGTAATCATACAACTCTTTATAGTACTTGACCCCTCAACAGCATCTCGCCTATCATTTGGATGCAGATCTAAATCAAAATACATTCCCCTTAAATTCCAACTCCAAAACGATCCCTAAGCATCAAGTTTCCAAGTGGAACCTTATAAGGGGGTCGGTCGACAATCATTTGGTTGTGAGCAGAGTTTGGGACAATGGATCGTTCAGGGAAAATAGGAACATTGGGGTCTAGGAAATCAGTTGATACGGGACATTTCTGAATCTCACTCTTTCCCTGAACGTTTTTGCTCCGCTTCTTCTTTTCTCCTTCTATGTGGTGCTCACCTTTATCGCACTTATCCGATACCTCTGCATGATCGTATTCTTCCATCCTTAGAGAATCACTTAGTGGATGTTCGGGGATGTGTTAAGGTTGAGAACTCAAGGACGATTGGGAGTGCTTCAAGTGATGAGAAATGCGAGATTGTAAAAGACTTTGTGGATCAGTAGAAACAGCTTGTCGGGATAAACTATTTGATAATGAGTGTTTCATTCTTATACCTGGAAAAGTGAACAAAGAAAAACTTTAGCAAGCATGCAAAGGAATTATAAGATTTGCGGGAAAGCGTAAAGTGCTTATAATAATTATATTTTAATGCACATCCAATAACAAACCAATTTCGAGGGGAGTCCCTAAATCAAATGCTTTCCCAGGCCGTTGGGCGGATTCTCGAGTTCTCTCCCAATCAGACGTTACAGGATCAGAAGTCACAATATCACCCTGACTGAGATAATTGGCGGTGTCTAAGTCTCCTAAGCCTCCAAAAGTTCCTGTGGAACTCTCTTCCCGGATAATAGTGGCAATGGGATTCTCAATAATCTTTTCAGAAATTATGTTATCTCTTGTACCATCTATGCTTTCATATACTCCTTTATCCTCACAATGAAAGGCATTCCCTTTAGTAATCAAAGGCAAGGAAGATCCCGGTGAAGCTTGGCTACTATCACCAAGGACTAAGCATTTCTTTTTGGCTAGGGATTTTCTAATGGTACTTTGTGTATAAGCCAAAGTTCTCTGTATAGACCATGAAGGATGGAGTAGCTGATATTGACGAAGGTTTCCTTCTGAAAGCAACACCTACCTACTTCTCTCAGTCTTGTTACTAGCAAACAAAGAATCAAGAAGAGCTTGGTCAAGGACAAGGCCTTCATTAGAAGGAATTACTGCAAAATGGAAAGAGAACCAATAAAAAGGAGAAAGAAGTGGAAAATTCCAAAGCATGGGCAGTTACCTCCTTCCATCCACCGCCCATAGAAGTTACCAAACATAAAAATATTGATCTGGAAACCCCTTGACACCATCTCTTAAGCCAGTGATAATTCAACAATATCTGCCTTCCATAAAAATAAAAGAGGGATCGTCCTTCTTCCTTCTTTTGAAAGCATATAAGGAACAGATATCCAGAAATGTAGGTGCTCGTTGCTTGACTCTCATGAAAAATATGTATAACCCTAATAAAATATGATATCCATTGGGATGCAACTGGTATGGGACAATGGCCAAACACCGCAAAATGGACTCTAAATAGGAATTAAAAGGAGGAACCGATCCACTGGACAAGATATGGCGATTGACTGTTACATATCCAGGGGGTGGATGGTCGGCCAAATCATCTCTCCTTGGAAATTTATTTTCATCTTCCAAAAATCCAAAATGAGCATACATTTGCTGGTATAAGCCAAATCGAAGCATCGATTTATGACTATAAGAAGGCACTCTCTCAAGGATTTGGGGTTGGGGATAAATTTGGCTAATATTCACTCTAGAACCAACAACTGGGGCAACCTCAGTTACCTGACCAGAATCTTTGGACTCTCCTGACATGGTACCCTCCTTGGGATCTTGACTGAATTGGTTCCTAGTTTGCATATTTACATAAGTGGGTATGCTTGAAAAAACGAATTACAGCAAGGTGGCTAATAATTAAAGGAAAGCAACTCTTAGTAAATGCGCCATTCAAGCTAAGAGCTACTAATTATACCTAGTCTTCAAAATCTACTGGTAGTATAAGCGACCGAAGGTAAAGTTGTAAGCTCAAAAGTGAGTGGTCGGACTTGTCATTATAGATCAAGCATTACAAGGAAAATTCATCTAACAATACGAACCAGTCTTAACCGGTCGCACGTGACCTTTGCATATACAAAGGTTCTGGCTCGGTCGGTTATAAATAACTCCTGGTCGCACATGACAAATTTGAATGTGCCATACACATTTCGCTCGAACGGTTGCGTGAATCCTGACCATGAACATATGATCATGCCCATCCAATTCAAAGAAGGTCGCTCATGAGCAATCGGGCCAGACTCGTTCATAACCAACTCTACATGTGAGTTAGGCAGAAACGACCCTTGTCAAATCAGACGTGAGTGACCAGAGTGCATGAATAGGGATATCAAGGGATTACAAAACTATATAAGTAAATGGATGCTACCAAAAACAAGCAGAACATGAATAAAAAATAATGTTGTCAAGGTTCTATGACATGGGCATTCCATCAAACATCTGATGAAGGCATGGTGAATTAAAAATGTCGTTTCAAAGACATTTCAACAAACAACTTGCAGACATATTATTGAAATCAGAAAATTGAAGGGCTTTTGTGCGAATCAGATATATCGAGCGATTACACACACAAACCTAGAGCATACTAAGTTGAATCAAAATTTTCCAGTCATCACAATCACAACAAACTGCCAAAAACTTCGGTACATGCTAAAATAATTCAGTTTTTACCCCAGTCCAGAACTTTTATAAAGCTAATCAGATTAACCCAAGAACAATATTTATAGAGGAAGATTCACTTACGAACGAGCATGCGGTCTTGATTTTAAAGATGAAATGCTCCAGCAGATTTCGAAATTGGTGAAGCTCAGCTAGAAGGATCAAGCGCAATGACAAAATGAGGAAGGAAATACCGTCGAAGTCTGGGAGGAATCGAAAGAAGTAGAGAATCTTCTAAAGCAGAACCACCATTAAAACGGAGTCTTCAGAAAGTCAAAATAAATAAAGAGCAGGAAAATGAAGAGAAGGTAAAGACTAAAAGGCCCTTTCAGATTAAAAGTGACACGTCAGCTTGTTTAGATCTGAATAACCCGCTTAATTGTACCAATAAGATAGCTCATCAGATCCAGCTTGCCCGCTCGAGCACAAGTAATTCGCACTAATACATAAATATGTTGGCCCAATCAATCTGATCCAGTCAACAAAAAACTATGCTTGTGCACGAGCGACCATGAGGTCATTCGATTTTGTAAGCACGAGCCATTAGCAAGCGTGCTCGTCTTATAGGAAGCTAGACTTAATCCATCAAATGGTGTTTCAATTCATTATTTCGAAGCATGTAATCTTTACAAATTAAAAATTACAAACTTCGAGGGGCAAATGTTTATCCCTTAAGAATCATACGTGCATTAAAGGATTAAGTCTGTGTTAAAACCGTAAGATGAGCACTCACAAGGTTCACGTACTCATGCTCCAACCAAGGTCGTTTGTGCACAACAAGGACAAACATAAGCCATGGCTCGAGCATGGGAACAAAGATCCGTCATTTGTGTCAAACAAAGTTGCTCAAACATCAGTACAAGTTAGGTCGTCCACTCAACACAGTCTGGATCGGTTATACAGCATAGCACGACCATACAGAGAGGACGCGCACACAAAGCTAGCTCAAGAATGGCACGACGCAAAAACAGTAAGGCTCGTACATCCTGTAAAGGTCGCCCATGTTAAGGAAGTCCCTTAATTCTTATATTGAAAAGGTCGGTCAAACAAGACAAGGAGAAGAATTGGTTCCAGTTGCCCATTCCACTCTACGGTCATTCATAGTACCCTGGTCAGTCGTACATGTCTTTTGAGCAAGAAACACAAAGATAGCAGAGGTTGCACATGCATCCCATGTCCGGTTATGGATTGCAGCCCCAGTCGCTCACTCCTCAATCGGTCACTAATGCTGCAATCAATGCTACCTACCGGTCCGACAGATGTCATCTCCAGAGTGATTGCACTTATATCTTCTCTACAAGCCTCGGTCGGTCGCCTGTTTATCTACAATCAAATACTGTAGCTTCAACCAGATACTATCTGTCGATCAATAAAAGGCTTAACAGGATGACTCGGTTGGTCGCTCTTATACCAAACATGAAGCTTTGACAAGTCTCTTGTGCACTCCTAACCTGTTCGCCCATTCAATGTGTTCAAATCTATGCAATCACTTGCTCCCATGAAGTCACTTGTACATGACAGCTGGATACAACTATCGACAGTTGGCCACAGCTGGGCGATGGCATTTTTGTAATTAAGGAAACAAGCAACCCAAAGCCTGCATATATGGGTCTCAACACATTTGTTTGGGAGAGCTCACCTATAAATAGGCCATGGTCTCCACCATAAGGGGGATGGACTCCTGGCGACCATGAAGTGCTGCTGAATTCTTTCCTCCACCATTCCTTAACATCTTAACCATCATCATCATCCCCACCGGAAGATCATTCATCCGTTTGGCCATTGCATCCATTAGGATCATCTAAGTGGAAAAAAGATCAAAGACATCCTCCTTCTTTACCGCTCACCCATCTTTCTCCTCCATGAATTCCACCATTCCCCCATTGAATTTCGCAATTTAAGTGAGATTAGTATGTGAGAGTGAGAATATATTGAGAGAATGAGAAGATGTACGAACAAAGAGAGTTTATATGCTTTGTAATCATTGTCATGATAATGAAAACTTCCTTCATAGTGGACGTAGGCCTAGCTTAGGGCTGAACCACTCTAAAAACCTTGTCTCCATTTTATTTTCCTCACATTTTACTTTCAACTTTTTTTGAGTGCGGCTCCATTTACTTTCTAACCACATTGGTGAAGTACAGTTCACGTATTATTGGTGTTTGAGCCATTTTTTGGTGAAAACATCCACATTTGGTGGAAAATAGGGATTGGTGTACAAAAAAGAACTAAAGATGAGTGAAGGATCATGAGTTTGCAGCATTTCTGTGAAATAACCTAAACCTCTACTCACTATAGGAGGTGTGATGATTTCTTCCATGACATCTTCCACAATTTCTTTTGCTATTTTTCCAACAAACAACTCAATCGATTTCTTAACTGCGGAAAACATTACTTGTACACATGCATCTTCTAAAAGTGCTACGACTCTCATCCCCGAATAATTAGGCCAGTTAACCGACAACTCGATATCATATTTGAGAGGGTTAATTTTGGTTGCTTTGAAGACTATTTCTTTCAAATCATCAATCGTACAACCCCTTCGAACTCTCCCTGGTTTGCAGAATCCTCCCACATAACTTCCATTTTGGTGCTCATTCACAATCAGTTCACCATTGTAGTAGTAAAGTGTAAGAATAAAAGTAGGCGCCATTGTTGAGAGAGATTATTTTTGTTGAATTTATTTAAAGATAGGATTGAAGTGTATGAGAAAATGTAATGTGCTGAAGAGCTATGAAATAGGGAATCCATCTAAGAAACGTCACTGTCAAATCAACTTTAATCAACTCAGTACGATCGTTATCAAGTCAGCATTGGTAGAGCTTTAATGATGTCATCGATTTCAAAATAAAGTAGAATCAATTGTCCTTTGCTCGTCCTGATCACAAAAAACAAGCCTTGAATAAGAATTAGAAGAGCTTTAGTCATGTCATCAATTTTGAAATAAAGCATTGTCATTTGTCCTTACAACGACTTTATCAAAGCGGACAAACATTGGGTTAGATTTGGCAGATGCTGGTCAACTCAACTATTTCGAAATATTGGACCAACTTTATCCGTGTCTAGTCAAATCACCTGATTTGCGGTAGATCGTACTGTACAAAAACATACTGACCCAGCTTTAATTTATGGAAACTAGTTGTCAATTCATCTTTATGTCATAATGTGTACTGTGCGAACCAGTAAACATATAAAGCTTTAATTTAAACTTCAAAAACATAAAATTGTTTATTAGAAAACACAAACATACAATACTTCATATTAATCTTCCAAGTCCTACAAACACACAAACAATGATTCAAACTAAACTTCAACAACTTACAACGATTACGGATAATAGAATAACTCAGACTAAACTTCAGAAACCCACAATGACAACAAATAATAGAAACACTAGTGGTTACAGTTAAATTGCAAGTCCTTTAGGAGTTTTCTGAGACATCTAATTTCTTGCTCTAGCTCTTTCGCATATGCTATGGCCCTTGGACAAAGCGGTTCGTCAATCCATTCTGAAAAATTGCATCCGTGGGGATAATTGGAACAAAGAAGACTTCGACGAACAATGTTTTTGCCATCATCTAATACAACAACTTTAGCCATATATCCACAGTGGTAGCAAACTGGGTACGAGTTAACCTCTTGCTCCACCATTGTTTGAGAAGTCATTTTGAAAATATACAGAGTTGAGAAGATGTGGTTGAGTAAGAATAAGAATTATGAAAGAACTGGTGGGCACATATAAAGTTTGGGAATAGACCAAAATACACAGGCGTGTTTTCAAAACTCGCACACAGGCGAGTTTCCAAAAGCGCCAATATGCCTCCCCAAACAAAACAGCCCTATATTTGTTATTATTTCTGAAACATGGATAATCATGTAATACTTTCACCAAACAAGCCTACGATTGTGAATTTTCCAAAAATAAATAAGTATACACGGTATTACTATATTCGTTTATATTTACTTCCCCGTTACATGGCCATAGGCCATTTTTACTTTCATTTGTATATTATTGGGCCTGGCCCAATCGTTCTATTTCTCTTATATAAGGAACCATAGCCTTCCTTTGTACAATTACAATTCTGTAATATCATTTCCTGATTAATATAATTCTTCACTTCAAGTCTTCAATTCATATCTTCATTTCAGACCGATTATTTCATAAATTACAACTTGGTATAAGAGCAAGTATTTGTGTTTAACAAAATTAAGCCTTAAAATTCTGTATCATCTATTTCAAGATTGATCAGAATTTATTGTCCATCAGAAAAGCTTCATCACGTGGGCTCCTTTAATCAAAGATCGAAGATCCTATCATTTGAAAGTTGTTTCTTTCTGTTATAAACTATGCCACGCCTAGTTCGTCACGCTGGTTACATTAGTTTATCAAAGAGAAGCTTGTGATAGAGAGAAATTTAAAAATCTGTTCAGTAAACCGATCAAGTATTTCAAGAAAACGATCAGTTGAAGATATGTGTAGTGAAAAGAAACTCATCAGAGATTACTATCCATATTAAAAGGATATTTACAAGATTTCATCACCTGAGTTCTCTGATAGCATCGTACCTCACCTGAGTATCTTCTTTGATCCTCAATTCAAAGTTTTCTGGTTTTTAGTTTCTCTTACCATTTCTGTGCTCTCTATTTTTGTTTGTTCTTTTTCATCATGTCGAACGAAAGAGATGTTACCCCTCCACAAATGTCTAATTCAAGGGATGCACAAAGTTTTTCGTCCACTAATTCAGTCAATGACCTGATGAAGGCCATTATTAAACCATAGAATCAGATTGTCTCTGTTCAACTTAATGAAGGCAATTTCCTACGTTGGAAATTACAAATAGAAACTGCTATTAGAGTATATAGGTTAGAAGACTATATTCACGGTACAATAATAATTTCCACCCAAGTTTATTCGAGATAAGGATGGTCAACTTGTATCAAATCCTGAATATACTGTTCAGGGACAAGATAGTCTCGTATGTACATGGATGATGTCATCCATAAGTTCAAATATTTTGCCTTAATTAAGTTTGGTCAACTATTGAGAGGAATTTTGCTTGTCAATCTTCTCCTAGAATAATGCATCATAGAAGATAGTTGCAAAGTATTAGAAAAAATGAAATGAGTATGAATGAGTACTTACTTAAGGTCAAGAATCATTGTGATCAATTTGCTTCTGTAGGACATAAAGTTTCAGATTCAGTACATGTGTTATGTATAATTAGTGGACTAGATCATGAGTATGAAGTTGTTGTTACAATTATATCAACTATGGATCCAACCCCCTCTTTACAGTTTGTGTATTCTACACTTCTCTCACATGAAAGAAGAATAGAACACAACAAAGTAATAAACCCTGACATGGTTGTGGACTACACTTATAATAATGGGAAACAACAAGAAAGAAATCAAGATTCAAGAGGTCAATTCAATAATATCATAAGGGTGTATCTACTAACAGAGGAGGCAAGAGAGGTGGTAGGAATGGTAATAACAACAACATAGTCAGGTGCCAAATATGTGAAAATTTTGGTCATAGTGCAAGAAAATGTTATTTCAGATATAATTCCAATTACAATCCCTTGCAACAAGGCAACAACAGCAATGTGAATGTAGTCGGTGTGCAGAAAGATAACAGTAAAAGTCAAGCAGAAGTTCTAAACACAAAATCTACTTCAACTGATGATGCTAACGACGATTTCTGATATCCGAATTCATGGGCTACAAATCATGTCACAAATAATTTGGCCAATCTTAATTTGGGAAATAGGGAATACAAAGGTATGCAAAAAATTTAGTTGGTAATGGTAAAGTTGCACATATAACACGTATTGGAAATGCAAGTTTAATTGGACCTAAAGAGCTTATTTTAAAAAATTTGCTAAGGGTCCCTTCCATCTAAAAGAATTTAATGAGTGTTTCCCGATTTGCTAAAGATAATAATGCTTATTTTGAATTCTACTCAAATACTTGCATTGTTAAAGATATACTAACTCAGGAAATCATTTTGCAGGGCAGAGAATTTAATGGGTTGTACAGATTTGACTGGACAAATCATAAAAAACCTGTTTACAATGGAAAAACTTGTATGATGACACTGGTAAATGATTCTGAGTATTCTAGTAAATTTGATTTGTGGCATTGCAAGTTAGTACATCCAAGTAGCAAAATTATAAAAGAAGTATTGAATAGTAATAATATTTCTATTGACAAAATTCCTGATTCATACATATGTTCTTCTTTCCAATTGGGAAAGAGTCATAAATTTGCATTTCCAAATTCACATACAAGATATTCTGGATCACTTGTACTTGTTGCCATTGATATATGGGGACCAGCATCTATCAGTTCAGATTATGGTTTTAAATATTATATATCCTTCATTGATGCAAATTCTAGGTTTACGTGGACATATATGCTGAAATCTAAATCTGAAACATGTAATATGGTTATTCAGTTCATTAATAAAGTATAAAACATGACTGGTCAACATGTGGGTATTATGCAAACTGCTGGTGGAAGAGAGTTCTTACCATTAAAAAAACATTTTGAGAAAAAAGGAATTAATCATAGAACCACATGTCCATACACATCTGAATAAAATGGTTTAATTGAGAGAAAACATAGGCATATAGTTGAAACTGGTTTAATTTTACTTGCTCAGGCATCTATGCCTTTAGAATTTTAGCCTGAAGCATTCTACACAATAGTGCACTTGATAAATTTATTGCCAACACAGGTTTTAAATTTTAAAAGTCCACAGGAAGTTTTAACTAAAGTTAAACAAGATTATGAACACTTAAAGGTGTTTGGATGTCAATGTCCTCCTTGCTTAAGATCCTACAATGCTCATAAATTAGATTTCAGATCCACTCCATGTACATTTCTTGGTTATTGTAATAGTCAAAAGGGTTACAAATGTCTAAATTGTACTGGCAGAATATATATATCCAGGCATGTAAAGTTTAATGAACAAGTATATCCCTTTAGTACTGTGAAAATAAAAAGTAATGAAAAAGTAGTAAATCCTAGAGTTATTGTACCTGATATCCCTAAAGAAATACAAGTGATGGTGCCACCTCGGCAAGCTATGAGAGACACCACCACCAGCTCTCAACTAACAATGCCTATGAGAAGGCCAGGTCAAGAGAAGATTGTTGATGACAATGTTGACAATCAAAGTCAATCTTGTCAAGGTATTAGTAATGTAAGGAGTGATCAAACACCTGTCACAGATTCAGTTGAAAATATTAATCAAGGCACTACAGTCAGAGACAATACAAATAAGCATCCAATGTTGACTCGAGCTAAATGTGGTATTTTCAAGCCCAAAAATATTAATACTGCTATTGTACAGGATGAACCTGTTACTTTCTTTGAAGCGATTCAGTGTAAAAACTGGAAGCAAGCCATGCAAGAAGAATATGTTGCTTTAATTAAGAAAGGAACATGGTCATTGGATGAAAACCCAGAAAATAAAAATATAATTGGGTGTAGATCGTTTAAAATTAAAGAAATTTTTTGATGGTTCAAGTTATAAATACAAGGCAAGATTAGTTGCAAAAGGATATTCACAACAGTATGGTTTTGATTTTTCAGAAACTTTTTCACCTGTTGTGAAACCTTCATCTATTAGTAATTTAACTATTGCCTTGAGTAGAAATTGGAACATTTGACAATTGGATGTTAATAATGCATTTCTTAATGGTGATTTGCAGGAAGAGGTGTTTATGCAACAGCCTGAAGGGTTTTGTCAAGACAATAATACAAAATTGGTGTGCAAACTCAACAAGGAAATTTATGGATTAAAGCAGACAACTAGGGTTTGGTTTGACAAGTTGAAGTCAACACTTGTCAACTATGGCTACAAATCTACAAAATCGGATAATTCTATTTTTACAAAATTCTTTGAAATTGATACAACTTATATTCTAATTTATGTTGAAGATTTTATTATTATAGGTAGTAGCAGATTTGAAATTGAGTACACTTTAGAAAAGTTAAATGCAAAATTCTCAGTTAAAGAGTTGGGAAACTTAAGCTACTTCCTGGGTATTGAAGTCAGTAAATCATAACAGTCAGAGATTCATCTTAGACAAAGAAAATATATTTCACAAATTCTTTAAAAGGCTACGATGGATGAAACAAATTCTCTACCAACTCCATTGGTCACTAATAATCAACTTTCAAAACATAAAGGTAAAGCTATTAAAGATGCAAAGTTTTATAGAAGCATCATTGGAGCTCTACACTATGCCACTATTACAAGACAAGATATATCTTTCAGTCTTAACAAGGCTAGTCAATACATGCAAAATCCTTTAGATACTCATTGGAGAGCAGTAAAAAGAATACTCAAATATTTAAAGGGTACACTTGATCATGGATTTATATTAAAAGCAAGCAACTTACTGAATATTAATGCATATGCTGATGCTAACTGGGGTTCTGACATAGATGATGGAAAGTCAACATCAGGTTATTGTATATATCTAAGCAAAAATCATGTATCATGGAGTGCTAGAAAACAAAGTACAACATCAGGATCCAGCACTGAAGCAGAATTAAGATGTGTTGCTAGTGCTGCAGCAGAAGTATTATGGATTGAATCGTTATTAAGTGAACTTAGAATCAAGTTTGAAAAAAGGAAGCGATACGGTGTGACAATGTTAGTGCAATTTCACTGACTTCAAATCCTGTGCTTCATTCAAAAACAAAACATATAGAGTTGGACATGTATTTTATCAGATAACATGTTGTACAAGGAAAATTAAGAGTAGGGTATATACCATCTTTGCATCAATAGGTCGATATATTTACAAAACCTCTCTCCAAAAAAATTCATCAGACTAAAGGAAGAGCTCAATGTTGATTCAGCAGATCTAAGCTAAAGGTCAAGCAGGATCATTTATGTTCCAGATTGAAGTCATCCATCAATCTAATCTGTGTTGGATCTGTCGTGTTCAGCTAGGGTTTCATAAAGGATTCAAATTAATTCTATTTTAAACACCAATTTAACCTCTCTCAATGAATCTGAAGTTTACCAAAACTCGAAAGCTCAAGTCACTTCACGATCCATCTGTCATGGAGACCTGACAAGGAGATTCCGTCACCGGTTGGATATTTTCCTCATTTTGGAGCCGCCATTTTTTTCGTCGAAACCTAATTAGGGTTAGGTTTCAGGGGGAGTAAAAATAAATGAGTATAAGCGGCATTAGTATATTCGTTTATACTTACTTCCCGTTACATTGCCATAGGCCTCTTTACTTTCATTTGTATATTATTGGGCCCGGCCCAATCCCTCTATTTCTGTTATATAAGGAACCCTAGCCTTCCTTTGTACAATTACAATTCTATAATATCATTTCCTGATTAATAAAATTCTTCTCTTCAAGTCTTCAATTCATATCTTCATTTCAGACCGATAGTTTCATAAATTCCAGCTCGAAATAATGATCTCAAAGCAAACTTGGAGAGAGGAAGGAGAAATTAAGAATGAGGGAAGAGACTCGAGTTGGTAAGAGAGATATATTTCTCACTTCTTCATTGAATATGTCCACTCAGGATGACCTCACATAAAATTTGTGTATTAACAGTGAAGTGCTAAACTGGTTATTTTTGGCTAAACAAGTATGTTCAATAAAACATCATTCATGTTGGGTGCTTGGATGTAGAGAAGTGTTCATATTTCCTTGAAAGGTTAGGCTCAACTGTCTTAATCCTAGATACAACACACAACATTTGCGTATTTACCACATTTGGTATTTAAGAAGAATGTTGATTTGATAGTTTTAACTATAAATGCTTCGTTTCTCCATAACTTTGCATGATTGAAAGGCGCGTTTTAATGTTTTTATAGAAGTGTACTTTATTAGCCAGTGTCCCACCAAATTATCCTTTTTTATTGCGTCGATTTCTATTGTAATTTTGTCAAATGGTAGCATGATTGTATCTTTTTGCAGCTTGATTTCTCTCAAAAACACCACATTGATTTCATTCAACCAAATTCTCCAAACAATATTCCACCTGGTTTTATAAATATTAACTCATCTACTTATGATAAGATTGAATTCTACTATAAGTACCTTTCTTGAATTTGATCAAGTTGTGTAATTTTTCTGTCTTTCACTCAGGCGCTATGATGAATAACGAAGACCACCACTAAATAAATTATGATTTCCAATTATGCACTCAAACGAATTTAATAGCGAGTGCTTTACCGTTCCAAATTATCGGTTTATACTCAATTAATATTTCCTATGTTTACTATTATGACATAGACTCTTTTTTTCTCAATCTCATTATAAGATGCTCATGAATGTGACTTATACACATGCATAGAGTGTTGAATATTAAAAATGCATTATGCTAGTTCTTTTTTGTGATACAAAATTATATTTTTATATTGAAACAACTGAATTTATCACAAAGCAGGTCAGTTTTGTGAATTCCAAAAACTATAAATAATTACCTTAGGCTTGATTTTGTACTACTTAGGCAAAAAAATTTTTATTGAGCTTCTGAACAAGCTCAACAATAGCCTTTGTAACATCATTGCCTTTGATACTGTGAATATTTCCATTCACCCAATTTTTACTAAATAGATTTGAATTATTCAAAAAATTAAGCTTGGATTTATGATTTTTTGTTTATTAAGTTCCAAGTCTAAGCCAGTTCAATCCCACACCAGCCTCATTGGCATTACTAAATAGAGTTGTGTTCATTTGATCAGTGATAGCTATTGCTTGGAAAGAGGATCGGAAGTTTATGGATGAGATATGTGGGAGGGACTGGCAGGAGCCTATTTTTTGCCGCAAATATAAGGTAATCTATTGTCTATGAATGCACTAGATACCGGTATTTTAGGATAACACTAAAGATGAAAACTTGAGTTAACTTTAGGCCATATAGTATTTTCCAAAGAAGTTACTTAAGAGATGCTGAAACTCGAGCCTTGTAATAGTAATAGTTTAAGCATGTGTCAGGTTACATTAGTTCAAAATCTATGTTGTTTAGTGCAAGTTCTATTATAAAAATGAATTAAAAAAAATACGAACATGTTTCATCGAAGTAAGTAATCGCATTCACGTTTACATCTCAATTTAAGCTCACTGAAGCATTATTATATGTATCTTTTAACAAAATTTTAGATTTTTTTCTCTTTATACGCTGCTTTGATTTAGTGTTCAGGTAAACAGTGCACAAATGCACAAAACGAATAAAACTTAATGGTTTGATTGTTTATGTGCTTTTTTGTATATTAAACAATTAAATCGTATGAATGTTACTCGATAATTCATGGCAAATTCTTATTGTTGATTATCAACCTTGTCTATATGTAATTAGCTTTTCTGGAGTGAAGACCATCAACAACAACAGAAATGACTTTAATTGTTATATGTATTATGACATTTGTTAGTACTTATTGTGTAAATTTGTTTTTGAATGCTGATGGTATGTGAATTTGTTGATTTTATCAACTAACCATTATCTAAAGGATTACGAAAAATACTCATATGATTAAAGTGTTCTTAGAGTATGATGATTATATGATTGATTATTTGTTGATTTAAATCAGAATTTTATACGATTGTTGTTGATTTTAATATGATTATTATATAGATTATTGCTGGAAATAATCTAAGCCATTAACAGTATATAGTAGCATTTAATATATGCTACAAAACAATCAACATGTTTTAGTAGCGTTTAAGAAATGCTACAAAAACAAATGTAAGACACCACCTGAAATTTTTGTAGGATAAGATAAATACAACGAAAAGTTTTTAGTTGCATAAAATAAACGATATAGGAATGCAAAAATTGTCCTACGTGTAAACATTCAATAGCGCTTGGAAATAACATCTATACAGAAAATTTAGTAGCGTTTATCAAAACGCAACCAAAAAACAAGACTTTTACTTGGGGACCTGTAGTAGCATTCACTAAAACGCTTCCGTAATGTTTTGGTAGTGTTTTTCAAACGCTGCTAAAGGCCTTTTCTGGTGTAGTGCAAGTTGACTCGAGCTTCAATAGATTGAGATTTTTGAAAAAAAATCGGGTTGTTACATCTGTTATCAGAACTTAGGTTTAGGATCCTGTATAAATAGTGAGTGAACGTATTTGTATTTTTAAAAATAAAAATATATTATATATATGCACCTAGATCCATAAAGGAACAAGCTAAATAGGAAGAGCGGCATATGCAAAGAGATGGGATATCAGTCATGTATACTAAAAACATGTTTATGGAAATCTAGGACCCTTAAGTGGTTTGGGTGAAAAACGTACAATGTGTTTTGTAATGGAAAAACATGGATCCCACATATTAGTATCTGAAATGTTAGTATTTTGGATTAGTGGGTTTCGAAGTTGAGGCTTATAAATTGGGAAAGGGTAAAAAAAGGATTAGAAATATATATATTTGAGAGAATTGAGTTTGTGGGAATACTTAGGAAAATCTGGTGTTTGACTCAAAAATGGTTCAACACCAAAAATGGGCTCAAACACCAATGGTATGTGAACCGTACTTCACCAATATGGTTGGAAATTCAATGGGGCCACAAATGCCAAGATATGAAAAGTAAAAAAGCACGGAGAAAAGTAAAATGAAAACAAGTTTTAGAGTGGTTCGGCCTTAGGCTAACCCTACATCCACTATGAAGGTAGCTTGCATTATCATAGCAATGTTTACAAGACATATAATCTCTCTTTGTACATTCATCCTCTCTTATCATAAGTAAATCTCACTTAGATCTATGTAAATTGTTGGAGAAATGATTGGACCAGCAGAGAAATGGTGAAGGCATAGTGAGAAATCTTCAAGTGTGAGGAAGATAAATGAGAATCTTCAATCTCTATAGTACTTGGTTGATTTTGATCATAGCCATGGTGGATCAAACTCTAGATCTTCGTTTGCAAGAGTTAGATGATGTTAGAATGAGTGAGGAAGCAATTTGACAGCCCTTCGGGGTGGTGGAAATCGATCCCTCAAAGTATGGAAGCCATGGCTTATTTATAGATGAGCTCCCATGAAGAAATGAGCTGAAATTCACATATGCAGGTTTTGGGTCGCTCGCATGGTTATTTATAGAAATGCCATTGCTAGTTGTCAAAAGTTTTAAACGGTTGTTTCCAGTTATCCTGCTCGATGTGCGACCGGGGGGGGGGGGGGGTGAGAAGGCAGCTGAGTCCAAAGGATAACTGGAGAGTAGGGAACGACTGAGCAGGGAGAACGTGCGACCGACCAGGTTATCGGAGGTGGTTCCTTCTTTCACGTGGTCATCTAAATGGGGTGTTGACCAATCAGGGCAATGTGAACGAGTGACCCATCCCAGTACTTGGACATTGTGTTTGTGTGAGTTAGCATGAAGCTTGAGCGAATGACTGTGTAACTGGACCATGCGTTACCATTCTTTAGGTGTGGGAATAATCTTCATATGAGCGGCCGACCTCTAGGTTTCCTGGACCACTTCCCCATGAGATATGCATGAACGACCAGGAGGAAGAATGAGCAAATGACTCTTGGTGAACGAACGACCTAATGAGATGGCCAAAGGGACACACGAGCTCCATTTTGCTTGACCAAGGGATATGCGCAACGGTCTCACATGATGAACAAGTGACCAAGAAGTTTAAGCAAATAATTTTAATGGTGCTCGTGCAACCCTGACTCGTGCGACCGATTCTTTGGGCTTGGTTGTTCCCGTGGTTCTACCTGGGATGCTCAAGCCTTATTCTCGTGTTTGCTCAAACCTGTGGTACAACCCTTGGGTGCTCGAGCCTTACCAATATTTCAATCATGCCCATGCATGATCTATTATTGAGTGCATGATTTTAATGGATAAACATTTGCCCCTCAAAGTTTGTAATTTTTGGTTAACAAAAATTACGAGCGTCGAAATGAATGATTATGGCAACAATTAATAGATTGAGCTATCGTATCGGATTGAATCGAATGGGTCATGATGGCTCGAGCGACCAGTGTTGGTTTAGGTGAACAATACAGATTGAGCGACCGAGCCTGCTCATATGTCAGTAACCGAGCGACTTCCGACCTGTGTGTGAGCATCTTGGACTCAAGCGGACGGGTCTGAGCGAGTATATCCGTCTTCCCATGTTTATATTGTTTTCTAGGCCATTGCATCTATATTTCATATCACCAACTGAAGAAGGAGATTTCATGGCGGTAACTTATCTTCTTTGAAGAAATTCACACCAATTTATCTCAATCTAGCTTCTTCCCTGATCGGATTCACGACATCAATCACTTCAAATCCATCAATAGTTCTCGTTCTTCCTTGCAAAGCACAATCAATCTCGAAGTAAATTGGAATCCTTCTTTTAATTCCGAGGCATTGGGCTCACTACAGGTGGTTTTCCTCTTGTAATTTGATGTTAACTTCGTTGACTTGCTTTGTAAAACTCTGGGGTTTCGAACCGATGTGTTTTGGGAAATGTTCGAAGTTGAATTTAATTTTTGGGACTGTGATCGTAGGAATTTGGAATGAATTTGGTTGAAATGGGATTAAAGATGTAAATTGGAATGTGTTTGAGGAATTCAAATTGTCCAAAATGTCTTAAATCTTGATATAAATTGTATGCCCATGATATGTTCGATGAAATGCTTGAACAATCAAAATGCCCATATGTCTTGTACATTTTGTACATTAGATATTGACTGTCTTGTAGTTCAATCTCTGGCTAAATGAACACAGTTCCAGCTGACTTGAACATTTTAGGCTTTGATGCATGATTACTTTTGACTATGAACAATTTTTCCCGGTTTTTTCTGAACCTTGATCATCGTCGTGTTAACTTCAGGTTGCCTTTTTTGTTTTGCACTAATGTTAACTAGAACTTAGGCAATTTTGTATACAGTTAAAATAGGCTCGATCACTCAAAAACCTTTGGCCATAATTCATGTCTACGAACCTGTTCGACCTGGACCCTTTTTTGGTTGTGCTTGACTCATTTGATATTGAGTTGTTTGAAATTGTAATATGTTTGCATTTGCTCTGTCAGATTGATAGGTTTGTACAAGTTGTTCAACATCTTAAATATACATCCGCTGTATTTCTATAAAAACTTTTATCTTGGAAGCTTCTGGTCATACGGTCATTCGCACCCTTGCTCGACCACTAGGTCGCACAACTTCAACCCGACAGGGGTCATTCCTACTTGATTCTTATGTGGGATTGGACATGAACGAGTCTGCTTTGGTTGAGATTTAGCGACCTCTTTGTGTGTGAACGTTGTGAACTGTTCGAGCATAACCAGGATTGGAGGAGTATGCACGACCGGGCCTCAGCTGTATGCGCGCGATCGGTCAGGTCTAGTTCGTTCATGTCTAATTATGTTTGGAGGATCCTTTCTTCTTTTTCATGAAAGATTAGGATTCCGCTTGTTTACTATGATCGCTTAGATTTAATTTAACTAGGATTGTTCATGCTCAGCTCCTATATGAGGTTGGTCTCAAATGAGTCTAATTTGCCTCAGGCTGGGCAGGTGCGACCGGTGTGAATTGACCATGTGCGACCAGGATTGGATTGGGTTCATAAGAGCAGACCAAATCCTTAGGTACGGTTCATGTGCGACCGACCAACTTTGGCTCACTCATATATCATTTGGCATATTTAGATATTTTTGTAGGCTTCTTTGGGTTTGGGATCCTATTAATTATTGGATCTTTCTTGTAACGCTAATCTGCCACAACAAATATTTGCACACAATTTCGAGCTTATGATTTCACTACAGGTCGCTCACCAATAGTGGATTAGTCTAAAATATATAGGGCAACTAACAACCTAGCTTAAATGGGCACTTATGTAGGATTGTTTCTATTCAACCATTTGTATTCTGGTTAGTTACTCCCTACATAAGTATTAACGTTTTTAGAGTTACCGAGACTTGGAACTAGTTTAATCAGTGCATGCTGACAACGAGTCGCAAACCTTGTATAAATCCTGAAGGAGCGGCTATGGTTAGTGAGGCCGGAAGTTCTTCTTAGGTAACTGTGTCCACCTCAACTGTTGCCCCTGGGACGAATATTAATCAAGAATTTCCCCAACCTCGGGCTCTTGAAAGAGTGCCTGCCGACAGTCATAGGTCAACACTCCCTTTTGGTTTATATCAGGAAATGTGTGCTCGATTCGGGTTTTCAAAAGATGAAACTAAGTTTCTGGGGAAGGATGATTTGCCTGACCATCCACCCTCTGGGTATGTTACAGTCCATCGCCGTATGCTACAAGTGGGGGCAGTCCCCCTTTTAATTCCTATTTAGAATCCATTTTGCGACATTTGGCTATTGCCACATACCAATTGCACCCCCAACAGCTACCATATTCTGATGGGACTTTATGTGCTCTTTATGAGAGTCAAACATCGAGCACCTTCGTTTTAAGATATCTGTTCCGTCTATGCCTTTAAAAGATGGAAGATGGGTTATCTCTCTTTTATTTTTATGGAAGGCACGTATTGCAGAATCATCGCTGGCTTAGTGGACAGTGTTAGGGGGTTCTCGGATCAGTATTTTTATGTTAAATGGCCCTGTAGCTTTTATGGCCGATGGATGGAATGAGGTAATTGCTTTTTCCTGAAGTCATCTGTATTTTTACAAATAATTCTTAACTACTTTCCTTTTCTATAGTAATCCCTTCCGATGAAGGTATTGTTCTTGATCAAAACCTTCTTGATTCTTTGACAACCATTAACAAAACTAACAGAAGTAGACAACTATTGCTCGTGGAAAAGACCCTCCGTCAGTATCAATTACTTCATCCTTAACGGTTTATTGAGAAAATCCCAGCTTATAATAAAGGTATTCATGGTAAATCTCCTACAAAAAAGGATTCCTTGAAGAAATTCTTATACCTTGGGGATAGTAGTCAAACTTTACTGAAATCTCCATTGCCCTCAATCACCGAAGGAGATACCTCTCACCATGAAGGTAAGGAAGTTGAAGGTGGCATGACTGGCATAAGGGATTAACTAATTTCTGAGAAAATTGTCAAAAATTCCATTGCCCCGATCTCACTGGAAGAGGGTTCTACAGGAACCTTCGGAGGTTTAGGTGATTTGGATTCTACTAAAGGCCTTAATTTGGGTGACATCACGACTTCTGATCCCGCACTCTCGGTTAAAAAGTCTATCGCAGAAATTGCCCGTGAACCTGCCCAATCATCTGGGAAAACACTTGATTTAAATACTTCCCTTAAATTTGGTTTGTTACTAGTCGTGCCTTAGAAAACAAGTGATTTATGTTTTCTTGCAAAGCTTATGGTTTTTCTATGCATCTTTTCATTTGAGTGGTGAAACTTTGTTTTGACTTCTTTTCCAGGTATAGGAATGAAGCACTCATTATCGGATAGTTTTTCTCGACAAATTCGTTTTACTTACCTGCTAATCCTTTTACAATCTCGCCTTTCTCGTCACTTGAAGCATTCTCAACCATCTTTGGATTCTCAATCTCAACACACTTCTGATCCTTCATTGACTGACCCTCAAAGGGAGGAAAAACACGATCATGTACATATTCCTGACAAAAGCGAGAAGGGAAAGTGCCTGAAGAAAGGAGAGAAAAAGAGAAACAGGGATGAACAGGATGAATATAAGGCCCAGAAACATCACAAATCAACTGAGTTTCTGGATCATGTCATTCCTATTCCATTTGAAAAATCCATTGCCCCAACTCCTGCTCAGATCCAAATGATTCTTGACCAGCCTCCTTATAGAATTCCGCCTGGAAATTTGAAGCTTGGGGATCGCTTTGGAGGTTGGGACCTAAGAGGAATGTATTTCGATTTGGATTTACATCCGAACGACGGACAGGATGTTGTCGAGGGGCTGAGCACTATAAAAAGCTATATGGCCACTCAGTTTGACACTGGTAAGAGCCAACTTGAAACACGGTTAGACCAGGCCATAAGCTATAACGACCAACAATTAGAGAAGTGGAATAAATTTGGCTATGAGTTTCAGAGGTTGAATGCTCGACACCTCAATCATATTGAAACTTTGGAGAATGATAAAGCGGGACTAGTCCAATTAATCAGATCCTAATAGTCCGAAATTGCATTTTTGAAAGGTGGAAATACTCGGGTAAATAGCTTGGAAGTCGAGAACGAGAAATTTAAGAAAGAGCTCGAAGTAGCAAGAAAACAATTCTAGGAAGCTCAATCTGCCCAGGAACTTGCTGAGTCTCAATTAGCTTTAGAAAGAAGAGCCTCGGCTACTTATCGACAAGAAAAGGCATCCCTTGATGACAAAATTACTTCTCAGAACAAGACACTCAAAGCTCTGGAAGAGGATAATGCTAAGCTAACTAGTGATCATGAACAAGCCCAGGCCAAGACTGAGGATACTTTGTTTAAGTTTTTCGTTTACAGCGTTATGAATCACAGAAGCTTAAGCTATTTGAAAGATGACTTTCCACAGACCCTGGCCCTTGTTTGGGAACGAGTGCTTTCCTACTCCGGTGGAGCAGAGGATGAATTTATCCAGGAGAGATCCCTAGAAGAAGAAGACCATGAAGTTTTGGCCAAGGGTACGAAGATACTAATAGATGAGCGAGCTCAATCTTTTAGGGAAAAGCCCTGAATGTTACTGATATCCATGGTCCATCCAATCTTGCCAATGTTGAGTCTTCAAGTTCTCAAACTCCTCCTATGGATCCCCCTATTACTTATATTGACAAGGACGCTGCTAAAGCTCATCCTATTGAGAAACATGTTCAGGAGGACACAACTAAATAGTGCGGGGGGAATGGTGAAGAAAAGGATGACGTTTCTTTGAACGTAAATGATTATGAGATTGATATTATAAATCCACAAACCCCAGGTAAAATTAGCATTCATCAGTCCGTACCAGGTTTGGACTATCTTTTTTCTTCGCCTGGGTTTGCCGAATTTAGTGCACGCTATACATTTGTGCCTGGTTTGCTCTCGCTACCTGTTCTTCCTACTAGTGCTACCACTGCTCAGGCTGCTACTACTGACTTTGTTTTAGTATCAACTACTATTGGTCCACATACTACTCTTCCACCAGGTGATGTGTCATTACTTAATGCACCTGATCTAGAGGCGGTTGATTATGACTATAGTAATGATGAAGTCGATGCTTGGCTCATTGGGGTTGTGTCAACATTGAAACACATGAGAAGATCTACCGTGAATACGTCGGGAATTATTAACCTATCCTCCCCCGAAAGTCCCTGCGTAAACAAAGCAGCAAGGGTTGGAAGTCAAGCAGTTGTTACGTCTCCCATTTCCTCTACTAAACAATCTTTAAGATCTAGCGGCAGGAAGAAAAAGAAGTAGTATTTGTGACTTTCATGCTTTTGTTCTAGTTCATTTTCTTCTGTGGTGTACTTAGATCGGTTGTATATGCGAGCGCCGTTCCTCGCCTAATACTTTATGCTTGTTATTTTACGCACATTTATGTCCGGTATTCTTGATTTGTGATTCTGTGATCTGGCTCTGTGTTATTGTAATGGAGACGTGTTCTGCCTGCAGCACTTAAGCCTTTTATTTTATCTTTGTCGTACTTTTTTGTTCTGTATTCCACACCTGTCTTTTCTTCATGCTTACAGCACATATTCCCCATTTGTTTTTACAACATATGATATTATGTCGTCTTTTCAATTATAGCCACGGATCATTATTATTGGATTTACTTGACCGATCGCATTGAATCCTCTTGATTCTGACTAGGATAATATTCGAGAACTTCTTGTGTCCATCACTGAACCGAGGTTCTCAAATTTGCCACAGCCATTTCAAGAGGTTCAATTTTGTTAGTCAAGCAATCCTTACAGATGTCGTAACTTAACGTAAAGTTGTAACAAACTTATGGTATGACTAAGGGAGCAATATTATTGGATTCCTTTAATGCGGTGGTGTTGCCCTCATATCAAACCTTGTTATAAATTAATTAGGATGGGAACGATCAACTTTCCTAGATTCCCTTAATTATTGGCTAGAATTTAGTTTAGTCGATCGATTCATAGCATTCTCCCAGTGCCTCACCCCTTTTTAGAGGTTTTATTTTGTCATGCATTTAGTTGTATTATCACTAACCTGGTAGTCCAGGCCCTTCGGAGATTAGAATTGAATACATGACTTCGAAGCGGGGTTTAATTTATTATTATTATTGTGTGCGCGTTCAACCATATTTCTCCCCAACTTGGCAATCCAAGTCCTTCGGAGATTAGGTTTAAACACTTTCCCCCTAGGGAGGTCTTGGGTTTCAAGTTTTAATCCAAATTTCATTCTATCTGTTCTAATGAATTCAGAATCGGGAGGATTATTTTGGATACCCCCTTTCGGCTAGGATTTCTATTAATGCTGGTCCTTCCGGCTTGTTGTCGGTCCTTCCGGCTTAGGACTGGTACTTAGCCTAGGTTTTGTCGGTCCTTCTGACTGCTGGTCCTTCCAGTTTGTTGCCGGTCCTTCCGGCCTGATGCTGGTACTTCCAACATCAGGTTTTTTTCGGTCCTTCTGACCACTGGTCCTTCCAGCATGTTGTCGGTCCTTCCAGCCTGATGCTAGTACTTCCACATCAGGTTTTTGTTGGTCCTTCTGACATGTTGGAAATCCCACAAGGTAATTCTGGTTCCTTTATCAATTATTGTCTTGATCTATAGAATTAGTATCCTGGGTCTTTCATTTAAGAAGGTGCCTTTATGGTGGAATTCACAATCTTTTTCTTGCTGACCAGCTCCCATTCTGTAACACCCCGAATTTTCCGTTAATTGTAACTTAACAAATTAAAGTATAATTAATTCTAAATGATGAAATCAAGGGAAACGGGTTACACCATTGTGTTCATTTCGAAATTCTGCTTGAGATAGAGTCCAAGTTTGCGTAAAACGGATACCGTATGAAGAAGATATGGACGAACGAAGTTGGGCCGAAAAATCAGAAACGGGTCAGAATGCACTGGCGCACTTAGGAAGTGCACCAGAACAAAATTGCACTGGCGCACTTGGGAAGTGCGCCAGTACAATTTTAGCACTGGCGCACCTGCCAAGTGCGCCCAGGCCAGAAGAACTGTTAGTCTGGCCCTGGCTGGCCTGGGTCTGGTTGAATTCTGAGGCTTGGCTGAGTCACTAGGGCTTACATGTCACTTTCTGATTGGCTTCTCTTGAGATGGATGGTCTGGATTCACTCTAGCTTCATCGTCGGCTCTAATTAGATTGAAATTCTATAAATACAACTCTAGTCTAACCCTAAATTCACACAAATAATAGAATACTAAAGCCGTCATGCTGCTGGAAAGGAACTAGGAGTGGTCGTCAATTAGAAAGCCTAGAGACAAGCCAGCACTAAAGCTAAACATGAATCAAAACAACGTTAGTCTACCCAAAGGAAAGCATTTCAAATCCAGAATTCAGAATCCTGAATCCAAGTTCGTCGTTCGTTGTAAGTATAGTGATTTTTCCGATGAGAATAAAACTAAGAATTGATTCAATGTAAATTGGAAGTGGAATTGTGCTATTATGTAACGACGATGTTAATTCATATCTTTGTTTTGAAATGATTGTGTTGCGAATGAAATTTGGATGTTTGTGATATAATTAAGATTGATGTTGATCCTATTGTGCTTTTAGAATGACAACAACATCACAAGCAAGTTGTATAGTTCATGATTATGTGATTATATAGATCGTTTGTGATTAGAACCTCATGTATATACTTTATGCTAGAAAATCTTTATGCCTAAATGGTTATGTTCATATACATGCCCCTATGTTTATGTAAAAGTTGCAAGTTCCTAATTGGATCCATGTCAAGATCCACTTTAGTACATGTTTCATGTTGTAATTAGATATACGATTGGATCTAGTTCACACCCTTGTCGTAAAGTTATACATATTTATGAAAAAGTCATATTCTTGTCATGTGCTAGTGATGTTCGATGTTATGCCTAGATCCAAAAACAAGTTTAGACCTATGTTGTCTAAATCATATGCTATTTCATGTGACACCTATTTGGTTAGACCCTTATTTCAATGCAAATTCACATATATGTAAAATTGATTTAGGCTATGTAGCAAATTCACATATATATATATATTGACTATTTTGCAAGATCACATCTATGACATTCATGTTGGCTATTTTGCAAGTTCACACCTATGATGCTCATATTGACTATGCCAAAAATGCCAAGTTTACACCTATGTTATGTTTATGTTTATGAATTCCCTTAAGCCTATTTGTGTGCGCTAAATTAGGCTAAGTTTTTAGCCTAATATCATATGTTAAAAATTATGCGAACGAAAATTAGGCTAAGATTGTTAGCCTAATGTTTAAACGGGGTAACGTTGGGAATATTAGAAAACTTGTCATAAAAATATATGAAATTGGCATGTTTGTCACATGCCAAAATTGGTGGCATTTAAACGATATAAATTCTTATACCAAAAATGTTAAACTTGGAATGTGGGCCATAACATTTAATTGTTGACAAATTTACATATATTAAGTGATAAAGACAAATATGTAAATTTAGAAAATACGAATATGCTTAACACGAGGTTGGATTGAGTTGTGATGTAAATCTGCCCGGACCCGCCCGGTTGTCCAGTAGTCACAACAATACCTATCCAATGTGGGTGGTTAAGCATGAAGCCCAATAAGGACCCGAGGTTAGACTGAGTTACGGTGTAAATCTGCCCGGAACCGACCGGCACATTCAGTAACCGTAACAATATCTATCTAATGTGAGTGGTCGGTGCTTTAAAAGGCTAAGGACAGATCGTAGGGTTAAGTTAACTAAAACACTTAACCAATTCAACATGTTAATGAAATTGATGGGTGGGGTTAGGTAAATACAGACACTTAATCACTTAGCATGTTTGACTAGAAAACCCTAGTAACGGGGACCCATTTCAGTAGTAACCCAATTAGGTATCATGGTACCCAGAAACTAGGCAGGTTAGGGCACGATTACTGGGCTGATTGTAAGCGGTCAAAGCAACGGCGGTGGGTGCAACAGTGTGGATTCTAACGGAGTGCGGGCGTGCACGCACTTCGGAGCAGACAAACAGGGCACTGGGGGCACAAGTAGTATAACCTACGCATTCTAAGGTCTGTGTCGGGGTTTCCACCATGGGACTTGATACACCCCATGGTGGGGCCAGCATAGGTATCTACAATTTCTGGGGGCCGTAAGACACAGATGATTATGCGAGTAGGAGCCGATCTTTAAAATAAGGGGATCACTTTACCCTCAGCATAGGGTGCATCTTTAGAAACGGGATCACTTTACCCTCAGCATAGGCTGCATCTCTAGAAATGGGATCACTTCACCCTCAACATAGGGTGACAGTTAAGATAATACAAGTAGGTGCAGAGATAGTGTGGGGTGCGATAGTATATTCGTTTCAGAACTACCTTACCTAGTTTATGATACTTTCCTGTTCCAGTTTATACCTATCATGCCCTTATTCTTATTTTCATACTGAAGAGTCACTAGACTTACCAGGCTTTATGTCTGACCCTATTTTCTTTCGTCTTCTTTTCTTCCGTTCCCCCTAGGTCCGCAGGGAGGAAATAGCTCAGCTTAGTAAGATTCTTTAAAAGCTTCAAGAAAGTTGATGTACGGTTTGGAGTCTCTTTCCTTGGCTATGGCAGTTGGTCACACTCCATGGGGATTTATGCAGTTTTAATCACGTTTTATGCTTCTTTATTTAAAAACCAAGGCATAAATGATGTTGTAATGTTTTTGGAAGTTGTTATGAGACAATTATGGAAATGTGTTGTATGAACAAGTATTTTATGAAATAAAAGTCTGATGTTTTCCGCTTCTTATATATATGTGTTTATATATGTGTTGTGTTTTATCTGTGACTTTTACTTACAAACCTCCACCAAAGTTAAGGCAGTCCCTTGTGAGTGACCTTAATGGAGGGTGGGGTGTTTCACTTGGTATCATAGCATAGATTTACCAGACTAGATAAAAAAATTTGAAAACTATTTTCAAAAAGAAGTTTAAAGAAGCATTTTCAAGAAAAGTTTTGATATTTTAAAAGGCATAATCCCCCAAAAGCCATATGCACTATGTATCTATCCTTCGTTTTGAACCTTTCCTTTTGTTTTAGCATGTCTGGAGACCTTAACCTTCCAGAAGGAGTACCGATCCCTGGCTGGTTCCAAAGGTACCTAGAGGCTAGGGCCAATGGTGCGGGCCCAGCAGACATTCCTCCCCCAGTGGCAGCGGTTCCTCCTCCACCTCCGCCTCCTCCTCGTGGAAATGCTTTTGCAAAGACATGTAGAGACTTCAGGGATATGGGTGGAAAGGACTTTTATGGAACCGAATCCTTTGTAGTAGCAAGAAACTGGCTAAAGGAGACCGAGGATCTGTTTGTCATCTTCGAAGTTGACGACAGGCAAAAGATACAGCTAGCAGTGTGGTTGGTTAAAGATGAAGCGTCTTATTGGAGGGAGATCACCAATGCTGAGAGGCCAGTGGAAACATGGGAAGATTTCAGGATGAGATTTGAGATGAAATTCCTCTCCCAAGCTGAAAGAAGCCTGCAAATGGAGAAGTTCCTAACTCTGAAACAGGGAAGTATGACAATCAGGGAGTACGTTAATCAGTTTAATCAGCTGGCCAGATTTGGGTTGGGCTTAGTAAACACCCAACACAAGAAGGCGCTCCGCTTCGTCAAAGGTCTGAATGGGCCTCTACACAGCCTTGCTATGACTCATGTATCCACGAGGGCGACTTATGAAAGCTTAGTGGACATGGTATTGCTACACGAGGAAGACAAGGGCAAGAAAGAGACTAAGGTGGAAGAAAATAAGGAAGGTTTACAAGCTAAGAAAACAGACTTCAAGAAAGGAGGGAAGAACAACAAATCCCGTGAAAAGAGAAAGTGCAATTTCTGTGGCATTGTGGGACATATAGCAAAAGACTGCAGAAAGAAGAAGGCAAAGATGAATGGTGGTTGCTTCAGTTGTGGGGAGACTGGACACATGGCTAAGGACTACCCAAAGAAGCGGGGGCAGGGACATAGGACTAGATCCACCTCAAGCGGACAAGTTCACGCGCTTGTGGCACCTCCACAGGAACGAGGTAGAAATATTTTTGTAGAAAGCTTAGTTTATCTGTATGATCATCCATTTCGCACTCTCTTTGATTCTGGTGCATCACACTCCTTTATTTCATCAGCTTTAGTAGAGTCTCTGCACCTAGACACTAGTATGGTAGAAGTTCCTTTGGTTGTTTCAAATCCGATTGGGGGCTCGGCTTATTTGTCGATGGTTTGCTTGGATTTGAAAATCTCTATTCTAAGTGTTGAATTTAGATGTATGCCTTTGTTTTGGGCTTCTGAGGGTATGGACTGATCTTAGGCATGGACTGGTTATCCAGTAATGGTGCCATTCTTGATTGTGAGAAAAGAGTGGTTAGGCTCTTGACTCGGCTCGGTAACACTCTAGAAATTTCTTGTAATCCCTTGAACGCTGTTATGCTTAGTTATCTAGAGTCGCTTGACGCTTTTGTTGAGAATTTGCAGTCGGTTAGAGTAGTCCGGGAATATCCGGATGTCTTTGAAGAGGTGAAAGGCTTACCTCCAAAGCGGGAAGTAGACTTCCGCATATATCTTGTTGATAATGCAAAGCACGTAGCTCTGCCTGTTAGACACATGACTCCAAAGGAGAGAAAGGAGCTCAGTAAGCAAGTTAAGGAGCTACTCGAGAAGGGGTTTATAAGAAGGAGTATCTCGGAATGGGGTGCTCCAATGGTGTTCGCCACCAAAGCAGATGGTTCACTACGTCTTTGTGTGGACTATAGGGAGCTAAACAAGCTGACTAAGAAGAATAGACATCCGCTTCCCCGTATAGACGATTTGTTTGATCAGCTTGTAGGTGCATCGGTCTTCTCCCAACTTGATTTAGCTACTGGGTTCCATCAGCTAAGGGTAGCTGAAGATAGCATTGATAAAACGGCGTTCAGAACCCTAAACGGTTTCTTCGAGTGGCTTGTCATGCCTTTCGGTTTGACGAACGCACCCGCTTATTTCATAGACCTGATGAGCAGGGTGTTTAGAGAATTCCTCAATAAGTTCGTGGTTGTCTTCGTAGACGATATCTTGATCTTCTCAAAGAATGAGGAAGAACATGCTCAGCATCTGAAAGAGATCATGGATGCTCTCCGTGCACATCAGCTAAAAGCCAAATTCTCCAAGTGCCACTTTTGGAGAAAGGAAGTAAGATTTCTGGGGCATATAGTGTCCAAAGAGGGATTGGCTGTGGACCCCGTGAAAGTGGTGGCAGTGCAAGATTGGAAGACACCAAGAAATGCAATCGAAGTTCGAAGCTTTTTTGGGCTAGCCGGTTTTTACCGAAAGTTCATTAGGGATTTCGCGAAGATCTTAGCTCCACTCACAAGGCTAACAAAGAAGAATCTTGCGTTCACTTGGGATTTGGACTGCGAGTTTGCTTTCCAACGATTAAAAAGGGCTCTCACAACAGCCCCAGTTCTGACTTTGCCAGATGGAAGCAAAATATTCACAGTATATACAAATGCTTGTGGTACGGGGCTAGGCGCTGTTCTGATGCAGGAAGGAGGGTAGTAGCTTATGGTGGAAGACAATTGAAAGTGCATGAAAAGAACTACCCAACCCACGATCTTGAGTTGGCTGCCATCGTCTTTGCGCTTAAGTCTTGGCGCCATTATCTCCTAGGTGAGAAGTTCGAATTATACACTGACCATAAATCGTTGAAGTATCTTTTCTCGCAGAAAGATCTTAACTTGAGGCAGCAAAGGTGGATGGAGTTCCTTGCCTCGTATGATTTTGAAATTTCCTATACTCCCGGCAAAGGCAACGTAGTAGCAGACGCATTGAGCCGAAAGAAACTGACCTTAAGCCCTCTCTTTGTAGACAGGCAAAGCTTGGAGTATATAGCCAGTTTTGACTTTAGGCCCTCCTCAGATTTTATACCTGGTTTATTGGCATCCCTAGAAGTACGACCCACTCTTTTAGACTCGATAGGGGTCGCACAACGAGAAGACCCTCAGCTTGTGGATGTGATTGATAAACTAGTTAGGGGTGAAACTTCCAGTCACCTCAATAGATATTCCATCGATGATAAGGGTTGGCTGAGGCGAGATGGAAGACTATGCATCCCACAAGCTAGGGATTTTGTGAAGAAGGTTCTCGAGGAGGCACATCATTCCAAGATGACTATACACCCTGGCGGTGATAAGATGTACAAGGATATAAAAAGAAGTTTCTTTTGTAGCGGCATGAAGAAGGACATGGCAGGTTTCGTTTCTAAGTGCATGACCTGCCAACAGGTCAAGGCGGAACAAAAGAAACTTGGAGGACTACCACATCCTCTAGAAGTCCTGCAATGGAAGTGGGATAGCATTTCAATGGACTTTATTGACGGGTTGCCTAGGTCAAGAAGAGGCAATACTAGCATTTGGGTGATAGTGGATAGGCTTACTAAAAGCGCCCACTTCATACCTATCAAGAGTAGAAGAACTGCTTCGTCACTAGCTTCTCTTTATCTCAAGGAAATAGTTCAACTCCATGGAATACCCTCCAGCATAGTGAGTGACAGAGCCCCATCTTCACGAGCGAATTTTGGCGGAGTCTGCAAGAATCTGTCGGCACACCGTTATGTTTGAGCACGGCCTATCACCCCCAAACTGATGGTCAGACAGAAAGGGTGAATAGAGTACTAGAAGATCTTCCAAGACTATGCGTTCTTTACTTCGTAGGGACTTGAGAGGATCACCTTCCTTTAGTGGAATTCGCCTATAACAACAGTTACCAAGCCACCATCGGTATGGCGCCCTTCGAAACTTTGTATGGAAGACCTTGCCGATCACCAACTTGTTGGTGGGAGTCCACTGACAAGATTATACTTGGGCCAGACATGATTAGTGAGACTTCAGAAAAAGTGGACCTGATATGAAGGAGAATGAAGACTGCCCAAGACAGACAGAAATCCTATGCCGACAAAAGAAGGACCGACCTTGAGTTTGAGGTTGGGGACAGGGTTTTCCTTAAGGTATCCCCTTTAAGGAACGTCGTTCGCTTTGGATCCGCGGGAAAGCTAGCACCAAGATTTGTAGGACCGTTCCCTATCATCAAGAAGATTGGGAAAATGGCTTATAGAGTAGATCTTCCTGAAAGGTTGGCTGGAATTCACAACGTCTTTCACGTTTCTCATCTCCGGAAATGTCTACATGAATCAGCGGAAGTGGTGGAGCCAAGCATTCTAGAAGAAGCCGAGGTGGAACGCGAAGCAACTGTGAAGAGAGTTCCAGCTCGAATCGTAGGAACTGAAGTGAAAAAGCTACGCAACCGCGAAGTGAAGCTCGTTAAGGTTCAGTGGAGCGACGCTGAGGAAGACGTGACTTGGGAAACTGAGGATAGAATATGCGCGGCCTACCCTTTTCTTTTTGAGGGTACATCCTTGATCCCTCTTTTTCCTTAAGTTGTGCTTATGTCTATCTTTTTAGGTATATCTCCTAGATATTATCCTTTATCCTTAGGTAGAAACCCCTTTGGATGTAAACATGTATTTGAAACATGTTATGGTTGATGGCTGCAATTGGTTGCAAGTGGTTGCTCGTGGATGCATATACACACAACCTAGGTTTTAGATCGGCTCAATCACTTCATACTGCATAGGCATATATGTATTCATATTTGTTTGTGGTAGAAACTTGATATGTTGTCATATGGGTGTCGCATTTGTATTGATGGTTGCGCAATCATGTAGAATTATGAGTAAGGACAAATTTGCATACATAACGGATTCATGACACTTACATGATTTGCATTAAGGAGGTCAACTGGATCAGTAGACTGCATGATTTTGCATTAGTTAAGGACATATACACACACTATGCATATAATCATAAAGAATTAGAAGTCTTTTAAGGACAATGGACGCCTGTGTTTGTTGGTTGAGTAGATGGACGATTGGATGTTAGGACTTACGTTCTCCTAGACTCGAAGATTTCGGGGACGAAATCCTTTAAGGAGGGGAGAATGTAACACCCCAAATTTTCCGTTAACTGTAACTTAACAAATTAAAGTATAATTAATTCTAAATGATGAAATCAGTGGAAATGGGTTACGCCATTGCGTCTCGAAATTCTGCTTGAGATAGTGTCCAAGTTTGCGTAAAACGGATACCGTATGAAGAAGATATGGACGAACGAAGTTGGGCAGAAAAATCAGAAACGGGTCAGAATGCACTGGCGCACTTGGGAAGTGCGCCAGAACAAAATTGTACTGGCGCACTTGGGAAGTGCGCCAGTAGAATTTAGCACTGGCGCACCTGCCAAGTGCGCCCAGGCCAGAAACCTATTGGTCAGGCCCTGGCTGACCTGATCAGGGTCTGATCGAATTCTGAGGCTTGGCTGAGTCACTAGGGCTTACATGTCACTTTCTGATTGGCTTCTCTTGAGATGGATGGTCTGGACTCACTCTAGCTTCATCGACGACTCTAATTAGATTGAAATTCTATAAATACAACTCAAGTCTAACCCTAAATTCACACAAATAATAGAATACTAAAGCCGTCATGCTGCTGGAAAGGAACCAGGAGTGGCCCTCAATTAGAAAGCCTAGAGACAAGCCAACACTAAAGCTAAACACGAATCAAAACAATGTTAGTCTACCCAAAGGAAGGCATTTCAAATCCAGAATTCAGAATCAAGAATCCAAGTTCGTCGTTCGTTGTAAGTATGAGAATAAAACTAAGAATTGATTCGATGTAAATTGGAAGTGGAATTGTGCTATTATGTAACGACGATGTTAATTCATATCTATGTTTTGAAATGATTGTGTTGCAAATGAAATTGGGATGTTTGTGATATAATTAAGATTGATGTTGATCCTATTGTACTTTTAGAATGACAACAACATCACAAGCAAGTTGTATAGTTCATGATTATGTGATTATATAAATCGTTTGTGATTAGAAACTCATGTATATATTTATGCCAGAAAATCTTTATGCCTAAATGGTTATGTTCATATACATGCCCCTATGTTTATGTAAAAGTTGCAAGTTCCTAATTGGATCCATGTCAAGATCCACTTTAGTACATGTTTCATGTTGTAATTAGATATGCGATTGGATCTAGTTCACACCCTTGTCGTAAAGTTATACATATTTATGAAAAAGTCATATTCTTGTCATGTGCTAGTGATGTACGCTGTTATGCCCAGATCCAAAAACAAGTTTAGACCTATGTTGTCTAAATCATATGCTATTTCATGTGACACCTATTTGGTTAGACCCTTATTTCAATGCAAATTCACATATATGTAAAATTGATTTAGGCTATGTAGCAAATTCACATATATGTATATCGACTATTTTGCAAGATCACATCTATGACATTCATGTTGGCTATTTTGCAAGTTCACACCTATGATGCTCATGTTGACTATGCCAAAAACGCCAAGTTTACACCTATGTTATGTTTATGTTTATGAATTCCCTTAAGCCTATTTGTGTGCGCTAAATTAGGCTAAGATTTTAGCCTAATATCATATGTTAAAAATTATGCGAACGAAAATTTGGCTAAGATTGTTAGCCTAATGTTTAAACGGGGTAACATTGGGAATATTAGAAAACTTGTCATAAAAATATATGAAATTGGCATGTTTGTCACATGCCAAAATTGGTGGCATTTAAACGGTATAAATTCTTATACCAAAAATGTTAAACTTGGAATGTGGGCCATAACACTTAATTGTTGACAAATTTACATATATTAAGTGATAAAGACAAATATGTAAATTTAGAAAATACGAATATGCTTAACACGAGGTTGGACTGAGTTGTGATGTAAATCTGCCCAGACCCGCCCGACTGTCCAGTAGTCACAACAATACCTATCCAATGTGGGTGGTTAAGCATGAATCCCAATAAGGACCCGAGGTTAGACTGAGTTACGGTGTAAATCTTCCCGGAACCGACCAGCACATTCAGTAACCGTAACAACATCTGTCTAATGTGAGTGGTCGGTGCTTTAAAATGCTAAGGACAGATGGTAGGGTTAAGTTAACTAAAACACTTAACCAATTCAACATGTTAATGAAATTGATGGGTGGGGTTAGGTAAATACAGACACTTAACCACTTAGCATGCTTGACTAGAAAACCCTAGTAACGGGGACCCATTTCAGCAGTAACCCAATTAGGTATCATGGTACCCTGAAACTAGGCAGGGTAGGGCACGATTACTGGGCTGATTGTAAGGGGTCAAAGCGATGGCGGTGGGTGCAACAGTGTGGGTTCTAACGGAGTGCGGGCGTGCATGCACTTCGGAGCAGGCAAACAGGGCACTGGAGGTACCAGTAGTATAACCTATGCATTCTAAGGTCTGTGTCGGCGTTGCCACCATGGGACTTGATACACCCCATGGTGGGGCCAGCATAGGTATCTACAATTTCTGGGGGCCATAAGACATAGATGATTATGCAAGTAGGAGCCGATCTTTAAAATAAGGGGATCACTTTACCCTCAGCATAGGGTGGTGCATCTTTAGAAACAGGATCACTTTACCCTCAGCATGGGGTGCATCTCTAGAAACGGGATCACTTCACCCTCAGCATGGGGTGACAGTTAAGATAATACAAGTAGGTGCAGAGATAGTGTGGGGTGCGATAGTATATTTGTTTCAGAACTACCTTACCTAGTTTATGATACTTTCCTGTTCCAGTTTATACCTATCATGCCCTTATTCTTATTTTCATACTGAAGAGTCACTAGACTTACCAGGCTTTATGTCTGACCTTATTTTCTTTCGTCTTCTTTTCTTCCGTTTCCCCCCTTCCCAGGTCCGCAGGGAGGAAATAGCTCAGCTTAGTCAGATTCTTTAAAAGCTTCAAGAAAATTGATGTACGGTTTGGAGTCTCTTTCCTTGGCTATGGCAGTTGGTCACACTCTATAGGGATTTATGCAGTTTTAATCACGTTTTATGCTTCTTTATTTAAAAACCAAGAAAGAAATGATGTTGTAATGTTTTTGGAAGTTGTTATGAGACAATTATGGAAATGTGTTGTATGAACAAGTATTTTATGAAATAAAAGTCTGATGTTTTCCGCTGCTTATATATATGTGTTTATATCTGTCTTGTGTTTTATCTGTGACTTTTACTTACAAACCTCCACCAAAGTTAAGGCAGTCCCTTGTGAGTGACCTTAATGGAGGGTGGGGTGTTTCACATTCCTTTTCGAGCAACTAGTTTTGATGGGCTATCTCAATTTTGAAACTAGAGCTTCGAAACTTTTTATTTTGGGAGTGCCCCTTTTTTATGAGAGTTACAACACTCTTGTTCATCTGTGGTGGCGCTTGTTTGTTGCTGAACTTTTGCGACTTCTCCCATTCTCTTCTCAAGGCTTTGCTTCTTTTTTTGTATGTTAATATTTACTGCTTTTAGCACTTGAGTAAGTGTTGTTAAAGTCGATGTTGTTAAAGTCATTGTGTTTCGTTGGAGTCTGAAGGAACAAACCCCTGAACAAGCGCCTGACTGATGACCTGCAATGTGAAGTCATTTTTTATAATGTTTTGATTAAAAGTAAAGGACTACAGGCAAGGTAAAGTTTTGATTAAATGTTCAGAATAATTTTTATAAAGTATTATAGATTGTTTACACAAATTCTAAATATTAGCACTAAGTAAATCATGAAGTAATGCATAGAAATAAAGTAGCAGTGGTAATGTGCGCTTATTTAGAGCCGTTGAAATTGTAGCACTGTCCATGGTCATCAATTGATGATTAGCCTTGGATTAGCTTGAGAACGAGTTCCATCACTAGAACCAGATTGGTCATCTGATTCCCCCTGCCTTTGGGGAGTTGGAGCGATGCCTAAAGATCGTGGATTCTTCACATATTATTGCAGACGATAGTTCCTCGATCAATGACTTTAGATGCTTACACTCGTTGGTATTGTGACCTGGCTGGTTGTGAAATTGACATAACCTGCCTGACTTTACTACATCACTGCTGAACTTCATTTTCTTTGGCGCTGGATACTTCTCGGTATCATTAGTTTCCACGTATATGTTCCCCATGGTGTCATTGAGATAAGTAAACTCAGAATCCTTAAAAAAGCGGAGTTTCTTATTGGTTCGGTTATCCTTTCCCTCGTTGCCCCTCTTTCAACTACCAGAATCCTTTTGGTTACTTTGCACGTTGCCCTTCATTCTGGGTTGTATATTGCTTTCTGGGACATCTAAGGCATAGGCCGGATCCTTATCGACACAGGTATATTCTTCAGCCTTATCAAGCAGTTGCTCGAGTGTAGTTGGTTTCTTCTTCTTAATCCATCGTCCAAGCTTGGGCTTCTTAAATATGGCTCCTTTTAAAGCCATCAGAACCAAATGGGGCTCATAATTTTCAACATCAGCTGACGCCGCGTTGAAGCGAGTTAGAAAATCTTTGATGGATTCTCTTAGCCTCTGTTCTAGCACATTTAGTTCCATAATATCCCGAACATTGGTGGCATGGAGCTTGAACTGTTCTCTGAATAGCTTGGCTAGGGTAGCTAAATCGTCCACAAACTTTGGTGGCAGCTTCGTGAACAAGAGATAGGCTACCACTTCGAGATAGGTTGGGAAGTAGAGACGCTTGAGCTCATCTGTGGCACATGCCCCATCCATATACTGATCGTATTTGCACAAGAACACGTTGGGATTACTCATCCCGTCATAAGCTTGCACTGTTGGGGGTTTGAGGTTTTATGGATATAGAGCCATCTTTGTCCTCTCGGTGAGTGGGGTCTTAGTAGGAGAAAATTCCCACTCTTTTTCATTATCCTCTTTCTTCAAGCATTCCTCCATTATTTCGCGTACCATTTTCGATATGCGTTCCTCTTCGTTAGAGTGGGCAACTTCCCCTTTATCGGATGTTCACCTAAGTAAGCAGTCATGGTTTAGAATCCGGGGACTTGGATCGGATTGGTTGCACGTAGGTAGTTTTGTCTCCTTACTGTTAGGGTCATAAGAATCCATAACCTTCTAGACAAAGTTTTCTCGTTTTGGACTTGAAGAGGGAAAACGTGCATCGTTTATATGAATAGTTCGAGAAAGTTGAGGATGGACAACATCTAAGGTAATCTTCGCCGTAGCAGCTTGGATAGAGAACATAGACTCAAGTTTCTTCATCATAGCATTATTTGCGATATCTATTTGACTCATTAGATTTACAATAACTTCATCAAATTCTCTCCTTATTACAGCCGCTCCAGCCCTAGAAGATTCACCATCTTCAAAGCAATTGATAGGTGGTGTAATGTTGTAAGCATCGTAGACGCAGTAGCCAATTTTCTTGATAGCCTTACCAGTAGTCCCTTTTGGTCTGACCATGACTTCGAGAAAGGTTTAAAGTTTGGAAAAGGTTTGATGGTCCGCCTGGATCTTAAATCTAGTGATCCACACTAGATGAAGGCTTAGGGCTTCAAAGAAAGGCTCTTGAGCTTGAGAGAATTGTGAAGGAAGGAGATGCGAATAGGGCCCCACGGTGGGCGCCAAATGTTTGACTCAAAAATGGTTCAACACCAAAAATGGGCTCAAACACCGAGCATACATGAACCGTACTTCACCAATATGGTCGGAAAGTCAGTGGGGCCACAAATGCCAAAAAGACGAAAAGTAAAAAAGCGCGGAGAAAAGTAAAATGAAGACAAGTTTTAGAGTGATTCGGCCTTAGGCAAGGCCTACATCCACTATGAAGGTAGCTTGCATTATCATAGCAATGTTTACAAGACATATAATCTCTCTTTGTATATTCATCCTCTCTTATCATAAGTAAATCTCACTTAGATCTATGTAAATTATTGGAGAAATGATTGGACCAACGGAGAAATGGTGAAGGAATGGTGAGAAATCTTCAAATGTGAGGAAGATAAAGGTGAATCTTTAATCTTTATAGTACTTGGTTGATTTTGATCATAGCCATGGTGGATCAAACTCTAGATCTTTGTTTGGAAGTGCTAGATGATGTTAGAATGATTGTAGGAGCAATCTAACAGCCCTTCGGGGTGGTGGAAATCGATCCGTCAAAGTATGGAAGCAATGGACTATTTATAGACGAGCTCCCATGAAGAAATGAGCTGAAATTCTCATATGCAGGTTTTGGGTCGCTCGCGCGGTTAGTTATAGAAATGCCATTGCCATTTGTCAACAACTGTAAACAACTATTGCCAGTTATCCTGCTCGATTTGCGATCGCGAGGTGAGTGAGCGGCCAAGTCCAAAGGGTTACTGGAGAGTAGGGAACGACTGAGCAGGGAGAACGTGCGACTGACCAGGTTATCGGAGATGGTTCCTTCTTTCCCGTGGTCATCTGAATGGGGCGTTGACCGATTAGGGCAACGTGAATGAGCGGCCCATCCCAATATTTGGACATTGGTTTGTGTGTGTTAGTATGAAGCTTGAGCGAACGACCGTGTAGTTGGACCATGCGCGTGCATTCTTTAGGTGTGGGAATAACCTTCAGATGACTGGGCGACCTCTAGGTTTCCTGGACCACTTCCCCATGAGATATGCATGAACGACTAGGAAGAAGAATGAGCAAATGACTCTTGATGAACTAGCGATCCAATGAGATGGCCAAAGGGATGCACGAACTCCATCTTGCTCGACCAAGGGATATGCGTGACTGTCTCACATGATGAACGAGTGACTAAGAAGTTTAAGCAAATAATGTTGAATGGTGCTCGTCCGAGCCTGACTCATGCAACCAATTCTTTGGGCTTGGTTGTTCCTGTGGTTCTACCTGGGATTTTCGAGCATTACTCTTATGCCTGCTCAAACCTATGGTACGACCCTTGGGTGCTCGAGCTTTACCAATATTTCAATCATGCCCATGATAGATCTGTTAATGAGTGCATGATTTTAATGGATAAACATCAAGGTAAGTTGGAAACCCACCTTGAGTCTAGCCTCATTGTTAACTTTTGAGAACTTGAAATTTTAAAAGCTTTCGGGTGATAGTTTTTGGTGTTTTTCAAGTTTTGACCTTGAAGTTTACAATTTTAAAATATGTACCAGCAAAATTGTATAGAAACAATTTTTGAAACAAAAAGAGGTATTTGAAAAGTACATATTGAATTTTGAGAAAATATGGGGAATATTTTGGAAACGTTGATTTCTTATGATTTTTTTAATCTCAAATGGATTCTTCTAGAAACATATATACATTATAGAGCATGTATAGCTCAATAGTTTTAAGCTATAAAGTATGAAAGAATTAATTGAGAAACAGTTGTCCTTGTCTACTCCATTTTTTATGATTTGAAAAAAAAAATTATGTGTTTCTTAAGAGATGTCATTTCACTATAGGAACACAACCTATAGCGATGGTAGAAAGCCGTCAGCGGCTGTTGCTAGCCGTCGCCATAGGTCTGTCGCTATTTAAGTCGTCGCCAATAGAAATAGCAATGGGTGGAGCGACTGCTCTGTCGCTCATTTAGCAACAACTTGCAACGGTTAACTGCCATGTTTCACCTTACGTGGAAAGTAGTTTCTTTTACCGGGAAGTTGTTGTAAACCATCGCAAATCGTTACAAAAATGACGTTACAAGTCGTCGCTTGCCGTCGCTATATAATGACCAGAAAGCCGTCGCTAGCCGTCGCAAATCTGAAGCAAAATTTTTACACTGCACAGCAATTCCTTTCCCTCAAACCACACAACAATACACTGCACAATAGTTCCATCCAATAACCACTACACACCACTATCATTTCATCAATTCGCCAATACTCATCAACAAACAATTCACCAAGTAAAAAATTAAAAATATTAGCACCATACATTTCAAAACAAATCATATCATCGTAAAATACCGTCACACATATCAAAACACATCATACCATCGTCAAATACCATAGTACATATCAAAACACATCGTATCATAGTCAAATACCATCTTACGTGCATCTGGCATATAAAAAACCAAGTATATGTACATACCCGAGCGTAAACCAAGAAATGAGCACCTACACTACTCTTTCATGTCTTCCTCGTCATCATCGTCCTCTTCATCTTCTTCTTCCCCTTGATAAGAAGCATAATCTCCTCCCTCCCAAGGCATAAATCCATGCTTTTGAAAGTAAGCTGCAATGCGCTCATCTATTTCCTATTGCATCTGGATTTTTCACCAGTCAATCATCTCATTCATCTGCTTCTGCATCCGAGCAATAGTCGCCTCCTCCATTGACCTCCTATAACCACGCTGAACAACCTGCGAATTAATTAAGTTTACATTAAAGTTTTTAAACATATTTTTCTAGTTTGTGTTAAACATGTATATAGTTAGCAATAACATTTGTTTATTAGATATAATATCAATACACACATATATATCGCACATCTTTTGTCATGATATTTATAAACCATCGTAAGTTGGACAAAAGATATACATAAATGAGAAATGAGTTTATTGTGGTCCAAATGTAAACAAAACTTAATACTAAATGGCATAAGATTATTTCTCATACTTTAAAACCATAATTTATGTTTAAAAAAAGTCCTACCTCCTGATTGCCGAAACTATATCGGCTTCCACGAGTAGGCGGATCAGTGATAAAATGCCATATACGATCAGACTCTACAACCATAAGCTCATGTCCACTAGCCTTTATCACTCTAGCAGCCTCTGCATCATACTTCGCCTGCAATAGCAATTTAATTTTAACACAAATGCTATAAAATTTACTTATATCTTGTGATTTGAACGAATATGAAACATTTTAATTTACACGGATAAGCATATTTACCATTATATGCGCACTCTTTGGATCCACCCAATCATACGTAACATTTCCTTCTTCACCGGTATGCTCCACCGCATGTGTGTGTCTGAATACGTTTGTCAGTGAAGGCTCTCTTCCGTACTTTACAGTCTGAGTAAATATACAATAATAAAATTATTAAAAATAAGAATAAATTATATACACTAAATTTTTACGTGAACATATATTATATATATTTAAAATTTATACCAAATCCCTTCTATGTTGTTGGAATTATTTTGAGCCACCGCGGTGTAAAGCAGGATTCTTTTCTCAGTTTGCTTTATTTCTAGCTGCTACTTTCTATTAAATTCGATACACGATGATGTAAAATAACGCAATCAATATAAATGTGAATATCAATATATCTTACTTTAGCTTCTTTCGTCTACCAATACTTTTGAAATTCTTCCCAAACATCATCACTCATAAAGGAAGCTTTTTTCCAGATGTCTTCGCCCTTGAAATCATCTCTCGATAATTTTTGCGCCTCTTCATATTCCAATGACTCAAAAAAGTTGCCATGTCCTTCTCCTCAACACGTACAATAGCCTGCATATTACATTTATTTTTAATTATTTACAGTATATTAGTTTTCAATATTAGTATAAAAAAATACTTACCAATAAATCGGCTAGAATGACATTCTTAATATTGGGTGGAATAATATCCCAATGTGGCCAAGCCCCCGACATTCTGCTTGTGTAAGACTGCCTCGATACATCTAAAATGAACTATGCTGGCTCAATCTTGAATCCTTTGTATAGATGTTGATATAAATATTTCATATATTTTAAATAATCTAAATTTAAATAAATTTGACATTTACCTACCACTCTTCGGAATAATCTCTACAACTCGGTGTAGATCTGGCACTGAGCTGCTCGGACCTACTCATGGTCCAGGAGATGGTGCAGGAGTAGGTTAAGATGTACTCCTCGATCGTCATCGTCTGTCATTTGACATATCTATTACAATCATATAATGTGCATACAAAATAACTTGAATTATTAACATCAGTCATCATTATCATAACATAAATCTTAAATGAGAAGAACAATACTGAATACGTAGTCAACATTATCATTACATAAATCAAAATAGTAATGAACGTAAGTAAATTCATAGCTAAGAGCAATCAACATCATTATTATTACATAGCTCAGAATAATACATAACATAGTACATAGCTCATAATAGTACAAAACTTCAGTCTTCATTATCTTCGGATCCAAACTCGGTCTCATACTTTATATCGTTTTCTTCAGTACTTACAAATGCATCTACTAATACATTTGCTTCATCATTCAATGACCCTACATCAATGTCTTCAGCTATTATTATTTCAGTATTTGGCTCAAGATCCACTTGATACGCTACTTCGTCTGGAATATCATTTCCATCAAATGTAAATCATGCCTTTGTTTTAAAATAGCCCACCAATCTGCTTTATCTTTTTTCAAGGATGGATATAGAGCAAAATAGACTTGTAATGCTTGCTTAGCTAACACAAACGGAACATACTTATAGTAATGCGACGTATGCCTTATTTCGATTAATTAGCACATAATCTTTGTGCACATTGATTCCAGAACAAGGAACATTGCTAAACCAGTTGCATTTGAACAGATAAATTTTCTCTATGGGCTGAACATAATATGTCAACTCTACAACTTGCGTTAAGACGCCGTAAAAATCTTTTATATGCTCCTCTGGATCATCACTACCTTTGACAAATACAACTCTGTTATACGTTAATTTTTCAGCTCCATAATCATTGGTGTTGAACTTAAATCCGTTGACAAAGAACATTGGATAAGTTTTGACATTTCTTTTTGGACCAATAGCAAGATGTAACGACCCAAGGATTTTCGGCCCCGAAAATCGACATAAATACAATTCTGTATCCCATGCCGATCTTCCAAACACTGAAAACACTAGATAGTTAATAGAAAGAAATTAGAGGGTGAGATAAGAAAGAAAGAAATATTAGGAAAGAAGAAGAAGAAACCACACAACAGAGAGTCTCACATCGAGTGGAACAAAATATAATACAGAAATGAATCTTTATTGAGAGCTTTAAAAATACTTACGATCATCAGGGTACATCACACATCTGGGCAGTTATAATAACCCATCCTCATATATTTCACACAGCGGAATAGTAGTTATATAATATCATATGTCTGAACACCTCCAGCTCGTCTCTGGACTTCGCAGCATCCGATAACCGGGACCTGTACAACCCGGTCTAACCCGAGCATTTACAAAACACCAGGTCAGTCTGGTGAACCAGAGTGAGAAAAAACTCGCACAGTGTTAAGAGGGATCATCTAACTTGATTTTAGAGTTCAAAAATCTTTTTGAAAGAAAAGGATAATCGTAAGACCAAATCCATACATAAATACGAATGGTTTTTGCCTTACGATAACACAAAACATTTTTGAAATCAATATCTTTTCTGATGTTATAATAGTGTCTAAATACAAGTAAATATCAATCTAGCGGAACGCTTGCATCTCACGCTCCATATATATAGTATACAATCAAAACTGCGGGCGCTTATTGGAGATTGAATTCCGACTATGACAAGGTATTGGACCACCGGCCGATAGTGTATCTCTAGAGGGGAATACACCGGGTTCAACAAGAACGTCTGGCAACCCGACCCATACATGACCGACCACTCATTTCTCTTGAGTGTATCGAATGTATATCATCAACGGTAGGGATCAAACCACTGTTTCCCGAAAGGGACAACATCGAAATATAGATTAAAGAAGGAAATGGAATTTCTCTAGATAGGTGATTGTACACCCTAATGGGAGCGACCCACATAGCCATGCTGCCTGCCCGATTTTTGTCGTTTCCCGGTTGATGAGGCTTGAGGATTGAATTTCTTTTTTGAAATATCAAGTCACCATTCACTTTGAATGCCACATCATCAGATCTGCCAGATATCACTAATTGACATCCACAAAAATACTCTAGTTATTTGGCTAGAGAAAAACCGTTTCTCTGCCATCCACTATGGTACGTTAGAAGAAATCAATGTACGCGATCCCTTTGGAAATACTCTGTCAGACATCCGTCCATACAAGTCATCCTGGAACAGGATGAACCGAAGGTACTCTCCTACCACATCCAAGGAATCACCCTATAGATTAGTAGCGAGTAGTCCTTGCAATCCGTAGGTTCCAACCACGACAGAACCACAGTACATTTTTGGCTGCAGACCAGAGATTATTAGTGGTTCTTCCATTCATGAAGATCTACGGTCTTCAATTCTCTGTCTCGATCATCTTCTGATATCCTCACATATTTGTTGGTAGGAATGGTTTTTGAATATAAATTCGATCCCGGTCTTTCCATACCCACAATCGTATTGGACAGATTTGATAGTCGGTTATTTAACTATCAAAATAGACAGTGATTCAATCATGAAAATTCAATGAGTTCACCGGTTCAGTATTCAGCATCAATTGGCCTTTTAATTAAAACAAATGTAAATTTAAAACTCTTAAATAGTTCGATATTAAGAATATAGTTTTCGCTACTTATTTAACATAAGATTTTCTTTAAACAAATTCACTTTTATATATCCTTTTTCCTATTTTCACTTTCAAAACATTAGCCACATTATTATCTAATATTGGGGAAATCAATTCAACTTATTTGTAAAAATAACGTTACGAAATATCTTTTATTCATTTCTTGACAGTACCCAGTGCTTATTCCTATTGAATAAAACCCAACTTTTACATTTCCTTTCTAACTCAGAAATATCGTTATAATTCACGCAATCCCCTTTTATTTCTCTTTTACTTGGCATCATCTCTTTAAATATATATATTCTCACATTTTTCTAATTCTCTTTACTTCGGATCTCTCATTATATATTCCCTAAATTTCCCCCAACACTGCATTATTATTTCACTAATGGAAATAATAAATTATCATTTATCCCTTTTACCATTACAACTAATATCATCCTTAGATAATCCTTATGTCGTTCAAGTTGGGGTATTTCAATTACCTCTCAGACCTTGATCAACAACGTTCATATCATAAGATGGATACCAGTTGTAATCCAAAAACCGATACTTCATTCTAATACCAATACAAATTCCCATTTTACTATTTTATTCAAAATACGGTTTCATACAACCTTCTTATCTCTTTGAAGATCTCCTTCTCAAATACAACATTATTCCTTAATTTAATAATTAAGCAATTCCTTATAAAACACACTTTTTAACCTTTACCTTTTTAAACAATTTCCTTTCATAACTCGGATTTGTTTATCAAATCTATGATCCATTTCTTTACCCAAATTCACTTTTACCAATCCCTTTCCAGATCCATTCAACCATTCCTGCTTTGGAAATCTTATTTTCCCCTTCTTACTTAATCCCATTATTAAGTAACGTTAATTAACGCTTCAACATCTTGGATCTCATTTATATAACACTAGTCTATTATAAAACCCTTTTCTTCCTTTTCTCCTTTTACTAAATTTTACTATTAAGTAAGCTTTGATTCAAGCTATCGTATCCGCTTGAAATTCCTTTTATAGCTTCGTTATAAAAATTTGGGTTTTGACATACTTTCCTTTCACCATTCAACTAGATTTTATTTCAATTTCGAATACCTATAAATGAATCTCAATTAAAAGGTAATTTTCTAAATTATTATTAATTAAAATAATAATTTATTTTAATCATTAAATAATATAAAGTTGTTAATTCCTTTATTAACTAAAATAAATAATAAATTCATTTTTAATTTCTTATTAAAATAAAACAAATATTCGTTAAACTATTTTATTTAAAACACACCAATTTAATAATCAATCCCAATTAAAATGGTCGGTTTATCAACTTCAAAACATGGTTATCTCATTAATTGATTCCCATTTCGTTCTCCCTTCAAATTAATTAACATTATAATTAATTTCAATAATTCCGTTTAATTGTTCCTCAACAAAACAATTATCCAGACTTAACGGTTAGGTTAATTTCTATTCACAAGTTTATTGATCTGATTAACATCAGAATTGACTTTATAAAATCAATTAATAATTAAGTAGAAACTTAAGTAAAATAAATAAATATTTATTTCCTTTAAACAAGCTTTTATTTAAAATAATATATATAAAATGTATCTCCAGTTATAAAATAAATTTTATAACTTCGGTTCTATCGATTCACCTGACTGTAAATCAATATAAAACAAAACGATTTATTCTTAGGCCATTTACTGCCGATTACTCAACCAATATTGCCCATTGGTTAAAACAAAACACAGGTTGATTTTTTAGTCAATGATCACAAATCAAATCAATCATCCAATCATAATAGTTCATATATGGTATTATGAAAATAAATAATATATTTGAGGAATCCTGTTGGATCCCTCCAACCTGTTCTTCCCTGTATCAAACTAGTTATCTTAGATCAGATTATTTAATTCCATTTAACTGATAATTTCTATAACAGCAAATAACGACCATTTAACATCAATCAATCAACAAGACAATTCGAACAATTAAACACGTTTATAAATAAACATGACCAATAAGGTAAGTTACCTTCATTGGATCCAATCATTAAAATAACGATTTGGTATTTCATTGAAATTAAACAACAGTTTAATTTCATCGGTTAAATCAACAAATAAATATATAACTAGCAAATAGTCAACCATCAACAATCAGAGCACATAAAATAAAAATCCAATATATATAAAATATAAATGGAAAAAACTGATTGAGTTTAACTCACCTTGATCTGGTTTATCATTGAAACGGTTTGTTTCAGTTAAATTAAATAAATGTTTGATTTTACTGAAAATCCAGTTAATTCCATATAGGTCCAGATTGGTTCCATGGTGTAGTACTCGTCACTGCGGTTCCAACGGCACCTTCTTTCTCCAATTCTGATCAAATATGTACGAGTTATAAATATTTAAAGTTAATGATTTTAATCGATATAAATAAGGGTGCGTTTTTTACAGGTCCCTATTAAGTTTTAAAATTAGGCTCACATCCAGTCATAAACTTTTTATAAATTAGGTCCCTATTTTTTAAAAGTAGGTAAAAAAACTTAAAAAAATTATGTAAATTCGAATTTAAATAAAATACATAAATGTTGAAAAATTCACGCAAAAAACCATCAAAAACGACGTAAAAATCAACAAACACAGAAATAACAACAAATTGCAGTAAAATGTATATACAAATGCACATATTTCAAATATTAGCATAAACGCATGCATCTATTTCATCTCCGCGTCAAAACAGTAGCATACATGCATACATATATGCATATTTCATGATTACATGCATCGTTTAATGCAACAATTCAGTTTCCGCCTGAAAAACAATCACTTGCTTGCCTATTAAAATAGTTGTGTACTTGTGTGCAATTATCCGGAATAAGTGAATACTTCTGTTCAATTATTCAGAACACGTGCACACATTCTTGCATGCCTATCCAAATAGTTTCATACTTGTATGCAAATATTGGCAATAATTGCATACATATATGCAATTTTTTTAATTTGGACTGCCAAGAACATTTCCATATTTCTGAAGAAGAAAAAATTATAGGCCAACGCCTTTTTTTTATAACAAAACACGTAAAATTGGAGCCAAAAAGAAGAAAGGTAGAAGTCCTTGAAAGAAGGCGGACGACAACAATTTTAAGGATCGGGATTGAAATTAAAAGTAAATAAGGACGTGGGTTTCATTAAGTTCAAGAATAGGGATGTGAGCCTAATATTCACTATAAATAAATCCCTAATTTATTAATAATTAATAAAACTTATTACATTTTAAGTTACTCGGACTTCTGTCCCAAAATTAAGATATAGCAGGCCGTTTTCTTCCCTGGCTTGTCCCTTCTGCATTGATCACAATGATCGGGTTATAATCTATGTTTAAACAATTTGTCTTCATTAGGGTTAGTTACTTAATTAATTATAACTAAGTCATGCAATTACACATTAGGTTAGAAACAAAATCAGACCGATCTGATCCCCTTCTTTCTCGTTAACTTCTGTTTTCTCTCGACTTTGAACCCTAGACTCCTGCAACGAATTGAATCAGTATAGCCATGATTTTTATTAGATTAACTAAATTTTCAAATTTATAAAATTACTACTTTAATTTGTTAAAGTGAATATACAGTACAGGTCGACTTTGTTCGGTTATGAAAACCCACGGCTGCTTCTTCTACCCAGAACGCTGTCCTTCAATTCATCACCTGTCCACGGTTTACACTATACGTTACTGAGATATCTTAATGAATTCAATTAATAATAATTAGTTATGTTGCAGCTAATTACACTTATAATTCATACATGCCGCTTCAATTGGTTAACTCCCCCGGTTCCCGATGCTACTTATAAGAATCACCACCACCTGTCCAATTCAAAACTTAGGCCACGTATACATAAGGGTGTATATATATATTTACTTATTTTAATTAAACCATGATTAGGCACCATTTTTGTAAAGACCCGGAAATTCCCGCTCTTTGAATCGACCATAAACCACACAGGTCTGACCCAAAGGTTGGAAATCTTCGAATACTTTAACTTTGGGAATACAATACATCAGAACAATAACAGCAGACTTTTATTACATTATAATAATGTTACATCAGAGTACAGAATATATCAGAGTACATTGAAATAAAATTACAGCGGAAGATAAAATTACAATACTTTTAATACATTAAACAGCGGAAGACTACAAAGCTCTGGACACAGCTTTAGGCTTCAATCCAGGATCCTGCTAAAGAGAAAGATATCTGCAAAAAGCTACTCGACTGCCCGTGTGGAAAAGAGGGCACCCGAGTTTGCCAGTGAACAAACTACAGGTCAGTCATGGGACTGGTGTGAGAATTCTAAACTAATATAACTAATAAGACAAATCCAAGGACCACGCCACTTTCGCGGAACGGGTTTACTCCTATGGATTGCCAGTGCATAAACCAAAGTAAATCGAGAAATAACGCAATGTCTTTTTGGAAAAATGAAACCATTATAAGACCCAAGTCCCATCACACAATGCAACACACACCAGAGGATAGGGTTTTACCTTATAATGGTCAAAAGATGCTAAATACGTATAAAACGGATTTGATATTATTATTAGTGTATATATGTTTTAATAAAAAGATTTGAATCATAAGTATCAATCCTAGACGGCATGGTTACCATATAGCATGTCGCCAATACTAGTTCTACAATCAAAACCGCAAGGGCGTATTGGAAATTTGGATTCCATCATGAGTCGAGGCTAGGGGCAAGCTCCTCTCCGATTCGAGACACTCTAGCAAATGCCTCAGGATCCCCCGCAGTGAACCCTTGGATCTTCAGGGCCGGTCCCCGCCTATGGGCAGTGGATTAGTTATGCCTGAACACACGCTTCCCGGTCCCTTTGGACCTATAGTATGACCACCAACGGCCTATAAAAATAACGAGGCGCCTCAAAATCCATCATCCACATAAGTAAAATGTCAGGGCTGGTAGGTCACTGACACCACTCTAGCTAGAAAGAAACGTGTGCACTCCCTGCAGTCCATATCCCGTTTTTGACTCATACCGGGGTGTGAGGCTCGCGAAGTCACGCTATACACAAAGCTACGCCTAAACAGGCCGTGCTTTGATCATCAACCACAAGGCCTGCTTTTCAACAAAAGCCTTGATCAATGCATCTTAGCATGCCACATTGTCAGTCCATACTATACCATTGATTTCTACCAATATATAACCTCTAAGCTCGTACGTCTCAGAGAAGGGTGTTAACCACCAAACAGATATATATTAAGAGAGATCAACGAATGTAGTATAAGGGCTACAACGTCAGACATACATTCCATTTATAAACTTATGCCCTGGGTCTGGACGAAAGTCAAATCCGTACAAATCAACACTACGTCCGGATAACTACCATCTTAGCCCCATCTTGGGAGCAAATCAATCAAGGACCTCAACACTAGTTACCCATTCGATGTGAAGATCGTCGGTCTTCAATCGCCGTCTTCAACTCTTAGATTTAAAACGTCGTATAATCATTTGAAATGAGATTGAACTCGGTCTTCTCAAATGATTCTCGCATATATATATATATATATATATAAAATTTGAAAACATTTCATATCGTTATTAATATTTGATAACAACATATCGCTGTTTTTAGTTATATAAAAATAGCCTAAATTAATTTAACGACGCTTCGGGTAAATGGGCGACCCTTGCGTTGTTTTCAACCAAATTTGATTTACACATATTTTGAAATCTAACCGTTGGATTTTGGCGAAATTTATGTCATTGGAAAGATCTTCCCAAAGCGGTCCAAACGGCTCCAATTTTGGGAAAATCGGACGGTCGGATCTCTCTGTATAACCGTTTAAAGTTACGATTGCCGATACGCGAACTGCCGCGCGCGTTCCGTTTAATTTATAATTTATATATATATATATATATATATATATATATAAATATAAATCGTTTGACTATTCCAATTTCAAAAGTCTATTCTTTTTATCGCATCTAAAATGACGATAAAAATATCATTTTTAATAACTCTGTTTCGTTTACACTAAATGTAAATAAATTATACTTTTTTCTATATTTTGTTTTATTTACCTAAATGTAAATAAATTATATTTTCTATGTTTTAATTTATTTACCCTAAATGTAAATAAATTACATTCTTTTTCTTACCCTATTTATTTACCTAAATGTAAATAAATGTTTTACTTTTACTTTTGTTATATTTATTTACATTAAATGTAAATAAATGTATCTAATTTCTTATTCATATTTATTCACACTATTTGTAAATAAATGGTTTCAATTTCCTTTGCAAATCCTATTTACATAGCAAATGTAAATAATTGTATTTCTTTAATTCTTTTCTAATATTCCCCTTTAACATAAAAAGAATATCTTATGTTAGTTCTTTTCTAACCTTTCTTTTTATTATTTACATAAGAAAACGTAAATAATTACCATTTACAAATTGGTTCTTTTTATTTACATAAGAAAAATGTAAATAAATACTTATTCACATAATTATTATTTTTATTCTTTTTATTTACATAGGAAAATGTAAATAAATTTTAATTCACATATTTGTTCTATATTTTCTATTTATTCTTAATTACATAAAATGTAATTTTATTTCTTATAATCATAATTACATAAAATGTAATTTTCTTTACAGTGTAAAATATATTCTTTTAATTACATATAAAAAAATGTAATTTATTCAATCTCTTATTTACCTAATGTAAATATATATGTTTTCCTTTGTCTACATTTTATTTATTTACACTAAATATTTGGAAGTAACTTACATATATAAAATGTAAATTTAGAAAATTAATATATATGCTTTAACCTCTCACATTGGATAGGTATTGTTGTGACTACTGGACAGCCGGGCGGGTCCGGGCAGATTTACATCACAACTCAATCCAACCTCGGGTTTAAGCATTCTTTTTCTTTATATTGAATAATGTAATTCTTTTTATTCCTTCCTAATTACATTGAAAAATATAATTCTTAAATCCTTATCTTACTATTTCATTAATTCTATTTAAACAAAATGGGTATTTTGTTTCTCACATTTCCTATTTACCTAAATGTTTATTTATACATAAAGCATATTTTTGTCCGCAAACTCTAATGCGACAAAAATAATAATTTAACTAATGTATGTTATTGCATAAAGCATATTTTTTCGCAAACTCTAATGCGACAAAAATAACAATTTAACTATGTTTATGTTTACATAAAGCATATTTTTGTCTGCAAACTCTAATGCGACAAAAATAGCAATTCAACCTATATATGTTTTTACATAAAATATATTTTTGTGTGCAAACTCTAATGCGACAAAAATAACTACTGAACTATATATGTTATTGCATAAGTCATATTTTTTTGTTCGCCAACTCTAGTGCGACCAAAAATAGCAATTCAACTATGTTTGTTATTGCATAAAGTATATTTTGATGCATTGCAATTATACAACATGACGATGACTCTCATGTCGTCTCAACTAAATTAACACAACGGTGATTTTAGCGTCAAAACATTCACAATGACACACTGATGGTTTTGGTGTCACGACATACAAATTAACATGCTTATAGTTTTGGGGTGTCATAGCATACAAATTCACATGCTTATAGTTTTGGGGTGTCATAGCATACAAATTCACATTGATATTATGTTAACAAACGTGACATAAAAATGGGTATTTTGATTTTTAACAAAGAAACATAAAGCTTGTGTCTTTTTGACTTTAACAAACATTAACATAAAATTTATGTTATTTTTTTTTTTTAACAAAAAATAACATAAAGTTTATGTCTTTTTAATTTTAACAAAATAGCATAAAAGTTTTGTCTTTAAACTTTAACAAAAATTGAGCATAAAAAGTTTGTCTTTTTATTCTTAACAAAATAACATAAAAAGTTTGGCTTTTTATTCTTAACAAAATAACATAAAAAGTTATTCTTTTTATTCTCAACATAAAAAGTAAATCTTTTTATCTTGACAAAGAAACATAAAAATTAAGTCTTTTGTTTTAACAACAAATTTAAGTAAAATGTCTTTTTGTTTCAACAACAAAAATGGTGACAAAGATGGTTCTTTTTGTTTAATCAACAAAATAGTGACAAAATGACTCTTTTAACTTTAACAACAAAAGTAGCGTCAAATTTGTTCTTTTAACTTTAATAATAAAAGTAGCGTCAAATTTGTCAACAAAAGAAACACAAAAATTTGATCTTTTGTTTTTAACAAACAACTATGTTAAAAATGGTCTTTTTATTTTTAACAAACAACTATGTTAACAATTAGTCTTTTTAATGTTAACAAACAACTAAAAAAAATAGTCTTTTAAATGTTAACAAACTCTTGCCTTTTATTTTGTAAACAAAATAAAGGTAAAATTGGCGGTTTATTTCATAAACAAAATAAAGGAAAACTTTGTCTTTTATTTCCAAATCATGTTTAACAAAAATAAATCCCTTTATTGACAAATAATATATAACCCTTTTTAATTAACAAATAAAAGTTATTTTTAACATGCCTTATAAATTAACAAATAAAAGGTTAATCTAAAAAGGTAAGTTATTCACGTCTTTTAAAAATGTTATTTTAATATGCCTTTAAATCAACAAAATAAAACAAAACAATTGATTTATATGCTTCATCAAAATAAAACAAAACAATTGATTTATATGCTTCATTATTTCAACAAAAACAAAATGAAATGATTTATTTAGTTTCCAACAAAATATATACATGTTGATTTTTGTTTCAACGACGTGAATCATAAATTACCTTGTTTTCAACAACTCACCATAAAGATTTATTCTATTTTAACCAACTAAGATAAAAAGATTCATTTTATTTCTTTAAAAACAAAATAAAAGAAAGGTTGTATCTTTTATCTCAATAAACAAATAAAATGTTCCAACCTTGTTTCAAATAAAACAAATAAAGTTGATTCAACATTTTCAACAAAGCAAAACAAAAATTTGGTTCTCTATTGTCATCAAAACAAAATAAAAATTGGATTTTTATTTACAAATCAAAAGAGTTACCTTTTAATAATAAAAGCAAAAGTTGAGTCTTTATTATTAAAACCAAAGATTAAATCTTTTATAATTAAAACAAACATGAATTCTTTAAAAAAAAAAATTTAATCTTTGCTTTATAAAATAAAAGTTTGATTCTTTTATAATAAAACAAAAGATTTCATTATTTTTATTAAACAAAAAAATTTCATGTTTGTTCAACCAAAAATAAATTAAACAAGTCTCTATTTTTAAAATAAACAAAAATACCTTTATCATAAAATGATATTTCAACTTTTACAAATAAATTTGTCATCTTTTATTTATAAAACCAAATCCATCATCATCATAGTCCAACGATTTTTCCAGTTATGTCAACACCCAATTTCCAATACAATTCAATGATAATTCAACATAGTGTCATACACAACCAAATCAACATACACACAGAACTTTTCATATGAACATCAATAAATTAAATAGAATAACAACACAATTCGACATCATCATTCATACAATAATTTCAGATTATTGTCAGATTTAATTAATTAAATTTAAACTTAGAAAACTCACCTAAGCCTTTGGATAGATAAATCAAAGAGAGGTAGAACTTGTCACCGTTCCAAAATCATCACAATAGAATGAAACTTTTTTTTTTTTTTTCTTTTGATGGAGGAAGAAAGAAGAGAATGGCGGCCATGGCTTGGAGAGGAAAAAAAAAAAGAGGCAGCTCATTTTTCACAAATGGGAATGGAGAAGTGCATGAGGTAGAAGTGGGAAAAGAAATTAATACATTAGAGGAAAGAAACGGATGTTCTATTAATAAGAAATAAAGTGGAGAGAACGTAGGTAGTAAGTTTAGGGAAAGAAAAATAAATAAATGATAGAAAAGAAATTAATAGTTAGAAAGAAAAAGGAATAAATGGAAGGAAACAAATGGAATGAAAGAGAAAGGAAATAAATGCAAATAAATGAATTATTTAAAGATTCAAGCTTCAGGTATATATATATATATATATATATATATATATTTTCATCTCATTAATCATATTTGTATTATACCTCAATCACCCATTAACACACATTGATTACTGTTGTAACATATGTTAATTGTAATTGTAATGTACATTGATTACCATTAATTCTTCAATCGTTTTTGTCATTATATATATATATATATATATATATTTTTAGTCATGCATTTCTTTAATTAATTTCTATACATATGTCTTATGTTTTTTTATAAAATAAATGTTAACATTAATTTCCATTAACTGTGGAAATTAAACGTACATTATATCGTTGACACACTGTTTTGTTACTATTCTTTCTATACTAAATTAAACTAGAAACATTCATAATTTTATTTCCAATTATCGTATTAATTCCTATATTGAATCTTTAAAATAAAGACAAGGTTCAACTACTAATATTTTTTTTTCCAACAATAGTTCAAAGTTAGATAGTCCAAATGTACAAACAATTTAATAATTTCCATTATCATCAATCACAGTTCATCTCAATGTCAGTTATTGTTTATCAAAATAAATTTTGGAGTCATAAATTAATGAATCATAAATTATGTTTTAATACCATTTTTTATTCAATAATTAAATTAAATTCTATATTTATTATATTCCCATTTATTTAACATCTTACAATTTCCCAAAATGTGTAATTCTATTAATTTAACCCCCCTTATGTAAGTTATTTAATATAATCATTGTCCCTTTTACTATAAACAAATCATACTTTTCTTTCAATCTTTTCAATGTAATGATACATTTAAATGCAACTTTTTAATGCGATAAAAACGATACATTTCATTGCAACTTTTTAATGCAAATAAATATGGTACATTTGAAATTCTAATGCGACTAAATTAATGAGTTTTATTTTGTCCGTTCACATTCAACAAAAATATATATTTTGTTTTATAAAATTTTAATGCAACAAAAATAATAAACTTAATATTCCAGCCATTATTAATAAAATAATTTAATAAAAATAGAATACTTTTATTTTCTGACTCGATTTCTTAGCAAAATTATTTAAAATAAAAATTTTAAATTGGCCCCAAAATTCCGGGTTGTTACAATTTTGGTTACTGTTCATCTATGCCTTCTTCGTTTACACCCGAGTACCGCAAGCTTTTATGGCCGCAAATACTCCATACTGCACCCTTTTCCATCATAAATAAAATAAATCAAAATTTCCCTCATTCTTCTCGTCAAAACTCCTTGACCTACACCTCTAAACACAACACCCGATCCCTCCTTCCTAAATCATGACGCCGGCCACTGCTCACGTCCTACAAACCCTGCGCCTTCCACCTGAGATAGCCACCCACAACTTGTTCCTACATACTCCCCCTACTTGCTTCCTTCCCACGTCAAGTATATATTAACCAAACTCATTTCGTTTTGTCTTGCCCACATGAAAGCTGCCGTCGATGGGGTTTATAGATTTACTTTATGTTGTATTTCATTTTGTGAAGAGGTGTGGTCTCCGTTTGTGCTGAAGGATGCTTGGCTTTAATTTTGTTGGAAGAGTTTGTTCATCATTTTCATTTAAGTTTCGTGCTGGGTTGAAGCAAAGCAAACGAGGCCATGGTTATTTATAGGGGGAGAAAAAGGATAAGATCGACGTCACTCGACTTGTACTACCTAGAAGTAGAGAGGGTTCAAATGGTAGTAGGGCGCATACAATTGTCTTGGTCATCTCAAAGGAGAAAAAGTCGCGTAGGCATGCAGAAAGAATAGGATAGCATGTGCATTTGTATTGGGTAGCCAACAGTCTATGTGAAGGTGCAGTGTATAGGTGTTTTCATTTCAATGTCAATTGTTTTTAGTTTGATGGGTAGGCATAAATTAACTGGACGTGAGCTTCCATTGTCACTGTGATGTTGTTTAAATCAACTATAGGCATGTGCTAGGTCTTCTTAGTAGGAGATGTGTATGAGTTGTCTTACCTTTCCACTAGCTGTTGATGAGTTCGTCTGATAAATTTTTAGGGGGTAGCTTGCGTGTTAACTACACTTCATTTCATACCATGCAGGTCTTCGTAAGCCAAATATAGGCATGCGTATTTTTTCTTTTTAGGGTCTACACATATCATACTTAGAACAGGTGTGTTGTTTTATACATTCTTAGCTTAGGAATGTGCCTCAGTTTGTTTTAGACTGTTTTTATGCGGCAGAATAAGTTGCATGCCAATGTCTGTTTCAGTCTATAGGGTAGGCTTTAATTAATTTATTTGAAAACTTAGAGAGGAAGGTTTCAAGATTATCCTACTCGGGGACCTAGTGCTGCAAAAATATAGGGTGTGTTTCAGGCATGTTAACTGATTTGGCTTAAGCATGAAGATTCAATTCATATCTTAGTTTAGAGTAGAAGTTTGTATACGTTTTTATTTTATTTTACTCTAATATGGTTAAATAATTCCTACCGTTATTTAATGTCGAACGTTAAATTTGCAACAACAAATACAATCTCCAAAAATAACGGAAATTGACCTCATGATATAATTTGATGTTACGGTCCAAATGAAACTAATTTTATCAAAATCGGAGATCAATTGCAAAATCGCTATTTTAAAGGCCTATATTTTAAATAATGATTTCCCTAGCGATTATTTCAAAATTTGATTTGGCCATAACTAGCTAATAAACTATAACACGAAATCTGGATTTTTCTCTTGCATTAGAAAATTATCATCAACGAGATTCATACGCTTCTTGTTTCATAGAAATCCGACTTATATCGGATCCTGTATATTCAATTGAAGTTCAAAAATCTATATTAGGAACTGCCGCGCCATTTCGAGCTCGATTTATAATTATATAAATATATGAAATTCGAACTTCGTATTAAATAACAAATTAAATATTAAAATCCATAAATATTCCAAATAAAATATTTAAAATAATAAATTAAATATTTGACTGCCAAAAATACAGGTTATTACATTCTTCCCCCCTAAAAATAATTTCATCCCCGAAATTGCTAAGGTAGAAAAGATCGTTACAAACCCATTAATTTCCAAATCCAATTTATTTTAAATCGAAAACCAATCCAATATCGTAAATAAATGTTTTCAAAAATATCGAAAAAATTTCTAACACTTTAAATTCCTGGAAAAATTCGGCAGCGTCTCCCCTGTACGTAGTGACATCTGCGGTATTACAGGAACAAATAATATATATACGTCGACCCACACGGTCGGAAAACAAAAATCAAACCCGCAAAATTTTATATTTTCGCGTCGGCGTACCTTTTACGAGTGCTATTGAGCATAACTGCTCAATGTATATGCGATTTATTCAACCAATATCAATCTGCCTAGTCATCTGGCACCTGTACTTAACTCAATTCACATATAAGTGAAATATATATGAAATTCTGAGATAATATTTCACTAATCAACCATATAACTACACCAATTCCAAAATCCAACAGAAAGTATCAATTCATTATCAAATCCGGGTTAAATCATAAATTCCAATTCATAATCAATTTCATTTCAGTTTAATTATACCGAAATTTATTCTTTAGTTATAATTCACTTAGCTTCATTAAATTGTGGATTATTCCCATTAAAACAAACTATCATCTAATAACAAACATTCACAATCCAGAAACCAATACACAACCAAATCAACCAGATCAATTGAATTTACATTTCAATATCAATATTTTATTCTGGTTTCACAGATTTGAACATAAATCGATTAATATTAGATTGATTTCTACTTGATTATTATTCATTCAAATTCCAAATTTATTTAATTTAATTTCAATATCTTTATTAATTAAATTTAACTTAACCAGATTAAGTTTCAATTTAATTTTTTCAATCCAGTTTGAATTCCATTCAAATCGATCATACACACTAGTATCTCAATAATTTGATAAAATTATTTTTTTTCTCTACGCAAAAATATAATTTGGGTAAAATTATTTCATTTACCCACTTTTTAAAACACTATTATATTCATTGCCAGTTCAGTGCTTCTCAACACTTGAACATATTAACCAACACAATACAAAACATTTGTATATAAAATTTACAATTATGCTCTCATATATATACTCAATCTCGATCTAGGATATTACCAACCCTATCTCTATCGAGTTATACCACATAGCCAGGGTTATTACTATACCAATAGCTGTGATACCACTGTAACGACCCAAGGATTTTCAGCCTCGAAAATCGACATAAATACAGTTCCATATCCCATGCCAATCTTCCAAACACCAAAATCACTAGATAGTTAATAGAAAGAAATTAGAGGGTGAGATAAGAAAGAAACAAATATTAGGATAGAAGAAGAAGAAGTAGAAACCACACAACACAGAGTCACACATCGCAGCGGAACAAAATATAATACAGAAATAAATCTTTATTGAGAGCTTTAAAAATACTTACGATCATCAGGGTACATCACACATGTGGACAGTTATAATAACCTGTCCTCATATACGAGGCACAACGGAATAGTAGCTATATAATATCATAAGTCTGAACACCTCCAACTCGTCTCTGGACTTCGCAGCATCCAATAACCTGGATCTGTACAACCCGGTCTAACTCGAGCATTTACAAAACACCGGGTCAGTCTGGTGAACCGGAGTAAGAAAAAACTCGCACAGTGTTAAGGGGGATCATCCAACTTGATTTTAAAGTTCAAAAATCTTTTCGAAAGAAAGGAATAATCGTAAGACCAAATACACACATAAATACGGACGGTTTTTACCTTACGATAACCCAATTTTTTTTTGAAATCAATATCTTTTCTGATGTTATATTAGTGTCTAAATACAAGTAAATATCAATCTAGCGAAATGCTTGCATCTCACGCTCCACATATATAGCATACAATCAAAACCGCGGGCGCTTATTGGAGATTGAATTCCGACTATGACAAGGTATAGGACCACCTGCCGATAGTGTATCTCTAAAGGGGAATACACTGGGTTCAACTAGAACGTCTTGCAACCCGACCCATACATGACCGACCACTCATTTCACTTGAGTATACCGAATGTATATCACCAATGGTTGGGCTCAAACCACCGTTTCCCGAATGGGACAACATAGAAATATAGATTAAAGAAGGAAATAGAATTTCTCTAGATAGGTGATTATACACCCTAATGGGAGCGACCCACATAGCCATGTTGCCTGCCCGATTTTTATCATTTCCTGGTTGATGAGGCTTGAGGTTTGAATTTCCTTTTCGAAATATCAGGTCACCATTCACTTTGAATGCCACATCGTCAAATCCGCCAGATATCACCAATTGACATACACAAAAATACTCTAGTTATTTGGATAAAGAAAAACCATTTCTCCGCCATCCACTATGGCACGTTTGAAGAAATCAACGCACGCGATACCTTTGGAAATACTCTATCAGACATCCGTCCATACAAGTCATCCCAGAAAAGGATGAACCGAAGGTACTCTCCTACCACATCCAAGGAATCACCCTATAGATTAGTAGCGAGTAGTCCTTGCAATCCATATGTTCCAACCACGACAGAACCACAGTACATTTTGGCTGCAGACCAAAGATTATTAGCGGTTCTTCCGTTCATGAAGATCTACGGTCTTCAATGCTCCGTCTCGATCATCTTCTGATATCTTCACGTATTTTTTGGTAGTAATGGTTTTTGAATATAAATTTGATCCCGATCTTTCCATACCAACAATCGTATTGGACAGATTTGATAGTCGGCTATTTAACTATCCAAATAGATAGTGATTCAATCATGAAAATCCAATGAGTTCACCGGTTCAGTATTCAGCATCAATTGGCCTTTTAATTTAAACAAATGTAAATTTAAAACTCTTAAATATTTCGATATTATGAATATAGTTTTCGCTACTTATTTAACATATGATCTTATTCAAACAAATTTACTTTTATATATACCGTTTCCTATTTTCACTTTTAAAACATTAGCCACATTATTATCTAATATTGGGGAAATCAATTCAACTTATTAGTAAAAATATCGTTACAAAATATCTTTTATTCATTTCTTGACAATACCCAGTGCTTATTCCTATTGAATAAAACCCAACTTTTACATTTCCTATCTAACTCAAAAAAATCTTTATAACTCACGCAATCCCCTTTTATTTCTCATTTACTTGGCATCATCTCTTTAAATATATACATGTATATATTCTCACATTTATCTAATTCTCTTTACTTCGGATCTCTCGTTATATATTCTCCAAATTTCCACCCAACATTGCATTATTATTTCACTAATGGAAATAATAAATTATCACTAATCCCTTTTACCATTACAACTAATATCATCCCTAGATAATCCTGATGTCGTTCAAGTTGGGGTATTTCAATTACCTCTCAGACCTTGATCAACAACGTTCATATCATAAGATGGATACCAGTTGTAATCCAAAAACCAATACTTCATTCTAATACAAATACATATTCCCATTTTACTATTTTATTAAAAATATGGTTTCATACAACATTCTTATCTCTTTGAAGATCTCCTTCTAAAATATAACATTATTCCTTAATTTAATAATTAAGTAATTCCTTATAAAACACCACTTTTTAACCTTTACCTTTTTAAACAATTTCCTTTCATAATTCGGATTTGTTTATCAAATCCTATGATCCACTTCTTTACCTAAATTCACTTTTACCAATCCCTTTCCAGATCCATTCAACAATTCCTACTTTGGAAATCTTATTTTAATTCCCTTTCTTACTTAATCCCATTATTAAGTAACGTTAATTAATGCCTTAGCATCTTGAACCTCATTTATATAACACTAGTCTATTATAAACCCCTTTTCTTCCTTTTCTCCTTTTACTAAATCTGACTATTAAGTAAGCATTTGATTCAAGCTATCGTATCCGCTTGAAATTCCTTTTATAACTTCGTTATAAAAATTTGGGTTTTAAATATAAATCCCATACACACTCTCCATTCACCATTCAACTAGATTTTAATTCAATTTCGATTACCTTTAAATGAATCTCAATTAAAAGGTAACTTTCTAAATTATTATTAATTAAAATAATAATTTATTTTAATCATTAACTACTGTAAAGTAGTTAATTCCTTTATTAACTAAAATAAATATTAAATTCATTTTTAAATTCTTATTAAAATAAAAGAATATTCGATAAACTATTTTATTTAAAACACACCAATTTAATAATCAATCCTAATTAAAACGGTCGATTTAGTCAACTTCAAAACATGATTATCTCATTAATCGACTCCCATTTCATTCTCCCTTCAAATTAATTAATGTTATAATTAATTTCAATAATTCCATTTAATTGTTCCTTAACAAAACAATTATCCAAACTAAACGGTTAGGTTAATTTCAGTTCATAAGTTTATTGATCTGATTAACATCAGAATTGACTTTATAAAATCAATTAGTAATTAATTAGACCTTAAGTAATAAATATTTATTTCCTTTAAACAAGCTTTTATTTAAAATAATATATTTAAAATCTATCTCCAGTTATAAAATAAATTTTATAACTTCAATTCTATCGATTTACCTGAGAGTAAACCAATATAAAACAAAACGATTTATTCTTAGGCCATTTACTACCGATTACTCAACCAATATTGCCCATTGGTTAAAACACAACACAGGTTGATTTTTCAGTCGATGATCACAAATCAAATCAATCATCCAATCATGGCAGTTCATATATGGTATTATGAAAATAAATAATATATTTGAGGAATCCTGTTGGATCCCTCCAACCTGTTCTTCCCTATATCAAACTGGTTATCTCAGATCAGATTATTCAATTCCACTTAACTGATAATTTCTAAAACAGAAAATAACGACCGTTGAACATCAATCAATCAACAAAACAATTCAAACAATTAAACACGTTTATAAATAAACGTGACCAATAAGGTAAGTTACCTTCATTGGATCCAATCGTTAAAATAACTATTTGGTATTTCGCTGAAATTAAACAACAATTTAATTTCATCAGTTAAATCAACAAATAAATATATAACTAGCAAACAATCAACCATCAACAATCAGAGCACACAAAATAAAAATCCAATTTATATAAAATATAAATGGAAAAAACTGAGTGAGTTTAACTCACCTTGATCTGATTTATCATTGAAATGGTTTGTTTTAGCTAAATTAAACAATTGTTTAATTTAACTGAAAATCCAGTTAATTCCAAATAGGTCCAGATTGGTTCATGGTGTAGTACTGGTCACTGCGGTTCCAATGGCACCTTATTTCTCCAATTTGATCAAATATGTACGAGTTATAAATATTTAAAGTTAATGATTTTAATCGATATAAATAAATTCCTAAATTATTAATAAATAATAAAACTAATTACGTTTTAAGTTACTCAGACTTATGTCCCAAAAATAAGATATAGCGGGCCGTTTTCTTCCCTGGCTTGTCCCTTCTGCATTGATCACAATGATCGAGTTATAATATATGTTTAAACAATTTGTATTCATTAGGGTTAGTTACTTAATTAGTTATAACTAAGTCACGCAATTACACTTTAGGTTAGAAATAAAATCAGGTCGGACTGATCCCCTTCGTTCTCCTTAACTTTTGTTTTCTCTCGATTTTGAACCCTAGACTCCTGCAACGAATTGAATAAGTATAGCCATGATTTTTATTAGATTAACTAAATTTTCAAATTTATAAATTAGTACTTTACTTTGTTAAGGTGAATATACAGTACATGTCGACTTTGTTCGGTTGTGAAAACCCATGGCCGCTTCTTCTACCCATGTCCACGATTTACACTATACGTTACTGAGATATCTTAATGAATTTAATTAATAATAACTAGTAATGTTGCAGCTAATTACACTTATAATTCATACATGCCGCTTCAATTGGTTTACTCCCCTGGTTCCCGATGCTGCTTATAAGAATCACCACCGCCTGTCCAATTCAAAACTTAGGCCACGTATACTTAAGGGTGTATATATATATATATATATTAATTAACGTTAATATTACTTACTTTACTTGAACCGTGATTAGGCACCATTTTGGTTATTGTTCATCTTTGCCTTCTACCTTTACACCCGAGCATCGCAAGCTTTCATGGCCGCAAATACTCCATACTGCACCCTTCCCATCACAAATAAAATAAACCAAAATTTCCCTCATTCTTCTCGTCCAAACTCCTCGACCTCCACCTCTAAACGCAACACCCGGTCCCTCCTCCCTAAATCCTGATGCCAGCCACTGCTCACGTCCTATAAACCTTGCGCCTTCTACCTGAGATGGCCACCCACAACTTGTTCCTTCATACTCCCTCTACTTGCTTCCTTCCCACGTCAAGTATATATTAACCAAACTCATTTCGTTTTGTCTTTCCTGCATGAAAGCTGCCATTGATGGGGTTTACAAATTTACTTTATGTTGTATTTCGTTTTGTGAAGAGGTGTGGTCTCCGTTTGTACCGAAGGATCACTACAACAAAAAGACCCTATTACAACTGTAGTTTTACAACGGTCACAAAATGACAGTTGTAATAAAGGTTTTTTACAACTTTTTTTTACAAACTATTGTAGAAAGTCTATTTTCAACAACTTTTCCATTTTGCCTGTTGTAATAGATATCTATTACAACATTTCTTTTTGGCCAGTTGTAATAGATAAGTATAGTAGCAAATGACAATAATATTAATTATTAATTTATAAATGGTAATACTCCTTAAACAATAATATTAATAATTCATAAGTATTATTATTTTTGAAATATGATATAATTATAAATTAGTATATAGATTTTAAATTTTAAATTTTAATTATTTAATAATCTTTTATTAACAATAATAATTTGGAACTAATAATTAAATATGCAAAGCATTAATAAATAAATATGTAATAAATAAATAAATCATTAATAAAATGTTTTAAATAATTAGTAATTAATAATTATCAATAGTAACTAATTACTATAATTAATAATTAATAATTACCACTAATAAATAATTCAGAATTAATAATTAAGAATTATGAAGTAGTAACTAATAATTAGTATTTAAAAAGTAATATTTAATAATTATGAAGCAATATTTAATATTTGATTAATTTTTTAAGCAATTTATGTAGTATTTTAATATAAGTTTTCAAAAAATAACAAACAATTACAATATATATTATTTAATTTATCATGTTGTATCACTTTAAAAACATTGATTGGTTGATAGAAGTAACAATCCATTACCTTTTGTGTCAATTTTTTCCCTGTATGTGTCAAAAAAGAGTCTTATATTATGTAAGTTTTAAAATAATGCAATTCACCGTCCAGATTTTCCCTCCGTCTTGAAATTTTGGCTCCAACGCTGAAATTTTCCCTTCACGCGCTCTAATTTCACGGGTGTCTTCTCCTTTACGGTTCTTAAATCAAAATTGATCCCAAATCTTCTGAACAAAATGTAGAACTTAAAATTGGCAACGTCAAAAAGGCTCGTTGCTGAGGAGTCTCTGTAAATGGCGAAAGGAATTACGTTCCCTTCTAATCATCTCTGTCTTCATGCATCCTTTTCTCCTTAGATCTCTATCGTCTCCACAAAAAATTCTTCATTTCCTTTCCCTGATTTCGTCACGCATAGTTGCTCCTCTGTTTCAACCATGTTATCATCTCCCGATCTAAGCTTTACCGCGACAATTGATTTGAACTCCGATTTACCCCTAATACCTTCAACCTCATTTACCTAACTCTTTTCTCCTTTGTAACGCTATAGATAACTCTTTGTTCCACAGTCTTTGGCTGATTCAGGTAACTACCTATTTTGGTTACTCAATTGGCGAACTAGGCTGTGGTGGGGAGTTACGTCACTAACGCGGAGGTCCAGCAGCAACTCCCAAGAGGTTTGATTTGATTCGCATCACTAACCTTTTGGGTTTTCTTTGCCTGCCAAGTTTTGTGTTGTTGGTAGAACTAGTTCGTCTGTTTGTTTTATTCTGGTTGAAGAGTGCTTGGTTAGGTGTTTGGTTAATTTCTCTTTGGTATTCTGGATCTTAATTCTCTCTAATGTAATGGTTCTATCTGCAAAACTTTGACTGTGTTTGCTGTCTGTATAGTAGGCACCGTGAACAATAGCAAGCAGAAAGGTTGACACTCCATCTATAGGAAAGAAACTAGGAAACACAGCATAACAGAAATCAGAGGAAAGAAACTAGGAAACACAGCATAACAGAAAACAGGGAACGCAGAAATAATAGGTTGAAGGTACTATGCTACTATTGGATCTGGATTAGTTTATGATACTATGATTTCAATGTTTAATTTTGTTGAGTTAATTATTATTGCATTTGCTTTTTGGTTTACTTCAAGCTCGTCGGAATGAAACATTGATTTTTGTTAATATGTAAAAGGTTTAAATTGTTTAATTTGCTTAGATAAGTTGGGTGATTGATAATTGGTAGTTAAATTTAAGTGTATAGTACTTAACGAATTTATTTGCTTAAACATTTGGTTGAAATTCTGCTGGTTTTTGTGTAGTTTAACCAACAAATGTATGTTTGGTTATTGCAACCAATTGAACTTTGTTAGTGTTATGGGATGAATAAGTTATTTAGCTAAATTAGTTTGTTAGTGTAGTACTTAACAGAATTTTGTAAGGTTTTTTTCCTTTGCTTGTTAACAAAAATTTACCATGCAACCCATTCATTTCTGTTGGTTTTTGAACAATTTAACCAATAAAACTCTATCAGGTTGGGTGATTGATAATTGAGTCGTATAACGACTTATTTGGTTATGAGTAAAGAACTTTTTAATAATTAGTTAACATACAGTTCATCGATAGATAAATATGTTTTTTTAATGACAACGAATCATGTTTTCAGAATTTGTATATGTATGAAGTATAAAAATGAACATCAATTTTGCCTGGCTTAGGTATCTCTTGGTAATAGTTGTGCTGGCGTGGTTGTACTGCATGGTTCAAGTTGGGTGCCAAGTATATGTATTGTTTTGTGATAAGTTTCTTTTGCCCAAGAGAGCTATGGGTTTACTTAGCTTTGGTGACGATCAAGTGGGATTATTTATATACATTTGATAGCGTTTTCTTCCCATGCAAGTACGTGATATTTAAGTCATATGATATGTTAAGTACTGATACTCTTGCACTTGTGAATATTACAAGTTATTGCATATGCACTGTTGTCGGCGGCAATTCCAAATACAAACACCATGGAGTGGCTCGTTTCTGAATTGAGATCTGAATCGAGATCTTACGAGTAGTGGGGAGTTATTTATGGATGGATGGTTGTCGGCCACATCGATTCTTTTGGCTATCTCTTTCAGCATATTTCCATTCTATTTTTCTCACCCGGTCCTCAGGGAAAACTATATGCTCATTTATGGATGGATGGTCGTCGGCCATGTAGGGTATGCTTATGTATCTTCTGTCCAAAAACATCTATCTTTCTTATGTATCTTTTGTGTTAGATCGATGTATGTATTTTGAAACGGTTATGTTTTTTGTGACGGGTTTAGTTGGTGATGTAATATGTGTATGTTGATCGAATATTATGTTAATTAATATATATGAATGATTCTGTATAGTTATATTTGTTGCATTGAAAGACGAATCATATTATTATTAATATATATGAATTATTTATATTAGTAAGGTGTATATAAGTTACAACAGCAAATAAAGTTGTAATAAAACATTTTACAACAGTGTGGAATAGTTGTAACATTCTGGAAGTCACAACGGTAATCACCAGTTGTTATACATACAACAGAATATACAACAACGGGGAATAAAAGTTGTAATAAAAATTATTACAATTGTGAGTAACAGTTGTAAATATCGTAATTCACAACGGTGTTGCAACGGTGCAGAAATGTTGTAAAAGATACAAGTATATTACAACTTCTTAATACACGATGGTGGCTCCACCGTTGTAAAAACTTTATACAACTTTTTTGCACCGTTGTAATATGGTATATTTGTTGTAGTGGATGCATGGCTTTAATTTTGGGGGAAGAGTTTGTTCATCTTTTTCATTTCAGTTTCGTGCTGGGTTGAAGCAAAGCAAACGAGGCCAGGGTTATTTATGGGGGAGAAAAAGGATAAGATCGACGTTGCTCGACTTGTACTGCCTAGAAGTAGAGAGGGTTCAGATGGTAGCAGGGCACATGCAATTGTCTTGGTCATCTGAAAGGCAAAAAAGTCGCGTAAGCATGTAGAAAGAACAGGATAGCATGTGCGTTTGAATTGGGTTGCCAACAGTCTGTGTGAAGGTGCAGTGTATAAGTGTTTTCATTTCAATGTCAGTTGTTTTCAGTTTGATGGGTGGGCATAAATTAATTGGACGTGAGCTTCCATTGTAACTATGATGTTGATAAAATCAACTATAGGCATGTGCTGTGTCAGCTTAGTAGGAGATTGTGTATGAGCTGTCTTACCTTTCCACTAGCTGTTGATAAGTACGTCTGATAAATTTTTAGGGGGTAGCTTGCGTGTTAACTACACTTCATTTCATGCCGTGCAGGTCTGCGTAAGCCAAATATAAGCATGTGTATTTTTACTTTTTAATGTCTGCACATATCATACTTAGAATAGGTGTGTTGTTTTATACATTCTTAGCTTAGGAATGTGCCTCAGTTTGTTTTAGACTGTTTTTATGCGGCAGAATAGGTTGCATGCCAATGTCCATTTCAGTCTATAGGGTAGGCTTTAATTAATTTATTTGAAAACTTAGAGAGGAAGGTTTCAAGATTATCGTACTCGGGGACATAGTGCTACCAAAATATATGGTGAGTTTTAGGCATGTTAACTGATTTGGCTTAAGTATGAAGGTACAATTCATATCTTAGTTTAGAGTAGAAGTTTGTATATGTTTTTTTTATTTTAGTCTAGTATGGTTAATTAAATTCCTACCATTATTTAACGTCGAACGTTAAATTTGCAACAATAAATACAATCTCCAAAAATAACGGAAATTGACCTCATGATATAATTTGACGTTATGGTCCAAATGAAACTAATTTTATCGAAATCGGAGATCATTTGCAAAATCCCTATTTTAAAGGCCTATATTTTAAAAAACGATTTCCCTAGCGATTATTTCAAAATTTGATTTGGCCAAAACTAACAAACTATAACACGAAATCTGGATTTTTCTCTTGCATTAGAAAATTATCGTCAACGAGATTCACATGCTTCTTGTTTCACAGAAATACGACTTATATCGGATCTTGTATATTCAATTGAAGTTCAAAACTCCATATTGCGAACTGCCGTGCCATTTCGAGCTCGATTTATAATTATATAAATATATAATGTTCGAAATTCGTTTTAAATAACGAATTAAATATTAAAATCCATAAATATTCCAAGTAAAATATTTAAAATAATAAATTAAATTAAATATTTGACTGCCAAAAATACAGGTCGTTACACAAGATGTCGTAATCCTTCGTTAACAACACAGTTTTTTGGATCATGAACATAGTCTGAAAACCATCTAGCAGATTCTTTCCTGAGATCACTAGATGGATGTTGTGATTCGTAGATACTGCGTATATGTGTTGTGATCCTTTTTATTAATAGGCACAAATAATATATATGTATATATAACTCAATTATACATGAATTTAGTATTACCTGAAAAATGGTGCAACTTCTGTATAATTTAACAGAACATATGTGTGTGCCACATTGTAATCTGTATCACTTAATAATATTTCCACACATTTTCCTACAGGTCTTCCGTGTTGTCTAAAAATAGATAACATTGTATGAGAAGACTCCTGCTTAACGACTTCTTCATTACGGGGAACAGTTACAAAAGAAAAGTTCACATCTTCACTAAAGTAATGAGAGAAAAAATTGAAGCTTCTTCATCAAGGTATGATTTGGAAATCGAACCGTCTACTCGAGCTTTTTGCCTAATTTTTTTCTTCAAATGATTCAAGAAACTACAATAAGATTAATTTAATTTATATGTGCGTACAATAATTTAAGTTTTAATCTATCAAGATATTTATTGATACAAAATTACCCCTCAAATGGATACATCCACCCATATTGGATTGGACCTCGAAGAAGTGCTTCGGACGGAAGATGCATAGGTAAATGCTCCATTACATTAAAAAAACAGGTGGAATTATTGTTTCGAGTTTGTAGATCATTACAGTGATTTCTAACTCAAGCTTACGTAGAGCATCTACCTTTAATGTCGCTGAACAAAGTTGTTTATAAAACAAACTTAATTCTGTTATAACACTCCAGATTTTTGTAGGCAATAGTTCCTTGAAAATCACAGGTAAAAAGTACTCCATCATGATATCACAATCATGGCTTTCCATTCCACTCAATTTACTGTTTTTAAAGTCCACACATCTACGGAGGTTTGAAGAAATCCCATCAGGACATCGTAATCCTTCCACCCACTTTAGCACGAGTTTTACTTACCTATTGTCTATCTCATAGCATGCTTTAGGTTTTTTATTCTCGTCATGCAAGTGTAGTTCCGGCCATTTACGAAAGTGTAATATATCACGTCTCGAATTCGCATCGTCCTTGGTTTTACCCATTATATTCAAAACTGTATTAAAAACGTTATCAAAAACGTTTTTTTTTTCATTATGCATCACGTCAATATTATGCCGAAGTTTTAGAATTTTCTAGTAAGGTAACTCCCAAAATATACTTTGCTTGCACCAATTATGAATGTCCGATTTTCATGGAATTTTAACCAGCTCTCCAGTTTCATGTATCTTTGGGTAGTCACATAAAACTTCATATATCTCTTCACTTGTCCAAACTTTTGGCAGTAGCATAGTCTCTACTCTATTAGCTTTAAAGTTCCTTTTATCCGTTCTAAATTTATGATTAGTATGGAGAAAGCACCGATGATAGTAAAACCAAGAAATTTTTTCCCATACTTTAATGAAAATGCTTATGTCTCCACCATACAATGAGGACAAGCTAGACGTCCAGCTGTGCTCCAATCTGAAAGCATGCCATACGCCGGAAAATCACTAATAGTCCATAATGCAGAAGCAAACATAAGAAAATTTCCTTTTCTCAAAATGTTGTATGTTTCGACTCCTTCATGCCATAGTGTTTTCAACTCTTCAATCAACGGTTGTAGATAAACATCAATTCCTTGTGTTGGATTATCGGGACCGAGGACGACAACCATTAGAAACATATATGGATTTTTCGTACAGATCCATGGAGATAAGTTATAAGGATCAACAATGATAGGCTATGATGAATATTTACTACCAAACTGAGAAAATGGCGAAAATCCATCCGTGCATAAACCGAGCCTAACACTACGAATCTTTGCAGCAAATTCAGGATATGTCCTATCAAAGTTTTTCCATGCTTCACCATCAGATGGATGTATCATAGTTCCTTCTTCTGATGTTCTCACGCTATGCCATAGCATGTGACACCCTGTAACATAAGATGCATATAGCCATTGAATTCTAGGAGTTATGGGTAGATAATGAATTCTTTTATACGGAACTTCTTTTCCTTTCTTTTTACTTGGTTTATATCTGTCTTCGTTGCAAAATTTGCATTTTCTACGGTGAGAATCTTCTTTCCAATACAACATGCAACCTTTAACACATGTATCTATCTTATGATATGGTAGTCCAAAAGCAGACATAAATTTTTTCACTTTATAATGACTATCGCACATCAAATTATTGGACGGCATATGTCGTTTTGCAGTTTATACAACTACTGTAAATGCAGATTCTGTAAGATTGAATTTTGATTTCATAGTGATGAATTCGGCGGTTACAGACAATTCGGTTCCGCTTGTACAACCTTCCCATAACGACCTCTTCACAAAATTCAATAAATCATTAAAAAGAATCGCTTCTGCCGTTGGTTCTTCAACATTTCCAATCTCATCGTCGCCTTGCTCAATGTTAGGAAACAATGATCGTGCTGCATCTTGCACCATATTTTCTATCAGATTCGTCATTGTATTATCGTTCATCATTGTACTATTGTCCTCTACCACTACAGGGTTAGACGTAGGTTGAACAAGTTCTACATGACAATCCAATAAGTAATAGTTCAAAACAAAACCAAATTTATACAGACGTACTTCTACTACATCTGGCTTCCAATGCTTCAGATGTGAGCACTTACTACACACACAACAATTGTCTACATTACCCCGATTATTAGATTTAGCGAATCTAATAAATTCTTTGACTCCATTACAAAAATGTTCCTTTATCGACCCTTTCTTACCGGTTCAGGGTTGATACATCCAACTGCAATCACGAAAATATCGAACATTTTCCTAATTTGCAACTAATATGTTAGAAAATTCGATCAAACACTTTATACTAATTGAAATCTTGTAAAATTTCATTTATAACTACTCAATGTTTATGGTTTTTTTTTGTTTATTTATTTTTTACTTTGACGGCCGGTCTACCTACTTCCCATTACAAATATAATAACGTAAGCATATTTTATAAATCATTTCCGGTTAAACGGTTCAACAAAATTTTGACAGCACTTCCCTATGATCCCTGTATCGTACACAAATGTGTGTACACTGGGAACAAAAAGTAAGTGCCATCGAAACTTTGTTAACCATTTAAACTGAAATGATTTATAAAATATGCTTACGTTATTATATTTGTAACTTGTCCAATACTAGGACAAATCCAATGAATATTGTATCAGATGAATATAGATTTCCGTTTTGTGTAAAAACGAATATCCATATAACGATCATATACAACACTTGTCGGATGGGGCCAAATTTATCTAAGGCGTTCACATAAGTAGTCAAAAAAAACATTCAACCTAAGTTTAAACCAAAAAAACACTTCAAATGAAAAGAGCGTGCTTTTGGCGCTTTGGGCTTTTTTGCGCTTTATTTTGGGCTTCACTAATAGGTGCGCCTTAAACTTCAAAAAAGCCCCTTATTTGCGCCTTGTGCCTTTTTCCGCTCACCCGCACGCTTTAAGTACATAGCGTCTACGTAATATTTTTCAGTACTTCCAATTTGTAAAATACCGTGACAATGAAAATTATGACGTATAAATTAGTTTTAGTTACTTTTAGTTAATTCTAGTTTAAAGTATAAATTATGAAGTTAATTTTACTATATTGCAACAAATTATTTATTAAATACTATAGCAACAAATTTGTAAAATAACCTTTTTTATTAAATATCATAGCAATAATTTTTTTTTTGTATATTGCAAATGCATTATTTAAATTTGTTTGGATCAACTATTTTTGCATCCGATGGTAACACAATTAACAGTGCATGTAAAAAGGGACATCATTACACCGTTTCAATAATTATAATCAATTTACTACTGGTAAAGAACACATTTACTTCATTTTTCTCAAATAATCCTATAACGCAATCAACTTAAACCCAATTACATATATGATAATCATCGTTTTCATGCTCCTAAATCAAATACATATGTGATAATCAACAATTTCAACCTCCTAATCAATTACACTTATTTCCAAATCAATTTTTAACAAAATCAACATCATATGCGTCTCATAAGAAAACTAATTTCATATCCATAAACAATCAATTTACAAACCCATATAAACATAAAAATCAACCCTTATGAAACATGGAATAGGGTTTAGAAGACATACCGACACAAATTGAGAAGATTGGAATGTCGTTTGGATGGTTGAAATCGGAGCTAGGGGGTGACGGCGTAGCAAGGGCATGGTTTTTTTATTTCAGCTAAAGTGATTTGGGGAAGAAAGGCTCAGTAGTTATTATTCCAGGATCGCGCAACGGCTAGCGACGACCGCTTTTTTAGCCATCGCTAGCCGCTGCCCTAGGTCGTCGCAAAATGAAGCCTTTCTAGTAGTGTTTTTTAATGTTTTGGCACAAATAAGTTTTAATAAAGAGAAATAAAGTTTTGAAGCTTTTAAATTTTAGAAGGAAAATGAAACGATGAGGCCAAACCATGTTTTTAAATCATGGAGTAGGTAAGGATTAGTACCTAGGAAAGACGGGGAATATTTGAAGGCTGTAAAGTGGATAGCAAGAATTGCTTGGAATAATAGTAAATTCACGTAGAGTGCGTAAGCATTATAGAGCCTATATTGTTGCTTGGACAAAACTATCGGTACACGACAAGGACTAGTTATGACAACTGGACGGTAAAGAGAAAGCAAGTTGTTTATATCCCATGGTTTTGACTTTTCTTTGTCGGTAGGGACATGGTTCTAGGATTCTTAGCCCATGGTAGTAGCTATGTAACGTGTTTTTTTAATTTTATTTTGAAAGAATTAGAAGGCTTATTTGAAGTTAAGCTTAGATCCGTGGATTAAGTCAAATAAGCTAAGGAAAAAGGTGATGACATAACTAAAAGAAAACAACAAATCCAATAAGGTAACAACTATAACAATGGAGAAAAGTGGAAAATTGCGAGAAATAGAAGAAAAAAATTTGGATCTTTCCAAAGTAAGTTGGACAAGAAAATTTATAACGAAGAAATTTTTCTTATGTAAACTGTGCTTGGATAAGAAGGTAGGAAATCTTTATATGATAGTTGCATAAAACCCGAGTACAGATAGAGAAGGTACATAAAAGAAAAGAAAAATGGAAGATGTGAAGTTTTTCGTTTTCCACCTTTTTGTAATATAAGAAATTGAATGCAGAAAATTAGGCTTTTCTGAAATTCGCAAATTTAAAGTTGATTGGTATGGTTTGGATGCAAAAATTGGATGAACCACGCTCTTGCTCCATAAGAGTGTGGGAAATTTAGGATGAAAAGTATTTTGATTTTCAAAATATTGCGTTCATATAGAAATTGCTAATATATTTAAGATGTGTGCAGCATGTTTTCAAAAATATTTTCTAGAAGGTTTGCATTCATATAGGAGGTACCGCCTAGGTATTCATTGCATTTATGTATTATTATGTTTTATTACACTTTGCACAAGTGCAAGAATGGTTGCAAAAATGGATGTAAACATGATGGTTGTAAATAATGTAAGGAATTACTTAATTTTACCCTTACCAAATTTCAAGGATAAAATTTCCTAAGGGTGAGAGAATGTAACGCCCCACATTTTTAATTAAATAATAAAATAAAATTTTGAAATGTTTTCAGAATCTGGTTACGAAATTAGCGTCATTGCATCCATGGTGATTTTCTGATCAATTTGACTTATGGTTTGCAGAAAACGGATTTGAAATAAAAAAGATATCTTTAAATGTAGTATTACAACAAACGTGAAAAGAGGATATAAGAAGAACACTAGTAAAAATAATGACCACCATTGTTTTTAGTCTTGTGATGACATAACGTCGTTTGAATTTTGAATAGAAATAAAGATTGCGTGTATATATATGCATAAATTCAAATGTTGAAATAAAAAGTGCAAGTTAAGAGCGGGAAATAATAGATGTATAATAAATGAAAAATGAACAAGAAGATAGCTACATTTGAAATTAGAATATATTAAAAAGAAGAAAACAACGAATTGATAAGCGTTATTAATTACATTAATTGAGCAGCTATTAGCGGACAAAGATTTGAAATGTTGTACGCATATATATATATACTCATAAGTTTGAAATTCAAATATTGGATATGTGTTATGGGTGGAAGATAATAATTCACATAGTGATATTTGACAACAAACAGAAATGTTATCAGCAATATTAAACAACGTTAAACAAGAAATTAATATAGGAAAAAATTAACGTTAATGGCTCGGGTCATTTAATGTTGTATTTTTCCACTTGTACATTTCAGATTTTATTTTATTTAATTTTACAGACCAGAATCTCCTGTACACCCATAAATAAACTAGCAGAACCTAGCCTCTAACTCATATTTTCTAAGACAATGTCAAGGCTCTGTCATTTTCTTTCTTTTCCAAATCTTTCAGAAATTAGAATATTAGTTTTCAGGAATTCCGATTCAAGACTTAAAGACAAAAAATTAGATTTACAATATAGATGTTCAGATTTTATGTAGAAGTGAGGTACATCATGTGAATCTGAATTATTTTGGTTTCTTTCTTTTCTTCTTCTTTTAGCATCAAATTTGTAACTCCGTGGTTATTTTAATATTAGATTCAATTTGAAAGACCATGGAATAACATATCTGAATCAGATTCAGGGATTGGAAAGTTATCAGGTGAGTGTATTTAAATTATACCTTTTGGGTAACAGTATATTTACCATTTACATTCCTCGTCATTCTTAAAATGATGACTAATTGTAGTTTTTGGTAATTGTGATATAATTTACTTTTAAGTACGTTAAGAATATTGTTGTTGTATAAATATATTCTTTAATCTTCTGTTTAGATTAAGAATTACTGTAATACTGAAATTATGGAATTTACAATAAATATGAATATGTTCTTAAGATTATTTTTAAATGCCAAACAGTTGTAAATAGAATTACAGCTAAATTTGGGGATAATGGAAAAGAATTGTTATGCCTAATAGGGTAACGAAAATTTATAGTAATTGTAAATAGTAATAGGAATTCAATGTATAACTCGGAAATTCAAAAATGGAAAACTTATAGTGGACCGATTTAGTTGGATATGGGGAAAATTGATATATTTCCATAACGAAAAAATTACTGAGAACCTAGTTGCAAGAAAGGAAAGAAAAACGGTAGTAATATGGGATAAATATTCTTTTACCGTATTGCACACTAATCGAATAAAATATGTATGTGTTTCCACATTAAAAATAAAGGAAATAACATTCAAGTACGGATCTAAATCGGTGTGCATTGTGGAAATAGATCATTATATCTTTCTATTAACCATACTAATGAGATGCATGAAATATTTTCCTGAAGTAATGAAAATGAACATGACGGTAATTAAAGAAAGATAACAACAGAAAAAGGGTTAATTCATATTAAGGAACCGAAAAAGAATAATGATGAATGGGGAATATAACCTACCATAACTGATTATATGGGTGACAATGTAATATAATATGTAGACTTGTCCTAAGGACAAGTGGAAATTATAACATGGGTTATAATAAATGAAAATGGAACTTATTAATAAACTGTTACAACCAAAATTAACAATGAAGCGAGCTGACGACGAAGTGGTATCAGACAACTGAAGGCTCACCAAAAGCTCAACAGAAAATGGGACCTAGAATTAGGAAAGGCCAAGAGAAGGAAAGAATAACCCGAAAAACTGCACCGACCAGAACCCTCCTAGGAAAAAGGACCGTGAGAGCTACAAGGTGTCGCTGGCATGACTTATCCGCCAGAGCCAATCCGACAAGAACTCTCTAAGCAGCATCAGCCCGACAAAGGAATTCTATGGCAAAGAATCATCCTAACCTGAAACCAAGAACGTCGAAGGTACTAAACCAAGAGAATGCAAAAACCATCGAAAAACAACTTTTGGAGCACTTACTGTATGAATACCGAAAGGACGAATTCGCAAATAACAGGAAGGACATTAGGAGCCATCCTCTGGGAATCCAGTCTACCACAAAAGCCCCACCGAAAGGCTAACGGGACCCAAGCGGATATACAGGCTACTCATACTAACTCATTTAGTACCGAAACCCGTGGCGGCTTCGAACCGGAAGTTATCATCATACATCATGAGGGAAGGCCTCTTTTAAGTATTCACGATAAAGCCGAAGGCATACGTCCGAGAGCTTATGTCCAAGAGCCTACATTCAGAACCATTATCAAAGACTAAAATCTCATTCGAAGACCATGACTGACACTCCAAGGACGGTCGAAAGGCAAGCGCCCGAAACATAGGAAAAAGCAACCAGCGAAGACCCCCACAGGCCTAATAGCCCATCAGCGGAAGGAGCCCTGAACCAGTATAAATACGGCCCCAGGGGTCACGTTTCAAAGGGGATTCTTGGCCTACATTTTTATACTAAAAAGATAGATAAACTAAATGCTGAATTAAATGGGGGAATTCATACCTTTATATCTATGTACTCCCAATAAAAGTTCAATGGAAAAAGATCTTCTCATATGAAAATAGCTCTATAAGTGTGTGTTATCATTTCTCTAATCATAGTAGTTGCAGTCTATTACTCATTATCCAGATAAGCATGGATTCCCGTCTCAACATGTTCCCGAATAGGAAGATTAATTTCGTCCCTAGAAATTTGGCTCACTTTCTGGAATCCCCAAGTGATCCCATCCTCCTAGATTTCAATGTTTGGGGTAGTAGTCCGATTTCACCCCAAAAATAGCCAGATCGCCCATCTCCTCCTATAGGTCCGTCCTACTTGATCTATCTTCGGTGTTGACGAAAAATATCGTTAACATTTTAGCGCTAGAAGGAGGGCCTGTACCTCTGACCTTGTGGTTAACAACCACAAATCTACCTAGGCTGTTCTGTCTTGGATTGGACTAGCTTTGAAGAAGCGAAGTTATGCGCAAGAAACCTAGATGAAGGTTTTCAGAATCTCGAACGGATAAGTCAAGAACCACCAACCCCAGGGTGAAGGAGGAGCAAAAGTTGAGAGCAAAAGCCTTGTGGGTAATAAAGCGGAAGAGAGAAATGGAACAACATTCTTATGATATTGAGGATTACAGCTTTTCACACATAGGACGAACCTTAGCGTTCCTACCCATTGGATCTACATCAGGAGATACTAGTGTTTTGTCTCACCTATACGGTATTCTCTAAGGACTAGTTAATGGAATGACACTCAAGCAAGAGATAATGGACGATTTCAACCACTTCGCTGACAAATGGTTTAAGGTGATGTCGCCTTAACTTCAGTGCGTTTCGGAAGGGAAAAACGAAAGTATGATCACTGCAGCTAGGCCAAGCCATAGAAGAATTAGGCCCCGGCAACGAAGAGGAAAGTATACACCAGGGATAACCGAGGAGTACTACCTCACTACTTTGATGGAAAATGTTTACTTCATAACCAGATATGAACTAGACTATGGGACATCCACGAAGAAGAAGCATAAATACGAAAGAAAGACAGGACGGCCTTACTGCCATTACCACTTGATGAATGGACACGAGACTAATCACTACATAACTCTTGGGGAAACAATCGTTAGATTCGTCAACCAAGGCCGGTTACAAGAGTTTATTAAAAAATCAAGATGAATTCGGAAAATCCTTAGGAAAAGGATTAATAAACATGTGCCAAGGTACGGAAATCCCATCTCTCGAAATTTAAAAGGAAAACCCAAAAGGGGTCTAGTTACAAACGGCTTAAATCCATCGTCATCGCCAAACTGGCCGGGGCGAGGCATCCCCCGAAAGGGGATGGTGTGTTAGTCTTTTTCTATGCCCAAACTAGAGGGGGCATGGTCAAAGCATCAAAAGCATAAGCCTTCGTTTCACACCAGAAATGGTTGTGGTGATGCATTTAAAATTAGCACGCCCTGCCTCTGCTCGTAGAAGAGTACGCCCTGCCTCTGCTTGAACTAAGCACGTCCTGTCTCTGCTCGTAGAAGAGCACGTCCTACCTCTACTTATGTTCCGCGTTACCCGTATATGGGAACGCAAACCGCTATAATCGCCTATGATGGTCAGGATAGGGCACCCCTCGGAGGGGGGGTGGCATATAAGCCTTTTTCAGAACCTACGATGGTCCATATATAGCACAAAAAGAGTAAACCTTAGTTCTGTGTCTACGATGGCCCCGTCTAAGTTTCTACGACCTTATCATCACCTACGACGGCCAAGATAAAGCGCTTCCTGGTGGGAGGTCGGGTAAGTCCTTGGGCCCTGCTTGTGGATAAGTTAGCCAAGCGCTCCGGACGCACAAGTCCAGAGAGTGACCAACAAAGCATGTACATCATCTGCTTTGGTATCAAAAGCCCAAGGAGAGTCTCAAGAAGCACATACAATTTCTTCTTCCCAAATCAAACCCGAAGGAGATACTTACTTCATTAATATCGGAGGGGGTTCCGGTCTTCTATGCCAATACCTGAATCTGAGTCGATTCGGCTCTTAACTAATACTGGAGGGGGTTCCGGTCTTCTATGCCAATACCCGAATCTATGTAGATTCAGCTCTTCACTAATACCGGAGGGGGTTCTGGTCTTCTATGCCAATACCCGAATCTGGGTCGATTCGACTCTTCATTAATACTGGAGGGGGTTCCGGTCTTCTATGCTAATACCCGAATCTGGGTCGATTCAGCTCTTCACTAATACTGGAGGGGGTTCCGGTCTTCTATGCCAATACCCGAATTTAGGACGATTCAGCTCTTTACTAAAACCGGAAGGGGTTCCGGTCTTCTATGCCAATACCCGAATCTGGGTCGATTCGGCTCTTCACTAATATCGGAGGGGTTCCGGTCTTCTAGGCTAATACCTGAATTTGGGTCGATTCGGCTCTTCACTAATATCGGAGGGGGTTCTGGTCTTCTATGCAAATACTCGAATCTGGGTCGATTCGGCTCTTCACTAATACCGGAGGGGGTTCTAGTCCTCTATGCTAATACCCGAATCTGGGTCGATTCGGCTATTCGTAAATACCGGAAGAGGTTCTGGTCTTCTGTATATATACTCGAATCAGGGTCGACCCAGTCCTTTACAAATATTGGGAGAAGCAATCCAACTCTGTCTCGACATTGAACCATAGTGAAAATCAAGATCGGATATAGAACCCCTGTCTCAATACAAGGCGTCCAGACCTGGATCAATTCAAATTCGTGGGGCTAGGCAGGGAGTAACTAGCCAACCCTTGTCCTGATTCAGGTCTGGCTAGAAAATGCATTTCCACCGTTACTAAGCACACATCGGTAGCCTTTCTCATTTCTCCTTTATGCTCAGGAGAGTGTCTTTGATTTACACGGGCGTACCAAATGTTCGTGCTAACATACAAAACACGAGTGAGCATTTTGAATCCTTTATGATTGAATGCACTGTGGTACTGTTAATCCCAACAAGAGTATGGGACATTGTTTAAGGGACCACAAGACGGACTCCCAGCATAGCATTTTGCACCATGTCGCGATATAGCGACGGCTAAAGGGAAAGCGTTTTGATCGAAACACACAATTGCATGCCAAGTCACATCATTATAAGTCCTACCCTTATCCGAGTCCTACCCTTATCCATGTATGCTGTTTATGTAAAATGCTACACTCCATTTGCAAAACACAAGCTACCTCGTACATTACATAGTTACTCATGAGAAAGATTGAGAAACGAGAACACTTTTTTTTTAAAAAAAAAGGGGAAGAAAACACGCCCTGACACAAGAACTCCCATATGAGCAATAGACCAACCCATGATAGGACGCGCTCTATTAATGGGACACGGAAAAAGTGATAGAACGATGAATCATGGCATGCAAAACCTCGTCGACCTTTTGCACTTTTTCATAACCACTCCAGGGTCATCTGAATGTTTAGGTTGCCACATTAAGGCTTGATTGAAAGCCTTGCCCATCACACGCAGATTTTTGTTTTCCTTCCTCAGGTCGAAAGCATCTCCGTGCAAGAACTGTTTCTCCTTTTATAATTGCTTAAGTTTGGAGTTATAAAAGTCGGAACGACGAGAGCTGCCCTCAATCTCCTTCCTGTCACAAAGACTTTTCACGCTTGCCTTAACACTTCTATGCCACCTAGTAGCAAAGGAATGATCCATTCAAGGGGAGGGTCCCTAATCTCTAATTCTGAAGAAACGGATCCCGTCGAGGCCCACGACAAATTAGGGGTAAAAATCCCAAGAGTGCATCCAAATACAGTCTCCCATTCTTTGCATTTTGCTAGTACACCGTTGCATCTTGCCTCTAAGTCCATGATTTGACGGTGCAACTCGTCTCTTTCTTCATCAAAATCGACAGAAGGATTCGTTCTTATGCCCCTCCTTACCTCAAGGATGTCTTTATCTTTTCGCCTTATTTGAGCCTTCAGCACACTTATTTGTTCTGCCAAACATTGCGCAAATCGTTCCCCGGACAGGGCACATCCGCCACCAATGTTGGTAGGAGAATTTCCCGAAAAATCTCCCAAATGCAAAGGAAACAAAGCACCTCTATACACGAAAAAGGAAGTGTCTTTAGGTAAATACTTATGGTTAAATAAGCAGATAAGTTATCTTTTGCGAGATTATTTTGAACCCAGGATAAGCATGCGACAAAAAGGAGGTAAAAACATATACAGTTCACATTCACGCGCATTATTGTCAAGAAATGTATAGATACAATAAGTCATCTTCTTTCCCTAGTATTCTTTTCCTTTATGTTACATATTAACATTACATGATGAGTCCTAAGTTTCTTTAATATTATCTCCTTCTCCTTCCCCAAGAAGTTGAAAGATAACTGGGGATACTTCATATAAATATGTTTGAGTTCTTTCAAGAACCGTTCTCTACCAGATCTAAAAGGGGGCTTTGTGAGAAATTCCCTCTTCAGCTTAGAGAGAGAATGAAGGTCATCCTTAACAAAAAAAGAGAGGGAGGGGTGATCAACAAGGACATAATTCCCACCACTATAAGAACGAGTCATCAAGGGTCAACTAGTACAAGTAAAGAAAAAAAATTAGAAGCTGGGATTTATACCTGGAGAATAGGGGAGGCTGCGTGCACCGCCTACTCTTTCTCACCAAGCTCCAAAGGATTTACCCCCTTTGCCAATCCATTATCTCTATGCGGGTCGTCAACATTGCCACCCTCTTTATGCAAGATCAAATTTTCATCACCCCCGGATGATTGGTAGTCGAACATCTTTTCGACGAACAAAAGATTCTCAACCTACGCTTTCTTTTCTTCAGAATCTCCAGTACCCTGATCTAAGGCAATAGCACCTCTCAAGATATTGTTCCAAAGGGATGAAGGAAGGGAAGGTCCATATCAGGGAACTTGCCACAGTTATCACGGTAAACTAAGAGGAGAACCTTTTCATAACATTCAGACATCACGTCTGGAAAATGCACTTTCAGGAACAAAGAGATCCGATCTCGAGTTTCGTAAATTATTCGCATGGCATCAGAAAGAGTTGCTTCCCTTATTTTCAGTCTTCCCGCGTGCTTCATCAGCATATGAAACACCCCACCTCCGTTAAGGTCACTCACAAAGGGAATGCATTAACTTTGGTGAAGGATTTTAGGTAAAAGACATAGATAATTTACAAGACAGACATATAAACAGCGGGAAACTGAAATCATTTCATAAATAGAGTGGTTCAGTCAAAACATTACAAGCATTGTCTCAAAATCCAACTTCAAATTATTACAACAAAACATCTGTCTTGATTTAAAACTCCAAGTACATAAAGAAGCATAAAACAGTAGTAAAGTAGCATAAATCTCCAATAAAAGTGTAACCGCAGCCATAGCCCAAGAAAAGAGAATCCAAGAAAAACATCTACTCTCTTCAAGCTAGAAAAGAGCTGCACTAAGTCGAAGTTTTCCCTCCCTACGGACAGGGGGAAAGGAAGAAAAGAAGGCGAAAGAAAATGGGTCAGACATAAGTCTGGTATGTCTAGTGGTTATCCAGCATGTAAACAGGTAAAAGGACATGACATGAATAAACTGAATATAGGAAAATACCATAAGATAACATAAGATAAGACAAGATAAATTGAATATACTATCGCACTCATTTCCATTTCTCTGCACCTACTAACGAATGTTTCAACTGCCATCATGTGTTCATAACAAACTGATCCCTTTTCCGATCGACTTCTATTCGCATGCATTTCTTACTTGTGTCATTCGGCCCCGCTTGTATGTAGATACCTATGCTGGCCCCATCATGGGGTGTATCAATTCTCATGATGGCAACTCGACACAAATTCTAGATGCACAGTGTATACTATTGATGCCCAGTGCCTGCTTTTCCACTCCGGAGTATGTGCACGCCCATACTCCATCAGAACTACACTGCTGCACCCCTCACTACTATTTTGACCACTTATAATCAGCCCAGTAATTGTGCCCCACCCTGCCTAGTTCAGGGTACCGTGATACATCTATGTGGGTTACTGCTGAAATGGGTCCCCGTTACTAGGGTTTCCTAATCAACATGTTATAACGGTTAAGTGTCCTCAAATTTACCTAACCTCACTCATCTGTTTTGCTAACATGTTGTATTGGTTAAGTGTTGCCTTAATTAACTTAACCCTACCATTCTTATCATGTATGTTTCTTAGCTTTAATTCATTCATTAAAGCACCAACCTCTCACATTAGATCTATATTGTTGCGGTCGCTAGACGTGCCCGGCGGTTCCAGGCAGTCTTACACTGCAACTCAATCTAACCTCGGGTTAGGCATATTCATCTTTAGCCAATTTTACATATTTGTCATATGTGTCCAAATCTATGTGTCAAATTTTCCCCAGGTCTAGCCCATACAAGTTTATGCCACATTCCCATGTTATGCCCAAAATTTACTTAATTAAATTATACCCAATTTTCCCCACGTTATAATTGCACGTACAACGAGATTTAGTCTAAGTTCCGAATGAACTTAGTATTCACAAAAGCAAGTAAAAAGGGAAAAAATAGAGAAGAAGCATAAGAATTGACATAAGGAAAAATAGGCATGTAAAGATGTACCAAATTCAAGAATGATGTTTCAATGTTGTACATTAACAATATGTGTAGACAAGCCAAGCGATTTACACCATAGGTATAAAGATTAGGTAGAATTGGACTTAAGAGAATTACTAATTTAATGTACAACATGATAAGTCCCATTATATCAATCACAATAGTCTCATAAGCATAGGATGTACAACAAAATTACAACAGTCTCATAAGCATAGGATGTACAACAAAATTACAACAGCCTCATAGGCATCATAGGTTCCATTATGTCAATCCAATCAGTCTCATAGGCATGATATGTTCTATTATGTTAGTCCAACAGTTTCATAGGAATGATAGGTTTTATTATGTCAATCACAATAGTCTCATAGGCATAAGCAATTCAGATTTGACAAAAGGATAGGCATGAATCAGAATTAGGCATCGTTCTAGATCCAATTATAACAGTCATGATTTCTATTAGATGTTTAAATCTAAATAATAACTAAACTTACAGAAAAAGGACAGATCTTGTATTCTGGGATCTGATTTCTCAATTTGAAAAGCTATACTTTGATGTAGATGTTTGATTTGAAGTTCTTATAATCGATTACTAGTTTGGATTTAATTTTCTACTTAGGAGAAGATGAAGGAGGCTAGGCTAGCTTGTAGACGTACAACACGACGACATCATAGTCTTAGGGTTATGAGGTTAGGGTCTAGGTTTGGCTATGTATATATAGATGTCTAGGATTAATTCTAGCCTTTAGATTAGTCTAGGAGAAATCAGAACCATCAAACCAAAGAGATGTGTCATCTAGCCAACCATAGCACGACACATAAGCCCTAACAGCTCAGAAATTAGTCATTGGCAAATCTGATAGGGCCACATCAGCTCAGGACTACAGAAATTCGTCATAGGAAGCAAATCTCAAAGGGGTCGACTCCCTACAGGGGGTCGACACCTATGTCGACTCCCCTATAGGGGGGTCGACACCTATGTCGACTCCCCCGGGGGGTCGACACCCTAAGCAGGAATTTTCCCGCTCAGCCTGTTCTGCTCGAATTTTGACTGGTTTTTGATTTTAATTAGTATTTATATTTATTTTCTGCTTATACTTGAAATCTTCTAACCTCCATAACTTCTTCATACGGAGTCCGATTCACGCAAACTTGGACTTTATCTCAAGCAGAATTCCAAGACGAACGCAACTGCATAACCCGTTTCCCTTAATTCTTCTACTAAAAATTAAGTGTTCTTAGATTTGTTAGTTTTTATATTCACCAAAAATATGGGGTGTTACATTCTCCCCTCCTTAAAGGATTTCGTCCCCGAAATCTTTAAGTTAAGAAGAATGTATCCTAACATCCAACATCCATCTACTCAACCATCAATCACAGGCATCCATTGTCCTTAAAAAGATTTCTAATGCTTTCATGATCATATGCATAGTGTGTGTGTATATCCTTATCTAATGCAAAATCAGGCGGTCTACTGATTCAGTTGACCTCCTTGATGCCAATCATGTCAGTGCTATTAGTCCATCATGTATGCAATTATTCCTAATCGTATTTTGCAACTTCTACATGATTGCACAATCATTCATACAAATGCAACGTCCACATAATCACACATCAAGTTTCAATCCATATATAAACATATATATGCATATGCGATATGAAAGTGACTGAGCCGATCTAGTACCTAGTGTGTGTGTGTGTGTATGCATCCACGAGCAACCACTTGCAACCACTTGCAACCATCAACCATAACATGTTTCAAATACATGTTTACATCCATTGGTTTCTACATAAGGATCATGAAATAGGACCGAGGAGATATACTTAAGAGATAGATACAAGCATGCATAAACTTTATGGAAAAAGAGATCAAGGATGTACCCTCAAAAAGATAAGGGTAGGATGCACGTATCTTGTCCTCAGTCTCCCACGTCGCGTCTTCCTCAGCATCACTCCATTGTACATTAACTAGCTTGACCTCTCGATTGCGTAGCTTTTTAACTTCTGTACCCAATATACGAGTTGGAACTTTTCTCACCATTGCTTCTCATTCCACTTCTATTTCCTCTAGTATGCTTGGCTCCACGACTTCCGAAGGCTCATGTAAGCACTTTCGTAGATGAGAAACATGGAAAACATTATGAATTCCAGCCAATCTTTCGGGTAGCTCTAACTTATAAGTCATCTTCCCAATCCTCTCAATGATAGGAAATGGCCCTACAAATCTTGGTGCCAATTTTCCTGCTGACCTAAAGCGAAAGACATTCCTCAAAGGAGATACTTTAAGAAAAACTCTGTCTCCAACTTTGAACTCAAGGTCGATCCTTCTTTTATCAGCCTAGGACTTCTGTCTATCTTGTGCGGCCTTCATATGTCTTTGTATCAAGTCCACCTTCTCTGAAGTTTCTTTGATCATGTCAGGCCCAAGTACGAGCTTCTCTATAGACTCCCACTAGCAAGTTGGTAATCGGCACGGTCTTCCATATAAGGCCTCAAAGGGTGCCATCCCTGTGGTGGCTTGATAGCTATTGTTGTAGGCGAACTCCACCAAAGGAAGGTGATCCTCTCATGTTCCCCCGAAATCAAGAATGCACAATCTCAAAAGATCTTCTAATACTCTATTCACCCTTTCCGTCTGACCATCGGTTTGAGGGTGATAGGCAGTGCTTAAGCATAGTTGTGTGCCTACAATCTCTTGCAAACTCTTCCAAAACTCGCTCGTAAAGATAGGGTATCGATCACTTACTATGCTAGAGGGTATTCCAAGCAATCGAAATACCTATTTAAGATAAATGGATGCTAGGCAGTCCTCCTGCTCTTAACATGTATAAAGTAAGCGCTTTTAGTGAGCCTGTCCACTATTACCCAAATACTGGTATTGCCCCTTCTTGATCTTGGCAACCCATCAATAAAGTCCATCGAAATGCTATCCTATTTCCACTGTGGGACCTCTAGAGGATGAAGCAGACCACCAGGCTTCTTTTGCTCCGCCTTGACTTGCTGGCATATCAAGCACTTAGAGACAAACTCAGCTACATCCTTCTTCATGCCATTCCAGAAGAAAACCCTTTTATGTCTTTATACATCTTATCCCCGCCAGGGTGTATGGTCAACTTAGAATGGCGTGCCTCTTCGAGAACGGTCTTCACCAAATCCCTTGCTTGTGGGACGCATAGTCTTTTATATCGTCTCAAACAACCCTTATCATCGATGGAGTATCTGCTGAGGTGACTAGAAGTCTCACCTCTAATTAGCTTATCCCTTACATCAACTAGCTGAGGGTCTGCACGTTGCGCGGTTCCTATTGAGTCCAAAAGAGTAGGCCTCACCTCTAGCGATGCTAACAAACCAGGTACAAATTCAAAGGAGGGTCTAAAGTCAAAGTTTGCTATGTACTCCAAGCTTTGCCTTTCTAGAAGAGAGGACTTAAGGTCATCTTTTTCCTACTTAAGGCGTCTGCTACCACATTGCCCTTTCCAGGGGTATAAGCAATCTCAAAATCGTATGAAGTAAGAAATTCCATCCACCTTTGTGGTCTTAAGTTAAGATCTTTCTATGAGAAAAGGTACTTTAATGATTTATGGTCGGTAAACAATTCAAACTTTTCTCCTAGCAGGTAATGACGCCATGACTTAAGAGCGAAGACAATGGCAGCTAGTTCTAAATCATGAGTTCGATAGTTTTTCTCATGTACCTGCAACTGCCTTCCTCCATAACAAACTACTCTGCCCTCTTGCATCAAGACAGCGCCCAATCCTGTACTGCATGCGTCTGTGTACACCGTAAACATCTTACTCCCATCAGGCAATGTCAGAACCGGGGCTGTTGTCAGAGCCCTCTTCAGTCGTTGGAAAGAAACATCGTAATCCAAATCCCAAGCAAAAGTTTGGTTCTTCTTTGTCAACCTAGTAAGTGGGGCTGAGATCTTTGCAAAGTCCTTAACGAACTTTCTATAAAAGCCTGCTAGCCCGAGAAAACTTCGTACTTCGGTTGCATTCCATGGGATCTTCCAATCTCGTACCACAACTACTTTTACGGGATCCACAGCTATCCCCTCTTTGGACACGACATGTCCAAGAAACCTTACTTCATCTCTCCAAAAAAGGCATTTGGAGAATTTTGCTTTCAGCTGATGTGCACGAAGAGTATCCATGACTTCCTTTAAATGCAAAGCATGTTCTTCCTCACTTTTTGTGAAAATCAAAATGTCGTCCACGAAGACCACTACAAATTTATTAAGGAACTCTCTGAACACCATACTCATCAAGTCTACGAAGTAGGTAGGTGCGTTTGTCAAGCCGAAAGGCATGACAAACCATTCGAAGAAACCGTCCGGGGTCCTGAACGCGGTTTTATCTATGCTGTCTTCAGCCACTCTTAGATGATAAATCCGGTGGCCAAATCTAGTTTGGAGAAAACCGAGGCACCTACGAGCTGGTCGAACAAGTTGTCTATTCTAGGAAGTGGGTGCCTATTCTTCTTGGTCAGCTTGTTTAGCTCCCTATAAGCCATGCACAGGTGAAGTGAACCATCTGCTTTGGTTGCAAACACCATTGGAGCACCCCATTCATTAATACTCTGCCTTATGAACCCTTTTTCAAGCAACTCTTTAACTTGCTTGCTGAGCTCTTTCCTTTCCCTTGGAGCCATGTGTCTAACGGGTAAGGAAACAGCTTTTGCGTTATCAACAAGGTATATGCGGAAGTCTATCTCTCGCTTTGGAGGTAAGCCGTTCACCTCTTCAAAGACATCCGAGTATTCACGGACTACTCTAACAGATTGCAAGTTTTCAATAGACGCATCAAGAGATTCTAGGTAGCTAAGCATAACAGAATTCATGGGATTACAAAAATTGTTATGAATAATTCCGACAACTTCAGGAGAAAAAAGCATTTACCTATTATAGAGATGGTGTGATTTGATTTTTTGTTCTTATTTTTTTAGCCCTCAACGAAGTCTTAGGAGAAAAAGACGCAGTTCAGAATATAAGGATGGAGAAGCACATTACAGTACATGTATGCTTCTAGCGAGTATCTTATTAAAAATGAGAGCATGTGGATTGATTCGTATGAATATGGAATAGAATTTGAAGAGGGTACAATAGGCATTGCTCTCAATTTGGAATCAAATAATGTCGGTGTTGTATTAATGGGTATAGAATATTATAGAAAAAGGTAAAAAAAGAATATTCTAACTATGAGATTTCGAGAGTGTTACCAAGGCGAGTCATAAGTTTAACCACTCTCCTTTCACAATCAAGGACGGCACTATTACTGGATAACCAATCCACGCCTAGAATCAACCCATAGCCCGTGAAGCCCAAAACATAAGCATTACATCTAAACCCAACACTTAGTATAGAAATTTCCAAATCCAAACAAATCATTGATTAATAAGCCGAACCCCAATTGTATTTGAAACAACTATGGGATCATCTACTATACTGGTACCTTGGTGTAGAGATTCAACTAAAGCAGTAGATATAAAAGAGTGCGATGCGCCAGAATCAAAAAGAGTACGAACTAGATGATCAGAAAGATAAATTAAACTCTCAACAAAAATATTTATACCTCTTTCTTGTGGAGGTGCCATGAGAGCGTGAATCTGCCCTCCAGAAGTAGATCCAGTCCTCTGCCCTTGCCCTTGACTTTTTGGGCAATCTTTAGCCATATGTCATGTCTCACCGCACTGAAAGCAACCACCCATCTTTCTTTTCTTCTTCCTGCAGTCTTTAATTAGATGTCCAGGTATGCCACAAAATTTACACTTCCTCTTCTCACGGGGTTTGTTATTCTTCCCGCCTTTCTTGGAATCCATCTTCTTATTCTGCGATCCCTCCACTTTCTTGTCTAGAGGTTCTTCCACCTTTGCCCCTTTCTTGCCATCCTTGTCTTCACCCTGTAACAGTGCCAGGTCCACCAGTCTCTCAAAAGTCGCACCTATATAGGACATAGCTAGGCTATGCAGTGGTTCATTTAACCCTTTAACGAATCGGAGAGCCTTCGTATGTGGAGTGTTTACTAACTCTAGTCCAAATCTAGCCAGCTGGTTGAATTGGTTGACGTATTCCTTAACCGATAGGCTTCCATGTTTGAATGCTAAGAACTTCTCCATCTTTAGGCTTCGTTCAGCTTGCGAGAGGAACTTCATTTCAAATCTCCTTCTGAAATCCTCCCAAGTTTCAACTGGTCTCTCAGCATTAGTAACTTCCCACCAGTAGGAGGCTTCGTCCTTGAGTAACCATACAGCCAATTGTATCTTCTGCATAACATCCACTTCGAAGATAACAAACAAATCTTCTGTTTCCTTAAGCCAATTTCTTGCTTCTACAAACGACTCAGTCCCATTAAAGTTCTTTCCGCCCATAGCTCTAAAGTCTCTACATATCTTCGAGATAGCATTCACACGCAGAGGAGGAGGAGGAACGACTGCAGCTGGAGGAGGAGGAACATCTGCTGGGCCTGCGCCATTAGCCCTAGCCTCCAGATACCTTCTGAACCAGCTAGGTATCGGTACGCCCTCGGGAAGATTAAGATCTTCAGACATGCTGAAACGAAATAAAAGGTTCAAAACAGAGGATAGAAAGATAATGCATATGGATTTGGGGAAGCACTTTTCTTGAAAATGCTTCTTTAAATTTCTTTTTGAAAAAAATAGTTTTCAAAAAGTTTTATCTGACCTAGAGAACCATCGCTCTGATACCAAGTGAAACACCCCACCTCCGTTAAGGTCACTCACAAAGCAAATGCATTAACTTTGGTGAAGTATTTTAGGTAAAAGACATAGATAATTTACAAGACAGACATATAAACGGCGGAAAACTAAAATCATTTCATAAATAGCGTGGTTTAGTCAAAACATTACAAGCATTATCTCAAAACCCAACTTCTAAATTATTACAACAAAACATCTTTCTTGATTTAAAACTCCAAGTACATAAAGAAGCATAAAACAGTAGTAAAGCAGCATAAATCCCCAATAAAAGTGTAACCACAGCCATAGCCCAAGAAAAGAGAATCCAAGCAATACATCTACTCTCTTCAAGCTAGAAAAGGTATGCAATAAGCTGAAGTATTCCCTCCATGCAGACCTGGGGGGGGAAACGGAAGAAAAGAAGGCGAAATAAAATGGGTCAAAAATAAATCTGGTAAGTCCAGTGATTATTCAGCATGTAAACAGGTAAAAGGATCATGACATGAATAAACCGAATATAGGACAATACCATAAGATAACATAAGATAAGACAAGATAAACTGAATATACTATCACACATATTTCCATTTCTCTGCACCTACTAACGAATGTTTCAACTACCATCATGTGTTCATAACAAACTGATCCCTTTTCTGATTGGCTTCTATTCGCATGCATTTCTTACTTGTGTCATTTGGCCCCGCTTGTATGTAGATAACTGTGTTGGCCCCATCATGGGGTGTATCAATTCCCATGATGGCAACCCGACAAAAATTCTAGATGCACAAGTGTATACTACTGATGCCCCGTGCCTGCTTTTCCACTCCGGAGTACGTGCATGCCCATACTCCGTCGAAAATACATTGCTGCACCCCTCGCCGAAATTTTGACCACTTATAATTAGCCCAGTAATCGTGCCCCACCCTGCCTAGTTCAGGGGACCGTGATACATCTATGTGGGTTACTGCTGAAATGGGTCCCCGTTACTAGGGTTTCCTAATCAACATGTTATAACGGTTAAGTGTCCTCAAATTTACCTAACCTCACCCATCTGTTTTGCTAACATGTTGTATTGTTTAAGTGTTGCCTTAATTAACTTAACCCTACCATTCTAAGAATGTCTGTTTCTTAGCTTTAGTTCATTCATTAGAGCACCAACCTCTCACATTAGATCTATATTGTTGCGGTCGCTGGATGTGCCGGGCGGTTCTGGGCAGTCTTACACCTCAACTCAATCTGACCTCGGGTTAGGCATGTTCATCTTTAGCCAATTTTACATATTTGTCATATGTGTCCAAATCCCTGTGTCAAATTTTCTCCAAGTCTAGCCCATACAAGTTTATGCCACATTCCCATGCTATGCCAAAAATTTACTAAATTAAATTATACCCAATTTTCCCCGCGTTATAATCGCACGTACAACGAGATTCCGTCTAAGTTCCGAATGAACTTAGTATTCACAAAAGCAAGTAAAAAAGGGGAAAATAGAGAAGAAGCATAAGAATTGACATAAGGAAAAATAGGCATGTAAAGATGTACTAAATTCAAGAATCATGTTTCAATGTTGTACATTAACAATATGTGTAGATAAACTAAGCGATTTACACCATAGGTATAAAGATTAGAAAGAATTGGACTTAAGTGAATTACTAATTTAATGTACAACATGATAAGTCCCACTATATCAATCACAATAGTAGCATAGGCATAGGATGTACAACTAAATTACCACAGTCTCATAGGCATAGGATGTACAACAAAATTAGAACAGCCTTATAGGCATCATAGGTTCCATTATGTCAATCCAATCAGTCTCATAGGCATGATAGGTTCTATTATGTGAGTCCAACAGTCTCATAGGCATGATAGGTTTTATTATGTCAATCACAATAGTCTCATAGGCATAAGCAATTCAGATTTGACAAAAGGATAGGCACAAATCAGAATTAGGCATCGTTCTAGATCCGATTATTACAGTCATGATTTCTATTAGATTTTTAAATCTAAATAATAACCAAACTTACAGAAAAAGGACGGATCTTGTATTCTGGGATCTGATTTCTGAATTTGAAAAGCTATCCTTTGATGTAGACATTTGATTTGAAGTTCTCTAATCGATTACTAGTTTGGATTTAATTTTCTAGCTAGGAGAAGATGAAGGAGGCTAGGCTAGCTTGTAGACGAATAGCAAGACGACACCATAGTCTTAGGGTTATGAGGTTAGGGTCTAGGTTTGGCTACGTATATATAGATGTCTAGGATTAATTCTAGCCTTTGAATTAGTCTAGGAGAAATCAGAGCCAACAAACCAAAGAGATGTGTCATCCAGCCAACCATAGCACGACATAAGCCCTAACACCTCAGATATTAGTTATTGGATAATCATAGAAGGCCATATCAGCTCAGAACTACAGAAATTCATCTCAATAAGCAAATCTCAAAGGGGTCGACTCCCTACAGGGGGGTCTACACCTATGTCGAATCCCCCTAGGGGGGTCGACACCCTGAGCGAGAATTTTCCCGCTCAGCTTGTTCTGCTAGAATTTTGACCTGGTTTTTGATTTTTATTATTATTTATATTTATTTTCTGCTTAAACTTGAAATCTTCTAACCTCTATAACTTCTTCATACGCAGTCCGATTCACGCAAACTCGGACTCTATCTCAAGAAGAATTCCGAGATGAACGCAATGGCGTAACCCATTTCCCTTAATTCTTCTTCTAAAAATTAAGTGTTCTTAGATTTGTTAGTTTTAATATTCATAGAAAATACGGGGTGTTACAGCCTATCCGACCGCTCACGCCTGAGGGCCGAAACTTCGGCAGTTAAGAAAATGTTGGCAGCCCTTTCACTCTCAAGGGACTCCTTCGTCCGGCTATAAACCTCTTTGTTGCTACTCTTTGCAAAGGTTAGATCATGAAACTTAGACTCCAACACGACTTTCTCTCTCTGGAGTTCTTCTTTATCCGGAAATAGGGAGGCAGCTGTAGACCTATCAACATACCAATTATCAGATATCTAAAAATAAAAAAGGGGGAGAGGGAGGCAAGAGCGATACGATGTTAGTCCTTACATCAATAAGGCGGATAAAGAGCCATAAGGGAATAAAAATATGAACCAGAAGTTACCGTTTAACGAAGTTGAGGTAAAACTTAAACCATCCTTCAAAAGAAAGTTCTGGAACATCAGAGACATCGATAAAGGGTAAAACAGATCCTATAATTATATCAAAGTCTGAGGCCTGAAAAGAGGGACTCGCGAGGTCACACAGGCGATGAGGGGAAAGGGAAGGTTCACGCTCTCTTAAATCCGGATCTCCCTGAGAATCAGATCTTAGGAAACCAGTAACAAAATCACTTACAACGGTCTCCGCAGAGGAGGGGAAGATGTTATGAAAACTTCTAGGAGAAAATACGAGAGGGGTATATAGTAGCCGATGACAAGGCAACTCAACAATTTCATCTCCAGAAGAACGGGAAACAAAATTTGCCCTTTTATGATCCCGAAAGGAATCTCTGTCAAAAACTGATGTAGATCTCTTCTTAAGCAAAAATTCAGAAGGAGAAGAAACCATGGAGGGTCAGAAAGAACCATCTCCCCGAAACACAGAACAAGGGAGAGAAGTTTGTTCTAGAAGATCTTAGCCCAAAATGAAGGGACATGCCCGTAAGGAAAGATTAGGAATAACAGTTTGGGATGCTGATTTAAGACACCTAGGATTTCACTTATAACATTGCTCACTTAGGGTTCCTTCACTCCAAGCTCCTCCTCTGTCCAACAAAATCCGGATTTACTCGGAATGGAATCGCCAATTTGTGTGAACTTGTACATAGTCCTGCCAGGTGATACCATAACATAAACATGTTGTTTAACCGAATTTCTATTTGATGGTTATACACAAGCACCACATAGGCATATAAGCAATTTGGAATTTCATTATCCTATAGGACAACAATCCTAGCTAGGAAAACTGATGTCAGCATGTTGAGTCACCCACTGCTACGTGTTTTTTGTTTATACCGGCTTTACTTCCTAAAGCCCAGGTAATGAACGGGATGGGTATGACTTCGTAGATGGTCGCCATTAATTGTCAATTTAGATGATTAATGAGAGTTCAATCTACATTAGAATTATGAATCCCCGACTCAAAACATGATCCAAATCGGTAATTAGAATTCGAGCGGAAAAAATTACTATCAGATAGAGCTAAAATCCTGGTGAAATAATGCGACAAATTTCAATGAACAATAATCTTTCTTTAGTGAAATGCTATGCAGGGAAAGGATGAGAGAGAAAGAGAAAAAGATCTACCTTGCCTCTCAGCTACCCGCCTGAGACTAGATCAAAGAACAGGACTCATATGAGAAAAGTGGATATACTATACGGGGGTAAAAAGTAAAAGAAAAAAAATTGTATTCAAAATCCAGAGACAATCCAGACCACTCAAAAAGAGATCAATCAACGCACCCAATTGAAAGAAGGAAGAAGACACAGGAGCAATACTCCGAAGAAAAGACAAAAGTTTGACTTGTAAAGTCGAAAATACCCCTTCATTAGGGGAAGGGAAAATGTTACTACCAAATAACAAAGAAGCGAGCTGGCGGTGAATGGGCATCAGAAAACTGAAGGCTCACCAAAAGCTCAAAAGAAAACGGGACCCTGTATTAGGAAAGACCAAGAGTAGGAAAGAATAACCTGAAAAACTGCACCGACTAGAACCCTACTGGGAAAAAGGATCGTGAGAGCTACAAGGTGTAGCTGGCGGGCCTTATCCGCCAGGGCCAATCCGACAAGAACTCTCCAAGCAGCTTCAGCCCGACAAAGGAATTCTATGGCAAAGAATCATCCTAACTCAAAACCAAGAACATCGAAGGTACTAAACAAGGAGAACGCAAAGACCATCGAGAACCAACTTCTGGAGCACTTACTGTATGAATACCGAAAGGACGAATTCGCAAATAATAGGAATGACATCAGGAGCCATCTTTTTGGAATCCGTGCTACCACAAAAGCCCCACCAAAAGGCTAACCAGGACCCAAGCGGATATACATGCTACTCGTACTAACTCATTTTGTACCGAAACCCGTGGAGGCTTCGAATCGGCAGTTATCAACATACATCATGAGGGCAGGCCTCTCTAAGTGTTCACGATCAAGTCGGACGCCTACATCCGAGAGCTTACGTCCAAGAGCCTACATTCGGAACCATTATCAAAGACTTAAATCTCATTCGAAGACCATGACTGACACTCCAAGGATGGCCGAAAGGCAAGCACATGAAACATAGGAAAAAGCAACTAGCGAAACCACCACAGGCCCAATAGCCCATCAGTGGAAGGAGCCCTGAACCACTATAAATACGGGCCCAGGGGTCATGTTTCAGAGGGGATTCTTGGCCTAGATTTTTGTACTAAAAAAAGATAAACTAAATGCTAAATTAAATGGGGAATTCATTCCTTTGTATTTATGTACTCTCAATAAAAGTTCAATGGAAAAAGATCTTCTCATATGAAAACAACTCTGTAAGTGTGTGTTATTATTTCTCTAATCATTGTAGTTGCAGTCTATTATTCATTATCAAGATAATCATGGATTCCTGTCTCAACATGTTCACGAATAGGAAGATGAATTTCATCCCCAGAAATTAGGTTCACTTTCTGGAACCCCAAGTGATCTAATCATCCCATATTTCAATATTCAGCGAAGTAGTCCGATTTCACCCAAAAATAGCCAGATTGCCCATCTCCTCCTTTAGGTCCGTCCTAGTTGATCCATCTCCGGTGTTGACGAAAAATATCGTTATCATAAACCTTAGTTAATAGAACTTAGTTAATAAGTAAACAACAATAATAAGTTGTGATAACAGTGTAAGATGATGTTATGATTAAATAAGAAAGAGTAAAGTAGGTTTATTATTGGTAGACTTATGAAATGAAATAAGTTGTACTTAATTATGTATTAAGTAGACATGTCATAAGAAAACATGATAATTGGGGAAGGATATACTTAATTATACATTAAGTAAACCATGTTATTGTAAGTTGTAAACATGTAATTGGACAATAAATGACATGGTGATAAAAAGGTGTGTAGATTACTTTCATTAATTGCAATCTAGGAAATAACATGTTATGTCACTGGTCTTATTAATGAACTTAAAACGGGTTAAGGTAAATCACTGAAATAATAAGAGAGAAGGGTCTCTTTCTTTAGGATATAAGGGGCTTAGAAATAATCTGGTAACTTGAATAAAAAGCTAATATATGGATAATAAAGTTAATTGGCAATCTGAAAAGATAAGACAAGCATGTGATTAAAAGGTTGAACATAGAATCCAATAACTCGTTAATGTTATGCGCTAGGACCAGCCCGCACGTACGAAGGTGAAGAACCCAATAGGGTAGATCATCGTGGTATCTGAAGACATGAGAGGAGAAAATCCATCTGAATATTCTACCTAGTTACTGTTCCTGATTGCTCTACGGGACTAGAGGGAAGCACATGGCTTCGAGGGACGTGGTAGGGTACTTCGTGGTGGTCCTCTTTGTTGTGCATGCTCAGGACGTACTCGCATAGGTTTGGTCTACATGGTTCCACCCTGTGAGTATACCTTAACTGCAACTGGAGTTTGGCAGTCAGAAGGCTGTGGCGGATGGCATTGGATGATTCGGCAATTTGCATTGGGAGAGGCGGGTCAAGACTAATGTAGGATACGTCGGGTATCAATCAACGGCAGTCAGTGGTTGTGGAAAGACTAGAGCTAAACCTAGAGACCATCGATCTTTCACTATCGAGACGCTGGTTACGGGACGCCAAATTGGTACTAGATTGTTTGCTAGGGGCACGTCACTTAGCTCTTGATGTAGTCTTTCATTAGTTGAAGGTGGAATCAGGGTGGAACCATAGCCACCATGATAATGCAGACCATACTCTAGATATCTGTGTTGTAGGCCTAATAAAGTGGACCTTTATATATATGGGAAAAGCTCCGAGTTCTGTGGATTGGATGAAGCCATGTTATGAGACTTGATTCGATCAAAGAGTATTGTAGACAATAGGGCATAACTCCTCTTTGAGACTTGATTCGATCGAGGAGTTCAGATATGATGATTCTACGCTTACGTGGTATAGCGATGATGATTCTTTGTAATTACGTAGCGTAATGATTTGGATTTTCATACGTCGTTCGTCATAGAATATGCTTCTGTGGCATTATGGTGGAGACCGTATAAGGAGGGTACTATGGGGAGTACATTGAGGTGTGGGTTATGGATACATATATACTATATTAGGTTAATCTACTGGGAAGTAGATAGGTGAGACATGAGTGCAGAGCCTTGAGTGTTGTTAACCTAAGTAACCTAATAAATAAGAAAATATAACTGAACGGTGTATATAGGGTTATTTCAGAACGTATAATTTGTCCAGTCACCAGAACTTTATATTCTGACCCTCTTCTCATAACATACTCGCAGGTTTGGCTTATGGCAGATATTTGATAGCTATGGATACTGGTTAGACAGTATTATTACTTCGGTAAGGCTATATTTAATTATATTATATTTTATCCATTCCACTGTGAGATGTTTTACCGAGCTCTAGTATATTTATTATCTCTGTCTTTCCTGCAGGATACCAAACAAGCCGACTCAAGCTTTGACAAATTGGGATTTTTGAAGAAAAAAAATTGGTCTGTTGAAATTCGGGATGTTAGCTTTAGAGTATCCTTCTGGACCCATCCTATGTAATGCATATGGTCTGAACTAACACTGATAGATCAACACTGATTCATAACATACTCTTATAACCTTCGCTGTATGGTCACTTTCCTATGAGGAAAATCCCATTAATTAGAATAAGGGATGAAAATATAGCTATAGATGCCGAGAGAAAGGCTGAACCCTATTCCTAACAATAAGCCTTTGGGGATCGTCTTCTCTATATAAGACTAAGACAAAATAACTTATCTCATCATCAACATTTGATAATCCTTGCTTGTCATTGCAATGCTCGTTGATTTACTGAAAAAGGAAAAAGGTCTCTAAACTTCGTTCTTTCGAGTTTTGTAGTTATACAGAGCAAAGACATATAAGAATAGGCAATATAACTAGCTACCAGGTAGGTTTGGGTTCCCCTAGCAAGCAAGCCCATCTATTGGTACAAAAAAATTCAAACACAAAAGAAGGCTAGAGGAAGAAATCCTAGGCTTCTCATAACACGATGATGGATGGCTTTAAATTATAGCCCAAGAAGCTTACTTAAGTGTGGTTGCACTATCCTCTCGAGTTATGTTGCTAATTTTGCCTGTATGAATGCCATCAAAGAGCTAAGAAGATATAGAGAGAAATAGGAAAAGGGACCAAGCACTCTTTATAAACAAAGATACGTACTTAGATCCCTAGATGGGAGCTAGCCCTTATCTATTTCAACAAAGAGACTAGTTTTACTATAAATGAGCATAGGCTGTTGATTTGGGTGCTAGATTGTTGTAACAACTCGGAAAATCAGAACCAATTTAATTTTTTTATTTTAGCAATTTTATTGTATTCTGAATACTTAAAATGATTTATTTTAGATAATAACGACTAAAAATTTATTCAATCGAAGTTAGAATGAATAAATTTATTTTAATTATATAACGACCCTGAAATGGCGCAGCAGTTTGAAAATTGGATTTCAAATTTCAATTGAATGTATAGGATTCAAAATAAATCGGATTTCAGTAAAAACAGAAATATTTGAATCTGTTCGAAAATATCTTTCCAACGATTGTGAAAAATTCAGAGTTCATGACGGGAATAAAATGTTGTGTCTAGTTGAAAATTCAGAATAGTCGCTATGGATTTTATATAATACATAGCCCTTAAAAATAGCCATTTTGCAAACGACCTCCGTTTTCGACGAAACCATTTTTGTTGGATCCGGAATGTCAAATTATTATTACATTCCTATTTTCATAATTTTTGGAATTAATATGTGAGAGTGGAAATCGAAAACGCGTTTGGTCAATTCAGTTAGAATTTAATCGACTGGAAAATGACCGTTTTTCAAACGGTCTCCAAATTTGATGAAATTAGTTTTGTTAGGACTGTATTGTCAAAACATAGCTAGATTTATTTTTCTAGAATTTTTGGAGTCAGTATGTGGCCCCGATAAATTAAAATGTGCATTAAAATTCAATATATACTGATTTATATTTTAATTTAAGTGAAAACTGATCGAAACAGCTGAATTGGCTTAAGAGACATATCCCATTGTGTCCGTAATGGGGGTATTACGCTAGGGACGACAGTTGTAACACCCTACGTCCATTAATGTCACTCACAAAGGGAATGCATTAACTTCCATGGAGCATTATTAGTGTATAGAACAGAATATAACAAGACAGATACATATATTAGTACTTGAAAATTTTTAAACAACTTTTATTGCAGCGGAGAAATAGTTTGATTACAACAACTTCATAAACCAACAGTAAAACCAAGTACACATAATATCCATCTTGACAAATTGTTTTCTGAGTACATAAAGTAAAAAGCATAACCCCAACACAGTAGCCATAAAAGTGATGAGTTGAACTTTACTTTCAGCAATCCAAGCACTTCCAAAATAGAGAGAAAGAGATCCAAGATCAAGCTCCACTAGTACTAGTCCCACCCTGAGAACCAGGGGGGAGGAAGAAAAGAGGCGAAAACAAGGGGGTCAGACATAAAGTCTGGCGTGTATAATAACTTTAACAGTATAATTATTAAAGTAACTAGGATAAGGCATAAACTGGTAAGATAAGGTATGACCATGAAACAAGTGGGCATGACAAAGCAAACAAGAGGAATATTCTGGCGTTAATCTTGTTCCTAATCACTATAGGATAATTACTATACTGCACCACTACTAGTCACTCTAAAAGTTGATCCTGCCTATAGAACATAATAATGATAATGGTAGTTTCATGTACCCCTAGCTGCCTTCATAGGTGTCGTCTGCCCCTATCTCCACTAGTTGTACCCACTACTCCCATGCGATCGGCTCCCTAACTCGTAGATACCTGTGCTGGTCCCACAGTGGGGTGTATCACTCCCCAAAGTGGTAACACGATACCACTAGAGATGCACGGATTATATCTACACGATGCAACAACGTCTTACCTACCAACCCGGGCCCACGCACACACATGACCTCGTTGGACTTGCGTTGCCACCGCTAACCCGTTTTGACCTCTTACAATCAAAACTAGTAAGCATGTCCCGTCCTCGACTTGGTTCGAGCTCACAAAGATACTAAATGGGTTACTGGTTTGAAAAGGGTCCCCATGCTTGACACAAGCCTTCCACCTATTCTTGGTTCCCACTATGGTTTCTCACTTAACCCCATTCTTATTCATGTCTTCTTTCATGTTTTCAACTTGGTTAAGTGTTTCTAATCGTATTTCACATGCCACTCAAGGCCACCCACTTGACCACCATGTCCCACCACATGTTTATCCGGTTAAGTGTTACTTAATTCATTAGTACTGTAACCTTGTAAAGACCTCCCACATTAGACTGACATTTGCAGTTGCAGGATTTGTCGGATGGGTCCGGGCAGTCTTATACCGCAAACGAGTCTATCCTCGTGTCTTTACAATTGTTACACACTTAATTCGTACCTTTGACCTCTCACATTAGACTACCGTTTGTGGTTGCTGGATTTGCCGGGTGGGTCCGGGCAGTCTTACACCACAAACAAGTCTAACCTCGTGTCTTAGGCAGTTAATTATCACATAATTATTTAACCCCAAATTGGATTAATATCCCTATTCAAATTTGTCAATAAATTCCAAATTTTTTTATGTCCATAATTTCAGGTATACAATTTATACCAATTAATGTCTCAATTTAATTATATGCCTTTTAAGGCCATTTTATGCCAATTCACAATTATGTATATTTAATATTTTCCCATTGTCCCTACGTTATTTGTATGGTTTGATATGACATAAGTTAGACTCGCAATAGTCTAACTTATAAAAAGAAAAGCAACATCACAACTTGCATAACACATAAAATAGATCTAAGAATCATGACATAAGTTTGCATAGCCAATAACTTGCATAAGCAATACACAAATCTGCATAAACTATCATGGATCTAAATATAGATCTAAACATAAAATGTGAACTTGCATATATGGATATGGTTTTCCTATAACTTGCGTGTGAATTTCATTTAAACTAGCATATGTTTCACATACAAAACTGGCATAGTCAATGGGCATAAATTTTCATAACTATGTACTGCCATGGATCTAAATATAGATCCAAACATAAAGATGTGAACTTGCATATAAATCTAAACATAAAGACGTAAACTTGCATATGGATCTAAACATGTAAATTAATGTCACATGTTTTTTCATACAAACTAGCATATGTATATACTTGATTCACATATGTTTTAACACCCCAAACTTGCATAAGATTCATATAAGAACATATGATCCAACATCAAAAACTTGCATAAGATTCATATAAGAACTATCATATGATTCAACTTCACAAACTTGCATAAGATTCACATGAGAACATATAATCCAACATCAAAAACTTAGATATAATTCAACATCACATGATTCAAAATCATATTCTCATAATCCCAATTATAACTTATCATAATTAAATTAGTAAATTATTTTCTGAAATCTATTATACTCACAAACAAAAGAATAGTCTTGTCTTTCTGGGATCTGTATTCTGAAACTGAATTGCTCGCCTTTGATGTAGACTAATTGTTATTTAGATTTAGATTTGATTTGATTCTTGCTTTTATCTTGCTTTTAGGTTAAAAGAGAATTGCGTACTCTAGGTTCTCCATTGACGACATGGCGGCTCTTGGTATGAATTGATATGATTTAGGGTTGAGAGTTAGGTTGCTTATATAGAATTTTAATTAATTAAGAGCCGTCAGATTAACCTAGAATCAATCAAGATCATCCAGTCAAGATAGAATAACACCTCAGCCCTAATGACTCAGCAACAAGTCAAAACAGCGTCATCTTTCAAATTGTCGGGGGGGGGAGGGGGAGGTCGACCCCCAGGCTGACCCCCTAGTCGACCTGGCCTTTGGGCGGGAATTTTCCCGCCCAGCCCGCTTCCCTGTTTTGAATTTGAATTTTAAATTTTCTGATTCGAGCTGTTTTTAATTTATTTAAATTCTGAAACTTCTGAAGGCCATAACTTCTTCATACGGAGTCCAATTCACACAAACTCGGACTCTATCTCAAGCAGAATTCCGAGACGAACACAATGGATCAACCCATTTCCCTTAATTCTCACTTTAACAATTAAGTATTCTTTAATTTTAATTTTTAAAATCACAGGGTGTTACATTCTCCCCTCCTTAAAGGATTTCGCCCTCGAAATCTCCAAGTTAAGGAGAATGCATATCCTAACATCCAATCATCAATCTACTCAATCGTCAAACACAGGAATCTATTGTTCTTACAAGATTTCTAATGTTGTATGAACATATGCAAAAAGTGTGTGTATATGTTCCTTGTTTAACGCAAAATCAAGCAATCTATTGATTCAGTTGACCTCCTTAATGCAAATCATGATAGTGCCATGCGTCCATTATGTATGCGAAAGAATCCTATCGACACATATTATTTCTACATGTGTACACAACCTTTCATTAAAATGCAACATCCATATGATAACACAACCATTATACATCCATAAATTTAGATATGCACACACATTTATATGCAACATGAAGGTGATTGGGCCGATCTAGTGCCTAATATGTGTGTACATGCATCCACGAGCAACCAATAGCAACCACTTGCATCCATTTGCATCCACCAAACATAACATGTCTCAAACACATGTTTGCAACCATAGGTTTCTTCCTAACTAAAGATCGAAGATGTCGTCACAAAGATAATACTAAAAGATAGGACAAGTATCAACAAAGCGGTAGAAAAAGGAGAAAATAAAACATACCTCAAAAAGAAAAGGGTATAGCGTACGCATCTTGTCTTCCGTCTCCCAAGTCGCGTCTCTTTGATCATCTCCCCATTGCACTTTGACCAACTTAACCACTTTGTTGTGAAGTTTTTGACCTCCGATCCGAGAATGCGTGTAGGAGCTCGTCTAACCGTGGCATTGCGCTCTACTTCCACTTCTTCGAGCGAGCTCGGCTCCACCACTTCCGCCGTATCATGTAAACACTTACGCAAATGCGGAACGTGAAACACGTCATGAACTCCACTGAGCTTCTCTTGTAACTTTACTCTATACGCCATCTGCCCAATCCTCTCCGTAATTGGAAAGGGCCCTATGAACCTCGGTGCCAACTTCCCTACTGATCCAACGGACTACGTTTCTCAACGGTGACACCTTAATAAAAACCATGTCCCCAATATTGAACTCAAGATCGGTTCGTCTCTTATCAACGTACAACATCTGTCAGTCTTGCGTCGTCTTCATTCACCGTCGAATCAGGTCTATCTTCTCCGTAGTCTCCCCAATCATGTCGGGTCCAAGCAAAACCTTATCTGTGGATTCCCACCAACAAGTAGGTAATCGGCACGGTCGCCCATAAAGAGCCTCAAAAGGTGTCATGCCAATGATAGCCTGAAAGCTATTATTATAGGAGAACTCCACTAATGGAAGATGTTCTTCCCATGTTCCTTCAAAGTCTAGGATGCATAGCCTCAGAAGGTCTTCTAAAATACGATTTACTCTCTCGGTCTGGCCATCCGTCTGAGGGTGGTAAGCAGTACTTAAGCATAATTGTGTTCCGACCACCTCTTGTAAGATTTTCCAAAATTCTCTTGTGAAAATGGGATCTCTATCTCTCACAATGCTGGAGGGTATGCCATGCAAACGAACTATCTCTCGAAGGTAAACAGATGCTAACCATGCGGCAATCCTTCTACTTTTAACGAGAATAAAATGGGCACTTTTGGTAAGTTTGTCTATAATTACCCAAATCCCTGTATTATCCTTCCTTGATCTCGGTAACCCATCTACAAAATTCATGGAAATACTTTCCCATTTCCAAAGCGGAATCTCTAAGGGGTGGAGCAAACCTCCGGGCTTCCTTTGCTCCGCCTTGACTTGCTGGCACACTAAGCATCTAGAAACGAACTCAGCCACGTCCTTCTTCATTCCGGCCCAAAAGAAAACTTGCTTCATATCTATATGCATCTTGTCACTACCGGGATGTACGGTCATCTTAAAGCGATGTGAGTCTTCAAGAATTGCCTTCTTCAAACTCTCGTCTTGTGGTACGCAAAGTCTCCCATCTCTACGCACCCACCCTCTCTCATCTATAGTATATCTATTAGGATGACTCGAAGACTCCCATCCTATAAGCTTGCCTACTATCTCAACCAACCGCGGGTCATCACGTTGTGCCTCTCCAACTCGACCCAAAAGTGTAGGTTGCACCTCTAACGATGCCAACAATCCGGGTACATAATCGACAGAGGGTCTGAAGTCAAAGATAGATATATACTCCAAACTCTGCCGCTCTACAAACAAAGGACTTAAAGTCAACTTCTTTCTACTTAAGGCGTCAACTACAATGTTACCCTTGCCGGGGGTATATGCGATCTCAAAATCGTAGGATGCCAAAAACTCCAACCACCTCTGTTGCCTCAAGTTTAGGTCCTTCTGAGAGAATAAGTACTTTAGAGGCTTATGGTCTGTATACAACTCAAACCTCTCGCCAATCAAATAATGACACCATGACTTAAGTGCAAAAACTATGGCAGCCAACTCTAGGTCGTGGGTAGGGTAATTTTTTTCGTGGGCTTTCAACCGCCTTCCACCATAGCATATCACTCTTCCCTCTTGCATTAAAACTGCGCCAAGCCCTGTCCCGCAAGCATCGGTATATACTTTGAATGGCTTGCTTCCGTCTGGCAAAACTAAAACTGGAGCTGTCGTCAAAGCCCTCTTCAGACGTTGGAAAGCATCGTCACAGTCAACATCCCAAGCAAAATTCATGTTCTTCTTCGTTAACCGAGTGAGTGGGGCTTATATCTTTGCGAAGTCCTTAATGAACTTCCTATAATACCCAGCTAGCCCTGAAAAGATTCTTACTTCTGTTACGCTCTAAGGAATCTTCCAATCTTGGATTGCCACTACCTTTGAGGGATCCATAGCCATCCCTTCCTTAGAGACCACGTGTCCTAAGAACCTCACTTCTTTTCTCCAAAAATGGCACTTTGTGAAATAAGCTTTAAGTTGATGCGCTCATAGGATCTCTAAGACTTCCCTAACATGTAGGGCATGCTCTTCTTCATTTTTAGAGAAAACCAGGATATCGTCCACAAAGACTACCACAAACTTGTTTAGAAACTCCCTTAACACCCTACTCATTAAGTCAACAAAGTATGCGGGTGCATTCGTCAATCCAAAAGGCATGACGAGCCACTCGAAGAAACTGTCAGGAGTTCTAAATGCAGTCTTAGCGATGCTATCTTCAGCCACCCTTAGCTGATGAAACCCTATAGCCAAATTCAGTTGTGAGAAAACCGAAGCATCCACCAACTGATCGAATAAATCATCTATCCTCGGCTACGCGTGTCTGTTCTTCTTTATTAGCTTATTCAGCTCTCTATAGTCCACGCACAATCTATGTGAACCATCAGCTTTCGTAGCAAAAACGACTGGAGCACCCCACTTTGAAATACTTCTTCTTTTGAACCCTTTCTCAAGCAATTCTTTCACTTGCTTACTGAGTTCTCTTATTTCTCTCGAAGCCATGTGGCGCACTGGTAATACAACTGGCTTTGCATTATCTACTAAGTATATTAGAAAGACTATCTCGCTCCTCGGGGGTAAACCTCGAACCTCATCGAAGACGTCACTATATTCACGGACCACACGAACAGATTCCAAGTCATCATTGGATGCATCAAGGGATTCTAGGTAGCTAAGCATCACCGGACCTCTAGGGTCACAACAAAAATATCGAGGGTCTTTCCACAACGAGTCAACAATCTAACTACCCTTCTTTCACAATCTAGGATGGCACCATATCTAGCTAGCCAATCCATGCCTAGAATCAAGCCATAGCCCATGAAGCCAAAAACGAAGGCGTTGCATTCAAACCCAACGCTCAAGATAGACACTCTCAAATCCCGAAAAATCATAGAAGGATGAGCCGACCCACCAATATGATTTGAGACTACTACGGGATCCGTAACTAGACTAGTATTTAGGTGCAGTGTTTCAACTAACGAAGCAGATACAAACGAGTGTGAAGCGCTAGAGTCAAACAAAGTACGAACAGGATGATCAAACAGAAAAACTAAACTTTCAACGGAAATGTTTCTACCTCTCTCCCATCCTGGTGCCATTAGAGCCTGAAGCTTCCCTCCCGAAGTGGACCCTGTTCTTTGCCCTTGTCCATGTTTCCTTAGGCAGTCTTTAACTATATGTCCTGCCTCTCCACAGTGGAAACAACTAGTCTTCTTTTTCTTCCTACAGTCCTTGCTCAGATGGCCTGGTGTTCCACAATTAAAGCACTTTTTCTTTCCTTTGCTATTATTGTTCTTCCCGCCTTTCTTGTTTTGCTGTTGTGGTTTCTTTTGGTCCCTTTCTTCTTCGATGCCTTATTAGCATTTACACCTTTCTCCTCTTCATGCGTAAGCGCCATGTCAACCAATTTCTCAAATGTAGCCCCCATCGGAATGTGGGTCATAGCCAACCCATGTAGTGGCTCATTCAAACCTTTAATGAACCTTAGGGCCTTCTTCTCAGGTGTGTTTACCAATTCCAAGCCAAATCTCGCCAACTGATTGAACTTGTTGACGTACTCCTTTACTGATAAATCCCCTTGCTTCAATGCTAAGAATCTCTCCATATATAAATTCTCTTCCGCTCGTGAGAGAAATTTCATCTCGATCCTACACCTGAAATCCATCCATGTCTCTACTGGACGCTCTCCATTCGTGACCTCCCACCAAAATGAGGCTTCGTCCTTCATTAACCAAGCAGCCAATTGGACCTTCCTTCCATCTTCGACCTCGAAAATGCCAAATAGATCTTCCACCTCCTTAAGCCAATTTCGAGCTTCAACAAACGTCTCTGATTCGTAAAAAGGTTTCCTGCCCATTGCCTGAAAATCTTTGCATATTTTTGAAAAAGTATCAATGCGAGGCGGGGGAGGAGGAGGAGCGACTACAGCTGGGGGTGGAGGAACATTTGTTGGGCCTGCGGCATTGGCCCTAGCCTCCAGATACCTTCTAAACTAGCCTGGTATCGGTATGCCCTCGGGTATCTCAGGTTCCCCCGACATGCTGAAAAAGAAAAAGGAAGAGATTCAAAATGGAGAATCGAAGGAAAGATATATGGCTCTTGGGGGTTATGTTTTTAAAACAAACTTTTCTCTTGAAAATACTTTCCTTAAAACATATTTTTGAAAGTATTTCTTTATAAAATGCTTTTGAAAAACAGTTTTTCAAAATTCATATATGTTCTGGTAACCTTCAGCTCTGATACCACGTGTAACACCCCACGTCCATTAATGTCACTCACAAAGGGAGTGCATTAACTTCCATGGAGCATTATTAGTGTATAGAACAGAATATAACAAGTCAGATACATATATTGGTAGTTGAAAATTTTAAAACAATTTTTATTGCAGTGGAGAAATAGTTTGATTACAACAACTTCATAAACCAACAGTAAAACTAAGTACATTTAATATCCATCTTGACAAATTGTTTTCTGAGTACATAAAGTAAAAAAGCATAACCCCAGCACAAGTAGCCATAAAAGAGATGAGTTGAACTTTACTTTCAGCAATCCAAGAAATTCCAAAAGAGAGAGAAAGAGATCCAAGATCAAGCTCCAGTAGTACTTGTCTCACCCTGAGAACCTGGGGGGAAAGGGAGAAAAGAGGCAAAAACAAGGGGGTCAGACATAAAGTCTGGCGAGTATAATAACTTTAACAATATAATTATTAAAGTAACTAGGATAAGACATAAACTGGTAAGATAAGGTACGATCATGAAACAAGTAGGCATGACAAAGCAAACAAGAGGAATACTCTGGCGTTAATCTCGTTCCTAATCACTATAGGATAATTACTATACTGCACCACTACTAGTCACTCTAAAAGTTGATCCCTCCAACAGAACATAGTAATGATAATGGTAGTTTCGTCTACCCCTAACTGCCTTCATAAGTGTCGTCTGCCCCAATCTCCACTAGTTGTACCCACTACCCCCATGCGATCGGCTCCCTAACTCGTAGATACCCGTGCCGGTCCCACAGTGGGGTGTATCACTCCCCAAAGTGGCAACCCGATACCACTAGAGATGCACGACTTATATCTACACGATGCAACAACGTCTTACCTACCAGCCCGGGCCCACGCACGCACATGACCCTGTTGGACTTGCGTTGCTACCGCTAACCCGTTTTGACCTCTTATAATCAAACCCAGTAAGCGTGTCCCGTCCTTGACATGGATTGAGCTCACAAAGATACGTAATGGGCCACTGGTTTGAAAAGGGTCCCTATGCTTGACACAAGCCTTACACTTATGCTTGGTCCCCACTAAGGTTTCCCACTTAACCCCATTCTTATTCATGTCTTCTTACATGTTTTCAACTTGGTTAAGAGATCCAAGGCCACCCACTTAACCCCCATGTCCCACCACATGTTTGTCTGGTTAAGTGTTACTTAATTCATTAGAACCGTAATCTTGCAAAGACCTCCCACATTAGACTGACATTTGCGGTTGCTGAATTTGTCGGGCGGGTCCGGGCAGTCTTATACTACAAATGAGCTTAATGTAACAACCCGCATTCTACGCATCGAAGGATCGTAGAATATTTATTTCTTTCTTATAAGGAGTCGTATGGTCATTTGGCTTTGGGAAACGACCATTGAGGACATTTCCCATGTTCATGATTTTTGCCGATTTTTAAATGACCGTTTTGCCCCTAGCTGATCTTGTTTCGGCCATAACTTTTGATTGGAAAGGAGTTTTGACCTGAAACCACTTCCATTGGCTTCAGATGATGGTTTACCTTTCCGTAGAGTGGTCACATGTGGAAAACGGACTTACCGTTTGGGAGAAATGGCTGAAATAATGTGTGGAAGGTGAAAAATTGCTTAACCGGGCCAAATAGAGTGATTAGTGAATGAGCCCATAACCCATTTCGGGATTAGGGTTATGGGGAGGCTGAAAAGAGTTAGGGTTTCATTCCATTTCAGTTTTCTAGCCTCCACTTACCTCTTAGAAACCCTAAAAATGGCCTCCAACCTCTAAATCACCTCCAAATCACTTTCTAATCAAGGATTAAACTTAGCAGCATCAAATCAAGGGAGATCTTCACCAAATCAAGATTAGAGCTGTTGTTTAGCATTGGTATTTGCGCCATATCAGAGATTTATTTTAGATCTAAGGTTTATTTGTGGCTAAGGTGAGTGATTTGCATAATTCCTCACTAATTATGGTCAATTAAGGGTAATTGGTGAAGATTAGCGAATTTATGCATTAATAAATTCTGCAAAAATATTTATAAATTCTTAAATAATGTTTTATACCTCTGTTAGAAATTGGGTTTGATTTGGTTAAGTTTTGCTAATCCTATCATTAATTATGGTTGAACATGCTTAAGGAAAAATATGGGGTTTTGGCTATGTTTGATCCATTTTAACCTATCATATTGATGTTTTGGTGTTTGAGGTCACTTCTATTTGTTGCTATGACTTTGTGGTATGCTTTGTGATTGATTAGAATAGTTAGAGTGGTCGAAAACGCCGTCGAGTGGCGTAAACAACTCGCTGGACAAAATGCAGGAAATGGACAGGGACCGGACCGGATCGGATGGGGAGGTCCGAACCAAACCGTTCGTGTGGCCCATCCACGATCCGCCCCTTTGCATATGAACCGAGCCTGCATGGCACGAGCTGACTGGAAACTTGGAGGAGATCACGACCAGACCGATCCGCTTGGAGTTCTCCAACCCGATCCGCCAGAGTACCCCGATCCGAACCACCACGAGCTGGAACATGGAGCACGACCCGAACCCGATGGCATCCTCCGATCCGATCCGAAGAAGCTTGGCACGAACCGATCCAGTGGGGGTACTGAAGGTCGAACCGAACCGATGGCTGTGAGGAGATCCGAACCGATCCGGTGATGACCAATAACCCGAGATGCAAAGGTAGTCCAAATGGAAGTTAGAGCTCAGGAACTAGTTGGGAACCAATGAGTTCACTTCATGATTGGGCTTTGTTGCAGGACGTGTGCTAAGGAGTTGTCGACGTTCATAACTTCGATTCACCACTGAAAAGGAATGATGGGCTATGTATCAGTGCAGTAGAGTCACCGTGACTCGAGGGGCAAAGTAATCGTAGTAAGACCATGAGCCAGTGTAGTGGAGCCATTGTGACTCCATGGGGAAGAGTGGACATGGTAAAGGATTAGTAAGGCTATGAGCCAGTGCAGTGGGGTGTGTACGACTCCACGGGGCAAAGTGGATATAGCGAAGGATTAGTGGCTATGGATCAGTGCAGTGAAGCCGTTGTGACTTCATGGGGGCAGAGTGATCATAGCAAAGTGTTGGGTGATCGAAGTGGTGGATATCGTATGCTTTACGCACTGAGTGAGAGATGTGAGGATAGTTGCTATGCTTGATTGCTTGCCATCACTATGACATGCACACCCCCACCCCTGTATGCTTGTACACCATATGTTAGTGGCACCTTAGAGTGTTGTACAGTATGTAGTGCTAACACTTTGGTTGCAGGTCCAGGTTCAGGTATAGTTTAGTATACCAGCTATTGTTCTGTTTAGCTGCTTATCGCTCATACCAGAGTTTTGTCTGACCCAGAGTTTTATGTCTCTTCTTATTACTCTGGGTGCTCTCACGAGCAGACTAGAGACAGGTTAGCTGGTGATGCACGAGTAGATGATCCGGAGGTGAGCAGGAGGCTTCCACGTATGATATATATATATATATATATATATATATATTCTCCCTGTGTCGTTGGTGGTCACTACTTGGACATTAGTAGCGTACCTTCCTTATCTTTCTTTTAGAGACAGTTTTAAAAGTTGTAATAATGATGTTGTGGAACATAAGCTGTATTTGGATTTTCCGCTGCTATGATGGTTTGTTTTCAGCTTATGCACTGTCTCGCCTGTTTTATGTCAAGATTATGTTATTATTATATTTTGTTCCATGCGCTATGAGACATTCTACAGGTTCCTTGTTAGTTAATTCTCTTCTTCCTTTCCTTCTAACGACCATCCTGTGCTAACTAGACATGTGTACAGCGCACTTTTGAAGTAAATGTCGGTTGGTGCAGGGCGGGCCGTCACATTTGGTTTCAGGGCTCTAGGTTGTGTACTTAACCTAGGAAAAGATACTAGGGAGAGATAGTACGTATATGAGAGTGCATATTTGTGATTACTTTGGTTTTCAAAAGCTATATATATATATACTATTAGTAGCATAAGGATGAAGTCGTACTCCACTAGCACCACTATGGAGATAGTTAATCGTTTTCTCTTTACAGATTGAACGATGAGTCGAGACACAAGGGGTGCTGGTAGAGGGGCCAATAACGGGAATGCTCCTGACATGAGGACGATGTTCACTGACTTCATGAGAGAGATGCTTAGGGATGTTCAGGGAGCAGTTCCCAATGCTGGTAATGGTGGTGGTCCAGTAGTGCAGGTGCCTAGGGCCGATTTTGCCAAGTTGTGCAAGGATTACACTTACCTTGGTGGGAAGCCGTTCCACAGAACGGAGTCGGCCACGGATGTTCAGGATTGGTTGGATAGCTGTGATCATATCTTCGACGACTTGGGTATCGAGGATGCGATGAATAGAAGGCTAGCGTCTCGTCAGCTGCAAGGGCGAGCGATGAATTGGTGGAATGCTATCAAGACAGCCACTCCAGAGGATCAGGTTACTTGGGATCAGTTTAAGGCTCACTTTAGCGACAAGTTTATCCCAGCTGCTCAGAAGTCGGAATTGTTTAGGAAGTTCTTGGAGCTTAAGCAGAATGGTAGGGCATTCTCAGACTATATTGCTGAGTTCGACACTTTGTCAAAGTATGGATTATCCCTCATCGATACTCCTGAGAAGAAGAATGAGAAGTTCATTACTGGTTTGGATGGATACTTGGGGGAAAGGCTTATCAACCACATCGATGCGACTTTTGAATCGATTGTTGGGAAAGCTTTGAGATCAGAGGGTCTTTACCCTAATTCAAAGACCGAGGTTGCATCTGCAGAAGGACTGAAGCCGCAAGCAGGCGGTGGAGGCAAGAATAACACTCAGAACAAGAGGAAGCAGAACCAAACTAAGGATGGCCAGAAGAAGAGCAAGAACGATGTTGAGTGCTTCAGCTGTGGTAAGAAGGGTCATTATGCCAAAGAATGTCGGGCCAAGCCAGCGGATAGGAAGTGCTACAACTGTGGTCAAGTGGGACATCATAAGGATAAATGTCCACAACCTCTTAAGGAGAAGCAGATTGTGAAAGCATATGCTATCAGTGCTATTCCTTCTTCGTCGAATGCCCCAACTGCGGCGGAGAAAGGAAAGAATGTCGTCATTCAAGGTATGCTTTCTATTCTTGATGTACCTGTTCGAGTTTTGTTTGATACTGGGGCTTCCCGTTCCTTCATATCTAGTGACCTGGTTGATAGGTTGGGACTGGAACCCGAGATAGTCGATAGACCTTTAGTAGTGACGAACCCGATTGGTGGTTCGACTAACCTTAGTATGATTTGCCAAAATTTGGTCTTATCGAGTCATGGATGTATGTTTGTTTGTGATTGCTTTGTTTTGTGCTTTACTGGGTATGGCATTATATTGGGGGTCGATTGGCTCCAAAGATACGGGGTGGTGGTAGATTGTGAGGGCTTTTTGGTGACAGTTAGGGCGGATGATGGGCGGAGGGTAGTGTTTGGTAGGCTACCTAGTGATGGGGTAATGGCTAGTTTTATAAATTCCCTCGACATCCCGCATGATGAGTTGTCAGATGTGCCCGTGGTTGGCCAGTATCCGAACGTCTTCGAAGAAGTGACCGGACATCCACCACACCGAGAGATTGAGTTCCGTGTTGATTTAGTGAAAGATGTCAGACCTATAGTGATGCCACTTCGTCGTATGGCACCAAGGGAGCAGCGAGAGCTCGGGGTGCAAGTAAGCGATCTTTTGAAGAAGGGGTTTATTAGAAGAAGTGTCTCCGAGTGGGGAGCACCAGTTGTGTTTGCCACTAAGGTAGATGGTTCCCTTCGTTTGTGTGTGGACTATCGCGAGTTGAATAAGGTGACGAGGAAGAATAAGTATCCTCTACCACGGATAGATGATCTGTTTGATCAACTGGAAGGAGCAATAGTGTTCTCCCAGTTAGACCTCGCGACAGGATTTCATCAGCTCCGAGTAGCGTCTGAGAGTGTTTCGAAAACGGCATTTAGGACGCCGTTTGGGTTTTATGAGTGGTTGGTCATGCCATTTGGGTTGACCAATGCACCAGCACACTTCGTGGATCTTATGAATCGGGTATTCAGAGATCAGTTAAATAAGTTTGTTCTTGTGTTCGTAGACGATATCCTTGTTTACTCGAGGACAGAGGAAGAACACAAGGTACATTTGAGGATAGTGATGGAGGTGTTGAGAAAACACCAATTGAAAGCGAAATTTTCTATGTGTCACTTCTGGAGGAGGGAAGTGAGATTCTTGGGCCATGTTGTTTCAGAGAATGGTATTGCCGTGGACCCTGCGAAGGTGGCTACGGTACAGGATTGGTCTATGCCCAGGAATGCAGCAGACGTAAGAAGCTTCTTGGGGTTAGCTGGATATTATCGTAAGTTTATCCAGGACTTCTCCAAGATAGCAGCACCGTTGACTCAGTTGACTAAGAATAATCAAGCCTTCGTCTGGGACGGAGTGTGTGAGAATGCATTCAAGAGTCTAAAAGAAAAGTTGACGCATGCGCCAGTGTTAGTCATTCCTAAAGGGAATGAAGAGATGACGGTATACACGGATGCTTGTGGTACCGGACTAGGTGTTGTATTGATGCAAGGAGGTAGGGTTGTAGCTTATGCTAGTCGGCAACTAAAGCCGCATGAGAAAAGGTATCCTACCCATGATTTGGAACTGGCAGCGATCGTGTTCGCGTTGAAGATGTGGAGACATTATCTCTTGGGAGAGAGATTTGAGTTGTTTACCAATCATAAATCGTTAAAGTATCTCTTCTCTCAGAAGGATCTGAATCTCCGTCAGCAGATATGGTTAGAGTTCTTGGCTTTGTATGATTTTGATATCGCATATACACCTGGGAAAGGCAATGCTGTAGCCGATGCCTTGAGTAGGAGACATGCCATTTTAGGGGCTATGTTTCTTGAATTGAAGCAACTGGAGGATATCGCAGGGTATGATTTCAGACCAAAGTGCGAAATGGATCCAGAGATGTTGGCTAGTTTGACGATCAGACCCACTTTGATTGAGCGGATTGGTTCCAGTCAGAGGGACGATCCTAATCTATTGGAAATCATCTCCAAGTTAGAGATGAATATCGATGGTGAGGAGATGAATTTGTATGGGCTTGATCGAGAAAGATGGCTTCGAAAGAATGGAAGACTAGTTGTACCCAACGTGAATGGTTTGAGAGATGAAGTGCTTAGGGAATGTCATCACTCAAAACTGACTATACACCCTGGTGGTGGTAGGATGTGTCGAGACATGAAGCAGACTTACTACTGGGAAGGGATGAAAAGAGACGTTGGGAAGTTTATATCCAAGTGCATGAATTACCAGCTAGTTAAAGCCGAGCAAAAGAAGCCTAGTGGTTCGTTGCACCATTAGAAACTCCCAAATGGAAATGGGAGCAAGTCTCGATGGATTTCATTGATGGTTTACCAAGGACCAAATATGGACATGATAGAATTTGGGTAATTGTAGATCGATTGACTAAGAGTGCAAGATTTATACTAGTCAAATCGACCAGAACGGCAGCTAAGTTAGCAGAACTGTATATGAAGTGGGTAGTGAGATTTCATGGAGTACCTAAAAGCATTGTGAGTGACCAAGACCCATTTTTTACTAGTGGGTTTTGGAAGAGCTTACAAGAGGCTCTAGGGTCGGAATTATATCTCAGTACCGCGTATCATCCTCCAACCGACGGTCAGACAGAGAGGGTGAATCGTATATTCGAAGATCTCTTGAGAGCTTGTATATTGGATTTTGGTGGATCATGGGATGACCATTTGCATCGAGTGGAGTTTGCATATAATAATAGCTGCCAATCCAGTATCGGTATGGCTCCATATGAAGCTTTGTACGGAAGACCGTGCAACTCACCATCATGTTGGGTGGAGACAGGTGAGAAGTTTGTGCTTGGACCAGATGTGGTAAGGGAAACTTCAGATAAGATTAAGATCATTCAACAACGGATGAAGGCTGCCCAGGATAGGCAGAAGAGTTATGCTGATAAGAGGAGAAGAGACTTAAAATTCTCCATTGGTGACTTGGTGTTTGTCAAGATTTCTCCGTTGAAGAGCGTGATACGATTTGGCAGGAGAGGCAAGTTAGCACCAAGATTTGTTGGCCCATTCCCAGTTCTCGAACAAGTTGGGATTTGGCGTATAGAGTTGATTTACCCGAGAAGATGGCGGGAGTTCACAACGTGTTTCATGTTTCCCAACTAAGGAAGTTCGTGCTCGACCCAGATATGACTATTTCACCTAATTAGTTAGAGGACTTTGAAGTGGAACCCGAGGCGGTTGGGAACCGCAAGCCGATTCGTATTGTCGAGCACGATACGAAACAACTTCGAAGGAAGGCGGTGAAGCTAGTCAAGGTTCAGTGGGGCGAGAATGAGAATGACTGTACTTGGGAGACAGAGGAGAGCATTAGGAAGACGTATCCAGAACTCTTTGCCTGGTAAGGTTTACTTTGCAATCTAGTTATTCTGCATGCTAGGATAGACTTGTTTTACTTGTTTTGCATGTTTGATGTTGTTTTATGGCTGATAGGCATGCGGGACCGTTTGTGTGTTTTGGTTAGGGAATTTCGGGGGCGAAATTTCTTAAGGAGGGGACAATGTAACAATCCGCATTCTACGCATCGGAGGATCGTAGAATATTTATTTCTTTCTTATATAGAGTCGTATGGTCATGTGGCTTTGGGAAACGACCATTGGGGTCATTTCCCATGTTCATGATTTTTGCCGATTTTTAAATGACCGTTTTGCCCCTAGCTGATCTTGTTTCGGCCATAACTTTTGATTGTAAAGGAGTTTTGACCTAAAACCACTTCCATTGACTTCAGATGATGGTTTACCTTTCCGTAGAGTGGTCACATGTGGAAAACGGACTTCTCGTTAGGGAGAAATGGCTGAAATAAGGTTTGGAAGGTGAAAAACTACTTAACCGGGCCAAATAGGGTGATTAGTGAATGGACCCATAACTATTTCCGGATTAGGGTTATGGGGAGGATGAAAAGAGTTAAGGTTTCATTCGATTTCAGTTTTCTAGCCTCCACTTACCTCTTAGAAACCCTAAAAATGGCCTCCAACCTCTAAATTACCTCCAAATCACTTTCTAATCAAGGATTAAGCTTAACAACATCAAATCAAGGGAGGTCTTCACCAAACCAAGATTAGCGCTGCTGTTTAGCATTGGTATTCGCGCCATATCAGAGATTTATTTTAGATCTAAGGTTTATTTGTAGCTAAGGTGAGTGATTTGCATAGTTCCTCACTAATTATGGTCAATTAAGGGTAATTAGTGAAGATTAGCGAATTTATGCATTGATAAATTCTGGAAAAATATTTATAAATTCTTAAATAATGTTTTATACCTCTGTTAGAAATTGGGTTTGATTTGGTTAAGTTTTGCTAATCCTATCATTAATTATGCTTGAACACGCTTAAGGAAAAATATGGGGTTTTGGCTATGTTTGATCCATTTTAACCTATCATATTGATGTTTTGGTGTTTAAGGTCACTTGTATTTGTTGCTATGACTTTGTGGTATGCTTTGTGATTGATTAGAATAGTTAGAATGGTCGAAAACGCCGTCGAATGGCGTAACCAACTCGCTGGACAAAATGCAGGAAATGGACAGGGACCGCACCGGATCGGATGGGGAGGTCCGAACCGAACCATTCGTGTGGCCCATCCACGATCCACCCCCTTGCATCTGAACCGAGCCTGCATGCCACGAGCTGACTGGAAACTTGGAGGAGATCACGACCAGACCGATCCGCACGGAGTTCTCCGACCCGATCCGCCAGAGTACCCCGATCCGAACCATCACGAGATGGAACATGGAGCACGACCCGAACACGATGGCACCCTCCGATCCGATCCGAAGAAGCTTGGCACAAATCGATCCAGTGGGGGTACTGAAGGTCGAACCGAACCGATGGCTGTGAGGAGATCCGAACCGATCCGGTGATGACCAATAACCCGAGAGGCAAAGGTAGTCCAAATGGAAGTTAGAGCTCAGGATCCAGTTGGGAACCAATGAGTTCACTTCATGATTGGGCTTTGTAGCGGGACATGTGCTAAGGAGTTGTCGACGTTCATAACTTCGATTCACCATTGAAAAGGAATGATGGGCTACGTATCAGTGCAGTAGAGTCACCGAGACTCGAGGGGCAAAGTAATCGTAGTAAGACTATGAGCCAGTGCAGTGGAGCCATTGTGACTCCATGGAGTAGAGTGGACATAGTAAAGGATTAGTAAGGCTATGAACCCATGTAGTGGGGTGTGTACGACTCCATGGGGCAAAGTGGACATAGCGAAGGATTAGTGGCTATGGATCAGTGCAGTGAAGCCGTCGTGACTTCATAGGGCAGAGTGATCATAGAAAAGTGTTGGGTGATCGAAGTGGTGGATATCGTATGCTTTACGCACTGAGTGAGAGATGTGAGGATAGTTGCTATGCTTGATTACTTGCCATCACTATGACATGCACACACCCACCCCCGTATGCTTGTACACCATATGTTAATGGCACCTTAGAGTGTTGTACAGTACGTAGTGCTAACTCTTTGGTTGCAGGTCTAGGTTCAGGTATGGTTTAGTAATTGTTCTGTTTAGTTGCTTATCGCTCATACCAGACTTTTGTCTGACCCTGAGTTTTATGTCTCTTCTTATTACTCTCGGTGCTCTCATGAGCAGACTAGAGACAGGTTAGCTAGTGATGCATGAGTAGCTGATCCGAAGGCGAGCAGGAGGCTTCCACGTATGATATATATATATTCTCCCTGTGTCATTGGTGGTCACTACTTGGACATTAGTAGTGTACCTTCCTTATCTTGCTTTTAGAAACAGTTTTAAAAGTTATAATAATGATGTTGTGGAACATAAGCTGTATTTGGATTTTCCGCTGCTATGATAGTTTGTTTTCAGCTTATGCACTGTCTCACCTGTTTTATGTCAAGATTATGTTATTATTATATTTTGTTCCATGCGCTATGAGACATTCTAAAGGTTCCTTGTTAGTTCATTCACTTCTTCCTTTCCTTCTGGCGGCCGTCCCGTGCTAACTAGACATGTGTACAACGCACTTTTGGAGTAAATATCGGTTGGTGCAGGGCGGGCCGTCACACCTTACCTCGTGTCCTTACAATTGTTACGCATTTAATTCGTGCCTTTGACCTCTCACATTAGACTACCGTTTGTTGTTGCTGGATTTTCCGGGCGGGTCCGGGCAGTCTTACACTACAAATGAGTCTAACCTCGTGTCTTAGGCGGTTAATTATCACATAATTATTTAACCCCAAATTGGATTAATATCCGTATTCAAATTTGTCAATAAATTCCAAATTTATTTATGTCCATAATTGTCACCTAAATTATGTCCATAATTTCAGGTATACAATTTATACCAATTAATGTCTCAATTTAATTATATGCCTTTTAAGGCCATTTTATGCCAATTTACAATTATGTATATTCAATATTTTCCCATTGTCCCCACGCTATTCGTACGTTTAGTATGACATATGTTAGACTCGCAATAGTCTAACTTATAAAAAGAAAAAGCATCATCACAACTAGCATAACACATAAAATAGATCTCAGAATCATGACATAAGTTTGCATAGCCAATAACTTGCATAAGCAATACACAAATCTGCATAAAATATCATGGATCTAAATATAGATCTAAACATCAAGATGTGAACTTGCATATATGGATATGGTTTTCCTATAACTTGCATACGAATTTCATTCAAACTAGCATAAGATTCACATTCAAAACTAGCATAGGCAATGGGCATAAATATGCATAACTATGTACTTTCATGGATCTTAATATAGATCCAAACATAAAGATGTGAACTTGCATATAGATCTAAACATAAAGATGTGAACTTGCATATGGATCTAAACATGTAAATTAATATCACATGTTTTTACATACAGACTAGCATATGTATATACTTGATTCACATATGTTTTAACATCCCAAACTTGCATAAGGATCGTATAAGAACATATGATCCAACATCACAAACTTGCATAAGATTCATATAAGAACTATCATATGATTCAACTTCACAAACTTGCATAAGATTCACATGAGAACATATGATCCAACATCACAAACTTGCATATAATTCAACATCACATGATTCAAAATCATATTCTCATAATCTCAATTATAACTTATCATAATTAAATTAATAAATTATTTTGTGAAAGCTATTATACTCACAAACAAAAGAATAGTCTTGTCTTTCTGGGATCTGTATTCTGAAACTGAATTGCTCGCCTTTGATGTAGACTAATTGTTATTTAGATTTGATTTGATTCTTGCTTCTATCTTGCTCTTAGGTTGAAAGAGAACGGCGGCTACTCTAGGTTCTCCATTGACGGCATGGCGGCTCTTGGTATGAATTAATATGATTTAGGGTTGAGAGTTAGGTTGCTTATATAGAATTTTAATTAATTAAGAGCCATCAGATTAACGTAGAATCAATCATGACCATCTAGTCAAGATAGAAGAACACCCCAGCCCTAATGACTCAGCAACAGGTCAAAACAGCGTCATCTTTCAGATCGGGAGGGGGGCAGGTCGACCCCCTGGTCGACCTGTGTGGGTAGGTCGACCCCCTGGTCGACCTGGCCTTTGGGCGGGAATTTTCCCGTCCAGCCCACTTCCATGTTTTGAATTTGAATTTCAAATTTTCTGATTCAAGCTGTTTTTAATTTATTTAAATTCCGAAACTTCTGAAGGCCATAACATCTTCATACAAGTCCAATTGGCACAAACTCGGACTCTATCTCAAGCAGGATTCCGAGACGAACACAATGGCGCAACCCGTTTCCCTTAATTCTCACTTTAACAATTAAGTATTCTTTAATTTTAATATTTAAAATCACGGGGTGTCACAACAGTCGTTGGGTTCGATTTGGGGTTTGGATGAAAAGTCAACTTTCTGGAGAATTAAATTAATTAAATAATTAATTATATAACCCCCTTTATCTCTCTCTCTCACTCACTATCACTCAGAATGAAAAAAAAGAACCCGCTGAAACCCGTAGCCCCCCACCTATACCGCTGTTGCAGCCTCCCAACCTCCCACCGCCGCTCCCTGTGGCCTGCGCCCGCCCCTCCTTCGCCTCCCCTTTTTTCTCCGCCCCCTCCTGTGACTTGAAGCTCCATCGTGAAACCCAAATCAGCAAATTCCGCCGCCGTGGCCATTATGCCCCCCGCGACCGTCGCAGATTAGCACCACCGGCGAGCTCTCTGGCAATCGAAACAATAAAATTTTGTGAGTTTTTCTAATTTTATTTTCATACGATGAAAGCTATAAATTTTAGTTTAGAAAAAAAATAACTTTATGCAAATAAAAATAGGATCTTTATACTAATAAAAATATGAAATTTATGATAAGAAAGTTATGATTTTTAAACATGTAAATGTATGATTTTTAATCCATAAAGTTATGATTTTTATGAACATAAAGCTATGATTTTTAGTTATATAAAAAATTTGATTTTTATATATAAGAATAGCGAATAAAAATTGTATTTTTATGTATATTGAAGAATGATAAAAATTGGATTTTTATATTGATAGAACGATAATATAAATATGATTTTTGCTATATAGATAACAAAATAAAAATATAATCTTTTATATACATGTAGCGTAATAAAAATATAATCTTTTATGTGCATGTAGCAAAATAAAAATAAAATCTTTTATGTACATGTAGCAAAATAAAAATATAATCTTTTATGTATACGTAGAAAAATAAAAATATAATCTTTTATGTACGTGTGGCAAAATAAAAATATTATCTTTTATGTACGTGTAGCGCAATAAAAATATAATCTTTTATGTACATGTAACAAAATAAAGATATAATCTTTTATGTACATGTAGCGTAATAAAAATATAATCTTCTATGTAAATGAAGCAAAATATAAATATAATCTTTTATGTACATGTAGCATAATAAAAGTATGATCTTTTATATACATGTAGCAAAATAAAAATATAATCTTTTATGTACATGCAACAAAATAAAAATATAATCTTTTATGTACATGCAGCGTAATAAAAATATAATCTTTTATGTACATGCAGCGTAATAAAAATATAATCTTTTATGTACATGCAGCAAAATAAAAATATAATCTTTTATGTACATGCAGCGTAATAAAAATATAATCTTTTATGTACGTGTAGCAAAATAAATATATATATTCTTTTATGTGCATGTAGCAAAATAAAAATATTATCTTTTACGTACATGTAGCGTAATAAAAATATAATCTTTTATGTACATGTAGCAAAATAAAGATATAATCTTTTATGTACATGTAGTGTAATAAAAATATAATCTTTTATGTAAATGTAGCAAAATATAAATATAATCTTTTATGTACGTGTAGAAAAATAAAAATATAATCTTTTATGTACATGTAGCGTAATAAAAATATAATCTTTTATATATATGTAGCAAAATAAAAATATAATCTTTTATGTACATATAGCAAAATAAAAATATAATCTTTTATGTACATGCAGTGTAATAAAAATATAATCTTTTATGTACATGTAGCAAAATAAAAATATAATCTTTTATGTACATGTAGCAAAATAAAAATATAATCTTTTATGTACATGTAGCGTAATAAAAATATAATCTTTTACGTACATGTAGCGAAATAAAAATATAATCTTTTACATACATGTAGCGTAATAAAAATATAATATTTTATATACATGTAGCGTAATAAAAATATAATCTTTTATATACATGTAGCATTTTAAAGATATGATTTTTATATATGTAGCAGCGTTGTATAAAAATACGATTTTTTGTTAGATAAAATTTTGATTTTTAGTTAGATAAAAATACAATTTTTAGTTATATAAAAATTCGATTTTTAGTTAGATAAAAATTCGATTTTTAGTCATATAAAAAAATGTAATCTTATATATATATATATAGCGATATAAAAATGTGATTTTTTAATATATAAATATCATATTAAAAATGTGATTTTTACTGTGAACAGCGTGGAAAAGATTGCGTTGGAATTTCTGGCAAATCAAAACGGTTAAAAAATTCAGAAATAGAACTGGAGAAGTGGATCCCAAAGGTGAGAACATCTCACTCTAATTTTATTTTCTAATTAAATATATATACTAGGATGCAGACAGTGCTTAGAAGCACCTGACACCTTTGTTTGAAACCATGGATGTTTGTTTGTTTGTTTTGATTGATAAATTGTTTGAATTTGATTTGGGGTGCAAATTGAATTGATTAGAATTGGTATGTGTATGGCGCGAGCCATTATTAGGCAAGGGATAAGGCTAGACCTTATCCCGATTCTAGTATCGCGTTGTTATGCTGCCGAAATTTTCTAAAAAAGTTAGAATAATAAAAATATCATTTTTATTATATAAATGAACTGTATAAAATATTCATGTGTTGAAATAAATATTTTATTGTTAAAAATATATTTTTTAACGAGTATATGAATGAAAATAAATATTCATTTACAAATCGGATGATTTGTTTATGTGCACACATTTGACTGGTATTGATTGGGACGATATATTTTACACATCACCCAACTGCACAAATAAAATTTGTGTGTGTTGATTGAAACACCACACGGGCATTGAGATGATATTTAACGTACACTAATCCCAATTGTTTAGTTGTATGTCAATCGATTGTTTGACAAACTGTTGTAAGCGTTAATTATTTATATTTAATGCTTACGCAGTTGTGTGATGCACTCTGGATGATGGTTGACTGTGTTTGATTATTGTTGTGTGCACGTGTGTATGAAATCCATGTAAATAAAATTATATGGTAATTGACTGTGTCTGATTCCAATTCGGAAAAAAACGAATATTTTAAATTAACGAATATTTTAAAATGAGGAATAATGAATATTTTAAAATAACTAATATTTTAAAATAACTAAAATTTTAAAATAATATTCAGTAATGGATCAAAATAAGATTTTGATGTCCGATTTGGAAAGGACACGAAAATATTAAAATATATGAAGCCGTGTTGATTAGATTAACGTCATTTTGATGTGAACGATATTTATATCAATTTTATTCATTTTTATAATGAATATCGAAAAGGAAATGATTTCAAAATCTGATATTTTGAAAATATTATCATTTATATATTATAATGATAAGGAAAATTCAATTTTGATTTAAAATTGAAAATGAATTTGGAATTGTTTTAAAACGAATTTATAAATGATTTATAAAATACATTTTAAATGGAAATAAAAAAAATATATATAATATATATATTATATATATTTAATGGCCTGAATAGAACGCGCCGCGCCGCGGCCGTTCGCGAATTTCGACCATTGACTTCGAATTGACATTACGGGAGATCAGACAATCAGATTCTCCTAAAACCAGAACCGTTGGGTTTGTGTCGAAAAGAGCTTTCCAACGAATATAAGAGATTTGAAATTTAATGGTTGGATTTGGAATTATGTCCAAATCAAATTTGAAAAAGGTCGCTGTAAGTGCAGTTCAATGACCGTTTATGGAAATTGACAGTACGGGCCTTGATAAAATTATTAAAAATATCAATAATTTGTGTAAAACCATAATAAATGATTTGGAAAGAACTGGGATGAAAAAAATCCATATTTGAAAAGATAAATATATATTTTTATCGAAATGAACTAGTTATGAACTAGAATTATAAATCCAATATTTTTAAATAAATAAATTGGATTTGAAATGGTTTTAAAAATAACCAGAATTTCCAATATATGAATTGGAATGGATTTGAATCGAAATTATCTTTGGAATATTTCGATATTGGATTCCTTGATTATACGGATATTGTGGAGGAATTTGGAAGATATATATATATATTGTTATTCCCAATATGATATTTGTTGATTTCAGAATTTGATATGGAATATAAGCCGATATAATTTCTATTCAGAGCCTTTTATTTAATATTGAATTGGATTTTGGGTTATCATGAACTGTGTTTTAAATGACACCGTTCTTAAACCCAGTTGAGAAAAGAATAAATCTTTTAAATAAGATTTAGAATAGTTTACCAATTAATTAACATTTAATTGGAATTGAAAATGGAATGTAAATTGGGTCTATCGTGAGCTGTGTTTTTAACGACATTCGTTCTTTAACCCGATTTGCAGTGAAATACGATTTGGAATTTATAAATCTTTAATAAAATTAACGGGAATTTTCCAAAGCAAAGTTTTCCAATTAAATATATTAAATTGGAATTGAATGGAATTCGATTTGATAATTATCGAAATGAGCTTCTGTGGAGGAAGACTGTGAATATATATGGAATTTAAAAGGCTTTGTCGTTATTCCATTTATATTATTAGTCGGATATGGAAATTGATATCGATTATGTATATCGATCTATTTTCTGTAAAGATTCCATAATTAATGGAATGTGATTTAGGTTTATCGTGAACTGTGTTTTAAATGACATAAGTTCTATAACCCAGTTAAAGACTGGATTACATGCCTAGCATTGTATTTCGAACTACATGGTTGATCTCTGCTAAATATACATCTGTTTGGTGGCAGAGAATTTATTCTCTTGCTTAACACCCTTCTCTTAGACGTACGAGCTTAGAGGTTATATATCGGCAGAAATCAATAGTACGGTGTAGATTGTCGATGCAGCATTGTTTCCAAAGTTAAATAATCATTAATATTGATTTTTGGGAAGATTAAAACCAAATGGAGTTTTAACGAATCTTTAACTAGATTGAAAGGAGAATGTGATAATTTAAATTATCAAATTTGGGAAATGATTGAGAATGGAGTATCACCAGTTTTGCTCCAGGCGATAGTTAAATCTCTAATTAGATTTGAACATGAAATGGTAATTAATTTTACCGATAACACCATGGTGTTAGATATGGAGTACTACCAGTTTTTCTCCATGGGATGAGTAGGTTGGGATTGGGAAATAAAATAAATGATTACTTCGGTAAGGTGCGTTAATCCCGACTAGTTTGGAAAACCTTAATATGGTTTGAATTAATATCCAAAGGAAGATTAAAGAATAAATTTAAAGAATTTATTTTTGATAAAATTAATGAGGACCTTTCCCTAAAAATGTGAATATTTGAATAAAAGTGTATTCCGGATTGGAATGAGGCGTATGTTGTGTTTTTATAGCACTTGTTTATTATATACGCGAGTTATTCGGAAAGATCGGGTTTATACCCATTCTGAATAACTGTTTCGACGATAAGTCGATGATGAAGATAGTGGTTGAAGACTGGAGGTCTTCACATCATTTGGATGATTACTTATGTCTTGATTGGGCTATACACCCAAGACGGGGTAATAAGTTGTGATCATTTAAACGTACTTGGGGATCGATGGATATGCGAGGGCCTCTCCCCTGTATTGGACATACGGGACGAGGAATAAGGTGCCTCCGGTTTCGTTCAGACCCAGAACCAACTTGTAAATGGATGTATGTCTGATATTGGATTTTATTCTGTGTTGATTGGTCTCTATTAAATATATAACTGTTTGGCGGTGGAGAATTTATTCTCTTGCTTAACGCCATTCTTTGAGATGTATGAGCTCAGAGGTTATATCGATTGACATCAGTCGCATGGCATGAGTTGCCTGTGTGGCATGCTGAGATGCAGATGGATATTGAGTCATCTGGCTCATAGACGCCCTATAGGGCGGGGAAAACGTGTGTTCAGGAATACTAATCCTCAAACGTAAGGGAGGATCGGCCTTGGAAGATCCAAGGGTCTACTGCGGGAGATCCTGAAGCATTTGCTAGAGTGTCTCGAAGCCGGCGAGGAGTACATCCCTTGCCTCGACTCATGACGGAAATCCAATTTCCAATACGTGACATTCGGTTTTAATTGTAGAGCCTAGTATGGTGACACAGTGGGATGGGGCACTATGCCGTCTATGATTGATACATTTATATTTGAAGTTGTTTTCATGCACTTTACACTATAATTGTATCAAAATGATTTATTTTAAACGTACCAAGCATGTTTCGCCATTATAAGGTAAAACTCTATCCTCTGGGTTGCGTTGCATTGTGTGATGGGACCTGAGTCTTATAATAGATTCATTTTTCCAAAAAGCATTGCGCTGTTTTGTTATATGCACTGGTATTCTTGGGAGGAAACCCGTTCCGTGTTATACGGCGTGCTCCTTTGATATATCTGATTTTAAAGTAAAGTTTTAAATAATAGTTTTATTTCTCACACCAATCACATGACTGGCATGGAGTTTATTGTTTTAACCTAAACTCTGGGTGCCACTATTTTCCACACGGACATCTAGTAGTTTTGGTTTTGCAGATTTATATTCACAGGATCCCGGTTTACAGCTGGAATGATATTCGGAAAGCTCTGTATCCGTTTATCTCTTTCAGTTGTGTTTTGTATTATTTTCCACTGCATTGTAATTTGTAAATCACTGATATTTATCAAATGTATATTATTTGTTTATACTCTGTATAATGTTTTACTCTAATGTTAATTGTTGTAATAAGCAATGAAATATTCTTCTATTTGTGTTCTGATTTGTCGTGTTCTCAGACAATTCGTCCTTTCTCTTCTCTTCGGAGATCGGGGAAGTTCGGGTCATTATACCAATCCTCAAACGTAAGAGAGGACCGGCCCAGCCGACCCAAGGGTTGCCCAGAGTGTGTAGTCCTGAGACATTTGCTAGAGTGTCTTGAAGCAGTGAGGAGCCATCCCTGGCCTCATCTCATAGATGGAAATCCAATTTCCAATACGTGACATTTCGGTTTTCATTGTAAACCTATATGGCGACATAGTAGCATGGGATACTATGCCGTCTATGATTGATACATTTATATTTGAAGTTGTTTGATACACTGTGCACCTATAGTAATATCAAATGATTTGTTATAAAGCATACCAAGCATGTTTGGCTAGTATAAGGGAAAACTTTATCCTCCTGCCTGCGTTGCATTGTGTGATGGGACCCGAGTCTTATAATAGCTTCATTTTTCAAAAAAGCATTGTGTTGTTTATAACTGTTTATGCACTGGTATTGTCGGGAGGAAACCAGTTCCGTGTTATACGGCATGGTCCTTTGATTTACTTTATTTTAAAGTAAAGTTCTAAATAATCGTTTTAGTTCTCACAGCAGTCACATGACTGACCTGGAGTTTATTGTTTTAACCTAAACTTTGGGTGCCCCTATTTTCCACACGGGCAGCTAGTAGTTTTAGTTTTGAAGATATTATATTCACAGGATCCTAGTTTACAACTGGAGCTATATTCGGAACGCTCTGTATCCGTAAATTTCTTTCAGTTGTGTTTTGTATTATTTTCCACTGCATAATAATTTGTAAATCTCTAATATTTATCAAATGTATATCATTTGTACATACTCTGTATATTCTTGTACTCTGATGTAAATTGTTGTAATAGTAATGAAATGTTCTTCTATTTGTGTTTTGATTTGTCGTTTTCTCAACTCAATCCGAGCTTTCCCGTAAGGGCGAGTTTGGGTTGTTTCAACTGTTTTGCAAGTGGAGTTGACACATGCAATCTAGACATAAAATAAAACTACGGTGGCTAAATAATCCAAAATAACATAGGATATAAAACATAGGACATGAATCACATATAATAGATTATACATAGAAAATTACATATACATATAAAGATTGATGATATAAATACTTGTCGTCAAATTACAAAATGTGGTCATAAAGATCCTTGAGATAAATGAACTACATCCCACAGATACCAATATCTACATAAATATAGTTTAGCTGGACAGAAGATGCATCACTACATGATTATATACAAATAGTGGGAACATGAATATACATCTATCTAACAGGTGTGAAATCTATACAAGAACATCAAGCCAAACATCTAGGTCTGAGTAGAATATTATAAAATAATAAATCGGTTAGTCTAGACTATGGTAAGTAATATAAATAAAATATGGTTGAACATAAATGAAACAAATCTCGATATAATTCTTGTATTTCATGTAAAGGTAAAACAAATGGATGTCAAATGACTTCAAATACGTAATTAGCAAACATCAATTTAACATAGTCTGTAAAAGAAAATATTCCTAAATATGCATTTGGAAAAACATTGAACGTATGGAATCTAGAAATCATCATTTGAAATTTAAAGATCACAAGTATAGAGGAATGGCACCGTATAAAATATGTTAAGAATGATGAGCTTGTAAACCTTTCGAACTCACCTATAAACATTTCAAACTAAAACGGGTCTGCAAACCTGATCGTAAACCTATAAATATGTATGTATAATATAGGCTTGTAAACCTAACTTACTCACCTGTTACCGAGTTTTTACTAAGAAGAGCATCTAAGACCGAATGATCCACCAATAAACGAATTTTTCAAGGATGAGCATGTAAACTTGTCAAAATAAGTGATGTTACTTTTGAACAATAACTGATTAAGTATCAACCGTGCATAACATACCACACATATGACAACCCTGGTTTTTCAGTTACATATAATAGCAATAATAATAAACTATAGTAAAAATTTTAATTTGTTAGTTAAGAAGTAAATACTATTTGTGTTAGGTAATTTATATGATTATCTAAGTTGAATTCAAGATTTGGGTTTTGGAGTTAACTTGTGAAAATCTGAAGAAAATGGTTATATAATCATTAAAACGATTAAACAAGGAGCTTTGGGGAAATATATGAGATTTGTGGTTAAACTGAAATAAATAAATTTAAAATGGGAGAAAATGTTGGAAAACCTTATGATATGTAAATTTTGATGAAATAGGAATTTGTAAGATTTATATGTGTCATGTTGCATTAAAATTGCAACATATGCATGTGCAATGAAATTAAGGAGAAATTACGTTTTCTAAAATATAATTAAAATGTAAATATTGATGAAAAATCAATATTTGGGTATCAAAATAGTTTTAATATGATTGTACGATTGTTTATGTCAAAACATTGTGTTTTGTACAATTTTTGTATTAAAATTGTAAGTTTGTTCAAAATGAAGTATAAAATGAACAATTATTTGTGAAATGTAAATTTCGAAGTAAACTTGTTCAAAGTAGTGTTTGAAATTGTTAATAAGAGTCTTAACATGTTTATATATTTCTAATAATGTTGTATAATGTTCAAACTACAAGTTTGAGACTAAACCTGAAACGACCCAAACTTCCTCTTACGGGAAAGCCCGGATTGCTTTGAGAACACGACGCATCAGAACACAATCAGGAGAACATTTCATTGCTATTACAACAATTTATATCAAAGTACAAGATACATCAGAATTCAAATAATTTACATCAGAAAAGTACAATATTAGAGATTAAAATACATAGCAATAGAAATTTAAAATGTATAAATACAATGCATAGCGGAAATACATCACTAACACAACTGAAAGAAATACAAAGCTTTCCGAATATAGCTCCAGCAGTAATCCAGGATCCTAGGACAAAAAATATCTGTAAACCAAACTATAAGCTGCCCGTGTGGAAAATATGAGCAGCCAAAGTTTAGGTTAAAATAATAAACTCCGAGTTAGTCATGGGACTGGTGTGAGAACTAAAACAGTTATTAACTTTTATTTTAAAATAGGGTAAATCATGGGATCACGCCGTATTACATGGAACGGGTTTGCTCCACACGAATCTCAATTTATGATAAAATAACGTAATGCTTTTTGAAAAATGAAGCTATTATAAGACTCATCGCATCACACAATGCAACGCAAGCCAAAGGATAGATTTTTCCCTTATAATAGCCAAACATGCTTGATACGTTTAAAACAAATCATTTTTGTTATTGATGTAAGTGTATAGTGTATAAATGTATCAATCATAGACGGTATGGGTAACATATATCATGTCAGCATACTAGTTCTACAACTAAAACCAAAAAATGTCATATTGGAAATTGGGTTTCCATCATGAGTCAAGGCAAGGGATGGTCTTCTTACTGATTCGAGACGCTCTAACAAAAGCCTCAGGGCTCGGACGTTGGCAAGCTCTGGATCATGCAGTGCCGGTCTACACATACTTTAGTGGATTAGTTATTCCTGAACACATGTTTCCCGGTCCTAACGAACTTATCTCTGAGCCACTACGGACTCAATATCCGAAGCGCCTCGCAATCCATCATCCACATAAGTAAAAATGTCTGGGCTCCATACCAAGACATCACTTCTAGCTAGAAAGAAACGTCGTGCACCAATGCGTTCCCTTATCCCGTTTTTGACTCATACCGAGGTTTGAGGCTCGCGAGTTAATGCTATACATAAAGCTATGTTGTTTAAAGTCGTGCTTTGATCATCAATCACAAGACCTTGCTTTCCAACAAAAGCCTTGATCATTTGCATCTCAACATGCCACACCGACAATCCATGCCATGCAACTGATGTCTATCAATATATAACCTCTAAGCTTGTACGTCTCAGAGAAGGGTGTTAAGCAAGAGAATAAATTCTCCTCCACCAGACAGATATATATTTAATAAAAATCAATCAACATAGAATAAAATCCAATGTCAGACACACATCCATTTACAAGTCCGACCTGGGTCTGAACAAAACCGGAGGCACCTTATTCCTCGTCCCATATGTCCAATACAGGGAAGAGATCCTCGCATATCCGGTTGATCTCCAAGTACGTCTGGACGATCACCACTTATTACCTTGTCTTGGGTGTACGGCCCAATCAAGACATCAGTAATCATCCAAACGATGTGAAGATCTCCGGTCTTCAACCACCGTCTTCATCGTAGACTTTTAGTCGTCGTATTAATTTTTCAGAATGGGTTAAACCCGATCTTTCTGAATAACCCGCGTATTTTATAATCCAGTTCTATAAAAACACATCATATGCCTCATTCCAATTCAGAATATTCTTTTGTTCAAATATTCACATCTTTAGGGAAAGGTTCCCATTAGTTTTATCAAAGATAAATTCTTTTAAATTTACTCTTTAATCTTCCTTTGGTTATCAATTCAAAACCAAAGTAAGGATTATCAACTAGTCGGGATTATCGAGCCTTACCGAAGTAATCATTAATTGTATTAGTCCCAATCCCAACCTACTCATCCCATGGAGCAAAACAGGTAGTACCCGTATCTAACACCCCGGTGTTATCGGTAAATTTAATTACCATTTCACGTTCAAATCTGATTAAAGATTTTACTATCGCCTGGAGTAAAACTGGTGGTGGCACTCAATTCTCCATCATTTCCCAAATCTGATAATTAAATTATCACATTCTCATTTCAATCTAACTAAAGATTCATTAAAACACCAATTAGTTTTATTCTTCCAACAATCATTATTTAATGATTACTTAACTTTGGAAACCCAAACCTGCCACATCGACAATCTACACCATACCACTGATTTCTGCCAATATATAACCTCTAAGCTCATACGTCTCAGAGAAGGGTGTTAAGCAAGAGAATAAATTCTCCGCCACCAAACAGACATATATTTAGTAGAGATCAACAATACAGTTCGAAATCCAATGTTAGACATGTAATTCTGTCTTTAGCTGGGTTAAAGAACCAATGTCATTTAAAATACAGTTCACGATAAACCCAAAATCTCTTCCATTAACCATGGAATCATCAAGGGAAATAGATCAATATATGTAATCGATATCAATTTACGTATCCGACTAATAATATAAATGGAATAACGGCTAAGCCTTTTAAATTCCATATATAGTAACAATCGTCCTCAACGGTCGCTCACTTCGATTATCACTAAATCGAATTCCATTCGATTCCAATTTAATATATTAAATTGGAGCACTTTACTTTGGAAAATTTTCATTAAATCTTAATAAAAGATTTATATATTCCAAATCACATTTCACTGTTAATTGGGTTAAAGAACGAATGTCTTTAAGAACACGGTTCACAATAAACCCAATTCACATTCCATTTTATTCCAATTACTAAATATAACTGGAAACTCAAATAATCTTAATTAAAAGATTTATTCATTTCATACAGTGTTTAAGAACAGTGTTACTGAAGACACCATTCACGGCAACACAAAATCCACTTTGATATTAAATATAAGGCTCTAAAAATAAATTATACCGGTTCAAATTAAATATCAAATTATGAAACCAACACATATCATATGGGGAATTACGATACATATCTATCTTCTAAATGCCTCCACAATATCTGTATAGTCACGTAATCGAATATTGAAATATCCTGAAGACGATTTCTATTCAAATCCATTCCAATTCATACATTGGAAAATTCTGGTTAGATTAAAACCATTCACAAATCCAATTTATTTATTCAAAAACGTTGGATTATCTTTCTAGTTAATAACTAGTTCATTTTGATAAAAAAATATTTTTATCTTTACAAACGTGGAATTTTTCATCCAAATTCTTTCTAAATCATTTATTATTATTTTACACAAATTATTAATTTTTTTAATAATTTTATCATGGCCCGTACAGTCGGTTCCCAATAACGGCCACCGAACTACATCCATAGCGACCTTTTCCAAATTTGATTTGGACATAATTCCAAATCTAGCCGTTAGATTTCAAATCTCTTATATTCATTGGAAATCTCTTTCCAATACGAACCCAACAGTTCCGGTTTTAGGAGAATCCGATGGTCGGATCTCCCGTAACATCAATTCGAATTCAATGATCGAAATTCGCGAACGGTCGCGACGCGGCGTGTTCTATTCAAGCCATTAATATATATATATATAGTATCTGTTATATATATTTCATTCAAAACGTATTTTATAAATTCTTTTTAAAAACGATTCCTACTTTCATTTCAATTTTAAATCAAAATTGAATACTTCTTATCATTATAATATTTAAATGATAATATTTTCAAAATATCAGATTTTGAAATCATTTCCTTTTTGATATTCATTACAAAAATGAATAAAATCGATATAAATATCGTTGGCATTAAAATGACGCATATCTAATCAATACGGCTTCACATACTTCAATTTTTCGTGTCCATCCAAAATCGGACATCAAATTCACATCTTAATCCTTTGCTGAATATTATTTTAAAATATTCATTATTTTAAAATATTTGTTATTTATGATTTGGAATCAGACCCAACCAATTACCATATAATGTTAGTTATATGGATTTCATACATCACATATACACAACAATAATGATAAACAATCATCCATCATCCAGAGTGCATTACACAACTGCATAAGCATTAAATATAAATAATTAAGGATTACAACAATCTGCCAACCAATCTATTGACATACAACTAAACAATTGGGAATAGTGTACGTCAAATATCAACCCAATACCCATATGGGGTTTCAACCAACAAATACTGAATATTATTTGTGTAGTTGGGCGATGTGTAAAATTTATCGTCCCAATCAATGTCAGTTAAATTAGTGTACATAAACAAATCATCCGATTTGTAAATGAAAATTTATTTTCATTTCAGGAGAACTTTATGTCATTCATATATATAAGCTAAAAAATATATTTTTAGCAATAAAATATTTATTTCGACAATTGACTATTTTATATAGTTCATACATTCAGTATAAATGATATTTTTAGTGTTCTAACATTTTATTCAACACATGAATATTTTTAATAGTTTATTTCAGAAAATATCGGCATTATAACGGCGCGATATTAGAACCAGAGTAATGTCTAGCATTACCCCTCTCCTGATACTGGCTCGCGCCATACACAATCAAAAATCACAACCTATATACCACAATACTATCAATAACCACCATATAGTCAATTTTCCAATAATACAATCCAAACAAACAAACAACCATGGTTTGTACAAATAAATAGTGTCAGGAGCTACTAAGCCCCGTCTGCAACCTAGGATATATTTAACTTTAAAATAGTTTGAGTGAGAAAGAGTTCTCACATTGGGATCCACTCCGCCATTGTTTTTAACTGGCGATTTTGGTACCGTTCGGGTTCGTATTTGCCCCAGATTGCAACTTGCTCCAAATTGGACCCAGTCAGTTTTGTTGTGAAGCTCTCGATTCCACGATCACAAGGGATCTAGTTTCATGCCAATCTAAAATGACACTGTTAGCAGTTGGGGATTTTTATAAGAATTTAATGATGATTTTTTTTGCACATGTTTTTAAAGCCTTGTACAAAAATGAATGGATTCAAAGAAGTATACCCTAATCCTAATCAGAGCCATTTACTAACACAATATAACCAGGATCATAAAGGTTTACTAATATAGTTATATTAGTTCGTGCAAATATTTTGATATATGCATATGAGGATGCATATATCCCTCTTCTTTTTACAATCAGAGTGGAATTAAAACAAGAGATCCATTGATCTTAATACAGGTCAATGTGCAACACAGATTAAAAGAACTAATACCTTTAATTAAACAAAAGTGATCCTTTTTATGTTTAAGGATGGAACTGATAGATTGATATGCAAAATGATGTATAAGTACCCACATAAATAATGGGATGATTGCCTTTAAATAATATATATATATATTGTTTTCACCAAAAAATGGCTCAAACACCAAAGGTACTAAAAATATACTTCACTAAAATGATAGGGAAATAAATGGAGCCGTACTTAACAACAATTGAAAATGAAAATGCGAGGAGGGTAAAATTGAGACGAGATTTAGAGTGGTTCAGCCTTATATTAGGCCTACATCCGCTATGAAGATGGCTTGCATAACAGGGATTACAAAATACATAAACCCTCTTTTTTCATACCTCTCAATATCCACACAATATACTCTCCTTTATACATTTCAATCTAGGGATTTTATGAGAGAATGATAGAGTTTGAGGAAGAGAAGGATGGATGAATGATTGAGAAGGAGGATATCTTTGTTTTCCCTAATTACAAGGTTTTACTTGACGCCATGGCTAAATGAGCGATGAAGCTTAGAATGGTGAAGATGATCATTACTTCCCAATGCTTGATTGATGACAGAATTTAGCAGCACTTCATGGTTTCAAGAGATCCCCCCTCTTTACGTCGGCAGCCATGGCGTATTTATAGGCGAACTCCTCTGAGGAAATGATTTGAAATATGTATATACTAGCTATGGGTCACACATTCCATTAATTACAATCATGTCGCCGCCTAGATGTAGCCAACTGTTGACAGCTGCATCTAGCTGTCATACGCGAGCGACTCCATAGGAGCGAGTGTTTCGAGTAGTTGAGTGAGCGACTTTATAGGAGGAAGTGCTTCGAGTGACTTTATAAGGGTAGAATGCGGGACTGGAATCAATTCTCCTTTGTACCTTGTACGACCGATCCTCTTAGCTCGAGAGCGTTCGTCCTTTGTTCCCTGTGTATTGTGCCATCCATCTTTATGGTCATGTTATATGGTCGCTCCTACCTATGTTACATGGACGACTTGGTTTTGTTTCGACTCTCGAGCGGCTTCGTTCCGATATGAACGACCGACCTTTGCTTCTGCGCCCGAATCGTGACTTTCTTCGGGCTTTGGTCCTGCTCTATGCAGTCGTTCTCCGTCCTTTACGAGTCGCTTAAATGCCTTGGACAAAACTATGCGCGACCGACCCTGAAGGTGTTCGTTCTGTAGCTCCTGCTCTGATTCAATGTGCGTATGGATTTTTTGAGGGATTAACACTTGCCCCTCGAAGTCCGTAATTTCTTTTCAGCAGGGAATTACTGGATTTGACATGGTTGATCGCAACATTGCTCGATAGACTCATTGAAGGGTCGTTCTGCAAAACTCAACACTGTTTTTTATGGCTGATCGATGTCTTTTCCTTTGGGCGAGACGTTTGAACTATCTTGTCATCATTGCAAATGGCTGAATCATGGGGAAGTGATCATGCCGGCTGGATTCTGATGGGATGCTTATTTCTGCAATCGAGTATTGGGCTGACGTGGCGAGAAATGCTTTTGATGCATGTCCTTTAACCTTCCTCCCTATTTCTTATTTCTCATTCCATTTTGTTCTTATTTTATTCAACAAAGTTCTCAGCCCAAAAGGAAAAAAAACATTCGTGTCTCTTTCTATCGCCATTTTATATAGCACAGGTTTGTCGATTTTTACTTATGCTTGTTCTTTTCTTGAATCTCATGATTATCCTCTGATCCTTCCGTAGGATGGTTTCTTCTTCAGAACAACGTCGATTAGCAAGATTCTTTGATTTGGATGTCCCGATAGATGAAATTCAATCAACTTGTCAGTCGTCTGTAAATTCTCCCTTCAGTCTATCTTATACAGAACTTCAAACTATCATCAATAGGCCGCGATATGCGCCTGGGCCATGCAGTCCTAGGCTTGCTAAGTGGTTCCGGGTGTTGAACTTACAGGGAGTGTCTTCTAACGTAGATATATCTCCGACTGACTCTCAGACCTTTTCTTGTGATATGATTGCCGCAAAAGGTCAGATGTTAGACCGTCTCGAGATTGTTGTGCATAAATTTGGGAAAAAAATGGATTTTCTAAAAAATCATTTTGCAAAACGGATGAATGCTTGGCATACATTGGCTTGTGATCTCCAAAAGCTACAACTGGACAATCTCGAGCGTAACTCTGTTTTAAAAGATGATAAGGTGAAGTTGATCCGTGCCCTTAGATCAAATGATAGCGTGGTTGCTTCTTTTGCCCCAGGGGATGTCGAGTCGGTGGTTTCTAGATGTGCCGATGAACTTCCATCCTGTTCTGCTTAGATTAAGATGAAGGTAGGTAGGCCAAGGAAGGTCAGGGATCTGTAGTCTTCTTTTCCTGTCTTTGGTTGTTTTCCTTTTCGAACTTTAAGACCGGTTGTGTAAGCGGGTGCCGGCCCTCGCTCGTGACATTATGTTGGTTTGTGACTCGTGCTGAACTTTGATGCTTTTGTGGTATGGTTGTTTTTCTGGTTTTGTGATGCTCTTTGTGCCTTCGTCTGCCACACCATACCTCTTTGCCCTGCTTAGCAATATGTATGTATTTTTAAAAAATTTACATTATAGCTTTCCTGTTGATTGTGCGTTAGTATTGTATTAAGGATCGATCGTAAGTTAGTATCGTATTAAGGATCGATCGTAAGTTAGTATCGTATTTACGGCTTGTTACTATTAGCTTTACTACTAAGTCGTTATAATTGGCTTTATTATTGGTTTATTAAGCTGGGATCGCCCAGCTTTTTAGTATTTGTTAGTGAATTTCTTGTTGTTCCTTAATTTGGGAATCAAGCCATAAGAGTGTTTTAGTTAAACGTATGTTTGTATATATGTTAGTGTAGATTTAGGATGCATTTAAATGCATGCCCCCATGGGAGGACTTTGGTTTCAAGGTTGTAATCCAATCTTGGCTTTGTTTGACTTGGTTAATAACAAAGAACAAGAATGGATACCCCCTTTCGGCTGGGATTTGTGCTTTGTACTGGTCTTTCCAGCATGTTTGATCCTTCCCCATTTTTATGCTTCATCGCGGAGGGCGGACACTAGTTTATCTCATCAAGTTTTGACTAAATTCGAAGAACTCGTGTCCTTCACCTAACAAGGTGCCACCCATTTTTCGGATTGGCAATTTTCCTTTTCGGGACATGTCGGTTTTTTCCGACTTTACGCTTCACCCCAGGAAACGGACACCAGTTCACCTCATCGAGTTTTTTTTTCTTCAAGTCAGAGAACTTGTGTCCTACACCGAAAAAGGTGTCCCTTTTATGGGCTCAGCTATTTTAACCGTGGGACATTTTAACTGTGGAACATTTTGGGTTGCTTTCACCTCAGCATTGATTCCTTAATTTGGTACCAAGCCTTTTGCTGGTTGTATGCCAAAAGATTCGGTATTCCTTGATGAAAGTCGGAACTCCTTTAGTTGGTGCCCCCCTGGTCGCTTATTTCCCTACATAAAGAAGTTAACTTTTAGTAGGAACTTGTGAATGAGTGATTTGTAGATGTAAACGGACCATATTCATTTATTTTATGCACATCATTCAAATGCGGAATTTTTGTAAATATTTACAGCATTTGCTACTTATTTGGACAATGTGTTATAAAAAATACGACGAATATGTTCGTTGTTCCATGCTCGTGGAATCTAGTTTCCATCTATGGTGGCCAATTTGAAGGTACCATCCTGGAGTTTTTGACATATAACATAAGGCCCTTCCCAATTCGGTCCAAAAACCACGGTACCGGTCATTATCTTCTTCAGAACAAGTTCTCCAATTTCGAAAGTCCTATGTCTGACTTTTGAATTGAAATGCCTCGCCACCCTTCTTTGGTGTGCGGCTACTATGAGTTCTGCTTCCTTTCTTTTTTCCTCAAGCTGGTCGAGGGCTTCAAGTTGTAGCTTCTCATTTTCTTTGTGATCAAAGAATATCCTTCTATGGGTAGGGACTTCCAATTCCACTGATATCATGGCTTCAAAGTCGTAAAACAAAGAAAAGGGAGTACGCCCTGTCGTTGTTTTATGCGTGGTGCGATATGCCCGTAATGCCAGCGGGAGTTCATCTACCCAACCACCTTTAGATTTTTCTAGCCGCTTCTTAATGGTCGTTTTGATGATTTTATTTACTGCTTCAACTTTCCCGTTCACTTGCGGATGAGCGACTATTGAAAAGCTTTTCTGGGTCTTGTACTTGGCGCAAATGTTTTGGAACTCTTCACTCTCAAATTGGGTCCCATTGTCTGTGATTATCTTTTGTGATACCCCAAACCTGCATATGATATTTTTCAGGAAAAAGTTAATAACTTTCTTTGAAGTTATGGTGGCTAATGGTTCTGCTTCAGCCCATTTTGTGAAGTAATCAACGGTGACAATTCCATATTTAAAACTGGATTTTGCAGTGGGAAGGGCTCCTATGAGGTCGATGCCCCAGATAGCAAATGGCCATGGTCTGGCCATGTGGGTTATAGCTGTGGATGGAATCCTTGTAATCTTGGCAAATCTTTGGCATCTGTCGCATTTTTTAGTGTAGGTCATGGAATCTTTATTGATATATGGCCAGAAGTAACCATATTGCGGGATTTTCTTAGCCAAAGTTTGTCCACCGGTATGACCTCCACATTCCCCTTCGTGTAATTCCTCCATGATCGCCTTTGACTCCCTTTCTGTTTCACAACGAAGTAAGGGTGTAGAAAATCCACGTCTGTACAGTCGCTCGTCCTAAACGAGGTAGAAAGGGGCTTATCGCAAAATTTTCCTTCGCTGCTTGGCTTCCGCCGGAAGTGCCCCGGTGATGGGGTACTCTTTAATTTGCGACATCCATGAGTTTGGCTCATCAGTCATTTCCATGATCCAATCCATCTCAGTCTGCTTTATGCTTGGGCTGGAAAGGACTTCCACTGGAACTAACCCCATGAGTTGTGCATCTCCTGTGCTTGCATATTTTGCTAATGAATCAACTTTGGTATTTTCTTCCCTAGGAATGTGAGATATGGTGTAATGCTCGAAAGCTTCCAACAGTTCCAAGGTTTTGGAGAGATAATCAGGCAAGTTACCCATTTTGGCTTGTAATTCTCCTAGAACCTGGCATACTACGAGCTGGGAGTCGCTGAAGATTTGTATAGTTTTTATTTGTAATTCTCTTGCTAGCTTTATTCCTGCGATAAGGGCTTCATACTCAGCTTCGTTATTTGTCGATGGAAATTCTAGCCTTAGTGCATAGCATAAAGATCTTCCTTCAGGGTTTTCCAGGACTATTCCTACCCCAGAACAATGATCATTCGAAACTCCATCAACAAATAACTTCCACTGGACGTCGGTTTCAACATCATCTTCCTCTTTTATCTCCCATCGGTCGGTAAATTCTGCGATAAAGTCAGCGAGCGCTTGTCCGTTGATCACCTTTCGAGGGTGATACATAATGTCGTATTGACTAAGCTCTATATTCCATTTTAACAACCTTTTAGAGGTCTCTGACCATGACAAAACTTACCTCAAAGGCTGATCTGTAAGAACATTGATAGGATGAGCCTGAAAGTAGGGCCGAAATTTCTTTGATGCAATAAGAAAACAATAAGCGAGTTTTCAAGCTTTGGATAGTTCAGCTTTGCCCCAGATAATCTCTTACTGATGTAATAGACTAGTTTTTTTACCTTCAAATCTTTCCTAATCAACGCTACACGTAGGGCATGGGCAGAGACTGTCAAGTATAGAAACAAGTCTTCTCCGTCGCTAGGCTTTGATAGCATAGGGGGCATTGCCAAGTGTTGGATCAGTTCCTTGAAGGCTTTCTGCCATTTAGAGGTCCATTGTATCTCTCTCTTTCCTTTCCTAAGGGCATCGAAGAATGTAAGACATCTGTCCGTTGCCCTGGATATGAAGCGATTTAAAGCCGCAATCTTCCCATTCAAGCACAGAAGTTCCTTCTTGGTTCCTGGAGCACGCATTTCTCTCAAAGCTGATATTTTGGCTGGATTAGCTTCTATACCCGTAGCGTTGACCATGAATCCAAGGAACTTTCCTGAACCAACTCCAAAAGAGCATTTCAAGCGATTCAATTTCATGCCATATTGGCGTAAGATATCGAACATTTGGGCTAGATCCTCTAGATGGTCTATTGCTCTCTTTGACTTTACCAACATATCATCAACATAGACTTTCATCGTCATACCGATTTGATTTTTGAAAATAGCATTTACCAGTCGTTGATAGGTCGCCCCTGCGTTCTTTAGACCGAACGTCATCACTTTATAGTAGTATAGGCCGAGATCAGTAATGAAACTTGTGTCTTCTTGGTCCGAACCATGCATCATGATTTGATTGTAGTCGGGATACACGTCCATGAAAGACAACAACTCATGACCGGCCGTAGAATCTGCTAATTGGTCGATTTTGGGAAGAGGGAAACTATCTTTCGGACAGGCTTTATTAAGGTCTGAATAATCTACACAGACTCGCCATTTACCATTAGATTTCTTTACGAGAACAGGGTTGGAGACCCATTTTGGATAGGTAGATTCCCTGATAAAACCATTTTCCATTAACCTGTCGACTTCTTCCTTTAAGGCACGCGACCTCTCCCGCCCCTGGGTTCTCCTTTTCTGTTTGACAGCTGGAACGCGTAGGTCAATGTTTAGCTTATGGACCACAATGTCTGGAGATATGCCGCACATGTCGGAGTGGTTCCACGCGAACACATCCAAATTAGCTCTTAGAAAGACAGTCAATTGATTTCTTAGTTCAGGGCTTAACCGAGATCGTATATTCGACATGCAGTTTGGATCTTTTGGAATTACAGCTACAGGAATTGTGATTTTAGCCAGTGTCGCCCTTTCGTCCTCTACATTAGCTTTTCTAGGGTCGACTTCTTTTTGCGCTCCACTATGTTCACCAGTGCATGGACCTTCTTTAATTGCTACAAAGGGAGTTTTTGGACGCGAGGAAGAGTCTCTGCATCCTTTCCCGAGTCTCTTTTCTTAGCCTCCCTCAGCTCTGTCACATATCAGTCTCTTGCAGCGATTTGGTCGCCTTTAATCACTCCGATCCCTTTTTCAGTTGGAAACTTCGTAGTCAAGCACCATGGAGCTAACGCAACTTTAAAGCTTGAAAGAGTTGGCCTCCCAAGGAATGCATTGTATGATGAAAACTCGTCTATCAGGACAAAGGTTTGTACCATAGAAACCCTACGTTCTCCATCGGCCAATTCCACGCGTAAGTCTATCGTTCCGATGGGTTGCGTAGGTTGACCCGTAAAACCGTGGGTCTTGTTTGGATATGCGCGCACTTCCTCCATGGGGAGATTCATTTTTTGGAAGGTGCTTATGAAAATCACATTAACAGATGCCCCTGTGTCAACTAGGACCCTTTTTACAACTGCTGGACCGAGATTAATTGTGATCACCATGGCATCAACAGTTGGTATAACTAATCTGTTGGCATCTTTATCTTTGAATATCACATCATCGGTCGAAGTTTTGGGCACTTTCATCGGGAGCTCGTTGCTCAAGATCATGCATCTTTCCTCTTTCGAGGCATCCTTCAACTCGTTAGTTTACTTTTCCATATCTGCCCAACTGTTCCTAGCCGGGTGGGGCCCCCCAAATATCATATTGATTACTGGCCTCAAATCGACTGATATTTGAACTTCCTCACTCGAGTTGGGTTGGCTAACTATACTGTTATGCTCTTGTGCAGCTGGAATACTTTGGGGATTTTTCACATATTGTTGAAGCTGATTCTTCCTTATGAGTTCTTCAATTAAACTCTTCAAATGTCGACATTTGTTGGTGTTGTGTCCTGGTTGGTTATGAAACCGGCAGAATTTGCCAGAATTTGCTTATTTCTCAGTTATCTTCTGCGGCTTCATCTGAGGAAAGATACCCGAATCCTTTGCATCGGAGTAAATTCTTTCTAGAGTCTCGTTTAGGAGGGTTAATTCAGATAGTTTATATAGCCTTGTCTTTTTATAGGCTTTGTTATCCTTCTCATAACTTCCCCTCTTTTGTCCTGCGTCGTTCTTCTGCTCAACTCTGGATTTATTGTTTTCCTTCTCTGGCGAAGTTATTTTCTATAACCTTCTAAATGCCTGGAGCTTCATCTTCTACACTCATGTATTCCTCAGCTTTCTTATAAAACTTCTTCAAAGTTTTTGGTTTCTTCATTTTGAGCCACTTCCCAAATTCTGACTTCTTATCGATAGCCCCTTTCAGGGCTGCTAGTAAGTACCAAGGCTCTGGTTCTATAACTTCTGCTGCTGCAGCATGGAAGCGTGAAAGGAAAGCTCTGATGGTTTCCCCAGGCTTTTGTTCCATTTCACATAGTGACATCACATCCCTTGCCTTGGTGGTTTGTATTCGGAATTGATCTTGAAACCACCTTGCCAAGTCAGCGAACTGATCAATACACTTAGGTGGAAGTCTGGTGAACCATAGCGAGGCCACACCTTCTAGGCATACGGGAAAGTATAAGCACTTGATTTCATCAGTGGCTCTAGCTCCATTCATGTGTTGGTCGTACTTGAATCGAAAAATATTCGGATCTCCAACTCCGCTATATGGTGCTATCGTTGGAGGCATGAATTTCTTAGGGAATTTTGCTTGATGGATTTTCTCAGTGAACGGGTTTTTGCTGGGTGAGAATTCCCATTCATTCTCTTCATCTTCTCAGTTCTCTTTCTCCTTCATTATTCGCTGGATCATGTCTGTGTTGCGCCTTTCGTCACTTGCTTGTTCATCAAGATCGGCATCGATGTTCTCAACAGTGCGACCACGATTTGAGCTTCGACGCCTTGCACCTTTTTTGGAGGATGTCATGTTGGCGGGGCTCATGACAATCTGAGTCGCTCATTTTTCTCTATGCTAGGGAGATCTAGCCTTATAGTCCTCAACGCCGGCCTCTCCCCTGTCTCCCACTAAGTAGTGAGATCGACCAGGGTCTGAGGCTGATGAGCGCTCTTTTTCACCAACATCATTCACAGCGTTTGGTGGTGGTAAACTGGTTTGAGCGTTAGTCAGGACTTCAAATCTTTCCATCATCATCTTCGTCGTAGCGTCCATCTTTTTGTTCAAGTTGGTTACAACCACATTCAACTCATCTCGTGTTACAGACGACCTAGGGGTTTCCCTGGCCCCTTGGTTCAGAGTTTGTGTTATAGTTTCATCCACATTATTATCCTCGTTGATCATAGAAGCTTTGGCAGATTTGCCGCCTTTCTTTGCCCCGGCCATGGCTTCAAGGGAGAAAGCGATTTTGAATTTTTTAGGTTGCTGAATTATGAAAGGAAGTACAAAGCAAGGAGTTATGAACACGGCCCCACAGTGGGTGCCAAAATATTTTCACCAAAAAATGGCTCAAACACCAAAGGTACTAAAACTGTACTTCACCAAAATGGTAGGTAAATAAATGGAGCCGTACTTAACAACAGTTGAAAATGAAAATGCGAGGAAGGTAAAATAGATACGAGATTTAGAGTGGTTTAGCATTATACTAGTCCTACATCCACTATGAAGATGGCTTGCATTCTTATAATCCATGGATTTTATGAGAGAATGGTAGAGTTTGAGGAGGAGAAGGATGGATGAATGATTGAGAAGGAGGATATCTTTGTTTTCCCTAATTACAAGGTTGTACTTGATGCCATGGCCAAATGAGTGATGGAGCTTCGAATGGTGAAGATGATCATTCCTTCCCAGTGCTTGATTGATGACCGAATTTAGCAGCACTTCGTGGTTTCAAGAGATCCCCCCTCTTTATGCTGGCAGCCATGGCATATTTATAGGTGGACTAATCCGAGGAAATGATCTGAAATATGTATATGCTAGCTATGGGTCGCACATTCCACTAATTACAATCATGCCACCGCCTAGCAGTAGCCAACTGTTAACAACTGCATCCAGCTGTCATACACGAGCGACTCCATAGGAGCGAGTGTTTCAAGTAGTTGAGCGAGCGACTTTGTAGGAGCGAGTGCTTCGAGTGACTTTATAAGGGCAGAATGCGGGACTGGAATCAATTCTCCTTTGTATCCTGCATGACTAATCCTATTAGCTCGAGAGCGTTCGTCCTTTGTTGTCTGTGTATTGTGTCATCCATCTTTATGGTCGTGTTATATGGTCGCTCCTGCCTATGTTACATGGACGGCTTTCTTTGTTTCGACACTTGAGCGGCTTCGTTCCGACATGAACGACATACCTTTCCTTCTGGGCCCGAATCGTGACTTTCTTCAGGCTTTGGTCTTGCTCTATGCAGTCGTTCTCTATCCTTTACGAGTCGCTTAAGTGCCTTGGACAAAACTATGCGAGATCGACCCTGAAGGTGTTCGTTCTGTAGCTCCTACTCTGATTCAATGTGCGTATGGATTTTTTGAGGGACTAACATATATATACTAAAATATGGTGCTATTATACTACTTAGACCTTTGAAAATTTGAATAAAAGCAAAACAGTATCAAATACTTGTTTATATTCTGAACCTTTGATGCTTTGGGTTATGTTGTCCCTTTTGGCTAACTCAATAGATCTGGGCTGAGCCAAATGGGCAATTGCACCTTTTGTAATTTGTGAAGAGGCAGTTCATACTAGAGTTTGCATAAAATATTTAGATATAAGACATGTACTTTGATTCTATCCATTTACAAAGACTCCAGATTGACTAATATACAAAATATTAGCAATTTTCCCTAATTCCCGAAATAACTTATACAAAATCTGTTCATAAAAATGATCACAGTAAATACTAATTAAAACCAATCTTTCTCAACTATATGACTCTTTCAAACCATTACATAACATATATTTGAGAGTTCAATATTTTTAATGCTTCATTACAATCAAAAGATATGATAATCTGGAAATGCTCATGCGGATTTAACCACTTCAGATAGCTCTTATTTTAACTAGACTTAGCATGTTAATTTCCCCAAAATCCATATCCTTAGATCAGATTACTTAGCCTCTTCATTACCTAAAAAAGCATTAGAGGCTGCCTCAATTGAAAATTGAGACACCCCATTTTCCATGAGCAACACAGGGTCAGACTACAAGTCTGGTATAAATCAATATCTAGCATAACATGGTGAATTAAAATTGAGTTAAAACATAAGAAAACACTATGTACAAAAGCACAGCTAAAGGGTGCATGTTTGGGGTATCATTGTGCAAGTGCACATTCTTATTTCTCCAGTGTATTTTCAATAGTGAACCATGTATACTGGTGATAAAATTATTTGCAATACATATCTGCATTCAAACAAGGTCTAACCACCTATCAACATTCATATATTCATACATTCCTGAAATCCTAATTCATCAAGGTTTCTGGAAAACTCAAGTTCCTTTTTCCACCTTTAAATCATTTTTTATTACTTAATTTTTCCTTCGCCTCACCTGCATAAAAGAATCAATGGGACACATTGCAATGGATTAATTCACTCCACTGCACAAAGATCTCAGGACCAACTTAGGCTATGTGCCAAACTTGTCACTCTAGTACAAGTCATTATGCAGTTATCTTGACCTACATTTCTTAGTTTACAATTTTACTAAGCTTTATTCTCCCCTTTTTGGCATTTAATTAGCCTAAATAATTTTTCCATCCACATAGATACATACAGATCTCCATGTGACATCATATGAGGAGAGTTAACAGTCTCCTCATATACAAATTAATTTAGTACTCAACAAACAAGCATCCAAATATGCAGACATTCATAAAACAATAAAACTGATAAAGGAATTTAAAACTCTAAGGTTTTTCCTTAATAAATTTTATACACATTTGATACTAACATATGGAATTCTGGTGGTTTTATTTATTTTTGACACTATGAGATAACTGATTTCAAGGGTTTAAATTCAGCTAAACCATAAATCTAATCTATGATCAGAGCTCAACACATAGAAACATTCTATTTCACTCATGATCATAAATTCCTAGAACCTCAGCACATATACAATTTGTATATTGCAGCCCTTACTTGTATTGGTAAAGATTTTTCCATATCCTAATAACACTTGCATAAACATTCAAGGGTTTTCAAAGAAACTTTCATTATACAGTAAAACTGAGAAAGTTGTGTATGCATAGATAGTGAACTCAAGCACATCAAACAATGGATAAGAAATCATGTAAGGAAAAATAACGAAAGATACTAAATCACAGTTTTACATCTATAAACATTTAGTTATATAGAAATATCTTGGCTGCCTCTTTAATTAGGACTTATTGCCATTCATTTTATGAATGAGATTGCTCACCAAAGCTTCCTCTTAAAAGTTGAAAATAAGAGAATGCTTCTGCCTTACTCTCAAGCCCTTTCCCTTTGTTATGAAAATTGCCTTCTAATTTTTCCAAGTGGAAAAACCTCGCCTGTATGCCCTTATTTATAAGGTCTTAACTCCTAGGGTTTGGTATACCGAATATCGGTTTTACCCTTCATGTGACAATGACAATTGTGTAAGTGCAACACCCCTTATTCATACCCCATTTGTATCCAATGTCTGGTCATAAAATTACTGGACAAGATCTGAATTACTTTTCAGAAAAATAAAAAGAAAAACTTCTTTTTATTTAATTGGTTCCCCCCTTCTCATGTCATGACAAAATGGCAAAAGGGATAATAATTTACTTTCTAAATCTGCCTACTTATACTTTATTTGCATTGCTAACCTTTCTAATTCTATGCATACATATATAATTTAATTCTTTTAATAATCCTATGGTTTGAATTTAAATTCAGTAAGGAACAAAATATATGAGTACATGCCTAACACAATATTTTTCTTCTGGAATTTGTAAATCTGTTTTGTGCATTTCCCTGGTGCACATACACACATGTACACACCCACTAAATATGCACACTAATCAGAACATATCCAATTCCATTAAAATACAATAAAATACATTTTTAGACAAAATTAAAAATAATTTTGCTAAACTAAAAGGTTTGGGTTATTGCAAATACCCCACCTTTTAGGAATTGTGTCCTCACAATTTTCCTCATGTTGGTGTAAAAAAAAATTGAATTCATCCATTTAGTTCCATACACACACACACATTCAATCAACCTACTTCTTAAGAATCAAACCACACATATGTGAATCATTTCCAAAAACAGGTAAAATGCCTTTTATTTGCAAACAGCTTAAGATAATTCACCCTAACTTTATCTTCCAATTCCCATGTGCAATCATTGGGATCCATACTCCATTGTATCTTCACAAGTTTCAAAGTCTTGTTCCTTAGCTACTTGCTATCCCTAGCCAGAATCCCTACCGGTTCTTTTTCATAAACCAGATCTGCTTTCAGTTGAACCTGAGATGGTGTATCTAAAATATCTTGTTTATCACAGACCCATCTCCTTAATTGTGATACATGAAACACATTACGTGTTCCTTGCATTTCTGTAGGTAATTCTAGCTTATATGCTAGTGAACCAATCCTTTCTAAAAACTTGTAAGGTCCAACATATCTTGGTATCAATTTGCCTTGCTTTCCAAACCTCAACACCTTCCTCATTGGTGATATTTTGATGAAAACAAAGTCTCCAACTTGATATCCAACCTGCTTTCTCTTTCTATCTGCATACTTTTTCTGTCTACCTTGTGCAGCTACTGTTCTTTTTCTAATTAACTCTATCCTTTTAGTTGTTTTCTTGATGTATTCAGGCTCTAAAACTGCTCTTTCTCCAGCTTCAACCCAACACACAGGAGATGAACATGGTTTGCCATACAGGGCTTCAAAAGGTGTCATCCCTATGGTTCTTTGATAACTATTGTTATAAGTAAACTCAGCCAACTGGAGGTGATCCTCCCAATAACCCCCCCCCCCCCCCACCCAAAATCCAAAATACATGCTCTCAGCAAATCCTCCAATACTTTATTCACCAGTTCTGTTTTCCCATCTGATTGAGGATGGTAGGCTGTGCTCAAACATAGTTCACTGCCCATAGCTTCCTAAAAGCGTTTCCGAAATCTAGATGTGAAGATAATGTCTCTATCATTCACAATGGTTTTGGGTGTACCATGCTGCCTAACTATTTTTTTATAAATAATTGAGCCAATTTTGGTGCATTGCTTTCTGACTTAACAGGGATAAAATGTGCCACCTTTGTTGATCTATCAACTATTACCTAAATACTTGTATTTCCTCTTTTTGATCTTGGTGCAACGACCCGGAGATTCGCGATCCTGGTTATCAACATAAACTCAATGTCGACTATCCAAGCATCGGAAATACCGGGTAGTTAATGAAAGAAGATAGAGGGTGAGGATAGATAAGATAGAAAATTAGAAAAGAAGACGAAGAAGAACATATAATATCGGAGTAAACACGAATGTCACAGTGGAACGAATAAATATATTTCATAACATAACTTTGAAATAAAACAGTATCTATATACAATACCATTATTAGAGTATAACACTTACATCACAGCGGAAAGTAAACAATAGCTATAAAAACGCTGCTGAAGCCTCCTGCTCTAGGTCCTTCTGGTGCATCTATAAATCCCGACTACTTGACTGCTCGTACAAATTTGAGCACCCAAGAGTTTAGGGAAAACAAAACAAACTCCGGGTCAGTCATGGGACTGGTATGAGTAAACAATTTAAAATTGTTCGAGAAAATAATGATATCTCATAAGACCACGCCATATAACACAGAATGGGTTTTTCCCTTATGAGAATCCAAAACATTTGATTTACCATTCAAAATCCTTTTGAAAGAAACGATAATCTTTATATCAAAACTCTTTGGATATTATAATAGTGTCTATCAACCACAATATAATAATCATCTAGTAGAACGCTTTTATCTCACGTTCCACATACATAATATATAATCAAAAACCGCGGGCACTTATTGGGTAATGAATTCCAATTGGCAAGGTATGGGACCGCCTTCTGATAGTGTACCTCTAAAGAGGAATACACCGGGTTCAACAAGAACATCTTGTAACCCAGCCTAAACATGACCGGTCACTCATTTCGCTTGAGTGTACCGAATGTATTATCACCAACGGTTGGGATCAGCAACTGTTTCCCGAAAGGGACAGCATCGAAATAGATTATAGAAGTAAATGGAATTTCTCTAGATCAGGTGGCAATACACCCTAATTGGCAGCTAACCACTTAGCCATGCGACTTACCCGATTTTATACCATTCCGGTTTGTGAAGCTTGAGGCCAAAACGTACAGATCACACCTTTATTTACTTTGAATGTCACATCATCATACCCGCCAAATCACAAATTGATTTCCTCAAAAATACAACGGGTATACAGCTAAGAGAAACGAATTCATCCGCCACCAAACGTACATACGTTTGAACAGATCAATTTACGCGATCTGTTAAATATACTCTGTCAGACATTCTTCCATACAGGCCGTCCTGGGACTGGACAAACCGAAGGTACTATTCTGTTCATCCATCTTAGGAAATGTCTACCTAGGATTTACTGAACAGTCCTTGCATAACTCTGTCTTCAATTGTCTTCATCATATTTGATTCGCAATGCTAATGCCATACGGAGTGGTTTTCAAATAATATATCTGATCCCGGTCTATCCGTATTGACAATGGAAACATGGTCAAAAACTTCGATAATCGGTGTAACACCCCGCATTTTTAAGTATAATTAAAAATGAAATAAAATATATGAAAATATGCTTATGATAGGTAAATAATGGTGATGCATAAGAAGAATTAATTAATACATGAAAGAGAAGAAAAATTAGTTCGATAACGGTGTAGGTACCGGAAAAGATAGTAAAATGAGGATAATTAATTTAAGAATCAGGCATTAGGTAAAATGGACATCACCATTGCGTTCCTCTCGAAATTTTACATGAAATAGAGTCCGAGTTTTCGATAATCGGAGTCCGGATGAAGAAGTTATGGCCTATAGAAGATTCAGAAGGTTTCGGTCAGCACAGAACTGGGCAGGTCGACCTGGGGGTCGACCTGGGGCCAGGTCGACCAGGGGGTCTACCTCCCCCATGGGGGTCGACTATAGTGTCGACCCCCCTTACAGGTCGACCTGGTCGGCCTGTTTCGGTCCAGAACACGTTTTTGAAATCCAGGGACGATTTTTGATGGTCCGGATTGGTTTTAGGGTTAATCTGATGGCTGAAATGAGTTCCTACACCTATAAATACACCCTAAGACCTAGCCTTCTCTACACACAATTCTATTCTGCTTCTATTCTGCCTCAGTTCTAAATAAAAATAAAAATGGCGTCGCTACTCTGTTGGAATCAAAACTAGAAGCTAATCAACATCAACCTAAGCAACTCAATTCAAATTAGAGATTAAAGCTTCTACAACAATTCTACAACAACTAAAGTTCTTTCTTTAATCCAATCAAGGCAAGTGCAGTTATTTTCCGATATAAACTTTAATCATAATTGTGACATGATTGAAAATCTGAATTTGAGATTGTGTATGTTCTGTTCTGATCTATTTTATTCTGTATCTCTTCTTCTTTCTGTTCTATAGCCAGGCTACTACGAGCCTGCGCCAATCTCCTAAGAGATTAACGCACGAGCACTAAAATGTTTGGGACAAATAATGAATGTGGAATAATTGGACATGGTTAATCTGTGACTGATTTAAGAAAAAGGACTTAGGTTGTAAACTAGATTTAGATCTATGCATATTCTGTGAATTGGAAGAAGAGGAACCATGGTATGTTAACATATGATTTGTGATAAAAAAGAATATGGCTTAGGTATAAAGATTTACATGAGAGTAGGGTATCTGTTAATGTAAATAAACACCTAGGTAAGGGATCTTTGGGATATATGACATGCATAGTAATAGATGGCTATATTTGGTATATAATCATATTGTGAACCATGACAATTATTTATGCATGCAAACTAAGGCCAAATTTATAATTAGGCAAGATGGGTCAAGGAAACCTTAAGGAATAATAAAATCTGCTATATTTGCCTAATTTAGTTCTGCTATATTTGCCTAATCTGCTAGTCTGTTACATTGCTTAATCTGCTAGTTCTGCTCTACTGCCTAGTCTGCTAGATTTGTTCATCTGCCAAATCTGTCATTTGTTAAGTCTGTTGAAAATGCCAAATCTGCTAAACTAAATCTGTTGAGATGTCTAATCTGTTATCTGCTAAATCTGCTAGTTTTCTTAATCTGCTGAATCCGTTAAGACGCCTAATCTGCGAAAATCTGTTATCTACTATATCTGTTAAGCTGAGATATTCAGTCTATTATTGACATAATCTGAATTAGCTATGAATAATTGACATGTATATTAGGCGTGGGTATAATGGTAAATCATTAATTAATTGGCCGCAAAGATAAACATGGCTAACTCGAGGTTAGAATGAGTTTGCGGCGTAATTCTGCCCGGAACCGCCCGGCATATTCCAGTGGTCGTAAACAATAGGTTCTAATGTGAGAAGTTAGTCATAACGTGCTTGAAACCCGAGGTTAGACTCAGTTTGCGACAGAAACCTGCCCGGAACCAACCGGCCTAACCAGTAGCCGCAAACTGTCAGTCTAATGTGAGAGGTTTGGGCATTAATATTTAATTAATGAAAATTTGAGATAATTATGATGTCTAAAACGTGTTGGGTAAGGTTAAACCAATTGGACCAATGAATCTGATAAACCCGTTTCGTGAATCCGTAGGCCCAATACAAAGTTAGATAATCTGTAACCAGTTAATCTGTAAGTCTGTTAATCTGTAACCAGTTAATCTGTAAGCCTGTTAATCCGAACATCTGATCCGTTAGTCTGAAAACCTGTTAACTTGATTGTCTGATCTGTGAACTAGTTAATCTAAACTTTGTATGTCTGAAACTTGTAGACAAGTTAAGCTGAAATCTGTTAGTCTGGGGGCACAAGGTTAGGAGGGGAATTACTTGTGTCATCTGTTGGTTGGGACCCATATTAGTCAGTAACCCTTTCTGGTATCAAAACTTTGACCCAACAGTAAGTAGGGTCCGGGCACGTTTACTGAACTAATTATAAGAGGTTCATTCTGATAATGGCGAGGGGTGTTGATGGTGCGTTCCAACCGGGTCATGTGCGTGCATGGATCCCAGTCTGCCTCTGAGGATGTATGACGCCGTGACATCTGTAAATAGGTCTGTGCCAATTGGTTGTCACTTTAGGGAGTGATACACCCTACTGTGGGGCCAACACAGGATATTCATGTATTAGGGAGCCGATCGCTTGGGGTAGGGTTTTAGGGTACACTTAGTTCTGTCTGTTTCTGTTGGTACCGTCTGTTTCTGTTGGGTGGTAACACCTGTTTGTTTCTGCGTGGTACCGTCTGTTCGGGTGGTAAAGGCCCATTACTAGTGTACACCTAATTCTACATTCTGTTTCCGTAGGGATTAATCTGTTTCTGCTTCTGTTTGTTTCTGATCGGGTAGTAAAGGTCCATTATTAGCATTCTGTTTCTGTTAAATTTTTCTGTACCCGTTTCTGTTTCCGTTTAGACATTAGGGTGACACCTAATTCTGTTATACTAGTATTAGTGCAGAGAAGTGTAAAACAATAGCTTATATCATTCAGTTCTTCTGTTCTATCTGTTACACCTGTTACGGTTATCTCTCATCCAGTTTTATTTTCATGTCATGTTATTATTATCTGTTCATAACTGAAAATCACTGGACTTGCCAGACTTTTTGTCTGACCCTTGTTGTTTCACCTCCTTTCTTCCGTTTCCCCCCCTCCCCAGGTTTTCCAAGGAGGGAAAACTTTTGCTTGATCCGGATTTCTTCTGCTTGAAGTGCTCAAAGTATGGCTTGGCTCTGTATAGCTTCCGTTCTATGGGGATTATGATTTTAAACTATGCATTCTGAAGGCTTTTGTACAAGACTGATATTTTGTACTTGAATTGTGATATTGTGATTTGAAAGGATGTAACCAAGCTTCTGTTGAAATAAAGTTATAAAATTTTTCAAGTACTGTTTTATCTGTCTTGTAAGTTTCTGTTCTGTTTACTAAAATGCTCCATCAAAGTTAAGGCATTCCCTTTGTGAGTGACCTTAACGGAGGTGGGGTGTTACACTTGGTATCAGAGCTGAAGGTTACCAGATTGGGTAAAGTTTTTGGAAAACTATTTTCAAAAAGGTTTTGAAAGGAAGTATTTTCAAAAATAAAGTTTATTTTGAAAAACATAATCCCCAAAGCCATATATCTATCTTTTGATTCTCTGTCTGAATCCTTGTTTCCTTCTTTTCTGACTCTCCGGGGCTCCTGGCTTTCTGGGAGGTAACCTCATCGCGGCATGGTTCCGTAGGCTTGATAACACTACGACACCTGTCAAAGGGCAAATAAGCGCCCGACTTCCATCTGTAGCCGTAGTAGTTTCACCTACGGCTAATTTTCTTTCGAGCTTTGTAGGATTTTTCCGTGCGATGGAGGCAGCTTTCGAGGGATTGGTCAACGTGTTACACAAGCGTAGTAAAGATGAGAATGAGGGAGTTTGGCCAAGGAGCATAACCCAAAGATAAGAAACCCATGGATATGAACTTGGTTCAAAAAAGAAGGCAAAAAGGAAACACAAAAGAGGAAAGAAAAGTCTGAAGGTAAGGGGGAGAAAAGTGTTTTACTTGTGGAAGCTCGACTTATCTGAACAAGGATTGCAGAAAGAGGAAGGGCGCTTGCTTCAACTTTGGTGAGATGGGACACTTCACTAGGAACTGCCCGGAGAAACGAGGGTAAGGGCAGAGGACAGGGCCTATTTCTGGAAGGCAGGCGAGCACTCTCGAGGCTAGTGGATAGGGTAAAAATAGGAAAACTATATGTAGGAGGTTTAATTTCTTTATCTGATTATTGAGTAGAACTCTTTCAGATTCTGACACTCTGATTCTGTAGTTGGGTCTCTGCACTTTAATACTAGTATTGTTTCTGATTCCGTTGTAGACTCAAACCCATAAGGGTTATGACTCATCTGTTTGTGATAGATTGGGGTTTGAGGGATATCTGTGTTAGGCGTCAAGTATGACGCATACATTCTGAGTTTTTGTGGGGTATGATTTTATCATGCTTAGCTTCCTAAGAATCATTAGGGAACCTGATTTGTACCAGTAGTCTGTAAATATCTGAATACTTCTGATAAGATTTCCAGTTTTGACAGTGTCTAAAGAGGGTAATCCTCTGGGTGTCAATTTGATGTTGGTTTCGGTCTTCGGGGCCGATACTTAGGACCCATGTCTAATGGGAATCAAGTTTTTATTTTATCTGTACTCGCTTCCATCATTTGACTGTATCCTATCGATCGAATCTTCGAACTTTAGGTAGAAACTAATGGGTACATGTGTTTGAGACATGTTATGTTTGATGGTTGCAAGTGGATGCAAGTGGTGGCTAGTGGTTGCCCGTGGATGCATATACACGCACTAGGCACTAGATCGGCTCGAAAACACTCTCATACTACATATGGATGTGTGAGAATTTTTAATTTTTGTGGATGCAAAATGATTGACTCAGCACATGGATGTTGCATATGACTGAATGGTAGTGCACACATATAGAAATGATATGTATCGAGTAGGAAAATTGCATACATGTTGGACTCATGACACTGGCATAATTCGCATTAAGGAGGTCAACTGAATCAGTGGACCACCTGATCTTTGCATTAGACAAGGAACATATACACACACTTCTTGCATATGTTCATACAGCATTAGAAATCTCTTAAGGACAATGAATGCCTGTGATTGGTGATTGAGTAGATGGATGATTGGATGGTAGGACACATTCTTCTTAACTTGAAGATTTCGGGGACGAAATCCTTTAAGGAGGGGAGAATGTAACACCCCGCATTTTTAAGTATAATTAAAATGAAATAGAATATATGAAAATATGCTTATGATAGGTAAATAATGGTGATGCATAAGAAGAATTAATTAATACATGAAAGAGAAGAAAAATTAGTTCGATAACGGTGTGTGTAACGGAAAAGATAGTAAAATGAGGATAATTAATTTAAGAGTAAGGAATTAGGTAAAATGGACATCACCATTGCGTTCCTCTCGAAATTTTACATGAAATAGAGTCCGAGTTTTCGAAAATCGGAGTCCAGATGAAGAAGTTATAGCCTGTAGAAGATTCAGAAGGTTTCGGTCAGCACAGAACTGGGCAGGTCAACCTGGGGGTCGACCTGGGGGTCGACCTGGGGCCAGGTCGACCTGGGGGTCAACCTGGGAGTCGACCTCCCCCATGGGGGTCGACTATAGTGTCGCCCCCCCTACAGGTCGACCTGGTCTGCCTGTTTCGGTCCAGAACACGTTTTTGAAGCCCAGGGACGATTTTTGATGGTCAGGATTGGTTTTAGGGTTAATCTGATGGCTGAAATGAGTTCCTACACCTATAAATACACCCTAAGACCTAGCCTTCTCTACACACAATTCTATTCTGCTTCTTCTCTGCCTCTATTCTAAATAAAAATAAAAATGGCATCGCTACTCTGCTGGAATCAAAACTAGAAGCTAATCAACATCAACCTAAGCAACTCAATTCAAATTAGAGATTAAAGCTTCTGCAACAATTCTGCAACAACTAAAGTTCTTTCTTTAATCCAATCAAGGCAAGTGCAGTTATTTTCCGATATAAACTTTAATCATAATTGTGACATGATTGAAAATCTGAATTTGAGATTGTGTATGTTCTGTTCTGATCTATTTTATTCTGTATCTCTTCTTCTTTCTGTTCTATAGCCAGGCTACTACGAGCCTGCGCCAATCTCCTAAGAGATTAACGCACGAACTCTAAAATGTTTGGGACAAATAATGAATGTGGAATAATTGGACATGGTTAATCTGTGACTGATTTAAGAAAATGGACATAGGTTGTAAACTAGATTTAGATCTATGCATATTCTGTGAATTGGAAGAAGAGGAACCATGGTATGTTAACATATGATTTGTGATAAAAAAAGAATATGGCTTAGGTATAAAGATTTACATGAGAGTAGGGTATCTATTAATGTAAATAAACACCTAAGTAAGGGATCTTTGGGATATATGACATGCATAGTAATAGATGGCTATATTTGGTATATAATCATATTGTGAACCATGACAATTATTTAGGCATGCAAACTTAGGCCAAATTTATAATTAGGCAAGATGGGTCAAGGAAACCTTAAGGAATAATAAAATCTGCTATATTTGCCTAATTTAATTCTGCTATATTTGCCTAATCTGCTAGTCTGTTACATTGCTTAATCTGCTAGTTCTGCTCTACTGCCTAGTCTGCTAGATTTGTTCATCTGCCAAATCTGTCATTTGTTAAGTCTGTTGAAAATGCCAAATCTTCTAAACTAATTCTGTTGAGATGCCTAATCTGTTATCTGCTAAATCTGCTAGTTTTCTTAATCTGCTGAATCCGTTAAGACGCCTAATCTGCGAAAATCTGTTATCTACTATATCTGTTAAGCTGAGATATTCAGTCTGTTATTGACAAAATCTGAATTAGCTATGAATAATTGACATGTATATTAGGCGTGGGTATAATTGGTAAATCATTAATTAATTGGCCGCAAAGATAAACATGGCTAACTCGAGGTTAGAATGAGTTTGCGGCGTAATTCTGCCCGGAACCGCCTGGCATATTCCCGTGGTCGCAAACAATAGGTTCTAATGTGAGAAGTTAGTCATAACGTGCTTGAAACCCGAGGTTAGACTCAGTTTGCGACAGAAACCTACCCGGAACCAACCGGCCTAACCAGTAGCTGCAAACTGTCAGTCTAATGTGAGAGGTTTGGGCATTAATATTTAATTAATGAAAATCTGAGATAATTATGATGTCTAAAACGTGTTGGGTAAGGTTAAACCAATTGGACCAATGAATCTGATAAACCCGTTTCGTGAATCCGTAGGCCCAATACAAAGTTAGATAATCTGTAACCAGTTAATCTGTAAGTCTGTTAATCAGTAACCAGTTAATCTGTAAGCCTGTTAATCCGAACATCTGATCCGTTAGTCTGAAAACCTGTTAACTTGATTGTCTGATCTGTGAACTAGTTAATCTAAACTTTGTATGTCTGAAACTTGTAGACAAGTTAAGTTGAAATCTGTTAGTCTGGGGGCACAAGGTTAGGAGGGGAATTACTTGTGTCATCTGTTGGTTGGGACCCATATTAGTCAGTAACCCTTTCTGGTATCAAAACTTTGACCCAACAGTAAGTAGGGTCCGGGCACGCTTACTGAACTAATTATAAACGGTTCACTCTGATAATGGCGAGGGGTGTTGATGGTGCGTTCCAACCGCGTCATGAACGTGCATGGATCCCGGTTTGCCTCTGAGGATGTAAGACGCCGTGACATATGTAAATAGGTCTGTGCCAATTGGTTGTCACTTTAGGGAGTGATACACCCTACTGTGGGGCCGACACAGGATATTTATGTATTAGAGAGCCGATCGCTTGGGGTAGGGTTTTAGGGTACACTTAGTTCTGTCTGTTTCTGTTGGTACCGTCTGTTTCTGTTGGGTGGTAACACCTGTCTGTTTCTGCGTGGTACCGTCTGTTCGGGTGGTAAAGGCCCATTACTAGTGTACACCTAATTCAACATTCTGTTTCCGTAGGGATTAATCTGTTTCTGCTTCTGTCTGTTTCTGATAGGGTAGTAAAGGCCCATTATTAGCATTATGTTTCTGTTAAATTTTTCTGTACCCGTTTCTGTTTCCGTTTAGACATTAGGGTGACACCTAATTCTGTTATACTAGTATTAGTGCGGAGAAGTGTAAAACAATAGCTTATATCATTCTGTTCTTCTGTTATATCTGTTACACCTGTTACAGTTATCTCTCATCCAGTTTTATTTTCATGTCATGTTATTATTATCTGTTTATAACTGAAAATCACTGGACTTGCCAGACTTTTTGTCTGACCCTTGTTGTTTCGCCTCCTTTCTTCCGTCCCCCCAGGTTATCCAAGGAGGGAATACTTTAGCTTGATCCGGATTTCTTCTGCTTGAAGTGCTCAAAGTATGGCTTGGCTCTGTATAGCTTCCGTTCTATGGGGATTATGATTTTAAACTATGCAGTCTGAAGGCTTTTGTACAAGACTGATATTTTGTACTTGAATTCTGATATTGTGATTTGAAAGGATGTAACCAAGCTTCTGTTGAAATAAAGTTATAAAAATTTTCAAGTACTGTTTTATCTGTCTTGTAAGTTTCTATTCTGTTTACTAAAATGCTCCACCAAAGTTAAGGTATTCCCTTTGTGAGTGACCTTAACGGAGGTGGGGTGTTACAATCGGTGATTTAACTATCAAAGAAAACATGTGTACAAAAACGATATTATTTCCAGATGGAAATTCTATCGATCAATCATCATTTCATTTCCCAATTTCCCATTTATCGTTTCCATATATTCATAAATTCCTTATTTTCTAAAATTAAAAAATATACGTTATTAACTTTGGAAAACGTTTCCATTTCTGATTCATGCATCAATATCTTTCCACCTCTATCAGTCTCTAACTATAAACTAGTGAGAGAACAACTTCCCAAGTATAAACCCCGAAGGCCGAAACCAACATCAGATCGATACCCAAAAATCCATTCAACTCAACTAATTTCCAATCAGTTTCTAATTTCAGTAATTCCGTTTAAATTCCTAATACAAACCCCAAATTCCTTTATAATATTTTATTTGCAAAATATTTACTTTAATCTAATTTTTCACATAGAATGTGAAAATATTTCTTTATATAATCAAAACAGTTTGATTTCGTATTTAAAAACAATATCTCAAACCTAAATTCTATTTATATTTTTTTTTGTAGAATTATTCATACAAATCTCCTTTTTACTTCTAACACTTAAATCTTATTTATATCTCTCTTTATATAATTCTATTTATTCTATATAAATCCTTTTTATTTTATATAAATCCTTTTATATAATTCTATTCATTATATATATAAATATGTCATTTGCAATATTCACATTGAAAATTTCCTTCTTACATTCCAGTATTTCATATGGTATTTAAAATACCAAATAACATGACCAGTGTCATCATAATCAATCACAGATTATATATCACATCATGTATCACAATATATGAAAACAAACAATATTATAATATTGAGGAATCCAATTGGATCCCTCCAACCTGTCTCCCGTCATTCACAGATGTTAAACAATATAAATAACATCGATTTCATTTCAATACGAAATATTCTGATAAACAGAATCAATATTAGATTAAGAATTATATATATATCGTTATTTGTAATTTCAACCAATAAATCAGCAGTTCAACCAAACAATCAACACACATCAATCAATCATAATTTATCAATACTAGATTATATTTATAAAAATATAAACTGTACAGAGTTAGTGAGAATTACTCACATTGGACGTTTATCGTTAAATAACGATAAATTGTCGTTGATTTGATTAAGGCGTTTTATTTCGTCCAAATCTCCAGCGATCTCTGAATTGTTCCAAACCAGTTCTATAGTGTAGCATTCTTCGATACAATTTCAACGACACCTATTTCGTTTGATTCCGTTCACGCATGAATTAGTTATGGTAAATAAAATTTAACATTATTAAAGTAAATCAAACTTTAAATGTTTATTTTTAACATGGGCTTAACTAATTCAAAATGGCCTAATAACCACGTACTGGTCCATATACAGTTTTCTTCTCCATTTCTTTATCACGTTGCTTGTCAACAGGAAAGCATCATAGCGGTACTCATGCTTCTTCTAGATGATTTTTCCCAGACCTTCTCTATTTTCTTCCACAAAACATTATTTCGCTTCATACATACCCCTTCGCCCACATACACATCACTCCCACAGTACATCATCCGATCCATCTACAAAATAATTAACGAACCCCAATAACTCTTCCCACTGAACACGCTTCCTTCTCTTATGTACATGCTGTCTCTTTTCATACGGTCCGAAACACATCTGCATAAATTAATACCCAAACCAATAACTATACTTTAATCACCTTGGTTACATCCATGTTTTCAGACAATTAGAATGACCGAACTCCCATCCTTACATTCCTATCTACTTCGGTACTGTCTTTATCTCAAACCGTTGTCTCCAGGCATCCAAACATACACGCACCATTTCCCTGGACCTCGATGTCCTGTAGATTCACCAAATATCACCATGACAACTCCATTATCCCACTTAGCTTTCTGCTTGTGCTATATCCAGCTTCAGACAATCGCATACCCCCTCCTTTTCTTGCTTAAACACAAGCAACTCATCCCCTCTACTCCACTGTTTACCCAGTAACCGCTCCAAGTATTTTCATTTCCTCCAGACACCCTACCCACCATTCCCAATCCCTTAAACACGTCTCCTCAAATAAGACCTTAATCCTCCTTACTAACATTAATCCATTTGTTAATCCACTTTCTTTATTAATTCTTCTTCCCAATCGAGAAAACACATCCGGTACTGTTGTTCTTTACTCACCATTTTTCCGATTTCAAACCCAATGTTCTCCTCCCATAATCCAAGATAAATTGAACAAAATATACTGAATTACTCCACATACAAATCTCTATTACCCCATACCCTCAAATTTCCACTCGTTCAAAACTGCTTCGACGCCTTCTAGCGACGCTCTGGTGAAAGACATCGTAAACAGTCATCATCAATTCCTTCCAATAGTTGCATATAGGTGCTATCCTACCTCATAAACCCAGAAATAATGACAAAAACTCGAGTTGATGCTTTGATTTAAAAATCCATATAATCACATACAGTATTCAAATTCGACGAAAATGGGTATACAGCTACAGTCCGATATTACGCACCCAACGAAAATGGTTTCTTCGAATTCCGCCTCCGTTTGCTCATACGACAAATTTTTAAAGTTAAATTATTGATTGTATTTCACGTTAATATCCCGTAAGGCCACATACTGACTCCAAAAATCAATAAAATTGAAATATAACAATAATTTAATATTCCAGATCCAACAAAATTAGTTTCGTCGAAAACGGAGCTCGCTTGCAAAACTGGCTATTTTAAAGCTGTAAATAATCCAATTTAAATATTAATATATATTTAAAAATAATTAAATTAAATATTATCGTATATATATTCACACAGACTATAATACAGTTCCAAAATATTCCTATCTGAATTTACAACCCGACATTTCAAATCCTGATTAAATCGATATTGGATTTATAATGAAATTCCTTTTATAACATAAATAAATCGTTATAAATTATATAGGAATTCCATAGCGACTTTTTTTAAATTTGATTTGGACATAATTCAGAATCTACACGATGAAATCCCGATTTTTCTCTGCCATTAGAAAAATGTAGTTTACCAGCTCCGAACATTTCTTGTTTCATAGAAATCCGGCTAAAAATGGATTCTGTATATTCCATTAAAGATCGAATCGCCAAATTATGAACTGTAGCGCCATTACGGGCACGATTATAATAATATTATAATTAATACGTTCAAAATATCATTATTTAAATATAATCGTTATTATAATTTAATTCTAAACTGAATTATATATTTTAAATTGTTCAATTCACACAATATTGTGAAATTTCACTATTTCCCACTATTTCAAAAATTAAATATAATTTTCTATTAAATATTAAATATTATTTAATTCAAAGACCATTTAAATCTCTAAATCACTATTTAAATAATTAAATAAATTAATTATTACACTGTAGAAATACGGGACAATACATTCTTCCCCCATTAAAATAATTTCGTTGTCGAAATTACTAAGGTAGAAAACAAACCCTATTAACTGGGTTAAAAATTATTTGTTTACTTCTTAACTCCAGTTTCAATGAACCAATTTATTTTAATTAAATTATTAATTCATTTCTATAAACGAATTTTTTTTAAAATTCTGAAATTTTTCTAACACCCGAAATTTTCGAAAAATTTCGCCAGCACCTCCTTTGTACGGGTCAATCGGTACAACTACAACTCGCCTCTCTAGCCCTTCTTCAACCCAAAAGAAAATCAAACAGCCACGCGGCTTGCCAAATCGGCTCATAAATCACCAAACTCATGTATAAATAAACTTGCACCTTTTCGTCGGGCATATCATTATATCATTTCCATCTAACGCCAATTCAGCATATACCAACATCATTCCAATCAAACTCCGACCAATTTATCCTCAACAGCTATTCGCTTGTATCCAAACCATAATCGCATTTCAAACTCGAGTTCCATTCCCGATTCCAAATTCTTAACTCGATTATCCAATTACATTTCAAATTCAAATCTCACAAATCCAATTTGTCTCGATATCATTCTAATTTAATTCAATTACCACTTAACTGACTTTATTTTAATTCCAATTTGTTTTCCCAAACTTCAATTCAATTTGTTTTTTAATTCAAACAATTTTCTTCTCGGGAATTTTAAATAGTTTAGCTTTTCTCAAACCAGATATCCCTTTTCAAGATTCAAAACAACTTATTTCCTTAAAAAAATTCAAAAACATAATCTTTGGTAGTAATCTGTCAATTAAAAACTTGAAAATGAACACGGATGATGTCCCGATCATCATCGGAATTATTTCCCAGCAACCGAAGTGAGTTCAATAATATATCACTTTCAAAACCATTTCTAACCATTTCCATTTTGAAATACATTCAAAATATTATTCACAATGCTTGTAAATAATTTAAAATCTCCTAGGATTTTAAAATTCTCATACATTAATTCCAAATCCATTTATAAGCACCTATTCAATTTTCCAGAGTTTAATTTCAATTCTGATTTAAATTCTGATTTAATTCATTTCACAACACTTATATGAATTTTATTTGGTTATATATACATGACCAACTCAATTTTAATCTTATTCGATTAATATAACAACCAACACATCCAATATACTATAATATATCAAATATCTATACTTTGCTTATATCAAAATATAATTTTGACAAAATTATTTCATTTACCCTCTTTTCAAACCATACTGTGTCGGTCCATCATATTCAAGTGTTTATAAACTCATCGATACAGTGGATTAAACTGATCGATCAGAACCTATAAACAACTCAACCAATAAATCCACGCAATATAAAACAATTTTATATTGAAATCTACAAATACGTTCACTCGTATATACACACTCAAACTCAATCTAGGGTATTACTAAACTTATCCCTATCGAGTCACGCCACAGAGCCAAGGTAATTACTTAACCTTCAGCTATGATACCACTGTAACGATCTGGAGATTCTCGATCCTGGTTATCGACATAAACTCAATGTCGACTATCCAAGCATCGGAAATACCGGATAGTTAATGAAAGAAGTAAGAGGGTAAGGATAGATAAGATAGAAAATAAGAATAGAAGAAGAAGAAGAACATACGATATCAGAGTAAACACGAATCTCACAGTGGAACGAATAAATATTTTTCATAACATAAATTTGAAATAAAACAGTCTCTGTATACAATACCATTATTAGAGTATAACACTTACATCACAGCGGAAAATAAACAATAACTATAAAAACGCTGCTGAAGCCTCCTGCTCCAGCTCCTTCTAGTGCATCTGTAAATCCTGACTACTCGACTGCTCGTACAAATTTGAGCACCCAAGAGTTCAGGGAAAACAAAACAAACTCCGGGTCAGTCATGAGACTGGTATGAGTAAACAATTTAAAATAGTTCGAGAAAATAATGATATCTCATAAGACCACGCCATATAACACAGAATGGGTTTTTCCCTTATAAGAATCCAAAACACTTGGTTTACCATTCAAAATCCTTTTTAAAGAAACGATAATCTTTATATCAAAACTCTTTGCATATTGTAATAGCGTCTATCAACCACAATATAATAATCATCTAGCAGAACGCTTTCATCTCACATTCCACATACACAATATAAAATCAAAAACCGTGGGCGCTTATTGGGTAATGAATTCAAACTGGCAAGGTATGGGACCACCTTCCGACAGTGTATATCTAGAGAGGAATACACCGGGTTCAACAAGAAAAACTTATAACCCAGGCTAAACATGGCCGGTCACTCATTTTGCTTGAGTGTACCGAATGTATTATCACCAATGGTTGGAATCAACAACCGTTTCCCGAAAGGGACAGCATCGAAATAGATTATAGAAGTAAATGGAATTTCTCTAGATCAGGTGACAATACACCCTAATTGGCAGCTAACCACTTAGCCATGCGACCTACCCGATTTTATACCATTCTGGTTTGTGAGGCTTATGGCGAAAACATAAAGATCACACCTTTATTTACTTTGAATGTCACATCGTCATACCCACCAAATCACAAATTGATTTCCATAAAAATACAATGGGTATACAGCTAAGTGAAACGAAATCCTCCGCCACCAAACGTACATACGTTTGAAGAGATCAAATTACGCGATCTGTTAAAATATACTCTGTCAGACATTCTTCTATACAGGTCGTCCTGGGACTGGACAGACCAAATGTACTATTCTGTAAATCCATCTTCGGATATTTCTACCATAGATTTACTGAGCATTCCTTGTATAACTCCGTCTTCAATTGTCTTCATCATATTTGATTCGCAACGCTAATGCCAGACGGAGTGGTTTTCAGACAATATATCTAATCCTGGTCTCTCTGTATTAACAACGGAAAAATGGACAAAAACATCGATAGTCGGTGATTTAACTATCAAAGAAAACATATGTACAAACAACGATATTATTTCCAGATGGAAATTCTATTGATTAATCATCATTTTATTTCCCAATTTCCCATTTATCGTTTCCATATATTCATAAATTCCTTATTTTCTAAAATTAGAAAATATACATTATTAACTTTGGAAAATGTTTCCATTTCTGATTAATGCATCAATATCTTCCCACCTCTATCAGTCTCTAGCTATAAACTAGTAAGAGAACAACTTCCTAAGTATAAACCCCGAAGGCCAAAACCAGCATCAAATCGATACCCAAAAAGCCATTCAACTCAACTAATTTCCGGTCAGTTTCTAATTTCAGTAATTCCATTTAAATTCCTAATTCAAACCCCAAATTCCTTTATAATATTTTATTTGCAAAATATTTACTTTAATCTAATTTTTCACATAGAATGTGAAAATATTTCTTTATATAATCAAAACAGTTTGATTTCGTATTTAAAAACAATATCTCAAACCTAAATTCTATTTATATTTTTTTTGTAGAATTATTCATACAAATCTCCTTTTTACTTCTAACACTTAAATCTTATTTATAACTCCCTTTATATAATTCTATTTATTCTATATAAATCCTTTTTATTTTATATAAATCCTTTTATATAATTCTATTCATTATATATATAAATATGTCATTTGCAATATTCACATTGAAAATTTCCTTCTTACATTCCAGTATTTCATATGGTATTTAAAATACCAAATAACATGACCAGTGTCATCATAATCAATCACAGATTATATATCACATCATGTATCACAATATATGAAAACAAACAATATTATAATATTGAGGAATCCAATTGGATCCCTCCAACCTGTCTCCCGTCATTCACAGATGTTAAACAATATTAATAACATCGATTTCATTTCAATACGAAATATTCTGATAAACAGAATCAATATTAGATTAAGAATTATATATATATCGTTATTTGTAATTTCAACCAATAAATCAGCAGTTCAACCAAACAATCAAAACATTTACTTTAATCTAATTTTTTATACAGAATGTGAAAAATATTTCTTTATATAATCAAAATAGTTTGATTTCGTATTTAAAAACAAAATCTCAAACCCAAATTCTGTTTATATTTTTATTTGTAGAATTATTCATACAAATCTACTTTTTATTTCTAACACTTAAATCTCATTTATAAATCCCTTTATATAATTATAATTATTCTATATAAATCCATTTATATAAATCCTTCTTATTTTATATAAATCCTTTCATATAAATATTCATTTTATATATAAATATGTCATTTTCAATATTCAATTTGAAAATTTCCTTTTAACATTCCAGTATTTCATATGGTATTTAAAATACCAAATAACATGACCAGTGTCATCATAATCGATCACAGATTATATATCACGATATATGAAAACAAACAGTATTATAATATTGAGGAATCCATTGGATCCCTCCAACCTGTCTCCCGTCATTCACAGATGTTAAACAATATAAATAACATCGATTTCATTTCAATATGAAATATTTTGATAAACAGAATCAATATTTGGTTAACGATTTATATATATATCGTTATCTATAATTTCAACCAATAAATCAGCAATTCAACCCAGCAATCAACACACAACAATCAATCATCATTTATCAATACTAGATTATATTTATAAAAATATAAACTGTACAGAGTTAGTGTGATTTACTCACATTGGACGTTTATCGTTAAATAACGATAAATTGTCGTTGATTTGATTCAGGCATTTTATTTCGTCCAAATCTCCAACGATCTCTGAATTATTCAAAACCAGTTCTACAGTGTAGTATTCTTCGATACGATTTCAATGGCACCTATTTCATTCGATTCCGTTCACATAAGAATTAGTTATGGTAAATAAAATTTAACACATTATTAAAGTAAATCAAACTTTAAATGTTTATTTTTAACATGGGCTTAACTAATTCAAAACGGCCCAATAACCACGTACTGGTCCGTTTATAGTTTTCTTCTTCATTTCTTTAGCATGTTGCTTGTCAACAGAAAAGCATCATAGCGGTACTCGTGCTTCTTCTAGATGAATTTTCCCAGACCTTCTCTGTTTTCTTCCACAAAGCATTATTTCACTTCAGACATACTCCTTTGCCCACATACACATCACTCCCACAGTACATCATGCGATTCATCTACAAAATAATTAACGAACCCCAATTACTCTTCCCACCGAACACGCTTCCTTCTCTTATGTACATGCTGTCTCTTTTCATACGGTCTGAAACCCATCTGTATAAATTAAACCAAAACCCATCACTATACTTTAATCACCTTGGTTACTTCCATGTTTTCAGACAATTAGAATGACCGAACTCCCATCCTTGCGTTCCCATCTACTTCGGTACTGCCTTCTTCTCAAACCGTTGTCTCCAGGCATCCAGACATACACGCGCCATTTCCCCGGACCTCGATGTCATGTAGCTTCACCAAATATCACCATGACAGCTCCATTAACCCACTTAGCTCTCTTCTCGTGCCATAGCCATTTATACAATCGCATACCCCCTCCTTTCCTTGCTTAAACACACGCAACTCATCCCCTCTACTCCAATATTTACCCAGTAACCACTCCATGTATTTTCATTTCCTCCAGACATCCTACCCGCCATTTCCAATCCATTAAACACCACGTCTCCTCAACTAAGACCTTAATCCTCCTTACAAACATTAATCCATTTGTTAATCCACTTTCTTTATTAATTCTTCGTCCCAGTCGATTAAACACACCGGCTACTATTGTGCTTTACTCGCCATTTTTCCGATTTCAAACCCAACGTTCTCCTCCCATAATCTAAAATAAATTGAACAAAATATACTAAATTACTCCACATACAAATCTCTATTACCCCATACCCTCGAATTTCCACTCGTTCATCTCGTTCTAAACCGCTTCGACGCCTTCCAGCGATGCTCTAGTGAAAGACATCGTAAACAGTAATCATCAAATCCTTCCAATAGTTGCATATATGTGCTATCCTACCTCATAAACCCAAAAACAATGACGAAAACTCGAGTTGATGCTTTGATTTCACAAATCGATTAACCCTAAGAACAAGAACCTGGCGCTGTACATTTTGGTACTAGCAAAAACATGTTTGAACCTGTTGAAATTGGTATGAGTGTGGAGAGTAACTTGCCATAGATTCAAATATATTTATGTGATGATTTATAGGATTTCATTTCCATTTTCTTGGATTTTCTAAAGGTCAGAAATGTTTTGAGGTAGAAATTTGGTGGCTACGATCTTCATTGACTAGTGAATAAAAGAGATTAGGGTTATGTGATGTTAAGGGTTAATTATAAGATAGAAGTATTATTTTTATATTCATTTATATATTCAATTTTAATACATCGCTACTTGAGTTAATCATTTAAAAATCCATATAATCATATATAGTATCCAAATTCGATGAAAATTGGCATACAGCTACAGTCCGATATTACGGACCCAACAAAACTGGTTTCGTCGAATTCCGCCTCCGTTTGCTCACACGACATATTTTTAAAGTCAAATTATTGATTGTATTTCACATTAAAATCACGTACGGCCACATACTAACTCCAAAAATCGCAAAAATTGAAATCTAACAATAATTTAATATTCTGGATCCAAAAAAATTAGTTTCGTCGAAAATGGAGCTCGTTTGCAAAACTAGCTATTTTTAAAGCTCTAAATAATCCAATTTAAATATTAATATATTTAAAAATAATTAAATTAAAAATTATTGTATATATATTCATAAAGAATATAATACAGTTCCTAAATATTTCTATCTGAATTTATAACTCGACATTTCAAATCCCAATTAAATCGATATTCGATTTATAATGAAATTCCTTTTATAATATAAATAAATCGTTATAAATTATAAAGGAATTCCATAGTGACTATTTTGAAATTTGATTTGGACATAACTCAAAATCTACACGATGAAATCTCGATTTTTCTCTTCCATTAAAAAATATAGTTCACCAGCTCCGAACGTTTCTTATTTCATAGAAATCCGGCTTAAAACGGATTATGTATATTCAATTAAAGATCGAATCGCCAAATTACGAACTGCCACGCCAGTACAGGCTCGATTATAATTATATTATAATTGATACGTTCAAACTGTCGTTATTTAAATATATTCATTATTATAATTCAATTCTAAACTAAATTATATATTTTAAATTGTTCAATTCACACAATATTGTGAATTTCACTATTTCTGACTATTTCGAAAATTATATATTTTTATGTTATTTATATTAATAAAATATTCAATATTATTTAATTCAACGACCATTTAAATCTCTAAATCACTATATAAATATTTAAATAAATTAATTATTACACCGTAAAAATACAGGGCATTACATAAGCCATCTATAAAATCCATGGAAATATCTTCCCATTTCCATTGAGGTACTCTTAATGGTTGGTATAATCCTGATGGCTTCTGGGTTTCTTCTTTTACTTGTTGACATGTGATGCATTTGGCTACAAATCTAGCCACATCTCCTTTCATTCCTTTCCACCACAAATCCCTTTTAAGATTTTGGTACATTTTGGTACTTCCTGGATGTATAGAGTATTTTCCTCTATGGTATTCATCCAGTACTTCCTCCTTTAATTCTGAATTTTCTGGTACCCGAATTCTGTTTTTATACCTTACATGCCCTTTTTCATCAATATGTAAATTAGGCACTTCCTCCCCTTTTTCTAAAAGAGTTTTCTTTTCAGTTATATCGATATCTTGATTTTGCATACACCCCACTTTCAAAATTAAATAAGACTATAGTGTTATCATGCTTAATCTGCCCATATTGGGTTCTTCTTTGTGCTTGACACTATTTTCCTTGATTTCTAAATCAGTGAGTATCATCAAAATTGTAAACTCCTCTATCATTAATAAACTCATTTTTGCATGTTGCCTACTTAAAGCATCAACTACCCTAATATCTTTTCCTGGTGTGTAGAATATTTTAAAATCATATGCAGCTAAAAATTCTACCCATTTATGTTGTCTCATATTTAAATCTTTTTGAGAAAACAAGTATTTCAAAGTCTTGTGATCAGTGTAAAGTTCAAACTTGGTCCCTAACAAATAATGTCTCCGAAGTTTTAAGGCATATACAACTGCTGCTAGCTCTAAATCATGGGTTGCATGCCTGACCTCATATGGCTTTAACTGTCTTGACGCATATGCCACTACTTGGCCGTGTTGCATCAATACTACACCCAATCCTTGTCAACATGCATCAGTATATATTACCAAGTCATGATTTCATTCAGACACTTTTAGCACAGGAGCATTTACCAATGCTTCCTTTAATTCTTCAAAAGCTTTCTCACATTTCTCTGTCCATACATAAGCTTGATTCTTTCTAGTCAAGTTAGTAAGGGGTACTGAAATTTTAGAAAATTCCTTAATAAATCTTCTATAGTATCCAGCCATTCCCATGAATGATCTTACCTCACTTACTGTTTTAGGCTTTTTCCGAGTTTGGATTGCCACCACCTTGCTAGGATTCACTAAAATGCCTTGTGCAGAAATAACATGTCCAAGAAAATTGACTTCTTTCCAAAATGTGCACTTTGAGAATTTTGCTTTTAAGTCATTTTGTCTTAACCTGCTCAGGACTAAGTGTAAATGTTTTCTATGTTCATGTACAGTCTTGGAACAAATTAAAATGTCATCTATAAAAATCAGTACAAATTTATCCAAGCAATCCCTAAAAGTTCTATTCATCAAATCAACAAAATATGATGGTGCATTTGTTAACTCAAAGGGCATAACCAAGAATTCATACAGCCCATTTCTGGTGTTAAAAGCTGAAACGACCCGAACTTCCCCTGTAAGGAAAGCCCAGATTGTTTTGAGGACAAGACGAATCGGAACACAAACAGAAGAACATTTCATTGTATATTACAACAATTCATCAGAATACAAGAATATACAGATTATGAATAAATATTACACATTCGATAAATATCAGAGATTTACAAATTACAATGCAGCGTAAAAAAATAATACAAAATACAACTGAAAGTAATACACGGATACGGAACTTTTCGAATATCGCTTCAGCTGTAAATCAGGATCCTGTGAATATAAATTTGCAAAACCAAAACTACTAGCTGCCCGTGCAGAAAATAGGGGCACCTAGAGTTTAGGTTAAAACAATAAACTCCAGGTCAGTCATGTGACTGGTGTGAGAACTAAAACAGTTATTTAAAACTTTACTTTAAAATAAAATAAATCAAGGGACCACGTCGTATAACACGGAACGGGTTTCCTCCCAAGAATACCAGTGCATATAACAAAATAGCGCAATGCTTTTTGGATAAATAAAGCTATTATAAGACCCAGGTCCCATCGCACAATGCAACACAAGCCGGAGGATAGGGTTTTCCCTTATAATAGCCAAACATGCTTGGTACATTAAAAAACAAATCATTTGATACTATTATAAGTGCATAGTGTATAAAACAACTTCAAATATAAATGTATCAATCCTTGACGGCATGGGTACCATATATCATGTCGCCATACTAGGCTCTACAATCAAAACCGCAAAGTCACGTATTTGGAAGTTGGATTTCCATCTGTGAACCAAGGCAAGGGATCGTCCTTACCGAATTCGAGACTCTCTAGGCCGAGCCTCAGGAATAGAACGCATCGTCCCTTAGGAGCCATAGGGCCGGTCCACTCAATGTGGATTAAATAAAACCCTGAACACTACGTCTCCCTGCCCTGTGGGGGCGTAAATGAGCAAAACGACTCCATATCCGAGGCGCCTCGCATTCCCACAACCACGCAGGACAAAAAATATATATAAATGTCAGGGCTGGTAGGCCACTGACACCACCTCTAACTAGAAAGAGACGCACGTTCTCCCTAGATCCTTTTACCGTTTCTAGTTCACAACCGAGGTGTGAGGCTCGCGAATTAACGCTACACAAAGCTATGCCACACAGGCGGTGCTTTGATCATCAACCACAAGACTTTGCTTTTAAACAAAAGCCTTGATCATTTTCCACTTAGGCATGCCACACATGCAATTCACTCCATGCGAATGATGTCCATCGATATACAACCTTTGAGCTCGTACGACTCAGAGAAGGGTGTTAAGCAAGAGAATAAATTCTCCGCCACCAAACAGATGTATATTTAATAGAGATCAATCAACACCGAATAAAATCCAATGTCAGACAAACAGTCCATTTACAAGTCCGTTCTAGGTCAGAACGAAACCGAAGGCACCTTGTACCTGGCATATCCATCGATCTCCAAGTACGTCTGGAGGATCACCAACCGATTCCCTCCTCTTGGGTGTACAGCCCAATCAAGATCATCAGTAATTATCCAAACGATGTGAAGACCTCTGGTCTTCGACCACCGTCTTCATCCTCGACACATCGTCGAATCAGTTATTCAGAATGGGATAAACCCGGTCTTTCTGAATACCTCACGTATATAATAAACTAGTGTTACACAAACACAACATACGCCTCATTCCAATTCAGAATATTCTTTTATTCAAATATTCTTATACTTTAGGAAAGGTTCCCATTAATTTTATCAAAGATAAATTCTTTAAATTTATACTTCAATCTTCCATTGGATATCAATTCAAACCGTATTATGGTTTATCCAAACTAGTCATGATTAACGAACCTTACCGAAGTAATCACTTGTTAAATTTCCCAACCCCAACCTATTCATCCCATGAAGTAAAACTGGCCATACTTCATATCTAACACAACAGTGTTATTAGTAAATTCAATTATCATTTCACGTTCAAATCTAATTAAAGATTTAGTTATCTCCTGGAGCAAAACTGGTGATGCTCCATTCTCGATCATTTCAATCTAATTAAATTTCATTAAAACTGCACTTCGTTTTAATCTTCCCAAAAATCTCTATTAAGGGTTATTTAACTTTGGAAATCATATTTTGTCTTTAACAGGGTTAAAGAACCAATGTCATTTAAAAACGGTTCACGATAAACCCAAAATCACATTCTATTCCATCAGCCTTTAACTGTAAATTAGCAAGTGAACAATTCCCTAAGTAATAACCCCGAAGGCCGAAACCAACATCAGATCAATACCCAAGAAACCATTCAACTTAACTAATATCCAGTTAGTTTCTAATTTTCTTAACTCCGTTGGGTCTAAGAATAGTATTATTAAAGATACCATTCACGATAACCCAAAATCACATTCCATTTTCAATGGAATCATCATGGAAAACAAATCGATATATATAATCGATATAAACTTCCTTATCCGACTAATAATATAAATGGAATAATGGCAAAGCCTTCTAAATTCCAGATATATTAGTTGTCTTCCACTATAGAAATTCACATCGATTATTACCAAATCGAATTCCATTCCATCCCAATTTATTTTATTAAACTGGAAAACTTTACCTTGGAAAATATCCTTTAAATCTTATCAAAAAGATTTATAAATTCCAAATCCCATTTCACCGTAAAACGGGTTAAAGAACGAGTGTTATTTAAAACACCGTTCACGATAAACCCGAAAAATCAATTCAAATTCAATTATTTGAAATTCTGGTTACTTTTAAAACCCTTTCAAATCCAATTTATTTATTTCAAAAATAAACGGATTATAATTCTAGTTCAAAACTAGTTCATTTCGATAAAAATCTATTTTTATCTTTTCAAATATGGACTTTTTCATCCCAATTCTTACCAAATCATTTTTATGATTTTACACAAATTATTACTAGTTTTAATAATTTTATCAAGGCCTGTGCAGTCGATTTCCATAAACGGCCATCGAACTGCACTAACAACGACCTTTTCCAAATTTGATTTGGACATAATTCCAAATCCAACCGTTAGATTTAAAATCTCTAATATTTGTTAGAAATCTCTTTTCGATACGAACCCAACGGTTCCTGTTTTAGGAGAATCCAATGGCCGGATCTCCCGTAATATCCATTCGAAGACAATGGTCGAAATTCGCGAACTGCCGCTGCGCAGCGCGTTCTACTCAGGCCATTATATATGTAATATATATATATATTATATATACTTAGTCAATTTCAATTCTAAACATATTTTATAAATCGTTTTAAATTCGTTTTTAAAACAATTTCAACTTCATATTCAATTTCTAATCAAAATTGAATATTCCATATCATCGATATATAAATGATAATATTTTCAAAAATGTTATACTTTGAAATCACTTCGTTTTCTATATTCATTATAAAAATGAATAAAATCGTTACAGATATCGTTCACGTCAAAATGGCGCATAACTAATCAACATGGCTTTATATATTTCAATAACTTCGTTATTCTATTCAACACATGAATATTTTCTTCAACATATGAATTTTCTTTTATTCAACACATGAATATATATTTTATTCAACACATGAATTTTCTTTTATTCAACACATGAATATATATTTTATTCAACACATGAATTTTCTTTTATTCAACACATGAATATATATTTTATTCAACACGTGAGTTCCCTTTTATTCAACACATGAATATTCTTTTTACTCAACACATGAATATATATTTTATCTTCTATTTTGGAATGAGACCCACTCAATTACCATATATTGTTATTTATATGGATTCTATACAACACATGTATATAATAGAAATGATAAATAATCGACCATCATCCAAAGTGCACCATACAACTGCATAAGAATTAAATATAAATAATTAACGCTTACACAGTCTGTCAACCCATCGATTGACATACAACTAAACAATCGGGATTAGTGTACGTCAAATATCATCCCAATACCCGTGTGGGGTTTCAAATCAACAAACACAGATTTTTATTTGTGCAGTTGGGCGATGTGTAAAATTTATCGTCCCAATTAACATCAGTCAAATCAGTGTATATAAACAAATCGTCCGAATTGTTTATAAATATTTATTTTATATACACTTTAAAAATTATATTTTTAACTATAAAATATTTATTCAATCCACATCACACAATAAAATTTCACAACACATCAATCAAACAAACAAGTCATCCATGGTCTACAGACGACGGGTGTCAGGTGCTGCTAAGCACCGTCTGCATCCTAGTATATATTTCAACTAGAAAACAAATTAAAAGTGAGGAGTTCTCACCTAGAAGCTAAACCAAACGCCGCGACTCTTCATATCTAGGAAATCTTCGCCATGTTCGCCTTTTGCCACTTTCGTTATCCGTATTGACTACACATTTAAAAATCACATATTTTTACTTCGTATCCAAGATGATAAAAATAGCATCTTTAACACGATGTTTTCTTTATAAAGATTATATTTTTAATTTCAGTACATATATAAAGAATGTATTTTTATATTCTATATTATATAAAATTTCTATTTTCAATCTGCTACACGTATAAAAATCGAATTTTTATTTCGCTACAACATATATCAAAATCGTATTTTTATATTCTTTGTCTTATAAAAATCATATTTTTATAATCTCTACTATATAAAAATCACATTTTTTTATCTCTATAATATAAAAATCAGTTTTTTATTATCTCTACAATATAAAAATCATATTTTTTAGATAAAGATCGTATTTTTATATCTCTACTACATATGTAAAAATCACTCCTTTACACCGCTACTTCCATAAGAAAAATCATATTTTTATTTCATGATAATAAAAATCTAATCTTTATTCTAAAACCATATTTATAAAAATCAAATTTTTATAAATCAAAATCAAAGCTTTTTATAAATAAAGATCCTATTTTTATGTTCACAAAAATCACAACTTCATGAACTAAAAATTATACATAAAAGCCATATTGTTAATTTTGCTATATTATACAAGGAAAACTGATTTTTCAAAACTGATTTCACAAAAAAAAACATAAAAGAAATAACTAAATACTTACATTCAAATGAAGAGGGAGGGGGGTTTCGCGGCGAAGGAGGAAGGGTGGAGGAGGTTGCGGCGGCGGAATGGGGTGGTTGGTGGCTGGCTAGACGGGGGCGGCTTCGGTGGGGTGGAGCGACGCAGATATAGGGCTAGGGTTTCCTGAACGGCGCAGCTTCGATGGGGGAAAGGAGGAGGAGAGGAAGGTGGTGGCGGCGGCGTGACGGAGCGCAATAGGGGGGCGACTTCGAGATCCGACGGGTTTTTTTTATTCTTGGTTTGACTGAGTGAAATAAGAGAGAGAGGGGAGAGGATATATAATATATATTATTTTATTTAATTTAGTTCCAAAAGGTAACTTATTCATTTGAACCCCAAATCGAACCCAACGACTGTCGCCCCTACCTAATCACCCCCATTCCGAACACAATGGGATATGTATCGTAGGCTGATTCGATCGTTCCGATAGGTTTTCATCAAAATATAAATCTATATATTGAATTTGAACGCACATTTCAATTTACCGGGGCCCCATACTAACCTTAAAAATTCCCAAAAAATATTTTCTAGCTTCGTACTGACGATACGGCTCTAACAAAACTAATATCGTCAAATTTTAAGACCATTTGAAAAATGGCCATTTCAGGTCGATCCAAATTGACTGAAACTGTTAAAACATGTTTTCTTTCGCCATGCTCACATATTGATTTGAAAAATTATGAATTTTGGAACCTAGCAATAATTTGACATCCCGGATCCAACAAAAGAGGTTTCGTCGAAAACCTAGGTCGTTTGCAAAATTTCCATTTTTAAGGGCCAAAATTCCATAGCGACTATTCTGAAATTTCAACTGGGCATTACTTTTATCCGCGCTATGAAATTTCAATTTTTCGGATTCGTTGGAAAGAGATTTTCAAATAGATTCAAATATTTTTGTTTTTGCTAAAATCCAGTTATTTTAAATCCTGGCCATTCATTTGAAATTTGAAATCGAATTTTCAAACTACCGCGCCATTTTCAATTCCTTTTATAATTTAAAATAAATATTTATATTCTAACGATGGTCTATATAAAATATATACGTTCTAATTCTATTCAAAATAAATTTCTTGTCGTTATTATTTAAAATAATTCATTTTAAATATTCAAAATTCACTAAAATTGCCAAAATAAAAATTTAAATTGGCTCAAATTTCCGGGTTATTACAATCTCCCCCACTTAAAATTTTTCTTCCCCGAAAAGGAACGAAGCCTAAAGTTGTTTTACAAACCGACTCAACTTTCATTATGGCTTAAGTTCTTCAACTTTTCAGTTTCTAAGAACTTTTCAAATTTTCCAAAAATTTGGCTAACACCCTAAATTTTCGAAAAATTTCGCCATAACTTCCCCTGCACCGGGAGCTTCGGGATATTTCAAATAGCCTCCCGTGGCCCTCACCAATCCAAAAAGAAAAAGAAACAGCCAAGCGGCTAGCCAATCGGCTCATAAAATCATCAAAAACCAAAGAAATACAATAAACATGTACCTATTTGTCGGGCAAACAATTTTTATTTCTCTTCTCTAGCCTCCTTGCTATGACCTGTTCAATGTAAGTACATGTACATGCATGAAAATGCGATAAATTTTCAATACAATCCACTATTTGGTTCAATTTGGCTATAGGTTCAACATTTAATTAATCAACCAACACAATCAGCAATCAATTAGTAGATTATCTTTTCAAATTGATAATTTTGATATATAGTCAAAAATCACATTTTTGATGCCAAATCACAACAATAAGCCCTATCTAGCTTTGGTTCTCACAACAGTCTAATGGAAATATATAAAAATCCCACTTTCGAAACTCGAACACAAACTACTAATGCTATATAGTCATCAATAGTTTCATCCTCGGGCGACTAAGTGTGATTCTATATCTATCCAGTATATTAAAACTTCGAATACCCGTGGATCAGACATATATGCGAAATATTTATATATTGGATTGTCCAAATTCAATACAAATAAATATTCAAATACGTTGAATAAAGTTTAAATTTTCAAAACGAAATTCGTTTTCATTTTAAAAATATACTCTTTACACTCGTTCTAGGATACTACTGATCCCATCTCTAACGAGTCATTCTTATTGGATATTACTAATCCAATTTCTGATGAATTCTTTCATTTGGTTATAATATGCCTTGTTCTCGAGCTTTGCAAACCAAAGCTCTAATACCAAAATGAAACGACCTGAACTTCCCCGGTAAGGAAAGCCCAGATTGCTTTGAGGACAAGACGAATTGGAACACAAACAGAAGAACATTTCATTGTATATTACAACAATTCATCAAAATACAAGAATATACAGAGTATGAATAAATATTACACATTCGATAAATATTAGAGATTTACAAATTATAATGCAGTGGAAAAATAATACAAAACAAAACTGAAAGTAATACACGGATACAGAGCTTTCCGAATATCGCTTCAGCTGTAAATCAAGACCCTGTGAATATAAATCTGCAAAACCAAAACTACTAGCTACCCGTGCGGAAAATAGGGGCACCCGGAGTTTATGTTAAAATAATAAACTCCAGGTCAGTCATGTGACTGGTATGAGAACTAAAACAGTTATTTAAAAATTTACTTCAAAATAAAGTAAACCAAGGGACCACGCCGTATAACACGGAACGAGTTTCCTCCCAAGAATACCAGTGCATATAACAAAACAACGCAATGCTTTTTGGAAAAATGAAGCTATTATAAGACCTAGGTCCCATCGCACAATGCAACACAAGCCGGGGGATAGGGTTTTCCCTTATAATACCTAAACATGCTTGGTACGTTAAAAACAAATCATTTGATACAATTATAAGTGCATATTGTATAAAACAACTTCAAATATAAATGTATCAATCCTTGACGGCATGGGTACCATATATCATGTCGCCATACTAGGCTCTACAATCAAAACCGCAAAGTCACGTATTTGGAAGTTGGATTTCCATCTGTGAACCAAGGCAAGGGATCGTCCTTACCGAATTCGAGACTCTCTAGCCCGAGCCTCAAGGACAGAACACATGGTCCCTTAGGAGCCACAGGGTCGGTCCACTCGATGTGGATTAAATAAAACCCTGAACACTACGTCTCCCCGCCCTATGGGGCGTAAATGTGCCAAATGACTCCATACCCGAGGCGCCTCGCATTCCCACAACTACACAGGTGAAAAAAAAATATAAATGTCAGTGCTGGTAGGACACTGACACCACCTCTAACTAGAAAGAGACGCACGTTCTCCCTGGATCCTTCTCCCGTTTCTGGTTCACAACCAGGGTGTGAGGCTCGCGAATTAACGCTACAAAAAGCAATGCCACACAGGCGGTGCTTTGATCATCAACCACAAGACTTTGCTTCTCAATAAAAGCCTTGATCATTTGCCACGTAGGCATGCCACACAGGAAATTCACTCCGTGCGACTGATGTCCATCGATATACAACCTTTGAGCTCGTACATCTCAGAGAAGGGTCTTAAGCAAGAGAATAAATTCTCCACCACCAAACAGATGTATATTTAATAGAGATCAATCAACACAGAATAAAATCCAATGTCAGACACACAGTCCATTTACAAGTCCGTTCTGGGTCTGAATGAAACCGGAGGCACCTTGTACCTCGCATATCCATCGATCTCCAAGTACGTCTGGACGATCACCAATTGATTCCCTCCTCTTGGGTGTACAGCCCAATCATGATCATCAGTAATTATCCAAACGATGTGAAGACCTCTGGTCTTCGACCATCGTCTTCATTCCCGACACATCCTCGAATCAGTTATTCAGAATGGGATAAACCCGGTCTTTCTGAATAACTCGCGTATATAATAAACAAGTGTTACACAAAAACAACATCGCCTCATTCCAATTCAGAATATTCTTTTATTCAAATATTCTTATACTTTGGGAAAGGTTCCCATTAATTTTATCAAACATAAATTCTTTAAATTTATTCTTTAATCTTCCTTTGAATATCAATTCAAACCAGATTATGGTTTATCCAAACTAGTCGGGATGAACGAACCTTACCGAAGTAATCACTTGTTAAATTTCCCAACCCCAACATATTCATCCCATGAAGTAAAACTGGCCATACTTCATATCTAACACCACAGTGTTATCGCTAAATTCAATTACCATTTCACGTCAAATCTAATTAAAGATTTAACTATCGCCTGGAGCAAAGCAGATGATGCTCCATTCTCGATCATTTCAATCTAATTAAAGGTTCATTAAAACTCCACTTGGTTTTAATCTTTCCAAAAATCACTATTAATGATTATTTAACTTGGGAAATCATATCCTTCTTTAACTGGTTTAAAGAACCAATGTTATTTAAAACACGGTTCACGATAAACCCAAAATCACATTCTATTCCATCAGCCTTTAACTGTAAATTAGCAAGTGAACAATTCCCCAAGTAATAACCCCGAAGGCCGAAACCAACATCAGATCAATACCCAAGAAACCATTCAACTTAACTAATCTCCAGTTAGTTTCAAATTTTATTAACTCCGTTGGGTCTAAGAACAGTATTATTAATTCACGATAACCCAAAATCACATTCCATTTACAATGGAATCTTCATGGAAAACAAATCGATATATATAATCGATATAAACTTCCATATCTGACTAATAATATAAATGGAATAACGGCAAAGCCTTCTAAGTTCCAGATATATTAGTTGTCTTCCTCCACAGAAATTCACTTCGATTATTACCAAATCAAATTCCATTCCATTCCAATTTATTTTATCAAATTGGAAAACTTTACTTTGGAAAATCTCCTTTAAATCTTATCAAAAAGATTTATAAATTCCAAATCCCATTTCACTGTAAATAGGGTTAAAGAACGAGTGTTATTTAAAACACCGTTCACAATAAACACAAAAAATCAATTCAAATTCAATTGTTGGAAATTCTGGTTACTTTTAAAACCCTTTCAAATTCAGTTTATTTATTTCAAAAATAAATGGATTATAATTCTAGTTCAAAACTAGTTCATTTCGATAAAAATCTATTTTTATCTTTTCAAATATGGAGTTTTCATCCCAATTCTTACCAAATCATTTCTTATGATTTTACACAAATTATTACTATTTTTAATAATTTTATCAAGGTCCGTACAGTCGATTTCCATAAATGGCCATCGAACTACACTTACAGCGATCTTTTCCAAATTTGATTTGGACATAATTCCAAATCCAACCGTTAGATTTCAAATCTGTAATATTTATTAGAAAGCTCTTTTCGTTACGAACCCAACGGTTCCGGTTTTAGGAGAATCCGACGGTCGGATCTCCCTTAATATCCATTCGAAGACAGTGGTCAAAATTCGCGAACTGCCACGGCGCGACGCGTTCTATTCAGGCCATTATATATGTAGTATATATATATATATCATATATACTTCGTCGATTTCAATTCTAAACGTATTTTATAAATCGTTTTAAATTCGTTTTCAAATCAATTTCAAGTTCATATTCAATTTCTAATCAAAATTGAATATTCCATATCATCTATATATAAATGATAATATTTTCAAAATGTTATATTTTGAAATCACTTCCTTTTCTATATTCATTATAAAAATGAATAAAATCGAAATAGATATCGTTCAAGTCAAAATGGCGTATATCTAATCAACACGGCTTTATATATATCAATAACTTCGTTATTCTATTCAACACATGTATATTTTCTTCAACACATGAATTTTCTTTTACTCAACACATGAATATATATTTTATTCAACACATGAATTTTCTTTTATTCAACACATGAATATATATTTTATTCGACACATGTATTTCCTTTTATTCAACACATAAATATTCTTTTTACTCAACATATGAATATATATTTTATCTTCTAAATTGGAATGAGACCCACTCAGTTACCATATAATGTTATTTATACGGATTCTATACAACACATGTATATAATAGCAATGATAAATAATCGACCATCATCCAAAGTGCACCACACAACTGCATAAGCATTAAATATAATAATTAACGCTTACACAGTCTGTCAACCCATCGATTGACATACAACTAAACAATCAGGATTAGTGTACGTCAAATATCATCCCAATACCCGTGTGGGGTTTCAAATCAACAAACGCAGATTTTTATTTGTGCAGTTGGGCGATGTATAAAATTTATCGTCCCAATCAATATCAGTCAAATCAGTGTATATAAACCAATCGTCCGATTTGTTTATAAATATTTATTTTATATACACGTTAAAAATTATATTTTAACTATAAAATATTTATTCAATCCACATCACACAATAAAATTTCACAACATATCAATCAAACAAACAAATCACCCATGGTCTGTGGACGACGGGTGTCGGGTGCTCCTAAGCACCGTCTGCATCTTAGTATATATTTCAACTAGAAAACAAATTGAAAGTGAGGAGTTCTCACCTAGAAGCTAAACCAAACGCCGCGGCTCTTCATATCTAGGAAATCTTCACCGTGTTCGTCTTTTGCCACTTTCGTTATCCGTATTGACTACACATTTAAAAATCACATAGTTTTACTTCGTTTTCAACATGATAAAAATAGCATCTTTAACACTATGTTTTCATTATAAAGATTATATTTTTATTTTAATACATATATAAAAATTATATTTTTATACTCTATGTTATATAAAAATCCTATTTTCAATCTGCTACACGTATAAAAATCGAATTTTTATTTCGCTACAACGTATATCAAAATCGTAATTTTGTATTCTTTGTCTTATAAAAATCATATTTTTATAATCTCTACTATATAAAAATCATATTTTTATTATCTCTATAATATAAAAATCATATTTTTATTATCTCTGTAATATTAAAATCATTTTTTTTAAAGATCGTATTTTTATATCTCTACTACATATGTAAAAATCACTCCTTTACACCGCAACTTCCATAAGAAAAATCATATTTTTATTTCATGATACTAAAAATCTAATCTTTATTCTAAAACCATATTTATAAAAATCAAATCTTTATAAATCAAAATCAAACCTTTTTGTAAATAAAGATCCTATTTTTATGTTCACAAAAATCACAACTTCATGAATTAAAAATCATACATAAAAACCATATTGTTAATTTTGCTATATTATACAAGGAAAACTGATTTTTCAAAACTGATTTCACAAAAAAAACATAAATGAAATAACTAAATACTTACAGCCAAACGAAAGAGGGATGGGGTTTCGCGACGAAGGAGGAAGGGTAGAGGAGGTTGCGGCGGCGGAATGGGGTGGATGGTGGCTGGCTCGACGGAGGCGGCTTCGGTGGGGTGGAGCGGCGATGATTTGGGGCTAGGGTTTCCTGAACGGCGTGGCTTCGAAGTGGGAAAGGAGGAGGAGAGGAAGGGGGAGGCGGCGGTATTCCTGGCGGCGGCGTGGCGGAGCACAGCAGGGGGGTGACTTCGGGATCCGACGGGTTATTTTTAATTATTGGTTTGACTAAGTGAAATAAGAGAGAGAGGGGAGAGGATATATAATATATATTATTTAATTTAATTTAGATCCAAAAAGTAACTTCTTCATTCGAACCCCAAAGCGAACCCAACGACTATCGCCCCTAGCTAATCACCCCCATTCTGAACACAATGGGATATGTATCGTAGGCTGATTCGATAGGTTTTCATCAAAATCAGAATATAAATCTATATATTGAATTCGAACGCACATTTCAATTTACCGGGGCCCCATACTAACCCTAAAAATTCCCAAAAAATATTTTTTAGCTTCGTATTGACGATACGGTTCTAAAAAAACTAATTTCATCAAATTTGAAGACCGTTTGAAAAATGGCCATTTTCAGGTTGATCCAAATTGACTAAAACTGTTAAAACACGTTTTCTTTCGTCACGCTCACATATTGATTCAAAAAATTATGAATTTTGGAACCTAGCAATAATTTCACATCCCGGATCCAACAAAAGTGGTTTCGTCGAAAACCGAGGCCGTTTGCAAAATTTCCATTTTTAAGGGCCAAAATTCCATAAAGACTATTCTGAAATTTCAACTGGGCATAACTTTTTATCCCCGCTATGAAATTTCAATTTTTCGGATTCGTTGGACAGATATTTTCAAATAGATTCGAATATTTTTGATTTCGCTAAAATCCAGTTTATTTTGAATACAGTACATTTATTTGAAATTTGAAATCAAAATTTCAAACTATCGCGCAATTTTCAATTCCTTTTATAATTTAAAATAAATATTTATATTCTAACGACGAGCTATATAAAAATATATATGTAAGACCAGGAATTCCGCTCGATCTGAATTAATCGCTAAACCGACCAAGACCGTTCGAAACCCCCGATTGTTTTGATAGCACGACAAATTGGAACACAAACAGAAGAACTTTTCATTGCTTATTACAACAATTCATCAGAATATAAGAATATACAGAGTATTAACAAATAATACACATTATAAAATATCAGAGATTACAATACATTACATAGCAGCGGAAAATAATACAATACACAACTAGAAGTAATACACGGATACAGAGCTTTCCGAGTATCGTTCCACCTGTAAATCAGGATCCTGTGAATATATCTGCAAAACCAAAACTACTAGCTTCCCATGCGGAAAATAGGGGCACCCAGAGTTTAGGTTAAAACAATAAACTCCAGGTCAGTCATGTGACTAGTGTGAGAACTAAAACAGTTATTAATCTTTATTTTAAAGTTCGGTAAATCAAGGGACCACGCCGTATAACACGGAACAGGTTTCCTCCCAGGAATAACAGTGCATAAAACAAACAGCGCAATGCTAAATAAAGAAAAATGAAGCTATTATAAGACCCAGGTCCCATCACACAATGCAATGCAAGCCGGAGGATAGGGTTTTACCTTATAATAGCCAAAGAATGCTTGATACGCTAAATTTCATGTTTTATTATTACTATAACTGTATAGTGTCAAAACAAATTTCAATCATAAATATCAATCATAAATGGCATGGGTACCATATATCATGTCGCCATACTAGGCTCTACAATCAAAGCCGCAAAGTCACGTATTGGGAGTTGGATTTCCATTTGTGAACCGAGGCAAAAGATAGTCCTCTACTGATTCGAGATTGTCTAGCCCGAGTCTCAGGACCCATACTCAGGTGGGCCCTTGGATCGTTAGGACCGGTCCACCGATGTGGATTAAAATGCCTGAACACTGCGTTTCCCCACCCTTTGGGGGCGTAAATGAGTCCACTGACTCCATCGGTCCCAGATCGACCGATATATCCGAGGCGCCTCGCAACAGCAACAACCACATAAGTCAACTCGTCAGAGCGTGTATAACCACTGACGCCAGTTCTAGCTAGAAGGAAACGCATGTCCTCCCTGAGGTCCTCCTCCCGTTTCTGGTTCACAACCGGGGTGTAAGGCTCGCGAATCCACGCTACACAAAGCTATGCCATACAGGTCGTGCTTTGATTATCCACCACAAGACTATGCTTTTCAACAGAAGCCTTGATCAATTGCCACTTAGGCATGCCACACAGGCAATTCACTCCATGCATTTGATATCCATCAATATATAACCTCTTAGCTCCTACGTCTCAGAGAAGGGCGTTAAGCAAGAGAATAAATTCTCCGCCTCCAAACAAATATATATTTAATAGAAATCAATCACACAGAATAAAATCCAATGTCAGACACACAGTCCATTTATAAATTCGTTCTGGGTCTGAACGAAACCGGAGGCACCTAGTACCCCGCATATCCATCGATCTCCAAGTACGTCTGGACGATCACCAACTGATTCCCTCCTCTTGGGTGTACGACCCAATCAAGATCATCAGTAATTATCCAAACGATGTTGAAGACCTCCGGTCTTCGACCACCATCTTCCTCCTCAACACCACGTCGAATCAGTTATTCAGAATGGGATAAACCCGGTCTTTCTGAATAACTCGCGTATATAATAAACAAGTGTTACACAAACACAACATATGCCTCATTCCAATTCAAAATATTCCTTTATTCAAATATTCTTATACTTTGGGAAAGGTTCCCATTAATTTTATCAAAGATAAATTCTTTAAATTTATTCTTTAATCTTCTTTTGAATATCAATTCAAATTAGTCGGGATTAGCGAACCACACCGAAGTAATCATTTATTTTATTTCCTAATCCCAACGTACTCATCCTATGAAGTAAAACTGGTCATACTTCATATCTAACGCCACGGTGTTATCGGTAAATCCAATTACCATTTCACGTTCAAATCTAATTAAAGATTTAATTATCGCCTGGAGCAAAACTGGTGATACTCCATTCTCGACCATTTCAATCTAATTAAAGATTCATTAAAACTCCACTTGGTTTTAATCTTCCCAAAAATCAATATCCATGATTATTTAACTTGGGAAATCACATCATGTCTTTAACTGGGTTAAAGAACCAATATCATTTAAAACACGGCTCACGATAAACCCAAAATCACATTCGTTAATTATCGGGTTAAAGAACTAGTGTTATTTAAAACACGGTTCACGATAAACCCAAAAATAAATTCAAATTCAATTCCAATTAAATACCATTTAATTGGTACACTTTATTAAATCTAAATAAAAAGATTTAATCTTTTTCTCAACTGGGTTTAAGAACAGTGTTAATGAAGACACCATTCACGACAAACCCAAATCACATTTGATATTAAATACAAGGCTCTAAATAGAAAATATATCGGCTTATATTCAATATCAAATTCTACGACCAACAAATATCGTATTGGAAATAACGATATAAATATATGTTTCAAATTTTGACAACCATATCTGTATAATCCCGAAACCAACATCGAAATATTCCAAAAATAATTTCGATTCAAATCCATTCCAATTCAATTATTTGAAATTCTGGTTATTTTCAAACCCAATTTATTTATTTTAAAAATAAATAAATTATTATTCTAGTTCAAAACTAGTTCATTTCGATAAAAATCTATTTTTATCTTTTCAAATATGGAGTTTTTCATCCCAATTCTTCACAAATCATTTCTTATGATTTTACACAAATTATTACTATTTTTAATAATTTTATCAAGGCCCGTACAGTCGATTTCCATCAACGGCCATCGAACTGCACTTACAGCGACCTTTTCCAAATTTGATTTGGACAAAACTCCAAATTCAGCCGTTAGATTTCTAATTTCTAATATTCTTAGAAAGCTCTTTTCGATACGAACCCAACGGTTTTGGTTTTAGGAGAATCTGACTGTCGGAACTCCCGTAATATCCATTCGAAGTCAATGGTCGAAATTCGCGAACTTCCGCGGCGCGGCGCGTTCTATTCAGGCCATTCTATATATATATTATATATTTCCTCGATTTCCTTTTAAAACGTATTTTATAAATCGTTTTAAATTCGTTTTCGAAACGTTTTCAACTTCATATTCAATTTCGAATCAAAATTGAACATTCCACATCATTGATATACAAATGATAATATTTTCAAAACGTTAAATTTTAAAATCTCTTTCTTTTCTATATTTATTGTAAAAATGAATAAAATCGATATAAATAACGTTCACGTCAAAAATGACATAAATCTAATCAACACGGCTTTTATTCAACACATGAATTTATTTTCAATTCAACACATGAATTTATTTTCTATTCAACACATGAGTTTATCTTTTATTCAACACGTGAATTTATTTTCTATTCAACACATGAATTTATTTTCTATTCAACACATGAATTTATTTTCTATATTGGAATGAGGCCCAATCAATTACCATATAATGTTAATTATATGGATTTTCTACAACACATGTATATAATAGCAACGATAAATAATCAACCATCATCCAGAGTGCGCCACACAACTGCATAAACATTAAATATAAATAATTAACGTTTACACAGTCTGTCAACCTATCGATTGACATACAACTAAACAATCGGGATTAGTGTATGTCAAATATCATCCCAATACCCGTGTGGGGTTTCGAATCAACAAACACATATTTTTATTTGTGCAGTTGGGCGATGTGTAAAATTTATCGTCCCAATCAATATCGGTCAAATTAGTGTATATAAACAAATCGTTGATTTGTTTATAAATATTTATTTTATATACATGTTAAAAATTATATTTTTAACCATAAAATATTTTCCACTATAAAATATTTTATTTCATTCACCATCGCACAATCAAATTTGACAACACAACAATCAAATAAACAAGTCATCCATGGTATGTGACGACGGGTGTCGGGTGCTACTAAACACCGTCTTCATCCTAGTATATATTTCAAGCTAGAAAAATAAAATTAAAGGTGAGAAGTTCTCACCGACTAGCAAATCCAATACCATGACTCTTCTTGTGTAGAAATCCTCGCCGTGTCGCCTTTTGTCAAATTCTTCGTCTGTGGCCACAACATATATAAAAAATCACATTTTTATACTGCTGGCTTTAAAATAAAAATCACATTTTTATTTGTTCTCTTCTAGTTTAATCGTATTTTTACTTTGCTATATATATGATAAAAATCACGTTTTTTATTCGCTACTTCATACAAGGAAAAATTATATTTTTACAACGCCACTTTCTATATAAAAAGATTATATTTTTAAAATGCTATTCTATATAAAAAGATTATATTTTTACAATGCTATTCTATGTAAAAATATTATATTTTTACAATGCTATTCTATATAAAAAGATTATATTTTTACAACGCTATTCTATATAAAAAGATTATATTTTTACAATGCTATTCCAACAATAAAAATCGAATCTTTATATACGCTACTTAATGATAAAAATCAAATTTTTTTTTACTTCAAAGAGCTAATCTTTTCATGTATAAAAATATTAACTTTTCATTGCAATCTTCACTAATAAAAATCGTCACTTTAATTTTCAGTTTTATAGAAAATAAATAATAAAAACAAAACTGAAATAAATAAAATGAAATAAATAAATTTTACCTTTATAAAAATATAAACTTTACCTTAACAAAAATATAAGAAATCGGATTTTTTTTATAAATTAAAATAAAAAAATTATAAAACTTACAGCGTTGATTGGAGGAGGCGGTCGGAGTTGCGTCGGTGGCGTGGGTGACTGGCGCGGCGGAGGCGGTCTTCACTGGGGCGTGGGGCTCGCTGACGTCATCCAGCGATGATCCTGAGGTCGTGCTGCATCTGGACATTGCGATTTGAGAGGGGGGTGCGGTTTAATTCGAGGAGGAGGGAGGAAGGAGGAAGAGGAGGAGAGGGGTGTGAGGCGGAGGGGCATCGGTGGCAGGGGCGTCTTGCGCCGGCGGCGGGCGGTTTATAGACGCGAGGCGACGGCGGCTCGGGGCTAGGGCTTCGTGCCCTCTTTTCCCTTTTTTTTAATTTTGTTTTGAAAACTGACGGGCACGATGAAAGAGAGAGGGGAGGGAAAGTAGGGAGATAAGGGAAATTATTTATTTAATTATTTTATTTCTAAAAGTAACTTTTTCTTTCGAAACCCGAATCAAACACAACGACTATCGTCCGTAACGTATTACCCTCATTCCGAACATAATGGGATATGTATCACAGGCCAATTAGACTGTTTCGATTAGTTTTCGTCAAAATCAAAATATAAATCTATATGTTGAATTTGAACGCACATTTCAATTTACCTGGGCCATATACGGACTCTAAAAATTCCCGAAAAATATTTTCTAGCTTTGTATTGATGATACGGTCCTAACAAAACTAATTTCGTCGAATTCTGAGACCGTTTGAAAAATGGCCATTTTCCAGTCGATTAAAATCAACTAAAACCGGTCAAACGTGTTTTCCTTTGCCACGCTCACATATTGATTCGAAAAATTATGAAATTTGAAACCTAGCAAAAATTTGACATCACGGATCCAACAAAAGTGGTTTCGTCGAAAACCGAGGTCGTTTGCAAAATTTCCATTTTTAAGGGCCAGAATTCCATAGCGACTATTCTGAAATTTCAACTGGACATAACTTTTTATTCTCGCTATGAAATTTCAATTTCTCAGATTCGTTGGAAAGATATTCACAAATCGATTCTAATATTTTTAGTTTCGCTAAAATTCGGTTTATTTTGCACATGGTACATTCATTTGAAATTTGAAATAGAATTTTCGAACTACCGCGCCATTTTCTATTCCTTTTATAATTATAAATAAATATTTATATTCTAACGACGACTTATATAAATATATATACATTCTAATTCTATTCAAAATAAATTTCTCGTTGTCATTATTTAAAATAATTCGTTTTAAATAATCAAAATTCGCTAAAATAGCCAAAATAAAAAATTTAAATTGGCTCGGATTTCTGGGTTATTACAATATACGTTCTAATTCTATTCAAAATAAATTTCTCGTCGTTATTATTTAAAATAATTCATTTTAAATATTCAAAATTCACTAAAATTGCCAAAATAATTTTTTTAAATTGCCATAGATTTCCGGGTTATTACAAAAGCTGTGTACTTAACACTAGATTCTTCCACCTTCATTTGATGAAATCTTGAAGCTAAATCAAGTCTAGAAAATATTTTTTACCCAGCTGATTGATCAAAAAGGTCATCTATCCTTGGTAGTGGGTATTTATTTTTAATTGTCAACTTGTTTAGCTCCCTATAGTCTATACACAACCTTAAAGAATCATCTTGCTTCTTTACAAACACCACTGGTGCACCCTAGCAAGAGTTACTTGGTCTAATAAATCCCTTTTCTTCCTACTCCTCTAGTTGCTTCTTTAATTCTATTAATTCACTTGGCCCCATTCTGGTAGGCTTCTTGATCACTGGGCATGCTCCTGGAACTAGCTTAATTTGAAACTCCATTGGCCTATGATGTGGGATGCCCTTGGCTTTGCCAAATACATCCAAGTATTCTTTCACTATGGGTATATTTTCTATTGAAAGTTCAGAGGTCTCACCTCTCATCCCATATAAATGAAACAATTTTCTTTCCTTTGCTGATTCACAAAGAACAACAACTCTTTGCTTCTTACTGTTTTGAAATGAAATGGTGGATGTCTCTAATTTAATTATAGCCTTATGTTGTTTTAACCAATCTACACCCAATATATACCTATACCTGGGTAATTTAGAACATACAAATTAGAAATAAAAATATTTCCCCTTATAATTAATTCTGCATCCACACATATCATGTTCAAAACACAAGAACTTCCTAGTGGGCTTTTGACAAGCAGTGGTTTTTCTACTAATATGCAGTTTAATTTCAACAATTTAACAACATCTTGGGAGATCAGAGAATGAGTTGCTCCAATATCATACACTACAGGTATAGGCATTTGACAAATAAACAATGTACCTTCCACTTGTCCCACATTCTCTGCATTAGACTCCACTACAGATTTGCCTTTTGCCTCCAGGGTTGCTATTTTACCTTGCTGCTTGTTCTCTGGGCAATTCCTCTTCAAATGTCCTTCCTTCCCACAAGTATAGCACTTGAAATCTCCTCCTTTCAATTCTGGACACTTGGGCTTAATATGTCCCTCTTTGCCATAGTGATGACATACCACTTCCTTTTTAGTTTCACCAGACTTTGCATCATTGGTCTTCTTGGTTCCAGTGTCCTCTTGTTTCTTGTCATATGGCCGATGCCTTGCTTTGCCCTTCTTGTTGTTATTACTCTTGAAATTTCTATATTTCTCTCTTTCCTTGTCATGTTGCTCAAATCTTAATGTCAGACTTGATCAAAGGTTTTGTCCACATAAGGTAGCATGGCTCTACTTAAACCTGGATTTAATCCTTTGATATGTCTGCTATTTTTGGAAGCTTCATCTGCTACAAACATAGCCACATATTTTGATAGTCCTTCAAATTTGTGGGTGTTTTCTGTTACCCTAAGATTGCCTTGCCTAAGTTTAATGAATTCTTCAAGCAAAGTTGCTTTTGAAGAGGCAGGCACAAATCTTGCCTCAATTAGTTCCTTAAATTGATTCCAGTTGATGTCATTCCCAGCCCTTCCAGCTGTGATTACTTCCCACCAACCCAAAGGTGCTCCTTTTAGTTGTCTTGAAGGCACTTGCCTCCTCCTTTAATCACCTAGTTGCTTGTCTCCAAAAATCCTATCTAGAGTTCTAAGCCAGACTTGGATTTCCACCACACTCTCTGTTCCTTCTAAGCTTTTACCTCCCAAATTGGTATAAGTCTTCAAAAGTTTTGAGAGCTCTTCATGTGGATTTTCTGGTCTATGACCTATCCCTTCCCTTAATGCATTTACTAGGTCCTGCATATTTACCATGGGTGTTCCTCTTCCCCTTCCTGCCATGGATCTTAAGTGAAAGAAATTTTAAGGTTAGCTAAATTTCCTACTTACATATCGTATTATTCCCCCATATATGCATATAACAACCAAGCACACACTAGCAACCAATTATACAATTTAAATTAGATTATTCTATCACCTAATAATAAGTTTTGTCTATGTTTTTAACTAACACAGCTCTGATACCAAATGAAACGACCCTGTTAGCCTTTGGGGATTTTTATAAGAATTTAATGATGATTTTTTTTGCACAGGTTTTTAAAGCCTTGTACAAAAATGAATGGATTCAAAGAAGTATGGCCGAATCCTAATCAGAGCCATTTACTTACACAATATAACCAGGATCATAAAGGTTTTCCAATATAGTTATATTAGTTCATGCAAATATTTTGATATATGCATATGAGGATGCATATATCCCTCTTGTTTTTACAATCAGAGTGGAATTAAAACAAGAGATCCATTGATCTTAATACAAGTCAATGTACAACACAGATTAAAAGAACTGATGACTTTAATTAAACAAAAGTGGTCCTTTTTATGTTTAAGGATAGAACTGATAGATTGATATGCAAAATGATGTATAAGTACCCACAGAAATAATGGGATGATTGCCTTTAAAATTATATATATATATATATATAGACACACACACACTAAAATATGGTGCTATTATACTACTTAGACCTTTGAAAATCTGAACAAAAGCAAAACAGTATCAAACACTTGTTTATATTCTGAACCTTTGATGCTTTGGGCTATGTTGTCCCTTTTGGCTAAGTCAATAGATCTGGGCTGAGCCAAATGGGCAATTGCACCTTTTGTAATTTGGGAAGAGGCAGTTCATACTAGAGTGTGCATCAAATATTCAGATTATAAGACATGTACTTGGATGCTTTCCATTTACAAAGACTCCAGATTGACTAATATACAAAATATTAGCAATTTTTCCCTAATTCCCGAAATAACTTATACAAAATCTGTTCATAAAAATGATCATAGTAAATACTAATTAAAACCATTCTTTCTCAACTATATGAATCTGTCAAAACATTACATAACATATATTTGAGAGTTCATATATTTTTAATGCTTCATTACAATCAAAAGATAAGATATACTGGAAATGCTCATGCAGGTTTAACCACTTTAGATAGCTCTTATTTTAACTAGACTTAGCATGCTAATTGCCCCAAAATCCATATCCTTACATCAGATTACTTAGCCTCTTCATTACCTAAAAAAGCATTAGAGGCTGCCTCAATTAAAAATTGAGACACCCCATTTGCCATTAGCAACACAGGGTCAGACTACAAGTCTGGTATGAAACAATATCAAGCATAACATGGTGAATTAAAACTGAGTTAAAACTTAAGAAAACACTATGTACAAAAGCATAGCTAAAGGGTGCATGTTCAGGGTATCATTGTGGAAGTGCACATTCTTATTTCTCCAGTGTATTTTCAATAGTGAAACATGTATACTGGTGATAAAATTATTTGCAATACATATCTGCTTTCAATCAAGGTCAAACCACCTATCAACCTTCATATATTCATACATTCCTGAAATCCTAATTCATCAAGGGTTCAGGAAAACTCAAATTCCTTTTTCCACCTTTAAATCATTTTTTATTACTTAATTTTTCCTTGGCCTCACCTGCATAAAAGAATCAATGGGACACATTGCAATGGATTAATTCACTCCATTGCACAAAGATCTCAGAACCAATTTAGGCCATGTGCCAAACTTGTCACTCTAGTACAAGTCATTCTGCAGTTATCTTGACCTACATTTCTTAGTTTACAATTTTACTAATTTTATTCTCCCCTTTTTGGCATTTAATTAGCCTAAATAATTTTTCCATCCACATAGATACATAAAGATCACCATGTGACATCGTTTGAGGAGAGTTAACAATCTCCTCATATACAGATTAATTTAGTACTTAGCAAACAAGCATCCAAATATGCAGACATTCATAAAGCAATAAAACTGATAAAGGAATTTAAAACTCTAAGGTTTTTGCATAATATATCTTATACACATTAGATACTAACATATGGCATTCTGGTGGTTTTATTTATTTTTGATACTATGAGATAACCGATTTCAGGGGTTTAAATTCAGCTAAACTATAGATCTAAGCTATGATCAGAGCTCAGCACATAGAAACATTCTATGGCACTCGTTATCATAAATTCCTAGAGCCTCAGCACAAATACAATTTGTATATTGCAGCCCTTTCTTCTATTGGTAAAGATTTTGCCGTATCCTAATAAAACTTGCATAAACATTCAAGGGTTTTCAAAGAAACTTTCATTATACAGTAAAACTGAGAAGGTTGTGTATGCATAGATAGTGAACTCAAGCACATCAAAAAATGCATAAGAAATCATGCAAGGAAAAATAACAAAAGATACTAAATCATGGTTTTACATCTATAAACATTCAGTTATATAGAAATATCTTGGCTGCCTCTTTAATTAGAACTTACTGCCATTCATTTTATGAATGAGATTGCTCACCAAAGCTTCCTCTTCAAAGTTGAAAATCAGAGAATGCTTCTGCCTTGCTCTCAAGCCCTTTCCTTTTGCTAGGAAAATTGCCTTCTAATTTTTCTAAGTGGCAAAACCTTGCATGTATGCCCTTATTTATAAGGTCTTAATTCCTAGGGTTCTTGTATACACAATATCAGTTTTACCCTTCATGTGATCATGACAATTGTGTGAGTGCAACGCCCCTTATTCATACCTTATTTGTATCCAATGCCCGGTCATAAAATTACTGGACAAGATCTGAATTACTTTTCATAAAAATAAGAAGAAAAACTGCTTATTATTTAAATGATTTCACCCACCCCCCTTCTCATATAATGACAAAATGGCAAATGGGATTATAATTTACTCTCTAAATTTGCCTACTTATACTTTTAAATTTTCACTGCTAGCCTTTCTAATTCTATGCATACATATATGATTTTATTCTTTTAATAATCCCATGGTTTGAATTTAAATTCAGTAAGGAACAAAATATATGAGTACATGCCCAACACAATATTTCTCTTTTGGAATTTGTAAATCTATTTTGTGCATTTCCCTGGTGCACATGCAGACATGTACACACCCACTAAATATGCACACTAACCTAAACATATTCAATTCCATTAAAATTCAGTAAAATGTATTTTTAGACAAAATTAAAATTAATTTTGCTAAACTAAAAGGTTTGGGTTATTGCACAATCAGAGTACGTATGGACAAGTTATTTATGTACGAACATTGAATGTGAAAATTAAAAGAAAATATTTACGTTTTAAACCCTCACCTTGCGTTCATCTTTGACCATCGCCGAAACCGCTGCCATGGGGCCACTTAGGACCAGACCGCCGCCACCAGTGGGTTCGTCATTGACTAGCGCCCCTCCAGCCACCGTCGCTAACCCTGTAGCACCTCAGGCGATCCAAAATCGCTAATGCCACAATTCCGCCTCCTCCTCAATTTCGGCGCCACCAGCCATCTTCATGGTCGGACACCCCCTTGGTTCGACGCGCCATGTCACGCTGCACCTTCCCCGTTCGATGACCTCCACCAGAAAACGCCTGTGGCAGCGCCAACAATGGAAAATCCGATCGTGAATTTGCCTGAAACGTGCTTGGTGTTCATCTCGAGATTCACGCCACCTCAGGCCATATCAGACCAAACAATCTGAAGCAATGTTGTAGAGCATTCTCCCCTCTACCCATTTCCCTTTGGTGCTATCATCAAATTCTTCATGGTTCGGTCAAAATTTAGCCAAAACCGAAACTGATTTTCAGTCGTTGACCATCGATTTCTCCCAATTCGTGCAACTATAGGTGCTGAAATTTTTGTGGTACGTAGAGATCGTCTTGATCTACGATACCCAGAAACCGTTTTGGATAATTGTTTATGGATTGAAAGATATAATTTTTTTGTATTCGGGAGCTTTAGTGCAAAATTACGAGAAGGAGAGGGAGAGGGTTGTTGCCACTTATTGGAGGGAGATGAGAAGTGAGGGTTTGTGGAGAGAAAAGGTATTATATAGTGAAGGGTCTATTATTTTATTAATGTCTTAGTTCACGCTCTCTCCAATCGACATTTATCAAGGCCATGGTCACAACGAAATCCGTTGGTGATGAAAATTGGCATGTTGCTATGTCTTGACAATACGGTCCTAACAAAACTGGTTTCATCGAATTCCAGGTCCGTTTGCTCAGAAAGCTCTGTTTCTGGCTTAAATGGATGATCGATTCACAATATATTGTGCACGGCCACATACTAGCTCCAAAAATTACAAAATTTGGAATTCTCACTATGTTTTTCAAATACGGTTTCAACAAAGAAAATTTCGTCGAATTTGGAGACCATTTGGAAAATGGCCTTTTTAACTGGTCGATTAATTCAAATTTAAATTGAAAACACATTTAAATTTACTATGGTTACATATTATTTCCAAAAATTACAAAAATTGGAATCTAGCTATAATTTGACATTCCGAATCCAATAAAAGTGGTCGTCGAAAATGAAGGTCGTTTGCAAAATGGCTATTTTAAGGGCTATATATTATATAAAATATATATAAATTCCATAGTGACTATTCTGAATTTTAAACTTTCCATATCTTTCAATTTATAAAGTGAAATCTCAATTTCTTACACTCGTTAGAAAGATATAATTCAGAATATTCCAACATTTCTTGTTATACTGAAATCTGATTTATTTTAAATTCTGTACATTCATTTGAAATTTAAAATCAAATTTTCAAACAACCGCGCCATTTCAGGCTCGTTTTATAATTAAAATAAATTTATACGTTCTAACTTCGATTTAAATAAATTTTAAATCGTTATTATTTAAAATAAATCATTTTAAATATTCAAAACCCATTAAAATAGCTAAACTAAAAAATTTTAAATTGGTTCAGAAATTCTGGGTTGTTACAGTCTCCCCCACTTAAAATCTTTTCATCCTCGAAAAGGAACGGAGCTGAAAGTTGTTTAACTAACCAACTCAACTTTCTTTCTGGCTTTCATTTTTCAACTTTTTAGTTTCTAAGAATTTTCTAATTTCTCAAAAATTTGGCTAATACTCTAAATTTTCGAAAAATTTCGCCATAACCTCCTTTGTACGGGTTGATATTTTAAACCGCAACTTGCCTCACAGGGCCCTCATCAATCCAAAAGAAAAAGAAAAGGCAAAGAAGCTTGCCAATCGGCTCATAAAATCACCAAACCCAATGAATATAGTAAACATGTACCTATTTGTCCGGCATATAATTTTATTCCTCTTCTTAGCATGCTTGCTATGACCTGTTCATTATATACACGTTAACATATATTGAATTCCAATCAACTTTCAATTCAGTTCAATATTTGATTCGATTTGGCTAAAATTTACTTTTCATTCTCTTATTGGTTAAATAATTATCATTCCAATAATTTTTATTAGTTAAACTAATAATCATACATCACAACCAGCAATCAATTAGTTAATTAAATTTTTAAACATATAACTTTATGTATAATCAAAAATCATATTTTTAGTGCTAAATCACAAAAAATAAAATCTAACTAAGTTTTGGTTCTCACACCAGTCAATTGGAATCATATAGATATCCCACTTTCGAAACTCGAACATAAACTCTGATGATGTAGCTACAATCATCAGAATCATCTCCGGGCGACTAGAGTGTGATTCTATATCTATCCCGTATATTTGAGGCTTCGAATACACGTGGATCAGACGTATATTCAAAATCTCTTTATACCCGATAGTCCAAAATCAATTTAAAATAAAATACTCAAATACATATAATAAGGTTTAAATTTTCAAAACAAAATTTGTTTTCATTTTTATTTTAAAAATAACACTCCTTGAAACTCAGTCTAGGATACTATTGATCCTATCTCTAACAAGTCATTCTCATTGGATATTGCTAATCCAATCTCTGATGAATTCTTTTGTTCGGTTATAATGTGTCTTGTTCTCAAGCTTTGTAAAGCAAAGCTCTAATACCAACCGAAACGATCCAAACTTCCCCTTACGGGAAAGCCCGAATTACTTTGAGAGCATGACGCATCAAAACACAAACAGGGGAACAATTCATTGCTATTACAACAATTTACGTCAGAGTACAAGATATATCAGAGTTCAAATAATTTACAGTAGAAAAATACAATATCAGAGATTAAAATACATAGCAATGGAAATTTAAAATGTATAAATACAATGGATAGCAGAAATACATCACTAACACAACTGAAAGAAATACACGGATACAAAGCTTTCCAAATATAGCTCCAGCTGTAATCCAGGATCTTAGGACAAGAAATATCTGCAAAACAAACTACTAGTTGCCTACGTGGAAAATATAGACACCCAGAGTTTAAGTTAAAACGATAAACTCCGAGTTAGTCATGGGACTGGTGTGAGAACTAAAACAGTTATTAACTTTTATTTTAAAATAGGGTAAATCAAGGGGCCACGCCGTATAACACGGAACGGGTTTACTCCAAATGAATCTTAGTTTAAGATAAAACAACGCAATGCTTTTTGAAAAATGAAGCTATTATAAGACTCAGGTCTCATCACACAATGCAACGCAAGCCGGAGAGTAGAGTTTTCCCTTATAGTAGCCGAACATGTTTGATACATTTAAAACAAATCATTTTGTTATTACTATAAGTGTATAGTGTCAAAATTAGCTTCAAATACAAATGAATCAATCATAGATGGCATGGGTACCATATATCATGTCGCCATACTAGTTCTACAACTAAAACTTCGTATTGGAAATTGGGTTTCCATTATGATTCAAGGCAAAGGATGGTCTCCTTACCGATTCGAGACACTCTAGCAAATGCCTTAGGGCTCGGACACTGGCAAGCCCTGGATCTTGCACTGCCGGTCCACACATACTTTAGTGGATTAGTTATTCCAGAACACACGTTTCCCGATCCTATCGGACCTATCTCTGAGCCACTAAGGACTCAATATCCGAGGCGCCTCGCAATCCATCATCCACATAATTAAAAATGTCTGGGCTCCATACCAAGACATAACTTCTAGCTAGAAAGAAACGTCGTGCACTCACTGTGTTCCCTTATCCCGTTTTTGACTCATACCGAGGTTTAAGCGTTGCGAATTAACGCTATACATAAAGCTATGTTATTTAAATCCGTACTTTGATCATCAACCATAAGACTTTGCTTTTCAACAAAAGCCTTAATCATTTGCATATTAGCATGCCACACTAACAATCCACGCTACGCAACTGATGTCTATCAATATATAACCTCTAAGCTTGTACACCTCAGAGAAGGGTGTTAAGCAAGAGAATAAATTCTCCGCCACCAAACAGATATATATTTAATAAAAATCAATCAACACAAAATGAAATCCAATGTCAGACACACATCCATTTACAAGTCCGATCTGGGTCTGAACAAAACCGGAGGCACCTTATTCCTCGTCCCACATGTCCAATACAGGAGAGAGGTCCTCGCATATCCGGTCGATCTCCAAGTACGTCTGGATGATAACCACTTATTACCTTGTATTGGGTGTACGGCCCAATCAAGACTTCAGTAATCATCCAAATGATGTGAAGATCTCCGGTCTTCAACCACCGTCTTCATCGTCGACTTTTAGTCGTCGTATTAATTTTTCAGAATGGGTTAAACCCAGTCAGTCCGAATAACTCACATATTTTATAATCAAGTGCTATAAAACACATCATACGCCTCATTCCAATTCAGAATATTCTTTTATTCAAATATTCACATCTTTAGGGAAAGGTTCCCATTAATTTTATCAAAGATAAATTCTTTTAAATTTACTCTTTAATCATCCTTTGGATATCAATTCAAAACAAAATTAAGGTTTATCAACTAGTCGGGGTTATCGAGCCTTACCGAATTAATCATTTATTATATTAATCCCAATCTCAACCTATTCATCCCATGGAGCAAAACTGGTAGTACCCCGTATCTAACACCCCGGTGTTATCAGTAAATTTAATTACCATTTCTCGTTCAAATCTAATAAAAGATTTAACTATCGCCTGGAGTAAAACAGGTGGTACTCCATTCTCGATCATTTCCCAAATTTGATAATTTAAATTATCACATTCTCATTTCAATCTAATTAAAGATTCATTAAAACTCAAATTAGTTTTATTCTACCGACAATCATTATTTAATGATTACTTAACTTTGGAATCCCAAACCTGCCACATCGACAATCTACACCGTACCATTGATTTCTGCCAATATATAACCTCTAAGCTCATACGTCTCAGAGATAGGTGTTAAGCAAGAGAATAAATTTTCCGCCACCAAACAGATATATATTAATTAGAGATCAGCAATACAAATCAAAATACAATGTTAGACATGTAATCCTATCTTTAACTGGGTTAAAGAACCAATGTCATTTAAAACACAGTTCATGATAAACCAAAAATATAATTTCATTAACCATGGAATCTTCACGGGAAACAGATCAATATATATAATTGATATCAATTTCCGTATTCGACTAATAATATAAATGGAATAACGGCTAAGCCTTTTAAATTCCATATATGGTAACAGTCTTCCTCCATGGAAGCTCACTTCGATTATCACTAAAATGGATTCCATTCAATTCCAATTTAATATATTAAATTGGAAAACTTTACTTTGGAAAATTTTCATTAAATCTCAATAAAATAATTATATATTCCAAATCACATTTCACTGTTAATTGGGTTAAAGAACGAATGTCTTTGAAAACACAGTTCACAATAAACCCAATTCACATTCCATTTTATTCCAATTACTAAATATAACTGAAAACTCTAATAATCTTAATTAAAAGATTTATTCTTTTCACACGGGTTTAAGAACAATGTTACTGAAGATACCATTCACGACAAACCCAAAATCCACTTTGATATTAAATATAAGCTCTAAACAGAAATTATATCGGCTTACATTCAATATCAAATTCTGAAACCAACACATATCGTATGGGGAATAACGATATATATCTATCTTCCAAATTCCTCCACGATATATGTATAGTCACGGAATCCAATATCGAAATATCCCGAAGATGATTTATATTCAAATCCATTCCAATTCATAAACTGAAAAATTCTGGTTAGATTAAAACCGTTCACAAATCCAATTTATTTATTTAAAAACGATGGATTATATTTAAATAACTAGTTCATTTTGATAAAAATATATTTTTATCTTTACAAACATGGAATTTTTCATCCAGATTCTTTCTAAATCATTTATTATGATTTTACACAAATTATTAATATTTTTAATAATTTTATCAAGGGTCGTACAGTCAATTTCCAATAGCGGTCACCGAACTGCATCCATAGCGACCTTTTTCAAATTTGATTTGGACATAATTCCAAATCGAACCATTAGATTTTGAATCTCTTATATTCGTTGGAAAGCTCTTTCCGATACGAACCCAACGGTTCCTGTTTTAGGAGAATTTGACGGTCGAATCTCCCGTAATGTCCATTCGAAGTCAATGGTCGAAATTCGCGAACGGTCGCGGCGCGGCGCGTTCTATTCAAGCCATTAATATATATATATATATATATATATTATCGTTCAAAACGTATTTTATAAATTTGTTTTAAAAATGATTCCCACTTTCGTTTCGATTTTAAATATAAATTGAATACTCCTTATCATTATAATATTTAAATGATAATATTTTCAAAGTATCAGATTTTGAAATCATTTCCTTTTCGATATTCATTATAAAAATGAATAAAATCGATATAAATATTGTTCGCGTTAAAATGGCGCATATCTAATCAATACGGCTTCACATACTTCAATATTTTCGTGTCCGTCCAAAATCGGACATCAAATTCACATCTTAATCCTTTACTGAATATTATTTTAAAATATTCATTATTTTAAAATATTCGTTATTCCTAAATTGGAGTCAGACCCAACCAATTACCATATAATGTTAGTTATATGGATTTCTTACATCACATGTACACAACAACACTGATAAAAAATCATCCATCATCCAGAGTGCATTACACAACTGCATAAGCATTAAATATAAATAATTAACGCTTACAACAGTCTATCAACCAATCGATTGACATAAAACTAAACAATTGGGATTAGTGTACGTCAAATATCATCCCAATACCCGTGTGTGGTTTCAACCAACAAACACTGAATATTATTTGTGCAGTTGGGCGATGTGTAAAATTTATCGTCCCAATCAATGTCAGTTAAATGAGTGTACATAAACAAATCGTCCAATTTGTAAATGAATATTTATTTTCATTTCAGAGGAATTTTATGTCATTCATATATATACGTTAAAAATTATATTTTTAACGATAAAATATTTATTTCAACACTTGACTATTTTATATAGTTCATACATTCAATAAAAATGATATTTTATTGTTCAAACATTTTATTCAATACATGAATATTTTTAATAGTTTATTTCAGAAAATTTCAGCATTATAACGGCGCGATATTAGAACTGGATTAATGTCTAGCATTACCCCTCTCCTGATACTAGCTCACGCTATACACAATCAACAATCACAATCAATATACCGCATTACAGTCAATAACCACAATACAGTCAATTTCCCTATAATACAATCCAAACAAACAAACAACCATGGTTTGTACAAATAAATAGTGTTAGGAGCTATTAAGCCCTGTCTGCAACGTAGTATATATTTAAATGTAAAATAGTTTGAGTGAGAAAGAGTTCTCACACTGGAATCCACTTCGCCATTGTTTTTAAGTAGCGATTTTGGAACCGTTCGGGTTCGTATTTGCCCCCAAATTGCAACTTGCTCCAAATTGGACCCAGTCAGTTTTGTTGTAAAGCTCTTGACTCAACGATCTCAAGGATCCAGTATCATGCCAATCAGAGTACGTATGGATAAGTTATTTATGTACGAACATTGAATGTGAAAATTAAAAGAAAATAATTACGTTTTAAACCCTCACCTCGCGTTCACCTTTGACCAGACCGCCGTTACCAGAGGGTTCATTGTTGACTGGCGCCCATCCAGCCACCGCCGCCAACCCTGTAGCGCCTCAGGCGATCAAAAATCGCTAAAAGCCCCAATCTGCTTCTCCCTCGATTCCTGTGCCAACAACCATCTTCACAGTCACACATCCCCTTGGTTCGACGCACCACGTCATGCTGCACCTTCCCCCTTCGATGACCTCCACCTGAAAACGCTTGTGGCGGCGCCAATGATGGAAAATATGATCGTGACTTTGCCTGAAATGTGCTCGGCGTTCATTTCGGGATTCATGCCACCTCAGGCCATATCAGGCCATACAATCTGAAGCAATGTTGTAGAGTATTCTCTCCTCTACACATTTCCCTTTGGTGCTATCATCAAATTCTTCACGGTTCGGTTAGAATTTAGCCAAAACCGAAACTGATTTTCAGGCGTTGACCATCTATTTCTCCCAATCCGTGCAACGATAGGTGCCGAGATTTTTATGGTAGATAGAGATCATCTTGGTCTACAATACCTAGAAACCGTTTTTGATAGTTGTTTATGGGTTTTGAGATATAATTTGTTTTGTGTTCGAGGGCTTTGTTTGCAAAATTACGAGAAAGAGAGAGAGAGAGGGGGGGGGGAGGGAGGGGCTGCTGCCACTTATTGGAGGGAGATGAAAAGTGAGGGTTTGTGGAGATAAAATGTATTATATAGTGAAGGATCTATTATTTTATTAATTTCTTAGTTCATGCAATCTCCAATCGACATTTATCGACGCCATGGTCACACACGAACTCCGTTGGCGATGAAAATTGACATGCTGCTATGTCTTGACGATACGGTCCTAACAAAACTAGTTTCGTCGAATTCCAAGCCCATTTGCTCAAAAAGCTCTGTTTCTGGCTTAAATGGCTGATCGATTCACAATTTATTGTGCCCGGTCACATACTAGCTCCAAAAATTACGAAATTTGGAATTCTCGCTACGTTTTTCAAATACGGTTTCAACAAAACTAGTTTCGTTGAATTTGGAGACCGTTTGAAAAATGGCCTTTTCTACTGGCCGATTAATTCAAATTTAAATTGAAAACACATTTAAATTTATTTTTCTCACATATTAATTCCAAAAATTAGGAAAATTGGAATACAGCTATAATTTGATATTCCGGATCCAACAAAAGTGGTTTCGTCGAAAACGGAGGTCGTTTGCAAAATGGTTATTTTTAAGGGCTATATATTATATAATATATATATATTCCATAATGACTAATCTGAATTTTAAACTGGCTACAACTATTAATTTATAAAGTGAAATCTCATATTTTTACACTCGTTAGTAAGATATAATTTGGAATATTCCAACGTTTCTTGTTTTACTGAAATCCGATTTATTTTGAATTCTGTACATTCATTTGAAATTCAAAATCGAATTTTCAAAATACCGCACCATTTCAGACTCGTTTTAAAGTTAAAATAAATTTATACGTTCTAACTTCGATTTAAATAAATTATGAATTGTTATTATTTAAAACAAATCATTTAAAATATTCAAAATCCATTAAAATAGCTAAATTAAAAATTTTAAATTGGTTGAGAAATTCCGGGTTGTTGCAAGACCAATGTAATTTATTGTAAGATAGCTTAAAATAAAGGAAATAGTGTTACTTATCATAAGAAAACCTTAAATTAATAATTATTGGTCTAATAAAGCATTAATTAAGCCCAAATTAAGTTGATTAAGGAAATAAAAATCTAGAAACCAGTTCAGTAAGCAGTCATTCCCTAAGTAACTTTTCTTCCTCTTATTTCTAAAGTAACAGTAAATAAAAATTGCAAATCCCTCTTACAAGCTCAAATTCTAACTCCGAACTCAAATAAAAATCCGAAAACAAGTTGTTAAACCGAGATATAAACAGGTAATATTCTCAAAACCATAAATTTATTCTTATTTGTTTCAGATTTGTGAACTTTTATCTTATTCTATGTTGAAATCTTGTAACATGTATACACAACTTCTTCTACGGGTGTTTGAAGCTCCTACAAAGCAAAAATCTCAAGTCTTTTGCTCCCAATTGTTATAAAATCGTTGATAAAGCCAAATTTGAGTTATACTAACACTATCTAAGTTTGTATAGAGAGATTTAATGATATGTAGTTGTTTCAAATAAATTTCATGTCTCTGTAAACATACTACCGAGTTTTATGCTTAGTGTGAAATACCAGCTCTTTGTCTACTCTTATCATTCTATATCTTACTCGTTCTAGCTGAAATCATGTCTAATCTTTTCTAAATGTTAGTATTGTTGCTGAGCTATATGAATGTAAATTTTCAAGTCAATCTGACCTCTGTAATATGTCGAAACTATGCTTCAAACTTTGAATGAGTGCAACTTAAGCTCCTATAGAAATTCCTCTAGAAAAGGTCGATCCCGACCTTCTATAGGTCAACCTAGCCAAGACAGGTCGACCGCTAGGTCGACCTATAACATATAGGTTTCAATCCCTGAAGTGCTGTGGATGCAGGCATTTGTTAATTATGTTCCAAATTTTGTCCCTGTTGATTTCTGAATGTTTTTTAGGTAATTTCTGCTGAATTTTGAAGCTTATTTCAATGTTGTTTTCCTAGGCTTGATCCTATAATGGATAAACCAACATTGTCACTAATTTGTACTATGGATTGAATGAGGTTTTTGGTGCATTATTAGTATTGATTTCATGAGATTTTTAACACAGCGCTTGCTTTGAGATGAATGTCTTCCAAGATTCGTTTTAAAAATAAAATCGTCTCAAAGCTATATAATATGCAACAACGTAAAGTTTTGAAATTTTTTTAAATGATAAATTAATTGATATTTAAGTTTTCAAAAGTTCGAAATTTAATTTATTATTGAATTGTATGAAATAAATGAATTAGATTCCTATATTGAAACATCAGTGGGGACAATTTCACAATGAGAATTGAATGGTAGTTAATGTAGACCTTAATTCATGAGTCATCTTGATTTATATTATTATTTGAATGTATGTTCATTCTTAAAATCTAAATTTAAATAATAAACCTGTAATACTAAGTAACATGTTTGCTAAATTTATTAAAATGAAACTTTTCAAAAAAAGTCATTTTTCGTCAAAATTTAAATTTGTGTTGAAATTTTAAAAGTTTGAAAATTTCTTTTTTTTAATGATTTTACTTTATATTTTGTGCTATCAAACATTTTTTCGTTTCATCGAAATACGCTTTCATTTTCTCTAGATATGAGTTTTTTAGTGAAAAGTGCGCAAAATAAATGGAGTTTGTGTGATTGTTACCGTTACTCTTTTTCTAAATAATTTTTTGCAATTTTCCTTTTGCTTCTCGGGAAAGGTTTTCCATCTCACCCCTTATTAATAATTCACATTTGAATATATAGAGACTTGGTAAGTTAAGTATGTGTTTTCTTTCTTAGCACTTCTTATTTTTTTTCCACCAAGATATTTTTTCTTCTTTTCCTCCTATTCATTTCTCCCAAAGAAAATATATTCTCAGTCAACTATGGGTCCATTTGATTTTGAACAGGAAGGGTTATTTGGAAGCGGTATTTGAAGAGGAATTGTTGCGAACGGGGAATGCGTTTTTTTTTACGAAAGGGGCAAATTGGAAGGGGCAAAGTTATTATTTTATTGTTTTTGTAGTTAGTATTTTATTGTTTGTATTTGTGTTTGTGTTTATTGTCGAACAAAATAAATAGAATGCAGAATACAAATTGCAGAACTAAAAATGCTAAAATAAAATACACAATACATTGCAAAATTTAAAATACTAAAATAAAATTGAAAAACGATCCATTTCCTAAACTATGCTAAATTAAGAAACCCGTAAAATGACACATTTAAAATGCTAAAATAAAATTGAAATAAAATCCATGAAGCTTTTCAAGTTTTGTGCTCCAAACGTTATGTTTCAACCCATGCAGCTTGTATTAAAAGCCACAATGCATTGGACGTTTCAACCCATGCAGCTTTTCAAGTTTTGTATTAAAAGTCACAATGCTTGTATTAAAAGCAACAATGTCATTATGAACCATGTAATCACTGCCATTTTCTGTTCCCAAATAGAAAAGATTTAAGGGAATGTGTACGCATGCGGTAAGTATACTTTGTAAGTATTATTCCAACATGCTTTTAATATTAATACATCCAGCTTAGATTTGTTGACGGTAGCATGCGGTAAGTATTAATACTTTGTAAGTCGGTAGAGTCCTTATTATTTTTCTCACCTTTGGAGCTAAGTCAGCAGAGTCCTTATTATTTTGTAAGTATTAATACTTTGTAAGTTACAATACATGAGACTCCTTATTCCAACAAAAACATTAATTTTGCTTCCGCGTCGGATGCGTCCGACGCAACGGACGCGTCCGATGCGAAAGCCACCTTTTGAACCGTTCGTTTGGAAGGGGAAAATATGCGGGGTCCACCTCAGACGCGTCCGACGCAGACGTGAACATTAACTTCCCGGTTTAGAAATCAAACGGTACCTATATTTCTCTTCTCTCCATAAATTTCAAATCTTAAGACTAGAAATATCAAATCTCTTTTTATATCTTATTAGATAAATATTACCACAATCTCTCTTCTTCTGCTTCCTCTGCAATTCCTCTTCTCTATAAATTCTTCCTAAAAAAATTCCCTAGCCTCTCTCTCCATTTAGATTCACAAACCAAAACAAAATTCTAAATTTATAATCCTCTCTCAATTCCTAAATCTAAAACAAAAAACCTAGAAATCTCAAAACCTAGATATCCCAAAACCTATATCCCTTTTTCCTTGAAAACCCTTTGTTTCCCTCCTTCCAAACAACCAAACCCTACCACCAACAACCAAGCCAACCACCGTCCGGCTCTACACCATCAAACCAGCAGGTAGAATCACCTACGCCCTGCAGCATCTGTTGGTCGCACCACACATCCTTGATCCAAACCCAAAATTTACGAACCCAAAACCTATTATACATGTTCCTATTCTCTATTTTTCCCAGATTTTCCACTGTCTTCCCGTGCCCATAACTTATTAATTGAAAACCCAAGTCTACATTTTTCAGATTGGGTGGAATTGAAATAGCTAAAACTTTTTTAGATTTCATATTCTTATTTCTCGAAATCGCGAATTTTCCGGACTTATTTTTGGGCCTAGAATTCTAACCAAAAAATAGTCTGTCATTGTTTCACCCTTTTTTGCCTCAAAAATAATCCAAACCAGTTTTTCTTTTTTTATAAATGAACAGAATAGAATTTCATAAAACTTCGTTGTTGACCATTTTTTCCAATTCTACAGTTAACATATCCAAAAATCTATTTTAAAAAGTCCAAAATCTTGCTCTATTTTGTAAATTTTGTGAAAATCAAAATCCATCTTCCCTAGCCAAAACGCCTCCACTCTCTTCTTTTAAATTCTTTGGAGTATTGTTTTGTGAATTTATTCATACCATGGTTCTAGAGAGTGTAGTGTGCTTATAGTCGAAGTTGTACATCTTGCTTTCTATGTCCATTTGTTTATCGTCTTCATTCAATGCCACGAAAGATGAGTTTATCTCGCACTTGACTAACATTTTATGAAAGTATTATTCAATACATGTGAATGGTTAAATTGAAATGTTAGGATTGTTTTAGTTGACATGACTATTATGTCAAATTTAAATTTAAATTCATGACATGAAACTGTGTTATTTTGTGATATATGTTTATTTGTGACATGTATGATATGCCTTGATTGTTAATTAACACAAATGACATGATATAAATTTGTAATGTTACATATTAGTATTGTTATGTTTTAATTAGGGTCTCAAACTGCAAGTTCCTTGTAGATTTAGGAAAATCATATGGGTTGAAATGATATATACCCGAATCATTATATTTTTTGATATTGAATTGGAATACGGGTTGAAATGATATATACCAAAAAAATTAACATAACGGGTTGAAATGATACATACCCGATTCACTTGACTATAGGATAGAAAATTATATGCGAACATCATAGGTCAACAAAACTAATTTTTTTGAAATTTATAAGTATGTATTGATTTTGAATCATAGCTTAAGTATTTGTTTAAGTTAATGTTTGAAATATGTAGCTTGAATTTATGAATTTAAGTTAAAGTTGACTTGATGGAATTATCGTTTGGAAGTAATTTATAAATATAATAAAGATTTAATATTCAAAGTGAAAATTCAATCCAAACTAAATTTTTATAATATAAACTAATTTTATATAATAAAATATAGTTCAATATAATAATTTATTTAAAATGTTTTTTTGGCAAAACCGACCAGTTTTTAAAGTGACCGCAAACATTTTTATTATAACCAATAATAAATATAAAAATTATAGGAGGTTGGCAGTTATCAACCCATTACATGTCGGTTTTTAAGGTGGACCGTCCACCACATGCGGAATTTATAGTGGACTGCCCACTGTACCTAAGAAGCCTTAGAGCATTGGATCTATCCTAACAGACTAGTCTACAAGTACCAAACATATAATGCTCACCACCCAGGGAGGGAGGCAAACACAAATAACATGGTAAGTAAATAACATAATAACTAACAACCTAAAGCTAGGTACAACGAGTAATACTTCTTGAGCCACACAAATACAGAAGAATCAGATTGATGGCTTGTATGAACATTGTTATAACTTGAACGCACCCACAGACAACAAGTGACCATAAGCACACACACGCACATAGAAGAAATTACCTAGACGTGCAACAAAATGCAACCAGTTTTGGCAAAGGACAAAGAACAGCAGCAGACAACTATAGCACATAATTTGACATTGTTCGACAAGAGAAGATCAAGACATGAGCTTATCCAAACAGAGACATGGAATATATACGACACGTATGGCACTAAACCAGAGCTCCTGGTTATTGACAGTAGCATTACAAAATACATTGCATAGGACCTATGACATAGGAGGCAAGGAAATCGATAGAAAACACAAACACCTAAAAACCCAACAAGTCTCGTAGCAAAGCTATAAAGTAAGGTAGGAAAGTGCTGCAACTAAGCAAGGCACGTTCTACACCCTCAAGAACTCCACACAAACATAAGAATGAAAATCCAACACTCGATAGAACACAAAATACGCAATTACAAGGAGACACAAATCATTAGAAATCGCAACTCATAGTATACAAACCCTCACTAGAAAATTAGATCTATGTAGAATTCCTCGTCAGCTGGAAACCAGTCTTACGTGAGGCAAGGAATGACTCAGATCTGAATCAGATGAGGGACCTCGAGCCACGTAGGGAGAAACCCCTAAAACATCATCATAACAGTGAAAAGGGAATAGTGTCAAACCGAGGGGTAGATCGGAGATAAAAGAGGCGCAGTGTGAAGTTCAAGCTTAGTTCTCTCAGGCATGGTGAAAGCTAGAAAATAGGAAACAAAGATGTGGGGAGAAGAAAGAGTAGAGTAACTGTAACAACCCGACTTTTCAGTTAATTACCTGCCATAATAACTAATCTAAAAAAAAGTGGAAAAAATAATTATGTCGGATGGATCATTAGTTGATTATTCAACTTAATTATTTGGGTAAATTGTTGTTTTGTCGTTTAATGGTGAGATTTAATCATACTTGAGTAATTAAATGAGGTTTGGATAGTAATATGGGAATTGGTGGTAAATTTGTGATATGTTGATTTTAGAAAGGATTAAATATTAATAACTTGAAAATATTAACAAGTGTTAATCTATGTTATAGTTCTAAAATAATAGAGTAAAAGGGTACTCACGTAGTGTTAATGGGAAAATTCTTTTAATGAGAAGATTGTTGACAATTCGTGTAAATTTTGAGTTATATACATATATGTATACAAACCATAATGATTAAAATCGTTGTTAATTAATAACGAATGAGATTTTTTTTTTTGACACAGCTGATGTCTTATGAAATTAAAAGGTGTGTCTTTTGAAATATTTTTTTTATTGTGTACCAAAGATTGTAAAATATTAGCGAAATATTCAAAATGTGTACTTAATGTAAATTATTGCAAATATGGTGTAAAATAAAGATTTGAGAATAATAAGTTTGTCAAATGTAATATTCTTTGTGAAATGTCTATTAATATTAGGAAATATGTATTTTCCAAAACATTGGAAACTTATTTGAGATAAAGTGTAGACAATTAAGAAATTTAATTGTAAGCACTATGTAAGATGAGCAAATTTATTCGAAATATTAAGTTATGTCAAAAATCGAAAAATAATGAATATTTAAAGCTAATATGCTTTAAAAATATTTTACAATTTTATTAAGTAATTTTGTAAAGTTCATTTGATGATAAACTATATTGTTGTTTATGTAAATAGCATAAACATAGTGTAAAACATGGTCATTTGAGCTAATCTTGGGTTAATTGGCTTTAAAAACTCATCTTAGGCTTAAGGAATTAGTAGGACAAACTTCCTCTTAAACCCAAAGAAGCCTCTGGAGAAATGTAAACTACGTACATTTCCTCCTCGTCTTTATCTTCTCCAGAGAAAAGAAAGGAAACCCTAACCTCTTTATTGTAAATTTAAGTAGCCTCCGAAATCACCTAAAATCTTCTCTAATTGCTAATTATTGTTGCTCTAATTCTTCTCCGGATGTTGATGTCAAAGGAAGAAAAGCTCCGGATTCTTAGCTATTGTGCCTCCAAGACCATCAAATCCATCTTCAATTTAGGGTAAATCAAGGATGAGGGTTCCCTCTGACTTTCTAGCTTGATTCAATTTTGAAACTTTGATTTTTAGTGGGTTTTTGTTGAAATTCGTCGTTGTAAATTTTTGCTCTTACAAGTGCTACAAACATGGCCTGAGTCCATGTTTGAGATAACATATCTCTTTAAATAATTGTTGGAATCCATCGATTCTTTTTCCAGTTGAGAGAGTGAGTTTTGTAATATATTCGTACCAAATTTAAGCTAATTTTGAGGTCACTAAGTCACCTGAAACAATCCTCAAAGTTTCAACTGGAGCATGTTTTGCTCCAGATTTTCAGTGTGAAAAACACTGCTTGAGTCCAACTTTGACACACCATAACTTTCACATACTTTGTCAGAATCATGTGATTTCAATTTGAAGTATTTTTACTGAACTTTATTTCTGTAATTTTTCATATCCTAGTTCCACCAGAAAAAGATCGAAATATGTTCTCAAAGTAGCAACTGCAACATCTTTTGCTTCAGATTTTCATTGTGAAACACTACATGAGTCCAACTTTGAAACCTCAGAACATTCTAGTTATTTACTCAAATGGAGTGATTCTTTTTTCCTGTGCGTTTACAATATTCCCTAGTTGTTGCATATCAAATTTGAAGTAATTCTGGGTGGTTTTAATCATCGTAACTCAATCTCAAAGTTGACAGTTTGTCGGGATAAGACATTTCTGAACTGAAATCCCACGAAAACTCATTTTTAGAGCAGTATATCTTATCTGATCTTAATGTAATGGGGAAATTCTTATTGCTATGTGTCCATAATGTTCTCTAGTTGTTTCATACCAAATTTTATGAAGTTTTGGGTTGTTTTGGTCTTTTGAATTCGTCCTCAAAGTTGGTAATTCGTCGGGATAACACATTTCTGAGCTGAAATCCCAATGAAAGCTCAAGTTGAGAGTTGTGCATCCTTGTCAATTATTAATCAATTTGAGAAAATCTTTTTGTAGTATGTTTATAATATTCTCTAATTGTTTCATACAAAATTTCAAGAAATTCTGAGTTGGTTTGGTCTTTAGGATTTGACCTCAAAGTTAATAGTTTGTCGTGTTAAGTTCATTTCTAAGGTGATATCTCGACGAAAGCTCATATTCAAAGCTGTGTATCTACTCCACTTCTGAATGAAACTAAGAAATTCTTTTTTCATTATGTTCATAATGTTCTCTAGTTGTTGTATACTAGTTTCCATTTAATTCCAACTTGATTTGATTACCGAAATTTAGCCTCGAAATTGATAGTTCGTCAAGATTTATGTTTGTTTATATGTATAACAATTTCCGTGTGTTTTGTGACTTGTTGTACTATACTTTTAGGGGAATTTCCGACATTGTTTCTATGTTTAAGACACTATTTCCCCACTTATTATATTAAACAAGATTTTCATGAACTCAAATGTGGAATTAGTGATAGTTTCAATAGTAAGAATCAGTGTTTTCTTACCGTCTTCTAGTGAAATTGGTGACCTTGTGTGAATACCATTTCAGTGGTACGTCCAGTGTTTTTGTGACATGTGCACAACTTTTATAAACGTTTTTCAAAATGTTTGAATAGAAGAATATGGTTTTGGAAAATAAATATTGTTCTAACTAAGCATTTAAATTTATTAATATGATTTATACAAGGACTTTCAAACGCTTTGATTGCCAAAAATTTTCAATAAACTATGATTCCAAAAACTATTTTCTTACAATATGAGTAAATTAAGTTGGATAGACCATTAGTTGATTATTCAACTTAGTTATTTGAGTAAATTTTTGTTTTGTGGTTTAATGGTGAGATTTAATCACAATTGAGTAATTAAATGAGGTTTGGATAGTAATATGGGAATTAGTGGTAAATTTGTGATATGTTGATTTTGGAAAGGATTAAATATTAATAACTTGAAAATATTAACAAGTGTTAATCTATATTATTGTTCTAAAATAATAAAAGAGTAAAAGGGTACTCATGTACGGTTAATGGGAAAATTCTTTCAGTGAGAAGATTGTTAACAATTAGTGCAATGTGTTATATGATTTTTGTTTGATGATAACAAACATATAATATTATTTAAATGTGTTTGTAATTGTACTATTTTAAATTTCATTTCATAGAAATAAATATTTATTGAATAATATACTATTATACATAGTTCACAGTATATTTATTCAATTAAATATTTTATTTCAAAATCTGAAATAGTACAACATTATAACTCCACTATTGTATATTCACAGTTATAATATTTTACATGGAATTGTACTAACTAAATTAATTTGAAAATGATAGACAAATTGATTTGAACACAATAAAATAATATATTATTTCAGTCAAATTTGTTTATTACAAATATTAGTACAATCTTCTCATACAGTACATTTATTCCTCGCTACATCACTCATCACTCAGTACATATTCACTCGTTCACTCATTTACATATTCACAGACATTGACACTGATACACTGAAGCTTCACGTGCTCCAAACCAGTCCAGTCTCTTCATACCTGTCACATATATGAAAACACACAATAGACTACAATAGAAATAAAACTAAACACATGCAAATATAAATTTATTTACTTCTAAAAAAATTATTTGCCTCAGAATTTTGGTGTATTTCTCATCATTTTTCTAGACTTGGTCTGATATATATCAAGTGCTCACATCTGTGTATAGAAAAGAAACCAGTATTGCAACTGAGGAGCAGACTCGTGGACCAACTCAACTCGGTGCATATCAACACAAATCAAGACAGCATCTGTTTATATCAGATTTTTTTTATAAAAGCCAGAAAATTTTAAACAAAAGTACAAGTGCAATATCAATTCAATGGACAAGTACAACAAGAATGGTCGAGGCAACATGGCACATCAATGGTCCAGTATGCAAGGCATTAACAAATATACAGGCCATGGATAAACAAGCAAGTATACTAGTTGTTCTTATCAGTTCAAGCTCGAGTGCACAAGGCACATAAAAGTAAATTCCAGAATCATCAAAACAGTGTTTGAAATGCTCAGAAACATTGGTGGCGAATTAAGGGTACAGTAGTCACAAGACAACACACAAAGCACTTCATAATCACTCCAAATTCAAGTAAGAAGAAGGGGTGAACTCAGCAAAGTATAAAAGTGTTTTAGCTCAACTACATTAAGCCAGCAAGAACATGGAATCATTGGAGGCATGGTGCAGATATATACAATGTAATAAGGTGCAGCATAGGATAAACATCTCATTTTTAAAGTGATGCAGCAGTTCTAAAGACAACTACATGGCCGAGGCAACACATGTTTGGCATGAAGCAGCCTCAAGATGAAATGACAATAATGTACGGGTCATGTCCAAACAGTAAGACAGTGTGCTGCACAAACAAACATGAATGGCACAGCAAATACATGGAGCATCCCAACCCAAACAGATTAGTTCTACTCAAAGTACACAAATGCATGGTGCACAAATACAACAAACACAAGTGTATGAATGGCAATATGTACAAGTGGACAGGAGAACATGGGTGTGCAAACTGCATGGCATATACATACATACATACATACATATATATATATATATATATATGTCCAGTTTCAAGAATACCCAAAACTGCTCAAGTCAAACCAGAATGGGAAATCATGGTAATATCTGTTCTTATTAAAGTGTACAAACTGTGATGAACAAGTCGAGTATAGCATCAGTTCAAGTTTATAGCAAGTATAATATTTCAGTGGGTTAAGGACCATACGAAAGAAGCAAATCAAACGTGTCAAATACACCAAATGACAAGAGCAGTATCATGTTCAGAGTTTACATATTCAAAGATCCAGAAAATGAGTTCAAGTTTTTATTCCTAGAAAAATGTAAATATATGGCAATTGTCAAACCAAGATTTCCTGAAGCTATCCCAATTCAAAGTCAACAAATTCATGTTTTTTTCTGGGAAGTTTAAATTTAAAATAGCTAATCAGGAAATGAAAACTTAGTTTCAGAAAAATAGTTCAATGAAGACCAATTCAAAGTCCAGATTTTAAACCATGCAAAAGCTCCAGAAAGTTTGATCTTTTCAATCTCAATCAAATTCCAGAAGTCACGGTAATATGCAAATCAAATTACCCAGTATAGCCGAAGATATCAAGCCCAATATTTACTCATATATCACGACCAAGTAATACACGAAATCCGAGCAATATTTACGGATTTTAATTCTATTAATTACACCCATCATCATTGGCAATTGGCCATCGAAAATCAAAACAATAAGATTCAGAGCAATCAATTTTAAATCAGAGAACTCACAAAAGATTTCGATCGCCATCCCAGAATCAATCGACGATAGAGCATCAAAGGTCTCAAGCTTTAGAGATTAATCAATTCATCAAGCAACGAATAGATTTGGGAAGATTTCAGAAAACCCTAGTAGTCGCCGCCATTTTTCAAGAGAAATAGATCGGACTTGGAAATTAAAACAAGGGCCAGCAGAGTTTTCAAATAAAGGGGATAACCCTTATTTTATTTCTAGGGTTTTAAATCAAGGGCTTTGTTTTGTTTTAATTTTGAATTGTTTTTAGTTTATAAACCATCAATCAGTTTCTAGAGTATGTAAAATCTAGCAGTTTTCTAGTTTATCTGTAAAACTAGGGAGACGGATTACAGGGTTGTAATTCGAGGAAATATGAATTCGGGGATATTAATTAGTGCAGGGTTTTGAGCGTAATGTTAAGAACTGTTGGGACCGAGTGTCGCGAGTTTACCAGGGATTGTAAGCATAGAGATTGTTTTAACTCCTAGTAGAAACCTTGGGAAATGCAGCAGTAGGAACGGTTTTGTCGAAGCTGGGTATATCTGTGTGTTATTTATCTTCCACATTTACTCTAATTATTATCTGTGACTGTTATTATTTTATTATTCAGCAAAAACGACAATAAACCCTATTCACCCCCCTCTAGGGTTAATTTAGATCCTACAAGTGGTATTAGATCAGGTATTTTTTATTTTATTTTAACTCTAGAGTCATGAATCTGTCTAATAACGCTTTTTATGAGGGTCAGCCTATAGCTAGGCCACCAATGTTTAATGGAACTGGTTAGCCTATTGGAAAGCTAGGATGAAAATTTATTTGAGTTCAGTCGATTATGATGTGTGGGATATTATTGAAACGGGTAATAAATCTCCCACTGTTACTGTTAATGGTATTGAAGTTCCTAAATCAAAAGACAGGTGGGATGCTAAGGATAAAAAATTATTTTCAACTAATGCCAAAGTGATGAATGCTTTAATTTGTCCTCTTGATAAAACTGAATTTAATTGAATTTCTCATTGTGAAACTGCGCAGGAAATATGGCATACGTTGGAGGTTACACATGAAGGTACTTCTCAAGTTAAGGAATCTCGTCTCGCTCTACTCAGCAACGAATATGAAAATTTCTCTATGCAAAAAGATGAAGATATCAAAGAGACGTATGGATGCTTCTCATCACTAGTCTACAATGCAAAAGATCTTGGCAAAACTTAAACCGAAGTGGAATTGATCAGAAAAATATCGAGGGTGCTACCAATGAATTTTGAAGCTACGGTGACGGCGATTCAAGAATCAAAAGATCTGAATAAAATAAGCATGAAATCTAATTACTTATGAGATGGAGTTAAAAGCAAGAGAAGAACGAAAGAATTCTGAATCAAAGAAAAAGACGATTGCTCTAAATAATATTGTTGAAAGTGATGACGAAGATCCCGATGAAGAGCTCGCCATGGTTTTTTCGGAAGTGGGCCAAAAGAAATTACAAGCCACGAAAGAAGAATTCAAAAACCAACAAGTTCGAAAGTTCAGATAGTTCAGACGATGAAGTGTACTGCTACAATTACAAGAAACCCACATATCAAACCAGATTGCCTACAGCTTAAGAATTAAAAGAAGAAGAAGTTTAGAAGATAGAAGAAGGCTTTTTCTACTACATGGGATGACGAGGAAGGAGAAGAAGTTTCTGAAAGTGATAAAGAGGAAGCTAATTTGTGTCTTATGCCATGATCTGATTCAGAAAGTAGTGAAGAAGATTCAAGCGAGGTATCGAACTTTACTTATAAAGATTTAATTTTAATATGTCACGATCTCACAAAAACCATTGATTCTCTTGAACTAAAAGTTAAGAAATTAAAATCTAATGGGTCAAAACTAGTTCAAGGAAATAACAGATTAGAAAGTAAACTTGAAAGGGTTAATAGTTCACCATTTTTTGAATGCAAAAAATGTCAATTTTTGAGTAATAATCTTTTGAATTTCAAAACTGATTTTGAATTACTTAAAAGTGAAAACGTGGATTTAAAGAATGTTACTAGTGATTTTGAAAAGGAGATTGAAAAGCTTAGAGAACTTGAAAAACTTGATTTTGTAAAACGAAAACAATTTGAAATTGAAATTTCTAAGTCCAATGCTAAAATCAAAGCACTTGAAAATGAAAATTTGGTTTTAAAACAAACTACTGCTGAAAAGAGGAAAATCGCTATTAATCGTTGTTCAAATCTAATGAAAGAAAATAGCGATCTTAAATCTAAAATTCAACGGCTTGAATCAACTTTGACTATATTTTTTAAAGGAGAGAAACCATTGAATATGTTGTCAAAAAAGCTATTTTTTGTTCAGAATAAAAAGGGACTTGGTTTTGGATTTGATTAAGTTGAAAAACAAAATCCTTTAATTGGCTTTGAAAAAAATCGAACTGAAATTTTGAAATCTAATAATTTCAAAGGGTTTTTAAACCATAAACGAAATAATAACTCGTTTAAAAACAATTCATTTAAACATGTTTGGATTCCAAAAAATAACAAAATGAATTTGAATAAGTCTAAACGAATTTGGGTTCCAAATGGTACTTTAATAGATAATAATGGATTGTTATATGAACGGGTTTGGGTACCAAAACGTGTAAACGAAGATAAAAGTGGTAAAATAACTTTTTGTTAGAGCACTCGATCCTATAAACATTTAGTACTGAGGGAGGTTAAGGAACAACTGTGCTTAAGAGAGATAAAATTAAATTTGATTCGTATTATCGAATTATTTGGAGTTCCTTAGCCGTAAATTCTAAGTTGGAGATTCATTGGTTCACATCGATTATGGTAAGTCAGGTATGATCTCTAAACTCGTGTTTTTATTTTATTTTTTATGCTGATTTATGTTGATAGGGCTGTAAAAAAATTTTTTTGAGCACATCTTGAAGACTGTAAATTGGAATTTTAAATTTTATGATGTTCTTGTAAGCAAATGAAATTTCACACATTTTTTGCTATTTTTGAGTTTCTTCTTATTCACCTTAGAAAATATTGAAAAATCGAACTCAATACAGTAGACTACTTGAAAGTCATGATTGACTAGTTGTGAAAATTTCATTTTTTTTTTACTTGGCTTGATTATATTGATTTTGAAATCATTTGTGATTGATTTTTGAATTTCTTGTATTATAAAATTTGATTTTTTCTCTCAAGTTATTTCAAATAATTATCTTCAGATTTGATTGCTGACTATTTCTTGTGCTTGTTTTAAAATTCACCTTTGATTCTTGCTTTAAAAATGACCTTGTGCTACTCTGATAAGGAAATTGATTTGATTCATTTGAATACCTTTGTGATTGGACGATGGGTTGGAAAATCAGTGACTGGATTTCTTTAAATTCCATAGGCAATTCAAATTTCATATACAAGTGTTTTAAAATTGTCTAAGAGCAATCAGCTTTAGAAATATTAGATAATTTCACATTCTACTGAGTGATTTTCGCAATAGATTTTCAACTTACATTGATATTTTCAAACCCCTCATAAAATTGATATTTTCAATTTTAAAATTATTTTTGATTATTTATTCAAAAATTGAAATTATTGACCAATTTGAACCATTTTTGAAACTCATCAAAATTATTAATAGATTTATGAAATTATTGACCAATTTGTCCCTGTGATCCCCGTTTCTTCGGGAACTCTTTAGCAAAGTGTCCGGCCTCTCCACAGTGGAAGCAAGAATTCTTCCTTCGCTTACAGTCTTTAACCATATGACCATCCTTCCCACAATGGTGACATTTTCTCTTATCCTTGCCTTTATCATTTTTCCCTCCTATTTCTACTATTGTTGTTGTTATTGTTGCTGTTGTTGCTGCCCCTTCTTGGGCCACACCTTCCTATTTTGCGATGTCCCCTCAGCCTTTACCTCCTTCTTCTCTCCTTTGTCCTCCTCATGCATAAGGGCCATATCGACAAGTTTTTCAAAAGTGGCCCCTATTGGAATATGGGACATGACTAACCCATGAAGGGGTTCATTCAGCCCTTTAGCAAACTACAAAGCCTTCTTGTGCGGCGTACCCACCAACTCTAACCCGAACCTTGCTAGCTGATTGAATTTGTTCATATATATTCTTTCATCGTCAAGTTTCCCTGTTTGAGTGCTAAGAATCTCTCCATCTGCATGTTTCTTTCAGCTTGGGGAAGAAATTTTATTTCAAACCTCTGTCTAAAATCTTCCCAAGTTTCCACCAGACATCCAACTTGGGTGACTTCGTCCTTCAATAGCCAAGCAGCTAACTGAATCTTTCTTCGGTCCTCCACTTCAAAGACTAAGAATAAGTCCTCGGTCTCCTTAAGCCAATTCCGAGCTTCCACGAATGTCTCGTTCCCATGGAATGGCTTCCCTCCCATAGCATGGAAGTCCTTGCAGATCTTGGCGAAGTTATCTGCTTTTGGAAGGGGAGGAGGAATGACTGGTGCCGTTGGGGGAGGAACATCTCTTTGGCCTTCGGACGGCGCCGTGACCTCCAAATACCTATGGAACCATCCGGGTATTGTGACGCCCTCTGGGATATTAGGGATGTTTTATTCCCCAGACATGCTGAAAAAGGGAAAAGGAATAAATTTAGATAAAGGACCGAAGGATACTACATATGGCTTTTTGGGGAATGTTTTTCAAAACAGACTTTTCTTTTGAAAATGCTTTCTTTTAAAACCTTTTTGAAAATAATTTTCAAAAACTTTTATCTAATCTGGTAACCTTCAGCTCTGATACCAAGTGTGACACCCCACGTCCGTTAATGTCACTCACTTAGGGAATGCATTTAGTTCCGTGAAGCGTTATAGGTAATCAGACACAGAATAATTACAAGACAGATATAAATAAGATAGCAGTGGAAATTTAATTTTTTATTTCAATCATAATACCGTGGTCCACAATACCATAAGTCACAAAAACCATTACAATAAAATAACTTATGTCTTGCATCATCAGAGTACATAAAATATAAAAACATAATTCCCCAATAGAAAGAGTTAAGCCATAGTAGAGACCAGAACTTGAGCCATACTTCAGAAGTAGCTCCTAGCAAGGTGATATGTGAATCCTGACTAAGCCTGGGTGTTTTCTCCCTGAGAACTGGGGGGTGGGGTGTGGGAACGAAAGAAAGAAGGAGAAACAAAAAGGGTCAGACATAAAGTCGGGCGAGTCTAGTTACTTTTAGCCAGTAGATAAATAGAAGTAACATGACAGGCATATAAAGTAGATAAGGGAGATCACGGCATAAATGGAAGGTGTGACAAGGTAAGCAAGATAAGGTGTACATGCCTCACTAATGATTACTCTGCACTATTACTGGTATATCCTGAAAGAGATGATCTCTTCAACTATAAGGTGGTAGACTTAGGTATATGTCCAAATGTATCCTAACTACTACCCTGATCGATCGGCTCCCTAACCCTCGTAGATATCTTGTGTTGGCCCAACAGTAGGAGGTATCACTTCCTAAAGCGGCAACCCCTCGTCATAATAATGTGCACAACCATATCTACAGCTGTCACGGTCGTCTTATCCCCCTCTGCCCGGCTCATGCACGCACATGGCCCGGTCGGTTTGCGCCGCCCACACCATCCTCCACGTTTGGATCTCTTACAATCAGTCAGTAAGCGTGCCCCTTCTCCGCCTAGTACGAAGTACTTTATTTGATACCTACTCCGGGTCACTAACTGAGATGGGTCCCACACAATATGATACAAGCTCTCCCCTTTGTCTTGTATCCCCCACTAGGTTTTCACTGACTATGTATACCACTAGGTGTCTCTAATTACATAGCCTTATTTATTTCTATGGTTATGCTTACTTACAGGTGTCTTTAATACATAACCCCTAATCTTCCAATCGGTTATGCTTACCTATAGGTGTCTTTAATTACATAACCCTATCACTTCTACAAGTTATGTTTACCCTAAAAGGTGTCTTTAACTACATAACTTTATAATTTCCACCGACTATTTATACCACTAGGTATCTTTAATTACATAACCTTAACGGGTTAAGTTTGTGGGCCTATTACCCATCCCCTCTTCAGATTTACTTAACCCACCCCTCAACCATATTTACTTAACCCCCAACTTAAATTTAAGTTCATACAATCCCTATGGATTAACTTAGGTTAAGTAGTCCAATTCTTTACCATGTCCATTTATGGATTCATAATGGGCCAAACCTCCCACATTAGGCCTACAACATGTGGATGCTGGATATGCTGGTCGGGTCCGAGTAGACTTATTCCACAGTTAGGCCTAACCTCGTGCATAGCCCGATTCGTATTTACATACTTAGGCCTTCCACATTAGGTTCACCATTAGTGGCTGCTGGATATGCCGGTCGGGTCGGACAGATTTCCACCACTAATGCAACCTAACGTCGTGTCATAAGTACAATTACAATTCCTAATTGTAATTACTAGACATTCCATTTTTAATTAATTAATAAATTAATTAATCCTTTCCTTTTATAGGTTTCAATACCTATTTTACCCAATAATTTGAATTACATGTCCATAAATGTTCATATTCAGATTATGCCATTTTTAACCCTTTTTCTCCCGTTCCTTAAGTAGCGCCCTCACAAAATTGGCCACATGCCTAGGCTAGACAATAGCCAAGTCATAAATGATAATAGGTAAAATAATGGGAATATAACTAAAATTATCATCTTGGCATAAACATAAACTTGTACGATAATAAAGTGAACATACATACAAGCATGGACATGAAATTGTCATCATAACAATGTGGACATAAAACTGATGAATTAAGATGTCACAATATCTAAATTAGCAATTTAGATGTCCAATTGGTTTAGATCTAACATGATAACATAAGGTGATAATTTATATCACATAAAATAGATCTAACATGTTAACATAAGGTGACAATTTAGATCACATAAAATAGATCTAACATGTTAACATAAGGCGATAATTTAGATCACATAAAATAGATCTAACATGAATCATAAGGTGACGATTTGGATCACATAAAATAGATCTAACATGAATCATAAGGTGATAATTTTAGATCACATAGAATAAATCTAACATGAATCATAAGGTGACAATTTAGATCACATAAAATAGATGTAACATGAAACATAAGGTGACAATTTTAGATCACATAAAATAGATCTAACATGAATCATAAGATGACAATTTTAGATCATATAGAATAGATCTAACATGAATCATAAGGTGACAATTTTAGATCACATAGAATAGATCTAACATGAATCATAAGGTAACAATTTTAGATCACATAGAATAGATCTAACATAAATCATAAGGTGACAATTTTAGATCACACAGAATAGATCTAAGGTGATAATTTAGATCACATAAAATAGATCTAACATGAATCATAAAAGTTACAAACCAAGATCCATAATAATAACATAGCAGAACAATCACAATTGAATTGGATCTAGAGAAATAGATCTATCATGACATAGCATAAGATCTAACAATAACATAGATTCAAAGTCTACAACGTATCCAAATCACAGTCTTTCATAATTCACTATTATTTATCTAAACCAAAAGGCAACTAGAACTCACTGTGATTGGATTGCTAAGATGATAGAAAAGGTGCTGAGTTTATGCTTGAATCTCATAATTTGATATGCTTTAGAAGAAGATGAGAGACCCTAGTTCAGTTCAGAATCCGACATAGTTTGGCCGCCATGACTTCTAATGAAGAAATATGTGAAATGGCCATATATTTATAGCTGCAGAACCATCTGGAACCGACTGCCACATAAGCCCTAGGGTCAATCAGGTTGCGGGTCGCCTCACACTTTGGGAAAAGGCCTGAGTATCCAAAAACAATTCTGGGCGCACTTTACAGGTGCGCCAGTGCAAAATTGCCTTGGCGCACTTGGCAAGTGCGTCGGTTATGCCCGGTTTTGATTTTCATATTTTTTATCGTCTGTGATTTCTTCATACGTTATCTGTTTTATGCGAACCAGGTGTCTATCTTGACTAGAAACTCGAGACGGACGCAATGACGTAATCCATTTCCCTTAATTCTTGATATTAAATTGATTATTCTTTAATTTATCTTCTTTAATGTCGTTAAAAATTCCGCTAATACTACTTAGCACCCATACCTCTTCTGTGAGACTAGCTTTCCTCCTTTCCCGTCTTAAAACTGTCGTCCCTTCTTAGTAAAGTCTCCACTACCCATATCTACACTGTCACCTTGTTTCCAGCCCACCACTCCTCGTCTGACACCACCCCGCCAGCAGCGGCAACCACAGATGCCCATCACAAACTGTACCCCTTCCACTAGCCTCACCTTTCCCTTCCCTATCCTTAAAATTGCTTATGCCTTCTCTTTGGCTCTAGCTCCACCGGGCCACTTCCGGTCACCACCACCTCACCCGCAACCTCTGACACATCACCAGTCTGCCCTGACCTTTTCTAGAAAACCCAGCTTCCCTCTCTCTCTTTTAACTTATGACTTCCCTTCAAAAACATGTTGGCCTCCTCTTCTAGCCTTCACGGTCACCGCACCAGTCACAATGCCACTTTAAGGTACACCGCCAGCCCTGCAACGACCGACAGTCCACCTGGATCCATCACAAACACATGCGGTCCCTCCCTTCCTCTCTCTTCCCCTCTCAAAACAATTCGACATCCATTAAACCTCTACCACCTTTTCTCTCTCTTGTGCCACGTCAGCTCAGCCAACAACCTATTAGAACACCAGCACCGCTCCGTCATCCCATCCTCCTTAGTCAGTGCATGGACCACCAAGCACAACTTCCCTTTTTATGTGGAAGAAAATGCAAATATAAACTATTGTGAGGTGTATATATGTTTATATACATGTGAGTCGCCAGAAAGAAGTGGCGTGAGTTGCCGGAAAGAAGCAGTGTGCATCGTCCCTGAAGTCGTACGAGTTCATCCGTCAATTATTTGCTGTTGAAACGGAAGAGCATTTTTGGAGAAGGCTTGGAGAGAAAATCTTGGTTAGAACTATAATTTAATAAATTTTAAATTAGTTGGAATGGTTAGTTATAATTAGTTTATAATTATAATCGGTTGGTGTTGTTAATGGTTGCTGCTGTTGTGATGTTTGAATGGGTGTTTGTGTAAGTTAAAACACTAAACACTAAGCGTTATTTAACGTAACACTTGCGAACAAATTGATGGTTGTTTAGTTTTTGCAATGTTGATGAATGAACTTGTGCTCATATGGATTGATTTTAGTTGTATCACACACATCATGGTTGTGGATATATATATATGGGTAGTCGATTTAAATCACCTTCTTATGTAAATAACGATTATTTAAATAAAAATTGAAAGTTAAATTTCGAATTCAAATTTTAAATGATTTGAAAATCTAAACCACGAATAATTAAAACAATTTGCATAAAGTTGAAATGATTTTGGTAATGTCTTAAGATTTGGTTTTTGACTCTCAAGGTGGAACAAGTTTGATATTTAAGTAAAAAGGAAATTTGATATTGAGTAACATTTGTTTACATAAACGTTTGTTCCATCTTTGTCCACAAGCTTTGAAATTTAATTATAGATTGATTTGACTTGTATAACTAAACATTCGTTTTATTAAATCACTTGGTTCTATTATTTTAACGACCATTTGTAAGCTTTGAAAACAAATTAAACAAATTTGGAAATATTAGATTAAGTTTCAATGAAAAATTAAAATATGGTTTGATTTACGTTATGGAACTTTATTTTTTATATAGAACGGGGGATTTAAAAAGCATTAACTAATGCATGAATACATATAGTTTGACAACATCTTTTCTGTAACATACCAGAATGATCTAGGATAACAGAGAGGATAGTGTATAAGGCTTGGGTTTGGAAAATACAGTTTCCTGCTCTCCCTGGCTATCCCTAACTGATTCGACGGACAGGGCGATTATTCAAATATCTAATTTGGAATCTAATTAAGACCCTTTGAATTTAGAACAATTTTGGAATGTTAACAGGCGTTGTTCATTATTTAAAATGATTTAAGTAAAGGATTTAAACCCTTAAATGATTTTGAACTTATTTGGTTTAAATAGCTACTCTATAGTACTTATGTAACGTTTACCATTTCCTTGAAAATGATTAAGTTTGTGGTTTATAATTCAATAGCTATTATTTAAACTATAAAAAAGGGGATTCTGAAATGTCTCGGAAAGTTTTAAAGGGGTAAATATTTGTGTATGAAGCCTTCTATCCAAATTTAGAAAAGACAAATGAAAATGACAACAACGAATAAAGGGTTTTGAATATGGGATTTATAAAGAAGAGATAAGATGGTAGCAGGGTTTAAGGAATTTAAAATGAACCCAACCTTATTCTGAAACGAATTGGTAACGATTGGGAAGGAGATTTGAATTGAAACTGGTATAGTCCATAGCCATTGTTTTAAGTATGCTTATTATTTGGAAAGACCGGGATTAGATATAAGTCTAAAAACCATTCCAAATAATAATTTGACGTTATGACGCAATCCAAGAGTAGAGAAATGACGAATGAAGACCGAGAATCTTTAGATTATTTGGATGGATTGCTATGTCTCGAATCGGGTCGTACACCTGATACGATGTTATAAGTGGCATGGGTTCTGAGCAAGGTTTGAAAGTCCGGTTTCCAGTTCCGTTCCGGTCGAGTACAAATTTCAAAATTCTGGTTCCGTTCCGGAAATTCCGGAGATCCTGGTTTAATTCCGGTTTGATAATTCAGGTGTTTTTTCTAATAAATACGTAAATAAATATGAAATATTAATCAACATATAGAATTTGGTTTTCATTTTTGCCTCGGTCATTGTAAAATTTTTATATTTCAATTCCATTAGGAACTGGACTGAAATGGATAAGAAAATTATATACATATATTAAAAAGATAGCAATGAAAATAAGAATTCAGCCCAGAAAATACTTTTGAATTGGACGTCGTAAGCTGGCCCCGACATATTCACTTTAGACTTAAGTAATAAATTAGGACACGGGCCTTCTCAGTAACAAATAAATAACCCATTATCTCCTTTCACCTTCAGCCGCCAGTGGAGACAAAGATGAAAACTAGGGTTTGAGCTTGAAATGATAGAAAAAGAAGACGCGAAATAACAGTATAAGTTTATCGACTTTGAATCTAAGGCCAGCAACTACTAAATTTGTTTAGAAATTTCACCCAGCTTCTTTTGATTTTTCATTGCTTGCTCCGAAAGCTCTTTCATGGCCGGAACCGGGATTTTGGTGATATACCATTCCGGTGCTTGCCGGAACGGCATAGGCGGAATTCCGAAATTTCGGCCGGAATCTTGAACCTTGGTTCTGAGTATATTTGAGGATTTCCGTATTTTGGTTCCGTTCGGACCTAGAATGGACTTGTATGGATTTTGTTTCTGACATTGTAATTGACTGCATAACACTGATTCCTGCTAATATTTATCTGATTTGTGGTAATAAATTATTCCTATCTCTAAGATTTATGAACTTAGAGGTTATGCATTTGCAGAAATCAGTGACAAGTTGTGAATTGATAATGTGGCATACTCGAGTTATGAAATGAGCTAGTGATGATCAAAGCACGACTTGTTGAAGCATAGCTTTGTGTATATCGTGACATCGACAAACCTCATACCCCGGATTGATGAGAAACTGGCGGTCAGGTTGTTGACATATACATAGTCTGTGTTGAAAGTGTGGCGGTGGCACCACTTGTGAAATTTGGGGGAATTAGGTATGTTCGGTGTATGAGTCTGGATGAAAACCAGTGATTTACCCCACGATTTGTAGTTGGTGTCCGAGTTTCGATGTAAACCATGAGATTCACTTCGGTCGTGTCCCTAATTGATCTTTCGTGCTAGGAATCATCAAGTTGGAAACCCAAATCTCCAATACGCGACCTTACGGTTTTACTTGTATACTTATGGCGACATAGTAATATGGGGTACTATGCTGTCTAAAATTGATACATTTATTTTCAAAATTCTTTTCTACACTATGCACTAGTAATAATATAAAATAGGATTTCCATGTATGAGAATTTTTGGTTATTATAAGACAAACTCACCCATTTGGTGTGCGCTTGCACTGTGTGATGTGGGACCAGCTTATGATAGATTCATTTTCCAAAAGTCATTGCGAATTTATATGCACGGGAATTCACATGGAGTAACCCATTCTGCATTAGCGGCGTGGTCCGGTGAAATTCCCAACTATATAAAATGAACCCCAAAACAACTGTTTTATGTTCTCACACCAGTCCCATGACTGACTTGGAGTTTATTGTTCCTTCCTAAACTCTAGGTGCCTACTAATTTTCACTTGGGCAGCTGGTAGTTTAGTTTTACAGTTATAGATCTTTGAAGCAAGATTTGGAGCACTTCTGAGTTAGAGCTCGAGCTAGAGTTGGAGCTTCCGCTATATCATGTTGCTTTTTCCGCTGAGAGTATACTTCCCTTCCGCTGTATATTCTGCTGTAACTCTGATATTCCATGTAACTCTAATATTCCATGTAACTCTGATGTAATATTGCATAATGATATAAAAAGTTATGTTATTTTGTCCAAATATGTAAGTACTTGTAACAGTTCATCTTTATGAACAGTTTAAGTTGGTTTAATTACCGGCGAGAATCGGGCAAAAAGACAGGTCGTTACACTTTACGTCCCCTGCATTCTTGTACCCTTCATTAATAATTTTCCTATTCGGCATGGATTCGAAGAAAACGAAGGAAGGAGTTCCCCTTGAACGATGCTTGAAATGGTAAAAGAAGTTCAAATCATCGAAAGTAGGCTTCGTGCCTAAGATTTCCATATAGGCTATGTATAATGTGTGCAGGTAAACGTATGCATTAGGATGGAGTTGCATGAGAGCAATCTTCATTCGTCTTAGAAACTCGACGACGAATGGTGGAAACCGACGAATGGCTCTCATTGTGCACGTCAACCGACTAATGGTCATATACCCCTCTGGAGGCTGATGAGCTATATCCATGCCAGATGCGACTAAAATTTCTTCCCAAGGAATTCCATGCCTTAGATATATCTGCCTGAGTTTAGCTTCATCGATTGTCGAGGGCACAAAATCACTAGGTGCATCTATTATGGTCGCACTCTCAAATTCATTGGGTGCCCAGTTGTTACCAACTCCCCCTTCTTCTTCTTCGTCTACTGAAACCTCTCCTCTATACGATTCCGCAGTCTTGTGGAATTCTATCTTAAAGTCAAAGCCTTTACTATCCCATCCCGAATACGATGTTGACGAAATATCATCGAAATTGGGATTACTAGATGACTCTGGATCTTTACTTTTAACGTTCTCTGAATGTCTTGTCTGATATCTTCTTGACATGTTAGTTGTACTATTAAAGAAACATCAAGGATTAGAGTATAGTTGCTCGTGCCCCCCCCCCATGTGTGTGTACTAGTGTGTGCTAGTGTGTGCAGTATAGATATAAGAAAAGCAGGAAACGCGTGTGATTAATGGGCATGCAATGATTTGTAGAGTAAAATTATTTTTATCAAGTCCAGAATGCTACATCTTGTAGGCCCTATCCTTACTATCCGGGAGTTCATAAGTTAGGATTAGCTTCGATTGAGCTATATGCAAGCATGTACTATGGGTTCACATTGTCAAATTCCAGATCTTGATCAAGTTTGATGCGAAGGAATACACATATGGCATACTAAAGGTACGGGATCGGGTCGGGGAAGTACGGAAGGGCATCATCGGATTAGAGCAACACCGACTCGCATATTGGGATCGGTTCGGAGAATCTCGACCCAACCCAGTGTTCTCTATCAGGCTCTACTCCCTCTGATCGGCCATCTCTGATTCCCATCGCTCCTCCAATCCGTTCCAGTAGAAGAGGATGGTTATCTTTTTCTTTCTAGTCCTACACCCGAATCGTGGACACATGAACAATTCTTGGTTCCTCAATTCCTCCTCCTCGCACTTCAAATCATTACTTCCTCGATTCCTTCGAGCCTTCAATCTTGAATCTAGGGTCGTATCCCAACTCTCAAAGGGATGATATTTAATCTCTTGGAGGCCGCTTGAAGGTGAACGACGCCACCTACGTCGGTGGCAGCCTCGAGATGAACAACATCGAATTTGTTGAGGGAAGACAACAAAGATAGATGCAAGAATTGCATCCGATTCTGTAACACCCCACATCCGTTAAGGTCACTCACAAAGGGAATGCCTTAACTTCAATGGAGCATTATGAGTACTGGAACAGAAATATTACAAGACAAACATATATAAAACAGCGGAAAGTAAAGTGGAAGTACTTCAAATCATTTATTAAATATAAGTGTTTTACAAGAAAAGCCCATCAACTTCCAATACCCAATTACATAGTTAAAATATCTGTCTTGCTCAAAAACAAAGAAGCATAAAAACAAACTGTAGTATTCCCCAATAAAGCAAAGCAAGCCATAGCCAAGAGAAATCCAAGTCATACATGAAAGAGCCTTGGAGCTTGGTAAGATCCGAACTCAACTGTATTCCCACCCTGTGAACCTGGGGGGGGGGGAAACGGAAGAAAAAGAGGCGAAACAAAACGGGTCAGTCATACAGACTGAGTAAGTCCTAGTGACTTCCAGTACAAAAATAGGTAAAGATAATATGGCATGAGTAAACTGGAAGTAAACATAAGCATGATGACAAGATAAGCAAAAGGCAAGATAACTAAGGATAACATGATGTGATTTTTGTCAAGTAACATCGCAAGGTTCCCATTCAAGATAAACTAAGTATAATTTCGTAAGATTCCAATCAAGCATATCACGATTCCTCTGCTTCGCCATTAAAAGATTTCTGTGATATCTATCTTCTCTGCACCACCTAACTAGCACCCTCACAAGTGTCTTACAAGGAATGATCCGTATTCATACTAGTACTCCAACTAGTGTCCTATGTAACAAGGATCCTTACTCCCTACTAGTGTCCCAACTAGTAGCCCGTGTTATATAATAAGGTGATCCCACCCACTACTTAGAAATCATAATACTAGTCTTATGTACCCCTAGCTGACTACATAGGTGCCGCCTGCCCCTATCTCCACTAGGTTTACCCACCAATCCCCATGCGATCGGCTCCCTAACTAGTAGATACCCGTGCTGGCCCCACAGTGGGGTGTATCATTCCCCAAAGTGGCAACCCGATACAACGGAGATGCACGACTTATACCTACACGATGCAACAACGTCTTACCTACCAGCCCGGGTCCACACACGCATATGAAACCCGTTGGACTTGTGTTGCCACCGCTAACCCGTTTTGACCTCTTACAATCAAACCCAGTATGTGTGTCCCGTCCTCGACATGGGTCGAGCTCACAAAGATACGTAATGGGCTACTGGTCTGAAAAGGGTTCCCTTTCCTCGACACAGGCTTCCCTCCTATGCTTGGTTCCCTCTAGTAATTCTTACTTAACCCCTTCTTATTCATGTCCACTTACATGCTTAAAGTTTGGTTAAGTATACACCAGTTATGTCTTACATGTTACCCATGTCCTCCACTTAACCCCTACATCATCCTCATGTCTTAATACATGCTTTATCTTGGTTAAGTGCTTATAGGTTATATTTTACATGTCATTCATATTACCCCCAACGTCGGGGTTTAACCAAGCACCTTGGCTTTATCTGCCATTAGACCCTATGTCTATCCATTAATTATGCGCTTGTGCTACCTTATCAGTCTTATCATTTAACTTGGTTATTTTCATTCATACCAACCTTCAACTTTGCTTATTAATTCAATTCTTAACTTGCGCTATATTAAGTCCATTAATAAGCCCACAACATGTTATTCCTATGATTCATACATTAACCCCCATTATGGTACAATAACATGTTCTTATTCAATCTTTACAACCAAGTACCCCTTAACTTACAAACACACTGGAGAGAGAGAATAATTCCCTAAATACCAACCCCGAAGACCGGAATCAACATCAGATTGGTACTCAGAGTATTATCCAACCTAGCCAATGTTTTGTTCCTTCTTATAATATAACTTATGTCGCCTTCAATTGTAAATTCATTCTTGTCTTTACGTATTTCTTAATCTACAATGAAGCACATCTTTCCTTATTACGTAAGTTATCTCGTCTTATCTATTGTTCCGCCTAACTTACTTTATTCCATAAGTTATCATTCCCACCTAGGCATTAATTAAGATTTACTTAACTCAACCATTCATGTCATAACAGTTAAGTGTCATTAGCCTGGTCATATTACTTAACCCACCCATTCATACCATATTGGTTAAGTGTCATTAGCCTAATCATATTACTTAACCCACCAACTCATACCATATTGGTTAAGTGTCATTAGCCTAATCATATTACTTAACCCACCCACTGGTCTAATTACCATGTTATGTTGGTTAAGTATTACTATTCGTATTTCCACATGTCACCCACATGTCACCCACTTAACCCCCATGTCCCACCACATGTTTATCTAGTTAAGTATTTCTTAATTCATTAAGGCCGTAACCCTATAAAGACCTCTCACATTAGACTGACATTTATGGCAGATGGATTTGCCGGGCGGGTCCGGGCAGTCTTACACCATAAAAGAGTCTAACCTCGTGTCTTTACAACTGTTACGCTTTTAATTTGGGCCTAGGACCTCTCACATTGGGCTACCATTTGTGACTACTGGATTCGCCGGGCGGGTCCGGGCAGTTTTACGTCACAAATGAGTCCAACCTCGTGTCCTAAGCATTGATTATCTCTTATAATCATTTACCCTAGTCTTAATAATTTCCCTATTCAAATTATTAATTAATTCCTAATTTAACGATGTCCATAATTGACTCAATTATGTATGCAAAATCATACAAATTTTACCATAATTTATCTTATGCCATTAAAGGCAACTTATCTCAATTTATATTTATCCCTCCTTTAAGGCTATTACATTCCAACTACCCAGAACCCACTTAGGCATGTTCATATTAGCCCTTTTTCAAGACATAAATTATCATATGTGTTTCAACTACAAATCTCACCTAATTAACATATGCCCAGGTTCTAGATTACATGTCCGTTTTACATATGCCTAATTCATACCAAATTTACATATGTTCAGTTCATGCCATTTTATATGTATGCCAAATTTATGCCAATTTACACCTATTAAGTTCTAGCCAAATTACATATGCCAATCCCAATTCTTGCAATTACCATTTTAATGGCAATACCCAATTATCAAATTTCATATTAATGGCAATAATACCCATATATCCAATTTTCATGTTCTACCATCAATTCCACCAATCACATATATCCAAATAGGTAATATTCCCATACTTTTCCCCGTATTCAATCGTACGCAAAATCGTGGTTTAGGCCTAGATCCGAAATTGATCTAGGTTCATCAAAAGAAAATAAATAGGGGAAAGGTAGAATTTTGCAATAAAACAAGATCAGAGAGAAAACAACATAAATCATCATGATAGGCATAAAGATTAGATCTTGATAATAATATCAACATGAATCCAAGAAACTGATTTACAACGACTGAATAGAGCATGAACTAGACATAAGAATGGAGATGAACAAGTCTCAAAACCCAAGGTTCAAAGGTAAACAGGAATAGATCTGAATTGATGAACATGCTTATATCCAATTACACTTTATTCCATAGCCATATTAAAATTAAGTATTTTAATCTAAAAAGTAACTAGAACTTACATAGCATGGCTAGCGAATTAAGAACTGAAATCGATGTAGAAACGTTGTAGAGTTGTTGATTCATCTCCTTGAATTGTTGTAGAAGTCTTCATCTTTGTATTGGATTGCGTATGAAAGCTTAAGAAGAAGATTAGAGACGGCGGCCATGACCAAGAGGGATTTTAGTAGCATAACGGTGGCTAGACATGTTGTAGTGAATTAGGGTTTAGGCATCAGGGGGTTTATATAGGATTAGGTAGACGAATCTGGACAGAAAACAAGACTAGAAACATCAGAATGCACCCAGGCCCAAAAGTGGGCTCGGGGACCAGGTCGACCCCCAGGTCGACAACCCAGTCGACCTGGTCTGGGGGGGTCGACTGCCCAGTCGACTCCCCAGTCGACCTGGGTACTGGGCGGGAAATTTCCCGCCCAGTCTGTTTTGGTTTTTGAATTCGAAATTTGAATTTGAATTCGAGCTGTTTTGAACTCTAAAAATTCCTGAAACTTCGGAGGGCCATATCTCCCTCATACGGACTCCGATTCTCGCAAACTCGGACTCGTTTTCAAGCAGAATTTCGAGACGAACGCAATGGAACGACCCATTTCCCTTGATTCTTATTTTAAAATTTAATTCTGCCTTGATTTATGATTTTAATATGTTATAAAAATTCGGGTTGTTACATTCTCCCCTCCTTAAAGGATTTCGTCCCCGAAATCTTCAAGTTAAGAAGAATGTGTCCTACCATCCAATCATCCATCTACTCAATCATCAATCACAGGCATTCATTGTCGTTAAGAAATTTCTAATGCTGTATGAACATATGCAAGAAGTGTGTGTATATTTTCCTTGTCTAATGCAAATGATCAGGCCTGATTGATCTTTTAGATGCAAAATATGTTTAGTGCCATGAGTCCCACATGTATGCAAATAGTCCTAGTCACATAAACACTATATGTGTGCACAAACATCCATCCATATGCAACATCCACATGATAACACATTCAATTCCATCCATAAACAAGTGTAAACACTCATGCATATGCAATATGAAAGGTGACTGAGCCGATCTAGTGCCTAATGTGTGTAAATGCATCCACGAGCAACCACTAGCAACCACTTTCAACTACTTGCAACCATCAATCATAACATGTCTCAAACACATGTTTACACCCAATTGTTCCTATCTAAGGATATAATCAAATGATAGAAGCAAGTAAAAACTTTGTGCCCGTTAGGCAACGTCAAAACTGGAAATCTACGCCACATATATATTGATTAGGAGAAGAACTCCCTAAGCATCATCCCCGAAGACCGAAATCAACATCAGACTGACACCCAAAGAAATTCTCAACCCAACCAATATATATGTTTCTTAGGAAACTAAGCATGATAGGCTCCTTTTAAGTCATAAGAAATCCCTTCCTAAAACTAACCCATTTCCTATAAAACCCAAAAGGTTTAATTAACCCAACAGACACCCTCATGCCCCAACATGTATTACTAACAGATGAGTCATACTCCCTATGGGGTTTGCAACAGAAATTGGATTGAGAATAGGACCGAGAGGATATACACAAAAGATAGCATGCGAGTAAGCTCTACAGGAAAAGAGGGATCAAGGATATACTCTTAAAAAGAGATATGATGCACGAATATAGTTTTCAATCTTCTAAGCCACATTCCCTTGAGCTTAACTCCATTGTGCTTTGACCATCTTTAACTTCACAATTTCGTAACTTCTTAATTCTTGTTTCCAAAATATGAGTTGGAACTCATTTCACTATTGCCTCTCGTTCCACTTTCACTTATTCTCCTTTTAGTATACTCGGCTTACACATAACAACGTACTCATGGTTTCACACAAGCTCTCCAAAATTCACTAGTAAATCTTGGATCTCGTTCACTTACTAGAAAGTATTCCACATAGATGAATTATCTCTTGAAAATAAACAAATGTCAACCATGTTGCCCAATGTACTTACTTAGGTGACTCTCTACAACTCATGCATAAGCGAAATGACCCATCCGCCTTAGTGGCGAACACTACTCGAGCAGATCAACTAATGTATCAAAAGATTCTAGGTAACTAATCAAAATAGAACCCTAAAGGTTACACGCGACTTCGAGGGTATTACCGAGGCAAGTCAAAAGTCTAACTACCCTCCTTTCGAAACCGAGAATGGCACCCTTATTGGATAACCACTTCATCCCTAGAATCAACCCATAGCTCACAAAAACATGAGCATTCCTTCTAAACTCAACACTTAGCATAGACATTCTCAAATCCTAACAAGTCATGAATAAATGAGCCGATTCCCCAACAGGATTTGAGACAAAAATGGGATTCTCTACTACGCTAGTACTAAGGTGCAGAGACTCAACTATCGAAGCAGAATTAAAAGGATGCGATGTACAAAAACAAAGTTCTAGTGGGATGATAGAAAGAAAAGCTAAACCTTTAATAGAAACGTTACCACCTCCCTTAGGTACGCTAGTAGTGAGAGCATACAATTTCCCTCTCGACGATCTTGTCATTTGCCCTTGTCCTTGTCCTACAATACTTAACTACACGTCCCTTCTCACCAAACTAAAGATACTCTCTCTTGTCATGGGTTTTACTATGCTTTCACTTTGGCCTCTTTCCTTTCACCTTTTTCCTCTTTCTTACTATCCTTGTATAGCTTGTTGACAAGTCTCTCGAAAGCTACCTCTAACGCAAGACAACTCTACACAGCTTGAAATAAGATTAGACGCAGATGGAACTACTACGGCTACAGATGGAGGTTAGGCACTTCTTTGCCCTCTGACATATGTCGGATGCCTACGAAACTATGGTGAAAAGAGAGAGAAGAGATTTCAAGAGAGAATAAAAAAATAGTGCATATGGCTTTGGGGAATATGCCTTTTAATCAAAACAAAGTTTTCTTGAAAATTTGCTTCTTTGTAAACGTTTTGAAAACTAGTTTCAGAAGGTTTTTGAAAACTTTTGCCCAGTCTAGTAACCTTCTGCTCTGATACCAAATGTAACACCCCACATCTGTTAAGGTCACTCACAAAGGGAATGCCTTAACTTCAATGGAGCATTATGGGTACTGGAACAGAAATATTACAAGACAGACATATATAAAACAGCGGAAAGTAAAGTGGAAGTACTTCAAATCATTTATTAAATATAAGTGTTTTACAAGAAAAGTCCATCAACTTCCAATACCCAATTACATAGATAAAATATCTGTCTTGCTCAAAAACAAAGAAGCATAAAAACAAACTGTAGTATTCCCCAATAAAGCAAAGCAAGCCATAGCCAAGAGAAATCCAAGCCATACATGAAAGAGCCTTGGAGCTTGGTAAGATCCAAACTCAGCTGTATTCCCACCCTGTGAACCTGGGGGGGGGAATGGAAGAAAAAGAGGCAAAACAAAACGGGTCAGTCATAAAGACTGAGTAAGTCCTAGTGACTTCCAGCACAAAAATAGGTAAAGATAATATGGCATAAGTAAACTGGAAGTAAACATTAGCATGATGACAAGATAAGCAAAAGGCAAGATAACTAAGGATAACATGATGTGATTTTTGTCAAGTAAGTTCGCAAGGTTCCCATTCAAGATAAACTAAGTATAATTTCGTAAGATTCCTATCAAGCATATCACGATTCCTCTGCTTCGCCATTAAAAGATTTCTGTGATATCTATCTGCTCTGCACCACCTAACTAGCACCCTCACAAGTGTCTTACAAGGAATGATCTGTATTCTTACTAGTACTCCAACTAGTGTCCTATGTAACAAGGATCCTTACCCCTACTAGTGTCCCAACTAGTAGCCTGTGTTATATAATAAGGTGATCCCACCCACTACTTAGAAATCATAATACTAGTCTTATGTACCCCTAGCTGACTACATAGGTGCCGCCTGCCCCTATCTCCACTAGGTGTACCCACCAATCCCCATGCGATCGGCTCCCTAACTCGTAGATACCCGTGCAGGCCCCACAGTGGGGTGTATCATTCCCCAAAGTGGCAACCCGATACAACGGAGATGCACGGCTTATACCTACACGATGCAACAACGTCTTACCTACCAGCCCGGGTCCACACACGCATATGAAACCCGTTGGACTTGCGTTGCCACCGCTAACCCGTTTTGACCTCTTACAATCAAACCCAGTATGCGTGTCCCGTCCTCGACATGGGTCGAGCTCACAAAGATACGTAATGGGCTACTGGTCTGAAAAGGGTCCCCTTTCCTCGACACAAGCTTCCCTCCTATGCTTGGTCCCCTCTAGTAATTCTTACTTAACCCCTTCTTATTCATGTCCACTTACATGCTTAAATTTTGGTTAAGTATACACCAGTTATGTCTTACATGTTACCCATGTCCTCCACTTAACCCCTACATCATCCTCATGTCTTAATACATGCTTTATCTTGGTTAAGTGCTTATAGGTTATATTTTACATGTCATTCATATTACCCCCAACGTCTGGGTTTAACCAAGCGCCTTGGCTTTATCTGCCATTAGACCCTATGTTTATCCATTAATTATGCGCTTGTGCTACCTCATCAGTCTTATCATTTAACTTGGTTATTTCCATTCATACCAACTTTCAAGTTTACTTATTAATTCAATTCTTAACTTGCACTATATTAAGTCCATTAATAAGCCCACAATATGTTATTCCTATGATTCATACATTAACCTCCATTATGGTACAATAACATGTTCTTATTCAATCTTTACAAACAAATACCCCTTAACTTACAAACACACTGGAGAGAGAGAATAATTCCCTAAATACCAACCCCGAAGACCAGAATCAACATCAGATTGGTACTCAGAGTATTATCCAACATAGCCAATGTTTTGTTCCTTCTTATAATATAACTTATGTCGCCTTCAATTGTAAATTCATTCTTGTCTTTACGTATTTCTTAATCTACAATTAAGCACATCTTTCCTTATTACGTAAGTTATCTCGTCTTATCTATTGTTCCGCCTAACTTACTTTATTCCATAAGTTATCATTCCCACCTAGGCATTAATTAAGATTTACTTAACTCAACCATTCATGTCATAAAAGTTAAGTGTCATTAGCCTAGTCATATTACTTAACCCACCCATTCATACCATATTGGTTAAGTGTCATTAGCCTAATCATATTACTTAACCAACCCACTCATACCATAATGGTTAAGTGTCATTAGCCTAATCATATTACTTAACCCACCCACTGGTCTAATTACCATGTTATGTTGGTTAAGTATTACTATTCGTATTTCCACATGTCACCCACATGTCACCCACTTAACCGCCATGTCCCACCACATGTTTATCTGGTTAAGTATTTCTTAATTCATTAAGGCCGTAACCCTATAAAGACCTCTCACATTAGACTGACATTTATGGCAGCTGGATTTGCCGGGTGGGTCCGGGCAGTCTTACACCATAAAAGAGTCTAACCTCATGTCTTTACAACTGTTATGCTTTTAATTTGGGCCTAGGACCTCTCACATTGGGCTACCATTTGTGACTACTGGATTCGCCGGGCGGGTCCGGGCAGTTTTACGTCACAAATGAGTCCAACCTCGTGTCCTAAGCATTGATTATCTCTTATAATCATTTACCCTAGTCTTAATAATTTCCCTATTCAAATTATTAATTAATTCCTAATTTATCGATGTCCATAATTGACTCAATTATGTTCATCAATTAATGGTATGCAAAATCATACAAATTTTACCATAATTTATCTTATGCCATTAAAGGCAACTTATCTCAATTTATATTTATCCCTCCTTTAAGGCTATTACATTCCAACTACCCAAAACCCACTTAGGCGTGTTCATATTAGCCCTTTTTCAAGACATAAATTATCATATGTGTTTCAACTACAAATCTCACCTAATTAACATATACCCAGGTTCTAGATTACATGTCCGTTTTACATATGCCTAATTCATACCAAATTTACATATGTTCAGTTCATGCCATTTTATATGTATGCCAAATTTATGCCAATTTACACCTATCAAGTTCTAGCCCAATTACATATGCCAATCCCAATTCTTGCAATTACCATTTTAATGGCAATACCCAATTATCAAATTTCATATTAATGGCAATAATACCCATATATCCAATTTTCATGTTATACCATCAATTCCGCCAATCACATATATCCAAATAGGTAATATTCCCATACTTTTCCCCGTATTCAATCGTACGCAAAATCGTGGTTTAGGCCTAGATCCGAAATTGATCTAGGTTCATCAAAAGAAAATAAATAGGGGAAAGGTAGAATTTTGCAATAAAACAAGATCAGAGAGAAAACAGCATAAATCATCATGATAGGCATAAAGATTAGATCTTGATAATAATATCAACATGAATCCAAGAAAGTGATTTACAACGACTGAATAGAGCATGAACTAGACATAAGAATGGAGATGAACAAGTCTCAAAACCCAAGGTTCAAAGGTAAACAGGAATAGATCTGAATTGATGAACATGCTTATATCCAATTACACTTTATTCCATAGCCATATTAAAATTAAGTATTTTAATCTAAGAAGTAACTAGAACTTACATAGCATGGCTAGCGAATTAAGAACTGAAATCGATGTAGAAACGTTGTAGAGTTGTTGATTCATCTCCTTGAATTGTTGTAGAAGTCTTCATCTTTGTATTGGATTGCGTATGAAAGCTTAAGAAGAAGATTAGAGACGGCGGCCATGACCAAGAGGGATTTTAGTAGCATAACGGTGGCTAGACATGTTGTAGTGAATTAGGGTTTAGGCATCAGGGGGTTTATATAGGATTAGGTAGACGAATCTGGACAGAAAACGAGACTAGAAACATCAGAATGCACTCAGGCCCAAAAGTGGGCTCGGGGACCAGGTCGACCCCCAGGTCGATTACCTAGTCGACCTGGTTTGGGGGGGGTCGACTGCCCAGTCGACTCCCCAGTCGACCTGGGTACTGGGCGGGAAATTTCCCGCCCAGTCTGTTCTGGGTTTTGAATTCGAAATTTGAATTCGAATTCGAGCCGTTTTGAACTCTGAAAATTCCTGAAACTTTGGAGGGCCATATCTCCCTCATACGGACTCCGATTCTCGCAAACTCGGACTCGTTTTCAAGCAGAATTTCGAGACGAACGCAATGGCGCAACCCATTTACCTTGATTCTTATTTTAAAATTTAATTCTGCCTTGATTTATGATTTTAATATGTTATAAAAAATCGGGTTGTTACAGATTCACTTGCATTTCAGGTTAAAATAAGAAAGCAATTATTTAATTTCTACCTAAATGCTTTATGGATGAAGTTTAATCAAGTCATGAACGAAATAGAGAATTAGGGTTTTCAGTGATTTAGGGATAATTCGACTGCATTAAAAGTGAATGAAAGAGGGTGAAAGAGGAGTATTATATATAAGGGTTAAAAGGCCATTCATATTCTCATGATTTGATGACCCAATCCGGCCCGATATATATTGTGCATAGCGAGAAGGAAGCAGACCCTAATGGGTCATGTATGGTGACAGTTCGGGAGCTTCCGACCCGACCCGATGGGAAACCTCCGGACCCAAGATTCAATCGTGAAATCATGTCAAACGAGAGTGAGAAAAATTGAAGGAAATCGCCAAGGATTGTGCATACATATTAAAGAAAAATTGAAAAAGCAATGTATCAGATAATTCGAACTCCCTTGATCTAACTTGAGAAAGATCGAAAAGTTTGCCTCGAGACTTATCTATACTCTAGTTGAAAGCTGAAATTTATTGAACATAACAAAAGGAATTAAAGATTAGATCTCGTATTTATACTTGATGCAGAAATCAAGAAACACGACTTCACCAAGCGTCACGGCTTTACAGGCCGACAAGACTGTTAGCTATCACCGATTCAAGAACAGTCAGATTGACAAAATCGAAGCACGTCTCATCTTCGATAAGACATACTTTGAGGGGGAAATGTTGGCCTGCTTTGTGACTAGTCCAAACAAAGTCCATACGATTGCTTATGAATAAAGGAGTCGGTTCGGATCGACTAAGATGTTTCAAGTCAAGGAAGGATCAGATCGAGGAAAGAGGGTCAGATCCGATCCCTTCACACACGAGAAGGAATCGAATGCAAGATATCATCACCGGTTCGGGTCAGGGAAGTAGAGATCCGACTCGCCATCAAATGGAGGCGCGTTAACATTGTTGGCTTCGAATCAGATGGGTAACGACCCGAGCCACTCTTCGCATAGTTGAAGTGATTACTTAGTCAAGGAACGACCGATTCTCATGCCTTGAAAAGAGGATCAGGTCAATCTCATGCCCACGATCTGAAGCGTGTCTCCACTCTCAATAATCAACTCCGAGATCTTAGGGATTAGTGCTACGTCATCATGCGAACTGCCTGCCCTTCATGCCTATAAATATACCAAGATTTGACATTTTGAAGGATCTTTTGGCACTCTGAACATTGAAGCTCCACCATTACCAGTGTTTTCTATGTTTATTCAAATTGTATTCTAGATAATTGAGTATAATTCTACAAATTCTGAGAGATTATTGATTGTGCCAGTGAGATTGAGCGATTATCTGCATTGTACCTGTAATTTATTACTCAATCAAAGAACTATAAAGTGAACGTAGGCTCGTTAATGTCGAACCATTACAAATCTTGTGTGTCGACTGCTTTTTATTTTCTTTTAGAATATTATTCTTCATTATTCTCTACGAATTCTAGTCAATGGGGGTGTTAGAGCAAATTTTTGGTCAACATTTTGCGCATAAGCACCCTTCTCTCCCATTTTCTTCCACCGCTTCATTAGGATGCACCTCTATTCCTTTCACAAAGGAAAAGGTAAAAAAAGATGACTATTTCTATTCTACCCTTGATTTCCTCCTTACACACTCCATTGATTTACTTCTGCTATCGCACCCGCTTTTTCCCATTCCCACCCCACTTTGCAAGGCAAATTTTATGGGGGAATTTTAGGAATTGAAAAATAATAACTGTGGGAGAATAGAAATTGTCAAAAAATATTACCTGCAAAACTCTCTTGCGAGTCACTCTCCAACATCTTTTCACCCCTGTTGTACCCTCCATCGGTAAGTGGAGCGCTCCTTTGGGTGCGTTCGCAGTAAAAAATTGGCACGTTCAGGATTTTGTTTGCGTCCGACGCGTCGGACGCCAATCACTTTTTCCCTTTCCAGATAGAACAATTTCTGGAAGTTGAAAATCAAGCCGTTGGCGTCTGACACGTCAGACGCCAACAACGACTTGATTTCCAACTTCCCTTCCTTCCTATAAATCACCCCCTCCTTCCTCAACAACTTTCACAACTACTACTTCAACAACTTCTTCAACTCTTTCTTCTTATTCAATTAATGTCTAACTCCGATTCATCCTCCGATTACGATGATTTGATTGATCTCTACGGGGTTTATCTGTGTCGGAATGGAACGAGAAATCATATGACGCGGATTAATACTTCAGAGTTCACTGGCTTATCTTAGATCAACGAAATTTTGAATGATCATCAAAACCATTGTCAAAATAATTTTCGGATGAAAAGAATTTGTTTTCATGCATTATGTGAAAAACTGCAACATCATGGACTCGCTTCCAGACCAGAAATCTGTGTCGTCGAAATGGTTGGAACATTCATTTATACAATGGCTACTGAGCTATCAAATAGACAACTTCAAGAAAGATTTCAACGATCAGGTAGCACAATTTCCGTTTGTTTTCATGATGTCCTAAACGCTTTTCAATTACTCGTTGCGGATGTAATAAAGCCTGGAGAACAACAATTTAATATTGTTCCACATCACATCAGAAATTCAACCCGGTATTATCCGTATTTCAAAAACTGTATTGGCGCTATAGATGGTACACACGTATCTGCACATTTACCCACTGATCAAATTATCCCGTACATCGGAAGAAAAGGTTTTGCAACTCAAAATATATTAGCGGTTTGTGATTTCTATTTACAGTTTATGTATGTTATGGCTGGTTGGGAAGGGACTGCTCATGATAGTAGAATTTTTAATACTGTTACAAACGATAGAAGCTCTAACTTTCCTGACCCTCCAGCTGGACAGTATTATTTGATTGATTCGGGCTATCCACTTCAGAATGGATATTTACCACTATACCGAAATATGAGGTACCATATTCCGCATTTCCGTGATACCATGAATCAACCAAAGTCGGCCAATGAAGTGTTTAATTACTACTATTCGAGTTTACGGATGGCCGTAGAAAGAACATTTGGCATTTGAAAAAAAAATTACCATTCTCAACAAGATGCCTACATTTCGGTTCAACACTCAAGTGAAAGTTGTCGTATCTACAATGGCCTTACACAATTTCATACGCAAATATAATAGCGGTGACCCAGATTTTATGGATTTTAATGATGATCCTGAACTTATCCCTAATCAGTACTTGGCGGAATATAATAGTATGAGAAATACAACGAATAGAGGCACTGAACATGTACACCTAGACGGATATCGAGAAATGTCATTAGTTCGAGATAACATTAGAGATGGGTTGGTTGCTGCTGGTCTCCGCTAATTTGTCTTTGTATCTGTAACTGTACTTGTACTTGTATTTGTATTAGACATTGTATCTGTATTTGTATTTGTATTTTCCAAATCATATCTATTTATATCTTATTTTTAAAATACCACGCTCAAATACCCCATTCGCAGCTAAAAACACATTCCCCGATCGCTACAGTACCACGCTCAAATGCCCCGCTCAAATATCCCGCTGGTTAAGAAGGCACCCTTGTTCTCCGTATGCATTTCCCAACCCTAGGTCAATCTAGTCCTAATTTCATCTACGTCACCCTTTGTAAGTTATGTGTTCCCTCCTCCCCTTCCTCCTATTTTTTGGATGTCGATAGATTTGGGCATGAATTTGTATATCATATCGATCGGAATGCAGTATTTTTTTTTCCTTTTACCTTGAAATTGTTTATCTAGCTGAAAATTGATAGTGGGTGCCTGGTTTAAAGATTTTCATTAATTAACAATTGTCATGGAAGTGGAATATGAATGAAATCACAGCATAAATATAAATTGTTTTGATGCATTCAAATCTAATACAAAATGGTGATACAGTTGTTTGCCTTGATTGTTTGATTTCCTCTATACGCAGGGATTGGGTTTCAACTGCACTTCAACCGTATTGACTATTGTTTTCCTTATTCCGTTTGGAACAAATATCTGGTATGAACTTGACATTTCCGAGCCAAAACTAATTTTTATAGACTGCTTTGTTTGATCTATTTGCGATTTTATGATAATTTTGCATTGTTATCCTAATTTACCAAGTGTTTGCCTTTCATTTTTCGCTGATTTAACTTGTATACAAATAGGGACTTCTTTGCTGCTTTACTCCGTTGCTACCTTTTAACAATTTACAAACACATATTTTTCTGATAGTTTACAGTACAATCTTTGTTGTCCTTATTAGTGAAAATAAAATAAATTGATGCTTGATTTTGATTTAAAAGAAGATTGTTATTTACCACTAATTAAACATTCAAAAAGAATCAACAAAAATTTATGTAGTCCATTTACTTAAGATTTCAAACGTTTAAAATTATACTTTTTATTACTTCTCATAATTCAGATTCATTTTCCGAAAAAGAACATCTACAGATGGTTTTTAAAAATACGACGCTAATGTCTTTGACATTTTTGCAGCATATATAAAAACAATTGCAAATAGGCTTATGATCACGCTCAAGAAATCGCTTATGTTTATACCGGCGTGAGAAAGTCTACTGTGGATTCTACTTTCAAACATTTGGGTATTGATAATCTGAGTATTGGGGATGTGCTGAAGTTGGATTGGACTGTTCTTGAGAATAAGATTAGTCGCTGGATTCGTGCTGCTAAAGTTTGTGTTAAGGTCGTTTTCCCTAGCTAAAGTACTTTGTGCCATTCCATATTTGATGCTGCTACCTATGATGATGAAAAAGTGATGTCTGGCGTAGCGGTAAGGTTACCCGGCTGGTTCTGGAGCGCATAGGTTCGAGTCCCAGCCTCTTCACATATGTGAGGGAAAGACTGTGCGCGATTATCGACCACACTTAAAGCCCGGAAAGCCGTGAGAATAGTACCAGGACGGGAGACTGACATGTGAAGTTCTCTCGCGTTTGAGTACGGGAGCCTTTTTGGCCCACCATCCACCACCTATGATGATGAAAACAACGTAATCAATATTAATATAGTCAATACATTTTTTAACTCAGTTAAAGCCACAGCATTACAGTTGTTTGGATTCCCTGATGCCATAAGCATCGGAAAAAGAGACATCAACCAGATTTACAGAAGCAGTTGGAGGGATTTTGTCCGAGTTTGAGAATGCAGTTCTCAAAGAACCTTCCAAGATTCCTGTTCCAGGAGTGTCGATGATTCCAGTGGTGATGATGGAGTGGTGAAGATTGAGTTCCCTGAATCGGAGAACCAGTCTCCATTGTCATCACATTTGATTTGGATAATCGCCATACTTCAGTTCAATCTTGAAAATAAGGCCAACCTATGTAAGGATGGTTCACTATCTCATCTGTTTTCAATGAGCAATCACCAGAGGAGCTAAGAGAATTTATCAGTGATGATTACTTAAGAAAAATGATAGGGAAATTCAGACAAAGTGCAACTAGCTATCAAAGAGCGATATGGGTAAGAGTTCTTAATTGCTTGGGAGGGAGGAACCCATGTTAGTGGTAATTTTTCATCTGGGGTTTCAGAATCCGCTTTGAGGGAAAAGTTTGAGTCATTTAATGCATTGTTTGATGAGACACACAAAGCACAAGCAACTGAGGGAAGATTTGAGGATGCACTATCTGATTTATTTGAAGGCTGTCAACATATTCCAATAAGCAGGAGAAGTCCACACTGAGGATGAAGCTTAATGATGAGATCGAACGATTAGATGTGGAATGAGTTGTTTTTTGTTGTATAAAATATTCATTAAATCTTTCGGGGAAGTCCGTTTGTTGCATGCTTCAATATAACGTAGGGTCGTTCGAGCTGTTGTGCAAAAACTTTGTAACAACCCGTAAAATGCGAGCCAGTTTGAAAATTTTATTTTGGCAATTTTAGCGGATTTTGAATATTTAAAATGAATTATTTTAAATAATATCGACGAGAAATTTATTTTGAATTGAAATTCGACGTATATATTATATACGTCGTCGTTAGAATATATAATAATTATATATAATTATAAAAGGAATTGAAAATGGCGCGGTAGTTCGAAAATTCGATTTCTAATTTCAAATGAATATACAGAATTCAATATAAGTCAGAATTGAACGAAACAAGAAATATTTGAATCTGTATAACTATATCTTTGTAACGAAGTTAACAAACTGAGATTTCATTTTAGAAGTGATAAGATATGTCCAGTTGAAAATTCTGAATAGTCGCTATGGAATTCAGGCCCTTAAAAATGGACATTTTGCAAACGACCTCGGATTTCGACGAAACCAGTTTTGTTGGGTCCGTGATGTTATGTTATTGCTAGGTTTCAAATTTCATAATTTTTCGAATCGATATGTGAGCGTGGCAAAGGAAAACGCGTTTGACCAGTTTCAGTAGATTTTAATCGACTGGAAAATGGCCATTTTTCTAACGGTCTCAGAATTCGACGAAACTAGTTTTATTAGGACCGTATCGTCAATACGAAGCTAGAAATAATTTTTCGGGAATTTATAGAGTTCGTATGTGACCCCGGTAATTTGAAATGTACGTTTAAAATTCAATATAATGATTTAAATGTAAATTTAAAGGAAACTGATCGAAACAGTCGAATCAGCTTACGATACATATCGCATTGTGTTCGGGATGGGGGTAATTAGCTAGGGACGACGGTCGGTGGGTTTGAAATGGGGTTCGAATTAAAAGGTTGCTTTATTAAAATAAATTGAATTAAATATTTTTTTTTTTTATATATAATAACCCCCCCCCCCTTATCTTCTCAGTTCACATCAGAAAGAAGAAAAAAATAAAAAATAAAAAAACCCGCCGCCGCTATTCTTCCCCCTCCCCCCCCATCATCACGACGCCTCCTCCACGTCGAGCCCACCCTCGTCCGTCCCCCTGCTCCGATTGCCGCCCACCACCCCTTTGGCGCGATGAAGACCCCAGCGCCCCCCCCGACCCCTGAAACCCCTCGCGCAGCCATCGCTGGCCACCCAAGCCACCCCACGACCTCGAACCCCCCCCCCCCTGCGACGCCTCAGCAGACCCGCGCCACCACTCTGCTACGGCGAGGCCCCTCTCCAGTTCGATTTTCCACCCTCCGGCTGCTGTAAGTTCTTGTTTGCTAACTATTAAATTCATTTCAGTTTTAATGTATATAAAGCTTTCATTTTTATCCGTATAAGGCTTTGATTTTTTATGAACATAAAGGAGGTGATTTTTTTATGCAAGTAGCTACATTATAAAAAAATATGATTTTTATATTAGTAGAAGGATAAGAATATGATTGTTATATTTTTAAAAGTAATAAAAATATAATCTTTACTATATAGATGATGTAAAAATATGATTTTTGTTTGTATAGAGGATTAGAAATAGAGTTTTTACATGATAGCAATATTAAGATAGCATCTTTTATATGTGTAGTGAAATAAAAATTCGATTTTTATATATTGAACTTTGAAATAAAAATTCGATTTTTATATATTGAACTTTGAAATAAAAATTCGATTTTTATATATTGAACTTTGAAATAAAAATTCGATTTTTATATATTGAACTTTGAAATAAAAATTCGATTTTTATATATTGAACTTTGAAGTAAAAATTCGATTTTTATATATTGAACTTTGAAGTAAAAATTCGATTTTTATATATTGAACTTTGAAGTAAAAATTCGATTTTTACATATGTAGAGAATACGGGCGACGAAAGCGATAAAAGGCGAGATTGATGAAGATTTCTATCAATGAAGAGCCGTGGAGCTAGGATAGCTATCTGTGAGAATTTCTCACCTTTCAATTTAATTTTTCTAGTTATATATATATACTAGGATGCAGACGGTGCTTAGTAGCACCCGACACAATCGTCCACAGACCATGGACTTGTTTGTTTGGTTGCATAGATTAGTTGAATTATTTGGTTGAATTGAATTGTTTGGTGAGATGAAATTGATTTGATTGATGTGTGAATGGCGTGGGCCTTCACTAGACCGGGGATAAGGCTAGGCCTTGTCCCGTTTCTAGTATCGTGCCGTTATGCCGCCGAAATTTTCTAAAATATGTTAGAAAATAAAAATATCATTTTATTGTGTAAATGAATTGAATAGAAATTCATAGGTTGAAATAAAATGTTTTATCGTTAAAAATATAAATTTTAACGTGAATGTGAATAAATGAATAGTTATAAACAAATCGGCCGATTTGTTTGTATATACACTGATTTGACTGATATTGATTGGGTCGATAAATTTCACACATCGCCCAACTGCACAAATAAAATCTGTGTTTGATTGTTTGAAACCCCACACGGGTGTTGGGATGAAATTTGAAGTTCACTCATCCTGATTGATTGAATATGTCGATCGATTGATTGACAGGCTGCTATAGGCGTTGAATATCTATATTTGATGCCTTTACAGTATAGTGCACTTTGGTTGATGGTTGATTATTTTCAATGTTATTATATACATGTGTTGTATGAAAATCCATATAATTAACTTTATATGGTAATTGATTGGGCCTCATTCCAATCGTGAAAATAAAGAATATTTTTATAATAAGAAATATTTGAAATAGAAATATTCGAAATGGAATATTTGAAAATATCAATATATGAAGCCGTGTTGATTAGATGCGCCATTTTGACGGGAACGATATTTTTATCGATTTTATTCCTTTTGAAATGGATATTGAAAAGTAATTTTGAAATCAAATATTTCGAAATGAATTGAATTGAAAACGAATTCAAAATTGAATTGAAAACGATTTCGAAATGAATTGAATTGAAAGTGATTTCGAAATGAATTGAATTGAAAACGAATTCAAAATGAATTGAATTGAAAGTGATTTCGAAATGAATTGAATTGAAAACGAATTCAAAATGAATTGAATTGAAAGTGATTTCGAAATGAATTGAATTGAAAACGATTTCGAAATAAATTGAATTGAAAACGATTTCGAAATGAATTGAATTTAAAGCGATTTCGAAATGAATTGAATTGAAAGCGATTTCGAAATGAATTGAATTGAAAACGAATTCAAAATGAATTGAAAACGAATTCAAAATGAATTGAAAACGATTTCGAAATGAATTGAATTGAAAACGAATTCAAATGGAATAGAAAGCGAATTGAAATGAATTCAAATTGAATTGAAATTCGAATTGAATAGAAATGAATTTTTAAAAGAATTTATAAAGAAGAATTCAATTTTGCTTTGAATTGAAATGGAAGTTGAAATAGGTTTTGAAACGATTTTAAAACTATTTATATAATTCGTTTTGAATAGAGAATCGACGAAATATATATTATATATATTTTATATATAATATAATGGCCTGAATAGAACGCGCCGCGCCGCGGCAGTTCGCGAATTTCGACCATTTATTTCAGACGGACATTACGGGAGATCCGACCGTCGGATTCTCCTAAAACCGGAACCGTTGGGTTCGTATCGAAAAGAACTTTCTAACGAATATTAGAAATTTGAAATCTAACGGTTGGATTTGGAGATACGTCCAAATCAAATTCGAAAAAGGTCGCTGTAAGTGCAGTTCGATGGCCATTGTTGGAAATCGACTGTACGGGCCTTGATAAAATTATTAAAAATAGTAATAATTTGTGTAAAATCATAAGAAATGATTTGGGAAGAATTGGGATGAAAAACTCCATATTTGAAAAGATAAAAGTAGATTTTTATCAAATTGAACTAGTTTTGAACTAGAATTATAATTCTATTTATTTTTAAATAAATAAATTGAATTCGAAAAGGGTTTTAAAAACAACCAAAATTTCCAATGATTGCATTGGAATGGATTTGAATCGAAATTGTCTTCGGAATATTTCGATGTTGGAATTCGCGATTATACAGATGTTGTTACGGAAATTTGAAAGATATATATTTATATCGTTATTTCCAATACGACATTTGTTAGTCGTAGAATTCGATATTGAATATAAGCCGATATATTTTCTATTCAGAGCCTTGTATTGAATATCGAATGTGATTTGGGTTTGTCGTGAATGGTGTCTTCACTAACACTGTTCTTGAACCCAGTTGAGAAAAGATTAAATCTTTTTATTTAGATTTAATGAAGTGTACCAATTAAATTATATTTAATTGGAATTGAATTGATATTGATTTTTGGGTTTATCGTGAACAGTGTTTTAAATAACACTTGTTCTTTAACCCGATAATTAATGAATGTGATTTGGGTTTGTCGTGAATGGTGTCTTCACTAACACTGTTCTTGAACCCAGCTGAGAAAAGATTAAATCTTTTGATTTAGATTTAATGAAGTATACCAATTAAATGATATTTAATTGGAATTGAATGGATATTGATTTTTGGGTTTATCGTGAACAGTGTTTTAAATAACACTTGTTCTTTAACCCGATAATTAATGGGATGTGACTTTGGGTTTATCGTGAACCGTGTTTTAAATGACACTGATTCTTTAACCCAGTCACAGATTAAAACTAAGTGGAGTTTTAATGAATCTTTAATTAGATTGAAAAGATCGAGAATGGAGTATCACCAGTTTTGCTCCAGGCGATAGTTAAATCTTTAATTAGATTTGAATGTGAAATTTAGAAACTAACTGGCGGTTAGCCAAGCAGAATGGTTTTCTGGATATTGATCTGATGTTGGTTTCGGCCTTCGGGGTTAATATTTGGGGAATTATTCTCTTGATTAATTTACGGTTAGTGACTAATGAATTGGAATGAGGCGTATGTTGTGTTTGTGTAACACTTATTTAAAATATACGCGAGTTATTCGGAAAGACCGGGTTTATCCCATTCTGAGTAACTGATACGACGATAAGTCGAAGATGAAGACGATGGTCGAAGACCGGAGGTCTTCACGTCGTTTGGGTGATAACTGATGATCTTGATTGGGCTGTACACCCAAGAAGATGGAAACAGTTAGTGATCGTCCAGACGTACTTGGAGATCGATGGATATGCGGGGTACTAGGTGCCTCCGGTTTCGTTCAGACCCAGAACGGACTTGTAAATGGACTGTGTGTCTGACATCGGATTTCATTCTGTGTGACTGATATCGGTTGCATAGGATGGTTTGCCTGTGTGGCATGCTAAGATGCAAATGATCAAGGCTTCTGTTGAAAAGCAAAGTCTTGTGGTGATGGTCAAAGCACGGCCTTTGTGGCGTAGCTTTGTGTAACGTTTACCTCGCGTGTTTCACACCAGGTATGAACCAAAAACGGGAGACGGACGTCAGGGAGGGCATGCGTTTCTTTCTAGCTAGAAGTGGCGTCAGTGGTTTTACACGCCCTGACGAGTTTGACTTATGTGGTTGTTGCGGTTGCGAGGCGCCTCGGTTATATCGGTTTCGGCCGAATGCATTCTGGTCGGCTGACGGACCAGACTTACACCCCATAGGGTGGGGAGACGCATGTTCAGGCATTTTAATCCACTCCGTGTGGACCGGCCCTGACGATCCAAGGGTCACTCGAGCTCTGATCCTGAGGGGCGGGCTAGAGCGTCTCGAATCGGTAGAGGATCTTGCCCCTAGCCTCGGTTCATAGATGGAAATCCAATTTCCAAATACGTGACATTTGCGGTTTTATTTGTAAACCTATATATGGCGACATGATATATGGTACCCATGCCGCCTATGATTGATACTTATGATTTGAAGTTGTTTTATACACTATGCACTTATTATAGTATCAAATGATTTGTTTTAAAACGTATCAAGGATTCTTTGGCTGTTATAAGGGAAAACCCTATCCCCCGGCTTGCGTTGCATTGTGTGATAGGACCTGGGTCTTATAACAGCTTCATTTTTCTTTATTTAGCATTGCGCTGTTTGTTTTATGCACTGGTATTCTTGGGAGGAAACCCGTTCCGTGTTATACGGCGTGGTCCCTTGATTTACCTAACTTCTAAAATAAAGATTAACTGTTTTAGTTCTCACACCAGTCACATGACTGACCTGGAGTTTATTGTTTTAACCTAAACTATGGGTGCCCTTATTTTGACACGGGCAGCTAGTAGTTTTGGGTTTTGCAGATTTATATTCACAGGATCCTGGTTTACAGCTGGAACGATATCCGGAAAGCTTTGTGTCCGTATATCTTCTTCTAGTTGTGTATTGTATTATTTTCCGCTGCGATGTATTTAAATGTAATTTAAATCTCTGATATTTCTGTGTAATATTCATTTATACTCTGTATATTCCTGTAATCTGATGCATTGTTGTAATATACAATGAAATGTTCTTCTGTATGCGTTCTGTTGTGGCTTGTTCTCGAACTATCCGACGCTTTCCTTTACGGCGAAGTTACGGGTCGTCACAGTTGGTATCAGAGCTTTGGTTTACAAAGCTCAGAGAACAAGACGCATTAGAAACATACGAAAGAATTCATCAGATATTGGATTAGTAAAATCCAATGAGAATGACTCGTTAGAGATAGGATCAGTAGTATCCTAGAACGAGTGTGAAGAGTATATTTTTAAAATGAAAACAAAATTTTGTTTTGAAAATTTAAATCAATTATTCGTAGTTGATTATTTATTTATATTGATTTGGACAATCCAGTATATATAGATTTTGCGTATACGTCTGATCCGCGTATATTCAAAGTTTTAATATACCGGGTAGATATAGAACCGCACTCTAGTAGCCCGACAATGTTCTGATGGTGGTTCGAAACATCATCAGCATTTATTTTCGAGTGACGAAGGTGTGATTTCTATATATTTCCATTAGGCTGGTGTGAGAACCAAAACTTATATATAGCTAGAATACATTGTTGTGATTTGGCATCAAAAACATGATTTTTGTATATGTATCAAAATTATGAATTTTAAACGTTAAATTCACTAATTGATTGATGTTTGAGTTGTTTGTTTAAATTGTTTGATAATTTTGAACTATTATGCCTAATTGAATCAAATATTGAATTGTATTGAAAATTGGTCGCATCTGCTTGCATATACATGTATATCATTGAACAGGTCATAGCAAGGAGGCTAGAGCAGAGAATAAAATTTGTTTGCCCGACAAATAGGTACATGTTTACTACATAATTTACTGTTTTGTTTGGGTGATGATGATTTTATGAGCCTATTGGCTAGCCGCTTGGCTTTTTCTTTTTCTTTTTGAGATCTGAAGGACCGGGAACGCTATTTGCAATTTCCCGATGCTCCCATTGCAGGGGAGGTTATGGCGAAATTTTTCGAAAATTTAGGGTGTTAGCCAAATTTTTGAATTTTTGAAAATTCTCAGAAACTGAAAAGTTGGAGAATGGAAGCCAAATCGAATGTAGAGTTGAATAATCAAACCACTTTCGACTTTGTTCCTTTTCGGGGACGAAAAGTTTTAAGTGGGGGAGATTGTAACAACCCGTAAAATGCGAGCCAGTTTGAAAATTTTATTTTGGCAATTTTAGCGGATTTTGAATATTTAAAATGAATTATTTTAAATAATATCGACGAGAAATTTATTTTGAATTGAAATTCGACGTATATATTATATACGTCGTCGTTAGAATATATAATAATTATATATAATTATAAAAGGAATTGAAAATGGCGCGGTAGTTCGAAAATTCGATTTCTAATTTCAAATGAATATACAGAATTCAATATAAGTCAGAATTGAACGAAACAAGAAATATTTGAATCTGTATAACTATATCTTTGTAACGAAGTTAACAAACTGAGATTTCATTTTAGAAGTGATAAGATATGTCCAGTTGAAAATTCTGAATAGTCGCTATGGAATTCAGGCCCTTAAAAATGGACATTTTGCAAACGACCTCGGATTTCGACGAAACCAGTTTTGTTGGGTCCGTGATGTTATGTTATTGCTAGGTTTCAAATTTCATAATTTTTCGAATCGATATGTGAGCGTGGCAAAGGAAAACGCGTTTGACCAGTTTCAGTAGATTTTAATCGACTGGAAAATGGCCATTTTTCTAACGGTCTCAGAATTCGACGAAACTAGTTTTATTAGGACCGTATCGTCAATACGAAGCTAGAAATAATTTTTCGGGAATTTATAGAGTTCGTATGTGACCCCGGTAATTTGAAATGTACGTTTAAAATTCAATATAATGATTTAAATGTAAATTTAAAGGAAACTGATCGAAACAGTCGAATCAGCTTACGATACATATCGCATTGTGTTCGGGATGGGGGTAATTAGCTAGGGACGACGGTCGGTGGGTTTGAAATGGGGTTCGAATTAAAAGGTTGCTTTATTAAAATAAATTGAATTAAATATTTTTTTTTTTTATATATAATAACCCCCCCCCCCCTTATCTTCTCAGTTCACATCAGAAAGAAGAAAAAAATAAAAAATAAAAAAACCCGCCGCCGCTATTCTTCCCCCCCCCCCCCCCCCATCATCACGACGCCTCCTCCACGTCGAGCCCACCCTCGTCCGTCCCCCTGCTCCGATTGCCGCCCACCACCCCTTTGGCGCGATGAAGACCCCAGCGCCCCCCCCCCCCCGACCCCTGAAACCCCTCGCGCAGCCATCGCTGGCCACCCAAGCCACCCCACGACCTCGAACCCCCCCCCCCCTGCGACGCCTCAGCAGACCCGCGCCACCACTCTGCTACGGCGAGGCCCCTCTCCAGTTCGATTTTCCACCCTCCGGCTGCTGTAAGTTCTTGTTTGCTAACTATTAAATTCATTTCAGTTTTAATGTATATAAAGCTTTCATTTTTATCCGTATAAGGCTTTGATTTTTTATGAACATAAAGGAGGTGATTTTTTTATGCAAGTAGCTACATTATAAAAAAATATGATTTTTATATTAGTAGAAGGATAAGAATATGATTGTTATATTTTTAAAAGTAATAAAAATATAATCTTTACTATATAGATGATGTAAAAATATGATTTTTGTTTGTATAGAGGATTAGAAATAGAGTTTTTACATGATAGCAATATTAAGATAGCATCTTTTATATGTGTAGTGAAATAAAAATTCGATTTTTATATATTGAACTTTGAAATAAAAATTCGATTTTTATATATTGAACTTTGAAATAAAAATTCGATTTTTATATATTGAACTTTGAAATAAAAATTCGATTTTTATATATTGAACTTTGAAATAAAAATTCGATTTTTATATATTGAACTTTGAAGTAAAAATTCGATTTTTATATATTGAACTTTGAAGTAAAAATTCGATTTTTATATATTGAACTTTGAAGTAAAAATTCGATTTTTACATATGTAGAGAATACGGGCGACGAAAGCGATAAAAGGCGAGATTGATGAAGATTTCTATCAATGAAGAGCCGTGGAGCTAGGATAGCTATCTGTGAGAATTTCTCACCTTTCAATTTAATTTTTCTAGTTATATATATATACTAGGATGCAGACGGTGCTTAGTAGCACCCGACACAATCGTCCACAGACCATGGACTTGTTTGTTTGGTTGCATAGATTAGTTGAATTATTTGGTTGAATTGAATTGTTTGGTGAGATGAAATTGATTTGATTGATGTGTGAATGGCGTGGGCCTTCACTAGACCGGGGATAAGGCTAGGCCTTGTCCCGTTTCTAGTATCGTGCCGTTATGCCGCCGAAATTTTCTAAAATATGTTAGAAAATAAAAATATCATTTTATTGTGTAAATGAATTGAATAGAAATTCATAGGTTGAAATAAAATGTTTTATCGTTAAAAATATAAATTTTAACGTGAATGTGAATAAATGAATAGTTATAAACAAATCGGCCGATTTGTTTGTATATACACTGATTTGACTGATATTGATTGGGTCGATAAATTTCACACATCGCCCAACTGCACAAATAAAATCTGTGTTTGATTGTTTGAAACCCCACACGGGTGTTGGGATGAAATTTGAAGTTCACTCATCCTGATTGATTGAATATGTCGATCGATTGATTGACAGGCTGCTATAGGCGTTGAATATCTATATTTGATGCCTTTACAGTATAGTGCACTTTGGTTGATGGTTGATTATTTTCAATGTTATTATATACATGTGTTGTATGAAAATCCATATAATTAACTTTATATGGTAATTGATTGGGCCTCATTCCAATCGTGAAAATAAAGAATATTTTTATAATAAGAAATATTTGAAATAGAAATATTCGAAATGGAATATTTGAAAATATCAATATATGAAGCCGTGTTGATTAGATGCGCCATTTTGACGGGAACGATATTTTTATCGATTTTATTCCTTTTGAAATGGATATTGAAAAGTAATTTTGAAATCAAATATTTCGAAATGAATTGAATTGAAAACGAATTCAAAATTGAATTGAAAACGATTTCGAAATGAATTGAATTGAAAGTGATTTCGAAATGAATTGAATTGAAAACGAATTCAAAATGAATTGAATTGAAAGTGATTTCGAAATGAATTGAATTGAAAACGAATTCAAAATGAATTGAATTGAAAGTGATTTCGAAATGAATTGAATTGAAAACGATTTCGAAATAAATTGAATTGAAAACGATTTCGAAATGAATTGAATTTAAAGCGATTTCGAAATGAATTGAATTGAAAGCGATTTCGAAATGAATTGAATTGAAAACGAATTCAAAATGAATTGAAAACGAATTCAAAATGAATTGAAAACGATTTCGAAATGAATTGAATTGAAAACGAATTCAAATGGAATAGAAAGCGAATTGAAATGAATTCAAATTGAATTGAAATTCGAATTGAATAGAAATGAATTTTTAAAAGAATTTATAAAGAAGAATTCAATTTTGCTTTGAATTGAAATGGAAGTTGAAATAGGTTTTGAAACGATTTTAAAACTATTTATATAATTCGTTTTGAATAGAGAATCGACGAAATATATATTATATATATTTTATATATAATATAATGGCCTGAATAGAACGCGCCGCGCCGCGGCAGTTCGCGAATTTCGACCATTTATTTCAGACGGACATTACGGGAGATCCGACCGTCGGATTCTCCTAAAACCGGAACCGTTGGGTTCGTATCGAAAAGAACTTTCTAACGAATATTAGAAATTTGAAATCTAACGGTTGGATTTGGAGATACGTCCAAATCAAATTCGAAAAAGGTCGCTGTAAGTGCAGTTCGATGGCCATTGTTGGAAATCGACTGTACGGGCCTTGATAAAATTATTAAAAATAGTAATAATTTGTGTAAAATCATAAGAAATGATTTGGGAAGAATTGGGATGAAAAACTCCATATTTGAAAAGATAAAAGTAGATTTTTATCAAATTGAACTAGTTTTGAACTAGAATTATAATTCTATTTATTTTTAAATAAATAAATTGAATTCGAAAAGGGTTTTAAAAACAACCAAAATTTCCAATGATTGCATTGGAATGGATTTGAATCGAAATTGTCTTCGGAATATTTCGATGTTGGAATTCGCGATTATACAGATGTTGTTACGGAAATTTGAAAGATATATATTTATATCGTTATTTCCAATACGACATTTGTTAGTCGTAGAATTCGATATTGAATATAAGCCGATATGTTTTCTATTCAGAGCCTTGTATTGAATATCGAATGTGATTTGGGTTTGTCGTGAATGGTGTCTTCACTAACACTGTTCTTGAACCCAGTTGAGAAAAGATTAAATCTTTTTATTTAGATTTAATGAAGTGTACCAATTAAATTATATTTAATTGGAATTGAATTGATATTGATTTTTGGGTTTATCGTGAACAGTGTTTTAAATAACACTTGTTCTTTAACCCGATAATTAATGAATGTGATTTGGGTTTGTCGTGAATGGTGTCTTCACTAACACTGTTCTTGAACCCAGCTGAGAAAAGATTAAATCTTTTGATTTAGATTTAATGAAGTATACCAATTAAATGATATTTAATTGGAATTGAATGGATATTGATTTTTGGGTTTATCGTGAACAGTGTTTTAAATAACACTTGTTCTTTAACCCGATAATTAATGGGATGTGACTTTGGGTTTATCGTGAACCGTGTTTTAAATGACACTGATTCTTTAACCCAGTCACAGATTAAAACTAAGTGGAGTTTTAATGAATCTTTAATTAGATTGAAAAGATCGAGAATGGAGTATCACCAGTTTTGCTCCAGGCGATAGTTAAATCTTTAATTAGATTTGAATGTGAAATTTAGAAACTAACTGGCGGTTAGCCAAGCAGAATGGTTTTCTGGATATTGATCTGATGTTGGTTTCGGCCTTCGGGGTTAATATTTGGGGAATTATTCTCTTGATTAATTTACGGTTAGTGACTAATGAATTGGAATGAGGCGTATGTTGTGTTTGTGTAACACTTATTTAAAATATACGCGAGTTATTCGGAAAGACCGGGTTTATCCCATTCTGAGTAACTGATACGACGATAAGTCGAAGATGAAGACGATGGTCGAAGACCGGAGGTCTTCACGTCGTTTGGGTGATAACTGATGATCTTGATTGGGCTGTACACCCAAGAAGATGGAAACAGTTAGTGATCGTCCAGACGTACTTGGAGATCGATGGATATGCGGGGTACTAGGTGCCTCCGGTTTCGTTCAGACCCAGAACGGACTTGTAAATGGACTGTGTGTCTGACATCGGATTTCATTCTGTGTGACTGATATCGGTTGCATAGGATGGTTTGCCTGTGTGGCATGCTAAGATGCAAATGATCAAGGCTTCTGTTGAAAAGCAAAGTCTTGTGGTGATGGTCAAAGCACGGCCTTTGTGGCGTAGCTTTGTGTAACGTTTACCTCGCGTGTTTCACACCAGGTATGAACCAAAAACGGGAGACGGACGTCAGGGAGGGCATGCGTTTCTTTCTAGCTAGAAGTGGCGTCAGTGGTTTTACACGCCCTGACGAGTTTGACTTATGTGGTTGTTGCGGTTGCGAGGCGCCTCGGTTATATCGGTTTCGGCCGAATGCATTCTGGTCGGCTGACGGACCAGACTTACACCCCATAGGGTGGGGAGACGCATGTTCAGGCATTTTAATCCACTCCGTGTGGACCGGCCCTGACGATCCAAGGGTCACTCGAGCTCTGATCCTGAGGGGCGGGCTAGAGCGTCTCGAATCGGTAGAGGATCTTGCCCCTAGCCTCGGTTCATAGATGGAAATCCAATTTCCAAATACGTGACATTTGCGGTTTTATTTGTAAACCTATATATGGCGACATGATATATGGTACCCATGCCGCCTATGATTGATACTTATGATTTGAAGTTGTTTTATACACTATGCACTTATTATAGTATCAAATGATTTGTTTTAAAACGTATCAAGGATTCTTTGGCTGTTATAAGGGAAAACCCTATCCCCCGGCTTGCGTTGCATTGTGTGATAGGACCTGGGTCTTATAACAGCTTCATTTTTCTTTATTTAGCATTGCGCTGTTTGTTTTATGCACTGGTATTCTTGGGAGGAAACCCGTTCCGTGTTATACGGCGTGGTCCCTTGATTTACCTAACTTCTAAAATAAAGATTAACTGTTTTAGTTCTCACACCAGTCACATGACTGACCTGGAGTTTATTGTTTTAACCTAAACTCTGGGTGCCCTTATTTTGACACGGGCAGCTAGTAGTTTTGGGTTTTGCAGATTTATATTCACAGGATCCTGGTTTACAGCTGGAACGATATCCGGAAAGCTTTGTGTCCGTATATCTTCTTCTAGTTGTGTATTGTATTATTTTCCGCTGCGATGTATTTAAATGTAATTTAAATCTCTGATATTTCTGTGTAATATTCATTTATACTCTGTATATTCCTGTAATCTGATGCATTGTTGTAATATACAATGAAATGTTCTTCTGTATGCGTTCTGTTGTGGCTTGTTCTCGAACTATCCGACGCTTTCCTTTACGGGGAAGTTACGGGTCGTCACAAACTTGAAGATTGATATTTGGAGTTGTGAACTGGCATGTATACACCTGTTGGCTTCCCTCATGTAAGCATATTTGATTTAAACATCCATATGGTTTACCCAAAAAAAAAGGCTAAAAAATGAATCTTGTGGGCAACGTAATATTGATAAGTAAACTTGTCTTAATGATTGCTCCTAGGCATTATTTGCGTAGTCACACAGCTATATGATTTTTAGAAAATAGTTGTATTTGAATGGAGATTGAATTTTCAAATAAATCATTGATTGACCACCATTTAGATATTCAATGGAGATTGAATTAATATCAGCAAAACAAGTAACTGGCTTGCCTAGATCTTAGATAGTATAAGAGAGATAATTTTTTCTAATAAAAGAATATCATCATTCAGTCGTTCTTAAGAATTAAGAAAAAAATGCAACAATAGTGTTAATGAATTCCATTGTTACCCTTGAAAGTTTACATGTTAAGATAACGACTTCTATAATTCTTATAGGTGAAGTAAACAAAATGAACGCAATTTAATATAATTTTTTGTTATCTTACCGTACATGCGTCTATAGACTTATTACTACGTAGAAATTTGTCATCATAGGATGCCCTCTTAGTGTCTAATCAAACCGACAGTTAAGGAGGTTTGCTTACTGTCGTCACTTGGCCAAAATCAATTTCTCCGAAGCCCAAAAAACATCGAACATGTCTATAACATATTTCCTTAAATCTCTTCAATCAAATTCACCTAATTCTCTCCACTTTTCTCTCCTTATATCACTTTAATTTTAATTATTCTTTATTACCTTTTTTATATGCTCATCTAAGATTAATAAAAAAATTAGCTTCATTTTCTTTAAAACTATACAATCGTACGGTCGGTTCTCCACCGTTATACAGTTATACTAGTGTGTGTGTGTGTGTGTAGGGAAAGTAATTTACACACAAGCAATTTCAACCACTAGATCTTCCCCTGAATTCCACCCTTCCACATAAAGACAAACAAATCCTACGGTGTAGAGTTTGTGTTTCAAATTCTGTGTTTAATTTTGTGTTCCAATAGCCGCTATTATATATATATATAGTGTACTGAGATAAACGTGTGCTACTGCTAGGATATTTTCTTTTTTCAAAACTGACTGTTGGGGAGTTTGCTTATTGTCACCTAACAAAATCAATCTTTTTGAAGTCGAATAATACGACCACTGGAAGGGAGAAGGCATCATCGAAGAAACCATAATATTATTTGGCTTTAGAAAAATAGATCTTTCCCGTGACAATAAGCAAACCTCCTGGTCGATTTGATAAAGCTGACCCCGAATACCTGGCGATCCTAAATTAACCACGGCGATACTAAATTATCAGTTCTCGAATTAGGGTTTTGTTGACCCACGATTTAACACAGGAGATGGGCTGTTCCAGAGACGTCGATAACCCTAACCATTCCACACACGACGACAACACTTATAACCTCAAATCAAAGCAAAGAAGAGTTGCATCAAATTGAGAGATTTTTGAAACAACCCAATCGGTAAGTCACTCCTTTGTATTTTTCAGACATGGCCATTTAAGTACAGTGTTTAAGGTTTGAAGTTGTGAAGTTAGATTTATTCATTTTGTATTTCTCTTAAATTAGCATCATAAGTCAATTGATGTATTTATTCCAAGTGGTTAATGGTTGAGATGGCCCATAGTCCGCAGTTATTATAGCTTGAGGACTTTTAATGTTGTTTGGGTATATATTTTGTATTATTGAGCATTGATAAGTCGCTGGAAACTGAACTAGTGCTTCACGAAAATCTTAAAGCATATGGGATACAATTTTATTGTATATTCTAATAAGTTAATGGCTTTGTTGATAATTGATTGTCCACGTTTACAATCGATCTATTGTGATGTAATGGAACTCTGAAAAAGGGAGTATTTTCTAGTCGTACATGCAAGGAGAGTATATCTTGCATCCCCAGATCTTCCATCCGGCTGCAACATCTTAAGGGGCAGATCTGACCACATTTTTTCAAAGAGAAAAACCATGCTAGCCATTAATGTTACATTGAAACAAAGTAAAGCGATCGAATTCCTAATTTATTAGGATGAACTAGCGTACGTTGATCCTTTTTCAGTCCTAATTTTTTTTTTCGTGTACTGAATACTTGTTCTATTAATATTCAGTCAGATACATTTCATTTTGTGGTGTGGTCCTCTTTTCATATTGATTTAAAAAAATTAGATTTTGTTTATATGGATGTTATAATTCATATATTTTTGTTTAAAGTCAATGAACCTTGCTATTACCAACTGACATAGAATTTGACGCAAGTGTGTTATGAAACATTATACTTTTAAATGTTCATCGATGTCAGGTCAAATCGGAATAAAACATATTCTATTGCTCTATTTTATTGCTTGTAACATATAATGTAAGTCGTCTGAAAGTATTTGTTAAATAAATCTGTAGTCATTTCTACGATAAATTATTTGTTCTGTGTGTCGCATTTTGTCCTTGCCATAAATAATGCACTATATAATTCGTTCTATGACTAGTTTTGTTCTTTTTAGTTATTCGGGCTTGGGTCTTTGCAGCATTGCCCGACAAATAAAAACATACTAGATTGCTAAATGCACAATGATTTTACCTGTTGATTAATAATAAATATTTTGTGTATTATTTCACCTTTACAACAATGTCGAACTCCATACATTATATTACTAATTATTTATCAGGTACAATATATAAGGTTGAACGATAACCATGTGATATTGCATCATTTATGATAGACCAAAATCTGAACCGTATTTTTGTACAATATATAATTGTATTTTCGAAGATACGTCAGTGTGCGATGCTAATCCACTTAATTTGCTTTTTGATTTTTTGTAAATGATTTGTTGCACATATTATTATCATTTAGCCTTCTTTTATTTCTTTGTTATGTACAAGAAAAATATACAAGTCAAAATATAAGTCATGCAACAATGTTTGTTTTGGTTATGCAATTAGTAACACTAATGAGTAGCATGGTGGAAAGCTGCAATTTTCTTATGATGATTTGTGCTTTTTGTTTTTTGCATTTTATGTCATTGTGTTAAAATATTTTGCTGTTTTAATTTCTTTTTGTGTTTGCTGTGTATGCATATTCAATTTGTGTAACTAGTATACATATATTGGGTTGGGAAATAGTTTCTACATTTTAATTGTTAGTAAGGGTATATCGAAGGAAAAAATGTGCTTTTTTACATTACTTAACAGGAGATGGTTTACAATGTACTTATTTGTATACAGGATATAAGTATTACTTCATCACTAAAAAAATAAAAAATAAAAAATGTGGACTTTTATTGTGATGTGATGATGACATGTTTAATCCTATCCAACTATTAAAATGAAGAAAAAAAATCTAATTTTGCATTTCTTTTTCCATAAATATTTTGGTTCTTTTATCTGTCTTTGAAAAGTGATTACTTGACTTAAACGGTGCTGACCCCCGCAGAGATTAATGATTATTTGGCTAAGGTGGAGTAATTCGAGTATTTTATTGCATAAAAAGTTGTAATCCATCATCTTCGAAGAGAAAAATTAATCAGAATATGCTTACAGATATTGTTTTGAACCATTCAAGAGTTGTATTTCATTTTATGAGATGAATGAGATGTTTACTATTTATATTAGCCGTTGTTCTTAATGTTTTCCCTTGATTGTCCACATCTTTCGCTATTCAAAATTTTCTTCCAAGTTTATTCAATTATCATTCTAGTAATGATATGCTGATATGGATTTGTTATTTTGGGGAGGATCAGAAATCAATCCAGCTACATTATATGATGTTATTTTGTTGTGAACTGTTAGTAACAGAATAAGGATCTTGCACTTCACTGTTTGTAACTTCGGTATCTTCTACAAGAACTTTATCCAATAGAATCCCTACGTATTTCTAACTCATTTCAAGGCTATGGGTTAAGCTTCCATATCTATGGTCGACCCTTTGGCTGCTTCCAGAAGCATTGCTGCTGACAAGAAGAGCAATCTTTCTTCCCAGAAGTTGTTGCGGCTTTCTCCTTTAGCATCTATATCATCAAGATATGTAGGAAGTGCAAGACATAATTTTCATTAAAATAAGATGTTATTCCAATATCAGTGCAATGGCTAATGAGCTATATTTTAACAAGGATGGATGTGCTATTAAAAATCTATAAAACTGGAGTTAATAAGCTTTTTCAGATCTTGTTGGAGTTACTCTTGGTTCAAAGGGAAGGAATGTAGATTTGGAATGCAAGTACGGGTCTCTAAAAATCGTTAATGATGGGGTTACGGTTGCAAAGGAGGTTGGGCTAGAGGATCTAACATTGGTGCCAAATTAGTTAGGCAGGCTGCTACAAAGACGAATGATTTGGCTGAAGATGGTACAACCACTTCTGTTGTTCTTGCTCAAGGTTTAATCACTGAAGGTGTCAAGGTTGTTGCAACAAGTGCTAACCCAGTCCAAATTACTCATGGCATTGAGAAAACCGCAAAAGCATTGGTTTCCGAACTCAAGTTAATGTCCAAAGAGATTAAAAACAATGAACTTGCTGATGTGGTAGTTGTAAGTGCCGGAAATAACGTAGAAATGGAAAATATGACTGCCGAGGCTATGAGCAAAGTTGGTAGAAAATGTGTGGTAATACTTGAAGAGGGGAACGATATTGAAAATCAACTTTATGTAGTTGAGGGGGTGCAATTTGACCATGGTTACATTTATCCTTATTTTGTAATTGACAGTGAAAAAATATCGGTTGAGTACAAGAACTGCAAGTTACTTCTTGTCAACAAGAAAATCACCAATGCAAGAGATTTAGTTGGGTTATTGGAAGGTGCTATTAAAGGAGGTTATCCCGTTATTGTACTTGCTGAAGACATCGAAGAAGAAGCACTAGCCACGCTTGTTGTCAACAAACTTAGAGGTGCACTAAAGATTATTGCACTTAAAGCCCCAGGATTTCGGAAGAGAAAAAGCCAATATCTTGATGACATTGCAATTATTATTAGAGGAATTATTATCAGAGATGAATTTGTTTTCCCCTTAATTAAGCATATAGCAGTGTTTTAGGAACAGCTGCAAACTATTATTGGTGATGGTACTATTCAAGAAGAAGTAAACAAAAGAGTTGCTCGGATTCGTAACCTTGTCGAGAATGCCAAACAAGAGTATGAGAAATAAAAACTTAATGAAAGAATTGCAAAGCTCTCTGGTGGTGTTGCTGTCATTTAAGTTGGAGCATAAACAGAAACAGAATTAAAAGAAAAGAAGGTAATGGTGGAAGATGCTCTAAATGCTACCAAGGCTGTTGCTAAGGAGGGAATTGTTGTTGGTGGTGGGTGCATTCTTCTTAGACTTGCTTCAAAAGTTGATGCCATCATATACACTCTCGATGATGCAGAGAAAAAGATTGGAACACATATTGTTAAAAAGGTTCTTAGCTACCCTCTAAAACTTACTGCAAAGAATCCCAAAGTGAATGGTAGCGTGGTAACTGAGAAGCTACGTGCAAATGAAAACCCAAGATTTGGGTATAATGCTGCAACATGAGATTATGAGGATCTAATGTCTATAAGAATTATTTACCCTACAAAGGTTGTGAGATGTTGCTTGGAGCATGCAACATCAACTTTCTTGATGTCTGACGTTGTGCTAGACACCCTGCTTAGGTGCGACCCAACTAGCCATGATGACTGCCCGATTTTTGTCATTTCCTAGTTGTGAGGCTTGAGCCTACGTTGTCTTCTAGAACATCACGCCACCCTTTAGTTTGAATGACACATCGCTAAACCCTCCAGATCACAAATTGATTTCCCTAAAAATAATACGGGTATAAAGCTAAGAGAACTGAATTTCTCCGCCACTAAGCGTAAATACATTCCAGGTAATTAACCCATAATCTATTAGGTATACTCTGTCGTACATTCGTCCATACAAGTCATCCAGGAACAGGATGAGCCGAAGGCACTCTCCTACCACATCCAAAGGATTAGCAGCGAGTAGTCCTTGCAAATCCATAGATTTCAATCACGATGGAATCACAAGTTAAAATATCTCCGGGAGCGACCTAGAAATATTCAACTAGTAGTTCTTCCACTCATGAAGATCTGTGGTCTTCAATGCTCCATCTCGACCATCTTCGATTATTTTCAACGTTTACATATTTGCCGATCGGAATGGTTTTCAAATATAAATTTGATTACGGTCTTTCTATACCAACAATCGTATAGGCCAGATTTGATTGTCGATTATTTAACTATCAAATATATACAACCATCCAACCAGAAAAATAAAATGAATTCACTAGTTTGGTATCTAGCATCACTTGGCCCCATTTTAATTAATCGTATGTTAATTAAAATTTCAAACTTTTCCAATAATTATAACTCAACGTTTTCTTTATATTTTAAATATAAGAATTCTTTCGAAAATTTCATCCTACTTCCCATTCACTATCATTTTCAAAACAATTGCCAAAACCATTTTCCCTAATCAAAACTGGAACAAAGTTCCTTTTTATAAAATATAATCTCATTAACAAATGAGTTTAACTTAACGTTCGTAAAAGCAATGTTATGAATTCCTTTTCAAAATATCATCACCTTTCTATGTCATTTATTTTTAATAAATTCTTTCCTAAGTATATCCATTTACCAAATTGAGCAATATTCAAACTATTGTTTATCAGTCTCTTTATTTCTAAGAATTCTTATACTTCCAGTCACATTTCAAAATCTTGAAATTATGTTGTAATATCCCTTTTATAGAAATAAAGAACTAATTTCAATATCTTCTACCATTACAGACCATCTTCTACCATTACAGACCAATATCATCTCTCGATAATAGCGAAGCCGTTCAAGTTGGGGTATTCTAATTACCTCTCAGACCTTGATCGACCACGTTCCCATCTTAGGATAGATACGTGTTTGTAATTCTAAATTGATATTAATACCATAAAATCTTATTAACCATATGCTTTCAAAAATGGTTTGATAAACTATTTATTATATTTGCAATCGCCTAAATATTATACTCCCTTCACTTACTTTACTTAAATATACACTAAACGTGTCTTTCCGCCTTAAACCGTCTTAACATAATTTTGTTAACAACTTCGGGTTTATTCTAAAATCCTATGATAAATAATTTATTCCAAACCACTTAAGTATTCATGCCACAAAACATAACTTGGGTTTTATAACTAAAATCCGTTTACCAAATTAAGCATCTTTAGCTTAGATTTTATTTCAAAAATATCAAATATCTTTTCCTTAAAAATGTGAAATCTTACTTAATTCAAAACGTTCATATTTAAAATTATTGCCTTGCTTCAAACTCCTTAAGTTAATTAGTGATGTAATTACTTTAAAATATCGCTTAATTGTTTTCTAAAACACAATTATATCCAATTATTAACCCTTTTGTTAATCTTCCCATTTACTAACTTGAAAACAAAAGAACTTGCTATATAAATTATTTTACAATATTTCAAACTAATTATAAACATTTGTTTATAGAGCTTCTATTTTAAATAACTTATTATATGCACTTAAAAATCTTGTTTCAGTTATAAAATAAATTTTTATAACTTAAATTACATCAATTTGCCAAACGACAATCAAAAATCTTAAAAAGGAACACATCTGGAAACATTTCAGATTTCATTTAAAAATCGATTTAACAAATTTCTTATTTTATTATCAATATTAAAGGGCCAACCGACTACTAAAATATCCAACCATGAAATAAGAGTTTAATTCATCCAATTTCAATTAAATATGACATTAAATTTATCATCGACAAATAGAAATAAACATTTCAATCAATAAACTTCAACCATCAACCAATAACACCAAATCAAGCATTCAACTATTCATTCATACGTTTATAATAATATAAACGTGACCAACAAGGTAAGTTACTTCCATTGGAAATAATCATTAAAATAACGATTGGGTTTCAATTAAATTAAACGAACGTTTAATTTAATCAGTTCAGTCGATATATAAATAAACACTTGGTAATCATCCAAAAATAACCAACCATAGCACACAAAAATTAAAACTCAGCTTATATAATAAATGATGGGACAAACTGAGTGAGTTATACTCACACAGATTTCCGATGTCGCTAAAGCAGTTCGATTTAATTATACTAAACAAGTGTTTAATTTAATTAGATTTTCCAGCAGTCTACAGCTCTGTTCAGATCAGCTCCAGAATATAGTACTTGAATATACAGTTCCAACGTAGTTTGTTCCGTTCAATTCGCACTACTCATCGTCTTTAATCTCGTTCAGCACTCGATTATCTCCATTGTTCACTGTTACTCATTCTCGTAGCCACTCCTCAGTCCCACAACTGCACCTGGTTAAACAATAAGGATGGTTTTAAAAACTAATTTCTTAATTCAGTATTATAGTTAATTTCTTAACAGATCTACTTAACAAATTACACTGGTTAATAATTCAATCAGGCCCGACTATCTCTGCAGCTTCGGTTCGAAAACCTTGCAGAAAGTTTGCACCAATTCTAATTATTATATGTATATAATTATATTAAATAACTATATTTTAAATTAGAACTTAACTGTTTAATTACTTATTTAGAAATGATAGGGCCGATTAAGACTCCCTTTTTACACCCGTATATTGCTCCCTTGACTAAGAGCTGGTTCTCATCTGTAACGGCCCGTAAATCCGTACCAATTTGAGCTGACTAATATCTTACACATTCAACTCAAAGTGCGCGAAAATACAGATCTTTAATAGAAAGAATTAAGAGGATGAGAGAGATAAGATAGAACTAATAGAATAGAAGCAAAAGAACACAACTGAACAGAATCAGAGTAAACACGAATCTCACAGCGGAATGAATAAATTGTATTATAACATAACTTTGAAATATAAAATCTGAATTTGTACTTACATATCATATCAGAGTATAACTCATATACATCACAGCGGAAATAATCTCTACATAACAAACGGTGAAGCCTTTTCCTTATGCTCCTCCAAGTATATCTTTAAAAGCCTGAAACACTTGACTACCCGTACAAATTTGGGCACCCAAGAGTTTAGGGAAAACAAACAAAATAAACTCTGGGTCAGTCATGGGAGTGGTGTGAGTAAATTCCAACCATACTGTTTAACTTTTGAAAATCCTTTTGAAACAAAAGAATAATAGTAAGACCATCCCACACATAAACATGGACGGTTTTTACCTTACTATATTCCAAAATACTTTGATATCAAACTCCAGTGATATTATAATAATGTCTAATCAAATAAATAACCAAGTAGCAGAACGCTTGCATCTCACGCTCCACATATATATAGTATAAAATAAAAACCGCAGAGCGCTTATTGGAGATTGGATTCCAACATACAAGGTATAGGAGCACCTTCCGATCAGTGTACTCTAGAGGGTATACACTGGGGTTCAACAAGAACGTCTTGCAACCCGACCACACATGACCGACCACTCATTTAGCTTGAGTGTATCGAATATATTGCCACCCACGGTTGTTGACCATCCAACTGTAATCCGAAGATACAGAATCGAAAAAGAAGAACAAATATGTATTTTTTTCTAGATCGGTGACAATACACCCTGCTTGGGGATAACCCAACTAGCCATGGTGCCTAGCCCAACTTTTGTTACTTCCTGGTTGTGAGGCTAAAGGCTACATCTATCTTCATAACATCTGATCACCATTCACTTTGAATGCCACATCGTCAAACCCGTCAATTCACTAATCGATTTCCAAAAATATCACGGGTTTAAAAAGCTTAAAGGAACGAATTCCTCCGCCACCAGACGTAATAACTTTAAAAGATCAACCATACGTGATTTGTTAGGTATACTCTGTCAGACACTCGTCCATACAAGTTGTCCTGGGACTGGGCAAACAGAAAACACCATTCTGGAATATGACGACCACTCTATCTTCAATTATCTTCAACATAATCTAATTCGCAGCGCTTAGGCCTATACGGAGTGGTTTTCGGATAATAAATCCAACCGGTCTCTCCGTATCGACAACGATGGTCAAAACACTTCGATAGTCGGTTATTTAACTATCGACGTAAAAAACAACATCCATTCAGATGTACAACTAAACACCACACACTACAAGAATTTTCTGATTTTCCTACGCCAATATGGTGCAGGAAAAGCGTAGGAAACTGCAGTTTCCTACGCCATACCTACGCCTAATATAATGTCGAAAATTCAAGCGTGGCAAAAATATTTCCTACGTCTTTCCTACTCTACTCGTAGTACAGCCTTTCCTACGCCATAGTTACGGCCAACCATTTCCTACGCCATTCCTATGCCCGAAAAGTCTTATTTCTCCTGCGCCGTAGTTACGGCCAACCATTTCCTATGCCATTCCTACATCTGAAAAGTCTCCTACATCGTTCCTATGACAAAAATTCTCTACTCCTTAGTTACGCCATACATACTAAACTTTAATATATTTTAAAATTTTCCTACGCCATTTTAAATATTTTCTGCTATACTGCTATTGCTCATATTTTAGACCAACATAAATCAATATAATAAACTTATATATAACATAATCAACAATAATAATAAATTACACCAACAAAAAACAATTTCATAATCATTAAATATAATAAACAATAATTTTCTACAATATCTATTTAAGTAAATATATTGCTACATCCATGAGTTTAAACTAACATCAATAACGATGCATAACTTGCTTAAATGCTAAACACATGCATAACATAAAATGAATAACTTCACGATTGCTTCGGTTGATTTTGGCCAGCATCTCCATTTAAACGCTAACACTAGATTTTTGAAGTTCAAAAAAGGATTTTTGACTGCCTGCAGCTTCGTCTTTAGTGTGCTTCAGTGAGACCTGCACCTGAGTTCTCTCTTGTGCATCAGTCTCGCTTGTACTATAGGTAACATCTTTTATATCTTTGCATTTGAATAAACATTAACATTAAACAAAACTCTTTCTTTTTAACTACCACATCATAACTATTGAACAAAGACGCAACACATATTGCAGTTTCACTCGTGAGCCAATCTATCTCATTAGTAAGTTAAAAAAACATTCAAATTATATTTCAATACATTAGTACACTGCATACATACATGCAGGCATATAGTTTTTAAAGCCTTTTCCCCAGTTCTGTTTATTACACTTGTTATTTTATTTTTATTTTTTCGATGCATGATGCATAGCTCAGTACGTTTATTCCACTAAAGTTGCACACAACAGAGAAATATTCTTAATTATTTATTTAAACATATCTCGATCGTGAGGAGACGAATAGTCAATACTAGAACTAATAGGTACAATACCATAAGGACTAATACTAGGATGAGAACCGTAGTAGTGTTGCTTTATATGTGTCGTATGCATAGTGCTACTCATTTCAGGAATTTGGTACATGTCTTTTGTGTAATTGAACAGATTTGGATACTCTCGCAGCAACTTTTTGTTGCACTTGAAATGAACTGTATAAACCTGTTACTCCAAATTTTTAGCATGCAAACATTACAATTCATAGCTAAGAACATTAGGATTCAGAAATATGAAAGAATTTAGGCTTCTTGTACCTCATCAAACCTTATAAGAGCGACAAAGAGGCGGACTTCAGCTTCAGTAAATAGTCGCCGCATATGTACCTCTGATTTGCTAAAATTGCTTCACATCTGTCAAGTGCTTCATATAACTTGGCAACTGCCTAAATAACAATTATCTGATGATCTTAATGAGGGGTATATGATGCGCTAACCATGCATATTTCTCGATCCATTAGTACAATTAGTTTTTTTTTTTAATAAAAAAGCGGAAATATGGAGAAGTTTCAGTGATTTCATGCAACTTAGCTAACGAGGATTTTCACACCCATATGTATTTTTCCTTTCGCATTCAGTTAACGAATGAGATCAAATAATGATACTATATTCTAGTAAGAGCATACTACATCGTGAAGAATACTGCAATTTCCAACTAAATGAAGATTATCTTTTACCTCATCATAAGGTGCTTGTTTCTTAGCAAAACCACGCTTATAAACACCATTGTTTGTAGCATCATAAACCTAGTTGTTGACCTCGTCTATATTTGCTTGTAAAAATAAATTGGAGAATCACATAAAGACAAAAGAAATATAGAAGCTAACCTGTGGTAGCTCCCCAAGTCCGTATAAAGGATAAATAAGGTGACCCTTCTTGGAACCGTGCCAAAGATTCCGCATAGAGCTAGCATAAATGACAAAGCATTTAAGTGGATATTTCCAACAAATACGTATTAAATTATTTTACAATCCATGCATAGGTCTGACATACATCTAATACGTGCGAAAAAAGTCAAAATTGGGCATTTTTTTGAAACAAGTTTTACCTTCATCCACTTCACAGTGTCAAGAGCTGGTTCTTCCAAGTATTGATCGTCTCTATGGAGTGCTAATGCATGACCGATAAAGTCAATTGTGTTCTCATCCAATCCATATTTTCTGTCCATTATCAAACATGATGAAATTTAATGTACACTGTGGGATAATATTCTGAAAACATGAGCCATGATAGCCTTTCATCGTCAATTTCCATTTCTAACATGACTGGCTAAGCACATGATTCTAAAGAAAACAGATAGCAGTAATTTTTTATCTGCCAACTATGTTTTATAAGTAATAAGTAATATTTTCACACAAAGCCAACTCCAATAGGACAAGCATATATATAGAGGTTGATGTTATTTAAGTTGAAAACAATGGAAGCTAAGAGATAACATGCACAGCCAAATGCACTACTCATACTGTATTCATAGATGTTCTTTCTACTTAGCAAGTTTAGTTGTTATCATGATTTATCCACTTCTAACAGACAAAATATACAAGGCAATAGTGATTCAAACACAAAAGATCTTGATTATTAGGACAGTGTTTCACTCCTCTAACCATTGTTGTGAATATTAGTTTAATCATTGGCTCATAGCATACAACTATTATGAAGGCACAATAAAACGTTGTTCTCTTAAATATATTTAAATTCACTAATAATTTTAAATCCACTGCTCAAACATAGTTTTCAACCAATTCTAGACGATGGTCTCCTGCCCTTGGAAGGATTCTTGGCTTTGAGATGGGAACCATGTCCCAAAAATCCATGTTCCCCTTGTCCATTCCGATCCAAACCATACATTTTAATAAACAGTGTTAACTATGATTTAAGCTGTTATAGTAATGGATGGTGGAGAGAGAGCAGACGGCATACACATAGGTTTTGTTGACATAATTTCATATGTTGACTTCAAACGGATATAAGATGCATTTTCCAAATAAAAGGTTATGTGGAACAACAACAAAAATCTATTTTGGTTATGTTCGCCTTCCACTTTAAATATTCTCCAAATGTAATGAGTTATCAATAAAGAAACTGTAAGTTTAGGGAAGTCATTTGACATACGTTATGAGCTCTTTGGTAGCCACCCTTGTAAGGTCCAATCCTTCATGGGTTTTTGGATCAGCTTCATTATAATTTTGGACGTATATGAAAAAAAATTATAGCGCGTCTTTTCTCAAATAAACCCATCAAAGGAGACTTATGTGCCTCCATATCAGTAGCAGGGACTTTATGAACCTTAAAAAAGTGAGAAATATAACCAGTGTGCTGTTGAACAAAATAGCCCCAGCCAACTAATTATGAAGTAAAAGCATACCTTTCCCTTGTTGAAGACATAACTTCTATCCATAGCTTTGAAAGACAAATATTTTGTGACATCGGTATGGATAAGCACGCGAACTAATGTACCACTCGCCATCATGAACTAAGAAAATTAAATTATTGTAAGCTCAAGGAAATTAAAAGTCATAATTGAATAGTTTAACAAGATTTAGCTACAAAGCAGAAGAAAAGCCGAACCAATAGCAATTAACCCTTCAACTCTAACAGGAGTTAAATGAGAAATTAATTACATCTACAATGAAAACACACCCAAAGAGAACAAAATATTGAAAAGTACAGTGCATAACTGCCTCTTATTAAAAGAAAGAAACTCGTGTCAGATAATGGAAAATGGTTCTCGAATATTTGCAGTCAGTGAGGATCCCACATTAACATCAAGCAAATCGATAAGGGCCGAGGGTATGTGTGAATATGTGTAAGTAGATTTATACGCCAAAGCCAAAAGTAAACCAGCATATATAACAAGAACAAGTCTAAATCAACATTTTGTGCTATTTCATTGAATTCGGCGTTTAGCATCCAAATCATCTCTGCACTTTCATAATTCATTGCTTATTATTTTCTTTGGTTTGTTATCCCATAGGACCTACCATGATCAAGAGTTAACCATAAGGTTAAAACATGCATTTTAATTTGAAAGGAATGCAAAACAACAACAACAACAACAAAAAACCAAGGTTCGAAAACTCGGTTTCGGTTTCGGTTTCGGTCATTTGAAAATTTACTAGTTTCGGACGATTTCGGTGGTTTCGGAGGTTTCGGTTTTTGTTTCGGTTTCGGTCCAAAAATCAAACTTTTATATTTTTATGATAACGTTAATGATAAATATTGCAAATCCACGTAGAAACATAGTCTGCAAAAATATAATGATGTAACATATTGTTGAATCAATTCAATGTTGTAGGTATTGTTGAATTTCAGCCTAAAACAGCCAATGTCCAACACACAAGTACACATATTAAACTTGACTTTAACTTCAGCTCAACGCCACATCAGCCCAACACCACATCAGCCCAACACCAGCCCAACACGATAATACATCTTCATCCGAAGTTAAATTACACCGTGGCAAACCAAAAATTAAATCGACAATCTCAAATCGATGTCGACGCACTTCTGAAGACAAAGAAAATCCTTAAGCGAAGGCAAGTCAAGGTCGATTTGAAGAAGTGAAAGCAAATCGAGGTCGATTTGAAGAGGTGAAGGCAAATCGAGGTCGATCTGAACAAGTGAATCCACGTCGAGGTCAATTTGTAGAAAAAAAACCAAATTGAGGTCGATATAAAAACATGGAGCCAAGTTGCGGCTGGTTTGATGAAGCGGAGGTAAGCCGATGACGCTTTTTTTTGGAAACCCTAACCGAAACGAAATTTTCTGGCGATCTCGTTTCGGTTGGCTGCGGCACCGGTACGGTACCACCGAAATTTCGGGGTACCGTCCGAGTTTTCAAACCATGCAAAAAACAAAAAAAAGGAAAATTTGTTGATTATTTTGTGATGTGCATAGTGAACTGTTTGTTAACTATGATGTGCTAAATTTGTGATATAGATCATTTGTTTTGTGGTTGCAAATTAGAGTAGTTCACATTTCACAAATCAAATAAAACTTAAAGATCAAAAGAGTTGAAATTGGTATAATTTTAATATATGATGGTAACTTAAAAAAAGTTGATTGTTTTTATGCAATGTATAAAGACTTCTGCTTCTATGACAAATGCAGGAATATGAGATTCTGGCACATGCTCAGCTTATTTATCATAATGGAGAATCACATTACGATTTATTATCCAAATCCAGAAGTTATTTTTGATTTAGTATATTCAATCTGTGGTCAAGTTCATCAGAATCACTCTTATGGGCCTAAGAGTGTGACCATTTTGGTCTAAAAAGAATACGTTGAAATCAGTGAGACATTATAGTGTGATTTGAAATATAGAAGCATATGATAAACATACAAGAACAGTGTATTTCCAGAATAATTTGAGCTAGCAAGTTCGTATATCTCTCTAATACTTTTAGCTCCATTAAAAGGATTAGGTTCGGCACTGTTTCTTGATCACTACTCGAAAGAGGACACACCCATCCAAAATGTTCATCGCTTTCTTTTGTTCTTTCCCATTTTGCTTTCACCGACTATAGGATTAAATCAAACAAGCTTTCAAATACGTCATTCAAATAATATTTTGCTCATATCTTGGAATAATAACAGTGAATATGATATTACTTGAGATGATCATACTGTGAAAGTGATAGCCTTGTGGATCCCCTTAAGCATTACATAGGATAGGCATCGACTTACCCAAGGACACACATACGATATATAAAGATGGTATCTTCCTGTATCTGCTGGAAATTGTGATGCCTTATCTTTAGAAATGAAGTTCGGAAATGTTGACGGAGTTCAGTTGAAAGCACCAGCTTTTGTCATCTCATCTAGAGCCGATCTAGCCATAGTGATGGTGCTCAAAACTAGGGAGAATCGCCCTGAATGATGCAAAGGTGTCTGCAATGTTAGAAAAATAATAACTATTGAACAAAGAGGCAATATATTGCAGTTTCACACCATGAACCAATTTATCTCATTAGTAAGATTAAATAATATTGAAAGATTATTCAAAAAATATTTCAGTACATTAGTGCAAATTGATAGATAAATTAATGTTGAAACCGATATGAATAATATTCCACCTTCATCAAGTCTAATACATGATAATTTCATTATCATCAAGCAGGAAGAAATATGTAAGCCCTACAACCAATGGTTTTCAAGTAAACAACATGTCTCAGTCCGATGTTGTTCTAGTTTCAATCTAATATATTGCCATTGCAAGCTATACCTAATTGAATTTCATGCACGCCTCCATAATATTTTTATTTAAAATATGGTTGGTATTGGATATTCAGAAAAAGGGTTACCGTATAAACGTACATCCATGGTCCAGTTATTAAGGTGGATCTGAAATCACAGACTTAGAAATATCACTATTCCAATTTCCCTGTCACGATGCTAGATCTACTTCAACATCACTGGTCCGTCTATATCACCCTCTATTTCATCAGATCGGCATCCCCTTCCAAACTGAAATCCAACCCAAAGCCCACCAGGCATCTCCCCTTCGGATCGGCATCTAGTTCATTGGATCAACGCCAGCTTCCAGCTTGAGATCCAAACCGAAATCCGTCACTTTAACAGAAATATGTCACAACCTCTTTAGAAGTCACCGCAGCATGCCTGCCATTTATCTCAGCACCACCGCCTAGCAGACACCTACCAATGCCTAAACAACAAAATAAAACATCGAAAGGATGATGAATGCATTGGATTTGAAATGTGGGGATTTCGGTGAGCATTTTTCTTTGTTCAAGCAATTGGAGATATTTGAAGTTGGCAAATTCTATTCGAACCCAAGTAATTCCTTAGTAGCCCCCCAAAAATATGAAAAATCCGGTATACCCACTGTTTGGCTGAGTAGCCCCCCATGAAATTAAAAAAAAAACGAAAATACCCTTCGTCGTAAGAGCTCTACGTGGTTTGTAAGGAAACCACGTAGGAGCACTACGTGGTATGCTACAAAACCATGTAGGGGCCCTACGTGGTTTTGTAGGGTACCACTTAGTGCTCCTGCGTGGTTTTCTTATGAACCACGTAGAGCCTCTACGAGGTAGTCTGAAAATTTAAAAAAAAATATATAACTGAAATGGGCACTTTCGTCCTTGATTTTTTTCATAAAAATGGGGGGCTACTAAGGAATTCTCTGGGTCCGAATAGAATTTGCCATTGAAGTTTTAGGGTTTTTGAATTGGGAAAATTGAGAAGGAAAAATCTTGAGAGGCGAGAAGAATAATGCTGGACAGCGAATGGTACGAGATACTTGGTAGGAAAGGCTAGAATTTTGATGGGACATTGGATCAAACTAATACATGGTTTAGATTTTTTTTTTAATCGAATGACGAGGATTACGAATCTTGAAGCGTTGGATAATTTTGACAGGTCATTGAGGGTGCGTTCGCAGTCCATTTTTGGCACGTTCAAAATTTCGTTCACGTCCGACGCGTTCGACGCCATTGAGTTTTACTCCGCTCAAAAAGAACGCTCACCGGATGGTGAAAATTAAGGTGTTGGCGTCCGACGCGAGCCCATTTTCCATGTTAATTAATGCAGTAAGTATTAATTAGCACTGTGCCGCACGCTTATTTTGTTGTAATTCTGCATTCATTTCTCGGTTCTTCCCAAGACGTTGGGACCAATTTCCTTGCTGCTAAACAGTTGGCTCCCTAGAAAGTTCGCATTGATTAGCTACTAACACGTTGGGACCATAGACATTGTTCCTAGACTTTCCTTCAACTTTCCTGTTTACCACTCCCCAAGACGTCCATGCATTTCCTGTTATAAGTATACCCATAGACATTGTTCCTAGACTTTCACGTTCCCAACACATAAATTGAACATAAATTACAATTAAACTCATAAATTAAAATTAACAAATAAATTAAACATAAATTACAATTAAACTCCGAAATTAACAATTAAATACCCCATTCAGATACCACGCTCAAATACCCCGTTCGCAGCTAAAAACACATTCCCCGTTCGTTACAGTACCACGCTCGGTACGCTCAAATGCCCCGCTCAAATGCCACGCTCAAATACCCCATTTCTGTTGGTTAAGAACGCACCCTGAATCAAACTAATACATGGTTCAGATTTTTTTTGTATTACATGACGAGGATAGTGAACCAAGGAGCATTGGATTAATGGTGAACTACTGTTATTAATTTCCTACGCCATTCCTATGCCCCACGTTAAGGCATAGAAAATTTCAGGTACTTCTTTTTGTAGGAAATCAACAATGGCATGGAAATTGCGTAGGAGATTTATACGACTTTTTTGGCATAGGTAAGACATAAGAACTGATTGACGCCTTTCCTACGCCGTGAACTATTCCTACTAATTTCATACGTCATTTCTACGCCCCTCCTTAAGGCGTAGGTAAGGCGTAGGAAATTTCTGATAGGAAATTGGACTGTTTTCTAGTAGTGACACAACCATGGGCACTTTTTATTTAACATTTGTTTTTATTATTCGCATTCCCATATCTTACCAGATATTTCCCATATCCCGTTTTAGCCATTACACACTTCTTGGAAAACATTCCCAGTTATTATAAACTCTCATTCTCTCATGTTCCAGAAAATATACGTTATTAACGTTCGAAACATTTCCATTGTTTTCACATTCTTTATTTTCTACACTTGGATAATATAACCTATATACGTTGGAAAAATATTTCCAATTTCATTATAAACATTTTAATATGCCAAACGTTCACTTTTAAAACATTATCCACTTTAAAATGTGAATACCATCTCTATTATATAAATCTGAACACCTTTATCGAATAATCTCTTTATTCAAGTAGTAATTACCCTTATCTTGTTTACTGAAATCTCTTCTATAATTTTATATGCCCATTCCACTTTATAAACTCTGCTTCTAAGTCAACTCCTCGTTAAATCAATATCAAGTTTATAACTAAACATTTATTACATATCCTATTATAATTTATTGGTTTAAAACTAAAGATTAATTATCCTATCAGATTATAATTCCTAAAATAATTTCCTTTACTGCATTCGACGTCGTCGAATTATAGTTCCAATTCCTAATAGTGTTCTTTCGTTCTAATCCTATTCCAAACATCGAAATGATGCCATCGTTTTCTGAAACGATTCTCTAATTTCTCTTTCTAAACTTATTCTTATATTTCTTTGTACAAACATCGTTACTTATTACTTTAGAATAAGTGGATTTCAAACCAAACTGTTTACATTCCCTAGGGAGCAGTGCTATATATAAAAATTACGCTTAAGCTTGGTCAACAACGCTAATTTATCGTTATAGTTCAAAAACTTGTCATACGCTGTAATATTCCCTTTTATAACTAATCTTGACATAACAGTGATGCTTAAGTCTAATCAACAACGTTATTTTATCGTTATAGTTCAAATACTTGCAATACGCTGCTATATTCCACTTTATAACTAATCTCGACATCTCTTTCCGTTACAAACTAATATCATCCCTCGATAATAGTGAAGCCGTTCAAGTTGGGGTATTTTAATTACCTTTTAGACCTTGATCAACAACATTTCTTTTCTTAGAATAGATATAATTTCGTAACTCTAACCCCTTATACTTTATAATCCGTCAAACCGTACTTCTTGCTATATTTTAAATAAGGTTTTATGACGCCATATCATTAATTTGAAAACTCAGTTGTTTACAACTATCTATTTAAATATTAACTCTTTGTTGCGTCTTCGTTATACAATTATATTTATGACTTTTTTACCAAAATACATTTACGTTCTTTATCTCTTGAAATTTACTTTTATTTGAGCCATTTTACTTAATGCAAGTAACATCTCATCACTAATTCAATAACTTCTTAAATGAGGCCCATTTAAGAATAAATTATTTAATTAAAGATATTTAAATAATATTTTACTTCGCCATTGCTGAAGTAAACAATTTACTTCATCATTAATCTAAAATAGACTGGTTGCTTACCGTATATAAACAATAACTAATTATATTGGTTAAATAATTATGAAATGCCTCATTAATTTAAAAAGGGTAATTAATAAGGAATCTTCTTAATTTTTGATTAGTTTACCGCTAACTTATTTTCATTAGATTAATTGAAGACCAGTTAATCTAACTATCATTTTCCAATTAAACAGTTGATTTAATCAACTTCATTGCATCAGTAAATTTGTTAACTGGTTTTATTTACTTCTTATCATTTGATTTATATAATTAATCTAATAATGTTTCTTAACGGTTTGCATTAAAATAATTATCCAAATTATTCCCTCTAAGATAATTACAGCTTCATAACTTATTTAAATATCAAAAAAGCGTTTATATTTATTTTATAAAAACGAACTATAAAATACCAGTTTATAATAGAACTTCTATTATAGTTTTAAACTTCGCTTCAATTATAAAAATATAATTTTTATAACTAACTTCGTTGATTCGCCTGACGACCAATCAACTTCTTAACAAAACGATGAGTTTATGGTCGACTGTTGCCACTTTCTTAATTGATATCGTTTATCAAAATAACATTGAATTTCCATTCAACATCAATATTCATATTTGGGTTTCAGTGTCATTTGGGTTCAAAAAGTGCATATATAAATAATATAAAACAAACAATACATATACATACATATATATATATATATATATATTGAGGAATCCGATTGGATTCCTCCAACTGGTTTCCTGCATCCACAGATGTTAATCAACACAAATCATATAAATTTCATCATACGGAATATTTTAATTGATAGAATTGGTATCCAGCTAATGATGTATCTATGAAATGATATATCTATAATTCAACCAATTTAACTGTAATTTACCTAAACGACCATCACACAGCATTCAACCATTATTAAAATATAATTATAATATTTTAAAATAGATCAGAGTTAGTGATTTTACTCACCTTTGCGCGTTAACCGTTAAATAACGATTTGCATTAGTTGATTTGATTAGCCGTTAAATTTGTCTTAAAATTCAACCGAGTTCCAACCCACTCCGCATCAACTCCAGCACGTAGCCCGCGACCCTATGAGTTCACCGTGACGGACCGTTCTCCAGTAAACCGAACTGAACCTCGACATATATCAACCGTTACCGCCATCACTCCTATTCATCACGATCGCTCTCTCCTAACCCTCCGTGTCTTGACCGTTCAAATCACCGAAAATGTCATAGAACCCTTCTTCACATCCTTTACTGCATCAACACCACCACTATATCACATCTGTCACTTCCGTCATCATTGAATTAACCTTGTTTTCTCCAAGCCAAACAGTGCGTTAATCCCCGAAGTCCTCCCCGCTTTCATGAAACGCCAACCACCCATTTCAGTGTGTAATGTGCCCTTCTTCACTGTTTAAAGACCATGCTTCCCCCCTTAAAATATGGTTTAAAAACTAACCACTATTTAAGTTTTCTAACCAACATTTACATCCCCTGTTCTTCCTCATCTTCCTCCACGTTTCCCCCCAAACGCTCGCACACAAATCCCTTTTCTCTTTATGGACAACACTACCCCACCTCCTTGTCACTAAAACCCACTACCGCTATTCATAATCATGAATATACCTTCCCATCTTTCCACCTTCCAGTGAAGAAACCAACCAATTAACGTCACTATCATATACTCAAAGTCGCACCTTAACCCATGCTCCATGCTACTTTTCCATTTCAGCCACCTCGTTTGCCAACAGACAGCACATGGAACCCTTCCCTTCACTTGTAAACTTCCACTTCCATAAACATACGTGCACCGCCCCTTTCATTTAACAAAGATCCCAAACTCCCACTTTGTAAACCCAACCGCCAACTACAGGTTCCCCTTAATAATTCACGTCACATGCTACTACATCTTCCCTCCCCTCCACAAACTACAAGATGCTCAAGTTACAAGGTTGGATACAACATCAAAGTACACTTTGCACCACCTTTCTCCCTTCCAACTGCCACGCTCTCACCGTCCAACCAATTTCCAGAACCACCGGTATAAATGGAAAACCAATGACTTGCATTTCCTCTTGCCATGGCCAACCGGATCAGATTGGACCACTGCCACTAGCTGCGTTACCTCCTCCTCTACCGACATCCTTCCGACGCCTCCTCCCAATATTGTCGTGCTGCCTCCAGTTGCCAACCCTTGGGCGCTGGTGTTTAAAACCGTAAGGTAGAAAATACACGCAGGATGTATAAAATGGGTATCATCGCAACTTGCCATAACGCTCTCAACAAATCGAGCTTCAGGATTTAAAGGATTTCCCATTGATTATACGTGGATTAATAAAGTCACGATTTTTTTCTTTCTTAAGTTTTCGAATGAAGTAAGGAGGAAGAGAAAGAACAATGCCGGCTTGATTTCGTTTTCTGGAGAGAATGAAGTGGTGTATTATGTATTAATAGAAGAAAGAAGACTTTGATTTCAAGGAATAGGGTATGGTCACAGTATGGTTTGCTTGCTTAAATTTAAGGAAAATTCACTAATTTAGGCTTGTTTTGTAGGATTATTACATGATTAGCCATGTTTCAGAAATAATTACAAATATAGACCTGTTTTGATCGGGGAGGGATATAGGCGCCTTTTGAAAACTCACCTTCGTGCGCCTTTTCAAAACTCGCTTGTGTGTTTGGGGTACTTTTCAGACTTTATAAGTACTCAGTAGCCTTCTCATAATTCTGATTCATACTCAACAACATCTTTTCAGCTCCATATATTTTTAAACATGGCTAATCAACCAATGGTGGGGCAAGAGGTTAACTCTTATCTAGTTTGCTGCCATTGTGGATATATGGCTGAAGTTGTCGTATCTGATGATAGTGAAAACATTGGTCGTCGAAATCTTCTTTGTCCTTATTATCCCCATGGATGCAATTTTTCAGAATGGATTGACAAACCGCTTTGTCGAAGAGCCATAACGTATGCGAATGAGCTGCAGCAAGAAAATAGACGTCTAAAAAAACGCATAGAGGACTTGCAATTTAAACCCAACAAGTAGTGTTTCTATTATCCGTCGTCGTTGTAGGAGTTGGAAGATTAGTTTGAATTATTATCCGTGTGTCATTGTCGTTGCATATTTCTGAAGTTTAGTTTGAATTATTATTTGTGTGTTTGTAGGAGTTGGAAGATTAATACAAAGTATTGTATGTTTGTGTTATTCTAATGAAATATTTTATGTTTTTGAAGTCTGAATTAAAGTTTTATATGTTTGCAGGTTCATACACTATACATTATGACATAAAGATGAATTGACAACTAGCTGCCAGAAATTAAAGTTGGGTCAGTCTGTTTATGTATAATACGATCTGCCGCAAATTAGGTGATTTGACTATACATGAGTAAAGCTGGGTCAGTCTGTTTATGTAAGGACAAAGGCCAATGCTTTATTTCGAATTCAAGGCTTGTTTTTTTGAGCAGGACGAGCAGAGGACAATTGATTCTGCTTTTTTTTAAAACCGATGACATGATTAAAGCACTGCCAATTCTGACTTGACAACGGCCATACTGAGTTGATTAAAGCTGATATGACAGTGACATAGCAAAGCTGGTTTCCCTATTTCACAGGTTTTCAGCACATTATGTCTCAAACACTTCAAGTCTATCTTCTAATGAACTCAAGAAAAATATACTCCCTCAACAAAGGCGCCGCCTACTTTTATTACCGCACTATACTACTTCGACGGTGAATTGGTTATGGATGAGCACCAAAATGGAAGTTATATGGGAGAATTCTGCAAACCAGGGAGAGTTCGAAGGGGTTGCACGCTTGATGGTTTGAAAGAAACAATCTTCCAAACAACCTAAATTAACCCTCTCGAATATGATATCGAGTTGTCGGTTAACTGGCCTACTAAATCGGGGACGAGAACCGTAGCACTTTTAGAAGATGCAGATGTACAAGTACTATTTTCTGCTGTTAAGAAATCGATTGAGATGTTTGTTGGAAAAACAACAAAAGAAATCGTGGAAGATGTCGTGGAAGAAATAATCACACCGCCTATAGTGAGTAGCGATTTCGGTTATTTCACAGAAATGTTGCAAACTCATGATCCATCAGTCAACTTTAGTTCTCCCTTGTACACAAATCCGTATTTTCCACCAAATGTGGACGAGGACGAGCAGCAGCAACAACAACATGAACAACAAACAGATCAGTCAGAACTGTTGGATATGAGCCAAAGGTATGTGTTATTAATCAATTTAGTTTTATAACTACTAACTGAAATGTAAGATTTAACTGAAATACATTTATTAATAGATTGACTGTAGAACCTGAAGAAGACTTAGGTGCAGGTCCTTCACAATAGGCCGAGCACATTGACATCATGGCGGTTGCCACGACAACTGTTGATGATACATGCTGGATCAAAGTAAACAACGAACCACTGGACTATGACTTTCCAAACATAGTAGATCCCGAAGAAGATGGTGATGAAGTTCAAATGGAAGTACCCATGGACGATGATCTCTGCACGACGCAAATGATGGCCAGATCCGTAGTGGCTAATCTATAGTTTTCTGAAGAAAAAATCTCGGCTGCCTGCGTACAAAATGGTTTTGCTGTTGGGATGGTATTCCAAAGCAAGGAACAATTTCTCCACCAACTTACGGAATGGTCTATTCTGCACGGTGTTTCATACAGGCCAATCAAGTCGAATAAAACAATATACACTACTGTATGTAATGTTGGTGCTACTTGTCCATGGCGGATACATGCTATTGTGTCGAAGAGAAAACAGACTGGATGGTGGGAAATCAGAAAGTTGCCTCACGAACATAACTGTGTCAACCCGACGATTAATTCAAACCACAAGCAAGCCACTTCTGCGTTTCTTGTATCCAAAATCATGGCTTTTGTGAAGGCCAATTTGGATATCTCAGCTGGGACGGTGGAAGTGCTTGTCGACGAGCAACTCTTCATCAAAATCAGTTACATGAAAGCTTGGAGAACGTTGAATAAAGCTTTGGAAAAAATATACGGTGACTAGGCCGAATCGTATTCGTATTTACCTCAGTATTTTGCGGAAATAAAAAGATGCAATCCAGGTTCAGTAGGACATATAGTACACGCTCGGTATGGGGTATTTGATCGTGCTTTTTGGGCATTTGGTCCTTCTATTGCAGGTTTTGTACGGTGTCGTCCAGTGCTCTCTATTAACGGGACACATTTGTACGGTAAGTACAAAGGAATACTGCTAGTTGCTACCACTGTAAATGCGGACGACTGCCTTTTCCCATTAACTTATGGGGTGGTTGAATCCGAATCGTATGATAGTTGGGCCTGGTTCTCTTCATGCATGCATGAGTTCATTTATAGCGTACAAAATAGACACATTACATTCATATCTGACAGAATGAAAGTGATTCCAAGCGCTTTGCATGATAGATGGCGACAACCTCACAAACATAGGTTCTATGCAAGGCATCTGAAAGCAAATTTTCAAGCTGCAGGTCATCGAGACAAACGACTTGTAGGCTTGTTTTACGTTGCTGCATGTGCTTCAGAAGTGGTTGAATACACTAAACTTAGAGAAGAAATCAAGGCAATTAAGCCAGAGGCGCATACTTGGATTGAACGAAGCCTAGGGAATTGCTAAGAAAACTGGGCTCTTTTCAAAGATGACAGTGACCACTTCCATATTATGACGACCAACGCATCTGAAAGTTTTAATGGTGTACTAAAGGGCGCCAGATCCTTGCCTATAAAAGTGTTGGTTGAAAGAACGTTCTTTCGATCAGTTGAGTATTTCTATAAGAGACGAGAAAAAGGGGAGGGTCTGAATACGAAACTTACTCCAAAATGGGAAGCTAAAATTGAAGCTCGGGCTATTGACGCACAACGTTGTAAGCTTGTTCGATTTGGTCGATATAAATGGCAAGTGATTAACGGTTACAGTGATGAATATGATGTTGTGATGGACGGTTCTGATGTCACATGTACATGCAAAATCCCACTTCTGCAGAAGATACCTTGTGCTCATGTGATGGCGGCTTGTTCAGCACAGGATTTTGGTAGTAATAGAGCACATCACGATTTTGCTTCTGAATGGTACTCCGTCCAAAGTTATAGAGCTACATACGACCCAGAGTTTAATCCTATACGCGATAAAAAATACTGGGACCCGTACAACGGTCCTCTAATATTGGCTCCGCCTGTCAGAAGACCAGCCGAACGACCCAAATCAACGAGGTTCAAAAATGTTATGGACGAGCATCAAACACCCAAAACAAACAGGTGCAGCAAATGTGGATCACAGGGACATAACCAAAAGCGGTGCACTTCAGTAGCCTAAAATGGAGACAAATGTTTGTTGATGCGATGTCAGTGTGTGTTGTATTTCATGCATCTGTATTGGTTATGTTTCGAACTTATCTATCCTTAACCGGACTATGTATCTCTCTTGTATTTGAATATTAGAATTCGGTATTTGTTTTATGTTGTTAGGTTACGCTATATATACTATTTAATTGTCGTGGTAGTTCGCATTTTAACGTTTACAACTTCATTCGAATATATAAGAATCGTTATACGTCGGATTTCATTGAAACGCGAAACGTTCGAATCTATAAACCCATATTCTAGTAATGAAACAGAAAAATTGGAATTTCATATTATAGATATTGAGTTATGTCCAAATCAAATTTCAAGAAAGTCGCTATGGAATTTAAAAATAAATAAATTATACGGGCGAGTTTTGGAAAGGCGCCTTTGTGCGAGTTTTGGAAAGGCGCCTTTGTGCGAGTTTTGAAAACTCGCCTTCGTTAACTAGAAACAGGTCTGTATTTGTAATTATTTCTGAAACATGGCTAATCATGTGATTAACCTACAAAACAGGTCTAATATAGTGAATTTCCCTAAATTTAACGCAATAGGTATATTTCTTTATGTAAGTTTTGTCTTATTTTAGATATTTGTTAAGGTACACACTGCGTTGAATTTCATCCGTTTACAGACCGCTATCGACAAAAATAAAAATACCGTTGTGATCAACAATGTGTCACGATCCCAAAAATATAATAATATCGGTAGGTTAACTCATATTATGAAACCCCAAAATACTGATACAAGGTGCAAAATACTTCAAATAAAAAGTTGCGTATTTAATTAACTAAAAATTATAGTAAAATTCTAAAAATTAAATTATAACTGCGTCTCAAAAAAATCTTGTCTAAATTCGAAACCGATATCTAATTATATCAAATAAACCGTTACGCGATATATGATTTCATAGCAACTTTCTGAATATTTGATTTTGACATATCTTGCAATATATACGACGAAAATTCCATTTTCCACTTTCATTAGGAAAATATAGTTCAATGGATTCGAACGTTTCTTGTTTCGAAGAAATCCAATAAATAACGGATTCTGTACAATCAGTTGAAGTTCAAAACGTTAAATTACGAACTGCCGCGATATTACGGGCTCGATTATATTTAATATATATTTTCATACGTTCAACTTCTTTTTAAATTAATATATAAATCCATTTATATTATGAGTTCAATATTTAAACTGTTTTAAATATTCAAATACAAACCGATAAAAATACGGGACGTTACATTCCTTCCCCCTTAAAAGAATTTCGTCTTCGAAATTACTAAGGTAGGGAAAATGCTACATTCCATATTATAACCAGGTTAAAAATCTTTTGTTTTATTCCTTAACTTTAGTTTCAACAGAATCGATTAATTCTAATTAAAAATTAATTCCTTCTTATTAACCAATCCTTTCAGAAATTCTCTAACAGCTTAAATTTTCTGGAGAATTTCACCATCATCTCCTCTGCATGGCTCATTCGATATTACTACAATTCGCCTCTCTAGGCCATCTCCAATCTCAAGAGTAATCAAATAGCCAAGTGTCTTGCCAAAAGAACTCAAAAATCTCATACTTCATATTATTTAAACATGTACCTTTTTGGTTGGACATCCAATTCTAACTCTTCCATTTGATATTCCCTCAGCATATATCCAATCATCCTTGGTTGATCTCCCATCAATCCATTCTCAAACCAATATTTTGCTCTTTACTAAGCCAAATTTCTATTTCAACTCCAATTCTATTTACTGATTTATTTCTCAAAACAGTTATCTCCAAATTCAAAATTCGATTCTTATTCTCCAAGAATCAATCCATTTTAATAACTCGAATCTCCAATATTTCTCCTTTACAATTTCCATTCTGGATCGTTCCATATTCAGTCCAATTTTGTTTATCTTAGTTTAAGTTCTACTTTTACCATTTTAACTCCATAAGTTAAATCTTTATTTTAGAATTCAAATTTCTGGGATTTTTCAAATCAGTTTGAAATCGTATATAATTCAAAACATTTGAATTTCTTAACAACATTTTTCCTCACAATAATTCAAAACAAAATCTTTGGTAGTAGTCCATCACTTAGAACCTCGAAAATGAACACCGATGAAGTCCGAGTCACCATCGGAATTTATTTTCCAGCCATCGAAGTGCTTTCAATACTATATTACTTTAAAAACTCATTTATAATCACTTTGTTTTTGAAATTACTTCAAAATTTCTTTCACAGCACTTGGAAAATAATTTTCAAATCTCCTAGGATTTTAAAATTCACATATATTTAGTCTAAACATTATTTCCATCTCTTTTCCAAGTTTCTAGTGTTTTATCTCAATTCTGGTTTTAAATTTAGATTCAGTTCATCTGATTTTGCATATTATAATTATATAATATTTCGATTGGTTATTTATATAACCAACTCAATTATAAATCTTATTCGATCATAATTTCAACCAACACATTCAATATATATTAGATAATTCCAATATATATGCTTTCTTTATATCAAAATATATTTTGGGTAAGATTATTTCATTTACCCTCTTTTCAAAACATACTATGTCGAATTACTCTGTTCAAGAGTTTAGAAACACCTATCGACACAGTTTGCATTACTATTTCGACCAGAATTCATAAACCACTCGACTGACCAGTCAACATAATATAAAATTGTTTTTATATTAATTTACAAATACGTGCTCATATATATACACTCATACTCAATCTAGGGTATTACTAACCCCATCTCTATTGAGTTACGCCACAGAGCCAAGGTAATCACTTAACCTTATGCTCTGATACCACTGTAACGGCCCATAAATCCATACCAATTTGACCTGACTAATATCCTACACATTCAACTCAAAGTGCACGAAAATACAAACTAATGGATTCGAACGTTTCTTGTTTCAAAGAAATCCGATAAATAACGGATCTTGTACAGTCAGTTGAAGTTCAGAACGTTAAATTACCACCTGCCGCGATATTACGGGCTCGATTATATTTAATATATATTTTTATACGTTCAACTTCTTTTTAAATTAATATATAAATCCATTTATATTATGAATTCAATATTTAAACTAATTTAAATATTCAAATAAAAATCGATAAAAATGCGGGATGTTACATCATCTTCTCGTATTACCCTTTCAGTGATCATGCACGCATCCCCTTCGATCAAATCCTTACGTCACCCATCGCTGACCATCAAACGATGATCGGAGGTACCCACTCCATGCGCCAAGACCCCTCTGGTCTCCACCCCCAATTCCCGATCAGCGTAGCAACCCCGTTCGGCGTCAATCCCCCGCGAACCGTGCTCTGCTTCGAACTAAAATCTGGCCATCTCAGTCAGCTAATTCCAATCACGACCGTTAAACACTTAGATCTCGTCATGGCCAGTGATTTTCCTTTTGACACCCACTTGAGATAATTAACAAAGGGAAAGATCAGATGGTTTCTAGTTTCGAGGAGTGAGAACCTTCCATTTGTTATGGCTGCCTGCGTTTGAATAATGTGGAACAAAGGTGAAGTTTTTTAAATAGGGATGTTGCTTTCGTGCATACAGTGACTGTTGGGTAAAGGACAAACACATATATTTTTTATTTTAAATTGACTGGCTAGCCTTAAATTTATTTATAGATTTGGATGTGTATATATTTTAAGTGAGCCGCATTCTTTGAATTCAAAAGGGTCGAACAGATAGAAACGTGACCAAGTAGAATATTTTATTTATTTACTTATTTAAGTATTGAAAGGATTTTGTACCTTTACTGATCATGTTATAAATGTTGCCTTTGGATAGAGACAAATATGTCGAAATGTTTGACTACCCCACGTGATTTCGATAGGGCATGTGCAGTTATATTTTTAGATCGGGTTAGATTCTCTGATTGTTGGCTAAGATTTGAGTAGACTTTTGTATACAGCAAGATTTTGTTCAGAGATTTCGAATTGATTAAAAGACTCAGCCGAGATTTTCTTTTTCTTGTTAGATACACACGTGCTTGGATATCAGATTTTGCTACGGTTTTATAAAGGTTTTGAAATGACGACGATGGGATTGCACGGAGATTTGATTTCGATTTCTATAGAATTTGGTTCAAAATTTCCAGAAGTGATCCTTATTTTATTTAACGCATAATCAACGTTCAACGCTTTAAAGCTTAAACGATTCCGTTCGAACTCTGAGCATAACGAAATTTGAACCCATACAATAATTTAACATTACAGATTCTAATGAAACTGATTTCGTTGAAATCCATGACTATTTGCAAAATGGTTATTTCTAACTCGATTATATTAATATAAAATTCACATTTTTTCCAAATCAATAATAAACTGATTATTTGAAAACTCCACTCTCGCCCATTATATTCAAATACCATATATAACTGCTCAGGAACCATTCTGATAAAACTCCAGGTTAAAACGATATTTAATTTATATAAAAACCTATTTATTTATTAAATAAATCGTTATAATTTATAAACGATTCGATAGCGACTATTTTAAAATTTGAATTGGACATAATTCAAAATCTATAATACGAAATCTTGATTTTTCTCTTCCATTAGAAAATTATAATCAATTAGATAGTAACGTTTCTTATTTCAAAGAAATCCGACTTGTATCAGATTCTGTATATTCATTTAATGTACAACACTCGATATTACGACCTACCGCAAAGTTACGAGCTCGTTTTACTTATATTCTAAATTATGAGTTCAAACTTGTTAAATAAATAAACATAAATCCATTTATAATTCCAATTCAACATTTAAAACCAAATTAAATGTTCAACAAAAGCGGTTAAAAGATCTGGATCGTCACATTCCTTCCCCCTTAAAAGAATTTCGTCCCCGAAATTAGTAAGGTGGGAAATGGTACACACCCGTTAACTCTTCAAAAATATGTTTTCTGAAATTTCAGTTTTAACTGGCCCAATAAGTTTTAAATGAAAAACCAATTTATTATTGTTAACAAAAATTTCTAACACCTTAAATTTTGGAAAAAAATTGGCAGCATCTCCCCTGCACGGAGGGACTTCTGCAATACTGCAGGATCAATAAATATATATACATCGACCTACATGGTCGAAAAACAAAAATCAAAACCCAAAATTTCATATTTTCGCTCAAGCGTACCTTATAAGCGTATCGAGTGTACTTGCTAAATTTATATGCGTTATACCCAACAAAAACCAATCCTCAAAGCATCGGGTACTTGTACTTAACTCAATTGACCATATAAGCGACAATTGTACAAGGTTTAAATAACAATTCAACAAGTGTAACTTTCCAGAGCCAAATAGGGGCTAAATTTATTTAGTTTCAATTCACATGCAATTCCATTCAATTTATTATCCTGGAATTCATTACTAGTTTCAATTTATTCAACTCTTTATTTAATTGTCGACGAATTCTATTCAACAATCAAACATATGCCAAACAACTAATGCACAACCAATTTAATCTAACTACCCAATTATTTATTAAAATTCAATTAGTTTGTTCAACTTCAATTAATATTCAACATTATTATTTACTCATTTACTTTCATTTTGGTTTAACTGACTTTAACATCAATCGGTTTATATTTGGTTGATTTCCATTCAGTTATTACTAATTTAATTTCCAAATCTAATTTGAATTCTATTCAAATCAGTCAAACAATCCAATGTTATTATATTATGACAAAATTATTACTTTTACCTTTTTACAAAATATATAGAAAATAAATAATATAAAAATAATTTTATATTAAATTCCAAATACGTGCTCTCAAATATATATATACACTCAAACTCAATCTAAGGTATTACTAACCCATTCTCCATTGAGTTATGCCACAGAGCCAAGGTTGTTACTAAACTATTGTCTCTGATACCAAATGTAAAGACCCGTAAATCCGTACCTTTTGAGCTAACTGATATTCTACGTATTCAACCTAAAGTGCACGAAAATACAGATCGTTAATAAAAAGAAAATCAGAGGATGAGAAGAGAAAGAAATATTAGAATAGAAGAAGAAGATGAAGAGCACAACATAGAGTCTCACATTGCAACGGAACAAAATATAATATAGAAATACATAAAGAACTTGAATAAATATACTTATACATACATCAGAGTACAGTGGACAAATCTGGATAGTTATAATAACCTATTCTCATATACAATACACAACGCGATAATATTATATATATAATATTATCCTGTTGTGTATTGTATATGAGAATATGTTATTATAACTATCCAGATTTGTCCACTGTACTCTGACGTATGTATAAGTATATTTATTGAAGTTCTTACACTACACCAAAACAGGTGATTGCCAACGAGTATAACCGTTGCAAACAATTTCAGCAACGCTTATAAGTGTTGCTACGGGGGCGTGGCAATGTAGTACCAACGCTTATAAGCGTTGGTAGATTTTCTCTCCCAACGCTTATAAGCGTTGGTAAATTTTCATTCGCAACGCTTATAAATGTTGGTAGATTTTTGTTTGCAACGCTTATACATGTTGCAATATTTTTGTTTGCAACGCTTATACATGTTGCAAGATTTTCATTCACAACAAATATAAATATTACTAGTAACATAAATATGTATTAGTAATTCTCAAATTCTAAAAATGGCAATCAATTAATAACTAACATGATTATAACATAGATGATATTTAATATGAATCCAAAATGGATATTATTCTCAATTTAGAAAGTATAACTCAATGAATCCCAATAGACAATATTCATAAAATATCAGTTAACAACAAATACCATACATAATTAAGTTGCTAAATTCAATACATAAATGATATTCTACAAATACCGAATATGAAACTCAGGCCATACAGTGAAGCCTCCATCTGAAAATTCAAGATCTTCTTCATCATTACCACTGCAACTACGCTCCAATCTTCTCTTTTCTTCTAAAAGTACCTACATGCATTCAATATACATGTATTAGAGAATTATATTTATACATTACATTTTCATGGTTCACATATTCACAAAATGAATGCACAAAATAACTTTATAAAACTGTAAATTAATACTTATTATACTTGGCAGCCTATAAATAACATCTACACATCAATACTTAAAAGAGATTACACAGTCTAATATGGAACTGCAAGTCTCAATAAAAGCAAGAAAAAACAAGAGGATGGTTAGTCTATAAATAAAAATTAAATTACATTTCTCATTGAGATTCTCAGAGGACTAAACTCCCTCACAAGAAAATACATTCTAATGATGCATGCTAATAGACTTAATCCTTTAGTAGTTGGCATACTTGAACACAAACTAAATAGTGATGATTCTCATGTCTTTATTAAGTGTTATAAACCTGCCTGGGCATATAATTATTATATATTAGATGAGAAAAAGAAAAATTCTGGTACCATAAACCCAATATATCAAGCAATAGCATTCTACTCAGTGATTCCCAAATGATATCTTGTTAAGTCATTTGGATTATACCCTTTGTAGATGAATTACCTGTAAATTAAAAAATAACATGCTACAACAGCTTTTCGCCGCGTGGCAACGAACAGTTGTTCCCTCCCGCAGCGAATAGCAGCTATTCACGACTAGCAGCTGCTGTTCGTTGCCGCGCAGCAAACAACTGTTGATCGTTGCCGCACAGCGAACAACTGCTGATCATTGTCGTGCAGCTGTTCGCTTCCGCAGAGAACAGCTGTTGTTCCCTTTCGCAGCGAACAACTGCTGTTTGCTTTCGTAGCATCCCTTAACTGAAATGCGAACAACTGCTGTTTGCTGTATATCAACTGCACATCACCGGACTTTATCTTAAAAAAGGAAAATGGGAACATTTTATATTAACTGAAATGAGAAGCTGGCACAGGAACATTATATATCCAGAGAGTAAAAGGTCAAGGACTACACATGAACATGTAATAAAGCATTTTTTACCAGTGTTCCTTGAACCACTATGATACAAGAGCTATATCTTCAGCTCGATGCATACGACCACACCACATATTAAAAGGTCTTGGAGCAAATAATAACGAGATACCGGCAACTGTAGTATCAGTTGTAGTATCAGTGCAACCTGTCACATGCGACATGCAACATTTTTAGATCTAACTCGAAAGGATAATTGCAAAAAGAACAAACAAAATTTACAATCAAATGCATCTATTGTCAGTAATAACCATGCATACATACCCCTGAACAATAAATCTTAGCAATTCATAACACTCATTATACTGCTTAATATTACTCTTACGAGGTGATTAACATCTCTTATTTTCATAATAACCATGCAATCTGACAATAATGCTTCCAACATTAGAAATCCATATTAAAGCTAGACAGTCATGCAAGAGACTTATTAGCGTGGAAACCAAAAATGGGAGCAAAACACAATTATAGTTTAATCTACAGATCAATGGTTATTCTCTAGTTAACAATCTAGATTAGAATTATTTTTCTATGTTAGGTAGTCCAAACAGCAAATCATACTACAAATGGGCTAAAACATGTATACATTTAGTTGTCAGCATTGTACAAGCAGACCTTTTAGTTGCGTGCTTTTTAATCCAAATCATACTACACCACTCAAGTTCAATTGCTCTGTTTCTTACCTGATCCCATGCATATTTAAAATGAAATACACCATTACCTTTTGGGATCTAGTTCCAAGAGTCATCGTTTAGCTAGTTGTGAACTTTAATGTTTTTTAATAACTTGACTAATATGGTTTGTTCTCAACTAAATGTTATCTTCCCACTGATCATTTGATATAAAGTCAGAAACTTTGCTGTTTGGACTACCTAACATAGAAGGTCTACTTGTACAAGTCTACTTATCTGCCAATTGACTGAGCTTTATTAGACACCCCATTTGTCTCAGAACTCAGTCATATAACCTACACAAATGGGCTGAAACATGTATGATTTACATCAACTGGCTTTGTGGCTACGACCATGACAAAATTATCTGAACAGAAACAAGCAATGAAACATGTTCATTGGCACAACACCAATAATAGATCACACAATAATAATAAAACGCAGTCCGATATTTCTTGCTTTGTTGATGTTTTTATGACTTGTGGAGCATATTGAAGAAAATAAAGTGGCAAATGAAGTTTTTTTAGTCAGGTAATACCTATAAAACTGAAAAGCAGGTTTTAATAGGTCGAGCAATGAGTTAAAACCATTCCATTATTAAATACTAGTGTTTTGTATTGACGATAAAAAATGTAGCTATATGACAAAATCATGGGTACCTTAGAAACAGCAGATGCTTGCCAGCGCTGAATTTCTCGTAATCGACTCATTTCCAGATCAAGAACTTGATAAGCCTCCATAGAATCAGGTAGCTGCAGTAGAAATACTTCGAATTAGTATACGAAAACAGCAGGAGAATAGACTTTAGCAAATCAACTTAGCCTGACAAGGTATTCAGTGCGCACAACCGAGTTGCACAAACTCGCAACTGAGTTGCGCAAACTCAGTGTACGCAACTGAGTTCAATTTGGCAAACTGAGTTTGCGCAAACTCAGTTTGCCAAACTGAATTGCACAAAGTTATGCAAACTGAGTTTGCACAACTGAATTGCGCACTCAGTTTGCCCACACAAACTCAGTTAGGCAAACTGAGTTCAGTCTGGCAAGCTGAGTGGGAAACTCAGTTGTTGCACTACTTAGTTGTTGCGCAACTCAGTTTGGCAAACTGAGTTTGTGGAGAAACAGTTTTGCAAACTGAGTTCACAGTTGTGTTAGGTTGTCACATTGTCATGATAAGGACAATGAGACTAAAGGAGCAGATAATGCTTTAAAAAAATTCAAGGCCAATTCTGAACTTTCAAGAACACATCGTCATAGTGATAGATTGTGATGATTCAACAATACAAGTTTCTTTTACTGAGATAAGGAAATACAAATTTCTAAACGGCGATCTTAAACAGAAATTTACATCGAACAACAATACAAGTTTCTTTTACTAAGACAAGAAAAAACAAATTTGTGAACTTGTAAGGTCCCTTTAGGACAAAAAACAGACCTCTACACAAGAACATCAAATTCTCATAACTCAGAGTTGTCCTATGACTTCTAAGTAAATAAAGCATATAAGTGCATACCCTCTACATAAAAAAAAAGACGTATATTCTTCTATGGCTTCTAAGTAAATAAAGCATATTCCTTTTTATTTCAGTCACACCATACACAAAACATACTATTGAACTATAGCCATTTTGACACTAAATAAGTTACTACTCCAGTAGAAGTATAGATAAAATGTGGAAAATATCGCTTGATGATATTATCCTAATGTAATTGGAACTGTTACGTAAGCTATGCACATCATCCAAAATTGACTGACATGTGCTTGTTATGTTGAATGTTATTAGACTTTTACATCATTAGCAATGCATATAAAGCAGCCTTAACAATTAAAAGATCTAGTGATGACAAATCATAATCCCTATCACTAAAACAAAGAAGGGAAAGGAGAAGGCAACATGTGTTTCAAAACTATGCAAACATGAGATTTACAATAGATATGTGCATTCAATATCCACACCTATGTAATATTCTGGGCTTTGAGAATCAATTAAGTAAATTGAAAAATGAACAAGCTAGCTTGGTATATATGGATGGACTTGGCAAGCATATGCATATATAAGGCAGTTTTATCTGCTAATAAAGTAAATAGGCATCAATCAGCATGCAATTAAATTAATCGCATATGTAAGTGTGTGTGTATATATATGTGTCTGTGTGTGTATATATATACAAGTATATGTATGTTTCACTGTATGTAGTAGTTAATAAAAATTAAAAGACAGGGAATCCATTAAAAAATTAAGAACTTTTACGTCCAAAAGATCAACTTCGTCCATAAATATAACTAAATGTGTCTGGTGCACTATTTTTGGCACTAAATCATTAATATTTTGGGGAAAAAATTAAAAGATTTGATGATTAGTTTTTAACTGATAATGAGAGGATAAATTACAAATAATAAGAATAAGTCAACAATCATAAAGTTTGATAACACAAATATGAAAAAGATACCAAAATGAAACATAAATATAAATTCATACCATTTCCAGTGCATGCAGTTCAATTTAACTTAGGTCTTCCAAATGTTAGCACTGCAAATAATGCGAGGAAAATGACTTTGAGACGACAATATAGCAAAATTTCTGGTGCTGGTTTGATGGCAAAATTTATGTTTCTTGCACCCTAATATGATTTAAGTTAACAATTATTAAGTGTTAGCACAAAGAAAATGACTTTGAGATGACAATATAGCAATTAGGGCTCTATCTATGTAAGTTAACCAAAATGTGAAATGATAAATACATGTTATCTCATGCTCAGCCAGTCTAATCTAACATAGGTTATTTTATGCAAGTAAAATAAAAAATAATTTACTTTTTAAAGAAAGGCCCTTTGCAGCACAATTTTGGCAAATCCATGTCAGCTCCTTAATTACCTAACGTTAATTACCTAACATACCCAGAAATGATCACAGCATAGACGCTGTTTAACAAATGGACCTTCGATAAAGGTGATGAAACGAAATCTGCCGTTGAGGGATTCAAGTACCAAATCAAACGTAACAAAAGAAAAAACACTGAGATTTAGCACAGGAGAAGAGCAATACTTGCATGTTAACCAAAAGTTAAAAAATATATGGAATTAATCGAACAACAAACAAAATTATTCGAGGGTAGACTGTAGAGAAAAGGTAAATAAACGAATCAAACAGGGTAATCTGATCTAATCGAATAACAAAAGAGCGTACACTTACGGAGAAGAGAGAAGGACTGGAGGACTTGGATTCGCCTGAAGTAGTGGAGGGTTTGGAATCGGATTTGCAAATTTTTGCTATCTAATTTGATTTGGAGCGGCCGGTGGATGGAAAAGCGTTAGGAGGTAGGAAATAGGGTTAAGAACGCGCATTTACGTTTTTGTCCCCAAGAAATTCAAGTTAACGGATGTTGTCAACCCAAATATGCGTTGGCGTAATAGGATATGTATATTTGTATTTACGGTAACACTTTTTTTACTTAACAACGCTTATTTGGGCCACTAAGCGGCAACATGAATAAGTGTTGGCATGTAGAAAAAATAAGTGTTGCCAAATGGCTGTTTTGGTGTAGTGTTATAAAGATTTATTTCTATATTATATATATCATACGTCTGGACTCCTCCAGCTCGTCACTGAACTTCACAGCATCCGATAACCTGAACCTGTAACTCGGGCTGACCCGAGCATTACAAACGCCACGGATCAGTCTGGTAAGCCAGCATGAGAAAAACTCACTAAGTCTAAATAACATCCAACTTGCTAAACGTTAAAAATCCTTTTGAAAGAAAAAAATAATAGTAAAACCGGCCCATACATAAACATGGACGGTTTTTACCTTACTATAACCCAAAACATTTTTTTTATATGAAATCCAGTGATATTATAATAGTGTCTATATCAAATAAATAACCAAATAGCAGAATGCTTGCATCTCACGCTCCACATACATAGTATATAATCAAAAACCGCGGCTCTTATTGGAGAATGGATTCCAACTTTGACAAGGTATGAGACCACCTCTCGATTAGTGTACTCTTGAGGGGATACACTGGGGTTCAACAAGAACATCTTACAACCCTAGCACACATGACCGCCCACTCATTTAGCTTAAGTGCAGAAAATGTATTGTCACCATATGGTTTTATGGGCCCACCATACTTTCCAGGAGATACAAAAACGAAAGAAGAACAAAATATGAATTTTCTCTAGATTGTGACAATACACCCTGCTTAGGTGCGACCCAACTAGCCATGTTGCCTGCCCAATTTTTTTCATTTCCTAGTTGTGAGGCTTGAGGCTACGTTGTCTTCCAAAACATCACGCCACCCTTTAATTTGGATGACACATCGTCAAACCCTCCAAATCACAAATTGATTTCCCTAAAAATAATACGGGTATAAAGCTAAGAGAACCGAATTTCTCCTCCACAAAACGTAAATACATTCAAGGTAATCAACCCATAATCTATTAGGTCTACTTTGTCATACATACGTCCATACAAGTCATCCAGGAACATGATTAATCGAAGGCACCCTCCTACTGCATCCAAAGGATCAATAGCGAGTAGTCCTTACTAATCCATAGATTTCAATCACGATGGAATCACAAGTCAAAATATCTCCGGGAGCGGCCTAGAAATATTCAACTAGTAGTTCTTCCACTCATGAAGATCCATGGTCTTCAATGCTCAATCTCTACCATCTTCTGATATTTTCAATGTTTACGTATTTACTAGTCGGAATGGTTTCGAATATAAATTCGATTCTGGTCTTTCCATACCAACAATCATATAGGCCAGATTTGACAGTCGGTTATTTAACTATCAAATATATACAACCATCCAACCATAAAAATAAAATGAATTCACTAGTTTGGTATCTGGCATCACTTGGCCCCTTTTTAGTTGATCGTTTGTTAATTAAAACTTCAAACTTTTCCAATAATTATAACTCAGCATTTCCTTTATATTTTAAATATAATAATGCTTTCAAACATTTCATCTAACTTCCAATTCACTATCATTTTCAAAACAATTGCCAAAACCATTTTCCCTCATTAAAATTGAAACAAAGTTCCTTTTTATAAAATATTAGCTCATTAACAAATCAGTTTAACATAACATTCGTAAAAGCAATGTTATGAATTCCATTTCAAAATATCATCACCTTTCTTAAAATATATCATATATTTTTAATAAATTCCTTCTTTAGTATATCCATTGACCAATATTCAAACTATTATTTATCAATCTCTTTATTTCTAAGAAATCTAATACTTCGAATCACATTTTAAAATCTTGCAAATATGTTGCAATATCCCTTTTATAGAAATAAAGATCTAATTCCAATATCTTCTACCATTACATACCAATATCATCCCATGATAATAGCGAAGCTGTTCAAGTTGGGGTATATTCTAATTATCTCTCAAACCTTAATCGATCACGTTCCCATCTTAAGATGGATGCAGGTTTGTTATTCTAAATTGATATTAATAACATAACATCTTATTAACCATATGCTTTCAAAATTGGTTTGATAAACTATTTATTATATTTGCAATCTCCTTAATACTATACTCCCTTTACTTACTTCACTTAAATATACACTTAACGTTTCTTTCCACCTTAAACCGTCTTTACATAATTTTGTTTACAACTTCGAGTTTATTCTAATATCCTTTGATAAATAACTTATTAAAAACCACTTAATTATTCATACCTCAAAACTTAACTTGGGTTTTATAACTAAAATCCATTTTCCAAATTAAGCATCTTCAACTTGGATTTTATTTCAGAAATATCAAATATCTTTTCCTTAAAAATGTAAAATCTTACTTAACTCAGAACGTTCATATTTAAATTATTGTTTTGTTTTAAATTCCTTAAGTTAGTTAATGATGTAATTACTTTAAAATATCGATTAACTGTTTTCTAAAACACAATTATATCTAATTATTAACCCATTTGTTGATCTTCCCATTTACCAACTTGAAAACATAAGAAATTGCTATATAAATTATTTAACAATATTTTATAACTAACTATAAACATTTGTCTATAGAGCTTCTATTTTAAATAACTTATAACATATATTTAAAAATCTTGTTTCAGTTATAAAATAAATTTTTATAACATAAATTACGTTAATTTGCCTAACGGCAATCAACGTCTGAAAAAGGTATACATCTGGAAACATTTCAGATTTCATTTAAAAATTGATTTAACAAATTTCTTATTTTATTGTCAATATCAAAGGGCCAACCGACTACTAAAATATCCAACCGTGAAATATGAGTCTAATTCATCCAATTTGAATTATATACGACTGTAAATTTATCATCGACAGATAGAAATAAAGATTTCAATCAATAAACTTAAACCATCAATCAATAACACCAAATCAAGCATTCAACTATTCATTTATACGTTTATAATAATATAAACATGACCAAAAAGGTAAGTTACCTGCATTGGAAATAATCGTTAAAATAACGATTGGGTTTCAATTAAATTAAACGAACGTTTAATTTAATCAGTTTAGTCAATATATAAATAAACACTCAGTAATCATCCAAAAATAACCAACCATAGCACAAAAAAATTAAAACCCAACTTATATAAAATATAATGGGACAAACTGAGTGATTTATACTCACATAGATTTCCGTTGTCGCTAAAGCAGTTCGATTTAATTAAATTAAACAAGTATTTAATTTTATTAAATTTTCCAGCAGTCTTCAGCTCTGTTGAGATCAGCTCCAGAATGTAGTACTTGACAATACAGTTCCAACGTAGTTTGTTCCATTCAATTCGCGCTACTCATCCTCTTCAATCTCGTTCAACACTCGATTATCTCCATCCGATTATCTCCATCGTTCACTGTTACTCATTAGTGGTTCTCCCAGTGGTTTTATAAAGAGTAATAGGGGCATAAGGCAAGAGGATCCCTTATCCCCATATTTATTTACTCTTGCTATGGAATATTTATCATATCTAATAAATTTAGAAATTATTTCCAGAAATTTAAAGCTAATAAATAGAATCACCCCTTGTGTTTCTCATTTGTTATATGCTGATGATTTGCTTATATTCCTTAATGCTGTCATGAAGAATGCTAATATCATAAAAAATATTTTCAAAAACATGGAAATGTGTGCAGGTTTGCGAATCAATGAAAGCAAGGGCAAAATATACTTCAGCAAATTCTGCAATGAGAAGGATAATATATTAAAGTTCCTTAATTTAAAAGAGGGCAATCTTCCTATCAAATATCTAGGTCTTCCGCTAAGTGCTAATCAGATTAAAGATAATGATTGCACAAAGCTTCAAGAGATTATTTAAAGTAAAACTGATACTTGGCCAAGAAGATTTCTATCTATAGCAGGGAGAATTGAATTAACCCATACTGTTATTACTGCTATTATTATGTACTGGATGAAGACACGTAACATTCCTATCAAAACCATTGAGAAATTTGAGAGAATTTGTGCAAATTTCATTTGGAATGGTAAATATCATAAAATTGCTTGGAATGTTATCACTAAACCAAAAGAATTTGGTGGTTTGGGTCTTAGAAACTTTAGAGATATTAATGAAGCATGCAATCTAAAGCTTTTCTGAAAATTTATTGAAGGTAAATCCTTTTGGGCCAAATGGATGAATGCAAAGTATCTCAAAAACAAGAATTTTTGGACAATGCCTTTAGAAAACCATTACTCACATACTTGGAAAAGCATTTTAAAGAGCAGAGATCTAGAGAGAAAAAATGATTATCAGAAAGTTTAAAGATGGCAAAAATACCAGCTTATGGTTTGATCCTTGGATAAATAATGAATCTCTTGTAGATTTAATGGGTTGGAATAATCTAAGCATATTTGGAGGTGCACATAAAAAAGTTTCCCTAATTATAAAGTATAATGCTTGGAAATCTGAGAATCATGAAGCTACCCATATTTATAAGTCTGCTATTAGTAGTTTAGATATTAATAATAATATTGATAAAGATTGTTGGACTTGGAATATATCTAATAAAGATAAAATCTCATTTAAAAATTCTTGGAATTATATTAAAGTGGATGAGAGTGAGGTAAATTGGCATAAAATAGTTTGGAACAGCTCAAATTGTCCAAAAATGGCTTACTGCACTAATTTTGTAGTATTGAATAAGTTTCCTACAGGGGACAGGTGCTCCAAATGGAGCAAAAAGGAAATTTCTAAATGTTTGCTTTGCAAAGATGTGGAAGAAGATATAAATCATATTTTCTTCAATTGTGTGTATTCTATGAAGATATGGTTTATATCTAAGAATAAGCTCAAGAGTAATCCCAAGTCAAATATTCAAAATATTAGGGATAGTATTGAATACTTTATTCAATTCTTTTAAGGCAAGAAGGATGAGATGGAAAAAGCTAGTGTGGTATTAACTAATGTTATATACTCTCTTTGGAAAGAAAGAAATAACAGGCTACACAACAATTAAGAGACAGATTGCTTCCAATTATGGTGACGAAATGAAGCAGATTTCAATATTATTCTACTTAAGTCTATTAATAATTATAGCAATCAGAGCAACAGTATCAATATTTGTGATTTGTATAATTATGAAAATAGAGCTGAAGCATACTTACAAGGGGGAAAAATACTCTCTTGACATTTCAAAAGGAAGAAGCATTCTTTCCAATTACAGCAACCTTGATAGGCACTGTATGGCAGATGCTAATTTTCCAACATCAGGCTCCCTGCTTGGAGATTCAAGATCTAACAATCACACCAGATTAACACCTGCAAAGGGAAGTAATAAGTATATTAATTTATTATATAAAGATTTACCAGAGAACTTGTCTTCTGTCCAAAATATACCTGATATGTGCAGACTTGAAGAGGACACCTCCAATAGTGTTCCCAGTGCTAGATCTATAGGAGACAACAGCCACGCCAATCGCAGCAACCTGAAGAGGCACTGGATGGCTGTTGAGAGTTCCTTTCCATCAGGTACCCTACTTGTTGATCTAGGAAAAGCATATAATTTCAAATCTGTAAAGGGAAGTACGATGAATTATAAAGATAACATTTTCAAAAATTTAAAGCGCAAATTAGGTAATTCGAATTTACCTATGTATTACAGATTGGAAGATAGGATCTCAACCAGTGTTCCTGATGGTAGATCTGCAAAAGAGCAAAGAGATTAGAGATTTAATGTTACAAATGAGCAAAATTATGGAAAAGATTACTATATCAGTAAGATTAACAACAAAAGTATCACTCATCTTGTTGGAGCAAGGGTGAATGTAGTTCATCCAAAAGTAATGATCCAGAAGATCTAAAGCTCGAAGCTGATAGAAAGCTGTCTGTTTGCTCGCCGATGGACAAGAGAAACAAGTTTAACAGCTGGAAATCACCATGGATTAGCTCGTCTATTTCGTCGAGCTGTAGAGTTGAAGAGTTTCGAAGATTATTGCTAGAGTTAATGGCGATCGCCACTATTAATGAAGAAAACCCTAGTATAACTCCCGCGTGAGAAATATAACTCCCGCGTGAGAAGGCAAGCTTGGTTCTTTAACTCAATCTACCAATCAATGCTTGAGCTATGTAATCAATGCTTATATAGAGGTAAAAAATTCACTGCACTCTTATGAATTTGTATCATGCCTTGACTCTTTTGTTCAATGAAGTTGCAAACTTTTACTACTAATTTTTTTTTTTTTTAGATAATAATTGCATTGATAAATTTTGTAATAATTTCTTACACATTGTGTAACGATTACAGCTGGCTCAATGATTTTTTAATATATTGTACCGCATTACAAACAATGAAGTGCAATTTTGTCTCTTCTCTTTTGACACATACTGTCCCCATTTACTAAACAAGAATTTTTCAATGCTTGATTATATGCTATAGAAATGTATTAATAGAATGTACTACAGCCATGTATGATATTTTGCTACAAGGATTATTGACCCTATGGAAATCACATTTTTTATCTACATTGTCTACGTTTCATATCAACTCTATTTTGTCGATCTTTTCATGAATGTGCTTAATTATATTTTGATTTTTTAATATGTGAACCTTTATTTTAGAATAGTTATGTTAGTTTGCTATAAATATTTCACTAAATTTATAGTTACTTCAGATTCATTGCTTCTTTTTGTTAGTTAAATTTGCACTATCTTCTAAGCTGTGTGTAATCATGTTTTGAGTGTCACTGACTGAAACATCACTAACTACATTGGTTGATTGTATGTATGCTAGGAATGCAAAGAAAATTTTGTGCTTGTCTGAAGTTGTAATTTGTTTATGTTGTTATTCTTATATAATGTTGATGTTTCATTCCTTTTCTTAATTTTTTGTCTTGACACGATGAACTTCATAATGAATTTTCTAAGAGGTAATCATTTATTTTATGCCAACCAGACCAAGTGTATGGCAGTTAGGAAATCAAATCTTTTGTGTTTGCTCCATTATCAACTTTCATTGGCTAAGTCATAGAATGATATTGGTTACACACATAAAGTTTCATGCTATGGGCTTACAGATGTCTACACTCATTTATTTTAACAATCATCTTCTTTTGCTTAGAATATATACTCATGTGCAACTGTTTTCTACAGCTATGCAATATAAATAATATAATTAAATTAAACATACTACAAATATTCTATAATTCAACACTAGCCTTGATAACATGCACTCTTCAATTTATTGTTATTATATTTTTCACATCAAATGAAAAATTATAGGCACCTATAATATGCTAAAAAAAATTAAATAACAGATATTGGTGACACCTCACCCAGGTCATCCCCTAAAATATATAAATTAAAGATAAAGTCAATCTGAAAAATCAAGTGGCTATGGTTTGAAATCTTGATGACATGAATCCCTTTGTAAATCACGTAGAGTATGTATTATAAAGTACATTAAAGTATGTATTATAAAGTACGTGTTCGTCTTCTTGGATGTTTAGTGGAATAAATCGTATTGGGTGTTTCTTCTGTATATCTGCTCATGTGCTATTTTTTTATAACATTTCTAAGTATGTGCAGATACATTTATCATGATGACCCGTCAATTGTGGACATGAATGCATTATTGGTTAACGGTGAAGAGGTGATACCATTAATAATTAACTATTTATTATGTGTCTAGAAATAATAAAATACCATTCTTGAATTTTCTGTACTTTATGCTTTCTGTTAATTTCCAACTCTTGCATATTTATGGCCATGAACATTATACCTTTGCTCTTGTCTGAGTGGCGTTGTTTTTTGGGTACATAATATAGGAAAGATGACCAAATCTTAAAAGACGATCCTTCTATTTGCTCAGCCGAGAATATGAAGGAAGAAAGGAAAGTTTTGGATAAATGAATATATTCAACTATCTCATTCTACCGATAATGGGAGATGGTAAGTAATAATGGTGATAGGAATATAATGGTATTTATCAACTTACAAACGGAGCTAAAGTCTGAGCTCATTAATATCAGGTTGTGAGTATTAACATTACATTTACTCTCTGTTTCTTTGACTACTATGATTTCGTTTGGAGAATTTGCACTAGGATTCTATTAGGTTTCAAAATTTTGGGTTGCCAAGAGCCAATCGACATAGATATTTTTTTTATTCAATCGCTATTATCATATACAAATGTTTATTAATCCCGCGTATCATAAATGTGCAGAGAAAGTGTGAGTTGAATCAAACTGGTATGAGCTAACGTTAGTTAAGACAATTTTCCTTAAAAAAATCAGAAGAAATAAAACTTCATGATGGGTACATGTAACAACCTGAATTCCAACAAATCGTTTTTTTTAATTCTAATCCATCGAAACCCGTGTTTGTTGCTCTGGTGTCCTGCAGAAAAGAAAAAGATATAAAATATATCAAAGCTCAGAAAATATCTCACAGCGGAATGGATAAAGTATAATATAATCAAAGTATAGCCTTACAGTATTAATAATACTACCCATCCAGTTTCCAAAACTATTATATCTCTGCCACAAATCTAACCTGTGAGTATGTTATGACGAGGGGGTCAGAACACAAGTTCTGGTGACTGGATTTAAACTATGCACTTTGGATATTCCTACATATACTGTTCAATCACATTTTCTTATTTACTAGGTTACTTGTGTTGACAACACTCAAGGCTTACACACATGTCGTACCCATTTACTTCCCAGTGGATTAATCTAATACAGTATATATGTAGCTACCCCCCAATATTGAGGTACATCCCATGGCACCCCACTCGCACGGTCTCCACCGTAATGCTGCAAAAATTCACGTAGTCCCTCATCCTACGGTAGAGTGACGTACAGATCTCTACATAACAATGTTACGTTCCACATATATCTGTCATTATTATGCTACGTAAGCGTACAGACTGCCACCTTCGATCGAACCAGATTCCATCATAGAGTAATTCCCTCAAGTCTACGATACACCACCCAGAACAGACATGCATGTATCTAGACTTTCCCACATACGTATCGTCAATCGTATTCAATGCCTGAACTGCACATAACCTCTAATGTGCACCGAGTTCCATGGCAGGGCTATACAAGAAACACAGAACTCGATCGAGAGCTATTCCATATCTGTACAGGCCCGCCTTTAAGGGCCTCAAAATACATATATCCCTGGGGTTTGTTTTTCATGGTGGATATGGCCCCACCTCGGCCCCTCCCTTAACTAGTAAATACTACAAGAGCTAAGCGACTTGCCCCTAACAAACAATCTAAACATCCAGCTGGCGTCTACCCTCAACCACCGTAACTTGATAGTTAAAGGTAAATGGCATATTGGGTTTAGCTCTAGTCTCTTCGCAACCCACTAGCTGTCGATGACGGGTACCCGACGATCTATTATCCTTGTTGAGCCTGACCTCCCCTCCTGTTGAGGCGATCGCCGAATCACCCTAGTGTCACCTCGTCACAGCATTTTGACTACAAAGCTACTTTTGTAGTCAAGGCCCACCCACCTGGTAGTAACGCGCAGACCCAACCTATGCGAGCACAGCCTAAATATCTGCCACCACACAGACGACTACCCGGAGAACCTTACGTATCTTAGGAAGCCGCGTGCTTCCCCTTCCAGTCCTTCGGAGCCGATAGAATAATCCGATGAATGTGTGCTCCCCTCGTTCCTCATGACACCACGATGATCTACCCCGTTGGGTTATTCACCCTGAAACTTGCGGACTGGTCCAAGCGCCTCATTTTAATATGTTATTAGACCCTATGTCTAAACATTCCTTTATGCGTTTGCTTTACCTCATCAGGTTTCCATTTAACTTGGTTATTCCCATTCACGTTGACTTCTTATTCAAGTTACCAAGTTCCTCTTACTTGTTAATTTCAGTCATATAACTTAACCCATTTATGTTTATTAATAAGCCCATAACATGTTATTTCCTAGATGCGATCCACGGTCTGTAATCCACAATCCCTTTATATTCTTGTTTGATTTCATAGTCACAATAACATGTTCTACTTAATATGTAAGTAAGTATATCTCAATTCACATGTTTTATGTTTAACATGTCAGTCGTTATTTATGATTAAATATAACTTATTTCATTTCATTAGTTTGTCTCACTCTTTCCTATTTAATCATAATTCCATCTTACATTGTCACTACAACTTATCGTTGTTTACTTATTAACGTAGTTCTCTTAACTAAGGTTCACTGATAAGTCTCCTTTCCATTTATTAAAACCAATGTTATAATTTCCTCTTGTCCCTAGGACAAGCCTTAACATGTTATTCTTATCAGCAGATTTCAGATTTTCAAGTTTACATAATACTTAATTTATAATTAAGTACAACTTCTTACATTTCATAAATTTCCCCCTTTTCTCTACTTATTACAAATAACTGGTTTCAGTTTTCCCCATTTACGGATGACTTAATTTACAAATAAGTACCACTCATCTCATTACATAAGTTATCTCATTTTCTCAATCGTTTATTATAACCTAAGTTATAATCTCCACTTATCCCTAGGACAAGTCTACCTATTATATAACATACTCATTAATGTAATTAATTTGTAATAGGTTATTATCATTCCATTCCTTTTATTGTTGTAACTTTCATTCAATTCCCATTAATCTCAGTTAGTGCCATTTAATTCTATCCTTATATATATATATATACATATATACATATATATATACACACACGCTTATGTACTTGACCTCTCACATTAAGCCCACCACTTGTGGATGCTGGATTTACCGGGCGGTTCCTGGTAGACTTCTTCCAAAAGTTGTCTTAACCACGTGTCTTAGCACCGTTACATGTTTTATTCACGCACTAGACCTCTTACATTAAATTAACAACTTGTGGACGCTGGATTTACCGGGCGGTTCTGGGAAGACTTCTACCACAAGTTGAATTTAACCTCGTGTCTAGGTGCAGTTACAGTTTTCTATTTGTGGAAAATAGGCTTAAGGACAAACTTTAGAAAAAATTTAGTCTGAAGGACGTTAAGTTTTATTTTTAGGTTGAAAGACAAACTTTGAAAAAAATTAGGTTGAAGGACAATGCTAAATATAATTAGCATTTTCTGCAGTGTAAAACTGAATAATGCTAGTTAAAACTAGCATTTTCGTGTAGTGTAAAAAACTGAATATAATGCTAATTACATTTAGCATTTTCCTTCAACTTAATTTTGGTTCAAAGTTTGTCCTTCAGACTAAAAATAAAACTTGGTGTTCTTAAGCCAAATTTTTCGGTAAAGTTTGTCCTTCTCCCTAATTACCTCTTTCTATTTACTGTAAATTTTTAATATAATTTAGACATGTCCATTCTTTCAAATTTTCACTGTAATCTATATTTTACATGTCATCATATTAAGCCCATTTTACGTCGCATGTCCTTTCTAACATGTAATTGATTTTTATCTCAAAATAACATGTGATTGCCAAATTATGTAATTATTCTAATTTTACCTGTAATTATTCCCATTTCTACAATTAAGGGTTCAAGTACACAATTGTCACAAGCTAACATGTAATTATAACAACAGTAATCGCTACACATATATTTAACAAGTTTACATGTCAATAGGTGAACATTTCAGCACATTAAACGTTTCAACATATGAATTTCTCACATATTAATATTTTACCATATTAATATCTCGACATGTCAAAATAGCATTTCAATACTTTTAATCATTATATCAGATTTACATGACATGTTAACGGGGAATATTAAACGATAATATACCATTATCAAAAATTATATAACTTAAATCCACTCACCTAATTTGCTTTCCAATTCCTGGATCTGGTCCAGATCTAGCATTCCATGGTTTCCCCTAACTGGATTTATAACCTAACAACCATGGATCCACAATTTTTATTAAAAGAAAAAGGGAAGAAAGAGAAAGAAAATTGAATAGACCAAATCTAAGAATTTTACCTTACTTCGCATCTGATTCTGAACTCCTTATTAAGATTCATTCTTTTCCTCCAGATCTTGATTCAAAATTTTCCTAAACTACTTATCTTATTTTTCTAAAGAGATTTGAGGAGGAGGAAGAATGGCAGAGCTTAGACGTTGTCTCAAAGAATGTGAGATTTAGGCTAGGCTCTGCTAGCCTATTTATAGGTGTTCAGGATCTTATCGTACACGCAACGCCGAGTCAGCATTGAACCTAGTTAAGAAAATAGTCCAGATTCATTGATGATTTGGCTAGATCTAGGGGGTGTCGACCCCCTTATGGGTCCCGCGAGCTGTTTTGGCGCAAATATTTGAATTTCTAGAATTTATTAAACTGTTATATTCACATGTAATGACCATTTTACTGTTATACGTATACAAGTCTTCTAATGACCATTTTACGCATATATATACGCACAACTTTCATTTCGTTTTCAAAATTCTAACGGTGTTGCACCGTTATTTGATTCTTGCCATATTTCATTGATTGTTGCCTTATCTTGAACTTTATCTCTTATATTTTTTTTTTGCACATATATACATATATATTCTCATATATATATATATATATATATATATATGTGTATATATATACATATATTTTTCCATACTCCCTTATATTTATATTTTTTCTTATATGTGCGTTTATACATATTTCCTCTCATGAACATGTGTTATTTTCTTATTCCTCTTTTTTCATATTTGTTACAATGTCTCATTTAAACCATTGCATAAATCTTTTTCTTTTATTTCTCTTTTATTATTAATGTATAATCAGTGTATGCAACATATTTACACCGCACGAAACCAATCGCTTCTTTCTTTTAATGCATGCATTACATTTTTATATGCATTATCTTTATTTTATTCTTCATATATTCATTTATGTCTATGCATATATATGCATTATTAAATTGTAATAAAATACGGGATGTTACATTCTCCCACCCTTAGGAAATTTCGTCTCCGAAATTTGATAAGGGTAAAAATCAATTAACCCCTCGCATAATATACATCCAACATGTGCGCATCCAGTTTTTGCAAACATTGTGCACTTGTGCAAAGTGAAATACAACATAATAATGCATGTATGCATAAGCGGTACCTCCTATGTGTATGCAAATTTTCCAAAATCCTTTTAAAATATGATGGTCACATTGTAACGTCCCACTTTTCCGTACCAATTTGAGCTGACATTTTACTACCACAGTCAACCCAGATTATACAGAAAAGCAGAATGTTAACAGAAAGAAGTTAGAAGACGAGAAGTAGAACGAGAACTAATAGAATAGAAGTGTAAGAAGAACATCAGAATCTCACAGCGGAATTTAACAAAATATAATATCACATAATATATTACATATCAGAGTCTGTTACAACATAGAACACTTCATCATAATACATCTTGCATGATTACGGGCCCAATACAACATACAAACTTGATACTTAGGTATAGATAAGCTGACTCCGGAACTCCCTATCCAAATTACTCCAATAGGATTTCCATTTATGACCTGGATCACTTGTCTACCCATAATAATTGTTATGAGTACCCAAGAGTTTAGGAAAACAAAGAAAAATAAACTCTGGGTCAGTCAGGGGACTGGTGCGAGTAAACAATTTTAAAACAGTTCAAATGATCAATTCTTAACACAGAAAGGGTTATTCTCTTATGAGAACAAATTGATTTAACGTTCGAAAACCTTTTGAAACAAAAGATAATAGTAAGACCAGCCCACTCATAAACATGGACGGTTTTTACCTTACTATAACCTAAAACATTTTTGATATCAAAATCATTTGATATTATAATAGTTTTTATCAAATAAATAACCATCTAGCGGAACGCTTGCATCTCATGCTCCACATGTATATTATAAAATAAAAAACCGTGGGCTCTTATTGGAGATTGGATTCCAACTAGACAAGGTATGGGACCACCTGCCAATCAGTGTACTCTAGAGGGGATACACTGGGGTTCAACAAGAACGTCTTGCAACCCGGCCACACATGACCGCCCACTCATTTAGCTTGAGTGTAGCGAATATATTATCACCCCACGGTGGTAGCCAGCCAACCATCCCGAAAAGCTGCAGCATCGAAATATAGATTAAGAAGACAAATAGGAATTTCTCTAGATGGTGATAATACACCCTGCTTGGGAATGACCTACCTAGCCATGCTGACTGCCCGATTTTTGTCTTTCCCTGGTTATGAGACTTTGAGGCTACGTTTATCTTTCAGAACATCAGGTCACCATTCACTTTGAATGCCACATCGTCAAATCCGTCAAATCACTAATTGACGTCCACAAAAATACACTAGGCACATTTGATGAAATCAATGTACGTGACCATTTGGAAATACTCTGTCAGACACTCATCCATACAAGTCATCCAGGAACAGGATGAACCGAAGGCACTCTCCTACCACATCCAAGGATCAGTAGCGAGTAGTCCTTGCAATCCGTAAAATCTTAACTATGACCGAATCACGTCAGAAAACCTCTGGTTGCAAGGTAGAGAAATTCGACAGCAATCCTTCCGCTTATGAAGATCCACGGTCTTCACTTGCTCCATCTCGATCTGCTTCTGAATATTTTCACTAATCTCTGACACGCGACGTATAAATCAAATCGAAGTGGAAAATAAATTCCGGACACTTCGAAATGATTAGCGTAATGTCTTTTACGTTTAGACGATACTTAAGGAAACTGATTTCAATAATCATTTGATCTAAAACATTTCTTGTTAGAGGAAATAGTTATCAACTTAAATGAATTGAATTAAGTACAATTCATTTCATATACCCTTTATTTTATGAGCTTCGACCAATCAGAATGGTATATGTCCGCATAGCTTAAATCCGGACATTTTGACTATCTTCTATAATTGAGCAACTAAAGCATGTGCGTCGCACATGGTATTTTACTCTAAAATGTCAGCTTGTTTATACTTCATTTTATACCTTTGTCATACTTTGTAAATTATCTTTATATAACTTAATTTACACTACTTTCTATTTTATATTTTATTATTTCCCTTTTTGTTTTATTTTTAAACTCGTTGAAACTCTTAAGCCAAGCTTCTGCGTTCGACTTCCCTTCAACTATCTTTCCTTCCACCTGCCAAGATATTTCTCTTCGATCTTAAAATTATTTTTATTTTTCTTCTTTTATTTTCCCTTTTCCTATTTTTATTTTAATACTTGTTTTAACTAAAACCCGACCTTAAAATTCTTTGCCAAGTACCAAATCTTCATTTGCCAAAATACCACTTTGCCACACTATGCCGCACACGCTTGATCCATGCCAAATTCCATGCTCCAGCCAAGTGCCACCTTAATTTGCAAAGCCCCACTTTCTTGTGCCAAGTGCCAAACTCCACCATGCCAAATACCCTAAGTACCACTTTCTTGTTGCCAAATACCACACCCATTCTTTTGCGCAAGCGCCAAGTACCACCTCCCCAAGTACCAAGTATCAACTCCATTTTCATTTACCAGGACCAAGTACCCCTTCTCCTTCTCCAAGTACCAAGTACCATTTCACATTTGCAGACATTTAAGTGTACATACATGCACCTGTACATGTGCACAAGCCCCCAAGCCACCCGGCACCAATGACGATAGTTTGCCCAAGTCAGTCATCACCTCCAGAATCCATCTCCGTCAGCTCCTTCTGTTCCGATCAACTTAATCCAAATCTGGGTGTTCAACCCGAGTTTTCTTAATCAACCATGTCCACTAATTCACCTCGCACCACCCAATTGCCAGTCCAGTCAACGTCAAACTTCACCTCATCGTTGCCGACATCTGCCTCCTACTTTTCCTCTTGGACCGATCACCTGAAACCCCCCAGCTTCGATGCAGTTCGTCGATGAACAATGGTTTCAAAAATGAACCCAAAAACCCTATTTTCCTATCATCCTCACAATTCACTCATCAGAAAAATCATTTACTATTTTTCTAGTGATCGCCAACCTCTCACGCTTCTTCTGATATCACGCCCTCGAATCCCGTTGCACAGTTCACTTGAACTTTCCCAAAAGGCCATTTCCGTTCATCCCCATGTATCACAGCACCCACTCTCTTAAAAATCATGAAACTAAGACCACAAATCATTGTTTTGCTATACGATTTCATCTATATACCTGAATCTCGTGTTTGAAATGTTTGAAAATTCCATTGTCTTTCTTGTTACAGAGGATACTGTGTTTTTTTATGTTTACAGTGTTATTTGTTTTGCTCTTTATTCTTTCATGTTTGCTTACTGGTTTCCAGGACTTTAAATTTGGCAAACTACCCACTATTTAACACATACTAAACAACCAGATCTATATTTATATATATACTTTAAAAGGAATTACTGGTGAGGTTGATCACACAAATATCCAGTCCCTTTGGTTTTTACTCCTCTGTTTTTAAGTTCAGATATAACATCATCCAATACATACTAATTTCAGTCTTCTAATTGAACAAATACCATTGCTTTGTCCATATAAACTTATATACACCTTAATATATATGTTGTTTATAACACCCAATTAGTGAAGGTTTCTAAACGGAAAAGAGAAGAGTTTGTCTACAACAAATTTGTTTACTGTCTATGTTTAAAGCAAGATAACAGTGGGAGTTTGCTGGTGATCTACTTCATGTTTTAACCTTTCACTTTTATATTTGTTTACAGGTTTATGCAGATCAACACAAATCATTCCCAAACATATACACATCTAAAATCAGTAAACAAAATGGGTAAGTTACTCATAGTTTTACTGTTTTAAACACATTGGCATATTCAAGGGTAACAAAGCTTCTAATTCCATATGTAACTCAAGAAATTGTATTATGACTGGCATCATATATGACTAGCAAAGATATATCAAACAATATATTCAAATGATTACTAAAAATTAAGAATCTTAAGTGAAGTTTACTTACTTTCAAGCTTTCCTTTTCCTGCTGTTAATTTCCTCTTGAACTTCAGTATTTTTGTCAGATAGATGCATGATTTCAAGGTATATATATAGCCAAGTTTTCATATTAAACAATTCTCGTTTCATTAATTTAAGGGAAAAGTTACAGTAAGTATAGCCTATTAGACTTACTCCTTGTTCACTATCCTATGCAACTTGTTCCAGGAAGACTTATGCATGAAGAAATGAATAGTTTAACTAAGATATTTCCTATTCTCTTGTCCTATCCTCTCTTCTAGGCATATGACATACCCAAAGTCATTACCCCATTTAATGCTGCGAATGTTCATTCATTTTTTTAGATTTGGTTTGCAATAATAAAATGGTTTACTTGCCTGTTATTTTGCTAAGAAGAATTTATATTAGCAAGTTGATATAGCCTTCTTTTTAGGTGATGGTTCTTTCTTATCTTAGCTACACTATTCATTGTTAAATCATAATAAGGTTATTGACTTTTGCTGCTATGCATATTAGTACATACCTTCATTATATATATACATATAATTATAATTGTTTTAATTTGTTTATTAATCAAACTTTATTGTAATTATCTCGCTATAATCAATATTTATTATTGAACAAACGTTACGAAAACAGGGACATTACAATCTACCCCCCTTAAAAGAATTTCGTCCCCGAAATTAAAGAGTCATGCGTTGATTTCAGCTTTAGTCAAACACATCCATAATTACCTATCCACCTTCTGGATGGACTCCTTTAGAATTTAGTTAGCTTTATTTCTAAAATCCAAAATTCTGATTTTATTATAAAATCAGTTTACTTGACTGACATGAGTTCATATCTAATTAATAACTCAATTTTGGTCTTTATTACCGGGAAATACCAAATTTATTTCACTGGATATTTTTCTAAATTTAATTCAACTTTATTCCCTATATGAATTTTACCCGATACTCTTCTAACTCAATTTAACTCCGTTTAACTTATCCTGGGGCCGACCCTAATCATTTTAACTCCTTTTACTAAAATTTAAGGTACCTTCCACAATTCCTTTCCTTTTTACGTCCTCCAATCCCTTTTCTTGCTCATCCATATCCATGTTATCGTTATCTCCATCATCGCCACTATCATCCCCATCATCATTACCGTCATATCCTTCCTCATTTCCCATCTCTTCATCCTCGTCCATATATCCTAAGCTATCTTCGTCTTGGTTTACCATCGGTTCATCTTGACTAATACTCGACCCTCCTGATTTTCCGTATGCTCCTTCATCATCCACTGAATTTGGAGTAATAGTATGACCATTGGTCGTTATGGTTGTCCCACTCTCCCCTCGGCCTCTTCTTCCACGAGAAATCATTTTCAACTTTTTGAGTATAATAGTCTGTTAATCAAACTTAGTCGGAGGATATTTTAAAGATGGCCTAAGTCAATAACTCTAGTTGACCAATACAAAGTACATAATTTATTTTAAAATTTAAATTTGAAAAATACGCTCTCTCAATACTTACCCAAACTCAATCTAGGGAGATACTAACACTATCTCTACTGAGTTACGCCACAGAGCCAAGGTTACTACTCAACAAATAGCTCTGATACCACGTTGTAAAGTCCCACTTTTCCGTACCAATTTGAGCTGACATTTTACTACCACAGTCAACCCAGATTATACAGAAAAATAGAATGTTAAGAGAAAGAAGTTAGACGATGAGAAGTAGAACGATAGAACTAATAGAATAGAAGAGTAAAAAGAACACCAGAATCTCACAGTGGAATTTAACAAAATATAATATCACATAATATATTACATATCAGAGTCTGTTACAACATAGAACACTTCATCATAATACACCTTGCATGATTACGGGCCCAATAAATGTACGAACTTGATACTTAGTATAGATAAGCTGACTCCGGAACTCCCTATCCAAAATAATCCAACAGAATTTCCATTTATGACCTGGATCACTTGTCTACCCATAACAATTGTTATGAGTACCCAAGAGTCTAGGAAAACACAGAAAAATAAACTCTGGGTCAGTCAGGGGACTAGTGTGCGTATTTTTTTTTAAAAACAGTTCAAATGATCAATTCTTAACACAGAAAGTGTTATTCTCTTATGAGAACAAATTGATTTAACGTTCGAAAACCTTTCGAAACAAAAGATAATAGTAAGACCAGCCCACTCATAAACATGGACGGTTTTTACCTTACTATAACCTAAAACATTTTTGATATCAAAATCATTTGATATTATAATAGTTTTTATCAAATAAATAACCATCTAGCGGAACGCTTGCATCTCATGCTCCACATGTATATTATAAAATCAAAAACCGTGGGCTCTTATTGGAGATTGGATTCCAACTAGACAAGGTATGGGACCACCTGCCAATCAGTGTACTCTAGAGGGGATACACTGGGGTTCAACAAGAACGTCTTGCAACCCGGCCACACATGACCGCCCACTCATTTAGCTTGAGTGTAGCGAATATATTATCACCCCACGGTGGTAGCCAGCCAACCATCCCGAAAAGCTGCAGCATCGAAATATAGATTAAGAAGACAAATAGGAATTTCTCTAGATGGTGATAATACACCCTGCTTGGGAATGACCTACCTAGCCATGCTGACTGCCCGATTTTTGTCTTTCCCTGGTTATGAGACTTTGAGGCTACGTTTATCTTTCAGAACATCAGGTCACCATTCACTTTGAATGCCACATCGTCAAATCCGTCAAATCACTAATTGACGTCCACAAAAATACACTAGGCACATTTGATGAAATCAATGTACGTGACCATTTGGAAATACTCTGTCAGACACTCATCCATACAAGTCATCCAGGAACAGGATGAACCGAAGGCACTCTCCTACCACATCCAAGGATCAGTAGCGAGTAGTCCTTGCAATCCGTAAAATCTTAACTATGACTGAATTACGTCAGAAAACCTCTGGTTGCAAGGTAGAGAAATTCGACAGCAATCCTTCCGCTTATGAAGATCCACGGTCTTCACTTGCTCCATCTCGATCTGCTTCTGAATATTTTCACTAATCTCTGACACGCGACGTATAAATCAAATCGAAGTGGAAAATAAATTCCGGACTCTTCGAAATGATTAGCGTAATGTCTTTTACGTTCAGACGATACTTAAGGAAACTGATTTCAATAATCATTTGATCTAAAACATTTCTTGTTAGAGGAAATAGTTATCAACTTAAATAAATTGAATTAAGTACAATTCATTTCATATACCCTTTATTTTATGAGCTTCGACCAAACATAATGGTATATGTCCGCATTGTTTAAATTCAGACATTTTGACTATCTTCTATAATTGAGCAACTAAAGCTTGTGCGTCGCACATGGTATTTTACTCTAAAATGTCAGCTTGTTTATACGTCATTTTATATCTTTGTCATACTTTGTAAATTATCTTTATATAAATTAATTTACACTACTTTCTATTTTATATTTTATTATTTCCCTTGTTGTTTTATTTTTAAACTTGTTGAAACTCTTAAGCCAAGCTTCTGCATTCGACTTCCCTTCTACTATCTTTCCTTCCACCTGCCAAGATATTTCTCTTCGATCTTAAAATTATTTTTATTTTTCTTCTTTTAATTTCCCTTTTCCTATTTTTATTTGATTTCCTATTTTTATTTTAATACTTGTTTTAATTAAAACCTGACCCTAAAATTCTTTGCCAAGTACCAAATCTTCATTTGCCAAAATACCACTTTGCCACACTATGCCGCACACGCTTGATCCACGCCAAATTCCATGCTCCAGCCAAGTGCCACCTTCATTTGCAAAGCCCCACTTTCTTTTGCCAAGTGCCAAACTCCACCATGGAAAATACCCTAAGTACCACTTTCTTGTTGCCAAGTACCATACCCATTCTTTTGCGCAAGTGCCAAGTACCACCTCCCCAAGTACCAAGTACCAACTCCATTTACCACTTTCATTCACCAGGATCAAGTACCCCTTCTCCTTCTCCCAGTACCAAGTACCATTTCCCATTTGCAGACATTCAAGTGTACATACATGCACCTGTACACGTGCACAAGCCCCCGAGCCACCCAACACCGATGACGATAGTTTGCCCAAGTCAGTCATCACCTCCAGAATCAATCTCCATCAGCTCCTTCTGTTCCATTCAACTTAGTCCAAATCTGGGTGTTCAACCTGAGTTTTCTTCATCAACCATGTCCACTAATTCACCTCGCACCACCACATCACCAGTTCACTCACCGTCTAACTTCACCTCGCTGTTGCTGACATCTGCCTCCTACTTTTTCCCCTGGACCGATCACCTGAAACCCCCCAGCGTCAGTGCAGTTTGTCGATGAACAATGGTTTCAAAAATGAACCCAAAAACCCTATTTTCCTATCGTCCTCACAATTCACTCATCAGAAAAATCATTTACTATTTTCTATTGATCGCCACACTCTCACGCTTCTTCTGATATCACGCCCTCGAATCCCATTGCATAGTTCGCCTGAACTTGCCCAAAAGGCCATTTCCATTCATCCCCATGTATCACAGCACCCACTCTCTTAAAAATCATGAAACTAAGACCACAAATCATTGGTTTGCTATACAATTTCATCTATATACCTGAATCTCGTGTTTGAAATGTTTGAAAATTCCATAGCCTTTCTTGTTACAGAGGATACTGTGTTTTGTTATGTTTACAATGTTATTTGTTTTGCTCTTTGTTCTTTCATGTTTGTTTACTGGTTTCTAGGACTTTAAATTTGGCAAACTACCCACTATTTAACACTTTTTTTTAGACTTATTCAAACACAACTTCCTACACCCTCCCTTAAACTAAAAGTGCCAACATTCAGTTTACAACAAAATTTCTTTATCGTCTTGCATAGACGAACTCGATCGCAACTCTCATCTCAATCTAGTTGGGCTTGCTCAACTGTTCAACTCACTCTCTCATAGTTTCTCCATGGGATTTACTGGGCCTCTCCATTCGAGCAATCCCATGATTGTCGTCTACATCAACAAGTGAGAACCGCAACGCTTCTTCCGTACTTGTTGAACGACATGAAACCACATCTGCTTCACTCGCAGACTACCTACTTCACTCGTAGGACATACCTAACAACCAGATCTATATTTATATATATACTTTAAAAGGAAACATAGGTGAGGTTGATCACACAAATATCCAGTCCCTTTGGTTTTTACTCCTCTGTTTTTAAGTTCAGATATAACATCATCCAATACATACTAATTTCAGTCATCTAATGGAACAAATACCATTGCTTTTTCCATATAAACTTATATACACCTTAATATATATGTTGTTTATAACACCCAATTAGTGAAGGTCTCTAAATAGAAAAGAGAAGAGTTTGTCTACAACAAATTTGTTTACTGTCTCTGTTTAAAGGAAGATAACAGTGGGAGTTTGCTGGTGATCTACTTCATGTTTTAACCTTTTACTTATATATTTGTTTACAGGTTTATGCAGATCAACAAAAACATTCCTAAACATATACGCATCTAAAATCAGTAAACAAAATGGGTAAGTTACCCATAGTTTTACTGTTTGAAACACACTGGCATATTCAAGGGTAACAAAGCTTCTAATTCCTTATGTAACTCAAGAAATTGTATTATGAATGGCATTATATATGACTAGCGAAGATATATCAAACAATATATTCAAATGATTACTAAAAACTGAGAATTTTAAGTGAAGTTTACTCACTTTCAAGCTTTCCATTTCCTGCTGTTAATTTCCTCTTGAACTTCAGTATTTTTGTGAGATAGATGCATGATTTCAAGGTATATATATATAGCCAAGTTTTCATATTAAACAATTCTCTCGTTTCATTAATTTAAGGGAAAAGTTACAGTAAGTATAGCCTATTAGAGTGCAGTTCAGCCAATTGTTGCATCCAAAATCCTACCAACCAGCTTTATTTTTTCGAATTCCAGAAAAATCTATTTTTCTAAATTCGAATTCTTATGTTACAAAAAGGCAGAAAGCGGTTATTTCACATCTCCCGTTTTTCTTTTTCAACCTTTTTGCAACCATACTTGGATTTTATGAAACTATTTATAAAGATTCTCCTATTTTCCTATCCAAGCACAACCCACATAAGAAAATTTTCTCTGTTGTAGCTTTTCTTTTTCGTCTTATCTTGGATTTTTTTTATTATTCATCTTTTCTCATAATTTGTCAAGTTTGTCGCTTTACTGAATTTATTGTTTCCTTTTTCTTAGTTGTAGCATTTCTCTTTTCTTAGCTTATTTAATCATCTGGTCTAAGTTTAGTTTTCAAATAAGTTTTCTAGTCTTTCAACTAAAATAGGAAAACATACACTCTACACAGCTACTACTAAGGGCCAAGAATCTCAGGACTATTTTCCCCTCAGACAGCTAGCTTGAACCACGGGATCAAGACAGGTTTAGGTGTTACCCTAACTACCCAACAGGAATAAATTAACAGAACGATCCCAACAAAAATGCAATAATGGGTTGTACCCCTAACATGAAATTTAGCAACAGGATCTAAACACTTACTTGACCTTTACTATCTAGTGGTCACCACTAGTCCTAGTTGTGTACCAATAGTCATTTCAAGCAATATCCTAGACTTTTCAATGCTTACGCATTCTACAGGATCTTGCCATTATTCCAAGATAATTCTCGCTACTTACTTTATAGCCTCGAAACTTTTCCCGTCTTCCCTAGGCACTAATGCTTACCTACTCCATTCTTTTTAAAACACAGTTTGGCCCTTTTTCATTTAAATTTTCTTCCAAAAATTAGAAGTGCCAATATTTTATTGTCCTCATGAAAACTCACTTTTGTCAAGCCATAAATACATGTCATCTTAATTAAGAAAAATGTAAATCATAATTTTTTCAAATCACAAAAACTGGATTAGATAAGGACAACTATTTCTCAATCGGGATTATAACTTGTTCTTAACTATAAGGTCGGTTCAGTCTCTTACTACAAGGTGCAACCATCTACTCCATTCTTAATTTCTATAACTTATTTTGTCCATCTAAATAAATTTTCATCTTAAAATAATCTATCACAAATGATTGATAAAAGAATAAAGATTTCAAAACTTTCTTTACTGAGAATTTTAACAAAATGCAATATTTTCTAAGCTTTGCGTTTTAATCCTTTCATGAAATATAACAAGAAAACAAGCGAGCTATACGCGCTCTATAATATGCATCTTTTACTGCGAGAATTTTACTTTAGACAAAGTTTTAGAAAGAAATCACTATTTACAAAATATACCCCATTTTACTTTCAAACTCAATATGTGTACTTTACATATTTAAAACTATAACTTTTAAGATTAAAACTTGAAAATACCATAAACCATTTTCCCAAATCTTTTACAATTTCAAGTTCTTAAAAGTTAACAATGGGGTTAGACTCAAAGCGGGTTTTCAATTTTTCTATGCTTTCCTAGACACTCCCACAAAGTCAATTCTCTCAACTATATATATTCCTAATCCACTTTTCTCTTTTTAACCTTTTCCAATTTATAAGGTTTTATTGCCAAGCCCACTAATCTAAAATACTAACATATGGGATTCTCCTTTCTCTATTTCAAAATATATTGTACACTTCACACCCAAATTTCCTAAGGGTCTCAAATTTCCATATTAATTTCTTTAGTGTACGAAACGGATATCCCAATTCTTACCATACTATACTCTTTCTATTTAGTGGGTTTCTCTATGGATCTATTACATGGCATGTGTCAGATGATGCGTCCGAATTCCAAGTTGTTGGGGATAGGTTTTCATAATGTCCATTTGGAAGTTTTAAATTGTTGAGTTCCGAATTACATGGCAAACAAGGTTTTAGTGTCAAAGTATAATGGAAAAGAAATAAGAGAAACCGGATCTTTAAATTGTTCGGGACCTTTTCGCAAAGAGTCTGTTTAGAGGTTTTAAAATATTACGGTTTGGTATTCAAGGAGTTCGTTTAAAATTCTCGTAAATTCGAATGCTTAACAAATAAATTGTATTTGCAAACGTAATATTATTTTTTATAAAACCTTTTTCTCTTGATCAAATATAGGCCATACCAGATTTTAATCAACATTAATTAGATGACAAGAATATATTCTTCAGCTAAACTATAACTGTTGCCTAATTTCTTTTCTGCTTGTCCCACTGAAATTAAAATCCCTGAAGAATGTAGAAAAATTTAGACTATGCAACAAAATTTCTACTTCACTACAAGTCTACAACCATGCAAGAATAGAAGAACTCGTTGGATTGGTAACAAATGAAAAAGGAAAAAAATCATGCTTATAGTACAAATAAAAACCTAGAGGACCATCAATGTGGTAAAAGTATAACTAGAAGACATACATACCTGGCTTATGCGTCTACAAATATCGAATCATACTCTTTGGATGACATACATAGCCACCAATTCCAACTTCGCCAAATGTCAAAGCAAGAGGATGATTTTGTAACATCCGTGATTTTTGACCGTTCAAATCGACAATGATCCTTAATATCGACATAAACAGATCAAAAATACGGATAGTTATTGGGATTAAAATAAGAAAAAGAAGAAAGAAGAAAACAAATACAGAATCTCACAGCGGAAGGACAAAATATAATAAATAAATAACAGTTCATGAAGCTATTAAAACATACATTTTATTATATTTTACAACAATTATCAGAGTAAATTAACATACAACATACCAATGCATTTACAGTGGAATAATAATAATAATACGTCTGTTGAGCTCCATCTTCATCTTCATAATGGTATCTTCAAAGCAAGTGAAACTTCGCTAACTGCAACTCGGTCTGACCCGAGCGTATTGCAAGAAAAACACAACAAACACTCGGATCAGAACTAAATCATTCTCATATTAGTTAAATCAAATTTCATGCAATAATGTGAATGCAATAACTTAAGAGATGTTACGGGAATTCCATCTCTTAAGGATCCGTCAAACTAGATACTATATAATACAATACGCTACTATAATAGTGTCTACGGCTAAATATAAAATATTAAAATAGCGTAAGCAGGATTACATTTTTACCCTTACACCGTTTATAATACCGTAGTCTATACAGATACCGTAAAGTCCACAGTACGTAGTGGCTATCAGAGGGCACTCCATAGGTACGGTACAAATTAAAATCGTAGGGGCGCGACCAGGATAATATGACAAGGAATGCCCTGAGTAGGAATATACTAGTTGCATGCCCGGACTGGTGGTAACACATAGCCGCGACTACCGCCCACCTTGAACAACACTCCCAAATCATGGATGTGCATCCAATCAATCAAACCGAGGGACTATAGTAATAAAGGAAGAAGTGTTGCCGATGGAGGTAGCTAACCCCACTTAGTCATGGTATAGCCCTATTTTAGTCATTTAAATTATGACCTGAAGGTCAAGGATATCCATCATCGTTCTCTTTCTTCAAATCCAGTAATCGCCTCCGAATCCATCCAACACCATTTCTGGAACTCCACCGCGTACACAGTTGTTAAAGTGGTTTTCGGTATTGGCAGAGAGTATGACAATATCCGATCGCGGTCTCTTTAACTACCAATTGTTTACATTTTTCACACCGGTCAGTTCTTTTACATTTGGAAGAGGTTCATACTTCATATAAAAATATCAAATTTCCAAAATCATTCAATATTCAAGATAGAATATTACTCATACTAACACTACAAGAAAATGCTTAATTAATAGCAACCGGAATAGCATTGAAAACATGACTTGCTATAGTTAAGATAGGCTAGCGTTCGTTCAACATGAAACATAGCTTAATTGATCGCTCTCTTAACCTAATCCAAAATTTAGCGGGATAAAACTTTCGTTTCCCTCCTTCAACATTACTTTCGTTTCCAAATTCCAAAAAGCTTTTCTGAATCCCTTTTCTTCTCTTCTAGTCTGCTCTCTTCCTTTCCAAATTCCAAAAAACATCTCCTCTATCCTCTCCTCTCCTCGCCAAAAAAGGCAGAATCTCCTCTCCACTCCGTGCCTAACTCAAATCAACTTCGCGATTCCTCCGCAATCTGAAACGCTCGTAGCGGTGAAACGGAAGAAGCCGTGAATTTGGTATATTTTTTTAATTTTAATTCCAAGTTTAATGCGTGAATTAAAGTTTTCAGTGCTAACTGTTTTATTCGGGGTTTAATTCTGAGTTTAAGGTGAACAAATCCTGTAAAAAAGTTTCAACGCGTTAGGCTTTTTGCCTTTTGCCTTCAATTGAAGGAATTTCTCTAATGCGTTAGGCTTTTTGCTTCTTTTTTTGAGTGATGTTTTGTTTTTTAGTTTCCCCCCTTTTTAGTTGAGCATGGTTGTTAGAGTTTTGGGAAGATCTTGAATAGAGCAATGGCCCTCATATTGTCTTGCTAGCACGTTCTATAACAAAAGAAATTTCCAAATTACTCAATCTCTGTATCTGTCATGATTATTCCATGTCTTATTGCTATGTTGTTTATTGAGACGTTCAACCTTGACTGTCTGCTCTCATTTCTCTTTGTTTCGCTGTGTTAAGCCATTGAGAACACAAACACTGAGATTTGCACAAGAATGTATCTTTTCGTTACTAGAGAAGATAATTTTAGTAATACTTGTAGAACATGAGTGTTTTCATTGACTACAACATTAGGGCTGGGTATTGCACTATTATGTGACATCATTTAGTCTAGTTTCAAAAATTTGCGTAAGTGATGTCAAATTTTGTTGGGTAGCTTAGTATGAATATTGCTGTATAGGAAAGTATGAGAAGCTTCCTGTGCATTATTGTTAATAGATAATTTACAAATTTGCACAAGAGCGAGCATTCCTATGCATTATTGCTATGTTGCATTATTGTCAATTGTATTTTATTTTTTTGCAGCTGTGGTCATGCTTTGATGGATAGATTTCGCTGTGGAGTAACATAATATCGACTCTGCGGTTGTTTCTGCGCCAACACATTACTGCCTCCATCAACCTGCGATACTATTTTTGGTATAAATAAAATCATTATCCATCAAGTTATATTTGAACAATTTCAATTCTCTTATATGTTTACCATCTACATCTATTGGGTTCTCCTGTCATTGAGTCGAACTATTTATCATTGTATTTTAGCATATATTGCCAGTTTCAAATAACAAGTCAAGCTTCTTTTTGGAGAAAACCACTGAATTAATTTCTTCAAACATTGACTGAATTTACAAAATCTAACTAACTTCTATAAATATTTAGCTGAATTTCATACATATTAACTAACTAAACTAAGTTTTCAAAGACAAACAGTATTTGTAAAATTAATCATTGTTATACAAAAGTTGACCAAGTGCCCACCCTACAGGTTTATCATTCCAGTCTTTACGGAAGTGTCTGAAAAATGCACCAACGTTCTGTTTCTTAGGTTTATTGCTTAAGCTTGTCACGTCTATTATTTAAAGTATCAGATTCTATGTTTGGTGACCAAATACTCAATCATGTCCATTGTCTGTAACGTCATATTTTGTGTTTGATTACCGAATATTTAATCCTGTGTGTCTTTGTTATCTTACTTAATAAAAAAATATTTCAACTATATTTTATACGAGGTTCTTACTTCTTAAGCATTATTATTACTATTATTCATATAAAAGAACATGATCATCACTCTGAAAATGGTATGCAACAAAATTTGGGACTATTAGCGAATACTTCACTAAGGTTTAACAATTGTTCAAACTAAATTTTGTGTGCATTAAAAAAGGGAAAAAAGTGAAATTTAAGTGTAACAGTGTCTTCAGTTTAAATTTGTTAAAAAAAATCAAGGTATGTAAAATATGTATTGTTTATCAGGATGCATAGCTAATTCGGAATTGTGCTTTTTTGTTCAAGGAATGTATAAATTTGGAATGGTATAATGCAATCAAGAGGAAAAGTAATTTGCAAATATTTTGGTAAACCTGGTAATAAAATGGAAACAAAGATGCAATATACTTAGCAAAAAGATAAGTTTAATATGTACACCATCAAAATATTTTTTGTGGTAAATCAATTTCGTAAGAAAAAAGTATTAAGAGAAGTCATATATATATATATATATATGAACATATAAGCCCTCAATGGTCTGTGTTCGGCAACAGTCAGCACATCCCCTTATATATGCTTAACTAATCTTTTTGGTTTTATGTCGGCCAGTAATTACTAATTGATGTCATGATGGCCTATTACTTTGCAAAATCTTATGTTTTCTGGATGAAACTTGACTTTGATGTTGTCTATTTACCGTGTTATTTTATCATTGTTAAACACTCTTTTACTTATGATCAATTTGCCGCTGTGTTTTTGTTAGGTGTATCACTCCATGTTTTACTTAAGCACTTTTAAGTTGTGTATTTCTTTTTTAATTTTACCACCTTTTACATAAAATCAGGTTCTTTATGAATGCTTTTTAAGCAAATTGTTACCACTGCACAACGAATGTTATTCATAGACTGATTATTGCAATTTGTGCAGCTCATGCCAATATTTCCAATTATGGTGTTGATGATGTTGATGTTGATGCTTCTGCCGGTTACAAATACTTCATTGTTGGGGCATATGAGGTATTGTTACCATTTTGTGGCAACTTTCTCATATTACATTAAATTGTCATATTAGTCTGATTTCAAGTATTGGATTATAGCATATTGGAATAATTTTACCATCACTTTTGTTTTCGTTGGCTGATTTAAACTTTACGGATTAACATATTTAAACTTTAGTGTGCAATGTAATAAACAACTAAAAAGGAGAACAGCGACAAGGTAGAGATTGAAAATATGCTACGTAACAGTATATGTAACTGTAAATAAATTTTGAAATGTAAAAAACAAAAATTTGAAAATGGAATGCTTTCTTGACATGCAATGTAATGTAATGCAATTAGTTGGAAATAATTGTAATACAGTAAAATCAGAGAAGCGGTTGCAGAAAACAATAACTAACCAGGCAACTGAACTAATGCAGTATAATACAATAAAGACAGAACCGATGACTCCTAAAAGAAAAAGAAAAAAAGTGTAGCAAAATGCAGTAGCATAGAATAGATTTTACTTATTTTGGAAATAAAATACTGGGTTTGGTTATTGTATGGTTTTGTAATCGGTGGGGTTAAGGAGGGATGGATTGTTAGTGAAACTGGTCGAGGAAGCAACTATTGGTCACATATGGTTAATGTATTTGGAAGTGTCGGATTGTTTAAGGTGTTTTGGATAGTGTGGTGTGGTGAATAGAGAATGGTATAGGTTGTTGAATTCTATTTGTTGTTGTTTGTGTTTGGTAATGGAGTTAAAACAAAGAAATATGATATGTGGTACAAGAGGGTAGAGTTGAATATGGTGGAGCAGATGCAGTGAGATTAATGAAGTGATGGAGGAGGAGTTTACTTGCTCACTGATTAACATTGTTTTCTTCTTATTATTTTGATACTGATGGATCTTCTGCTGGATCTGATGTAGGCTGATCACCAGGAACCCAGAAGACTTAATTCATATGTTGTACCAAGGATGTCAATTACATGGACAAATTTATATGTTAAAGTGACGTAGGAGTAATCTTCCCTGGAATTTTTTTGGCTGGAAGAGCCTCCTCCAATGAAGGATGGGGTACATGCCCTTATAGAGTTGCAAAGCTTAGTGGAGTAATCTTATTTTACATACTTGTTTACGAAAGTATTTTATATTTATAATTAGGCAATTTAAGTTTCTTCGACTCGGACACACACACACACACGCATACACACACAAAAAATTACGAGACAACCTTCTAGTAACCCTTGAAAGTATAGAGATAAGTTTGTTCTCCATTGAAATGATTTGGGTCAACAGCCCCAAATACGTTTCATCCTTCACTTCTGCGTTGCTGCTTATCGAAATAGAAAGAATAGGTCCTTGATAAAATCTTGTTCAACTGTATTATGCTTATATTAAAAAGAGAAATCCGTAATATATTTTCAAAAAAAATGTTGACTATCACATCGTTAAGACATCAACTAGTGTATTTTAGCAACATTTAGGATGCTGCATATTGAATAAGGAGCGGTTTGCTCGTTCGAAATAATGTACAGAACTAGTGTTGACTGTGAAGATTTTTTTTGTAATATTTTGAATTAAACCGTATAGAACTAGTATTTTAACAGGCATCAGCTACTAGGAAGTTGCTTTTTGTGTAGAGACCTCCAAGAGCAAGGTTTCGTCGTTGAAATGGTTGGAGATAATGATGATTTCACTAGAATTTGATGTGATATGTCAGGAGGTTTGGTATGGATAGGTTTTGGCTGATAATATTCAGGTAAGGGCAATTCGCTCTTGTTTTTGTTTTCTAGCATATTATATAGTGGCCGTGGTTAAAATTTGTCAAAGATTATGGTAAAAGTAGTTTTACAGCATGATATATAAAAATGATGGTGAGATCAGTATTAAATGTGAACTGAATTTAAGTCCACTTAATAACAATATAAAATGAACTTACTACTAACAAGTTCATGAAGGTTACAGTAGTGTTTTTGATAACATGTAAGATTTGAGTAAGCGTTTAATGTCTATAGTGTTTTTGTTTTGCTTGATTAACATGCAATACGTTGATGGAGCCAACATTTAACACATGCAGCTCAGCTACATACTTCTTTCACTTGTTGATAGGTTCTAACGCAGACAAGGTACATCATTTATTACTCATTTTGCACTGTTAAGCTTCTTATTTGAATTTATTGTAAGCACATTACTGCAATTTATGACTTGTGAATTCTTGTTTTTTATTGAAGAAAAAGTTATTAAAAAGTCACTTAAAAACACCTTAAGTTAATTTATGACTTGTGTATACGAGTATTCAAATAATATTATCAATGCATTTTCTTATTCTATATATAAGCTCAGATTTGTTTAAAAAACAAGGGATTTCACATAATTTAAAATAAGCAAATAAAATTTCATTGAAACTTTTAACAATTTTTTTCCTAGAGTTGTACAAAGATAGGAAAAAATTAGATGTCAAAAGTTTGATTTTTTGGGCATACGTACACACACACGTGCATACGCGTGTGCGCGCACACACACATACTTATATATATTCAACCTTTTTTCAAAGATAGGTGGTTTTTAAATTATTTTAAGATTTCTTTGTTTAACCAAAGATTAAGAGTCAGAATAGTTTGACTTAAAATTTATTGAATAAATAAAATGATCAGACGGTTTTTAAAAATTACTGGAGAAATTTATTGAAGAAACATAATCATTGACGCCTTATCCTAAGCTGGTTCCTGTCACGCCTTATCCTAAGCTGGTTCCTGTCATACCCTCTCCATCCCCTTCCCTACATTATCCCATCATCACTCCTCCTGCTCTTCTTGCTCCTCCTTGGCCCCACTCCTGATAATTCTCCTGCCCTCTTTCCACCCTCCCAATCTCCTGCTTCCTTCAATCGACCACTTGCTCCACCAAAGTCTAATGCTATTCAGGTTGTTGCTGCAACTTTTTCTTCACTTTTCCTTTTATGTGCTGTTTTTTTAGTGGTTGCCTTTCATGATAGGAAGAAGTAAAGCAAGCATGAATCTTATTTACATAGTATATAGTCATTCACATTATCATGACGTTTGTTGAATTAGGTTTTTCTAGTACTAAATTGCTTGTAGGTTGAGCAGTTGCACTAAATGTGATATAGTATCTCTTGAAAACATTTTTGTTTTCAGCTTCTGTGCTTTTTCCCCCTAATCTTCAGAATGCAATTGATCAACCGTTACACGTTATCATATTAGTAGGCACAAAACTGAATAGCCATTACTTGAACTTGATTAGTAAATGAACATGGAACTATCTGTTGATTCATTTTCATACTTCGTGTACCTGCTAATAAATGATGGTTGTTCAGTTGTTACCTGTAGAGATAAGAAAAATGTTGGAGATTCATACTTGAGTATAATACCCACTAGACTGATGCAAGATTTAATTTTATATTACCCATGTATGGTCCATGTATAAACTCGAAAAATGGATTTTATTTAACCAATTTACTTATACAAATGATGTTAGCAAGTGTCATTACCTTTCATAATTCGTATCCAACACTGTTTGACGGTGCAGTGGGTTATCAAATGCAGAATAAATTGCACAGTGGACTATCTGAATGTTATGCTGATCGAAGTATATGCTTGGATATCCTACAAAACCATTGGAGAAAAATATATGATGTTGCTGTTATATTATCGACATCTGTCCAGGTGCTTTTTTTTCCTTTTTCACAATATTCATGGTGACGAGCAAATAAACAACAAGGACTCATGAATTACGTCACACACACACACACACACACACACACACATATATATATATATATATATATGTGTGTGTGTGTGTGTGTGTGTGTTTATATATATATATATATATATATATATACACACATACGCTTTGTGTGTTTGTATGTGTGTGTAATCATACTGAGACAAAGTTCTTAATCTTATATGTTCTATTTGAATGTCAATAATACATGTGCAGACCAATTACTTATTGCAGGTTAGAACCAGTATTTGAACACCAATACTGAGCAATGCTCAGTTTCTTTGAACTCAGTTTCAACTAAACTAAGCAATAAACTGAGCATTGCTCAGTTTCAAAGAAACTGAGCTTATTGCTCGGTTTCAAAGAAACTGAGCTTATTGCTCGGTTTCAAGGAAACTGAGCTTATTGCTCGGTTTCAACGAAACTGAGCAATGCTTGGTTTCAAAGAAACTGAGCTTTGCTCGGTTTCCTTGAAACTGATCAATAAATTGAACATTGCTCAGTTTCAACGAAACTGAGCATATACTCGGTTTCAAAGAAACTGAGCATTGCTCGGTTTCAACTGAAACTGATTTCTTTCGAACTAAGCATGCTCAGTTTCAACGAAACTGAGCATAGCCCAGTTTTTGTAGCTGAGGATATGCTCAGTTTGAAACGATACGCTCTTGGTATGTTTGTTCTTTGGGACTAATATTGAGGTGGTGGGTTTGGTTGAAAAATGATGATGTATTTTGGCTTGGAAGGTTGGGAATGCTCGTACAATTTAGATTGAAATGATGTTGGTGCAATCTGTGTAATACCTCTTTTACTTGCTTTTTTACAGGTGCTAGCCAATTTTTTATCTACATCACTATCGTCAGGCTTAAATGGTGAGAAAGTTAGGTGCACTTAAATGGAGCTACAATTTCACTAGCTTTAATATTTTTGAAGGTATAATTATTAATTTATTCGGTTCGTTGAAGGTATTTTTTTTATCTACACCACTGTAGGCTAGTTTTGTTGAAACGGAGCATACGCTCAGTTCGTTGAACTGAGCAAAGTTCATTTCCGTTGAACTTTTGTTGGACTGAGCAATGCTCGGTTTCTTTGAGACTGAGCAATGCTCGGTTTCCAACGAAACTGAGCAACGAAACCGAGCAATTCTAAGTTTTCATGAAAACGAGCTTTGCTCAGTTTCATGAACATGAGCTTTGGTCAGTTTCATGAAAACAAGCTTTTCCCGGTTTTCATGAAACTGAGCTTTGCCCGGTTTTCATGAAACTGAGCAATTCCCACTTTTCATGAAACCGAGCTTACTACTCAGTTTCATGAAAACTGAGCATTGCTCAGTTTCAAAGAAAACTGGGCTTATTGCTCAGTTTCAATGAAACTAAGCTAAGCTCAGTTCTCAATGAAACTGAGCATTGTCAGTTTCATGAAAACTGAGCATTGCTCAGTTTCAAAGAAAACTGAGCTTATTGCTCAGTTTTCAATGTTTCTTTGAAACTGAGCAATGCTCGGTCTCAATGAAACTGAGCAATGCTCAATTTTCATGAAACCGAGCTCATTGCTCAGGTTTCAATGAAACTGAGCTTATTGCTCCGTTTTCAATGTTTCTTTGAAACTGTGCAATGCTCAGTCTCAACGAAACTGAGCTTATTGCTCAGTTTCCACGAAACTAAGCATTGCTTGGTTTCTTGAAACTGATTTCTTTGGAATTGAGCAATGCTTAGTTTCTTTGGAACTGAGCATATTCTCAGTTTCAACGAAACCGAGCATAGCCCAGTTTTTGTAGCTAAGCATACGCTCAGTTTGAAAAGAAGCTGAGCATACGCTCACTTTCAACAAAACTGAGCATAGTGGGCATATGCTCAGTTTGATGTAGCAAGATAACACATATGCCAGATTCCTATTTTAACGTTTTATAGTTGGGTTTGTATAAGTTGAATAAAAAATTTTGCTATGACTTTTGTGATCATCGACGTCGCCGTTTGACTTATTGTTGGACTTGCCTTTTAAAGTGGTCATAAGTTGCTAAATGTTATTTGCATTTCAGATCAGTACTTTGTGGCTTTAGTAGAAGGCATATGATAATTGGTTAATTTTGACCATCTAATGCCATTCGAGGGAGTTACATTGTATCATTCTTCGTATATCTATTGCTCTTATAGGAGCATTAAACATTTTTTATCCTTTTAACATGTAAGTTCTACACATCTTTGATTGGCACATGAAAATGCATCCAAGTTTTGTTAAATTCTAAGGCATCCCATTAGAAAATGACAGATCATTCTTGTTAGTTTGTACTAGTTTCAGATGGCCAATGTACTTTCTTATACTAAACATTAATCCCTGCATGAATTTATGACTAATAGACATATGTTTATTTGACAGGTGCTTTATGATGCTCTAGGTTTACGCTATGGTTAAAGGCATGAAAAAATATGCTGTCGCACTCCTCCTTCAGATGTATTTTGCGTCGAAGTTCATACATCTTTACTTTTACTATATATCTTTTTGGTTAGCTACGGTTGTATGGATTGTTCTTTTTAGTATGTATTGTTTTTGTTAGCAATGATTGTAAGAATTGTTACTTTTGATCATAAATATTTATATTTTTCGAACTTTGTATGATATACTTTTTATTATAAAAATTTATATGCTTAATATTGTGGATGAAATACTTTTAATAAAGGCTATACGTACTATAGCATTATGCTAGTGCAATAAAAATATTCTGCAACAATTAAATCATGGCAAGTAGATAATGCTATAAAATACTAAATTTAACTTTCTATAGCATTTATGGTTGCTATAATAATCAGGCTATGAAATTCTACAGCGTCTGTAGTTGCTATAATAATCAAGCAATTTTTATTTACAGCGTTTACAGTTGCTATAGATAGCAATTAAATGACATCATAAATATTAGCAGTATAAACAACAACTCTGCGTAAATGTTTTATAGCAACCAACAAACGCTATAGATAGGAATTTGTATGTTATAAATCGTACATTTAATAGCAATTTCGAAACGCTATAAGTAACATCATTTATAGCATGTTTTTTATAGCGATCATTAGGTTGCTGTTATAAACCCCTGACATATTACAACATGTTGATATACAGCATTTATAAAAACGCCATCGTATCCTTTTACAGCGTTTTTTAAACGCTATAAAAAGGTCTTTTTTTGTAGTGTAAAATCTCCATTTAAACCAATTAAAATCATGAAACAATTCCAACTTAAATAATTTGAATATTAAAATAGTTAACAGTATATTTAAAATAGTTTAGATATATAATTGAAATAGTTTGAAAATAAATAGCTTGTAATTAAAATAGAATTTATCAAATTTATTAAAACATATAGTTAAAACATTAAGTAATTCAAAAAATAAATAGTTAATTATAAAATGATTTAGTTAAAATAATTTATAAAATAAAATAGTAATAAAGTAAAATAGTTTATATAAAAAAAATATTATTAAAATAGTTTATAAAATGATTTGAAATACTATAGTTGGAATTCGAATCGTTTCTCTAACATTTTCAATTAAACTTGAAGTCGTGTTTCAACTTCAATTTAATCAACTCAATTTTCAATAATTCCATCGATTAAACTTCCAATTTACATTCATTTCTATTCGATCAAATTAATTCAAATAGTTACATTCCAAATCAGATTCTCGTTTTCAATGATTCCAATTTTATAACAAACATCGAGTTCACAATTCATATATAATTCAAATCAGTGTTGATTTATAATAAATTTCAAAGGTGGGTGAAACCATTCAATTTCAATAAATTTGATTTACATTATATTTCACTTTATTTAGCTTCAGTTACAATACTACTTTATTTCCCCTTTTTGTTTATATTTCAAAATTCAAGGTTCAAGTTCAAAGGAAATAAATTATAGAACATCGCTTATATTATCTTTAAAACAATATTTCAAAATTCATGGTTAAAACAAATTTTATTTAACCAACCGGTGTCCGTGTATAATTTTCTATCCTATGGCCAAGTGATACTTAAATTGTAATTTTAGTATTTTGGGAAAGGATATATATCATTTCAATCCAAATCAGGGTCCTAGGTATTTATCATTTCAACCTACGTTCTTAATTCATTTTAATGATTAATCCCGGGTTTATTTGATGCCCGTAACATCTAGGGTAATGATTGGGATTAATCAGCACAAACAATGTCATATGTGAATAACAGGTAGATTCACAAAATTAACATCAATATGTCAAACATATCAAATTCACGCCATTTATCACATCAATACATACAAACAGTCCAATATCATATAAATTTCAAATTTTCAGATGTCGGGTTATAAACGGAAATTAAATGTCGAATTTTTAACTTAATTGTAAAATTATATTTAACAGTCAAATTTAACTACACTATCGATACAAATAAATATAAACATGCAATTTAAACTATCAAGCATCAATCCATACAATCATACCATGACATGATATTAATTTGACTAATATTAGAATACTTTAGTTACGCGTGAGTGGGTTTAATCCATCACCTTAGTTCTGTATGTGATTGAAATTCCAATTTTAGCCCACAATTTGACTATCTCGGAATCTGTCCAAACCAGCGCCATCGCGAAAAGCTCATCGATACGATCCCAACGCAACTAACCGCGTGTCATTCTGAAGTCGTATGAAAAGTTATATAAGTTCTAGCAATTAGAATTAAATGATAAATTAAAACGAAAATTGGAACAAAATAGTCAACCCTTGCCACATCAGCATGCTAATTCTTGCGCCTCCTTCTTCTTCCGCAAATTCACGTTAGCTTACAGGAAAATGAACCCATATTCCACCGCCCCTTTGACCGCCAATAACTTCTTGCTCCGACATCCGTTTGACGCACCACAGCCAAATCGAAGCTCTCGACAAGCAACATCTTCACCAGAAATCTCAAGACCTCCCGCCCCCAATGGGCCCTGCTACGTCCAGTCAAAGGTGCGGATTTTTGCACCTTGAAATGCAAATTCCCGAAGCTTCCGACCACCAATCGACACGAGACCACTTGCATTAGCTTCGTATGAAGATTCTCTATAATACCCATATCTCCGATTCTTCGATTGACTCACAAATCAAAAACCCCCAAATTTGAACCCTAATTTCCCGTTTTTCTGCCTTTGACCACGATTTACCGTTGATCCGAGCACTGTTTTGCAAAACGGACGCTTCTCGTCAGTTTGTATCGTCGAGACCTTTCCGAAAACAAATAATTCGATATGGTTTGAGAGAGTTGAATTTTTGACGTTGTTTCAGATCTGAAATCGCCATTATTTTTCAGTTAGGGTTTTGATTTCGAGATTTGAGTTAATAGAGTGGATTAGATGCTGTGTTAGGGGCTGGTAATGATAATTTATAGTATTCAATGAATGGGTTTAGATGCATATACTCAGTTGGCCCAAAATAGACGGCTTATCTTCAAAACGGTTACATTTTTGCGTATTTATAATTCTGATCGAAAACCCAACAATCTATATATTGAAATTAATGTTTTTGGTGCTTTTGAGTTGATTGGAACAGGTCTCGAGTCCTAATTCCATCGTATTCAAAAGTTACCATTCACAATCAGTTCATTAATATATTAAAATATTCATTTTCGTTAATTAACCATTTAAATTAAATTCAACGGTTTATAAATATTATACAATCAAAATAAAATTCATGTAAACTTATAAATCAAAATTTGTTATTGCGACAACAATTATTATTAATTTAAACAATTCAATTTCGGTTTTCAACATAGAATTTCAAAAAAAAAAAATTAATAAATATTATTTTCAATCATATAATATCAAAATCATATTAAATTAAATAATATAATTTATCGCAAAAACTTGGGATGTTACGTTCTCCCCCACATAAAACTTTTCGTCCTCGAAAAGTAACGTAGAAATGAAGTGACAAAAAGAATTAAAATAATATAAAATTTCTACTAAATTTGAAACAATTAACTTATACAAAACTCACATTTTCACAAAATTTTCTAAGTCATAATTTCACGAAAAATTTCGGTAGAGTCTCCTTTGTACGGTTAGGTTCAGAAACAATAATATATATATATAATAATTATAAATATACATCTCATCTCAATGATGAGGCATCCCAAAATTGGGAAAACAACATAAAACGCCAAAATACAATCGATATATAAATTCGATATACGTACCTTTCATTTTAGTTATTAGCGATTTTTTTTAGCAAGCAAAAAGCAAATTTTTTATGCGCAAGTAGCTCCAATGCAAGTAAGTTTCAATCAGTACCTACTAATAATCAACGGCATATAAAAGAAATAATATTTATATGTTTACAGTCAACAAAAATGAATTAGCAAATGCAACTAAAACATAAATAAAATATCCAATCAATTATACACATTCTATAAAGCAATCTAACAAAAATTTTCAATGTCATTTTTTTATTAGCATGATTTCATTATTTACTTAACTTTTAAACAATTCATATTTTCATTTGTTATATTTCATTCTCAAGTTCATTTCCAATTTCAACGATTGGTTTATTATATTTATTACTTATTAATTACCCAAGCCACAAGTTGTTGCCATTTTATTTAAACGACAAAATTATCCAATACATATTTAGTTGACTGACATTGAATTATGTTTCACATTTAATTTCAATTCCCTTCAACAATTCTATCGACTTTATTATCGTCCATTTTATTTATAATTAAATTCTAAATCGCGAATTTCCTCGGCGCTTTTTTTCTGAAATTTTGATTTACACATATCTTCAAATTTATAAGTTGAAATTTAAAATTTTCTCTTTCATTAGGAAACTATAATCCAATAGAACTGTAAGATTCTTGTTTCAAAGAATTCCGACTTATTTTCGATTATATACCTTCATTTAAACTTCAATTCGGAAGATTACGAACTGCCGCTACACGGCGAGCTCGTTTTAATTAATTAAATTAATTCGTTCAACCATCGTTAAGTTTATAATTATAAATCTATTCACTTATATTTTCACGAAGCAAATACTAATATCAAAACATTTATGTTTATTACCAATTAATTCGCTTAATTAATTTTTCATTGTTTCGGTTAATTCATATTACTTAGCATAACATAACTAAGCATATATCGTTTTTATTACATAACTTAAATTTTATTTATATTTATAACCAATCAAATTTTTCTTCACTTTCATTATCCCTTCTTATACTTGTGCATTATTTAATTGCTTATTCTTATAACATTTAATTTTTTAATTAATTGGTAAGTTATTCATGCTACAAAACAGAATTAATTATTACACAAATTTCAATGGTTACCATTTGTTTCATTTGATTATCCAATTCTTAAGAATTTTATTTTAATTATAACTCTCTTAATATTCATAAGTTCCAATTCATTACTTATTCAAGATTTCAAGAATTAAATTTCGGGTTCTTTTTTTTCAATTTTTTTTCATATAATATATCGTTTACATAAAACCATGTTATAAAAGGGATTTAAATAAAGTTCAATTTCGTAAAACAAAATACAAAATATTAAATGTCTCCCAACTTAGACGCTTGAAAATAAACATCGATGATGCGTGCACTCATCACCGAAATCATTTTCAAAGAAAAGAGGGTATACACTTATTTCTTCGTCTTTTTTCCCAATAATTCATTTAAAAACAATTTCTATATGAAACACTTTTAAAATATAAATATATTATTTCAAACCATTTGCAAATAAATATTACAAAATCACCCGAAATCAAATTCTCAAATTCATATTTTACCTCTTATTTCATTATCAATAAATTTTCAATATTTGATTTTTCTTAAACCAATCAACAACCAATGGTTTTAATTATTAATTAATCGAGTAATATATGATGAAAATTTAATAATATCATCAACAAAATCAAAATTCATATAATTTCAAATAATTCTATATATATATATATAATATAATTCAGAACAATATTATGTCGGTAAGCTCTGTTCGAGTGTTTAGAAATCCCTATCGATGCCTTGGCGTCCCAAGTACCGACTAGAATTCATAAATACTCAACAGAACAAATCAACACAATACGAAACCATATTATATCAAAAGTACAAGTACACTCTCTCATATACACTCAAACTCATTCTAAGGTATTACCACCCTATCTCTAATGAGTTAATCCCAAATAGAGCCAAGGTTTCGCTAAACCAAAGCTCTAATACTAAATGTAACATCCGTGATTTTCGGCCGTTCAAATCGACAATGATCTTTAGTGTCGACATAAACAGATCAAAAATACGGATAGTTATTGGGATTAAAACAAGAAAAAAGTAAAGAAGAAAACAAATACAGAATCTCGCAGCGGAAGGACAAAATATAATAAATAAATAACAGTTCATGAAGCTATTAAAACATACATTTTATTATATTTTACAACAATTATCAGAGTAAATAACATACAACATACCAATGCATTTGCAGCGGAATAATAATAATAATACGTCTATTGAGCTCCACCTTCATCTTCATAATGGTATCTTCAAAGCAAATGAAACTTCGCTAACTACAACTCGGTCTGACCCGAGCGTATTGCAAGAAAAACACAACAAACACTCGGATCAGAACTAAATCATTCTCATATTAGTTAAATCAAATTTCATGCAATAATGTGAGTGCAGTAACTTAAGAGATGTTACGGGAATTCCATCTCTTAAGGATTCGTCAAACTAGATGCTATATAATACAATACGCTACTATAATAGTATCTATGGTTAAATATAAAATATTAAAATTGGGTAAGCAGGATTACATTTTTATCCTTACACCGTTTATAATACCGTAGTCTATACAAATACCATAAAGTCCACAGTACGTAGTGGCTATCAGAGGGCACTCCATAGGTACGATACAAATTAAAATCGTAGGGGCGCGATCAGGATAATATGACAAGGCACACGAGGAATGCCCCGAGTAGGAATATACTAGTTACATGCCCGAACTGGTGGTATCGCATAGCCGCGACAACCACCCACGTCGAACAACACTCCCAAATCATGGATGCACATCAAATCAATCAAACTGAGGGACTATAGTAATAAAGGAAGAAGTGTTGTCGATGGAGGTAGCTAACCCCACTTGGTCATGGTATAGCCCTATTTTAGTCATTTTAATTATGACCCGAAGGTCAAGGATATCCATCATCGTTCTCTTTCTTCAAATCCAGTAATCGCCTCCAAATCCATCCAACACCATTTCTGGAACTCCACCGCGTACAAAGTTGTTAAAATGGTTTTCGGTATTGGCAGAGAGTATGACAATATCCGATCCCGGTCTCTTTAATAACCAATCGTTTACATTTTTCACACCGGTCAGTTCTTTTACATTTTGAAGAGGTTCGTACTTCATATCAAAATATCAGATTTCCAAAATCATTCAGTATTCAAGATAGAATATTATTCATACTAAAATATCCATTTAAACCAATTAAAATCATGAAACAATTCCAACTTAAATAATTTGAATATTAAAATAGTTAACAGTATATTTAAAATAGTTTAGATATATAATTGAAATAGTTTGAAAATAAATAGCTTGTAATTAAAATAGAATTTATCAAATTTATTAAAACATATAGTTAAAACATTAAGTAATTTATAAAATAAATAGTTAATTATAAAATGATTTATTTAAAATAATTTATAAAATAAAATAGTAATAAAGTAAAATAGTTTATATAAAAAATATATTATTAAAATAGTTTATAAAATGATTTGAAATACTATAGTTGGAATTAGAATCGTTTCTCTAACATTTTCAATTAAACTTGAAGTCGTGTTTCAACTTCAATTTAACCAACTCAATTTTCAATAATTCCATCGATTAAACTTCCAATTTACATTCATTTCTATTCGATCAAATTAATTCAAATAGTTACATTCCAAATCAGATTCTCGTTTTCAATGATTCAATTTTATAACAAAATCGAGTTCACAATTCATATATAATTCAAATCAATGTTGATTTATAATAAATTTCAAAGGTGGGTGAAACCATTCAATTTCAATAAATTTGATTTACATTATATTTCACTTTATTTAGCTTCAGTTACAATATTACTTTATTTCCCCTTTTTGTTTATATTTCAAAATTCAAGGTTCAAGTTCAAAGGAAATAAATTATAGAACATCGCTTATATTGTCTTTAAAACAATATTTCAAAATTCATGGTTAAAACAAATTTTATTTAACCAACCGGTGTCCGTATATAATTTTCTATCCTATGACCAAGTGATACTTAAATTTTAATTTTAGTATTTTGGGAAAGGATATATATCATTTCAATCCAAATCAGGGTCATAGGTATTTATCATTTCAACCTACATTCTTAATTCATTTTAATGATTAATCCCGGGTTTATTTGATGCCCGTAACATCTGGGGTAATGATTGGGATTAATCATCACAAACAATGTCATATGTGAATAACAAGTAGATTCACAAAATTAACATCAATAGGTCAAACATATCAAATTCTCGCCAATCATCACATCAATACATACAAACAGTCCAATAACATATAAATTTCAAATTTTCAGATGTCGGGTTATAAACGGAAATTAAATGTCGATTTTTTAACTTAATTGTAAAATTATATTTAGCAGTCAAATTTAACTACACTATCGATACAAATAAATATAAACATACAATTTAAACTATCAAACATCAATCCATACAATCATACCATGACATGATATTAATTTAACTAATATTAGAATACTTTAGTTATGCGTGATGGGTTTAATCACTCACCTTGGTTATGTATGTGATTGAAATTCCAATTTTAGCCCAAAATTTGACTGTCTCAGAATCAGTCCAAACCAGCGCCATCACGAAGAGCTCGTCGATACGATCCCAACACAACAAACCGCGTGTCATTCTGAAGTCGTATGAAAAAGTTATATAAGTTCTAGCGATTAGAATTAAATGATAAACTAAAACGAAAATTGGAACAAAATAGTCAACCCTTGCCATATCAGCATGCTAATTCCTGCGCCTCCTTCCGCAAATTCACGTTAGCTTCCAAGAAAATGAACCCATATTCCACCGCCCATTTGACCGCCAATAACTTCTTACTCCGACATCCGTTTGACGCAAGACCACAGCCAAATCGAAGCTCTCGACGAGAAGCATCTTCACCAGAAATCTCAAGACCTCCCGCCCCTGTGGGCCTTGCTACGTCCAGTCAAAGGTGCGGATTTTCACACCTTAAAATGCAAATTCCCGAAGCTTCCGACCACCAATCGACACGATACCACTTGCGTTAACTTCGTATGAAGATTCTCTACAATACCCATATCTTCGATTCTTCGATTGACTCACAAATCAAAAAACCCCAAATTTGAACCCTAATTTCACTTTTTTTGCCTTTGACCACGATTTACTGTTGATCCGAACACTGTTTCGCAAAACGGACGCTTCCCATCAGTTCGTATCGTCGAGACCTTTCCGAAGACATATAATTCAGTATGGTTTGAGATAGTTGAATTTTTGGTGTTGTTTCAGATATGAAATCGCCATTATTTTTCAGTTAGGGTTTTGATTTCGGGATTTGGGTTAATAGAGTGGATTAGAGGCTGTGTTAGGGGCTGGTAATGATAATTTATAGTATTCAATGAATGGGTTTAGATGCATATACTCAGTTGGCCCAAAATAGACCGCTTATCGTCAAAACGGTTACATTTTTGCGTATTTATAATTCTGATCGGAAACCCAACAATCTATATATTGAAATTAATGTTTTCGGTGCTTTTGAGTTGATTGGAACAGATCTTGAGTCCTAATTCCATCGTATTCAAAAATTACCGTTCACAATCAGTTTATTAATATATTAAAATATTCATTTTTGTTAATTAACCATTTAAATTAAATTCAACGGTTTATAAATTTTATACAGTCAAAATAAAATTCATGTAAACTTATAAATCAAAATTTATTATTGCGACAACAATTATTATTAATTTAAACAATTCAATTTCGGTTTTCAACATAGAATTTCAAAAAAAAATTAATAAATATTATTTACAACCATATAATATCAAAATCATATTAAATTAAATAATATAATTTATCGCAAAAACTTGGGATGTTACAGATTTGGTTTGCTTGTTCTCTCTTTTGGTAGAAGTATATTGTCCACAACCAATTTTTCATATTCCGGAGGCACATTTTTTCCATGTATAGTGGATGCGGTCGAATCTCTGCGTACAGAGGCTTTGACAATGATCTTTTGGTCAATGCTCAGGATTTCACATTTCTGATTTGACAAACTAGACGAATTCAATGAATTGGGAATATCATTATTCGACACTCTTCCAACACTTTCGTGAGGTGTACCACTTCCTCCTTCATTTGCATTAATGTTTGGTATATGATTTTGTTGACCCCCGTATCGTCCTGTCATCAAGTCGAGGATCGAATTCAACTTACCTTCCGTATTATTCATCCTTTCATTTAAGTATTCCTAGCCTCCTTGAGCCTTTTCAAGTTGTTTTCACGCAATATTAGATTCATTAACTTATGTCCTTGATATTTTGGCTCCAATACTTCGAGTACGGCCTTTTTTATCTTTGCCAAACACTTGTGATATAATATCTTCATCCAATGTCAAATCTTCTTCATCACCATCATCGACTAACTTGTTTGTCTTTGCAATTTTTTCCTAAAATATGATAATACTTGAGATGTTATTTATTACAAAAACTTTATTGAAAAGATGGACTATTATTCATTTAACTTACGAAGTATACAGAAGCCGAATTTGATATGGTGCCATCCTTTTTTGTGTGAGCCCTCTCCCATACTTCACGACGTGTGATTTCTTTTGTCGGATTTTCACTAGCCTGCACATTTAATAAGTCCTTGCATATAAGACATGAATGCATATCATTAATAAGACTTTTTTGTGGTCAAGGTTCGTAAACTTTCAATATAAAATTATATTTAGTGTATATTACTAAAAAATAATGCAAACAACTCCACCACCAAATATTTCTACCTCCAACAAACCAAAGCCTAATGTACCAAATTCAAACAATTTTCCTATTTTGTTCTTGTTGTTTTAAGGCAAACACTACCTGTAGTTACACAATTTTTCAATTTTTTATAAAGAAAATGCCAAGCATACTTATCTTGGAGCATGATTTTGCTTTACTGTTTACCGTAGCAATAGTACTGAATCCAATATGCAAATTTACAAATTGTAAAATAATTAGAGTTACACAGTTCAAGTGGATTTAAAAGAAAAAGGCATCTTGCACATTTGTCTTAAGGAGAGAATGGTTTGTAAATTGGTATCTATAAAACACTCAAGTGCTACAACATTCATAGTTTTCATTTTACATGCACGTATCAGGTAAATATGGTAGTCATCTCACATGCACTAGCCATTACAGCTTACACTTCAGTCCCTTCATTTCATTTTTCAATGAATCAGTTATATCTTCATTTACTCACAACGGGTATCCACATATTTAAGTATAAGCACTGTGCTATCAGCCTTATATATATACACAAACAAATCAGAACTAGGTTGTTAAGTACCGAATTGACTTGAGATAATTTTAAAATCTATAATGAACAAATTTCATTTTAAAAATAAATGTTGTTTTAAGTTACAGAACAAATGGTGTAATTAATTTAGTAGACTAAGCGAAATGCATATTCTGAAGGTGTTCTCTCCATGTCATTAAGAGTCATTACAAGATAATAATTGCCAGTGATAGTATGAATTTTTATGCAAAAAATACCACAGATTGAAGTGAACAGCTTACCTATAACAAATAGTGCAATGTCAAATCAGTACGACTACAATAATTAAGGTTAGTTAAGCTTCTGTTTAATTAACACTCTCGTCCACCATGTATTAATATTAAAACTAAAATCTAATCTATAGCAAGGGATTCAAATATTGAAACTAGTGTTAAACCTAAATTTTTTACATATGAATATGATTTTACAAGGGGAAGAACTTGAGAAGCTTTTAGGTTGACATGCATGTTTTGAAGGCATAATGAGATGATCTCGGTATAGTTATATATATAACTTATAAATGGCTTTTTATGTTCTATACGAATATCTTTATTAATAAATTAACAGTAATAATTAATGGATAATCTAGAAAGGGTACATACCATTTCATGTTCTATAACGGCGTGACTTGTACTCCGGTATGATGGCCATAGCTGTAAAATGATTTGGCTTTTTTGCATTTATCTCTTCTTTCCTTTACACTAGGTGTTGCTTTATTTTTCAAAAATATTTCCTAATCTTCCTATTTGATGGTTGGTGGTCAGTTCTTCAATCTATTATAACAACCCGAATTTCCCCGCCCTTCGAACCGACCGGAAGGCCCGATCCGAAATTCAGAAATCCTCGGATTATTAACTTTGGGCGCACAACAACATCAAAGCAAACACAAAAGACCTTTATAAAACAACATAATAACGTTACATCAAAGTACAGAATATCATAGTACATCGAAAATTATACAATGGAAGATGAACTTACAATAAATGTAATACAATGCACAGTGGAAACATCAACTAAACATAGCGGAAGACTATCAATGCTCTGGACACAACTCTAAGCTTCAATCCAGAATCCTGCTCAATGAAATAATCTGCAAAACAAACTACTCGACTGCCCGTATGGAAAATATGGACAACCGAGTTTGCAAGGGAAAAACAAACTACGAGTCAGTCATGAGATTGGTATGAGAAACTTTACAATCATAATTAACTTATGTGAAATAAGGCATATCACGGGACCACGCTGTATAACACGGAACAGGTTTACTCCACTAGATTGCCAATGCATAAACAACAATCAGAACTAGACTTATAAATAAGCCTACAATGCATCCCACAACATGCAAATTTCTAATCTACCCTTTAGGCTTAACCTCCAAACTTAGATTTTTCGAATACAATTCACTTTACATAAATTATTCCTTTGAACTTTATATCCTGATTTCTTATTTCAAATCATTTGAAATACATATCTAGCTTTTATATCAAAATAGATTTCACTTCGGGATCTCAAACTAAAATATTTGGAAATATGAATTCCAAAACATCACAATGCATACAAACAGTATGCAACCAAATACCGGGAGGTTTCTCCCATCAACAAGGCCAAGGGTCGGTTCCTTAGTCACTCGATATATATATATGTGTATATATATATATGTGTGTGTGTGTGTGCACCTCACAAGCCCTGGGGAAGACTTACACTGACGATGCACCTCCCACGTCCTCGAGGAACACTTACACCGCCCATAACCTCCATACTTCTAATCGTCAGGGTTACCCGAATCTTTAGCCACATGCTAAATCATTTTTATAACCCAAAGTAGGGAAAACCATTTCACAACATAATAATCACAAGTACTTTCAAACTATAGTACTTCACATAAGCAATTCACACATAAGATCAGTCACTATTAATCATATAACCTTTGAGCTCGTACGTCTCAAGGAAGGGTGTTAAGCAAGAGAACAAATTCTCCGCCACCAAACACATAATACTCTTCTAAATCATTTCAAAAACATTGAGTTTAATCTTCGAAATCCTTTCTGTTTAATAAAACATTTTTATAAAGCTTTCCCTGTCCAAAATCGGGAACATACCATTCTTTTCACTTAAGAAAATCTCATTTCAAAAATCATTCATTAAATTTTAAATGAACCAAACAACATCGCTAAACACCTCATAGTCAAATCATGAAATAAATCATGAGGTGTTAGCAATAAATATTTCTACCCAACCCAATGCTAAATGTAAAAGCATGCTTGCTCATAAACTGGTCGAGCACAATCCAAACAATCAATAAATCATGATCAATATCAACAACCAAGTATATTTGGTTTATACCACTTTCGAATCATTTATTATGATTTAACATAACTTTTCTCTATTTTTATTAATATAAAAATACTCCATATTAATAATCTTTAATTACAGGCCATTATTGGTTTTGGCTCTATTTTTATTCAAACTTGAATTTAACATTTCTAAAAATCTAACCGTTAGATCTTAACATATTTATTATCGATGGAAAGATATTTCCGAAACGAATCCAATGGTTCTAATCTCAAGAAAATCCGACGGTCGGATCTTCCGGTATACTCGCTTAAAATTCCGAGTCGAAAACGCGAACTGCCACTGCGCGATTCGTTTAATTTAATTTATATTTTTCGTATAAAAATATAATTCGTTCAACGGCTTCCAAACTATTTATTTGACTAAATATTTGGCTAACGCCTTTAAATTTCGGAAAATTTCGCCATAACCTCCTTTGTACGGAGGGCTCCGAAAAATTGGAAATGGCCTGAAAAGGCTTTAATAAATCACAGTATATCACTACAACATGTGTACACTGAGAGATGTGTAAAAATAAATCATCTTAATGCCCGTGTGGGAATTAAAAATCATGTGAACAACCATCATGCCTTACACATCACCCCCAGGCGATGTGTACAATTTAATTACCCCGATTCCCATGTACCGTAACTACGCAAGAGTGACGTGTATATTTTTGTCACCTCCTGACCTATGTAGGGTTTATTATTAAATCTTGCAAATTTATTTATTGGTTCAATTTAGTCCAAATCATGTCTTCTGCCACATCGGATCAATATGCAGTATACCTGATCTCCAGTCATTATTATCGTCGTCTAGCATCAAATAAATGAATACAATACGGTTCACATCATATAAGCATCAAGCAGCTATATGCTTATATGGGTATGTCCAGCTATGCTTATGTAGTATAGTCCAATATCTGCTTTCTATTCTATGGTGATGTTTAATTAATCCAGAGTCCATCACTCGCATCTAATGCACACACAAAAATCATAAATAAATAAATACTCAACATCCAATTCCATTAAAGGCGCCATAAGTGCCCATCCACGTTGTATGTCATGCGAGTGTAACATATCCATACAATGCTTCTAATGCAAATGATTTGTGAATAGTTCGAGTGTTGAACTAACAAGAATGTATATATATGCATGCATGTATGCAGTATGAACATCAATAAACATGATTAGGTAATTTTAATCACTAACTACTTAACAAAATACATCTACTTGCATAACGATTAAAAATAATTCTTTTACTTCGTTAGTCGCTTACCAAAATCATAATAAATGTTTACAATCATTCCATATTCATCGCATTACTTCGCAGTTAATTTTATTTTTAACTATAACTAATCAACACTTAAATTGTAAATTTTACTTAATCAATTCAAGTTACAATTCCATGATATCAATACGGTTTTGTTTGCATATCACATTTCTAATGTTCATCGCACACATTAGTTAAAAATCACATTTTTAACTTGCTAAAAATTATTTCATATCAGACCTTAGTCAAAATTCACATTTTTAACTTGCTAAAAATTATTTCATATCATACATTAGTTAAAAATCACATTTTAACTAATTAAAAATTATTTCATATCATACATTAGTTAAAAATCACATTTTTAACTAGCTAAAAATTATTTCAAAACTAAATAAATTTTTATTTACCACTAACGATAATGGTTCCAACTAACAATTAAGTTTCATGCAAATAATTTTCTAATCTACCCCTTTTCTAAATTGAATTTAGATTTCTCACCGATGGTTTCCACTCCGCCAAAAATTAAAACGAGCTCCAAATCACTCCAAATCAGTTTTATTGAGAAGCTCTCATCGATACGGTTCCAACGGATCATGTTTCTTTGAATTCCGAGTTCGTATGAGAAAGTTATGCTTTTTATAAGATTGCATACATATATAATGTCATTAACACTAACATAATTAATTAACCTCCTAACCTTCTCCAATCACCTTTCTCATCCTCCTCCTCTCTAAATGCACAGCACGCACCAAGTAGCCGCTGCCCCTTGCTTCCTCCAGACAAAAATTCTCTCCAAATCGCTCCAAACTTCACATACAAGTACTATTCTACCTCCTAAACACCAAAACAAGCACTGTTGCTTCTACACTTCAAAAATCCGAATCCTAGCTCCAAAAAAAATAAAAAATTACGTGCACTGCAAATTTTTTGGGCTTATCAAATTGTTGCTGAACCCAACCAAACTCCTCTACATCGAAGCCTACACTCATACAAACTCAAAGAACTAAGCTTTGCAATTTATAGATTTTTGTATGAAATGTTCTTGAATTTAGAAGCTTGCAAAATTTGGGTTCAAAGGAGAAAATGGGCTGCCATGTAAATGACAAATGGGATTAGATTTAGGAATGCTTGAGATGTTGTATAGTGGGTGCAAATTATTTTTATACTAAATTTATATTTTATTATACTCAATTATGTCCGATTTTCGTCGTTTAAAAATCCGTGTGGTCACCTACGGATTCCGTTTTCAATGAAAATTGACATGCGTATACTCTTTGACATTACTGACCCAACGAAACTGGTTTCATCGAATTCCGAGTCCGTATGCACCAACAACGAATTTTTAAAGTCAAAATATTGTTTGTTTTTCACTTTAAAAATCACGCACAGCCACATACTGATTCTAAAAATAAAAAAACTTGGAATCTTACCATTAATCAACTCTACGAATCCGAAAAAAATTGAAACTGAATTCTGAGATCGTCTCAATAATGTTCCTTTGTAAATTGGTTATAAGTTTTACCCTGAACTGTTTTATCGTGCACGACCACACACTGAATCCGTTCGACGCGCATTTTGGAAATCAACAATGATTTGTCATTATGAATCCAACAAAATTGGTCTCGTCAAATTCTGAGGTCATTGCCAAAATTTCACTTTTTAAGGGCTATGCGATGATTTAAAAATCGAATTTTTAAATTCTGACACATTTTCCGATAAAATTACATTAAAAATAATTTTAAATTGGTTGTGAAATTCCGAGTTGTTACGTCAATCTTCATCATTATCGTACTTATCATAATAGCGCGTCCTTAAATTGCTTTTGTGCTTCCCAAATGACTAGGACATTTTTATAAAATTAAGTCTTTTGATTTTGTATCTAGATCGAAGAATGTCTGTGAAAATAATAGTAATAGTTAATTTAATAGTGAAAAAAATTATGACCAGCACACAAGAGCTAGCATTTAGCTCGATTAACAAATGCAAGTGTGTACGAAACTGGCATAACATGTAAGGAGATAGCAAGTGCAGAAAAAAATGTGCAACTTCAAAACTAGCACAACATAACATGTGCATGGTGATCACAACTGTAAACATTGTTACTACCATTGCATATACATATACAATGAATTTGCATGATGATCCCCCTCCTGGTTTTCTTCTCAGTCATTTTTTTTTCAATTTGCCTAAGGCCAGCCACATGTCGAGGCCGGCGCTGACTATATGTAATATAAATTATGAAATTTCAAACCACTTATCTAAGTATAATATCTGATCATCAGTGGCGAAGTTACTAAATCATGCATAGAAGCAGTTACTATTAAATTAACACGGGAAATCATGCATAGGAGCAGTTACTATTAAATTAACACGGGAAATCATGCATAGGAGCAGTTACTATTAAATTAACACAGGAAATCACGCATAGGAGAAGTTACTTTATAATTATCAATATATATGTAGCACGGCGAAAACACATCATAGGCAAGATCAGCATGTGTGCATTGCAAACTCAAATTTTTTGTTGTAATATATTTGTGGATGCTGACATCTGGTAGATAGCAAATGGGTGCTTTGATCATTTATGCTATTTGATGAACCGACAAACCAATGCTATGCATTCTCCATACACAACCTCTATGCTAAAACTGAATTCACTTCTGTAATTATTGGTTAGCTCTAGCTAGTTTTATATGATTTGTAATTATTTGTTATTTTAGTATAGTTTGCTCTTGTTCTTTATTAGTGATTTTGATTTTGATTTCTAGTTCCCAATAGTGTTGAATCAAGAATAATTTGTGAAAGATATCATGTTTTCGAATCATATAATAACCAAAACTGGTGACTACAAACAAAATTGTTGATTTTTTTTCAAATGTAGCACGGTTTGATCATTTTAGTAAAATTGGTGACTACAAAATAAAATGAAAATCCAGAAAATGTTATCTTAGGAAAATGTTGAATGCTTCATTCATACCTCAACCAATATATTTTCGAACATTGTATTTCTATTCAAATGTAAAACACTGTTTTTTTTTTGTTTCCTGAAGTTTACTCAAAATACGAAAATATCCTATTACTTAACGATAAAAAACAGAGGGTTAACAAACGCTTACAAAATCCATTATAACATAGTTATTAAAGGCATGCTATGACGCTCACCATGATATGGAGCAAAGCATTCTCTCCTTTCTTCCGTATGGCACGCCGCACATAAAAAGAAGGCATAAATGGCGCACGACGAGAAAATGACTTGCCTTTTTGTAATTTTATTGCTTTTTTACTTCTTTCATTTATTTTTTATTTTCACAATACAAATTAATCTTCAGTGATGACTGAATATAGTATATATATTTTTTATATAATGATACAATTAAACTTTGAACAAATTATCCAATAAATTTCCAACTATTTATATATATAATCGTGGCATCGAACTGAGATAGGCAATTAGAACCAAGACCCTCAATTTCAAACTAAACCAAGTTGAGTTGATGGTTCAATTACATGAAGAATGTAATGTCAGGTATTTTGGGTAGTCAAATATTTAATTTAATTTATTATTTTAAATATTATATTTGGAATATTAATACATTTTAATATTGAATTCGTTATTAAAACGAAGTTATAACGTTAAGATTATATTTAATTTAAAACGAGCTCGAAATAGCGCGGCAGATCGTAATATTGAGTTTTGAACTATAATTGAATATACAAAATCCGTTTTAAGTCAGAATTCTGTGAAATAACAAACGTTTAAATCTTGTTGATGATATTTTTCATATAGAAGAGAAAAATCCAGATTTTGTGTTATAGATTGTTGGTTATGTCCAAATCAAAATTTAAAATAGTCGTTATGGAAATCGTTATTAAAATAAACGTTTAAAAAGGTTTATAATATAATTTCGATACAGTTTTAACTCGAAATCGACAATATTAAGTTGTATAATTTATATCTGAAGCTGTATATACATTCTGTTTGGATATATATGATAAAAATAATTTATTTTTATTTAATTTATTTATTTTGGAATTTATATAATATTTTATTACTATTATATAAGCGTTAAAAATAACCATTTTTGCAAACGGTCTCAGTTGTTGATGAAATTAGTTTCATCGGAACCGTATCATTAAAATTATTGTAAGAAAGTCAAATTTCATGGTAAACCAATGTCGTATGTGACAACGGTAGCGATAAACGCCCAGTCATTTTCTAGAGTGCGTAATTAAATCAATTTAATCGTATAGAGAGGTTTTTGTGTATAACTTGAGCAGACGATCGAATTAAGACATGAAGCCAATTCCATTGAGTTCGTATCGACGTTTAGAGTCAGAATAGGCAGGTAGTTTGTTATTTTTGGACATAGGGTAATTTGATGTCCAAAATAGCATTGTGGTACGCATAAAAATAGCGTACCGCGAAACAGTCTCCGAATTCGATCAAACTAGTGTCATTGGATTCGTATTAATAAATTATTATAATATTTCAAATTTTCATGTCAATCGTACTTACCGTTTAATCGTGGCAACGATAAACGCCTTCATAGTTTATATTATTTTGGTAAATTCAAACAGGGGTAAATTTAAAAGAATAAACGACTGGCCAAACGAACTCCGATTTTAACGAAACAAATTTCATTAGATCCGCAAGGAAGAGGTCTAGTAAAATGTCAAGGCCTCAAATTTATTGGTTTTTTCTGTAATTATAGAAATTTTAAACATTTGATTTTTCATCAATAATTATAAAGGATTTTTCACAAACGACCTTGGAATTCGACGAAACCTATCCCATTGGGTCCAGAATAATTTTTTATGCTAGAATTAGGTATTGCATCTCGATTTGGAGATAATATGTAGTTTTTTTAAACATTAATTCATCATTAAGGAAATTTAATAATATTTTAGTGGTCCATTCTTCACAATATATACCAACCCTAAGTCAATACCCTAGCTTCTTCACGCTGCTGTCAAAACCGAGTCCGCCGCCACTTATGTAATCAATGGCCAATATCTTCCAATTGTCCTCCTCATTTTTCACGAAATCCTCTTATCGATTCAGAAATTTGTTAACTACAAAGTTTTTCAACTACGTGAGCTCTCCAGATCGAATGGTGGTGATCAGTCCTAACGAGGCGTGGAGGCCGGAATCCGATCGTTTAGGTGGTACGGTTTGATGAGTTTTGGCAGCGAACGGCTTGACCGAGTGGCACTGCACTTCAGGCGGTGGTTGAGTGATCGTAGGCGCAAGGGGTGGAGGCTTCCGATGATCCTCCGGTGGTGGCATTTGGGTGCGGCGCTGGGATGTTTGGTGGCAGCCGTTATCGCGTACAGGAGATGGCAAATCGAAGTGGAGAAAGATTTTTGGAGATGCTGATACATGCGCGTGAAGACGGAAGGGAAGGGGACTGGACTGTGTGGAGCTGCGGTCATCTTGGTGAAGGTTCGAATAGTATATTTGAAGAAGGAACATGGTTTGAAGGAATTGTATAATGTGGAATTTAAAATCGTTAATACAGGGTCTGGAACAAAGAACAATACGTGAACAAAAGACAATCATGTTAGGTAATAATTCAGCTCTGAAGCAGTGGGAACAATCGGTCTGTTGTCTTGCTAATCTGAGAGTAAACAAAAGTAATTAACCTTATCATGTTAATTAAGAGATTTAAATTATATCCATTCAATCACCAATGTTTATTAATAGTGTAGGGTGCGGTAATGATGAAAGTTGGTCATGCGTGGATTAAAAAGGGAATCGACGGTTCCAAGGCATGCGTGAAGGAGACAAATTAGCCAGTTAAAACCTTGACCCAAAGTGTATGTTAATTTTACAAATAAAAATAAAAACTTGGTTAATTAATTATAATTTATTTTTAGGTGCTGAATGGGATTGAAAGACGGTGAGTAGCGCACCAAGGGACAATGTTGAGCAAAACGTAGGAGTAGTTTGGAGCAGTTTGGACGGAGCCGGAAGCTATTGGTATTTTTAATTAAATTAAACACTAGTTTAATTTGTTTAAAATGAACCGCTTCAGAAATAAATCAAATCAAGGTGAGTTAAACTCACACAGTTATCCCACTTATATTTTATATAAGTCGGGTTTTTATTTTTGTGTGCTTTGATTGCTACTGGTTGATTGTTTTTTAAATATATATTCATATATTGATTGAACTAGTGAAATTAAATGTTGTTTAATTTCAATGGAAAACCAAATCGTTGTTTTAACAATTTGATCCAATGAAGGTAATTTACATTGTCGGTCACGTTTATTAAATAAATGTGTTTAATTGTTTGAATTGTTTTGTTAATTGGGTGATGTTAAATAGTTGTTATTGACTGTTACCGAAATTATCAGTTAAATTGAATTGAATAATATTATTTGAAATAACCTATGTGAATAAAGGAAAGAACAAGTTGGAGGGATCCAACTGGATTCCTCAAATATATTAGATTTTAATTATTCTCATATTATCATCATTTGAACTATTCTGATTAATTGGTTGTTGACCGTTGACCTGAAATTCAATATTTGTTTTGTTTAAACCAATGGGTGATATTGGTTGAGTAATCGGCAGTATATGGCCTATAAATCAATCGTTTTATAAATATTTGATTACCGTCAGGTGAATCGATAGAACTGAATTTATGAATTTATTTTATAACTAAAATAGATTTTTTTTTAAATCTATTATTTCGAATAAAAGTTTATTAAAAGGAAATATTTATTTATTATTTATTATTTAAGTTTATAATTAATTATTAAATGGTTTATAAAGTAAATTTTTGATGTTAATCAGATTTATAAGCAAATGAGCACAAATTAACCTAGCAGTTAAGAGTTGGAAAATTGTTTGTTTTAAGAAACAATTAAAATGGAATTATTTAAATTAATTATATTATTAATTTAAAGTGAGAACTAATTGGATTTGATAGACGAATTAATCATGTTTTGAGTTGGCTAAGTCGACCGTTTTAACTGGGATTGATTATTAAAATATTATTTTTGAATTAATTTAATAAAATGGTTTAACGAATAATTGTTTTTATTTTAATAAGATTTTCAAAAGAAAATATTTAATTGTTTAGTTAATAAAATAAGATAACTACTTATACAATTGCAATGACGAAGTAAATTATTATTTTAATTAATAATAATTTAAGTGGTTGTAATGAAGTCCAAATGAAACTGTGAAAGGAGTTTGTGAACGGGTTTTATATTAAAACCCGAAAGTTATAAAAAGGAAATTTAAGCAAATATGATAGTTTAAAATAAACGTTTACGAAATATTTAAATTAAGTAAAGGGAATAAAGATAAAAAGGAGTTTTATAATAAACCTGGGTTTTGTAAACAAGGTTTATTAAAAAGTTGTAAAGTTAAAACGTTAATTCTAAATTAACGTTATTAGATATTGGAATTGAGAGCAATAAATGGAATCGAATTGAGATTTTCAAAAAGGAACGATAAAAAGAGATTTGTAATTGAATTTGGTAAGAGATTTAGTAATGGATTTTGGGTAATAATAATTCGACTTTTAAAATGAATGCTTTGAAAGGAGTTAAGGTTAGAGAATATATATGAATTGAAATTTCCAAAGTAACAGAAATAACAAGGTTAGAGAATATATATGAATTGAAATTTCCAAAGTAACGGAAATGGCAATATTAGAGAATATATATGAATTGAAATTTCCAAAGTAACGGAAATGGCAAGATTTGAGAATATATAAATATTTATAATGATATTTCCAAAAGTAAAAGGAAATAAGAAGTTGAATTTTTGGAATGAATTTATTCAAAGAATAAATGTTGGTTATTGTTTGCAAATAATAAAACAAAAGAGATTTCGTAACGTTATTTTACGAATAATAAGCTGAATTAATTTTCCAATTATAGATAATGAGAAATAATATAATAAAACAGTTTTGGAAAATAATCTTATGTTAAATAAGAAAGAAAAGCTATGTTTGTAATATCGAAATATTTAAAGAGTTTTAAATTAACATCATTAATTGTTGTAAATAAAGAGGCCAAGTAATGCTGAGTACTGAATCAGTGAACCTATTTTATTTTATTTATTTGATAGTTAAATAACCGACTATCAAACCTGACCCATACAAATGCTGGTATGGAAAACCCGGGATCGAATTTATATTCGAAAATCATTCCGAACTAGCAAATACATAAAGATATTGATTCAAGATGGAGCAATTGAAGATTGTGGATCTTCATAAGCGGAAGGATTACTTGTCGAATATTTTCTGTGTTGCAACGTAGAAGTATTGTGACGTGATTCGGTCGTGAGTGGGATTTTACGAATTTGCAAGGACTTCTCGCTACTGATCCAGAGGGTAATTCAAGGATGCAGTAGGAGAGTGCCTTCAGTTCATCTTGTTCCTGGATGACTTGTATGGACGAGTGTCTAACAAAGTATTTTAAACAGGACCACGTACATTGATTTTTGCAAGCGTATTTTTGTTGATGGCGAGGAAGCGCGTACTTCTCTTAGCTTAACAACTAGATATTTTTTTGGACGTCAATTAGTGATTTTCTGGTGGATCTGACGGTGTGGCATTCAAAGTGAATGGTGGCCAGATATTCTAAAAATAATAACAAAGGTAAATAAATAAATTTTGACCTTAAGCCTCATCAACCGGGGAATGGTTAAAATCGGGTAGGTCGCATGGCTATGTGGGTCGCACCCATCAAAAGGGTATATCATTACCTGATCTGGTGAAATTAAATGCCTCCGGTTGTCCTTTTATTTCATTTGTATGCTATTGGTTTGGTTGGCTGGACCCCAATCGTGGTAATGATATATTCGGTACTCTCAAGCGAAATGAGGGGTCGGTCATGTTGAGCCTAGGTTGCAAGATGTTCTTGTTGAACCCCAATGTATTCATCTCCAGAGGTATATTGTCGGAAAGGTGGTTGCCCATACCTTGCCATGGAAATCCAATCTCCAATAAGCGCCAGCGGTTTTGATTGTATACTATATATGTAGAGCGTGAGATGCAAGTGTTATGCTAGATTGATATTTATTTGTATTTAGACATGATAATAATATCAGAAAAGATATTGATTTCAAAAATATTTTGGGTTATCGTAAGGTACAAACCGTCCGTATTTATGTGTGGATTTGGTCTTACGATTATCTTTTTATTTCAAAAAGATTTTGACTTTAAAATCAAGTTGTGTGATACCTTTAAACTTAGTGTGTTTTTCTCACTCTGGTTCACCAGGCTGACCCGGTGTTTGTAATGCTCGGGTTAGACCGGGTTGTATAGGTTCAGGTTATCCGTGTTATGAAGAGACGAGCTGGAGGTGTTCAGACGTATGATATCTAGTATTTATTCCGCTGTGTGTTGTATATGAGGACATATTAATATAGCTGTCCAGATGTGATGATGTACTCTGATGATTGTAAGTTTTTATTTCAAGCTCTATATAAAGATTTGTTATTATTTTATATTTTATTCCGCTGCAATGTGAGACTCTGTGTTGTGTTGGTTCTTCTTCTATTCTAATATTTCTTTCTTTCTTATCTCACCCTCTAACTTTTTTCTATTAATGTTCTAGTTTTTCAGTGCTTGAATGGTCAACATGTTATACGTTAAATGTATTATGTCGATTTTCGGGGTCGAAAATCTCGTGGGTCGTTACAGTAGTATCAGAGCAATGGTTTAGTAATAACCTTGGCTCTGTGGTATAACTCGATAGAGATTAGGTTAGTAATACCCTAGATCGAGATTTTGTGTATATATGAGAGAGCATATTTGTTAATTTCATATACAAATGTTTTGTATTGTGTTGGTTGATTGGTTCAAATTGTTGAGAAGCATTGAACTGGTACTGAATACAATATTGCTTCTAAAGAGGGTAAATGAAATAATTTTACCCAAATTATATTTTTACATAGAAAAGAAATAATTTTATCAAATTATGGAGATATTAGTTTGTTTGTTGATTGATTTGAATGATATTCAAATTTGGATTAAAAATTTGAATTGGAACTTAACTTGGTTAAGCAAAATTAAATTAATAACGATATTGAAATTAAATTAAATTAAATTAATTGGGAATTCGGAATTTGAATGGATATTAATTAAATAGAAATCAATCGAATATTAACCAATTGATGTTCAAATCTGTTAAACCAAAATAAATATTAATATTGAATGTAAATTCAATTGATTTGGTTGTGTATTGGTTGTTAATTGTGAATTGATTATTATTGGATGATAGATTGTTTAAAAAAAAGTAATCAACAATGTAATAGTGAAGAAGGAATTATAAATGAATTCCAGAGTTATAAATTGAAATGAAACCGCATATGAATTAAAACTGGGTGATATAACCTTTGATTGTATAAACTGAATTGATATTTCATGTTTAATCACTACAACAAAAATACCATATTACAACTTTCATTTTACAACGGTGGAAAACGCACAGTTGTAATAAATGTTTTTTACAACAGTCAGTTCACTAATGTTGTAATAAACATATTTCTAACAACTTTTTTATTGTGACTGTTGTAATAAAGGCCTATTACAACTTTTCATTCTTACCCGTTGTAATAAGTGACAGTTTTAACAATTAACATTTTATAATTAGTAATTAGTATAATAATAATAATTAATTAATTATATTAATAATTTCTATTAAATAATCAATAATTAGTAAATAATTTTTAATAATTAATATTAATAACTAGTATATGAAGTAATAAGTTATCGGTATTGTTAAATAATTAATAATTAATTTTTAGTAATAAATAATTAAGAAATAATCATTAATATTAATAATTAAGAAGTAATAAATAAGAAGTAGTATTTAATATTAGTAATTAATTTTGGTAATTAATAATTAAAACGATTTTATTAATAAATAGTAGTTTTTTTTTATAATTACTGTTAGATATTTAATAGTAAATAATCAGTAATACGTACATAATAACTAACTTTTAATAGTTAAAATTCAATTATAACTAAGAAAAAATTAGTGATAATTAATAATAACTATTATTAATAAGTAATATTTAATATTTAAGTAAAATTTAATTCTCAAGAAATTCATATTATATTTAACATAAAGTTTTACTTATTAACTCTAATTTATAAATTTTTACTTCTTTAAATTTTGGTACTGGTAGTTCAATTTACATAAAAAAAAACTAAATTGCATAGACAATTGAAAATGCATCCTATGACAAGTCTTAGGTGGAATTTCCGTTTCCCCCACCACACGCCCGCTTTTAATATGTTGTGAAAATTTCATTTGCCTCCACAAGCAGGCGCGCTTTTAACTGAGCAATCCACCGTTAATACTTTATCACCGTCCCTTCTTTTCATTCACTCAGCAAAATATATTTTCCCCAATTTGAAATTTAATGGCCACCGAATCAGTTTCTTCCCCAAACCACCCTATTTAATCGCAATTCGTCCTCCCTATTTTCTTTTCCAATTTGAAATCCTCACAATCGTTCTTCCCTATGGCAGCCAAACCATCGCAAGTCCCCTTCCAAAAATCGAGGCACCTGATTTCGTGCCTGATTTCTTGCTGTAGTCACTACGCAGTCTCGTTCTCCTATCTCTCAGTTCAGATTCGAACTGATTTCTCCACCTTTCCGTTTTTGTTGGATGATCTATGCTTTAATGCTCTGCGCGGCTCTAGAGTTGTTTGTTAACCAAGAGGTCTGTTGTTTTGAACTATGGACTGTCACTCGTGACTGGATTCCAGCAGGAAGAGGCTTTTGGTATGCTATTGGTGTTGGTTATTAGCTAACTTCTGTGTTTGGCTACGATTTGTTTTGGGAGGTAGTTTGCGTCTTCCTATTTTGGGTCTATGGAGTGTTGATGTTGATGTATGAACTGTCTTTTATCCGGATTGCATGGTGTTTTTGCAGGTGGATGGCCATCTTGTCTTTTGAATTCCACTGTCTTTCTCAACTATGTGAAGCTATGTTCTGTCTTCTGAGATGCGGTGGTGTTCCCAGGTTTTTGCTCTCTAACTACCTCAAGTGATCTTTTCATGTCATTTTCAATTTGTGATGGGCGAAGTTTATGGTTTGTCTTATTTTCTATGGGATTTCTAAGATGTCATGTATTGTTAAGATTAAAGTTTGATTGAAACCTTAGTTTCCTATGTTGTTGTTTATCCACAGCTAAATTTCAACTCTAATATAAAAGATTATATCCCTTTTTGACAAAACCAATAAACCTGGTATATTTGGCCAGCTTACAAAACCTAGTAAATGCCAAAAAAGACTCTTTTTTATGTAACACATTTCAAACTATATTGTAACATACCTTATTTGAAGATGATTTACTTTGCTTGGATTGTACTAACTATAAAAAGCGATCTCAGTTTACAAGGATGTTCTTGAACCCTGATTTTGTTGCTTGCATATTGTTACTCTATGTTCAACACATCATTCTTTCTGGATATTGCATTGTAACATGATAAAGCTAATGTTAGACATGCTTGATTTGGTCTGCTGACCAATCGTTAAGTTTATAACTTACTATGGTTGTTCAGGCCTTGCATTAAAAGTTATAAGAGTGGTGAATGAATATGGCCATTTATTATTATTTATGTCCTTCCTCTTTCTCAGCAACTGTTTTTATGCATTTCATCTGGGTCTGCCTTATCGTCATCTTGCCGAACCATTCATCATCCTTAAGCGCCTTTCGAGACTGATTTCGCCTGACCTGGCGTTATTTAGATGTCGTTCTGGTGGTATTTTTTATGAATTTGTTTTGGCATTTTGATGTAATAATTAAACACTACAGCTTTATTTGATAGTTTTATTCTTTCTAAATCGGATTTTGATGTAATAAACTTTGCAGGTGTCCATATTATGGTGCGCGGGCTGATGATAAATCAGATTTTCCTCCTATGCCATTTCCTTTGAATTAAAATAGCACAGTATCCATTTCTGCCTTGTGTTTTGACATTAGAGCAGGCGTACCTGGAAACTACTTGCATGCTGTGATTAGTCAAGATGCCATAGGTATTTTCTTTGAATCTCGATTTATAAACTCAAGTAACCTGGCAAGACTCAAATGTCTAAAACGGCAAAAAAAAAGAAAAAAAAGAAAAGAAAAAAAAGAAAGCCATTTGGCCAGTGTGTTTTTAAGGGTGGGTTCAGTTGTCTTGTTTGTACATTGAATTTATTGCTACTCACATAATTTATGTTATTTAATTTTGGTTATTTATGTTATTTAATTTTGGTGCACACATAATTTATTTGTCAACGCAGATTTCTCTCAAGGCCACACACCACATCAAGTGGCATCCTTCCTAGAGAAGAATCTGTATCCATTCATAGTTTCTTTTCCTATAAGTATTTCTTAACTTGATACAATCAAAGTTATAGGATATCTTGTTCAATTCTTCTTTATAAACTATATATATATATATTATATATAGAGAGTGCAGTATGAACTCTGTTTCATCCAATTTCGATAGGCAGCATGCTGCTATTCAAACTTGGATTAAATTTTTTTATGCTGTTGCTACGCAAATGTTTAAATATTATATTAGTACTCAAATGTATCTCATTAAGAAAATGAAGTGGATCATGTTATTAGAAATTCCATTCATATCACAGTAGGGACGACCATAGATGATGACAGCAATGGAGATATAGCAGCTGATCAGTATCACAGATACAAGGTAAGTTTTCAGTGTATACTTTTATTAAAAAACATAAAAATAAAAACTTTGGAATAAGAAAAGTTTTTGAGATATACAATATAAATGAACAACATTGTACACCTAGTACAGATGAAAATAAATCTCAGTCTTCTTATTTTATTTGGTTTACCGATCATTTGTGACTTCTGTACAATGACAGGAAGATGTAAGGTTGATGCATGATATAGGTTTGGCTGCCTACCGATTCTCAATATCTTGGTCTCAGCTTATTCCGGTAAAATAATCACTTGGTTTCATTTTTATCTGGACAAAAATAGTAAACATTAACATCAAAAATCAATAGTAATAAATATGCTTATTGCAGATGGAAGAGGGCTTGTAAATCCCAAAGCTTTACGATATTACAACGATCTGATTGATGCACGTGTTAGCTATGGTATTAACAGCTGAAATTTTCCAATAATCCAGTCTCTTTGAAATTTGTAAATTAGAATAAGAGATTTCAGTACTTGCAGGTATTGAGCCTCATGTTACATTGTATCACTTTTATCTTCCACAAGCATTACAAGTTGAGTATGAAGGTCTCACAAGCCAAAGGATCATGTAAATTTCCGGTTCTTATAAAAATCGTAGCACTTGTTGAAGATTTTGAATTATTGTTTGTAATACAACGATGTTGTCTAAAACTTATTGCTTGAAATACTGAATATTTGAGTATTTTAATAAATTAGTTTGCAAATAACTGTAATATCGGATTTGCTTATGGAGTATTGCTGTATTTAGTGTATTGTTCTTTTCAGTTGCAAAAGATGTTTTTTTTTTTAAATCCAAATGTCAATCAAGATGGTGCATAACAGTTGTAGCAGATTTTATTACAACGGTGCATAACTATTGTAATAAAGTTTATTACAACGGTGAAAAAAAGTTGTAAAATATACATATTACAACGGTGTTGCAACAGTGCAAAAAAGTTGTAAAAGATATTAGTCTATTACAACTTCTTAATACACGACGGTTTACCTACCGTTGTAAAATGTATATTACAACGGTGTTCCACCGTTGTAATAGGGTCATTTTGTTGTAGTGAATTCTTGAAATTTGTGAAGATATACTTGTTAATCAGTGAAATGTCATTTAAATTTCATGTTATTTCCACTTACATGATGAACTAAGATAAGTACAGATGCAAGAAGGCTGTAAGGATTGATATTGATTGCATAGATTGCACGTAAATTGAGTAGTGTGCTCAATAGCGCTCGTAAAAGGTACGCCTTTGCGAAAATATAATTTTTGGGTTTTGAATTTTTTTTTTCGACTGTGTGGGTCGATGTATATATATTATTTGTTCCTACGATATCGCAGAAGTCACTCCGTACAGGGGAGACTCTACCGAATTTTTCTGGGAATTTAATGTGTTAGAATTTTTTTGATTTTTTTGAAAATTTTATTTTAACATAATAAATTAGTTTTTGATTTAAAATAAATTGGACTTTGAAAATTTACGTGCTTGTGAAATTATTCTTACCTTAGTAATTTCGGCGACAAAATTATTTTAAGGGGGAAGATTGTAATGTCCCGTATTTTGGGTAGTCAAATATTTAATTTAATTTATTATTTTAAATATTATATTTGGAATAAAAGTAGATTTTAATATTGAATTCGTTATTAAAATGAAGTTGTAACGTTAAGTTTATATTTAATTTAAAACGAGCTCGAAATAGCGCGGTAGTTCATAATATTGAGTTTTGAACTTTAATTGACTATACATAATCCGTTTTAAGTCGGAATTCTGTGAAACAAGAAACATTTGAATCTTGTTGATGATATTTTTCATGTGGAAGAGAAAAATCCAGATTTCGTGTTATAGATTATTAGTTATGTCCAAATCAAAATTTAAAATAGTCGCTATGGAAATTGTTTTTAAAATATAACGTTTAAAAAGGTTTTTAATATAATTTCGATACAGTTTTAACTCGAAATCGACAATATTGAGTTGTATAATTTATATTTGAAGTTGTATATATATTATGTTTGGGTATATATGATAAAAATAATTTATTATCATTTAATTGATTTATTTGGGAATTTATATATTATTTTATTAATATTATATAAGCGTTGAAAATAGCCATTTTTGCAAACGGTCTCAGTTGTTGATGAAATTAGTTTCGTTGGAACCGTATCATTAAATAATTGTAAGAAAGTCAAATTTCGTGGTAAATCGATGTCGTACGTGACAACGGTAGCGATAAACGCCCAGTCATTTTCTAGAGCGCGTAATTAAATTAAATTAATTGTATAGAGAGGTTTTTGTGTATAACTTGAGCAGACGATCGAATTAAGCAACGAAACCAATTCCATTGAGTTCGTATCGACGCTTAGAATCAGAATAGGCAGGCTGTTTGTTATTTTTGGACATACGGTAATTTGGTGTCCAAAATAGCATTGTGGTGGAAATAAAAATAGCGTACCGGGAAACAGTCTCCGAATGCGAAGAAACTAGTGCCATTGGATTCGTATTAATAAATTATTATAAGATTTCAAATTTTCGTGTCAATTGGACTTACCCTTTAATCGTGGCAACGATAAACGATTTAATAGTTTATATTATTTTGGTCAATTCAAACAGGGATAACTTTAGAGGAATAAACGTCTGGCCAAACGAACTCCGATTTTAATGAAACAAATTTCATTAGATCCGCAAGGTAAGAGGTCTAGTAAAATGTCAAGGCCTCAAATTTATTGGATTTTTTATGTAATAATAGAAATTTTAAATGTTTGATTTTTCAACGATAATTATAAAGGACTTTTCACAAACGACCTCGGAATTCGACGAAACTTGTCCCATTGGGTCCAGAATATTTTTTTATGCTAGGATTAGGTATTGCATCTCGATTTGAAGATAATATGTAGTGTTTTTAAACATTAATTCATCATTAAGGAAATTTAATAATATTTTAATGGTCCATTCTTCACTATATATACCAACCCTAAGTCAATACCCTAACTTCTTCACACTGCGATCAAAACCGAGTCCGTCCGCCGCCACTTATGTCATCAATGGCCAATATCTTCTAATCATCCTCCTCATTTTTCATGAAATCCTCTTATCGATTCGAAAACTTGTTAACTACAAAGTTGTTCAACTACGTGAGTTCTCCAGATCGAACGGTGGCGATCAGTCCTAACGAGGCATGGAGGCCGAAATCCGATCGTTTAGGTGATACGATTTGATGGGTTTTGGCAGCGAACGGCTTGACCGAGTGGCACCGCACTTCAGGCGGCGGTTGAGCGATAGTAGGCGCAAGGGGTGGAAGCTTTTGATAATCCTTCGGTGGCGGCGTTTGGATGCGGTGCTGGGATGTTTGGTGGCAGCCGTTATCGCGTACAGGAGATAGCAAATCGAAGTGGAGCAAGATTTTTGGAGAAGCTGATACATGCGCGTGAAGGAAGGGAAGGGGACTGGACTGTGTGGAGCTGCGGTCATCTTGGTGAAGGTTCGAATAGTATATTTAAAGAAGGAACATGGTTTGAAACGTAGGAGTACTAAACTTGATTTGTAAAACAAAGTAATTAACAGTTTAACTAGAAAGTTAATCAATGGAATTAATTATTTAATTTAATCGTATTATTATTATATTTTTAATTTATGTCTGTGATATCAGAATTGGACCAAATGAAATGCGTTGGAACCATAATTGTGAACACTGCAGTTTGGAGCAGTTTGGACAGAGCCGGAAGCTATTGTAATTTTCAATTAAATTAAACACTAGTTTAATTTATTTAAAATGAACCGCTTCAGAAATAAATCAAATCAAGGTTAGTTAAACTCATTCAGTTACCCCACTTATATTTTATATAAGTCGGATTTTTATTTTTGTGTGCTATGATTGCTACTGGTTGATTGTTTTTTAAATATATATTCATATATTGATTGAACTAGTGAAATTAAACGTTGTTTAATTTCAGTGGAAAACCAAATTGTTGTTTTAACGATTTGATCCAATGAAGGTAATTTACCTTGTTGGTCACGTTTATTAAATAAACGTGTTTAATTGTTTGAATTGTTTAGTTAATTGGGTGATGTTAAATAGTTATTACTGACTGTTATTGAAATTATCATTAAATTGAATTGAATAATATTATTTGAAATAACCTATGTGAATACAGGGAAGAACAGGCTGGAGGGATCCAACTGGATTCCTCAAATATATTAGATGTTAATTATTCTCGTATTATCATCATATGAACTGTTCTGGTTGATTGGTTGTTGACCGTTGACCTGAAATTCAATATTTGTTTTTTTTAACCAATGGGTGATATTGGTTGAGTAATTAGCTGTATATGACCTATAAATCAATTGTTCTATTAATATTTGATTACCGTCAGGTGAATCGATAGAACTGAAGTTATGAAACTTATTTTATAACTGAAATAGATTTTTTTAAATCTATTATTTCGAATAAAAGTTTATTAAAAGGAAATATTTCTTTATTATTTATTATTTAAGTTTATAATTAATTATTAAATGGTATATGAAGTAAATTTCTCATGTTAATCGGATTTATAAGCAAATGGGCAGAAATTAACCTAACGGTTAAGAGTTGGAAAATTGTTTGTTTTAAGAAACAATTAAAATGGAATTATTTAAATTAATTAATTTATTAAATTAAAGTGAGAACTAATTGGAATTTATTAACGAATTAATTGTGTTTTGAGTTGGCTAAGTCGACCATTATAACTGGGATTGATTACTAAATTATTTTGTTTTGAATTAATTTAATAAAATGGTTTAACGAATAATTATTTTAATTTAAATAAGATTTTAAGAAGAAAATGTCTAATTGTTTAGTTAATAAAAGAAGATAACTGCTTATACAATAGTAATGATGAAGTAAATTATTATTTTAATTAATAATAATTTAAGTGGTTGTAATGAAGTCTAATGAGACTGTGAAAGGAGTTTGTGAACGGGTTTTATATTAAAACCCAAAAGTTATAAAAAGGAATTTTCGGCAAATACGATAGTTTAAAATAAATGTTTACTTAATATTTAAATTAAGTAAAGGGAATAAAGATAAAAGGAGTTTTGTAAAAAATTGAGTTTTGTAAACAAGGTTTATTAAAGAGTTGTAACGTTAAAACGTTAATTCTAAATTAATGTCATTAAATAATGGAACTGAGAGAAATAAATGGAATCGAATTGAGATTTTCAAAAAGGAAAGATAAAAAGAAATTTGTAATTGAATTTGGTAAGAGATTTAGTAATGGATTTTGGGTAGTTATAATTCGAGTTATAAAATGAATGCTTTGAAAGGAGTTAAGGTTAGAGAATATATATGAATTGAAATTTCCAAAGTAACGGAAATGACAAGGTTAGAGAATATATTTGAATTGAAATTTCCAAAGTAACGGAAATGGCAAGGTTAGAGAATATATATGAATTGAAATTTCCAAAGTAACAGAAATGGCAAGATTTGAGAATATACAAATACTTATAATGATATTTCCAAAAGTAAAAGGAAATAAGAAGTTGAATTTTTGGAATGAATTTATTCAAAGAATAAATATTGGTTATTGATTGCAAATAATAAAACAAAAGAGATTTCGTAACGTTATTTTACGAATAATAAGCTGAATTGATTTTCCCAATTATGGATAATGAGAAATATTATAATGAAACAGTTTTGGAAAATAATCCTATATTAAATAAGAAATAAAAGATTTATTTGTAATATCGAAATATTTAAAGAGTTTTGAATTAACATCGTTAATTGTTGTAAATAAAGAGGCCAAGTAATGTTGAGTACTGAATCAGTGAACCTATTTTATTTTATTTTGTTTATTTAATAGTTAAATAACCGACTATCAAATCTGACCCATACGATTGTTGATACAGAAAGACCGGAATCGAATTTATATTCGAAAACCATTCCGAACTAGCAAATACGTAAAGATACTGATTCAAGATGGAGCAATTGAAGACCATGGATCTTCATAAGCGGAAGGATTACTTGTCGAATATTTTCTGTGTTGCAACGTAGAAATATTGTGATGTGATTCGGTCGTGAGTGGGATTTTACGAATTTGCAAGGACTTCTCGCTTCCGGTCCAGAGGGTAATTCAAGGATGCGGTAGGAGAGTGCCTTTGGTTCATCCTGTTCCTGGATGACTTGTATGGACGAGTGTCTGACAAAGTATTTCCAACAGAATCACGTACGTTGATTTCTGCAAATGTATTTTTGTTGATGGCGAGTAAGCGAGCACTTCATTTAGCTTAACAACTAGATATTTTTGTGGACATCAATTAGTGATTTTCTGGCGGATTTGACGGTGTGGCATTCAAATAGTATGGTGGCCAGATATTCTAAAAATAATAACAAAGGTAAATAAATAAATAAATTTTAACCTTAAGCCTCATCAACCGGGAAATGGTTAAAATCGGGTAGGTCGCATGGCTATGTGGGTCGCACCCATCAAAAGGGTATATCATTACCTGATCTGGTGAAATTAAATGCCTTCGGTTGTCCCTTTATTTCATTTGTATGCTACCGGTTTAGTTGGCTGGCCCCAAACCGTGGTAATGATATATTCGGTACTCTCAAGCGAAGTGAGAGGCCGGTCATGTTTAGCCTGGGTTGCAAGATGTTCTTGTTGAACCCCAATGTATTCATCTCCAGAGGTACTTTGTCGAAAAGTTGGTTGCCCATACCTTGCCATGGAAATCCATTCTCCAATAAGAGCCCGCGGTTTTGATTGTATACTATATGTGTAGAGCGTGAGATGCAAGCGTTCTGCTAGATTGATATTTATTTGTATTTAGACATTATAATAATATCATGAAAGATATTGATTTCAAAAACGTTTTGGGTTATTGTAAGGTAAAAAGCGTCTGTATTTATGTGTGGATTTGGTCTTACGATTATCTTTTTCTTTCAAAAAGATTTTGACTATAAAATCAAGTTGTGTGATACCTTTAAACTTAGTGTGTTTTTCTCACTCTGGTTCACCAGACTGACCCGGTGTCTGTAATGCTCGGGTTAGACCGGGTTGTACAGGTTCAAGTTATCAGTGCTACGAAGAGACGAGCTGGAGGTGTTCAGACGTATGATATCTAGTATTTATTATGCTGTGTGTTGTATATGAGGACAAATTAATATAACTGTCCAGATGTGATGATGTACTCTGATGATTGTAAGTTTTTATTTCAAACTTTATATAAAGATTTATTTCTATATTATATTTTATTCCGCTGCGATGTGAGACTCTGTGTTGTGCTGGTTCTTCTTCTTCTATTCTAATATTTCTTTCCTTCTTATCTCACCCTCTAACTTCTTTCTATTAACGTTCCAGTGTTTTTGGTGCTTGAATGGTCGACATGTTATACGTTAAATGTATTATGTCAATTTTCGGGGTCGAAAATCTCGTGGGTCGTTACAAAGAAAATATACTATCAAAATCTAAAGGTACCGAGAATCTTCTTCTAAAGCTGCATTTTCAATCATTGCCTTAAGGAATATTCTTGCTACTCCTCTATTAAGTCATTGTGTTGCTACTTTACGTCAATAATGACACAATGCAACATACTGTATAAGAATTAAACACATACTTAACTACACGTTAAGAATTGAACGTATTGTGTAGCTATGATCTAGCTATTCTCTTAAGTCTTTTTATTTCTAATTCAAGTGAACAAGGGGACAAAACAAAAATGCAATAAAGAACTAAACATACACAATTTAATTTTAGCTTACCAGCAAATCTTTCCAAATGTCGGTTTTATATTTATCAGGTATTCTAACCCAACTTTTGTATGAAATAGGCACATGGATTCGTACCAATTTACCAATCCGACTGCTTACCTTTCCAGCGTTTTTTGAAATAGGAACACCTAATATGTTTACCTCCACTTTTTCAGGTTGTGTAGAAGATGATTGCATAATTGAATGATTTGATTGTTCTGCATGTTTTGACATTGTTACTATCTTCTTTATTGCAATCCAAACTACCGAGACTACCTGCAATAAACAAATATCCAAAATTTAATGAAACATGACAATACCTATTAATTTATTGTGTAATTGCATGCATACACTGTTCTGCATTGTATCAAGTAAATAACATTTCGAAAAGAGATGTGTTTAATAAAAAGAGAAACAATGACATTTAGCGGTTCATATTATGCTTATATACTGAAAATTACACAAGCAAGAAGCAACAATTTTCATGCATGTTGAATTACAAAATTGTGATAGAGGCATAAATTCATGAACATTTAAGTGATTTTAAACAGTTAATTCGTCTATACAAAATGCAGATATTGTATAGTTGGTAGTACGCTAAATAACTAGATAGATAATAACTGAATAAGTGATTTACAAGCAACAATATTGCAATTCAACACAATTTAGTTAAGAAATTCTAAATTCAATCACTTTTGAAATTCTAAATTCAATCACACTTGAAATTCAATACAACTCAATTAAGAAATACAACTAATATAAATATATGCATTTGGCAATATCTTCTAATTTTTCGTTGTCTTCAAAAGCTGATTGATAAACCGTAGAAAAATCAATGTCATCCACTGTTGTAGTCAACCGTTTTGGTGTGTGCAAAACAACAAACCAGCCGTTACTTTTTAAATCTTTTGAGTAGAACACTTGACTCGCTTCTGATGCAAGAATGAATGACTCATCATTCACTCTATCTTTGGTCTTTAACCTCCCTAAGTTAACCAAAATCAAATTTGAAACAGGATCTGTCTTTCGACCATTGACTTTATCTTCGACCTTCACCCAATCACAATAAAAAACTGTTTGTTTGAAATCAGTGTAATCTAATTCAAGTATCTGTTGAATAATTCAATAATATATTGTTTCTGCTTCCTTGTAATTTTTATCTTTTCCGTTCACTCTAAATTTATTAATTGCTCTCATACAATCACCACTATCTTGTGTAACAATTTTTTCTTTATAACTTTTTGGGGGAAAATACGAATCCATTCACTTGGCAATACATATAACTACGTGCCTTCAACTTTGGTCCGTTCACCAACCTCCAAAGAGTTGAGTTAACATCATTAGCCTTCACCATCTGAAAAAACAATAAATGGAAAGCATGATCGCAATGGTGTATGATCCATTTAAATACACTTGAGTATAAGAGAAGATGTAATACCTCATCACTTAAACAAAGAGTGAAACCTAGACAAGTTTCCATCGATATAACGCTACTTTGAGATTGGGATTTAGTATTTTTCACATAAATGGCATACCTCCTGCGATAAATATTTCAAAAATGAATATAGAAGTAAATTTACAATATTGAAAATTTACGATAGACTAGTGAACTTACTTCACCCATTCATCCAGTCCATCGTGCTTATTAAGGACCCATCTACGAACTTGTTCAAACTGCACTTGAGTTAATGTTATATCTTTACCACTATCTACAAGCATCTCATCTGCAAACTCGTCGTCGTCATCTAAAAACGCTTCAAGTGTATGTTTGTGAGTGTCATCGCCTCCTTTTGGCATATACTCCATGCAGTAGTAACTAGCTTCTTGTACAATATATCCTTCTGCAATATACCCTTCAATATATCTTTTGTTGCGCACGTATCCTTTATATGTTTTCATCAACCTATGTAGGTAATCGGTTGTAAATAACTTGGATCCATTTAAATCGAACTATGAAGGATAAAATTAAAATTAGTAATTTACCTTTCAAAGGGATACATCCACCTATATCTAACAGGGCCGCAAATCAATGCTTCATTGGCAAAAAGAACCATAAGGTGGATACTGATATCAAAAAATGCAGGTGGAAAATATTTTTCAAACACACACATTGCTTCTACAAAACTAGCTTTTGCTTTTAAAAGACGTTCCCTGTTAATCACTTTTGAGCACAAAATGTTAAAGAACAAACTTATACGATGTACAACATTATGCAAATCCTTATGTTGTGGAGAAGAATGTTTAAGCAACACCGGAAGTAATTGTTGCATTTATAACGTGATAATCATGTGACTTCATATTTATTAGCTCAAGAGGATTGATGCTTGCGTTGTTGTGAAAGTTAGAAGAAAATTTTCTAGGTGCTTTCAGGTTTTTCAAAACGGTGCAAAACTGTATCTTTTCTTCTTTGCTCAAAGTGAAAGCTGCCACTGGTATAGTTGTTTTATTTGATTCACGGTCTTCCCTCACCCATAATTTTTGTTTTATACCCATGGTTCTCAAGTCCTTCGTGCGTTGGTGCCATCTTTTGATTTCTCCTTGTGACTCATAATCGTGCTAATGAGATGCTTAGTAACATTCTTCTCTATGTACATCACATTGATCAAATTTTTTTTCCAATATGGAAGATCAAAGAAGACAGACCTCCTATACCATGCAAGAATATTGTTAAGGTCTTCATCATCGGCTTTCTTTTTTCGCTTTCGACCAATTTCTTTTTTTTAACCAACTTTCATCTTGATATTAGCTACTTTTTCTTCAACTTGATAACCACTCAATGGCCATGGTGGACCACGATATTCTTATTCGTTATTGAAGTTTGTCTTATCATCTCGAAACTTGTGATTCGTAGGAAGAATTCTTCGATGCCCCATATAACACATCTTCTTACATTCGGGAAGATAATAAGAACAAGTATCTTCCCCACAAATAGGACATGCAAAATAGCCATGAGTTGTGCACCCCGATAAAGTCTCGAATGCAGGATGATCATGAATCGCCCACAACATTCTACCCCTCAATGTGAACTCTAAATTATTGAATGAGTCAAATGCACTGACTCCTTCCCATAACCGTTTTAACTCATCTATCAATGGTTGCAAATAAAAATCGATATCCTTTCCTGGTTGTTATGGTCCGAAATTCAACAATGTCAACATTGAAAACTCTCTTTTCATGCACATGGATGGAGGAAGATTATATGGTACTATAATTACTACCAACAACTATAACGGCTAGATAAAGATTTATGTGGATTGAAACCATCTGTTGTTATTCCAAGCATGACATTTCGTGGTCCAGCAACAAACGTTGCATCAAATGAATCTACAGTTTTCCATTGGGAAGTGCCACGTGGATGACGCATTTTATTTGAATCAGACTTGGCACGAGCATGCCAAGTCATAGCATCTACTATCCATGGAATGGTATACAGTCTCCTCATTCTAGAAATTAAAGGGAAATGTCTCTACATCTTTTGAGGTATTTTGGTAGCTCTTTTCTCGTCGTCGAATGATGTCATATATCATGATTCGTTGCAAATTCTACAAGAAACTTTGCTTGCATCTTTTTGCACGTTAGCACCTTACTACCTTGTATTATCATATTAACATGCTATTTTCTTTTCGATCCACGTATTTATTTGTTAGAAAATGAAGATGTTTGCTTAATTGTAGCATAAGAATATTTTTACATGAAGATGAACCCAACAAAATATTCTGGTCTCATATCACTTTTAAGAAGAAAATCTATCATTTACTGCCCATCCAATCAAATCAGTTGAACCAAATTGCTTATTTTTTATTTGATTGGTTCGATGTTGAAAAAGTACGGTGTAAGTTTATTTTTTAATGGTTATCTTGAGTATAATGTTTCTAAAAATCCCAAACTGACCCCAGCTTTGCTCACTCCTAAGCTTAGTACCCAAAATTGGATAGCAAATTCAAAATGAACACAAGACGTAGAACAATTTGATCAAAGTTGGGAAGCTTTTGTTCATGGTGTGTGTTGTTTGCTTTCAATTATTAATTATAATATAAATCAAAATTTGTAAACTAGATCAGAGGAATTTTCTGCATGTAGGGTTTTCTAAAAGCATTCATAAATTCTATCTTAATCCTCGACATATTAAAATGTCAATAATTTGCAAGTCTGATAATTATGAGTACAGATTTAGCTTCTATATGTAACTCAAAAACCATAATAAGAAAAATGGTATTTATAAAAAATCCACAATCAACTAAGAACATGATTGGGAAATAATCCTCGGTATCACTACCAATAACTAAAACATACGTCCAGCTGATGAAATTGGTCCTATAAATTTGCACATTTTATGCTTTGCTCAAAATTTAATCAGATGGTTTATTGCATTTATCCTAAGAAAATATAATTGACATTCAAATAACAATATAGCTGAGTCAGAATAAAGATTAAATTTTATGTTTAATATTCTTTTAAATGTCAACATAACTGTAAGGCAGGTATAAATTGTTGCTATTGAGCTGAATCAAGCTTTAGATGGTACTTATTTTTGCCCATACTACTAATGATGTAAAGTTCATTAAATTAATTTCATCCATGTCCTTTTGAATTATCCAAAAAGCCTTTGACCTTTAACTAATCGCGCAAACTCTTATTTCTCCTCCCAATTTGGTTTCTTCGTCAATTTGTTCAAATACCCAAATTCAGACTTCAAATGCTCGATTTGATTCATCACCACCATTGTTCGATTCACCCCCAATTTGGATTTTCTTCCCTCATCAATTGCAAAAATGCCTAAATCTTATCTTCGAGCACGATAAGACTGAGCGCAAAAGGACTCTAAAACTGCACTAGGGAAGCCTAGCGCAACGAACATGGTGTCAAGTGGGAGTTACGAATTCGAATGATGAATCGAAAGGATGGAAGATATTAAGGAAGTTGGTGCTTGCTTATATGATTTTGAATATTATTTTTATTTCATTTATTTATTTTTCAATTATCAGAGTATATACTATTGAATAATCATTAGCCTGAACATCAGCAATGTCAATGACTGAATAAAGCTTTAGCGAAACAAGATTAATTTTGTGGCTTTTCTGCGTAACTATTCGTATTGTTGTTTGATTAAATTTTGAAGAGGTTAGATGAGATTGTGTAATTATTTGTATTGTTGTTTGATTAAATTTTTAAGAGGTTAGATGAGATTAACATATAAACTATGCTCCTTTTAACTGTTACCATTCATTAACTTGATCAAGGATGAAAGAGCCATTTGCCAATTAAAGTGACATATAAAAATGATTGTTTTTGCACTGTATTATCTCAGAAACGGAGGTTCTGCGCAGTAAAGAAAAATAAATAAATCTGAGACATCGTATATCTATGAGGTTGTGTGTGTATATCCCATGTCATCCACAGTTCTACTTTAATGGAAAGCCAAAATGAACCCTAAAATGCACTAATATATATGAAATCGACCGACCTGATTCTGTCTATAACACTGTAAAACAACTCATATGTAGGTCGGAAGTTACTTTCCAAACTCATATGGACGATTCCTGGGATGGTTACTATAAAGTGAATATCAAAACATGTATTTATTTTTTGTTTTTGTCACGGATTTATCAATACTATAGTAAAAAACTGAAAAAATGACCAGTGATGCTCTAATAATTATTTTATTTTTTGTAATAGAAAAGTGATTAAATTATACAATAATTGCTTCTATAAATAGTCAATGTGTAGGTTTCACATTCATTCAATTAGTATTGTGGATATTTATAAAGGCAAAATTCTTGAAGCTAATTCAAATGTTGCACATATCAAGCTTAAGCAAAATGAACAAGTTAGCTTTGACATTTAATTTCATTTCGACCATGAAGCCTTATTTTATGGGTCAGGTTTTTCCCGCTAAATATACTTTCTTCACATCCTTTCATGATATTTGAAGGATTTCAAGATAGTTCTTTGGTTTAGTTATAAGAGATGTAGAAATTTTTTAAAAGGAAACATTAGTTCATGAGAAGACGTAGCTTGCAAAAATTAAAAATACAATGATTTCTTGGAATACTATAATTTCACCATAATTGTCACAGTGAGAAATATTTAGTAGTTTAAAATCACTTTGTTTATTTACATTCAAACAAACAGTGGCACACCCTTAGAAGCAAGTTGTTAAAATCTAAAAATTGTTTTATTACCCTTAATTGCAAGGATAGTAGGAAAACCCATGTTTTGTTGTGGTTAGAAGGAAATTAGTCATATATAAACTCCTTGGAATGTCCGCCTCATGTCATACTGTTGTTATCTTAGTCTTTTACTACTTCCCTTAGTTATACTGTCGTTCGTGTTGCCTGCTACACTATATTGAAGGGTCTTCCTTTTTTCACGGCATGTGTAGTTGGCTACTACACTACAACAAAAACATAAAATACTGCCCACAAACTCAATAATTGTTGATGTACATCAAAGCAATGATTGTTACATATTAGTCCGAACTGCACTCCTCGCTTAGCATTAAGTCAACCTGTTCACGCATGCTACATGGGACTATGGCTAATTTCTAAAGTAAACTTACCTCGGTAACCATGCTTGCATCAACCTATGCATAAATAAAACCTTGCATAGTTCATATATAATACATGTGCAACTATTATGTGCATGACCGATTCAATATTTTTTTTACATATTTCGAAATATTTATGTGATGATCTCAAATTAGTACCTATTACAAACATTGTATCATTACCCATCGGATATGTTGATAGTTTTTTTTTCCTAACATATAGAATTAAACAACATTGCTCTTCTCTTTTCAGGGATCATTATTTCATGGGAAAACTACAACTGCCTTACAATTATGCTCTTCTTCTTTTGATGTGTAAATAATCATGCAGTCCTACTAAGTTCAAATAGAATAAATATGTGGAATAGTGTATTCCAAATCAAAAAGGGTACATACTTAAACCAAAAAGGGGTATCTACTTGGGAAGATAAAATATTATTACTAATCTTTTGCAATATAATCCTATTAACCGAAAAGGAATATATTGTCTATTTATCTATCATGTTCTTAGTTGCAAGAAGAATCATATGGTAGAACTTTGAAACATAGACTGTTATAATGCTAAATATAATTTATATGCCAAAATAATGGATAATTTTGTTGTAAATAACTATTATAAGACAACTCAAAATATATTTAATTCAAATATTATAATGTCAAATAAGCAAACTATTTTGCATGTACAGTTCCGAAAATGAGAAGAATAGATTGAACATGGAACCAACAAATACCTTTATGTGGACAAATGTGATGGATTTTAGAATCATAGACAATTTAGACTAATAGCCAAATGCATAATAGGGTTGCAAAATGTTTGCAAACAAATAAAACAACTGTAACATCCGTTCGGCTTTCCTAAACAACAAGGATTGTTGTAGAGGGTATCGAACTCTGCAACCAAAAATATTTTAATTAATAAATCCAATCAAGTTATTCCAGGATTTTGATTGATTGAAAACACAGAAAATAACAGCAATTAAATAAAAAGAGAGATTTATATAATAAGAGAAAGCAATTAGGGGATAATGACATAGATTGAATTCACACTCATCAATAGCCAACAAATAAATATAGATCTAATTCAGGTTTCTGTCACAAACATGAATCAACGATAATTAGGTTCTTAGAAATGAATAAGTAAATAAAGACAAGCATAGCCTATGCAGGAGCTGAGCTCTTAAACAACCATAAGCTATCAGGACAGATTCACTAATTAATTTCTAAAACCTGTAATTGTTAGATCGAACACGAATATACCCTGTGAAGGAGCATGGCTCTTAAACGACATAGAATATAAAGGTTCAGATCTAACCCTTGATTCAGATTCAGATCTACATGTATAAAGTCCTCATCTATTTGCTACGTGATTCATGTTGAATCATATCTATTAGCGTCATCACCCCCTAATCAAAGGGGATTAGCTAGACATAGCTAAAGAAGAAGAGAAAAAGAAACTAAATAACATGAACATAAATAAAATAAAATAACAACTGAGAGAAAGGGAGAAGAAGAGTTTTATTCCAAGAAGAGAATTACAGAATAAAACTAAGTGTGTCCTTTACATGAAGGAGATACAATGTATTTATAGTTGCTTTGGCCAATACTAAGAGGCTAATTACACAATGTGAGACTAAAGATTTAGCCCAAATAACACATAAGCAAGTGTGAACACAGCTAGAGTGAGAGGCTTTGTAGGTGAGCCAATGTGAACGCACTGTGAATGGATTTGCAATTGGCATAGCTTGCAGGCATCAAATGACATCAATTTCAATTGTTTTGAGCATAAATAGGAACTCCTTAACATTTGCAACAAGCTATCTTTATGAAAAGGCATTGGATCATTAAAATATGCGGCAGAAGGTGGTTAAACAGCAACATTTCTTCAAGTTTTAATCCAACTCTCAAAATCAACACTCTTCACACACCAATTCTTCAAGCTTTTCAACAATTACATGCACTAATCCATTCATCATAAATAATCTGAAAACACAACTATAAATACACAGTATCAATTATTTTAAATATAAAATAAGATAAATAAGCGGATAAAATATACACATTTACGTGTATATCAAATACCCCCACACTTATCTTTTTATTCGTCCTCGAATAAACTAAACTAAGATATGTCACACTTTCGTAGGAAACACGATTACATTTAGCATATGCAACAAGCCGTTAAATCCCTAGGTGTCCCTAGTAGGACGAGTGTTGTCTCGTGAGGGTTTTCAGCGGATACTACCCACAAAATCCAAAGCGTCTTGTGTATGCGGATTAATCAAGCAATATATTTAGGATCTTTCACATTCCAAGGATTTCACCTAACTTCAATAATAACGGTTTAGCCCCAAATTGTCCATCCCATAATTGGTGCAAAAATGAATAAAAATTTTCAAGCTGAATCGTAATTCCTTGATAACACTGTAATTGTCTTGAAGATTAAGAGCGTGGTGTCAACCAAAGTTCTACACATCGGCAATGTGCACCCAATCATTTATTCTTTTTTTTTTTTTTTTTTGATAATCTTGCACCAGTGTAACTGTACTGTATTGGATGTGAGTTATGCATACATGAAGGAAAATTTTGTGAGTTCTAAAAATGTTATAGATAAGAGGGCAAGTGTATTAGTTGAATTTCAAGCTACAAAAGATAAAGTAATACTAAGGCACATATGAACCTTTTCTTCCTTTTTTTCATCTCCTCAACTACAATCATCGCTTCTAAGTACGGTATGATGGATGTGGATGGAATGGAAATGAATGCTTTATAGTCAAGAATGATGGATGACTATTTCATTCTGAGATATTTTCTCTTCATTGCTTCATTTATTTTTTTGCATGATGAATGATGAGTGGAGATGGAATGGAATGATACCGTATTATTTCATTTGATTCCTCCTTTACTAAGCGAATCATAACCAACACTTCATGAAAGTAAAGTTTTGTGCCCTAGTTACTCTACTTCTATAACCCTAATTCAACACACAAGTCTAGATTGATGTTATATATAAAGCTGAAAGGAAAGATAAGCAAAGTTTCATAAGATAGATAACCCATATAAAATAAGATGAGTTATATGGTTATCCTACCTTAAAACAAGTACGGAGTGGGTAGTGTAATATTGGTATAAAAAGTGATATTTTTGAACCTTTGAAAATAAATCAGTACAAGGTTCTATACTATACCAATATAAGAAAAACTTGTCGAAACATGGATGTAAATCGACTAAAACTTGGGTTTGAATAATGTGGGGTATCGAAGAAGAACGCTACAATGAGTCATTTCTCCTTAATTGGGCCAAGTGGACTTTAGAACTTACAAGTTTGAAAAAATTGAGTGAGAAAAATATTATGCATGAAAACAAACTCAGAAAATCCAACAAATGTAGGTGCAAAATAATTTTATTTCATGATTTTTTTTTTTGATTATTTTTACTTGCACATTCTAACATGTATAACAAAGGTTGACAAGCTTACTCCAGAACACGACTAACATCTGCACAGTCTCAAGCTAGCATCTTAAAAAGACACATTACGACTCAATGAATAAATAATGTTCATTCCCATCACCCAACAATTTAACTTATCAAACAAGAACCAAGGTGTTATTTATGAATTTAAGTTAATCCTTGTTCAATGAATGGCCTACTTCATAAAATTTGATTGCTGATGTAATGTAAATCCCCCCACCACACTTGAGTGTGACTGTGTCCTCACAGTCATTAATCAGACATATCTTAGTGAAAGGGAAAAACAAATAAGAGAATATTTACATATGTACAAAAGAGTGTTAGTGCGTCTTACCGAATGTAATGTAGCTCATGGAGGACCATGAGCTCTTCCTCCTGGTTGTGTATTGGTTCCAAGTAAGGTTTAAGGCGTCGACCATTAACCTTATAGGATGATCCATCGGTTGGATTCTCAATTTCTACCGCACCATGCGGGAAAACAGTCCGTATAGTGGAAGGTCCTGTCCATCTAGATTTTAACTTACCCGGAAATAAATGCAGTTTTGAGTCATACAACAGAACTTTTTGACCTGGCATGAAAGTTTTTCGTAAAATTGATTTATCATGAAAAACTTTCGTTCTATCCTTGTAAATTCGTTCATTTTCATAGGCATCATTTCGAATTTCATTAAGTTCATTAAGTTGAAGCTTCCTATGTTCACCTACTTGCTCTAAATCAAGATTCAAAGTTTTTATTGCCCATAACGCCCTATGTTCTAGTTCAACTGGCAAGTGACATGGCTTACCAAAAATCAACCGATAAGGGGACATACCTAAGTTATTTTTAAAAGCAGTGCAGTAAGCCTAAAGAGCGTCGGTTAACTTTTAGGACCAATCTTTACGATTTTGATTCGCAGATTTCTCAAGGATTTGTTTAATCTGCCTATTCGATACTTCAACTTGCCCACAAGTTTGAGGATGGTAAGGAGTGGATAACTTGTGGGTTATCAAATACTTTCTCATGAGAGCTTCAAAAGAATAATTACAGAAGTGTGTTCCATTATCATTGATTATTGTGCGAGGTGTGCCAAACCTGGAGAAGATGTTTTCTTTCAAGAAGCGCACAACAACCTTGTTATCGTTTGGTTTGCATGGAACAACTTCGACCCATTTAGAAACATAATCGACAGCTAAGAGGATGTAAAGGTTCCCAAAAGAATTAGGGAAGGGTCCCATGAAGTCTATACCCCAAACATCAAAAATTTCGACCTCTAAAATGGGGTTTAGGGGCATCATATTTCATTTACCAATTTTCCCTAAGAATTGACATCGATCACAAGTTTTGCAAAATTCATAAGCGTCTTTGAAAAGGTTGGGCCAGTAAAAACCTGATTAGAGAACCTTTTCGGTTGTCTTTTTAGGACCGAAGTGACCACCACAGACTTGGTCGTGACAGAAAGAGAGGACACTACAAATTTCAGTGTCGGGAACACACCTTCAGATGATTTGGTCAGGACAGTATTTGAAAAGATAAGGGTCGTCCCAGAAAAAATGTTTCACTTGGGAAAAGAATTTGTGTTTATCCTGCTTGGACCAAAAAGAAGGGGTCTGTTTGGTGATTAAGTAGTTGACAATGTCAGCGAACCAAGGATCAGTGGACAACGAAAAGAGCTGTTCATCCGGGAAGTTCTCGTTGATCGGAAGAGAAGAAGATGGGGAATTTGGAAGACAAGACAAGTGGTCCGCAATAACGTTGTCGGATCCTTTTTTTATCTTTAATGGTGATGTCAAATTCTTGAAGTAGAAGGATCCAACGAATAAGACGAGCCTTAACATCCTTTTTAGAGAAAAGGTACCTAAGTGCGGAATGGTCGGTATGAACAGTGATGTGTGAGCCAACTAGATAAGGTCTGAATTTTTCTAGAGCAAAAACGACTGCCAAAAGTTCCTTTTCAGTGGTCGTATAATTGATTTGGGCAACGTTTAAAGTCTTACTCGCGTAGTAAATGACATGAAGAATTTTATCGATACGTTGTCCTAAGACAGCGCCTACAGAGAAATTCGAGGCATCACACATGATTTCAAAAAGTAGCATTCAGCTGGGAGAGCAGATGATCAGGGCAGAGACAAGTTCATTTTTAAGATACTCAAAAGACGAAATGCAACCAGAATTGAAGTCGAAAGGAACATCCTTACCAAGAAGACTAGTCAAAGGTCGAGTGATTTTGATAAAATCTTTTATTAAGCGACGGTAAAAACTAGCATGACCTAAAAAGGATAGGATGTCCTTAACGGATTTGGGAATGGGAAGATTAGAGATAACTTCGATTTTGGGCTTTATCTACTTCAATTCCTTTATTAGAGATGACATGTCCTAGAACAACGCCATGTTTGACCATGAAGTGACATTTTTCCCAATTATGAGTCAAGTGTTTATCTTTGCAACGGTGACTGCCTACCAGGCTTTCCGTCTTAGTGTTGAGAACAAGATCAAGGTGATGTAAACACTCAGTATAAGAGTCCCCAAAGATGGAGAAATAATCCATGAAAACTTCCAAAAAACGCTCGATCAAATCAAAAAAAATGCTAATCATGCACCTCTAGAAGGTTGCAGGTGCGTTATAGAGACCAAAAGGCATACGACGATACGCAAATGTTAGAACGACTAGCCGGCCACGAGTACTACTGTTTCCTTGACTAAAAAAAAAACATTTTTTTTTAATTCTATTCCTTTTGTTTTCATATAGAAGAAATTTTTTGTTTAAATTGAGTTGGTATTACTTGTTGATTCCACAATCTCTATAACAAGGGAAAAAAAATTTGTGCCAATTTCCATTGATTTCATTCCATTTTAAATTCCCTTTCCGACTTCTTATATTTCTTCTCTTACAAGTCTCATTCAAAATAAAAAGAAAAAAAAACAATATTCCTTTCTCTCTTGATTCTTTTCTGTCGCTATCTACTTTTCCGATACCCCTTTACAATATCACAGTCTTCTTACCATCATCACCATACTGCCATTCACACCACCCAAACCCTCCATCATCCACGCTTCTCGTCACAAGCCAAATTCCTGGTTCCATTACCAGCGTTCCCCTTCACTGCCGTGAACATCAAATTCCAACCATTCATTGCTCTTCAACATTCCTGCTCGTCACAAGCCAAATTCCTGGTTCCATTACCAGCGTTCGCCTTCACTGCCGTGAACATCAAATTCCGACCATTCATTGCCCTTCAACATTGCCACCAACCTCCATTATCAACCCAAGAAAATCATACAATTTTTACCAAATCCACACACTTCAGAAAACCACTATAATCAACAGCATCACATTCTGTCATCATCACTGAATCTACACAGACCCAAAATCATCATGTTCTTCTTGTACTTGACAAACAGACCATCTCCATCACGTTGCACAATGATTTTCTGGTCAGTCTCCTACCTCACAAGACCCCCTTCAATCAACAGCATCACGCAAATTCCAAAACATCCACGCCCATGTCTCCCTTTCACGCCCTTACCAATTTTCATGCCCCTGTCTCCCTTCACCTGACATAACACTCCAATTCCTTACCATCTCCAAACCACAGACCAACATCAACTTCAGCCCCTCTCAAACTAATCTTCCAATATCACCTTGTTTCCGCATACCCGACTGTCCATACATATCCGAATTCATCCAGACCTGCAATTCACTCTCGGCGTCCTTCCAGCTCCTGAAGGCATCAACGCTGGTCAATCCACCAACCAGCGAAAGTAAGTGAACCACCTCCCTCGCAGCCCCTCAAAGCAATAGCAACGACTCTCCCTCAATCAGTCACCAACCTCAATCATCCAAAAAAAAACAGCTTCTCCCACCAAATCCGCAAATTCCCCAATTCAGCGTTCAAAACCCAATTTCTGGTTTGAAGATCCGAATTCCCCGGCAACGGTGCCAAAATTTGTTTGTGAACAAATCAAACAATTGTAAACAACTGTAAGATCCGTTCGGCTTTCCTAAACAATAAGGATTGTTGTAGAGAGTGTCATCTCTGGGACCAAAAATATTTTAATTAATAAATCCAATCAAGTTATTCCAGGATTTTGATTGATTGAAAACACAGAAAATAACAGCAATTAAATAAAAAGAGAGAATTATATAATAAGAGAAAGCAATTAGGGGATAATGACATAGATTGGATTCATACTCATCAATAGCCAACAAATAAATATAGATCTAATTCATGTTTTTGTCACAAACATGAATCAACGATAATTAGGTTCTTAGAAACGAATAATTAAATAACGACAAGCATAGCCTATGCAGGAGCTGAGCTCTTAAACAACCATAAGCTATCAGGACAGATTCACTAATTAATTTCTGAAACCCTAAAATTAGATCTAAATCTGATAATTGTTAGATCGAACACGAATATACCCTGTGAAGGAGCATAGCTCTTAAACGACACAGAATATAAAGGTTCAGATCTAACCCTTGGTTCAGATCCAGATCTACATGTATAAAGTCCTCATCTATTGGCTACGTGATTCATGTTGAATCATATCTATTAGCGTCATCATCCCCTAATCAAAGGGGATTAGCTAGACATAGCTAAAGAAGAAGAGAAAAAGAAACTAAATAACATGAACATAAATAAAATAAAATAACAACTGAGAGAAAGGGAGAAGAAGAGTTTTATTCCAAGAAGAGAATTACAGAATAAAACTAAGTGTGTCCTTTACATGAAGGAGATACAATGTATTTATAGTTGCTTTGGCCAATACCAAGAGGCTAATTACACAATGTGGGACTAAAAATTTAGCCCAAATAACACATAAGCTAGTGTGAACGCAGCTGTAGAGTGAGAGGCTTTGTAGGTGAGCCAATGTGAACGCAGTGTGAATGGATTTGCAATTGGCATATCTTGCGGGCATCAAATGACATCAATTTCAATTGTTTTGAGCATAAAAATAACTCTTTAACATTTGCAACAAGCTATCTTTATGAAAAGGCATTGGATCATTAAAATATGCAGCAGAAGGTGGTTGAACAGCAACATTTCTTCAAGCTTTAATCTAACTCTCAAAATCAACACTCTTCATACACCAATTCTTCAAGCTTTTCAACAATTACGTGCACTAATCCATTCATCATAAAAAATCTGAAAACCCAACTATAAATACACAGTATCAATTATTTTAAATATAAAATAAGATAAATAAGAGGATAAAATACACACATTTACGTGTATATCACAAAATATAATGATTACTCATGATTTATACTATGCTTAATTTATGTTCGATCTTACTTGCACAATGCAGGAATTCAAGTTACACATGTGAAGAACTTCAACTAGTCAAATGAATAAAACCACATTTTCCATCCGAATTAGATAAACTAGCTAAATGACAATTTGCTAAGAAAAACTGGAAGCAAACGATTGGCAGTGCTAAATTTTCCTGCAAATAAAATAAATATCATTTAAGAAAAGCACTTAGTTGCATAACTTTAGAGTATGATGTTAAGGTATGTTTCAAAAATGGATAATGATATTACCATTATAAATGAAAACAAAGTATAGGGTTAAAAAATAGGGAACGTGGGAGAATAAACAAAGAAGTTCTGGTATAGGTTTATTAAAGCAGACCTCAATTTCCGACCTCCCAACTATATATCAAAGTTAACCTTTCGGGGTTTATCAGAGATACTACTACTAGAGAACTATTGCAATCAACAAGGTTGCAGCTTGCTAGGCATGGAAAAAAGAAATCATGAGAAGGAAGCCTTCCTCCGATTAATACAACGAAGGGACATGGATCCATGACACATGGAAACACATTGGTTTTGTTTAAAACACATGCTATTAAAAATAATAATACTGAATTTGGATGTCCATTTCCAGTAGTCTGAATGGCCATCAATAAAGCTTCACTCAAATTTGAGATTATACTCTGATATCTGTATTCCCATTGGTCAAGGAGTTTATCACATTGAGCTTTGCATGAGTCAATGATCAATTTATCGTACTTTATGTTCAACATGTCTATTGCATTCATAACGATATCTTTCGACTCAATAAAAATTCCATTCCTTTGTGTAATATATCATCATGGTGCAATTAAAACAATGATTTCACAAAGTCATTTATATACTAATGTTTGAAACCAGATGATGGGGCAAGTGAACAAAGCAAGGTTTGCAGAATTTCTTGGTGAAATTCAACGCAAAGAAAACACAAATGATCAATATGTAGTTGCTTTAAATGGGGAGACGTTGACCAAGAATCCATATGTCAGGATTCAGGATGTTGTTGCCCCTGCTGCTGATCTGTCTACCAAAACACATGACAACAACAAACAAAATCAGTAGTTCCTATCATTTATTTTCTGGATTCGACCGTAGGCCAATTCAGTAGCAAACTGGAAAAAACGATTCATACTTGATAATTTATGTTGATATTTGTTACTTTGTTTGTTTCTTGTTTTGAACTGGTGGCCCCTAAACAGCTCTGTTTTGAGTTGTGTTTCTGTTGAAGTTTTTTTCATATTTGTGCGAGTTCTGAATTTGATTTGTGTACACCACTACTTAAACCATCTCTTTTCATGCCTTTATCTTATATAAGTTATTATATCCAAGTTACCCAGATGATTTTAATTGTATTGGAACATCCAATTGATTTATTTGTGGCTCTCCCTTTAACTTTGACCGTAGAAGCCAATCCTATTTTATACACATAATACAATATTTCAGCTGTTGAGATCTTTGTATCCCTAATTCTATCGAGAGCTAAACTTCACAAGACGGTTAAAATAGGCGGTCTTTGTATTCCTAATTCTATCGAGAATTGGGAGGCCGGAAAATAGAAAAGGTGATGCAGGATCGTACGAATTGAAATAAATAAGACTGAAAATAATCAAATATATATTTAGGGTTTCGATTTCATACCTGAAAAATAACCTGAATCAGAACCTTGGAATGAGAGGAAGATGCAAAACAGATCTATTGGCAAAATGGTTTTGATCTAAAATATAGAAAATGGTTAAAAAAAATTGATCGTGGAAGAAGAAGCTGAGCACTTTTTATTTTGGGGATCGATAGTTAATTTCCTTTCGTTTTGAGCATGAAAAAAAAGGACACAAGGGAACGAGGGTGTGAATATTTTTCCTTTAATTTTGGAATGGGCCAAGCCCGTTCCAAAATAGCCATGGCCTAAAGCCACGCTAAATGACTTTGCCACGGCTTAAAACCGTTCCAAAATTGCCACGGCTAAAGGTCGTGGCAATTCTTCCGCATTTGTGTGTGGCGAAACTGGCAATATGGTGTTGTGAGTGACTCTTTTTTCTGAAAGCGATTCGGATGTAGATGATGTAAAGTGCACACTTTCCTATGCTTGGCACTGCATAATTTTTTGGTGAAGCTTATTAATAATTAGTGATGTTTATGCAGAAAAAGGTTGCTACCAAGAAAAAATAAACCTACTCCAGTAGCATCATAGGAAGGATCAAGTAATAGTAGCTCTACAGAAAGTGATTCCGATGAAGATTATATGGTGTACAAATCTAGCCTTTTGGTAAACCATTTGAATGTCCATTGTGTTTGATTTGTTTAGGATGCAATAGTTGTTGCATCAAAAATATTTGTTCCTACGTTTACGTGTTTAATTTGAAAGTCAAGAATCTTAATTATTTACCCTTTTGTATGCACACTGTTTCGAATCTCGCAAATATCGCCCGAGATCTCCTCTAAGATCTCATTTTGGGATCCTTCCGAAACGAAACAGCAAATATCACTCTAAATCTCTTTTCGAATATATCGCCCGAGATATTGCAATATCGAATGATATATCGACCGAGACGAAATACTAGAGTATCATCCGAGATCTTCGTTTTTTTGGTTAAAATTTAAACATGTGCCTGAACTAGAAAATAATTAAGAAAAACTCAAATCTAGCCATGAAAAACTTTTGTTATTTTACATTTTGCATGTTAAATGACCATATTGTATGTTCATATATGTTCTACAATGTTTATGATTTTCATATTCGTCTTTTTTACATACATGTTACTTATGAAATTATGTATTTTATGGTTTATTTATGCTGAACTTTTTAATGTTTTCGATCCATTTACTGTTTTATGTCTAACAATATTTCTATTTTAAGCATATTACGATTTAGAGTATGAATGAGCTTTTGCAAAATAAAGAATAATAAAGTTATTTTGGAATTCAAATTTAAGTTACTATGATTAAAATAACATTCATAGAAATCATTTTGTAAAAATATCATTTTTTAACATATCATGTACCCCGAGATTTTTCCGATATGAACTTTCAGACCTGAGATGGAAATCCGAGACGAACTCCCGAGTTAGACTTATCTCGTCCGAGATCTCCCCCGATACGAGATCAAGTCTATAAAATCTCCGAGACGAAACGTAACCGATATCCGAGATTTATAACTTTGTGTATGTAGAACAAGATTGCTGACAAGGCAATCTCCAGCAATTTCAAAGAGGATAGAATATAGTGACAACATCTATTAAGAAAGTGATTTTGATGAAGAAGGTAAGATACATTCAACTTTCAGTTTTGTTGACCATACAGATAGTCAATTAGGATCTAATTTTTTAGATTGCATTTTGTTGTTGCTTCAAAAAGATGAAAGCTCTCTCCTATCATTAATTTTTTGAGTTCTATGTATTTAATTTGCAATATAGAAAGCTCTTGTCACCAAGAAACCAACAACTGTTGCAAAGAAGGTTGACTCGAATGATAGTTTTTCTGAAAGTGATTCAGATGAGGAGGAAAAGGTAATTCTTTAGTTTTGTGTTCTTGCACTATACAGGTAATGCTATGAGATTTTTAATGAGTTGCAGATTTCTGTTATAATCTCATGTATATTGCATGCATCTTTTGTGATAATAATATATAATGTACTTTATTCATATTAAGTGTCTCATTGCATATAACAACTTTGCAACCGGTAGATTGATTGGGTTGTACATATCAAAGATATATTACAAGTGAGTGTGCTAAAAAAACAATGCAGGTGAATGATTGTTCACCATATGATTTTATCTATTGTAAGTTATAGCACAACAATGCAAGGGAATGTGCTAGAACATGATGGTATATATAATTCTTCAACTTGTAAGATGCATGTGTTTCGAAATGATATTATTGCTTATTTGTTTTTTTTTTCATATTTGATAGATTTTTATCGTGTGTGTATACGTGCATTTATATAATGTCACAAAGCCTCTCAGTATAAATTAAAAAAAAAAAACAATGATCATAGTAGCTATTTAGTTTCAACATATAAACATCATAAAAATTATAATTTGCATTAAGCATGTATGTATATATGCACGAACGTGGAGCACGCCATCAATGTATTACATTTTTCATAATTTTTGACTTAATCTTACTAATACAAATATGAAATTGTAAACTAATTAGGGCATTCAATTTATCAATATAATAAAAATATAAGCGCCTCATTGAATTGTTCATCAATAATGTTATGAAAAAGCCCCAAGATGATATAAGAAATCCGACTACAGTACCAGCATTAATCCATGTCTCTTCATACCAATATTCTCGTTCTTCATTTTCTTTGTCATCAAAATTAGTATTGTTATTGTTTGATTCAAAACATTCTGGTAATGGCCATCCGCATAGGTTACTATTGCCGCTGTAAATGGAAGGGTCGATGAAAGTTTGAAATTGATTCCCTTTTGGAACCGTTCCAGAAAGTTTATTATATGACAGATTCAGGGTGCTCAAATGACTCAGCTTTGCCATTGTAGAAGGAATTTCCCCTGAAAGTCCGTTTAAAGATAAATCTAGCGATTCTAAGTCCTCGATTGCACCAATATCTTTTGGGATATTACCTACAAAATGATTCCTCGACAGATTTAGAATTTTCAAGCCAGCAAGTTTGGTTATCCCATTTGGTATTTCTCCTGAAATTTCATTGCTTGATATGTCTATAAAATTGGTGAATGTCATTGTTGTGGTATATTGTCTTGCAACGCCTCCATTATTTAGCCAGACATTCTCCAAGTACAGAAACTCAATGTACACACTTAAATATGCCGGCTTTGTCTTTTCTGCTTCAGTCATCATTGTAAAATTACCAAAGTAAAGTGAGAAATTTCCACTTAGATGGTTATGTGAAAGATCCAGAATATGAAGGAAAGTAAGACATGACAACTCTCTGGGAATTTGACCAACGAAATTATTCGATCTTAAATTTACGACCTGCAATGATCGTAATGTTCCTCCTATCCATGGTGGTATCTTTCCATGTAGATTATTTTCACTAAAATCAAGAAAACTTAGATACTCACAATGTTTCAAAGACGATGGAATTACACCATTAAGTTTATTATTGTTCAATTGCAGCGATTCAAGAAAAGGATGAAACATGAACAAGTTGGGTATGGTACCTGAAAAACGATTGTTTGATAAATTAACAACCACTAGATGTGATTTTATGCCTCCAGAAAAAGGTAACATTCCGGTAAAGGAGTTATTGGAGAGATCAAGTATCAGAAGGTGGCTTTGATTGTTGAAGAATATTGGACCATGCAATCCGTTGTTCGACAAATCTACAAAACTCAGGTAGTTAAGGTTAATGGACATAGGTAATTCCCCTCCAAAGTGATTATTTGTCAAATTCAGGTCATACAAGTTTGTCAAGTTGAACAGCGAATGAGGTATCTCTCCACTCAAATGATTTGTTGACGCATCAAAACTTTCTAGTTTTTCAAGATTTCCTATGGAATCTGGAATTTTTCCTTCTATATAATTGCACCGTAAACGTAAAGAAGTTAACTTGGAAAGATTTCCGATAGCATGGGGAATTTGACCTCCTATCCTGTTGTTACCCAGGGATAAAGCAATTAACTTAGAAAGATTTCCTATACTATGAGGAATCTCTCCAAAAATATTGTTTGATGATATCATCAATGTCTTGAACTGGTTGTAGTTTCCTAGTGTTTTTGGAAGGTTTCCATGAATCTGATTTGCTGAAAGGTCTAGATGCGTAATATTTGTTAGATGCGTCAGGTTCCATAAAATTTTTGAGATGGAGGCACAAATATTATTATATGCTAAGTCCAATTCTTCTAACAATGGAAGTCTGTCTAAATGGAGAAGAACTTCCCCATCTAAGTGATTGTTGGCCAAATTCAGAACTTTCAGCTTACTAACTTGTCCAGGAAGAAGAGGGAGCCCACCATAAAACCCATAGTAACCAAGCGTTAAACGCTCAAGACTGCTTATATTATTTAACAACCAACCAGGAATGGATGATTTCAATTCGTTTCCTCCCAACTGAAAGGTTTGAAGGAATGTAAAATTATTTAATGGAGGCGCGGTCACAGGAATGCTAGACAATGCACAGTCTATGAGTGAAACAGTGGAAATGTACGGAAGTTTGGTAATGTTATCAAACCAATCAACAACAGTGGACAAGTTTACCAAGTTCATATTAAGATAGGTTAAAGAAGTCAATCTCGAAAGCCAGTGAACGTCATCAGCTCGTAAATCAAACAGATAATCCATGTTTAGCACTTTCAAATTGGATAGATTTCCTAGTTGGGGAGGAATGGTTCCTTCAAATTTAGAAAAAGACATGTCCAAATACTCTAAACGAGTTAAGGACCCAATAAATATTGGAATGGATGAGTTGAAGTTGGTGCCAGTCAAGTTCAGGTAAGTAAGATGTTTTAAATTAGCAAGCGAAGGATTTAACTTACTTCCAGCTTCATAGTAGCCGACACTCAAGTCCAAACCGACGACATGTCCTGTTGTGTTGTGGCAGGTGATACGTTGCCAATTACAACAATCTTCTCCTTCCCTCCTAGAAGAGAAACAGTCATCGGAGCCACAGAAGTCTTTTTCAATTTCAAGGAGTGCTCGTCTTTCCTTCTCAACGCAAAGACTTAAACATGGATGAATGTGTGATAAGAAAAGGATGAGAGAAAGCATGGTGAGTTTTGTAAACATTGCGTTGGATGCTGTAATATAATTCAGAAAAGGCGAAGTATATATAGCAGTATTCGGAATGCAGCTTGTTTGAGGTACTGTGGAGGAATCAATTGATAGCCACATCTTGAAATTTTCGAATCTGGAACAGTAACAGTTTCATAAAAAATCACATGGAAACCGTTGGTTTATAATTGAATGAAACTATTGACAACCCAACTGATAATTAATGATCCATGATTGATGCATTTAACCTAACAGATAACCACCGGAATGACCAGTGAGAATTATAAGAGAAACATGGGTGAAGTTGATAGGCCGACAGTGCAGCATGATAGAAAGGAGGAAGCTACGTTTCAGAGAGACAGAGACTGATCAACTAAATTCTATCCACAAAGGAATGTGAACGTCTCATTTTTTTGTGGTGTACATTTAGCAAAATGTGAACGGCATATTTAAGAGGCTATTAAAGCAACGGTTGAGCATGACGTCTAAATTTTTTTGGTGTACAACTTGATGACTGTACCATTATAACATTCATGACCCATCTAAATCTTACTGTGTAATATCGAATAGTGGCCATTACATATATAAAAGCAAGCCTTCTCAGTTTAAGTTCTCACAATAATATAAAGAAAACGAAGCATAAATATAATTTTGAGCATCGAAAGCAATTTCGAGCTTCATTCAAATGAATTTCCTTCCACACAAAAAAGAAAAGAAAAAAGTAAAAAAAGAAAATTTCTGTGTGGAAATTCAAGTTGAAGTTTAATCCTCCCCCTAGAAATGGAGACTCAGCTTTCCCTTTGAAAGGATTTCTGAAACAATTGAATGATAACGCACAGACGATTCACCACACAAGCGATGGGAACACAAAGCACAAATTTAAGACAAAATAAGATTAAGCAGCCCAAAAATCTTTATAACGTTAAGTAGTTTGATTCAATCTAAAACATAGAGATCACACATTCAAAAAAATAACTGACCACCACTAATGGATTATTTAATGTGTATTTTAATTGTTCTAGCGCTTAAAGACAAAATTCATGCAGAACTTACTTTCTTCTTCTCCTCCGTTTTCTCCTCATTCTTGCCATATTTGCTATTATAGGGCACACATCATAAGCCTCAGCCAGTGTCTCTGAAAGAGAAAATAGCGACAGTATGCATCTTGTGTATCTACAAACCAGCTTGTGATTGGAATGTTTTTGTTCTTCTGCATTCTAAATTATGTGGACAATTATCAGTAATGACAATTTTATCAAGATCAACTCCAAAAACAGTTCAGTCTTTAGCATGACCATCTAGTATACCCCTAAATCTATATATGCATGCTTCAAAATATATTTACCTTCAATATCTAAAAAAAATCTGGGATATGATCAGCATAATCTTTATCACTGGCAGTAAACACCATTATATCGAACAACTTAGCAGCCCTCTCTAAGAATTTATCGACATCTGGTCTCTTTTTTACACACTATTTGGAATCATATCTGCTAAATGTGAATTAAAAATCATGGGGGTCATCGTCAAATGTAACATGCCTTGAGTGTGTGAAGGCCTCGTCCAAATCCAGAACTAGCAGTTTCTTCCCGCTTATCTTTAAGGAGGAACCTTCACACTTCTTACTATTCCTCACTTTTACCACCTCTTTTTCTTTAGGTTTGTTGGACAAGTGCTGCTGCTGCTGCTGCACTTAAAAAACACAGTCAAATTTCAGTGTCAAATTTCCTTGATAGCAAAATCTAAATATACAACAAGACACAGTCAATTGCATGATGCCCTACATCCTTGATCCAAGAAAAGAAAAGTGTACTTATGTGAAAATTTAACTACTTAAAGCCTCAAATTTACTATGATGTATGATAATACAGTACATGCTATGTCTATGTACTAGTATATACAGTACAATTTTTACGCATGTTCCCTGTTAATTCAAATGTGAATGTATTGTTCACCCATAATTACACAATATAACTTCATTCCTGTAAGTACAAAAAAATTCATTATTTTTTATCATCTTCGTTTTTATATTGACATAGAACGTAATCTAGTCTTAATGCATTAAGAAATCAATGTATGCATGCTATTACAATATATATCCACGTAGAAAAATATATCAAATATTTGCATTCTTATTATTTTTATTTCGTAGTAATAACAAGAGAAACCTATTGCATTCAAACTCAAGTGCTACAACTTAATGAGTATATACTTGGTGATTGTATATTGCAGAGTTGATCTGAACAATTCTTCAAGGATATCGTATGTATGAATCAAGCCAAAACTTGAAGAGTTTAAGCTTGTCAACCTGATTTTCAAGGGCAACATAACGAGATTCTGTCTAACATGAAACGTCTTATTCATGATCGTCTAGCACAAATAATTACAGAGTGGTAATTTATAAGCGATGGGTTAGTATGATATCAATGTTAATAACAGTCATGAGACTGACGAAAATGTTTCTAAATTAGTTGATTAACCATTGAATCATTGGCTTCCTTGGTTTTCACAAATGATTTGTTTCTGTCCAAGACAATAAGGCAGTTTCTTTCTTACAAGTTCACAAAGTGGAACGACCATTGGCCCTTGGGTGAGAACTTTATTTTCTTCCTACCCAACAAAACATGTGTATTTTTAAGCACTACTCACTTGCATTCTGGCTGTACATAAATACATCACGTTTTAGTTGAGAATAAAGTGTAAACAAAATATAAAAGTTTATGGAGTTAATATATAGATACTTAAGGAAATGATGGTGGAATTAACGCAGGCTGTATTAAAGTGACTGTTTATCTATCCGCAGGGCCATGAAGGAATACTAATCCACATCAAGAAAAGATATGACAACCCAGTTATATTTATAACAGAGAATGGTAGCTGTTTCAGCTCTATTTACTTCTACATATACGAATATACCTGTACAACTATTTATGTGTTTGTTTGCACACGCACATATATGAGAAATTCATTCCTTTATAATAATAAAAACTGAGAAATTTCAAACATTTTAGGTTATAGCAGCATTATGCTATTGTCAACAGTACGATCTATGTAAATGCCACGACATGACCACATACATCAACAACCAGGCACTATTACATATAATCTGTAGCAATAGTTTGACACTACTAATACGACACTACTAACCATTGGAAGCTAAAATTCTAAAACTAAGTGGCAATATCTTTTCTTAAAAATAAAATCATTGATTTGTCATACTGTCATATTGACATTGAAATCTACACCAATCTTTAAATCTAATTATAGAGAAGCCGTAAGAAGACAAAATGCATTTTGTCATCTGAACTTGTGCATTTAGCAAAGCACAAAAAATAAAAACAAGAAATACAGTCAATTTAGTCATTATATGCATTAGTAGTGCAAACTACGAATTGAGCAGCACTGATTTAGGGAGGTGAGTAGAGGCGGGCTAAGGTTTTAACGATGGTCGAACAAATATATCTGGGATGATTGAAATTCTGGAACTCGTTATTTGAGTTTTTAACATTTGGTTTAAAGAATCGAATATTCAAATCGATTAATTAATTGATTACCAAATAAATTTAAGAGTTTGGTCGCGATCTTGTTTAAGTAAAAATTTACCTAATCCCGCGACTTCTGATTTCGCGTTGTGCTATTCGACTTCGCTCGAGTAGTGAGATTTGAGAATATATGAGGGATTCCCAATCAAATCAGATTAAAATGAATTAGAGAATGAAAATATCAATTCTTGTCCATGGCATTCAAGTAAACAGCAAACTAAAAGTACAAACTGAACATGATCAAGAGAGAAATGATTTCCACTAAAGTAGAGGACAAATAATAATCTACATGGTTGACACTTATGAACACAGATACAACCACTCTATATGCTTAAAACAGAACAATATACCACTGCAAGAAACATTGTCAATAGCGACGCCTAAACGCCGACGAATAAAAAGCGTCGGTGGAAACGCAACGCAACACCGACGCAATAGCGATGGTTGAAACCACCTAACTAAATTGAGAAAAAACATCGCAATAATTGTTGGTATCGTAACATTTTTCGCGACGGACTACTAGCATAGTAAAACTAAAATTTAAACTATTGTCTTTGAAAATTTCATCTTGTCGAACAGACAAACCAACGTATATGTCGACCTTATTACAATATTTTAAATATATTTTCAATGAGTTACACAATACCAAACATGTCATTTTACATTACTTGCATATACTTTTCGTTGTGATGCGAGACGACATTTATAACCGCTAGAAGGTTTGGTTATTATGTAAATTAATAAATCTGAACTGGGTGCATTGTAAATTCATGTTTAGTTCTGCATATCCCATTTCTTGCGTTGTTATTCCGCTATTCTAATCAATTAGGGCCACCGCCTCGTTAAAATTTGTCTTCCTCTTTCAATTAAGGTTATTTCCTCAGCGCCTCCACCTCATTAATTCGTTTCTTCACTCGGCCTCCCCATCCGCCTCGTTCTTGATCCGCTTCCGCCTTCGCCTCATTTAGGTAATTTTCTATTTTGTTATCTTAAACTGCAGTTGGTTTTTATTCCAATTCTAGTTTCGATTTTGGTATTTTTACTAGGGTATTCGTTCAGTCATTATCACATGATGCTCTTTGATCATACCCATCGGTTATGTTACCTGCATTTAAATTTTCTCCCAAATCCTCGTTCGAATCCCTAATTATTAATTTGGTCATGTTACTGCATTGCTTATTTTCTATACCGAATTCTCTTGGCTACTATTTGCAAGGTCGATGAAAGGTATATGGGTTAGTGATAGAAAAGACTTCCCACTTGATTGGGACTTCTGATACTTTGAAGCTTTTGGTAATTAGTTTTTGAGGAAAATGTTAAACACAACTAGCATTATATTCAGTTTTACACTGTACAAAATACTAGTTGTATTTTGCATTGTAACTAGCAAAATCATGCGGTTTCCTTGCAGCATAACTGAAATATAAACATGAGAACATTCAAAAAAATAACCTCTATTTATTTTAAACACAAAATTAAACATAACGAAATCTCAACTACTAGATATGCTATTGAATTTCATAATGTTTTGTAGTCAATGGTTGGATCTTGATGACAGTTTCTGAATGATCACATAGATGACAATATTCATTTTTTCTTCTGCATTAGAATTTTTCTGTTATATCACCAATCAGTTAGTATGTGTTGATCATAATTGGTTTCTCTTTTTATATCCCAGTAATGTTTACACACGCCCACATAAAGAGGCACATAAATAAGTAGGCATAATGCATGTAGATATGTTCATTTGTACTGGCCTATAAATTAAACTCTAACTAAGTACTATTCCACATCATAAATTACTGGGCATTTTATAATCATAACGTTATGCTTGATCAAACAAAATACCATGTTTAACTGACGCTGTAATAGAGGCGATTTTTTTGTTGAAATAGCACTAATATATTACTGCATAAAATAAGCGAATTTGAGTTAATATATGCCCATTTGCCTTTGATTTTTTCTTATATATGGTTTCTTCCAATATGTAAAAATAACCCACAGTGTATTAGGGTAGTTTTTCGCTCTTAGTGCCAAGAATATTCTCCAAGGTTAAAATTATGATTACTTATTTTACCAAAAAAATCACTTGACAAATGGCATTCATTCTTATATAGTTGGCCTACATTTGAGCACAGCATAGAACAAGGTTCACAGAAAATTTACTTTTCTCTCTTCTAAGTTATCCGCTCTGTAATGGGCATTACAATATTTTTATATATGACAGTTCTCTGTATACAAGTCTTGTTATTTTCTATTTTATGATTGTTTATTTTGCAGTATATTTTATGATCAAATAAGCTGACAATTAATTGATATTATATGTACTAAATATGTAAAGCAATTGAATGCATCATAGAGTAAAGTTATTCAACCTTAGGATGATTATTCAATTTAACATGAGTGACCCATCAAGAAGCTTCTTAAACATTACTATTTATGCGAAAATTTGCATTTGCAAAGAAAAAAAGTTGATTGTGTAAGTGCGTAAACAATATATAAGCCGTTATTTTGAAAAGAAAAGAATTCTTTTAAATATCATTCAAAACTTAAACTTATTATTTATTAACAGTTATAATAGGTGCATTCCTCTTAGGTCATGGTTTAGAATTATAAAGTTGACTTGCTTCCTCATGAAGCTATACCATTAGAATTTTCAGTTAACGGGGCTGTTAGGTTTTCTCAGCACCTCTAAGCCGATTAAAGGCTTTAACGCACCCATACGTGTGCACACACATTATGGATGATGAAATTTCTTCCTTCATCCATCATGGCGATACTCTAATCATTTCAATGATTCAAAGCTGATCGGATGGCTTCATGTTTCAGGGTTGCAGCGATGAAAAGAGCCAGCTAATTTATGAAACTGTCAAAGTTGGGATATCATTTTGTAGAAATGGCGCCACGGTCAACAAATGCATGATGTTCGGTAAGTTCTTATGATAATCGTATTCTATCTATATTAATAGCTATGTTTATTGCCACTGACTTTGATACTCAGTATATGTTCATTCGAGCATGCACAAAAATACTTGCACATTATGTATTAGCTGATGTGTAAACTGGTCTACAAAATATGTAATTTGCGTCTTCACGAATATTTAAAATATCATTTTGAGCAATTCTAAATTAATCTTTTCATTGACATGATCAAGTCAGTATTTTAAGTTTAAATTATGCGTTTGCTAAGAATTATTAGCAGAACGTGCAAAATTAATAGCAATTTTTTTTAACGCGATTGTTTCTTGGCAAGTCACAGAGCAACTTAGCTATAAATTCTGATTATACTTCTTCTGCTTTTGCATCCAAAAAAGGAGTTGAAATCGATTTTTTTTAAACTAAAGAACTCCATTTTTTTTAAGAAGAGAAAAAAAGGATTTTTTAGAATAAATAGAATGTAATTTCTTCTATTGTTCTCCCAAATCCAAATGATTTTTCCTAAAGGATTGAAAAGAAAAAATATACTTGAATTAAATTTAAGTATTAAAAGGCTTTGCCAAAAAAAAAATAAGTATTAAAAAAAGCATTATAAAACCTGCGAGAAGCCCATAATAGGGATGGCTTCTTATAACAAATCAAATATTCAGACTGTTTCTTTTCTGAAACGTGAAATTAACAATGAAAAAAAGGCTCAATTTTGGAAATCGCAACTTTGGCTTTGGATTTCGAAATCGCGACTCTGGATTCGTGTTTGAGGCGACTGATGTGGGCTGCGGTTTAGCAGATTGAAGAGGGGATTTTGGTGATAAGAGATTCATGCACTACGACAAAAACACCATATTACAACTTAAATTTTACAACTGTTACAAAATAACAGTTATAATAAAGGTTTTTTACAACAGTAATTTACTGAAAGTTGTAATAAACTTATTTTTAACAACTTTTTTGTTTTGCCTGTTGTAATAGATATCTGTTACAACTTTTATTTTTTGTTAGTTGTAATAGATGACTACTAATTATAATTAATTTTTAACAATTAATAATTATTAAGAAATAATCACTAATTTTAATAATTAAGAAGTAATATTTAGTATTTTCTTTGGTAATTAATAATTAAAATGTATTTATTAGAAAATTATACAAACTTATTTTTAGCCGTTCTTTTTTCTTCTTGTTATAATAGTGACCTATTAGACATTAACAATAGCTAATATTTAATAATTAATAATACTAATATTTAAGAATAAATAATAAATAGTAATTATGCTTTGCCAAAAAAGGAAATATTTTTAATAATTAATATTAAGTGTTTAATGAGTAATAATTAGTAATATATACATAATAAGGTTTAGGTGGGAAGTCATGCCCTTTCTAAATCTAGACTTCTATTAGTAACATATACATAATAAGCTTTAGAGGGAAAAATACAAAAATTTGATTCGAAATTCACGTCTGTTCAAAATTGAAATTTAAGTGGGAAACGTTAAAATTTAAGTGGACCGCCTTTCCTCTATACACAAAATTAAAATCGTCTAGACAAAATCTAAACAACTCGATATTCCCTTTTTCAATTTGACACCCGCCTTTCCTTAAATTTTTCCTTCTCCAAATCAGATACAATAAAAATCTCAACATCTCGCCCAAGCTGATGGATCTGAAGCATGACAATTTCACAAGTGGTTACGATGAACACGGAATAACGCGATGACGGATCGAGGAAGATAACAACAAAACTCCAACAGCAGGTTTATTTTATTTTATACTAAACAATTTTTTCAGTTAATTCGATTAATTAAATCGTGTTCTAGATCTTAAATCACTTGCCAAATGCCAATTCGTTGCGGTTTTTGATGTTGGTCGTGCTTTTGGGTTTAGATCAGTCCGCGAGTCTTGTTTTTGGGTTTGGGTTAATTACATCATGTTCTAGATCTTAAATCGTGTTCAGTGGCTTTCAAATCTAGCGCAAAGTCATGATTTTGGGTTTAGATCTGTTTTATTTTTTCTTGGTATTCATGGGGTTTACTATTCACTGTGTGCCTACTGGTTGCTTACGTTGCTCATTGGTAGCTAGAATGGTCAGTGAGGTATTGTTTCGGTGGTTTCTGGTGACCTGAATAGTTCAGAATATATTGCTATGTCAGGCTGGTTTCTTTCATGTAATAGCTGTGTTGCGCTGTCAGTTTTTTTTTAATATCAGACGCCTATGTCAATGTCGTATCTATCTCCGATGGATTTGGTTCGGTGAGTGCTTTGCTGCTGGGATTAAGAGTGTACATGTAAGTCTCTTATTTTAAAACTGTTAGTGTGTTATTAGTAACTGTGTACAGAAGTTATGGGATGTCTATCGATTGCGTAACTGTGTACTTTATATTTATAACATTTCAAATAAATAGAAATATTCACTAATTTTGGGAAAAATACGATTTGGGGAAATCCTAGGAACAAGTTTTGAATTTCTTTGATAAAAATTATGAAGATAACAACGAATCAAATTAAATAACGTGGACACTAGAGAAAATAAATGTATTTTATGCGATGAGTGGGGTAGATTAATATGTATGTGACAATCATGTACCCTAGTGGTCTATTGTGCATTGACTATCTGCACCATTATACTGTCAACTTGTATTAGAGTGGAATGTTAAAAAAATAACTCAATTTCTATCCGTGCTAAGTGTGAATATTGTATTTTATCATCAACTTCATGGTATCAGACGTATAAATATGCAAAGCACAATGGTTCCATGCAGTCTACATCAATAGATATAGTTGACCGTTGTATAATGGGAGTGTTACACAATGTTTCCATACTGTCTTACCCCTGTATGGTTGTGACTTCACTTTCTCTGTTAAGTTCTATATGTAAGTTTCTATATATGAGGCACATGCAAATCCAATTTGTGCAGGACACTTCAAAATTATGTCATGAATGAGGCATAGGTTGACTTACTAATAGTGTAATTTTGTTCTATATACACTTGATTAATTATCTGTTTCATTTTAAGCCATTTATATTGTTTAATATGACAAATGACGGGTTGTTGCAGTTTCGTAACCCATCTTTTTCTAATCCATGGAAACAATGACAAAACATAGCTTGTTCAGTCCGTAACCATCTGGATTTCCACACAAAAATACTATTTTGAGAGCTATTCTCGAGAGCTGGCAAGGAAGCCAATATTCGCAGAGCCAATACTCGTGAGGTTAGTGATGAAAATCACTTTAGTTTGTCAAACATTGATCTACCAAAAAATGTGATGTTGTACAAGTAATTTTTAAATATGTTCTTGCACAAGGCTTTCCAATTTATTAGTGTTAAGGGACAATAACTTATGTTGCTTAAAAGTAGCGATTACGTTAGAATTATGACTTACATTTATTTATATGTTGTGAATCTATGGCTTTATAAAAGCATAAAAACTGTCTTAAAACAAATCAAATAATAATGCAGCTACTGAAATTATTATCTACATCGTTGATAAGCATTACTTGTTTGATAATCATAATGCAATATGTAGAACTATCCAGTTTAATATATCAATTACATAATTTGCATCACTTGCCTTTAGAGATTATAAACTACATAGATGTGTTATTTGTCTACAAAGTCTAAACATCTATATTTCAATGATATTTGTTACAACATGACATAGACGCAGGTGGACCTTTTAGCGAATCTTTCAATTCTATCAGGATCCGCTTTGATTCCATGATTCACAATCTTTATGTGATAGGTACACAGGTGATTGAACTGAATGCTTGAGCATATAAAGATTCAGTGTGTGTTAGTGTGCGTGTGTATATTTATATGAAAGCGTATATGTAATTGAGTGTACTGAATAAGCAGTCTATAGTGAGAAATGTATGTATGTAATTGACTGTATTATATAACAGATAGTTGTACACTAGTGGGATCAGAAAATTGTACTATTCCAAATAATGAAATAAAATATTTAATTGAATAAAATAAATGTTTGAGTATAAAATTTTATGCATATCATTTTATTTAATATAAATATTTATTTCTATACGAGATGTAATGTATCATTAAATATCATATTGTTATACTCAACAGTGCAAAACAGTTGTAATAGCTTTTACTGCAACGGTGTATAACAGTTGTAATAGCTTCTATTGCACAAAAAAGTTGTAAAAGCTTTAACTACAATGGTGTTTGCAAGGGTGTATAACAGTTGTAAAAATTCTGGTCTATTACAACTTCTTAATACACGACGGTGCAACCACTGTTGTAAAAAGTCTTTTACAACTGTTTTGCACCGTTGTAATATGGTGATTCTGTTGTAGTGATGGTGTGGATTCAGATTGAGCTGAAGGTTGGGTGAGGATTCATGTTGAATTTTAGGTCGTCCGTGAAGTTGCAGCTGAGTGTCGTGGTTTTTTATTAATCGAGAAGGAATGGTGTGAATTTGTTTGTGCACATTTATGCATTTTCAGGAAGATAAGGTTATTTGATGGCTGTGAGCGGTGATTGTGATGTGTAGATGTGGTGTTGAAGGCTGTTTGGCAGCGGGGTGATTGAGCTTATTGCAAAGGGCAGGCGATTCGGAGATTGGGGAGGCTTAGGTTCTATCAGCCTCAAGCAGTGGAACAAGGCTGCCTTAAATAAGCTCCTTGATGGTTATATGAACGATACTAATAGTATTTTCGTTAGATGGTCTAACGTCATATAATACATGGGAAAAATGTCTAGAGAATGGATATTCCGCAAAACATAAGCTGGACGTGACGTAGTATTTTAAAAGTCAGAAACTCAATCCTACCTCATCTTAAAATTCCGTTAACTGAAATAAGAGCTGTTAAATTTTAGGATGATCTGTGTTATGCTTATGGCGTGACATTAAGATGCATGTTGACTGAAAATGAAATAAATTGAACTGGCATACAACAACATGCTACTGTTGATGACATGATGCACTATAGACAAATTATGCTTCCTCACACCTCCAATCAAAGAGTTGAAATGCTACGGCGTTTCTGGTGTATCTTTCTATCCCTACTTACCAGCTGTAACACCCCGCCTCTGCTAGGGTCACTCGCAAAGGAATGCACTAGCTTTAGAGGGGCATTATTGGTAAACATGCACAGAAATATCACAAGACAGAACATATAAAATAGCGGAAGTAAAATCGAACTTTCATAAACATTAATAATTAAGGTCTAAAGCCTTTTACATCAGAGTACATCAAAAGCTGTCTTGCAATAGTAAAGAAGCATAAAGACTTTTTCATAAATTATTCCCCAAGTAAAAACAGTAAAGTAGCCATAGCCAAGTAAAGTCCAAGCCATCCATGATGACCTTCAAGCAGAAGAAGTCCGAACTAAACAACAGTATTTCCTCCCTGTAACCTGGGGGGAAACGGAAGAAAAGAGGCGAAACAAAACGGGTCTGTCAAAAAGACTGAGTAAGCCCTATTTACTATTAGCATAAAAACTAGTAAAGTTAACTGGCATGAGAAACTGAGATGAACATAAGCATGATAACAAGATAGATAAGCTAAATCAAAATAACAGAATGAACTACTGAACTCAGATAAACTAAGGTGTCATGATAAATTACGATGTCAAGATAAAACAAGGTATCCCATCGTCAAGTTCCTGTCAAATATAATATCCCCAAGGTATCTATCACGTATAACATCCCCTGGTATCTATCCTGTCTTTTAGCTCTGCACCTACCGTACTAGTATCCCCACTGTATCATGTGTTAACCATGAATGACCCTTACTCAAAAGTCGTGTAATGTTCTATGTCAACCTAATATATCGCATATATAGGTTACTCAACTCGTATGTTTTATTCCATGTAAATGTTCAGTCCCTTGCCGCAGACCATACGGGCTTTCCCATGAGATTCTATACTACTTTAACATAGTTCCATGATCCTTAAGATCGTTTTGGATAGTCACCCCATATCTAACTAGGGTCTTTCAACATGAATCATTGTTTGTACAACTAGGACTTATGCTACCTAGGACTACTAGGGATTATGCTTACCTATTGCACGTTTTCGTATCTCGGTTTTGGTTCAACCACCCAGGGCCACTAGGATTTACGCTAACCGTCAACCGCGCCCTTTTTCCCACGCATCCATCGTCAATCGTTTTTCCATGACTGTATGCACATGTATCACATCGTGCCATCCGAGTCCTGTCACAGGGCAGACCAGGAAATACAGGACTCGGTCGGGAGCTTTCGATTTATCTGCCGATGCAGATGCTAAGGTCTGTTTTTCTTATACGTGGCTATGGTCCCACGAGACCACTCCCTCAACTAGTGAAAGACAAGACAGGATAAATCCTGTATGAGAACACAACACTGGCCAACCCACATCCTAGCCTTACCGCAACCATAATTAGATAGCAATTATGGTCTTTTGGGTGTTCTCTGCCTTTCCGTACGTACACGCTTGACCAAAGATGGTAGGTAGCCTGACGAAATGCTATCTAGGGCACGACCGTGTATCATCGACTATCCCCTATCCATCCCCGTCTTTAGGTCGCTCGTATAGCAACCAAGGCATACTCTTGGTTCTTCTAACGCAGACCTTAACCTCTCATGAGCCTAGTATGATGACCTGGCAGCTCACAGAGGGATACCAAGAATATCCTCACGTTCCCCGAAGCCGCTGCTTCGTTACCCAGTTCGCTGGAGCCTTTATCTAAATCAGATACTTGCTCCTACTCGTATACTTAAACGATGACCTACCGTATCAGGTTACTCATCTATCTATGAACTGGTCTAAATTTCCTTGACTAAGAATCATTACTTAGTTATTCTTCAACTAAGGTTTACCACTTAGCCTTATTCCCGCTATCCTTGTTAACTACGGTTATCCACCTAATCCTCAGAACTATGGTTTTCATAATGGATTAAGTGTCACTTAAGTTCATGACTTAACCCGTCTACAAATCATGTCAAATTTGGCTAAGTATCCAAGTTCAAGACTTAACCCTACAAACCATGCTCAAGTTGGTTAAGTATATATTAACTTTACCCTATCAAATTACTGAGTCAAATCGGTCAAGCGTATTTAAGCGATTCGTGACTTAGCCCTATCATGTTTTCACGTTAGATTGGTTAAGTATAGGTTAACTTAACCTCAATAAATTCACGAGTTAGATTGGTTAAGTATAGATCACTTAACCACCCCAGATCATCATGTTAGATTAGTTAAGTGTTTAACTTAACTCCATTAAACTACCAAGTGGGATTAATTAAGTCTAGGCTAACTTAACCCCATCCGATTTCCATGCTTAGACTAGTTGAGTCCAATCATAACCCCATCCATTAACTGTTTTTCGTTTAAGCGTCACTAAGAAAACTTACTTAACCTTACCAAGTTATCGTGTTGGATTGATTAAGTGTTGGTTAACTTAACCCCGTCCACTAGTCGTATAAAAATGGTTAAGTATCATTAGGCAAATCAAATTACTTAACCTACCCAACCTTGTCATGTTTTGTTAAGTATCATTAGCCTAATAAAATTACTTAACCCACTTGTCCATGTCATATTTGGTTAAGAGTCATTAATCAAATTAACTTAACCCTATCATGTGGCATTAATTACTTAATGCACCTCAACCTCTCACATTAGACTTTGTTGTGGTTACTAGTTAAGCCGGTCGGTTCCGGGTAGCTTTACACCACAACTTGGTCTAACCTCGGGTTCAAGCACAACATGACCAACTTCTCACATTGGGTCCTATTGTTTGCAACTACTAGTTAGGCCGGTCGGTTTCGGGTAGTTTTACGTTGCAAACTCAACCCAACCTCGAGTTGGCCACACTTATATTATCTAAGTGTCATGTCCATCATATTTCCAAAACATGTTACAAGTTTTCAAGCATTTGGGTAGACCTAACTTAATAGGTAAATTCCCAAAGGGTACACCTAACTTAATAGGTAAATTCCCAAGCTTATGTTTTTATGGATACTTACATGTCAACTTCCATGTTATATTTCAAGTCATATTTTCAAGTTATATTTTCATGTCACTAGAAATTAACCATAACATAACCCAACGCTTTTCAACTCGCATATACGTTCGCAACAACGTAATGGATTAAAAGAAGAGACTTGGCAAAGACATGACAAAAATGGATATTAAGCCACAAGTTAATCATGGTGGCAAATGAGGCACAAATGTGTTCATTAACTTGCATGTTACATTCTTAAGCCTCAAAAACATGCATAAACCCAAACTTGGCACATAAGCGAATCATGGTGACAAAAGACATGGAATGATGACTAGTAACTCGCATATATCATCATATAAGGGTTATGACTTCATATGCAAGTTGACATAAAGGTTATGAGGGTTCTCATGTTGCATAATGCAACATTTCAACATAAAGGTTGTAGCTTTTAGACCACAAGATCAAGATAATGACTTCATAAACTTGCATGACATGATAGCATGTATCATACTCAATGATCAAACCCAAACTTGCAACATGAATATTTAACTTCATAGTTAATATCTAAGAGTAGGGAAAGGGCTTACATTGCTATGAAGGCACAAAAGATATGACAAAGCCCTTATGCAATCAAATAGACCCAAAATGCAAGCTCTAACATAAAAACCCTTGAGCTAAAATGATCAAAACCCTTGCTTTATGATGCCAATATAGAAACTTGACTTGAATGCAAGCTAATGACACTCATACAAGCTTGAAAACACTTGTATGCATGGAAAATCTCTCATAGAAACAATTTAGAAATTTTATGAAGAGAGTGGAGGCCATGAGAGGTAAAATTTTGCCATAGTTTAGTTGCATGAATGGATAATGAGGATTTAGGAGAGGGTTAGGGGCTTATTTATAGATTAGGCAAGTGTTTTAGGCCATAGGATTAAACCCTAGTTGCAATCTCAGCCCTTAAAATCGAATCTAGCCCCCAAACTCAACACAAACCCAAAATGGTGCACCAGGCAGAACTGCCCGGCTGGACCAAGTCGACAGCCAAGTCGACAGGGCTGTCGACTTGGGTCCAACCAAGTCGACTCCCAAGTCGACAGGGCTGTCGACTTGGGTGCTCTGGCGGGAATTTTCCCGCATGGCCCAAACTGGCCCAAATTTCCAAATTCAAACTTGAATTTGAAATCTGTTTTTACTTTGAAATTTTCTGAAAACTTCGTTGGGCCTTAATCGGGTCATACGGACTCCGATTTTCGAAAACTCGGACTCTATTTCGCGTATTTTTCCGAGACGAACGCAATGGCATAGCCCGTTTTACTTGATGCAGAATTTAAAAATGAAATTCTGCCTTGGTTCTCGTTTTAACATGTTATCGAAATACGGGTTGTTACATTCTCCCCACCTTTTAGGATTTCGTCCCCGAAATCTCCAAGTTAGGAAGAACATATCCTACCATCCATCATTCATCTACTCAAAACATCATCCACAAGCAACCATTGTCCTTAGATGATTTCTAATGCTGTATGAATATATGCAAAACGTGTGTGTATATGCACTTATCTAATGTAAATGATCAGGCCTGAGTGATCTAATGCAAAGTATGTATAGTGCCATGAATCCAACATGTATGCAAATAGTCCTAGTCATATAGATACTATATGCGTGCACAATCATTCATTCATATGCAACAACCGCATGATAACACATTCGATTTCATCCATAAACAAGTATAAATACTCGTGTATATGCAATATGAAATGTGACCGAGTCGAGCTAGTATCTAATGTGTATTCGCGCATCCATGAGCAACCATTTGCAACCACTTGCAACCATATCAATCATAACATGTTTCAAATACATGTTTACATCCATAGGGTTCTACCTAGGCTTCCCTGAAACAGGGTCGAGAAGATAAACAAGACAAACTCCTTACGGGGTTTGTAACAGAAAATAGGACCGAGAGGATGTCCACAAGAGATAGCCTACAAGTAAGTTCTACAGAAAACAGGGATCAAGGATATACTCCCAAAAGAGATAGCATGCGCGTATCTAGTCTTTGACCATCAAAGTCGTATTTCCTCGAGCTCAATTCCATTGTGCCTTGACCGTCCTTTAACTTCGCGATTTCGTAGCTTCTTATTTCCTGTTTCCATAACATGAGCTGGAACTCATTTCTTCATCGCCTCTCGTTCCACTTGCACTTATCCTTTTCCTAGAATACTTGGCGCAAACATGACTGCGTACTCATGATCTCATGCAAGCTTTCCAAAATTCACTAGTGAATCTTGGATCTCGTTTATATACTATAAGGTATTCCATGTAGAAGAACTTTCTCTTGAAAGTAAACAAATGTCAACCAGGTTATCATGCGCACTTATTAGGGTGATCTCTATAACCCACGCATAAATGAAGTAAACCATCTGTCTTATTGGCGAACACCACTCGATCGGGCTTCAAATTTCCAATAAAGGCATCAAGGGATTCTAAGTAACTAGTCATGACAGAACCTCAAAAAGGTTACACGATACTTCGAGGGTATTACCAAAGCTAGTCGAAAGGTCTAACTACCCTCCTATCAAAAACCGAGAGTGGCACCCCCTACTGGATAACCACTTCATCCCTAGAATCCATCCATAGCTTATAAACATAAGCATTATTTCCAAACTCAACACTTGGCATAGACGTTCTCAAATCCAAACAAGTCATGTATAAATGGACTGATTCTCCAATAGGACTTTGAGACAAAAAATGGGATTCTCTATTACGCTAGTACTTAAGGTGCAGAGACTCAACTATCGAAGCAGACTTAAATGATACGAAAAACGAAGTCCTAACGGGATGATAGAGAAGAAAAGCTAAACCTTTAACAAGATCGTTAGCCTCCTTCCGAGGTACCCTAGAAATGAGAGCATACTACTGCCCTCCCGATGATCTTGTCCTTGTCCCATAATACTTAACTATCCGCCCCGTTTTACCATGCCAAAGGTACTCTCTCGTCATGGGTTTCATTGTTCATCTTTCTCCCTCCTTTGAGGACTAAGCCATACCAACAAGTTGCTCATCCTTAAGCTCGTATCCTTTATCCTCTTTCTCACTATCCTTTCTTATAACGCGGCCACTGGTCTCTCGAGAACCACCTCCATCGCATGGAAAGCACTTTCGTAGATAGAAAAGACTAGTCGCAGTTAAAACCACTGTGACTACAGGTGGAGGAAAGAAAGAAAAAAAGATTCAATTAAGGAAACAAGGATAGTGCTAATGGCCTTTGGGGAATAGCCTTTTTCTTTTAAAAGAAAATTTTCTTGAAAAATGCTTCTTTGTAAACGATTTTCAAATAGTTTTCAGAAGGTCTTTAAAAACTTTTGCCCAGTCTGGTAACCTTCTGCTCTGATACCAAATGTAACACCCCGCCTCCGCTAGGGTCACTCGCAAAGGAATGCACTAGCTTTAGAGGGGCATTATTGGTAAACATGCACAGAAATATCACAAGACAGAACATATAAAATAGCGGAAGTAAAATCGAACTTTCATAAACATTAATAATTAAGGTCTAAAGCCTTTTACATCAGAGTACATCAAAAGCTGTCTTGCAATAGTAAAGAAGCATAAAGACTTTTTCATAAATTATTCCCCAAGTAAAAACAGTAAAGTAGCCATAGCCAAGTAAAGTCCAAGCCATCCATGATGACCTTCAAGCAGAAGAAGTCCGAACTAAACAACAGTATTTCCTCCCTGTAACCTAGGGGGGAAACGGAAGAAAAGAGGCGAAACAAAAAGGGTCAGTCAAAAAGACTGAGTAAGCCCTATCTACTATTAGCATAAAAACTAGTAAAGTTAACTGGCATGAGAAACTGAGATGAACATAAGCATGATAACAAGATAGATAAGCTAAATCAAAATAACAGAATGAACTACTGAACTCAGATAAACTAAGGTGTCATGATAAATTACGATGTCAAGATAAAACAAGGTATCCCATCGTCAAGTTCCTGTCAAATATAATATCCCCAAGGTATCTATCACGTATAACATCCCTTGGTATCTATCCTGTCTTTTAGCTCTGCACCTACCGTACTAGTATCCCCACTGTATCATGTGTTAACCATGAATGACCCTTACTCAAAAGTCGTGTAATGGTCTATGTCAACCTAATATATCGCATATATAGGTTACTCAACTCGTATGTTTTATTCCATGTAAATGTTCAGTCCCTTGCCGTAGACCATACGGGCTTTCCCATGAGATTCTATACTACTTTAACATAGTTCCATGATCCTTAAGATCGTTTTGGATAGTCACCCCATATCTAACTAGGGTCTTTCAACATGAATCATTGTTTGTACAACTAGGACTTATGCTACCTAGGACTACTAGGGATTATGCTTACCTATTGCACGTTTTCGTATCTCGGTTTTGGTTCAACCACCCAGGGCCACTAGGATTTACGCTAACCGTCAACCGCGCCCTTTTTCCCACGCATCCATCGTCAATCGTTTTTCCATGACTGTATGCACATGTATCACATCGTGCCATCCGAGTCCTGTCACAGGGCAGACCAGGAAATACAGGACTCGGTCGGGAGCTTTCGATTTATCTGCCGATGCAGATGCTAAGGTCTGTTTTTCTTATACGTGGCTATGGTCCCACGAGACCACTCCCTCAACTAGTGAAAGACAAGACAGGATAAATCCTGTATGAGAACACAACACTGGCCAACCCACATCCTAGCCTTACCGCAACCATAATTAGATAGCAATTATGGTCTTTTGGGTGTTCTCTGCCTTTCCGTACGTACACGCTTGACCAAAGATGGTAGGTAGCCTGACGAAATGCTATCTAGGGCACGACCGTGTATCGTCGACTATCCCCTATCCATCCCCGTCTTTAGGTCGCTCGTATAGCAACCAAGGCATACTCTTGGTTCTTCTAACGCAGACCTTAACCTCTCATGAGCCTAGTATGATGACCTGGCAGCTCACAGAGGGATACCAAGAATATCCTCACGTTCCCCGAAGCCGCTGCTTCGTTACCCAGTTCGCTGGAGCCTTTATCTAAATCAGATACTTGCTCCTACTCGTATACTTAAACGATGACCTACCGTATCAGGTTACTCATCTATCTATGAACTGGTCTAAATTTCCTTGACTAAGAATCATTACTTAGTTATTCTTCAACTAAGGTTTACCACTTAGCCTTATTTCCCGCTATCCTTGTTAACTACGGTTATCCACCTAATCCTCAGAACTAGGGTTTTCATAATGGATTAAGTGTCACTTAAGTTCATGACTTAACCCGTCTACAAATCATGTCAAATTTGGCTAAGTATCCAAGTTCAAGACTTAACCCTACAAACCATGCTCAAGTTGGTTAAGTATATATTAACTTTACCCTATCAAATTACTGAGTCAAATCGGTCAAGCGTATTTAAGCGATTCGTGACTTAGCCCTATCATGTTTTCACGTTAGATTGGTTAAGTATAGGTTAACTTAACCTCAATAAATTCACGAGTTAGATTGGTTAAGTATAGATCACTTAACCACCCCAGATCATCATGTTAGATTAGTTAAGTGTTTAACTTAACTCCATTAAACTACCAAGTGGGATTAATTAAGTCTAGGCTAACTTAACCCCATCCGATTTCCATGCTTAGACTAGTTGAGTCCAATCTTAACCCCATCCATTAACTGTATTTTTCGGTTAAGCGTCACTAAGAAAACTTACTTAACCTTACCAAGTTATCGTGTTGGATTGATTAAGTGTTGGTTAACTTAACCCCGTCCACTAGTCGTATAAAAATGGTTAAGTGTCATTAGGCAAATCAAATTACTTAACCTACCCAACCTTGTCATGTTTTGTTAAGTATCATTAGCCTAATAAAATTACTTAACCCACTTGTCCATGTCATATTTGGTTAAGAGTCATTAATCAAATTAACTTAACCCTATCATGTGGCATTAATTACTTAATGCACCTCAACCTCTCACATTAGACTTTGTTGTGGTTACTAGTTAAGCCGGTCGGTTCCGGGTAGCTTTACACCACAACTTGGTCTAACCTCGGGTTCAAGCACAACATGACCAACTTCTCACATTGGGTCCTATTGTTTGCAACTACTAGTTAGGCCGGTCGGTTCCGGGTAGTTTTACGTTGCAAACTCAACCCAACCTCGAGTTGGCCACACTTATATTATCTAAGTGTCATGTCCATCATGTTTCCAAAACATGTTACAAGTTTTCAAGCATTTGGGAAGACCTAACTTAATAGGTAAATTCTCAAAGGGTAGACCTAACTTAATAGGTAAATTCCCAAGCTTATGTTTTTATGGATACTTACATGTCAACTTCCATGTTATATTTCAAGTCATATTTTCAAGTTATATTTTCATGTCACTAGAAATTAACCATAACATAACCCAACGTTTTTCAACTCGCATATACGTTCGCAACAACGTAATGGATTAAAAGAAGAGACTTGGCAAAGGCATGAAAAAAATGGATATTAAGCCACAAGTTAATCATGGTGGCAAATGAGGCACAAATGTGTTCATTAACTTGCAAGTTACATTCTTAAGCCTCAAAAACATGCATAAACCCAAACTTGGCACATAAGCGAATCATGGTGACAAAAGACATGGAATGATGACTAGTAACTCGCATATATCATCATATAAGGGTTATGACTTCATATGCAAGTTGACATAAAGGTTATGAGGGTTCTCATGTTGCATAATGCAACATTTCAACATAAAGGTTGTAGCTTTTAGCCCACAAGATCAAGATAATGACTTCATAAACTTGCATGACATGATAGCATGTATCATACTCAATGATCAAACCCAAACTTGCAACATGAACATTTAACTTCATAGTTAATATCTAAGAGTAGGGAAAGGGCTTACATTGCTATGAAGGCACAAAAGATATGACAAAGCCCTTATGCAATCAAATAGACCCAAAATGCAAGCTCTAACATAAAAACCCTTGAGCCAAAATGATCAAAACCCTTGCTTTATGATGCCAATATAGAAACTTGACTTGAATGCAAGCTAATGACACTCATACAAGCTTGAAAACACTTGTATGCATGGAAAATCTCTCATAGAAACAATTTAGAAATTTTATGAAGAGAGTGGAGGCCATGAGAGGTAAAATTTTGCCATAGTTTAGTTGCATGAATGGATAATGAGGATTTAGGAGAGGGTTAGGGGCTTATTTATAGATTAGGCAAGTGTTTTAGGCCATAGGATTAAACCCTAGTTGCAATCTCAGCCCTTAAAATCGAATCTGGCCCCCAAACTCAACACAAACCCAAAATGGTGCACCAGGCAGAACTGCCCGGCTGGACCAAGTCGACAGCCAAGTCGACAGGGCTGTCGACTTGGGTCCAACCAAGTCGACTCCCAAGTCGACAAGGCTGTCGACTTGGGTGCTCTGGCGGGAATTTTCCCGCCTGGCCCAAACTGGCCCAAATTTCCAAATTCAAACTTGAATTTGAAATCTGTTTTTACTTTGAAATTTTCTGAAAACTTCGTTGGGCCTTAATCGGGTCATACGGACTCCGATTTTCGAAAACTCGGACTCTATTTCGCGTATTTTTCCGAGACGAACGCAATGGCATAGCCCGTTTTACTTGATGCAGAATTTAAAAATGAATTCTGCCTTGGTTCTCGTTTTAACATGTTATCAAAATACGGGTTGTTACACCAGCAACACAAAGTTATGTAGAAACGGATGAAAGGGTATCAAATTAGTTGCATGTATAAAGTTTTTAATAAAGACGGTGAGAAAATGAAATGGAAATGGAAATGATATTAAGGGATTGGTGGAAGGAAAGAAAATTAAATCTGTTTTTCATGGAAAGCTTTCAATAATGCTCTTTTTACTAAAGATAAACTTAATGCTAGGGGAGTAACTACTGATTTTTTCTGCTCCTTCTATAGCATGTATGAAAAGATCAAACATATATTTTTCAATGTACCGATATACTCAAACTTTGGATCAATGTCATGAACAAAGTTGGTCGTATGGATGTTGACAATAGGGTTCAATGGACAAAATTGGAAAGAGCAATAGCTAAGAAAGATGAAAGAGGGAGATTGCCGACATACATCCTTAAGTTCATGCGGATTGTTTGGCTTAAAAGAAATGTTAGGATATATAATCCTCCAAAAAGAAAGAGTAAGCCGCAACTTGAATGCTATATTTACCAGGAAATTAAAAGGGAATTTTGGAACTTGCATTTCCAGATCGATCCTGGCATATTGACCATGTTTTGATGCCTGGTACTCTTGGTTCCAATCCTCCCTGCTATTTTTCATAGCCTTAAAAGAAATTATTAACTTGCATTTAATCATCTCCAGTTTTCTTGTGAAGAGTAAAGGTTTTAAAGTTGAAAGTTGGTCAAATATAGTTCAGTACACTGACTATTTGTATGGTTGAATTGCTATTTGTTGTACCACTACTCAATTGAAAATTGAATCCTACCAACTGTATGGCTAACTTTTGATGAATGCAATATCAATACTATAACTGTAATAACTAATTAATGACTTTAATTGCTCAACTATTTTATCATATTTTATTAGTCTAGCAAATACCAATACTAATGTCAGGTAGAGTTCTTATCATTCTAGCAAATATCGAACATATGGTACATATATCTAAGGACGAACATGAAATCAAGTGAATTTCAGGTGCTGATTCGACCGGAGTGCCAGAAATTCCAACAGCCAAAAGGAACAGATTTCCTGGCTTTAGACGTAATATCATGTGCCCTGTTTATGTTGGAAATATAATTTGAAATGCTAACTTACTAAATAATTAAAATTTGCATTGGAACCATGTATCTAGAATATTGAAAGGGCACGTCTATTGGTTATTGTAAAGTCATGTCTATTGGGTGAATGGTTATGTAAACCACTATAAATATGTGGTCATTTTGTAAGTTGAAAGTAAGAAATTCAAAGAAGTTCTTCATTTTAAATTAAGCAATCTTCCTCTAATTTCTCCTCCTCTAACAAAGTGGTATCGGAGCGAGGTTAGTAAAGGTGTGATAAAATGACAAACAATGGAATGAATTCCCTCTAATATCCTCGTCTCACAAAAGAAAATTATGAGAAATGGTGTCTTCGAATGAAAGTTTTACTTGGCGGACAAAAAGTGCAGGAGATCGTAGAGAAAGGCTACGACAAGCCAGAAAATGAAACTGCATTATCTCGAGCGGAGAAGGAAGCCTTAGCAAAGATGAAGGAAAAAGATCAATACGCACTTAGCCTCATTCATCAATGTTTGGATGATTCAATGTTAGAAAAAGTAGCGGATGCAGCCACTTCAAATGAAGCCTGGGAAATTTTGCAAAAGTCTTTTCAAGGAGTTGATAAAGTAAAAAAGGTTAAGCTTCAATCACTAAGGAGTGATTTTGAAGCAATGAAGATGAGTGAATCCGAATCGATTTCGGATTACGGTACAAGGGTGAAGGCGAATGTGAATCAATCAAGAGGCTATGGCGAAAAAATTGAAGATGTTCGAGTGATGGAGAAGATTCTTCGTTCTTTGACACCGAAGTTCGATTATGTTGTGTGTGTCATTAAAGAAACGAAGGACCTCGAAGAAATGACAGTAGAAGAATTGGAAGGTTCTTTACGTGCTCAAGAAGGGAAAATTAAGAGAAGACAAGAAGAACCACATGAGCTAGTTCTTAAAACTAAAGCAACTTTGGAAAATGAAGAAGAAGTGATATTAAAGAAGAAATTGGTATTGATAATGAAAAACTTATTGATGTGGAGGAGAAAAATGTTGATAAAGATGTTGATGTAAATGTAACAACCCGGAAATGCGAGCCAATTTAAAATTTTTATTTTGGCAATTTTAGTGAATTTTCAATATTTAAAATGAATTATTTTAAATAATATCGACGAGAAATTTGTTTTGAATAGAATTGAACGTATATAGTTATATAGATCGTCAATAGAATATAAATAATTATTTTGAATTATAAAAGGAATTGAAAATGGCGTGGTAGTTCGATAATTCGATTTCAAACTTCAATTGAACATACCGGGTGCAAAATAAACCGGATTTTAGTGAAACCAAAAATATTTGAATCTAATTGAGAATATCTTTCCAACGAATCCGTGAAATCAAAATTTCATAGCGGGTATCAAAAGATATGTCCAGTTGAAATTTCAAAATAGTCGCTATGGAATTTCGACCCTTAAAAATAGCCATTTTGCAAACGACCTCGGATTTTGACTAAACCACTTTTATTGGATCCGCGATGTAAAGTTATTGCTAGGTTTCAAATTTCATAATTTTCTGAATCAATATGTGAGCGTGGCAAAGGAAAACGCGTTTGACCAGTTTTAGTTGATTTTAATCAACTAGAAAATGGCCATTTTTCTAACGGTCTCAAAATTCGACGAAACTAGTTTTGTTAGGACCGTATCGTCAATACGAAGCTAGAAAATATTTTTCTGGAATTTTTCGAGTTAGTATGTGACCCCAGTAAATTGAAATGCGCGTTCAAATTCAATATATAGAGTTATATTTTGATTTTGACGAAAACTGATCGAAACGATCGAACCAGCTTACGATACATATCCCATTGTGTTCGGAATGAGAGTAACTAGCTATGGACGACAGGCGGTGGGCTTGATTTCGAGTTCAAAAATAAAAGTTGCTTTTTGTAATTAAATAAAATAAAATAAAAATAAAACTTCCCTCCTCTCCTATTACCAGGTCAACCCTCCCCTCTCTCCTCACAACCGTTCAATCGATAAAAAGAAAAAAAAACAAGCGAAACCCGACTCCGCTCAGCCCCACGTCGCACCGCCGCGCCGCCGCTCCGGCCTCCAAGCGAGCCCCTCCTCTGATCCTCGCTGTTGTCGCCCTCTCTCCCATCCTCTTTCATGACGCCGAACCCCTCCTTTCCAATCCCCAAACCCGAACCCCCTCGCCTGGCCTCCGACCCCACCAGCGACGCCACCTCCGGTGAGTTCCCCCCCTCCAGCACATCGAGTTCCCCAACCCCCTCCAATACCGACGCGCAGACGCCCCCCTTCTTTGTATTCGACTGTAAGTTTCTGTAATTGATTTTATTCAGTTATTTTTAATTATTTAAAGGAATTAGCTTATAAAAATATAGTTTTTAGTTTATATAAAAATCTGAGTTTCAGTTTATAATAACATAGTCATCCAGTTTATAAAAAAAAATATAGTCTTTGTGAGAAAAAAAATCAGTTTTATATATTTAAAAATATGAAATGTATATGCATTGTTTTGAAATTCATATATATACCTTGTTTTGTATATATATAAGTTGTTTTGAAAATATAAAAATAAGCCTTGTCTTTAAGAAGTATTAAAAATAGGATTTTTATAAAGTAGAAATAATAAAAATAGGATTTTTATATAGTAGAAATAATAAAATGCGATTTTTATATAGTAGAAATAATAAAGGTGCGATTTTTATATAGTTATGATAATAAAAATAAAATCTTTATATTTGAAAAGGCGAAATCTTTATATTTGAAAAGGCGAAATCTTTATATTTGAAAAGGCGAAATCTTTATATAGGGAATAGCGTGATAAAAATATAATCTTTATTATATGAACACCGTTGTAAAAATAGAATTTTTATCTATATAGTAGCGATGTAAAAATAGAATTTTTATATACATAGCAACAATATAAAAATGTGATTTTTATATATGTAGTGGCTACGGGCAGTGAAGTGGACAAAAGGCGAGAACAACGATGACTTCTACATAAGAAGAGTCGAGGCGTTTGGATTAGCTAGTCGGTGAGAACTTCTCACTTTAACTTTTCTTTTCTAGTTATATACATATATATACTAGGATGCAGACGGTGTTTAGTATCACCCGACACCATCGTCCACAGACCATGGACTTGTTTGTTTGGTTGTGTAGTTGGTTAGGTTATTTGATTTGAATTTGACTGTTTGGTGAAATGGAATGGATTTTTTTTTGATGCAAAAAGGTAGTGAATCGCTAGATTCACGCCTTCATTCATTCATTAAACATAAAACAAGTACAACGTGTTCAGCATGCAGAGGACTAGCTACTGATTACAACTATTTACATAAATATGTACAACCAAAATTACATGCACGCAGGCATGTTTACATAGTGCCCAATATATACATAAAACAACTACATAGCAGCATGCAAACCCAGTAAACTGAAGCGTGGCATCATCAAGCTCGGCTACCACGAGCCCTATCCATCACTTGAGCGTCGATTGTGTCTACAAACTTGATCTCCTCCTTGCCTGACCAAAGAGAAACAAAATTAAGAATGCGAAAAAAAACTGAGTTGGGCCGTTTCATTTTGCATTTAAACTTTCGTGAGTTGCGTTCATGCCAAAGGATCCAAACATAAGAAAAGTTCAAAAGGGCAAACATATGTCGCATGTTAGTGTCAGGCAGTGAAATAATAGTGCTGTGCCAGAAAAGAAATTGATCGGTGATGAAGTGGGACCAGTCTAAGCAGATATTAAGGCTAACTAAACACTTCGTCCATACATAAAAGGCGTAATCACAATCAACAAAAAGATGCTGGTAATCCTCGTCGTCGTCAGTGCAAAAAACACAGCCCCCAGCGACATGAACACCTTTTTGACGTAATCTGCTCACTGTATTAAGCTTGTTGTGCATGATCATCCACATATGAATATTGACCTTAGTGGGTACAGCCTTAAAACTCCACATTCTCATGAATCCATCATACTTTCTTCCTGCGAAGTTCATCATTTTATAAAGTGCGCTAACGCGAAAGTTATTTCCACCAATCTTCCATACAAATTCATCGTCCTCATTGCCATGAAGTTGTACATCTTCTAACAAACGAACCAGTCCACATAGCTGAATCAAAGCATTACCAGCCACAATGCGACAAAAGGTCAGGTTCCATTTAAAACTGGCAGAATTCGCATTAAACATTGCACAGACTGAAGCTCTTTTGTTGCATGCAATAACAAACAGGTCGGCAAATTCAACACGCAAAGGGATAGGGAGCAACCAGCAGTCAGACCAGAAAGAGACGTTGCATCCATTTTTAACTACAACCTCAGTCCCAATCTTCATCCAGTGAACGTTTGCCATAACACCACGCCAGAATATCGAGCAATGAGAAACGTCCGCGTTCCAATCAAAGCTTCCACCATAGAAAGTGTTTAAGATCCACTCCTTCCAGAGAACTTTCTTATCACTAAGCATAATCCACAGCCATTTACAAAGCAATGCAGAGTTCATGTTTTTCAAAATGATGACTCCCAATCCTCCTTGATCTTTGGACTTGCACACCTGGTCCCACGACACTAGACAACAAACTTTACGCGTGTCCTTCATACCAGTCCAGAAAAAATTCCGACGAACAACATCAATCATCTGAACTACCCAACCGGGACATGAATAAAAAGAAAGCCAATACAAAGGGATAACAGACAGAACAGAATTCACCAACACCAATCGTCCAGCCTTTGATAAATAATTTCCCTTCCACCTCGCCAAGCGCCTGTCAACTTTATCAATCACATACTGTCAATCACTCTTCATCAGTCTATTTGGACGGATGTACCCTCCAAGGTAGTTGAGGGGGAAAGAATCCGCCTTGCAGTTAAGCATTTCAGCACATTTGTTGTTCACATCAATGCTACAGCCCAAAGTGTAAACACTGCTCTTATGGAAATTAATCTTTAAGCCAGATAAACTTTCAAAAGCATAAAGCAAAAATTTTAAAGAGGCAATATACTTGCAATCAGGGTTGCAAAAAATAATGGTATCATCAGCATATTGTAGTGAATTAATACCCCCAATGATGTGATCTCGCCCAAAGCTTTGAATAATATCATTAGCACTTGCCACCTGAAGGATCCGACAAAAGACATCGGCAGCCAAGTCGAAGAGAAGTGGGGAAAGTGGGTCACCCTGACGCAGCCCACGCTTGGAGACAATGGTATTGCCAGCCACTCCATTCACACAAATATTGGATCTGCTTGATGTTAAAATGCAATGAATCCAGTTTAGCCATCTACACGGAAAGCCTCTCGCACTAAGAAGATCCATGATGAACCTCCAGTCAACTATGTCAAAGGCCTTAGCGAAATCCAGCTTCAAGATTGCGCAAGGCACATTATGTCTATCACTATGGGAGATAACTTCCTGGACAAGTACTGCTCCATCAAGAATAAATCTTCCCTTAATAAATGCTGTCTGCGAAACATCGATCAGGTCATCCATCTTCGCTTTCAATCTGTTTGCGAGAACCTTAGTGATCAATTTGAAGCTACTGTTCAAAAGACTAATAGGTCGAAAGTCCGCAGCAGAGACATTTCCTCCTCTTTTAGGGATCATGACTACATTAGCGTACCCCAACATATCCAATCTCAAGGAACCAGAGTGAAATTTATTGAATATGTTGATAACATCATGCTTAATCAAATCCCAATATTTCTTATAAAAAAAGTTTGGAAAACCATCAGGGCCAGGGGCTTTATCACCAGGCATTTCATTTAAAGCCGCGACTATTTCCCCTTCCGAGAACTCAGCATCAATGCCACTAAGATCGACAGAAGAAGGATACAACACCTTCCAATCAACGTTCACACGATTCTCAATTCGTTCTCCAAAGATACCCTTATAAAATTCAGTAAAAGCTTCTCCTATCCTTTGTTGATCACAAATTTCAACTCCGTCTTTCCAAATGCTACATATTGTGTTAGTGCGCCGTCTACCGTTTGCAACTTTGTGGAAGTAACTTGTGTTACTATCACCAAGCTTCAGCCACTGAGTTCTCGATCTCTGTTTCCAAAAAATCTCTTCTTGGTCAATCACCGTTAGAAGCGCCTTTTCTTTAGTTTTTAACAAGGCTTGCTCAGCATCACTTAAATTACGCCCTTCCTCAAGCACATTAAGCTCCATAATTTCAGATTCAAGTCTCTGCTTCTTAATTCTGATGTTCCCAAAGACTTCTCGATTCCATTTGGCTAAAATTTTCGCAATAGTCTCATTTTTCTACAGAAATTGCTAGCTGCATCCACAAAGCTGCGAAATTCCACCCACTTCTGGCGAAGCATCGCATCAAAATTTGGCTTAATGCATCACATATTCTCGAACTTAAAAAAAAGATTTCCTTCTATAATCAGCGTTAGTGTTTAGGACAACAGGGCAGTGATCAGAAATAAGGGAAGTAAGACCTCTCTGAAGAGTCAGGGGGTGCAAGTCTTCAAAAGCAGCATTAATGAAGAAACGATCGAGGCAAACTAAAGTAGGAGGGGTCCTACCGTCAGTCCACGTATATTTTCTATTAGTCATGGGTAGGTCAATAAGGCCACAGTTACCAACAAAGTCACTGAAATCGTTCATATCGCCCAAGCCAGCGTTTTTCACTACATTACATTCAGACATAAATCTTGTGACATTAAAGTCGCCGCCAATTACCCAGGGACCATACATGAGCTTATGAAAATCCAAGCCCTCAGCCCATAAAGTCATTCTTTCTCGTCTTGTACTAGGTCCATAAACATTAGAAAAGAAGTAAAGTACATTTGTAGATTTACATTCAAGGGCCAAATGCAGACAGTAAGTTTGTTTAATTTCTTGCTTAATCGACCAAGAATTACTACTCCAACCAGTAAAAATGCCACCTGAGGTTCCCACAGCAGGTATAAAAGCCCATTCATCAATAACACCCCACCCCAAACATTTAAAAATAAATGGTTCAGGGTTCTCTAGCTTAGTTTCTTGAAGCATGATGATGTCAGGTTTTACAGACTTGAGATAATTCTTAATCCTAAGACACTTATCAAAAGTTCCTAGGCCTCTAACATTCCAACTGACAATTATCATGATGAACCGTTAGCCCTCTCATTTTCTTTGTTCTTAATATCACGTATCACATCATCATTCAACACAAAACCAGATTTACTTGCAATATCATGAAGTTGATCACTAGACATAGTATTAAGTATAGTAGGAACGAAAATGCTACCTGCCATAGGATGACCCATCCCTCTTGCACTGCGACGTAGCATGACCACTCCATGGTCCATTGCACGCTTGCCTTTGCCACTTGTAGCCGAGCATTCCCCCGAGCTGGTTGGAGCCAAAGCCAAATCTCCAGCCAAGTTTAGATCTTGTGATTCATTATCCATGACCTGTTCATCCACCGCCTCCCTGGCACCATGCATGTTGCCTCCCTCCACGAAATCTTGCAAGCCAACACCATCATTTTCATTGACAGCGATGATCTCCCTAGAGTTTGCACCCACGCCCACTATGTTGCCAACATCATCAACCTCCACTGCCACCCCGTCATCAAAGCGAACCACATAGTTGTCATTATTTCCCCTTGCGTAAACATTACCTTCTCCTACATTAGCCGATGAATCACCTACCGAGTCAATAACTTCATCAACATGCATTTTGGCTCCCCCATCTTTGCTACACATAACTTTAAGCTTCCCTTCGCCATCAGTTGCAAACACCCTTTGCTTGAGGGACATTAATTTTGGGCGGTGAGTCCTCCTCGCATCTTTCAATCTGCACTACATGAGAAAAACCCTCAATTGGAATTGCCACTAAATCCGGCAATGGGGTGCCCACCTCCTTCGTAAATTTGGCTCATAAACAAGTATAATCTGCATCATGAATTGCACCATATTGGACCCTCTCCACGTCACCATAATCTTCCAGAGCTGCTTGGAGAACATCAAGTTTACGACATACTAATGAGGCATTTTTCAAGAGGATCCAAAAAGTTTCCTTCTCCCTCGCGACACTGCCGAATCGCGGGCTCCACCTCCTCAGGTTAATTCTCCCTATGGTAAAATTGAAATTATATTGGAAGTTAACTGTCAGCAGGTGCGGTGGGAAACGAACAACAAAGACATCTCCCATTCTCCTAACGTTCCAGTCCCAGGATGGGGCACGGCGGCCATACCTGGCCTTCAAAATCTCCTCGATCTGACGTATAGAGAAAGATCCACTCACAATGGAGATGATTACCATCGATCGAGCCCAATCGAAAGAATTTTGGTAGCGATTAGCAGAGATTTGTTTTCGGGATCCTTCTGCCATTTTTGGGGGTGGAGAACGATTGGATTTGCAATTGAAATCCTTATGCCTCGTTTTATGACATTTAAAACAAATAACTGGATTTCGACATGATCGCGCCCAGTGATCTGTCGATCCACATCTGAAGCAGACATTTTTTGATTAGATGTTATTGAGATTTTCATTATAGCTGTGGAGAATGCGAGGAGACGGTTTTGACAAAGGCCTTTTATTATTTAAAAAAATCGAATCTGGGTTACGCTTTACAGCTGGCCTGAGCAGAATATCCTTAAAAGATGGATTAGCAGAAACGTTTTTAACATTTTCATCTTGGTCAACGTGTAAAGAAGAGATTTGTGAGGAGAAAGACGATTTCAGAGAAGAAAAAGCGTGTTTTGAATTTTCGAAAAGAGTTCGCCAAGAGGTCGCCATTTGACCTTGACGTATGATGGTCGAAATGGAATGGATTTGATTGATATGTGTATGGCGTGGGCCATTATTAGACCGGGGATAAGGCTAGGCCTTGTCCCGTTTCTAGTATCGTGCCGTTATGCCGCCGAAATTTTCTAAAATAAATTAGAAAAATAAAGATATCATTTTATTTAATAAATGAACCGAATAGAATATTCATAGGTTGAATAAAATAATTTGGTCGTTAAAAATATAATTTTTAACGTGAATGTGAATAAATAAATATTCATTTACAAACCGGATGGTTTGTTTATGTACACATATTTGAAGGACATTGATTGGGATGATAAATTTTACACATCGCCCAACTGCACAAATAAAATCTGTGTTTGATTGTTTGAAACCCCACATGGGTGTTGGGATGATATTTGAGTACACTAATTCCGATTATTTAATTGTATGTCGATCGATTGGTCGACAGATTGTGTAAGCGTTAATTATTTATATTTAATGCTTATGCAGTTGTGTAGTGCACTTTGGATGATGGTTGATTGTTTATCGTTGCTATTATATACATGTGTTGTATGAAATTCATATAATTAACGTTATATGGTAATTGATTGGGCCTCATTCCAATTAGGAAAATAAAGAATATTAGAAAATAAAGGTTCATGTGTTGACAGTACTCATCCGTTGAGATTAGTCATGTGTTGAACGAAATATTTTAACGATAAAATTTACATCCTTATCATATATAAAATTAGAAACTAACTGGAAAATAGATAAGATGAGTGGTTTCCTGGGTATTGATCTGATGTTGGTTTCGGCCTTCGGGGTTAATATTTAGGGAATCGTTCTCTTACTAATTTACGGTTGGAGTCTGATTTGAAATCAAACGACAGATACCATAATTTTTATAAAATATATTAAATAACAAAAATAGTCACACGTGGACAGTACTCATTCGTTGAGATTAGTCATGTGTTAACAAAAATATAGATTCATGTATTGAATAGGATAAATATTCATTTGTTGAATAGAATAACGGAACTATTGAAATATATAAAGCCGTGTTGATTATAGATGCGCTATTTCGGCGCGAACGATATTTATATCGATTATATTCGTTTTTATAATTAAGTTGAATATAAAAGAAATTCGAATTGAATTGAATATATAACGAATTTGAATTGAATTGAATTGAAAAGAAATTCGAATTGAATTGAATATATAACGAATTCGAATTAAATTGAATATAAAAGAAATTCGAATTGAATTGAATATATAACGAATTCGAATTGAATTGAAAAGAAATTCGAATTGAATTGAATATATAACGAATTCGAATTGAATTGAATATAAAACGAATTTGAATTGAAAACGAATTGAAATAGAATAAGAATCGATTTGAAATGAATTCAAATTGAATTGAAATTTGAATTGAGTGGAAATGAATTTAAAACGAATTTATAAGGAAAAATTCAATTTTGATTTGAACTGGAAATGGAAGTTGAAATGTTTTTGAATCGTATTTAAAACTATTTATAAAATTTGTTTAAAAAGAAATCGAGGAAATATATATTATATATATAATATAATGGCCTGAATAGAATGCGCCGCGCCCCGGCAGTTCGTGAATTTCGACCATTGATTTCGAACGGACATTACGGGAGATCTGACCGTCGGATCATCCTAAAACCGGAACCGTTGGGTTCGTATCGAAAAGATCTTTCTAACGAATATTAGAAATTTGAAATCTAATGGTTGGATTTGGAGATACGTCCAAATCAAATTTGGAAAAGGTCGCTGTAAGTGCAGTTCGATGGTCGTTGTTGGAAATCGACTGTACGGGCCTTGATAAAATTATCAAAAATAGTAATAATTTGTGTAAAATCATAAGTAATGATTTGTGAAGAACTGAGATGAAAAATCCCACATTTGTAAAGATAAAAATAGATTTTTATCGAAATGAACTGGTTTTGAACTAAATTTAAACCCAATTATTTTAAATAAATAAATTGGATTTGAAAGGGGTTTTAAATAATCGGAATTTATAATATAGTTGATTGGAATTGAATTAGAGTTGATTTGTGGGTTTATCGTGAACGGTGTTTTAAATAACACATGTTCTTTAACCTGATAATAAATAGAATGTGATTTGGGTTTATCGTGAACTGTGTTTTAAATGACATTAGTTCTTTAACCCAGTAAAAGGAGTTTTAATGAATCTGTAATTAGATTGAAATGTGAATTGATAATTTAAATTATCAAATTTGAAAAGTGAGCGAGAATGGAGTATCACCCTGTAAAAGGGGCAAATTATATCAATTTTATTTATACATTTCAAAATGAACGCATTTTATACGGCGTATGCTTATCTGCTGAAGTGTTAAATTAAGAATATGTATATAGCCATTGTCTTTAAACGTTTCAAAATAGATGGCATTTTATATATTTTGTACAAATTTACGTGAAGACTAGTCATCAAATTTGTAAGGTCCGGATATGCTACAAAATATAATACATGCTTTCATTACAAATAAGCAAGTCATGTATTTATATATATGCATTTATAAACTATCATATATTCAATGTGATTCAAATATAAACTTCTGTAAATTTATATGGGTCAACTGGACATTACAAAATCAATTCATTTACAATGTAAAGTAAAATAGCATGACCCACTAATACAATAATATATAATACATGCAGATTATTGGAAATTTCAAGGCCTATTAACATATCCGGACTAATACATGAAAAAATGCATATCCACAAGCAAAATTCACAACATATTTACAAAGATTTTTATCAACATAAAAGTTTGCGCATATTCAGAGGCACAAATTCAAACAGTTACATAGCGCACCAATTCTTCTATCTCCAAATTCAGTGTGCCGCTGTGTCCCAACCAATCAAAAGTCCCTGATTTACAACTTTTGCACTTAAACCCTTGAATTGTTTTTGTACTTAAATGCAAAAAAGCGGAAATGGGGAGATTTGATTGGAGGGACATGGGGGATAGGGAAAATGGGTACAGAAGAATTGGTCTCGTTATATATATATATATATATATATATATATATATATATATATATATATATATATATATATAAAGGGAACCCAGATTCAAATTTTCAATCATTCTAGATATAAGACATATTCCAAAATACATGTTTACTCCTATACATGCAAATCAGACATAATAACATTAACATATATTAAGACAATCTGAGAAATTGTACAATATCATATACTGCATCATTCATTTTATTCCAATTACATACACACATAGTGCTAATAAACACTTATATCACTACAACAAAATGACCCTATTACAACGGTGGAACACCGTTGTAATATACATTTTACAACGGTGGGCAAACCGTCGTGTATTAAGAAGTTGTAATAGACTCATATCTTTTACAACGTTTTTGCACTGTTGCAACACCGTTGTAATATGTATATTTTACAACTTTTCTCCACCGTTGTAATAAACTTTATTACAACAGTTATGCACCGTTGTAATAAAATATACTACAACTGTTATGCACCGTTGTGATTGATAGTTGCATTTTAAAAAAAAAAATACCTTTTGCAACTGAAATGAACAATACACTAAATGTAGAAATACTCCATAAGCAAATCATATATTACAATTATTTGCAAACTAATTTATCAAAATACTCAAATTTACAGTATTACAAACAATAAGTTTTAGAAAACATTTCGCGCATTATTACATACTTGACCGGTACAAAGCAACTTAGTACAAGCACAAGTTATCCACAAAAAATGCATATCCTACGGAAGTACACAAGTCGAAGACAACAAAATCTTTACGCCATTTATCTTTTTGCTGCAAGTTCACTACAATGATCTGAAACCTGCAAACAAGATTTACAGTGTGCTATTTCACATTGATGTATAAAAATCAAGCATTATGTTATAACAAAGAAAAGGGCTAAGAGACGAACATGAGAAAACAACAAGAAAAAATGAAACGAGGGTTATAACAAGAAAAAACAACAAGATTTACAGTGTGTTATATTCACATTGATGTTATAACAAAAGAAAAGGTTACTTACGTGCCATATTTGCAAGGTACAGTTGGCAAACCAAAACCAATTAGGAGACCATTATGGTTCAAAACACTCAAAAGAATAAAACCTCCTACTTCCAGCGAGTCTGCATCATGACATCTGCAATAATAAAAACAGTATGTTCTATGATCTTGAAGATTGCAACATACTACTTTCAATATTGAGTAAGATTTCATTGACCAATTCAAACTTCTAATCATCATTCAATTATATTTATACTAAAAATATACAAATTTTTATGGCGTGTGCATAAGACATAAACGATGAATACATTATAATATCTCATCTTTATTGCAACCGTGTAAGAACTGCTTAGCAAATGGACTTATATATAAATGTAAATAAAGCTTATATCATAACTCCTTACCTGATCGACTCATCAACGAATGAATTGGAATGGACTGTTACTTGTATGGCAGATCTGGCCGATCTGACATTTATTGGCTTCCCTTTTGATATGACATAAACGACACAAAAGCCTGGTGCATATTTCATTAGTGATGCAGGCACATCTATGTGCCTGAATTTCCTGCATATAACTTTCAACATCAATAGAAGTTCAAAAAAGAAAATTAAACGTAATTATAAGAATTGCTTATGTTATACTAACTTTGTAAGTGATTTCCTTGAGGATGCATCGACCACGATATTATGGATGTGTTGGGTGGCAATATATTCGCTTATTGCTTTCGAAACATCAGAATCCTCTAATACCACTTCTTTCACCTCAATCTGAGGAATAAAGAGGAGTAAATTAGTTGAAGGTGACAACGTATAAATGATTTTGTGTGTACAATTACAAACCCCTTTACGAGAACAAAATCCCCTAAAAGGCAGAAAGAGTTGATTAGTCTCGATTTCTGTTTGTTGTTTTGTGGATTCAGGAGTTGCTTCTGCCGTAGCAAAACCATCTACACATTGGTTCGATACATGCATTGATGTTTCAAATGTTAAAATAAGAATCAAATGATAGGTTAAGGATATTACAGGTAGAGGATTTGCTGCGGACATGAATTAGTATGACAATCTGATTATCGACAAGATGATCGAGCGTCCATTTGAGAGCCTGTTGACTGTTTTTGTCTATGTCAACCCCGACAGCTGTCAGCATCCCCGTTTGCAGGCTGCTTTCATCGCCCACCTGCATTTTCTGGTGCTATCTATATATGTTTTCCAATTTCTCCCTTTCCCTCAATATTTTTTTATCAAAACATTTTGGGTAAAGGGAGGGAAAGAATTGGGAAACTAATTGACCTTCTTATTTTATTTTTATGTTTATTCTGTTGATTTATCTGCATTTGCAGGCGGAAGTAGGGAGACTGCGGCACTTGGAATATCGTTTAGATATGAAAGAGGAACTTCATGCAGTCGATGCTTACCCTAAATGAAGTTAATTGATAACCAAGTGTAAATCAGCAACCAAAATATTGTTTTAGAACAAATTTCTTACTTTTGGCGTGTTCAAACTTGCAATTTCCTCCAATGAAAGTCGGCAAGCTCCCCTTATTCTGTTTGGGACAGCCTATTCCTGCTTTCTCTGAGTACGTAGTAGAAGATATCGACGTCATTAAATAACAAATTGACTGCTAAAAAGATTATGTATAGTTAGAATTTTGGTATTTGCAGTGTTTTTACAGTAAGGAATAATAGGACGGAGCATCTCTAGTGACAAGAGAAACATCGACTACTGGTTTAACCAAGATAACATTATCAGTGTGCTTAGCACAACCATTAACAATAAATGATTCTCAATTGGACTGACTACGCTGGCATCCACAGCATCCACAGTAGTATTAACATCTATGACATGATTCAATGCTTTTAAACCCAAATCAACACTATTTTCAGTCCAACGTTTACCAATAAAGGAAAATAGCATAGGGCTAAGTGTACCTGATTTAGAGCGAACTACCACCGAATGCTCCATTGTAGGATCGACAGCAGGCAAGTCATTTAGATTGTTGAGCAGACTCGAAAGGGGATTTTCAGGCAACGCTACAGAATTTCCTCAATTAACAGAGTTAAATCGATACCAGAACTCGACGGCGCTGACGACAAATTAGGGCTCACCATACCACAGGCTCGTTCAGATCTATTGTTGAAGCAGCGGTTATTACAGTGAGACACACACTACCACAAGAGTAGCATGCGGATTTCGTCTTCCTCAGCAAAAGAAAATGATGGCGAAGTCGAGCGGATTAGAGAATGGATGCAGATCGCGTCTTTGAGGAGGTTGGGGTCGCCATTTCTGAGTAAAAATGATAAAGGTTTTGTTTAGGGTTGTCCATACGATTTTGATTTAGGGTACAACACAGGAGAGGCGGCCCGCCTAAATTTCACGTGTGCCGCCTAAATTTTGATTTAGAAAGGATGTAGGTTGACCAAATTTTCGCTTTTTCCATTAAATTACATCCTTTTATGCTAATTTTTTATGCCCATCTATTTTTCTTTGATTATAATTAAAATTTCATTAAAGTATATAAAATTAAATATTATAAGTTAGAACTTATAAGTAAAAATTTATATCAAATTTAATATGGATTTCTTGAGAATTAATTTTTATTATAATAATAAATATTACTTATGAATAGTAGTTACTGTTAATATGTACCGTTTCGGACGGGGCGCTGCCTGCCCCCTGGACCCCCGCAATCTGACCGGGCAGGTCGAACCCCGTTAGCGGGGGCGTTGCCCCCGCACCCCCACCTTGGGGGGTTGCCACCCCCTTGGACCCCCCCTCCGTAGGGATCATATTTGACAAAAGATTTTGGAAAAACTTTCAACAACGATTACTTATTAAAAAATATTATATACTAAATATTAATTACTACTAATAGTCATGATTAATTATAAATTAAATATTTATTAATTGTTATTTACTTATTGATTATTAGTTAATTGATTATTAACTGCTCATTAGTTATTACTTACTAATTAATTACTAGTACTTAATAATGAAGTAGTTATAAATAATTATTTTTAATTAAATATTTAATATTTATATATTGATTATTATTAAATAATTACTAATTGATTGTTAATTAGTCATTATTAGTAGGAATTATTTATTTATTGATGTATTTTTAATTAAATATTTAACATGTATTTATTGATTATTAATTAATAATTACTAATTGGTTGTCAATTACTAATTATTAGCATGAATTATTTATTTGTTGTAGTGTATACATTTAAAGATTGGTATAGTATCATATACTTCATAGTTCACATAATTTGGTATAACTCATATATTGCACAGTTCATACACTTTGATCCAACGCAACACACATGCAACTGCATATTTGAGTATGTGTCACATGCATATCGATGTGTGACAAATCTGCATAATTTATTAAGATCAAGCAACAAACAATAGTTAATACTCTTCCTAGTTTGTAAGATACATACATACATAAGTTTAGACTTATTTGTTTGATATGATTATTTCCATACATAAATACATACATACATACATGCATACATACATACTATACATACATACATAAAAACTGCAGTTGAAACTATGTTGTATTGTGTTTTTATTTTAGCTATTAATAAAGAAAATATTGTTTGCATATCTACACATTTATCGTTGTCATGAATTTTAAGAGTTTTTGACTTTTTGAAAATTGTAAAAATAAATGGTCAGTTTTCCCACCGTTGAGTGGTTTTACTATTATATTCTACAGTGATATTATTACTGATTTGTTTTTGTGCATATTTGAAAGATTTTTATCGTGTATGTACACGTGCATTTATACAATGTTACAAAGCCTCTCAGTATAAACTAAAAAAAATGATCATGGTAGCTATTTAGATTTAACATATAAACATCAAAAAAATTAGAATTTCCATTAAGTATATGTATAAATGCACGATCGTGGAGCACGCCATCAATGCATTTCAGTTTTCATAATTTTTGACTTAATCTTACTAATACAAATATGAAACTGTAAACTAATTAGGGCATTCAGATTATCAACATAATAAAAATGTAAACGCCTCATCGAATTGTTAATCAATAATGTTATGAAAAGGCCCCAAGATGATATAAGAAATCCAACTATAGTACCAACATTAATCCATGTCTCTTCATACCAATATTCTTGTTCTTCATTTTCTTTGTCATCAAAATTAGTATTGTTATTGTTTGACCCAAAACACTCTGGTAATGGCCATCCGCATAGGTTACTATTGCCGCTGTAAATGGAAGGATCGATTAAAGTTTGAAATTGTTTCCCTTTTGGAACCATGCCAGAAAGTTTATTGTATGACAAATTTAGGGTGCTCAAATGACACAGCTTTGCCATTGTCGAAGGAATTTCCCCTGAAAGTTTATTTGAAGATAAATCTAGCGATTCTAAGTCCTCAATTGCACCAATATCTTTTGGGATTTTACCTACAAAATGATTCCTAGATAGATTTAGAAACTTCAAGCCAACAAGTTTGGTTATCCCATTTGATATTTCTCCAGAAATTTCATTGCTTGATATGTCTATAAAAATAGTGTATGCTATTGTTGTGGTATATTCTCTTGCAATGCCATTGTTATTTAGCCAAACATTCTCCAAATATTCATGCTCAATTACCATGCCTTTGCCATATAGCCAAATGTTCTCTAAGTACTCTCGCTCAATGTACACACCAAAATATACCGGTTTTGTCTTTTCTGCTTTATTCATCATTGTAAAATCACCAAAGTAAAGTGAGAAATTTCCACTTAGATGGTTATGTGAAAGATCCAGAATTTGAAGGGAAGTAAGACATGACAACTCTCTAGGAATTTGACCAACGAAATTATTTGATCTCAAATTTAGGACCCGCAATAACTGCAATGTTCCTCCTATCCATGGTGGTATCTTTCCATGCAAATTATTTTCACTAAGATCAAGAAATCTTAGAGACTTGCAATATTTCAAAGACGATGGTATTACACCATTAAGCTTATTATTGTTCAATTGCAGTGATTCAAGAGAAGGATGAAACACGAACAAGTTGGGTATGGTAACTGAAAAGCGATTGTTTGATAAATTAACAACCTGTAGCTGTGATGTTATGCCTCCAGAAAAAGGGAACATTCCGGTAAAAGAGTTACTGGAGAGATCAAGTATTATAATGGAGCTTTGATTACAAAAGAATATTGGACCATGTAGTCTATTGTTTGACAAATCTACGAAATTCAGGTAGTTAAGATTGATGGACTTAGGTAATTCCCCTCGAAAGTGGTTATTTGTCAAATTCAGGTCATACAATTTTGTCAAGTTGAATAACGAATGAGGTATCTCCCCGCTCAAGTGATTTGTTGACGCATCAAATACCATTAGTTTCTCGAGATTTCCTATGGAGTCGGGTATTTTTTCTTCTATATTATTGCATTGTAAACGTAAATAAGTTAACTTGGAAAGATTTCCAATACTACGAGGAATCTGACCTCCTATTTTGTTGTGAGCCAGAAATAGAACGGTTAACCAAAAAAGATTTCCTATGGAATCGGGAATCTTTCCTTCTATGTTGTTGCGCCCGATAGATAAAAAAGTTAACTTGGAAAGATTTCCTAAAGTGCGGGGAATCTGACCTCCTATACTGTTGTTACGCAGAGATAAAGCTGTTAACCTAGAAAGATTTCCTATACTACAAGGAATCTCTCCAGAAATATTGTTCGATGATATCATCAATGTCTTGAGCTGGTTGTAGTTTCCAAGTGTTTTTGGAAGGCTTCCATGAATGTGATTTTCTGAAAGATTTAGATGCGTTATATGCGTTAGATGCACTAAGTTCCATAAGGTTTCTGAGATGGAGGCACAAATATTATTATGCGCTAAGTCCAGTTCTTCTAACAACGGAAGCCTGTCTAAATGGAGAAGAACTTCCCCATCTAAGTAATTTCCGGCCAAATTCAGAACTTTCAGCTTACTAACATGTCCCGGATGAAGAATTAATGGAGGCATAGTCACAGGAATGCTAGACAATGCACAGTATTTGAGTGAAACAGTGGAAATGTACGGAAGTTTGGTAATGTCATCAAACCAATCAATAGCAGCGGATAAGTTTGCATGATTCATACGAAGATGGGTTAAAGAAGTCAACCTTGATAGCCAGTGAAGGTCATCAACCCGTAAACCAAACATATCGTCCATGTTTAGCACTTTCAAATTGGATAGATTTCCTAGTTGAGGAGGAATGGTTCCTCCAAATCCAGAAGAAAACAGATCCAAATGCTCTAAACGAGTTAGGAACCCGATAAATATTGGAATGGATGAGTCGAAGTGGTTATCGCTCAAGTTCAAGTAAGTAAGATGTTTTAAATTAGCAAGCGAAGGATTTAACTTACTTCCAGCTTCATAGTAGCTGACACTCAAGTCCAAACCGACGACATGTCCTGTTGTGTTGTGGCAGGTGATACGTTGCCAATTACAACAATCTTCTCCTTCCCTCCTAGAAGAGAAACAGTCATCGGAGCCACAGAAGTCTTTTTCAATTTCAAGGAGTGCTCGTCTTTCCTTCTCAACGCAAAGACTTAAACATGGATGAATGTGTAATAAGAAGAGGATGAGAGAAAGCATGGTGAGTTTTGTAAACATTGCGTTGGATGCTGTAATATAATTCAGAAAAGGCGAAGTATTTATAGCAGTACTCGGAATGCAGCTTGTTTGAGGTACTGTGGAGGAATCAATTGATAGCCACATCTTGAAATTTTCGAATCTGGAACAGTAACAGTTTCACAAAAAATCACATGGAAACCGTTGGTTTATAATTGAATGAAACTATTGACAACCCAACTGATAATTAATGATCCATGATTGATGCATTTAACCTAACAGATAACCACCGGAATGACCAGTGAGAATTATAAGAGAAACATGGGTGAAGTTGATAGGCCGACAGTGCAGCATGATAGAAAGGAGGAAGCTACGTTTCAGAGAGACAGAGACTGATCAACTAAATTCTATCCACAAAGGAATGTGAACGTCTCATTTTTTTGTGGTGTACATTTAGCAAAATGTGAACGGCATATTTAAGAGGCTATTAAAGCAACGGTTGAGCATGACGTCTAATTTTTTTTGGTGTACAACTTGATGACTGTACCATTATAACATTCATGACCCATCTAAATCTTACTGTGTAATATCGAATAGTGGCCATTACATATATAAAAGCAAGCCTTCTCAGTTTAAGTTCTCACAATAATATAAAGAAAAGAAAACGAAGCATAAATATAATTTTGAGCATCGAAAGCAATTTCGAGCTTCATTCAAATGAATTTCCTTCCACACAAAAAAGAAAAGAAAAAAGTAAAAAAAAGAAAATTTCTGTGTGGAAATTCAAGTTAAAGTTTAATCCTCCCCCTAGAAATGGAGACTCAGCTTTCCCTTTGAAAGGATTTCTGAAACAATTGAATGATAACGCACAGACGATTCACCACACAAGCGATGGGAACACAAAGCACAAATTTAAGACAAAATAAGATTAAGCAGCCCAAAAATCTTTATAACGTTAAGTTGTTTGATTCAATCTAACACATAGATATCACACATTCAAAAAAATAACTGACCACCACTAATGGATTATTTAATGTGTATTTTAATTGTTCTAGCGCTTAAAGACAAAATTCATGCAGAACTTACTTTCTTCTTCTCCTCCGTTTTCTCCTCATTCTTGCCATATTTGCTATTATAGGGCACACATCATAAGCCTCAGCCAGTGTCTCTGAAAGAGAAAATAGCGACAGTATGCATCTTGTGTATCTACAAACCAGCTTGTGATTGGAATGTTTTTGTTCTTCTGCATTCTAAATTATGTGGACAATTATCAGTGATGACAATTTTATCAAGATCAACTCCAAAAACAGTTCAGTCTTTAGCATGACCATCTAGTATACCCCTAAATCTATATATGCACGCTTCAAAATATATTTACCTTCAATATCTAAAAAAAATCTGGGATATGATCAGCATAATCTTTATCACTGGCAGTAAACACCATTATATCGAACAACTTAGCAGCCCTCTCTAAGAATTTATCGACATCTGGTCTCTTTTTTACACACTATTTGGAATCGTATCTGCTAAATGTGAATTAAAAATCATGGGGGTCATCGTCAAATGTAACATGCCTTGAGTGTGTGAAAGGCCTCGTCCAAATCCAGAACTAGCAGTTTCTTCTCGCTTATCTTTAAGGAGGAACCTTCACACTTCTTACTATTCCTCACTTTTACCACCTCTTTTTCTTTAGGTTTGTTGGACAAGTGCTGCTGCTGCTGCTGCACTTAAAAGACACAGTCAAATTTCAGTGTCAAATTTCCTTGATAGCAAAATCTAAATATACAACAAGACACAGTCAATTGCATGATGCCCTACATCCTTGATCCAAGAAAAGAAAAGTGTACTTATGTGAAAATTTAACTACTTAAAGCCTCAAATTTACTATGATGTATGATAATGCAGTACATGCTATGTCTATGTACTAGTATATACAGTACAATTTTTACGCATGTTCCCTGTTAATTCAAATGTGAATGTATTGTTCACCCATAATTACACAATATAACTTCATTCCTGTAAGTACAAAAAAATTCATTATTTTTTATCATCTTCGTTTTTATATTGACATAGAACGTAATCTAGTCTTAATGCATTAAGAAATCAATGTATGCATGCTATTACAATATATATCCACGTAGAAAAATAAATCAAATATTTGCATTCTTATTACTTTTATTTCGTAGTAATAACAAGAGAAACCTATTGCTTTCAAACTCAAGTGCTACAACTTAATGAGTATAAACTTGGTGATTGTATATTGCAGAGTTGATCTGAACAATTCTTCAAGGATATCGTATGTATGAATCAAGCCAAAACTTGAAGAGTTTAAGCTTGTCAACCTGATTTTCAAGGACAACATAATGAGATTCTGTCTAACATGAAACGTCTTATTCATGATCGTCTAGCACAAATAATTACAGAGTGGTAATTTATAAGCGATGGGTTAGTATGATATCAATGTTAATAACAGTCATGAGACTGACGAAAATGTTTCTAAATTAGTTGATTAACCATTGAATCATTGGCTTCCTTGGTTTTCACAAATGATTTGTTTCTGTCCAAGACAATAAGGCAGTTTCTTTCTTACAAGTTCACAAAGTGGAACGACCATTGGCCCTTGGGTGAGAACTTTATTTTCTTCCTACCCAACAAAACATGTGTATTTTTAAGCACTACTCACTTGCATTCTGGCTGTACATAAATACATCACGTTTTAGTTGAGAATAAAGTGTAAACAAAATATAAAAGTTTATGGAGTTAATATATAGATACTTAAGGAAATGATGGTGGAATTAACGCAGGCTGTATTAAAGTGACTGTTTATCTATCCGCAGGGCCATGAAGGAATACTAATCCACATCAAGAAAAGATATGACAACCCAGTTATATTTATAACAGAGAATGGTAGCTGTTTCAGCTCTATTTACTTCTACATATACGAATATACCTGTACAACTATTTATGTGTTTGTTTGCACACGCACATATATGAGAAATTCATTCCTTTATAATAATAAAAACTGAGAAATTTCAAACATTTTAGGTTATAGCAGCATTATGCTATTGTCAACAGTACGATCTATGTAAATGCCACGACATGACCACATACATCAACAACCAGGCACTATTACATATAATCTGTAGCAATAGTTTGACACTACTAATACGACACTACTAACCATTGGAAGCTAAAATTCTAAAACTAAGTGGCAATATCTTTTCTTAAAAATAAAATCATTGATTTGTCATACTGTCATATTGACATTGAAATCTACACCAATCTTTAAATCTAATTATAGAGAAGCCGTAAGAAGACAAAATGCATTTTGTCATCTGAACTTGTGCATTTAGCAAAGCACAAAAAATAAAAACAAGAAATACAGTCAATTTAGTCATTATATGCATTAGTAGTGCAAACTATGAATTGAGCAGCACTGATTTAGGGAGGTGAGTAGAGGCGGGCTAAGGTTTTAACGATGGTCGAACAAATATATCTGGGATGATTGAAATTCTGGAACTCGTTATTTGAGTTTTTAACATTTGGTTTAAAGAATCGAATATTCAAATCGATTAATTAATTGATTACCAAATAAATTTAAGAGTTTGGTCGCGATCTTGTTTAAGTAAAAATTTACCTAATCCCGCGACTTCTGATTTCGCGTTGTGCTATTCGACTTCGCTCGAGTAGTGAGATTTGAGAATATATGAGGGATTCCCAATCAAATCAGATTAAAATGAATTAGAGAATGAAAATATCAATTCTTGTCCATGGCATTCAAGTAAACAGCAAACTAAAAGTACAAACTGAACATGATCAAGAGAGAAATGATTTCCACTAAAGTAGAGGACAAATAATAATCTACATGGTTGACACTTATGAACACAGATACAACCACTCTATATGCTTAAAACAGAACAATATACCACTGCAAGAAACATTGTCAATAGCGACGCCTAAACGCCGACGAATAAAAAGCGTCGGTGGAAATCGCAACGCAACACCGACGCAATAGCGATGGTTGAAACCACCTAACTAAATTGAGAAAAAACATCGCAATAATTGTTGGTATCGTAACATTTTTCGCGACGGACTACTAGCATAGTAAAACTAAAATTTAAACTATTGTCTTTGAAAATTTCATCTTGTCGAACAGACAAACCAACGTATATGTCGACCTTATTACAATATTTTAAATATATTTTCAATGAGTTACACAATACCAAACATGTCATTTTACATTACTTGCATATACTTTTCGTTGTGATGCGAGACGACATTTATAACCGCTAGAAGGTCTGGTTATTATGTAAATTAATAAATCTGAACTGGGTGCATTGTAAATTCATGTTTAGTTCTGCATATCCCATTTCTTGCGTTGTTATTCCGCTATTCTAATCAATTAGGGCCACCGCCTCGTTAAAATTCGTCTTCCTCTTTCAATTAAGGTTATTTCCTCAGCGCCTCCACCTCATTAATTCGTTTCTTCACTCGGCCTCCCCATCCGCCTCGTTCTTGATCCGCTTCCGCCTTCGCCTCATTTAGGTAATTTTCTATTTTGTTATCTTAAACTGCAGTTGGTTTTTATTCCAATTCTAGTTTCGATTTTGGTATTTTTACTAGGGTATTCGTTCAGTCATTATCACATGATGCTCTTTGATCATACCCATCGGTTATGTTACCTGCATTTAAATTTTCTCCCAAATCCTCGTTCGAATCCCTAATTATTAATTTGGTCATGTTACTGCATTGCTTATTTTCTATACCGAATTCTCTTGGCTACTATTTGCAAGGTCGATGAAAGGTATATGGGTTAGTGATAGAAAAGACTTCCCACTTGATTGGGACTTCTGATACTTTGAAGCTTTTGGTAATTAGTTTTTGAGGAAAATGTTAAACACAACTAGCATTATATTCAGTTTTACACTGTACAAAATACTAGTTGTATTTTGCATTGTAACTAGCAAAATCATGCGGTTTCCTTGCAGCATAACTGAAATATAAACATGAGAACATTCAAAAAAATAACCTCTATTTATTTTAAACACAAAATTAAACATAACGAAATCTCAACTACTAGATATGCTATTGAATTTCATAATGTTTTGTAGTCAATGGTTGGATCTTGATGACAGTTTCTGAATGATCACATAGATGACAATATTCATTTTTTCTTCTGCATTAGAATTTTTCTGTTATATCACCAATCAGTTAGTATGTGTTGATCATAATTGGTTTCTCTTTTTATATCCCAGTAATGTTTACACACGCCCACATAAAGAGGCACATAAATAAGTAGGCATAATGCATGTAGATATGTTCATTTGTACTGGCCTATAAATTAAACTCTAACTAAGTACTATTCCACATCATAAATTACTGGGCATTTTATAATCATAACGTTATGCTTGATCAAACAAAATACCATGTTTAACTGACGCTGTAATAGAGGCGATTTTTTTGTTGAAATAGCACTAATATATTACTGCATAAAATAAGCGAATTTGAGTTAATATATGCCCATTTGCCTTTGATTTTTTCTTATATATGGTTTCTTCCAATATGTAAAAATAACCCACAGTGTATTAGGATAGTTTTGCGCTCTTAGTGCCAAGAATATTCTCCAAGGTTAAAATTATGATTACTTATTTTACCAAAAAAATCACTTGACAAATGGCATTCATTCTTATATAGTTGGCCTACATTTGAGCACAGCATAGAACAAGGTTCACAGAAAATTTACTTTTCTCTCTTCTAAGTTGTCCTCTCTGTAATGGGCATTACAATATTTTTATATATGACAGTTCTCTGTATACAAGTCCTGTTATTTTCTATTTCATGATTGTTTATTTTGCAGTATATTTTATGATCAAATAAGATGACAATTAATTGATATTATATGTACTAAATATGTAAAGCAATTGAATGCATCATAGAGTAAAGTTATTCAACCTTAGGATGATTATTCAATTTAACATGAGTGACCCATCAAGAAGCTTCTTAAACATTACTATTTAAGCAAAAATTTGCATTTGCAAAGAAAAAAAGTTGATTGTGTGAGTGCGTAAACAATATATAAGCCGTTATTTTGAAAAGAAAAAAAATTCTTTTAAATATCATTCAAAACTTAAACTTATTATTTATTAACAGTTAAAATAAGTGCATTCCTTTTAGGTCATGGTTTAGAATTATAAAGTTGACTTGCTTCCTCATGAAGCTATACCATTAGAATTTTCAGTTAACGGGGCTGTTAGGTTTTCTCAGCACCTCTAAGCCGATTAAAAGCTTTAACGCACCCATACGTGTGCACCCACATTATGGATGATGAAATTTCTTCCTTCATCCATCATGGCGATACTCTAATCATTTCAACGATTCGAAGCTGATCGGATGGCTTCATGTTTCAGGGTTGCAGCGATGAAAAGAGCCAGCTAATTTATGAAACTGTCAAAGTTGGGATATCATTTTGTAGAAATGGCGCCACGGTCAACAAATGCATGATGTTCGGTAAGTTCTTATGATAATCGTATTCTACCTATATTAATAGCTATGTTTATTGCCACTGACTTTGATACTCAGTATATGTTCATTCGAGCATGCACAAAAATACTTGCACATTATGTATTAGCTGATGTGTAAACTGGTCTACAATATATGTAATTTGCGTCTTCACGAATATTTAAAATATCATTTTGAGCATTTCTAAATTAATCTTTTCATTGACATGATCAAGTCAGTATTTTAAGTTTAAATTTTGCGTTTGCTAAGAATTATTAGCAGAACGTGCAAAATTATTAGCAATTTTTTTTTAACGCGATTGTTTCTTGGCAAGTCACAGAGCAACTTAGCTATAAATTCTGATTATACTTCTTCTGCTTTTGCAACCAAAAAAGGAGTTGAAATCGATTTTTTTTAAACTAAAGAACTCCATTTTTTTAAGAAGAGAAAAAAAGGATTTTTTAGAATAAATAGAATGTAATTTCTTCTATTGTTCTCCCAAATCCAAATGATTTTTCCTAAAGGATTGAAAAGAAAAAATATACTTGAATTAAATTTAAGTATTAAAAGGCTTTGCCAAAAAAAAATAAGTATTAAAAAAAGCATTATAAAACCTGCGAGAAGCCCATAATAGGGATGGCTTCTTATAACAAATCAAATATTCAGACTGTTTCTTTTCTGAAACGTGAAATTAACAATGAAAAAAAAGGCTCAATTTTGGAAATCGCAACTTTGGCTTTGGATTTCGAAATCGCGACTCTGGATTCGTGTTTGAGGCGACTGATGTGGGTTGCGGTTTAGCAGATTGAAGAGGGGATTTTGGTGATAAGAGATTCATGCACTACGACAAAAACACCATATTACAACTTAAATTTTACAACTGTTACAAAATAACAGTTATAATAAAGGTATTTTACAACAGTAATTTACTGAAAGTTGTAATAAACTTATTTTTAACAACTTTTTTGTTTTGCCTGTTGTAATAGATATCTATTACAACTTTTATTTTTTGTTAGTTGTAATAGATGACTACTAATTAATAATTAATTTTTAACAATTAATAATTATTAAGAAATAATCACTAATTTTAATAATTAAGAAGTAATATTTAGTATTTTCTTTGGTAATTAATAATTAAAATGTATTTATTAGAAAATTATACAAACTTATTTTTAGCCGTTCTTTTTTCTTCTTGTTATAATAGTGACCTATTAGACATTAACAATAGCTAATATTTAATAATTAATAATACTAATATTTAAGAATAAATAATAAATAGTAATTATGCTTTGTCAAAAAAGGAAATATTTTTAATAATTAATATTAAGTGTTTAATGAGTAATAATTAGTAATATATACATAATAAGGTTTAGGTGGGAAGTCATGCCCTTTCTAAATCTAGACTTCTATTAGTAACATATACATAATAAGCTTTAGCGGGAAAAATACAAAAATTTGATTCGAAATTCACGTCTGTTCAAAATTGAAATTTAAGTGGGAAACGTTAAAATTTAAGTGGACCGCCTTTCCTCTATACACAAAATTAAAATCGTCTAGACAAAATCTAAACAACTCGATATTCCCTTTTTCAATTTGACACCCGCCTTTCCTTAAATTTTTCCTTCTCCAAATCAGATACAATAAAAATCTCAACATCTCGCCCAAGCTGATGGATCTGAAGCATGACAATTTCACAAGTGGTTACGATGAACACGGAATAACGCGATGACGGATCGAGGAAGATAACAACAAAACTCCAACAGCAGGTTTATTTTATTTTATACTAAACAATTTTTTCAGTTAATTCGATTAATTAAATCGTGTTCTAGATCTTAAATCACTTGCCAAATGCCAATTCGTTGCGGTTTTTGATGTTGGTCGTGCTTTTGGGTTTAGATCAGTCCGCGAGTCTTGTTTTTGGGTTTGGGTTAATTACATCGTGTTCTAGATCTTAAATCGTGTTCAGTGGCTTTCAAATCTAGCGCAAAGTCATGATTTTGGGTTTAGATCTGTTTTATTTTTTCTTGGTATTCATGGGGTTTACTATTCACTGTGTGCCTACTGGTTGCTTACGTTGCTCATTGGTAGCTAGAATGGTCAGTGAGGTATTGTTTCGGTGGTTTCTGGTGACCTGAATAGTTCAGAATATATTGCTATGTCAGGCTGGTTTCTTTAATGTAATAGCTGTGTTGCGCTGTCAGTTTTTTTTTTTTAATATCAGACGCCTATGTCAATGTCGTATCTATCTCCGATGGATTTGGTTCGGTGAGTGCTTTGCTGCTGGGATTAAGAGTGTACATGTAAGTCTCTTATTTTAAAACTGTTAGTGTGTTATTAGTAACTGTGTACAGAAGTTAGGGGATGTCTATCGATTGCGTAACTGTGTACTTTATATTTATAACATTTCAAATAAATAGAAATATTCACTAATTTTGGGGAAAATACGATTTGGGGAAAGCCTAGGAACAAGTTTTGAATTTCTTTGATAAAAATTATGAAGATAACAACGAATCAAATTAAATAACGTGGACACTAGAGAAAATAAATGTATTTTATGCGATGAGTGGGGTAGATTAATATGTATGTGACAATCATGTACCCTAGTGGTCTATTGTGCATTGACTATCTGCACCATTATACTGTCAACTTGTATTAGAGTGGAATGTTAAAAAAATAACTCAATTTCTATCCGTGCTAAGTGTGAATATTGTATTTTATCATCAACTTCATGGTATCAGACGTATAAATATGCAAAGCACAATGGTTCCATGCAGTCTACATCAATAGATACAGTTGACCGTTGTATAATGGGAGTGTTACACAATGTTTCCATACTGTCTTACCCCTGTATGGTTGTGACTTCACTTTCTCTGTTAAGTTCTATATGTAATTTTCTATATATGAGGCACATGCAAATCCAATTTGTGCATGACACTTCAAAATTATGTCATGAATGAGGCATAGGTTGACTTACTAATAGTGTAATTTTGTTCTATATACACTTGATTAATTATCTGTTTCATTTTAAGCCATTTATATTGTTTAATATGACAAATGACGGGTTGTTGCAGTTTCGTAACCCATCTTTTTCTAATCCATGGAAACAACGACAAAACATAGCTTGTTCAGTCCGTAACCATCTGGATTTCCACAAAAAAATACTATTTTGAGAGCTATTCTCGAGAGCTGGCAAGGAAGCCAATATTCGCAGAGCCAATACTCGTAGAGGTTAGTGATGAAAATCACTTTAGTTTGTCAAACATTGATCTACCAAAAAATGTGATGTTGTACAAGTAATTTTTAAATATGTTCTTGCACAAGGCTTTCCAATTTATTAGTGTTAAGGGACAATAACTTATGTTGCTTAAAAGTAGCGATTACGTTAGAATTATGACTTACATTTATTTATATGTTGTGAATCTATGGCTTTATAAAAGCATAAAAACTGTCTTAAAACAAATCAAATAATAATGCAGCTACTGAAATTATTATCTACATCGTTGATAAGCATTACTTGTTTGATAATCATAATGCAATGTGTAGAACTATCCAGTTTAATATATCAGTTACATAATTTGCATCACTTGCCTTTAGATATTATAAACTACATAGATGTGTTATTTGTCTACAAAGTCTAAACATCTATATTTCAATGATATTTGTTACAACATGACATAGACGCAGGTGGACCTTTTAGCGAATCTTTCAATTCTATCAGGATCCGCTTTGATTCCATGATTCACAATATTTATGTGATAGGTACACAGGTGATTGAACTGAATGCTTGAGCATATAAAGATTCAGTGTGTGTTAGTGTGCGTGTGTATATTTATATGAAAGCGTATATGTAATTGAGTGTACTGAATAAGCAGTCTATAGTGAGAAATGTATGTATGTAATTGACTGTATTATATAACAGATAGTTGTACACTAGTGGGATCAGAAAATTGTACTATTCCAAATAATGAAATAAAATATTTAATTGAATAAAATAAATGTTTGAGTATAAAATTTTATGCATATCATTTTATTTAATATAAATATTTATTTCTATACGAGATGTAATGTATCATTAAATATCATATTGTTATACTCAACAGTGCAAAACAGTTGTAATAGCTTTTACTGCAACGGTGTATAACAGTTGTAATAGCTTCTATTGCACAAAAAAGTTGTAAAAGCTTTAACTACAATGGTGTTTGCAAGGGTGTATAACAGTTGTAAAAGATTCTGGTCTATTACAACTTCTTAATACACGACGGTGCAACCACTGTTGTAAAAAGTCTTTTACAACTGTTTTGCACCGTTGTAATATGGTGATTCTGTTGTAGTGATGGTGTGGATTCAGATTGAGCTGAAGGTTGGGTGAGGATTCATGTTGAATTTTAGGTCGTCCGTGAAGTTGCAGCTGAGTGTCGTGGTTTTTTATTAATCGAGAAGGAATGGTGTGAATTTGTTTGTGCACATTTATGCATTTTCAGGAAGATAAGGTTATTTGATGGCTGTGAGCGGTGAGTGTGATGTGTAGATGTAGTGTTGAAGGCTGTTTGGCAGCGGGGTGATTGAGCTTATTGCAAAGGGCAGGCGATTCGGAGATTGGGGAGGCTTAGGTTTTATCAGCCTCAAGCAGTGGAACAAGGCTGCCTTAAATAAGCACCTTGATGGTTATATGAACGATACTAATAGTATTTTCGTCAGATGGTCTAACGTCATATAATACATGGGAAAAATGTCTAGAGAATGGATATTCCGCAAAACATAAGCTGGACGTGACGTAGTATTTTAAAAGTTAGAAGCTCAATCCTACCTCATCTTAAAATTCCGTTAACTGAAATAAGAGCTGTTAAATTTTAGGATGATCTGTGGTATGCTTATGGCGTGACATTAAGATGCATGTTGACTGAAAATGAAATAAATTGAACTGGCATACAACAACATGCTACTGTTGATGACATGATGCACTATGGACACATTATGCTTCCTCACACCTCCAATCAAAGAGTTGAAATGCTACGGCGTTTCTGGTGTATCTTTCTATCCCTACTTACGAGCAACACAAAGTTATGCAGAAACGGATGAAAGGGTATCAAATTAGTTGCATGTATAAAGTTTTTAATAAAGACGGTGAGAAAATGAAATGCAAATGGAAATGATATTAAGGGATTGGAGGAAGGAAAGAAAATTAAATCTGTTTTTCATGGAAAGCTTTCAATAATGCTCTTTTTACTAAAGATAAACTAAATGCTAGGGGAGTAACTACTAATTTTTTCTGCTCCTTCTATAGCATGTATGAAAAGATCAAACATATATTTTTCAATGTACTGATATACTCAAACTTTGGATCAATGTCATGAACAAAGTTGGTCGCATGGATGTTGACAATAGGTTCAATGGACAAAATTGGAAAGAGCAATAGCTAAGAAAGATGAAAGAGGGAGATTGCCGACATACATCCTTAAGTTCATGCAGATTGTTTGGCTTAAAAGAAATGTTAGGATATATAATCCTCAAAAAAACAAGAGTAAGCCGCAACTTGAATGCTATATTTGCCAGGAAATTAAAAGGGAATTTTGGAACTTGCATTTTCAGATCGATCCTGGCATATTGACCATGTTTTGATGCTTGGTACTCTTGGTTCCAATCCTCCCTGCTATTTTTCAAAGCCTTAAAAGAAATTATTAACTTGCATTTAATCATCTCCAGTTTTCTTGTGAAGAGTAAAGGTTTTGAAGTTGAAAGTTGGTCAAATATAGTTCAGTACACTGACTATTTGTATGGTTGAATTGCTATTTGTTGTACCACTACTCAATTGAAAATTGAATCCTACCAACTGTATGGCTAACTTTTGATGAATGCAATATCAATACTATAACTGTAATAACTAATTAATGACTTTAATTGCTCAACTATTTTATCATATTTTATTAGTCTAGCAAATACCAATACTAATGTCAGGTAGAGTTCTTATCATTCTAGCAAATATCGAACATATGGTACATATATCTAAGGACGAACATGAAATCGAGTGAATTTCAGGTGCTGATTCGACCGGAGTGCCAGAAATTCCAACAGCCAAAAGGAATAGATTTCCTGGCTTTAGACGTAATATCATGTGCCCTGTTTATGTTGGAAATATAATTTGAAATGCTGACTTACTAAATAATTAAAATTTGCATTGGAACCATGTATCTAGAATATTGAAAGGGCACGTCTATTGGTTATTGTAAAGTCATGTCTATTGGGTGAATGGTTATGTAAACCACTATAAATATGTGGTCATTTTGTAAGTTGAAAGTAAGAAATTCAAAGAAGTTCTTCATTTTAAATTAAGCAATCTTCCTCTAATTTCTCCTCCTCTAACAAAGTGGTATCGGAGCGAGGTTAGTAAAGGTGTGATAAAATGACAAACAATGGAATGAATTCCCTCCAATATCCTCGTCTCACAAAAGAAAATTATGAGAAATGGTGTCTTCGAATGAAAGTTTTACTTGGCGGACAAAAAGTGCAGGAGATCGTAGAGAAAGGCTACGACAAGCCAGAAAATGAAACTGCATTATCTCGAGCGGAGAAGGAAGCCTTAGCAAAGATGAAGGAAAAAGATCAATACGCACTTAGCCTCATTCATCAATGTTTGGATGATTCAATGTTAGAAAAAGTAGCGGATGCAGCCACTTCAAATGAAGCCTGGGAAATTTTGCAAAAGTCTTTTCAAGGAGTTGATAAAGTAAAAAAGGTTAAGCTTCAATCACTAAGGAGTGATTTTGAAGCAATGAAGATGAGTGAATCCGAATCGATTTCGGATTACCGTACAAGGGTGAAGGAGAATGTGAATCAATCAAGAGGCTATGGCGAAAAAATCGAAGATGTTCGAGTGATGGAGAAGATTCTTCGTTCTTTGACACCGAAGTTCGATTATGTTGTGTGTGTCATTAAAGAAACGAAGGACCTCGAAGAAATGACAGTAGAAGAATTGGAAGGTTCTTTACGTGCTCAAGAAGGGAAAATTAAGAGAAGACAAGAAGAACCACATGAGCTAGTTCTTAAAACTAAAGCAACTTTGGAAAATGAAGAAGAAGTGATATTAAAGAAGAAATTGGTATTGATAATGAAAAACTTATTGATGTGGAGGAGAAAAATGTTGATAAAGATGTTGATGTAAATGTAACAACCCGGAAATGCGAGCCAATTTAAAATTTTTATTTTGGCAATTTTAGTGAATTTTCAATATTTAAAATGAATTATTTTAAATAATATCGACGAGAAATTTATTTTGAATAGAATTGAACGTATATAGTTATATAGATCGTCAATAGAATATAAATAATTATTTTGAATTATAAAAGGAATTGAAAATGGCGTGGTAGTTCGATAATTCGATTTCAAACTTCAACTGAACATACCGGGTGCAAAATAAACCGGATTTTAGTGAAACCAAAAATATTTGAATCTAATTGAGAATATCTTTCCAACGAATCCGTGAAATCAAAATTTCATAGCGGGTATCAAAAGATATGTCCAGTTGAAATTTCAAAATAGTAGCTATGGAATTTCGACCCTTAAAAATAGCCATTTTGCAAACGACCTCGGATTTTGACTAAACCACTTTTATTGGATCCGCGATGTAAAGTTATTGCTAGGTTTCAAATTTCATAATTTTCTGAATCAATATGTGAGCGTGGCAAAGGAAAACGCGTTTGACCAGTTTCAGTTGATTTTAATCAACTGGAAAATGGCCATTTTTCTAACGGTCTCAAAATTCGACGAAACTAGTTTTGTTAGGACCGTATCGTCAATACGAAGCTAGAAAATATTTTTCTGGAATTTTTCGAGTTAGTATGTGACCCCAGTAAATTGAAATGCGCGTTCAAATTCAATATATAGAGTTATATTTTGATTTTGACGAAAACTGATCGAAACGATCGAACCAGCTTACGATACATATCCCATTGTGTTCGGAATGAGAGTAATTAGCTATGGACGACAGGCGGTGGGCTTGATTTCGAGTTCAAAAATAAAAGTTGCTTTTTGGAATTAAATGAAATAAAATAAAATAAAAATAAAACTTCCCCCCTCTCCTATTACCAGGTCAACCCTCCCCTCTCTCCTCACAACCGTTCAATCGATAAAAAGAAAAAAAACAAGCGAAACCCGACTCCGCTCAGCCCCACGTCGCACCGCCGCGCCGCCGCTCCGGCCTCCAAGCGAGCCCCTCCTCTGATCCTCGCTGCTGTCGCCCTCTCTCCCATCCTCTTTCATGACGTCGAACCCTTCCTTTCCAATCACCAAACCCGAACCCCCTCGCCTGGCCTCCGACCCCACCAGCGACGCCACCTCCGGTGAGTTCCCCCCCCTCCAGCACATCGAGCACCCCAACCCCCTCCAATACCGACGCGCAGACGCCCCCCCTTCTTTGTATTCGACTGTAAGTTTCTGTAATTGATTTTATTCAGTAATTTTTAATTATTTAAAGGAATTAGCTTATAAAAATATAGTTTTTAGTTTATATAAAAATCTGAGTTTCAGTTTATAATAACATAGTCATCCAGTTTATAAAAAAAAATATAGTCTTTGTGAGAAAAAAAAATCAGTTTTATATATTTAAAAATATGAAATGTATATGCATTGTTTTGAAATTCATATATATACCTTGTTTTGTATATATATAAGTTGTTTTGAAAATATAAAAATAAGCCTTGTCTTTAAGAAGTATTAAAAATAGGATTTTTATAAAGTAGAAATAATAAAAATAGGATTTTTATATAGTAGAAATAATAAAGATGCGATTTTTATATAGTAGAAATAATAAAGGTGCGATTTTTATATAGTTATGATAATAAAAATAAAATCTTTATATTTGAAAAGGCGAAATCTTTATATTTGAAAAGGTGAAATCTTTATATTTGAAAAGGCGAAATCTTTATATAGGGAATAGCGTGATAAAAATATAATCTTTATTATATGAACACCGTTGTAAAAATAGAATTTTTATCTATATAGTAGCGATGTAAAAATAGAATTTTTATATACATAGCAACAATATAAAAATGTGATTTTTATATATGTAGTGGCTACGTGCAGTGAAATGGACAAAAGGCGAGAACAACGATGACTTCTACATAAGAAGAGTCGAGGCGTTTGGATTAGCTAGTCGGTGAGAACTTCTCACTTTAACTTTTCTTTTCTAGTTATATACATATATATACTAGGATGCAGACGGTGTTTAGTATCACCCGACACCATCGTCCACAGACCATGGACTTGTTTGTTTGGTTGTGTAGTTGGTTAGGTTATTTGATTTGAATTTGACTGTTTGGTGAAATGGAATGGATTTTTTTTGATGCAAAAAGGTAGTGAATCGCTAGATTCACGCCTTCATTCATTCATTAAACATAAAACAAGTACAACGTGTTCAGCATGCAGAGGACTAGCTACTGATTACAACTATTTACATAAATATGTACAACCAAAATTACATGCACGCAGGCATGTTTACATAGTGCCTAATATATACATAAAACAACTACATAGCAGCATGCAAACCCAGTAAACTGAAGCGTGGCATCATCAAGCTCGGCTACCACGAGCCCTATCCATCACTTGAGCGTCGATTGTGTCTACAAACTTGATCTCCTCCTTGCCTGACCAAAGAGAAACAAAATTAAGAATGCGAAAAATAACTGAGTTGGGCCGTTTCATTTTGCATTTAAACTTTCGTGAGTTGCGTTCATGCCAAAGGATCCAAACATAAGCAAAGTTCAAAAGGGCAAACATATGTCGCATGTTAGTGTCAGGCAGTGAAATAATAGTGCTGTGCCAGAAAAGAAATTGATCGGTGATGAAGTGGGACCAATCTAAGCAGATATTAAGGCTAACTAAACACTTCGTCCATACATAAAAGGCGAAATCACAATCAACAAAAAGAAGCTGGTAATCCTCATCGTCGTCAGTGCAAAAAACACAGCCCCCAGCGACATGAACACCTTTTTGACGTAATCTGCTCACTGTATTAAGCTTGTTGTGCATGATCATCCACATATGAATATTGACCTTAGTGGGTACAGCCTTAAAACTCCACATTCTCATGAATCCATCATACTTTCTTCCTGCAAAGTTCATCATTTTATAAAGTGCGCTAACGCGAAAGTTATTTCCACCAATCTTCCATACAAATTCATCGTCCTCATTGCCATGAAGTTGTACATCTTCTAACAAACGAACCAGTCCACATAGCTGAATCAAAGCATTACCAGCCACAATGCGACAAAAGGTCAGGTTCCATTTAAAACTGGCAGAATTCGCATTAAACATTGCACAGACTGAAGCTCTTTTGTTGCATGCAATAACAAACAGGTCGGCAAATTCAACACGCAAAGGGATAGGGAGCAACCAGCAGTCAGACCAGAAAGAGACGTTGCGTCCATTTTTAACTACAGCCTCAGTCCCAATCTTCATCCAGTGAACGTTTGCCATAACACCACGCCAGAATATCGAGCAATGAGAAACGTCCGCGTTCCAATCAAAGCTTCCACCATAGCAAGTGTTTAAGATCCACTCCTTCCAGAGAACTTTCTTATCACTAAGCATAGTCCACAGCCATTTACAAAGCAATGCAGAGTTCATGTTTTTCAAATTGATGACTCCCAATCCTCCTTGATCTTTGGACTTGCACACCTGGTCCCACGACACTAGACAACAAACTTTACGCGTGTCCTTCATACCAGTCCAGAAAAAATTCCGACGAACAACATCAATCATCTGAACTACCCAACCGGGACATGAATAAAAAGAAAGCCAATACAAAGGGATAGCAGACAGAACAGAATTCACCAACACCAATCGTCCAGCCTTTGATAAACAATTTCCCTTCCACCTCGCCAAGCGCCTGTCAACTTTATCAATCACATACTGTCAATCACTCTTCATCAGTCTATTTGGACGGATGTACGCTCCAAGGTAGTTGAGGGGGAAAGAATCCGCTTTGCAGTTAAGCATTTCAGCACATTTGTTGTTCACATCAATGCTACAGCCCAAAGTGTAAACACTGCTCTTATGGAAATTAATCTTTAAGCCAGATAAACTTTCAAAAGCATAAAGCAAAAATTTTAAAGAGGCAATATACTTGCAATCAGGGTTGCAAAAAATAATGGTATCATCAGCATATTGTAGTGAATTAATACCCCCAATGATGTGATCTCGCCCAAAGCTTTGAATAATATCATTAGCACTTGCCACCTGAAGGATCCGACAAAAGACATCGGCAGCCAAGTCGAAGAGAAGTGGGGAAAGTGGGTCACCCTGACGCAGCCCACGCTTGGAGACAATGGTATTGCCAGCCACTCCATTCACACAAATATTGGATCTGCTTGATGTTAAAATGCAATGAATCCAGTTTAGCCATCTACACGGAAAGCCTCTCGCACTTAGAAGATCCATGATGAACCTCCAGTCAACTGTGTCAAAGGCCTTAGCGAAATCCAGCTTCCAGATTGCGCAAGGCACATTATGTCTATCACTATGGGAGATAACTTCCGTGACAAGTACTGCTCCATCAAGAATAAATCTTCCCTTAATAAATGTTGTCTGCGAAACATCAATCAGGTCATCCATCTTCGCTTTCAATCTGTTTGCGAGAACCTTAGTGATCAATTTGAAGCTACTGTTCAAAAGACTAATAGGTCGAAAGTCCGCAGCAGAGACATTTCCTCCTCTTTTAGGGATCATGACTACATTAGCGTACCCCAACATATCCAATCTCAAGGAACCAGAGTGAAATTCATTGAATATGTTGATAACATCATGCTTAATCAAATCCCAATATTTCTTATAAAAAAAGTTTGGAAAACCATCAGGGCCAGGGGCTTTATCACCAGGCATTTCGTTTAAAGCCGCGACTATTTCCCCTTCCGAGAACTCAGCATCAATGCCACTAAGATCGACAGAAGAAGGATACAACACCTTCCAATCAACGTTCACACGATTCTCAATTCGTTCTCCAAAGATACCCTTATAAAATTCAGTAAAAGCTTCTCCTATCCTTTGTTGATCACAAATTTCAACTCCGTCTTTCCAAATGCTACATATTGTGTTAGTGCGCCGTCTACCGTTTGCAACTTTGTGGAAGTAACTTGTGTTACTATCACCAAGCTTCAGCCACTGAGTTCTCGATCTCTGTTTCCAAAAAATCTCTTCTTGGTCAATCACCGTTAGAAGCGCCTTTTCTTTAGTTTTTAACAAGGCTTGCTCAGCATCACTTAAATTACGCCCTTCCTCAAGCACATTAAGCTCCATAATCTCAGATTCAAGTCTCTGCTTCTTAATTCTGATGTTCCCAAAGACTTCTCGATTCCATTTGGCTAAAAATTTCGCAATAGTCTCATTTTTCTACAGAAATTGCTAGCTGCATCCACAAAGCTGCGAAATTCCACCCACTTCTGGCGAAGCATCGCATCAAAATTTGGCTCAATGCACCACATATTCTCGAACTTAAAAAAAAGATTTCCTTCTATGATCAGCGTTAGTGTTTAGGACAACAGGGCAGTGATCAGAAATAAGGGAAGTAAGACCTCTCTGAAGAGTCAGGGGGTGCAAGTCTTCAAAAGCAGCATTAATGAAGAAACGATCGAGGCGAACTAAAGTAGGAGGGGTCCTACCGTCAGTCCACGTATATTTTCTATTAGTCATGGGTAGGTCAATAAGGCCACATTTACCAACAAAGTCACTGAAATCGTTCATATCGCCCAAGCCAGCGTTTTTCACTACATTACGTTCAGACATAAATCTTGTGACATTAAAGTCGCCGCCAATTACCCAGGGACCATACATGAGCTTATGAAAATCCAAGCCCTCAGCCCATAAAGTCATTCTTTCTCGTCTTGTACTAGGTCCATAAACATTAGAAAAGAAGTAAAGTACATTTGTAGATTTACATTCAAGGGCCAAATGCAGACAGTAAGTTTGTTTAATTTCTTGCTTAATCGACCAAGAATTACTACTCCAACCAGTAAAAATGCCACCTGAGGTTCCCACAGCAGGTATAAAAGCCCATTCATCAATAACACCCCACACCAAACATTTAAAAATAAATGGTTCAGGGTTCTCTAGCTTAGTTTCTTGAAGCATGATGATGTCAGGTTTTACAGACTTGAGATAATTCTTAATCCTAAGACACTTATCAAAAGTTCCTATGCCTCTAACATTCCAACTGACAATTATCATGATGAACCGTTAGCCCTCTCATTTTCTTTGTTCTTAATATCACGTATCACATCATCATTCAACACAAAACCAGATTTACTTGCAATATCATGAAGTTGATCACTAGACATAGTATTAAGTATAGTAGGAACGAAAATGCAACCTGCCATAGGATGACCCATCCCTCTTGCACTGCGACGTAGCATGACCACTCCATGGTCCATTGCACGCTTGCCTTTGCCACTTGTAGCCGAGCATTCCCCCGAGCTGGTTGGAGCCAAAGCCAAATCTCCAGCCAAGTTTAGATCTTGTGATTCATTATCCATGACCTGTTCATCCACCGCCTCCCTGGCACCATGCATGTTGCCTCCCTCCACGAAATCTTGCAAGCCAACACCATCATTTTCATTGACAACGATGATCTCCCTAGAGTTTGCACCCACGCCTACTATGTTGCCAACATCATCAACCTCCACTGCCACCCCGTCATCAAAGCGAACCATATAGTTGTCATTATTTCCCCTTGCGTAAACATTACCTTCTCCTACATTAGCCAATGAATCACCTACCGAGTCAATAACTTCATCAACATGCATTTTGGCTCCCCCATCTTTGCTACACATAACTTTAAGCTTCCCTTCGCCATCAGTTGCAAACACCCTTTGCTTGAGGGACATTAATTTTGGGCGGTGAGTCCTCCTCGCATCTTTCAATCTGCACTACATGAGAAAAACCCTCAATTGGAATTGCCACTAAATCCGGCAATGGGGTGCCCACCTCCTTCGTAAATTTGGCTCATAAACAAGTATAATCTGCATCATGAATTGCACCATATTGGACCCTCTCCACATCACCATAATCTTCCAGAGCTGCTTGGAGAACATCAAGTTTACGACATACTAATGAGGCATTTTTCAAGAGGATCCAAAAAGTTTCCTTCTCCCTCGCGACACTGCCGAATCGCGGGCTCCACCTCCTCAGGTTAATTCTCCCTATGGTAAAATTGAAATTATATTGGAAGTTAACTGTCAGCAGGTGCGGTGGGAAACGAACAACAAAGACATCTCCCATTCTCTTAACGTTCCAGTCCCAGGATGGGGCACGGCGACCATACCTAGCCTTCAAAATCTCCTCGATCTGACGTATAGAGAAAGATCCACTCACAATGGAGATGATTACCATCGATCGAGCCCAATCGAAAGAATTTTGGTAGCGATTAGCAGAGATTTGTTTTCGGGATCCTTCTGCCATTTTTGGGGGTGGAGAACGATTGGATTTGCAATTGAAATCCTTATGCCTCGTTTTATGACATTTAAAACAAATAACTGGATTTCGACATGATCGCACCCAGTGATCTGTCGATCCACATCTGAAGCAGACATTATTTGATTAGATGTTACTGAGATTTTCATTATAGCTGTGGAGAATGCGAGGAGACGGTTTTGACAAAGGCCTTTTATTATTTAAAAAAATCGGATCTGGGTTACGCTTTACAGCTGGCCTGAGCAGAATATCCTTAAAAGATGGATTAGCAGAAACGTTTTTAACGTTTTCATCTTGGTCAACGTGTAAAGAAGAGATTTGTGAGGAGAAAGACGATTTCAGAGAAGAAAAAACGTGTTTTGAATTTTCGAAAAGAGTTCGCCAAGAGGTCGCCATTAGACCTTGACGTATGATGGTCGAAATGGAATGGATTTGATTGATATGTGTATGGCGTGGGCCATTATTAGACCGGGGATAAGGCTAGGCCTTGTCCCGTTTCTAGTATCGTGCCGTTATGCCGCCGAAATTTTCTAAAATAAATTAGAAAAATAAAGATATCATTTTATTTAATAAATGAACCGAATAGAATATTCATAGGTTGAATAAAATAATTTGGTCGTTAAAAATATAATTTTTAACGTGAATGTGAATAAATAAATATTCATTTACAAACCGGATGGTTTGTTTATGTACACCTATTTGAAGGACATTGATTGGGATGATAAATTTTACACATCGCCCAACTGCACAAATAAAATCTGTGTTTGATTGTTTGAAACCCCACACGGGTGTTGGGATGATATTTGAGTACACTAATTCCAATTATTTAATTGTATGTCGATCGATTGGTCGACAGATTGTGTAAGCGTTAATTATTTATATTTAATGCTTATGCAGTTGTGTAGTGCACTTTGGATGATGGTTGATTGTTTATCGTTGCTATTATATACATGTGTTGTATGAAATTCATATAATTAACGTTATATGGTAATTGATTGGGCCTCATTCCAATTAGGAAAATAAAGAATATTAGAAAATAAAGGTTCATGTGTTGACAGTACTCATCCGTTGAGATTAGTCATGTGTTGAACGAAATATTTTAACGATAAAATTTACATCCTTATCATATATAAAATTAGAAACTAACTGGAAAATAGATAAGATGAGTGGTTTCCTGGGTATTGATCTGATGTTGGTTTCGGCCTTCGGGGTTAATATTTAGGGAATCGTTCTCTTACTAATTTACGGTTGGAGTCTGATTTGAAATCAAACGACAGATACCATAATTTTTATAAAATATATTAAATAACAAAAATAGTCACACGTGGACAGTACTCATTCGTTGAGATTAGTCATGTGTTAACAAAAATATAGATTCATGTATTGAATAGGATAAATATTCATTTGTTGAATAGAATAACGGAACTATTGAAATATATAAAGCCGTGTTGATTATAGATGCGCTATTTCGACGCGAACGATATTTATATCGATTATATTCGTTTTTATAATTAAGTTGAATATAAAAGAAATTCGAATTGAATTGAATATATAACGAATTTGAATTGAATTGAAAAGAAATTCGAATTGAATTGAATATATAACGAATTCGAATTAAATTGAATATAAAAGAAATTCGAATTGAATTGAATATATAACGAATTCGAATTGAATTGAAAAGAAAATCGAATTGAATTGAATATATAACGAATTCGAATTGAATTGAATATAAAACGAATTTGAATTGAAAACGAATTGAAATAGAATAAGAGTCGATTTGAAATGAATTCAAATTGAATTGAAATTTGAATTGAGTGGAAATGAATTTAAAACGAATTTATAAGGAAAAATTCAATTTTGATCTGAACTGGAAATGGAAGTTGAAATGTTTTTGAATAGTATTTAAAACTATTTATAAAATTTGTTTAAAAAGAAATCGACGAAATATATATTATATATATAATATAATGGCCTGAATAGAATGCGCCGCGCCGCGGCAGTTCGTGAATTTCGACCATTGATTTCGAACGGACATTACGGGAGATCTGACCGTCGGATCCTCCTAAAACCGGAACCGTTGGGTTCGTATCAAAAAGATCTTTCTAACGAATATTAGAAATTTGAAATCTAATGGTTGGATTTGGAGATACGTCCAAATCAAATTTGGAAAAGGTCGCTGTAAGTGCAGTTCGATGGCCGTTGTTGGAAATCGACTGTACGGGCCTTGATAAAATTATCAAAAATAGTAATAATTTGTGTAAAATCATAAGTAGTGATTTGTGAAGAACTGAGATGAAAAATCCCACATTTGTAAAGATAAAAATAGATTTTTATCGAAATGAACTGGTTTTGAACTAAATTTAAACCCAATTATTTTAAATAAATAAATTGGATTTGAAAGGGGTTTTAAATAATCGGAATTTATAATATAGTTGATTGGAATTGAATTAGAGTTGATTTGTGGGTTTATCGTGAACGGTGTTTTAAATAACACATGTTCTTTAACCTGATAATAAATAGAATGTGATTTGGGTTTATCGTGAACTGTGTTTTAAATGACATTAGTTCTTTAACCCAGTAAAAGGAGTTTTAATGAATCTGTAATTAGATTGAAATGTGAATTGATAATTTAAATTATCAAATTTGAAAAGTGAGCGAGAATGGAGTATCACCCTGTAAAAGGGGCAAATTATATCAATTTTATTTAGGGGGTTTTACCCTCAAGGACAAAAGGAACAATAGATTTTTCCAAAAGGACAAGGGGGCAAAATTTTATTCTCAAGGACAAAATTTAGTGTAAAGGGAGGAATTCAGGGGCCCGCTATAATTCATCCCTTTATACTAAAACTTGTCCTTATGGACAAAAAATTTCCCCCTTGTCCTTATGGAACAATTTATTGTTCATTTTGTCCTTTAAGATATTTTCCTGTTTTATTTATACATTTCAAAATGAACGCATTTTATACGGCGTATGCTTATCTGCTGAAGTGTTAAATTAAGAATATGTATATAGCCATTGTCTTTAAACGTTTCAAAATAGATGGCATTTTATATATTTTGTACAAATTTACGTGAAGACTAGTCATCAAATTTGTAAGGTCCGGATATGCTACAAAATATAATACATGCTTTCATTACAAATAAGCAAGTCATGTATTTATATACATGCATTTATAAACTATCATATATTCAATGTGATTCAAATATAAACTTCTGTAAATTTATATGGGTCAACTGGACATTACAAAATCAATTCATTTACAATGTAAAGTAAAATAGCATGACCCACTAATACAATAATATATAATACATGCAGATTATTGGAAATTTCAAGGCCTATTAACATATCCGGACTAATACATGAAAAAATGCATATCCACAAGCAAAATTCACAACATATTTACAAAGATTTTTATCAACATAAAAGTTTGCGCATATTCAGAGGCACAAATTCAAACAGTTACATAGCGCACCAATTCTTCTATCTCCAAATTCAGTGTGTCGCTGTGTCCCAACCAATCAAAAGTCCCTGATTTACAACTTTTGCACTTAAACCCTTGAATTGTTTTTGTACTTAAATGCAAAAAAGCGGAAATGGGGAGATTTGATTGGAGGGACATGGGGGATAGGGAAAATGGGTACAGAAGAATTGGCCTCGTTATATATATATATATATATATATATATATATATATATATATATATATATATATATATATATATATATATATATATATATATATATATATATATAAAGGGAACCCAGATTCAAATTTTCGATCATTCTAGATATAAGACATATTCCAAAATACATGTTTACTCCTATACATGCAAATCAGACATAATAACATTAACATATATTAAAACAATCTGAGAAATTGTACAATATCATATACTGCATCATTCATTTTATTCCAATTACATACACACATAGTGCTAATAAACACTTATATACATTTAAAGATTGGTATAGTATCATATACTTCATAGTTCACATAATTTGGTATAACTCATATATTGCACAGTTCATACACTTTGATCCAACGCAACACACATGCAACTGCGTATTTGAGTATGTGTCACATGCATATCGATGTGTGACAAATCTGCATAATTTATTAAGATCAAGCAACAAACAATAGTTAATACTCTTCCTAGTTTGTAAGATACATACATACATAAGTTTAGACTTATTTGTTTGATATGATTATTTCCATACATAAATACATACATACATACATACATACATGCATACATACATACTATACATACATACATAAAAACTGCAGTTGAAACTATGTTGTATTGTGTTTTTATTTTAGCTATTAATAAAGAAAATATTGTTTGCATATCTACACATTTATTGTTGTCATGAATTTTAAGAGTTTTTGACTTTTTGAAAATTGTAAAAATAAATGGTCAGTTTTCCCACCGTTGAGTGGTTTTACTATTATATTCTAAAGTGATATTATTACTGATTTGTTTTTGTGCATATTTGAAAGATTTTTATCGTGTATGTACACGTGAATTTATACAACGTTACAAAGCCTCTCAGTATAAACTAAAAAAATGATCATGGTAGCTATTTAGATTTAACATATAAACATCAAAAAAATTAGAATTTCCATTAAGTATATGTATAAATGCACGATCGTGGAGCACGCCATCAATGCATTTCAGTTTTCATAATTTTTGACTTAATCTTACTAATACAAATATGAAACTGTAAACTAATTAGGGCATTCAGATTATCAACATAATAAAAATGTAAACGCCTCATCGAATTGTTAATCAATAATGTTATGAAAAGGCCCTAAGATGATATAAGAAATCCAACTATAGTACCAACATTAATCCATGTCTCTTCATACCAATATTCTTGTTCTTCATTTTCTTTGTCATCAAAATTAGTATTGTTATTGTTTGACCCAAAACACTCTGGTAATGGCCATCCGCATAGGTTACTATTGCCGCTGTAAATGGAAGGATCGATTAAAGTTTGAAATTGTTTCCCTTTTGGAACCATGCCAGAAAGTTTATTGTATGACAAATTTAGGGTGCTCAAATGACACAGCTTTGCCATTGTCGAAGGAATTTCCCCTGAAAGTTTATTTGAAGATAAATCTAGCGATTCTAAGTCCTCAATTGCACCAATATCTTTTGGGATTTTACCTACAAAATGATTCCTAGATAGATTTAGAAACTTCAAGCCAACAAGTTTGGTTATCCCATTTGATATTTCTCCAGAAATTTCATTGCTTGATATGTCTATAAAAATAGTGTATGCTATTGTTGTGGTATATTCTCTTGCAATGCCATTGTTATTTAACCAAACATTCTCCAAGTATTCATGCTCAATTACCATGCCTTTGCCATATAGCCAAATGTTCTCTAAGTACTCTCGCTCAATGTACACACCAAAATATACCGGTTTTGTCTTTTCTGATTTATTCATCATTGTAAAATCACCAAAGTAAAGTGAGAAATTTCCACTTAGATGGTTATGTGAAAGATCCAGAATTTGAAGGGAAGTAAGACATGACAACTCTCTAGGAATTTGACCAACGAAATTATTTGATCTCAAATTTAGGACCCGCAATAACCGCAATGTTCCTCCTATCCATGGTGGTATCTTTCCATGCAAATTATTTTCACTAAGATCAAGAAATCTTAGAGACTTGCAATATTTCAAAGACGATGGTATTACACCATTAAGCTTATTATTGTTCAATTGCAGTGATTCAAGAGAAGGATGAAACACGAACAAGTTGGGTATGGTAACTGAAAAGCGATTGTTTGATAAATTAACAACCTGTAGCTGTGATGTTATGCCTCCAGAAAAAGGGAACATTCCGGTAAAAGAGTTACTGGAGAGATCAAGTATTATAATGGAGCTTTGATTACAAAAGAATATTGGACCATGTAGTCTATTGTTTGACAAATCTACGAAATTCAGGTAGTAAAGATTGATGGACTTAGGTAATTCCCCTCGAAAGTGGTTATTTGTCAAATTCAGGTCATACAATTTTGTCAAGTTGAATAACGAATGAGGTATCTCCCCGCTCAAGTGATTTGTTGACGCATCAAATACCATTAGTTTCTCGAGATTTCCTATGGAGTCGGGTATTTTTCCTTCTATATTATTGCATTGTAAACGTAAATAAGTTAACTTGGAAAGATTTCCAATACTACGAGGAATCTGACCTCCTATTTTGTTGTGAGCCAGAAATAGAACGGTTAACCAAAAAAGATTTCCTATGGAATCGGGAATCTTTCCTTCTATGTTGTTGCGCCCGATAGATAAAAAAGTTAACTTGGAAAGATTTCCTAAAGTGCGGGGAATCTGACCTCCTATACTGTTGTTACGCAGAGATAAAGCTGTTAACCTAGAAAGATTTCCTATACTACAAGGAATCTCTCCAGAAATATTGTTCGATGATATCATCAATGTCTTGAGCTGGTTGTAGTTTCCAAGTGTTTTTGGAAGGCTTCCATGAATGTGATTTTCTGAAAGATTTAGATGCGTTATATGCGTTAGATGCACTAAGTTCCATAAGGTTTCTGAGATGGTGGCACAAATATTATTATGCGCTAAGTCCAGTTCTTCTAACAACGGAAGCCTGTCTAAATGGAGAAGAACTTCCCCATCTAAGTAATTTCCGGCCAAATTCAGAACTTTCAGCTTACTAACATGTCCCGGATGAAGAATTAATGGAGGCATAGTCACAGGAATGCTAGACAATGCACAGTATTTGAGTGAAACAGTGGAAATGTACGGAAGTTTGGTAATGTCATCAAACCAATCAATAGCAGCGGATAAGTTTGCATGATTCATACGAAGATGGGTTAAAGAAGTCAACCTTGATAGCCAGTGAAGGTCATCAACCCGTAAACCAAACATATCGTCCATGTTTAGCACTTTCAAATTGGATAGATTTCCTAGTTGAGGAGGAATGGTTCCTCCAAATCCAGAAGAAGACAGATCCAAATGCTCTAAACGAGTTAGGAACCCGATAAATATTGGAATGGATGAGTCGAAGTGGTTATCGCCCAAGTTCAAGTAAGTAAGATGTTTTAAATTAGCAAGCGGAGGATTTAACTTACTTCCAGCTTCATAGTAGCTGACAATCAAGTCCAAACCGACGACATGTCCTGTTGTGTTGTGGCAGGTGATACGTTGCCAATTACAACAATCTTCTCCTTCCCTCCTAGAAGAGAAACAGTCATCGGAGCCACAGAAGTCTTTTTCAATTTCAAGGAGTGCTCGTCTTTCCTTCTCAACGCAAAGACTTAAACATGGATGAATGTGTAAAAAGAAGAGGATGAGAGAAATCATGGTGAGTTTTGTAAACATTGCGTTTGATGCTGTAATATAATTCAGAAAAGGCGAAGTATATATAGCAGTATTCGGAATGCAGCTTGTTTGAGGTACTGTGGAGGAATCAATTGATAGCCACATCTTGTAATTTTCGAATCTGGAACAGTAACAGTTTCATAAAAAATCACATGGAAACCGTTGGTTTATAATTGAATGAAACTATTGACAACCCAACTGATAATTAATGATCCATGATTGATGCATTTAACCTAACAGGTAACCACCGGAATGACCAGTGAGAATTATAAGAGAAACATGGGTGAAGTTGATAGGCCGACAATGCAGCATGATAGAAAGGAGGAAGCTACGTTTCAGAGAGACAGAGACTGATCAACTAAATTCTATCCACAAAGGAATGTGAATATCTCATTTTTTTGTGGTGTACATTTAGCAAAATGTGAACGGCATATTTAAGAGGCTATTAAAGCAACGGTTGAGCATGACGTCTAATTTTTTTGGTGTACAACTTGATGACTGTACCATTATAACATTCATGACCCATATAAATCTTACTGTGTAATATCGAATAGTGGGCATTACATATATAAAAGCAAGCCTTCTCAGTTTAAGTTCTCACAATAATATAAAGAAAACGAAGCATAAATATAATTTTGAGCATCGAAAGCAATTTCGAGCTTCATTCAAACGAATTTCCTTCCACACAAAAAAGAAAAGAAAAAAGTAAAAAAAGAAATTTTCTGTGTGGAAATTCAAGTTAAAGTTTAATCCTCCCCCAAGAAATGGAGACTCAGCTTTCCCTTTGAAAGGATTTAACACACAGACGATTCACCACGCAAGCGATGGGAACACAAAGCACAAATTTAAGACAAAATAAGATTAAGCAGCCCAAAAATCTTTATAACGTTAAGTAGTTTGATTCAATCTAACACATAGAGATCACACATTCAAAAAAATAACTGACCACCACTAACGGATTATTTAATGTGTATTTTGTTGTGGAGGAATTTTGATTCAAGACTGCTTAAATAAAACAAAAACCCCAACGCTGCGGAAAACGAGATCATGGTAATAGTGCAAAAACAACCAATCGAACAATCTCAATCTTATCCAAGCCAATCACAATCACCAAATAATGGAAATAATAGAGCAATAACAAGAAACTAAATCACACAGGGATTTATAGTGGTTCCACCGACGTCTTGTCAGTGTACGTCCACTTTGAGAGAGAAACCTTTATTAATATCAATAGAAGAGTACAAGAGATTGATTAGAATGATCAAATTTACTAGAAAAATTTGATTTTGTGGAGAAAAGAATTGAAGAAGATTAGGATTGCCAAAACCCTAATTAGAATAAATCTTGATCTAATCTCTGATTTTGTGTTACACCTCCTTTTGTATTCGATGTAGCTTATATAGGCATAGAGAAGTATATGGAAATTCCCAAAATTTCCTCCAAAATATCATCTAGATCCAAAATATTCTCCAGATCCAAAATATCCTCTAGATCCAAAATATTCTCTAGATCCAAAATATCCTCCAGATCCAAAATATTCTCCAGATCCAAAATATTCTCTACAATAGCATCGCATACTTCAACACTCCACCTCGATACTATATCCATCTACATCACAATCTTCAATGCACCCAAGCATTTCCTTCTATCTTCAATCAAGAAAGCTTGAATGTTTCCCCAATGAACTCCGGCATAGCCACCGCCCATTGCACTTCACTAACGAGTTCAGGCATGGCCCCCACCCGTCAATAAAGTGTTGAAACATCCAACTCCTAAACCAGTCCCACCGAAAGACAATGTACTCGGGAGTGAAAACGAGTACTTACCATGAAGATAGAACAACATCCTCTCACCGATACTCTTTTACACCCAAGTTTCTCTCTCAACTGTGCCACCTCGTGGCACCTAGCATCTCTCCAAGCGAATTAAGTTCGAGCAATGCTCGAACTTCTCAACCGGCAATGTCTTAGTGAACATGTCCGCCGCGTTATCCTTTGTGTGCACTTTCCGAAGGCATACTTGCTTGTCTTCGTCCATGGCTACTAGAAATGACTCTCTCTCTTCAATATGCTTCGTTCGTGAGCTAAACGCCAAATTCTCCGCCAAATGTATAGCACTTTGGCTATCACACCGAACATCAATACTCTCATGTTCGAAACCCAAGTCACACAATAGTCGCTTCAAATAGAGTGCCTCCTTTGCCGCTTCCACAGCGGCTATCAACTCTGCCTCCGTAGTGGATAAAGCAACTACGGTCTGCAATCTCGATCTCCAACTAATGGTCGTACCACTAAGTGTGAAGACATATCCGGAAGTTGATTTCCTCCGATCCCTATCACCGACGTAGTCCGAGTCACAATAACCAACTAACTTGCAACTCAATCCATCACTACCACCAAAAACAAGACCATGAGATGTTGTGCCTTTCAAGTATCTCAATATAGCCTTCACGGCTTCCCAATGCGATTTCCCCGGATTAGCCATATACCGACTAACCACCCCGACGGCATTTGCAATATCGGGCCTTGTACACACCATGGCATACATTAAGCTACCAGCCGCACTTGCATATGGCACCTTTGGCATATAAGCCTTGTCTTTCTCTCCGATAGGTGATCCCTTATCCGAAAGCTTCATATGTAAAGGTAAAGGTGTATTTAACGCCTTTGCATTCTCCATGTTAAACCGGCAAAGCACCTTCTTAATGTACTCCTTTTGAGTCAATCTCAACTCAAAACTCTTTCGGTCCCTTACAATCTTCGTGCCCAAGATCTTCTTTGTTTCTCCAAGGTCTTTCATCTCGAACTCCGCCTTTAATTTCTCTTTCAACTTGTTGATTTCTGCCTTGTCCTTAGAAGCAATGAGCATATCGTCCACATACAAGAGTAAATACACCCAACAATCATTTCCTAACCTCTTGAAGTAAACGCAAGCATCCTTGATGCTTCGATGGAAGCCACTTTCAAGCATGAAATGATCAAATCTCTTGTACCATTTCCTAGGTGATTGCTTCAAACCATATAGTGATTTCTTCAACTTGCAAACTAGTTCTGACTTACCTTCTACAACAAACCCTTCCGGTTGCTCCATGTAGATGTCTTCATCCAAGTCTCCATGCAAGAAGGCGGTTTTCACATCTAGTTGCTCCAACTCCAAGTCGTAAATAGCAACTAATGCAAGTAGTATCCGGATAGAAGTATGCCTCACAACCGGTGCGAAGATCTCATCATACTCCTTTCCTTTCCTCTGTGCAAACCCCTTAGCCACTAGCCTAGCTTTGTATCTTCCATCGTCCTTCACCTTATATATCCATTTGCACCCAATAGCATGGTTTCCTTGAGGAAGTGGAACCAACTCCCAAGTCTGGTTCTTCATCAACGATTGCATCTCTTCCTCCATGGCGCAAATCCACTTCGAGCTATCACTCGAACCCATGACGTCATCAAGGTCCATCGGCTCATTTTGGACTACATGAAGAGCATAGTCCAAATTCTCACAAAAGCTAAGATAGTTCCAATCACCATATCTTTCGGGTGGCATTATAACACGCCGACCAACCCGAGTAGCAATACCATCACCCGGTCTTCCTTCAGCTCCACCTTGAACTGAATCTTCTCTAGGCTCGTGCACATCACCAACACTGTAACGAACCGGGATTTTCGACTCCGAAAATCAACATCATACTACCGTGTTGACCATTCAGACATCGAACATTCCAGATCATTAATAGAAAGAAGTTAGAGGGTGAGATAAGAAAGAAAGAAATATTAGAATAGAAGAAGAAGAAGAAACACCACACACAGAGTCTCACATCGCAGCGGAACAAAATATAATACAGAAGTAAATCTTTATTGAGAATTTTGAAAATACTTACAATATCAGAGTACATCAACATCTGGACAGTGATAATCTGTCCTCATACAACACACAGCGGAATACTAGTAATAATATCATACGTCTGGACTCTTCTAGCTCGTCTCTTCATAGCAGTCGATAACCTGAACCTGTACAACCCGGTCTAACCCGAGCATTTACAAAACACCGGGTCAGTCTGGTGAACCAGAGTGAGATAAACTCGCACAGTATAAGGGTAAATCATCCAATCATGATTTTAAAGTTCAAAATCTTTTCAAAAGAAAGGATAATCGTAAGACCAAATCCACACATAAACACGGACGGTTTTTACCTTACGATAACCCAAAACAGTTTGAAACCAATATCTTGTCTGATATTATGATAATGTCTAAATACAAGTAAATAGAAATCTAGTAGAACGCTTGCATCTCACGCTCTACATATATAGTATACAATCAAAACCGCAGGCGCTTATTGGAGATTTGATTCCAACTTGACAAGGTATGGGTCCACCTTCCGATAGTGTATCTCTAGAGACGAATGCACTGGGTTCAACAAGAACTTCTTGCAACCCGGCCCTCACATGACCGACCACTCATTTCGCTTGAGTGTATCGAATGTATATCACCGACGGTTGGGATCAGCAACCGTCTTCCCGAAAAGGGACAGCATCGAAACATAGATTAAAGAAGCAAATAGGATTTCCTCTAGATAGGTGATCATACACCCTAATGGGAGCGACCCACATAGCCATGCTGCCTGCCCGATTTTTGTCATTTCCCAGTTGATGAGGCTTGAGGCCAGAATTAACTCTTGATCATCTGGTCACCATTCACTTTGAATGCCACATCGTCAGATCCGTCAGATATCACTAATTGACGTCCACAAAAATACTCTAGCCGAAAGCTAGAGAACGGCAAATCTCTGCCAACAACTATCGTACGTTTGGAGAAATCAACGTACGTGACCCTTTTGGAAATACTCTGTCAGACACTCGTCCATACACGTCATCCAGGAACAGGATGAACCGAAGGCACTCTCCTACCGCATCCATATAGGAATCACCCCATGGATCAGTAGCGAGAAGTCCTTGCAACCCGTTGATTTCAACCACGACAGAATCACAGCTTATCTCTGCTTGCCAGGCAGAGAACATTAGTGGTTCTTCCGTTTATGAAGATCCACGGTCTTCAATGCTCCATCTCGATCATCTTCTGAGATCTTCACGTATTTGTTGGTCGGAATGGTTTTCGAATAAATTCGATCCCGGTCTTTCCATACCAACAATCGTATTGGACAGATTTGATAGTCGGTGTTTTAACTATCAAAATATACAGTGTTTCAAACATGACACTCCAATGAGTTCACTGGTTCAGTATTTAGCATCACTTGGCCTTTGACAAACTAATTTCCTTTTGTTAAATTAAAACTTCTAACTCTTTTAAATATTCAAAAATATGATATTTGAATAACTCTAATTTCAATTACTAACATTCGACTTACTCTATTCGCTCGACTCTAGATCGCAGCGATCACAATGGTTACGCCTGGTTCCCTCAGGAAACATCCGACCGCCGTAGGCTATCTGCAGCCCTGCGAATTTCGCTAGCAGTCGTACGAAATGGCAACTTAGCCCAATAATTATGTTTGGCTAATTCTATCTCGAATAAATATATTCAATTTCCCATTTTGAAATTTCATTTAAAATTCTCCTTTTTACTAGATCTCGTTTTCAAATAACGTTAATGTAAAATTAACGTCTTAACACTTTGAAACTTACTTAAAACCTCTGGTTTATAATAAACCCTTTTTATCGTAATCTCCTTTCACTTAATTCATATAATTGAGTACGTTTATTTCCTTTCACCATTCAATTGTCTTGCATCTCACATTCGGTAACTTTTTAAATGAATTCCCATTTAAAAATATATTCCTAAATTCATCATGAATTAAAATAATAACTTATTTCAACATTAACTACTTTAGTAGTTAATCCCTTTATTAACTAAATTAAATATTAAACCCCTTTTAAAGCCTTATTTAAATTCAAACAATATTCATTTAACTATTTTAGTCAAAACACAATACTTGATAAACAATTCTAGTTCCACACGGTCGATTTGATTAACTCAAAACCTTGATTATCTCCTTAACCGATTTCAACAATCCTTGCTTTAAATTAATTAAAAATATAATTAATTTAAATAGATTCTAATTATTTGTTTTCTTTACAAAACAATCTTCCAAGGTTTAACCATTTCTTATTCTTCAACTGGTAAATCTGATTAACATCAGCATCTGCTTTGCAAAATAAATTCATAACAAATCAAAGCCTTAAACAAATAAAATATTTATTTATTTCTCTTAAATAACTTTTATTCAAATAATATAATTCAAAATCTAACTCTGGTTATAAAATAAATTTTATAACCTCAACTCTATCGATTCACCTGTCGGTGAATCAATATCTATAACTCGATTGGTTTTAAAGGTCATACTCTGCCAAACACTTAACCAATATCACCTATTGGTTCAAACCAAACAGATGTTGAATATTCAATTAATAATCAACCATCAAATCAATCACACAAACAGATCAGTTCATATATGATAATATGAAAATAAATAATACATTTGAGGAATCCGGTTGGATCCCTCCAACCTGTTCTTCCCTGTACTCAAATGGTTATCTCAAATCAGACGGTTCAGTTTTGTTTAACTGATAAATTAAATAACGACCATTTACCATCAACCATAAGCAATTCAACTAATTCAACCATTTTAAACACGTTTATAAATAAACGTGACCAACCAAGGTGAGTTACCTTTATTGGGACCAATCGTTAAAAATAACGATTTGGTATTTCACTGAAATTAAACACAGTTTAATTTCATCAGTTAAATCAACAGTTAGATAACTAGCAAAGCAGTCAACCATTGGCAAGTAGAGCACACAAAATAAAAATACCCAATTTATATAAAATATAAAAAGGGTAACTGAGTGAGTTTAACTCACCTTGTTTTGTTTAGTGCTGAAACAGCTCATTCTAATCAAATTAAACAAGCGTTTAATTTAATTGAAACTCTCAGTTGTTGCCGATTCTGATCAAACCAGCTTTGCTGTGCGTCGATCGTTGATATGGAACCGACATCCATTGTTTCACCCAACTTTGTTACTTAAGATTTTACCCAAACGTGATTATATTGCTGTTCATCTTTTTGACCAACTAAAAATGCACCGTCCTTCTTCCTCTCGTTAATCAGACCGCGAGCCTCCATCAAGTATCAACCTTCTCGCTGCTTCCTTTCTTGTGAACCTGCTACTCCCCTTTTCCATTCGATACATGGTACTCCTCCACGTAAAAAGAAATGCTTCAGACTGCTTTGCTCCTTCCCTAAACATGAAGCCAACCTTTCCCACTTCCTCTTACCACTGTGTTTTTTTTTTTTCCTTTTAAAGAAATATATCTCACGTTCACAACAGACACCGCTCGCATGGAACTCCCCAGTGCCTCGTCATCACACTCGAGCTCCCTTCAACACATAACCCCCTCCGACTGAACCACTTCCGCCTCCGACGCCTGAACTCAACCGACCTCCAATCTCCTTTATCACTTCTTCCATTAGAATCCTCAACTGAAAAGAAATGGTAAAGTCTTTGTTTCATATGAGAAACTTCAGTTATAAGAGGGGCATCATTTACTGTTATTTGCATTGGAGGGACAGTTTTAAGTTACGGCGAAGGCAGAGCATTCTTGCCTGCTGAAAATGAAAGGGAGAAAGTGTATTTTATGTGTATATATATGGTGTAAGGAGACGTGGTGCACAAGGTTTTGGGACGTCACTTCATCTGAGTCCTTGGTCGGCACGGTGCTTATTTGTTGAAAAGAAAACACATAGGATCTGTAGGCTTGTAGACTTTCCTATCAATAACATGTGTACTCGCTTAATAAAGCATGTGTACTCACTTAATAAATAGCTGAGCAAACTTAAATTTGTAGGCCTGCGCAACTAAAGTGTTTAGACATTTATGTGTACATATATTGTTGATAGAGGCTTTTCAGTACGTTAACAAGTAGGCTACTCTATACTGTAAACAAGAGTTGGCATGTTTTGGATTTCCATTTCAATAGGCTGCGAGACCCTACATGGCTCATAGAAGATAGGGTATGTTCCATGTGCTATTTTAGACGTATGCCTCCCTTTACAATTGTCTAAGACTTAACAATGAAGGGAAAGAAGAATGTGTCATTTTCTATCATAGGTAGCGGCATACTTAGGGCGGGGTTTGACGTGTGTAAACAATAGGGGTTGGGTATTTATAGTGAGGGAATAATATATTAAATTCACAAACGAACTTACGGACAAAGTATCACGTAAAAATAGCTACAAATGACTTCTGTTTTCTGATAAAAAGGCTAATCTTAGTGTAAAAAGGTGTTCCGGCCCCAATGGGATAAGTTTCGTCGCAATCCGAGGTCGTATGGAAAAAATTCCTTTATGAAACCAGAAATAAACACGCTTTTAAATTTTTCACGATCACCAGATAAGTCAAATTAACTTGAAACTGCGAACACTGACAATAACTTTTCGATACGAACCCAACGGCACTAATTTCGTCGCATTCTGAGACTGTTGCCCCGGTAGGCTATTTTTACCCTGAACCGCCCTACCCTTTTTAACGCCAAATTTCCCGATCTCTAAAAATAACAAACTATATATCTATCCTGACTCTAATCGACGATACGAACTCAACGGAACTGGTTTCGCGACCTAATTCGATTGTCTGCTCAAGTTATGCCAAATATCCTTTTATTTATTTTAAATACGCGTTATATAAAATGAACGGGCGTTTATAGCTACCGTGGTCACATACGATATCGGTTTTCCACGCAATTCACCACCGTACAATAATTTAACGTTACGGTCCCAATGAAACTGGTTTCATCGAAAACAGAGTCCGTTTGCAAAACGGCTATTTTAAAGGTCGATATTTTAATAACGATTTCCATAGCGACTATTTCAAATTTTGATTTGGCCATAACTATCAGACTATAACACGAAATCTGGATTCTTCTCTTTCATATGAAAATTATCGTCAATATGGTCCCAACGTGTCTTGTTTCACAGAAATCCGACTTATATCGAATCCTGTATTCTCAGTTGAAGTTCAAAACCCAATATTACGAACTGCACGCCATTTCCAAGCTCGAATTATATTATATATAAATTATAACGTTCAACTCCGTTTCAATAACGAATTAAATATCAAATTCCATTAATATTCCCAATATAATATTTAAAACTAATTTAAATATTCATATTCAAATGATCGAAAAACACGGGTCGTTACATTCTTCCCTCCTTAAAATAATTTCGTCCTCGAAATTGCTAAGGTAAGAAAGAACGTTATAAATTCATTAACTTCCAAATTCAATTTATTTTAAATCAAAATCAATTCAATACAATTAATATATACTTTCAAAAATATTGAAAATTTTCTAACATCTTAAATTTTCGAAATTTTTTTGCCAGCACCTCCTCTGTACAGCTCAATCGGTACAACTACAACTCGCCTTTCTAGGCCTTCTCCAATCCAAAAGAAAATGAAACAGCCAAGCGGCTTGCCAAGCAGGCTCATAAATCACCAAATCCAAATAAATGTGTACCTTTTTGTCGGGCATATCATTATATCCTTCCCATCTGCTACTCTGTCAGCTTATACAAATGCATTCTCCAACAAAATTCCAATTTTATCCACAAAACCAAATCCTTCACTCGTCCAATCCAAATCCCATTCTTAACTCAATTTCCATCCATCATCAATTCCAACTCTTAACTTACCAGTCCAACACCATTTCAGATTCCTGTCTCACAAATCCAAAATCTGATCCTACTTGATATATTATATCTCGATTCAATTTTCATTTAATTGGTTTCAATTCAATTCATATTTGCTTTCCCAAATTTCTATTTAATTTTGTTCTTGTTCAAACACTTTCCCTGGGAGTTTTTAAACAGTTCAGCTCTTTCAAAATCAAATAATTCTTTCCAGAATTCAAACAACTTGTTTTTCTCAAACAATCCAAAACAAGATTTTTGGTAGCAATCCGTCACTTAGAACTCGGAAATGAACACTGATGATGTGGCCAGCATCCTCAGAGTTATTTCCCAGCTATCAAAGTGAGTTCAATACTATATAACTTTTCAAAATCATATTTAAACACTTTCATTTTGAAATCTATTTCAAAATAAAATTCACGATGCTTGTAAACAATTTAAAATCTCCCAGTATTTTAAATTTCTCATATATTCAATTCAAATCCCTTTATGAACACTTTTCCCAGTTTTCAGCATTTTAATTCTAGTTCTGATTTAATTCAGATTCAATTAATCTGCTTTTATATTATACGAATTTGAATTGGTTATTTATATAACCATTTCAATTATTATCAACCAACACAACCAATATATTATAATATTTCCCAATATATATTTTCTTTATATCAAAATATAATTTGGGTAAATTATTTCATTTACCCTCTTTCAAAAACATACTGTGTCGAATTATTCTGTTCAAGAGTTTAGAAACACTTATCGACACAGTTTGCATTACTGTATCGACCAGAATTCATAAACTACTCGACAAACCAATCAACACAATATAAACAGTTTTTATATCAATTTACAAATACGCGCTCATATATATACACTCCAACTCAATCTAGGGTATTACTAACCCCATCTCTACTGAGTCACGCCACAGAGCCAAGGTACTTACTTAACCTGGCTCTGATACCACTGTAACGAACCGGGATTTTCGACTCCGAAAATCAACATCATACTACCGTGTTGACCATTCAGACATCGAACATTCCAGATCATTAATAGAAAGAAGTTAGAGGGTGAGATAAGAAAGAAAGAAATATTAGAATAGAAGAAGAAGAAGAAACACCACACACAGAGTCTCACATCGCAGCGGAACAAAATATAATACAGAAGTAAATCTTTATTGAGAATTTTGAAAATACTTACAATATCAGAGTACATCAACATCTGGACAGTGATAATCTGTCCTCATACAACACACAGCGGAATACTAGTAATAATATCATACGTCTGGACTCTTCTAGCTCGTCTCTTCATAGCAGTCGATAACCTGAACCTGTACAACCCGGTCTAACCCGAGCATTTACAAAACACCGGGTCAGTCTGGTGAACCAGAGTGAGATAAACTCGCACAGTATAAGGGTAAATCATCCAATCATGATTTTAAAGTTCAAAATCTTTTCAAAAGAAAGGATAATCGTAAGACCAAATCCACACATAAACACGGACGGTTTTTACCTTACGATAACCCAAAACAGTTTGAAACCAATATCTTGTCTGATATTATGATAATGTCTAAATACAAGTAAATAGAAATCTAGTAGAACGCTTGCATCTCACGCTCTACATATATAGTATACAATCAAAACCGCAGGCGCTTATTGGAGATTTGATTCCAACTTGACAAGGTATGGGTCCACCTTCCGATAGTGTATCTCTAGAGACGAATGCACTGGGTTCAACAAGAACTTCTTGCAACCCGGCCCTCACATGACCGACCACTCATTTCGCTTGAGTGTATCGAATGTATATCACCGACGGTTGGGATCAGCAACCGTCTTCCCGAAAAGGGACAGCATCGAAACATAGATTAAAGAAGCAAATAGGATTTCCTCTAGATAGGTGATCATACACCCTAATGGGAGCGACCCACATAGCCATGCTGCCTGCCCGATTTTTGTCATTTCCCAGTTGATGAGGCTTGAGGCCAGAATTAACTCTTGATCATCTGGTCACCATTCACTTTGAATGCCACATCGTCAGATCCGTCAGATATCACTAATTGACGTCCACAAAAATACTCTAGCCGAAAGCTAGAGAACGGCAAATCTCTGCCAACAACTATCGTACGTTTGGAGAAATCAACGTACGTGACCCTTTTGGAAATACTCTGTCAGACACTCGTCCATACACGTCATCCAGGAACAGGATGAACCGAAGGCACTCTCCTACCGCATCCATATAGGAATCACCCCATGGATCAGTAGCGAGAAGTCCTTGCAACCCGTTGATTTCAACCACGACAGAATCACAGCTTATCTCTGCTTGCCAGGCAGAGAACATTAGTGGTTCTTCCGTTTATGAAGATCCACGGTCTTCAATGCTCCATCTCGATCATCTTCTGAGATCTTCACGTATTTGTTGGTCGGAATGGTTTTCGAATAAATTCGATCCCGGTCTTTCCATACCAACAATCGTATTGGACAGATTTGATAGTCGGTGTTTTAACTATCAAAATATACAGTGTTTCAAACATGACACTCCAATGAGTTCACTGGTTCAGTATTTAGCATCACTTGGCCTTTGACAAACTAATTTCCTTTTGTTAAATTAAAACTTCTAACTCTTTTAAATATTCAAAAATATGATATTTGAATAACTCTAATTTCAATTACTAACATTCGACTTACTCTATTCGCTCGACTCTAGATCGCAGCGATCACAATGGTTACGCCTGGTTCCCTCAGGAAACATCCGACCGCCGTAGGCTATCTGCAGCCCTGCGAATTTCGCTAGCAGTCGTACGAAATGGCAACTTAGCCCAATAATTATGTTTGGCTAATTCTATCTCGAATAAATATATTCAATTTCCCATTTTGAAATTTCATTTAAAATTCTCCTTTTTACTAGATCTCGTTTTCAAATAACGTTAATGTAAAATTAACGTCTTAACACTTTGAAACTTACTTAAAACCTCTGGTTTATAATAAACCCTTTTTATCGTAATCTCCTTTCACTTAATTCATATAATTGAGTACGTTTATTTCCTTTCACCATTCAATTGGCTTGCATCTCACATTCGGTAACTTTTTAAATGAATTCCCATTTAAAAATATATTCCTAAATTCATCATGAATTAAAATAATAACTTATTTCAACATTAACTACTTTAGTAGTTAATCCCTTTATTAACTAAATTAAATATTAAACCCCTTTTAAAGCCTTATTTAAATTCAAACAATATTCATTTAACTATTTTAGTCAAAACACAATACTTGATAAACAATTCTAGTTCCACACGGTCGATTTGATTAACTCAAAACCTTGATTATCTCCTTAACCGATTTCAACAATCCTTGCTTTAAATTAATTAAAAATATAATTAATTTAAATAGATTCTAATTATTTGTTTTCTTTACAAAACAATCTTCCAAGGTTTAACCATTTCTTATTCTTCAACTGGTAAATCTGATTAACATCAGCATCTGCTTTGCAAAATAAATTCATAACAAATCAAAGTCTTAAACAAATAAAATATTTATTTATTTCTCTTAAATAACTTTTATTCAAATAATATAATTCAAAATCTAACTCTGGTTATAAAATAAATTTTATAACCTCAACTCTATCGATTCACCTGTCGGTGAATCAATATCTATAACTCGATTGGTTTTAAAGGTCATACTCTGCCAAACACTTAACCAATATCACCTATTGGTTCAAACCAAACAGATGTTGAATATTCAATTAATAATCAACCATCAAATCAATCACACAAACAGATCAGTTCATATATGATAATATGAAAATAAATAATACATTTGAGGAATCCGGTTGGATCCCTCCAACCTGTTCTTCCCTGTACTCAAATGGTTATCTCAAATCAGACGGTTCAGTTTTGTTTAACTGATAAATTAAATAACGACCATTTACCATCAACCATAAGCAATTCAACTAATTCAACCATTTTAAACACGTTTATAAATAAACGTGACCAACCAAGGTGAGTTACCTTTATTGGGACCAATCGTTAAAAATAACGATTTGGTATTTCACTGAAATTAAACACAGTTTAATTTCATCAGTTAAATCAACAGTTAGATAACTAGCAAAGCAGTCAACCATTGGCAAGTAGAGCACACAAAATAAAAATACCCAATTTATATAAAATATAAAAAGGGTAACTGAGTGAGTTTAACTCACCTTGTTTTGTTTAGTGCTGAAACAGCTCATTCTAATCAAATTAAACAAGCGTTTAATTTAATTGAAACTCTCAGTTGTTGCCGATTCTGATCAAACCAGCTTTGCTGTGCGTCGATCGTTGATATGGAACCGACATCCATTGTTTCACCCAACTTTGTTACTTAAGATTTTACCCAAACGTGATTATATTGTTGTTCATCTTTTTGACCAACTAAAAATGCACCGTCCTTCTTCCTCTCGTTAATCAGACCGCGAGCCTCCATCAAGTATCAACCTTCTCGCTGCTTCCTTTCTTGTGAACCTGCTACTCCCCTTTTCCATTCGATACATGGTACTCCTCCACGTAAAAAGAAATGCTTCAGACTGCTTTGCTCCTTCCCTAAACATGAAGCCAACCTTTCCCACTTCCTCTTACCACTGTGTTTTTTTTTTCTTTTTTTTCTTTTCCTTTTAAAGAAATATATCTCACGTTCACAACAGACACCGCTCGCATGGAACTCCCCAGCGCCTCGTCATCACACTCGAGCTCCCTTCAACACATAACCCCCTCCGACTGAACCACTTCCGCCTCCGACGCCTGAACTCAACCGACCTCCAATCTCCTTTATCACTTCTTCCATTAGAATCCTCAACTGAAAAGAAATGGTAAAGTCTTTGTTTCATATGAGAAACTTCAGTTATAAGAGGGGCATCATTTACTGTTATTTGCATTGGAGGGACAGTTTTAAGTTACGGCGAAGGCAGAGCATTCTTGCCTGCTGAAAATGAAAGGGAGAAAGTGTATTTTATGTGTATATATATGGTGTAAGGAGACGTGGTGCACAAGGTTTTGGGACGTCACTTCATCTGAGTCCTTGGTCGGCACGGCGCTTATTTGTTGAAAAGAAAACACATAGGATCTGTAGGCTTGTAGACTTTCCTATCAATAACATGTGTACTCGCTTAATAAAGCATGTGTACTCACTTAATAAATAGCTGAGCAAACTTAAATTTGTAGGCCTGCGCAACTAAAGTGTTTAGACATTTATGTGTACATATATTGTTGATAGAGGCTTTTCAGTACGTTAACAAGTAGGCTACTCTATACTGTAAACAAGAGTTGGCATGTTTTGGATTTCCATTTCAATAGGCTGCGAGACCCTACATGGCTCATAGAAGATAGGGTATGTTCCATGTGCTATTTTAGACGTATGCCTCCCTTTACAATTGTCTAAGACTTAACAATGAAGGGAAAGAAGAATGTGTCATTTTCTATCATAGGTAGCGGCATACTTAGGGCGGGGTTTGACGTGTGTAAACAATAGGGGTTGGGTATTTATAGTGAGGGAATAATATATTAAATTCACAAACGAACTTACGGACAAAGTATCACGTAAAAATAGCTACAAATGACTTCTGTTTTCTGATAAAAAGGCTAATCTTAGTGTAAAAAGGTGTTCCGGCCCCAATGGGATAAGTTTCGTCGCAATCCGAGGTCGTATGGAAAAAATTCCTTTATGAAACCAGAAATAAACACGCTTTTAAATTTTTCACGATCACCAGATAAGTCAAATTAACTTGAAACTGCGAACACTGACAATAACTTTTCGATACGAACCCAACGGCACTAATTTCGTCGCATTCTGAGACTGTTGCCTCGGTAGGCTATTTTTACCCTGAACCGCCCTACCCTTTTTAACGCCAAATTTCCCGATCTCTAAAAATAACAAACTATATATCTATCCTGACTCTAATCGACGATACGAACTCAACGGAACTGGTTTCGCGACCTAATTCGATTGTCTGCTCAAGTTATGCCAAATATCCTTTTATTTATTTTAAATACGCGTTATATAAAATGAACGGGCGTTTATAGCTACCGTGGTCACATACGATATCGGTTTTCCACGCAATTCACCACCGTACAATAATTTAACGTTACGGTCCCAATGAAACTGGTTTCATCGAAAACAGAGTCCGTTTGCAAAACGGCTATTTTAAAGGTCGATATTTTAATAACGATTTCCATAGCGACTATTTCAAATTTTGATTTGGCCATAACTATCAGACTATAACACGAAATCTGGATTCTTCTCTTTCATATGAAAATTATCGTCAATATGGTCCCAACGTGTCTTGTTTCACAGAAATCCGACTTATATCGAATCCTGTATTCTCAGTTGAAGTTCAAAACCCAATATTACGAACTGCACGCCATTTCCAAGCTCGAATTATATTATATATAAATTATAACGTTCAACTCCGTTTCAATAACGAATTAAATATCAAATTCCATTAATATTCCCAATATAATATTTAAAACTAATTTAAATATTCATATTCAAATGATCGAAAAACACGGGTCGTTACAAACACTACTAGAGGAATCCTGTGGACTATGTGATGTAACATCAACCGCATTCACCTCGCAAGCACCTCCAACAACTCTACTCTCTCTAGGTCTGAAAGTGCGAATAACTTCCTTCTCCTTTGATTCACCATGAACCAAATCCGGAACATCCGATGAGCCTTCGTTCTCCTTGAACATAGCCGACTCATCAAAAGTAACATGACGAGAAACCATAGCCTTCTTCGTTTCCGGATTCCAAATCCGATAGCCTTTGACGCCATCCATATATCCGAGAAAAATCCCTTTGAAAGCTCTAGGCGAGAGCTTATCATTCCCTGGATCATGCACATAAACAGGACTGCCAAATACACGAAGATAACTCAAGTCAATGCTCTTCCCTTTCCACACTTCCTCCGGAATTTTGTTATCAATAGCCGAGCACGGAATTCAATTAATAATATGCACCGCGGTTGACAAAGCTTCGCCCCAAAATCCCTTAGACAAACCCGATGTCAATCTCAAGCATCGAGCTTTCTCTAGTAGAGTTCGGTTCATTCTCTCCGCCACTCCATTAGATTGCGGATCTCCCGGTGTAGTAAAATGCCTCCGAATACCATGATGCTTGCAAAAATTCAGAAACTCTCCGGAAACATACTCGCCGCCATTATCGGACCTAAGAACCTTCAAAGATTTTCCACTCTCATTCTCAACAAGAGCCTTCCATTCTTTGAATCTTGCAAATGCCTCCGACTTGGCTTCATTACATACACCCAAACCTTCCAAGAAAAATCATCAATGAAAGAAATATAATATCTTGCTCCTCCCAAAGAAGCTACAGGCGCTGGTCCCCAAACATCCGTGTGCACATACTCAAGAATCCCTCTTGAATCATGTTTTCCTTCACCGAATGATACTCTAGTTTGCTTCCCCATGACACATTCCTCGCAAAACTCCAACTTGCTGAAACTCTCACCATCAATCATCTCCCTTCGACGAAGAACATCTAAACTCTTCTCCGAGACATGACCCAATCTCAAATGCCACAGCCGTGTAGCATCTAAGCCACGAGAACTATCAACACTAACACAAGTTTCGCCTTGCACGGTCACTTCTTGAAGCAAATAAATACCATGAGTTCTAGCACCCTTCATAACCACAAGCTCACCCTTCGAAACCCTCAAGCTATCACTCTCAATGGTGATCTTGCAACCTAGAGAATCCAACTGTCCCAAAGAGATAAGTGACTTCCGTAGTCCCGGAACATAGCGCACATTAGTGAGAGTACGAACCACTACGTCAAACATTCGAATTTGCACGGATCCAATGTCTTTCGACTTGCAAACTGCACCATTTCCCATAACAATTGATTTTCCTTCCCGTTCAACATAAGAAGAAAAACAATTCCTATTAGGCGTCATGTGATATGAAGCCCCCGAATCAAGCACCCAATCGCTGCCCGAAACATCTGATGCTACTGCCGACAAAACATCTACGTCTCCCTCACCAACATCTCTCTCCACCGCAACTGATGAAGATGCTACTTCCTTCTTCCCCTTCTCTGGACAATCATTCTTCCAGTGACCAGGTTTCTTACATATAAAGCACTTGTCATTTCTTTCCTTTGACTTTCCTCTTCCACCGGGCTTCTTAGACTTAGAACGCCCCCGGTTTCCCTTCTTCTCTGACTTTTCTTTCTCCGCAAATAAACCTTGACCATTACCAGCACCACTACTACCATCACTCAGCTCCTTCATCTGATCTCGCAATTCCTCACTAAGAAGACCCGTCTTGACATCATTTAGAGTCAATGTATCCCGGCCATAGATCAAACTGTTTGAGAACCCAGTATAGCGCTCAGGCATCGAACATAGCAATATCATCGCCTTCTGCTCCTCCTCAATCTTCAAATCTACCGCCTTCATCTTCATTAGCAAATCATCAAACACATTTAAGTGTGCCTTTAGTGAAGTTCCTTCCTTCATCTTGTAGGTAAAGAAAGTTCGCAACAAGATCAGTCGATTTGTGAGTGATTTCTTCATATACAACTCCAACTTGTTCCAAATACCTTTAGCAGTCGTCTCACCACTAATTTCGGAAATAACATTCTCTCCCATGGCAAGTTGAAGTGTAGTGAATGCCCACTCTTCCATTTCTTCTCTCTCCACATCTGAGATGTCCTCTGGCAATAAATGTGTATCAAACACTACGCGATGTACCCGATTTCGCCTAAGAACCGCTTTCATCTTCCACTGCCACTTTTCGAAATCATTATCGCCATTCCACTTGTCGATAACCAATTATGAACCAGCAGCTACATACGACCCACGTACATAAGGAGCTACACCACTTGGACCACCTGTTGATGGATTATGTGAACCTGATTCCGGCATTTCTACAACTATCTACCAACACCAATGCTCTGATACCAAATGTAGTGGAGGAATTTTGATTCAAGACCGCTTAAATCAAAAAAAATCCCCAACGCCGCGGAAAACGAGATCGTGGTAATAGTGCAAAAACAACCAATCGAACAATCTCAATCTTATCCAAGCCAATCACAATCACCAAATAATGGAAATAATAGAGCAATAACAAGAAACTAAATCACACAGGGATTTATAGTGGTTCCACTGACGTCTTGTCAGTGTACGTCCACTTTGAGAGAGAAACCTTTTTTAATATCAATAGAAAAGTACAAGAGATTGATTACAATGATCAAATTTACTAGAAAAATTTGATTTTGTGGAGAAAAGAATTGAAGAAGATTAGGATTTCCAAAACCCTAATTAGAATAAATCTTGATCTAATCTCTTGATTTTGTGTTACACCTCCTTTTGTATTCGATGTAGCTTATATAGGCATAGAGAAGTATATGGAAATTCCCAAAATTTGCTCCAAAATATCCTCTAGATCCAAAATATTCTCCAGATCCAAAATATCCTCAAGATCCAAAATATTCTCTAGATCCAAAATATCCTCTAGATCCAAAATATCCTCCAGATCCAAATTATTCTCCAGATCCAAAATATTCTCTACAATAGTATCGCATACTTCAACATATTTTAATTGTTCTAGCGCTTAAAGACAAAATTCATGCAGAACTTACTTTCTTCTTCTCCTCCGTTTTCTCCTCATTCTTGCCATATTTGCAATTATAGGGCACACATCATAAGCCTCAGACAGTGTCTCTGAAAGAGAAAATAGAGACAGTATGCATCTTGTGTATCTACAAACCAGCTTGTGATTGGAATGTTTTAGTTCTTCTGCATTCTAAATTATGTGGATAATTATCAGTGATGACAATTTTATCAAGATCAACTCCAAAAACAGTTCAGTATTTAGCATGACCATCTAGTATACCCCTAAATCTGTATATGCACGCTTCAAAATATATTTACCTTCAATATCTAAAAAAAATCGGGGATATGATCAGCATAATCTTTATCACTGGCAGTAAACACCATTATATCGAACAACTTAGCAGCCCTCTCTAAGAATTTATCGACATCTGGTCTCTTTTTTACACACTATTTGGACTCGTATATCCAGAACTAGCAGTTTCAAACTCAAGTGCTACAACTTAATGAGTATAAACTTGGTGATTGTATATTGCAGAGTTGATCTGAACAATTCTTCAAGGATATCGTAAGTATGAATCAAGCCAAAACTTGAAGAGTTTAAGCTTGTCAACCTGATTTTCAAGGACAACATAATGAGATTCTGTCTAACATGAAACGTCTTATTCATGATCGTCTAGCACAAATAATTACAGAGTGGTAATTTATAAGCGATGGGTTAGTATGATATCAATGTTAATAACAGTCATGAGACTGACGAAAATGTTTCTAAATTAGTTGATTAACCATTAAATCATTGGCTTCCTTGGTTTTCACAAATGATTTGTTTCTATCCAAGACAATAAGGCAGTTTCTTTCTTACAAGTTCACAAAGTGGAACGACCATTGGCCCTTGGGTGAGAACTTTATTTTCTTCCTACCCAACAAAACATGTGTATTTTTAAGCAGTACTCACTTGCATTCTGGCTGTACATAAATACATCACGTTTTAGTTGATAATAAAGTGTAAACAAAATATAAAAGTTTATGGAGTTAATATATAGATACTTAAGGAAATGATGGTGGAATTAACGCAGGATGTATTAAAGTGACTGTTTATCTATCTGCAGGGCCATGAAGGAATACTAATCCACATCAAGAAAAGATATGACAACCCAGTTATATTTATAACAGAGAATGGTAGCTGTTTCAGCTCTATTTACTTCTACATATACGAATATACCTGTACAACTATTTATGTGTTTGTTTGCACACGCACATATATGAGAAATTCATTCCTTTATAATAATAAAAACTGAGAAACTTCAAACATTTTAGGTTATAGCAGCATTATGCTATTGTCAACAGTACGATCTATGTAAATGCCATGACATGACCACATACATCAACAACCAGGCACTATTACATATAATCTGTAGCAATAGTTTGACACTACTAATACAACACTACTAACCATTGGAAGCTAAAATTCTAAAACTAAGTGGCAATATCTTTTCTTAAAAATAAAATCATTGATTTGTCATACTGTCATATTGACATTGAAATCTACACCAATCTTTAAATCTAATTATAGAGAAGCCGTAAGAAGACAAAATGCATTTTTTCATCTAAACTTGTGCATTTATCAAAGCACAAAAAATAAAAACAAGAAATACAGTCAATTTAGTCATTATATGCATTAGTGCAAACTATGAATTGAGCAGCACTGATTTAGGGAGGTGAGTAGAGGCGGGCTAAGGTTTGAACGATGGTCGAACAAATATGTCTGGGATGATCGAAATTCTGGAACTCGTTATTTGAGTTTTTAACATTTGGTTTAAAGAATCGAATATTAAAATCGATTAATTAATTGATTACCAAATAAATTTAAGAGTTTGGTCGCGGTCTTGTTTAAGTAAAAATTTACCTGATCCCGCGACTTCTGATTTCGCGTTGTGCTATTCGACTTCTCTCGAGTAGTGAGATTTGAGAATATATGAGGGATTCCCAATCAAATCAGATTAAAATGAATTAGAGAATGAAAATATCAATTCTTGTCCATGGCATTCAAGTAAACAGCAAACTAAAAGTACAAACAGAACATGATCAAGAGAGAAATGATTTCCACTAAAGTAGAGGACAAATAACAATCTACATGGTTGACACTTAAGAACATAGATACAACCACTCTATATGCTTAAAACAGAACAATATACCACTGCAAGAAACATTGTCCATAGGGACGCCTAAACGCCGACGAATATAAAGCGTCAGTGGAAAACGCAATGCAACACCGACGCAATAGCGATGGTTGAAACCACCTAACTAAATTGAGAAAAAACATCGCAAAAATTGTTGGTATCGTAACATTTTTCGCGACGGACTACTAGCATAGTAAAACTAAAATTTAAACTATTGTCTTTGAAAATTTCATCTTGTTGAACAGACAAACCAACGTATATGTCGACCTTATTACAATATTTTAAATATATTTTCAATGAGTTAGACAATACCAAACATGTCATTTTACATTACTTGCATATACTTTTCGTTGTGACGCGAGACGACATTTATAACCGCTAGAAGGTCTGGTTATTATGTAAATTAATAAATCTGAATTGGGTGCATTGTAAATTCATGTTTAGTTCTGCATATCCCATTTCTTGCGTTGTTATTCCGCTATTTTAATCAATTAGGGCCACCGCCTCGTTAAAATTCGTCTTCCTCTTTCAATTAAGGTTATTTCCTCAACGCCTCCACCTCATTAATTCGTTTCTTCACTCGGCCTCCCCATCCGCCTCGTTCTTGATCCGCTTCCGCCTTCGCCTCATTTAGGTAATTTTCTATTTTTTTATCTTAAACTGCTGTTGGTTTTTATTCCAGTTCTAGTTTCGATTTTGGTATTTTTACTAGGGTATTCGTTATTTCGTTCAGTCATTATCACATGATGCTCTTTGATCATACCCATCGGTTATATTACCTGCTTTTAAATTTTCTCCCAAATCCTCGTTCGAATCCCTAATTATTAATTTGGTCATGTTACTGCATTGCTTATTTTCTATACCGAATTCTCTTGGCTACTATTTGCAAGGTCGATAAAAGGTATATGGGTTAGTGATAGAAAAGACTTCCCACTTGATTGGGACTTCTGATACTTTGAAGCTTATGGTAATTATTTTTTGCGGAAAATGTTAAATACAACTAGCATTATATTCAGTTTTACACTGTACAAAATACTAGTTGTATTTTGCATTGTAACTAGCAAAATCATGCGGTTTCCTTGCAGCATAATTGAAATATAAACATGAGAACATTCAAAAAAATAACCTCTATTTATTTTAAACACAAAATTAAACTTAACGAAATCTCAACTACTAGATATGTTGTTGAATTTCATAATGTTTTGTAGTCAATGGTTGGATCTTGATGACAGTTTCTGAATGATCACATAGATGACAATATTCATTTTTTCTTCTGCATTAGAATTTTTCTGTTATATCACCAATCAGTTAGTATGTGTTGATCATAATTGGTTTCTCTTTTTATATCCCAGTAATGTTTACACACGCCCACATAAAGAGGCACATAAATAAGTAGGCATAATGCATGTAGATATGTTCATTTGTACTGGCCTATAAATTAAACTCTAATTAAGTACTATTCCACATCATAAATTACTGGGCATTTTATAATCATAACGTTATGCTTGATCAAACAAAATACCATGTTTAACTGACCTGTAATAGAGGCGATTTTTTTGTTGAAATAGCACTAATATATTACTGCATAAAATAAGCGAATTTGAGTTAATATATGCCCATTTGCCTTTGATTTTTTCTTATATATGGTTTCTTCCAATATGTAAAAAATAACCCACAGTGTATTAGGATAGTTTTTCACTCTTAGTGCCAAGAATATTCTCCAAGGTTAAAATTATGATTACTTATTTTACCAAAAAAATCACTTGACAAATATAGTTGGCCTACATTTGAGCACAGCATAGAACAAGGTTCACAGAAAATTTACTTTTCTCTCTTCTAAGTTGTCCTCTCTGTAATGGGCATTACAATATTTTTATATATGACATTTCTCTGTATACAAGTCCTGTTATTTTCTATTTTATGATTGTTTATTTTGCAGTATATTTTATGATCAAATAAGCTGACAATTAATTGATATTATATGTACTAAATATGTAAAGCAATAGAATGCATCATAGAGTAAAGTTATTCAACCTTAGGATGATTATTCAATTTAACATGAGTGACCCATCAAGAAGCTTCTTAAACATTACTATTTATGCAAAAATTTGCATTTGCAAAGAAAAAAAGTTGATTGTGTGAGTGCGTAAACAATATATAAGCCGTTATTTTGAAAAGAAAAAAATTCTTTTAAATATCATTCAAAACTTAAACTTATTATTTATTAACAGTTATAATAAGTGCATTCCTCTTAGGTCATGGTTTAGAATTATAAAGTTGACATGCTTCCTCATGAAGCTATACCATTAGAATTTTCAGTTAACGGGGCTGTTAGGTTTTCTCAGCACCTCTAAGCCGATTAAAGGCTTTAACGCACCCATACGTGTGCACACACATTATGGATGATGAAATTTCTTCCTTCATCCATCATGGCGATACTCTAATCATTTCAACGATTCGAAGCTGATCGGATGGCTTCATGTTTCAGGGTTGCAGCGATGAAAAGAGCCAGCTAATTTATGAAACTGTCAAAGTTGGGATATCATTTTGTAGAAATGGCGCCATGGTCAACAAATGCATGATGTTCGGTAAGTTCTTATGATAATCGTATTCTATCTATATTAATAGCTATGTTTATTGCCACTGACTTTGATACTCAGTATATGTTCATTCGAGCATGCACAAAAATACTTGCACATTATGTATTAGCTGATGTGTAAACTGGTCTACAAAATATGTAATTTGCGTCTTCACGAATATTTAAAATATCATTTTGAGCATTTCTAAATTAATCTTTTCATTGACATGATCAAGTCAGTATTTTAAGTTTAAATTATGCGTTTGCTAAGAATTATTAGCAGAACGTGCAAAATTATTAGCAATTTTTTTTAACGCGATTGTTTCTTGGCAAGTCACAGAGCAACTTAGCTATAAATTCTGATTATACTTCTTCTGCTTTTGCAACCAAAAAAGGAGTTGAAATCGATTTTTTTTAAACTAAAGAACTTCATTTTTTCTAAGAAGAGAAAAAAAGGATTTTTTAGAATAAATAGAATGTAATTTCTTCTATTGTTCTCCCAAATCCAAATGATTTTTCCTAAAGGATTGAAAAGAAAAAATATACTTGAATTAAATTTAAGTATTGAAAGGCTTTGCCAAAAAAAAAATAAGTATTTAAAAAAGCACTATAAAACCTGCGAGAAGCCCATAATAGGGATGGCTTCTTATAACAAATCAAATACTCAGACTGTTTCTTTTCTGAAACATGAAAATTAACAATGAAAAAAAGGCTCAATTTTGGAAATCGCAACTTTGGCTTTGGATTTCGAAATCGCGAATCTGGATTCGTGTTTGAGGCGACTGATGTGGGTTACGGTTTAGCAGATTGAAGAGGGGATTTTGGTGATAAGAGGTTCATGCACTACAACAAAAACACCATATTACAACTTAAATTTTACAACTGTTACAAAATAACAGTTATAATAAAGGTTTTTTACAACAGTAATTTACTGAAAGTTGTAATAAACTTATTTTTAACAACTTTTTTGTTTTGCCTGTTGTAATAGATATCTATTACAACTTTTATTTTTTGTTAGTTGTAATAGATGACTACTAATTAATAATTAATTTTTAACAATTAATAATTATTAAGAAATAATCACTAATTTTAATAATTAAGAAGTAATATTTAGTATTTTCTTTGGTAATTAATAATTAATAATTAAAATGTATTTATTTGAAAATTATACAAACTTATTTTTAGCCGTTCTTTTTTCTACTAGTTATAATAGTGACCTATTAGATATTAACAATCGCTAATATTTAATAATTAATAATATTAATATTTAAGAATAAATAATAAATAGTAATTATGCTTTGCCAAAAAAAGGAAATATTTTTAATAATTAATATTAAGTGTTTAATGAGTAATAATTAGTAATATATACATAATAAGGTTTAGGTGGGAACTCATGCCCTTTCTAAATCTAGACTTCTATTAGTAACATATACATAATAAGCTTTAGGGGGGAAAATACAAAAATTTGATTCGAAATTCACGTCTGTTCAAAATCGAAATTTAAGTGGGAAACGTTAAAATTTAAGTGGACCGCCTTTCCTCTGTACACAAAATTAAAATCGTCTAGACAAAATCTAAACAACTCGATATTCCCTTTTTCAATTTTACACCCGCCTTTCCTTAAATTTTTCCTTCTCCAAATCAGATACAATAAAAATCTCAACATCTCGCCCAAGCTGATGGATCTGAAGCATGATAATTTCACAAGTGGTTACGATGAACACGGAATAACGCGATGACGGATCGAGGAAGATAACAACAAAACTCCAACAACAGGTTTATTTTATTTTATACTAAACAGTTTTTTCAGTTAATTCGATTAATTAAATCGTGTTCTAGATCTTAAATCACTTGCCAAATGCCAATTCGTTGCGGTTTTTGATGCTGGTCGTGCTTTTGGGTTTAGATCTGTCCGCGAGTCATGTTTTTTGGTTTGGGTTAATTACATCGTGTTCTTGATCTTAAATCGTGTTCAGTGGCTTTCAAATCTAGCGCAAAGTCATGATTTTGGGTTTAGATCTGTTTTGTTTATTTTTGGTATTCATGGGGTTTACTATTCACTGTGTACCTACTGGTTGCTTACGTTGCTCATTGGTAGCTAGAATGGCCAGTGAGATATTGTTTCGGTGGTTTCTGATGACCTGAATAGTTCAAAATATATTGCTATGTCAGGCTGGTTTCTTTCATGTAATAGCTGTGCTGCGCTGTCAGTTTTTTTTTTAATATCAGACGCCTATGTCAATGTTGTATCTATCTCCGGTGGATTTGGTTCGGTGAGTGCTTTGCTGCTGGGATTAAGAGTGTACATGTAAGTCTTTTATTTTGAAACTGTTAGTGTGTTATTAGTAACTGTGTACAGAAGTTAGGGGATGTCTATCGATTGCGTAACTGTGTACTTTATATTTATAACATTTCAAATAAATAGAAATATTCACTAATTTTGGGAAAAATACGATTTGGGGAAATCCTAGGAACAAGTTTTGAATTTCTTTGATAAAAATTATGAAGATAACAACGAATCAAATTAAATAACGTGGACATTAGAGAAAATAAATGTATTTTATGCGATGAGTGGGGTAGATTAATATGTATGTGACAATCATGTACCCTAGTGGTCTATTGTGCATTGACTATCTGCATCATTATACTGTCAACTTGTATTAGAGTGGAATGTTAAAAAAAATAACTCAATTTCTATCCGTGCTAAGTGTGACTATTGTATTCTATCATCAACTTCATGGTATCAGACGTATAAATATGCAAAGCACAATGGTTTCATGCAGTCTACATCTATAGATACAGTTGACCTTTGTATAATGGGAGTGTTACACGATGTTTCCATACTGTCTTGCCCCTGTATGGTTGTGACTTCACTTTCTCTGTTAAGTTCTATATGTAATTTTCTATATATGAGGCACATGCAAATCCAATTTGTGCAGGACACTTCAAAATTTGGTCATGAATGAGGCATAGGTTGACTTACTGATAGTGTAATTATGTTCTATATACACTTGATTAATTATCTGTTTCATTTTAAGCCATTTATATTGTTTAATATGACAAATGACGGGTTGTTGCAGTTTCGTAACCCATCTTTTTCTAATCCATGGAAACAACGACAAAACATAGCTTGTTCAGTCCGTAACCATATGGATTTCCACAAAAAAATACTATTTTGAGAGCTATTCTCGAGAGCTGGCAAGGAAGCCAATATTCGCAGAGCCAATACTCGTAGAGGTTAGTGATGAAAATTACTTTAGTTTGTCAAACATTGATCTACCAAAAAATGTGATGTTGTACAAGTAATTTTTAAATATGTTCTTGCACAAGGCTTTTCAATTTATTAGTGTTAAGGGGCAATAACTTATGTTGCTTAAAAGTAGCGATTACGTTAGAATTATGACTTATATTTATTTATATGTTGTGAATCTATGGCTTTATAAAAGCATAAAAACTGTCTTAAAACAAATCAAATAATAATGCAGCTACTGAAATTATTATCTACATCGTTGATAAGCATTACTTGTTTGATAATCATAATGCAATGTGTAGAACTATCCAGTTTAATATATCAGTTACATAATTTGCATCACTTGCCTTAAGAGATTATAAACTACATAGATGTGTTATTTGTCTACAAAGTCTAAACATCTATATTTCAATGATATTTGTTACGACATGACATAGACGCAGGTGGACCTTTCAGCGAATCTTTCAATTCTTTCAGAATCCTCTTTGATTCCATGATTCACAATCTTTTTGTGACAGGTACACAAGTGATTGAACTGAATGCTTGAGCATATAAAGATTCAGTGTGTGTTAGTGTGCATGTGTATGTTTATATGAAAGCGTATATGTAATTGAGTGTACTGAATAAGCAGTCTATAGTGAGAAATGTATGTATGTAATTGGCTGTATTATATAACAGATAGTTGTACACTAGTGGGATCAGAAAATTGTACTATTCCAAATAATGAAATAAAATATTTAATTGAATAAAATAACTGTTTGAGTATAAAATTTTATGCATATCATTTTATTTAAAATAAATATTTATTTCTGTACGAGATGTAATGTATCATTAAATAAAAATCATATTGTTATACTCAACAGTTACAACAGTGCAAAACAGTTGTAATAGCTTTTACTGCAACGGTGTATAACAATTGTAATAGCTTCTACCACACAAAAAAGTTGTAAAAGCTTTAACTACAACGGTGTCTGCAAGGGTGCATAACAGTTGTAAAAGATTCGGGTCTATTACAACTTCTTAATACACGACGGTGCAACCACCGTTGTAAAAAGTCTTTTACAACTGTTTTGCACCGTTGTAATATGGTGATTCTGTTGTAGTGATGGTGTGGATTCAGATTGAGCTGAAGGTTGGGTGAGGATTCATGTTGAATTTTAGGTCGTCCGTGAAGTTGCAACTGAGTGTCGTGGTTTTTGATTAATCGAGAAGGAATGGTGTGAATTTGTTTGTGCACATTTATGCATGTTTCAGGAAGATAAGGTTATTTGATGGCTGTGAGCGGTGAGTGTGATGTGTTGATGAAGTGTTGAAGGCTGTTTGGCAGCGGGGTGATTGAGCTTATTGCAAAGGGCAGGCGATTCAGAGATTCGGGAGGCTTAGGTTTTATCAGCCTCAAGCAGTGGAACAAGGCTGCCTTAAATAAGAACCTTGATGGTTATATGAACGATACTAATAGTATTTTCGTCAGATGGTCTAACGTCATATAATACATGGGAAAAATGTCTAGAGAATGGATATTCCGCAAAACATAAGCTGGACGTGACGTAGTATTTTAAAAGTCAGAACCTCAATCCTACCTCATCTTAAAATTCCGTTAACTGAAATAAGAGCTGTTAAATTTTAGGATGATCTGTGATATGCTTATGGCGTGACATTAAGATGCATGTTGAATGAAAATGAAATAAATTGAACTAGCATACAACAACATGCTACTGTTGATGACATGATGCACTATGGACACATTATGCTTCCTCACACCTCCAATCAAAGAGTTGAAATGCTACGGCGTTTCTGGTGTATCTTTCTATCCCTACTTACCAGCAACACAAAGTTATGCAGAAACAGATGAAAGGGTATCAAAGTAGTTGCATGTATAAAGTTTTTAATAAAGACGGTGAGAAAATGAAATGCAAATGGAAATGATATTAAGGGATTGGAGGAAGGAAAGAAAATTAAATCTGTTGTTCATGGAAAGCTTTCAATAATGCTCTTTTTACTAAAGATAAACTTAATGCTAGGGGAGTAACTACTGATTTTTTCTGCTCCTTCTGTAGCATGTATGAAAAGATCAAACATATATTTTTCAATGTACTGATATACTCAAACTTTGGATCAATGTCATGAACAAAGTTGGTCATATGGATGTTGACAATAGGGTTCAATGGACAAAATTGGAAAGAGCAATAGCTAGGAAAGATGAAAGAGGGAGATTGCCGACATACATCCTTAAGTTCATGCGGATTGTTTGGCTTAAAAGAAATGTTAGGATATATAATCCTCAAAAAAGCAAGAGTAAGCCGCAACTTAAATGCTATATTTACCAGGAAATTAAAAGGGAATTTTGGAACTTGCATTTTCAGATCGATCCTGGCATATTGACCATGTTTTGATGCCTGGTACTCTTGGTTCTAATCCTCCCTGCTATTTTTCATAGCCTTAAAAGAAATTATTAACTTGCATTTAATCATCTCCAGTTTTCTTGTGAAGAGTAAAGGTTTTGAAGTTGAAAGTTGGTCAAATATAGTTCAGTACACTGACTATTTGTATGGTTGAATTGCTATTTGTTGTACCACTACTCAATTGAAAATTGAATCCTACCAACTGTATGGCTAACTTTTGATGAATGCAACATCAATACTATAACTGTAATAACTAATTATTGACTTTAATTGCTCAACTATTTTATCATATTTTATTAGTGTAGCAAATATCAATACTAATGTCAGGTAGAGTTCTTATCATTCTAGCAAATATCGAACATATGGTACATATATCTAAGGACAAACATGAAATCGAGTGAATTTCAGGTGCTGATTCGACCGGAGTGCTAGAAATTCCAACAGCCAAAAGGAACAGATTTCCTGGCTTTAGACGTAATATCAAGTGCCCTGTTTATGTTGGAAATATAATTTGAAATGTTGACTTACTAAATAATTAATATTTGCATTGGAGCCATGTATCTAGAATATTGAAAGGGCATGTCTATTGGTTATTGTAAAGTCATGTCTATTGGGTGAATGGTTATGTAAACCACTATAAATATGTGGTCATTTTGTAAGTTGAAAGTAAGAAATTCAAAGAAGTTCTTCATTTTAAATTAAGCAATCTTCCTCTAATTTATCCTCCTCTAACAAAGTGGTATCGGAGCGAGGTTAGTAAAGGTGTGATAAAATGACAAACAATGGAATGTTTTCCCTCCAATATCCTCGTCTCACAAAAGAAAATTATGAGAAATGGTGTCTTCGAATGAAAGTTTTACTTGGCGGACAAAAAGTGCGGGAGATCGTAGACAAAGGCTCGACAAGCCAGAAAATGAAACTGCATTATCTCGAGCGAAGAAGGAAGCCTTAGCGAAGATGAAGGAAAAAGATCAATACGCACTTAGCCTCATTCATCAATGTTTGGATGATTCAATGTTAGAAAAAGTAGCGGATGCAGCCACTTCAAATAAAGCCTGGGAAATTTTGCAAAAGTCTTTTCAAGGAGTTGATAAAGTAAAAAAGGTTAAGCTTCAATCACTAAGGAGTGATTTCGAAGCAATGAAAATGAGTGAATCCGAATCGATTTCGGATTACTGTACAAGGGTGAAGGCGAATGTGAATCAATCAAGAGGCTATGGCAAAAAAATCGAAGATGTTCGAGTGATGGAGAAGATTCTTCGTTCTTTGACACCGAAGTTCGATTATTTGTGTGTGTCATTGAAGAAACGAAGGACCTCGAAGAAATGACAGTAGACGAATTGGATATAAAACTGAAGTAAATTACATTATTTGCATCGGTTCCTTAGGAACTGAAGCAAATGCATCGAAGCAAATAATGTTATTTTGCTCTGTTTCTTAGAAACCAAAGCACTTGCAAATTATTTTAATCGAGGCAAAAGCACGTATCAGTAATCATAAATATCAAAAGATATATGTCATTATTTATAATTAATTATAATAAATGATTATCAATGAATAATTTATAACTACTTTTTATATTTAATAATATTTTTAGTTAATTATTAATAGTTAGCTAATTATATTTAATGTTTATTAATTACATTTAACGATTAACAAATATAATTAATTATCAATATTGAATAATTAAATTTCGATGTTAAAAAATTGAGATTAATAATTACATATTAATTAATATTGCTATTTATTTATTAATAAATTAGCATTAAAATTTAAACTTGTGAACTTTTATTTAGCATTTGATAATTAATTTTAAATAATTATTAATTAACGACGACTAGTAATTTTTTTATAATGAGAAAATAATCATAATTCAAAAAAAATTTGAATAATTCATAATTTACAATCGAAATATTTCATAATCATAAACAACTACTGATATATATATATATATATATATCATTGCATACAATTTATTATAATTAATGTTTATCAATAGAAATTTCTAATTTCTAAGCATTATAAACAATCAATTATTATTTCCTATATTTAATGATTTAGTATAGTTGACTATTGATAATTACTACAATTAATATTAATTAATTAATAGTGAATAATTAATAATCTATATTTGATAATTATTGATTATCATTGAATAATTAATTAATGATTAATATTTAATATTTAACAAGTAATATTTAGTTATTAATTAATAATTACTATTAAATCATTAATTATTAATAATTACTAGTTAATTATACAATTTTATACTTAATAAGTAACATTTGTATTATAATTAATTCTAAACAACTACTCCCTTCTATCCATATTACATGACGTTTTAGATGTGAGAAGATTTTACCAAATACAAGACTTTACAGACAATTAAGGACCTTATTTTCTTTTTTATCCTCTTTCATTAATCACGCATGCAACATTTTTTCATTGTTCCATGCAGTTGTCCTTCTTCCCATGCATGCATTTATTTCCCTTCAGCCTCTTTTTTCTTTTTTCCAATGCTCCATTTGAAATTTTAGTAGTGGAAACATACAGCACGGTTGCTTTTATTAATAGAAAGTTAGCGGTCCAATTAATGAAAGAAGATTAATTGAAGGGTAAAGATGTCACATTCTAGTTGTCTTAATCTCGGTGAAGAATCACAAAACGTCATATAATCTGGATAGGAGGGAGTATTTATTAATAATGACTACTAAAAGCAATTAATAAATAATCAATTTTAAGAAATTTTTTATATTTATAATTAATAAGAAATTTTAATAATTGGTATGTAATATTTTGCATTTAATATTTTACAAGTATAATTAATAATTATATTTAATATTAAAAAAATTAATAACTTAATAATAACAATGTACAAGTAACAATACCTAAATAATAATGATATTTAATTATTTATATTTTATAGTTAAAAATTTATTATTTTAAATCATCTACAACCTATGGCACATAAATTATATATGCTTAATATTTTATATCTAATAGGCGATTCAATTTCAAATGTCTTACACAGGCTATTCAATATCTTGCAGATCCGCAGTTGGCTTGTGCGTCCATCATATGACATATTGGGCCTCTACTGGATATTATATATTGATCAAAACCCGCCCGAACCATTGCTTACGCAACCCTAATTTCCTTCGCCTCCATATCTCACTTTCACAGATAGCAAAAACTAAAAAGAAAAACAGAAAAGGGGAAAAAGGGGGAGCGATGGACAAAGATTAAGCATTATGGAATCTCGAATCCATATTTTGCCTCCATTTCTCACTTTCTAAAATGTTTGTAATCTCGATTTCGACAGGTTTCTTCGAGTCGGACTTAATCAAGGAGAATTTATGGGACAAAGGTAAGTCTTGATTTCGTTGTTCGTTTGTTTTGGTTCTTTTGAGGAAATCTTTTCTCTACTATTGTTTATTTCCTTCGCTTGTATGAACGCTGTCGAAATCTTTGTGTGTCCTTAGACTTTTCAACCTCTGTCTTCTTTCAGTGATGTTTGTTTCGTTCGTGAAGCTCTGCAGAAGCGTTTTAGGTGAGTTCTCTCTTTTTCTCAGTTGTTAGCCTAGAATTGTTCATAGTTTACCCTTTTTTTCTTTTCATATGTATGTTCAGTACGTCATTTCCTGTTTCAGTTTTATGTACTGGTATATGGACCTAGCATATGTAGTAAGTACATATTATTAGTCGATAAAGAAAACTTCCCAACTCAGATGAAATTGCATTAGCTTTCCAATTTGATTATTTTTCCTGTATTATTTGGCTACAGATATCATAGCCGCCAAACTTTACAGCAAGCTTGCTTGTCACAAGGTCTATTAACAGCAAACTTGATGTTGCAAGCTTCTGCAGTAGCTTAAGCTTGTTGTTATCCGTAAGCTTAAGCCAGCTGCAGATCAGCTACTTTGTTTTGCTACTTTATTTTTGAAATTAGATCTGTTGAAATCATTAATGATATAAAACTTAATTAATACCAGTTCTTTCTTTCCAGGAACAATGAACAGCTTACAAGAGGCCTAACTTATGGATAGGATAAGCCATTGATAACATCTATGCTAACTGTTGCACCAGGTACCTTACTAGCATAAGTGAGACAATTTATTTTCATTCCCATATTGTGTTATTATTTTTGGTACTAAGCTTTGTATTTCACTGTTGTTTCATAACCGTTGTTCTCTAACATGGTAATTAGTTAGGACATACTTCGCGTTGATAACCTTTATTGCTTTTCTATCTAACTGTAAAACAGAATTTGATTAACCGTGTAGATTGACAGTCATCAAACAGTAAAAAAGGTATTAACATTGTTTTATTGGTAAAATACTATGTTGTTTATGTATATGTTTCCATTGATGCTAGTCTAATTTCAGATTTCCTTAAATTCTTCAAAACTATCCATAATCAATTAATCATAATATTTAAATATTTTTTATATTTTTTTAATGATTTATGAACACTTGTACCCGAGTTATCAAAGCGAGCGCTATAGCGCAAAATAGCGCATAGCGCGTAGGTTGCGCTATTCTGTTTCTTATAGCGCAAGGGTCCCTCATAGTACAAAAATAGCGCGCTATTTTAGCATAGCCATAAATAGCGCGCTATTTTAGCATAGCCATAAGTAGCGCGCTATTTTAGCATAGCCATAAATAGCGCGCTATTTTTCTTTTCTCCTTTTAAAGTTTGAAAAGTGTATAAAGAAACCCAGTCAGGCCCATTTAATTTGAATAATAACGTAAGAGGTCCATTTTGTTTCCTACTAAGACAATAACGTAAAAGGTGCTTCTAACCTAGGGCAAAATTACTTTCAAATCAATTTCTACTGCTAGAAAAGCTGAAGCCGATTTCAATCAAACATACATGTTTGTTTATTGCTTTATTCAATTGATTTCGTGATTGGATTTACTTTTGTTTTCTCTTTCTTCAAGTTTGAATTTTAAAACTATTCATATCTTTTTTCTGAGATATTTTTATCTCCTTTTATCTAATTTCTAGATACAGGCTTTTTTTTTTTTAACATACAGTTTCAGAACTTTTTTTTCTTCCTTTTTTGGAGATTTTGAACATAGTTTCGGTTTTTTATTTTAAACATACAGTTTTTTCGTTTTGTGCCTTTTTCCTATGTTAAGCTTTTTCTGAGATCTTCTTTGAAAAAAAAAACTACTTTCTACGTGAACATGCATACTTTGTTTTATTTCTCCTTAAACATACAGGTTTCCTTTTCTTCCTGCGCTATTTTTCTAAGATATAAAATATCAGTTATGCATGATAATTCAATTATTTGTGGAAAAAAAAAACATAATAGCACGCGCTATAGCGCATGGCGCAAGCCTTGCGCTATTTTGCACTATTTTCTATTGACTACTCTGACTTGTACATTTCATCTAAGTGAAGTTCTTTGATTTTGTTGTACTACACGATATCGTTGTAAGCGAAAAAGAAAGCTATACGTATTTATATTTTAACTAGCAAATAAATTTACATCAGTAGATGTAAACAAATTGTAAAAACTAATTTTGATGTCGTCCAGATGTATCAGCTTCTGTTTTGGCAAATTAAACTAGTTTACAAGATATCATGGGTTATTATGTGCCAAAAACTGAGAATTACCGCCATAGTAAAAAAATAATACCAAAATGACAGTTTAGTCACACCCATTTTAATTTAAATTTGACGATTATGAATAGACTGATGTGTAGCAGTGGTTTTTTCGGATTTAATGTACAAAATTTAGTTAGCCTGCACTAACTATGGCGTTTGGTTATATTACAAATATGTCTGTTTGCATGGTTTGTTAACTACGAAATTTTATAATTTTTCTGTAGGAATACGACGTCTGTTTGCTTGGTTTGTTACACTGAAATTTTACGTTTTTCTTTGTAGGATATCTAACTGTTTTTCTTCTTGTTGGACGTCTTTCTTACTGGATTGCACGGAGTACTGAAGTCCAAAGCCTGGTAAAAGTAGTTCTTTGTCATGGAGTAGCCTGCTAAGAAGTTTGAAGTAGCCTGCCTATGTCTATGCTAGGATTGATATCATGCTGTAAAATGAAGAGGCATGTTTCAAGTATGTTTTTAGTATTTTTGTTGTTGTAAAGGTTTCTGGGCTTTGGTATTTAATAAGATTTTGTATTTATGGGTTATGTTTGTAGAGAATTCAATTAGCATTACTTTGTTCAAACTACATTTGTATATGGATATTTTACAAAAGTAATGTATCATTTTTCATAATGTGTGTTGAATGCTTACCCTTGGCTGTATTGTAAACTTAGGCTGTGTATGAGTGAAATGGATTAAATGTGCAGTGTTGGTCCCTTAAATTAACTGGTTCTGGGGGAGCTTTTGTTTTAAAATATGGGAATCTTTTGCTTCGGTTTTGCTGTTACTGACAACAGAAGCAAAAGCTGAGATTTTTTAAGCTATTAATTCTCTGTTTTGCTCCGGATCTTATAAACAACCAAAGCAAAAAAAATCCTTTTTGCTTCAGTTGTATAACCGAAGCAATTGGTTTTGATCTGTTGCGTCATCTGCAGTTGCTTCGGTTGCTGAACCGAAGCAACATACCTGTTTTGTAGTAGTGAAGGTTCTTTACGTGCTCAAGAAGAGAAAATTAAGAGAAGACAAGAATAACCACATGAGCTAGTTCTTAAAACTAAAGCAACTTTGGAAAATGAAGAAGAAACAACTGATATTAAAGAAGAAATTGGTATTGATAATGAAGAACTTATTGATGTGGAGGAGAAAAATGGTGATAAATATGTTGATGTAAATGTAACAAACCGGAAATGCGAGCCAATTTAAAATTTTTATTTTGGCAATTTTAGTGAATTTTCAATATTTAAAATGAATTATTTTAAATAATATCGACGAGAAATTTATTTTGAATAGAATTGAACGTATATAGTTATATAGATCATCGATAGAATATAAATAATTATTTTAAATTATAAAAGGAATTGAAAATGGCGCGGTAGTTCGATAATTCGATTTCAAACTTCAATTGAACATACCGGGTGCAAAATAAACCGGATTTTAGTGAAACCAAAAATATTTGAATCTAATTGAGAATATCTTTCCAACAAATCCGTGAAATCAAAATTTCATAGCGGAAATCAAAAGATATGTTCAGTTGAAATTTCAAAATAATCGCTATGGAATTTCGGCCCTTAAAAATAGCCATTTTGCAAACGACTTCGGATTTCGACGAAACCACTTTTGTTGGATCCGCGATGTAAAGTTATTGCTAGGTTTCAAATTTCATAATTTTCTGAATCAATATGTGAGCGTGGCAAAGGAAAACGCGTTTGCCCAGTTTAAGTTGATTTTAATCAACTGGAAAATGACCATTTTTCTAACGGTCTCAAAATTCGACGAAACTAGTTTTGTTAGGACCGTAACGTCAATACGAAGCTAGAAAATATTTTTCTGGAATTTTTCGAGTTAGTATGTGACCCCAGTAAATTGAAATGCGCGTTCAAATTCAATATATAAAGTTATATTTTGATTTTGACGAAAACTGATTGAAACGATCGAACCAGCTTACGATACATATCCCATTGTGTTCGGAATGAGGGTAATTAGGTATGGACAACAGGCGGTGGACTTGATTTCGAGTTCGAAAATAATAGTTGCTTTTTGGAATTAAATAAAATAAAATAAAAATAAAACTTCCCTCCTCTCCTATTACCAGGTCAACCCTCCCCTCTCTCCTCACAACCGTTCAATCGATAAAAAGAAAAAAAAAAGAAAAAAAAACAAGCGAAACCCGATTTCAGAAGAGATTTGTGAGGAGAAAGACGATTTCAGAGAAGAAAAAGCGTGTTTTGAATTTTCGAAAAGAGATCGCCAAGAGGTCGCCATTAGACCTTGACGTATGATGGTCGAAATGGATTTGATTGATATGTGTATGGCGTGGGCCATTATTAGACCGGGGATAAGGCTAGGCCTTGTCCCGTTTCTAGTATCGTGCCGTTATGCCGCCGAAATTTTCTAAAATAAATTAGAAAAATAAAGATATCATTTTATTTAATAAATGAACCGAATAGAATATTCATAGGTTGAATAAAATAATTTGGTCGTTAAAAATATAATTTTTAACGTGAATGTGAATAAATAAATATTCATTTACAAACCGGACGGTTTGTTTATGTACACCTATTTGAAGGACATTGATTGGGACCATAAATTTTACACATCGCCCAACTGCACAAATAAAATCTGTTTTTGATTGTTTAAAACCCCACACGGGTGTTGGGATGATATTTGAGTACACTAATCCCAATTATTTAATTGTATGTCGATCGATTGGTCGACAGGCTGTGTAAGCGTTAATTATTAATATTTAATGCTTATGCAGTTGTGTAGTGCACTTTGGATGATGATTGATTGTTTATCGTTGCTATTATATACATGTGTTGTATGAAATCCATATAATTAACGTTATATGGTAATTGATTGGGCCTCATTCCAATTAGGAAAATAAAGAATATTAGAAAATAAAGGTTCATGTGTTGACAGTACTCATCCGTTGAGATTAGTCATGTGTTGAACGAAATATTTTGACGATAAAATTTACATCTTTATCATATATAAAATTAGAAACTAACTGGAAAATAGATAAGATGAGTGGTTTCCTGGGTATTGATCTGATGTTGGTTTCGGCCTTCGGGGTTAATATTTAGGGAATCTTTCTCTTACTAATTTACGGTTGGAGTCTGATTTGAAATCAAACGACAGATACCATAATTTTTATAAAATATATTAAATAACAAAAATAGTCACACGTGGACAGTACTCATTCGTTGAGATTAGTCATGTGTTGACAAAAATATAGATTCATGTATTGAATAGGATAAATATTCATTTGTTGAATAGAATAATGGAATTATTGAAATATATAAAGCCGTGTTGATTAGAGATGCGCTATTTCGACGCGAACGATATTTATATCGATTATATTCGTTTTTATAATTAAATTGAATATAAAAAAAATTCGAATTGAATTGAATATATAACGAATTTGAATTGAATTGAATTGAAAAGAAATTCGAATTGAATTGAATATATAACGAATTCGAATTAAATTGAATATAAAAGAAATTCGAATTGAATTGAATATATAACGAATTCGAATTGAATTGAATTGAAAAGAAATTCGAATTGAATTGAATATATAACGAATTCGAATTGAATTGAATATAAAACGAATTCGAATTGAATTGAAAACGAATTGAAATAGAATAAGAATCGATTTGAAATGAATTCAAATTGAATTGAAATTTGAATTGAGTGGAAATGAATTTAAAACAAATTTATAAGGAAAAATTCAATTTTGATTTGAACTGGAAATGGAAGTTGAAATGTTTTTGAAACAGATTTAAAACTATTTATAAAATTTGTTTAAAAAGAAATCGACGAAATATATATCATATATATAATATAATGGCCTGAAAAGAATGCGCCGCGCCGCGGCAGTTCGTGAATTTCGACCATTGATTTCGAACGGACATTACGGGAGATCCGACCGTCGGATCCTCCTAAAACTGGAACCGTTGGGTTCGTATCGAAAAGAGCTTTCTAACGAATATTAGAAATTTGAAATCTAATGGTTGGATTTGGAGATACGTCCAAATCAAATTTGGAAAAGGTCGTTGTAAGTGCAGTTCGATGGCCGTTGTTGGAAATCGACTGTACGGACCTTGATAAAATTATCAAAAATAGTAATAATTTGTGTAAAATCATAAGTAATGATTTGTGAAGAACTGAGATGAAAAATCCCACATTTGTAAAGATAAAAATAGATTTTTATCGAAATGAACTGGTTTTGAAATAATTTAAACCTAATTATTTTAAATAAATAAATTGGATTTGAAAGGGGTTTTAAATAATCGGAATTTATAATATAGTTGATTGGAATTGAATTAGAGTTGATTTGTGGGTTTATCGTGAACGGTGTTTTAAATAACACTTGTTCTTTAACCCGATAATAAATAGAATGTGATTTGGGTTTATCGTGAACTGTGTTTTAAATGACATTAGTTCTTTAACCCAGTAAAAGGAGTTTTAATGAATCTGTAATTAGATTGAAATGTGAATTGATAATTTAAATTATCAAATTTGAAAAGTGAGCGAGAATGGAGTATCACCCAGTAAAAGGGGCAAATTATATCAATTTTATTTATACATTTCAAAATAAACGCATTTTATACGGCGTATGCTTATCTGCTGAAGTGTTAAATTAAGAACATGTATATTGCCATTGTCTTTAAACATTTCAAAATAGATGGCATTTCATATATTTTGTACAAATTTACGTCAAGACTAGTCATCAAATTTGTAAGGTCCGGATATGCTACAAAATATAATACATGCTTTCATTACAAATAAGCAAGTCATGTATTTATATATATGCATTTATAAACTATCATATATTCAATGTGATTCAAATATAAACTTCTGTAAATTTATATGGGTCAACTGGACATTACAACATCAATTCATTTACAATGTAAAGTAAAATAGCATGACCCACTAATACAATAATATATAATACATGCAGATTGATGGAAATTTCAAGGCCTATTAACATATCCGGACTAATACATGAAAAAATGCATATCCACAAGCAAAATTCACAACATATTTACAAAGATTTTTATCAACATAAAAGTTTGTGCATATTCAGAGGCACAAATTCAAACAGTTACATAGCGCACCAATTCTTCTATCTCCAAATTCAGTGTGCCGCCGTGTCCCAACCAATCAAAAGTCGTTGATTTACAACTTTTGCACTTAAACCCTTGAATTGTTTTTGTACTTAAATGCAAAAAAGCGGAGATGGGGAGATTTGATTGGAGGGACATGGGGGATAGGGAAAATGGGTACAGAAGAATTGGTCTCGTTATATATACATACATATATATATATATATATATATATATATATATATATATATATATATATATATATAAAGGCAACCCAGATTCAATTTTTCAATCATTCTAGATATAAGACATATTCCAAAATACATGTTTACTCCTATACATACAAATCAGACATAATAACATTAACATATATTAGGACAATCTGAGAAATTGTACAATATCATATACTGCATCATTCATTTTATTCCAATTACATACACACATAGTGCTAATAAACACTTATAAACATTTAAAGATTGGTATAGTATCATATACTTCATAGTTCACATAATTTGGTATAACTCATATATTGCACAGTTCATACACTTTGATCCAACGCAATACACATGCAACTGCATATTTGAGTATGTGTCACATGCATATCGATGTGTGACAAATCTGCATAATTTATTAAGATCAAGCAACAAACAATAGTTAATACTCTTCCTAGTTTGTAAGATACATACATACATAAGTTTAGACTTATTTGTTTGATATGATTATTTCCATACATAAATACATACATACATACATGCATACATACATACTATACATACATACATAAAAACTGCAGTTGAAGCTATGTTGTATTGTGTTTTTATTTTAGCTATTAATAAAGAAAATATTGTTTGCATATCTACACATTTATCGTTGTCATGAATTTTAAGAGTTTTTGACTTTTTGAAAATTGTAAAAATAAATGGTCAGTTTTCCCATCGTTGTGTGGTTTTACTATTATATTCTAAAGTGATATTATTACTGATTTGTTTTTGTGCATATTTGAAAGATTTTTATCGTGTATGTACACGTGCATTTATACAATGTTACAAAGCCTCTCAGTATAAATAAAAAAAAATGATCATGGTAGCTATTTAGATTTAACATATAAACATCAAAAAAATTAGAATTTCCATTAAGTATATGTATAAATGCACGATCGTGGAGCACGCCATCAATGCATTTCAGTTTTCATAATTTTTGACTTAATCTTACTAATACAAATATGAAACTGTAAACTAATTAGGGCATTTAGATTATCAACATAATAAAAATGTAAACGCCTCATTGAATTGTTAATCAATAATGTTATGAAAAGGCCCCAAGATGATATAAGAAATCCAACTATAGTACCAACATTAATCCATGTCTCTTCATACCAATATTCTTGTTCTTCATTTTCTTTGTCATCAAAATTAGTATTGTTATTGTTTGACCCAAAACACTCTGGTAATGGCCATCCGCATAGGTTACTATTGCCGGTGTAAATGGAAGGATCGATTAAAGTTTGAAATTGTTTCCCTTTTGGAACCATGCCAGAAAGTTTATTGTATGACAAATTTAGGGTGCTCAAATGACACAGCTTTGCCATTGTAGAAGGAATTTCCCCTGAAAGTTTATTTGAAGATAAATCTAGCGATTCTAAGTCCTCAATTGCACCAATATCTTTTGGGATTTTACCTACAAAATGATTCCTAGATAGATTTAGAAACTTCAAGCCAACAAGTTTGGTTATCCCATTTGATATTTCTCCAGAAATTTCATTGCTTGATATGTCTATAAAAATAGTGTATGCTATTGTTGTGGTATATTCTCTTGCAATGCCATTGTTATTTAGCCAAACATTCACCAAGTATTCATGCTCAATTACCATGCCTTTTCCATATAGCCAAATGTTCTCTAAGTACTCTCGCTCAATGTACACACCAAAATATACCGGTTTTGTCTTTTCTGCTTTATTCATCATTGTAAAATTACCAAAGTAAAGTGAGAAATTTCCACTTAGATGGTTATGTGAAAGATCCATAATTTGAAGGGAAGTAAGACATGACAACTCTCTAGGAATTTGACCAACGAAATTATTTGATCTCAAATTTAGGACCCGCAATAACCGCAATGTTCCTCCTATCCATGGTGGTATCTTTCCATGCAAATTATTTTCACTAAGATCAAGAAATCTTAGAGACTTGCAATATTTCAAAGACGATGGTATTACACCATTAAGCTTATTATTGTTCAATTGCAGTGATTCAAGAGAAGGATGAAACACGAACAAGTTGGGTATCGTAACTGAAAAGCGATTGTTTGATAAATTAACAACCTGTAGTTGTGATGTTATGCCTCCAGAAAAAGGGAACATTCCGGTAAAAGAGTTACTGGAGAGATCAAGTATTATAATGGAGCTTTGATTACAAAATAATATTGGACCATGTAGTCTATTGTTTGACAAATCTACGAAATTCAGGTAGTTAAGATTGATGGACTTAGGTAATTCCCCTCGAAAGTGGTTATTTGTCAAATTCAGGTCATACAATTTTGTCAAGTTGAATAACGAATGAGGTATCTCCCCGCTCAAGTGATTTGTTGACGCATCAAATACCATTAGTTTCTCGAGATTTCCTATGGAGTTGGGTATTTTTCCTTCTATATTATTGCATTGTAAACGTAAATAAGTTAACTTGGAAAGATTTCCAATACTACGAGGAATCCGACCTCCTATTTTGTTGTGAGCCAGAAATAGAACGGCTAACCAAAAAAGATTTCCTATGGAATCGGGAATCTTTCCTTCTATGTTGTTGCGCCCGATAGATAAAAAAGTTAACTTGGAAAGATTTCCTAAAGTGCGGGGAATTTGACCTCCTATACTGTTGTTACGCAGAGATAAAGCTGTTAACCTAGAAAGATTTCCTATACTACAAGGAATCTCTCCAGAAATATTGTTCGATGATATCATCAATGTCTTGAGCTGGTTGTAGTTTCCCAGTGTTTTTGGAAGGCTTCCATGAATGTGATTTTCTGAAAGATTTAGATGCGTTATATGCGTTAGATGCACTAAGTTCCATAAGGTTTCTGAGATGGAGGCACAAATATTATTATGCGCTAAGTCCAGTTCTTCTAACAACGGAAGCCTGTCTAAATGGAGAAGAACTTCCCCATCTAAGTAATTTCCGGCCAAATTCAGAACTTTCAGCTTACTAACATGTCCCGGATGAAGAATTAATGGAGGCATAGTCACAAGAATGCTAGACAATGCACAGTATTTGAGTGAAACAGTGGAAATGTACGGAAGTTTGGTAATGTCATCAAACCAATCAATAGCAGCGGATAAGTTTGCATGATTCATACGAAGATGGGTTAAAGAAGTCAACCTTGATAGCCAGTGAAGGTCATCAACCCGTAAACCAAACATATCGTCCATGTTTAGCACTTTCAAATTGGATAGATTTCCTAGTTGAGGAGGAATGGTTCCTCCAAATCCAGAAGAAGACATATCCAAATGCTCTAAACGAGTTAGGAACCCGATAAATATTGGAATGGATGTGTCGAAGTGGTTATCGCCCAAGTTCAAGTAAGTAAGATGTTTTAAATTAGCAAGCGAAGGATTTAACTTACTTCCAGCTTCATAGTAGCTGACACTCAAGTCCAAACCGACGACATGTCCTGTTGTGTTGTGGCAGGTGATACATTGCCAATTACAACAATCTTCTCCTTCCCTCCTAGAAGAGAAACAGTCATCGGAGCCACAGAAGTCTTTTTCAATTTCAAGGAGTGCTCGTCTTTCCTTCTCAACGCAAAGACTTAAACATGGATGAATGTGTAATAAGAAGAGGATGAGAGAAAGCATGGTGAGTTTTGTAAACATTGCGTTGGATGCTGTAATATAATTCAGAAAAGGCGATGTATATATAGCAGTACTCGGAATGCAGCTTGTTTGAGGTACTGTGGAGGAATCAGTTGATAGCCACATCTTGAAATTTTCGAATCTGGAACAGTAACAGTTTCACAAAAAATCACATGGAAACCGTTGGTTTATAATTGAATGAAACTATTGACAACCCAACTGATAATTAATGATCCATGATTGATGCATTTAACCTAACAGATAACCACCGTAATGACCAGTGAGAATTATAAGAGAAACATGGGTGAAGTTGATAGGCCGACAGTGCAGCATGATAGAAAGGAGGAAGCTACGTTTCAGAGAGACAGAGACTGATCAACTAAATTCTATCCACAAAGGAATGTGAACGTCTCATTTTTTTGTGGTGTACATTTAGCAAAATGTGAACGACATATTTAAGAGGCTATTAAAGTAACGGTTGAGCATGACGTCTAATTTTTTTTGGTGTACAACTTGATGACCGTAACCATTATAACATTCATGACCCATCTAAATCTTACTGTGTAATATCGAATAGTGGCCATTACATATATAAAAACAAGCCTTCTCAGTTTAAGTTCTCACAATAATATAAAGAAAACGAAGCATAAATATAATTTTGAGCATCGAAAGCAATTTCGAGCTTCATTCAAATGAATTTCCTTCCACACAAAAAAGAAAAGAAAAAAGTAAAAAAAGAAAATTTCTGTGTGGAAATTCAAGTTAAAGTTTAATCCTCCCCCTAGAAATGGAGACTCAGCTTTCCCTTTGAAAGGATTTCTGAAACAATTGAATGATAACGCACAGACGATTCACCACACAAGCGATGGGAACACAAAGCACAAATTTAAGACAAAATAAGATTAAGCAGCCCAAAAATCTTTATAACGTTAAGTAGTTTGATTCAATCTAACACATAGAGATCACACATTAAAAAAATAACTGACCACCACTAATGGATTATTTAATGTGTATTTTAATTGTTCTAGCGCTTAAAGACAAAATTCATGCAGAACTTACTTTCTTCTTCTCCTCCGTTTTCTCCTCATTCTTGCCATATTTGCTATTATAGGACACACATCATAAGCCTCAACCAGTGTCTCTGAAAGAGAAAATAGCGTCAGTATGCATCTTGTGTATCTACAAACCAGCTTGTGATTGGAATGTTTTTGTTCTTCTGCATTCTAAATTATGTGGACAATTATCAGTGATGACAATTTCATCAAGATCAACTCCAAAAACAGTTCAGTCTTTAGCATGACCATCTAGTATACCCCTAAATCTATATATGCACGCTTCAAAATATATTTACCTTCAATATCTAAAAAAAATCTGGGATATGATCAGCATAATCTTTATCACTGGCAGTAAACACCATTATATCGAACAACTTAGCAGCCCTCTCTAAGAATTTATCGACATCTGGTCTCTTTTTTACACACTATTTGGACTCGTATCTGCTAAATGTGAATTAAAAATCATGGGGGTCATCGTCAGATGTAACATGCCTTGAGTGTGTGAAGGCCTCGTCCAAATCCAGAACTAGCAGTTTCTTCTAGCTTATCTTTAAGGAGGAACCTTCACACTTCTTACTATTCCTCACTTTTACCACCTCTTTTTCTTTAGGTTTGTTGGACAAGTGCTGCTGCTGCACTTAAAAAACACAGTCAAATTTCAGTGTCAAATTTCCTTGATAGCAAAATCTAAATATACAACAAGACACAGTCAATTGCATGATGCCCTACATCCTTGATCCAAGAAAAGAAAAGTGTACTTATGTGAAAATTTAACTACTTAAAGCCTCAAATTTACTATGATGTATGATAATACAGTACATGCTATGTCTATGTACTAGTATATACAGTACAATTTTTACGCATGTTCCCTGTTAATTCAAATGTGAATGTATTGTTCACCCATAATTACACAATATAACTTCATTCCTGTAAGTACAAAAAAATTCATTATTTTTTATCATCTTCGTTTTTATATTGACATAGAATGTAATCTAGTCTTAATGCATTAAGAAATCAATATATGCATGCTATTACAATATATATCCACGTAGAAAAACAAATCAAATATTTGCATTCTTATTATTTTTATTTCGTAGTAATAACAAGAGAAACCTATTGCTTTCAAACTCAAGTGCTACAACTTAATGAGTATAAACTTGGTGATTGTATATTGCAGAGTTGATCTGAACAATTCTTCAAGGATATCGTATGTATGAATCAAGCCAAAACTTGAAGAGTTTAAGCTTGTCAACCTGATTTTCAAGGACAACATAATGAGATTCTGTCTAACATGAAACGTCTTATTCATGACCGTCTAGCACAAATAATTACAGAGTGGTAATTTATAAGCGATGGGTTAGTATGATATCAATGTTAATAACAGTCATGAGACTGACGAAAATGTTTCTAAATTAGTTGATTAACCATTGAATCATTGGCTTCCTTGGTTTTCACAAATGATTTGTTTCTGTCCAAGACAATAAGGCAGTTTCTTTCTTACAAGTTCACAAAGTGGAACGACCATTGGCCCTTGGGTGAGAACTTTATTTTCTTCCTACCCAACAAAACATGTGTATTTTTAAGCACTACTCACTTGCATTCTGGCTGTACATAAATACATTACGTTTTAGTTGAGAATAAAGTGTAAACAAAATATAAAAGTTTATGGAGTTAATATATAGATACTTAAGGAAATGATGGTGGAATTAACGCAGGCTGTATTAAAGTGTCTGTTTATCTATCCGCAGGGCCATGAAGGAATACTAATCCACATATGACAACCCAGTTATATTTATAACAGAGAATGGTAGCTGTTTCAGCTCTATTTACTTCTACATATACGAATATACCTGTACAACTATTTATGTGTTTGTTTGCACACGCACATATATGAGAAATTCATTCCTTTATAATAATAAAAACTGAGAAATTTCAAACATTTTAGGTTATAGCAGCATTATGCTATTGTCAACAGTACGATCTATGTAAATGCCACGACATGACCACATACATCAACAACCAGGCACTATTACATATAATCTGTAGCAATAGTTTGACACTACTAATACGACACTACTAACCATTGGAAGCTAAAATTCTAAAACTAAGTGGCAATATCTTTTCTTAAAAATAAAATCATTGATTTGTCATACTGTCATATTGACATTGAAATCTACACCAATCTTTAAATCTAATTATAGAGAAGCCGTAAGAAGAAAAAATGCATTTTGTCATCTGAACTTGTGCATTTAGCAAAGCACAAAAAATAAAAACAAGAAATACAGTCAATTTAGTCATTATATGCATTAGTAGTGCAAACTATGAATTGAGCAGCACTGATTTAGGGAGGTGAGTAGAGGCGGGCTAAGGTTTTAACGATGGTCGAACAAATATATCTGGGATGATTGAAATTCTGGAACTCGTTATTTGAGTTTTTAACATTTGGTTTAAAGAATCGAATATTCAAATCGATTAATTAATTGATTACCAAATAAATTTAAGAGTTTGGTCGCGATCTTGTTTAAGTAAAAATTTACCTGATCCCGCGACTTCTGATTTCGCGTTGTGCTATTCGACTTCGCTCGAGTAGTGAGATTTGAGAATATATGAGGGATTCCCAATCAAATCAGATTAAAATGAATTAGAGAATGAAAATATCAATTCTTGTCCATGGCATTCAAGTAAACAGCAAACTGTTGGGGTTTTGTGCGCAGCGGAAGTTTTGACAAAACACCCAAAAATAAAATGAATCTTTTTCACCTAATCACTTGAAGATGAATGTGATTGAATAACAAACAACAACACAAAAAAATATATCGGAAATATGAACACACGATATTCCACCCAACCACCCTCTTTATTGATTCACCAAAATATTGTTTACAACCGATCTCAACTATCGTTAAACAAACACAACTTGAATCAATAACCTTATTGAGAAATAGGTAGAGAATATCTAATGGCTAAACAATTTGAGGAGAAAGATAATGAAGAACAATGGCAAATTTTTCCACCACACAATGAAGATATCATGTAGGCCTTTTATAGAGTAACTTGTCACCCAAACTATCCTCATATATCTCAAATATATCTATTTGGATAAGCACCAAATAATCCTTCCCTTCATTTTCAAATATTCCACAAAAGTAGCAACAAATATCTCCACCAAAAATGGATCCACATAGAAAATTTGTTGCCTACAATTGTGATTTGCGTATCACAAATCTCAACACTCCACCTTGATACCAAATCACAACATCTCCTCCACTCAACACTAGCCAACTTAGCTCTCACTTTCAACCTTCTTTTCTCAATTAACATCATTACAAACCTCCACCATCGCCCACTAATGGTGCACCTCCCTCATCCGTGAACCACACCAATAGCGATCTTCAAAAGCGTTTGTAATACCACAAAGACCTCCATCTTGTCTTTGTGGATTTCACAACTCGACATCCGTCTTCCGCTTGACATGATCTCTTCATCTCCGGGATCCCTCGAGCATCATCAACATCTAGACCCTTGTCGATACCATGATCCTCCACCTTAGGACCATCAGCAGTGACCATATTAACCTCTCCACCTTGCTGTGGACTAGGTTCTTCAATCGTCACCCGCCTTCCACTATTGACCACTGAATCGACCAAACTATATAGGTTTCCCTCCTCCAAAACTCCTCGCATCATCACACGACCACCCTTCTTCACTCTCAAAACTCCACCTCGAGTCTCATAAGTGCAACCGCGGTGATCTAACTGACCGAGAGATACGAGGTTATGCGAACAAGTGGGTATGTGCCTCACACCAGCAACTTCTCTCTCCACTCCATCATGCGTCTGAAACCTAACAGCTCCAACTCCACAAATTGGTAGCTTTACTCCATTGGCCGTCTTTATCATGCCAACACTCTTCTCATACGAAGAAAAACTTTTCACATCTCGACATATGTGAAAACTGGCTCCTGAATCCATTTTCCAAGGCTCCACAACACTAAATAGGACATCACATGAAGAATCGCTTTCGGTACCTTCAGCAAAGCCGGTCTGTGCCTCATCACTATTATTATCACCTTGCGCCTTCTTCTTCATATCTCGTATATATGAATAGCAATCATTGCGCTTGTGGCCTTTCTTACCACAATAATGACAAAAGATAACACCTTTCTTCTTCCTTGTATCTTTACCTGAGTCCCTTGCTACCATCGCCTCAGTTTGAACCGATTTCAACTCCGACCCTTTTCTCCTTAGCTCCTCATTCAAAAGACTGCTTCGAACCGTTTCCAAAGAGATAGTTCCATTAGCATTGGAATTACTCAATGAAACAACCAAAGTCTCCCAGCTTTCCGAAAGAGAACTCATCAACAAAAGAGCCTGCAACTCATCATCAAAATTGACCTTCATGTTTGCCAATTGATTGATGACATCCTGAAACTCGTTCAAATGCTCTACAACAGACTTCTCCTCATCCAATCGAAGTTGCACCAACTTTAGAACCAGAAAAGCCTTGCTTGTAGCACTCTTTGACTCATACAGCGATACTAATTTGTCTCACAACGCCTTTGCGGATTCACAACTAGCCACATGGTGGAACACAGAATCATCCAAATATTGGCGAATCAACGCAATCGCCTTTTTTTCCATTTTCTTCCACTTTCCCTCATCCATATTCGAGGGCTTCTCCCCATTTCCATCAATGGGATCATGCAAATCATTGAGATATAGAACGTCCTCCATCTTCGGCTTCCATATACCCCAATTCCTCCCATTCAAAATAGCCATCTTCGACAACGTCATCATCTCCGACATCAAAAAAATCAATTTTTTTTTTCAAACAAAAAATCAATTTTTATTTTATTTTTTTTCAATCCAACAAGCACTCCAAGCTATGCGGTGATCTGAGCTCTGATACCAACTGTTGGGGTTTTGTGCGCAGCGGAAGTTTTGACAAAACACCCAAAAATAAAATGAATCTTTTTCACCCAATCACTTGAAGATGAATGTGATTGAATAACAAACAACAACACAAAAAAAAATCGGAAATATGAACACACGATATTCCACCCAACCACCCTCTTTATTGATTCACCAAAATATTGTTTACAACCGATCTCAACTATCGTTAAACAAACACAACTTGAATCAATAACCTTATTGAGAAATAGGTAGAGAATATCTAATGGCTAAACAATTTGAGGAGAAAGATAATGAAGAACAATGGCAAATTTTTCCACCACACAATGAAGATATCATGTAGGCATTTTATAGAGTAACTTGTCACCCAAATTATCCTCATATATCTCAAATATATCCTCATATATCTCAAATATATCTATTTGGATAAGCACCAAATAATCCTTGCCTTCATTTTCAAATATCCCACAAAAGTAGCAACAAATATCTCCATCAAAAATGGATCCACATAGAAAATTTGTTGCCTACAATTGTGATTTGCGTATCACAAATCCCAACACAAACAAAAAGTACAAACTGAACATGATCAAGAGAGAAATGATTTCCACTAAAGTAGAGGACAAATAATAATCTACATGGTTGACACTTAAGAACACAGATACAACCACTCTATATGCTTAAAACAGAACAATATACCACTGCAAGAAACATTGTCAATAGCGACGCCTAAACGCTGACGAATAAAAAGCGTCGGTGGAAATCGCAACGCAACACCGACGCAATAGCGATGCTTGAAACCACCAAACTAAATTGAGAAAAAACATCGCAAAAATTGTTGGTATCGTAACATTTTTCGCGACGGACTACTAGCATAGTAAAACTAAAATTTAAACTATTGTCTTTGAAAATTTCATCTTGTCGAACAGACAAACCAACGTATATGTCGACCTTATTACAATATTTTAAATATATTTTCAATGAGTTACACAATACCAAACATGTCATTTTACATTACTTGCATATACTTTTCGTTGTGATGCGAGACGACATTTATGACCGCTAGAAGGTCTGGTTATTATGTAAATTAATAAATCTGAATTGGGTGCATTGTAAATTCATGTTTAGTTCTGCATATCCCATTTCTTGCGTTGTTATTCCGCTATTCTAATCAATTAGGGCCACCGCCTCGTTAAAATTCGTCTTCCTCTTTCAATTAAGGTTATTTCCTCAGCGCCTCCACCTCATTAATTCGTTTCTTCACTCGGCCTCCCCGTCCGCCTCGTTCTTGATCCGCTTCTGCCTTCGCCTCATTTAGGTAATTTTCTATTTTGTTATCTTAAACTGCTGTTGGTTTTTATTCCAATTCTAGTTTCGATTTTGGTATTTTTACTAGGGTATTCGTTATTTCGTTCAGTCATTATCACATGATGCTCTTTGATCATACCCATCGGTTATGTTACCTGCTTTTAAATTTTCTCCCAAATCCTCGTTCGAATCCTTAATTATTAATTTGGTCATGTTACTGCATTGCTTATTTTCTATACCGAATTCTCTTGGCTACTATTTGCAAGGTCGATAAAAGGTATATGGGTTAGTGATAGAAAAGACTTCCCACTTGATTGGGACTTCTGATACTTTGAAGCTTATGGTAATTATTTTTTGAGGAAAATGTTAAACACAACTAGCATTATATTCAGTTTTACACTGTACAAAATACTAGTTGTATTTTGCATTGTAACTAGCAAAATCATGCGGTTTCCTTGCAGCATAACTGAAATATAAACATGAGAACATTCAAAAAAATAACCTCTATTTATTTTAAACACAAAATTAAACATAACGAAATCTCAACTACTAGATATGCTATTGAATTTCATAATGTTTTGTAGTCAATGGTTGGATCTTGATGACAGTTTCTGAATGATCACATAGATGACAATATTCATTTTTTCTTCTGCATTAGAATTTTTCTGTTATATCACCAATCAGTCAGTATGTGTTGATCATAATTGGTTTCTCTTTTTATATCCCAGTAATGTTTACACACGCCCACATAAAGAGGCACGTAAATAAGTAGGCATAATGCATGTAGATATGTTCATTTGTACTGGCCTATAAATTAAACTCTATTTAACTACTATTCCACATCATAAATTACTGGGCATTTTATAATCATAACGTTATGCTTGATCAAACAAAATACCATGTTTAACTGACGCTGTAATAGAGGCGATTTTTTTGTTGAAATAGCACTAATATATTACTGCATAAAATAAGCGAATTTGAGTTAATATGTGCCCATTTGCCTTTGATTTTTTCTTATATATGGTTTCTTCCAATATGTAAAAATAACCCACAGTGTATTAGGATAGTTTTTCACTCTTAGTGCCAAGAATATTCTCCAAGGTTAAAATTATGATTACTTATTTTACCAAAAAAATCACTTGACAAATGGCATTCATTCTTATATAGTTGGCCTACATTTGAGCACAGCATAGAACAAGGTTCACAGAAAATTTACTTTTCTCTCTTCTAAGTTGTCCTCTCTGTAATGGGCATTACAATATTTTTATATATGACATTTCTCTGTATACAAGTCCTGTTATTTTCTATTTTATGATTGTTTATTTTGCAGTAAATTTTATGATCAAATAAGCTGACAATTAATTGATATTATATGTACTAAATATGTAAAGCAATTGAATGCATCATAGAGTAAAGTTATTCAACCTTAGGATGATTATTCAATTTAACATGAGTGACCCATCAAGAAGCTTCTTAAACATTACTATTTATGCAAAAATTTGCATTTGCAAAGAAAAAAAGTTGATTGTGTGAATGCGTAAACAATATATAAGCCGTTATTTTGAAAAGAAAAAAATTCTTTTAAATATCATTCAAAACTTAAACTTATTATTTATTAACAGTTATAATAAGTGCATTCCTCTTAGGTCATGGTTTAGAATTATAAAGTTGACTTGTTTCCTCATGAAGCTATACCATTAGAATTTTCAGTTAACGGGGCTGTTAGGTTTTCTCAGCACCTCTAAGCCGATTAAAGGCTTTAACGCACCCATACGTGTGCACACACATTATGGATGATGAAATTTCTTCCTTCATCCATCATGGCGATACTCTAATCATTTCAACGATTCGAAGCTGATCGGATGGCTTCATGTTTCAGGGTTGCAGCGATGAAAAGAGCCAGCTAATTTATGAAACTGTCAAAGTTGGGATATCATTTTGTAGAAATGGCGCCACGGTCAACAAATGCATGATGTTCGGTAAGTTCTTATGATAATCGTATTCTATCTATATTAATAGCTATGTTTATTGCCACTGACTTTGATACTCAGTATATGTTCATTCGAGCATGCACAAAAATACTTGCACATTATGTATTAGCTGATGTGTAAACTGGTCTACAAAATATGTAATTTGCGTCTTCACGAATATTTAAAATATCATTTTGAGCATTTCTAAATTAATCTTTTCATTGACATGATCAAGTCAGTATTTTAAGTTTAAATTATGTGTTTGCTAAGAATTATTAGCAGAACGTGCAAAATTATTTGCAATTTTTTTTAACGCGATTGTTTCTTGGCAAGTCACAGAGCAACTTAGCTATAAATTCTGATTATACTTCTTCTGCTTTTGCAACCAAAAAAGGAGTTGAAATCGATTTTTTTAAAACTAAAGAACTCCATTTTTTCTAAGAAGAGAAAAAAAAGGATTTTTTAGAATAAATAGAATGTAATTTCTTCTATTGTTCTCCCAAATCCAAATGATTTTTCCTAAAGGATTGAAAAGAAAAAATATACTTGAATTAAATTTAAGTATTGAAAGGCTTTGCCAAAAAAAAAATTAAGTATTTAAAAAAGCACTATAAAACCTGCGCGAAGCCCATAATAGGGATGGCTTCTTATAACAAATCAAATACTCAGACTGTTTCTTTTCTGAAACATGAAAATTAACAATGAAAAAAAGGCTCAATTTTGGAAATCGCAACTTTGGCTTTGGATTTCGAAATCGCGAATCTGGATTCGTGTTTGAGGCGACTGATGTGGGTTACGGTTTAGCAGATTGAAGAGGGGATTTTGGTGATAAGAGATTCATGCACTACAACAAAAACACCATATTACAACTTAAATTTTACAACTGTTACAAAATAACAGTTATAATAAATGTTTTTTACAACAGTAATTTACTGAAAGTTGTAATAAACTTATTTTTAACAACTTTTTTGTTTTGCCTGTTGTAATAGATATCTATTACAACTTTTATTTTTTGTTAGTTGTAATAGATGACTACTAATTAATAATTAATTTTTAACAATTAATAATTATTAAGAAATAATCACTAATTTTAATAATTAAGAAGTAATATTTAGTATTTTCTTTGGTAATTAATAATTAATAATTAAAATGTATTTATTTGAAAATTATACAAACTTATTTTTAGCCGTTCTTTTTTCTACTTGTTATAATAGTGACCTATTAGACATTAACAATAGCTAATATTTAATAATTAATAATATTAATATTTAAGAATAAATAATAAATAGTAATTATGCTTTGCCAAAAAAAGGAAATATTTTTAATAATTAATATTAAGTGTTTAATGAGTAATAATTAGTAATATATACATAATAAGGTTTAGGTGGGAACTCATGCCCTTTCTAAATCTAGACTTCTATTAGTAGCATATACATAATAAGCTTTAGGGGGAAAATACAAAAATTTGATTCGAAATTCACGTCTGTTCAAAATTGAAATTTAAGTGGGAAACGTTAAAATTTAAGTGGACCGCCTTTCCTCTGTACACAAAATTAAAATCGTCTAGACAAAATCTAAACAACTCGATATTCCCTTTTTCAATTTTACACCCGTCTTTCCTTAAATTTTTCCTTCTCCAAATCAGATACAATAAAAATCTCAACATCTCGCCCAAGCTGATGGATCTGAAGCATGATAATTTCACAAGTGGTTACGATGAACACGGAATAACGCGATGACGGATCGAGGAAGATAACAACAAAACTCCAACAGTAGGTTTATTTTATTTTATACTAAACAATTTTTTCAGTTAATTCGATTAATTAAATCGTGTTCAAGATCTTAAATCACTTGCCAAATGCCAATTCGTTGCGGTTTTTGATGCTGGTCGTGCTTTTGGGTTTAGATCTGTCCGCGAGTCATGTTTTTTGGTTTGGGTTAATTACATCGTGTTCTAGATCTTAAATCGTGTTCAGTGGCTTTTAAATCTAGCGCAAAGTCATGATTTTGGGTTTAGATCTGTTTTGCTTTTTCTTGGTATTCATGGGGTTTTCTATTCACTGTGTACCTACTGGTTGCTTACGTTGCTCATTGGTAGCTAGAATGGCCAGTGAGATATTGTTTCGGTGGTTTCTGGTGACCTGAATAGTTCAGAATATATTGCTATGTCAGGCTGGTTTCTTTCATGTAATAGCTGTGTTGCGCTGTCAGGTTTTTTTTTTTAATATCAGACGCCTATGTCAATGTCGTATCTATCTCCGGTGGATTTGGTTCGGTGAGTGCTTTGCTGCTGGGATTAAGAGTGTACATGTAAGTCTTTTATTTTGAAACTGTTAGTGTGTTATTAGTAACTATGTACAGAAGTTAGGGGATGTCTATCGATTGCGTAACTGTGTACTTTATATTTATAACATTTCAAATAAATAGAAATATTCACTAATTTTGGGAAAAATACGATTTGGGGAAATCCTAGGAACAAGTTTTGAATTTCTTTGATAAAAATTATGAAGATAACAACGAATCAAATTAAATAACGTGGACATTAGAGAAAATAAATGTATTTTATGCGATGAGTGGGGTAGATTAATATGTATGTGACAATCATGTACCCTAGTGGTCTATTGTGCATTGACTATCTGCATCATTATACTGTCAACTTGTATTAGAGTGGAATGTTAAAAAAAATAACTCAATTTCTATCCGTGCTAAGTGTGACTATTGTATTTTATCATCAACTTCATGGTATCAGACGTATAAATATGCAAAGCACAATGGTTTCATGCAGTCTACATCAATAGATACAGTTGACCTTTGTATAATGGGAGTGTTACACGATGTTTCCATACTGTCTTGCCCCTGTATGGTTGTGACTTCACTTTCTCTGTTAAGTTCTATATGTAATTTTCTATATATGAGGCACATGCAAATCCAATTTGTGCAGGACACTTCAAAATTTGGTCATGAATGAGGCATAGGTTGACTTACTGATAGTGTAATTATGTTCTATATACACTTGATTAATTATCTGTTTCATTTTAAGCCATTTATATTGTTTAATATGACAAATGACGGGTTGTTGCAGTTTCGTAACCCATCCTTTTCTAATCCATGGAAACAACGACAAAACATAGCTTGTTCAGTCTGTAACCATCTGGATTTCCACAAAAAAAATACTATTTTGAGAGCTATTCTCGAGAGCTGGCAAGGAAGCCAATATTCGCAGAGCCAATACTCGTAGAGGTTAGTGATGAAAATCACTTTAGTTTGTCAAACATTGATCTACCAAAAAATGTGATGTTGTACAAGTAATTTTTAAATATGTTCTTGCACAAGGCTTTTCAATTTATTAGTGTTAAGGGGCAATAACTTATGTTGCTTAAAAGTAGCGATTACGTTAGAATTATGACTTATATTTATTTATATGTTGTGAATCTATGGCTTTATAAAAGCATAAAAACTGTCTTAAAACAAATCAAATAATAATGCAGCTACTGAAATTATTATCTACATCGTTGATAAGCATTACTTGTTTGATAATCATAATGCAATGTGTAGAACTATCCAGTTTAATATATCAGTTACATAATTTGCATCACTTGCCTTTAGAGATTATAAACTACATAGATGTGTTATTTGTCTACAAAGTCTAAACATCTATATTTCAATGATATTTGTTACGACATGACATAGACGCAGGTGGACCTTTCAGCGAATCTTTCAATTCTTTCAGGATCCTCTTTGATTCCATGATTCACAATCTTTTTGTGACAGGTACACAGGTGATTGAACTGAATGCTTGAGCATATAAAGATTCAGTGTGTGTTAGTGTGCATGTGTATATTTATATGAAAGCGTATATGTAATTGAGTGTACTGAATAAGTAGTCTATAGTGAGAAATGTATGTATGTAATTGGCTGTATTATATAACAGATAGTTGTACACTAGTGGGATCAGAAAATTGTACTATTCCAAATAATGAAATAAAATATTTAATTGAATAAAATAACTGTTTGAGTATAAAATTTTATGCATATCATTTTATTTAAAATAAATATTTATTTCTATACGAGATGTAATGTATCATTAAATAAAAATCATATTGTTATACTCAACAGTTACAACAGTGCAAAACAGTTGTAATAGCTTTTACTGCAACGGTGTATAACAATTGTAATAGCTTCTACCACACAAAAAAGTTGTAAAAGCTTTAACTACAACGGTGTCTGCAAGGGTGCATAACAGTTGTAAAAGATTCGGGTCTATTACAACTTCTTAATACACGACGGTGCAACCACCGTTGTAAAAAGTCTTTTACAACTGTTTTGCACCGTTGTAATATGGTGATTCTGTTGTAGTGATGGTGTGGATTCAGATTGAGCTGAAGGTTGGGTGAGGATTCATGTTGAATTTTAGGTCGTCCGTGAAGTTGTAGCTGAGTGTCGTGGTTTTTGATTAATCGAGAAGGAATGGTGTGAATTTGTTTGTGCACATTTATGCATGTTTCAGGAAGATAAGGTTATTTGATGGTTGTGAGCGGTGAGTGTGATGTGTAGATGTAGTGTTGAAGGCTGTTTGGCAGCGGGGTGATTGAGCTTATTGCAAAGGGCAGGCGATTCGGAGATTCGGGAGGCTTAGGTTTTATCAGCCTCAAGCAGTGGAACAAGGCTGCCTTAAATAAGCACCTTGATGGTTATATGAACGATACTAATAGTATTTTCGTCAGATGGTCTAACGTCATATAATACATGGGAAAAATGTCTAGAGAATGGATATTCCGCAAAACATAAGCTGGACGTGACGTAGTATTTTAAAAGTCAGAACCTCAATCCTACCTCATCTTAAAATTCCGTTAACTGAAATAAGAGCTGTTAAATTTTAGGATGATCTGTGGTATGCTTATGGCGTGACATTAAGATGCATGTTGACTGAAAATGAAATAAATTGAACTGGCATACAACAACATGCTACTGTTGATGACATGATGCACTATGGACACATTATGCTTCCTCACACCTCCAATCAAAGAGTTGAAATGCTACGGCGTTTCTGGTGTATTTTTCTATCCCTACTTACCAGCAACACAAAGTTATGCAGAAACGGATGAAAGGGTATCAAATTAGTTGCATGTATAAAGTTTTTAATAAAGACGGTGAGAAAATGAAATACAAATGGAAATGATATTAAGGGATTGGAGGAAGGAAAGAAAATTAAATCTGTTTTTCATGGAAAGCTTTCAATAATGCTCTTTTTACTAAAGATAAACATAATGCTAGGGGAGTAACTACTGATTTTTTCTGCTCCTTCTGTAGCATGTATGAAAAGGTCAAACATATATTTTTCAATGTACTGATATACTCAAACTTTGGATCAATGTCATGAACAAAGTTGGTCGTATGGATGTTGACAATAGGGTTCAATGGACAAAATTGGAAAGAGCAATAGCTAAGAAAGATGAAAGAGGGAGATTGCCGACATACATCCTTAAGTTCATGCAGATTGTTTGGCTTAAAAGAAATGTTAGGATATATAATCCTCAAAAAAGCAAGAGTAAGCCGCCACTTGAATGCTATATTTACCAGGAAATTAAAAGGGTATTTTGGAACTTGCATTTTCAGATCGATCCTGGCATATTGACCATGTTTTGATGCCTGGTACTCTTGGTTCCAATCCCCCCTGCTATTTTTCATAGCCTTAAAAGAAATTATTAACTTGCATTTAATCATCTCCAGTTTTCTTGTGAAGAGTAAAGGTTTTGAAGTTGAAAGTTGGTCAAATATAGTTCAGTACACTGACTATTTGTATGGTTGAATTGCTATTTGTTGTACCACTACTCAATTGAAAATTGAATCCTACCAACAGTATGGCTAACTTTTGATGAATGCAACATCAATACTATAACTGTAATAACTAATTAATGACTTTAATTGCTCAACTATTTTATCATATTTTATTAGTGTAGCAAATATCAATACTAATGTCAGGTAGAGTTCTTATCATTCTAGCAAATATCGAACATATGGTACATATATCTAAGGACGAACATGAAATCGAGTGAATTTCAGGTGTTGATTCGACCGAAGTGCTAGAAATTCCAACAGCCAAAAGGAACAGATTTCCTGGCTTTAGACGTAATATCATGTGCCCTGTTTATGTTGGAAATATAATTTGAAATGTTGACTTACTAAATAATTAATATTTGCATTGGAACCATGTATCTAGAATATTGAAAGGGCATGTCTATTGGTTATTGTAAAGTCATGTCTATTGGGTGAATGGTTATGTAAACCACTATAAATATGTGGTCGTTTTGTAAGTTGAAAGTAAGAAATTCAAAGAAGTTCTTCATTTTAAATTAAGCAATCTTCCTCTAATTTCTCCTCCTCTAACAAAGTGGTATCGGAGCGAGGTTAGTAAAGGTGTGATAAAATGACAAACAATGGAATGTTTTCCCTCCAATATCCTCGTCTCACAAAAGAAAATTATGAGAAATGGTGTCTTCGAATGAAAGTTTTACTTGACGGACAAAAAGTGCGGGAGATCGTAGACAAAGACTACGACAAACCAGAAAATGAAACTGCATTATCTCGAGTGAAGAAGGAAGCCTTAGCAAAGATGAAGGAAAAAGATCAATACACACTTAGCCTCATTCATCAATGTTTGGATGATTCAATGTTAGAAAAAGTAGCGGATGCAGCCACTTCAAATGAAGCCTGGGAAATTTTGCAAAAGTCTTTTAAAGGAGTTGATAAAGTAAAAAAGGTTAAGCTTCAATCACTAAGGAGTGATTTCGAAGCAATGAAGATGAGTGAATCCGAATCGATTTCGGATTACCGTACAAGGGTGAAGGCGAATGTGAATCAATTAAGAGGCTATGGCAAAAAAATCGAAGATGTTGAGTGATGGAGAAGATTCTTCGTTCTTTGACACCGAAGTTTGATTATGTTGTGTGTGTCATTGAAGAAACGAAGGACCTCGAAGAAATGACAGTAGAAGAATTGGAAGGTTCTTTACGTGCTCAAGAAGAGAAAATTAAGAGAAGACAAGAAGAACCACATGAGCTAGTTCTTAAAAATAAAGCAACTTTGGAAAATGAAGAAGAAACAACTGATATTAAAGAAGAAATTGGTATTGATAATGAAGAACTTATTGATGTGGAGGAGAAAAATGGTGATAAAGATGTTGATGTAAATGTAACAACCCGGAAATGCGAGCCAATTTAAAATTTTTATTTTGGCAATTTTTGTGAATTTTCAATATTTAAAATGAATTATTTTAAATAATATCGACGAGAAATTTATTTTGAATAGAATTGAACGTATATAGTTATATAGATCGTCGATAGAATATAAATAATTATTTTAAATTATAAAAGGAATTGAAAATGGCGCGGTAGTTCGATAATTTGATTTCAAACTTCAATTGAACATACCGGGTGCAAAATAAACCGGATTTTAGTAAAACCAAAAATATTTGAATCTAATTGAGAATATCTTTCCAACGAATCCGTGAAATCAAAATTTCATAGCGGGAATCAAAAGATATGTCCAGTTGAAATTTCAAAATAGTCGTTATGGAATTTCGGCCCTTAAAAATAGCCATTTTGCAAACGACCTCGGATTTCGACGAAACCACTTTTGTTGGATCCGCGATGTAAATTTATTGCTAGGTTTCCAATTTCATAATTTTCTGAATCAATATGTGAGCGTGGCAAAGGAAAACGCGTTTGACCAGTTTTAGTTGATTTTAATCAACTGGAAAATGGCCATTTTCCTAACGGTTTCAAAATTCGACGAAACTAGTTTTGTTAGGACCGTATCGTCAATACGAAGCTAGAAAATATTTTTCTGGAATTTTTCGAGTTAGTATGTGACCCCAGTAAATTGAAATGCGCGTTCAAACTCAATATATAAAGTTATATTTTGATTTTGACGAAAACTGATCGAAACGATCGAACCAGCTTACGATACATATCCCATTGTGTTCGGAATGAGGGTAATTAGCTATGGACGACAGGCGGTGGACTTGATTTCGAGTTCGAAAATAAAAGTTGCTTTTTGGAATTAAATAAAATAAAAATAAAACTTCCCTCCTCTCCTATTACCAGGTCAACCCTCCCCTCTCTCCTCACAACCGTTCAATCGATAAAAAGAAAAAAAAAGAAAAAAAACAAGCGAAACCCGACTCCGCTCAGCCCCACGTCGCACCGTCGCGCCACCGCTCCGGCCTCCAGGCGAGCCCCTCCTTCGATCCTCGCTGTTGTCGCCCTCTCTCCCCTCCTCTTTCTTGACGCCGAAACCCTTCTTTCCAATCCCCAAACCCGAACCCCCTCGCCTGGCCTCCAACCCCACCAGCGACGCCACCTCCGGCGAGTCCCCCCCCCCCCCCCCCCACCAGCACTTCGAGCACCCCAACCCTCTCCAATACCGACGCGCAGACGCCCCCCCTTCTTTGTATTCGACTGTAAGTTTCTGTAATTGATTTTATTCAGTTATTTTTAATTATTTAAAGGAATTAGCTTATAAAAATATAGTTTTAAGTTTAAATAAAAATCTGAGTTTCAGTTTATAAAAACATAGTCATCCAGTTTATAAAAAAAAATAGTCTTTGTGGAAAAAAAATCAGTTTTATATATTTAAAAATATGAAATGTATATGCATTGTTTTGAAATTCATATATATACCTTGTTTTGTATATATATAAGTTGTTTTGAAAATATAAAAATAAGCCTTGTCTTTAATAAGTATTAAAAATAGGATTTTTATAAAGTAGAAATAATAAAAATAGGATTTTTATATAGTAGAAATAATAAAGATGCGATTTTTATATAGTATAAATAATAAAGGTGCGATTTTTATATAGTTATGATAATAAAAATAAAATCTTTATATTTGAAAAGGCGAAATCTTTATATTTGAAAAGGCGAAATCTTTATATTTGAAAAGGCGAAATCTTTATATAGGGAATAGCGTGATAAAAATATAATCTTAATTATATGAACACCGTTGTAAAAATAGAATTTTTATCTATATAGTAGCGATGTAAAAATAGAATTTTTATATACATAGCAACAATATAAAAATGTGATTTTTATATATGTAGTGGCTACGGGCAGTGAAATGGACAAAAGGCGAGAACAACGATGACTTCTACATAAGAAGAGTCGAGGCGTTTGGATTAGCTAGTCGGTGAGAACTTCTCACTTTAACTTTTCTTTTCTAGTTATATAAATATATATACTAGGATGCAGACGGTGTTTAGTAGCACCCGACACTATCGTCCACAGACCATGGACTTGTTTGTTTGGTTGTGTAGTTGGTTAGGTTATTTGATTAGAATTTGATTGTTTGGTGAAATGGAATGGATTTGATTGATATGTGTATGGCGTGGGCCATTATTAGACCGGGGATAAGGCTAGGCCTTGTCCCGTTTCTAGTATCGTGTCGTTATGCCGCCGAAATTTTCTAAAATAAATTAGAAAAATAAAGATATCATTTTATTTAATAAATGAACCGAATAGAATATTCATAGGTTGAATAAAATAATTTGGTCGTTAAAAATATAATTTTTAACGTGAATGTGAATAAATAAATATTCATTTACAAACCAGACGGTTTGTTTATGTACACCTATTTGAAGGACATTGATTGGGACGATAAATTTTACACATCGCCCAACTGCACAAATAAAATCTGTGTTTGATTGTTTGAAACCCCACACGGGTGTTGGGATGATATTTGAGTACACTAATCCCAATTATTTAAATGTATGTCGATCGATTGGTCGACAGGCTGTGTAAGCGTTAATTATTTATATTTAATGCTTATGCAGTTGTGTAGTGCACTTTGGATGATGGTTGATTGTTTATCGTTGCTATTATATACATGTGTTGTATGAAATCCATATAATTAACGTTATATGGTAATTGATTGGGCCTCATTCCAATTAGGAAAATAAAGAATATTATAAAATAAAGGTTCATGTGTTGACAGTACTCATCCGTTGAGATTAGTCATGTGTTGAACGAAATATTTTAACGATAAAATTTACATCTTTATCATATATAAAATTAGAAACTTACTGGAAAATAGATAAGATGAGTGGTTTCCTGGGTATTGATCTGATGTTGGTTTCAGCCTTCGGGGTTAATATTTAGGGAATCGTTCTCTTACTAATTTACGGTTGGAGTCTGATTTGAAATCAAACGACAGATACCATAATTTTTATAAAATATATTAAATAACAAAAATAGTCGCACGTGGACAATACTCATTCGTTGAGATTAGTCATGTGTTGACAAACATATAGATTCATGTATTGAATAGGATAAATATTCATTTGTTGAATAGAATAACGGAATTATTGAAATATATAAAGCCGTGTTGATTAGAGATGCGCTACTTTGACGCGAACGATATTTATATCGATTATATTCGTTTTAATAATTAAATTGAATATAAAAGAAATTCGAATTGAATTGAATATATAACGAATCCGAATTGAATTGAATTGAAAAGAAATTCGAATTGAATTGAATATATAACGAATTCGAATTAAACTGAATATAAAAGAAATTCGAATTGAATTGAATATATAACGAATTCGAATTGAATTGAATTGAAAAGAAATTCGAATTGAATTGAATATATAACGAATTTGAATTGAATTGAATATAAAACGAATTCGAATTGAACTGAAAACGAATTGAAATAGAATAAGAATCGATTTGAAATGAATTCAAATTGAATCGAAATTTGAATTGAGTGGAAATGAATTTAAAACGAATTTATAAGGAAAAATTCAATTTTGATTTGAACTGGAAATGGAAGTTGAAATGTTTTTGAAACGGATTTAAAACTATTTATAAAATTTGTTTAAAAAGAAATCGACGAAATATATATTATATATATAATATAATGGCCTGAATAGAACGCGCCGCGCCGCCGCAGTTCGTGAATTTCGACCATTGATTTCAAACGGACATTACGGGAGATCCGACTGTCGGATCCTCCTAAAACTGGAACCGTTGGGTTCGTATCGAAAAGAGCTTTCTAACGAATATTAGAAATTTGAAATCTAACGGTTGGATTTGGAGATACGTCCAAATCAAATTTGGAAAAGGTCGTTGTAAGTGCAGTTCGATGGCCGTTGTTGGAAATCGACTGTACGGGCCTTGATAAAATTATCAAAAATAGTAATAATTTGTGTAAAATCATAAGTAATGATTTGTGAAGAACTGAGATGAAAAATCCCACATTTGTAAAGATAAAAATAGTTTTTTATCGAAATGAACTGGTTTTGAACTAAATTTAAACCCAATTATTTTAAATAAATAAATTGGATTTGAAAGGGGTTTTAAATAATCGGAATTTCTTATATAGTTGATTGGAATTGAATTAGAGTTGATTTGTGGGTTTATCGTGAACGGTGTTTTAAATAACACTTGTTCTTTAACCCGATAATAAATAGAATGTGATTTGGGTTTATCGTGAACTGTGTTTTAAATGACATTAGTTCTTTTAACCCAGTAAAAGGAGTTTTAATGAATCTGTAATTAGATTGAAATGTGAATTGATAATTTAAATTATCAAATTTGGAAAGTGAGCGAGAATGGAGTATCACCAGTGTTGCTCCAAAGTGATGGTTAAATCTTTAATTAGATTTGAACGTGAAATGGTAATTAATTTTACCGATAACACCGTGGTGTTAGATATGGAGTATTACCAGTTTTGCTTCATGGGATGAATAGGTTGGGATTGGGAAATAAAATAAATAATTACTTCGTTGTGGTTCGCTAATCTCGACTAGTTTGGAAAACTATAATTTGGTTTAATATGACATCCAATGGAAGATTAAAGAATAAATTTTAAAGAATTTATCTTTGATAGAATTAATGGGGACCTTTCCCTAAGAATTGAAATTTAGAAACTAGCTGTAGGTTAGTTAAGAAGAATGGTTTCCTGGGTATTGATCTGATGTTGGTTTCGTCCTTTGGGGTTAATATTTGGGGAATTGCTCTCTTACTGATTTACGGTTAGTGACTAATGAATTGGAATGAGGCGTATGTTGTGTTTGTGTAACATTTGTTTACTATATACGCGGGTTGTTCGGAAAGGCCGGGTTTATACCCATTCTGAATAACCGATTCGACGATAAGTCGAGGATGATGACGGTGGTCGAAAACCGGAAGTCTTCACATCGTTTGGGTGATTACTGATGATCTTGATTGGGTTGTACACCCAAGATGAGGGAATCAGTTGGTGGTCGTCCAGACGTACTTGGAGATCGATGGATATGCGAGGAAAGTGCCTCCGGTTTCGTTCAGACCCAGAACGAACTTGTAAATGGATTGTGTGTCTGACATTGGATTTTATTCTGTGTTGATTGATTTCTGTTAAATATATATTTGTTTGGCGGCGGAGAATTTATTCTCTTGCTTAACGCCCTTCTCTGAGACGTACGAGCTTAGAGGTTATATATCGATAGATATCAATCGCATGGCATGAATTGCCTGTGTGGCACGCTGAGATGCAATGATCAAGGCTTTTGTTGAAAAACAGAGTCTTGTGGTTGATGATCAAAACACGGCCTACGTGGCGTAGCTTTGTGTATAAGGTGAATTCGCGAGCCTCACACCTCGGTATGAGTCAAAAAGGGGATACAGACCGTTGGGAGAACACGACGTTTCTTTCTAGCTTTGGTGGTGTCAGTGACTTACCAGCCCTGACATTTATATACTTTTCACCTTTGTGGTTGTTGGAATGAGGCGCCTCGATATTAGGTCTGATAGGACCGGGAAACGTGTGTTCAGGAATTGTCAATCCTCAAACGTAAGAGAGGACCGGCCCAACCGATCCAAGTGGCTGCCCAGAGTGTGTAGTCCTGGGACATTTGCTAGAGTGTCTCGAATCGGAGAGGAGCTTGCCCCTTGCCTCGACTCAAGACCGAAATTCAATTTCCAATACGTGATATTGCGGTTTTAATTGTAGAACTAGTATGGCGACATGATAGATGGTACCCATGCCGCCTATGATTGATATTTATGATTTGAATTGTTTTGACACTATACACCTAAATAGTATCAAATGATTTGTTTTAAACGTACCAAGCATGTTTGGCTATTATAAGGGAAAACCCTATCCTCCGGCTTGCGTTGCATTGTGTGATGGGACCTGGGTCTTATAATAGCTTCATTTTTCCAAAGAGCATTGCGTTGTTTTGTTATATGCACTAGTATTCTTGGGAGGAAACCCGTTCCGTGTTATACGGCGTGGTCCCTTGAATTACTATCTTTTAAAGTAAAGTTTTAAATAACTGTTTTAGTTCTCACACCAGTCACATGACTGACCTGGAGTTTATTATTTTAACTTAAACTCTGGGTGCCCTTATTTTAGACACGAGCAGTAGTTTTGGGTTTTGCAGATTTATATTCACAGGATCCTGGTTTACAGCTGGAATGATATCCGGAAAGCTCTATATCCGTATATCACCTTCAGTTGTGCTTTGTATTATTTTTCGCTGCTATGTAATTTATTGTAATCTCTGATATTTATCGAATGTGTAATATTCATTTATACTCTGTATATTCTTGTATCTGATGGAATTGTGTAATAACCATGAAATGTTCTTCTGTATGCGTTCTGTTGTGGGTTGTTCTCAAGGTATCCGCTATTTCCTTACCGGGGAAGTAACGGGTCCTTACAGTACCTCAAAGAGGATTTGAAAAATGAGAATGGTGTAAAGAATAAAGACATGATAGATGAATGGATAATCGAAGCAGAAGAGGAAGTACAGGATGGCATGGAGATGAAAGAAGAAAGCTGCAGTGAAATAAAAGAGGTTGCAGAAACAAAAGACAAAGGAGATAATAAAAATAAGTATATCGAGATGAGTGACCATGATGATGCCGAGGTCGATGATGATTCAATAAAAAAGGATGCTTGCGAAAATGCGAAGAAGGCAGATGAATATAAAGGAGGTCCTGATGGTGTTCTTAATGTGATCTCTGTTTTTTGGCTCCATAGTTGGTGCAACTTTTACTAGTCACATGGATGTCAACAAGCTTGTTTTCACCGGATCGACTGAAACCGGTAAAATGGTACTCGGAATGGCTGCAACATGCAACCTCAAGCCTGTTACATTGGTATTTGGAGGAAAATCACCTATGGTCGTATTTGATGATGCTGATATCAATCATGATGCAGAGCTTACTCATTTAGCATTGTTCTTTAACCAGGGACAATGTTGTTGTGCTTGTTCTCGTACTTCTATGCATGAAAAAAATATACGATGAGTTCGTGGAGAAGTCAAAAGCTCGTGGTTTAAGTCGTGTAGTCGGTGATCCTTTTAAGAAAGGAAAGGAGCAAGGTCTTCAGATTGATGATGAACAATTCAATATGATTCTGTACTACATAAAATTAGGAGTTGATGGTGGTGCTTCCCTTGTTAATGGGGTTGAGATAATTGAAAGCAAAGTGTACTATATCCAACCTAGTGTTCTCTCAGATTTCAAGGATGATATGTTCGTTGCGAAAGAAGGGATATTTGGACCACTCCAGTCCATTCTTAAGTTCAATGATTTGAATGAAGTGATTAGATATGCAAACACATCACCCTTTGGACTAGGAGCTGTTGTTTTCACAAGCAACATTGATAAAGCAAACCATGAAAAAGAAAAAGAAAAAAAGATCTTGATTGGAAAGAAGATACAACCTATGATACTCGAGCCACTCAACCGAAAAAGAGGAAGAGAGAAAATTTCAAATTAGGAGGGAGTGTTGGAAATATAATTTGAAATGTTGACTTACTAAATAATTAATATTTGCATTGGAACCATGTATCTAGAATATTGAAAGGGCATGTCTATTGGTTATTGTAAAGTTATGTCTATTGGGTGAATTGTTATGTAAACCACTATAAATATGTGGTCATTTTGTAAGTTGAAAGTAAGAAATTCAAAGAAGTTCTTCATTTTAAATTAAGCAATCTTCCTCTAATTTCTCCTCCTCTAACAGTTTATCATTCTATAAAGCTGATTTACTACAAATATATTGAAGAACTGAATATTGATTATTCAAACTGTATTAATTCTCAGGAGAGAGCTCCAAGAAAACCCTTGAAAAAATGGTGAGCAAAATCAATTTATTCTCTTCTTTCTCTTGAGTTTAAATGCCATCATGTATATGCTTTCTTCCGTATTATGAATTATCAATTCCTAAAACTATATCTATTTATATATATTTATAGTTATAGAAGAATCATATCATTAGCATTGTATGCAATGAACACTGGGAATTAATATTAGTACCTATTGATTATCTTTAATAATGCTTTGTAGGTAAAGAATACTGGGAAAGAATCCTTCCAGTGGGGTATGAGATTTTGCTCACCATTTCGTTCCTGCACACATACAAATATAAACATTTATACATGATACAAGCTGAATTGGTTAAGTAATGGTGGAGGTTTGGCTGCTGGCATGTACTCTGGTTTGACATACAGCTTGAGGCATGAGGTTCACCCGACTGGGTTAGTTCATTTTCTATATCTAGCATTCTATGCTTCCATATTCAAGACCCTTCATATGAAAATTATAGAATTTTAGTATGCTTTCATATTCAAGACCTTTCATATGTGAAAATTATAGAATTTTAGTTGAACCAACTTTCGACCTATTTTAGGTGAATGTGAAAAAACATGATGCTTTATATGTACCAAAGTTTTAAAACGCGAAAGGCGTACATGAGGCTTTTTAGGTCTAGGAGGCGAGGCGCAAGCCTCGAAACGTTGAGGCGTAAGCTTTTTGGGTAAAAATAAAGCGTAAAACAATAAAGAAATTTTGACACTTTAAATTAACCAATGCAAAAAATGAAAAACAAATAATTTAAGATTTGACTTTTACCAAGTATATATTTTTATTATAGATTAAAAATAAATAATCGAAACTCGTATCATTCAAATTTTGATTTCTTAAAACTATTTGAAGATCACATCAAACTCCAACTTTATAACATTCTATAAATTCAAATTGATTTGCAAAATTTATTTGGAGATTTAACAAAGTTTATTGAAAAACATTCTTTAAAACTTTTAATCAAAAAATATTTGTCTTTTATGAACTAAGATTACAGACAAGCTATTACATAAGCTAATTTTACTATTTTTGCTCTAAAGGAGTTGATATATCAGTTCTTGTTCTTGTATTCAGTAGGTGCAAGAGTACAATAAATAAGAGATGAGGGAAAAACAATTTTCTTACTATTTACCGTACATGTTATTTGCAAGCATAACCGTATCATACATCGATTACAAAAAAGCAAAACAATTTTGGAAAAAAAATTAGAATCTTCTTTTAATCTATCATTAAAAGCTTAAGCAAAACATTCAACAATAAGTCCGTTCCATAATCTAGTCCTGTAGATAATGTATTTAGTTGTTTTTTGTGGTTTTCTCTTTGTTTGACTATATATTGGCCCTTGCCAAATTCCAATATTGTAGCTTTTAAAATCCATGACATTTTTAAATTAAAAAACAATAAATGAAAGCAATGAAAATTATGAAGAGGTGAAACAATATACAGCTAATGAGACTAAATTTAGTAAAAGTATCGCGAAGGTTGAAAAATTAATATAGCAATGCTACTGAATTCCGCACTAAAAAAATAATACCGTTTAGAATTAACCTTTTTGTGGCATCTTTCTCTCTTTATCCACTGAATGTTCTTTTGAGTCCAAGGTATCTATTCTGAAACCACTGGCAGTGAATAGCCACTCCTGATGATCATGGACCTGAAAAGCCACACCTAAATAGCAAAAGGCCTTGATCTGAAAATGGCTGCAAAGGCTGCATGTAATAATAAACATAATTTCATTAAATTAAAGATAACACAACACAGTTCATCAATCATTCAACCTTAAAGTTTATACATTGGACTAAATCTTTAATGCAAAACGGACACCTTGAGAATTAGTAGGATACTTGAAATGTGTTGATGTGTAGAAGACTACAATAACATCTCTAGTATCTCTCATATTTCATTAAGAAAATTAAATAATAAAGAAAAACTTGTTTCAAGAGAATCAACAGCTAAATTTGTGCTTTAACACATTTAAGGTAAATTATGGCCAAACATTTTATAGCATGGCTAAAATAACAACCAAAGATTACATGAATGCAAGAATTAATATGCCATTCATTTATTATAACGGAAATCTTCACTCAAAGGGTTACTTAATCCAAGATAATACGAGTTAAGGACAACCCTTCTGAAAAATTAGTTTTAAAGATAGTTTTAAAAAAAAAATTGAAGTTTTCATTTTTGGTTATTTAGAAGTAATGATAGATGAATTTGTAGCTTTCTCTATAACTTGGAAAGATAAATAAATTTATTTATTTTTTGCAAATTGTCCTTAAAACTAATAGTTCAGAAATATTGTGCTTAAAACTTATGATTCAAAAAAGAATACTTCAACTCAATTTCCACTATCATAATTTCCTCTAGGTACAACACAGGAATATGAATCGTAGAGGAATCTCAGGTCTTATTTGTAGAGACAATCACTAAACCAAGAGCAAAATAAATGCAAACTTTTATCATAAGAAAATTTAATCATCTCTCTTTCTGTAAACAAGATTTATTTTTTACCTATCATAGCCTAGAGGATGAAGCATATTGCTAAGGTTAAGGTATCCATTGTAGATTCTTCAATTTTATGTCTCATCAAAACTCAACAGGAAATTGTTCACATAATCAGGAAAATTGACAAAAAAAGGTGGATACCCAGTGCCAAAGGCTCCCGTACTCAAGCGTGAGGACTTCCCAGATTAGTCTCCCGTTCTGGTACTATTCTCACGACTTTCCGAGCTCTGGGGGTGGTCAATTAATGCGCACAGTCTTTTCCTCGCATTATGTGAAGAGGCCGGGACTCGAACCTGTGCGCTTCAGATTACCAACCGGCTTACCGTTTGCGCCAGGCACCACCTAAAATTGACAAAAAAAGTTTTTAAAAAATTATTTGAAAAAATTGTAAACTTAGTATATGATACAGTAGCCACATATTTTTAGTACATGTCTATGAATAAAATTTAATTAGTCTGTGTTGATCCATATGTGCAAACAATAAATTTTTCCAAATGAAAAACTAATTTGTTACTGATGAATAATTGATCTATAAATTACCAAGTTCGTCTATAAAATAAAGCAATCTGGCATTACATCCCCATAATACCAAATATGTGCATAAAAAATACAATTAAGCAAATGGATTTATTATAAATTGTATAAGCTAAATAGGTATTTATTTTTTGATTGGATAATATAAATTGTATAAGCTATATAGATATTTATTTTTTAATTGCGTAATGTTAAAGCATTTAATTGCATGGTTGGCTACTAAATGTTTTAAATAGAAAAGAATTTCATATAAGCAAAAAAATTAATTGGATTTAAAGCAATTAATTACACAAAATTAAAGCAATTAATTGCGTTTAATAAGCGAAGACTTTTATATAAGAAATGTAATTAACTCTCCATTGAAAAAAAGAAATGGACGAAAGGAATTTTATTTAGTGTGCATGTTGTTAGGTATAGAAAAAAGTGATATTATTTGAACAAAGATAATACTTACCATCTAATAAAAAAGCGAGCAATATAAATGAAATTGGCAATGATATATTCAGATAAGGAAACTGGAAAATTGATCACATATTATAAAATAAAAATAGTGAAAACAACATCACCATGTCGTACAACAATTTTAAATAGCAAAGCAATGGTGGCAAGAATAGAATCATCATACAATATACCATTTTAAAAATTATAGATAATGGATTCAGTTACTTTTGAAGGTTTTCTCATTGTTCTATTATGTAATGGTTTAGCCCAATTTTAAGATTGTTTACTAAAAAAATTACAGTGCAAACTGGCTAAAAAATTAGGTAATAACCACAATCACAAAATCATGTAATAACCACAATCTTTGCAAGCAAATCTCGTTGATCAAATCTTCCGAGATTTTCTATATCTGGAATAGTAAAGAAAAACATTAACCAAATTTTGAAATGGATGACTGGTAATTCATTTTTTTCTTAAAAAAATAAAAAATAAAAAATAAACTCTTTTTTCTTTGTTATGTTATTCCTAGTCGGGAGCAATATACTACATATAACAAATTCAATGAATAAATTGATTCACGAACATATATTTCCATATACAGTGTCATAAACAAATCTACTGCTGTTAATTAAGAGATTTACTTGAAAAGCTCAATTTTTGGATGTTAACCTTTTAACTAATAGGGAACTAATACAAAAATATTAACCTTGTAATCATGAGAGCATTAAAACTTACATAATATAACTTGTCTTCCTATAATCATGCATGCCAACGATCACCTTAACAAAATGTAATCTTTTCAGAAGACATAGCCAGATATATACCATGCCTATCTTTAATAATTGTGTGAAAGTGGAATTATATCCACCTACAATAAAAAATAAGGGAACAAAAGAAATCTGGAATTAATTAGCAGGGGTAGCATAAATGAACAGACATAAGGTATGCATGACTAAGAGGGTAAGTATGCTTAAGAAATGAGCTAACACCAAGTGGAGTGGAGTGATCAAACGAACAATTTAATTAAACCAGGAGGTCAGCAAAACGTGAATTAGAAAGAAACAAAACAACATATTGCTAAATAAAGATTTATTTAAAACTGAAAGGTAAATTTTATTTCTATCCACGTTTTTGTTCAGTATATCCACCCTATAATATAGGAATACATAACTTTTGAAGTTATTATAAAATTATTTACTTCATCCACCAATTACTTAATACTAGTTTTTCTTTCTGATTTTAGTGTTCTACTTCTTCCATTTTCAGTTCACCTATTAGATTAAAACATAAACTTTGATGTCATTTTGCTTCCATCGCTGAACCTATAAACATAACTAAATTGAAATTTTAGCTATAGACTAAGGATCATCAATGTAAATAATCAAATATTTATAGTTTTAGTACCGATATGTGGTACGGCTAATTGTAGATGCATAATGTGGCAATTGAATTCAGTTTGTATTAATAGATTTAGAACAATGAAAAGTGTTTTGAACAAAATTACATTTGAACCTGTAGCAAGATTCATTATATCGTAGCAGTCGATCCTAGAAAAATGGCAAACCACATTCAGAAATTTGGATACATCTTCCATTGTTTTTACAAAAAAAAATATTAAGTACAAACAGCTCAGATGTAAAAGTACAATCTCGTTCTTTTTTTCCATATCTTTTTTTTTTCAGGTACGGAACAGTTTTGAATACAAAAATAACAATTCTCAGTCTTTGGGATTGAACCTGTGCACATTTAACAAATTAGAACGGATATGTGTTTAAGGACAGGAAAATATGATCAACTATTAGTATGTATATATTTACTTAATCGACTCATGAAAGAAGAAAACATGATTCGTGAACTTAATATTTCTAGATTATGAGCTATAGCCTACAGGTATTTAAGATTCATGCTTGTTCTTAGATTAACTGAAAATAGCGAAATAGAAGGAATACAAAAAAACGTACATCACCAAGAAGAGCTTTCGCAGTAACAATACTAAAAGAACAAGCATTAAATCTTCAAGTTAATCCACATGTGGATTAACTTACAAAATAGTTGTGTATCAACTTATCAAAACAAAATGGTGGATTAACTGATGGAATACTTGGATGAAAATAAATTTTACCAAACTGAATTCATAGATTGGACTGTTACCTTCTTTGAATCCAGAGTTGATGCATCTAAAGACTAAATTGAAAGGGAAATTAATTCAACTTCAACATTTCATATTTAGTTATTACTAAGTACTGCCTTTATGACATGTATCTTTGCTCCTGCAGTCGGATAAACAATCAACCCATTCTTAAAGGAGTAAATCATATAAAAAATTAAGTAAAACGAATTTGCTGGTTAAAACAAAAGATATTTCAGAAGGGGATTGTTAATGACACGCCCGATTCGGTTAAGGGGTGTCATTTTGTTAAGGGGAAACCGACGGTGGAAAATTTGTTAAGGGGCAACATCAGGCAAACTTTTACAGGACAAAAATAACCCTGTAAAAACGGTAAGAGTATACCGTTTTTATTTAATAAAAACGGTTTCATTAGACCATTTTTTATATCTTTATAAGAAACTTTAACAAACAACGAAAACGGTAAGAGTATACCGTTTTCAGATTAAGGGTATTTTGGTCTTATTATTGCGAATTGTTAAGGGGTGTCTAGCCTATAGTGTACGCCCCTTAACAAAATTTTAAAAAGTGATTTTCGTGACACCCCTTAACCAAAAACGGGGTGTCATTAACAATCCCCTTTCAGAACATGCGTAGTAGTTAATTTGTAAGAAACATAAAGTTTAAAATGGTCAAAGAAAAATGTTAAAATAGGCTGACGAATCAAAACAACTACATCCACGCAAATGAAACCATGATCTAACAATCGTTTAAAAAGGTAAACATATGGCGTAAATGCAGACAAATTTAATAAATAATTGGGCATTATAAAGGTGAAAGAAATAATTACTTGGCTCCGAATCCTTTTGTGCTTTAGATTTGCCTCAAAAGGAAGGTTGGATACTTGATTTTGAGGATGAGGCAATAGCAATTTGTAGTCGATGGTCGAAACGTAAGATAAATTGATTTTATTTGACATCGTCTGTAATTTAGGTTTTGTACTCCGCAGAAGATTGGAAATTTTCGGTATTATACGCAATTTAGGAAAGCTGGTGGTGAGAACGTGAGGTCGTGTATTTGATATTTCATTTTTTGACATGAAAAGAGGAAAACGAATTGTTGGAAGGAGAAGAGGAGAGACTGAAGAAATCAAAACGCAGAGGAAGATGGGGGGAACGGTTGGAAGGGTAAAAGAAACGTTGTGCGAAGAGTGGTATGATGGGGGGATTTGTAGTGTTGCATTGGTTTAACTGCAGAAGGCATGTGTAAAATACAGTGTGTATTTATACTGCTTGGCATGATTAAATCGACGGTTGTGCATAAACTATAAGCATTGATGATAATTAGATAAGCTGAACATATGATTAAATTTTCTATATTGTCCTACCTTCCCCAACCTTCTAGCTCCGCCACTACTTATAGGAAATTTCACTGTCATTGGTCAGACGTGGAAAAGTTAGTTACGGATGCACCAAAGCATATGTACGTATATAAAATGCACTCGACTTGATGGCACTGTCACATATAGAGTATTCAAAGTGTAGACTCGCAGTCTCAGTCATACAGCAAGCATAAATAAATGTCACTGTTAACATGTATGCAGTCACGTGTATTTCTGTCTACACTATATATGTATATATAACTGTACATATGTACGCAATACTTAAACTATGCAGATGGAGGAAACTGAAGGGTGGGAATGACTGATTTCGGGTAAACATGTACCCGAATATGTGTTGGAGAAGCACAGAGAGAGGAAGGATGCACAGCCGGTCAAAAAAACTATATTTGTAAAAGATAGGTGAGGCAGTGTTGATTTCCTGACACCCACACACCGCATGTACAAACTAGGGATGTATAACGGACATGACGGTCCGTTGTTCGGCTCGGTTCGAGGCTATATGGCGTCCGGTCTTTGTTCGTACGAATCTCTTATACGACAGGACTATGACACACAGTGTTCCTTTCGATATAAAATGTTCAATGTTTTTCTATTATTCAAGGCTATATCGAACAGGACGGTCCGTTGTCCGGCTCGGTCCGATGCTATATAATGTTCGGTCTGTGTCCATCCAAATCCCATACACTACTAGATAATGGGTTGATTTCTGACGTCAATTTCTGACGTTACGGCGTCGCTAGATTTATGCGGCGTCGCTAGATTTATGGGCATCACTAAAGCATCATGGAGGTGTGATAGTTACTGATGCTTTTATGATACCGTAATAAAACATTTTTGCAATCTCAATTGCGTTGGAAATTACTGGCACGATTTTGACGCCTAAAAATTATAATGCCGTACTTCAAATTTTCTACTGATGCATCATTGGATCAGTCCGCATCTCAAATACAAATAGATTTTCCTCCATCAATCTGAATCTAATCCAGCGAACTTGAAGCGTCCATCTCACCAATCCACCGCCTAATCTTTTTATTCACACAGTTCTCCAAATCAACCAATCTTCCTACTTCATCGAATCAACCCACCACCTATTATTCTCATTCTCAATTCACCAAATTAATCCCCATCTTAATATAAATCTTCCCGAAAAACATCGAATCCCTTATTTTAGCGTTCTTAACAAAAATTCGTCATTATACCCTCTTCAAAAAAGATTTGTCTTTTTTGCTGGTTTTGCGCGAGGGAGTGCGGTACGATCCAAGAAAGGGGCTTTGCAGTTCGTAGAAAAGAGAGTGCTACAGATCTGGAGAATGGAATGGGCATATAGGAGGTGCTGCAAGTTCGGATCTGGGTTTTTTTTTATGGATCAGGTTTCCAATGTTAAGGAAATTGCGTTGGAGCAGTTCAAATGCTTAAAGTTCACAAACTGGATATAGGTGATCTTTACCCAATTTTCGTCTTCGATTCGGAGTTTCTTCAGGTATTCGTCTTTGATCCGGAGTTTCAAAAATGTTTGGTTTTTACCCAATTTTCCTATTTACCTATTTATTCTTTTTTGTTAAAATGGTTTTTTGTTTATAATAATAAATTCAGCAATTGTCACTATGGCACTACTGTTCAATAAATATGTTTCAGCGTAATGTTCGTTATGTTTCAAGTCAAACAATCACAAAAACTAGAAATATTTATGCCTGACGACTGTAAATGTTTGCATGTATTCTGAAAAATATTAATCAATGATATAAAAGTGCAATTGAAATTCAGATTTGATTTTGACCATTGTTATTGCTCTATTACAATTTGATTAAGAAGCTTCTTTGCCTTATTTGTGCAGGTGATCACCCTAACGACACAGTTTTGTCCTGCTTTCATGGTTCCGAAAATGCATTCCTATCAACAAAGAATCGAACCTAATGGTAAGAGCAGAGCTCGGTTGTTGTTTGCTTCACAAAAGCGGAAGGCTAACAATCGAAAATTGTGCTCTACAATGTGGAGACAGTACATTGGACTACATCACTTTTCCTGATGTGAGCACTGCCAGCAATAAAACTAATGTGATATCATCATTGCTGAAGGGAGGCAATGACAGCCATAGCATTGCAATGTCTAGAGCAAGAGTAGAAGGAGGTGCAAAGGCAATGGGGACAAGCGGAGACTTGGTGTTGCAGCATTTACGTCTTATTTATACCCGTGCTTCTATTTTTTTCTGGTTCACACTCGCAGCTTAGCGTTTCTTTTTGTTGTTTGTGTTTGTGTTTTGTATTGTAGATTGTGTTCATCCTCATTGGTTCAGGCGTTTCAGAAATTATATAAATTTATGTAATTTATAATTTTATTGTTTAAAAAAAGTTGAAGTTGGAATAAGATTTTTAAAAGCAGCTTAATCATGTGTATCTTGGTAGTAAAATAATGGATTTAAATAATAAATATTAAAACTTATTTATAACTTCTGGTGCTTTTATTGCAGGTATGATTTGTTTATTTGAGACCAACTTCAGCACAAAGCCTTTCTCTCCTATTTTATTTTTAAATTTAACGTAAGATATGTTAGTTCATTTTCTTCTTTTTTTACCTGTAGGTGGGGTAGTATCAAATGAGGGAGAAGTTGCAAATGAGAGAATTAGCAAGTCAAAGACAAAAAAAAAATAGAAAGTGATCTTTAATGGTAGCTCATTTGGTCAAAGATATGACGACGACAATGAAGAGATACCACAATCAAATCTTAACATAGCAATAGTATGTCCATTCGCTAATAGCTTGAAGCATAATCACAACATGATTTGTGTATCTTATATGTATCTATGTTATTAAGTGTTATTCATACATATTAATTTGGTTGTAATTTTAGTTCTTTCAGGATTTGAATTGTATTTGATTATTTTACTTTGTTGGTTAAATATATAACTTCTGCATATATATGATTGATAGTGATTACATATGTTGATGATGTGGTATGTTTGACATAGATGGTTTGGTTTTATATGATAATTCTATTTTGTTTGAAATTGTAGTTTGCTAGTGCAACAGCGTGTTTCCTACTTTAGAGTGTTTGCGTCACAATGGCATCATCAAAATTTAGTGATGCCATTATGATACTATTTTCCTGATATAAACATGCATCACAAAGGCATCGCTAATGTTTAGCGACGCCATAGTGACATCAATTTTGTGTCGTCTTAGCGACGCCATGTAATTTAGTGACGTTCATTTTTCTGACTTACATTTGATGTCACATTGGTGTCACTAAAAAAATTTAGCGACACCAAATGAGCGTCAGAAAAACATAGATTTGTAGTAGTGTTATAAGACAGGTCTAGGACACGCCTCCGTCCGATCCGATCCGACCCGTTTACACCCTATTACAGACCTATACTCCATATAGCATTTAAATTATGCAGTCAGAACTACACTGTAGTGCATGTACGTTGAAATGGAAAATTTTGTTCATCAGATCTACTTCAGCAAACATACACATATATTCCATAAATAAGTTAGTGCAGCAAATAATTTTAACGGGTGTTATTGATTTAGACGGAAGTTGTCATTGGTTAACTCGGTTGTTGGTGGTTCATCCACAGTTGCATTTAACGGACATACAACAACAAAGTCCGCTTATAATCGTACTCACGCAACTTTAACAGAAATGTTCCCAAACTAATTACAATAATACACTACTGTTCCCCATATAGAATACTGGCAGAATCTCGGATGCTGTCAGTATTTTTTTTTTTAGTTGGCTCCATCCATGATGGAGCTAAGAAGAAATGTATTATTGGCCGCATTTGAAATGTCGCCAATGGACGGTATTTCAGATGTTTCCAATGCTGCCAACTGGCGGTACTTTCGTCATATGGACAACATCTAAGATGTCGTCAACTTCTGAGTTGCCGCCAGTATCCTAGATGATCAAAAGTGGACTATTTTTTTAGTTAGTTCGGAAAATGTTCTGTTTTTGTAATAAGTTTTCAAAACCCATCGAAAAAAGAAGAAAAAAAAAAATCCTATTATAAGCTGTAATTACATAAAACTACTTTTAGTGCTACATGTGCAACAGTAACTTTCCTATTTTTTTTTATTTTTTTTTTAAAAAAAAAATGGTACTTTATAACTTTCCTATTCAGAGCCAAAGGAAATAAAAAGGTCGGCCATACGCTGCACAACGTATGAAGATTACAAAAGTAAAGAACCCGAAGTGTAGTAAAGTTTACCATATTAGTATATGAAGCATTGTAGACAATGGCTATCACAATGCCACATTTAAGTTCAAGCAAAAGTAAAGTATGTTGAATACTATTTCAAATTGAGGTTTGTAAAAGCAACATGTAATACAGTTTGTAACATACGGCAAATAGCATACAGAATCACAGAAGAATTAAGGTGGCATATAATTTATTCCACTGCAATACTAAACTACCGTCGATCATGATCAAACCGGTATACGTATCAATCTTAAGTGCATATGGAGTAAACTGATTACATATGCTAGCTGTCGTAATAGATAATCACATGTTAAAAAAATTCTCGCCTTCATACGAAATTTAGCGCTAGATCTGAGCAGAGTAAAAGAAAACGTATACCTAAAAATTCCCTTTATTTAATGATCCGTGTGATTCCCTAAAAATTCCTTTGCTGGTCAACGTCTAAATTAATAATATAAGAATGGAGGGGCCAACATCTCCCTCATCCAAATGAACGCTTCTTTCCTTGTTTACTTTCCATTTATCTTCATCTACGTACACGCCTTTCAATCTGAAAGGGCAGTTGCATAGTTAATTAGAGTAAGAAAACTGAAATTACGTATAAGATAGAAATGGATTGAAAATAGGGAAATGACGATGGGAGATTCTGCAGTAAGAAAACTGAAATTGTGAGATGAGTATGCATAGTTAATTAGAGTAAAAAATATGAATACCCAGAAATCAAATGGACTAACTACAATGCAAGATTTTATGGCAGAAAGGGGAACCGAAGTTGGTCAATTTGAGAGTAGAAGAAAATTTACATGGGACCTTAGTTAGTATGAATTAACCTTGTCTCTCGCCGTTGATAGGGATGGGTTGGCAAAATGAAATCAATAACGCGCATGTGAAAATAAAATTGGGAAATAATTTGACAAAATCAAATACTGAAAAAAGGCGGAAACAGTTTGCAGACTGCGAAGGATAAGACGATGTTACAAGAAAAAAGATAACAGTCGAATGGTACTTTGAAATAGTTGATATTGTTGTTGCCACGTAAGGAGACGAGGGCATCCTGTTTTCTATTATACGCAATAGAAAGGAAGAACAAAGAAGGAAGAAGTGGTTAGTATTTTGAAAGCAAAATTGCTGGTATGCCCGCTAATTTTGTCAAATAATGCGGCTAGACACTAAAAAATAGGTGGTCTACCCCTGAATTTAATGATTACCCCCGAATTCCATGTTTACCTCTATTTCATTTTTTTAGAAAAAAAACCAATTTAGGACATCCTAGCATAACTCTTTTGAAAGTCCATTGTTATTCACACTCCAAAATTGATTGAGAAGTCATCTTTTTTTTTTTAAATTTACCGAGGGGAAGACATTATAAAGTGACCTCCTCTAAAATTAAATTATAATATGATCAAACTACCCTTACCTTGATAATTGAGTCATTTGTTTATTAGCTGTTGCTGACACTTCACTTTTTGTTAAGGACGGACTCAGTTTAAATTTGGCAAGGTACTGCCGAAATTAAATAGAATCCAGTAGGGGTATGTCGAATTTAGGTTTGAAAATTGAAGAAGAGCCGCCAAACTTATTAAGATGAAAAATGGTAGGGGTATACCGAATTTTCGTTTTTGGACGTGACACCCCGTAACCAAAACTGGAGTGCCAATAATAATACCCGAGAGGTATAGTAGGGTTATTGTCGTATATAAATTTTTGTGTTCAGTACGTCGTATAACAATTTTAAATATAACTGAAGTGCCCTTAAAATCGATTATCTCTTAACCAGTTTTGGAGTGCGAATAACAATTCCCTTTTGAAATAGGTATGTGTCCACGTCAACAGTAGAGAAGTCCTGTTTTACAATTTAAGTAATAGATATTTATAGCAATTATCTACGTTTAAAAAAAAAATATCGAACTTTTGTTTGCATTATCAGAACAAAACTAACAACCAGACGTTGTAAATATTATATGTACATGTGAAAGCATTCAAAATGACGTATGCAGATAAATAGAAACACACATGTACATAATACATATGTGTACATAGTTATATGTATAAATGTGCATGTATAAGGGTGCACGTGTGTTACATCCTGACTTTTCGATCGCTTTAAGCCAGTAATAAAACCAACTCGAACTGTTCGAAAAGACATATTGTTATTAGCTTCTGTGGTAAATAGAATAAATCACAGAATCACAGATCACAGACACAGATCAATATAATATCTCGCAGCAGAAATTACATAATACAATAGTAGTTCATGAAGTTGTTAAATAAAATTTTATAACAAAGTTTACATAAACAATATTGCAGAAGTCTAATACAGTGAATTTCTAATACATAAATAAATAATAATAGCATGAAATAGAGACGACAACAATATTTGAAACTGGATCAACTGAATAGGTAGACATAGGTGAGCAAAACCCAAAATAAGCTCCAAGCTCCAAGAGGAAATCTCGAAAGCTGTAATACTCAATCTGACCCGAGCAATAATGCAAAATAAAACAACTCGGAGCAGGACAAACATTCTCATGGAAGTAAATCAACTCAAATGAAATGATCAGTGAAATGCATCAGTAACTCAAAGGATATTTAGGATTTTCATCCTCTAAGGATCCGTTAAACTAGATATCATATAATACAATACGCTATTATAATACTATCTATGGTCAAATATATTATTGAAAATAGCGTAAGCGGGATTACCATTATTACCTTTACACCGTTTATACAGTTGTCGTACAATTTGCATATAATACACCAGTACGTTGGTGGATAGCGATGCGCCGTGATACAACAACGTTAAATCAAAATCATACGGGCTCAGTCAGGATAATAAGACAAGGCACACGAGGAATTCCCAGAGTAGGAATCTACTAGTTGCATGCCCGGACTGGTGGTAACGCATAACCGCGACTACTGCCCACCTCGGAACAACACTCCCAAATCAAGGATGCGCATCCTTCAAATCAAATCAACCGAGGGACTGTAGTAATAATGGAAGAAGTGCTGCCAATGGGGGTAGCTAACCCTACTTGGTCCGATATAGCCCTGTTTAGTCATTTTAATTATGACCCGAAGGTCAAGGACATCCATCATCGTTCTCTTACTTCATTCCAATAGCGTTCTCCAAACCAACCTACTTCATTCTAGATTCTCCACCATGTATACAGTTGTTAAAGTGGTTTCGGTATTGGCGGAGAGTATGACAATAGCCGATCTCGGTCTCTTTAACAACCAAATGTTTACATTTTTTACACCACAGTTATTTTATAATCACTTTAAAAATCATTTATACAAATCTCAAATTCAAATTTGAAACCAAAATTAAATATCTAACTTCGATTATATTTAATTTTGAAAACTACTCACTTGAATCGCTTTAAGAAAATTGAATTAGGAGATCATATCTTAAGGGTCTCAAATTATAGTATAAATCAATTCTAAAATATTTATCTTCAATTTTATATAATTTCCGAAAATATTCACATAACGACTTTCAATCCAAAATCAAAATATATTTAAATTATACCTTAAAGATTTCAAATATAACCGTTTAAATCAATACCAAATTATTTAACTTCGAGGATATGTTAGTTTGATTTATATTCATCAAAATTCAAGTTCAAACTATTCAAATAACTCAATTCCGTCTTTATAAGAATTCATTTTAAGTCGATTCATAAATCTAGTATTTCGATTCAAATTCAATATATACGATTCAAATCAAAATCTTATATTCAATTCATATCATATTTTATAATTCAAGTCGCACAATTCAAAATCATTATTTATAAATTCAAAACAATACTAAATCATTCTTATACATTCATTTTAACAACTTCCTTACTTCACACAAATCGAGATATATATACATATACGCACACAAATTCACATTCAGTCGATTTATAATCGAATTCATTTCTTATCAATCAAATACATTTTCATAAATTTGGAAATTCAAATTAAAATCAATTCACAATTCAAATTCATCTTTTATAAATTCAAACCAATTCGAATTCAAATTCATATCTTATATGAGTTCATTCGTTAAATCAAGTATCGTTATATACATTTAAATCTTTAAACCTCGAACTCAAATCGCGAAAATATTAACTTATCTACCTTTAGTTTATTATTACATTTTATAAATGTATAAAATTAACTTTTAAAAATAGATGTAATATAAGTTTATAAATTTGTTTAATTTGGTAGAAAATAACTTTATAAACATATATAAGTGTAGAATAATTTAGAAATGGAATTAAAAGAATTATTATTATAATATATTAGATTTAAAGTTTGAAAATACATATATGATTAAATTATATGGTTTAAAATAAATAAAATTATATGTAACATCTAAAATATGCATTTAAATCCATTTTTACCCATGAAATCATTTTAAACATATAATTTAAAATTTACAAAATTTAAGTTTAAAGTCTTTAAAAATATATACATATGAAAACATAAAATCGTAAGTTATTATTTTAAAATCTAATTTCCAAATCACTATACTTCAAAAAACATGACCAACGGTTTCTGTATATAATTTTCTACCCTATGGTCAAGTGATATGGATATTTATCATTTCAATCCGCAATTTATAATTTTACGGATATATATCATTTCAACCCGTAATCCCAAATTCAGTAAACATCGTTCAGTCTATCATTTCAACCTATAATGATTTTTTCCTAATCTGATATTTGTTTGGGTATGTATCATTTCAACCCTTAATGATTTTTCCTAAAACTAGGGAAATTGGCAACATAAGTCAATCATCATATAACATCAATCACATCATAAGTCATATTTCATCAGTGCATATATATCGTCGTGTCATATATGAAAGTGTACTGTAACGTCCCGGAAATTTGGAACCAATTTATAACTTCCAAATTTCATAAGAATAAAAATAAAATTGAAAATGGATAATGATATAATTGGAACAGGGTTATAATAATGAATTTTTATATAAAAATAATACGTTTACAAAGGAAGTATAAGAAATATTTATTTCCAGACCCTGAGATTGGTTCAACTGAATCTGGAATAATGAAATCAGGTAACCAGCCAAGTTTGGCCAAAAACAGAATCCGTTTAATATTGATAAAAGATTGAAAGGTTACAATTTGAACTAAAAATGAACGATTTTGAGAATATCTTGAGAACGAGATATCGCTAGATCGAGACAACCTCCGTTGGATATGGAGTAGTGAACTTTAGTACTTAGGGAAGTTTCTCGTAAAACGACATCCGTATGTGGAAAAGAAAAAATAAAAGGCCAAAATTTGAAGTAAATTTTGACGGTAATTGGAATTTGATGACGCTAACGACAAAACTGGAACCTGAGACATATCCAGGATAATTCTAAATGTAGGATATTACCTATGTATAAAGTCTGAGAAAATTCCTTATCGAATATAAAAAATTATTAGCAAAACAAAACTAAAATAAATTATTTGAAAATGAAAACAAACTCAGATTTTGTATTTGAACACATAGGATTGAAGTACGTTAGAAACCGGACCTTATGGGTGAAGAATTTCTGAAAACTATTATTGTTTGATACTCCGACATAAGGCCAGAAGGTGCTTGAGAAAACACAAGTTACTCTTCCTAAGGATAAGGATGAATATGGGCCACTCATTCTTCTATGCTTATCCACAAGCCACATGTCATTCATCCATGCATTTGCCTTTATTATAAATAAGCCTTAAGCTTATCCTTATTTTCATTTTAACATCTCTTTTCTTCTTGAAAACTGCTCTTCCATGAAACTTTCATGGCCGAAAAGTTTATGTATAAAATAAAAAGAAATAAAGGAAAGGAAAGGAGAAATCAAAGGGAAAAGAGAGAAGAAGTAAAGGAGAACCAAGCTCTTCCATTTAATCAGCTCCTCCTCCATAAAATCTCCTCCCACCTCCCACTTGTTGCTCACGTTTCCCCCCCCCCCTTATCAAATAAAAAAGGGATTTTCAAGGGAAAAGAAGAAGAAAGGAAGGAGAAAAGCTAAGGGAAGGACCTATATACCTTAGGCTAATATCTGCATACTTTTGGGGTAAGAAATAGTTTGATTTAAAGTGTTTAAAACTAGTTTTAATAATATGCACACAAGGTGTTTGTATAAATTCCTAAAAGAGAAAACATAAGTGAATTTGTGGTGAATATTCATGGATTAAGGTTGTAGTTAATAGCTTATCACTTCCATGAAGTTTATATGTGAATCTGTTGAGATTAGAAATTAGATCCTGAAGGTAGAAAGCAAATTCTATTAGCAAATTTGTGTATGGAAGTAGAAAATGGTAATAGCAAAAGTGAATATTTCTGAGTGAAAGAATAAATGATTTTAAGGTTAATTAAGACCTATGTGAAGTATTGATGTCATTTGAGTTGGATTTGAAATGGAAATCCTAAAGGTAATAAGCTAATTACCTACTTAAGTGATCAACAATATTAGGTGTAATATTGAGAAAGATATAATGATTTTTGTTAACCAACTTTTTGGTGCAGTTCCCAAAAGTACGCAAAGCGCGTTGGACTCAACATATCGTGTGATACTACAACCCAGAAGTGTTGCCAACAACATCATGGGTCTAGCACCAGAAGACTTGAGCCGTGCTCCGAGCTCTCAAGCGGGTCCGGGCGCAGCGCCAGTGGGGGTCCGGGGCCCCACAGTCCCGGCGGCGATTGACCTAGCCGGTCAGGTCGAACCAGTGTGTTCACCAGAAGTTCCGTGATCCTCGCCACTCCTCTAAACATCGCCAAAGTAAGACCTCAGACACCAAGGAGTCATGAGTCCAAATCTCGAACCCTTAGCCCGTGTTGAGATATGATCTTCATACCCCCCCGGGGGTACGAATTTTGTACCCCTCGGGGTTCGAAATTTGTACCCCCCATGGTAAGAATTTTGTACCCCTAAGGGGGTACGAAATTCGTACCCCTCAGGGTTTGAAATTCATACCCTTAAGGGGTACGATGTATATTCGAGAGCGTGCTAGGGGAGTCAAAATTCCGGAGGCCGGCACAAGGGGTTCGAAATTCGTTGTGCAAATCCCACTCCTTTTTGTCCTTTTCCTAATCCTTTTTATCCCTTCTTACTTCTCACCTACTCCCACCTACCATAACCTAACCTCTCCACTATAAATACCACCTCACTTCCTTCATTCCAGAGGTTAGTCCAAGCTCTCTCTCCAAAGATTTAATGGCTTCCTAGGAAGAAGATATTCTTCCTCAAAGCCTCCTAGGCACCATCCTTCTTCACAAAAGGAAGAAGATGAATGTGCTTAGACTCATGAGCATACTCATGAGGGTTTAGCCCTGCTTTTGGACATCACACCACCTTCAGATATTTCCGGACCTCTTGGACATTGTTGACCAAGTCAACACCTCTCTCACTCAATGAAGAAGAAGAAGGCCTCGTCTCCGCCTCCCTCGGACACCAAGCCTCGACTCCGCCTCCTTCGGACACTGAGCCTCAACTCTGCCTCCTTCGGACCCCGAGCCTCGACTCCGCCTCCTTCGGACATCGAGCCTTGACTCCGCCTCTTTCAGACCCCGAGCCTCGACTCCGCCTCCTTCGGACCCCGAGCCTCGACTCCGCCTTCTTCAAACACCGAACCTCGACTCCGCCCCCTTCAGACCCTATGCCTTGACTCCGCCTCCTTCGGACACTGAGCCTTGACTCCTCCTCCTTCAGACCCCAAGCCTCGACTCCGCCAATTTTGGGGCCCGAGCCTCGACTCTGCCTCCTTCGGACACTGAGCCTCGACTCCGCCTCTTTCGGACCCCGAGCCGCGACTCCGCCTCCTTTGGGCCTCGAGCCTTGATTCCGCCTCCTTCGGACCCCGAGCCTCAACTCCTCCTTCTTCGGACCCCGAGCCTTGACTCCGCCTCCTTCAGACGCCGAGCCTCGACTCCGCCACCTTTAGACGCCGAGCCTCGACTCCGTCTCCTTCGGACGCCGAGCCTCGACTCCGCCTCCTTCGAACACCGAGCCTCGACTCAGCCTCCTTCGGACCCCGAGCCTCGACTCCGCCTCCTTCGGACATCGAGCCTCGTATCCGCCTCCTTCGGACCCCGAGCCTCGACTCCGCCTCCTTCGGACACCGAGCCTTGACTCCGCTTCCCTCGGATCCCTCGGTCACGCAACAACAACAACTACTCGACTGCACTCGCTCAGCAAGGAAGCTCGACAACAAGGACCAAGAGGATATTGTTAATCATTGTAACTCTTTGTAATAGTGTCTTGTTGTACTCCGTTGTAATGGAATAAAATAATTACATCCTTCAAATTGGACGTAGGCCCCGACGGGCCGAACCACTATAAATCGCTCGTGTCGTTTATTGCTTTCCGCGCTCATTTGCACGACCAAATCGAAAATTCCTAGTAATTGGAATCTTGGGTGTTGACGACAATTTTAGACATCAACATTTGGCGTGCCAGGAAGGGGGCGAGTAAAGCAAGCACCTACGGTCGACTTTCTGTCACTTCCTTGGAGGAACCGAAACCTCGCCTTTCCTTCTACTCAATCACCCAGACTTTGGATGATACTTAGGTTTTTTTTCCAGACTTACCAACCAAGCCTATCGGCGATGGTGAACTAAGGGAAGAATCCCATGGTCGGACCTTCCGCTGTTAATCCTCACTCAGAATTTCCTCCTCAGCCTCGACTCCCTGAAGCTTTGATTAGCTTTAATGCTCCTAACCTCGATGCATTCGTCGATCAAGCTCAATTTGACAAAACCTCATGAAAATTGGGTAAGACTCGACGATGCCTTATCGACAAAATCTGCCATAACGTCGAATTAACAAAATGACCTTGACAATATGATCGACGAGACATTTTCCATCTTCAAGCAGATTTGGGCCCTCAGCCTCCATCAAACAATGCCTTCGCACAAACTCGACGAAGCCGATTTTTCCCACCAATCCTCGACCACAAGTTTGTTTGTGCTACTCGGATTTCATCTTATCCACGGAGCAAACTCATCAGCAATGGCGAGAAAAAGAAAATCTATCATTGACTAACCATCTAATGATAATCAAGTCACTACGGCCTATCGGTGATTTCTTTCCGACATCTTAGCCACTACCGATGTGGAATTACCTATGGCCCCCGAGGACTTGGTAGCTCAAGTGTAGCTTCTTGCGCTTACCCAAAGATCGAAAGAAACCGAGCGATGGCTCAAAGCCCTAGTCAGGCAAAACAGGGAGTTAGTCTAGCGACATACTCAATGAGGCATCGCCCGTTTTGCGACAAGTAGAAGCTCTTCATGGAGAGAAATAGGATTTGTTTCTTTGTCGTAAATTCCCATCTCGACTTCGACACGCTTTAGGTTCCTTCTATAATCTACGGTCAAGTCCGCTCACGATGGCTAAGCAACAAGGAATCAAATGACAAGATGTTGTGGATAAGTTCTTCCGATCCACCTTCGGATTTCGTCTTCAGTTCCCAACTATGACTCAATTACTTGCTTCTCATCATGGTGTTTAAGCATGGGAAGCTCAACGCTATAATCGAAGCTCAAGGTGCAGAAGGGGGAGGAACTCAAGAACTCTACTCGACCGGACCTCCATCGAACTACCTCCGGAAGGCGTCGACGGAATAAGTGAGAATCTTGCCATAGCTTTGTATGCTCGACTTGAGCGGCATGAAGATGCTTTCAATACCTTCCTCGCCCGAATTCAAAGTAGAATAAGATGTACCTCAATGTCGACTGACCTGGCGTACACTATTGGGACGAGTACCAGTGTTCGTCCACCTGCGACTTGGGACTTGGGGGTTACCTCGGAAACTAACTAACCGGCTGACGCCGCTCCTTGGAACGGTGCCAGTTCCACCACACTCGAGGGAACCTCGAATCCGATGTCACTCCAGCCCGTGACACTTTGGTTGGTCAAGTTGCGGGTCTGCAGTTGGAAATGTTGCTCAAGCGCCTACGCACGCAGCTTTGGATGGCAGTGCTCCCACGGTTCCAAGAGTCAAGGTTACGCCCGACGTGGCCCCTCAAGTTGGAATCTAACCAGACTTCCTTCTCAATCAACTGATTCTCAACTTGGACTTAAAAACTGGGGGCACTAGTGCCGCTTCAGACAAACTGGATCAACTATGTTCTTCCGAAGTTGGGCCTGAGATCGCGGATGTCATCCATTGGTGCACTTAAGACGGTGCTTCTCCTAAATGTATGGATTGTGTGACTCGCCGCCTTCTTTCCTTAGATTACAGGAACTCTTGTGACCTACCCGATTTCAAGCTACCAGTCTTGAATCCTTATGTCGCAAGGACCCAACTGCTCACCTCCCGAGGTGCATTCGACATGTGGAAGTCTCTCAACTTCGGAAAATGTCATGTCCAAGTACTTCCGGACTAGGGTGCACACCATCCCACTCAACCTCGTCAGCCTTACCAAAACTAGACCATCGATGTCGATAACGTGGAAAAGGGAAAGCAGGATGTGTACCACAGGAGACGTCCATGGAATAAAACTCATGAAGTCCGTCAAAACTAACGGGTTCCACTTGAATAGCCTCATCCTGCACATCTCCCCGACACTGTCTGAGTTATCATAAAAGATATGCGAAGGAACGCCAGCAACTCATGGGAAACCTACTCGAGGCGTAATCCTTTCACTAAGGTTGTACATGAAGACGAGCGGCCCCAACACTTCAACATGCCATAGACGACATTCTATGATGGTACAGCTGACCTCTAATATCGGCAATGTCAGAATATCCATCAGAAATGGAACGCGTCATCCCGGCCTTCCCGCCTTGAACCTGATCTCGAGTAAGGGAATAACGCTCAAGCTTCGCTAGGAGGACTCAAGACTCTATGAGTCCGGACATTTCGTCTACGCTTCTAGCATCCGGCTGGACCCAAGTTCACCTCAGCCAACCTCCACAAAGTATAATCAAGGTAGAAGACCAACGAAATGGCAAAGATCTCCCTTCGAAAAGAAGCGCTAGGCTCCAAAATTATCAATTGGATCACGACCGCCACAATGCGGTAGGAACCCAGCCTCCAATTATTGCCAATATGATCTGTAGGATTAGAGAGAATCACGGGGGCACGCCAACAACGTTTGGGAAACCAGCCCGAGGCGTAACACATTTAGTCCAGCTATCCTAAATGCCGAACAGTGCAAACAATTCAACATGCCAACACTCATTCCTGAATCGAGGAAGTTAAGATCTTCAAAGCTTCGTTAACCGCCACAAATGGCATATAGGCTCATTACGCGCTCCATGCCCTTATCCAAGACGACTCTATTGTGATTCTCTCGACTTCCACCCTGAACTATCTGAACCCTCAACTAACTCGCCAAAAGATTGGTCGCGCAATCAAGGATGCACTTTGTGATACGCAGAGACATCCTCTCAGTCTCGAATATTTACCAAGGCACCCATGAAACTCTCAAAGACAATCTTGCAAGATCCAACACCGTCTTGGCCGAAGTTGAGAAACCTACTCCTTGAGTCACACTAGTCCAGCTTATGAAGGGCATACCACCCGATTCCGAACATAGAGTATGGACCGATGAACAACCATCAAAAGTTCAGGAGACCTTCTGCATGAATGCCGCCTACTTCCCTTGCCAAAATTTAGCATAAAGGAATCAAGCTCCTCCCCTCAACATCCTACCTCGTAACAAAGCGCAGAGCTCCGACGACTCTAACCCTATCGCTCTACACAATCTTGCTCGCGCCGGCAAAGGTAGTCGCAACAATAAAAGGAAGCGTCCTAGACTTCCTTCTTACCACTACTACAAAAGTGGGCATATTCGACACTATTCTTCTGTGGCCGTAGATCAAAAAAGCGTTGCCGTAGGCCCTTTTTTCAAATAGGCAACACCAGGGGGGCGTGGCATCCGCGGCCGTTGCATTAGCCATCTAATGCAACGCTTTTGTCTATCTACGGCCACGGAAAGAAAGCGTTGCCTTAAGTAGGACTTTTGCCCTATTGCAACAGCATATCCATGTAATGCAACAACATACAGCGTTGCCTTAAGTAGAAGCCAGACCCTGGCTTCCAGCTCATGATAGTGGGGTCCGCATTGACTTTCCACGTCAGCTGTCAACGTGGCACATGCCACGTCAGCTGCACATGTGTCGCATGCCACGTCAGCTATCCACGTGGCGCCACGTAAGCTGTGGGGCCTACGTGAATGCAACACCACAGCACAGTCTAATGCAACACCACAGCACAGTCTAACGCAACACCACAAAAATCAAATGCGACACCAGGAAAAAATCAACTGCAGCTGTAATACAACCCTGTAATTACAGATTCTGCAGTACATATATTCAATCCAAAACATTGTACCACATTCATACATATATACCAAAATATTCATACAACAATTCCTCCCAAAACATTCATCACCACAGTCAGACCAACCAATTATATATACCAACTCACAAGTATCATCACCAACACATTCCACAAGTACTGCCATCACCAAAACATACCACAAGTACTGTCATCACAAACACATACCACAAGTGCCATCATTTAAAAGAACAATCCGAATATATCACAAGTGCTAACACATACCATCCAAATACTTCAGTCAGTTGCCGGGGTTGAAGGAGTACAATTGTCAGCATCTTCATCACTTGTTGTGGTGACACAAAGGTCTCCGACATCTAAATTTAGATCTGGATTGGCTTCACCTAGCTTTTTTAACACCCACGACACGTTCTCTTTAACTTTTCTATTCACCTTTTCCTCCAAGTCCGCCTCCAGCTCTTGCCTTATTTTTTTTTGTCAACTCTTGGACATAGCTGTCCAAAGAACCAGGATTTGGAGACTTTTCAGCCAATTTGCCTCGCCTTCCTACAAGCCAGTTACGTGTGTGCCTCTTCCCACCAGAAACCAGTGCATCTGCCTCAGTAATGTTTCCAGCATCCACCATTGCTTGCACCTTCGCCTACAAAATGAAAACCAGGCAAGCATATAGATAAATAGGCAGCTGGCAGGAATGAATTTATTAACAGAACTGGTTCTCTTTCAAACTAACTATATATGTGTTCGATTTAATATGCAGCTCCAACAAACGTACAATGTGTCAATTATACTGACACAAGTATTGCTATTTCAGTATCTAATTATATATGTACTCACGTATTTGGCCTTCAGTTCATCCGTGTTAGTCTTGTAACTTCGACCCGGTTCTCGTTTATAAGTTTCTAGATAAACCAAGGCAGCGGATGGGGAGGCTTTTTCTGGGTCCTTCTTTCTCTGTCAAGTATTAGGATTACCAATAATTCAATGATATAACAAATTAGAATTATCATGTGGTCAATTCAACTCAATCACAATAAAAAATAACTTAAGTTCAGAAAAACACATACTATCTTTTCTTTGGCTACTGCATGAGTTTTGGGACCCATGGTATGTGTCTCATTCAACGAATTACGATGCGCGGAATTAGAATCAGCTAGGGCATGGAAATCCAAAAAAATAGCACTAAACAAGGATAATGTGAACTACTAAAGATTAGCATTAAACAAGATAATGTGAACTAATAAACATTATACAAATGTGAATATCATTAAAGCCGTACCTGAACTGCTTCATTCCCCAGTAGTCCAAGAGCATTTTAAAATCCTCCAACGGAATTGTACTGGGCCTATTTGCAAGCCTTTCCTCATCAGTTGAGTATTTTTTATAATACCTTGTTTTGATGCGAGACTTGTACTGCCTCCAAGAGTCGTTAAGCGTGTTCAAGACCCACTTGTGTCCTTCTGGTATGACATACCTAGCCTACAATATAGCAATCACAAAATTCAGGAAACAAACTAATTAAGTAAAACCAAACATTTAGGAAGTCAGTTGAACTGTATATGGTTAAGGAAATTAGATTGTACCAGAGCATAATCCAACATTTGTCGCTTTAATTGATCAGGAACCACATGCCAATTGATGTAAGTAAGAGACACATTATCCTTTGCTAGTGTACCAAGAAAATTGCTTAACTCTGTAATATTATCAGAAACTGGCTGGCCATCCTCATTCAACTCAATGACTACTTTATCATCAGGGGTTCTAGCATGCACCTTGGTCATTTTTGACTTCCCTCTAGGATTTTTTGGACCTTGTACTTTATCTACCAGGTTCAAAAATGTGAATAGAAAAAAGACACACTCAACAGTGCAGTGCAGTGCACAGATAAAGAAACATTATTATTTATATATATACCTGTACCTGCTTCATCTTCCTGTGCAATCCATTCCTGCTCTAATCGATCTGTAAGATTTTCCATTGCTAGAGGCGCTTCATCGTTCTGCTTTTGACGTTTCCGCATCGCTAAATAAGCAGCAACTGAACCAGCAGCTTCACATGAACTGGTTGATTGTTTGAACAATTTGCTACATGTAGGTTTTAAAACGGATGGCCGAGACGTTGTAGGTTTTATAACTCCTGAAAAAGACGGTGTAGGGTTCGTAAGTTTCTTTAATGTTTTTGTCTATTTCTCCCGGTTACTAAGTTTCTTTGGAGTGGGAGTGAATGTCAGGATCAAATCCTTGTTGGAGCCAGCTTTCTTTGGAGGGGGGAGGGGTTGCGCTTCATCGCTTCCTTCTCAATTTCAATGGCTGCATTGGTTCGCGCACGAGTTCTCGGTCCAGGTTAAAGATCCTTTGACTTAACAATTTTGATTCTCTACAATTAAGTTGAAGTTCAAGATTTTTTACGTTCATAAAGGCAAATACAATAAGTAATAAACAAATAACTTCTTTATACCTCCGAATCTGATGAATCATCAGTGACGTCTTCACCAGCATTGTCTGGGATGTATTCATCACTTCCAGCAACATCTTTACATTTATCTTTCTTATTTCGTGTGGCAGCCTCTTTCATACAACTAACCAATGAAGGCACCCCAAGTGATCTACTAACTGCATCATTTTCTTGCATGCGCGCGATTCGCTCTTGTTCATACTTCGTCAAAACTGATGGTTGTGAGAACTGCAAGCAGATTGGCATTATTACTCACCATCGATGATAAATTTAAGCTAGTTAACCAAATAGAGTTGACGTATAAACAGTTCTTGCTATTTTGACAGAATGCATGCACAAAGAACAAACAGTTACTTGAATTAGCTGCAGCCTTCATGGTCGGAATAAGATTTCATCTGGATTAATAAAACTGAAATGAAAACAGAAAAATACCTGAACATCAGCTTCATTCTCTCGGGTAACATCATCTTTACCTGTTTCATTTTCTACATTTAATTTCCTCCGGGTTCCTTTGTCCGTCACAGTAACATCTTCTTCATCATTATCCATATCAGGCTCCGACGATAGTTTGTTCTGACCCACTTGAGTTGGGTTGTTTTTCATCATTTTGTGTTGCTGCTGAAGTCTATGTGCAGTAGTATACTTGCGCTTTGCAACCGGCTTCTTAGCAGAACCTGGAACAATAAAAATAATAACGATGGCCTCCTTCAAAGTTCTGTACACACACACAGAGATATATATAAGAATGGATCTATATTACATATACATATATACCTTGAATTATGTTTTTCCTTGGCCGTATGATTACATGTGGCTGCAGTTGAATCAACGGCTCACTGTCTTTGTCAATGGTGTTGTCGATGTAAAAAACCACGTCTTCTTGCTTATTGCAGCCCTGCACGTACTCGTTTACGTCCTTGTCATTCAGTATTAGCTGCCAGCCACCCCTCGTTCCTTTTCTGATGTAGACTCCTCCTATTTCAGTGTAATGGAGACAATCTTTAACAAAGTCCATAAGCACACTGTAAGAAAACCGGTCTACATCATAATTTGTTACTACGAAGGATTCTCCGCCAACGTAACATGCCCTTCGAAACTGTCCACCATGTTGCAGTCGGATATTAATAAGTTCATCCATCCTGTACAAAATGTATACATTAGAACAAGGTACATGCATGTTAAAGTGGACAAAAAACAACAACTATAACATTTTGGTCTATAACCAATTTAGATGACAGTAAAGAACATAGCATTAAATCATAAAACATGCGAACATTGTAGATTGCAATATGAGAAAAGAGTGCCAAATACATTCATCAAAGATAATAATTTCCAGCTAAAAAAAAGTGCCAAATACATCATGAATTAGACCAAATTAAAGCAATAAGAAAGAGGAATTTTTTGTCCTAACAAGACGGAACAGGATCAGGAACTTCTGCTTCTAGTTCTGTTTCTAGTTGTATTACGGGGACATCATCCCTAATCCAACCCCCATCAACAATTTCTGGTTCTAGTTCACCACCTATGCCCATATCATGTGGTTGCGTATTGCTCATGTCTTCTTCCATTGCATTCTCATTTTCAGTATCACACCAATCTCTCGGCAATTTTTTAATAACGTAATGACTGTTCTTTTCAACTGCATCTTCCACATAAAATACTTGCTGCACTTGCGAAGACAGGACATAAGGATCAGTTTTATGGCACTTGCTAAAATTTACTCGAGTAAGACCATATGAATCTTTTTCCTCTTGGTACCAGCAACACTTAAAAAGGACCACTGTGAAAGCTCCCCAATAATCAAGCTCAAAAATTTCTTCGATTGATCCGTAGTAATTGACATCACCCACTATTGGGTTTTGGTCTTTCGAGCTTGCAAAGCTGGTGGTTTTGGCAGTCAAAAATACACCACTATTTTGTGTAGTACATCGAGAATCTCTAAATTTTGTGTGGAATCTATATCCATTTACTATATAACCGGTAAACTTCCTAGCTACTCGATTAGGACCTAATGCAAACACCTCTACATCTGTTGAAATCTTGTCCTTTTTCAGAACCTCTTCTTTAAGCCAATTCCAAAACTCTTCGAAATGTTCTCGTTCCCTCTTGTATCTTCTTCTATTTGGAAGACCATCCACAAAAGCTCGATGAACCCTAAATAATAATTACGGTCAAAAAACTACGAAATTCAGATGTTAATTTATAGTTAAGGAAAATGATATAGGAACTTAAGAACTTACTCGATCAAACTCTCAATTTCTTTATTACCGGAATTGAACAGAACATAGCGATGCGTTGCCTTCCAAACTGCATCTTTCAAATTGAACATCTTTCCATCTTTATTCTTCTTTGTTCCAATATGATATTCCAAATCTGTTTGACATCTTCCAAAATCAATCGACGTGTTTTCTGTTCCTCCATCAACGCTTAAAAATCTTGAACAGAAGGTCACACACTCTTCTGCCAAGTAACCTTCTGCAATCAAACCTTCCGGTCTGTTTCTATTTCGCACATAAGATTTCAACTTTCCTAGATATCGCTCAATTGGATACATGCATCTAAGATGTTCAGGCCCACCGTATTCGATTTCTCTGCATAAATGAACAGGCAAGTGTACCATTATATCAAAAAAAGCCTGTGGAAAAATCATTTCAAAATGACAAAGTATCTCTACAATTTCTTTTTGCAGCCTCTTGATATCATCCACTTCGATAACCTTGCTCCATAGTCCTCTAAGGAATGCACTAAATCTGATCATTGATAACGCAACCTCGGGTTTTGACGCTTTCTTCACAGCAAATTGTAACAAATAGTGGAGTATGAAATGAGCATCATGGCTCTTATATCCCACAACCGTTCTCTCTTTTACGTGCACGTACCGACTAACATTCGAGGCACAACCGTAGGGCAGTTTGGCGTTCTTCAATACAGAGCAAAATATTTCTTTTTCCTTGTTTGTCATATCAAATATTGCAGCTCTAATTTCGACATGCTTTCCATCACCACATTCAACAGGATGAAGGGCCTTCCTTATGCCCAATTCCTGTAAATCCAAACGAGCGTTTAGGTGATCCTTCGACATGCGACCTATATTAAGTAAAGTACCTAATATTTTGTCGCATATGTTCTTCTCTATGTGCATGGAATCCAGGTTATGTCGAAGGGGATTATGACACCAATATGGTAAGTCAAACAGTATTGACCTCTTTTTAAAAGGGCCGTCACTTTTACCAGGTTTCTTCATCTTATCCCCAAACCGATTTTTGAACCCCCGCAATAACTCTTCAATATCAGTTCCTGATAATATTTCTGGAATGCTCCCCATTTCAGTTTCGCCATTAAATCTCCTCTTATCTAGCCTCCACTTATGTGTCGGATCAAGAAACTTTCTATGGTTCATATAACACATTTTTTTGCTATGCTTCAAATAATTTGAAGAAGTTTCGTAATGGCATACTGGACACGCTAGTTTCCCCTTCGTGCTCCAACCTGACAACATGGCATATCCCGGAAAATCACTAATGGTCCATAAGACGCTTGCACGTAAATTAAAATTCCCATCAGTCAAGGAATCATATGTTTCGACGCCAACATTCCATAACGCTTTCAATTCCGCAATTAAAGGCTGCATATATACGTCAATACCGTTCTTTGGAGAATCTGGACCAGATATTAATGTTGAAAGAATCAAATTCTCTTGTTTCATACATAACCAAGGCGGAAGATTGTAGTTTACCAACACAATTGGCCATGTACTATAACTTGAATTCATTGAACGATATGGATTAAATCCATCAGATGCTAGACCCAATCTAACATTACGATTTTCTGATGAAAAATCAGGATAGCGAGCATCCATCATCTTCCATGCCACACCATCAGCCGGATGTCTTAATTTTCCATCTTCTTTTCGTTCCACTTGGTGCCATCTCATAAGCTTGGAAAATTCTTTGCACATAAACATCCTTTGTAACCTTGGTCTTAGAGGAAAGTACCTCATAACATTTGCCGGCACTTTGGGAATCGACTTTGGTGGATCATTATTATCAACGATGTCTTCCTTTTCTTTTACAGCCCATCTCGAAAAACCACAAATGTCACAAGCCTCTTTATCTTTATTCTCTGCCCAATATAACATGCAATGGTTTGGGCAGGCATGTATTTTATGGTAATTAAGACCTAAATCATTAATGACATTCTTTGCAGCGTAGGAAGACAAAGGCAGCTGGGCATCAGGAAAGGCTTCTTTTATAAGCTTTAGTAATTCCCCAAACGCAGACTCGTTAATTCCATAAGCACACTTTAAATGATAAAGCCTGATCAAGAAACTTAATCGAGAAAATTTAGTGCTGCCAGGATATAACGGTTTTTTTCCTTCTTTAACATGCCGATAAAATTTCTCGGCCTCTGGATTTGGTTCTACTACAAAGTCCTTGGGATTTTGACCAAATTTGTAACCCGCACACTTGAACATCACATCTAAATTATCCTCAAAATCCATCTCCATTGCACAATCCATATGGTCATCAACACCTATTAATTTTGTCTGTGAAACTTCACAAATCCACCCGGTATGTAATGGAGAAGGGCCATTAAAAATAAGATGATCGTATATGACATTTTCACAATACCAATTACGTTATGTACATTTTTTGCAGGGGCACTTCATCTCATCACCTACTTTATAAATGGGAAATGCATTTCTTAGAAAAGCTGTTACCCCTCTTACATATTCTGCGCTCGATCTCGGAAGTCCTATCCATATGTAATACTCACTATCCATTGCCACAATCTAACCACGGCTTAGTAAGACTAAATTTGATACCCCTAAGAGTTTCAAGACACGAACAAGGGCTACCCTGTAATGTTAGACTAAATTAGAAATAAAAACAAAACAAGTTAATAATTTACAAATATACATAATCAGTGTGATGATACAAGGACGATTGTTTTGATATGAATTATCACTGACTTTTGGAACTGAGTTACCAAGAGAATACGTACATAAAACAAGCAACTAAGGATACTGAACACAAATGCATAACATTACATGACTGCACCAAAACAAAATAGTACAGATACAAAGACTATACAGGTGATACATAGACGATACAGTTGTATCTAATACAAAGAACGATGCAATAATTTAATTTTGTCGTCTAATGTTTAGCCCTTGAAGCTGGTCGTTAAGTCTACTAACATCAGTTCGAAAACCAATAACATGATTTTGCAGCGTTGTAAGTTGATGTTGTATCTCATTTGCGTACTCAGCGGCTCGACTTGGAAACTGTTGGTCAATCCACTGCCAAAAGGTACACCCTGTGGGATAAACCCGACATCTAAAATAACGACGACCAATGTTGAATCCAATCGAAATAACATCTTCTGCAGCGGCATACCCACAATGACACATTATGATTGGTGAGTCAGCATGTTGTTCGTTAACCACTTGGTTGTTTTGATGCTGACGACGCAAACGACTATGCCGTCGCATCGCCCTTTCTTCACGTCGTTCTTCTTCTCGCCGTTGTCTTCGGAGTTCTTCTTGCTCTAGTTCATACTCAAGCAAATCATCGTAGTGCCTTTCTTGCATCTCTATATAAAAATCAATAGGAGTTTCTGGTGATGATGGGTTTGACAGCCCTAGATCACCCATGCCCAGGGTATCTTCGTAGTCATACGATGTAGGAAGAGATATAGGCATTATTTAACTACAAACAGAAATAGACATTTGAACATTCATATTGGATTTATTTTATCCTCTAAATTTTGTTAACACCTTTGGAAATAGGCATTATTTACCAATACATCAATGGTTTGGCAAACATAAAAATACAGAACTTGCACAATTTCAACACATGCAAACATATAAATACAACACTTCAAGTATAAAAACCCTAATTTAAGGTAATCGGTATACCCAAATCACCCAGAGACTTTGAACGCAGATCAAAATAAGTTAGAGATGAAATCAACTAAATAAAACCTAAATGATGAAGCCCTAACTACCTGTAATTGTCCTAAACGATCCAAATTGGAGGTGTAAAGTTCGTAAAATAGGAGCAATCGAAGGTTTATAGTTTGTAACCTGAGGAAGAGTAGCAATCGGAGGCGTTCTTGGACGGATTTCGTGGAGAGAGAAACGGACAGAAGGAGGAGTACCGGAGAAATTTGTTTTGGGGGGAAGTATTTCGTGAATGGGGAAACTATCGCGCCAAATTTTCACTAAGCTGTAGCAAGGATCAGCTTGAACCGTTGGATTAATCAACATCTACGGTTATTTATTTGTTTAAACTGATAACGCGGATCGCTGACCTGGCATGTATTTATGTAATGCAACACTTTGAACTGGTGTTGCAAGGATCGGCAAGAACCGTTGGATTAATCAACATCTACGGTTATTTATTTGTTTAAACTGATAACGCGGATCGCTGACCTGGCATGTATTTATGTAATGCAACACTTTGAACTGGTGTTGCAAGTCACAGCACAAGAATTTCAACCGCAACACTGTGTTCACATCTAATGCAACAACAAATGAATGTTGTTGCAGAAGATCAAAGAATGCATAGCTTTCGCCACACTTTTCATGCAACGCACACAAATTAGTGTCGAATATGCCCACTTTTGTAGTAGTGTACCGTAGCTATACTGCTCTTAGGGAATTCCCCGGGAAAACCCATCTTGCAACCTACATCCCCAACCATGCAAAAGTCCAAGGCCTGCAAGTCCGACGAGCGTACCAAGTGACTCTACAGGATATTATCAGTTCTATAGCATCCGCGGACACAACATGAACATGTTTCACCACTTGCAGAACAACATCGAGGAACTCTTCCGCATGGGAACTCCGAGCCAATCAACGCTCATCAAAGATTCCCACTGCACAGGATCTCCGAGCCACGCGATGCTCATCGAAGATTCTCACTACATGGGACCTTCAAGCCGCTCGACACTCATCAAAGATTCCCACTAAACAAAACCTCGATCGACGATTAATCCCTCAAGATCGTCCCCCTGGCTCGTTAGGACCGTGGCAACAATGAGCATCCATGCTTCACAACTCACCTCACATTGCACCGATCTAGTTGTTATCAGGCCTCAAGTGCTGTAAGCCTTCCAAATGGCTTTTTTCCGACCTATAGTCAGCCCTTACAGGTAATTCGCATACACAAGCGTAGTACACTGGATCAACATCTCGGATTCGGGAACCGGTGCCCTAGATTAAGCCCTATATCGACAACGAGGAGCCCTATACTTCAACTCCAGAGTCCGCCATGAGGACGTCAACATCGGCATCCTTGTCTTAAAATGGGTCTTCCCTCCACTAGCAGGCCTCGCTCCTCGTTAGGAAGGCCCATAATCCATACAACGCAAGCTCAGCGATGGAATTTTCAAACTTTCAACCGTGAACGGAGACGAACTCCCTAGGGCATGGAACAACGAACATCTCCGCCGCTGCTTTACATAACTTAGTGTACAGTTGTTTATGCCTTCCGGCGATGTCTTGTTTTCTTACAATTCAAGGCATTGTAAAGGCTATTACTGCCAAAGTTATCAGTAGAAATAGTGTTCAGTTCCCTATCTCCCTTCCATGTTTACTCCGTGCACGACATCTTTAATCAATCATGACAACCAACTTGCATGCAAACACTTGATCGTCGCATCAGCACCTCGAGCACGGGAGTCGGTGCCGCCATCCGAACCTCGACCCAACCTCGAGGCCAAAAAACATTGGCTACGACCGACACCCTGAGCATGGGAGCCGACAACGCAACTCGAGTCGCCGGCCCGCGACGCGCCCGAGTATAAATAACCACTAACACGAAACTCGTCCCCGCGCCGAGACCGAGGATAAATCGTTCTGCGCCCAAGTCCCAAGCGAATTGGGGCCACCCAACAGTCAACCAAGAGTGATGCAAATTTCTCCTCTAGCTACGGGTGCCAGTCGAATCTTGGCGCAGCACCGAGACCGACCTTAAATCATTTCTTCCCCGAAGCTCTCAGGGCTAAGGGGTAGCCCATGGACACGATCGAACCCTATGGGCTGATGATCCGAGCTTCTCTTCTCGGCGAATAAACGACGTATGCCGCTTGCAATAACCCGAGGAACGACGGGAGAGCCCCCCACTGGACTACTCAGCGTCCTATGCCTTCGCTCTACTTGGCACATACCTTTGGCAACCCAAAACAGCAGGCGACTAGCCTGGTTTCACAAACTACGGGTTTCCTGAGCCGAGGGAAACTTACAGAAACCATCGCTCTATCTCACCCCTCTGGAATAATCGACCAAGAGCGTGGTCCCCGATCGCTTTTTTGTTAAGTGTAACGACAAGTATGCTCATGCAAGTACAGGACGCTGGAAAACATGAGAAGAACATCCGAACACTCGACATAAATCGCGATCTTTACTAATTCGTATTTCATTTTCACACACACACACACCCCAAACGAACTACATGTCTAACATCTCTTCTCTCTGATGATAGGGTGTACATGAATACCACACCATGTCTTTAAGGACTAAAAGTGAGGATCACACTCGCACATACTATCGGTCTACCTAACCAAAGTATCTATAATTCCTTTAACAATTACTGATGCTACTCATCCTTATCTTTACTTTTCTTTTTTCTATACAGGTTGAGCTTTTGGCAAGTTACCACCAGTGATGGGCCTCTTCCTTCCAGAACCGCTTCCTCCTCCTCTACTCTTCATAGCGGTAACGGATTCATGAGACATCGATGCACGCCTCCCGCCATCATCCTCGCCGCTTATCATTATTGTAACCTCCCTGAGGACAATACATGGCAACGACTTAGGGACGGTGTAAGTAGCAAGGACCAATGCAGCCTGGGTTTTCCCCTAAGCCTTCTTAGCGCCCAGCTACGTTCTCTTCTCGGCATCTTAGGAGGCCTTTTAATCAGCTAGCTTCCTGGGCTAGAGTCACATAACTGCATCCGCTTCCTATTCGCTAACGGCCCCCTCTCCCTCTTTTGGCAGGCATCATCGACGGTTTTCCTTTTTCTTAGCCTACTTAGATGCCCTCTCCTTCTCCGCCTCAATATCGGCCCACTTCTTCGCCACCATAACGGCAGATTTCTTCTCGGCATCTCGGCTAGCCTTTTCCCAGGCATCTTATGTGGCAGCCTCATCCTGTCCCCCTATAACGCCCCACCTCTATACTCGCATTAGCCAAGGCCATTGCATGCAACAGTGTCAACTAACCCGAAGAATAAGGCTGTTGAGGAGCGACCATCTGTAAATTAGCTTTGAACGAGTGTTAAATATGTCGGATAATATGGTCCAACTTTTTAAATCTCATGAGGAAATCCGACACATCAAATCAAGTCCAAATCTACTACACAGTGGCTATATATAATTCGGAAAGCAATATAAAATACATAACAATAAAATTAGAGTCAGATACAGATATTTATATCACAAAGGCGGAAATAAATATGAATAATACTACAAGAGTGGTGGTCATAATATAAGTGGTCATACAGTAACCACTATATCATAAAATGATAGATACATGTACAACACAAAAGAATATGTACACATAAGAGTCACAATCTCAAATACATGAAAGATAAAACTACAAAAACTAGTGTGGCTAGCCAAATGGAAGATTAGCCCATGCTACAGTCAAGGAGAGGCACCCGCAATACTCGGTCTGACCCGAGTATCATTTATAAGAATAAACAATAAACGGATCAATCTAGTTGTACTCATCATAACAAACTGAGATAAAAATAGAGATATAAACAGAAAATGACATATATGAAATAATAACAATGTTCACATGTAAAATGTGAAGACTCGATATGTCCAGAAAATTTGCCAAAGAAATCTCGTCACTATATAATGATATCTCACTGACAAAGAAACTAAGATTGATAAATTAATATCAATACGAGATTAACAACACATATGTCAATAAAAATAAGATTGATAATTAATATTAATATGTAGATATTCATGAGAAATGATGTCACCCATCAAATCTGCATGAAATAGAAAATACGATAGCAACACATGAATAATAGTGAGAAATGATGTCACTCATCGAATCAATGCAAAATAGATAACTCAGATCGATAACATAGTATCGATAAAAACTCAAATGAACCGAAGTTCCTCAAGATGATTTGGAAATCATTAGAATGTCCCGAAGGTCAGAATGATCTGAAGATCCACTGGAACCGAAGTTCCTACGATAAGATTGAACCGAAGTTCCTCGGTTAGTCCGAAGACTCTCAAGATGAACCGAAGTTCCTCAGGATGATCAGAGGATCATCAAAGTGACCTGAAGGTCGAATTGATCAGAATTGATCAAGTATAGTGATACTACACCAAGCTAGTAAATATAAGAGTTAAGCCACATGTCCCATAACCACTTGCTCTACTCGAATATTTACTAACACGTTGTATATTCCACTAGAAATGCGAAGCGACCATTACCACGGTGTTCAATCGAACTAGTCCAAAATTTAACCATCAAAGTAAACACAAGAAGTCATAGTCCTTGTTTTTACTAAGGCATTTAATTAGATTTCTCATACGAACGAGAAAAAGGTTCACGAAATCATATACTAGTAGATAGTAAAACAATTTGGAAAATAACTTCATATATAAAGTAGAATTTGAAACCATTTAGTAAATGATTGGTATCTACTAATAATTTTAAAACCCCTTTTTATATAGTTTCGAAGTGGAAAATTGTAACGACCCGGGGATTTCACGATCTTGGATATCGACATAAACTCAATGTCGACTACACAAGCATCGGAAAACACCGGATAGTCCATGAAAGAAATTAGAGGGTGAGAATAGATAAGATAGAAACTTAGAATAGAAGAAGAAGAAGAAGAAGAACATACAACATCAGAGTAACACGACCACACATGACCAGCCATTCATTTTGCTTGAATGTTCCGAATATATTATCACCTTATGGTTGGTATACCAACATAACTGTTCCCGAGAGATACAGAAGCGAAATAAGTAACAAATGGATATTGTCTAGATGGTGACAATATACCCTAATTGGGTGCGACCCACTTAGCCATGCCGCCTGCCCGATTTATATCGTTTCCCAGTTGATGAAGCTCGAGGTCATAACGTATCTTTTGACAGATCACTCTTTTAATTACTTTAAATGCCACATCGTCATACCTATCAAATCACAAATTGATTTCCCCAAAAATACCACGGGTATAAGCTAAGAGAAACGAATTCCTCCGCCACCAACGTAAATACGTTTGAAACGATCAACTTATGCGATCTTTCAGATATACTCTGTCAGACGTTCGTCCATTCAAGTTGTCTTGGAATTGGACAATCTGAAGGCACTATGCTATAAAACAGGATAGCCCTTGCATAACTCCGTCTTCAATTATCTTCATCATATTTGATCGCAACGCTAACGCCTATACAAAGTGGTTTTCAGATAATGTATCTGATCCCGGTCTCTCCGTATTGACAACGGAAATGGTCAAAATCTCCGATAGTCGGTGATTTGACTATCAAAGGAAAACATGTGTGCAAACAACGATATTATTTCCAGATAGAAATTCTATCGATCAATCATCAATCAACATTTATTCATTTCCCCATTTCTCGTTTCCATATATTCATCAAATCCTTATTTTCTAATTTTAGAAAATATATGTTATTAACTTTGGAAAACGTTTCCATTTCTGATTCACGCATCACTATCTTTTCACATATATCAGTCTCTAACTGTAAACTAGTAAGAGAACAACCCCCTACGTATTAAACCCGAAGGCCGAAACCAATGTCAGATCGATACCCAGAAAGCCATTCAACTCAACTAAATTCCAGTCAGCTTCTAATTTCAGTAATTCCATTTAGATTCCTAATTCAAACCCCAAATTCATTTATAATATTTTATTTGCAAAATATTTACTTTAAATCAATATCATGTTACACCCGTGTGCGAAGCACGGGTCTAAACCTTCCTAATGTAAAATTCTCTTTTTATAAACTCTATTCATTTTCCAGATGTTTCCCTTTTTTGATCTATTTACTTTCTAAATCAATATTCCTTTTATAATTCTATTTATTCTATATAAATCCTTTTATATAATTCTATTTATTTAACAAATAAATATTTCCTTTCCAATTCTATCTATTTAACAAATAAATATTTCCTTTTATAAAATCCTTTGATTTTATAATTATTTTCCTTTCAATATACACTTTGAAAATTCCCGTTATACATTCCAGTATTTCTTATGGTATTTAATATACCAAATAACAATGATCGATATCATTCAACACATGTAATCAACACAGATTATATATCACATCATATATTACAATATATGAAAAACAGTAAATTAAATGTTGAGGAATCCAGTTGGATTCCTCGGATCGGTTTCCCTGCATCCACAGATGTTAAACAATACAATTAACATCAATTTCATTTCACTATGAAATATTCTTATAAACAGAATCAATGTTTGATGAACGATTTAAATATATATATATATATATATATATATATATATCGGTATCTATATTTTCAACCAATACATCAGCAATTCAACTAAACAATCAACACACAGCAATCAATCATCATTTATCAGTTCTAAAATACGTTATAAAAATATGAATTAATAGAGTTGGTGAGTTTTACTCACATTGGACGGTCATCGCTAATAATGATAACCATCGCTTGATTCAGATGGGCAATTTATTTTGCTACAAATTTTAACGAGCTCTGATTCACTCCCAGTCAATTCCACGGTGTTGTCATCGTCCATACAATTCCAACGGATCTTGTTTCGTCAGATTCTGATAAAGAATGGATAAGTTATTTACATTTTAATTTTAAACAAGTTAAATGTCATTATCGATTTATATATATTATATTATATTATAAATCTAAATTAAAAATGTTAATCCACGTTTAAGCTTTAATAACGCTGCTCTTTACCATCTTCATCTCGATATCTCTTTCCAGGCAATGAAATTGCCGATTCTTTCTCCCCTTTATCTACCTTCCACTTCGTAAAACTTCAAACCGTTTTTACCAAAATTCTTCTCTACCCGAACTCTACACTTTCATCCCCAAAATGAACAACTCGCATCCCCTTTCTTTCCAACTCTTCTTGCCTTAACACGCTGAAACCCAAAAGACCTGCATCACTTTTTGTTACGCATTCACCCCAAAAAGGACCAAAGGAACCTCCTCACCGCAAATACCATGCTACACTCCAAACTGATTCCATCAACCGAACCTTCATCCCGCACCATTTTCAAACTCTTCTATTAAACCTTGGAAAAATAACTCTCAACTCACATTTTCCCTAAATCCCATGATTAAGCTAACCACTTTCTTCCCGTCGCCCCTTACTGCAGAAATTCACGCACCTACTTCACCAAACTGTCATCACGCAGGAGAAAAGGAAACAACACTTCAAGTCCCAGTCAATAAACAGATCGACCCCCAACGCTTCAAGAATTCAAAACGGTTACAAAGCTTCACCGCAACAAACACACAAACCTGCCAATTTTGAAGACTGTTTCCATTGTCCAGCTCCACTTCGCTGGGAACACAAACCCCAACGATCAACTATTGGGTCATAAAACCTAGAAAACTCCACCCAGTTCGATTCGCCACCCAACCTGTGACCATCCATCGGACCTGCCACAACCACCACCAACAGTCACGCTATGAAACGACGGTCTTCCCAGTCACCTTGGCTTTATCTCCGGCAAACTCTAGCCTCCACTAACGCATGCCCTAGATCGACTGTATTTTGTTTGATTTCCAGGAAATAGTCTCGAGCTCCACAATTTTCACACCACAATAAAGCTCTTCCTTCAGTGGACACAAATATCTATGTTTTAGAATTTATAGGATTTTATATGATTTTGTTTTAATTTCCAAAGATCGGGATTTTTGCTGTAAGAAGAAAGGAGAACGACGCAAATTTGTTTGACCAAAGAATGAAAGGTCTAGGGTTAGAGGAAGGAGTTAGGATATTTTTAGGTAGATTATAATAATTTTTAAATCGATTATTTTATAAGAATTTAAGCTATCGCTATTCATATTTGTCTTCTAAAAATTTGTATGATCACACATTATATCCAAAAATCTTGAAAATGGACATACAACCAGAGTTCGACATTACGGACCCAACGAAACTGGTTTCGTCGAATTCCGACTCCGTTTGCTCACACAACATATTTTTAACCGTCAAAATACCGAATTTTTTTCACAATAAAAATCCGTACGGCCACACACTGACTCCAAAAATCCCGAAACCTGGAATCTAACAATAATTTAATATTACGGATCCAACAAAATTAGTTTAATCGAAAACGGTGGTTGTTTGCAAAACTGGCTATTTTTAAAGCTCTAAATAACCCATTTAAATATATAAATATATTTAAAAACAATTAAATTAAATAAAAATAATTTAATATTATCGTTTATATATATCCAAATAAAATATCATACAGCTCTGAAATAACATATTTGGATTTATATCTCCATATTCAAATCCCGGTTGAATTGATATTCAATTTATATTGAAAAATTCGTTTATAATATAAATAAATCATTATAAATTATAAAGGAATTCCATAGCGACTTTTTGAAAATTTGATTTGGGCATAAATCAAATTTTACCCAACGAAATCCCGATTTTTTTCTTCCACTAGAAAAATATATTCCACCTGCTCCGAACATTTCTTGCTTCACAGAAATCCGATTTAAAACGGATTTTGTATATTCAATTGAAGTTCGAATCGCCAAATTAAGAAATGCAGCATCATTACGGGCTTGATTATAATTATAATATAATTATACGTTCAAACTTCGTTTATATAATATTCGTGAATATAATTCAACTCTAAACTGAATTATATATTTTAAATAATCCAAATTACACAATTTGTGAATTCCACTATTTTTGATTATTTCCGAATTAAATATATTATTATATTATTTATATTAATCCATAAAATTTAATTAAACACCCATTATATTCTCTAAATCACTATTTATATAATTAAATTAATTAATTATTTGATCGTACAAATACAGGACATTACATTCTTCCCCCCTTAAAATAGTTTCGTCCTCGAAATTGCTTAGGTAGAAAACAAACCCTATTAACTGGTTAACAATTATTTGTTTACTTCTTTAACTCTAGTTTCACTGAACCAATTTAATTTCAATTAAATATTAATTCCATTTCTGTTAACGAAAATTTTCAAAAATCCTGAAAATTTTCTAACACCTTAACTTTTCGAAAAATTTCGCCAGCACCTCTTTTGTACGGCTCAATCCGTACAACTACAACTCGCCTTTTTAGGCCATCTCCAACCCAAAAGAAAATCAAACAGCTAAGCGGCTTGCCAATTCGGCTCATAAAAATCTCATACCATATGAAATATAAACTGGTACCTTTTTGTCAGGCATATCATTATATCCCTTCCATCTGCTACCAAGTCATCATATACCAATGTCATCAAATCAAACTCAACTCACTTTTGTCTCCAACACAACCATTCGCTTATAACCAAGCCAAATTTATTCAAACTCCAATTACAATCTCAATTCAAAATTATTACTTAACAATTCATTTCTATTCCAGATCATCTCTAATCCAGTCCAATTCCACTCAATACCATTCTATTTCAATATGATTTTCACTTAACTGGCTTTAACTCAATTTCAATTTGTTTTCACAATTTCCTATTTTAATTTGTTTTAATTCAAACAATCTCCTTGGGAATTTTAAACAGCTAAGCTTTTCAAAAAATCAAATATCCCTTTTTGAAATCAAAACAACTTGTTTTCTCCAAACAATTTAAAACCAATCTCTTTGGTAGTAGTCCGTCACTTACACACTCGAAAATGAACACCGGTGATGTCATGATCATCATCAGAATCTATTTTCCATTTATCGAAGTGAGTTCAATACTATATCACCTTCAAAACCATATTTAAACACTTCCATTTTGAAATCCGTTTCAAAATATCCTTTTCAATGCTTGTAACAAATTTAAAATCTCCCAGGATTTTAAAATTCACATATATTTAATCCAAATCCGTTTACAATCGCTTTTCCAAATTTTGGGAATTTCAATTCTGATTTAAATTCAGATTTAATTCATTTCGTAACACTTATAGGAATTTTGATTGGTTATTTACATAACCGTTTTCAATTATAATCTTATCTGATTATAATAACAACCAATATATCCAATATATTATAATAATTCCAATATAAATCCTTTATATCAAAATATATTTTTGGTAAAATTATATCATTTACTGTATTTTTAAAACATACAGTGCCGGTCCATCGTATTCAAGTCTTTATAAACCCCTACCGATACAATGGATCAAACTGATCGACCCGAATTCATAAGCAACTCAATCAATAAATCTCTACAACATAAAATCATTTTATATTGAACAACAAATACGCGCTCATATATTACACTCAAACTCAATCTGGGGCATTTCTAGCCCTATCTCTACTGAGTTGCGCCACAGAGCCAAGGTAATTACTTAACTTTCAGCTCTGATACCACTGTAACGACCCGGGGATTTCGATAGCCTTTTCAACCATCCCTCCACCCCCCCAAGCAGCAGGATAATATCCCACAGTGGCTTACACTGGTACCTCATAACTGCTTTTACGGCCAGCCTCGCGACTAAACCAACCCATATTCCTCGGAGATGTAGGGGTAAGAATCTCCCGTTCGCCACCTAACGCAAAGCGAGAACCCCCTATCATCCGCACCAATTAAGCAACTAGCTCTGTTACCACTGTAACGACCCGGGGATTTCGCGATCCTGGATATCGACATAAACTCAATGTCGACTACCCAAGCATCGAAAAACACAGGATAGTCCATGAAAGAAATTAGAGGGTGAGAATAGATAAGATAGAAACTTAGAATAGAAGAAGAAGAACATACAACATTAGAATAACACGAATCTCACAGCGGAACGAACAATATATAATAGATACATAACTTTGAAATAAAACTAGTATATGTATACAATAACATTATCAGAGTATAACACTTACAACAAAGTGGAAATAACAATAGCTATATAATTCTGAAGCTTCCTGCTGCAGCTCTTCAAGTATCTGTAAAATCCCGACTACTTGATTGCCCGTACAAAATTAGGCACCCAAGAGTTTAGGGAAATCAAAACAAAAGAAACTCTTGGTCAGTCATGTGACTGGTGTGAGTAAACTCAAATCATTTGTTTAACTTTTCAAAATCCTTTTGAAACAAAGGATAATCGTAAGACCGATCCACACATAAACACGGACGGTTTCTACCTTACGACAACCCAAAATATTCTTTATATCAAATCTCTTCTGATATTATAATAATGTCTAAATCAAGTAGATAACAATCTAATGGCGTCCTCCTCTCACTATACTTTGCCTAACACTTCCCCCACTTTCTCAGTTCATCCTCAACCCCCGTCTTCTTCTCAATTCATCTTTTCCGGTGGTTCATCCTCCCAACTTGACACTGACTCCTTACCCATCCACCATTTCCCTTCTTCTTCATTGAGCCTTCAAACTCAGTCAAACTTATCCTCATCAGCGAAACACCCATCGCCTACCTACGCTCAAGTGGCGGCTGCTAGATCCAAACTTCCTCCTATCCTCCCTACCCCCTCGACCAAGCAACGACGCATCATATCAGAATTCAATTCAACCAGGAAAACTTTGAATTTTTTGAAGGCAGAGAGTCGTTGTCTCAAATGTGCTGATCGTGGCCACGTGGCAAGATCATGTAGGAATGCAGTGATTTGCTATAATTGCTCCTTCTTTGGACATGCAAGCTTGCAATGTCCCAATAAAAAAAAGCTCTCTCGAACCATCAACACTGGTTGGCTGCGTCCCAATGCTGCGCAGACAACGAATAACCGTGAGCCAAAAAACCCGCTTACTCAGAACAAGGGGTCCCACCAATCTAATCGCACTTCAAATCGTAATTATAATTCTGAAAAGATTATCTCTCACCTCAAAAATAATACCTCTCCCACTCTAAATGTTATTCACTCCTCTCCCACTAATCACCCCCCTCCTAAACAAAAGAAAGAATTTCCACTTCTTATAGAAATGGCAGACACCTACCTTTACCTCTCAGCAACCACCATCAACGGCCTTTGGTCGATCGAGATGCTTTCAAATATACTTAAATCAACCTTCGGTCAAGAATATGAGTGGCCAACTTGGCATACCTCTGATAACTCATTCCTCGTATATTTCCCTAACTCAGCCATCAAAAATTATGCTCTTCAACATAAGATCCTAACTAATGATGATGGTGGAGTCCTTCTTCTTGAACAAGCGAGAACCTTGGAAGAAATTGCTGAACCCCCTTTTGAAGAGGAATCATGGGCAAAGATAAGCGGCTTCCCGGAGTTCTACAGGCATCTCTCGGACTCCATTAGGGAAGCTTTAAAACCAATTGGGCGTTTCATCCACACAGACACTTGTGATTGGTCTTGGGTGGACCATCGTTACTTATACGTGAAAATGCAGTTTTATGAAGGTATTTTGACTCGTTGTACTTTTATTACACACATAAATAACCATGCAGTTAAGCTCAAAGTGGAACGTTGGACACACTCGCACCCTCCTCAACGCCCTGAAACTCTTGTGTTGGGGGTGGATTACGAATATGACGGATACATTTTTCAACCTTTATCTCAATAAAAGGATCTCATGGAGGAAGACAGATATGATGTAATGTCTGATGAAGCCCTGAGAGAAGTCCCTATGATGCGTGATGAACAACAGCATGACTTAGCCATGGTTGAGCAGCCTAGAGTGGATATGTCTGTGCCTAGATGGGACCCTTTGGCTGACCTCGACCTCTCTGTTCCTCTTCATCTGCAACTGCCAGCTCAACAAGAACATCATGAACAAATGCACCAAGATGAACAAGGATGCTCATCCCCACACATCTCTTCGTCAGCGATCAGAAGGAGTGCTAGGATTAACAGGACTCGCTCTCTGCCCCCAGGATCTTCGGGTAGTTATTTTGAACCAGTTGTTTTTTCTTCTGCTAATAAAGTTCTAAATAAAAAATTGGCTAAATGCATGGGGGTGTGTCTGCATGATAAACATTATTCTGCCATGCAAACCCTAGAACAACAGCGTTCTAACCTTTCTAAATGAAAGCAGTCACATGGAATATCAGAGGGGTTGGGGACTCCACAAAAAATCATGCTGTCAATCTCATCATTTCCCCACATCACGTTGATATTTTATTTCTTCAAGAGACCAAAATTGCTAACCCACCCATCCCTCTAATTCGCAATCTTTGTGGCCCCTACCTATCTGGTTGGTCACACGTGGACGCTGTAGACACTCGTGGTGGTTTAATTACAGGGTGGAATGATCATTTGTGGGCTTTTGAACAATCCCTTTCACACCCTTCTGTTCTTCACGTAACCCTTCGTCATATTCCTTCTAACTCCATTTTCCACTTCACTAATATTTATGCCCCAAATGATATTCAAGGGAGAGCTGAAATTTGGCAATATTGCCACAACTTGTCCCAAAATATAAATGACCCTTGGTTAATTGGGGGAGACTTTAACACTACTCGCTCATTAGAGGATCGTAATTTTGGCAACTTATCCTCTGATTCCCCCCAATTCAATGCATTTATTCAATCTTGTTTGCTTATCGAACCACCAATTAACAACCATCGATATACGTGGTCAAATAGAAGAGAAATCCCTTCACTGTCCAAGCTAGACCGTTTTTTCTTTAACCTCAACTGGGATGATCTTTTCCCTTTATCGTTGGCTAATGGCCTTGCCACCACCTTCTCTGACAATTACTCTATCCTTCTTGATACTAACTCAAATACTCCCATCAAACGCCCTTTCAGGTTTGAACGTCTATGGCTACTTGAACCATCTTTTGACAACTTCATTAAACTCAGCTGGGAACAATTACCATCCCATCATTCTGCAATGTCCAGAATAGTTTGCAAGCCTCGTTCTCTTCGTAAACTGATTCGCCCATGGGCTAAGAATGTCTGGAATTCTTTGAAAAGTCGTATTTCATCCACACAAGATGCCATCCTAAATCTAAATATCATTGAAGAAAATTGACCTTTAGCCATGTCTGAACGCCATGATTTGAAAGAATACAAATCAGAATTGGAAAGGCTAATTAAGCAGGAAGAAATTGGTTGGAAACAAAGGTCTAAATCTAAATGGATTAAAGAAGGTGACAAAAACACTGCTTACTTTCACAGAGTTGCTAATTGCCATCATTATTCCTCTTTCATCTCTGAAATTGTTCATAACAACACCACCTACAATGACTCGAAGGACATTTGTCATCAATTCATCATCTTCTTCAGAAACCTCCTTGGTTCATCCCCTCCCCCCTCTCCCCATATTGATTGGCATTATTTATACCCAAACCCTGAACTCATTAGCATTGATCATCCTTTTACTGAAGAGGAAATCAGGAACGCTGTTAAGGATATGGCGGATGATAAGACCCCTGGGCCTGATGGTTTTGGTCCAGCCTTCTTTAAACATTTTTGGCCCACTCTAAAATCTGACATCATTGACATGTGCTCGGAATTCTACTCTGATCCTTCATCAATCGCCAAATTAAATTACGCCAACATTATCTTCATTCCAAAATTTCAAGGAGCTAATATTGTCTCTTCTTTCAGACCTATCAGTCTTCTCAACACAATCTTTAAAATAGTCACCAAAATCCTATCTTCCAGACTACAAAAACATATTGACTATCTAGTTGATATTGAACAATCTGCAATCATCAAAGGAAGAAACATTCTCGACTGTGTGGCTGCTATACAAGAAGTTATCTCATTTTGCCACTTTTCTAATACCCCTGGGGTCCTGCTTAAACTGGATTTCTCAAAGGCTTTCGATTTTGTCAGTTGGGATTTTATCCTATCTCTTATGTCTCATAGGGGTTTTCCAATAAAATGGTGTTCTTCGATTAAAGCAATTCTACACACTAGCCTATCCACGGTCTTTGTTAATGGAGAGTATGGTGGCAAAATTAAATCCAAAAGAGGCTTAAGGCAAGGAGACCCCCTTTCACCCCTTATTTTTGTCCTAATTGCTGATGTATTCAATCAAATGGTGAAACGTTCCCTCTCTCATAACATTTTCTCAAGCATTCCATTCCCTAATTCTGAGATTTTCATATCAAATCTTCAATCTGCAGATGATACAATTCTTTTCACCACCCCATCTCCCAATAATATTCGCTGCCTCAAAATTCTTCTTTACACTTTTGAAATGATCTCAGGTCTCTCTATTAACTTTAGCAAAAGCTCTATTATCATGCTTGGTAATTGTTCTCAGATAGGTCCAACCATTGCTGATTGCCTTAATTATAAACTAGAATCTTTCCCAATCAACCATTTGGGTATCCCTCTCCGTCCCACCAAACTCCTTAATCATGATTGGCAACCTCTCATTTCTAAGATTGAAAATAGACTTTCAAGTTGGAAAGCAAACTCACTTTCTTCTGCTGGCCGCCTTATACTTGTGAAACATGTCCTCTCTGCAATTCCTACTTACTGGATGTCATTCACCAAACTCCCAGTCTGGGTTATTAAAAAAATTGATTCAATCCGTAGTACCTTTCTTTGGAATGGAGGTAACCTGAAAAACTCATCAATTGGCAAACTATTTGTCTCCCAACTAATCATGGTGGTCTTGGAATATTGAACCTCTCGACTTTCAACTTAGCACTGCTAGCCAAATGGCTGTGGCGAATCCTCTCGCCTGGTCGATTCATCTGGAAAGACTGGATCTTAACACGTTTATATAATTCTAATCGCTTCCTCATCCTCCATTTCAGACCTAATGCTAGACCCTCACCCTTCTGGAAAGGAATTTTATCCACACTAGCGAAAGTCAAAAATCTTTTTCATGTTAAAATTGGTAATGGTTAATCTGGCCTTTTTTGGATGGATTTTTGGAACGAGCAAATCCCCTTCTCCACCCGTTTTCCCAACCTTGCATCAGTTAACCATCTTAGCCTGCTTACTGTGGCATCGGCCCATGAGCTTGGCCCAATGGGCCTTTTCCCTCCTTCTTGGATGGGCCTTGAATCCTTTTTTGAACTTAATTATATTGGTCACATACTCAACTCAACTCACTTCTCATCTGAACCAGACTCATTTTTTTATGCTTTAGGCCCATCCAACTCTTTCACAGTTGCATCTTGTTATCAGTTTCTAATTCATCTTGGCAGAAGCTTCCCTTTCCCCCGCATTTGGAAATGCAACCTTCCTCGATTAATTTTCTTTCAATGGCTCCTTATACACAATCGCATCAACACAAGAATCAGACTCCATTGCTTTAACAACAACATCAATCCCATTTGTGTTATCTGTAACCTTAAAAATGAATCCCTTTCTTACCTTTTCTTTGAATGTGATTTGTCCTATGCAGTATGGGCTGCAATCAGCTCCTTCATCCTCGGCTTCATCCCCTCCGTCAATTCCTTTTTCGATTATTGGCAGCATAACCCCCGTGACCCTCTTCTGGATTCTCTTGTGACTTTCTTCTCATGGAGTATTTGGTTAGAACGTAATGCGATCATCTTTGGCAGATCACTGAAACTTCTTTTGGGTACCTGTTATCATATCTTACATCTCTTCGACTTATGGACAGGATTAGCGAGACATGCTCGCTTCAGGCTTGCCCTTCCTAGGCCAGATTCTCCTGGATCGCAAGAAAGCAGCATGCTCCCCCCTCGCTGAATCAGTAAAGGATGGCTTATTCTACTTTTGTTTTATTATGACTATGTTATTATCTATGATGTGTTTACTCCCTTTTCATGTACATATTTTGCGCTATGGTTGTACTTTGTTATTGACCTGCTGGGTTTAGACTTTATTGCCACTGGTTGGGCCTGTCAACCAGCTTATTTTATTATCTAGTATATCTACTCGTAATCGGCTGTGTAGCTTCACGCTACACACCCGTCTTCCTCTAAAAAAAAAGTAGATAACAATCTAGTAGAACACTTTCATCTCACGTTCTACATATATAATATACAATCAAAACCGCGGGCTCTTATTGGGGTATGGATTCCAACTATGACAAGGTATGGATCCACCTTCCGATTAGTGTACTCTAGAAGCGATACACTAGAGTTCAACAAGAACATCATGTAACTCGGCCACACATGACCGTCCATTCATTTCGCTTGAATGTTCCAAATATATTATCACCTTATGGTTGGTATATCAACATAACTGCTCCCGGGAGATACAGAAGCGAAAGAAGTAACAAATGGATATTCTCTAGATGGTGACAATATATCCCAATTGGGTGCGGCCCACTTAGCCATGCTGCCCGCCCGATTTCTGTCATTTCCCAGTTGATAAGGCTCGAGGTCATAACGTATCTTTTGACAGATCACTCTTTTAATTACTTTGAATGCCACATCGTCATACCCATCAAATCACAAATTGATTTCCCCAAAAATACCACGGGTATAAGCTAAGAGAAACGAATTCCTCCGCCACCAACGTAAATACGTTTGAAACGATCAACTTACGCGATCTGCCAGATATACTCTGTCAGACGTTTGTCCATTCATGATGTCCTAGGATTGGACAATCCGAAGGCACTATGCTGTAAAACAGGACAACCCTTGCATAACCCCGTCTTCAATAATCTTCATCATATTTGATCGCAACACGAACGCCCTTGCAGAGTGGTTTTCAGATAATGTATCTGATCCCAGTCTCTCCGTATTGACAATGGAAATGGTCAAAATCTTCGATAGTCGGTGATTTGACTATCAAAGGAAAACATGTGTGCAAACAACGATATTATTTCCAGATGGAAATTCTATCGAATAATCAACATTTATTCATTTCACCATTTCTCGTTTCCATATATTCATCAAATCCTTATTTTCTAATTTTAGAAAATATACATTATTAACTTTGGAAAACGTTTCCATTTCTGATTCGCGCATCACTATCTTTTCACATATATCATTCTCTAACTGTAAACTAGTAAGAGAACAACCCCCTACGTATTAACCACGAAGGCTGAAACCAACATCAGATCGATACCCAGAAAGCCATTCAACTCAACTAAATTCCAGTCAGTTTTAATTCCATTTAGATTCCTAATTCAAACCCCAAATTCCTTTATAATATGTTATTTACAAAATATTTACTTTAAATCAATATCCTGTTACACCCGTGTGCGAAGCACGGGTCTAAACCTTCCTAATGTAAAATTCTCTTTTTATAAACTCTATTCATTTTCCAAATGTTTCCCTTTTTTGTTCTATTTACTTTCTGAATCAATATTCCTTTTATAATTCTATTTATTCTATATAAATCCTTTTATATAATTCTATTTGTTTAACAAATAAATATTTCCTTTTCAATTCTATTTATTTAACAAATAAATATTTCCTTTTATAAAATCCTTTGATTTTATAATTATTCTCCTTTCAATATAGACTTTGAAAATTCCCATTATACATTCCAGTATTTCTTATGGTATTTAAAATACCAAATAACAATGATCAATATCATTCAACACACGTAATCAACACAGATTATATATCACATCATATATTACAATAAATGAAAAACAGTAAAATAAATGTTGAGGAATCCAGTTGTATTTCCCCGACCTGTTTCCCTGCATCCACAGACGTTAAATAATACAATTAACATCAATTTCATTTCACTATGAAATATTCTGATAAACGGAATCAATGTTTTATGAACGATTTATATATATATATATATCTTTATCTATAATTTCAACCAATACATCAGTAATTCAACCAAACAATTAACACACAACAATCAGTCATCATTTATTAGTTCTAAAATACATTATAAAAATATGAACTAATAGAGTTGGTGAGTTTTACTCACATTGGATGATCATCGTTAACAACGATAACCCTCGCTTGATTCAGACAGATAATTTAATTTGCTATAAATTGCAACGAGCTCTGATTCACTCCCAATCAATTTCGTGGTGTTGTCGTTGTTCATACGATCCCAATGGATCTTGTTCCGTCAGATTCTGATAGAGAATGGATAAGTTATTTACATTTCAATTTCAAACAAGTTAATTGTCATTATCGATTTATATATATTATATTATAAATCTAAATTAAAAATGTTAATCCACGTTTAAGCTTTAATAAAACTGCTCTTTACCTTCTTCATCTCGATATCTCCTTCCAGGCAATGAAATTGCCGATTCTTTCTCCCCTTATATCTGCCTTTCCACTTCGTAAAATTTCAAACCATTTTTACCAAAATTCTTCTCTACCCGAACTCTACACTTTCATTCCCAAAATGAAAAACTCGCATCCCCTTTCTTTCCGACTCTTCTTGCCTTAACACGCTGAAACCCAAAGGACCTGCATCACTTTTTGTTACGCATTCACCCCAAATAGGACCAAAGGAACCTCCTCACCGCAAATACCATGCTACACTCCAAACTGATTCCATCAACCGAACCTTCATCCCGCACCATTTTCAAACTCTTCTATTAAACCTAGGAAAAATAACTCTCAACTCACATTTTCCCTAAATCCCATGATTAAGTTAACCACTTTCTTCATGTCGCTCCTTACTGCAGAAATTCACGCATCTGCTTCACCAAACTATCATCACGCAGGAGAAAAGGAAACAACACTTCAAGTCCCAGTCAATAAACAGATCGACCCCCAACCCTTTCAAGAATTCAAAACGGTTACAAAGCTTCACCGCAACAAACACACCAACCTGCGAATTTTGAAGACTGTTTCCGTTGTCCAGCTCCACTTCGTTGGAAACACAAACCCCAACGATCCACAATTGGGTCATAAAACCTAGAAAACTCCACCCAGTTCGATTCGCCACCCAACCCGTCACCATCCATCGGACCAGCCATAACTACCACCAACAGTCGCGCTATGAAACGACGCTCTTCCCAGTCACCTTGGTTTCATCTCTGGCTAACTCTAGCCTCCACCAACGCATGCCCTAAATCAACTGTATTTCGTTCGATTTCCAGGAAATAGTCTCGAGCTCCACAATCTTCACACCACAATAAAGCTCTTCCTTCAATGAACACAAATATCTATGTCTTAGAATTTATAGGATTTTATATGATTTTGTTTTAATTTCCAAAGATCGGGATTTTTACTGTAAGAAGAAAGGAGAACGGCGTAAATTTGTTTGACCAAAGAATGAAAGGTCTAGGTTAGAGGAAGGAGTTAGGATATTTATAGGTAGATTATAATAATTTTTAAATCGATTATTTTATTAGAATTTAAGCTATCGCTATTCATATTTGTCTTATAAAAATTTGTATGATCACACATGATATCCAAAAATCATGAAAATGGACATACAACTAGAGTTCAACATTACGGACCCAACGAAACTGGTTTTGTCGAATTCCGACTCCGTTTGCTAAAACAGCGAATTTTTAACCGTCAAAATATCGATTGTTTTTCACATTAAAAATCCATACGGCCACACACTAACTCCAAAAATCACGAAACTTGGAATCTAACAATAATTTAATATTATGTATCCAACAAAATTAGTTTCATCGAAAACGGAGGTTTTTTGCAAAACTGGCTATTTTTAAAACTCTAAATAACCCATTTAAATATATAAATATATTTAAAAATAATTAAATTAAATAATTTAATATTATCGTATATATATATCCAAATAAAATATCATACAACTCTGAAATAACATATTTGGATTTATATCTCCATATATAAATCCCGGTTGAATCGATATTCAATTTATACTGAAAAATTCATTTATAATATAAATAAATCGTTATAAATTATAAAGGAATTCCATAGCAACTTTTCGGAAATTTGATTTGGCGATAAATCAAAATCTACCCAACGATATCCTGATTTTGCTCTTCCACTAGAAAAACATGCTCCACCAGCTCCGAACGTTTCTTGTTTCACAGAAATCCAATTTAAAATGGATTATGTATATTCAATTGAAGTTCGAATCGCCAAATTACGAACTGCAGCGCCATTACGGGCTCGATTATAATTATAATATAATTACACATTCAAACTTCGTTTATATGATATATTCGTGAATATAATTCAACTCTAAACTGAATTATATATTTTAAATAATCCAAATTACACAATATTGTGAATTCAACGATTTTTGATTATTTCTAAATTAAATGTATTATTCTATTATTTATATTAATCCATAAAATTTAATTAAACACCTATTATATTCTCTAAATCACTATTTATATAATTAAATTAATTAATTATTTGATCATACAAATACGGGACATTACACAAATCTCATGTAATAGCGATCGAAATAACGATCGAACAAAGAATTCACGTTATAATAACGTAAACAATGTCTCACGACTATCGATTATAATTACGTTCACCATGAATCAATCGAAAGTTCATGAAATCAAAACGCTGAAATCTGCGAACCAGAGAAACTGAAAAGTTACAAACGAAGCCGAAATAGACCGAAACTAGGCCGGGAAAGAACCTGAATGGGCCTAAACTGTCGACAGTGGTTTCCACCAGTCAACAGTCCAAAAACAGGATTCAGACGTCTGAATTAAAACATCAGACATCTGAATTTGCAATTTCCAGAACCAACAAGGTTTTAGTTCATTTTGGCTCCCTTTCAGACGTCTGAAATGTTTGGGTCAGACGTCTGAATTACAATTCAGACGTCCGAAAATAAAATTCAGACTTTTGAATTGCTCTGCTTGTTCCCATAATTAATTGAAGCAGGTAAGACGCTTGACCTATAATATTCAGACGTCTGAATCCTGAACCAGAGCACAATTAACATTGAAAACATGTTCAAAACGATAGCGATGAATGTCCGAAGCCCTATGATGTTATATACATGTATATGAGGCTCCAAAGACTTTCCGAAACAACCTATAACACCCAAAACACATGCACACACATTCATACAAGAGATTAGCAATGGTTTTGATTATAAATTCCAAAACAGGCAAATTTTCTAACCAAAGCAATCAAATACGATTCAAGCGACTTGTGAAGGCTTAGAACTATGCCGGGGCGACAATGGAGCTTCACCATACCGCCAAAACAACACGCAACATATGAATGGATCATATGAGCACTCCAAATAATAATTTCCCAACTCAATGAAATATGAATAAGTGAAATCGATTATACACTAGCCTAACCAATTCACTAGCATATGCAAACTCAATGAACACTAAATTACACTTTTACAAGCCAATGGCTTGAGGCATAGATGTGAGTTCAAAAATAACTCACCTTTGCTTGCTAGAAGCAAGAAATCAATCCAAAGCTAAGCAAAATCAACCTCTCCTCCAATATAGCTTGCTAATCTCCAACCTAAACTCATATAAATGGATTTCCTAGGAATTAGGTTTAGGAAATTTCAGAAATTTAAAGAGGAGTAGAGTTAGAGTATATGAAGAGGAGCCTTACTTAAGCTTCTCCTTGGGTTTGCACTTAATTTTAACAAGAATTGGAGCCCTAAAATTAAGCTAGAGCTTAGGGAATTTTAATTTCCCTTTCCGTCTCCCATTTTCTAATTTTTGCTAAGTGTTGGAAGTGAATGAAATGGGAGAGGGTTATGGGAGATATAAAGGTGGACTAGGTTGGCTAACCCAAGCCTAAGTCCAAAGTCCAAACCTCCGTAACCCGAAATATTTTTGATGTTGTAAACGACATTTTGTACTCAATGGAAGTGGTTTCGAGCCCAAATTCGTTCACATGTAAAATTTGGCTTTTTAGACCTGTGCCCGATTAACGATTAACGACGTCATATTTAAATATATTATCGTTAAATATGCGATTTGTAACACCCCCTTCCCCTCTGGCTCCTCAGACATTACCACCAGCTGGGCTTCCGGATCTTCCACCATAGCTTGCATTGTTTGCGCACTTACATCAGCTACGTCCGTCACATGAGCGCTTCAGCCAACCACAACTTCTCCTCCTCCAAAGAGACTCATATAAATGTGGGATCCCAAAGCCACGGGTTCTCCTACCTCTCTAGATTGTTCCCCCTGTAACTCCAACCGGGACTCGAATGCTTGAGGAAGCATGGGGGCAAAGCCTGGTGTCGCCTCCGCTCCAAGGGTGGCTGCCCAAAAAAAGAGGCAACTATTTGACTTCTAAGGATTCATCGCTCACATCCTCTTCAGTTAGCAAGTACTCAATCTCGGAGGCAGTCACCCACCTATCCTTGCACCAGCTTACTCATCACAGGATCTGGGGAGGATCCCTACTAGCTTCCGCGCTGGCATTTCCATCGACACAACCTTTAGGAGGGATGCCCAGAAAAAGAGGCAACTATTTGACTTCTAAAGGTTCGTTTCTCGCATCCTCTTCAGTTAGCAAGTACTTGATCTCGGGGGTAGTCGCCCACCTATCCTTGCACCATCTTACTCATCGCAGGATCTGAGGAGAATCCCCACCAGCTTTCACGATGGCATTTTCCATCGCCACAACCTTAGGAGGAACAATTCTAAAGAGGAACGTCCACATCGCCACGAGGAAGATCCAGACCCAAAATCTCGGGTCTCAGAAACTTCTAACCTCCCGCCAATGCTAGGCAGACCAGGTGTAGAATCCCGAACCGAAGGACAGAGGGGGCAATACAATCACCAGTTCCTCGAGGAACTGGAGAATTTAGACAAGTTAACAATATGCGAAATACAAAATGCATATCTCAATGCGCCTTTCCTAAGTTCTCAAGTTCCCACGGCCCGTTCATTGGGTTCCCAAAGTATTAATACCCTTCCAACAAACTCATATTGAAACGCAACGCGAAGCTGACCCATACCTCTCGACGCAAAAGCTTCCTACTCACAAGAGCATTGGAATGTGGTGACAGCATCTAGTTTTAATAACTAAAACCATGATTACCGGTAACCATCAACACCATTTTCAGATCGGATAATGGTCACGACGTAATTGGGTTGAAGACTAACGACTCAACCGTATGTCCCCATCTTACGCGTGTACCCAAGCGGTCAGTCCGAATATCGCACCAGCCTGGCAATCACAGAACCCGATCAGATCCACTCCAGTCCCTGCATTGGCGTCATCCTCATGGAATCCCTTGAACCCACCATCTTGAGAGCATCTTCACCTTGCAATGAGGATAATCCAGAGCCAAAGTCCAAGCCCTAGAGGTTTTTCAGCTTTCCATCAGTGCCCGAACTCCGCAAAAGCAGACTGATGGCAACCTTTAGCCTCAAAAACTAACGCCATGGCCATCATCAACCTCCAGGCAATGCCGAAGTCAAGATGCAACTGCGTCGTGGTTGAGTTATTGATCGGATCTCGAGACTAATAACTCAACTATGTGTCTACATCCTACATACGCATTCGAATCGCCAGTCCAAGCAATCCCATTCCTTGAGAACGGCGTCACAAGACCGTAACTCACTAATCATTGTCTGCTCATCCGACGCCATGCAAAGGTTCAAGTTTACTAACTCAAGATCGAAGCCAGGGCACAACGAAATCATTAGAGTGCGAAGTTTTGTCTCATGCTCCCGTGCACCGGCTTAGTGATCATGTCCTCAAACAAGCTTCAAACTCCTGAAGAGCTTGAAATATTTGATAAGTGTTGGGGATACGAAGTCCAATCCCATATTCGCAAATACTTTTCCATGAATCCCTACTTTCGCTTCCTAGAATCTACCACTCCACGCTATTGAGTGACAATTTCGGGAATCCTTTGGCTATCCATATATCTCTTCTCCGGAAACCTAAGGACAACTCGAACATCCGAAGTGCAAAAGTAGTATTTTGTATCCTCCTCGCCTTAAGTTGATTTTCCGTCCGGGGAAGAGAAGAAAGGAAGCAACTAAAATTAAGGGATCGATATGCTCCAAACGATCGGAATTCGGGATAGGAATTTGGGATCGTACACTGAGCTAGGTTACATCCACTTATCTTTGAAGCCCCAACTACCAAATTAATCACGACTCAACGACCACTCATGTACTCACCAAGTGCCCAATCTTCACAGTGCACGCACTTAACATTTAGGTCTGACCTTTCCTCAAAGAAAAAAATCTACATGAATACATGCCACGACATATGCCAAGCATTGTCCTAACAATTACATTCGCATTTACGAGTTGCCGAAATGTTGATCATTGGAACCAACTTGGATTATTGAACAACTTTGGGTTCATAAATCCGAGTGATTCAGCGAATACCCCAATAATCAAGCTCCATCCCAAAGATGTTTCAATAACCACTTAGGGCGATCGCGCGCCTAAGCTATGGCAGTGATCATGCATGCACGCTTTTGAAAGCTCAGCCGGGCAGACTAACTCGATTCGTTAGCTAAATACGTGCTCCCAAGCCTTAACAGTCAAGGTGTATACGCCAAAAAGATCAACTCTCGATCAGCAAACTCTTGAAAAAGCTATATTGCGCGATCACGAGCCCATGGCGTGCGATTTACCTTCATGTTACCCATTCCAATTCAGACCACATCGCAGGAAACCACGTGCAAACTTGTGATTGCATACGCAATTATGACCCGATAACGAACCGTTTGCACTTCAATGCAATCGAGAGTCGGCGACTAACATTTAATGTCTTTAATCTATAGAAATTAGATGCCTTGGACAGGTTCCAACCCAAGCGGCGAGATTCAAGCAAGTCAAAGCCCTTGACAATGTCAGAATCCTAAACCCGTACCAACACACTTCGACAAGGCTTGTCAAACACTCCAAAGCGAATTCAATCCCGGCATACATCTCAAAGGAAAGGACACGACCAGTCACAAAGCGTGACATGGATCTTTCTGTCCATCACCATACTTGTCTTAGTTCAAAGCATGTATTGTTAACACAATACATACTTTGAAGGGGCAAATGTTGTAACACCCCACCTTCGCTAGGGTCACTCACAAAGGGAATGCACTAGTTTTAGAGGAGCGTTATCGAGGTAAACAAACACAGAAATATTACAAGATAGTACATAAATAAAACAGCGGAAGAATCAGAAGGTAAATTTCATTACTTTCAAGAAGAGTCAAAACCTTTTACATCCAAAGTACCAAATAGCCAAAGTCATTATTTTCCATTACAACAAATTCTGTCTTGCATAAATAAAGAAGCATAAACTTAAAACAACAAAAGTAGCTTAATTCCCCAAAGGTAGCAGAAATGCAGCCATAGCATAGCTCAAGATCAAACCGTACATGACCTGAACCGAAAGCAAGCGAAATCCAAGCTAAGTGCTAGAGTTTCCTCCCTGAGAACCTGGGGGAGGGGGGGGGGGGGACGAAAGAAAAAGAGGTAAAAGAAACGGGTCAGTCATAAAGACTGGTAAGTCCTAGTGACTTTCAGCATAAAAACAGGTAAAGGTAATATGACATGTATAAACTGAAAGTAAACATAAGGATGATGACAAGATGGGAAAGATAGACTAAGATGGCATTATAATTAAAGTATAAATTAAATATAGCATCGCATGTTCAAGGTTCGCTGCACCAACTGTACTAGTATCCCAAACCCATGTCATATATTAACCATGAAATGATCCCTTGGCCCAATATCATGAAATGACCCATTTCGGGGTCCTACGGAACGATCCATTAATCGATCGGCTCCCTACAAGTTCTAGCTCATTATGTATCTGTGTCATACGGCCCTATCACGAATGTAGTTACCTGTGCTAGGTCCACCATAGGGTGTATCAAGCCCTAAGGTGCCAACCATCGACATGAATCTAGCATGCACAGTGTAAACCTACAGATGCCCAATGCCTGCTTTTTCAACTCCGGACTACGTACACGACCATAGTCTTCCTAAACCTACACTGGCACACCAACTCAGCTGTCGTTCTCGTCGCTTACAATCATCCCAGTAATCGTGCCCCACCCTGCCTAGTTCCAGGGTACCACGATACATCTAAGTGGGTTACTACTGAAATGGACCGTGTAACTAGGGTTTCTGCCCAGCAGGTTAAGTGTTGTCATTTAAATTCGTGACTTAACCCTTATCAGTCTAGCATGTCAAGTTGATTAAGTGTTATCGTTCGAATTCATGACTTAACCCTACAAATCATGTGTCAAGTTGGTTAAGTGTTGTCTTTCATGTTCATGACTTAACCCTATCATGTGGCATTAATTAATTAGTGCACCCCAACCTCTCACATCAGACCTGTTGTTGTGGTCACCGGATATGCAGGGCGGTTCGGGGCAGAATTACACCACAACTCAGTCTGACCTCGGGTTTCAAGCGCGATATGACCAACTACCCACATTGGATCCTTTTGGTTGCAGTCGCTGGATTTGCCGGGCGGTTCCGAGAAGAATTACACTGCAAACTCAACCCAACCTTGAGTTGGCCATTTTCAAGTTCATTCTATTGTCATGTCCATGTTCAAATTTCATGTCAAGTTCGTGTCAAGTTTCATGACAAGTTTCATGCCAAGTTTCATGTCTCAACTTATGCCTGTTATCAAAGTTTATGATTCATGTTCATAACAAATTCATGTTTGTCCTAATCTACCCAAATCGTATTCCCATCACACGTAAACGTAAATCGATTTAAATTACAAGTAGATCCAAATCCATAAATAAAGGGAATAACATCAAAATTATGATAGGCAAAAAGGACGAGCATAAAGTGATAAATGGGATTATAAGACTAGCATGACATAACTTGGGATAATTGGTTACAACATCACTGGCATATAAAAAATAATAGGATTTCAAATCTAGCATAATAAGGTGATAGTCATGGCATAAGGTGATAGTCCCAAACTTGTAAATAATAGACTGATTCAACATCACAGGCACGATAATGTTACGGACATGAAAGAGTTTGATTTACAACATGAATAGGTCCAAACTGATTTCATAGCAATATTCCCAAATGTCAAGATCCAAGATGGAAACTAGAATAGATGTGAATCGATTATCATACTTAAGTCCAATCTCACTTTATCTCATGTCCAAATTACAATTAACAAGTTTAAATCTCAAAGTAACTAGAACTTACAGATCGTGGTTTAAGAAATTGAAATGCAGAAGTCAAGTCTAGAAACTAGTCGTTGAATTGTTGAATCTCGATTTGATTGTAGAAGCAAATCCCCAATATGCAATTCCTAGCCGTAGTCTTCAAGAAACAATCTTCGTGTTTTAATTTTATTTTAATTTAATTTAGAAGAAGCCATGTCCATCAATAATTTATGCAGCATAAGGTTAGAGAAGAATGGTGTAAAGAGAATGGGGCTAGGAGGCTTCTTATATAGGATTAGGCGGACGAATCTAGACTGAAAACGAGACCAGATACATCAGTATGAACCCAGGCTCAAAACTGGGCTTCAGCACCAGGTCGACCCCCAGGTCGACTATAGGGTCGACCTGGTCCCTGGGAGGTCGACCATAGTGTCGACTCCAAGGTCGACCTGGTCCTGGGTGGGAAAATTCCAGCCTAGCCTGCACTGGGGTTTGAATTTGAATTTCGAATTCAAATTCGAGCTGTTTTTCTGTTTAGAAAATCCTTGAAACTTCGGAGGGTCATATCTCCCTCATACGGACTCCGTTTCTTGAAAACTCGGACTCGTTTCCAAGCAGAATTTCGAGACGAACGCAATGGCGCAACCCGTTTCCCTTGATTCTTGTTTTAAAAATTAATTTTTCCTTGATTTATGGTTTTAACATGTTAATAAAATACAGGTTGTTACATTCTTCCCTCCTTAAAGGATTTCGTCCCCGAAATCTTCAAGTTAAGAAGAATGCATCCTATCATCCAATCAACCATCTACTCAACCATCATCCACAAGCAACCATTGTCCTTAAAAGATTTCTAATGCTGTATGAATTTATGCAAGAGTGTGTGTATATGTACTTATCTAATGCAAAAGATCAGGCGGTTACTGATTCAGTAGACCTCCTTAATGAAAAATATGTTAGTGTAATGAGTCCAACATGTATGCAAATTCCTAACATATTTTATAATCTCTACATGAGTGCACAAAAATTCATTTATATGCAACATCCAAATGATAAAATATCAAGTTTCCATCCATATACAAGTATGAGCACCCATGCATATGCAATATGAGACATGTGACTGAGCCGATCTAGTGCCTAATGTGTGTTATCCAACCACGAGCAACCACTAGAAACCACTTGCAATCATCAACCATAACATGTTTCGATCACATGTTTACATCCAAAAGGGTTCTACCTAAGGTTCTCAAGATAAGATCGAGAAGATAACAAGACAAACATGGATAGCAAAAGCATGCACATGATACGAAGGTATGTAAACTTATTGGAAAAAGAGATCGAGAAAGTATCTTAAAAAAGAAATGGGTATAGCGAGCGTATCTTCTCTTCAGTTTCCAAAGTTGCGTCTTCTTGGGCTTCACTCCACTGTACTTTAACTAGCATGACTTCTCGATTCCTTAGCTTCTTGACCTCCGTTCCTAAGATACGAACCGGAACTCGCCTCAATGTTTCTCCCTTTTCCACTTCTCCGCCTTCAAGGATGCTTGGCTCAACCACTTCGGCAGACTCATGTAAGCACTTTCGGAGATGCGAAACATGGAAGACATTGTGTACTACGACCAGCCTCTCGGGCAACTTTACCTTATAGGCCACTGTCCAATCCTCTAGATGATAGGGAACGGTCCTACGAACCTTGGTGCTAACTTTCCAACCACTCCAAAGCGAACCACATTGCGTAAAGAAGAAACTTTTATAAAAAACTTATCTCCGACTTCAAACTTTTGGTCTGTCCTTCTCTTGTCCGCGTAGGATTTCTGTCTATCTTGGGCAATTTTCATCTGTCTTCGTATCAACTCAACCTTCTCGGAAGTGTCCTTTATCATGTCGGGTCCAAGTATGAGCTTGTCTATCGACTCCCACTAACAAGTTGGTGACTTGCACGGTCGCTAACTATACTAGAAGGAACTCCGTGCAACTGTACTATCTCTCGAAGGTATAAAGACGCTAGCCATGATGCGGTCCTCTTGCTCTTCACAGGAATGAAGTGACCGCCCTTCGTGAGTCTATCTACTATAACCTATATGCTAGTATTGCCCTTCCTTGACCTAGGCAATCCATCCACGAAATCCATCGAGACACTCTCCCATTTCCACAGCGGAACCTCCAAAGGATGCAATAGCCCACCAGGCTTTTTCGACTCGGCCTTTACTTGTTGACACACTATGCACTTAGAAACGAATTCCGCCACGTCCATTTTCATCCCGTTCCAAAAGAAAATGCGCTTCATATCCTTGTACATTTTATCACCTCCGGGATGTATAGTCATCTTCGAGTGATGCGCCTCTTTGAGAACTCTCTTTACTAAGTCTCCCACTTGTGGGACACATAGTCTACCATCACGCCTTAGCCATCCCTTGTCATCTATGGCATACCTACTGAGGTGACTTGACATCTCACCTCTAATCAACTGGTCCATGATCTCGACTATCTGTGGGTCTTCCTTCTGTGAAGTCCCTACTTGGTCTAGAAGCGTAGGCCTTAACTTGAGAGATGCTAACGTGCTAGCCAACGACTCAACAACAGGTGTGAAATCAAAGGTTGCTATAAACTCTAGACTTTTCCTTTCAACAAACAAAGGACTCAAAGTCAACCTTTTTCTACTTAGCGCATCCGCCACCACGTTACCCTTGTCAGGGGTATAAGCTATATTGAAATCATACGATGCCAAGAATTTCATCCACCTCTGTTGCCTTAGATTCAAATCTTTTTGCGAAAAGAGGTACTTAAGCGATTTGTGATCGGTATACAACTCGAATTTCTCACCTAGAAGATAGTGGCGCCAAGACTTAAGCGCAAAAACAATCGCGGCCAATTCCAAGTCATGTGTGGGATAGATTTCTCATGAACGTTAAGTTGTCTACCCCCGTAGCATATCACTTTCCCTTCTTGCATTACGACAGCGCCTAATCCCATGTCGCACGCATCTGTGTACACCGTAAACATCTTACCTCCGTCGGGTAATGCCAAAACTGGAGTTGTGGTAAGGGCTCTCTTAAGCCTTTGAAAAGCAACGTCACACTCTATGTCCCATGCAAAAGCTAGGTTCTTCTTCGTTAACCTAGAAGAGGTGATGAAATTTTAGCGAAGTCCTTAATGAACTTCCTATAGTAGCCCGCCAAACCGAGAAAGCTCCTCACCTCTATTGCGTTCTTAGGAACTTTTTAGTCTTGCACCGCAGCTACCTTTGCGGGGTCCACAGCTATACCTTGCTTAGAAACTACATGTCCAAGAAACCGAACTTCTTTTCTCCAAAAATGACACTTGAAGAACTTAGCCTTTAACTCATGAGCTCTATGCGTATCCATGACTTCCTTGAGATGCCTAGCATGTTCTTCCTCATCCTTTGAGAAGACCAAAATATCATCCACGAAGACCCCCACAGACTTGTTAAGGAACTCTCGGAATACCGTGCTCATTAAATCAACGAAGTACGCGGGTGCATTCGTCAAACCAAACGGCATGACGAGCCATTCGAAGAAACCATCCAGAGTTCTAAACGCAGTCTTTTCAATGCTATCCTCAGCCACTCTAAGATGATGGAATCCTGTAGCTAGATCGAGTTGAGAGAAAACAGACGCTCCTACAAGCTGGTCGAACAAGTCATCGATTCTTGGTAGTGGGTGCCTATTCTTCTTAGTCAGCTTGTTTAACTCACGATAATCTACGAGTAGACGAAGCGAACCATCCGCCTTAGTAGCGAATACCACCGGAGCACCCCATTAAGAAATGCTTCGCCTAATGAAAATTTTCTCAAGCAACTCCTTAACTTGCTTACTAAGCTCTTTTCTCTCTCGCGGGGCCATTTGTCTAACGGGCAATGCAACTGGCTTAGCATTATCAACAAGATATATACGGAAATCTATCTCGTGTTTAGGGGGTAACCCCTTAACATCATCAAAGACATCGGGATATTCTTGGACTACCCTTACTGATTGCAAATCATCGATAGACGAGTCAAGAGATTCTAGATAACATAACATGACAGGACCCATAGGGTTACAAGAAATTTCAAGGGATTTCCAAGGCGAGTCACGAGTCTAATTACCCTTCGTTCACAATTGAGAAAGGCTCCATTATTGGACAGCCAATCCATGCCTAGAATCAAACCGTATCCCATAAATCCGAGAATATAAGCATTACACGTGAATCCTATGCTCAAGATAGAAATCCTCAAATCCACACAAATCATAGATAAATGAGCGGAGCCACCAATTGGATTTGAAATAATAATGGGACCCTCAACTAGACAAGTACTTAGGTGTAGAGTTTCAACAATATCAGAAGAAATAAAAGTATGCGATGCGCCAGAACCAAACAAGGTTCGAACAGGATGATCAAAAAGATAGACTAAACTTTCAACTGAAATATTTCTACCTCGTTCTTGCGGAGGTACCGTGAGAGCGTAGACTTGTCCTCCAGAAGAAGATCCAGCTCCATGTCCTTGCTTCCTTGGGCAGACCTTAGCCATGTGTCCTGTCTCACCACAGTGGAAATAACCACCCATCTTCCTTTTCTTCTTCCTGCAGTCTTTGGCCAGATGTCTAGGAATGCCACAGAAATTACACTTTCTCTTCTCACGGGATTTGTTGTTCTTCCCGCCTTTCTTTGGATCAGCTTTCTTGTTCTGCGACCCTTCCCCCTTCTTATCTTGTGGCCCTTCTGCTTTTGCCTCATTCTTTCCCTTGTCTTCCTCACTTAAGAGTGCCATGTCTACTAACCTTTCGTAAGTTGCCCCCATAGGTATGTGGGTCATAGCCAAGCTGTGAAGTGGCTCATTCAATCCCTTGACAAAACAGAGAGCCTTCTTATGAGGAATATTCACTAAGTCCAGTCCAAATCAGGCCAGCTGGTTGAATTGATTGACGTACTCCTTGACCGTCATACTTCCTTGCTTAAGAGATAAGAACTTTTCCAGCTGTAGACTTCGTTCAGCTTGTGAGAGGAATTTCATCTCAAACCTTATCCTGAAATCCATCCATGTGTCAACAGGCCTTTCAGTGTTAGTCACTTCCCACCAATAGGAAGCTTCATCTTTGAGCAACCATACTGCCAACTGTACCTTCTGCCTATCGTCCACCTCGAAGATAACGAGCAGATCCTCAGTTTCTTTGAGCCAGTTCCTCGCTTCTACGAATGATTCAGTTCCTTTGAAATCCTTTCCACCCATGGCCCTAAAATCTCTACAGATCTTTGAGAAATCATTTGCATGAGGAGGGGGCGGAGGGGGCGGAGGAGGAGGAACCGCTGCAGCTAGAGGAGGAATATCTGATGGGCCTGCATCGTTGGCCCTAGCCTTTAAGTACCTCCTGAACCAGCGAGGTATTGGAACGCCCTCTGGAAGGTTAAGATTCTCGGACATGCTGAAATGAAAAAGAAGAGATTCAAAATGAGGAAACAAAGGATAGTGCTAATGGCTTTTGGGGAATAGCCTTTAAATAAAACAAGACTTTTCCTGAAAAATGCTACTTTGTAAACGTTTTTGAAAATAGTTTTAGAAGGTTTTAAAAACTTTTGCCCAGCCTGGCAACCTTCTGCTATGATACCAAATGTAACACCCCACCTCCGTTAGGGTCACTCACAAAGGGAATGCACTAGTTTTGGAGGAGCATTATCGAGGTAAACAAACACAGAAATATTACAAGACAGAACATAAATAAAACAGTGGAAGAATCAGAAGGTAAATTTCATTACTTTCAAGAAGAGTCAAAACCTTTTACATCCAAAGTACCAAATAGCCAAAGTCATTATTTTCCATTACAACAAATTCTGTCTTGCATAAATAAAGAAGCATAAATTTAAAACAATAAAAGTAGCTTAATTCCCCAAAGGTAGCAGAAATTTAGCCATAGTATAGCTCAAGATCAAACCGTACATGAGCAGAACCAAAAGCAAGCGAAATCCAAGCTAAGTGCTAGAGTTTCCTCCCTGAGAACCTAGGGGGAGGGGGGAATGGAAGAAAAAGAGGCAAAAGAAAACCGGTCAGTCATAAAGACTGGTAAGTCCTTGTAACTTTCAGCATAAAAAACAGGTAAAGGTAACATGACATGTATAAACTGAAAGTAAACATAAGGATGATGTCAAGATGGGCAAGATAGACTAAGATGGCATGATAATTCAAGTATAAATCAAGTATAGCATCGCATGTTCAAGGTTCGCTGCACCAACTGTACTAGTATCCCAAACTCATGTCATACATTAACCATGAATTGATCCCTTGGCCCAATATCATGAAATGACCCATTTCGGGGTCCCATGGAATGATCCATTAATCAGTCGGCTCCCTACAAGTTCTAGCTAGTCATGAGTCTGTGTCATACGGCCCTATCACGAATGTAGTTACCTGTGCTAGGTCCACTATAGGATGTATCAAGCCCTAGGGTGCCAACCATCGACACGAATCTAGCATGCACAGTGTAAACCTATAGATGCCCAATGCCTGCTTTTTCAACTCCGGACTACGTGCACGACCATAGTCCATCTGAACCCACACTGGCGCACCAACTCAGCCGTCGTTCTGGTCGCTTACAATCAGCCCAGTAATCGTGCCCCACCCTGCCTAGTTCCAGGGTACCATGATACATCTAAGTGGGTTACTGCTGAAATGGACCTCGTAACTAGGGTTTCCATCTAGCAGGTTAGGTGTTGTCATTTAAATTCGTGACTTAACCCTTATCAGTCTAGCATGTCAAGTTGGTTAAGTGTTATCATTCAAATTCATGACTTAACCCTACAAATCATGTGTCAAGTTGGTTAAGTGTTGTCTTTCATGTTCATGACTTAACCCTATCATGTGGCATTAATCATTAATGCACCCCAACCTCTCACATCAGACCTGTTGTTGTGGTCACCGGATATGCAGGGCGGTTCGGGGCAGAATTACACCACAACTCAGTCTGACCTCGGGTTTCAAGCGCGATAAGACCAACTACCCACATTGGATCCTTTTGTTTGCAGTCACTGGATTTGCCGGGCGGTTCCGGGAAGAATTACACTGCAAACTCAACCCAACCTTGAGTTGGCCATTTTCAAGTTCATTCTAGTGTCATGTCCATGTTCAAATTTCATGTCAAGTTCGTGTCAAGTTTCATGACAAGTTTCATGCCAAGTTTCATGTCTCAACTTATGCCTATTATCAAGTTCATGATTCATGTTCATAACCAATTCATGTTTTGCCAAATCTGCCCAAATCTTATTCCCATCGCACGTAAACGTAAATCGATCTAAATTACAAGTAGATCCAAATCCAGAAATAAAGGGAATATCAAAATTATGATAGGCAAAAAGGACGAGCATAAAGTGATAAAAGGGATTACAAGACTAGCATGACATAACTTGAGATAATTGGTTACAACATCACAGTCATATAGAAAATAATAGGATTTCAAATCTAGCATAATAAGGTGATAGTCATGGCATAAGGTGATAGTCCCAAACTTGTGAATAATAGACTGGTTCAACATCACAGGCATGATATTGTTATGGACATGAAAGAGTTTGATTTACAACATGAATAGGTCCAAACTGATTTCATAGCAATATTCCCAAATGTCAAGATCCAAGATGGAAACTAGAATAGATGTTAATCGATTATCATACTTAAGTCCAATCTCACTTTATCTCATGTCCAAATTACAATTAACAAGTTTAAATCTCAAAGTAACTAGAACTTACGTATCGTGGTCTAAGAAATTGAGATACAGAAGTCAAGTCTAGAAACTAGTCGTTGCATTGTTGAATCTCGATTTGATTGTAGAAGCAAGTCCCCAATATGTAATTCCTAGCTGTAGTCTTCAAGAAACAGTCTTCGTGTTTTAATTTTCTTTTAATTTAATTTAGAAGAAGCCATGTCCATCAAGAATTTGTGTAGCATAAGGTTAGAGAAGAATGGTGTAAAGAGAATGGGGCTAGGAGGCTGCTTATATAGGATTAGGCGGACGAATCTAGACTGAAAACGAGACCAGATACATCAGAATGAACCCTGGCTCAAAACTGGGCTTCAGCACCAGGTCAACCCAATGGTCGACCATAGGGTCGACCTGGTCCCTGGGAGGTTGACCATAGTGTCGACCACCAGGTCGACCTGGTCCTGGGCGGGAAAATTCCAGCCTAGCCTGCACTGGGGTTTGAATTTGAATTTCGAATTCAAATTCGAGCTGTTTTTCTATTCTGAAAATCCTTGAAACTTCGAAGGGTCATATCTCCCTCATACGGACTCCGTTTCTCAAAAACTCGGACTCGTTTCCAAGCAGAATTTCGAGACGAACGCAATGGCGCAACCCGTTTCCCTTGATTCTTGTTTTAAAAAATTAATTCTTCCTTGATTTATGGTTTTAGCATGTTAATAAAATACGGGTTGTTACAAATGTTAACCGGCTTTTTGGTCCGGTTCCCAAAAGTATGCAAGGCGCGCTCGACTCAACATATCGCGTGATACTACAGCCCAGAAGTGTTGCCAACAACATCAGGGGTCTAGCACCAGAAGACTCGAGCTGTGCTATGAGCCGTCAAGCGGGTTTGGGCGCAGCGCCGGTGGAGGTCCGGGCCCCACAGTCTAGGCGGCGATCGACCTAGCCGGTTAGGTCGAACCAGTGTGTTCATCAGAAGTTCCATGAACCTCGCCACTGCTGCAAACATCGCCAAACTAAGACCTCAGAAACCAAGGAGTCGCGAGCTCAAATCTCTAACCCCTAGCCTACGTTGAGATATGATCTTCATACCCCCGGGGGTACAAATTCAGCACCCCTAAGGGGTACAAAATTCGTACCTCTCGGGGTTTGAAATTCATACCCTTCAGTGTTCGAAATTCGAATCCCTCGGAGGTACGAATTTCGAACCCCTAAGGGTTACGAAATTCGTACCCCTATTGGCTCGAAATTCGAACCCCCCGGGGTACGAAATTCGTACCCCTCGGGAAACGAAATTCGTACCCCCTCTGGGTACGAATTTCGTACCCCTAAGGGGTGCGAAGTCTATTCGAGAGCGTGCTACCGGGGGGGGGGGTCGAAATTCCGGATGCCGGCGCAAGGAGTTCGAACTTCGTGGTGCAACCCCCTCCTTTTTATCCCTTCTCACTTCTCACCTACTCCTACCTAACCTCTCCAATATAAATAATCCCCACTTGCTTCATTCAAGAGGATGGTCCAAGCTCTCTCCCCCAAGCTTTAATGGATTCCTAGGAAGAAGATAATCTTTCCCAAAGCCTCCTAGGCACCATCCTTCTTCACACAAGTGTAACGACCCAAATTTTTAGCCATTTAATTTAATATTTAAATTTTGTTTTAAATATGGATTTGGATTTAAATGATTTAGAACTAATTAATTTGAATAATTTATTTGTTTAAATAATAAATAATAATTTAATTTCGAAATAGTCGAAATTGGCTGAATTTACAATATTATATGATTTGGTAAATATAAAAGGATTTTTTAGCTATATTTAAATTTTTATTTATGATTTCAATTATTAAACGCTATTTAAACGTTTAAATTATAATTTTAACGAACGGCAGTGGCGCGGTAGTTCGTAATATAACGTTTCGAACTTCAATTGGTTATACAAAATCCAATTTAAGTCGGATTTCTTCGAAACAAGAAACGTCTGAACCCATTTGGTAATAATTTTCTGATGAAGCAGAAAAATCGAGTTTTCATAGTGTAGATTTTATTTTACGGCCAAATCAAAATTTCGAATAGTCGATACAGAATTCGTTTATTTATTATAACGATTTATTATATAGAAATATACGGTTTTTAATTTATTTAATATCGTTTTGGCTTGGAATTCAACCAATAATATTTTATTTTGAAAATATAGGAAATTCTATTTGGGTATGGCCAATTATAATATTATTATATTTTTATATTGAGGTATTTTAAAATTGGTTTATTTTAATTAAAATTGGACCTTTTAAAAGGAGCTTTATTCAAACGATCTCCGTTTTCAACGAAACAAATTTTATTGGGACCGTAACAACAAATTATTATTATATTTCAAGTTGCATGTCAAACGGAGTTATTCTGTGAGCGTGGCAAAATAAAATGCAAATAAATCGACCGTTTTGATTCGAACGAACACTATTTTTGCAAACAGACTCGGAATTCGATGAAACAAGATTCATTAGGACCGTAACGTCGAATTACACAATGACGTCCATTCTCATGGTTATTGGAGTTTGTGTGTGATCACGGTAATCAATAAACAGTGTTTGGAATTGCGATAGGTATGAATAAAAATTGCTAGTCATATCAATAAAAATCTTCGGTCAAATCAGAATTAAAATAATTAAAATATTAAAATAATAAAATAAAATATTATATTTTCCTTCTATATAATAAACCACCGTAAACCTTCTGATTTCCCAAACCAATTCACTCCCGTTCTTTTTCTTGCTTTAACACCAATTCTTCAACAAAACTCTTCCACATTCAAATTCAATAATAATTATACTAAAGTTCTGCAAATTCTAATAATCCCATATTTGGATTGCCGCAAGAACAAGCTTCAATATGGTGTAGAAATGGTAGGACTCGATCACGATGTAAGGGTCAAATTTTTTTAGGGCAGTGGAACCAAAGAAGCGATAGCTGAAGGCGGATTTGTCTCGATTCAGATGAGCTAGGGTCGAGTTGGTCGAAGCTGGTTCAAGTGGAGGTAAGTGGAGGTCAGGGGGTCATCGTGGTGTTGGACAGGGGTGGTCCGATGGTCGGAGTACGGAGGCAGGTCGATTTGAACGAAGGCGTTTCTATGGGTTAAATTTTGGATTTTAGTTTCGGTTTTTGGGCTCATGTGGGGTCTGTGGAGCACCGGTGGACGTGGGGTCTATGTGGGGTGGAAGGGCAAGAGATGGCGAAGGTCTTGGTGGTGGTCCGGAGAGGTACGGTAGGCCCTAGGCGGTGCTGTTGAGGATCAAACGAAGGAGGTCCTGTGTTGATTTCTTGAATCTGGGTGCGGTTTTTGTGACTGTGGAGGAGCTTTGGACCACCGGAGGTTATGGCGACAGTCGGAAACGGAGGCTAGGATGTCGTAGGTCACTGCAGTACAGAGGGTTGGTGGTTCGGTTAGTCAGAGGAGGCACAAGGGTTATTTGAAGTGGAGGCTTGTATTCGAATTAGCCTCGAGATGCTGAGCTATCGGGTTAGAAAGTGAAGAGGGATAGAAAACTGTATTTGTTATAGTAGCTGCAGACGTGGAATCAGATTAATAGAAGGTAATTAACAGAAGATTAATTAACATTAATTAATTTATTTATCAGGACTAATAATGGTAATTAATTTGTATATTATTCCAATTCAAAGACAAATAGTATAATACGCATAATTTTTCGTTTGTGAACGTAATTGGTCGAAACAAGTGCCGATGGGTTCGTATCGACGGTGCCGACATATACGAACTTGAATGGAGTGATTCAGAGGATGTTGGAATTTGATGTAGTTTTAAACGTCAGTTTAAAGCTATATAAAATGAAGAAACATCATCAGAAACAAAATTGGTGAGTTAATTCTCACACTTTTGAAATACTGCGATGTGTTAAATTCATATCATTAGTTGGCTGAATGGATGCTATGGATGATTTTTATTTATTTATTGGTTGATTGTTTGTCTGTGTTATACTATAATTCTCACTTCATTTATTAGTGATAAATGATATTATAAACTATTGTGCAGGGAAGAACAGGTTGGAGGGATCCGACCGGATTCCTCAAATCAATTGCATATTATTTGTTGTTTATTCTAATTTATATTATCGTGGTTAGTTATCAATAATTGAATGGATATGGATTGTTAAATAAAATTGTCGTATTTTAATCAATATGTAATATTGATTAAATAATTGGCAGCGGATGGTCTAAATCAATCGTATAAGATAATAATTCATCGTCAGGCGAATTGACGTATTTTTAAGTTACAGAATTTATTTGTGCAACTGAATCAAAGTTTCAAGTTTTATTTTAATTATTCAAATAGAAGTTTAAATAAGTTGAAATATGTATCTTGGTTTTATTAAGAAAGAAAATGTATAGCGAACTTTGTGTATGGATACATAAAGGAATCAGAGATTAACCAGAAAGTTAATCATCCCGGAAAGTTGTTTCCAAAAGGAACAATTCAATGAGTTTTTGTTTAAGTTAATTACATTTTCAATGAACATTGTAAAGAACAGTTTCAGTGGATAATTAATCAAACTTAATGATATTTTCTTTTAAATAGTTATTAACCTTAAGTTAAATACATTTAAGGTGAGTATTGGATAATTTATTATTTATAAAATAAACTATTAATAACTTGTTAAAGGAAGGTAACCAAACTATTTCGGTTAATGAAGAAATAAAAGGGTTTTACTTCAGTAAATGACGAAGTTAATTACTTCTTAAATAAAATTGATTTAGGAAAGTAATTGGATATGTAGCAAGATTTAATAAATTTAGAAGAAGCATAGGGAAAGGAATTTATAATCCGAACTTCATAAACAAGTCATAAAAGAAATTTGAGTTTAAAATAAAGATTCTATTCGAGTGGGAAATAAAAGTGAAGAATTACAAAACATGTAAATTGAAGTACTTATCGATTAGAGTAAAGACGTAAATAAAAAGGTTTTTTTATTATAAAATCCAACTGTTAGTTTTTACCAAATGTTAAAAGGAGTTTTGGACTAGTAAACAAAATCCTAGTTTATAAGAAAAGGGATTTGAAGTTTAAACTAAGGCAAGGCCTTAAATAAGCATTTTACTTAAAAACCAAATCAAGTAAATGTCGTAATCAAAGTGAAATGTGAAAGGTAAAATGGATAGTTAATGTTTTGAATAAAAGAAATTGAAAAGGGGATTTATGGTTATAAATCCAAAGTTAGATCATATAATAAAAAGGTTTTTGGAAAAAGATATGAGTGAATGGATTCGCATAATATAATCCCAGTTATGAATCAAATATTATACAAGAGTTTTGAAGCAAATGATTAATAGTTGGGTAAATGACTTACTTATTCTATTAAGTAAAATGGTTATAGTCAATTGAGATTTCTCAAAAGAAAGGATCAGGTTTATAAAATCATGCTTTGAATAGAAAATGGGATCCTCATGATAATATAAGAATATGGGTTTGGAGTTACGAACTTCTATCTACTCTGAGATAAGAACGTTGTCGATTAAGGTCTGAGAGGTAAATAAAATACCCCAAACTGACCGACTTCACTATTATTGAGGAATGGTATTAGTTCGTAATGGTAAAGGAGTTTGGGAAGGAGTCATTATTTTCGTAAAACATTTGCAATTCATTGCAAGGTTTGAAATGAAATGAAATACAATAAGTTTTAAATTAAACAGTGTACATTAACGTTGTTTAGTCCGAGTTGAGACATATAGTTTAATTATACCTATAGGTTATTATTATAACACTATTTTCTAGAAATTGGTAATGATATGAGTGAAGTATATTTATTTAAATAATAAGTAATTAGAATGGAAGGGTTATATTAATTTTGAAACAGAAATAAATATTTGGAATTTAAGGAGCTAAAGCCATTGAGTTTTAAATATAGCATGTGTTGGTTAATAGGATTTTAACGCATAAGAATTTGACAATGGACTTATATTCGAGAATTGACGATATATTAATATATGGATATTCCATATTAAGGAAATAAATATTTGATGAAAATATAGCAATATATTCAAAACTAAAGGAGAATAAAGCGAAGTGAGAATATACGAGAGGTGTTGTTTTCAAACGGCGAAGCAAAAGACAAATTGATAATATATGTTAATGGATCGACTTTAAATATATGGAATGGTTTCCAATGATTCGATTTAGAATTTGAAATGAATGATTTTGAATAATGAGGACGTGTGCTGCCAACATACTTGATTGTACTGTTTAACTAATCTGATTGGATGGTTGTTTTGTTCAGATTGATAGTTAAAACACCAACTATCAATAAAATTGCCTTTTTGACGTGTTGTTTCGAAGAGACTAGGATGGGAACTAGACCCAAAACCACTTCTAATCAACGTTACGTGCTAAGCTAACTTGCAAGGGATAAAAATGGAGCAATTGAAGATCGTTGATTTTCGTAAATGGAAGAACAGCTAATAGTCTTCGGTCTGCAGCCAAAGATGTACTGTGGTTCTGTCGTGGTTTGAATCTGCGGAGTGCAAGGACTTCTCGCTAGTGATATATGGGTTGATCCTATATTGGATGCAGTAGGAGAGTACCTTCGGTTCATCCTGTTCCTGGATGACTTGTATGGACGGATGTCTGACAAAGTATTTCCAAAGGGATCGCGTACGTTGATTTCTTCAAACTTACCATAGTTGATGGCGAAGAAAGGCCTTTCTATTAGCTTATCAACTAAGTGTACTTTTGTGGACGTCAATTAGTGATATCTGACGGATCTGACGATGTGGCATTCGAAGTAAATGATGGTCGGGTGTTTTAAGGGTAATTGTAACCTCAAGCCTCACCAACCGGGAAAAGACAAAAATCGGGCAGACATGATGACTATGTGGGTCGGCCCCATTAGGGTGTATAATCACCTATCTAGAGAAAATCCATTTCCTTCTTTAATCAATTTCGATGCTGTCCCTTTTCGGGAAACGGTTGCTGATCCCAACCGTTGGTGACATACATTCGATACACTCAAGTGAAATGAGTGGTCGGTCATGTGTGGGTCGGGTTGCAAGACATTCTTGTTGAACCCAGTGTATTCGCCTCTAGAGATACACTATCGGTAGGTGGTTCCATACTTTGTCATAGTCGGAATCCCATCTCCAATAAGCGCCCGCGGTTTTGATTGTATACTATATATATGGAGTGTGAGATGCAAGCGTTCTGCTAGATTGCTATTTATTTGTGATTTGATAGACACTATTACAATATCAGAATAATATTATTTTCAAAAATGTTTTGGGTTATAGTAAGGTAAAAACCGTCCGTATTTATGTGTGGACTGGTCTTACTATTATCTTTTGTTTCAAAAAGAATTTCTAAAGTTAAACCGATTGTTGATGTGAATTTAGCACTAAAAGTATTTCAGACTGATCCGGGTGTTTTTGCTTTGCTTCAAAATGTGCTCGGGTTAGACCGAACATATTTGACAGGTTAGTTTTCGCTCGGAGTTCCAGAAGCTAGAAGCAGGAGGCTTCACCGTTAATTATTTAAAGTTATTCCGCTATATCTGACACATGTTGTACTCTGATGATTGGTATGTGTATACAACTTTCTTTTATGTAAAGATATGTTGTTATATTATATATTTTTCGCTGTGAGATTTTGATGTTCTTCTTCTTTCTTCTATTCTAATATTTCTTTCTCTCTCTCTCATCCTCTAATTTCTTTCTCTTAACATTCTTCTTTTCTGTGTAATTTGGGATGACTGGGGTAGTAAAATGTCGTCCCGAATTGTACTGAAAAGTGGGAAGTTACAACTTGCTATCAGGGCTATTGGTTTAGTGATAACCTTGGATCTGTGGCGTAACTCGATAAAGATGGGGTTAGTAATACCGTGGATTGAGTTTGAGTGTATATATATGGGTGCACGTATTTGTATTTTGAATATAAAATTATTTTTAAATTATTTTGTCAATGGGATAAATGAAATAATTTTTCCTAAATTATATTTTGTATAAATTAAAAGAAATAATTATCTTAAATTGTTGTCTGGTCGTTTGAAACTTGTATTGCCTTGACTGGTTGATTTGAATGTGTTTGATTATGAACTTGAATTGGATCAATCGAACGACATTTCAAATTTGAAATGTGAAATATGGAAATTTAACTCGTGTTGGGTTGAATAAATCGTATAAGTAAAATTTAAAACTTGAATATTGAAATAAAATATAACTTAAGTCAACACTAATTTGAGTTGGGTTGAGAAATAAAAATATCCAAATGGAATGTTTTGGAATTATCTAGTTGAGATTGATTGCATAGATATGGATTTAAAATTGAATGAACTTGATTGAAACCAGTCTTGAATAGGATTTATTTATTGGGATAAATCCAGGATGGCATGGATATTTAAATTTAACTGGTATTGTTTTGAAACTAATGAAGTTTATTAGAGTTCAGAACAGGTGCAGAAGAGCTAATTTATCTTTAAAACATGTCCAAGAAGATTCTGTAGTTAACTAAATACAGTCTGATCGGAACTGCATAGTAATTGAGCAGGCTCGCTTATTGTTTATCGCTTATTGCGTAATAACATTCGAAAAAGGTACGTCTACGCAAAAATATGAATTTTTGGTTTGATTTGGGTTTTGAATTGGATTTTTTTTCCGACCGTGTTGGTTGAGGTATATATATATTTATTGTTCCTGCAATATTGCTGATGTTCCTCCGTACTGGGGAGACTCCACCAAATTTTTTCCAAAATTTAAGGTGTTAGAAAAAATTTGAATTTGAATTTTATATAAATTTTGTTGATAAGAATAATTTTGTTTTTCGATTGAATTTATTTGAATTAGTTTTAATTTAGAAAATGAGGATTTTAACTAAAATAGATTTTTGAAATATAACGGGTTTGTAGCATTCTTCTTACCTTAAATTAAATTTTTAGTCATTTAATTTAATATTTAATTTTTGTTTAAAATATGGATTTGGATTTAAATGGTTTGGAACTAATTAATTTGAATAATTTATTTGTTTAAATAATAAATAATGATTTAATTTCCAAATAGTCGAAATTGGCCAAATTTGCAATATTATATGATTTGGTAAATATAAGAGGATTTGCTTAGTTATATTCAAATTTTTATTTACAATTTCAATTATTAAACGCTGTTTAAACGTTTAAATTATAATTTTAACGAAATGCAGCGGCGCGATAGTTCGTAATATAACGTTTTGAACTTCAATTGGTTATACAGAATCCAATTTAAGTCGGATTTCTTCGAAACAAGAAATATCTGAACCCATTTGGTAAAAATTTTCTAATAAAGCAAACAAATCGAGTTTTCATAGTGTAGATTTTGTTTTACGGCCAAATCAAAATTTCAAATAGTCGCTATGGAATTCGTTTATTTATTATAGCGATCTATTATATAGAAATATAGGGTTTTTAATTTTGTTTTGGCTTGGAATTCAACCTAGAATATTTTATTTTGAAAATATGGGAAATTCTGCTCGGGGATGGCCAATTATAATATTGTTATATTGAGGTATTTTAAAATTGGTTTATTTTAATTCAAATTTGACCTTTTAAAAGGAACTTTATTCAAACGATCTCCTTTTTCAACGGAACAGATTTTATTGGGACCCTAACAGCAAATTATTGTTATATTTCAAGTAGCACATTAAACGGAATTATTCTGTGAGCGTGGCAAAATAAAATGCAAATAAATCGACCGTTTTGATTCGAACGAACACTATTTTTGCAAACGGACTCGGAATTCGACGAAACAATATTCATTAGGACCGTAACGTCGAATTACACGATGACATCCATTCTCGTGGTGATTGGAGTTCGTGTGTGATCATGGTAATCAATAAACAACGTTTGGAATTGCGATAAGTATGAATAAAAATCGCTACTCATATCAATAAAAATCTTCGGTCAAATCAGAATTAAAATAATTAAAATATTAAAATAATAAAATAACATATTATATTTTCCTTCTATATAATAAACCACCGTAACCCTTCTGATTTCCCAAATCAATTCACTCCCTTTCTTTTTCTTGCTTTAACACCAATTCTTCAACAAAACTCTTCAACTTTCAAATTCAATAATAATTATACTAAAGTTCTGTAAATTCTAATAATCCCATGTTTGGATTGCCGCAAGAACTAGCTTCAGTATGGTGTAGAAATGGTAGGACTCGATCTTGATGTAAGGGTCATTTTTTTTTGGGCAGTGGAACCAAAGTAGCGATAACTAAAGGCGGATTTGTCTCGATTCAGTTGAGTTAGAGTCGAGTTGGTCGAAGCTGGTTCAAGTGGAGGTAGGTGGAGGTCAGGGGGTCGTCGTGGTGTCGGACAGGGGTGGTCCGACGGTCGGAGTACGGAGGGAGGTCGATTTGAATGGAGGCGTTTCTGTGGGTTAAATTTTGGATCTGAGTTTCGGTTTTTGGGCTCATGTGGGGTTTGTGGAGCACCTGTGGACGTAGGGTCTGTGCGGGGTGGAAGGGCAAGTGATGTCAGAGGTCTGGGTGGTGCTCCGGCGAGGTACGGTGGGCCCTAGGTGGTGCTTTTGAGGGTTAAACGGAGGAGGTCCTGTGTTGATTTCTTGAATCTGGGTGCAGTTTTTGTGACTATAGAGGAGCTGTGGACCATCAGAGGTTATGGCGATGGTTGGAAACGGAGGCTAGGATGTCGGAGGGTTGGTGGTCCGGTTAGTCAGAGGAGGCGCATGGGTTATTCGAAGTCGAGGCTTGTATTTGAATTAGCCTGGAGATGTTGAGCTATCGGGTTAGAAAGTGAAGAGGGATAACAAACCGCGTTTGTTATAGAAGCAGCTGACGTGGAATCGAATTAACAGAAGATTAATTAACGTTAATTAATTTATTCATCGGGACTAACAATGGAAATTAATTTATATAATATTCCAATTCAAAGACAAATAGTATAATATGCATAACTTTTTCGTTCGTGAGCAGAATTGGGTGAAACAAGTGCCGATGGGTTCATATCGACGGTGCCGACATATACGAACTGGAATGGAGTGATTCAGAGGATGTTGGAATTTGATGTAGTTTTAAACGTTAGTCTAAAACAATATAAAACGACGCAACATCGTCATAAACAAAAATGGTGAGTTAATTCTCACACTTCTGAAATACTGCGATGTGTTAAATTCATATCACTAATATTTCTCATTAACTGGCTGAATGGACGCGATGGATAATTTTTATTTATTTATTGGTTGATTGTTTGTCTGCATTATACTATAATTCTCATTTCATTTGTTAGTGATAAACGATATTATAAACTGTTGTGCAGGGATGAACAGTTTGGATGGATCCAACCGGATTCCTCAAATCAATTGTATATTATTTGTTGTTTATTCTAATTTATATTATCCTAGTTAGTTATCAATAATTGAATGGATGTGGATTGTTAAATCAAATTGTTGTATTTTAATCAATATGTAGTATTGATTAAATAATTGGCAGCAGATGGTCTAAATCCATCGTTTGAGATAATAATTCATCGTCAGGCGAATTGATGTATTTTTAAGTCACAAAATTTATTTATGCAACTGAATCAAAGTTTCAAGTTTTATTTTAATTATTCAAATAGAAGTTTAAATAAGTTAAAATCTATATCTTGGTTTTATTAAGAAAGAAAATATATAGCGAACTTTGTGTATGGATACATAAAGGAATCAGAGATTAACCAGAAAGTTAATCATCCCGGACATTTGTTTCCAAAAGGAACAATTCAATGAGTTTTTGTTTAAGTTAATTATATTTTCAATGAACTTTATAAAAAACAGTTTCAGTGGATAATTAATCAAACTTAATGATATTTTCTTTTAAAACGCTTTCTTTTAAAACGCTATTAACCTTAAGTCAAATACATTTAAGGTGAGTATTGGATAATTTATTATTTATAAAAGAAACTATTAATAACTTGTTAAAGGAAGGTAACTGTAACGAACCGGGATTTTCGACTCCGAAAATCAACATCAAATTACCATGTTGACCATTCAGACATCGAACATTCCAGATCATTAATAGAAAGAAGTTAGAGGGTGAGAATAGATAAGGTAGAAATATTGAATAGAAGAAGAAGAAGAAAGCAACACCACACAGAGTCTCACATCGCAGCGGAACAAAATATAATACAGAAATAAATCTTTATTGAAAGCTTTACAATACTTACAGTATCAGAGTACACATCTGGACAGTGATAATCTGTCCTCATACAACACACAGCGGAATAGTAGTAATATCATACGTCCGAACAACTCTAGCTCGTCTCTTCACAGTAGTCGATAACCTGAACCTGTACAACCCGGTCTAACCCGAGCATTTACAAAACACCGGGTCAGTCTGGTGAACCAGAGTGAGATAAACTCGCACAGTAATAAGGGTGAACCATCCAAGCATGATTTTAAAGTTCAAAACCTTTCCAAAAGAAAAGGATAATCGTAAGACCAAATCCACACATAAACACGGATGGTTTTTACCTTACGATAACCCAAAATATTTTTGAAACCAATATCTTGTCTGATATTATAATAATGTCTAAATACAAGTAAATATCAATCTAGTGGAACGCTTGCATCTCACGCTCCACATATATAGTATACAATCAAAAACCGCGGGCGCTTATTGGAGATTGGATTCCAACTTGACAAGGTATGGGTCCACCTTCCGATAGTGTATCTCTAGAGACGAATACACTGGGTTCAACAAGAACTTCTTGCAACCCGGCCCTCACATGACCGACCACTCATTTCGCTTGAGTGTATCGAATGTATATCACCGACGGTTGGGATCAGCAACCGTCTCCCGACAAGGGACAGCATCGAAACATAGATTTAAGAAGCAAATAGGATTTCCTCTAGATAGGTGATTATACACCCTAATGGGAGCGACCCACATAGCCATGCTGCCTGCCCGATTTTTGTCATCTCCTGGTTGATGAGGCTTGAGGCCAGAATTAACTTCTGATCATCTGGTCACCATTTACTTTGAATGCCACATCATCAGATCCGTCAGATATCACTAATTGACGTCCACAAAAATACTCTAGCTGAAAGCTAGAGAATGGCAATTCCCCGCCAACAACTATCGTACGTTTGAAGAAATCAACGTACGTGATCCTCCGGAAATACTCTGTCAGACATTCGTCCATATACGTCATCCAGGAACAGGATGAACCGAAGGCACTCTCCTACCGCATCCAATATAGGAATCACCCCATGGATCAGTAGCGAGAAGTCCTTGCAACCCGTAGATTCCAACTACGACAGAATCACAGCTCATCTCTGCTTGCCAGGCAGAGAATATTAGTGGTTCTTCCGTTTATGAAAATCAACGGTCTTCACAGCACCATCTCGACCATCTTCTGAGATCTTCACGCATTTGTTGGACGGAATGGTTTTCGAATATACATTCGATCCCGGTCTTTCCATACCAACAATCGTATTGGGCGGGTTTGATAGTCGGTGTTTTAACTATCAAAATAATCAGTGTTTCAAACATGACACTCCAATGAGTTCACTGACTCAGTATTCAGCATCATTTGGCCTTTAATAAACTGATTTGCTTTCGTTAAATTAAAAACTTCTAATTCTTTTAAATATTCAAAAATACAATATTTGAATAACTCTAATTGATTAATTAACATTCTTCTTAACTCCATTCGCTTGACTCTAGATCACAGCGATCACAATGGTTACGCCTGATTCCCTCAGGAAACATCCGACTGCCGTAGGCTATCTGCAGCCCTGCGAATTACGCTAGCAGTCGTACGCAATGGCAACTTAGCCGAATAATTATGTTTGGCTAATTCTATCTCGAATAACTATATTCAATTTCCCATTTTGAAATCTCATTTAAAATTCTCCTTTTTACTAGATCTCGTTTCCAAATAACGTTAATGTAAAATTAACGTCTTAACACTTTGAAACTTATTTATATGTTTTGGTTTATCTTAAACCCTTTTATCGAAATCTCCTTCGACTTAATTCAAATGATTAAGTAATATTAAATTCAAGCTCTCCTTCTCGCTTAACATTTCTTTTATAACTTCGTTATAGAACTTAGGTTTAAAATAAAACCTATTCATGAACTCCTCATTTCGCTTGATCAAATAATTACCCAAGCTAAACCATTCGGCTTATTTCTTATTTCCGTACTTATCAATCTGATTAACTTTCTAAAATCACTTAATAATAAATCAAAGTCTTAAATAAGTAAACTATTCATTTATTTCTCTTTATATAACTTTTATTCAAAATAGTATATTCCAAAATTCTATTTCTAGTTATAAAATAAATTTTATAACTGCATCTCTAACGATTTCACCTGACGGTGAATCAATATCTGTAACCCGATTGATTTTTAAAGGCCATACTCTGCCAAATACTTAACCAATATCGCCCATTGGTTTAAACTAAACAGATGTTGAATATTCAATTAATAATCAACCATCAGATCAATCACACAAACAGATCAGTTCATATATGATCATATGAAAATAAATAATACATTTGAGGAATCCGGTTGGATCCCTCCACCCTGTTCTTCCCTGTATTCAAATGGTTTTTCTCAAATCAGACTATTCAGTTTTGTTTAACTGATAACACTAAATAGCAACCATTCAACATCAACCACAAGCAATTCAAACAATTCAACCATTTAAACACGTTTATAAATAAACGTGACCAACCAAGGTGAGTCACCTTTATTGGAACCAATCGTTAAAAATAACGATTTGGTATTTGACTGAAATTAAACACAGTTTAATTTCATCGGTTAAATCAACAGATAAGCAGATAACTAGCAAAACAGTCAACCATTGGCAAGCAGAGCACACAAAATAAAAATACCCAATTTATATAGAATATAAAAAGGGTAACTGAGTGAGTTTAACTCACCTTGATTTCCATTTGTTCGCTGCAGCGGTTCGGTTACCCTTAAATTATAAACAGCGTTTAAATTTAATGGTAAATTCCATCTATCTTCGTCCCTGTCCGGAACAGCCCTAAATGTTGTATCCGACCATATGGTTTCAGTGCACAGCTTATCTTGTTAAATTCTTATTTGAACACCAGCCTCCAACCGCCCGAAGTCCACGTCATAACCCAAACTAGCCCAATCCTTTGCCCATCGTAATTGTATTACTCTTCATACGGGTTCACATAAAACCCCATTTGGCCCAGACGAGGACACGTCACCACCCCACGTAATGCCATCACCTTTCCATACACTTTGAATCCAACCAACCATACTGTTCCCATGCAAAGCCAAACGTTTTCCTTTTTCTTTCTTTTGAATTTTGAACCACAGCCCTTGATTCTTCCCATCGCAAGCTACCACCCCCCTTCGTTTTTCAGTATGTCACTTGAATCCACACAACACCCAGGCTTCCTCAATCATCCCCCACCGAGTAGTACACGCCTGAACCATCCCTCAACGCAAGTACTACCATCTGCATGGCTCCTAAAATTTTCGCACCTGTCAATCTTCCCATGCACGCTGCTTCTCACCAAAACATGCCATGACTTCAAGACCGTTCCCTCATTGTTATTCAGAACCTTGGATTTTTGGAAGCTATTGGTTTGGTTTCAATGTTGTAGAAGGGTTGGGAAAAACTAGTGGCGGTCACTCATGGGTTCAGGTGGTGTTATTTAGTATGCGAGAATGGTTTATATTTACTGGAATGAATAAAGGAAAACTTGTTGAACGCAAATGGGTGTATACCCATATATATAGGAGAGGAAGTAAAGTATAAGAAGTATGTTCCATCCATGGAGGGACAACGTAGGCAGTAGGGGAAAATGTAGCTGAAACATGATGCGGCGTATTTCTTTTCCTGGTCGTACGCTTTTAATTACTCTGAAATGAAAACACATAAAAAGAAGTAGACAAGAATAGGTTTGCAGAAAATTAGGCGTTGAGAGTAGGTCTGTGCGGAAAATAAAATACACTGCGAGCAGACACAATAGGTTGGCGCTGAGTTGTTTCCATGTGTTCTGCGTTTTCAGTCCCATGTGTTTACTGATACGTCTGCACAAGTTATATTTGGTCTTGCCTCAGTAAAGGGCTGCATCCTAGGGTGACTAAGATTAAATTAATATAATATTAAATTGAAACTTCACGCTAAAGTAACACATAAACTATCCATAATTGATTTCTGTTCTCTGATAAAAAGGCTAATCTTGGTGTAGAAAGATATTGCGAACCCAATGGGACAAGTTTCGTCGAAATCCGAGGTCGTTTGAAAAAATTTCCTTTATAAAAGCAGAAATAAACACGCGTTTAAATTTCTCACGGTCACCAGATAAATCAAATCCACTTGAAACTGCGAACATCGATAATAACTTTTCGATACGAACCCAACGGCACTAGTTTCGTCGCATTCTGAGACTGTTTGCCCGATAGGCTGTTTTTACCCTGAACCGCCCTACCCTTTTTAACACCAAATTTCCCGATCTCTAAAAATAACAAACTATATATTTATCCTGACTCTAATCGACGATACGAACTCAACGGAACTGGTTTCGCGACCTAATTCGATTGTCTGCTCAAGTTATGCCAAATATCCTTTTATTTATTTTAATACGCGTTATAGAAAGTGAACGGGCGTTTACGGTTGCTGTGGTCACATACGATATCGGTTTTCTACGAAATTCACCACCGTACAATAATTTAGCGATAAGGTTCTAATGAAACTGGTTTCGTCGAAATCTGAGTCCGTTTGCAAAACGGCTATTTTAAAGGCCTATAATTTAATAACGATTTTCCATAGCGACTATTTCAAAATTTGATTTGGCCATAACTATCAAACTATAACACGAAATCTGGATTTTTCTCTTTCATATGAAAATTATCATCAATACGGTCCCAACGTTTCTTATTTCACAGAAATCCGACTTATATCGAATCCTGTATTCTCAGTTGAAGTTCAAAACTCCATTTCACGAACTGCACGCCATTTTCAAGCTCGATTTTATATTATATATAAATTATAACGTTCAACTTCGTTTTTAATAACGAATTCAATATTTAATTTCATTAATATTCCCAATATGATATTTAAAACTAATTTAAATATTCATATTCAAATGGTCGAAAAACACGGGTCGTTACATTCTTCCCCCCTTAAAATAATTTCGTCCTCGAAATTGCTAAGGTCAGAAAGAATGTTATAAATTCATTAACTTCAAAATCTAATTTATCTTAAATCAATCCAATACTATAAATCAATATTTCAAAAATATTGAAAATTTTCTAACACTTTAAATTTCCGAAAAATTTCGCCAGCACCTCCTCTGTACGGCTCAATCGGTACAACTCCAACTCGCCTTTCTAGGCCTCTCCAATCCAAAAGAAAAAGAAACAGCCAAGCGGCTTGCCAAATAGGCTCAAAAATCACCAAACCCATATAAAAATAAACGTGTACCTTTTTGTCGGGCATATCATTATATCCTTCCCATCTGCTACCCTGTCAGCTTATACAAATGCATTCCCAACGAAATTCCAACTTTATCCTCATAACCAAATCCTTCACGCGTCCAAGCCAAATTCCATTCTTAACTCAATCATCATCCGTCATCAATTCCAACCAACACTATTTCAGATTCTTGTCTTACAAATTTCAAAATATGATTCTACTCGATATATTATCTCCCGATTCAATTTCCAGTTAATCGGTTTCAATTCAATCCATATTTGCTTTCACAAATTTTTATTTAATTTTGTTTTTGTTCAAACACTTTCCCTGGGAGTTTTTAAACAGTTCAGTTCTTTCAAAAATCAAACATTTCTTTCCAGGATTCAAAACAACTTGTTTTTTCTCAAAGCAGTTCAAAACAAGATTTTTGGTAGTAATCCGTCACTTAGAACTCGAAAATAAACACCGATAATGGCGCGCACATCATCGGAATCTATTTTCCAGATATCGAAGTGAGTTCAATACTATGTCACTTTCAAAACCAGTTCTAAACACTTCCATTTTGAAATCAGTTCAAAATATCCTTTGCAAGGCTTGTAAAACAATTTAAAAACCTCCCAGGATTTTAAAATTCTCATATATTAAGTCCAATTCTATTTTCAACTACTTGTTCAAATTTCCAAAGTTTTAATTTCAATTCTGATTTAAATTCAGATTTAACTCCTCTGATTTTCATATATTACACTTATATGAATTCTGATTGGTTATTTATAACCATTTCACATATAATCAACCAACACATCCAATATATTATAATACTTCAAATAATAATCATTCTTTTATATCAAAATATAATTTGGGTAAAATTATTTCATTTACTCTCTTTCAAAAACATACTGTGTCGAATTATTCTATTCAAGAGTTTAGAAACACTTATCAACACAGTTTGCATTACTGTATCGACCAGAATTCATAAACTACTCGACAGACCAATCAACACAATATAAACAGTTTTTATATCAATTTACAAATACGCGCTCATATATATATACTCAAACTCAGTCTAGGGTGTTACTAACCCCATCTCTACTGAGTTACACCACAGAGCCAAGGTACCTACTTAACCTTAAGCTCTGATACCACTGTAACGAACCGGGATTTTCGACTCCGAAAATCAACATCAAATTACCATGTTGACCATTCAGACATCGAACATTCCAGATCATTAATAGAAAGAAGTTAGAGGGTGAGAATAGATAAGGTAGAAATATTGAATAGAAGAAGAAGAAGAAAGCAACACCACACAGAGTCTCACATCGCAGCGGAACAAAATATAATACAGAAATAAATCTTTATTGAAAGCTTTACAATACTTACAGTATCAGAGTACACATCTGGACAGTGATAATCTGTCCTCATACAACACACAGCGGAATAGTAGTAACATCATACGTCCGAACAACTCTAGCTCGTCTCTTCACAGTAGTCGATAACCTGAACCTGTACAACCCGGTCTAACCCGAGCATTTACAAAACACCGGGTCAGTCTGGTGAACCAGAGTGAGATAAACTCGCACAGTAATAAGGGTGAACCATCCAAGCATGATTTTAAAGTTCAAAACCTTTCCAAAAGAAAAGGATAATCGTAAGACCAAATCCACACATAAACACGGACGGTTTTTACCTTACGATAACCCAAAATATTTTTGAAACCAATATCTTGTCTGATATTATAATAATGTCTAAATACAAGTAAATATCAATCTAGTGGAACGCTTGCATCTCACGCTCCACATATATAGTATACAATCAAAAACCGCGGGCGCTTATTGGAGATTGGATTCCAACTTGACAAGGTATGGGTCCACCTTCCGATAGTGTATCTCTAGAGACGAATACACTGGGTTCAACAAGAACTTCTTGCAACCCGGCCCTCACATGACCGACCACTCATTTCGCTTGAGTGTATCGAATGTATATCACCGACGGTTGGGATCAGCAACCGTCTCCCGACAAGGGACAGCATCGAAACATAGATTTAAGAAGCAAATAGGATTTCCTCTAGATAGGTGATTATACACCCTAATGGGAGCGACCCACATAGCCATGCTGCCCGCCCGATTTTTGTCATCTCCTGGTTGATGAGGCTTGAGGCCAGAATTAACTTCTGATCATCTGGTCACCATTTACTTTGAATGCCACATCATCAGATCCGTCAGATATCACTAATTGACGTCCACAAAAATACTCTAGCTGAAAGCTAGAGAATGGCAATTCCCCGCCAACAACTATCGTACGTTTGAAGAAATCAACGTACGTGATCCTCCGGAAATACTCTGTCAGACATTCGTCCATATACGTCATCCAGGAACAGGATGAACCGAAGGCACTCTCCTACCGCATCCAATATAGGAATCACCCCATGGATCAGTAGCGAGAAGTCCTTGCAACCCGTAGATTCCAACTACGACAGAATCACAGCTCATCTCTGCTTGCCAGGCAGAGAATATTAGTGGTTCTTCCGTTTATGAAAATCAACGGTCTTCACAGCACCATCTCGACCATCTTCTGAGATCTTCACGCATTTGTTGGACGGAATGGTTTTCGAATATACATTCGATCCCGGTCTTTCCATACCAACAATCGTATTGGGCGGGTTTGATAGTCGGTGTTTTAACTATCAAAATAATCAGTGTTTCAAACATGACACTCCAATGAGCTCACTGACTCAGTATTCAGCATCATTTGGCCTTTAATAAACTGATTTGCTTTCGTTAAATTAAAAACTTCTAATTCTTTTAAATATTCAAAAATACAATATTTGAATAACTCTAATTGATTAATTAACATTCGTCTTAACTCCATTCGCTTGACTCTAGATCACAGCGATCACAATGGTTACGCCTGATTCCCTCAGGAAACATCCGACTGCCGTAGGCTATCTGCAGCCCTGCGAATTACGCTAGCAGTCGTACGCAATGGCAACTTAGCCGAATAATTATGTTTGGCTAATTCTATCTCGAATAACTATATTCAATTTCCCATTTTGAAATCTCATTTAAAATTCTCCTTTTTACTAGATCTCGTTTCCAAATAACGTTAATGTAAGATTAACGTCTTAACACTTTGAAACTTATTTATATGTTTTGGTTTATCTTAAACCCTTTTATCGAAATCTCCTTCGACTTAATTCAAATGATTAAGTAATATTAAATTCAAGCTCTCCTTCTCGCTTAACATTTCTTTTATAACTTCGTTATAGAACTTAGGTTTAAAATAAAACCTATTCATGAACTCCTCATTTCGCTTGATCAAATAATTACCCAAGCTAAACCATTCGGCTTATTTCTTATTTCCGTACTTATCAATCTGATTAACTTTCTAAAATCACTTAATAATAAATCAAAGTCTTAAATAAGTAAACTATTCATTTATTTCTCTTTATATAACTTTTATTCAAAATAGTATATTCCAAAATTCTATTTCTAGTTATAAAATAAATTTTATAACTATCTCTAACGATTTCACCTGACGGTGAATCAATATCTGTAACCCGATTGATTTTTAAAGGCCATACTCTGCCAAATACTTAACCAATATCGCCCATTGGTTTAAACTAAACAGATGTTGAATATTCAATTAATAATCAACCATCAGATCAATCACACAAACAGATCAGTTCATATATGATCATATGAAAATAAATAATACATTTGAGGAATCCGGTTGGATCCCTCCACCCTGTTCTTCCCTGTATTCAAATGGTTTTTCTCAAATCAGACTATTCAGTTTTGTTTAACTGATAACACTAAATAGCAACCATTCAACATCAACCACAAGCAATTCAAACAATTCAACCATTTAAACACGTTTATAAATAAACGTGACCAACCAAGGTGAGTCACCTTTATTGGAACCAATCGTTAAAAATAACGATTTGGTATTTGACTGAAATTAAACACAGTTTAATTTCATCGGTTAAATCAACAGATAAGCAGATAACTAGCAAAACAGTCAACCATTGGCAAGCAGAGCACACAAAATAAAAATACCCAATTTATATAGAATATAAAAAGGGTAACTGAGTGAGTTTAACTCACCTTGATTTCCATTTGTTCGCTGCAGCGGTTCGGTTACCCTTAAATTATAAACAGCGTTTAAATTTAATGGTAAATTCCATCTATCTTCGTCCCTGTCCGGAACAGCCCTAAATGTTGTATCCGACCATATGGTTTCAGTGCACAGCTTATCTTGTTAAATTCTTATTTGAACACCAGCCTCCAACCGCCCGAAGTCCACGTCATAACCCAAACTAGCCCAATCCTTTGCCCATCGTAATTGTATTACTCTTCATACGGGTTCACATAAAACCCCATTTGGCCCAGACGAGGACACGTCACCACCCCACGTAATGCCATCACCTTTCCATACACTTTGAATCCAACCAACCATACTGTTCCCATGCAAAGCCAAACGTTTTCCTTTTTCTTTCTTTTGAATTTTGAACCACAGCCCTTGATTCTTCCCATCGCAAGCTACCACCCCCCTTCGTTTTTCAGTATGTCACTTGAATCCACACAACACCCAGGCTTCCTCAATCATCCCCCACCGAGTAGTACACGCCTGAACCATCCCTCAACGCAAGTACTACCATCTGCATGGCTCCTAAAATTTTCGCACCTGTCAATCTTCCCATGCACGCTGCTTCTCACCAAAACATGCCATGACTTCAAGACCGTTCCCTCATTGTTATTCAGAACCTTGGATTTTTGGAAGCTATTGGTTTGGTTTCAATGTTGTAGAAGGGTTGGGAAAAACTAGTGGCGGTCACTCATGGGTTCAGGTGGTGTTATTTAGTATGCGAGAATGGTTTATATTTACTGGAATGAATAAAGGAAAACTTGTTGAACGCAAATGGGTGTATACCCATATATATAGGAGAGGAAGTAAAGTATAAGAAGTATGTTCCATCCATGGAGGGACAACGTAGGCAGTAGGGGAAAATGTAGCTGAAACATGATGCGGCGTATTTCTTTTCCTGGTCGTACGCTTTTAATTACTCTGAAATGAAAACACATAAAAAGAAGTAGACAAGAATAGGTTTGCAGAAAATTAGGCGTTGAGAGTAGGTCTGTGCGGAAAATAAAATACACTGCGAGCAGACACAATAGGTTGGCGCTGAGTTGTTTCCATGTGTTCTGCGTTTTCAGTCCCATGTGTTTACTGATACGTCTGCACAAGTTATATTTGGTCTTGCCTCAGTAAAGGGCTGCATCCTAGGGTGACTAAGATTAAATTAATATAATATTAAATTGAAACTTCACGCTAAAGTAACACATAAACTATCCATAATTGATTTCTGTTCTCTGATAAAAAGGCTAATCTTGGTGTAGAAAGATATTGCGAACCCAATGGGACAAGTTTCGTCGAAATCCGAGGTCGTTTGAAAAAATTTCCTTTATAAAAGCAGAAATAAACACGCGTTTAAATTTCTCACGGTCACCAGATAAATCAAATCCACTTGAAACTGCGAACATCGATAATAACTTTTCGATACGAACCCAACGGCACTAGTTTCGTCGCATTCTGAGACTGTTTGCCCGATAGGCTGTTTTTACCCTGAACCGCCCTACCCTTTTTAACACCAAATTTCCCGATCTCTAAAAATAACAAACTATATATTTATCCTGACTCTAATCGACGATACGAACTCAACGGAACTGGTTTCGCGACCTAATTCGATTGTCTGCTCAAGTTATGCCAAATATCCTTTTATTTATTTTAATACGCGTTATAGAAAGTGAACGGGCGTTTACGGTTGCTGTGGTCACATACGATATCGGTTTTCTACGAAATTCACCACCGTACAATAATTTAGCGATAAGGTTCTAATGAAACTGGTTTCGTCGAAATCTGAGTCCGTTTGCAAAACGGCTATTTTAAAGGCCTATAATTTAATAACGATTTTCCATAGCGACTATTTCAAAATTTGATTTGGCCATAACTATCAAACTATAACACGAAATCTGGATTTTTCTCTTTCATATGAAAATTATCATCAATACGGTCCCAACGTTTCTTATTTCACAGAAATCCGACTTATATCGAATCCTGTATTCTCAGTTGAAGTTCAAAACTCCATTTCACGAACTGCACGCCATTTTCAAGCTCGATTTTATATTATATATAAATTATAACGTTCAACTTCGTTTTTAATAACGAATTCAATATTTAATTTCATTAATATTCCCAATATGATATTTAAAACTAATTTAAATATTCATATTCAAATGGTCGAAAAACACGGGTCGTTACAGTAACCAAACTATTTTGGTTAATGAAGAAATAAAAGGGTTTTACTTCAGTAAGTGACGAAGTTAATTACTTCTTAAATAAAATTCATTTAGGAAAGTAATTGGAAATGTAGCAAGATTTAGTATATTTGGAAGAAGCATATGGGAAGGATTTTATAATCCGAATTTCATAATCCGAATTTCAAAAACAAGTCATAAAAGAAATTTAAGTTTAAATCAAAGATTCTATTCGAGTAGAAAATAAAAGAGAAGAATTACAAAACATGTAAATGGAAGTACTTATCGAATAGAGTAAAGAAGTAAATAAAAAGGGTTTTTGTTATACAATCCAACTGTTAGTTTGTACCAAATGTTAAAAGGAGTTTTGGACTAGTGAACAAAATCCTAGTTTATAAGAAAAGGGATTTGAAGTTTAAACTAAGGCAAGGCCTTAAATAAGCATTTTACTTGAAAACCAAATCAAGTAAATGGCGTAATCAAAGTGAAATGTGAAAGGTAAAATGGATAGTTAATGTTTAGAATAAAAGAAATTGAAAAGGGGATTTATGGTTATAAATCCAAAGTTAGATCATATAATGAGAAGGTTTTTGGAAAAAGATATGAGCGAATGGATTAGCATAATGTAATCCAAGTTATGAATCGAATACTATACAGGAGTTTTGAAGCAAATGATTAATAGTTGGGTAAACGATTTACTTAATCTATTAAGTAAAATGGTTATAGTCAATTGAGATTTCCCAAAAGAAAGGATTTGGTTTATAAAATCATGCTTTAAACAGAAAATGAGATCCTCGTGATAATATAAGATTATGGGTTTGGAGTTACAAACTTCTATCTACTCTGAGATAAGAACGTTGTCGATTAAGGTCTGAGAGGTAAATAAAATACCCCAAACTGACCGACTTCACTATTATTGAGGAATGGTATTAGTTCGTAGTGGTAAAGGAGTTTGGGAAGGAGTCATTATTTTCGTAAAACATTTGCAATTCATTGCAAGGTTTGAAATGAAATGAAATACAATAAGTTTTAAATTAAACAGTGTACATTAACGTTGTTTAGTCCGAGTTGAGACATATAGTTTAATTATACCTATAGGTTATTATTATAACACTATTTTCTAGAAATTGGTAATGATATGAGTGAAGTATATTTATTTAAATAATAAGTAATTAGAATGGAAGGGTTATATTAATTTTGAAACAGAAATAAATATTTGGAATTTAAGGAGCTAAAGCCATTGAGTTTTAAATAAAGCATGTGTTGGTTAATAGGATTTTAACGCATAAGAATTTGACAATGGACTTATATTCGAGAATTGACGATATATTAATATATGGATATTCCAGATTAAGGAAATAAATATTTGTTGAAAATATAGCAATATATTCAAAACTAAAGGAGAATAAAGCGAAGTGAGAATATACGAGAGGTGTTGTTTTCAAACGGCGAAGCAAAAGATAAATTGATAAGATATGCTAATGGATCGACCTTAAATATATGGAATGGTTTCCAATGATTCGATTTAGAATTTGAAATGGATGATTTTAACTAATGAGGACGTGAGTTGCGATACTTGATCGTACTGTTTAACTAATCTGATTGGATGGTTGTTTTGTTAAGATTGATAGTTAAAACACCAACTATCAATAAAATTTCCTTTTTGACTTGGTGTTTCGAAGTGACCGGGATGGGAACTAGACCCAAAACCACTTCTATTAAACGTTACGTGCAAATCTAACTTACAAGGGATAAAGATGGAGAAATTAAAGATAATTGATTTTCATAAATGGAAGAACTGCTAATAACCTTCGGTCTGCAACCAAAGATGTACTGTGGTCCTGTCGTAGTTGGAATCTACGGAGTGCAAGGACTTATCTCTAGTGATCCATGGGGTGATTCCTATATTGGATGCAGTAAGAGAGTACCTTCGGTTCATCTTGTTCTTGGATGACTGTATGGACGATTGTCTGACAAATTATTTCCAAAGGGATCGCGTACGTTAATTTCTTCAAACGTGCCATAGTTGATGGCGGAGAAAGGCCTTTCTCTTAGCTTATCAACTAAGTGTATTTTTGTGGACGTTAATTAGTGATATCTGACGGATATGACGATGTGGCATTCGAAGTAAATGATGGTTGGGTGTTCTAAGGGTAATTATAACCTCAAGCCTCACCAACCGGGAAAAGGCAAAAATCGGGCAGGCATAATGGCTATGTGGGTCGCTCCCATTAGGGTGTATAATTACCTATCTAAGAAAAATCCATTTCCTTCTTTAATCTATTTCGACGCTGTCCCTTTTCGGGAAACGGTTGCTGATCCCAACCGTTGGTGATATACATTCAATACACTCAAGAGAAATGAGTGTCAGTCATGTGTGGGCTGGGTTGCAAGACGTTCTTTTTAGACCCAGTGTATTCGCCTCTAGAGATATACTATCGGTAGGTGGTTCCATACCTTGTCATAGTCGGAATCCAATCTCCAATAAGCGCTCGCGATTTTGATTGTATACTATATATGCGGAGCGTGAGATGCAAGCGTTCCACTAGATTGCTATTTATTTGTGATTTGATAGACACTATTATAATATCAGAATAATATTGTTTTCAAAAATGTTTTGGGTTATATTAATGTAAAAACCATCCATATTTATGTGTGGACTGGTCTTACTATTATCTTTTGTTTCAAAAAGAATTTCAAAAGTTTAACCGATTGTTGATGTGAATTTAGCACTAAACGTATTTCAGACTGATCCGGGTGTTTTTGCTTTGCTTCAAAATGTGCTCGGGTCAGACCGAACATATTTGACAGCTAAGTTTTCGCTCGGTGTTCCAGGAGCTGGAAGTAGGAGGCTTCACTATTAATTATTTAAAGTTATTCTACTGTATCTGACACATGTTGTACTCTGATGATTGGTATGTGTATACAATTTTCTTTTATGTAAAGATATGTTGTTATATTATATATTTTGGTCGTTCCACTGTGAGATTCTGATGTACTTCTACTTTCTTATATTCTAATATTTCTTTCTTTCTCTCTCATCCTCTAATTTCTTCCTCTTAACATTCTTCTTTTCTGTGTAATTTGGGATGACTGTGGTAGTAAAATGTCAGCCTAAATTGTACTGAAAAGTGGGACATCACACAAGGAAGAAGATGAATGTGCTTAGACTCACGAGCATTCTCATAAGGGTTTAGACATGCTTTTTAACATTACACCACCTTTGGATATTTCCAGACCTCTCGGACATTGTTGACCAAGTCAATACCTCCCTCACTCAACGAAGAAGAAGAAGGCCTCGACTCTGCTTCCCTCGGACACTGAGACTCGACTCCGCCTCCTTCGGACATCAAGCCTCGACTCTGCCTCCTTTGGACACCGAGCCTAGACTCCTCCTCCTTTGGACCCCGAGCCTCGACTCCGCCTCCTTCGGACATCAAGCCTCGACTCCGCCTCCTTCGGTCCCCGAGCCTCAACTCTGCCTACTTTGGACCCTGAGCCTCGACTACGCCTACTTCGGACCCCGAGCCTCGGCTCTGCCTCCTTCGGACCCCGAGCCTCGACTCCGCCTCCTTCAGACACCGAGCTACGACTCTAACTATGCCTCCTTCGGACCACGAGCCTCGACTCCGCCTCCTTCGGACACCGAGCCTCGACTCCGTCTCTTTCAGACCCCGAGCCTCGACTTCGCCTCCTTTGGACACCGAGCTTCGACTCCGCCTCCTTTGGACACCGAGCCTCAACTTTGTCTCCTTCGGACCCCAAGCCACGACTCTGTCTCCTTCAGACCCCAAGCCTCGACCCCGCCTCCTTTGGACCCCAAGACTCGACTCCGCCTCCTTCGGACACCAAGCCTCGACCAGCTTCCCTCAGATCCCTCGGTCACGCAATAACAACAACTACTCGACTACACTCGCTCAGCAAGGAAGCTTGACAACAAGGGCTAAGAGGATATTGTTAATCATTGTAACTCTTTGTAATAGTGTCTTGTTGTACTCCGTTGTAATGGAATAAAATCAGTACAACCTTCAAAGTGGACGTAGGCCCCGACGGGCCGAACCACTATAAATCTCTCATGTCGTTTATTGCTTTCCTTGTTCATTTGCCTGACCAAAACGATAATTCCTAGTAATTGGAATCTTGGGTGTTGATGACAATTTTAGGCGTCAACAATTTTCGAAAATTGTAATCATGAATTTAAGATGGTTAAATCCATGTAAGAAGGTGTAACAACCCAAATTTTGATAGATCGACTTTTTTTTTTCAAAATTCTGATCTATCGAATCTCGTGTTGGTTTTATCTAGTATCCTGCAGAAAAGACTGAGACATAAAATACATCATAGCTCAGAAAATATCTACAACGGAATGGATAAAATACAATACAATCAAATATAGCCTTACCGTATTAATAATACTGCCTAACAAGTATCCAAAACAATCATGTCTCTGCCACAAACCTAACCTGCGAGTATGCTACGAGGAGGGGGTCAGAACACAAGTTCTGGTGACTGGATTTAAACTATACACTTTGGATAATCCTACATATACTGTTCAATCATATTTTCTTATTTATTAGTTTACTTGGGTTAACAACACTCAAGGCTTACACGCACGTCGTATCCTTTTACTTCCCAGTGGATTAACCTAATGCAATATATATGTAACTACCCCTCAATATTGGGGTACATCCCATGGTACCTCACTTGCACGGTCTCCATCGTAATGCCATAGAAATGAACGTTGTCCCTCATCCTACGCTGGAGTGACGTACGGATCTCTACATAACAATGTTACGTTCCGCATATATCTGTCATTACTACGCAACGTAAACGTAAGGACTGCCACCGTCGATCGAGTCAAATTTCATACCAGAGTAATGCTCTCAAGTCTACGATGCACCACCCAGAGCAGACATGCATGTATCTAGACTATCCCACGTACGTATTGTCAATCATATTCGATGCCATAACCGCACATAATGTGCACTGAATTCCATGGCAGGTCTATACAAGAAACACGGAACTCGGTCGGGAGATTTTCCATTCCTGTACTGGCCCGCCTTTAAGAGCCTCGAATATTTAAATATCTCTCGGGTCTATTTTTCATGGTGGCTATGGCCCTACCTTGGCCCCTTCCTCAACTAGTAAAGTCTACGAGAGCTAAGCGACTTGCCCCTAACAAACATTCTAAACATCCAGTTGGCATCTCCCATCAACCAACGTACCTCGATAGTGAAAGGTGAATGGTCTATCAGGTTTAGCTCTAGATTTTTCGCATACCACTGGCTGTCGATGACGGTTACCTGACGATCTACTATCTTTGTTGGTCCTGACCTCGCCTCCTGTTGAGGCGATCGCCGAATCACCCTAGTGTCACCACGTCACATCATTCGAACTGCAAAGCTACTTTTGTAGTCAAGGCCCACCCACCTAATAGTAACGCGCAGGCCCAACCTCTGCGAGCACAGCCTAAACCTCTGTCACCACACAGAGGACTACTAGGAGCACCTTACGTATATCAGGAAGTCGCATTACCAGTCCTTCGGAGCCATCGGAATAATCAGATGAATGTGCGCTCCCCTCGTGCCTCATGACACCACGGTGATCTACCCCATTGGGTTATTCACCCTCACACGTGCGGATTGGTCCAAGCGCCTCATTAGGTTTAAACATTCGTTTATGCGCTAGCCTTACCTCATTAGGTTTCTATTTAACTTGGTTATTCCCATTCACATTGACTTCTTGATCAAGTTACCAAGTTCCTCTTGCTTATTAATTTCAGTCATATAACTTAACCCATTTAAGTTTATTAATAAGCCCACAACATGTTTCCCCTAGATTGTAGTCCAAGGTCTGTAATCCACAATCCCTTAATATTTTTGTTTGATTTCATAGTCACATAAACATGTTCTACTTAATATGTAATTAAGTATATCTCAATTCACATGTTTTCTGTTTAACATGTCGGTCGTTATTTATAATTAAATATAACTTATTTCATATAAGTTTGCCTGACTCTTTCCTATTTAATCATAATTCCATCTTACATTGTCACTATAACTTATCGTTGTTTACTTATTAGCTTAGTTCTCTTAGCTAAGGTCCCCTAATAAGTTTCTCTTCCCATAAATATAACTTATGTTGTCCTCATCCATAGATTTTAGATTTTGGTTCTTATAAATGACTTAATTTACAATTAAGTACAACTTATCTCCTTACATAAGTTATTCCATTCCTTTTGTCGATTATTATAACCTAAGTTATAATTTCCACTTGTCCCTAGGACAAGCCTAAATATGTTATTCTTATTAGCAGATTTCAAACTTCCAAGTTTACAGATTGCTTAATTTATAATTAAGTACAACTTCTTACAGTTCACAAAATTTCCCCCCTTTTCTCTACTTATTACAAACATCTGTTTTCAGGTTTTTCCCATTTACCGATTACTTAATTTACAATTAAGTGCCACTTATCTCGTTTCACTTGTTATCTCATTTCCTTACTAGTTTATTATAACCTAAGTTATAATCTTCACCTGTCCCTAGGACAAGTCTACCTATTATACAACATTCTCATTAATGCGATTAACTTGTAATAGGTTATTATCATTCCTTGTTCATTCCATTCCTTTTACTTTTTTAATTATCTTTCAATTAGTTACTTTCATTTTCATTAATTATAATTAATTCCATTTATCAATCCTGCCATTTACGTATATTTATATATATGTTTATGAAGTAGACCTCTCACATTAAGCCTACACTTATGGGTGCTGGATTTGTCGGGCAGCTCCGGGCAGACTTCTTCCACAAGTCGACTTATCCTCGTGTCTTAGCACTGCTACATGTTTTATTTATGCACTTAGACCCCTTACATTAGATTTACCACTTGTGGATGCTGGATATGCCGGGCGGTTCCGGGCAGACTTCTACAACAAGTGTAATCTAACCTCGTGTTTAAGCGCGTTACAGTTTCAAATTACTATGAATCTAAGCATGTTCATTCTTTAACAATTACTCCTATTTCATTATATGTTTTAATGCCCTTTTCCCAAGTCATATTTATCATGTACCATATGCGCAAATTAATATCTTTAATCATAATTTAATTTATGACCCAAACCCATTTCATGTATTCAATTGTATGTTAACATGAAACTATTTAATCATACAACTATTCCAATTCATACAAGTAAGGGTTCATGTATATAAATGTGACAAGTTAACATGTAAAGCAAACAACAGTAGTTGCTACACATATTCTAAAAAGTTATATTTCAACATATAAGCTTTCCAACATATTGATATCTTAGCATTTTAATATTCCAACATGTCACTTTAATCTTTTTAACATATATTTAAGCATTTCAACATATCATATTTCAACTTGTCATATATAATATTTCAATGCTTTTAATTATTATAGCAAATTCACATCATAAAATAATGGGGATTGTTAAACGATAACTTATGATTATCAAAAATTATATAACTTAAATCCAATCACCTTATATGCTTTCCAAATCCTGGATCTGGTCCAGATCTATCATTCCATGATTTTTCCCCTAATTGGATTCAGAACCTAACGACCATGGATTCATAACTTTTTTTACTAAAAGATAAAGGGACGAAAGAGAAAAGAATCGAAAATAGACCAGATCTAGAAATTACCTCACTTCGATAAGAGATCTGAACACCTATTTACAAACATACGTTCCTTCCCTTCAGATCTGCATTCAGAATCTTCCCAAACTGATAATCTTAATTTTCTGAATGGATTAGAGGAGGAAGAGGAATGGAAGAGCTTCTGTATTGTCTCAGAAATATGAGATTTAGGGTAGGCTCTATAGGCTTATTTATAGGTGTTCAGCAGCGTATTTGGTAAAAAAAATAGTCCACGTTCACGTAGAAGAATCTGCCCAGATCTGCGGTAGGTGGGTCGAACCCCCTTGGTGTGTCGACCCAGGCATCGACACCCCCTTGATGGGGTCGACACCCATGGGTCTGAGTTTTCCCGCTTCCCATTGCTGCTCGAATTTTGAAATGTTTTGAATTCTGGAACTTATTTTATTCATATATATATTTCTCTTTTGCGTATACAAATTTCAAACCTTAATAACTTCTTCATACGGTGTCCGTTTTACAAAAACTAAGTGTCTATTTTGATCAGAATTTCGAGATGAACGCAATGGCGTAGTCCATTTCACTTAATTCTGAGTATTTAATTAAGTTATACTTATTTTATTATCTTGAGTTAAAAATGCGTGGTGTTACATTCTCCCACCCTTAGGAAATTTCGTCCTCAAAATTTGATAAGGGTAAAAATTCAATAATCCCTCGCATAATATACATCCATCATGTGTGTATCAAATTTTTCAAACATCGTGCACTTGTGCAAAGTGAAATACAACATAATAATACATGTATGCCTAAGCGGTACCTCCTATGTGTATGCAAATTTTTCAAAAATCCTTTTAATAACATGAAGCTCACATCCTAAATATACCGGCAGTTCTACATGATGCAATATTTTAAAAATCAAAATATATTTTCATCCAAATTTTCCTACACTCTTATTGGGTAAGAGCATAGTTCATCCAATTTTTTCATCCAAAACCCTGCCAAGTAACTTTATTTTTTGAATTTCAGAAAAATCTAATTTTCTAAAAGCGATTTCTTATGTTACAAAAAGGTGGGAAATGGAAAATTTCACATCGTATGTTTTTCTTTTATGTACCTATTTCCAACCATACTTGGATTTGATGTAACTGTTTATAAAGATTCCCCTATTTTCCTATCCTAGCACAGCCCACATAAGAAAATTTTCTTTGTTACTGATTTTCTTTTTCATCTTATCTTGGAATTTTTTATCTTTATCCACCTTTTCTCATAATTTATCATGTTTGCTGCTTTACTGAATTTACTGTTTCCTTTTTAGTTGTACGATTCTCTTTTCTTAGCTTATTTAATCATCTGCTCTAAGTTTAGTTTTCAAATAAGCCTTCTGGTTTTTTAGCTACAACAGGAAAACAGATGCTCTACATAGCTACTACTTAAGGCTAAGAATCTCGGGACTATGTCCCCCTCAGACAGAAAATCCAAACCATGGGATCCGCGACAGGTTTAGGTGTTACCAACTACCTAACAGGAACAAAATAACAGAACGATCCCACAAAAGTGCAATAATGGTTTGTACCCCTAACATGAAAATTAGCAACATGATCTAAATACTTACTTGGCCTTTTACTATCTAGTAGTTACCACTAGTCCTAACTGTGTACCAACAATTATTTCAAGCAACACCCTAGGATTTTCAATGCTTATGCATTCTACGGGAACTTACTATTATTCCAAGATAATTCTCGCTATTTACTTCATAGCCTCAAAAAAATTTCCCGTCTTTCCTAGGCACTAATACTTACCTACTCCATACTTTTTAAAACACGGTTTGGCCTTTCATATAAATTTTATTCCAAAAATTTAAAAGTGTCAAAATTTTAATTTCATCACCCAAACTTACTTTTGCGAAACCGTAAAACATGTCCTCTAAAAAAAATGTGAATCATTTTTTCTTTCAAATCACAAAAATTGGAGTAAACAAGGACAACTATTTCTCAATCGAGTTTATAGATTGTTCTTACCTATAAGGTCAGTTTAGTCTCTTACTACAAGGTGCAACCATATACTCTATTCTCAATTTCTACAACTTATTTTATCCACCTAACAAAATTTTCCCTTTTAAACAATTTACCAAAAATGATTGTCAAAACTTCCTTAATTAATAATTCTTGTGTGAAATATAAAAAGAAAAATAGCGAGTTATACATGCTCTATAATAAGCACCTTTTTGTGAGAGAATTTTACTTTAGACAAAATTTTCGCAAGCAATCACTATTTACAAAATATACCCCATTTTACATCAAAACCCAATATGTACTTCTTTACATATTTTTAAATTATAACTTTTAAGATTAAAACTTGAAAACACCATAAACCATTTTCCCGAAACTTTTATAATTTCAAGTTCTTAAAAGTTTACAATGGGGTTAGACTCAAAGCGGGTTTCCAATTTTCTATGCTTTCCTAGACACTCCCAGAAAGTCAATTCTCTCAACTATATATATTACTAATCCATTTTTCTCTTTTTAACCTTTTCCGATTTATAAGGTTTTCTGCCAAGCCCAATAATATGAAACATCAACATATGGGATCCTCCTTTCTCTTATTTCAAAATATATTGTACACTTTTCACCCAAATTTCCTAAGGGTCTCAAAATTCCATATTTTTCCTTCAGTGTACAAAACGGTCATCCCAATTCTTACCATATTATACTCTTTCTATTTAGTGGGTTCCTCTATGGATTTAGGTATATATATATAACATTTATATTTTTAAAAATACAAATACGTTCACTCAATATTTATACAGGAATCCTAAACCTAAGCTCCGATACTAGATGTAACAAGCCGAATTCCGACAAATCAATTTTTTTTTCAAAATTATAATCTATCAAAACTCATGTTGGTTTGCTCTAGTATCCTGCAGCAAAGATAGAGACATAAAATATGTCAGAGCTCAGAAAATATCTCATAGCGGAATGGATAAAATATAATATAATCAAAGTATAGCCTTACCGTATTAATAATACTGCCTAAGCAGTATCCAAAGCGATAATGTCTCTGCCACAAATCTAACCTGCGAGTATGTTATGAGGAGGGGGTCAGAACACAAGTTCTAGTGACTGGATTTAAACTATACACTTTGGATAATCCTACATATACCGTTCAATCATATTTTCTTATTAATTAGGCTACTTGGGTTAACAACACTCAAGGCTTACACACACGTCGTACCCATTTACTTCCTAGTGGATTAACCTAATGCAGTATATATGTAGCTACCCCTCAATATTGAGGTACACCCCATGGTACCCCACTCGCACTGTCTCTGCCGTAATGCCACAAAAATGAACGTAGTCCCTCATCCTACGCTGGAGTAACGTACGGATATGTACACAACAATGTTACGTTCTGCATATATCTGTCATTACTACACTACGTAAGTGTACGAATTGCCTTCGTCGATCGAGTCAAATTTCATACCAGAGTAATGCCCTTAAGTCTATGATACACCACCCAGAGCAGACATGCATGTATCTAGACTATCCCATGCACGTATCTTCAATCGTATTCGATTCCTTAACCGCAAAAAATGCGCACCAGTTCCATGGCAAGGCTATGCAAGAAACACAGAACTTGGTCGGGAGCTTTTCCATACCTGTACAGGCCCGCCTTTAAGAGCCTCGAATATACAGATATCCCTCGGGTCTGTTTTTCATGGTGGCTACGGCCTCACCTCGACCCCTCCCTCAACTAGTAAAGACAACAAGAGCTAAGCGACTTGCCCCTAACAAATAATCTAAACATCTAGTTGGCGTCTCACCTCAACCACCGTACCTCGATAGTGAAAGGTGAATGGTCTATTGGGTTTAGCTCTAGTCTTTTCGCATCCCACTGGCTGCCGATGACGGGTACCCGACGATCTACCATTTTTGTTGGTCCTAACCTCGCCTCCTGTTGAGGCGATCGTCGAATCACCCTAGTGTCACCACGTCACATCATTCGAACTGCAAATCTACTTTTGCAGTCAAGGCCTACCCACCTGATAGTAACGCGCAGACCCAACCTCTACGAGCACAAACTAAGCACCATACTTATGTCAGGAAGCCGCATGCTTCCCCTTCCAGTCCTTTGGAGCCGTCAAAAAAATCAGATGAACGTGCACTCCCCTCGTGCCTCATGGCCCCACGGTGGTCCACCCCATTAGGTTATTCACCCTCAAACGTGTGGACTGGTCCAAGCGCCTCATTTTAATATGTTATTGAAACACCCCACCCTCCATTAAGGTCACTCATAAGGGACTGCCTTAACTTTGGTGGAGGTTTGTAAGCAAAAGTCACAGATAAAAACACAAGACAAATATAAACACACACACACACTCACACACACACACACACAAATATATATATATATATATATATATATATATATAAGCAGCGGAAAACATCAGACTATTATTTCATAAAATACTTGTTCATACAACACATTTCCATAATTGTCTCATAACAACTTCCAAAACATAACAACATCATTTATGTCTTGGTTTATAAAAAAAAGTAGCATAAAACGTGATTAAAACTGCATAAATCCCCATAGAGTGTGTCCAACAACCATAGCCAAGGAAAGAGACTCCAAACCGTACATCAACTATCTTGAAGCTTTTAAAGAATCTTACTAAGCTGGGTTGTTTCCTCCCTGTGGACCTAGGAAGGGGGGAGGGGAACAGAAGAAAAGAAGACGAAAGAAAATAGGGTCAGGCATAAAGCCTGGTAAGTCTAGTGACTCTTCAGTATGAGAATAAGAATAAGGGCATGATAGGTATAAACTAGAAACAGGAAGGTATCATAAACTAAGATAAAGTAGTTTTGAAACGAATATACTATCGCACCCCACTCTATATCTCTGCACCTACATGCATTATTTCTAAACTGGTACCCTATGCTGAGGGTGAAGTGATCCCCTTACTTTAAAGATCGGCTCCTACTCGCATAATTACATGTGTCTTACGGCCCCCAAATATTGTAGATACCTATGTTGGCCCCACCATGGGGTGTATCAAGTCCCATGGTGGCGACCCGACACAAACCTTAGAATGCATAGGTTATACTACTGGTGCCCCCAGTGCCCTGTTTGTCTGCTCCGAAGTATGTGCACGCCCGCACTCCGTTAGAACCCACACTGTTGCACCCACCGCCGTCGCTTTGACCGCTTACAATCAGCCCAGTAATTGTGCCCCACCCTGCCTAGTTTCAGGGTACCATGATACCTAATTGGATTACTGCTGAAATGGGTCCCCGTTACTAGGGTTTTCTAGTTAAACATGTTAAGCGGTTAAGTGTCTGTATTTACCTAACCCCACCCATCAATTTCATTAACATATTTAATTGGTTAAGTGTTTTAGTTAACTTAACCCTACCATCCTGACTTGTCTGTCCTTAGCCTTTTAAAGCACCGACCACTCACATTAGACAGATATTGTTACGGTTACTGGATGTGCCGGTCGGTTCCGGGCAGATTTACACCGTAACTCAGACTAACCTCGTGTCCTTATTGGGCTCAATGCTTAACCACCCACATTGGATAGGTATTGTTGTGACTACTGGACAGCCGGACGGGTCCGGGCGGATTTACAACACAACTCAATCCAACCTCGTGTTAAGCATATTCGTATTTTCTAAATTTACATATTTGTCTTTATTACTTAATATATGTAAATTTGTCAACAACTAAATGTTATGGCCCACATTCCAAGTTTAACATTTTGGGTATAAGAATTTATACCGTTTAAATGCCACCAATTTTGGCATGTGACAACCATGCCAATTTCATATATTTTTATGTCAAGTTTTACTAATATTCCCAACGTTACCCCGTTTAAACATTAGGCTAACAATCTTAGCCTAATTTTTGTTCGGATAGTCTTAACATATAATATTAGGCTAAAAACTTAGCTTAATTTAGCGCACAAAAATAGGCATAAGGGAATTCATAAACATAAACATAACATAGGTGTATAGTTGGCATTTTTGGCATAGTCAGTATGAACATCATAGGTGTGAACTTGCAAAATAGTAAACATGAATATGAACTTGCAACATGGCTTAAATCAACATATATGTGAACTGGCATTGAAATAGGTATCTAACCAAATAGGTGTCACACAAATTAGCATATGATTTAGATAACATAAATCTAAACTTGTTTTTGGATCTAGGCATAACATCGAACATCACTAGCATATGACAAGAATACGACATTTTCATAAATATGTATAACTTTATGACAAGGGTGTGAACTAGATCCAATCGCATATCTAATTACAACATGAAACATGTACTAAAGTGGATCTTGACATGGATCTAATTAGGAACTTGCAACTTTTGTATAAACATAGGGGCATGTATATGAACATAACCATTTAGGCATAAAGATTCAAGCATAAAGTATATACATGAGGTTCTAATCACAAACAACCTATATAATTACATAAACATGAACTACACAACTTGCTTGTGATGTTGTTGTCATTCTAAAAGTACAGTAGGATCAACATCAATCTTAATTATACCACAAACATCCCAATTTCATTCGCAACACAATCATTTCAATACATAGATATGAATTAACATCGTCGTTACATAATAGCACAATTCCACTTCCAATTTACATCGAATCAAGTCTTAGTTTTGTTCTCATCGGAAAAATCACTATATTTACAAAGAACGGCGAACTTGGATTCTGGATTCTGAATTCTGGATTTGATACGCTTTCCTTTGGGTAGACTAACATTGTTTTGATTCGTGTTTTACTTTAGTATTGGCTTGTCTCTAAGCTCTCTAACTGACAGCTACTCCTAGTTTCTTTCCAGCAGCATAACGGCTTTAATATTATATTATTTGTGTGAATTTTTAATCTGATTAGAGCCGTCGATGAAGCTAGAGTGAATCCAGACCATCCATCTCAAGAGAAGCCAATCAAAAAGCGACATGTAAGCCCTAGTGACTCAGCCAAGCCTCAGAAATCGACCAGAACCTGACCAGGCCAGCCAGGGCCTGACCAAACAGGGTTCCAGGCCTGGGCGCACTCGGCAGGTGCGCCAGTGCTAAAATGGTATTGGCGCACTTCCCAAGTGCGCCAGTGCTATTTTGTTGACCCGTTTCTGGTTTTTCTGCCCAACTTCGTTCGTCCATATCTTCTTCATACGGTATCTGTTTTATGCAAACTTGGACTCTGTCTCAAGAAGAATTTCGAGACGAATGCAATGGCGCAACCCATTTCCCTTAATTCCATCATTTAGAATTAATTATACTTTAATTTGTTAAGTTACAGTTAACAGAAAATTCGGGGTGTTACATTCTCCCCTCCTTAAAGGATTTCGTCCCGAAATCTTCGAGTCTAGGAGAACGTAAGTCCTAACATCCAATCGTCCATCTACTCAACCAACAAACACAGGCGTCCATTATCCTTAAAAGACTTCTAATGCTTTATGATTATATGCACAGTGTGTGTATATGTCCTTAACTAATGAAAATCAGGCAGTCTACTGATCCAGTTGATCTCCTTAATGCAAATCATGCAAGTGTCATGAGTCCATTATGTATGCAAATTTGTCCTTACTCATAATTCTACATGAGTACGCAATCATCAATACAAATGTGACATCCATATGACAACATATCAAGTTTCAACCACATACAAATATGAATACATATATGCATATGCAGTATGAAGTGACTGAGCCGATCTAAAACCTAGGTTGTGTGTGTATATGCATCCACGAGCAACCACTAGCAATCACTTGCAACCACTTGCAACCATCAACCATAACATGTTTCAAATACATGTTTACATCCAAAGAGGTTTCTTCCTAAGGATAAAGGATAATATCGAGGAGATATACCTAAAAAGGTAGATACAAGCACAACTTAAGGAAAAAGAGAGATCAAAGATATACCCTCAAAAAGAAAAGGGTAAGCTGCGCGTATTCTGTCCTCAGTTTCCCAACTCGCGTCTTCCTCGGCGTCGCTCCACTGAACCTTAACGAGCATGACATCGCGGTTGCGTAGCGTTTTCACTTCAGTTCCTATGATTCGAGTTGGAACTTTCCGCACAGTTGCTTCACGTTCCACTTCGGCTTCTTCTAAAATGCTTGGCTCCACCACTTCCGCTGATTCATGTAGACATTTCTGGAGATGAGAAACGTGAAAGACGTTGTGAATTCTAGCCAATCTTTCGGGCAGCTCTACTCTATAAGCCATTTTCCCAATCTTCTCGATGATAGGAAACGGTCCTACAACTCTTAGTGCTAGCTTTCCTGCGGATCCAAAGCGAACGACGTTCCTTAAAGGGGACACCTTAAGGAAAACCCTGTCCCCAACCTCAAACTCAAGGTCGGTCCTTCTTTTGTCGGCGTAGGATTTCTGTCTATCTTGGGCAGTCTTCATTCTCCTTCGTATCAAGTCTACTTTTCTGAAGTCTCTCTAATCATGTCTGGCTCAAGTATAATCTTGTCAGTAGACTCCCACCAACAAGTTGGTGATCAGCACGGTCTTACATACAAAGCTTCGAAGGGCGCCATACCGATGGTGGCTTGGTAACTGTTGTTATAGGCGAATTCCACTAAAGGAAGGTAATCCTCCCAAGTCCTTCCGAAGTCAAGAATGCACATTCTTAGAAGATCTTCTATTATTCTATTCACCCTTTCTGTCTGACCATCAGTTTGGGGGTGATAGGCCGTGCTCAAACATAACTGTGTGCCGACAGCTTCTTGCAGACTCCGCCAAAATTCGCTCATGAAGATGGCGTCTCTGTCCCTCACTATGCTGGATGGTATTCCATGGAGTCGAACTATTTCCTTGAGACAAAGAGAAGCTAGAGACGAAGCAGTCCTTCTACTCTTGATAGGTATAAAGTGGGCGCTTTTAGTAAGCCTGTCCACTATTACCCAAATGCTAGTATTGCCTCTTCTTGACCTAGGCAACCCGTCGATGAAGTCCATTGAAATGCTATCCCACTTCCATTGCGGGACTTCTAGAGGATGAAGCAGTCCTCCAGGCTTCTTTTGTTCCGCCTTGACCTGTTGGCATGTTACGCACTTAGAAACGAAATCTTCCACGTCCTTCTTCATGCTGTTCCAATAGAAAACTCTCTTTACGTCCTTGTACATCTTATCTCCACCTGGGTGTATTGTCATCTTGGAATGATGGGTCTCCTCGAGAACCTTCTTAACTAAATCCCTAGCTTGTGGGACGCATAGTCTTCCATCTCGCCTCATCCAACCCTTATCATCGATGGAATATCTATTGAGGTGACTGGAAGCTTCACCCTTAATTATTTTATCAATCACATCCACAAGCTGAGGGTCTTCACGTTGTGCGGCCCCTATCAAGTCTAAAAGAGTGGGCCGTATTTCGAGGGATGCCAACAAACCAGGTATAAAATCTGAGGAGGGCCTAAAGTCAAAACTGTCTATATACTCCAAGCTTTGCCTTTCTACAAAGAGAGGGCTTAGGGTCAGTTTCTTTCTGCTCAACGCGTCTGCTACTACGTTGCCTTTGCCAGGAGTATAGGAAATTTCAAAGTCATACGAGGCAAGGAACTCCATCCACCTTTGCTGCCTCAAGTTAAGATCTTTCTATGAGAAAAGATACTTCAACGATTTATGGTCAGTATATAATTCGAACTTCTCACCTAGGAGATAATGGCGCCAAGACTTAAGCGCAAAGACGATGGCGGCCATCTCAAGATCGTGGGTTGGGTAGTTCTTTTCATGCACTTTCAATTGTCTTCCACCATAAGCTACTACCTTCCCTTGTTGCATCAAAATAGCGCCTAGCCCCGTACCACAAGCATCCGTATATACTGTGAACATTTTGCTTCCATCCGGCAAAGTCAGAACTGAGGCTGTTGTGAGAGCCTTTTTAATCGTTGGAAAGCAAACTCGCAATCCAAATCCCAAGTGAATGCCAGATTCTTCTTTGTTAGCCTTGTGAGTAGAGCTGAGATTTTCGCGAAATCCCTAATAAATTTTCGGTAAAAACCAGCTAGCCCAAGAAAGCTTCAAGCTTCGGTTGCATTTCTCGGTGTCTTCCAATCTTGCACTGCCACCACTTTCATGGGGTCTACAGCCAACCCCTCTTTGGACATTATATGCCCCAAAAATCTTACTTCCTTTCAAAAGTGGCACTTGGAGAATTTGGCTTTTAGCTGATGTGCACGGCGAGTATCCATGATCTCTTTCAGATGCTGAGCATGTTCTTCCTCATTCTTTGAGAAGATCAAAATATCGTCTACGAAGACCACCACGAACTTATTGAGAAATTCTCTGAACACCCTGCTCATTAGGTTTACGAAATAAGCGGGTGTGTTTGTCAAACCGAAAGGCATGACAAGCCACTCGAAGAAACCATCTGGGGTTCTAAACGCCGTTTTATCAATACTATCTTCAGCTACCCTTAGCTAATGGAACCCAGTAGCCAGATCAAGTTGGGAGAAGACCGACGCACCTACAAGCTGATCAAACAAATCATCTATTTGGGGAAGCGGATGTCTATTCTTTTTAGTCAGCTTGTTTAGCAACCTATAGTCCATACAAAGACGTAATGAACCATCTGCTTTGGTGGCGAACACCACTGGAGCACCCCATTCCGAGATACTCATTCTTATAAACCCCTTCTCAAGAAGCTCCTTAACTTGCTTACTAAGCTCCTTTCTCTCCTATGGAGACATGTGTCTAACAGGAAGAGCTACGGGCTTTGCATTATCAACAAGATATATGCGGAAGTCTACTTCCCGCTTCGGAGGTAAGCCTTTCAACACTTCGAAGACATCCGGATATTCCCGGACCACCCTAACCGACTGTAAATTCTCAACAGAAGCGTCAAGCGACTCTAGATAACTAAGCATAACAGCATTCAAGGGATTACAAGAAATTTCTAGAGTGTTACCGAGCCAAGTCAAGAGCCTAACCACTCTTTTCTCGCAATCAAGAATGGCACCATTACTGGATAACCAGTCCATGCCTAAGATCAGTCCATACCCTGAGAAGCCCAAAACAAAGGTACTACATCTAAATTCAACACTTAGAATAGAGATTTTCAAATCCAAGCAAACCATCGACAAATAAGTCGAGCCCCCAATTGGATTTGAAACAACCAAGGGATCTTCTACCATACTAGTGTCTAGGTGCAGAGATTATACTAAAGCAGATGAAATAAAGGAGTGTGTTGCACCAGAATCAAAGAGAGTGCGAACTGGATGATCATACAGATAAACTAAGCTTTCTACAGAAATATTTCTACCTCGTTCCTGTGGAGGTGCCACCAGCGCGTGAACTTGTCCGCCTGAGGTGGATCCAGTCCTCTGTCCCTGCCCCCGCTTCTTTGGGCAGTCCTTAGCCAAGTGTCTAGTCTCGCCACAACTGAAGCAACCACCATTCATCTTTGCCTTCTTCTTTATGCGGTCTTTTGCTATGTGTCCCACAATGCCACAGAAATTGCACTCTCTCTTTTCATGGGATTTGTTGTTCTTCCCGCCTTTCTTGAAGTCTGTTTTCTTAGCTTGTAAACCTTCCTTCTTTTCTTCCACCTTAGTCCCTTTCTTGCCCTTGTCTTCCTCGTGTAGCAGCGCCATGTCCACCAAGCTTTCATAGGTCGCCCCCATGGGTATATGGGTCATAGCAAGGCTGTGTAGAGGCTCATTCAGGCCTTTGACGAAGCGAAGGGCCTTCTTGTGTTGGGTGTTTACTAAATCAAGCCCAAATCTGGCCAACTGATTAAACTGATTGACATACTCCCTGATCGTCATACTCCCTTGCTTAAGAGTTAGGAACTTCTTCATCTGCAGGCTTCTTTCAGCTTGGGAGAGGAACTTCATCTCAAACCTCATCCTGAAATCTTCCCACGTTTCCATTGGCCTCTCCGCATGCGTAACTTCCCACCAGTAGTAAGCTTCATCTTTGAGCAACCACACTACTAGTTGTATCTTTTGTCTGTCATCAACTTCGAAGATAATGAATAAATCTTCAGTCTCCTTCAGCCAGTTCCTTGCTACCACAAATGATTTAGTTCCATAAAAGTCCTTTCCTCCCATAGCCTTGAAGTCTCTACACGTCTTAGCGAAAGTGTTCCCTCAAGGAGGAGGTGGAGGGGGAGGAGGAACTGCTGCCACCGTAGGAGGAGGAATGTCTGCTGGGCCCGCACCATTAGCCTTAGCCTCTAGGTACCTTCGGAACCAGCCAGGGATCGGTACTCCTTCTGGAAGGTTAAGATCTCCAGACATGCTGGAACAAAAAGGAAAGTATTCAAGATAAAGGGATAGAGGGATAGTGCATATGGCTCTGGGGTATTATGCCTTTTAAAAACAACACTTTTTCTTGAAAAAGATGCTTCTTTAATCTTCTTTTTGGAAATAGTTTCAAATTTTTTTATCTAGTCTGGTAAATCTATGCTCTGATACCAAGTGAAAAACCCCACCCTCCATTAAGGTCACTCACAAGGGACTGCCTTAACTTTGGTGGAGGTTTGTAAGTAAAAGTCACAGATAAAAACACAAGACAGATATAAACACACACACACACACACACACACACACACACACACACACATATATATATATAAGCAGCGGAAAACATCAGACTTTTATTTCATAAAATACTTGTTCATACAACACATTTCCATAATTGTCTCATAACAACTTCCAAAACATAACAACATCATTTCTATCTTGGTTTTTAAATAAAAAGGCATAAAACGTGATTGAAACTGCATAAATTCCCATAGAGTGTGTCCAACAGCCATAGCCAAGGAAATAGACTCCAAACCGTACATCAACTATCTTGAAGCTTTTAAAGAATCTTACTAAGCTGGGTTGTTTCCTCCCTGTGGACCTTGGGGGGGGGGCAGAAGAAAAGAAGACGAAAGAAAATAGGGTCAGACATAAAGCCTGGTAAGTCTAGTGACTCTTCAGTATGAGAATAAGAATAAGGGCATGATAGGTATAAAATGGAAACAGGAAGGTATCATAAACTAGGATAAAATAGTTTTGAAACGAATATACTATCGTACCCCACTCTATATCACTGCACCTACACGCATTAGTTCTAAACTAGCACCCCATGCTGAGGGTGAAGTGATCCTCTTACTTTAAAGATCGACTCCTACTCGCATAATTACATGTGTCTTACGGCCCCCAAATATTGTAGATACCTATGCTGGCCCCACCATGGGGTGTATCAAGTCCCATGGTGGCGACCTGACACAAACCTTTGAATGCATAGGTTATACTACTGGTGCCCCCAGTGCCCTGTTTGTCTTCTCCGAAGTGTTTGCACGCCCGCACTCCGTTAGAACCCACACTGTTGCACCCACCGTTGTCGCTTTGACGGCTTACAATCAGCCCAGTAATCGTGCCCCACCCTGCCTAGTTTCAGGGTACCATGATACCTAATTGGGTTACTGCTGAAATGGGTCCCCATTACTAGGGTTTTCTAGTCAAATATGTTAAGCGGTTTAGTGTCTGTATTTAGCTAACCCCACCCATCAATTTCATTAACATATTGAATTAGTTAAGTGTTTTAGTTAACTTAACCCAACCATCCTGACTTGTCTGTCCTTAGCCTTTTAAAGCACCGACCACTCACATTAGACAGATATTGTTACGGTTACTGGATGTGCCGGTCGGTTCCGGGCAGATTTACACCGTAACTCAGTCTAACCTCGGGTCCTTATTGGGCTCAATGCTTAACCACCCACATTGGATAGATATTGTTGTGACTACTGGACAACCGGGCGGGTCCGGGCAGATTTACATCACAACTCAATCCAACCTCGTGTTAAGCATATTCGTATTTTCTAAATTTACATATTTGTCTTTATTACTTAATATATGTAAATTTGTCAACAATTAAATGTTATGGCCCACATTCCAAGTTTAACATTTTGGGTATAAGAATTTATACCGTTTAAATGCCAACAATTTTGGCATGTGACAATCATGCCAATTTCATATATTTTTATGTCAAGTTTTACTAATATTCCCAACGTTACCCCGTTTAAACATTAGGCTAACAATCTTAGCCTAATTTTCGTTCGCATTGTCTTAACATATAATATTAGGCTAAAAAATTAGCCTAATTTAGCACACACAAATAGGCATAAGGGAATTCATAAACATAAACATAAACATAACATAGGTGTAAAGTTGGCATTTTTGGCATAGTCAATATGAACATCATAGGTGTGAACTTGCAAAATAGTAAACATGAATATGAACTTGCAACATGGCCTAAATCAACATATATGTGAACTTGCATTGAAATAGGTATCTAACCAAATAGGTGTCACACAAATTAGCATATGATTTAGATAACATAAGTCTAAACTTGTTTTTGGATCTAGGCATAACATCGAAAATCACTAGCACATGACAAGAATATGACATTTTCATAAATATGTATAACTTTATGACAAGGGTGTGAACTAGATCCAATCACATATCTAATTACAACATGAAACATGTACTAAAGTGGATCTTGACATGGATCCAATTAGGAACTTGCAACTTTTGTAAAAACATAGGGGCATGTACATGAACATAACCATTTAGGCATAAAGATTCTAGCATAAAGTATATACATGAGGCTCTAATCACAAACAACCTATATAATTACATAAACATGAACTACACAACTTGCTTGTAATGTTGTTGTCATTCTAAAAGTACAGTAGGATCAACATCAATCTTAATTATACCACAAATATCCCAATTTCATTCACAACACAATCATTTCAATACATAGATATGAATTAACATCGTCGTTACATAATAGCACAATTCCACTTCCAATTTACATCGAATCAAGTCTTAGTTTTATTCTCATCGGAAAAATCACTATACTTACAAAGAACGGCGAACTTGGATTCTGTATTCTGAATTCTGAATGCGATATGCTTTCCTTTGGGTAGATTAACGTTGTTTTGATTCGTGTTTTACTTTAGTATTGGCTTGTCTCTAAGCTCTCTAACTGACGGCCACTCCTAGTTTCTTTCCAGCAACATGACGGCTTTAGTATTAAATTATTTGTGTGAAATTTTAATCTGATTAGAGCCGTCGATGAAGCTAGAGTCAATCCATACCATCCATCTCAAGAGAAGCCAATCAGAAAGCGACATGTAAGCCCTAGTGACTCAGCCAAGCCTCAAAAATCGACCAGAACCTGACCAGGCCAGCCAGGGCGTAACCAAATAGGGTTCTAGGCCTGGGCGCACTTGGCAGGTGCGCCAGTGCTAAAATTGTACTGGCGCACTTCCCAATTGCGCCAGTGCAATTTTGTTCTGGCGCACTTCCCAAGTGCACTAGTGCATTCTGACCCGTTTCTGGTTTTTCTGCCCAACTTCGTTCGTCCATATCTTCTTCATATGATATCCGTTTTACGAAAACTTGGACTCTATCTCAAGCAAAATTTCGGGACGAACGCAATGGCGTAACCCATTTCCCTTAATTCCATCATTTAGAATTAATTATACTTTAATTTGTTAAGTTACAGTTAATAGAAAATTCAGGGTGTTACAGTTATTAGAACCTATGTCTAAACATTCCTTTATGCACTTGCCTTACCTCATCAGGTTTCCATTTAACTTGGTTATTCCCATTCACATTGACTTCTTGATAAAGTTACCAAGTTCCTCTTGCTTATTAATTTCAGTCATATAACTTAACCCATTTAAGTTTATTAATAAGCCCACAACATGTTATCCACTAGATTGTAGTACAAGGTCTGTAATCCATAATCCCTTAATATTCTTGTTTGATTTCGTAATCACCATAACATGTTCTACTTAATATGTAATTAAGTATATCTCAATTCACATGTTTTCTGTTTAACATGTCAGTCATTTTTTATGATTAAATATAACTTATTTCATATAAGTTTGCCTCACTCTTTCCTATTTAATCATAATTCCATTTTACATTGTCACTACAACTTATCCTTGTTTACTTACTAGCTTAGTTCTCTTAACTAAGGTCCCCTCACTACAACAAAAAAACACTTTTCGCAACAGGCAAAATCTGTTGCAGTAACCTATTGCAACAGGCGATGGCCCGTCTGTATAGCCGAAGTTGCAATCGGTCGGTCCCTTTTTGCAACTGTTATTTCCTGTTGCGATAAACTTTTTTGCAACAGGCTTTTTCTGTTGCAACAGACCATCTTGCAACAGTATATGCCCCTTGCAATAGATTCATAAATCTGTAAAAAAAATATTATAGCTTATAGATATTACATATTAATTGTATTTGTTTTAGTAATAGTGTATATCATTGAATAAAATAAACAAATAAAATTTTTATTTTAACAAAATTTTAATAGTACAAACAATTACAATAAAAGTTTCTACAATTTTCATACACCATTCATATATAACAATTTCTTCTCTCACACAACACATTTTTTCGAATAGAGTATTTTTTACTTATATTTATATTCTATCGTATCTATACTATAACAAGAGAATAAATATCATCAGCTCACTAGAACAAATATGCAGTTCATGCTCCATGTTTGCTATCGTTCATGAACAGACATCTCTTGTTTTGACTTGACGATCTCCAATTTACACAATGTTACTTTCACGGTATGACTGCAAGCAAAAAAAATACATATTGTTAACCAAAACAAAAAAAAAGATAATTGGAACTTTGAGTTGGCATTTGTATATCACAGAGTCACCGATTATCACTATTTTGAAGAGGTGTGTCTCTGCATGATCTGATCCTTCGATTTTATTTGTTTGGTCTTTTTGGGTATTCCTATTACAAAATGTTTTCCGTCTTTTCCATCAAATAAAGCCCATGCTTGAACTCCCTTGTTGAATGGCACTTGCAACCGAATTGTAAAGAATGTGGGCAAATTCGGTGTGAATATAATACTACGAACCTGAAATATTGATTTCTTAATAATACAAATTGAAAACTCGGCAAAAATAATAATAAAACATGAGAAAGGGGAACATGCCTGTGGATGAACAAATGAGGCCCCAGCTGCTGAAGAATATGTGGTGTTTCCAGAAGTAGCTGATAAGATTAAACTAAATGATAATTCAAGTGATAACTGATTTCTAATATCAAAACTATCCTTGCTTCCAGAGATGAGAGCTTCGTTAGTTGCATTTTGGTTTTTAAGAAACATAAATAATGGATGCGGACAAACATTAAATTGCAAAACAATAAGAAAAGTGGACAAGTTACCTTCTGACATATGCCATCGATTAAAAAATCTGGAAGGTCAAGCTTTGGAAAAAAGAAGTCTCCTGATAAAGAACCAACATGGTAGAGTGATTGCTAATAGTAGAACGGAGAAAATGAGCATATAAAGAACTCAACATGCGTATCAAATATAAATCAGTTAAAACTCCATCAATTTTGGCTGAAATTTGTTTTCAACACCAAAATACCCTACATTATGTTCTATGAGGATAAGTCTAGCCTCCATAATTCTATTGGATATATGGAACCACCTTACAGTCCAAACATCTATTAACATCTTTTATTTTTGTGGCTTCTCAAAACACTACCTTGTTAGCAACTAACACCTACCGGATTACCTTTATCGAACATGGACTAATATCACAGAACCTTCAAACTAATAAGTTATCAGGTCAAAAGAAGAAACAAAACAGCAATAACCCGATCAAATAAATGATAATAAAATCATCTGTCACTTTAACAAATCAGTTAGTTACTATGTAAGCGCGGTTAAGCTAAATTATTGCAATAGGAATATTAGTCTAATAAATAATATGTTACTGCAACAATTTGTACAAGCATATACAAAAAAATCTTTACAAATACTTCTAAATCTAATAAATCCAACTCAGTGGTAATCTAACTGTAGGTAAAATCAAAATGTCATATGGTAATGTATTGATTAATAACTTCTAAACTAATCCACCATCAGGGTATAAGCATATATGAAAAGAAAAATCTGTTAAATATCAAATAAAAATGTAACATTACCTCTTGTGAGCAACATGAGCAATCCCATCTTTATATTCAGCGACCTTCATAAAACACAGGCATCGCCAAGTTGAAATGCTCATGAAAAGAATTACGCTAGCCGCCATTATAGGGGCAATAAGCGAAATTAGGTGGGCAAAAGTAGTGGCAGTCATGATAATTGACATACTTCCGTTGTGGAACCAATGTTGATCGTTCGCGCAATTAATATCAAAGCAAGCGCCAAAGCTCATGCTGTTGTCAAACAACGTAATGCTCAGAGCTGCCATCTCCATTCCATAACTCAAAGATTCATGTTATGATCTGATAACAGAAATGGCATGCATATTAGAAATGAAGGACATTACCCATATTCATTGGGAGGCTTTGCTCCTCTATGTCTTGAATTTTGCATTTGCAGAAATATAAATACTCCAAGCATATAATAATGCTATATGACAGAGGGGAAAATATGTATTGAGAACACATACCTTTACTACGATTATATGTATAACAAGCAGTATATCCCCCAACAACTGCATGAAAATCAGCCTTAGCTGCTCGTCCAAACTATGCCGGCAACTGCACCAACAGCAGCTCCAATAAGTGCTACTTATATATAATTGAAACCACGGCCTTGTGCTGTAAAGAAAACTTAAACGACAAACATCTCACTATGACCAAACATCTCACTTTAGTTTCTTTACAGCTTCATCAAGTAGAGAACCAAATTTAAACAAGAAAACTAAGGAAGATGTTGATTTGGAGAAAACTAATCTGACATACCTTGGTTCGTCTATATTTTTACAGCTCAAACTAAAAATGCATCTGTTTTTGAACAGAAATATTTTCTTGTGGAACATTAGTGTTTGATTCGGATTTCTTTAAGTTAGCAACAGCAGATTTTGTTTGATATAAGTAAGCAGGTAGTGCCAAATAATCAAAGATAAAGCATTAAAAGTTAAGGAGGTTTTTCAATTTGCCTGCAGTTGCATTATATAATATTCAAAGACAGTGAAGATGTAAAACCTGAAGAGGAAGACGTCCTTGCTGAGATGATGAAGGCGAACCTTCAGAACCATTTGTACTGCAACTATCTCTGTTTGAATCATCACTCCTATGACATCGCAAATTCACACGCCCATGAAGTATAGAAGATTCTGTATCATGACCCTCATCACCTGATACTGTTGTTTCAAAATCGACCTCCAGTTCTTCAAATTCAGAGTCTTCTCTTTGACCCTCCTGGGATTCTTCGTTATTCAATTCTGATCGGAAAAGTATCACTCAGAGATCTTTCTCTTCCTTTTCGTGTGTCATCTCCATTTTTATTTCCACCATTTTCCTTACTTTTTTTCTTGCTTCAGCTGCAAGTTCAAAGATTTTAAACTCTACGATATAGAAAGTTGGAAACAACAATAGTATAGCATACAAATAAAAATGAAAATACCAAAAGGGATGTCTGGATTTGAATACAAATATATACAACTATATCTTGAGAAAAGATGCAACCAGCTTATCAGATCCATTATCTAGTCTTAACTCTTGACAATTATTACCTAACTTTTTCAACCTTCGCTACAAAAGATACACAGAGAGCTGAATGAATCAGATATCAAATTTCAGGAGAGCCGATTAAACCACAGATTACACAACAAATTCATCCTTAAAGACATGTCATGTACTCAAACAAGTTGAACAAACTGTAGATATAATTAAAACACACAAATAACACTACGGTATCAGTATAGCTGTACCACATAAAAGCATGCATGCACAATGAGCTAAACTGATCTATACCCAATGAGATTGGCTTTGGAAAAAACATAAAATTGAAGAAATCACCTCACAAGAGATTCATTGCAGGAGAAGCCTCTGAACATATTTAGCAACAGCAGTCCTCTTCGCTTCAGAAAGTGTATTGGGCTGTATGCATGAAATCAATTGAGCGGTTCTTTCTTCAGCAACACTCCATCTCTCTAAGTCGAGCGCACACGTTACACTGCTTACTTGATTGTTATCACCCAATTGCCCATTAAACATTATTACTTCATTCTCCCCCATATAATTAATAACTTCCAGCACCCAAAAATTCTACAGTTCAACCGAACAAAATACCAGTAACCAGCACCCAATTTTATTTTTTTATAGAATCCAAGAATGGAAGAAAGCTGGAATCTTTCTTTTTTTCTGGCAAACCCTAAGCTTAATTTCCCAAATGCACTCGGGATCAGCAGCAGAAATGTTGATAGCTAAACCAATAAGCATTTCCGAATGGATCTCGAGGATAGATATGGGGGAATGTTAGATTGTTATTTTTTTTAAACATAATTAAGTGTCCTGAATCATCACATTTCTACCCCTACCATAATTAAGTCACGCCAAAGCATTTCCAAAGCCACTAACACCATAAGTGTATTATTTCCACCATCCATCTATTCGTTGAATATATTCAGTCATCACAAACTAAACTTCATATGCTCAACTCCAGTAAACTAACATCGCTATTTATACCAATGGAATAAATATAAATAATAATACCAACTGAAAACCATCATCGTCAGCTGCAGGAGGAGGGTCTATTAATGTGGACTGGTCGACCGGAACTGGAACAGGTGGAGTTGTCGGCGCCGCCGGCTGTGGCTTAGAGCTGGAGCGATCGGGGATTAGGGTTTCCTCTGTCGACGTGATTTGGGCGCCTGCTAGGGTGGAACCGATGTCAGGGGGGTCTGGTGGAGAAGTTCGGGGGCGGAGCAGAGGTCGGAGGTGTCAGGAATGGCGGTTGGAAGGTTGGAAGAGGGGCTAAATTTTGTTGCCATGCGAAATTTCTGTTCGCCATCTTAGTCGGCTGTTTTGAGATTAGGATGGCCCCTGTCACCTTCTGAACTTAAGAGTCTACAATTTGGAAATTTCAAAATTGTGAATTGTGAAGGTGGAGAAGGGGATCTGGAAATTTAGGCGGAATTGGAGTATTGGGTCTGGGAGAATGAAAGCGGGAAATGAAATTTTAGTGGGAAAGGGGGTGCGAATATACACGTACAAATCAAAAAGTACTTAGATTTGGAGCCATAAAGTTGGATTGAACCGTAAAAATTTGGTATTATTTTGTGTAATCCAAAGTTGTGAACCTTTTGGTAAAATTACTGAATAATATTATTAAATATAAATATCAACTTATAATAACTAAATTTTATTATCAATTAATAATAATATTAAATTGTATTCTTAACTATTATGTAATTACTAATGGTTAATTATTTAGTAATTATTATGTATATTTTATTAATTATTTAATACTATGAATATTTCATTATTTATTTAAAATTTGTTGTTAATTAGATTAATTTATTATTAAATGTAGTTAATAATTGTTAAAATATAATTTATACACTATTAACAACTAACCGTGATAAATTAGTAAAATATCAATTCATATTAATTAATTATTATTACTTAAATACTTATTATATTATAACTAAATATTACTTATTACTTCTTCGTGCTTTTGTTGTAACTATGCTTACCAAATGTTAATTATCAGTTAATTAGTAATTATTATTATTTAATTATCAGTTATAAATATCACTTTATAATACTTAAATTTTACTATTAATTAATAATTATTAAATATTAATCTTAATTATTATATAATTACTAGTAGGTAATCATTTAATAAAAAATATTTAAAATTAATTAGTAAAAGTTAATCATTAAAAGCTGATAGTAATTTTTAATAGTATGTTTTTTGCAACTGGCTTTATCAGTTGCAAAAAAATGCAGTTATTTGCAAGAGGCGAAAACAGTTGCTAAAGATATTTATTTGCAACTGACTTGGAAGCGCAGTTGCAAATAATATGTTTGTTGCAACTGTTATGAAAGCACAGTTGCTAAGAGTATGTTTTTGCAACAGGAAGAGAAGCGCAGTTGCAAAAAATATATTTTTGACAACAGGAAAAAAAGGCATGTTGCTAAATCTCACCTATTGCAACTGATATAATAGGTCTGTTGCTAAATATTATTTACTGCAACTGTTATTTGTCGCCTGTTGCAAATAGCTAGTTGCAATAGGTTATTTTTCTGTTTAACATGTCAGTCATTTTTTATGATTAAATATAACTTATTTCATATAAGTTTGCCTCACTCTTTCCTATTTAATCATAATTCCATTTTACATTGTCACTACAACTTATCCTTGTTTACTTACTAGCTTAGTTCTCTTAACTAAGGTCCCCTAATAAGTTTCTCTTCTCGTAAATATAACTTATGTTGTCCTCATCCGTGTATTTCAGATTCCTGTTCTTATAAATGACTTAATTTACAATTAAGTATAACTTATCTCCTTACATAAGTTACTCCAATCCCTTTTACCGTTTATTATAACCTAAGTTATAATTTCCACTTGTCCCTAGGACAAGCCTGAACATGTTATTCTTATTAGCCAATTTCAGACTTCCAACATTATTGATTACTTAATTTATAATTAAGTACAACTTCTTATAGTTCATAAATTTTCCCCCTTTTCTCTACTTGTTACAAATAATTGGTTTTAGGTTTTCCCCATTTATTGATTACATAATTTACAATTAAGTGCCACTTATCTCATTTCACGAGTTATCCCATTTCCTTACTAGTTTATTATAACCTAAGTTATAATCTTCACTTGTCCCTAGGACAAGTCTACCTACTATACAACATTCTCATTAATGTGATTAACTTGTAATATGTTATTATCATTCCCCATTCATTCCATTCCTTTTACTATGGTAATTATCTTTCAATTAATTCTTTTCATTTCCATTAATTACAATTAATGCCATTTATTGATCCTGCCATTTACATATATTTATATATATGTTTATGCACTAGACCTCTCCCATTAAGCCTACACTTGTGGATGCTGGATTTGTCAGGCGGTTTCGGCAGACTTCTTCCACCAGTCGACTTAACCTCATGTCTTAGCACAACTACATGTTTTATTTATGCACTTAGACCCCTCACATTAGATTTAACACTTGTGGATGCTGGATATATCGGGCGGTTCCGAGCAGACTTCTAAAACAAGTGTAACCTAACCTCGTGTCTAAGCGCGTTACAGTTTCAAATTACTATGAATCTAAGCATGTTCATTCTTTAACAATTACTCCTATTTCATTATAGGTTTTCATACCCCTTTCCGAAGTCATATTTATCAAGTACCATATGCGCAAATTAAGATCTTTAATCATACTTTGATTTGTGCCCCCAAACCCATATTCATGTATTCAATTCTATGCTAACATGAAATCGTTTAATCATACAACTATTCCAATTCACACAAGTAAGGGTTCACGTATATAAATGTGACAAGTTAACATGTAAAACGAACAATTGTAGTTGCTACCCATATTCTAACAAGTTATATTTCAACATATGAACTTTCCAACATATTAATATCTTAACATATTAATATTCCAACATGTCACTTTAATCTTTTTAAAGTATGTTTAAGCATTTCAGCATATCACATTTCAACTTTTCATATATAACATTTCAATGCTTTTAATTATTCTAGCAAATTCACATCGTATAATAACGGGGAATGTTAAACGATAACATATCATTATCAAAAATGATATAACTTAAATCCACTCACCTTATATGCTTTCCAAATCCTGGATCTGGTCCAGATATATCATTCCATGGTTTTTTCCCTAATTGGATTCAGAACCTAACAACCATGGATTCATATCTTTTTTTGCTAAAAGAAAAAAGTAAGAAAGAGAAGAGAATTGAAAATAGACCAGATCTAGGAATTACCTCACTTCGATAAGAGATCTGAACACCCATTAACAAACATACATTCTTTTCCTTCAGATCTGCATTCAGAATATTTCCTAAACTAATAATATTAATTTTCTGAATGGATTTGAGGAGGAAGAGGAATGACAGAGCTTCTGCATTGTCTCAGAAATATGAGATTTAGGGTAGGCTCAATGGGCTTATTTATAGGTGTACAGCATCGTATTTGGCAAAAGAAATAGTTCACGTTCGTGTAGAAGAATCTTCCCAGATCTGCGGTAGAGGGGTCGACCCCCCTTGGTGTGTCGACCCATGGGTCGACACCCCCTTGTTGGGGTCGACACCCATGGGCGGGAATTTTCCCGCTTACCCAACTGCTCGAATTTTGAATTGTTTTGAATTATAGAACATATTTTATTCATATATATATATATATTTCACTTATGCGTATACAAATTTAAAAACCTCAATAACTTCTTCATATGGTTTCCGTTTTACGCAAACCAGGTGCCTATTTTGACCAGAATTCCGAGACGAACGCAATGGCGCAGTCCGTTTCACTTAGTTCTGAGTATTTAATTAAGTTATTCTTATTTTATTATCTTGAGTTAAAAATGCGAGGTGTTACAGAAGGTATTCTCATGTATGAATATAGATAGATTTGGAAATCAATATATATTTAAAAGTATATTCATGTTAACTAGAAAAGGTATTAATATTACAAGGGCTAATGTTAATTATAACCCTTAATGCTTAGGTTGTTAAACATTCGAGAGAGAGCGCAAAGATGTGATGGTATTACAGTGGAGGAATTGAAGGAACCAACTAGGATGGTGAGTGGTTTATCCCCTCACATTTTCTTGTGGTATTTGTTTGTATGGGATGATTTCGTGCATGTTGTTGTGTGGCTTGAAATGTTTGATATTGTTTGGAAACCCTACACAGGTTGTAGGATGAAATTACACTAGTCCCATGTGTTTACTACACGGATTGCTATTTATTAGTAAACCCCTAAATAGGGTATTGGGATGATGACTCACACCAGCACCAAGTGTTCACTAAATTGTGTATGTGTTTGCTTTGCGGATGTTATAATGTTTGATATTTTGATTGGGTTGATCAATGGATATGAACACAGTTTGGTTTGATATGTGATTTGGATGACCTTTTAAGGCAATAGTGTGGTTGTATCGATGCTTCCGTATAGGGCAGGTTATGGCAAACTTTTCTGGAAATGTAGAAACCAAATTGACACTAACATATATGGTTAAATAACTAACGAGTTTGGTTGCAACTCATTAGACACATGACATCTTGTTTATGTTTATTGGATGTTTGTATATACCTTGATTCTCGGGTTATACTAGAGTTGAATGAGTCAAATTACAGAAATTAGATTTTAAATGATTATTTAAATAATAAATAATCGAGAAAAATAAAAGTTTGAATTTAAGTTATAATACTTTTCGGAATTGAAATTGAGCATAACAATGAACTTTGGAAAAAGAACAAATTGGTTTTGAAGAAGTTAAGAACAAGTTATGGCTTATCGAATATTGAAATGAATAGTAAATCGATTTTAGGATAAATAGTAAATTGAAGTTGCGTTTTCCTAACAAACGGACTCGGTTTTGCGAAATTATGGTTTCAATATTCTTACTTATTTTTATAATGGGTGTCAGACAACTTTGACACTTTAATAATCATTTTTGAAGAATAATATTATTTTAATGATTTAAATATTAATTTAAAAATTAAAATGCGGAATAATTGATCGATAGGTCAAAAATGTGAAAATTGAATTCCAAAAATTATTTAATATGGTTTGAATAATTTTTGAACTTATTTTGAAGTATTTCGACTAAATTTTAATAATAAGTCAGTTTTGGGTTCGAATTGGACTTGTCGCGTAGCGACAATCTGCGAATTTTGACTCAAAATTTGAAATTGAAATTGAAATTCCGGGAGATCTGACCATAGGATTTTCTTGAAACACATCACGATTTGTCTGAAATTTGAATAGCTTTCCAACAAAAGAAAAGGAAACAATTTTCAATAGTCGGATTTTCCTACATGTCTAAATCAGTTTGACCGGAAAATCCAGTTTCGGTAGTTCACGTGCCAAATTCGGATTTTTGTAAAAAGGTTTTTATAAATTATGTAAAAAGATGGAAAACTCATAATAAATCATATTAAATGATTTAAAAGTGTTTTGGACCAAATATACTAATATTTGGTAAGATAAAAATGAATCGTTTAAAGTGAGCTATTTAGCAACTAAAGTGAACCTTTTAGGAAATCGGGTTTTGACTTTGAATAAGACATTTGTTTAAACATTTAATAACATCTTCATTTATACATAAAGGAGTTTATTTATTAATAAATGAGATTATTAATAAGGGTAAATTAGAATCCAAGTTTCCGATCTATTTAATTAAACTGAAATTGAATAGAAACCATATTGGTCATTGACTGAGATAAGTCTTCATGGATGATGACTTAGACTATTCGAGGGATTTAAATGGTTGTGCCGTTATTCCTCTTATAGTGTTTTTTGGATATGGAGGTTTATATTGATTAATATGGTTTTTATAGAGATTCCAAGATAAAAGGAAATATGACTTTTGGTTTGGTGTGAATGATGTCTTCAATAACATTGTTCTTTGAGCCATGAAAAGGTAAGATAATTTTACAAGTTAAGAAAATGGAATCTTTATTTATAAAGATTTTTGGGAAAGGATTGAACATGTTTTTATATGAGGCAAATGGCGATTAATCAATAAGATTATTGGAAAGATTTAACTTGGAATTTGAAGTTAAGTAATCAGAATATTTGATTTGAAATCTTTCAACAAGATTTGAAGGAAAGGTAATTAAAATTACCAAAGCATAAGATGATTAAAAATGGAGTATTGCCAGTTTTTCTCCATGAGATAGAAATGAAGAGTTTTGACATCTTGAAACTTAATATAGTTTTAATGAATATAATAAGGTTCATAAGATTCTGTAAACCTATTGGTATTAAAAGATGCGCTAATTATTTGGAAAGGCCAGGTTTTTACTCATTCGGAATAATTATACGACGTAAAAGGATTAAGTTCTCAATGATAATGATTGAAGACCGGTATTCTTCACACCAGATGGATAGCTTGTTGATGCCTTGGGGTCGCTCCTCAAGAGGTTGCAAGGACTTGCACTTCCAGGCAGGGACGTAGAATCAAGTGCCTTCGGTTTCGTTCCTATTCCCCGAACGGACTTATAGATGGATTGCATGTTTGATGTGGAATGACCATAGGGCATGCTAATTGCTGAGCAATGATCAGGGCTTTTGTTGAAAAGCAGGGCTTTATGGTGATGATAAAAACATGGCCGAAATGCGTAGCTTTGTATATGATGGAACCTCGTGATAGTCTCACACCCCGGTATGATGGTATGCTGATGGTCAGATTAGCATGACTTTATGTTCTGCACGGATTCGATCGACCTAGTAAGTGAGGTAGCTTGCCTACAGATAGGTTGTAGGGATTAAATCCAGCCAACCTGAGAAAATAGGTGCGGTGTTGTGTAAAAACATGGTATCCACTAAATGCCCGAGAGATCTTTTGATTCAGTAACCATCATGATGGAATCCAAACTCCAATACGAACCCTTTTACGATTTTTAGTTGTATATCTATGTAGCCAACATAGTGGTATGGACAATATGCAAGCTAAGATTTATAAGTTATTTTCGGAAGGATTTTTCAACACATTAGACATTATTATAATATGAAATGTTTTGTTTAAACTATATCAAGCAAGTTTTGCGATTATAAGGCAAACCCCCATCCTCCGACTTGCACTTGCATTGTGTGATGGGACTTGGGGCTTATAATCATTCATTTTTTTAAAAGTCTTGTTTTCAAATTTGGTTTATGGGTGCTATGGATGAATGGTTGTCGTGTTTGGTTATGGTCGCTATGGTTAGGTTTGATTACATTATTCGATAACTGATATAACCTAAGTGTGACCCGAGAATTTATCGCTCGGGTCAGATCTGAGCGAGTGTTTTCATGAATAATGCTTGAAGACTTAGAGTTCCACAGAGAATCGAGGCTTTATTTGAAGGTCGGACGTACTCTATTATCAGTATATTAGGTTAAGTCGACAAAGGTATGCAAAATCAGACTTTTATTTTGAAGGGTTTTTGTTACAAAAAAAATTCCGCCACACTGATATTTTCATATTATATTTTATTTGTTCCGTTGTGTGTTTTATATTCCGCTGTGTTTTACTCTGATGAACCCTAACAAAACGTATTTTTTCTTACATTGGATCGACGTGGGTTCGGGTTTTTGTCGGTTTGAAGTGAGTAAAAATGTGGGTCGTTATAATTGGTATCAGAGCTTAAGGTCAAGCGATAACCTTGGCTCTGCGGAATATAGACTTGTCAAAGATAGGATCAGTAGTATCGTAGGACAAGTGACTCATTAGAGATAGGTTTAGTGATACCCTAGAATGAGTTGGGTGTGAGTGTGAGAGTGTATATAAAAATATAAGAGACGTATTTGTAATTCGATTTACAAATGGTTTTGTGTTGGAATTATTTGTTGAGTGTGTTATCAACATTGGTCGGTTCAGTACGGTACTGCTTTATCGATTGGTGTTTCTAAACACTTAAACAGAGCAGTCTAACACGGTTTTTATGAAATAATTTTTTCCAAAAGTATATTTTCGTAAAAAGGATGAAAGGTATGTTTTGGAAAATTTAATCAGCTAATTGATTGGTGAAGATAATAATTAGTATAACTAATTAAGAAAATTGAACTCTCGACGATTTTGGACAGTCGAGGTATTTGTTAAGGAATTATAAAACTCTTTTGATAAAATATTAAATGTTGTAGGGTATGGACAACTGCGATCCATCTAGAGTTAAACCTGGAAAGATAACTCGAAATCAAACGAGAAGGATTTATGAGTAGATAGAAGAATAAAATAAGTTGGACCTATACAATTATATTCATAGCAACTCCAGGAAAGATAAGATTAAAATAAAATTTGTAGGTGTTGCTCTTATAAATGCCATAAATAGGGACATTATTCAGTCCTTTTCCCAATGAAAAACAAGAATAAGAAGGGGGGCAAGGAAAAGGTACAAAAAAGACATAACTTGTTTCCAATGTAAGCAAAATGTGCATTATGTCCACAATTGTCCGAAAAGGGAAAAAGAAACCCAGAGGGAAGATAAGATGCTTCCGGTGTAGGGAAGTAGGACATACTGTCAAGTACTGTAATAAAGAAAAATTGAGTTTACCATTCAATGACGAATTAGGATAAGAATCCTGGAGTAGGCCAGAAAGAAACGGTCATTTAATTAGTAATATTATCCTAAGGTTAAAACTAATATTTTGAGAATGTATGTAAATATACAAGGAAGTTTGCTTGGATGTATGTATTTAAATGGTTGTATGGATATATATATATATAATATTATGGTATCTTTTTTATAAACTTTGTTATAACATGATTGAGTAGACAATCTCTGGTTCCATCTTTGATTTTGAGGACAAAATCTTTTAAGTGGGGGAGAATGTAAAGAATCGGAAATTTGGAACCAATTTAGAACTTCCAAATTTCATAATAATAAAAATAAAATTGAAAATGGATATTGATATAACTGGAACAGGGTTATAATAATGAGTGTTAATATAAATATAGCATGTTTACAAAGGAAGTATAAGAAATATTTTTTCCGGACCCTGAGACTGGATCCACTGAATCCAGAATAATGAAATTAGGTGATCAAACAAGTTTGGCCAAAAATAGAATCCGTTTAATATTGATTAAAGGTTGAAAGTTTAAAATTTGAACTAAAAAAGGACGATTTTGAGAATATCTTGAGAACGGGATATTGCTAGATCGTGAGACCACCTCTGTTGGATCCGGAATAGTGAGTTATAGTACCCAGGGAAGTTTTGCGCAAAACGACATCAGTATGTAGAAAAGAAAAAATAAAAGGCTAAAATTTGAACTATATTTTGACGATAATTAGAATTTGAAAATGCTAACGGCAAAACTGGAATAAGACGTATCCAGGTAAATTCTAAACGTAGGATATTAGCTATGTATAAAGTCTAAGAAAATTCGTTATCGAATATAAAAAGTTATTAACAAAACAAAACTAATATAATTTTTTTGAAAATGAAACCGAACTCAGATTTTGTATTTGAAAACATAAGATTGAAGTACTTTAGAAACCAGACATTATGGTTGAAGAACTTCTGAAAACTGTTATCTTTTGATACTCCGACACAAGGCCGGAAGGTGTTTGAGAAAAGACAAGTTACTATTCCTAAGGATAAGGATGAACATGGTCACTCATTCTTCTATTCTTATCCACAAGCCATGTGTCATTCATCCATGCATTTGCCTTTATTATAAATAAGCCTTAAGCTTATCCTTATTTTCATTTTAACATCTCTTTTCTTCTTGAAAACTCCTCCTCCATGAAACTTTCATGGCTGAAAGTTTATGTGTAAAATAAAAAGAAAAATCAAAGGGAAGGAAAGGAGAAATTAAAGGGAAAAGAGAGAAGAAGTAAAGGAGAACCAAGCTCTTCCATTTAATCACCCCCTCCTCCATAAAATCTCCTCCCACCTCCCACTTGTTGCTCACACTTTCCCCCCATATCAAATAAAAAATTGATTTTCAAGGGAAAAGTAGAAGAAAGGAAGGAGAAAAGCTAAGGGAAGGACCTATATACCTTAGGCTACGATTTTCAAGTTTTTGGGGTAAGAAATAGTTTGATTTAAACAATTTAAAACTAGTTTTAATTATATGCACACAAGGTGTTTGTATAAATTCCTAAAAGGGAAAACCTAAGTAAATTTGTGGTGAATATTCATGGATTAAGGTTGTAGTTAATAGCTTATCACTTCCATGAAGTTTATATGTGAATTTGTTGAGATTAGAAGTTAGATCCTGAAGGTAGAAAGAAAATTCTATTAGCAAATTTGTGTTTGAAAGTTGTAACGTCCCAAATTTTTGAACATTTATTTATGGATATTTGAATCTATTTTAAATATTAATTTGGTGATATCAGTGGATTTTATATTGAATTTATTTAATAAAATGGAGTTTAAACGTTTAAATTTATAATTTTATTAAAACGAGCTGGTAACGACGTGGTAGTTCGTAATTTACGATTTGAACATCAATTGAATATATAAGATCCGTTACAAGTCGAATTTCTATGAAAAAAGAAATGTTAGAATATATTAGATGATAATATTCTAATAAAAGAGAAAAATGGAGATTTCATATTTTATATTGTAAGTGATGTCCAATTCAAATTTTCAAATAGTCGCTATGGAATTCGTTATAAAACGATAACGTTCATTCAATAAATTTAAAATGATTTATATGTGTATATTTGAATATTGCGTAACCCGAAATTATATAATATTAAGTTATAAATCCATATTGGTCTATTCTGAAGTTGTATATGATTTCACTTGGAAATATATGATCATAATAATTTATTATTACTTGATTTGATTTGTTTTGGATTAAATATATTTTATCGGTATTATATATGCTTAAGAAATGATTATTTTTCAAACAACCACCGTTTCCGATGAAACAAATTTTATTGGAATGCGTATAATTAAACATTGCTAAATTTCTGCTTTGGAGCCAATCGGAGTTGTTTTTATTAGTGGGAGATATTTAAATGCGAACCGATGTATAAAGTGGAAATAAAATACGCCGTTTTTACAAACGAAGTCCGTTTTCAATGAAATCAGTTTCTCTAGGACCAGAACATCGAGATATAGTAATATATTTATTTTCGTTGAATTTGAAGTTGGTGTTTAGCAGTGCATATATTTAACGGTAACGTAAAATATGTACCCTAAATAATTAATCGTAAAAATCGTTGGTCATTCGAAAAGAAATTTTTTTGGTCATTTCAATATGAAAACTTACCCTTATTCCATGCAGCTACTATTTCTTTCCCGAGAGAGACTTGATCTATACGCCATCCACAGTGTTCCATTCCCTTAATTTCTAAGTATACCATACCTAACCCTAGTTCTTATGCACAGGCCTAACAACGTACCTCCGATATAACATCGTTCTTATCTCCTTAAATCCTTCTATATATATATGTGTGTGTGTGCGTGTGTGTGTGTGTGTTTTCATACATCCATTTAAGCAACAGACAAAGAAAAACCTAAAGGCTCCATTAAAAGAAATATAAATAACCAAAACACAACCTCCAATCCGACTTAAAATCAATGATACGAGGAAGGCATGCAGAGATTTTCTGGTTGTTTGAGGTTGGCATGTACTAGACATAAATGATGTCGATCTTCTCCTGTAGGGTGCGTGAGGAAGTCAAGGAGAGTGGGGGTAGTTGCATTTGCATATAAAAGCGTTGAGAAGTAAAGGCGTAAATGTGTTGTTGGTTTTATCTGGGTTCATGGAGCCGTGAGTTTGAAGTGTTCGAGATTGAAGCCGAGAAGCTGACGTATGTAAACAGTCAGCATGTTTGTGGAATGTTGTTCGTTCCCGGATGGTAACGTGGGTTTTATGCACGGTTGAGGAGGGTCATAACACGGCGACGTGGGTTCAAATGTGAAGGTGAAGCTGTGCATGGGTTTGCATGTGCATGCACGGAACGAATAAAAGAAACAGGGGAAGTTTGCCACTTTGTGTGAGGAACATTGTAGTGCATGAAAAGATGAGAAGTAGGAAAAGGCAGTTCGACGTGAGCGTGACGATGCCTGGGAGGAGCAGTGAAATGCGGTGATTGTATCACAGTGGAGATGAAGGGAGCTCAAGTGTGGTAACTGGGAGTTCTCAGGCGATAGTGGGCGTCCGGGAAGGAGGAGCAATGAAGTGAGGTTAGCGGATGGTCTGAGATCAAGTGGCGTCCGGTCGAGGAGCGAAGCACGAAGCAGTTGGAGTAAGAGAGAAGACGTGTTCGAAAGAACAATATACTAGGTGGGAGAGGAAAAGAATGGTAATTACATTCCTAATATTTTTGTTCAACATAACTAAACCAATATTTTAGTGAAACATACCTAAGGAAGGTTTTAACATGGTCCACTTTATGTTTAGCACATTCGAAATGTAAAGGGTGTCAGAACATGGCCAAAGAATACCTAATTAACATGCCCAAATTTTATTCACATGCCTTACTTGGTTGCCAAATTCTATACGTGTGTATATATATAGATATTAATATGTCGGTTGGAATGGCAGAAACTATATTGTGCCAAATAGCTATCTAACGTGGCCTACTGATATAAAAATGGAATCATACGCACCCAATCTTGTTTTTACATGGCCGATTTATATCAGAATATATATATATATACATATATATTCCACAGATGGAAGGTGACCCCATTTTAATTATATAACGTGATTAACATCCAATGTAAGATTTAATTACGTGTTAATTAAATTAAATTTAAACCGTATAATTAGTTGATTAATTTAATTAAGGTTACATTATTTTAATTTAAACCAATAATTATAAATTTTGTAACGCACTGCATATTATCAGAATTTGACAAGACCGAAGCATTGGAATTGTATCATCGGACGTAAGATTTTCGAATGGGAACGGACGGAGTAAACGCATAGGAAAGCATGTAAAATGAACCGTTCTGACAACAAATGGAAAATTAGCTGAGTTAACTTACTCAGTTTGTCCCGCTTATATTTCTATATGCCAGGTTTTCATTTTTTTGTGCACTATTAGCTAATGATTGATGTGATGATTGTTTGCATGAATGCTGAATTTTTTTATATTCGTTGATTAAATTAAACGTTGTTTAATTCAATTGAAATAAATCGTTATTTTAGCGATTATATTCCAAACGAGATAACTTACCTTGTCGGTTACGTTTTTAATAATATAAACGTGTTGAATAAATCATTGGATGCTCGAATGGTTGTTGTTAATTAATTTTTGATCGTTATTAGTTAAAATGTTTATTTTCATTTATTGTGATAATTATATTGTTGTATTGAAATAACCCATTGTGATGCAAGGAAGGACAAGTTGGAGGAATCCACCGGATTCCTCAATATTATTGATAATGTTTATCAATATGCTTATATATTATTATTGAATGTTGAATTAACTGATATTTCACGGTTTGGCATTTTAGTAAATATTTGCCTCTTTAGTACCATCGGCGAAAATGAAGATTTCTGAAATCGATTTCAAATAAATTCAGAATGTTTTTAATATTCTGTTCATATACGATTTTGAAATAGGATTTTGTTTGAACACCGGAATTAATTACTTTTTATGATCATTTAATTTTAAGTAAACAATGACCTGAACGAAATTTATTTGAATGAATTATATTAGTTGATTTATAAAGATCAATTGGAATTGGTTAACGAATTAATTATGCCCTGATTTGACTAAGTCAATTATTTTCGATTATTTATTGAATCGTTAATTATTATTAAAATCGATTATTATTTTGGATAGCCTTTTACTATTTTAATAATATTAAATGATTTCTAATAATGTTGGAATTATTTGTTTATTACTTAACTAATAAAAACTAAACGAAATTATTCCGAAGTTTGGAGTATGTATCGAATAAGAGATTTCTCAAAAGAAATTATACGTTGAAGTCGACTATGTCGAGTTTTAGGAAAGTGATATTTACTTTCCATTTTTACAAATATTTAATTATTTATTTAAGTATTTAGTTATTTATTTAAATTAACGAATAATGGTTAAATATTCTGAAAGCACGGGTTATATTGCTAATATTATAATCAACGTTATTTCGTAAAGAAGTAGTTTCTTAAACCAAATCCAAGGATTACGAGAATGAATGTTGTGGGTATTCAAAGTTGTGAACTCCGGCTAGTTCGAAGTTAGTAATGTTGTTCAGTTAAGGTCTGAGAGGTAATTATACCCCAACTTGACTGAATTCATTATTAACTAAGGAATGGTCGGGTTCGATAGTAAGGGTTGGTTAAAGAAAGTGAGTCAATAAGCGTTAATGGTTTAAAGGGCCTATTTAAACTGAATAGTAAAGTAGGAATGGAAATGTTTTCCGAATGTGGAAAGATTAAAGATTTTAGAAGTCTAATTAACCGATGATTAATTAAAGAGGTCAAATGATGCTAAATATTGAATCATTGAGTTCAATTTCCTTTTATGGATAAATGGATGTTTTGTTTTGACAGTTAAATAACTGACTATCAAAATCTAGCCAAATGCATTTCTGGTGTGGAAAGTCCGGGATTGAATTTATATTTGAAAACCATTCCGACCGACAAATAGGTAACGTTGAAGATAGAAGATGGAGTAATTAAAGACCATGGATCTTCATAACCGGAAGGATTGCTGTCGAATTCCTCTTACTTGCAACCAGAGATATTCAGACGTGATTCGATCGTGGTTGAGAATTTACGGATTTGCAAGAAATTCTCGATATTGATCTGTAACGATGCGGTAGGAGAGTGTCATCTGTTTGTCCAGTCACAAGACAACTTGTATGGACGAATGACTGACGGAGAATGCCTAACAAATCACGTATGGTTGATCTCTTAAGCGTATTATATCTGGTGGCGGAGGAATTCATTTCTCTTAGCTTTTTATACCTGTAATATTTTTAGAGAACCAATTAGTGATATGACGGGTTTTGTAACACCCCACATCCGTTAGTGTCACTCACAAAGGGAATGCACTAAGTTCTGTGGAGCATTTTAAGGTAAAAGATGCAGATAAATTACAAGACAGACAGAAATTAAACAGCGGAAAATAAAACTTTGCTTTATTGATAAAATAGTTTGTACAACGATTTCTTTATAATATCAGAGTATCATCTGTCTTACAAAATAAAGAAGCATAAAACAACATTTATATTCCCCAATATAGCAAGAGCCAGCCATAACATCTGGAAAGAGAATCCAAGCAAAACTTCGACAAATCTTCAAGCTGGGAAAGAGTGACAATCCAAACTTAACCTGAGCTATACTATTCCCTCCTTTACTACCTGGGGGGGGGGGGGGAACGGAAGAAAAGAAGACGAAAGAAAAACAGAGTCAGACATAAAGCCTGAGTAAGTTCAGTAACTTCTAGCATGTGAACATGGAAAAACAAAACGACATGAATTAACTGAATACAAGATTACACCATGATGATAGGGTTGGCAAGATTAGACAAGATTAACACAAGATATGCTAAGCTAAGATAAACTGGATATGCTCTAATACTTTTGTCGCTTCGCTATTTCCTTATTATACGGATTTCTATTATCTCTGCACCACCTAACTAATGTCCCAACTCGTAACGCTGACGTGATCCCAATCCCTATATTTTCCATCGCCTTCAGGCATCCATTTATTTATTTGTTACCTAGATTTAGTCTAGGGTTTTCTACCAAGTGCCTTCTAGATTCAACTAGAGTTTACGCTGTCTGCTGAACGCTTCTCGGATTCAGGATTTATGCCACCTAGTTCAACTAGGAATTATGCTACCTGTCGAACGATGCCCCCAAGTCTAGGACACACTACCTAGAGTGGTATATGTTCCTATACTTCCCCGCGCATGTATCGCAAATCGTTATCGCTTGTCTAGATGCACATGTCCTATAATGTGCGACCCGAGTCCTGTGTCAGGGCAAATCAAGGAATACAGAACTCAATCGGGAGCTTTCAGATATCTGCCGATGCAGATGCTAAGGTCTGTTTTTATTCCAGTGGCTATGGTCCAACTTGACCCCTCCCTCAACAAATGAAAGGCACACCTTGTAAAATGAGAACTATACGTCGACCCCCGGTGCCCCTCTATCCTATGGCCATCCTCACCCATAACTAGATAGCAAGTATATGGTCTTTTGGAATTCTTCGCCTTTCCGCTTCACGTATCTCGATTGACTCAAGGTGGATGGTAGACGACGAGTTTCTATCACAGGGCTACCGTTTTCTCGCCGAATCACGCCGGTCCATCCTGGTCTTTAGGTTGCCATGTATTGCAACCAAGGCATACCCCTGGTTCTTCTACGCAGACCTTAACCTCTGTGAGCCCAGGAGGATCATCTACAGCCTCACAGAGGGATACCAAGAGTACCCTCACGTCCTCTCGAAGCCTCGGGCTTCGTAACCCAATCCGTTGGAGCCTTCTTTCTACTCAGACGGACATTCGCTCCTTCCCGTGTTATACTAAGAATTACTACTTAGTTTTACTAACTAAGATTTACCACTTAGTTTCCAGAATCGTTGTTTCCTTAACTAAGGTTTACTACTTAGTTCCATTTCCCGTCAATTTGGATTGGTTAAGTGTCATTAGTCAATTCAAGCCAACTTAACCCTCTTCATTCATCCTGTTATACTGGTTAAGTGTTATCAGTAATTCATGTTGACTTAACCCCACCACAAACCAAGTTATATTGGTTAAGTATTTCTTATTACTTAACCCTACCCATTCACCCTGTATTGGTTAAGTGTTCCTTTTTAACTTAACCTTGCCCGTCTGTCTTAACTAACATGTTATTAATGGTTAAGTAATATCCCTTCATATTTAGACTTAACCCTATTCTTTTATCACAATCTGATGGTTAAGTGTTCAAGTTTACTTAACCCTGCGGTCTAGCCCAGATAACATATCAAATTGGCTAAGTGTATTTACTTAACCCCAACCTCTAGCCTAGTTAACTTGTTAATTTGGCTAAGTGTTTTCTTAGTTACTTAACCCCTACAAATCTGGTCTTGTTACCATAAGTTTGGTTAAGTGTCCCTATGGACTTAGCCCTCCCATTCTAGCTCGACTGTGTTAAGTTGGTTAAGTGTTCCTATCGACTTAACCCTCCCATTCTAGCTTAACTGTGTCTGTATGAACCTAACCCCACCCATCGGTTTGGTTATCTTGTTGGATTGGTTAAGTGTCTTAGTTAACTTAACCCTACCATTCTTGTTCTAGCTTTAACTAAATAAATTAAAGCCGCTACCACTCACATTAGACAGATATTGTTGCGATTACTAGATGTGCCGGTTGGTTCCGGGAAGGTTTACATCGCAACTTAGTCTAACCTCGGGTTAGGCATATTCGTGTTTTCTAAGTTCCAAAGGGTTTTGGTTAATTTTCAAATCAGGTTTTGAAAGTAACCATCCCGTCCGTCGGATCAGTTAGGGATTGCCAGGGAGAGCAGGAAACTTGTATTTTCCAAACCCAAGCCTAGACACTATCATCTCTGTCACCCTAGAACTTTCTGGTGTACTATTAAAAGAGATGTCGTTAATAAACCTTTAATTTGTCTAAATTTACATTTCCTCCTTTAGGCCAGATTCTATAGGTAAATTATTCCTAATTTGCTTATTTCCCAATTACTCTTTTAATGTAAATTGTCTACATTTATTCCTATGGCCCATTTCCCTTCCTAAATCATATTTATGCTTTTTGGTATGTAAACTATACCAAATTAAGTGTCACTAACCATGATTTTTTCTAAACCTGACAGTTATTCCCAATTATGGCCAATTTCACATTTTTGCCAATATACTTAACGTGCCAAATTAGCTAATCCAATTCCGATTCAACATTCTAATTCACGTCAAACTAGACTTATTACTCTAGTTCACTTTTCATGTAAATGCTAGATTTACATGCCAATACTAGATTCAAATTACACATCTTATAATTCATGTCAAATTTATCCAATTTGCATTTCTATGAACATGCCATAATACATGTTCCCAATTTATGCCAATTTCCAAGTTAAACTACGTTTTTAGTAAATTTCATATTTTGCCCAAACCGCATTCCCACCGTTCGTATAATCGTGATTCATTCTAGATTATAAATAAAACTAGGCTCGTAGAAAATAGGGAATGAACCAAAGATGCTATGAAAAAGGATGGGCATAAAAGGTTTGAATAACGACGTAGGTTCAAGAACATGGGTAGACCTAACTTAATAGGTAAATTCCGAAGGTCTAAAACCAAAGATAGACAGAATAGAGACGCAGATTCAAGAACATGGGTAGATCTAACTTAATAGGTAAATTCCCATGGTCTAAAACCAAAGAAAACCAAGGACAGGCAGAATAAATAATCGGGTTTAGACCCAATCTCATAATCACAGAACTTAAGCAATACTTTCCTAGTCATGAATCATAGGTGTTTAATCACAGATATCCTTGTTATGTCATAGGCAATAGTTTATGTTTTCTAATCAAAGGCATAGGTTTAGTCAAGGAAATAATCCTCATAGTCACAGTCACAGTCATAGGCAATGTCCGTAGTCATAGGCAATGTCCATAGTCATAGGCAATGTTCATAGTCGTAGGCAATGTTCATAGTCGTAGGCAATGTCTAATTAGTCATCGAATCATAACAGTTCTTAATTAGGTCCAAAGATATAGGCACAGGTTCGAATAGAAAGATTTGGCATATTCTTTTATTCCTTTAATTTCATGTCACGAACAGAGAGAAACGTTCAAATCTAAAAATAACTGACTTACAGAGATTAGATTAGAATAGAAAGATGGTGTTGCTATGATTCGTAGAAAAACAGTCGTTGAAGTCGTTTGAACCTTGTCTTGAATCCTAGCTTGACTTGAACCTCTTCTTGAAAATCTTTAGCAGCATTTCCTCGCCTTGATTTATTTTATATATTATTTATTTATATATTTTCTCAGAGGCAGCATAAGGATAGAAAAGAATTGTGAATAGAGAAGAAGACCAGGGATGTTTATATAGTGTTAGGCGGACGAACCTGGTCAGAAAACGTGACCAAATACATCAGAACGAACCAGGTGCAGAAAGCTGGAAAAAGCGGGGAGGTCGACCCCCAGGTCGACTACACAGTCGACCTGGGTGCCTTGGGCGGGAATTTTCCCGCCCAGCCCAAATCTAGGTCTGTTTTTGAATTTCGAACTAAATTCTGATCTGTTTTGAAATTTGAACTTCGCTGAATCTTCCGGAGGCCATATCTTCCTCATACGGACTCCGATTTACGCAAACTCGGACTCGTTTTCATGCAGAATTCCGAGAAGAACGCAATGGCGCAGCCCGTTTCCCTTGATTTTGATTTTAATATTTAATTCTGCCTTGATTTGTGAATCTTAGTGTTATAGAATTACGGGGTGTTACATTCTCCCCCACTTAAAAGGATTTCGTCCCCGAAATCTTCAAGTTAGGAAGAATGTGTCCTACCATCCAATCACCCATCTACTCAACCATTCACTCACAGGCATCCATTGTCTAATGCTTTCATGTTCATATGCATAGTGTGTGTATATGTCTTTATCTACTGTAAAATCAAGCGGTCTACTGATTCAGTCGACCTCCTTAATGCGAGTCATGTCAGTGTCATGCGTCCAACCATGTATGCAAGCATCCCTAGTTATGTAAATACTATATGCGTGCACGGCCATTCATCCATATGCAAAACCCATATGACAACATATCAAGTTCAATTTACAAACAAATACATATCTGTAAACGCAATATGAAAGCGTCTGAACTGATCTAGTGCCTAATACGTATGCATATGCATTCACAAGCAACCATTAGCAACCACTTGCAACCATCAACCATAACATGTTTCAAATACATGTTTACATCCATTGGCTTCTACCTAAGGATCGAAGATACGACCTAGGTGATATACTTTGGAAAGAGAGAAACAATTATGCGTAAAGCTCCTAAAACAAAGAAATCAAGGATGCACCCTCAAGGAAAAGGGTATGATGCGAGTATCTAGCCTTCTTGAGCTTTACTCCACTGTATCTTAACTAATTTAACTTCACGATTGTGAAGTTCCAGATCTCCATTTCCAAAATAAACAGATGTCAATCACGGTACCAGGTATACGTACTAAGATGATTAGAGGTTTCCCTCTTATCCGCCATGCCATAACTATAAGAGTCGAAAGGTCACTACGTGCTCTTTGGAGTGCCTACCACAACTATTCATCTCTCACGTAAATCATCCTAGTCGAACTCGACATTCCTCAAGTACAAGCCCTAAAGGCCTAAACCAATATCAGACAAGCATCCAAGGAATATCTCCTTCGAATTTAGACGATCTACGTGAGATGATATAAGCAAACTCGATAGCTATCCTCAAATCCCTACTATCCAAAAATAAACTGGTTGGACCACCAATTGGATTTGAGAATCTAGTGAGATCTTTCTACTATACAAGTACTATGGTGCAGAAACTCAACTATGGAAGTGGATATGAACAAATGCGAAGCGCTAAAACCAAAGGAAAGAGTACGAACAGCAAAACTAGACTCTTCCAACAGAACTTTACTACCTTTCTCCTAGGTACGCTTGGTGGTGAAAGTATGTACTTGCCCTTCTGAAAATCCTGTTCCTCGTTCTTGCCCTTATCCTTAATTATACGCCCTATCATACCCTAGTAAAGATACTTCCTCTTGTCTTAGGTTTTATAATTTCCTTCCTCCTTTGTGAGCTAAATCTACACCCATGAATTCCTCATCCTCTTCCGTGTGTATTCATGTTGACAAATCTCTCGAAAGCCGCCTCCATCTTCCGGAAAACCCTATAAGCTTGAAAGAAAACTGGTCGTAGGTGGAACAACTACGGCTATAGATGGAAGCCAGGCACGACTTCGCCCATCGATGAGGTTACCTCCCAGAAAGCCAGGAGCCCTAGAGACTCAAGAAAGAAGGAGACAAGAATTCAAACAGAGGAAGTGAAGATAGTGCGTATGGCTTTGGGGAATATGCCTTTAAAACAAATCTTTTCTTTTGAAAATGCTTCTTTTAAAACCGTTTGAAAATGATTTTTCAAATCTTTTATCTGATCCGGTAACCTTCAGCTCTGATACCATGTGTAACACCCCACATCCGTTAGTGTCACTCACAAAGGGAATGCACTAAGTTCTGTGGAGCATTTTAAGGTAAAAGATGCAGATAAATTACAAGACAGACAGAAATTAAACAGCGGAAAATAAAACTTTTCTTTATTGATAAAATAGTTTGTACAACGATTTCTTTATAATATCAGAGTATCATCTGTCTTACAAAATAAAGAAGCATAAAACAACATTTATATTCCCCAATGTAGCAAGAGCCAGCCATAACATCTGGAAAGAGAATCCAAGCAAAACTTCGAAAAATCTTCAAGCTGGGAATGAGTGACAATCCAACTTAACCTGAGCTATACTATTCCCTCCTTTACTACCTGGGGGGGAACGGAAGAAAAGAAGACGAATGAAAAACAGAGTCAGACATAAAGCCTGAGTAAGTTCAGTAACTTCTAGCATGTGAACATGGAAAAACAAAACGACAAGAATTAACTGAATACAAGATTACACCATGATGATAGGGTTGGCAAGATTAGACAAGATTAACACAAGATATGCTAAGCTAAGATAAACTGGATATGCTCTAATACTTTCGCCGCTTCGCTATTTCCTTATTATACGGATTTCTATTATCTCTGCACCACCTAACTAATGTCCCAACTCGTAACGCTGACGTGATCCCAATCCCTGTATTTTCCATCGCCTTCAGGCATCCATTTATTTATTTGTTACCTAGATTTAGTCTAGGGTTTTCTACCAAGTGCCTTCTAGATTCAACTAGAGTTTACGCTGTCTGCTGAACGCTTCTCGGATTCAGGATTTATGCCACCTAGTTCAACTAGGAATTATGCTACCTGTCGAACGATGCCCCCAAGTCTAGGACACACTACCTAGAGTGGTATATGTTCCTATACTTCCCCGCGCATGTATCGCAAATCATTATCGCTTGTCTAGATGCACATGTCCTGTAATGTGCGACCCGAGTCCCGTGTCAGGGCAAATCAAGGAATACAGAACTCGGTTGGGAGCTTTCAGATATCTGCCGATGCAGATGCTAAGGTCTGTTTTAATTCCAGTGGCTATGGTCCCACTTGACCCCTCCCTCAACTAATGAAAGGCACACCTTGTAAAATGAGAACTATACGCCGGCCCCCGGTGCCCCTCTATCCTATGGCCATCCTCACCCATAATTAGATAGCAAACATATGGTCTTTTGGAGTTCTCCGCCTTTCCGCTTCACGTATCTCGATTGACTCAAGATGGATGGTAGACGACGAGTTGCTATCACAGGGCTACCGTTTTCTCGCCGAATCACGCCGGTCCATCTTGGTCTTTAGGTTGCCATGTATTGCAACCAAGGCATGCCCCTGGTTCTTCTACGCAGACCTTAACCTCTGTGAGCCCAGGAGGATCATCTGCAGCCTCACAGAGGGATACCAAGAGTACCCTCACGTCCTCTCGAAGCCTCGGGCTTCGTAACCCAATTCGTTGGAGCCTTCTTTCTAATCAGACGGACATTCGCTCCTTCCCGTGTTATACTAAGAATTACTACTTAGTTTTACTAACTAAGATTTACCACTTAGTTTCCAGAATCGTTGTTTCCTTAACTAAGGTTTACTACTTAGTTCCCTTTCCCGTCAATTTGGATTGATTAAGTGTCATTAGTCAATTCAAACCAACTTAACCCTCTTCATTCATCCTGTTATACTGATTAAGTGTTATCAGTAATTCATGTTGACTTAACCCCACCACAAACCAAGTTATATTGGTTAAGTATTTCTTATTACTTAACCCTACCCATTCACCCTGTATTGGTTAAGTGTTCCTTTTTAACTTAACCTTGCCCGTCTGTCTTAACTAACATGTTATTAATGGTTAAGTATTATCCCTTCATGTTTAGACTTAACCCTATTCTTTTATCACAATCTGATGGTTAAGTGTTCAAGTTTACTTAACCCTACGGTCTAGCCCAGACAACATATCAAATTGGCTAAGTGTATTTACTTAACCCCAACCTCTAGTCTAGTTAACATGTTAATTTGGCTAAGTGTTTTCTTAGTTACTTAACCCCTACAAATCTGGTCTTGTTACCATAAGTTTGGTGAAGTGTCCCTATGGACTTAGCCCTCCCATTCTAGCTCGACTGTGTTAAGTTGGTTAAGTGTTCCTATCGACTTAACCCTCCCATTCTAGCTTAACTGTGTCTGTATGAACCTAACCCCACCCATCGGTTTGGTTATCTTGTTGGATTGGTTAAGTGTCTTAGTTAACTTAACCCTACCATTCTTGTTCTAGCTTTAACTAAATAAATTAAAGCCGCTACCACTCACATTAGACAGATATTGTTGTGATTACTGGATGTGCCGGTTGGTTCCGGGAAGGTTTACATCGCAACTCAGTCTAACCTCGGGTTAGGCATATTCGTGTTTTCTAAGTTCAAAAGGGTTTTGGTTAATTTTCAAATCAAGTTTTGAAAGTAACCATCCCTTCCGTCGGATTAGTTAGGGATTGCCAGGGAGAGTAGGAAACTTGTATTTTCCAAACCCAAGCCTAGACACTATCCTCTCTGTCACCCTAGAACTTTCTGGTGTACTATTAAAAGAGATGTCGTTAATAAACCTTTAATTTGTCTAAATTTACATTTCCTCCTTTAGGCCAGATTCTATAGGTAAATTATTCCTAATTTACTTATTTCCCAATTACTCTTTTAATGTAAATTGTCTACATTTATTCCTATGCCCCATTTCCCTTCCTAAATCATATTTATGCTTTTTGGTATGTAAACTATACCAAATTAAGTGTCACTAACCATGATTTTTTCTAAACCTGACAGTTATTCCCAATTATGGCCAATTTCACATTTATGCCAATATACTTAACGTGCCAAATTAGCTAATCCAATTCCGATTCAACATTCTAATTCACGTCAAACTAGACTTATTACTCTAGTTCACTTTTCATGTAAATGCTAGATTTACATGCCAATACTAGATTCAAATTACACATCTTATAATTCATGTCAAATTTATCCAATTTGCATTTCTATGAACATGCCATAATACATGTTCCCAATTTATGCCAATTTCCAAGTTAAACTACGTTTTTAGTAAATTTCATATTTTGCCCAAACCACATTCCCACCGTTCGTATAATCGTGATTCATTCTAGACTATAAATAAAGCTAGGCTCGTAGAAAATAGGGAATGAACCAAAGATGCTATGAAAAAGGATGGACATAAAAGGTTTGAATAACGACGTAGGTTCAAGAACATGGGTAGACCTAACTTAATAGGTAAATTCCCAAGGTCTAAAACCAAGGATAGATAGAATAGAGACGCAGGTTCAAGAACATGGGTAGACCTAACTTAATAGGTAAATTCCCATGGTCTAAAACCAAAGAAAACCAAGGACATGCAGAATAAATAATCGGGTTTAGACCCAATCTCATAATCACAGAACTTAAGCAACACTTTCCTAGTCATGAATCATAGGTGTTTAATCACAGATGTCCTTGTTATGTCATAGGCAATAGTTTATGTTTTCTAATCAAAGGCATAAGTTTAGTCAAGGAAATAATCCTCATAGTCACAGTCACAGTCATAGGCAATGTCCGTAGTCATAGGCAATGTCCGTAGTCATAGGCAATGTTCATAGTCGTAGGCAATGTTCATAGTCATAGGCAGTGCCTAATTGGTCATCGAATCATAACAATTCTTAATTAGGTCCAAAGATATAGACACAGGTTCGAATAGAAAGATTTGGCATATTCTTTTATTCCTTTAATTTCATGTCACGAACAGAGAGAAACGTTCAAATCTAAAAATAACTGACTTACAGAGATTAGATTAGAATAGAAAGATGGCGTTGTTATGATTCGTAGAAAAACAGTTGTTGAAGTCGTTTGAACCTTCTCTTGAATCCTAACTTGACTTGAACCTCTTCTTGAAAATCTTTAGGAGCATTTCCTCGCCTTGATTTATTTTATATATTTTCTCAGAGGCAGCATAAGGATAGAAAAGAATTGTGAATAGAGAAGAAGACCAGGGCTGTTTATATAGTGTTATGCTGACGAACCTGGTCAGAAAACGTGACCAAATAAATCAGAACGAACCAGGTGCAGAAAGCTGGAAAAAGCGGGGAGGTCGACCCCCAGGTCGACTACCCAGTCGACCTGGGTGACCCAGGTCGACTACCCAGTCAACCTGGGTGCCTTGGGCGGGAATTTTCCCACCCAGCCCAAATCTGGGTCTGTTTTTGAATTTCGAACTAAATTCTGATCTGTTTTGGAAATTTGAACTTCGCTGAATCTTCCGGAGGCCATATCTTCCTCATACGGACTCCGATTTACACAAACTCGGACTCGTTTTCATGCAGAATTCCGAGTCGAACGCAATGGCACAACCCGTTTCCCTTAATTTTGATTTTAATATTTAATTCTGCCTTGATTTGTGAATCCTAGTGTTACAGAATTACGGGGTGTAACAGGTTTGACACTGTGGCATTCAAAGTAAATGATGGAGTGCTGTTCTAGAAGATAAACATAGATTCAGGCCTCACAACCGGGAAATAACTAAAATCGGGCTAGCAACATGGCTAAGTGGGTCATTCCCAAGCAGGGTGTATTATCATCAATCTAGCGAAATTCCTTATTTGTTCTTTCGATTCTGTATCTCCAAGGATGGAAAGTGGGCCCAAAAAGCTGTCGGGTGACAATACATTGACTACACTCAAGCTAAATGGGAGGGCGGTCATGTGTTGCTTGGTTGCAAGATGTTTTGGTTGAACCCCAGTGTATCCCCTCTAGAGTACACTGATCGGAAGGTGGTCCCATACCTTGTCATAGTTGGAATCCATTCTCCAATAAGAGCCCCGCAGTTCTTGATTTTATATTATATGTAGAGCAGAGATGCAAGCGTTCTGCTACTTGGTTATTTACTTGATTACATCACTATTATGATATCAAGATAGTATTGATTTAAAAACGGTTTGGTTATAGTAAGGTAAAAAACTCTCCGTGTTTATCTGTGGGCTGGTCTTACTATTACCTTTCTTTCAAAGAATTTTTCAAGGGTAAGTAATACGGATGTTATCTATAAATTTAGTGAGTTTTCCTCATGCGGATTCACCAGACTGATCCGTGGTGTTTGTAATGTCTCGGGTCAACCCGAGTTGCAGGTTCAGGTCATCAAATGATGTGAAGTTTAGAGACGAACTGGAGGAGCCCAAACGTATGATATAATATTATTCCACTGTATGTTGTATTGAGGACAGGTTGTTGCTATCCAGATTGTTTGGCTGCTATACTCTGATAATTGTAAGTATTATTTCAAACTCTCAATAAAGTTATTTTGGTATTATATTTTATTCCACTGCGATGTGAGACCCGGTGTTGTGTTGGATCCTCCTTCTTCTTTCTTCTACTCTAATATTTCTTTTTTATCTTCTCTCACCCTTTAACTTCTTTCTCTTAACCTTCTACTTTTCTGTATAATTTGGGTTGACATTGGTAGTCAAATGTCGGCTTAAATTGTACGGAAAAGTGGGATATTACAGCTTGGTATCAGAACTATCTGTTGAGTAATAACCATGGCTTTGTGGCGAAACTCGATAGAGATAGGGTTAGTAACACCCTAGATTGAGTTTGAGATATATACGAGAGAACGTATTTGTAGAATTTATATAAAAATATTTTGTATTGTGTTAATTGATCGGTTGAAGTGTTGGGAAACTAGATTGAACTAGAAGTTGACACAATATTGTTTATAAAGAGGGAAAATGAAATAATTTTACCTAAGTTATATTTTTGTATAGACAAAGGAAATAATTTTCTACATTATAATAACATTGGGTGTTCAGTTGATTTGCTTGATTGATTAAAATTCAAAATGGATTATGAAATGGAGTTGAACTGGTTAAGAAACCAATTGGTTATGGGAATTAGACTTAACCTGGTTAGGTGGAATTGAACAAATAAATTTGTGATTTGGAAATCAAATGGATAATAATGAAAATCAATTGGATATTAATCGATTGATATTAAAATATGATTAACCAAGGTGAATACAAACCGTAAATATTGATATTGAATAAAATATAAATTGGATTGATTGTGTATTGTTTAATTTATTGGATATTAATTGAATTTAACAAAGCCAGTTGATGTTAATAAATAAGTTGAATAGGAAACTAAAGAAATAGATTCAATATAATAAATTGAGAATAGAATAACATATGAAATGGAACTGAATGAATTAACCATATACATGTTACTTGTATTGAAAATTTAGCTAAATGCAGATTCCAGAAGGCTATGGAGTTGATTTGATTACCCAGATTGGAAGTACATATTGGAAGACGAAGGGAAGTTAGTCGATTTGCTTTGAAATTGGAATTGAGTTGCTCGACAAGTAGGTAAACCTTGATATATTGGTTCGTGATTGATTTTACCCCTGGGTTGGGTAGCCAATTGGTTTTTTGTTTTATTTTAGGAGAAGTAGAGCCTGAAGTGGCAGTTGTAGATGTACCGATCGAACAACGCGGTGGGGTGCAGGCAAAATTTTCAATTTTTTTAAAGGAATCAGAATTTGTTTTGATGATAATTCTGAAATAATTATTCTAAGACAATTGGTTTTGGAATGTTCTTCTTACCTTGTAATTTCAGGGAGGAAATTCTTTTAAGGGGAAAAGAATGTAACGTCCTAGATTTTTGAACATTTATTTATGAATATTTGAATTTGTTTTAAATATTGATTTGGTGATACTAATGGATTTTATATCGAATTTATTTAATAAAATGGAGATTGAACATTTAAATTTATAATTTTATTAAATCGAGCTCGTAACAACGCGGTAGTTCGTAATTTACAATTTGAACATCAATTGAATATATAGGATCCGATATAAGTCGGATTTCTATAAAACAAGAAATATTAGAATCTATTAGATGATAATATTCTAATGAAAGAGAAAAATGGAGATTTCATACTTTATATTATATGTTATGTCCAATTCAAATTTTCAAATAGTCGCTATGGAATTCGTTATAAACCGATAACGTTTATTCAACAAATTTAAAATGATTTATATATATATTTGAATATCGCGTAACCCGAAGTTATATAATATTAAGTTATAAATCCATATTGGTCTATTTTGAAGTTGTATAAGATTTCACTTGGTAATTTATGATCATAATAATTTACTATTATTTGATTTGATTTGTTTTGGATTAAATATATTTTATCGGCATTAGATAAGCTTAAGAAATGATTATTTGTCAAACGACCACTGTTTCCGACAAAATGACTTTTATTGGAATGCGTATAATTAATAATTGTTATATTTCTATTTTGGAGCCAATCGGAGTTGTTTTATCAGTGGGTGATATTTAAATGTGAACCGATAAACAAATTGGAAATAAAATACGTCGTTTTTACAAACGAAGTCTGTTTTGAATGAAATCAGAATCGCTGGAACCGGAACATCGAGACGTAGTGACGTATTTATTTTTGTTGAATTTGAAGTTGGTGTTTAGTGGTGCATATATTTAACGGTAACGTAAAATAGCGGTACCATAAATAAATAACCATAAAAATCGTTGGTCATTCGAAAAGAAAAATCTTTGGTCATTTCAATAAGAAAACTTACCCCTGTTCCATGTAGCTACCATTTCTTTCCCGAGAGAAGACTTGATCAATACGCCATCCACAGTATCCCATTCCCTTAATTTCTAAGCATACCCTACCCAACCCTAGTTCTTCTGCACAGGCCTAACAACGTACCCCCGATATAACATCGTTCTTATCTGTAACAACCCGAAATCCGACAGACCGATTTTTTTTTCAAAATTCCAATCTATCGAAAATCAAGTTGTTGTGCTCAGGTATCCTGCAGAAAAGACAGAGACATAAAACATGTCAGAGCTCAGAAAATGTCCCACAACGGAATGGATAAAATATAATATAATCAAAGTATAGCCTTACCGTATTAATAGTACTGCCTAACCAGTATCCAAGGCTATCATGTCTCTGCCACAAATCTAACCTACGAGTATGTTATTAGGAGGGGGTCAAAACAAAAGTTCTGGTGACTGAATTTAAACTATACACTTTGGATAATCCTACATATACCGTTCAATCATATTTTTCTTATTTATTAGGTTATTTGGGTTAACAACGCTCAAGGCTTACACAGACGTCGTACCTATTTACCCCCCAGTGGATTAACCTAATATAGTATATATGTAGCTACCCCTCAATATTGAGGTACACCCCATGGTACCCCACTCGCACGGTCTCCACCATAATGCAATAGAAATGAACGCAGCCCCTCGTCCTATGCCAGAGTGACGTACGGATCTCTACATAACAAAGTTACGTTCCATCGTCGATCGAATCAGATTCCATTCCGGAGTAATGCCCTCAAGTCTATGATACACCACCCAGAGCCGACATGCATGTTTCTAGTCTGTCCCACGTACGTATCATCAATCGTAGCTCGATGCCTTAACTGCACGTCCTCTAATGTGCACCGAGTTCCGTGGCAGGGCGATACAAGAAACACGGAACTTGGTCGGGAGCTTTTCCATATCTGTACGGGCCCGCCTTTAACAGCCTCAAAATACAGATATCCCTCGGTTCTGTTTTTCATGGTGGCTATGGGCCTACCTCGGCCCCTCCCTCAGCTAGTAAAGACTACAAAAGCTAAACGACTGGCCCCTAACAAACAATCTAAACATCTAGTTAACATCTTCCCTCAACCATCATACCTCGATAGTGAAAGGTGAATAGTCTATTGGTTTTAGCTCTAGACTTTTCGCATCCAACTGGCTGTCGATGGCGGGTATCCGACGATCTACTATCCTTGTTGGTCGTGACCCTTCGCCTCCCCGTTGAGGCGACCACAGAATCATCCTAGCGCCACCGTGTCACAACATTCTGACTGCAAGGCTACTTTCGCAGTCAAGGCCCACCCACCTTGTAGTTATGCGCAGACCCAATCTCTGCGAGCATAGCCTAAACATCTGCCACTGCACAGAGGACTACTAGGAGCACCTTACATATCCCAGGAAGCCGCGTGCTTCCACTTGCAGTCCTTCGAAGCCGACAGAATAATCAGATGAATATGCACTCCCTCGTGCCTTATAACACCCAAATGATCTACCCTATTGGGTTATTCACCCTCAAGCGTGCGGACTGGTCCAAGCGCCTCACTTTAGTATGGTGTTAGACCTTATGTCTAAACATTCTTTTACGCGCTTGCCTTACCTCATCAGGTTTCCGTTTAACTTGGCTATTCCCATTCATATTGAATTCTTAATTAAGTTACCAAGTTCCTTTTGCTTATTAATTTCAGTTATATAACTTAACTCATTTAAGTTTATTAATAAGCCCACAACATGTAATTCTCTATATTGTGGTCCAAGGTCCGAAATCCTCAATCCCTTTTTTTATTCTTGTTTGATTTCATCATTACAATAACATGTTCTACTTAATATGTAATTAAGTATATCCCAATTCACATGTTTTCTGTTTAAATGTCAGTCATTATTTATGATTAAATATAACTTATTTCATAAGTTTTCCTCATTCTTTCTCATTTAATCATAATTCCATTTTACACCGTTACTACAACATATCAGTGTTTACTTATTAACTTAGTTCTTCTAACTAAGGTCCATTAATAAGTTTCTCTACCCATTTATTATAACCTATGTTATAATTTCCTCTTGTCCCTAGGACAAGTCCAAACATGTTATTTTTATCAGCGGGTTTCATACTTCCAAGTTTACAGATTGCTTAATTTATAATTAAGTACAACTTCTTGTATTTCATAAATTTTCCCCTTTTCTCAACTGGTTTTAGGTTTTCCCCATTTACTGATTATTTAATTTACAATTAAGTGTCCATTATCTCATTTCACCAGTTATGCCACTTCCTTACTAGTTTACTACAACCTATGTTATAATCTTCACTTGTCCCTATGACAAGTCTACCTATTATACAACATTCTCATTAATGTAATTTATTCTAACAAGTGAATCATGTAATTATAACAACAGTAGTCATTACCCATATTCTAACAAGTTTGTTTTTCAACATGTAATCATTCCAACACTTTAACTGATTCAACATATGAATTATTCATATTAACATCTCAACTTGTTATAAGAGTAATTTTTAATTATTCTGGCAAATTCACATATAATAACGGGGAATGTTTAAACAATAATATATCATTATCTAAAATGATATAGCTTAAATCCACTCACCTCGTAAGCTTTCCAAATCTTGGATCTGGTCCAGATCTATCATTCCATGGTTTTCCCTTAATTGGATACAGAACCTAACAACCATGGATTTATAATTCTTACTAAAAGAAAAAGGGAAGAAAAGAGAAGGGAATTGAAAAATAGACCAGATCTAGGAATTACCTCACTTTGATAAGAGATCTAAAATTAACGTAGATTTGTTGTGATAAAAGAAGGCCTGTAGATCTCTAAACTTGAATAACTTGATTGCAGAAGAAGAAAAGACTTTATTTAATTTGGACAAAGGCAGCATCTACTTCTCGATTATTTTTTGTGTGGAGAAACAAGTGAAACGAGGCCATATATATAGCCAATCCCCCCAAAACCCTAATCTGTCAAAATCTACCGTAGGGGGGTCGACCCCCCCATTACGGCGTCGACACCCCTGGGCAGGAAATCTGCTGTCTCCCTAAATTTTTAATTTTGAACCGATTTTTGAATTTCTGGACATATTTTTGAATTTCTGAACCTATTATATATATATATTCTTCCTGCGCATACACAAACTTCAAACCTTAATAACTTCTTCATACGGTGTTCGATTTATGCAAACCAGGTGTCTATTTCGACCAGAATTCCGAGATGAACGCAATGGTGCAGTTCGTTTCATTTAATTCTGAATATTTAATTATTATTATTATTTTATTATCTTGAGTTAAAAATCCGTGATGTTACAATCTCCCACCCTTAGAAATTTTCGTCCCCGAAATTTGATAAGGGTAAAATCAATTAACCCCTCACATAATATACGTCCATCATGTGTGCATCCAACTTTTGCAAATATCGTGCACTTATGCAAAGTGAAATACAACATAATAATGCACGTATGCCTAAGTGGTACCTCCTATGTGTATGCATATTTTTCAAAAATCCTTTTAAGATATGATGCTCACATCCTAAATATACTGGCATTTGTACATTAATGCAATATTTTGAAAATCAAAATACATTTTCATCCAAACTTTCCTACACTCTTACCGAATAAGAGCGTAGTTCATCCAATTGTTGCATCCAAAATCCTACCAACCAACTTTATTTTTCGAATTTCAGAAAAATCTAATTTTCTAAAATTGATTTCTTGTGTTACAAAAAGGTGGAAGGCGGAAAACTTCGCATCTTCCATTTTTCTTTTTCAACCTTTTTCTAATTGTACTTGGATTTTATGTAACTATTTATAAAGATCTCTCAATTTACCTATCCAAGCACAGCCCGCATAAGAAAATTTCCCTGTAACATAATTTCTTTTTTATCTTATCTTAGAACTTTTTTCTCTTATTCATATTTTCTCATAATTTGTCAAGTTTGTCTCTTTACTGAATTTGTTGTTTCCTTTTTAGTTATGCCATTTCTCTTAGCTTATTAAATCATCTGATCTAAGTTTAAATTTAAATAAGCCTTCTTCTAGTCTTTCAACTAAAACAGGAGAACAAACACCCAAAACAGCTACTACTAAGGGCCAAGAATCTCGGGACTATGTCCCCCTCAGATAGAAAAGTCCAAACTAACCACGACAGGTTTAGGTGTTACCCTAACTACCCAACAAGAACAAAATAATAGAACGATCCTACCAGAAATGTAGTAACGGGTTTTACCTCTAGCATGAAAATTAGCAATAGGATCTAAACACTTACTTGCCCTTTACTATCTAGTAATCACTACTAACTCTAGTTGTGTACCAACAATTATTTTAAGCAACACCCTAGGCTTTTCAATGCTTACGCATTATATGGGAACTTACTATTATTCCAAGATAATTCTCGCTATCCGTTTCATAGCCTCAAAACTTTTCCTGTCTTCCCTAGGCACTAATCCTCACCTACTCCTTACTTTTAAAACATGGTTTGGCCTTTTCATTTAAACTTTCTTCCAAAAATTTAAAATGTCAAAACCTTATTTTCCTCATGAAAGCTTACTTTTGCCAAACCATAAAACATGTCATATATAAAAAAAATGTAAATCATTTTTTTCAAATCACCAAAAATTGGAGTAGATAAGGACAACTATTTCTCAACTGGGTTTATGACTTGTTCTTACCTATAAGGTCGGTTCAGTCTCTTACTACAAGGTGCCAACATCCACTCTATTCTCATTTTCTACCACTTATTTTGTCCACCCAACAAAATTTTCTCCTTTGAACAATTTATCAAAAAAATGATTGTCAAAAGAATAGAGACTCTAAAACTTTCTTTATTAAAAATTCTTGTATGAAATATAACAAGAAAACTAGTGAGCTATACATGCTATATAATATGCACCTTTTTCTGAGAGAATTTTACTTTAGGCAAAGTTTTCGAAAGAAATCACTGTTTACAAAATATACCCCATTTTACTTCAAAACCCAATATGTACTTCTTTACACATTTTTAAAACTATAACTTTTAAGATTAAAACTTGAAAACACCATAAACCATTTTCCCAAAACTTTTATAATTTCAAGTTCTTAAAAATTAACAATGGGGTTAGACTCAAAGCAGGTTTCCAATTTTTCTAGGTTTCCTAGACACTCTCACAAAGTCAATTCTCTCAACTATATATATTCCTAATCCATTTTTTTCTTTTTAACCTTTTCCAATTTACAAGGTTTTACTGCAAGCCCAGTAATACGAAATACTAACATATGGATCCTCCTTTCTTTATTTGTACACTTTCCCACCCAAATTTCCTAAGGGTCGCAAATTTCCACATTCATTCCTTTAGTGTACAAAACAGTCATCCCGATTATTACCATATTAAACTCTTTCTATTTATTGGGTTCCTCTATGGATCTAGGTATGTGTATATATATGTAATATTTATATATAAAAAAATACAAATAAGTTCACTCACTATTTATACAGGAATCCTAAACCTAAGCTCTAATACTAGACGTAACAACCCGAATTCCGACAGACCGTTTTTTTTCAAAATTCCAATCTATCGAAACTCAAGTTGTTGTGCTCTATTATCCTACAGAAAAGACAGAGACATAAAATATGTCAGAGCTCGGAAATTGTCTCATAGCAGAATGAATAAAATATAATATAATCAAAATATAGCCATACCGTACTAATAATACTGCCCAACCAGTATCCAAGGATATCATGTCTCTACCATAAATCTAACCTGTGAGTATGTTATGAGGAGGGGGTCAGAACACAAGTTCTGGTGACTGAATTTAAACTATACACTTTGGATAGCCCTACATATAGCGTTGAATGATATTTTTCTTATTTATTAGGCTACTTGGGTTAACAACACTCAAGGCTTACACACACGTCGTACTCATTTACTCCCCAGTGGATTAACCTAATATAGTATATATGTAGCTACCCCTCAATACTGAGGTACACCCCATGGTACCCTACTCGCACGATCTCCACCACAGTGCCATAGAAATGAACGCAGTCCCTCGTCCTACGCCGAAGTGATGTACAGATCTCTACATAACAAGGTTACATTCGGCATATATCTGTCATTACTATGCTATGTAAGCGTATGGACTGCCATCGTCGATCAAATCAGATTTCATACCGGAGTAATGCACTCGAGTCTACGATACACCACCCGGAGACGACATGCAGTATCTAGACTATCCCACATACGTATCGTCAATTGTAGCTCGATGCCTTAACCACACATCCTCTAGCATGCACCGAGTTCTGTGGCAGGGCGATACAAGAAACACTGAACTCGATCGAGAGCTTCTCCATATCTGTATAGGCCCGCCTTTAAGAGTCTCAAAATACAGATATCCCTCGGGTCTGTTTTTCATGGTGGATATGGCTCACCTCGGCCCCTCCCTCAACTAGTAAAGACTAAAAGAGCTAAACGACTGGCCCCTAACAAACAATCTAAATATCCAGTTGGCGTCTTCCCTCAACCACCGTAACTCGATAGTGAAAGGTGAATGGTCTATTGGTTTTAGCTTTAGTCTTTTCGCATCCCACTGGCTCCGATGACGGGTATCCGACGATCTACTATCCTTTTTGGTCGTAACCCTTCGCCTTCCGGTTGAGGCGACCGCCGAATCACCCTGGTGTCACCGCGTCACAGCATTCTGATTTTAAGGCTATTTTTGCAGTCAAGGCCCACCTACCTCGTAGTTATGCGCAGACCCAACCTCTGCGAGCACAACCTAAACGTCTGTCACCGCACAGAGGACTACTAGGAGCACCTTAGGTTTCTCAGGAAACCACGTGCTTCCCCTTCCAGTCCTTCGGAGCCGACAGAATAATCTGATGAATATGCGCTCCCCACGTGCCTTATAACACTTAGATGATCTACCCCGTTGGTTTATTCACCCTCGAACGTGTGGACTGGTCCAAGTGCCTCACTTTTATATGTTGTTAGACCCTATGTCTAAACATTCTTTTACGTGCTTGCCTTACCTCATCATATTTCCATTTAACTTGGTTATTCCCATTCATATTGTATTCTTACTCGAGTTACCAAGTTCCTCTTGCTTATTAATTTCAGTTATATAACTTAACCCATATAAGTTTATTAATAAGCCCACAACATGTTTTTCTCTATATTGTAGTCCAAGGTCTGAAATCCTCAATCCTTTTTTTAATTCTTGTATGTTTTCATCACTACAATAACATGTTCTACTTAATATGTAATTAAGTATATCCTAATTCACATGTTTTATGTCTAACATATCAGTCATTATTTATGATTAAATATAACTTATTTCATAAGTTTTCCTCATTCTTTCTTATTTAATCATAATTCTATTTTACACCATTACTACAACTTATCGTTGTTTACTTATTAACTTAGTTCTTCTAACTAAGGTCCATTAATAAGTTTCTCTACCCATTTACTATAACATATGTTATAATTTCCTCTTATCCCTAGGACAATTCCAAACATGTTATTCTTATCAGTGTGTTTCAGACTTCCAAGTTTACAGATTAATTAATTTATAATTAAGTACAACTTCTTATATTTCATAAAATTTCCCTCTTTTCTCAACTAGTTTCAGGTTTTCCCCATTTACTAATTACTTAATTTACAATTAAGTGGCCCTAATCTCATTTCACCTGTTATCCCACTTCCTTACTAGTTTACTACAACCTAAGCTATAATCTTCATGTGTCCTTAGGACAAGTCTACCAATTTTATCAACTTTTTCATTAATGTAATTTATGTATAATAGGTGATTATTGTGGATGGAAAAAAATGTCGTAAACACCAAAGATTCCCAATTACTAGGAATTACAAATATGATTGCATAGACAAGAACATTAAATAGAACATAAACAGTAAATAACACGAGATTTACAGCGGTTCGGCCTCAGTGAGGGCCTACGTCCACTTTGTAGAGTCGGTTGGAATATTATTAATCACTTGGAAGAATTACAAGGTTGAGACTACCTTATGACATCTCATTACATTCACTTTTCATGATATATGATGTCATAATTATCATACATTGAATAATAAGGAAAAAGACGATTTTGTCCTTCTTCTTCCTCAAAGAGGAGATGCCATTAATGAAGCTTTATGAAGGTCTCAAAGCTCAAGAATCCAACCCTTTTGAAGTGTGGGGCCATAGGGTATTTATAGGAAGTGGTTAGGTAGGGGTTAGGTAGGAGTAGGTAGAAATGGGGACCATCTTCCAGAAATGCGCACCTCTTACTGTCGAGCCTTGGAAATTCGCGCCAGGGGTGAGGTTCGAAATTTCGTACCTTCCAAGTGCGAAATTTCGCACACCTGCCTGGTGCAAAATTTCGCATTTGCCAAGTACGAAATTTCGCACCTGGTAGGTGCGAAATTTCGAACCCGGCTGGGTGCGACGTGGATTTCGGCGAGAGGTGTTGTCGAGGCTGGTTGGTTCTTTTGAAGCGTCGAAGCTCCTCAACACAAAATGAAGGAATCCACCGTTTTGCTGGTCCGAAATGAAGGAATCTGAGCTTCCATCATGGAGAAAATCGGATGAATCGGGCGGTGCCCACAGTTTCGACTTAACTGGCTGGGTCGATCGCCGTCTGGACTGTGTGGCCCCGGACCTGCTTGACGGCTCGCCTTCGGCTTGGAGCACGGCTCGCCTTTGGCTCGGATGTGGACGGATACTAATGGGGGTTGTGTCTGAGGGATGCGACGTCCTGATAGTGGCCTGACTGGCCCCCCTGAAGATATTGGCGACACCTCTGGGCTGTGATATCACGCGGTACGTTGAGTCGAGCATGTCTTGAGTACTTTTGGTGACCAGACCAAAAGGCTGGTTAACAGTTATCATTCCCCGTTTAAACCATTTACTGTTGCAACAATTATTCTTCATTCACTGTAATATATGCTCCTTATTTTATTAAGGAAAACACTTCATGCACCTTATCAATTTGATTTATAGAAGGAATCAATGATTTATTTTCATAATGTATTCCCATCTAAATCCATGGTGGAAAGTAATTTCTTTCCTTTTTCTTACTTTATTCATTGTGGCTTACTTGCAAACACGTTCTCAGAAATAGGTCATTTAGGAAATACATCACTTTTCCTTCGCGTCGCACTAACTCAGTCCATTACAACCCTTCCTTTCTTATTTCCTGAGTTAGACATTTAATTACCATCATTTCCATTTATTCATATCTTGTTATATACATATATTTATATATATTTACTAGACCTCTCACATTAAGCCTACACTTGTGGACGCTGGATTTGTTGGGCGGGTCTGGGCAGACTTCTACCACAAGTTGACTTTACCTCGTGTCTTAGTACCATTACATAGTTATTCATGCACTTAGACCCCTCACATTAGATTTACCATTTGTGGATGCTGGATATGCCGGGCAGTTCCGGGCAAACTTCTACCACAAGTGTAATCTAACCTCGTGTCTAAGCGCGTTATAGTTTTTTATTTACTGTAAATTTTAGGCATGTTATCCTTTTTACTATAATCTGATTTACATGTCATCAAATTTTGCTTATATTATGGCGCATGTCCTTTTTAACATGTGGGTAATTCAATTTTGACATGTAAACTTTTAATCGGGTAATTGTTCAAATCTAACGGTTTAACATATCATTTACTCAATAATATGCCACAAGTGAATCATGTAATTATAACAACAGCATTCATTACCCATATTCTAATAAGTTTTTTTTTCAACATGTAATCGTTCCGACACTTTAACTAACTCAACATATGAATTATTCATATTAACATCTTAATTTGTTATAACAGTAATTCTTAATTATTCTGGCAAATTCACGTATAATAATGGGGAATGTTTAAACGATTATATATCATTATCTAAAATGATATAGCTTAAATCCACTCACCTCGTAGCTTTCCAAATCCTGGATCCGGTCCAGATCTATCATTCCATGGTTTTCCTCTAATTGGATTCAGAACCTAACAACCATTGATTTATAATTTTTACTAAAAGAAAAAGGGAAGAAAAGAGAAGGGAATTGAAAAATAGGCCAGATCTAGGAATTACCTCACTTCGATAAGAGTTCTAAAGTTAACGTAGATTTGCTATGATAGAAGAAGGCTTGCAGATCTCTAAACTTGAATAACTTAATTGCAGAAGAAGAAAAACTTGATTTAATTTGGGCAGAGGTAGCATGTAGTTCTCCATTGTTTTTGGTGTGGAGAAACAAATGAAATAAGGCCATATATATAGCTGAACCCCCCAAAACCCTAATCGGCCATATATATAAATAATACTCTTCAAACTCATTCTAAGGCATTATTAACACTATCTCTAACGAGTCATTCTTATAGAATGTTACTAATCCTATCTCTGATGAATTCTCTCGTTCGGTTCTAATGTGCCTTGGTCTCGAGCTTTCTAAGCCAAAGCTCTGATACCAAAATGAAACGACCCAGACTTCCCGATCCCCGAGGAGACGGAGGAGCCCAGATTGCTTCTAGAACACGACACGTCAGAACTCAAACAACAGAACATTTCATTGCTATTACAATAATTTACATCAGAGTACAAGAATATCAGAGAATAAATAAATAATATATAGCCAAAAAAATAAATATCTTAGATTTACAAATTACAAAGAAGTGGAAAATATCAACTACCATGGCTAAATGAAATACACGGATACAAAGCTTCCCGTATATTGCTCCAGCCGTAATCCAGAATCCTAGGAAAGTAAATATCTACAAATCCAAAACTACTGGTTGCCCGTATGAAAAACATGGGCACCCAGAGTTTAGATAGAAATAATTAACTCCGAGTCAGTCATGGGACTGGTGGGGAACTAAAACATTTATTAAATCTTCACTTTAAAAGTTGGGAAATCATGGAACCACGCCGTATAACACAGAATGGATTTACTCCACATTAATCTCTGTTTAAAATAAAACAACGCAATGCTTTTTGGAAAATGAAGCTATTATAAGACTTAGGTCCCATCACACAATGCAACGCAAGCCAAATGATATAGTTTTCCCTTATAATTGTCAAACATGCTTGGTACGTTTAAAATAAATCATTTTGATATTACCATAAGTGCATATTGTCAAAATCAACTTGAAATATAAATGTATCAATCATAGACGACATAGGTACCATATTTTATGCCTCTATACAAAGGTTTATAACTAAAACAGAAAACTCGCGTATTGGAAATTGGATTCTCATCATGAGTCAAGGCAAGGGATGGTCTCCTAACCAATTCGGATCACCTCTAGCAAGATGACCCAGGATCGCACCTACTGGCAAACCTTGGATCCAGCAGGGCTAGTCCACACTTACTTTAGTGGATTAGTTATTCCTGAACAATACGTTTCCCGGTCCTATCGGACCTCCAAACAGGTCAGAGCATTGACCCTATGAGCATAAGCCCTATATCTGAGGCGCCTTGCAATCCATCATCCACATAAGTAAAAATGTCTGGGCTCCATACCATGACACAACTTCTAGCTAGAAAGAAACGTATGCACTCCCTACGTCCCTTATCCCATTTCTGACTCATACCGGGTGTGAAGCTCGCGAATTAACGCTATATACAAAGCTATGCTATTTAAAGCCGTGTTTTGATCATCAACCACAAGACTCTACTTTTCAACAAAATCCTTGATCATTTGCATCTCAGCATGCCACGCTGACAATTCACGCCATATAACTGATGTCTATCAATATATAACCTCTAAGCTCGTATGTCTCAGAGAAGGGTGTTAAGCAAGAGAATAAATTCTCTGCCACCAAACAGATATATATATTTAATAGAAATCAATCAACATAGAATGAAATCAAATATCAGAGACACATCCATTTACAAGTTCGTTCTGGGTCCGAACAAAACTGGAGGCACCTTATTCCTTGTGCCATATGTCCAATACAGGAGAGAGGTCCTCGCATATTCGGTCGATCTCCAAGTACGTCTGGACGATCACCACTTATTACCTTGTCTTGGGTGTACAGCTCAATCAGGACATCAGTAATCATCCAAACGATGTGAAGATCTCCGATCTTCAACCACCGCCTTCATTGTCAACTTTTAGTCGATGTATCAATTGTTCAGAATGGGATAAACCCGGCCTTTCCGAATAACTCACATATTTTATAATCCACAATCAAGTGCTATAAAAACACATCATACGCCTCATTCCAATTCATAATATTCTTTTATTTAAATATTCACATCTTAGGGGAAAGGTTCCCATTAATTTTATCAAAGATAAATTCTTTTAAATTTATTCTTTAATCTTCCTTTGGATATCAATTTCAAAAGAATTTATTTTATCTTTTTACCATCTAAACCAAATAAAGTATATTAACTAGTCGAGTTTATCGAGCCATATCGAAGTAATCATTTCTTTTATTATCCCAGTCCCAACCTATTCATCCCATGGAGCAAAACTGGTAGTACTCCATATCTGACACCCACTGTTTTATAAGTAAAATTAATTACCATTTCACGTTCAAATCTAATTAAAGATTTAACTATCACCTGGAGTAAAATTGGTGGTGCTCCATCTTGAAACATTTCTTGAATTTGGTAAATTTAATTACCTCATTCGCATCCCAATTTAATTAAAGATTTATTAAAACTCCAATTGGTTTTAATCTCAAAAATCATAATTTAATGATTTATTCAATCTTAGAATATTTATCCTGTCTTTAACTAGGTTAAAGAACCAATGTCATTTAAAACACAGTTCACGATAAACCCAAATCATCTTCAATTAACTATGAAATCTTCACGGAAAATAGATCAATATATAATCGATTTAAATTTCTGTATCAGACTAATAATATAAATGGAATAACGGCAAAGCCTTTTAAATTCCATATATAGTAACGGCCTTTATTCCCTGAAGCTCATCTCGATTATTATTAAATCGAATTCCATTCAATTCCAATTTAATGTATTAAATTGGAAAATTTTACTTTGGAAATTTTCCATTAAATCTTAATAAAAAAGATTTATAAATTCCAAATCATATCTTCACTGTTAATTGGGTTAAAGAACATATGTTATTTAAAACACCATTCAAGATAAACCCAAAAATCCAATTCTAATTCAATTCCAACTAAATATTAATTAATTGGTAAATTTCCCTAAATCTTAATTAAAAGATTTATTCTTTTCTCAACTGGGTTTAAGAAAAATGTTATTTAAGACACCATTCACGACAAACCCAAAATCCAATTTGATATCAAGTACAAGGCTCTGAATAGAAATTATATCGGCTTATATTCAATATCAAATTCTGAAACCAACGGATATCGTACTGGGAATAACGATATCTGTATCTTCCAAATTCCTTACAATATCTGTATAATCACGGAAACCAATATTGAAAAATTCCAAAGATTATTTCCATTCAAATCTATTCCAATTGATTCGTTAGAAAATTCTGGTTATGAAAAACTCATTCACAAATCCAATTTATTTATTTAAAAACATTGGATTATTATCTAGTTAATAACTAGTTCATTCAGATAAAAATATCTTTTATCTTTTCAAAACTTAGAATTATTCATCCAAAATCTTTCCAAATCAGTAATTATGATTTTACATAATTTTTCCATATTTTTAATAATTTTCATAAGGCCCGTATAGTCGATTTCCGATAACGGCCATCGAACTACATCCATAGCGACCTTTTCTAAAATTGATTTGGACATGTTTTAAAATCCAACCGTTCAAATTTAAATCTCTTATATTCATTGAAAGATCTTTTCGATACAAACCCAACGGTTCCAGTTTTAGGAGAATCCGACGGTCGGATCTCCCGTTACGTCCAATTGAAATCAATGGTGGAAATTCGCGAACGGTCGCTGCGCGGTGCGTTCTATTCAAACCATTTATATATATATAATATTTTCTTCGATTTTTATTTAAAATAACTTCGTTTTAAAAATGATTCCCACTTCCATTTCAATTTCAAATCAAATTTTAATATTCCATATCATTAAAATTTTAAAATGATAATATTTTCGAAATATCTGATTTTGAAATCCATTTCCTTTTCGATATTAATTATAAAATGAATAAAATCGATAAACAAATCTGTTCGAGTTAAAATGGCATATATACTTAACTCAGCTTCCATATTTCAACATTTCTCGTATCCATCCAAAATCGGAGATCAAAATCATATGTTGATTATTCACTGAATATTATTTTAACATATTCGCTATTTCTGAATCGGAACGCGACTCAATCAATTACAATATAATTTCATTTATATGGATTTCGTACATCGCATATATTCAACAATAATGATAAATAATCATTCAACATTCAAGCATCATCCAGAGTGCATCCAATAACTGTATAAGCATTAAAATAAATAAATAACGCTCACAAAAGTCTGTTAATCCATCGATCGACATACAAGTAGAGATTGGGATTAGTGTATGTAAAATATCATCCTAATACCCGTGTGGAGTTTTCAAACAACAACAATCTATTTAAATAAATCATTGGTTAATAAATTTAACCAACTCTAATTCGTTTTGCATTATTTTTATACTTAACAAATTTTCACCGTTCAAATTATAAATGGATATTTATATCACATTTCAAAACCACAAAGCGTATTCACATTGTTTGAAATACGAGTGTCGGATATTCAAACAACGCTTCTTATGCAAATGAGTTGTGAATAGTTCATGTGTTGAACTCAAGCAATGTCACATAAAACAGATGAAAATCAACACTGACAATTTTTATATATTTACAGTTATAAAATAAATTAAATAACTAAACAAATATTTTAGAGAGAGCATTCTCACATTGGGTTCCACTCCGTCAGTCTTTAATTGAAGATCGTATTTTTCAACTAAATTAAATACGCATTTTAATTTTGCTGAAAATCCAATTTGCTCTGTTTCCATTCTGGTCAGTTCCATGTTGTAGTGTTCGATTACAGGATTCCAACGCAATTTGAATCGTCTAATTCTGTGTCCATTTGAATAAGATATTGGCCTTTAAATATTAATTACATTAAATAATTTAATAACATAATTAAAAAAACTTAATTAAGTTATTAACCTAATCCACATTTACCTGTTCTTTATTGTTCCAGGTTGCTGAGAAAAAACAAACCCATCGCTGACAAAAAAAAAAAAAAAAAAAAAACTCCCTGTCGCACTACCGTAGGCACCACTTGCCGCCGATCAGAAACCGGCCATCCATGCGCCCGAGCACCACCGTGATCCACCCCAACTTTCACCCATCTCGGTGACATCCTCCGCACACAATTCCACTCCAATGTCTCCGCCTTTCAGCACCAAGTTCGGTCACCAGATATGACAATTTCAAATCATGCCCGTTAGAATTAGGGATCTCGAGGTGCTAAACAATTTTAGTTTGGAAAGTTCTTCGATTGTTGTGTGGATGTTGAGATGTTGGAGGGAGAAAAAGGGTGCGTCCCAGCCATTCTATTTATCTGGTGTCGGAAAAGAAATGAAAGGGGCTTAGGGTTTTATTTGGGCTATTTATACCCTTTTTTAATTATTATTATTTTATTTAATTTGAAAATTATCTGATTAACATTCCGAACTCCAAATCAAACCCAACGACTGTCGCCCCTAGCTAAATACCCCCATTCCGGACACAATGAGATATGTATTGCAAGCCAATTCGAATGTTTCAGTTAGTTTTTGTCAAAATTAAAATATAAATTAATATAACGTTCAATATTGAATTCCGACGTACATTTTAATTTACTGGGGCCACATACTGACTCTAAAAATTACAAAAAAATAAATCTAGCTATTTTTTGACGATACGGTCCTAACAAAACTAATTTCGTCAAATTTGGAGAATGTTTGAAAATGCCCTTTTCTGGTCGACCCAATTCTACGGAAATTATTAAACACATTTAATTTTACTGTGCTCACATATTAATTCCAAAAATTATGAAATTTGCAACCTGACTATAAATTGATATTCCGGATCCAACAAAAGTGGTTTCGTTGACAACGGAGGTCATTTGCAGAATGGCTATTTATAAGGGCTATATATTATATTAAAATATATATAAATTTCATAGCGGCTATTCTAAATTTTAAACTAAGCATAACTTACAATTTATAAAGTTAATTCTTAGTTCCTTACATTCGTTAGAAAAATGTTATTAAACAGATTCAAATATTTCTGGTTTTACTGAAATCCAATTTATTTTGAATTCTGCACATTCATTTGAAATTAGAAATCAAATTTTCAAACTACTGCTCCATTTTGAGTGTGTTTTAATTAAATTTTAAATTTATACATTCTAACTTAAATTTAAATTATTTTTTAGTCGTTATTATTTAAAATAAATCATTTAAATATTCAAAACCCATTAAAATAGCTAAAATTAAAATTTTAAATTGTTTCAGAAATTCCGGGTTGTTACAATGTTTTAAATCCACAAAATTATAAATTAATAATTTGCTAATGAAATTTCTTATATATACAGTGAGAGATACAAACGGTTGTGTAAAAAATTTGGAGGCAAAATTCAAAATTTAACTATTTTATTATTTTCGAACAAATAGAAACTTGGTTAGTTACAACGACTATATTTTCAAATTTTCGAGCCAAAATTGAATTTTAAAAGTCTTTAAATCAATTTATTTTTCTATAATAAAAATTTCTTACTTATTACAATTGATACATTTAACTATACAAAAATTATGAATGCATTTTATATATTATAACATTTTTATAATTTTGTTTAAGATTTAATATTTTGTTTTAATATCAAATAGACATTTAACATTATAATTAAGTATAAAATTTTGAAAATATTAAAATAAATTATTTTTCTCGAAAATATTTATCATGAAACAAAGAACTTTTTTATATCTTCAAAAAATATTTCAAGTCAAAAATCGAAGATTTGATATTTTATTACTTTTATATAATTCATTACTAAATTATTATAACTGCCATTTTTATAAAGAGAATAATCAAAAAAATTATAAATTTTTCTACAGAAGTTATTAACAAAAAATAATTATTTTCTGAAATACAATTAGTATACATAACTAGATTTAAGCCTTTGAATACTTTATATTAATGTTATACTTTCAATTACTTTGATTAATATGAACAAACACTTCAACAACCAACATGGATTTCTAAAGTTAAAATCACTTTAAAAGAAATTATCTCTTTATATTTAATCAAAATTCTTTCTACAAAACTTTATAAACAATTTTAGTTTCGAGAACAAACCAAGTAATCATTTATTGAGAATATACCTTTTTCATAGTACCGTCTCTTCGAACATTGATTTTTCTTCTCTCTTATTTCTCACTAACTATATATAAGTTTTTAACAACATAATTTCGTGAAATCTTGATAAAATGAACTGAAAAGAAACACTCCCCCCATTTATAGATTTCCTTAACTAAATAGAATTGCCACTTGTATATAACTTATCATATATCTTTTAGTCCTTAAAAAACCTTAAAATTACAAATGTTTTTACCAAAATATTTATCACCTTCAATAATTGTCTTCCATACACCTTTAGTACCATTACTAGTTTCCTTAGTCTAAGTCTAGAAATCCATGCGTAACCCTGTCCAATTAAAATAAATGATTTATTAGATATCACCCATCACTTTTTTTAATAAAAAACCTTGAATGTCTCTTAGAATAGTATATATAATAGTATATATCGTAATCATATCATTCTACATGATTATCATCATATTAGTTACCATACCACATTTTATATTACAATATATATATATATAACATCAAATTATAGTTCATAACATATCACAATAACTTGTTTTACATGTTGCATTTCATGATTAGTTCATACTGCATTTTAAGCTACATATTGCATACATGCTATTTTGCATTACATATTCATCTTAGAACCACACATTAAAGGTATAGTTTATTTAGGGATAGTATAGGATCTTAGTTTTCAATTGATTCTGCATGTTTTGCTTGACTTGATTATTTTGCTTGATTTGGTTGAATTGGTTGGCTTTGTTTTGATTGACATGTTTGAATTGTCTGACTTGATTAACATAGTTGAATTGTTTGGCCTAATTGACTCAAATGATTTGTTTGACTTATCTTGTGTTGATTGGTTTGATTGACATGATGAGTTTTGATGTGTGTTCTAGTACAAGTTTTAAGGGTAGTCTTAGAATAAGGGGGAGTTATATAGTTTAGGATGGTTTTAGCATTAGAATAAGTTTTAAGGATAGTTATAAGGGGAGTATACAGGGATATAGTTATTGCTGATGACAAAGGGGGAGAAATTATAAAATAAGTATTAGTTTAAGGCTTAGTTTAAAGGGAGTATATAGGATTCATAGAGAAAAGGGAAGTAATAGAAGGATCAGATCAAAATGTTTCAACAGGGATGAACAGGTAAGAATATTTTATAAATCAAGGTTGTCATCATCGAAAAGGAGGAGATTGTTGGAGAATGGAGTATTGATGACAACAACCTTAATTAAATTATCATTATTAATTGTTTATAAAATATATGCTAACATTTCTATCTAGAATATATATACACATATATGCCGAATTTGAATACAGACTTAAATACTGAGGACTGTACAGTTTTAGAGTTTGAAGAGATTCAAATTCAAAGGAGATTCAAGACTCATGAGTTATCAAGATATCAAGATTTCAAGAGTTCAAGAAAAATATAGTAATCGAGTCTAGATTTTATGTAAGACTCAAAATAGCACTCGAAGTTCAAATTCAATTCAAATTATATTTTCAAATTCAAATTTTGATTTTCAAATTCTGATTTCAAAATTATGTTTTCAAATCTTGATTTCAAAACAATTTCTAAATGAATTCAAAATATTATCTTACTTATGATTTCAAACATATATAAAGTTTTAATATACAAGTTTATAATATATAGTTATATAGATTTATAGTTTCAAACCTTATAATTTCAAAAATATATTTATATGATATATTATTATGATTTCATATGATTTTACACTTTAAAATATTCATTTATATCACTAAGTTTTAAATCAAGAATTTCTAGAATAATATATATGATTAGACTCTTGAAAAAAAGTTTTACAAATAAAATTACTATGCATATGTTGACATACATATATGTCTATGTCGACATACAACCATCAGAAATTCAATTTTCAAAGGAAGTGTCCTTTCACTGTGTAACATTCCAGAAACGTTACAACCATTCAAATGCTATAAACAGGGGTTGTTTTTGAATTTTTTATTCATTCTTCTTCTCCATCTTCATACCAACATTAAAGTTACATATTTTCTTAATTACTACACTTCTACTTTACTGATTTTCTCAAATTACATCAAACTTCATTTTTTTCTCACTTTTTGTCCACTAATCTCTGAATCGAAGTGCTATTGAAGAGTTATAGGGTTGTTGTAATCATTTGGGAATTGTTTGGGAAAGGGTGTGTTCCTTGTAGTCCTGAAATCAAGGAAAGGGAGCGGTGTTAACCGTGTAGCCGTGAAATCAAGGGTGTTTGGAGTGGTGTTAACCTTGTAGCAGTGAAATCAAGAGGATTATAATTGGATTCTGATATTAATAGAACTCTGTGCAATCCAGCATTGCGTGAGACTGGACGTAGGAGTAATCCGAACCAATATAAAATCTGGTGTGTTCTTTCCTTTTCTACATTTTATATTTATCTGTTTCTATGTCTGTGATTGTTTTTGTGATTGTAATCATTTTTGGTGTGATAATCTGTGTGTGATTCATATAGTAATTCAAATAAGTTTAAGATTTTTGTAAAGTCCTTGCAAACACTATTCACTCCTCCTCTAGTATTAGTTTTGCCTTAAGATCTGCATTCCGCAATCCCTAACACGGATGAGCTGGCGCGATGGTGGCGTGGAGCAGGGTTCGGCTATCGCTATCAATACCTACGTAGGCGAGGTGAGGGACTGGAGAGGGTGCCAGTAGGTTTTTGGTTGGATGCTGGCGATGTAGGCAAGTTGGGTGGCAGTTTTTAGGTAGAGCAGCAGACTAGGGAGAATCACGATGGGAAGTGCGGTCTCGGATGTGGGAGATTGGCATGGGTGGGGAACTCAGTGTTAGCTGATAGGTGAGGCGTTAAGGGTTTGGGGACATATGGATTGCGATGGGGAAGAGAACAGTGGTGGGAAGAAAATGGGTTGGGAAGAAAATAAGGGAGCAACAGAACAGACCACGATGTGAAGAAAGGAAAATATGGCGTGAAGGGCATATATTATATTCAAATAATGGAATAAGAACTTGGGGAAATGAATGGAGCAGTTTTCATGAGGAAAATACGTTTCCTTTTTTATATACAAACGAAAAGTTGCATCGGGAATTACAGGTACAGTTTTGGGAAATTAACCATGGCATTGGAATGTATGTGAGCAAACATACAGTTGGAAGGAAACGAAGGGTTGCTAAAATTAAAAAGAAACAAATGTTCGAAATTTTAAAAGGGCACAGAATGGATGGACACATGAACGAACAGAACGAACGGTTTTTAAATTAAAAAGGAAATGAATGTTTTTATTTAAATTTGAACAAACGGATAACGAATCCAGATAAATAAAAGTTGGATGATGTTTTAGGCAATGAAATAAAATAAAATTAGAACATATCTAATTTTAAATAAAATTGGAAATAAAAGTGAACGAACTTCAGCAATACAAATTTAATGAACGATTTTGCAACTAATATAATAGTAGATATCAAATAAGATTTAGGTTTTTGATATAAAAAATAAAAGAATAAAACTAAATTAACAAATCAGAAAAGAACGGGTTTGAAGTATCAAAAGGGAAACTAATCCGAAAAATGATAATTGAACGATGTCTGTACAACAATCGATTAATACAAATACCAGATCAACAAGAGAACTATTTTGAAATTTGTAACGTCCCGCCTTTTTGACCGCTTTAAACTGGTAATTAAACCAACTTAAAACGTTCAAATCGACGGATCGTTATTTAGCTTACAGAGTTTAAAATGGAATCAACATAGAAAAATGCAGGACAAATAAAATAAATAACACCGTATTGAACAGTAAATAGACCTTATATATATTCAGTAATTTTGATACATGATTTACTATACAACAGAATTTAAAACACGGTTTGAATAAAAAAATATTTACTGGTTTAAATTCTTCAGAAAACTATAATTGATTTCAATATAAACTGAAATACAATAATTGATCCCACGGAAAACTACTAAGATGTAGCATAGCGACTGGGACAAACTAAGGCAGGACAGCATATGGCATTATATATATATATATATATATATATATATATATATATATATATATACACACATTTATATATATATATATATATATATATGTGCCAATGATATATATATATATATATACACACACACATACATGGGTATATATACACACATATGTGTACACCGGCCCCAAACACACACACACACATATATACATATATATATATATATATACATACATATATATATATATATATATATATATATATATATACATATATATATATATATACATATATACACACTAAAACATATGCTTACAATAAACAAGGAAAACACCAAGGACTACATGCGTGTATTTCTCTTTCAACAAGTCATGGTCAAGCGATTAAATATACTACAGCAACAAAATGTGGCTAAGTGGTTATTTAAATTTACAGCAACCAAAATGTCCAAGTGACTATTTATATTGCAGTTACTAATTCAAACATTTATAGTCAGTGTAAGCATTAAAGAGATGGACGCGTCGTCTAATCCTGGGTTCGAAATAAGATTAGTGCGTGCATCAAAGAATAGAAGTATATGATAATGCTACAGCAAACATCAATGTTAGCTAAGATCAAACTTTTGCATGGAAGTGAGAAAAATAAAAGGGGACGTAAGCTAATATATACTCAAAGACATGTATTTCAAGATGCACGGCAGTTCAAACAAATTTGCAGGAAATACCAAGTAAACAGGTGAACAAGGCAAGGCCGAGGCACAACAAGTCTAGTTCGGTGCACAAGCAAATGTTGCGCAAGCCAAGTAACAGGAAAAATGGGTTGCTCAAGTTTATATAATGTTAAGTAGGCTGTCACTTTTCAACTTAGTAATGTAGTGTAATCCCAAAACGGCCACATGCTATCACATAAATATGTTGTCAGGTTTCAAAGCCTAAGATTAATGTGTTTATTTATGCCAAGCTAGTTTAGGTTTTATCAACATAAAAGCAGTGTTCCAGATTCAACAACTAACCCTTTAAATGAGTCCAAATACTAATGTGCAAACCATATAAGGTGGTAACATATATGTACAAATGATGGTCCAGTCATGATGAGAGTTCTAAACAGTAGTAGACTCAAGTGTATACAGTAAGTCTTACGTAGGTGAAGAATATTACGCATGTTATATTGTCCGATTCTGTGTATGTGTGAATTTGTATACTGAGTTTCAGAATTCAATCTGTGTCAAAATAAAATGCACATTGGGTTTACCAAAATAACAAGCATAGCATATATGGTAGTAAATCATACCCCAAGTATTTGATCAAAAGTGAACAAGGATTTTAGATTTATAACACAGCCGTGTGTACTGTAAAGAATAGTGTGTGTTCGGTTTCAAATAGAAAACTTCATCACTGGAAGGAATTAAGCCGCATGCTATTGATCAAGGCAAAGCAGGGTCATAAAAAAAAACACAGCATTTTCAAGTTGCACATATATGTTAACAGCAGTTTAAGTGGGAGGGAACAACATTATCTACTTAAAATCTATTCTCAGTGATAAAGTAGTTCATCATCACTTGCTATAATAGTTAAACTGTTCATCGCCTAACGCATAGATGCTGTTAAAACATTACCTACAAACATTTGCTATTTAAAACATTATCCACTTAAAATCTGCAAACATTTGCCTTGCAATTTAATCTGCAACATTTGCTATTTAAAACTTTTAATATGCATACATTCACTTCAACTTCAACAGACTTACTTAAGATAGATTTCTTTTCATACAATATTATAATTAAAACAAAGTGTTCTAGTTCATTTTTAAGTACTACTTTCTAATACCCTTAAGCGAGGGTACGATCACGGCAAAATGTACATCGAACTGTTCGATGCATGGCTGGGTATATTAGAAACCTATATCTTTAAATATGTGACATTTTTAACCAGCTTCAAGTCAACTGTATACCCATATTTCTTATTTAAACAAGACATGAGAATATGTTTCAAGTTAAGCAAGGTATGTGGTCTAAAAAGAAGGTACTTATGGTTTCAAACAGACATGCATTTATGGATACAATGCAAGGCAATATTCTAGTTTTCAAAATGTGGTAAAGCAAACTTGTGAATCAAAGTATTTGTTCCAGGTTTAAGAAATAAAGACATAGGGATGCAATGACGTAAACATGCCAAAAGTATAAAACGCATATTAGATATGCAACATTCCCCCCAACAGGGACGGAACCATGGGGGGGCAAGTGCCCCCCCCTTGATTTTAAAATTATATAAAAAAAAAATTACCCCTTTGGTACCAAAGTAACCATTTTCAAGGCATTTTTATTAGTATTTATGCAATATTTTTGTCTAAAACTTAACAATATGAAACATTATTGGTTGAAATTATGATAAAGTCATGGTAAACTGATATTAAAAAAAAAAATTGGCCCCCCCTTCGAATCCGCCCCCCGCTGAGCGGATTCCTGGTTCCGTCCCTGCCCCCCAAGATCAAAGCAGTAGGATAAATATTCATAAAAACAACTACATGTTCCCGGTTAAGATGAGACAGCATGTGAGGCATAATTGAACCTACAATGTAAAGGATGTACCATGTACACGTGTATTCACAAACAACAGGCAGCACATAGATAATAAAATATGGTTGATTCACGTATAAACAAGGTGGAAGTACTGTATATATATGCCAGCAAGTCACGACCCGTATAAATGGTTTTGCATAATCAAAGTACGTGCAGGTTGAGGCTTCACATTAACAAGGCATGTTCCCAAAGTTCCAAAAACAACAATCGGCACTTTACTTAGATGAAGCTCAGGGTTTAAATAAGGCAGTAAACAAATATCAAAGGAAGTATAGCACAGAAAAACAACCGGAATAGCCTACAATCGTTATGTTCCAATTTACAGCAAAGGTCTGGGTTCAAACAAAGCAAGATGACAACAATACATAAGGTAAACTATTAACACCCAAGGGTCCTGACAGTAAGCAGTGTTCAGAGTTGAATATATTGAGCGTCACAACCAAGTAAACCTCTCATACAAAACAACAAAGACTCATACCATTATACCAGTTTATATTTGAAGTTAAAATACTTGAATTAAAAATTAATCGTGAGTGAATAGCTCACCTATGGCCGCGGAGGGGAAAGGAGCAGCGAGTGGATGACAGTAAAACAATAATGGCGCAAGTTCCGACTTTGGGAAAGAAGGTGCTTTGACGTTGGCGGCTTCGATGTGGAGCAGAGACAGAGAAGATCCAGGCAGTGCGAAGACAGGAGCCGTTCGATCGAAGGTAAATCGAAGGCGCATAGTGGCATCGCGACATTATGTGGACCGATTTGATTTGGAGAAAATGGATTTCAGTGGCCCTTATCCAATTCTTTCACTGATTTGGGAAAGGATTGATTTTGGGAACGATTCTATTTTAGAAGCAAATGTTTCTGCATTAAAAGGAAGGAACTTCTGATTTGTGATTTTAGGAAAAGAATGAATTTTTCCCTTGCTGAAGAAATATTTGCCGATTTGCGTGATTTATAAAAGGAGAAATTTTGCGGATAAGATCAACGTAACAACATATAGGTTTAGATTAGCTAATAGGTTAGCGTAAAATAATCTGATGAAGGTAATATCTGATTTGATTTAACATTGAATCACACCCTAAATTACCGCGTAACGTTCTATATTTGTATCGCCAATATAATCTCCAAACACAATAAAAATTTATACGTACCTTTACATCTTTTCGTTCTGAATTCAATAAAATCATTCTGGCTGTAAACCGACCCCATTTGTTTGCAACGTTAATTTAAATAATTTATCGGTTCACTAAATTTTATTTCGGTTGCCCACTAACCACTCTGTTCGATTCCAATTTTTTTCGGATGTTAGATTTCAATTTCTTTATATATATGAATACACCTCTGTCCAAGCTAATTTCCCACATAATTCAACAAATAAAATCTCAAATCCGTTTAACGTGAATAAGTTCATTTTCAAATTCAACCATTTATAATTTCAGTTGAATTCCAAATCCAATTCAATTATCCAACCAAATTCAATTCAGATAATCAATGATAAATATTTGATTCCCAACCAACTATTTTGAATTAAATATTTGGTTCAAGTCATACACAAAATCATATATTAGAGTAACCCAACATAAAATTGATTATTTATCGTTAAACTTCAATTAATTCCATAACCTACTTGCCAGAAATTCTGGGACGTTACAAAATTAAACCAAAGACAGAATTTTATCAATATTGAAAACAAATTATATAATTTTAGTAAATAAATTAAAATATGAGTTAAAAGTTTATAGTAAAATCTTATGAGTGAATTCAACTTCAAATACATAAACTCTATAAAATTTTATCTAATAAGCAAGATGGAAATTGTAAATATCGATTTATATTATTAAATTATATTTGTATCAAAATCAAATTCAAATTCATTCGTTATATAAAACCAAAAATAAATTTGTTTAATATTCCAAATCAAAATAGTTATCTTATAAAATTCTAAAACAGTATGAGTCTTTAATCATAAATCAATATTATTATTTCAATAATATCCGGACAAATAAAATAAATAAAATGAAAATTTAAATTAAATCATTAAATAAAATGCTCTTAAAATTGAGGTTATTACAATCTCTCCCACTCTAACTTTTTCGTCACTGAAAAGGAACGAGGTAGGGAAATAGTAATTAAATAATTAATATATTTAAACCAAATGGTTCATATTTATCTTCATACCTATATATATTCCAATATATATAGTCAAAAGTTAAAATAATTTCAAACATATTTCAAAATAGTTTCAAGTATTCACTTGACGTCTTAGTCGGAATCATATAGTTACCCCACTTTCGATAAACGAAAATTAATTCGGTTGATGTCGCGGTCATCAACAGAATCATCTTCAAGCGACTAGAGTGTGACTCTAAATCTATCAAGTACATATAGGATTTAACATATCGTTGATCAGACGTATACCCAAATCACTATGTATTCAATAGGCCAACTTTAACGTCAGGTAAGCACTCAAAACAACTTTTTCTATATTTAAACAAAATATATACCATTTTTCTTTTGCATTGCATTATATACACCAAATTTCCCAATTATATATTATAAATAATATATCTCAATTCATTTAAAGTTTAAGTACGAAAAAATTATATCTCTCACCCACTCATTTATTTTTTTTAAGTTCAACCTCAATCCTTAATAAATATATCAACAATATTATTATTAAATCAAAAACATAACAAAATTATTATATACTACATATTTTCAAATCCATGTTATTTATATTCAAACTTATAAAACTTGTTTAATTCCATAAGTTTAATATATATATACACACACACACATCACAAATTAAAATCTTTATAAACCGATTTTAAATTTATAAATTCCTATATATACATACATTCATAAACTATACCATCATAGATTTCAACCAATTGACAAGATTCTCAAAATATTTGCTATAACAATTAGGAGAATTTCTACCTAAAATGTCCAAAACATATAAAATTTCCAAAATACTATTCAACCAAGATAAAATCAATTTCTTACAAAATATGCATCTTTAAATCTTAGTTAACATATATAGTATAAACATTAAATCTTTTCAAAATGTTGATACCAAAACAAAATGTTATTTACTCCACAAATACATATCAAAATTCAACATTGCATCAAGAAAATATTATATTACAACACCTTTCAAAATACCAATTTCAAACCAATATTAAATAAGAATGAACTCGCCAGAAGACATATACTCTTCTTCTACTTCTTACCTTGTTACGGACAAGGATAAGTTATAGAATTCGAGTTAAAAGCAGAATGAATGGAAGAACCTAATCAAAGAGGATCTACAAAGGAAAATGGATTCAAACAAAATGAAATTTAAGAAAAATATTTAAATATTGATCAAAATTTTATATTTGAAAATATCTATTTAAAAACATTTAAATCATTTAAAAAAAGTTCATACTTTCAAAATATGTTCTCTCTCAAGAAGGATTCTGAGACGACCCGGACTTCCCCGATCCCGAAGAGACGGAGGAGCCTGGATTGTTTTGAGAACACGACTCATTAGAACGCAAACAAGACAACATTTCATTGCTATTACATCAATTTTCATTAGAGTACAAGAATATCAGAGTACTAATAAATATTGCATAGCGGAAAAATAATATCAGAGATTAAAAATTTACATAGTAGCGGAAATAAACATTATAAATACAATGCACAGCCTAAATACATCACCTACCACAACTGAAGGAAATACATGGATATAAAGCTTTCCAAATATAACTCCGGCTGTAAACTAGGATCCTGTTTAGTAGAAATCTGCAAAACCAAAACTACTAGTTATCCATATGGAAAATATGGGCACCCGGAGTTTAGGCGAAAACAATAAACTCCAGGTCAGTCATGGGACTGGTGTAAGAATTTAAAACAGTTATTAAACTTTAATTTAAAATTAGGTAATTCACGGGACCACACCGTATGTCATAGAATGGGTTTACTCCATGTGAATACCAAAGCTTGAAACAAAACACTTTATAAACAAAGCAATGCTTTTGAAAAAATGAAGCTATTATAAGACTCAGGTCCCATCACATAATGCAACGCAAGCTGGAGGATAGAGTTTTGCCTTATAATAGCCAAACATGCTTAGTACATTTTAAAATAAATCGTTTGATACTATTATAAGTGCATAATGTCGGAAACAACTTCAAATATAAATGTATTAATCATAGACGACATAGGTACCATACATTATGCCGCCACACATAGGTTTACAATTAAAATCGAAAAGATCGTGTATTGCAAATTGGAATCCATTTATGAGTCGAGGCAAGGGATCTTCCTCACTGATTCGAGAAACTCTAGCAAAGGCCTCAGGAATCACACTCTCGTGACCCTTGGATCTTCAGGGCCGGTCCACACTTACTTTAATGGATTAGTTATTCTTGAACAATACGTTTCCCGGTCCTATCAGATCTACAAACAGGTCAGTACGTCGTCTTATGAGCATATAGCCCTATATCTGAGGCGCTTTACAATCCATCATCCACATAAGTAAAAATGTCTGGACTCCATACCATGACACCATTTCTAGCTAGAAAGAAACGCGTGCACTCCCTACAGTCACTATCCCGTTTTTGACTCATACTGGGTGTGAGGCTCGCGAATTAACGCTATACACAAGGCTATGATACTTAATGCTGTGCTTTTATCATCATCCACAAGACTCTTCTTTTCAACAAAAGCCTTGATCATTGCATCTTAGCATGCCACATTGTCAATATAGACCATACCATTGATGTCTACCGATATATAACCTCTGAGCTCGTACGTCTCAGAGAAGGGCATTAAGCAAGAGAATAAATTCTCCGCCACCAAACAGATATATATTTATCAAAGATCAATGAATATAGTATATTGGAATACAATGTTATACTTACAATCCATTTGTCAGTCCGTCCTGGGTCTGAACGAAACCGGAGGCACCTTATTCCTCGTCCCATATATCCAATACAAGAGAGAGGCCCTCGCAAATCCAGTCAATCTCCAAGTACGTTTGGACAATCACCCCTTATTACCTTGTCTTGGGATGCCTCCCAATCAAGACATTAGTAATCATCCATTCGATGTGAAGATCTTTGGTCTTCAACCATCTTCTTCGTCGTCACTTTTAATCATCGTAACAGTTATTCAGAATGTGTTAAACCCAGTCTTTCAGAATAACTCACGTATTTTATAATCAAGTGATTTATAAACACATCACATGCCTCATTCCAATCCAGAATATTATTTATTTCAAATATTTTTATCTTTGGGGAAAGGTTCCCATTTATTTTATCAAAGATAAATTCCTTAAAACTTATTGTTTAATCTTCCTTTAAAAACCATTGCAAAAGATTTTATTTTATCCTTTAACAATACTAAGCCAAATTAAGGTTTATAAAACTAGTCAAGATTATTGAGCCTTACCAAAGCAATCGTTAATTTTATTTTTCCAATCCCAACCTATTCATCCCATGGAGCAAAAATAGTAGTACTCCATATTTAACGCCCATCGTTTTATCGGTAAATTTAATTACCATTTTACGTTCAAATCTAATTAAATATTTAACTATCACATGGAGTAAAATTGGTGGTACTCGATTCTTGATTATTTCTTGAATTTGGTGAATTTAATTACCTCATTCACATTCCAATGTAATTAAAGATTCATGAAAACTATGACTTGGTTTTAATCTCAAAAATAATTACTTTATGATTATTCAACTTTAAGAAATTAATCTTGTCTTTAACTGGGTTAAAAAACCAATGTTATTAAAAAAACATAGTTCACAATAAACCCAAATCGACTTCCATTAAATATGGAATCTTCACGAAAAACAGATCAATATATATATACATAATTGATATAAATTTCCATATCAGACTAATAATATAAATGAAATAACGGCAAATCCTTTTAAATTCCATATATAGCAATGGTCTTCCTTCACAGAAGCTCATCTCGATTAGTACCAAATCGAATTCCATTTGATTCCAATTTTATATATTAAATTGGAAATCCTTACTTTGGAAAATTTCCATTAAATATTAATGAAAAGATTTATAAATTTCGAATTATAACTTCACAGTTAATCGGGTTAAAGAACAGATGTTATTTAAAACATTGTTCATAGTAAACCCAAAATCCTCTTCCATTTAATTCCAATTATGTGTATTAATTGAAAAACTTCATTAAATCTTGGTTAAAAGTTTTATTTTTCTCTCAACTGGGTTTAAGAACTGTGTTACTAAAGACACCATTCACGACAAACCTGAAATCCAATTCGATATTAAATACAAGGCTCTGAATAGAAATTATATCGACTTACATTTAATATCAAATTCTGAAACTAACAGATATCGTATTGGGAATAACGATATTTATATCTTCCAAATTCGTCAACAATATCCGTATAATCACGGAATCCACTATCGAAATATTCCGAAGATTATTTCCATTTAAATCCTTTCCAATTTATACTTTGGAAAATTCTGGTTATATTAAAACCATTTACAAATCCAATTTATTTATTTAAAAACATTGGATTATTATTCTAGTTAATAACTAGTTCATTTGGATAAATATATCTTTTTTCTTTTCAAAACTTGGAATATTTAATATGAAATCTTTTCAAATCATTAATTATGATTTTACATAATTTTTCCATATTTTTAGAAATTTTATTAAGGCCCTTACAGTCGGTTTCCAATAACGGCCACCAAACTGTATTCATAGCGACGTTTTCTAAAATTGATTTGGACATATCTTAAAATCTAACCGTTAGATTTCAAATATATTATTTTCATTCGAAAGCTCTTTTCAATACAAACCCAACGGTTCTAGTTTCAGGAGAATCCGACGGTCGGATCTCCCGTTACATCAATTTGAAGTCAATGGTCGAAATTCGCGAACGGTCGCTGCGCGATACGTTCTATTCAGGCCATTTAAATACATAAAATATATTTCGTCGATTTCCATTTTAAAACGTATTTTATAAATCGTTTATATCTTCATTTTAAAACGATTTCAACTTCCATTTCAATTTTAAATCAAAATTGAATATTCCATATCATTATAATATTAAAATGGTAATATTTTCAAAATAACAGATTTTGAAATCAAATCTTTTCGATATTCATTATAAAATAAATAAAATCGATAGAAAATTCCGTTCAAGTTAAAATGGCATGCATCTACTTCACTCGGGTTCATAATTTCAATATTTTCGTGTCCATCCAAAATCGGACATCAAAATCATATTTTGATTCTTCACTGAATATTATTTTAAAATATTTGTTATTTCTAGATTAGAATCAGACTCAATCAATTACCATATAAATTTATTTATATGGATTCCATACATCGCATGCATTCAAAAATAGTGATAAACCAGCATTAAACAATCAATTCACTTCCAGAGTGCAATTTACACTGTATAAGCATTAAATAATTAAATAACGCCTATAACAGTTTGTCAATCAATTGCTTGACATACAATTAATTTCAAGGGAGATGTAAGTTAATTATCATCCCCAGACCCATGTGGGGTTTCCAAACAACAACGGTTGATTCAAATTAATCACTGGTTAATAAATTTAACCAGTTCTAATTCGATTTGAATTATTTTCTAATTAACCAATTTTCACTGTTTAAATTATAAATGGATATTTATAATTTAATTTCTTCTACCACATTAATGTTAACATTATTTTTAATATGTTAAACATCACAATCACAACACAATACAGTCAATTAAATCATCCATGGTTTTCAACAAACAGCGAGGTGAGCTAACTGGCACCGTAGACAAATTTATAATAATTAAAACTGATAAAAATCAACACTGGCAGTCTATATATTTTTAGTTATATGATAAATAACTGTACGAATATTTTAGTGAGAGAATTCTCACTTTGGTTTCCACTCCATCAATCTTTATTTGAGGATTGTTTTAATAAAATTAAACGAACATTTAATTTTATCAAAAACTGCAACAGCTTCCATTTCCATTTGGTCAGTTCCATGCTGTATAATTTGTTGTCACGATCCCAACGCAACTGAGTTTGCATTTTTCTGACAATGTATGAAAAAGTTATCGTATTTTAAACATTGTACAATTTAATTAAATAAACTAAGATAATTAAAAACACTAATTACATTAATTAATTTAACATACCCCCTTAATTATATTTCCCATCACGATTTACTGGAACCATCGTTCACGAGAAAGAAACTGCCATCGCCACGCCTAGGCTCCATCGGACCACCATCGCCAACCTCCACCGCGTGCGCCTCGACGCCACCTTCCTCCGCCCACCGTGTGGGTCCACTCGCATGCCCGCTCCGCTTGAAAATGGAACCCAAACCCGCAACGTTTCATCCCCAAAATCGCATTAAATATCAATCCATTTTTGATCTCCACTGTTGAGCTTCTAGAGCTCGACGCGCTCTTCGATTTTTGTTCTATGTGTTTATGAAATTATGGAATGGATTAGGAGTGATTGGCCTTCGAAAGTGAAGAATGAGGGCGGCCTAGAGAAATAGAATTAGGGTTTTCTATTTTAGGGTATATATAGTATTTTATAATATTATTTTATTTCCAAAAATACATGTTTATCAATCCGAACTCCAAATCAAACACAACGACTGTCATTCCTAACCAAATACCCCCATTCCAGACAAAGTGGGATATGTTTCATAACCCAATTCGACTGTTTCGATCAATTTTTATCAAATTAAAATATAAATTAATATAACGGCCAATATTGAATTTCAACGTACGTTTTAATTTACCGGGACCACATACTAACTCCAAAAATTATGAAAATTGAAATCTAGCTATATTTTGCAATATAGTCCTAACAAAATTAATTTCGTCGAATTTGGAGACTGTTTGAAAGATGGCCTTTTATTAGCTTGTTTTCAAACGCGTTTGAAAATTTTCATACAATGAAGCTTTGGGTGATATTCAAAGTTGCACAAACTATAGAGGAATTAAGCTTATGAGTCATACAATGAAGCTTTGGGAGAGAGTTTGTGAGCAGCGTTTGAGGAGGTTGACAAGTGTCTCGAGGAATCAATTTGGTTTTATGCTTGGAAGGTCAACCACTAAGGCGATTTTCTTGATTAGGCAACTTATGGACAGATATAGGGAGCAGAAGAAAGATCTCCACATGGTTCTTATTGACATGGAGAAAGCTTATGATAGAGTGCCGAGGAGGGTTATGTGGTGGGCGCTAGAAAGGAAGAGAGTGCCATCAAAGTATATTACTCTGATCAAGGATATATATGAGGGGGTTGTGACTTGTGTCAGGGCATGCGATGGTGAGACCAGAGGCTTTCCAATTAACATAGGGTTACATCATGGTTCGGATTTGAGCCCCTATATTTTTGCATTAGTGATGGATGAAATCACAAAAGATATACAAAGTGAGATTCCTTGGTGTATGCTCTTTGCCGATGATGTTGTGTTGATTGATGAAAGTAGAATACGGGTTAATCGACAACTGAAGTTGTGGAGGGAGGCCTTAGAATCAAAGAGTTTCAGGCTTATCAGAACTAAAACAGAGTATATGAAGTGTGAGTTTAGCGGTGTCAGCTCAGATGTTGGAGAGGTCACCTTGGCCGGTAGAGTAGTACCCAAGAAGGAATCGTTTCGATACTTAGGATCTATGTTGCAGTTTGATGGAGAGATTGATAAGGATGCTAGTTTTAGAATTCAAGCAGGATGGGTGAAATAGCGACTAACATCTGGCATTCTCTGTGATAGGAAGATTCCTCAGAAGCTTAAAGAAAAATTCTACAGGACAGCAATCAGGCCTATAATGTTATATGGTGCAGAATGTTGGTCTACTAAGAGGAAACACGTTCAAAATATAAGTGTAGCAGAGATGCGGATGCTGCGCTGGAGTTGTGGACATACCAGACGAGATCGGATTAGAAATGAGGATATTCGGGAAAAACTTGGAGTTGCACCTATTGAAGAGAAGTTAGTCCAATACCGCTTGAGATGGTTTGGACATATCCAACGTAGGCCACACGATGCACCTGTGCGCGTTGGAATTATAGGCCGCGCCGAAGGCCCAAAGAGAGGTAGAGGTCGACCTAAAATAACATGGAAGGAGATTATAAAGAGGGATTTAAGTAATTGGAGCATATCTGAGGAGCTGGTAGTGGATAGGAGTTCATGGAAGTTGGCAATCCATGTAACAGAATCTTAGGGTTTTTTTTAAGACTTTATTTCACTTTTGTTGAACCTTTTTACTTTTATTACTATTTTAGACTTTATTTCACTTTTATTGAACATTTTTACTTTTTTATTTCATTATTTTTATTTAAAAAAAGTTTATTAGACAACTTTTTATCTATTTGGTTATTTTAAACCCTTATATATATTATTATTATCATTATTATTTCTTTTTATTTTTATTTTGGGTTCCATATCTAGTCAACCCCAACTTGTTTGGGATATATGGCTTTGTTGTTGTTGTTTGAAAAATGGCCTTTTATAAAGTGAAATCTCAATTTCTTACATTCGTTAGAAAATTACAGTTCAAAATATTCCAACGTTTCTTGTTTACTGAAATCCGATTTATATTGAATTCTATACATTCATTTGAGGTTAAAAATCGAATTTTCAAACTACCACACCATTACGAGTTCATTTTAACTAAATTTTAAATTCTTACATTCTAACTTCGATTTAAATAAATTTTAATCGTTTATTCTCAAAATAAATCATTTCAAATTCTTAAAATCCATTAAATCAATTAAAAATAAATTTTAAATTAGTTCTAAAATTTGGGTTGTTACATATTCTGCGCTGATTCAACTCATTCTAGGGTGCCACTACCCTATCTCTAGTGAGTTTTTACCCCATAGGCTAAATCTTTGAAAAACCAAAGCTCAAATACCACATATAACGATCCGAATTTTCAATCGCTTCAAGACGGTAATAAAACCAACTCGAAGCGTTCGAAACAACATATTATTATTAGCTTTTGGGTTAAATAGAATAAATCACAGATCATAGACACAGAGCAATACAATATCTCGCAGCGGAAAATACATAATACAGTAGTAGTTCATGAAGCTACTTAATAAAATTTTACAACTGAGTTTACATAAACAATACAATGGAAGTCTAATACAATGAATTCCTAATACATAAATAAATAATAATAGTATGAAACAGAGACGACAAGAGTTTCTGAAACTGGATCAACTGAATAGGTAGACACAAGTGAGCAAAACCCAAAATAAGCTCCAAACTCCAAGAGGGAATCTCGAAAGCTGTAATGCTCAATCTGACCTGAGCAATAATGCAACACAAAATAACTCGGATTAAGACTAACATTTTCATGGAAGTAAATCAAGTCAAATGAAATGCTCAGTAAAATGCATCAGTAACTCAAAGGATGTTTGGGATTTCCATCCTCTAAGGATCTGTTAAACTAGATATCATATAATACAATACGCTGTTATAATAGTGTCTACGGTTAATTATACTATTGAAAATAGCGTAAGCAGGATTACCATTATTACCCTTACACCGTTTATACCTTTGTCGTACAGTTTGCATATAACACACTTGTACGTCGGTAGATAGGGATGCTCCGTGATATGGCAACGTTAAATCAAAACCGTAGGGGCTAGATCAAGATAATACGACAAGGCACACGAGAAATGCCCAAAGTAGGAATCTACTAGTTGCATGCCCGGACTATTGGTAATGCACAGACGTGACTACATCCCACCCGGGTACAACACTCCCAAATCAAGGATGTGCATCTTTCAAGTCAAACCAATAGAGCGACGGTAGTAATAAAGGAAGAAGTGTTGGCAATAGGGGTAGCTAACCTCACTTGGTTCGGTATAGCTCTGTTTTAGATATTTTAATTATGACCCGAAGGTCAAGGACATCCATCGTCGTTCTCTTACTTCAATCCAGTAGCGTTCGCCAAACCAACCTACTTCATTCTGGATTTTCCAGCACATACATAGTTGTTAAAGTTGTTCTCGGTATTGGCAGAGTGTATGACAATAGCCAATCCCAGTCACTTTAACAACCAAACATTTACATTTTCTCACCGTGATCATTTTATAATTACTTTAAAAATCATTTATACAAATCTCAAATTCAAATTTAAAATCAAAATTAAATATCTAATTTCAATTACATTTAATTTTGAAAACTACTCACTTAAATCGATTTAACCAAATCGAATCATAAGATCATATCTTAAGGGTCTCAAATTATAGTATAAATTAATACTAAAAATTTTAAATTTAGTTTTATATAATTTTCGAAAATATTGGCATAACGATCTTTAATCCGAAATTGACATATATTCAAATTATACCTTAAAGATTTCAAATACCGTTTAAATCAATACCAAATTATTTAACTTCTAGGATATGTTAGTTGATTTATATTCGCCAAAACTCAATTTCAAACTATTCAAATAATTCAATTTTGTCTGTATAAGAATTCATTTTAAGCCGATTGATAAAAATCCAACATTTCGGTTCAAATTCAATGTATACAATTCTAATCAAAATCTTATATTTCAATTCAAACAATACATATCATATTTTATAATCCAAGTCGCACAATTCAAAATTGTTATTTATAAAATCCAAAAAAAATACTTCCTTACTTCACATAAATCGATTATATAATCATTTCCATACAAAATCAATTATATATATATATATACATATTTACATTTAGTTGATTTATAATTGAATTCATTTTATCAATTATAAATTCAAATACATTTTCATAAATTAGGAAATTCAAATTAAAATCAATTTCACAATTCGAATTCACCTCTTGTAAGTTCAAATCAATTCAAATTCAAATCCATATCTTATATGAGCTCATTCGTTAAATCAAGTATCGTTATATACATTTAAATCTTTAAACCCCGAACTCAAATCACGAAAATCTTAACTTATCCACCTTTAGTTATTAAAGTTTATAAATATATAAAATTAACTTTTAAAATAGATATGATATAAGTTTATAAATTTATTTAATTTGGTAGAAAATAACTTTACAAACATATATAAGTTTAAAATAATTTAGAAATAGGTTTAAAAGAATTATTATTATAATATACTAAATTTGAAGTTTGAAAATACATATATGATTAAATTATATGGTTTAAAATAAATAAAATTATAAGTAAGATCTTAAATAAGAAATTAAATCTATTTTTACTCATAAAATCATTGTAACACCCCGCATTTTATGACAATTTAATTATTAAATAATGCATATATACACACAGACATAAATGTATATATGAAGAATAAAATAAAGATAATGCAAAATAAAAATGTAATACATGCATTAAAAGAAAGAAGGGATTGATTTCATGCGGCGTAAATATGTTGCATGCACTGATTATACATTAATAATAAAAGAGAAATAAAAGAAAAAGATTCAGGCAATGGTTTAAATGAGACACTGTAACAAATATGAAAAAGAGGAATAAGATGAGAACAATAACTACCATTGTTCTAAGCCTTGTTAACAATAGCCTTAGTAGCCTAGTTGGTTAGAGCATGTGACTTGCATACAAAAGGTACAAAGTTCGATCCCGCCGCTGTCATATTTTTGTTTTAAGGGAAAGGCTAAAATAAAACATGTTCATGAGAGGAAATACGTATAAACGCACATATAAGGAAAAATATACATATATGGAAGTAAATAAAATATATGTATATACATGAGAATATATATGTATATATGTGTATATATATATATATACAAGGGATAAAATTCAAGAGAAGGCAATGAAATATGGCAAGAATCAAATAACGGTGCAACACCGTTTGAATTTTGAAAACAAAACGAAAGTTGTGCGTATATATATACGCGTAGAATGATCATTAGATGTTTGTATACGTATAAGAAAATTACATGTGAATATAACAGTTAAATAAATTCAAGAAATTCAAACATTCAAAATTCAAACTTCTACGCCAAAACAACTCGCAGGACCCATAGGAGGGTCAACACCCTTGTAAGGGTGTCGACTGAGGTCGACACCCCTGTAGGGGGGTTGGCACCCCTAGATCCAGCAAGATTCATCGATGAATCTGGACTATTTTCTTAACTAGGTTCAATGCTGACTCAGCGCTGCGTGTACGATAAGATCCTGAACACCTATAAATAGGCTAGCAGAGCCTAGCCTAAATCTCACATTCTATGAGACAACGTCTTAGCTCTGTCATTCTTCCTCCTTCTCAAATCTCTTCAGAAAAAATAAGATAATTAGTTCAGGAAAATTCTGAATCAAGATCTGGAGGAAAAGAATGAACCTTAATAAGAAGGTGTTCAGAATCAGATGCGAAGTAAGGTAAATTCTTAGATATGTTCTATTCAATTTTCTTCCTTTTTTCCCTTTTTCTTTTAGTAAAAATTGTGGATCCATTGTTGTTAGGTTCTAAATCCAGTTAGAGGAAACCATATAATGCTAGATCTGGACCAGATCCAGAAATTGGAAAGCAAATTAGGTGAGTGGATTTAAGTTATATCATTTTTGATAATGGTATATTATCGTTTAACATTCCCCATTAACATGTCATGTAAATCTGATATAATGATTAAAAGTGTTGAAATGCAATTGTGACATGTTAAGATTTTAATATGATAAAATATTAATATGTTAGAAATTCATATGTTGGAATGTTTAATGTGCTGAAATGTTCACCTGCTGAAAATACATTTAGCGATTACAGTTGTTATAATTACATGTTAGCTTGTGACAATTATGTACTTGAACCCTTAAATGTAGAAATAGGAATAATTGCATGTTAAATTAGAATAATTACATGATTTGGCGATCACATGTTATTTTGAGATAAAAATAATTACATGTTAGAAAGGACATGACATGCGACGTAAAATGGGCTTAATATGATGACATGTAAAATATAGATTACAGTGAAAATTTGAAAGAATGGACATGCCTAAATTATATTGAAAATTTATAGTAAATAGAAAACTGTAATTGCACTTAGATACGAGGTTAAATTCAACTTGTGGTAGAAGTCTACCCGGAACCGCCTAGCAAATCCAGCGTCTACAAGTTGTTAATTTAATGTGAGAGGTCTAGTGCATAAATAAACATGTAACGGTGCTAAGACACGAGGTTAAGTCAACTTGTGGAAGAAGTCTGCTCGGAACCGCCCGGCAAATCCAGCATCCATAAGTGTAGGCTTAATGTGAGAGATTTAGTGCATAAACACATATATAAATATATGTAAATAACATGACTGATAATTATCATTAATTGTAATTAATGGAAATGAATGGGAATTGAATGAAAGTTACAATAGTAAAAGGAATGGAATGAACGGGGAATGATAATAACCTATTATAAATTAATTACATTAATGAGAATGTTATATAATAGGCAGACTTGTCCTAGGGACAAATGGAGATTATAAATTAGGTTATAATAAATGATTAAGAAAATGAGATAATTTATGTAATGAGATGAGTGAAAGTTAATTGTAAATTAAATAATCAATAAATGGGGAAAACTGAAACCAATTGTTTGTAATAGGTAGAGAAAAAGGGGAAATGTTAGAAGTTGTACTTAATTGTAAATTAAGTAATCTATAAACTTGGAAATCTGAAATCTGCTGATAAGAATAACATGTTAAGACTTGTCCTAGGGACAAGAGGAAATTATAACATATGTTATAATAAACGTAAAGGAGACTTATTAGTGAACCTTAGTTAACAGAACTAAGTTAATAAACAAACAACGAAAAGTTGTAGTGATAATGTAAGATGAAATTATGAATAAATAGGAAAGAGTGAGGCAAACTTATGAAATGAAATAAATTATATTTAATCATAAATAACGACTGACATGTTAAACAGAAAAAATGTGAATTGAGATATACTTAATTATATATTAAGTAGAACATGTTATTGTGACTATGAAATCAAATAAGAATATAAAGGGATTGTGGATTACAGACCTTGGATCACAATCTAGGAAATTACATGTTGTGGGATTATTAATAAACTTAAATGGGTTAAGTTACATGACAGAAATTAATAAGCAAAAGGAATTTGGTAACTCGAATAAGAAGTCAATGTGAATGGGAATAACAAGTTAAATGGAAACCTGATGAGGTAAAACAAGCGCATAAAGGAATGTTTAGACATAGGGTCTAATAAAAATATTAAAATGAGGGGCTTGGACCAGTCCGCACGTTTGAGGGTGAATAACCGAACGGGGTAGATCATTGTGGTGTCCTAAGGCACGAGGGGAGCACACGTTCATCTGATTATTATGTCGGCTCCGAAGGACTGGAAGGGGAAGCAAGCGGCTTCTAGAGATACGCAAGGTGCTCCTGGTAGTCCTATGTGCGGTGGCAGATATTTAGGCTGTGCTCGCAGAGGTTGGGTCTGCGCGTTACTACCAAGTAGGTGGGCCATGACTGCAAAAGTAGCTTTGCAGTTAGAATGTTGTGACGAGGTGATACTAGGGTGATTCGGTGATCGCCTCAACGGGAGGCGAGCTCAAGACCAACAAGGATAGTAGATCGTCGGGTACCCGTCATCGGCAGCCAGTGGGATGCGAAAAGACTAGAGCTAAACCCAAGATGCCATTCACTTTTCACTGTCGAGGTACGGTGGTTGAGGGGAGACGCCAACTGGATGTTTAGATTGTTTGTTAGGGGCAAGTCGCTTAGCTCTTGTAGTCTTTACTAGTTGAGGGAGAGGCCGAGATGGGGCCATAGCCACCATGAAAAACAGACCCGAGGGATATCTGTATTTTGAGGCCCTTAAAGGTGGGCCTGTAGAGATATGGAAAAGCTCCAAACCGAGTTTCATGTTTCTTGTACAGCCCTTCCACGGAACTCTTTGAACATTAGAGGACATGTGCGACTAAGGCATCGAGCTACGATTTACGATACGTACATGGGAAAGTCTAGATACATGCATGTCTTCTCTGGGTGGTGTATAGTAGAATTGAGGGCATTACTCTATGATGGAATCTGATTCGATCGAAGGTGGCAGTCTGTACGCTTACGTAGCATAGTAATGGCAGATATATGTGGAACGTAACATTGTTATATAGAGATCCGTACGTCCATTCTCCGTAAGATGAGGGACTGCGTACATTTCTATGGCATTACGGTGGAGACCGTGCTAGTGGGGTATCTATATATATATATATACTGCATTAGGTTAATCCACTAGGAAGTTAATGGGTACGAAGTGTGTGTAAGCCTCGAGTGCTTTTAACCCAAGTAACCTAATAAATAAGAAAATGTGATTGAATGGTATATGTAGGGTTATCCAAAATGTATAGTTTAAATCCAGTCACCAGAACTTGTGTTCTGACCCCCTCCTCATAACATACTCGCAGGTTAGATTTGTGGCAGAGATATTATAGCTTTGGATACTGGCTAGGCAGTATTATCAATACGGTAAGGCTATACTTTGATTATATTATACTTTATCCATTTCGCTGTGAGATATTTTCTGAGCTCTAATATATTTTATATCTCTTTCTTTTCTGCAGGACACCAGAGCAGCCAACATGGGTATCAATGGATTACAATTTCAAAAAAAAAAAAATCGGTATGTCGGAATTCAGGTTGTTGCAATCATTTTAAACATATAATATAAATTAACAAAAATTTTGCTATATATACATATGAAAATATAAACTCTTAAGTTATTATTTTAAAATCTAATTTCCAAATCACTATACTTCGAAAAACATGACCAAGGTCTCCATATATAATTTTCGACCCTATGGTCAAGTGATACAGATATTTATCATTTTAATCTGGAAATTATAATTTTACGGATATATATCATTACAACCCGTAATCCCAAATTCAATAAAAATCGTTCAGGTCTATCATTTCAACCCATAATGATTTTTCCCTAATCAAATGCCCGCTCGTGTTTGTCTCATTTCAACCCTTAGTGTAACACCCCGCATTTTTAACTTAAGATAATAAAATAAGAATAACTTAATTTAATATTCAGAAATAAGTAGAACGGACTGTGCCATTGCGTACGTCTTGAAATTCTGGTCAAGATAGACACCTGGTTTGCGTAAATCAGACAACGTATGAAGAAGTTATTAAGGTTTGAAGTTTGTACACGCGTAGGAAGAATATATATATGGTTCAGAAATTCAAAAATAGGTTTAGGAATTCAAAAATCGACCCAAAATTCAAAATTTTGGAAGGTGGCAGATTTCCCGCCCAGAGGTGTCAAACCCTAAGGGTGATGTTGACCCCTGGGTCGACCCCCCTACGGCAGATTTTGGTAGATTAGGTTTTTTGGAGATTTTGTCGGTTTTGATGGTTTTTAATCAAATCTAAGGGTCCTGGTTTCTCTGATACACTTATAAATAAATCTATAGAGCTAACCCTAAACCTCATATTTCTGAGCCTACGCCGAAGCTCTGCCATTTCCTCTTCCTCCCCTAATCTATTCAGAAAATTTAGATTATTAATTTAGGTAAAATCTGAATCTAAATCTAGAGGAAAGGAACATATGCTTGTAAAAGGGTGTTCAGATCTCTTAATGAAGTGAGGTAATTCCTAGATCTGGTCTATTTTCATTTCTCTTCTCTTTCTTCTTTTTCTTTCTTTTAGTAAAAAGTTATGAATCCATGGTTGTTAGGTTCTGAGTCAAATTAGGGAAAAAACCATGGAATGATATATCTGGACCAGATCTAGTATTTGAAAAGCTTACGAGGTGAGTGGGTTTAAGCTATAGAATTTTTGATAATAATATGTTATCTTTACCATTCCCCATTTTAAATAATCGAATTTGCCAGAATAATTAAGAGTTATTATTATAACAAGTTGAGATGTTAATATGAATAATTCATATGTTGAATCAGTTAAAGTGTTGGAATGATTACGTTTTGAAAACAAACTTGTTAGAAAATGGGTAATGACTGCTGTTGTTATAATCACATGATTCACTTGTGGTATATTATTGAGTAAATGACATGTTTAATTTGTTGGATTTGAACAATTACCCGAGTAAATGTTTACATGTCAAAATAGAATTAAACACATGGTAAAAAGGATATGCGACAAAATGTAGGCATAATTTGGCGACATGTAAATTAGATTACAATAAACATATGAAAAGGAGATAATGCCTAAAATTTACATGAAATAGGAATAATTGTTAAAGAACGAACATGCCTAGATTCACAGTAATTTGACATTGTAACGCTCTTAGACATGAGGTTAGATTACAATAAACATATAAAAAATCTATTTTCAATCTGCTACACGTATAAAAATCGAATTTTTATTTCGCTACAACATATATCAAAATCGTATTTTTATATTCTTTGTCTTATAAAAATCATATTTTTATAATCTCTACTGTATAAAAATCATATTTTTATTATCTCTATAATATAAAAATCATATTTTCATTATCTCTATAATATAAAAATCATATTTTTTAATATAAATATCGTATTTTTATATCTCTACTATATATGTAAAAATCACTCCTTTACACCGCTACTTCCATAAGAAAAATCATATTTTTATTTCATGATAATAAAAATCAAATCTTTATTCTAAAACCATATTTATAAAAATCAAGTCTTTATAAATCAAAATAAAACCTTTTTATAAATAAAGATCCTATTTTTATGTTCACAAAAATCACAACTTCATGAATTAAAAATCATACATAAAAACCATATTGTTAATTTTGCTATATTATACAAGGAAAACTGATTTTTCAAAACTGATTTCACAAAAAAAACATAAAAGAAATAACTAAATACTTACAGTTAAACGGAAGAGGGAGTGAGGGGGGGTTCGCGACGAAGTAAGATGGGTGTAGGAGGTTGCGGCGGCGGAATAGGGTGGCTGGTGGCTGGCTCGATGGAGGCGGGTTCGGTGGGGTGGAGCGACGCTGATTTGGGGCTAGGGTTTCCTAAACGGCGCGACTTCGAAGGGGGAAAGAAGGAGGAGAGGATGGGGGTGGCGGCGGTCTTCCTGGCGGCGGCGTGGCGGAGCGCAGCAGGGGGGCGACTTCGAGATCCGACGAGTTTTTTTTAATTCTTGGTTTGACTGAGTGAAATAAGAGAGAGAGGGGAGAGGATATATAATATATATATTATTTTATTTTATTTAGTTCCAAAAAGTAACTTCTTCATTCGAACCCAGCGATTATCACCCTTAGCTAATCACCCCCATTCTGAACACAATGGGATATGTATCGTAGGCTGATTCGATCGTTTCGATAGATTTTCATCAAATTCAAAATATAAATCTGTATATTGTATTTGAACGCACATTTCAATTTACCGGGGCCCCATATTAACCCTAAAAATTTCCAAAAAATATTTTCTAGCTTTGTATTGACGACACGGTTCTAACAAAACTAATTTCATCAAATTTGAAGACCGTTTGAAAAATGGTCATTTTCAGGTCGATCCAAATTGACTGAAACTATTAAAAACACGTTTTCTTTCGCCACGCTCGCATATTGATTCGAAAAATTATTAATTTGGAATCTAGCAATAATTTCACATCCCGGATCCAACAAAAGTGATTTCGTCGAAAACCGAGGTCGTTTGCAAAATTTCTATTTTTAAGGGCCAAAATTCCATACCGACTATTCTGAAATTTCAACTGGGCATAACTTTTTATCCCCGCTATGAAATTTCAATTTTTCGGATTCGTTTGAAAGATATTTTCAAATAGATTCAAATATATTTGGTTTCACTAAAATCCGATTTATTTTGAATCCTGTACATTCATTTGAAATTTGAAATCGAATTTTCAAACTACCGCGCCATTTTCAATTCCTTTTATAATTTAAAATAAATATTTATATTCTAACGTTGATCTATATAAATATATACGTTCTAATTCTATTCAAAATAAATTTCTCGTCGTTATTATTTAAAATAATTCATTTTAAATATTCAAAATTCACTAAAATTGCCAAAATAAAAAATTTAAATTGGCTTAGTTTTCGGGGTTATTACAAAAGCTGTGTACTTAACACTAGACTCTTCCTTCTTCGTTTGATGAAATCTTGAAGCTAAATCAAGTTTAGAAAATATTTTTGACCCAGCTAATTGATCAAAAAGGTCATCTATCCTTGGTAGTGGGTATTTATTTTTAATTGTCAACTTGTTTAGCTCCCTGTAGTCTATACACAACTTTAAAGAACCATCATGCTTCTTTACAAACACCACTGGTGCACCCCAGCAAGAGTTACTTGGTCTAATAAATCCCTTTTCTTCCAACTCCTCTAGTTGCTTCTTTAATTCTATTAATTCACTTGGCCCCATTCTGGTAGGTTTCTTGATCACTGGGCATGCTCATGGAACTAGCTTAATTTGAAACTCCATTGGCCTATGATGTGGGATGCCCTAAACTTCTCCAAATACATCAAAGTATTCTTTCACTATGGGTATATTCTCTATTGAAAGTTCAGAGGTCTCACCTCTCATCCCATATAAATGAAAATATTTTCTTTCCTTTGTTGATTCACAAAGAACAATAACTCTTTGCTTCTTTTTGTTTTGAAATGAAATGGTGGATGTCTCTAAATTAATTATAGCCTTATGTTGTTTTAACCAATCTACACCCAATATAATACCTATATCTGGGTAATTTAGAACATACAAATTAGAAATAAAAATATTTCCCCTTATAATTAATTCCGCATCCACACATATCATGTTCAAAACACAAGAACTTCCTAGTGGGCTTTTGACAAGCAGTACTTTTTCTACTAATATGTAGTTTACTCCAATATCATACACTACAGGTATAGGCATTTGACAAATAAACAATGTACCTTCCACTTGTCCCACATTTCTGCATTAGACTCCACTACAGGTTTGCCTTTTGCCTCTAGGGTTGCTATTTTACCTTGTTGCTTGTTCTCTGGGCAATTCCTCTTCGAATGTCCTTCCTTCCCACAAGTATAGCACTTGAAATCTCCTCCTTTCAATTCTGGACACTTGGGCTTAATATCCCTCTTTGCCACAGTGATGACATACCACTTTCTTTTTAGTTTCACCAGACTTTGCATCATTGGTCTTCTTGGTTCCAGTGTCCTCTTGTTTCTTGTCATATGGCTGATGCCTTGCTTTACCCTTCTTGTTGTTATTACTCTTGAAATTTCTATATTTCTCTCTTTCCTTGTCATGTTGCTCAAAGCTTAATGTCAGATCTATGACTTGATCAAAGGTTTTGTCCACATAAGGTAGCATGGCTCTACTTAAACCTGGATTTAATCCTTTGATATGTCTGCTATTTTTGGAAGCTTTATCTGCTACCAACATATCCCCATATTTTGATAGTCCTTCAAATTTGTGGGTGTATTCTGTTACCCTAAGATTGCCTTGCCTAAGTTTAATGAATTCTTCAAGCAAAGTTGCTTTTGAAGAGGCAGGCACAAATCTTTCCTCAATTAGTTCCTTAAATTGACTCCAGTTGATGTCATTCTCAGCCCTTCCAGCTGTGATTACTTCCCACTAACTCAAAGCTACTCCTTTTAGTTGTCTTGAAGGCACTTGTCTCCTCCTTTGATCATCTAGTTGCATGTCTCCAAAAATCGTATTCAGAGTTCTAAGCCAGACTTGGATTTCCATCACACTCTCTGTTCCTTCAAAGCTTTTACCTCCCAAATTGGTATAAGTCTTCAAAAATTTTGAGAGCTCTTCATGTGGATTTTCTGGTCTATGACCTATCCCTTCCCTTAAAGCATTTACTAGGTCCTACATATTTACCATGGGTGTTCCTCTTCCCCTTCCTGCCATGGATCTTAAGTGAAAGAAATTTTAAGGTTAGCTAAATTTCCTACTCACATATCGTATAATTCCCCCATATATGCATATAACAATCAAGCACACACTAGCAACCAATTATACAATTTAAATTAGATTATTCTATCACCTAATAATAAGTTTTATCTGTGTTTTTAATTAATACAGCTCTGATACCAAATGAAATAACCCTGTTAGCCTTTGGGGATTTTTATAAGAATTTAGTGATGATTTTTTTTTTTGCACAGGTTTTTAAAGCCTTGTACAAAAATGAATGGATTCAAAGAAGTATGCCCCAATCCTAATCAGAGCCATTTACTTACACAATATAACCAGGATCATAAAGGTTTGCCAATATAGTTATATTAGTTCATGCAAATATTTTGATATATGCATATGAGGATGCATATATCCCTCTTGTTTTTACAATCAGAGTGGAATTAAAACAAGAGATCCATTGATCTTAATACAGGTCAATGTACAACACAGATTAAAAGAACTGATAACTTTAATTAAACAAAATTGATCCTTTTTATGTTTAAGCATAAAACTAATAGATTGATATGCAAAATGATGTATAAGTACCCACAAAAATAATGGGATGGTTGCCTTTAAAATTATATATTTATATACACACACACTAACATATGGTGCTATTATACTACTTAGACCTTTGAAAATCTGAATAAAAGCAACACAGTATCAAATACTTGTTTATATTCTGAACCTTTGATACTTTGGGCTATGTTGTCCCTTTTGGCTAACTCAATAGATCTGGGTTGAGCCAAATGGGCAAGTACACCTTTTGTAATTTGTGTAGAGGCAGTTCATACTAGAGTGTGCATCAAATATTCAGATTATAAGACATGTACTAGGATGCTTTCCATTTACAAAGACTCCAGATCGACTAATATACAAAATATTAGCAATTTTTTCCTAATTCCCTAAATAATTTATACAAAATATGTTCATATAAATGATCACAGTAAATACTAATTAAAACCATTCTTTCTCAACTATATGACTCTGTCAAACCATTACATAACATATATTTGAGAGTGCATATATTTTTAATGCTTCATTACAATCAAAAGATAAGATAAACTGGAAATGCTCATGCAGATTTAACCACTTTAGATAGCTCTTATTTTAACTAGACTTAGCATGCTAATTTCCCCAAAATCCATATCCTTAGGTCAGATTACTTAGCCTCTTCATTACCTGAAAAAGCATTAGAGGCTTCCTCAATTAAAAATTGAGACACCCCATTTGCCATGAGCAACACAGGGTCAGACTACAAGTCTGGTATGAAACAATATCAAGCATAACATGGTGAATTAAAACTGAGTTAAAACTTAAGAAAACACTATGTACAAAAGCATAGCTAAATGGTGCATGTTCGGGGTATCATTGTGCAAGTGCACATTCTTATTTCTCCAGTGTATTTTCAATAGTGAAACATGTATACTGGTGATAAAATTATTTGCAATACATATCTGCTTTCAAACAAGGTCAAACCACCTATCAACATTCATATATTCATACATTCCTGAAATCCTAATTCATCAAGGGTTCAGGAAAACTCAAATTCCTTTTTCCACCTTTAAATCATTTTTTATTACTTGATTTTTCCTTGGCCTCAGCTGCATAAAAGAATCAATGGGACACATTGCAATGGATTAATTCACTCCGTTGCACAAAAATCTCAGGACCAATTTAGGCCATGTGCCAAACTTGTCACTCTAGCACAAGTCATTCTGCAGTTATCTTGACCTACATTTCTTAGTTTACAATTTTACTAATCTTTATTCCCCCCTTTTTGGCATTTAATTAGCCTAAATAATTTTTCCATCCACATAGAAACATACATATCACCATGTGACATCATATAAGGAGAGTTAACAATCTCCTCATATACAAATTAATTTAGTACTTTGCAAACAAGCATCCAAATATGCAGACATTCATAAAACAATAAAACTGATAAAGGAATTTAAAACTCTAAGGTTTTTGCTTAATAAATCTTATACGCATTTGATACTAACATATGGCATTCTGGTGGTTTTATTTATTTTTGATACTGTGAGATAACCGATTTCAGGGGTTTGAATTCAGCTAAACCATAGATCTAAGCTATGATCAGAGCTCAGCACATAGAAACATTTTATTGCACTCATGATCATAAATTCCTAGAGCCTCAGCACATATACAATTTGTATATTGCAGCCCTTTCTTCTGTTGGCAAAGATTTTGCCATATCCTAATAACACTTGCATAAACATTCAAGGGTTTTCAAAGAAACTTTCATTATACAGTAAAACTGAGAAGGTTGTGTATGCATAGATAGTGAACTCAAGCACATCAAACAATGCATAAGAAATCATGTAAGGAAAAATAACAAAAGATACTAAATCATGGTTTTACATCTATAAACATTCAGTTATATAGAAATATCTTGGCTGCCTCTTTAATTATAACTTATTGCCATTCATTTTATGAATGAGATTGCTCACCAAAGCTTCCTCTTCAAAGTAGAAAATCAGAGAATGCTTCTGCCTTACTCTCAAGCCCTTTCCTTTTGTTAGGAAAATTGCCTTCTAATTTTTCTATGTGGCAAAACCTTGCATGTATGCCCTTATTTATAAGGTCTTAATTCCTAGGGTTTTGGTATACACAATATCAGCTTTACCTTCATGTGATTGTGACAATTGTGTGAGTGCAACGCCCCTTATTCATACCCCATTTGTATCCAATGCCCGGTCATAAAATTACTAGACAAGATCTGAATTACTTTTCATAAAAATAAAAAGAAAAACTGCTTTTTATTTAAATGGTTTCACCCACCCCCCTTCTCATATCATGACAAAATGGCAAAAGGGATAATAATTTACTCTCTAAATTTGCCTACTTATACTTTTAAATTTGCACTGCTAACCTTTCTAATTCTATGCATACATATATGATTTTATTCTTTTAATAATCCCACGGTTTGAATTTAAATTCAGTAAGGAACAAAATATATGAGTACATGCCTAACACAATATTTCTCTTCTGGAATTCGTAAATCTATTTTGTGCATTTCCCTGGTGCACATGCACACATGTACACACCCACTAAATATGCACACTAACCTAAACATATTCAATTCCATTAAAATTCAGTAAAATATATTTTTAGACAAAACTAAAATTAATTTTGCTAAACTAAAAGGTTTGGGTTATCGCACAATCAAAGTACGTACGGACAAGTTATTTATGTACGAACATTGGATGTAAAAATTAAAAGAAAATATTTACGTTTTAAACCCTCACCTCGCGTTCATCTTTGACCATCGCCGGAACCACCGCCGTGGGGCCACTTGGGACCAGACCGCCGCCACCAGTGGGTTCGCCGTGGACTAGCGCCCCTCTAGCCACCGCCGCCGACCCTGTAGCACCTCAGGCGATCCAAAATCGCCAATGCCACAGTTCCACCTCCCCGTCGATTCCGGCGCCACCAGCCATCTTCATGGTCGCACACCCCCTTGGTTCGACGCGCCACGTCACGCTGTACCTTCTCCGTTCGATGACCTCCACCAGAAAACGCCTGTGGCAGCGCCAACGATGGAAAATCCAATCGTGACTTTGTCTGAAACGTGGTTGGTGTTCATCTCGAGATTCACGCCACCGCAGGCCATATCAGACTATACAATCTGAAGCAATGTTGTAGAGCATTCTCCCCTCTACCCATTTCCCTTTGGTGCTATCATCAAATTCTTCATGGTTGGTCAGAATTTAGCCAAAACCGAAACTGATTTTCAGTCGTTGACCATCGATTTCTCCCAATTCGTGCAATGATAGGCGCTGAAATTTGTGTGGTAGGTAGAGATCATTTTGATCTACAATACCCAGAAACTGTTTTGGATAATTGTTTATGGATTGGAAGATATAATTTGTTTTGTGTTCGGGCGCTTTAGCGCAAAATTACGAGAAGGAGAGGGAGAAGGCTGCTGCCACGTATTGGAGGGAGATGAGAAGTGAGGGTTTGTGGAGAGAAAAGGTATTATATAGCGAAGGGTCTATTATTTTATTAATGCCTTAGTTCACGCTCTCTCCATTCGACATTTATCAATGCCATGGTAACAAACGAACTCCGTTGGTGATGAAAATTGGCATGTTGCTATGTCTTAACGATACGGTCCTAACAAAACTGATTTCATCGAATTCCAGGTCCGTTTGCTCAAAAAGCTCTGTTTCTGGCTTAAATGGCTGATCGATTCACAATATATTGTGCACGGCCACATACTAGCTCCAAAAATTACGAAATCTGGAATTCTCACTATGTTTTTTAAATACGGTTTCAACAAAGCAAATTTCGTCGAATTTTGAGACCGTTTGGAAAATGGCCTTTTTAACTGGTCGATTAATTCAAATTTAAATTGAAAACACATTTAAATTTACTATGCTCACATATTATTCCAAAAATTACGAAAATTGGAATCTAGCTATAATTTGACATTCCGAATCCAATAAAAGTGGTCGTTGAAAACAAATGTCGTTTGCAAAATGGCTATTTTAAGGGCTATATATTATATAAAATATATATAAATTCCATAGCGACTATTCTGAATTTTAAAATTGCCATATCTTTCAATTTATAAGGTGAAATCTCAATTTCTTACACTCGTTACAAAGATATAATTCAGTATATTCCAACGTTTCTTGTTTTACTGAAATCTGATTTATTTTAAATTCTGTACATTCATTTGAAATTTAAAAATCAAATTTTCAAACAGCCGCGCCATTTCAGGCTCGTTTTATAATTAAAATAAATTTATACGTTTTAACTTCGATTTAAACAAATTTTAAATCGTTATTATTTAAAATAAATCATTTTAAATATTCAAAATCCATTAAAATAGCTAAACTAAAAGAATTTAAATTGTTTCAGAAATTCCGAGTTGTTACAATCTCCTCCACTTAAAATCTTTTCGTCCTCGAAAAGGAACGGTGCTGAAAGTTGTTTAACTAACCAACTCAACTTTCTTTCTGGCTTTCATTCTTCATCTTTTTAGTTTCTAAGAATTTTCTAATTTCTCAAAAATTTGGCTAATACCCGAAATTTTCGAAAAATTTCGCCATAACCTCCTTTGTACGGGTTGATATTTAAAACCGCTACTTGCCTCACAGGGCCCTCATCAATCCAAAAGAAAAAGAAAAGGCCAAGAAGCTTGCCAATCGGCTCATAAAATCACCAAACCCAATGAATATAGTAAACATGTACCTATTTGTCCGGCATACAATTTTATTCCTCTTCTTAGCATGCTTGCTATGACCTGTTCATTATATACACATGAACATATATGCAATTCCAATCAACTTTCAATTTAGTTCAATATTTGATTCAATTTGGCGAAAATTTACTTTTCATTCTCTTATTGGTTAAATAATTATCATTCCAATAATTTTTACTAGTTAAACTAATAATCATACATCACAACCAGCAATCAATTAGTTAATTAAATTTTTAAACATATAACATTCTGTATAATCAAAAATCATATTTTTAGTGCTAAATCACAAAAAATAAAATCAAACTAAGTTTTGGTTCTCACACCAGTCAATTGGAATCATATAGATATCCACTTTTGAAACTCGAACATAAACTCTGATGATGTAGCTACAATCATCAGAATCATCTCCGGGAAACTAGAGTGTGATTCTATGTCTATCCAGTATATTTGAGGCTTCGACGTGGATCAGACGTATATTCAGAATCTCTTTATACCCGATAGTCCAAAATCAATTTAAAATAAAATACTCAAATACATATAATAAGGTTTAAATTTTCAAAACAAAATTTATTTTCATTTTTATTTTTAAAATAACACTCCTTGAAACTCAGTCTAGGATACTATTGATCCCATCTCTAACGAGTCATTCTCATTGGATATTGCTAATCCAATCTCTGATGAATTCTTTCGTTCGGTTCTAATGTGTCTTGTTCTCAAGCTTTGTAAAGCAAAGCTCTGATACCAACTGAAACGACCCAAACTTCCCCTTACGAGAAAGCCCGAATTACTTTGAGAGCACGACGCATCAAAACACAAACATGGGAACAATTCATTGCTATTACAACAATTTACATCAGAGTACAAGATATATCAGAGTTCAAATAATTTACAGTAGAAAAATAAAATATCAGAGAATAAAATACATAGCAACGGAAATTTAAAATGTATAAATACAATAGGTAGCAGAAATATATCACTAACACAACTGAAAGAAATACACGAATACAAAGCTTTCCAAATATAGCTCCAGCTGTAATCCAGGATCTTGGGACAAGAAATATCTGCAAAACAAACTACGAGCTGCCTGCGTGGAAAATATGGGCACCCAGAGTTTAAAATAAAACGATAAACTCTGAGTTAGTCATGGGACTGCTGTGAGAACTAAAACAGTTATTAACTTTTATTTTAAAATAGGGTAAATCAAGGGACCACGCCGTATAACATGGAACAGGTTTACTCCACATGAATCTTAGTTTAAGATAAAACAACGCAACGCTTTTTGAAAAATGAAGCTATTATAAGACTCGGATCCCATCACACAATGTAACGCAAGCCGGAGGATAGAGTTTTCCCTTATAGTAGCCAAACATACTTGATACGTTTAAAACAAATCATTTTGTTTTTACTGTAAGTGTATAGTGTCAAAATCAGCTTCAAATATAAATGAATCAATCATAGATGGCATGGGTACGACATATCATGTCGCCATACTAGTTCGACAACTAAAAATAAAAAATGTCGCATTGGAAATTGGGTTTCCATTATGATTCAAGGCAAGGGATGGTCTCCTTACCGATTCGAGACACTCTAGCAAATGCCTCAGGGCTCGGACACCGGCAAGCCCTGGATCCTGCACTGCTGGTCCACACATACTTTAGTGGATTAGTTATTCCAGAACACACGTTTCCCGGTCCTATCGGACCTATCTCTTAGCCACTAGGGACTCAATATCCGAGGCGCCTCGCAATCCATCATCCACATAATTAAAAATGTCTGGGCTCCATACCAAGACATAACTTCTAGCTAGAAAGAAACGTCGTGCACTCACTGCGTTCTCTTATCCCATTTTTGACTCATACCGAGGTTTGAGCGTCGCGAATTAACTATATACATAAAGCTATATTATCTAAAGCCGTACTTTGATCATCAACCACAAGATTTTGCTTTTCAACAAAAGCCTTAATCATTTGCATCTCAGCATGCCACACTCAACAATCCATGCTATGCAATTGATGTCTGTCAATATATAACCTCTAAGCTCGTACGTCTCAGAGAAGGGTGTTAAGCAAGTGAATAAATTCTCCGCCGCCAAATAGATATATATTTAATAAATATCAATCAACACAAAATGAAATCCAATGTCAGACACACATCCATTTATAAGTCCGATCTGGGTCTGAACAAAACCAGAGGCACCTTATTCCTCGTCCCATATGTCCAATACAGGAGAGAGGTTCTTGCATATCCGGTCGATCTCCAAGTACGTCTGGACGATAACCACTTATTACCTTGTCTTGGGTGTACGGCCCAATCAAGACATCAGTAATCATCCAAACGATGTGAAGATCTCCGGTCTTCAACCACTGTCTTCATCGTCGACTTTTAGTCGTCGTATTAATTTTTCAGAATGGATTAAACCCAGTCATTCCGATTAACTTGCGTATTTTATAATCAAGTGCTATAAAAACACATCATACGCCTCATTCCAATTCAGAATATTCTTTTATTCAAATATTCACATCTTTAGGGAAAGGTTCCCATTAATTTTATCAAAGATAAATTCTTTTAAATTTACTCTTTAATCATCCTTTGGATATCAATTCAAAACCAAATTAAGGTTTATCAACTAGTCGGGATTATCAAGCCTTACCGAAGTAATCATTTATTATATTAATCCCAATCCTAACCTATTCATCCCATGGAGCAAAACTGGTAGTACCTTGTATCTAACACCTCGGTGTTATCAGTAAATTTAATTACCATTTCTCGTTCAAATCTAATGAAAGATTTAACTATCGCCTGGAGTAAAACTGGTGGTACTCCATTCTCGATCATTTCCCAAATTTGATAATTTAAATTATCACATTCTCATTTCAACCTAATAAAAGATTCATTAAAACTCCAATTAGTTTTATTCTTCCAACAATCATTATTTAATGATTACTTAACTTTGGAAACCCAAATTTGCCACATCGACAATCTACACCGTACCATTGATTTCTGCCAATATATAACCTCTAAGCTCATACGTCTCAGAGAAAGGTGTTAAGCAAGAGAATAAATTCTCCGCCACCAAACAGATATATATTAAGTAGAGATCAACAATACAGATCGAAATACATTGTTAGACATGTAATCCTATCTTTAACTGGGATAAAGAACCAATGTCATTTAGAACACAGTTCATGATAAATCAAAAATCTCATTTCATTAACCATGGAATCTTCACGGGAAACAGACCAATATATATATAATCGATATCAATTTCCATATTCGACTAATAATATAAAAGGAATAACGGCTAAGCCTTTTAAATTCCATATATGGTAACAGTCTTCCTCCATGGAAGCTCACTTCAATTATCACTAAAATGAATTCCATTCAATTCCAATTTAATATATTAAATTGGAAAACTTTACTTTGGAAAAATTTCATTAAATCTTAATAAAATATTTATATATTCCAAATCACATTTCACTGTTGATCGGGTTAAAGAATGAATGTCTTTAAAAACACAGTTCACAATAAACTCAATTCTCATTCCATTTTATTCCAATTACTAAATATAACTGAAAACTCCAATAATCTTAATAAAAAGATTTATTCTTTTCACACGGGGTTTAAGAACAATGTTACTAAAGACACCATTCACGACAAACCCAAAATCCAATTTGATATTAAATATAAGGCTCTAAATAGAAATTATATCGGCTTACATTCAATATCAAATTCTGAAACCAACCCATATCGTATGGGGAATAACGATATATATCTATCTTCCAAATTCCTCCACGATATCCATATAGTCACGGAATCCAATATCGAAATATCCCGAAGATGATTTCTATTCAAATCCATTCCAATTCATACATTGAAAAATTCTGGTTAGATTAAAACCTTTCACAAATCCAATTTATTTATTTAAAAACGACGGATTATATTTAAATAACTAGTTCATTTTGATAAAAACATATTTTTATCTTATCAAACGTGGAATTTTTCATCTAGATTCTTTCTAAATCATTCATTATGATTTTACACAAATTATTAATATTTTTAATAATTTTATCAAGGCCCGTACAATCAATTTCCAATAACGGTCACCGAACTGCATCCATAGCGACCTTTTTCAAATTTGATTTGGACATAATTCCAAATCAGACAGTTAGATTTTGAATCTCTTATATTCGTTGGAAAGCTCTTTCCAATACGAACCCAACGGTTCCAGTTTTAGTAGAATTTGATAGTCGAATCTCCTATAATGTCAATTCAAAGTCAATGGTCGAAATTCGCAAACGGTCGCGGCGCGGCGCGTTCTATTCAAGCCATTAATATATATATATATATATATATATAATATTATATATATTTCGCTCAAAACGTGTTTTATAAATTTGTTTAAAAAATGATTCCCACTTTCGTTTCGATTTTAAATATAAATTTAATACTCCTTATCATTATAATATTTAAATGATAATATTTTCAAAATATCAGATTTTGAAATCATTTCCTTTTCGATATTCATTATAAAAATGAATAAAATCGATATAAATGTTGTTCACGTTAAAATGGCGCATATCTAATCAATACGGCTTCACATACTTCAATATTTTCGTGTCCATCCAAAATCAGACATCAAATTCACATCTTAATCCTTTACTGAATATTATTTTAAAATATTCGTTATTCCTAAATTGGAGTCAGACCCAACCAATTACCATATAATGTTAGTTATATGGATTTCATACATCATATGTACACAACAACACTGATAAACAATCATCCATCATCCAGAGTGCATTACACAATTGCATAAGCATTAAATATAAATAATTAACGCTTACAACAGTCTGTCAACCAATCGATTGACATAAAACTAAACAATTGGGATTAGTGTACGTCAAATATCATCCCAATACCTATGTGTGGTTTCAACCAACAAACACTGAATATTATTTGTGCAGTTGGGCGATGTGTAAAATTTATCGTCCCAATCAATGTCAGTTAAATGAGTGTACATAAACAAATCGTCCAATTTGTAAATGAATATTTATTTTCGTTTCAGAGGAATTTTATGTCATTCATATATATACGTTAAAAATTATATTTTTAACAATAAAATATTTATTTCAACACTTGACTATTTTATATAGTTCATACATTCAATAAAAATGATATTTTATTGTTCAAACATTTTATTCAACACATGAATATTTTTAATAGTTTATTTCAGAAAATTTCGGCATTATAATGGCGCGATATAAGAACCGGATTAATGTCTAGCATTATCCCACTCCTGATACTGGCTCGTGCTATACATAATCAATAATCACAATCAATATACCGCATTACAGTCAATAACCACAATACAGTCAATTTTCCCATAATATAATCCAAACAAAAAAACATCCATGGTTTGTACAAATAAATAGTGTCAGGAGCTAATAAGCCCTGTCTGCAACCTAGGATATATTTAAATGTAAAATAGTTTGAGTGAGAAAGAGTTCTCACATTGGAATCCACTTCGCCATTGTTTTTAAGTAGCGATTTTGGAACCGTTCGGGTTCGTATTTGCCCCCAAATTGCAACTTGCTCCAAATTGGACCCAGTCATTTTGTTGTAAAGCTCTTGACTCCACGATCACAACGGATCCAGTATCATGCCAATCAGAGTACGTATGGATAAGTTATTTATGTACGAACATTGAATGTGAAAATTAAAAGAAAATATGTAACAACCCGTATTTTCAATAACCTGTTATAACATAAATGGAGGCAGAATTAAACTGTAAAATCTGAATCAAGGGAAATGGGCTAGGCCATTGCGTTTGTCTCGGAAAAATACGCGAAATAGAGTCCGAGTTTTCGAAAATCGGAGTCCGTATGACCAAGATATGGCCTCGCGAAGTTTCACGAAAAATTCCCAAATTAAAGTATACTTAATTAAGTGAAATGGGTTGCGCAGAGAAATATATATATATATTGATATATATATATATATATATATATATATATATATATAATTGAAAATTAAATAAATAAATATGCAAAAATGTTCAAAACAGCGAATTGGGAGAGGGGAATAACCGAACCGGCCGATTTTTGAGGTCGACCTGAGCCCGCTGGGTCGACTAGGGGTTAATCCAGGGTGTTTGGCTGTCAACCCGTGGGCCGATTCGCTCAAATGCAGATTTTGCATTTGGATGGTTCTCATGGTTCATCTTTAATCTAAAGGCCCTAGATGGTTCCTACACTTGACTTCTTCCCCAAGACATGCTTTGATGGCTTGGATTGAATCTAGGTTTAATCCTATGGCCTAAAACACTTGCCTAATCTATAAAAAGACCCTAAACCTAACCTAAATCCCTAAAAATCAGACCTAGCAACTAAGTGCTGCCAAAATCAATTTTGATCATGGCCTCCATCTCCAATCCCTAGAGCCTATGCATTCAAATCGGGTTCAAATCAAAAGGTGCAAGCTTGCTACACCAAATAGAGGCCAAATCAACGTTGCTATGCGAGTTTCATGACGGATCTTCATCAAAGGAGCCACCTTTCTTCGTCAAAACGATTCATGCTCCTTGTCTTCTTGCCACGCTATGTAAGTTCTAGCTACTTGTAGATTTAAACGATGATCTTGATGTGACATGGGATAAAATGCAAAGTAACATGAGTATGTTAGCATATGGGAACCTAGTTTGCCCCTTTAGCATGAACATATGACTTTGGGTTATGTTGTAGCGACTAAACCATGCTATTCATGTTACATTGGACCTAGTTTGCCATGCAAGATTGGACCTTTGCTTGTGGTATGTTAGCATGCACACTTGAAACCACTTTGACTCATGAAACATGTGCATGAATGTGACTTTGAGGCTATGCAAGTATATGAACCCGAAATCCCTTATGATAATATGCAAGTTTACCTTTTTATCACATGAGTAACATGGGCATGTTCATCCCTTCATGATAGGTTTATGACATGAACACTTATACAAGTAATCCCCTTTTATGCTATGCATGTTTGTGGCCAAATCCCCTTGAGATACTATGCATGTTTGTGGCCAAATCACCTTATGACACTATGCATGTTTTTGGCCAAGGTTGTGCATGTGGAAGCCAATCCCTTTTTGGCATCATGCATGTTTTGAGGCCAATATGTGACGTAGTATCCTTACTATGTTGACTCGCTTTTGCTTGCGTTGGAAAACACGACTTTGGGGTAGTTAGATAAACATGAACATGACGCGAAATCTTGACTTGAATATGACATGAAAACTTGACTTGAGGTTACATGTGAACACGACATGTAAGTTGAACCAAAATGGGGGCATGACACGTGGGGTAAACTTGGGACTTGAAATTAGACACGTATGGGTTGTAAGTGTAATATAACACTAGACCAAACATGGAAGTGGCCAACTCGAGGTTGGGTTGAGTTTGTAGCATAAATCTACCCGGACCCGCCCGGCTTAACTAGTAGCTACAAACAATAAGATCCAATGTGAGAAGTTGGTCATGTCGCGCTTAAGACCCGAGGTTAGACTAGGTTGTGGTGTAAATCTACCTGGACCCGCCCGGCTTAACTAGTAACCACAACAAGGTCTAATGTGAGAGGTTGAGGGTGCATTAATTAAATTAATGCCACATGATAAGGTTAAGTAAATTTGACTAATGACACTTAACCGATATGACACGAATGGGTAGGTTAAGTGGGACCGGACTTGATTTCTTAATGACACTTAACCATGCAAGATGATTAGGGGATGAGGTTAAGTAATTTACACTTAACTAATCCGACTTGGTAATTAGATGGGGTTAAGTAATTAAGACTTAACTAATCTAAACACGGTAATTAGATGGGGTTAAGTAATTGACGCTTAACTAATCTAAACACGGTAATTAGATGGGGTTAAGTAATCCACCCTTAACTAATCTAAACACGGTAATTCGATGGGGTTAAGTTAAACACTTAACCAACTTAAACTTGGTAATTCAATGAGGTTAAGTAACCAATACTTAACCAACTTAACGTGATAATTTAATGGGGTTAAGCAACTTATACTTAACCAATTATACATGATGATTTGATGGGGTTAAGTAACCTACACTTAACCAATCTAATACGCGGACCTGATAAGGTTAAGTCACAAGACCTTTTTAGAATATACTTAACCATTGTAGTACGATTAGAGGATGGGGTTAAGCCCACCTATACTTAACCAATCCGACTCGATAATTTGATGGGATTAAGATAATCTATGCTTAATCGATCTAGCAAGGTAATCCGATAGGATTAAGGTAAGCTAGTACTTGACCGATTTGACTTGATAGGGTTAAGTCATGAGCCTCTGGGTACACTTAACCAACTTGTAGGGCTAAGTCTTGAACTTAAATACTTAGCCAATCTTGACGTGATTCGTGGGCGGGTTAAGGCATGGACTTGAATGATAACACTTAACCCAATAAGACAAACCCTAGTTAGAGGAACTAGGTATAGAATCGTGGTTAATCAAAGACAACGGGAAAGGAAGCTAAGTGGTAAACCTTAGTTAAGGGTAACTAAGTAATAATTCTTAGCTAAGGACATAGGATTAATTCACAAAGCGATGAGTAACCTGATACGGTAGGTCATCGCTTAGTATACGAGGAGGAGCAAGTTATCTGACTTGGATAAAAGCTCCAGCGCACTGGGTGCCGAAGTGGAAGCTTCGGGGGACGTGAGGATATTCTTGGGATCCCTCTGTGGGCTGCCAGATAATTATACTAGGCCCATGAGAGGTTAAGGTCTGCGTTAGAAGGACCAAGAGTATGCCTTGGTTGCTATGCGAGCGACCTAAAGACTGGGATGGATTAGCGTGGAGTCGACGATTCTTGGTTTTTGCCCTGGATAGCACATCGCCGACTACCTACCATCTTTAGTCAATCGTGTACGTACGGAAAGGCAGAGAACCCCCAACAGACCATGTGCTTGCTATCGAGTCATGGGTGAGGTTGGCCCGTAGGGAAGTGGGCTATAGTGGGGCCGTGGAGTGGTTCTTATACATGATTTTTCTTGGATTGCCTTTCAGTAGTTGAGGGAGGGGTCACGTGGGACCATAGCCATGGGTACAAAAACAGACCTTGATATCTGCATCGGCTGACGATTTAAAGCTCCCGACCGAGTTTTGTATTTCTTGATTTGCCCTGGCACGGAACTCGGATGGCACATTGGGGAACATGTGCATCTAGACATGGAAAACGATTCACGATACATACGTGGGATCAAGGGCGCGGTTGACGGGTGGCGTAATCCCTAGTGGTCCTAGGTGGCCAAAACCCAAACCGAGACACGGAAACGTTCATTAGGTAGCATAATCCCTAGCGGCCCTAGGTGGCATAAATCCTAAGTGGACGCGCGATAGTTCATGGTAGGGAAACACAACTAGATCAAGGGTTGCAGTCCAAAACAACTTCAAGGATAAAACGTTTACATGGGAAAGCCCGTATGGCCTATGGCAAAGGACTGAACTTACACATGGAGAGAAACATACGAGTTGGGTAAAACCTACATATGCTATATATTAGGTTGACATGGACCATTTCATGACATGGGGCAAGGGACATTCATGGTTAACACATGACGCGGGTAGGGATACTAGTACGAGAGGTGCAGAGCAAATATACATGTTAGAACCAGGAAAAATATACATAATAGACACCGGGGGATGTTAGACAGGATGGATACCTTGGGATAGTATGCTTGATAGAAACCTGACGATGTGATACCTTGATTTATCACGACACCGTAGTTTATCACGATATCTTAGTTTACCTTGCTACAGTAGTTCAGCCAGTTACCCTGGTTTAGTTTATCTATCTTGTAGTCATCCTTATGTTTACTTTCAGTTTATGCATGTCATGTTACCTTTACCTGTTTTTATACTGGGAGTAGATAGGACTTACCAGTCTTTATGACTGACCCCGTTTTCTTTCGCCTCTTTGTCTTCCGTTTCCCCCCCAGGTTCCAGGGAGGAAATGATGTTGTTTAGTTCGGGCCTCTTATGCTTGAAGGTCATCATATATAGCTTGATGTATAGCTTGGTCTTCTCTTGGCTATGGCTGCTTCACCGCTTTATTTTGGGGAATAATTTATGAAAAGGTTTTTATGCTTCTTTATTATTGCAAGACAGGTTTTGATGTACTCTGATGTAAAAGGCTTTAGACCATAATTATTAATGTTTATGAAAGTTCGATTTTACTTCCGCTATTTTATATGTCCTGTCTTGTGATACTTCTGTGCATGTTTACCAATAATGCCCCTCTAAAGCTAGTGCATTCCTTTGCGAGTGACCCTAGCGGAGGCGGGGTGTTACATTTGGTATCAGAGCAGAAGGTTACCAGACTGGGCAAAAGTTTTTAAAGACCTTCTGAAAACTATTTGAAAAAAAACCGTTTACAAAGAAGCATTTTTCAAGAAAATTTTCTTTTAAAAGAAAAAGGCTATTCCCCAAAGGCCATTAGCACTATCCTTGTTTCCTTAATTGAGTCTCTTTTCCTTTCTTTCCTCCATCTGTAGTCACAGTAGTTTTAACTGCGACTAGTCTTTTCTACCTACGAAAGTGCTTTCCATACGATGGAGGTGGTTCTCGAGAGACCAGTGGCCGCGTTATAAGAAAGGATCGTGAGAAAGAAGGATAAAGGATACGAGCTTAAGGATGAGCAACTTGTTGGTATGGCTTAGTCCTCAAAGGAGGGAGAAAGATGAACAATGAAACCCATGACGAGAGAGTACCTTTGGCATGGTAAAACGGGGCGAATAGTTAAGTATTATGGGACAAGGACAAGATCATCGGGAGGGCAGTAGTATGCTCTCATTTCTAGAGTACCTCGGAAGGAGGGTAACGATCTTGTTAAAGGTTTAGCTTTTCTTCTCTATCATCCCGTTAGGACTTCGTTGTTCGTATCATTTAAGTCTGCTTCGATAGTTGAGTCTCTGCACCTTAAGTACTAGCGTAATAGAGAATCCCATTTTTGTCTCAAAGTCCTATTGGAGAATCAGTCCATTTATACATGACTTGTTTGGATTTGGGAATGTCTATGCCAAGTGTTGAGTTTGGAAATAATGCTTATGTTTATAAGCTATGGATGGATTCTAGGGATGAAGTGGTTATCCAGTAGGGGGTGCCACTCTCGGTTTTGATAGGAGGGTAGTTAGACCTTTTGACTAGCCTTGGTAATGCCCTCGAAGTATCGGGTAACCTTTTTGAGGTTCTGTCATGACTAGTTACTTAGAATCCCTTGATGCCTTTATTGGAAATTTGAAGCCCGATCGAGTGGTGTTCGCCAATAAGACGGATGGTTTACTTCATTTATGCATGGGTTATAGAGATCACCCTAGTAAGTGCGCATGATAACCTGATTGATATCTGTTTACTTTCAAGAGAAAGTTCTTCTACATGGAATGCCTTATAGTATATAAACGAGATCCAAGATTCACTAGTGAATTTTGGAAAGCTTGCATGAGATCATGAGTACGCAGTCATGTTTGCGTCAAGTATTCTAGGAAAAGGATAAGTGCAAGTGGAACGAGAGGCGGCGAAGAAATGAGTTCCAGCTCATGTTATGGAAACAGGAATAAGAAGCTACAAAATCGCGAAGTTAAAAGACGACTTTGATGGTCAAAGACTAGATACGCGCATGATATCTCTTTTTGGGAGTATATCCTTGATCCATGTTTTCTGTAGAGCTTACTTGTAGGCTATCTTTTGTGGACATCCTCTCGGTCCTATTCTCCGTTACAAACCCTGTAAGGAGTTTGTCCTGTTTATCTTCTCGACCCTGTTTCAGGGAATTCTAGGTAGAACCCTATGGATGTAAACATGTATTTGAAACATGTTATGATTGATATGGTTGCAAGTGGTTGCTCGTGGATGCGCGAATACACATTAGATACTAGCTCGACTCGGTCACATTTCATATTGCATATGCACGAGTATTTATACTTGTTTATGGATGAAATCGAATGTATTATCATGCGGTTGTTGCATATGAACGAATGATTGTGCACGCATATAGTATCTATATGACTAGGACTATTTGCATACATGTTGGATTCATGGCACTATACATATTTTGCATTTTTATTCAGGCCTGATCATTAGCATTAGCTAAGGAACATGTACACACACGTTTTGCATATATTCATACAGCATTAGAAATCATCTAAGGACAATGGTTGCTTGTGGATGATGTTTTGAGTAGATGGATGATGGATGGTAGGATATGTTCTTCCTAACATGGAGATTTCGGGGACGATATCCTAAAAGGTGGGGAGAATGTAACAACCCGTATTTTCAATAACCTGTTATAACAAAAATGGAGGCAGAATTAAACTGTAAAATCTGAATCAAGGGAAACGGGCTAGGCCATTGCGTTCGTCTCGGAAAAATACGCGAAATAGAGTCCGAGTTTTCGAAAATCGGAGTCCGTATGACCAAGATATGGCCTCGCGAAGTTTCACGAAAAATTCCCAAATTAAAGTATACTTAATTAAGTGAAATGGGTTGCGCAGAGAAATATATATATATTGATATATATATATATATATAATTGAAAATTAAATAAATAAATATGCAAAAATGTTCAAAACAGCGAATTGGGAGAGGGGAATAACCGAACCGGCCGATTTTTGAGATCGACCCGAGCCCGCTGGGTCGACTAGGGGTTAATCCAGGGTGTTTGGCTGTCAACCCGTGGGCCGATTCGCTCAAATGCAGATTTTGCATTTGGATGGTTCTCATGGTTCATCTTTAATCTAAAGGCCCTAGATGGTTCCTACACTTGACTTCTTCCCCAAGACATGCTTTGATGGCTTGGATTGAATCTAGGTTTAATCCTATGGCCTAAAACACTTGCCTAATCTATAAAAAGACCCTAAACCTAACCTAAATCCCTAAAAATCAGACCTAGCAACTAAGTGCTGCCAAAATCAATTTTGATCATGGCCTCCATCTCCAATCCCTAGAGCCTATGCATTCAAATCGGGTTCAAATCAAAAGGTGCAAGCTTGCTACACCAAATAGAGGCCAAATCAACGTTGCTATGCGAGTTTCATGACGGATCTTCATCAAAGGAGCCACCTTTCTTCGTCAAATCGATTCATGCTCCTTGTCCTCTTGCCACGCTATGTAAGTTCTAGCTACTTGTAGATTTAAACGATGATCTTGATGTGACATGGGATAAAATGCAAAGTAACATGAGTATGTTAGCATATGGGAACCTAGTTTGCCCCTTTAGCATGAACATATGACTTTGGGTTATGTTGTAGCGACTAAACCATGCTATTCATGTTACATTGGACCTAGTTTGCCATGCAAGATTGGACCTTTGCTTGTGGTATGTTAGCATGCACACTTGAAACCACTTTGACTCATGAAACATGTGCATGAATGTGACTTTGAGGCTATGCAAGTATATGAACCCGAAATCCCTTATGATAATATGCAAGTTTACCTTTTTATCACATGAGTAACATGGGCATGTTCATCCCTTCATGATAGGTTTATGACATGAACACTTATACAAGTAATCCCCTTTTATGATATGCATGTTTGTGGCCAAATCCCCTTGAGATACTATGCATGTTTGTGGCCAAATCACCTTATGACACTATGCATGTTTTTGGCCAAGGTTGTGCATGTGGAAGTCAATCCCTTTTTGGCATCATGCATGTTTTGAGGCCAATATGTGACGTAGTATCCTTACTATGTTGACTCGCTTTTGCTTGCGTTGGAAAACACGACTTTGGGGTAGTTAGATAAACATGAACATGACGCGAAATCTTGACTTGAATATGACATGAAAACTTGACTTGAGGTTACATGTGAACACGACATGTAAGTTGAACCAAAATGGGGGCATGACACGTGGGGTAAACTTGGGACTTGAAATTAGACACGTATGAGTTGTAAGTGTAATATAACACTAGACCAAACATGGAAGTGGCCAACTCGAGGTTGGGTTGAGTTTGTAGCATAAATCTACCCGGACCCGCCCGGCTTAACTAGTAGCTACAAACAATAAGATCCAATGTGAGAAGTTGGTCATGTCGCGCTTAAGACCCGAGGTTAGACTAGGTTGTGGTGTAAATCTACCCGGACCCGCCCGGCTTAACTAGTAACCACAACAAGGTCTAATGTGAGAGGTTGAGGGTGCATTAATTAAATTAATGCCACATGATAAGGTTAAGTAAATTTGACTAATGACACTTAACCGATATGACACGAATGGGTAGGTTAAGTGGGACCGGACTTGATTTCTTAATGACACTTAACCATGCAAGATGATTAGGGGATGAGGTTAAGTAATTTACACTTAACTAATCCGACTTGGTAATTAGATGGGGTTAAGTAATTAAGACTTAACTAATCTAAACACGGTAATTAGATGGGGTTAAGTAATTGACGCTTAACTAATCTAAACACGGTAATTAGATGGGGTTAAGTAATCCACCCTTAACTAATCTAAACACGGTAATTCGATGGGGTTAAGTTAAACACTTAACCAACTTAAACTTGGTAATTCAATGAGGTTAAGTAACCAATACTTAACCAACTTAACGTGATAATTTAATGGGGTTAAGCAACCTATACTTAACCAATTATACATGATGATTTGATGGGGTTAAGTAACCTACACTTAACCAATCTAATACGCGGACCTGATAAGGTTAAGTCACAAGACCTTTTTAGAATATACTTAACCATTGTAGTACGATTAGAGGATGGGGTTAAGCCCACCTATACTTAACCAATCCGACTCGATAATTTGATGGGATTAAGATAATCTATGCTTAATCGATCTAGCAAGATAATCCGATAGGATTAAGGTAAGCTAGTACTTGACCGATTTGACTTGATAGGGTTAAGTCATGAGCCTCTGGGTACACTTAACCAACTTGTAGGGCTAAGTCTTGAACTTAAATACTTAGCCAATCTTGACGTGATTCGTGGGCGGGTTAAGGCATGGACTTGAATGATAACACTTAACCCAATAAGACAAACCCTAGTTAGAGGAACTAGGTATAGAATCGTGGTTAATCAAAGACAACGGGAAAGGAAGCTAAGTGGTAAACCTTAGTTAAGGGTAACTAAGTAATAATTCTTAGCTAAGGACATAGGATTAATTCACAAAGCGATGAGTAACCTGATACGGTAGGTCATCGCTTAGTATACGAGGAGGAGCAAGTTATCTGACTTGGATAAAAGCTCCAGCGCACTGGGTGCCGAAGTGGAAGCTTCGGGGGACGTGAGGATATTCTTGGGATCCCTCTGTGGGCTGCCAGGTAATTATACTAGGCCCATGAGAGGTTAAGGTCTGCGTTAGAAGGACCAAGAGTATGCCTTGGTTGCTATGCGAGCGACCTAAAGACTGGGATGGATTAGCGTGGAGTCGACGATTCTTGGTTTTTGCCCTGGATAGCACATCGCCGACTACCTACCATCTTTAGTCAATCGTGTACGTACGGAAAGGCAGAGAACCCCCAACAGACCATGTGCTTGCTATCGAGTCATGGGTGAGGTTGGCCCGTAGGGAAGTGGGCTATAGTGGGGCCGTGGAGTGGTTCTTATACATGATTTTTCTTGGATTGCCTTTCAGTAGTTGAGGGAGGGGTCACGTGGGACCATAGCCATGGGTACAAAAACAGACCTTGATATCTGCATCGGCTGACGATTTAAAGCTCCCGACCGAGTTTCGTATTTCTTGATTTGCCCTGGCACGGAACTCGGATGGCACATTGGGGAACATGTGCATCTAGACATGGAAAACGATTCACGATACATACGTGGGATCAAGGGCGCGGTTGACGGGTGGCGTAATCCCTAGTGGTCCTAGGTGGCCAAAACCCAAACCGAGACACGGAAACGTTCATTAGGTAGCATAATCCCTAGCGGCCCTAGGTGGCATAAATCCTAAGTGGACGCGCGATAGTTCATGGTAGGGAAACACAACTAGATCAAGGGTTGCAGTCCAAAACAACTTCAAGGATAAAACGTTTACATGGGAAAGCCCGTATGGCCTATGGCAAAGGACTGAACTTACACATGGAGAGAAACATACGAGTTGGGTAAAACCTACATATGCTATATATTAGGTTGACATGGACCATTTCATGACATGGGGCAAGGGACATTCATGGTTAACACATGACGCGGGTAGGGATACTAGTACGAGAGGTGCAGAGCAAATATACATGTTAGAACCAGGAAAAATATACATAATAGACACCGGGGGATGTTAGACAGGATGGATACCTTGGGATAGTATGCTTGATAGAAACCTGACGATGTGATACCTTGATTTATCACGACACCGTAGTTTATCACGATATCTTAGTTTACCTTGCTACAGTAGTTCAGCCAGTTACCCTGGTTTAGTTTATCTATCTTGTAGTCATCCTTATGTTTACTTTCAGTTTATGCATGTCATGTTACCTTTACCTGTTTTTATACTGGGAGTAGATAGGACTTACCAGTCTTTATGACTGACCCCGTTTTCTTTTGCCTCTTTGTCTTCCGTTTCCCCCCCAGGTTCCAGGGAGGAAATGATGTTGTTTAGTTCGGGCCTCTTATGCTTGAAGGTCATCATGTATAGCTTGATGTATAGCTTGGTCTTCTCTTGGCTATGGCTGCTTCACCGCTTTATTTTGGGGAATAATTTATGAAAAGGTTTTTATGCTTCTTTATTATTGCAAGACAGGTTTTGATGTACTCTGATGTAAAAGGCTTTAGACCTTAATTATTAATGTTTATGAAAGTTCGATTTTACTTCCGCTATTTTATATGTCCTGTCTTGTGATACTTCTGTGCATGTTTACCAATAATGCCCCTCTAAAGCTAGTGCATTCCTTTGCGAGTGACCCTAGCGGAGGCGGGGTGTTACATTTGGTATCAGAGCAGAAGGTTACCAGACTGGGCAAAAGTTTTTAAAGACCTTCTGAAAACTATTTGAAAAAAAAACCGTTTACAAAGAAGCATTTTTCAAGAAAATTTTCTTTTAAAAGAAAAAGGCTATTCCCCAAAGGCCATTAGCACTATCCTTGTTTCCTTAATTGAGTCTCTTTTCCTTTCTTTCCTCCATCTGTAGTCACAGTAGTTTTAACTGCGACTAGTCTTTTCTACCTACGAAAGTGCTTTCCATACGATGGAGGTGGTTCTCGAGAGACCAGTGGCCGCGTTATAAGAAAGGATCGTGAGAAAGAAGGATAAAGGATACGAGCTTAAGGATGAGCAACTTGTTGGTATGGCTTAGTCCTCAAAGGAGGGAGAAAGATGAACAATGAAACCCATGACGAGAGAGTACCTTTGGCATGGTAAAACGGGGCGGATAGTTAAGTATTATGGGACAAGGACAAGATCATCGGGAGGGCAGTAGTATGCTCTCATTTCTAGAGTACCTCGGAAGGAGGGTAACGATCTTGTTAAAGGTTTAGCTTTTCTTCTCTATCATCCCGTTAGGACTTCGTTGTTCGTATCATTTAAGTCTGCTTCGATAGTTGAGTCTCTGCACCTTAAGTACTAGCGTAATAGAGAATCCCATTTTTGTCTCAAAGTCCTATTGGAGAATCAGTCCATTTATACATGACTTGTTTGGATTTGGGAATGTCTATGCCAAGTGTTGAGTTTGGAAATAATGCTTATGTTTATAAGCTATGGATGGATTCTAGGGATGAAGTGGTTATCCAGTAGGGGGTGCCACTCTCGGTTTTGATAGGAGGGTAGTTAGACCTTTTGACTAGCCTTGGTAATGCCCTCGAAGTATCGGGTAACCTTTTTGAGGTTCTGTCATGACTAGTTACTTAGAATCCCTTGATGCCTTTATTGGAAATTTGAAGCCCGATCGAGTGTAGTTGTTTCAAATAAATTTTGTGTCTATGTAAACATACTACCGAGTTTTATGCTTACTGTGAAATACCAGCTCTTTATCTACTCTTATGATTCTATATCTTACTCGTTCTAGCTGAAATCATGTCTAATCTTTTCTAAATGTTAGTATCGTTGCTGAACTATACGAATGTAAATTTTCAAGTCAATCTGACCTCTGTAATATTACGAAACTATGCTTCAAACTTTGAATGAGTGCAACTTAAGCTCCCGTAGAAATTCCTGTAGCAAAGGTCGATCCCGACCATCTATAGGTCAACCTAGCCAAGGTAGGTCGACCGCTAGGTCGACCTAGAACATATAGGGTTCAATCCCTGAAGTGCGGTGGATGCAGGCATTTGTTAATTATGTTCTAAATTTTGTCCCTGTTGATTTCTGAATGTTTTTACTAATTTCTGCTGAATTTTGAAGCTTATTTCAATGTTGTTTTATTAGGCTTGATCCTATAATGGATAAACCAACATTGTCACTAATTTGTACTATGGATTGAATGAGGTTTTTGGTGCATTATTAGTATTGATTTCATGAGATTTTTAACACAGCGCTCGCTATGAGATGAATGTCTTCCAAGATTCGTTTTAAAAATAAAATGTCTCAAAGCTATATAATATGCAACAACGAAAAGTTTTGAAAGTTTTTTAAATGATAAATTAATTGAAATTTAAGTTTTCAAAAGTTCGAACTTTAATTTATTATTGAATTTTATGAAATAAATGAATTGGATTCCTATATTGAAACATCAGTGGGGACAATTTCACAATGAGAATTGAATGGTAGTTAATGTAGACCTTAATTGATGAGTCATTTTGATCTATATTATTATTTGAATGTATGTTCGTTCTTAAAATCAAAAGTTAAATAATAAACTTGTAATACTGAGTAACATGTTTGCTAAATTTATTAAAATGAAACTTTTCAAAAAAGTCAATTTTCGTCAAAATTTAAATTTGTGTTGAAATTTTAAAAGTTTGAAAATTTCTATTTTTAACGATTTTACTTTATATTTTGAGCTATCAAACATTTTTTCGTTTCATATGAATACGCTTTCATTTTCTCTAGATATGAGTTTTTTAGCGAAAAGTGCGCAAAATAAATGGAGTTTGTGTGATTTTTACCGTTACTCTTTTTCTAAATAATTTGTTGCAAATTTCCTTTTACTTCTTGGGAAAGGTTTTCCATCTTACCCCTCATTAATAATTCACATTTGAATATATAGAGACTTTGGTAAGTTAAGTGTGTGTTTTCTTTCTTAGCACTTCTTATTTTTTTCCACCAAGATATTTTTTTTCTTCTTTTCCTCCTATTCATTTCTCCCAAAGAAAATATATTCTCAGTCAACTATGGGCCCGTTTGATTTTGAACAGGAAGGGTTATTTGGAAGGGGTATTTGAAGAGGAATTGTTGTGAACGGGGAATGCGTTTTTTTTTATGAAAGGGGCAAAGTGGAAGGGGCAAAGTTATTATTTTATTGTTTTTGTAGTTATTATTTTATTGTTTGTATTTGTGTTTGTGTTTATGTGTGTTTATTGTCGAACAAATAAATAGAATGCAGAATACAAATTGCAGAACTGAAAATGCTAAAATAAAATACACAATACATTGCAAAATTTAAAATACTAAAATAAAATTGAAAAACGATCCATTTCCTAAACTATGCTAAATTAAGAAACCCGCAAACTGACACATTTAGAATGCTAAAATAAAATTGAAATACCATCCATGAAGCTTTTCAAGTTTTGTACTCCAAACGTTACGTTTCAGCCCATGCAGCTTGTATTAAAAACCATAATGCAGTGGACGTTTCAACCCATGCAGCTTTTCAAGTTTTGTATTAAAAGTCACAATGCTTGTATTAAAAGCCACAATGTCATTATGAACCATGTAATCACTACCATTTTCTATTCCCAAATAGAAAGGATTTAAGGGAATGTGTACGCATGCGGTAAGTATACTTTGTAAGTGTTACTCCAACATGCTTTTAGTATTAATACATCCAGCTTAGATTTGCTGACAGTAGCATGCGGTAAGTATTAATACTTTGTAAGTCGGCAGAGTCCTTATTATTTTTCTCACCTTTGGAGCTAAGTCGGTAGAGTCCTTATTATTTTGTAAGTATTAACACTTTGTAAGTTACAATACACGAGACTCCTTATTCCAACAAAAGCATTAATTTTGCTTCTGCGTCGGATGCGTCCAACGCGAAAGCCACCTTTTGAACCATTCATTTGGAAGGGGAAAATGTGTGGGGTCCACCTGAGACGCGTCCGAACCAGACGCGAACATTAACTTCCTAGTTTAGAAATCAAATGGTACCTATATTTCTCTTCTCTCCATAAATTTCAAATCTTAAGACTAGAAATATCAAATCTCTTTTTATATTTGATTAGATAAATATTACCACAATCTCTCTTCTTCTGCTTCCTCTGCAATTCCTCTTCCCTGTAAATTCTTCCTAAAAAAATTTCCTGGCCTCTCTCTCCATTTAGATTCACAAACCAAAACAAATTTCTAAATTTATAATCCTCTCTCAATTCCTAAATCTAAAACAAAAAACCTAGAAATCTCAAAACCGAGATATCCCAAAACCTATATCCCTTTTCCCTTGAAAACCCTTTGTTTCCCTCCTTCCAAACAACCAAACCCTACCATCAACAACCAAGCTAACCACCGTCCGGCTCTACACCATCAAACCAGCAGGTAGAATAACCTATGCGCTGCGACATCTGTTGGTCGCACCACACATCCTTGATCCAAACCCAAAATCTACGAACCCAAAACCTATTATACATGTTTCTATTCTCTATTTTTTTTTCCAGATTTTCCACTGTCTCCCCGTACCCATAACTTATTAATTGAAAACCCAAGTCTACATTTTTCATATTGGGTGGAATTGAAATAGCTAAAACTTTGTTAGATTTCATATTCTTATTTCTCGAAATCGCGAATTTTCCGGACTTATTTTTGGGCCTAGAATTCTAACCCGAAAATAGTCTGTTATTGTTTCACCCTTTTTTGCCTCAAAAATAATCCAAATCCAGTTTTTCTTTTTTTATAAATGAAGAGAACAGAATTTCATAAAACTTCATTGTTGACCACTTTTTCAAATTCTACGGTTAACATATCCAAAAATCTATTTTAAAAAGTCCAAAATCTTGTTCTGTTTTGTAAATTTTGTGAAAATCAAAATCCATCTTCCCTAGCCAAAACGCCTCCACTCTCTTCTTTTAAATTTTTTGGAGTATTGTTTTGTGAATTTATTCATACCATGGTTCTAGAGAGCGTAGTGTGCTTATAGTCGGAGTTGTACATCTTGCTTTCTATGTCCATTTGTTTATCGTCTTCATTCAATGCCACGAAAGGTGAGCTTATCTCGCACTTGACTAACATTTTATGAAAGTATTATTCAATACATGTGAATGGTTAAATTGAAATGTTAGGATTGTTTTAGTTGACATGACGATTATGTCAAATTTAAATTTAAATTCATGACATGAAACTGTGTTATTTTGTGATATATGTTTATTTGTGACATGTATGATGTGCTTTGATTGTTAATTAACACAAATGACATGATATAAATTTGTAATGTTACGTATTAGTATTGTTATGTTTTAATTAGGATCTCAAACTGCAAGTTCCTTGTAGATTTAGGAAAATCATATGGGTTGAAATGATATATACCCGAATCATTATATTTTTTGATATTGAATTGGAATACGGGTTGAAATGATATATACCCAAAAATTTAACATAACGGGTTGAAATGATACATACCCGATTCACTTGACTATAGGATAGAAAATTATATGCGAACATCATAGGTCAACAAAACTATTTTTTTTTGAAATTTATAAGTATATATTGGTTTTGAATCATAGCTTAAGTATTTGTTTAAGTTAATGTTTGAAATATGTAGCTTGAATTTATAAATTTAAGTTAAAGTTGATTTGATGGAATTATCGTTTGGAAGTAATTTATAAATATAATAAAGATTTAATATTCAAAGTGAAAATTCAATCCAATCTAAATTTTTATAATATAAACTAATTTTATATAATAAAATATAGTTCAATATAATAATTTATTGAAAATGTTTTTTTGGCAAATTCGACCGGTTTTTAAAGTGACCGCAGACACTTTTATTATAACCAGTAATAAATACAAAAATTATAGGAGGTTGGCAGTTACCAACCCACTACATGTCGGTTTTTATGATTGACCGTCCACCACATACAGAATTTATAGTGGACTGCCCACTGTACCTAAAAAGCCTTAGAGCACTGGATCTATCCTAACAGACTAGTCTACAAATACCAAACATATAATGCTCACCACCCAGGGAGGGAGGCAAACACAAATAACATGGTAAGTAAATAACATAATAACTAGCAACCTATAGCTAGGTACAACCAGTAATACTTCTTGAGCCACACAAATACAGAAGAATCAGATTGATGGCTTGTATGAACAGTGTTATAACTTGAACGCACCCACAGACAACAAGTGACCATAAGCACACACACGCACATAGAAGAAATTACCTAGATGTGCAACAAAATGCAACCAGTTTTGGCAAAGGACAAAGAAGAGCAGTAGACAACTATAGCACATAATTTGACATTGTTCGACAAGAGAAGATCAAGACATGAGCTTATCCAAACAGAGACATGGAATATATATGACACGTATGGCACAAAACCAGAGCTCCTGGTTATTGAAAGTAGCATTACAAAATACATTGCATAGGACCTGTGACATAGGAGGCAAGGAGATCGATAGAAAACACAAACACCTAAAAAACCCAACAAGTCTCGTAGCTAAGCTATAAAGCAAGGTTGGAAAGTGCTGCAACTAAGCAAGGCGCGTTCTACACCCTCAAGAACTCCACACAAACATAAGACCGAAAATCCAACACTCGATAGAACACAAACACCCAATTACAAGGAGACACAAACCATCAGAAATCGCAACTCACAGTATACAAACCCTCACTAGAAAATTAGATCTATGTAGAATTCCTCGTCAGTTGGAAGCCAGTCTTACGTGAGACAAGGAATGACTCAGATCTGAATCAGATGAGGGACCTTGAGCCGTGCAGGGAGAAACCCTTAAAACATCATCATAGCAGTGAAAAGGGAATAGTGTCAAACCGAGGGGTAGATCGGAGATAAAAGAGGTGTAGTGTGAAGTTCAAGCTTAGTTCTCACAGGCATGGTGAAAGCTAGAAAATAGGAAACAAAGATGTGGGGAGAAGAAAGAGTAGAGTAACTGTAACAACCCGACTTTTCGGTTAATTACCTGCCATAATAACTGATCTAAAAAAAAGTGTGAAAAATAATCATGTTAGATGGATCATTAGTTGATTATTCAACTTAATTATTTGGATAAATTGTTATTTTGTGGTTTAATGGTGAGATTTAATCGCACTTGAGTAATTAAATGAGGTTTGGATAGTAATATGGGAATTGGTGGTAAATTTGTGATATGTTGATTTTAGAAAGGATTAAATATTAATAACTTGAAAATATTAACAAGTGTTAATCTATATTATAGTTCTAAAATAATAGAGTAAAAGGGTACTCACGTAGTGTTAATGGGAAAATTCTTTTAATGAGAAGATTGTTGACAGTTCGTGTAAATTTTGAGTTATATACATATATGTATACAAACCATAATGATTAAAATCGTTGTTAATTAATAACGAATGAGTTTTTTTTTGACACAGCTAATGTCTTATGAAATTAAAAGGTGTGCCTTTTAAAATATTTGTTTTATTTTGTATCAAAGATTGTAAAATATTAGCAAAATATTCAAAATGTGTACTTTATGTAAATTATTGCAAATATGGTGTAAAATAAAGATTTGAGAATAATAAGCTTGTCAAATGTAATATTCATTGTGAAATGTCTATTAATATTAGGAAATATGTATTTTCCAAAACATTGGAAACTTATTTGAGATAAAGTGCAGACAATCAAGAAATTTAATTGTAAGCATTATGTAAGGTGAGCAAATTTATTCAAAATATTGAGTTATGTCAAAAATCGAAAAATAATAAATATTTAAAGCTAATATGCTTTAAAAATATTTTACAATTTTATTAAGTAATTTTGTAAAGTTCATTTGATGATAAACTATATTGTTGTTTATGTAAACAACATAAACATAGTGTAAAACATGGTCATTTGAGCTAATCTTGGGTTAATTGGCTTTAACAACTCATTTTAGGCTTACTAAAGGCATTAGTAGGCCTAACTTCCTCTTAAACCCAAAGAAGCCTCTGGAGAAATGTAAACTACGTATATTTCCTCGTCTTTATCTTCTCCAGAGAAAAGAAAGAAAGAAAGAAAGGAAATCCTAACCTCTTTACTGTAAATTTAAGTAGCCTCCGAAATCACCTAAAATCTTCTCTAATTGCTAATTATTGTTGCTCTAATTCTTCTCCGGTTGTTGACGTCAAAGGAAGAAAAGCTCTGGATTCTTAGCTATTGTGCCTCCAAGACCTTCAAATCCATCTTCAATTTAGGGTAAATCAAGGATGAGTGTTCCCTCTGACTTTCTAGCTTGATTCAATTTTGAAACTTTGATTTTTTGAGTGGGTTTTTGTTGAAATTCGTCGTTGTAAATTTGTTCTCTTACAAGTGCTGCAAACATGGCCTGAGTCCATGTTTGAGATAACATATCTCTTTAAATAATTATTGGAATCCATCGATTCTTTTTCCAGTTGAGAGAGTGAGTTTTGTACTATATTCGTACCAAATTTAAGCTAATTTTGATGTCACTAAGTCACCTGAAACAATCCTCAAAGTTGCAATTGGAGCATGTTTTGCTCCAGATTTTCAGTGTGAAAAACACTGTTTGAGTCCAACTTTGACATACCATAACTTTCACATACTTTGTCGGAATCATGTGATTCTTTTTCCAATTTGAAGTATTTTTACTGAACTTTATTTCTGTATTTTTCATATCCTCGTTCCTCCAGAAAAAGATCGAAATATGTTCTCAAAGTAGCAACTGCAACAAGTTTTGCTTCAGATTTTCATTGTGAAACACTACCTGAGTCCAACTTTGAAACCTCAGAACATTCTAGTTATTTACTCAAATGGAGTGATTCTTTTTCCTGTGTGTTTACAATATTCCCTAGTTGTTGCATATCAAATTTGAAGTAATTTTGGGTGGTTTTAATCATCGTAACTCAATCTCAAAGTTGATAGTTCGTCGGGATAAGACATTTCTGAACAGAAATCCCACGAAAACTCATGTTTAAAGCAGTGTATCTTATCTGATCTTAATGTAATGAAGAAATTCTTATTGCTGTGTGTCCATAATGTTCTCTAGTTTTTTCGTACCAAATTTTATGAAGTTCTGGGTTGTTTTGGTCTTTTGAATTCGACCTCAAAGTTGGTAATTCCTCGGGATAACACATTTCTGAGCTGAAATCCCGATGAAAGCTCAAGTTGAGAGTTGTGTATCTTTGTCAATTATTAATCAATTTGAGAAAATCTTTTTGTAGTATGTTTATAATATTCTCTAGTTGTTTCATACAAAATTTCAAGAAATTCTGAGTTGGTTTGGTCTTTGGGATTTGACCTCAAAGTTAATAGTTCGTCGTGTTAAGTTCATTTCTAAGGTGATATCACGACGAAAGCTCATATTCAAAGCTGTGTATCTACTCCACTTCTGAATGAAATTGAGAAATTCTTTTTTCATTATGTTCACAATGTTCTCTAGTTGTTGTATGGTAGTTTCCATTTAATTCCAACTTGATTTGATTGCCGAAATTTAGCCTCGAAATTGATAGTTCGTCAAGATTTATGTTTGTTTATATGTGTGACAATTTCCGTGTGTTTTGTTACTTGTTGTACTATACTTTTGGGGGAATTTCCGACATTGTTTCTATGCTTAAGACACTATTTCTCCACTTATTATATTAAACAAGATTTTCATGAACTCAAGTGTGGAATTAGTGATAGTTTCAATAGTAAGAATCAGTGTTTTCTTACCGTCTTAAGTGAAATTGGTGACCTTGTGTGAATACCATTTCAGTGGTACTTCCAGTGTTTTTGTGACATGTGCATAACTTTTATAAACGTTTTTCAAAATGTTTGAATAGAAGAATATGGTTTTGGAAAATAAATATTGTTTTAACTAAGCATTTAAATTTATTAATATGATTTATACAAGGACTTCCAAACGCTTTGATTACCAAGAATTTTCAATAAACTATGATTCCAAAAACTATTTTCTTACAATATGAGTAAATTAAGTTGGATAGATCATTAGTTGATTATTCAACTTAGTTATCTGAGTAAATTGTTGTTTTGTGGTTTAATGGTGAGATTTAATCACAATTGTGTAATTAAATGAGGTTTGGATAGTAATATGGGAATTAGAGGTAAATTTGTGATATGTTGATTTGGAAAGGATTAAATATTAATAACTTGAAAATATTAACAAGTGTTAATCTATATTATAGTTCTAAAATAATAAAAGAGTAAAAGGGTACTCATGTACGGTTAATGGGAAAATTCTTTCAGTGAGAAGATTGTTGACAATTAGTGTAAAATTTGAGTTATGTACATATATGTGTACAAACCATAATGATTAAAATTGTTGTTAATGTTGGGTACAACAATGTGTTGTATGATTTTTGTTTGATGATAACAAACATATAATATTATTTAAATGTGTTTGTAACTGTACTATTTTATATTTCATTTCATAGAAATAAATATTTATTGAATAATATACTATTATAAACAGTTTACAGTATATTTATTCAATTAAATATTTTATTTCAAAATCTGAAATAGTACAACATTATAACCCCACTATTGTATATTCACAGTTATAATATTTTACATGGAATTGTACTAACTAAATTAATTTGAATATGATAGACAAATTGATCTGAACACAATAAAATAATATATTATTTCAATCAAATTTTTTTATTGCAAATATTAGTACAATCTTCTCATACAGTACATTTGTTCCTCGCTACATCACTCATCACTTAGTACATATTCACTCGTTCACTCATTTACATATTCACAGACATTGACACTGATACACTGAAGCTTTACGTGCTCCAAACTAGTCCAGTCTCTTCATACCTGTCACATATATGAAAACACACACAGTAGGCTACAGTAGAAATAAAACTAAACACATGCAAATATAAACTTATTTACTTTAAAAAAAATTATTTGTCTCAAAATTTTGGTGTATTTCTCATCATTTTTCTAGACTTGGTCTGATATATATCAAGTGCTCACATCTATGTACAGAAAAGAAACCAGTATTGCAACTGAGGAGCAGCCTCGTGGACTAACTCAACTCGGTGCATATCAACACAAATCAAGGCAGCATCTGTTTATATCAGATTTTTTTTATAAAAGCCAGAAAATTTTAAACAAAAGTACAAGTGCAGTATCAATTCAATGGACAAGTACAACAAGAATGGCCGAGGCAACATGGCACAGCAATGGTCCAGTATACAAGGCATTAACAAATATATAGGCCACGGCAAAACAAGCAAGTATACTGGTTGTTCTTATCAGTTCAAACTCGAGTGCACAAGGCACATAAAAGTAAATTCCAGAATCATCAAAATAGTGTTCGAAATGCTCGGAAAAATTGGTGGCGACTTAAGGGTACAGCAGTCACAAGACAACACACAAAGCACTTCATAATCACTCCAAATTCAAGTAAGCAGAAGGGGTGAACTCAGCAAAGTATACTAGTGTTTTTGATCAACTACATTAAACCAGCATGAACATGGAATCATTGGAGGCATGGTGCAGATATATACAATGTAATAAGGTGCAGCACAGGATAAACATCTCAGTTTTAAAGTGGTGCAGCAGTTCTAAAGACAACTACATGGCCGAGGCAGCACATGTTTGGCATGAAGTAGCCTCAAGATGAAATGACAATAATGTACATGTCATGTCCAAACAGTAAGACAGTGTGGTGCACAAACAAACATGAATGGCACAACAAATATGTTGAGCATCCCAAACCAAACAGATTAGTTCTGCACAAAGTACACAAATGCATGGTGCACAAATACAACAAACACAAGTGTATAAATGGCAACATGTACAAGTGGACAGGAGAACATGGGTGTGCAAACTGCACGGCACATATATATATATATATATGTATGTATGTATATATGTATATATATATATATGTGTCCAGTTTCAAGAATACCAAAAACTGCTCAAGTCAAACCAGAATGGGAAATCATGGTAATATCTGTTCTTATCAAAGTGTACAAACTGTGATGAACAAGTCGAGTATAGCATCAATTCAAGTTTATAGCAAGTATAATATTTCAGTGGGTTAAGGACCAGACCAAAGAAGAAAATTAAACATGCCGAATACACCAAATGACAAGAGCAGTATCATGTTCAGAGTTTACATATTCAAAGATCTAGAAAATGAGTACAAGTTTTTATTCCTAGAAAAATATAAATATACGGCAATTGTCAAACCAAGATTTCCTGAAGCTATACCAATTCAAAGTCAACAAATTCAAGTTTTTTTCTGGGAAGTTTAAATTTAAAATAGCTAATCAGGAAATGAAAACTTAGTTTCAGAAAAACAGTTCAATGAAGACCAATTCAAAGTTCAAATTTTAAACCATGCAAAAGCTCCAGAAACTTTGATCTTTTCAATCTCAATCAAATTCCAGAAGTCACGGTAATATACAAATCAAATTACCCAGTATAGCCGAAGATATCAAGCCCAATATTTACTCATATATCACGACCAAGTAATACACGAAATCCGAGAAATATTTACAGATTTTAATCCTATAAATTACACCCATCATCACTGGCAATTGACCATCGAAAATCAAAACAATAAGATTCAGAGCAATCAATTTTAAATCAGAGAACTCACAGAATATTTCGATCGCCATCCCAGAATCAATCAACGATAGAGCATCAAAGGTCTCGAGCTTCAGAGATTAATCAATTTATCAAGCATCGAATCGATTTGGGAAGATTTCAGAAAACCCTAGTAGCCGCCGCCATTTTTCAAGAGAAAGAGATCGGACTTGGAAATTAAAACAAGGGCCAGCCGAGTTTTCAAATAAAGGGGATAACCCTTATTTTATTTCTAGGGTTTTAAATCAAGGGCTTTGTTTTGTTTTTATTTTGAATTGTTTTTATTTTATAAACCATCAATCAGTTTCTAGAGTCTGTAAAATCTAGCAGTTTTCTAGTTTGTCTGTAAAACTAAGGAGACAATTTACGGGGTTGTAATTCGGGGAAATCTGATTTTGGGGATATAAATCAGTGCAGGGTTTTGAGCGTAGTGTTAAGAACTGTTGGGAGCGAGTGTCGCGAGTTTACAGGGGATTGTAAGCGTAGAGATTGTTTTAACTCCTAGTAGAAACCTTGGGAATGCAACAGTAGGCAGGGTTTTCCCGAAGCTGAGTATAGCTGTGTGTTATTTATCTTCCACATTTACTCTGATTATTATCTGTGATTGTTATTATTTTATTATTTAGCAAAAACTGCAATAAACCCTATTCAACCCCCCTCTAGGGTTAATTTAGATCCTACAAGTGGTATCAAAGTAGGTATTTTTTATTTTATTTTAACTCTAGAGTCATGAATCTGTCTAATAACGCTTTTCATGAGGGTCAGTCTATAGCTAGGCCACCAATGTTTAATGGAACTGGTTATGCCTATTGGAAAGCTAGGATGAAAATTTATTTGATTTTAGTCGATTATGATGTGTGGGATATTATTGAAACGGGTAATAAATCTCCCACTGTTACTGTTAATGGTATTGAAGTTCCTAAATCAAAAGACAGGTGGAATGCTAATGATAAAAAATTATTTTCAACTAATGCCAAAGCGATGAATGCTTTAATTTGTCCTCTTGATAAAACTGAATTTAATTGAATTTCTCATTGTGAAACTGCGCAGGAAATATGACATACGTTGGAGGTCACAGACGAAGGCACTTCTCAAGTTAAGGAATCTCGTCTCGGTCTACTCAGCAACGAATATGAAAATTTCTCTATGCATAAAGATGAGGATATAAAAGAGACGTATGGATGCTTCACATCACTAGTCTACAATGCAAAAGCTCTTGGCAAAACTTAAACCGAAGTGGAATTTATCAGAAAAATATTGAGGGTGCTACCAATGAATTTTGAAGCTAAGGTGATGGCGATTCAAGAATCAAAAGATCTGAATAAAATAAGCATGGAATAGTTGATCGGAAATCTGATTTCTTATGAGATGGAGTTAACAGCAAGAGAAGAACGAAAGAATTCTGAATCAAAGAAAAAGACAATTGCTCTAAATAATATTGTTGAAAGCGATGACGAAGATCCCGATGAAGAGCTCGCCATGGTTTTTTAGGAAGCGGGCCAAAAGAAATTACAAGCCACGAAAGAAGAATTAAAAATCCAACAAGTTTGAAAGTTCAGATAGTTCAGACGATGAAGTGTACTGCTACAATTACAAGAAACCCACATATCAAACCAGATTGCCCACAGCTTAAGAATTAAAAGAAGAAGAAGTTTAAAAGATAGAAGAAGGCTTTTGTTGCTACATGGGATGACGAGGAGGGAGAAGAAGTTTCTGAAAGTGATAAAGAGGAAGCTAATTTGTGTCTTATGCCATGATCTGATTCAGAAAGTAGTGAAGAAGATTCAAGCGAGGTATTGAACTTTACTTATAAAGATTTAATTTTAATGTGTCACGATCTCACAAAAACCATTGATTCTCTTGAACTAAAAGTTAAGAAATTAAAATCTAATGGGTCAAAACTAGTTCAAGGAAATAACAGATTAGAAAGTAAACTTGAAAGGGTTAAGAGTTCACCGTTTTTTGAATGCGAAAAATGTCAATTTTTGAGTAATGGTCTTTCGAATTTCAAAACTAATTTTGAATTACTTAAAAGCGAAAATGTGGATTTGAAGAACGTTAATAGTGATTTTGAAAAGGAGATTGAAAGCTTAGAGAACTTGAAAAACTTGATTTTGAAACGCGAAAACAATTTGAAATTGAAATTTCTAAGTCCAATGCTAAAATCAAAGCACTTGAAAATGAAAATTTGATTTTAAAACAAACTAATGCTGAAAAGAGGAAAATCGTTATTAATCGTTGTTCAAATCTAATGAAAGAAAATAGCGATCTTAATTCTAAAATTCAGCGGCTTGAATCAACTTTGACTAAATTTTCTAAAGGAGAGAAATCGTTGAATATGTTGTTAAAAAACCAATTTTTTGTTCAGAATAAAAAGGGACTTGGTTTTGGATTTGATCAAATTGAAAAACAAAATCCTAATGATTTTAAAAACCTTTAATTAGCTTTGAAAACGATCGAATTGAAATTTCGAAATCTAATAATTTCAAAGGGTTTTTAAATCATAAATGAAATAATAATTTGTTTAAAAACAATTCATTTAAACATGTTTGGATTCCAAAAAATAACAAAATGAATTTGAATAAGTCTAAACGAATTTGGGTTCCAAAGGTTACTTTAATAGATAATAATGGATTGTTATATAAACGGGTTTGGGTACCAAAACGTGTAAACGAAGATAAGAGTGGTAAAATAACTTTTGTTAGACCACTCGATCCTATAAACATTTAGGTACCGAGGGAGGCTAAGGAACAACTGTGCTTAAGAGAGATAAAATTCAAATTGATTCATATTATCGAATTATTTGGAGTTCCTTAGCCATAAATTCTGAGTTGGAGATTCATTGGTTCACATCGATTATGGTAAGTCAGGTATGATTTCTAAACTCGTGTTTTTATTTTATTTTTTATGCTGATTTATGTTGATAGGGCTGTAAATTTTTTTTGAGCATATCTTGAAAACTGTAAATTGGAATTTTGAATTTTATGATGTTCTTGAAAGCAAATGAAATTTCACACATTTTTTGCTATTTTTGAGTTTCTTCTTATTCACCTTGGAAAATATTGAAAAATCGAACTCAATACAGTAGACAACCTAAAAGTCATGATTGACTAGTTGTGAAAATTTCATTTTTTTACTTGGCTTGATTATATTGATTTTGAAATCATTTTTGACTGATTTTTGAATTTCTTGTATTATAAAATTTGATTTTTTTTCTCTTAAGTAATTTCAAATAATTATCTTCAGATTTGATCGCTGACTGTTTCTTGCGCTTGTTTAAAAATTCTCTAAAAATTTCACCTGTGATTCTTGCTTTAAAAATGACCATGTGCTGCTCTGATAAGGAAATTGATTTGATTCGTTTGAATACCTTTGTGATTGGACGATGGGTTGGAAAATCAGTGACTGGATTTCTTAAATTCCTTAGGCAATTCAAATTCCATATACAAGTGTTTTAAAATTGTCTGCGATCAATCAACTTTAGAAATATTAGATAATTTCACATTCTACTTAGTGATTTTCTCAATAGATTTTCAACGTACATTGATATTTTCAATTTTAAAATTATTTTTGATTATTTATTCAAAAATTGAAATTATTGACCAATTTGAACCATTTTTGAAACCCATCAAAATTATTAATAGATTTATGAAATTATTGACCAATTTGTCCCTGTGATCACCGTTTCTTCGGGCACTCTTTAGCAAAGTGTCCGACCTCTCCACAGTGGAAGCAAGAATTCTTCCTTCGCTTACAGTCTTTAACCATATAACCTTCCTTCCCACAATGGTGACATTTTCTCTTATCCTTGCCTTTATCATTTTTTCCTCCTGTTTCTACTGTTGTTGTTGTTGTTGCTGCTGTTGTTGTTGCCCCTTCTTGGGCCACACCTTCCTATTTTGCGATGTCCCCTCAGCCTTTACCTCCTTCTTCTCTCCTTTGTCCTCCTCATGCATAAGGGCCATATCGACAAGTTTTTCAAAAGTGGCCCCCATTGGATTATGGGACATGACTAACCCATGAAGGGGTTCATTCCGCCCTTTTGCAAACTGCAAAGCCTTATTGTGCAGTGTATCCACCAACTCTAACCCGAACCTTGCTAGCTGGTTGAATTTGTTCACATATTCATTCATCGTCAAATTTCCCTGTTTGAGTGCTAAGAATCTCTCCATCTGCATGTTGCTTTCAGCGTAGGAAAGAAATGTCATTTCGAACCTCTGTCTAAAATCTTCCCAAGTTTCCATCAGACGTCCAGCTTGGGTAACTTTCCACTAAAATGAGGCTTTGTCCTTCAATAGCCAAGCAGCTAACTGAATCTTTCTTCGGTCCTCCACTTCAAAGACTAAAAATAAGTCCTCGGTCTCCTTAAGCCAATTTCGAGCTTCCACGATTGTCTCGTTCCCATGGAATGGCTTCCCTCCCATTGCACGGAAGTCCTTCCAGATCTTGGCGAAGTTATCTGCTTTTGGAGGGGGAGGAGGAATGACTGGTGCAGCTGGGGGAGGAACGTCTCTTTGGCCTTCGGACGGCGCTGTGACCTCCAAATACCTATGGAACCATCCGAGTATTGTGACGCCCTCTGGGATATTAGGGATGTTTTATTCCCCAGACATGCTGAAAAAAGGAAAAGGAATAAATTTAGATAAAGGACCGAAGGATACTACATATGGCTTTTTGTGGATTGTTTTTCAAAACAGACTTTTCTTTTGAAAATGCTTTCTTTTAAAACCTTCTTGAAAATAATTTTCAAAAACTTTTATCTAATCTGGTAACCTTCAGCTCTGATAATAAGTGTGACACCCCACGTCCGTTAATGTCACTCACTAAGGGAATGCATTTAGTTCCGTGAAGGGTTATAGGTAATCAGACACAGAATAATTACAAGACAGATATAAATAAGATAGCAGCGGAAATTTAAATTTTTATTTCAATCATAATACCGTGGTCCATAATACCATAAGTCACAAAAACCATTACAATAAAATAACTTCTGTCTTGCATCATCAGAGTACATAAAATATAAAAACATAATTCCCCAATTGAAAGAGTTAAGCCATAGTAGAGACAAGAACTTGAGCCATACTTCAGAAGTAGCTCCTAGCAAAGTGATATCTGAATCCTGACCAAGCCTGGGTGTTTCCTCCCTGAGAACCGGGGAGGGAGGGACGAAAGAAATAAGGAGAAACAAAAAGGATCGGACATAAAGTCTGGCGAGTCTAGTTACTTTTAGCCAGTAGATAAATAAAAGTAATATGACAGACATATAAAGTGGATAAGGGAGATCACTGCATAAATGGCAGGTGTGACAAGGAAAGCAAGATAAGGTGTACATGCCTAACTAATGATTACTCTGCACTGTTACTGGTATATCCTAAAGAGATGATCTCTTCAACTATAAGGTGGTAGACTTAGGTATATTTCCAAATGTATCCTAACTACTACCCTGATTGATCGGCTCCCTAACCCTCGTAGATACCTTGTGCTGGCCCAACAGTAGGAGGTATCACTTCCTAAAGCGGCAACCCCTCATCATAATAATGTGCACAACCATATCTACAGGTGTCACAGTCGTCTTATCCCCCTCTGCCCGACTCATGCACGCACATGGCCCGGTCGGTTTGCGCCGCCCGCACCATCCTCCACGTTTGGATCTCTTACAATCAGTCGGTAAGCATGCCCCTTCTTCGCCTAGTACGGAGTACTTTGCTTGATACCTACTCCGGGTCACTAACTGAGATGGGTCCCGCACAATATGATACAAGCTCTCCCCTTTGTGTTGTATCCCTCACTAGGTTTTCACTGACTATGTATGCCACTAGGTGTCTTTAATTACATAGCCTTATTTATTTCTACCGGTTATGCTTACCTACAGGTATCTTTAATACATAACCCCTAATCTTCCAATCGGTTATGCTTACCTATAGGTGTCTTTAATTACACAACCCTATCACTTCTACAAGTTATGTTTACCCTAAAAGGTGTCGTTAACTACATAACTTTATAATTTCCACCGACTATGTATACCACGGTGTCTTTAATTACGTAACCTTAACGGGTTAAGTTTGTGGGCCTATTACCCATCCCTTCTTCAGATTTACTTAATCCACCCCTCAACCATATTTACTTAACCCCCAACTTAAATTAAAGTTCATACAATCCCTATGGATTAACTCAGGTTAAGTAGTCCAATTCTTTGCCATGTCCATTTATGGATTCATAATGGGCCAGACCTCCCACATTAGGCCTACAACATGTGGATGCTGGATATGTCGGTCGGCTCCGGGTAGACTTATTCCATAGTTAGGCCTAACCTCGTGCATAGCCCGATTCGTATTTATGTACTTAGACCGTCCACATTAGGTTCACCATTAGTGGCTGTTGGATATGCCGGTCGGGTCTGGGCAGACTTCCACCACTAATGCAACCTAACCTCGTGTCATTAGTACAATTACAATTCCTAATTGAAATTACTAGACATTTCATTTTCAATTAATAAATAAATAAATTAATCCTTTCCTTTTATAGGTTTCAGTACCTATTTACCCAATAATTTGAATTACATGTCCATAAATGTTCATATTCAGATTATGTCATTTTTAACCCTTTTTCTCCCGTTCCTTAAGTATCGCCCTCACAAAATTGGCCACATGCCTAGGCTAGACAATAGCCTAGTCATAAACGATAATAGGGAAAATGATGGGAATATAACTAAAATGATCATCATGGCATAAATATAAACTTATATGATAATAAAGTAAACATACATACTAACATGGACATGAAATTGTCATCATAACAAGGTGGACATAAAACTGATGAATCATGATGTCACCATATCTAAATTAGCAATTTAAATGTCTGATTGGTTTAGATCTAACATGATAACATAAGGTGATAATTTATATCACATAAAATAGATCTAACATGTTAACATAAGGCGACAATTTAGATCACATAAAATAGATCTAACATGTTAACATAAGGTGATAATTTAAATCACATAAAATAGATCTAACATGAATCATAAGGTGACAGTTTGGATCACATAAAATAGATCTAACATGAATCATAAGGTGACAATTTTAGATCACATAGAATAGATCTAACATGAATCATAAGGTGACAATTTAGATCACATAAAATAGATCTAACATGAATCATAAGGTGATAATTTTAGGTCACATAAAATAGGTTTAACATGAATCATAAGATGACAATTTTAGATCACATAAAATAGATCTAATATGAATCATAAGGTGACAATTTTAGATCACATAGAATAGATCTAACATGAATTATAAGGTGACAATTTTAGATCACATAGAATAGATCTACCCTAAATCATAAGGCGACAATTTTAAATCACACAGAATAGATCTAAGGTGATAATTTAGATCACATAAAATAGATCTAACATGAATCATAAAAGTAACAAACCAAGATCCATAATAATAACATAGCAGAACAATCACAATTGAATTGGATCTAGAGAAATAGATCTATCATGACATAACATAAAATCTAACAATAACATAGATTCAAAGTCTACAACGTATCCAAATCACAGTCTTTCATAATTCACTATTATTTATCTAAACCTAAAAGCAACTAGAACTCACTGTGATTGGATTGCTAAGATGATAGAAAAGGTGTTGAGTTTATGCTTGAATCTCATAATTTGATATGCTTTAGAAGAAGATGAGAGATCCTAGTTCAGTTCAGAATCCGGCATAGTTTGGCCGCCATGATTTCTAATGAAGAAATATGTGAAATGGCCATATATTTATAGCTACAGAACCATCTGGAACTGACTGCCACATAAGCCCTAGGGTCAATCAGGTCGCGGGTGGCCTCGCACTTTAGAAAAAGGCCCGAATACCCAAAAACAATTCTGGGCGCACTTTACAGGTGCGCCAGTGCAAAATTGCCTTGGCGCACTTGGCAAGTGCGCCAGTTATACCCGGTTCTGATTTTCAAATTTTTTATCGTCTGTGATTTCTTCATACGTTATCTGTTTTACGCAAACCAGGTGTTTATCTTGACTAGAATCTCGAGACTAACGCAATGACGTAATCCGTTTCCCTTAATTCTGGATATTAAATTAATTATTCTTTAATTTGTCTTCTTTAATGTCGTTAAAAATTTGGGGTGTTACAGCATGCACCACCGCTAATGCTACTCAGCACCCATACCTCTTCTCTGAGACTAGCTTTCCTCCTTTCCCCTCTTAAAACTGTCGTCCCTTCTTATTAAAGTCTCCACCACCCATATCTACACTGTCACCTTGTTTCCAACCACCACTCCTCGTATGACACCACCCCGCTAGCAGCGGCAACCACAGACGCACATCACAAACTGTAACCCTTCCACTAGCCTCACCTTTCCCTTCCCTATCCTTAAAATTGCCTATGCCTCCTCTTTGGCTCTAGCTCCACCGGACCACTTCCGGTCACCACCACCTCACGCGCAACCTCTGACACATCACCAATCTGCCCTAACCTTTGCTAGAAAACCCAGCTTCCCTCTCTCTCTTTAAACTTATGACTTCCCTTCAAAAACATGTCGGCCTCCTCTTCTAGCCTTCACAGTCACCGTACCAGTCACCATGCCACTTTAAGGTACACCGCCAGCCCTGCAACGACCGACAGTCCACCTAGATCCATCACAAACACATGCGGTCCCGCCCTTCCTCTCTCTTCCCATCTCAAAACAATTCGACAGCCATTAAACCTCTACCACCTTTTCTCTTTCTTGTGCCACGTCATCTCAGCCAACAACCTATTTGAACACCAGCAACGCTCCGTCATCCCATCCTCTTTAGTCAGTGCGTGGACTACTAAGCACAGCTTCCCTTTTTATGTGGAAGAAAACGCAGATATAAACTATTGTGAGGTGTATATATGTTTATATACATGTGAGTCGCCAGAAAGAAGTGGTGTGAGTTACCGGAAAGAAGCAGTGTGCATCGTCCCTGACGTCGGACGAGTTCATCCGTCAATTATTTGCAGTTGAAATGGAAAAGCATTTTCGGGAGAAGGCTTGGAGAGAAAATCTTGGTTAGAACTCTAATTTAATAAATTTTAAATTAGTTAGAATGGTTAGTTATAATTAGTTTATAATTATAATCGGTTGGTGTTGTTAATGGTTATTGTTGTTGTGATGTTTGAATGGGTGTTTGTGTAAGTTAAAACACTAAACACTAAGCGTTATTTAACGTAACGCTTGCGTATAAATTGATGGTTGTTTAATTTTTGCAATGTTGATGAATGAAACTTGTGCTCATATGGACTGATTTTAGTTGTATCACACACATCATGGTTGTGGATATATATGGGTAGTCGATTTAAATCTCCTTCTTATGTAACTAACGATTATTTAAATAAAAGTTGAAAGTTAAATTTCGAATTCAAATTTTAAATGATTTGAAAATCTAAACCACGAATAATTAAAACAATTTGCATAAAAAAGTTGAAATGGTTTTGGTAATGTCTTAAAATTTGGTTTTTGACTCTCAAGGTTGAACAAGTTTGAAATTTAAGTAAAAAGGAAATTTGATATTGAGTAACATTTGTTTACATAAATGTTTGTTCCATCTTTGTCCACAAGCTTTGAAATTTAATTATACATTAATTTGACTTGTATAAGTAAACATTCGTTTTATTAAATCACTTGGTTCTATTATTTTAACAACTATTTGTAAGCTTTGAAAACAAATTAAACAAATTTGGAAATATTAGATTAAGTTTCAATGAAAATTTAAAATATGGTTTGATTTACGTTATGAAACTTTATTTTTTATATAGAACGGGAGATTCAAAAAGCATTAGCAAATGCGTGAATACATATAGTTTGACAACATCTTTTCTGGAACATACCAGAATGATCTAGGATAATAGAGAGGATAGTGTCTAAGGCTTGGGTTTGGAAAATACAGTTTCCTACTCTCGCAGGCTATCCCTAACTGATCCGATGGACAGGACGATTATTTAAATATCTAATTTGGAATCTAATTAAGACCCTTTGAATTTAGAACAATTTTGGAATGTTAACAGGCGTTGTTCATTATTTAAAATGATTTAAGTAAAGGATTTAAACCCTTAAATGATTTTGAACTTATTTGGTTTAAATAGCTACTCTATAGTACTTATGTAACGTTTACCATTTCCTTGAAAATGATTAAGTTTGAGGTTTATAATTCAATAACTATTATTTAAACTATAAAAAAAAACGATTCTAAAATGCTTCAAAAAGTTTTAAAGGGGTAAATATTTGTGTATGAAGCTTTCTATCCAAATTTAGAAAAGACAAATGAAAATAACAACAATGAATAAAGGGATTTTGAATATGGGATTCATAAAGAAGAGATAAGATGGTAATGGGGTTTAAGGAATTTAAAATGAACCCAACCTTATTCTGAAATGAATTGATAACGATTGGGAAGGAGATTTGAATTGAAACTGGTACAGTCCATAGCCATTGTTTTAAGTACGCTTATTATTTGGAAAGACCGGGATTAGATATAAGTCTAAAAACCATTCCAAAAAATAATTCGACGTTATGATGTAATCCAAGGGTTGAGAAATGACGAATGAAGACCGAGAATCTTTAGATTATTTGGATGGATTGCTATGTCTCGAATCGGGTCGAACACTTGATACGAGGTTATAAGTGGCATGGGTTCTGAGTATATTTGAGGATTTCCGGATTTTGGTTCCGTTCGGACCCAAAATGGAATTGTATGGATTGTATGTTTGACATTGTAATTGACAGCATAACACTGATTCCTGCTAATATATATCTGATTTGTGGTAATAAATTATTCCTATCTCTAAGATATATGAACTTAGAGGTTATGTATTTGCAGAAATTAGTGACAAGTTGTGAATTGACAATGTGGCATACTCGAGTTATGAAATGAGCTAGTGATGATCAAAGCACGACTTATTGAAGCATAGCTTTGTGTATATCGTGATATCGACAAACCTCATACCCCGGATTGATGAGAAACTGGCAGTTAGGTTGTTGACATATACATAGTCTGTGTTGAAAGTGCGGCGGTGGTGCCACTTGTGGTGTCTGAGTCTGGATGAAAACCGGTGATTTACCTCGTGATTTGTAGTTGGTGTCCGAGTCTGGATGTAAACCGTGAGATGCACTTCGGTCGTGTCCCTAATTGATCTTTCGTGCCAGGAATCATCAAGTTGGAAACCCAAATCTCCAATATGCGACCTTACAGTTTTACTTGTATACTTATGGCGACATAGTAGGATGGGGTACTATGCCGTCTAAGATTGATACATTTATTTTTAAAGTTGTTTTCTACACTATGCACTAGTAATAATATAAAAAAGGATTTCCATGTATGAAGTAATTTTTGGTTATTATAAGACAAACTCACCCATTTGGTGTGCGCTTGCATTGTGTGATGTGGGACGAGCTTATGATAGCTTCATTTTCCAAAAGTCATTGTGAATTTATATGCACGGGAATTCGCATGGAATAACCCATTCTGCATTAGCGGCGTGGTCCGGTGAAATTCCCAACTATAAAATGAACCCTAAAACAACTGTTTTATGTTCTCACACCAGTCCCATGACTGACTTGGAGTTTATTGTTCCTTCCTAAACTCTGGATGCCTACTAATTTTCACATGGGCAGTTGGTAATTTAGTTTTACAGTTATAGATCTTTGAAGCAAGATTTGGAACACTTCTGAGTTAGAGTTCGAGCTAGAGTTGGAGCTTCCGCTATATCATGTTGCTTCTTCCGCTGAGAGTATATTTCCCTTCCGCTGTATATTCTGTTGTAACTCTGATATTCCATGTAACTCTGATATTCCATGTAACTTTGATGTAATATTGCATTATGATATAAGAAGTTATGTTATTTTGTTCAGATATGTAAGTACCTATAACAGTTCATCTTTATGAACAGTTTAAGTTGGTTTAATTACCGGCGAGAATTGGGCAAAAAGACGGGTCGTTACACTTTACATCCCCTGCATTATTGTATCCTTCATTAAGAATTTTCCTATTCGGCATGGATTCGAAGAAAATGAAGGAAGGAGTTCCCCTTGAACGATGCTTGAAATGGTAAAAGAAGTTCAAATCATCGAAAGTTGGCTTCGTGCCTAAGATTTCCATATAGGCTACGTATAATGTGTGCAGGTAAACGTATACATTAGGATGGAGTTGCATGAGAGCGATCTTCATTCGTCTTAGAAACTCGACGATGAATGGTGCAAACCGATGAATGGCTCTCATTGTGCACGTCAACCGACTAACGGTCATATACCCCTCTGGAGGCTGATGAGCTCTATCCGTGTCAGATGTGACTAAAATTTCTTCCCAAGGAATTCCATGCCTTAGATATATCTGCCTGAGTTTAGCTTTATCGATTGTTGAGGCCACAAAATCACTAGATGCATCTAGTATGGTCGCACTCTCAAATTCATTGGGTGCCCGATTGTTACCAACTCCCCCTTCTTCTTCTTCGTCTACTGAAACCTCTCCTCTAGACGATTCCGCAGTCTCGTGGAATTCTATCTTAAAGACAAAGCCTTTACTATCCCATCCCGAATCTGATGCTGATGAAATATCATCGAAATTGGGATTACTAGATGACTCTGGATCTTTACTTTTATCGTTCTCTGAATGTCTTTTCTGATATCATCTCGACGTGTTAGTTGTACTATTAAAGAAACATCAAGGATTAGAGTATAGTTGCTCGTGCCCCCCATGTGTGTGTACTAGTGTGTGCCAATGTGTGCAGTATAGATATAAGAAAAGCAGGAAAAGCGTGTGATTGATGGGCATGCAATGATTTGTTGAGTAAATTTATTTTTATCAAGTCCAGAATGTTACATCTTGTAGGCCCTATCCTTACTATCCGGGAGTTCATAAGTTAGGATTAGCTTCGACTGAGCTATATGCAAGCATGTACTAGGGTTCACATTGTCAAATTCCATATCTTGATCAAGTTTGATGCGAAGGAATACACATATGGCATACTAAAGGTACGGGATCGGGTCGGGGAAGTAAGGAAGGGCATCATCGGATCAGAGCAACACCGACTCGCATATTGGGATCGGGTCGGAGAATCTCGACCTAACCCGATGCTCTCTATCAGGCTCTACTCCCTCCGATCGGCCATCCCTGATTCCCATCGCTCCTCCAATCCGTTCCAGCTGAAGGGGATGGTTCCTCTCCTATCTTTTTCTTTCTAGTCCTACACCCGAATCGTGGACACTTGAACAATTCTTGGTTCCTCAATTCCTCCTCCTCGCACTTCAAATCATTACTTCCTCAATTCCTTCGAGCCCTCAATCTTGAATCTAGGGTCGTATCCCAACTCTCAAAGGGATGATATTTAACCTCTTGGTCGCCGCCTGAAGGTGAACGACGCCACCAACGTCGGTGGCAGCCTCGAGATGAGCGGCATCGAATTTGTTGAGGGAAGACAACAAAGATAGATGCAAGAATTGCATCCGATTCACTTGTAGTTCGAATTAAAATAAGAAATCAATTATTTAATTTCAATCTAAATGCTTTATGGATGAAGTTTAATCAAGTCATGAACGAAATAGAGAATCAGGGTTTTCAGTGATTTAGGGATAATTCGACTGCATTAAAAGTGAATAAAAGAGGGTGAAAGAGGAGTATTATATATAAGGGTTAAAAAGGCATTCGTATTCTCATGATTTGATGACCCAGTCCGGCCCGATATGTATTGTGCATAGAGAGAAGGAAGCAGACCCTAACGGGTCATGTATGGTGACAGTTCGGGAGCTTCCGACCCGACCCGATGGGAATCCTCCGGACCCAAGATTCAATCGTGAAATCATGTCAAACGAGAGTGAGAAAAATTGAAGGAAATCGCCAAGGATTGTGCATACATATTAAAGAAAAATTGACAAAGCAATGTATCAGATAATTCGAACTCCCTTGATCTAACTTGAGAAAGATCGAAATTTTTTCCTGGAGACTTATCTATACTCCAGTTGAAAGCTGAAATTTTTTGAACATAACAAAATGAATTAGAGATTAGATATCGTATTTATACTTGATGCATAAATCAAGAAACACGACTTCACCAAGCGTCACGGCTTTACAGGGCGACAAGACTGTTAGCTATCACCGATTCAAGAACAGACAGATTGACAAAATCAAAGCACGTCTCATCTTTGATAAGACATACTTTGAGGGGGGAAATGTTGGCCTGCTTTGTGACTAGTCCACACAAAGTCTAGACGATTGCTTATGAATAAAGGAGTCGGTTCGGACCGACTAAGATGTTTCAAGTCAAGGAAGGATCGGATCGAGGAAAGAGGGTCAGATCCGACCCATTCACACACGAGAAGGAATCAAATGCAGGATATCATCACCGGTTCAGGTCAAGGAAGTAGAGATCCGACTCGCCCATCACATAGAGGCGCGTTAACATTGTTGGCTTTGGATCGGATGGGTAACGGCCCGAGCCACTCTTCACATAGTTGAAGTGATTACTTAGTCAAGCAACGACCGATTCTCACGCCTTGAAAAGCGGATCGGGTCCATATCATGCCCATGATCTGAAGCGTGTCTCCACTCTCCAATAATCAACTCTGAGATCTTAGGGATTAGTGCTATGTCATCATGCGAACCGCCTGCCCTTCATGCCTATAAATATACCAAGATTTGACATTTTGAAGGATCTTTTGGCACTCTGAACATTGAAGCTCCACCATTACCAATGTTTCTTATGTTTATTCAAATTGTATTCTAGATTATTAAGTATAATTCTACAAATTCTGAGAGATTATTGATTGTATCAGTGAGATTGAGCGATTATCTGCATTGTACATGTAATTTATTACTCAAACAAAGAACAATAAAGTGAACGTAGGCTCGTTAATGTCAAACCACTATAAATCTTGTGTGCCGACTGCTTTTTATTTGCTTTTAGAATATTATTCTTCATTATTCTCTACGAATTCTAGTCGACGGGGGTGTTAGAGCAAATTTTTGGTCAATAGTTTGCGCACAAGCACCCTTCTCTCCCATTTTCTTCCACCGCTTCATTAGGCTGCACCTCTATTCCTTTCACAAAGGAAAAAAGTAAAAAAAAGATGACTATTTCTATTCTACCCTTGATTTCCTCCTTACACACTCCATCGATTTACTTCTGCCATCGCACCTGCTTTTTCCCATTCCCACCCCACTTTGCAAGGCAAATTTTATGGGGGATATTTAGGAATTGAAAAAAATAACCGTGGGAGAATAGTAATTGTCAAAAAATATTAACTGCCAAACTCACTTGCGAGTCGCTCTCCAACATCTTTTCCCCCTTGTTTTACCCTCCATCGGAAAGTGGAGCACTCCTTAGGGTGCGTTCGCAGTAAAAAATTGGCACGTTCAGGATTTTGTTGGCATCCAACGCGTCGGTCGCCAATCACTTTTTCCCCTTCTAGATAGAACGATTTCTGGAAGCTGAAAATCAAGTCGTTGGCGGTGACCCAGATTTTGTGGCTTTTAATGATGACCCTGAACTTATCCCCAATCAGTACTTGGCGAAATATTATAGTATGAGAAATACAACGAATAGAGGCACTGAACGTGTACACCCAGACGGATACCGAGAAATGTCATTAGTTCGAGATGACATTAGAGATGGGTTGGTTGCTGCTGGTCTCCGCTAATTTGTCTTTGTATCTGTAACTGTACTTGTACTTGTATTAGAAACTGTATTTGTATTTGTGTTTGTATTTGCCAAATCATATCTATTTATATCTTATTTTAAAATACCACGCTCAAATACCCTGTTCGCAGTTAAAAACACATTCTTCGTTCGCTACAGTACCCTGCTCAAATGCCCTACTCAAATGTCAAGTTCACACGCAGGGATTGGGTTTCAACTGCACTTCAACCGTATTGACTATTGTTTTCCTTGTTCCATTTGGAACAAGTATCTGGTATATGAACTTGACAATTCCGAGCCAAAGCTAATTTTTATAGACTGCTTTGTTTGATCTATTTGCGATTTTATGATAATTTTGCATTGTTATCCTAATTTACCAAGTGTTTGCCTTTCATTTTTCGCTGATTTAACTTGTATACAAATAGGGACTTCTTTGCTGCTTTACTCCGTTGCTACCTTTAAACAATTTACAAACACATGTTTTTCTGATGGTTTACAGTACAATCTTTGTTGTCCTTCTTATTAGTGAAAATAAAATAAATTGATGCTTGATTTTGATTTAAAAGAAGATTGTTATGCATCTTTCATAAGATAAACGATGGAGTAATAAAATGTTGACAGGTTTGTCATTAGTTGGTGATGTGATCCTCCAATGAAACTAGAGTTATCTCCCTATATTCATTTATACAATTTCTTGGTTTCATATATGGTTTGTTCTATAGAACAGAGTTGGAATTTGCTTATCTTCCTTGAATTTTATTGAATTATTACCTCAACTTATTTATTAATTAAAAAATAAATGTATGGTTTATTCGGTTCTCCTCAGATCTGAATCCACTTTTCTTTTTTCCTCTGGTCCAGTGAATTGTGTCGGCTTTATAGCCGAATCCAGTCACTCAATCATTTATCCATTGAAGCGCTTGGAAGTTATTAAAGAATACGTAGTTGAGATTTAAAATTATGGATGGTCTTTTAACCGACGACGTAGTAAATTTGGTTGCTGAGATTGCAATGAAGAGGGAACAAGGTAATTTTTCATTCACTAATTATACGAATGTTTATTTCATTGTCTTATTCAATCTTAACAATAGGATTTCATAGTTTCTTTTGAAGCTCTCTACATTTCATAAAGTTCCAAAGTAAATTTTTGTTTGCGATTTATCTTCTTCCTTTGAAATCACTTTATGGATTTGTTGCAAGTCCCAGCTTTGTTTGTCAACATGAACTAATTCAATCAGAAATAACCTGATACTACAAAAAATATAAAAATAAAGCAATAACTCAATTCAAGTGCAAATCCATGATGAATCATGGGTTTTGTGAATCTTGATTTTGCTTCTTGTTTTAATTTTAGATTTTTTATGAGCAACTTCTTCTAGGGTCTGGCTATTTGCACCCCATGATTTACTCTTCACCCCCCGATTAAAATTTCAGAATTTTATTTTCAGATTTACCCTTTAAGAACTGATTAAATAACTTGCCTAATGTTGACATGTTGTACAATGATTAAAAAAATATCAGTCATATACATATAGGATGTTCGAGGCTAAATTGCAAACAATAATTTAAAATATAAAAATCAGCATTGTATATGAGCATTAAAAAAAGGAAAATTAAAAATAGAATTATAAATCATGATTAAAAAATTAAAACATTGATTAAAAATTTAAAAACAGTACAATTAGCAATGTGTATCATTATGTGTTTTGAGACCAAGACTTTAACAGTTCACAAATTTTAATTAATTCAAATAAAATTTTAAAGGGAGAGTAGTAGAAAAAGTTGCAAGTTGGAAACTAGAAAAATAGTATTGAGAATGAAAATGCAATAAGGGCATTTTTGGATTAAATGGGGTGGGAAGAGAAAATCATGGGGTGCATATTTTATTGTTTAATCAGCCGGGGGTGAAGAGCAATTACTGGGGTGTTAATAGACGCACCCCTTCTTCTATTTTTTTAACCAAGAGGGATGCAAATTTTTTTTTCTTACTACTATTAATCCTCCTCTTGTAAAAATTTCGTTCTCCCTTCAACTAAATAAAAACTACATCTATTCAACTAAATAAACATTCAAAAAAAAAAAATTTCAACAAAAATTTATGTAGTCCATTTACTTAAGATTTCAAACGTTTAAAATTATAATTTTTATTACTTCTCATAATTCAGATTCATTTTCGGAAAAAGAACATCTACAGATGGTTTTAAAAAATACGACGCTAATGTCTTTGACATTTCTGCAACATATATAAAAACAATTACAAGTAGGCTCATGATCACGCTCGAGAAATCGCTTATGTTTATAGCAGCGTGAGAAAGTCTACTGTGGATTCTACTTTCAAACATTTGGGTATTGATAATCTGAGTATTGGAGATGTGCTGAAGTTGGATTGGACTGTTCTTGAGAATAAGATTAGTCGCTGGATTCGTGCTGCCAAAGTTTGTGTTAAGGTCGTTTTCCCTAGCTAAAGTACTTTGTGCCATTCCATGTTTGATGCTGCTACCTATGATGATGAAAAAAATGTAATGTCTAGCGCAGCGGTAAGTTTACACGGCTGGTTCTGAAGCGCATAGGTTCAAGTCCCGGTCTCTTCACATATGTGAGGGAAAGGCTGTGAGCACTTATCGACCACCCCCGGAGTCTGGAAAGCTGTGAGAATAGTACCAAGACGGTAGACTGACCCGTGAAGTCCTCTCGCGCTTGAGTACGGGAGCCTTTGGCCCACCGTCCACTACCTATAGAGTTGTTTCATGATATTTTGATCTGCGGATTGGATTAAGGCCGTCAGTTATTGTTCCAATCCGAGTCTTTTAAAAACAGATCACAGATTTATCCGTTTTGAAGATACAATGAATAGAGTTTAAACGGATCGGATCGGGTAGGAACAACCTGCTTTATCCCTTGCCACTCCAGCGTATAGCTCGTCCTAAACCAATGACTAGATATATTTTAATTATGCTGCACTGGCAAATTTAGATGCAAACCCGCTTCCCTCGCATGCGCGGTCAAAAAATAGGAAATTTAAACACAACCTCAAAATCATGTTCTCCGTCGTACCGTCCGATCCCTAGTGCCAAAAAAAGCAACGGTGAAGATGCACCGAACTCGAAGTACGCACCCTGTGAAATAATTATGTTTGGTCCTCCCAAGCTTGACCGAAAAGAAAAAACAAAGAATAGGAAGAGAAAAAGAAATCATTTTCTTTCCTTTTCTTCTTTAATTTACTTTTCCTTTTGTTTTCTCTCTTCGATTCTTTTTCTTTCTCTTCTCTGAAACCGGTGTTTGGAGAAGAGAAGGAAGAAGAAGATGCATGTCATGAGGAGGCTCAAAAGCATTACTTCGGGCAAAAACGCCGACACCGTAAGCTTATTTCATTTTCTCATTTCAATTTCGCAATTGAATGTGCAATTTCTATCATTTCTTGGTTAAAGATCGCAACTTTATGGAAAATCGATAGCCTTTTTTGGCTGTTACCTGAGTTTTCAATAATCTGTAGCTGGTACTTGAAAAAGACGCATTCTTGGAGAAGTTCATTGCATTTTATGGATAATTGTTGAAAGAAGTGTAAAAATGCATATATGTTGATATAACGAGCTCGTATTCAACAGTTTAAATTCAATATCACAATGCAAAAAGGGTAATAGGTAGTGATGGTGAAAACAACGTAATCAATATTAATATAGTCAATACATTTTTTTAACTCAGTTAAAGCCACAGCATTACAGTTGTTTGGATTTCCTGATGCCATAAGCATCGGAAAAAGAGACATCAACCAGATTTACAGAAGCAGTTGGAGGGATTTTGTCCGAGTTTAAGAATGCAGTTCTCAAAGAACCTTCCAAGATTCCTGTTCCAGGAGTGTCGATGATTCCAGTGGTGATGATGGAGTGGTGGAGATTGAGTTCCCTGAATCGGAGAACCAGTCTCCATTGTCATCACATTTGATTTGGATAATCGCCATACTTCAGTTCAATCTTGAAAATAAGGCCAGCCTATATAAGGATGGTTCGCTATCTCATCTGTTTTCAATGAGCAATGTTCACTTCATAGCTAATAAAGTTAAAGAATCACCAGAGGAGCTAAGAGAATTTATCAGTGATGATTATTTAAGAAAAATGATAGGGAAATTCAGACAAAGTGCAACTAGCTATCAAAGAGCGATATGGGTAAGAGTTCTTAATTGCTTGGGAGGGAGGAACCCATGTTAGTTGTAATTTTTCATCTGGGGTTTCAAAATCCGCTTTGATGAGACACACAAAGCACAAGCAACCGAGGGAAGGTTTGAGGATCTCTATAGCTGAGAAGTTATTACCTATTTATCGCTCATTTTTGGGGCTGTTTAGGCGCCATATAGAAAGTGGGTGGCACCCAGAAATGTACATTTAATGCTCAATTGAAGATCTTGAGGATGCACTATCTGATTTATTTGAAGGCTGTCAACATATTCCAATAAGCAGGAGAAGACCACACTGAGGATGAAGCTTAATGATGAGATCGAATGATTAGATGTGGAATGAGTTGTTTTTTGTTGTATAAATTATTATTAAATCTTTCGGGGAAGTCCGTTTGTTGCATGCTTCAATATAACGTAGGATCGTTCGAGCTGTTGTGCAGAAACTTGAAGATTGATATTTGGAGTTGTGAATTGGCATGTATACACCTGTTGGCTTCCCTCATGTAAGCATATTTGATTTAAACATCCATATGGTTTACCCAAAAAAAAAAAGGCTAAAAAATGAATCTTGTGGGCAAAGTAATATTGATAAGTAAACTTGTCTTAATGATTGCTCCTAGGCATTATTTGCGAAGTCACACCACTATATGATTTTTAGAAAATAGTTGTATTTGAATGGAGATTGAATTTTCAAATAAACCATTGATTGACCACCACTTAGATATTCAATGGAGATTGAATTAATATCAGCAAAATAAGTAACTGGCTCGCCTAGAAAGCTTACATGTTAAGATAACGGCTTCTATAATTCTTATAGGTGAAGTAAACAAAAGGAACGCAATTTAATATAATTTTTTGTTATCTTACCGTACATGCGTCTATAGACTTATTACTACATAGAAATTTGTCATCATAGGATGCCCTCTTAGTGTCTAATCAAACCGACAGTTAAGGAGGTTTGCCTACTGTCGTCACTTGGCCAAAATCAATTTCTCCGAAGCCCAAAAGACATCGAACATGTCTATAACATATTTCCTTAAATCTCTTCAATCAAATTCACCTAATTCTCTCCACTTTTCTCTCCTTATATCTCTTTAATTTTAAATATTCTTTATTACATTTTTTATATGCTCACCTAAGATTAACTAGTATAACCGCACAACGGTGGGAAAACCGACCGTTAAACTATATAATTAAAGGAAAAAAAATGAATTTCTACATTTTAAGTAAGTGAAACAAATATCTTTAAACACTTAAATGTGTAATCTTCCAAGAATAATAACATAGGAACAAATACAATAACATGTTGCTATATGGAAATAAGTGTGAACAATAACAAAATCGTAGCATGATAAACATTTATAATTTCTCTTTTAACACTAATAACCATTGCAATTCTACTTTACCATTACCATAGAACAACGATTCAATTATCTCTTTTTCTTCACTTCTTCTAAGTGTCTACTTGCATTCAATATCATAAAAATTGAAACTTAAAGAATGATTTTAGCAGTAATTTTGATAGCACATGTCTTTACAGTACAAAAACATTAAATATAATGTAAATTTACAAAACAAAAAGTCTGTAGTCATAAAACAAGTGGCACAAACAACGTTTTATCTCAATTACTAAGAATTCAGTTTTTCAAACTTGATTACTTAATTTTAAATTACTCAATTTTAAAACTAGGTACAAATTGGTGCTCAATTTTTATACGTCTAAGTACTTCGTTTTTAAAAATGAGTACTCAGTTCTATGAAGTGTACTCAAATTTTGAAATCAGTATACTCAATTTTTCAAATTAAGTTCAAAGTGTACTCAATTTTTTACAACTAAGTTGGTAAATCTGCACACAGTTTTTAAAACTAGACACCTAATGTGCACAATTTTTCAAAAACAACTGAGCACCCAATTTTTAAACGTTCAACGATCGGTGTTTGTACTATTCGTGCTTGATATTTAATGCCGCATACTCGGTGTTTTAGACTAATTGCTTTAAACAATATGATAAATAGTGGCATATTTATAACACAAAATAGAGTGGTGTATTTGGAATATTAAGTTTGAATTCAGCAAGAGAAACGTTAAGACCTAAAGAATCAAGGTTTAACTAATAAAAGCATATTTGGAATATAACTCTACCAAAAAATGGCTATACTTTTACTTTCCAACGTAGCCACAGTAAACAATTTTTCTAAAGTGAATAGAATAAGCAAATATGGAAGTTTTTCCTCTAAATCACTTTCTTTATAATTACATCATAAGGAAGATATTACATACATTTTGTTCAAGTTCATATAATTACATCCTAAGATATATTGAAGTTGTTCCTCCAAATTATTGGTGCCTATTTATCCAGCAAAAAAGAAGTAACAAATTTGGTATATGATCAATTGAATAAGCCAACTGCAGCGGCATCTGAAAAGAAGAGCCAATCTTAAATTAGCCGTAAAATCATCTTGCACAGGACCCTATTAAGCATTTGAATATGTCCAGTTGACCTAATAGCATTCTTCATTGGTCTGATTATTTATTGAAGAATCATGAAAGCACAAGATTGTAAAATACTAAGACCATAAAGGACAAATTCATATTTGGATGCAGAAAATTTGTCCCTTAAGATTATCCCAAAGGCAATCACGAACCACATATCAAGTAAGAGTTGTTATCATCATTATGTGTACCCTCTATATTTCTAAGTAGTATGGCATATGTACATTTAATGACAAGGGTCTTATAAGTGTACTCAACTTATTTTCCTTTCAAATTTGAAATGGGGAAATGAACATCAGAAAAAGAAGGAAAAACCTTTGCATTTTTAGTAAGTGTTCATAATAACTGAAGAATATGAAGGTCGGTTACATTATCAACTATTCATTATTATCTTCACATTTTTCATAGATACATATTACTTTGAGGTTTAAATACCTAAATCACCATGAATTGCTAAATTGAGAAAGGTAACTATTATAGACAAAATAATCAAAAGACCACTCTTTAGAAAAAGAATTCAAACTTTATGGACATATAAATCACCTTTAAAAAAACACTTAAAATGAAAATAAAAGGGAAAACTTAAGTACATTACGGATTCAAATATTACAACGGACTTCGTTTTTTTCAAGGTTACTATAATGAGATGAAATAAATGAAAACTCATCATACACAGTAAACTAGAGGTGTGCAAATCTATATAGCACTTTTGATAAGCTGGACTCTAAATAGATAATAAATTTAAAGTGGATTTGATGAAAAGTATGATCATAAACGGGAAAAAAAAATAACTGAGCTATATGCTTTACATAATTTTATCTACAAATAAATATATAAATAACATCAGACTAAAATGTGCTTCTTAATCAAACCTTAGTAACAGCTTTTGATGGATTATCCATTTTTTTAGTTTTGGATCAACACAATCCTTAACTTTGCCTTGCTCAACATCGATGTCGCTTGAATTCAATATAAAATACCATTAAAACATTCACTTCAGGAAAGGCTATTTTCTGAAGGTACTTCTAGAAATATGGTAAGGAACGTATGGGCTGTATCAAAAAGAAAACCTACCCAGGTAACCAAACTTTTATGTCCTTTCAGCATGGTGCGACTTATGGATTTCCTGTATATTAAAAGCTTCAAAAAAATGACACCAAAATTATAAGACAAAAAGTAAAAATAATTGAAGTGGTTGATTAGATTAAAGATGCGCTTGAAGGAGAGTGTGCCCTTATATTGTTTCAATTTCATTGAAACCTAAATCTTGTGCTAAATGCTGATGTTCATGACGGTTGTGAAAGTAGATCATTCAAGGATGACACATGACCAAACAATATTGCGGACGTCGATTCAAGGATGTCAATAATGTATAAGATAATGGTAGAACCGTGAACCTTTGAGCTACGAATGATTAGAAATTGTGGAATTTGTATGCTCTTGATGATTCACATCATATGAAATTAATTCACTACATAAGGCCAAGTAAGCGATTATGCTGAAGGTTTCTGTCAGATATTACCATCAAAGAAAATTAAAAGAAAAAAAATAACAACCCAAATTATTGTATGCGTCCAAAAAACCAGAATTGCGTTCTATAGCCCGTTTGTAATTAATTATTGCTAAGCCATAATATATAGTTGCAAGGCACCCTGATGAACGTTAAAAAATTGTCTTAGTGAATACCATCAGGACTCAGCAATGAAAAGCGCTTATAATTTATGGTCATGCAAAGAGTATGACGTTATTTCCGGTAAAGGCAGCCCTTAGCTTTAATCCGTTTCGCATATCATTGGAGAAATGAAAATCTATAAGCAAAAAACAAGCAGTTATAAAGTTACAAATACCATAAGAAGATGGTTGAGCAAGGAATAAAATAAATCCCTTATTGATTTCCTTAACTACTAACTTTATATGACAAAGGTATAATCTTACTGAAGGTCTTTGCATAATCTGGACGCAACTGCAAATCATGCTGGAAGCACACAATAGTTTCCTGAGGCATACCCAAAGCCTAAAAAACCAAAAATAAAGATCAATAATTTTCATGTTGAAGCGACCTAGAACATTTAAAAAAAAATCACAAACCATATCCGAATCATGAATACTTACGTTGTAAGCATTCCCTTGGTTCAGATAAGCGTTAATAAACCCATGTTTGTATTTAATGGTTTCCTGCAAATAGAAAACAAGTTCACAAAAAAGCAGACAAGGGAGGATGCATTACAGGAACCTAAAACATTAGAAATATAAAAGATGAAAGGAAATCAAAATCAATTTTAATTTCAAAATTGAAATCGATTTCAAAATCGATTTGAAGATTGATTTCTAAATCAATCTCTCAACCTAAATAATGAATCGATTAACCTAAAATGATGAATCGGTCTTGGGGAGAAGTACTAAGCGAGATTGAGGGAGAACGAGTACAGAAGACCGAGTGAAAAATCGAAATTTTGGGGGAGAAGTAGACGAGATTAATTTAGAATACAAAGGAGAAACGGAGGAGATACATGCGGCTTCTTATTTTGCATCGAAGAAATTTGTCGTGCGAACCAGATTTTCCAACCGAATATAATTGGCTTCAGAGAGTTTGATTTTGGCTCTCTTACAGTAGAGAAACCTCCCTAACGGTCGGTTTGATAAAAAAATTAGCTTCATTTTCTTTAAAACTATACAATCGTATGGTCGGTTCTCCACCGTTATACAGTTATACTAGTGTGTGTGTGTGTGTATATAGGGAAAGTAATTTAGACACAAGCAATTTCAACCACTAGATCTTCCCCTAAATTCCACCCTTCCACATAAAGACAAACAAATCCTACAGTATAGAGTTTGTGTTTAATCCTACAGTATAGAGTTTGTGTTTCAAATTCTGTGTTTAAGATCTTCCCCTAAATTCCACCCTTCCACATAAAGACAAACAAATCCTACAGTATAGAGTTTGTGTTTCAAATTCTGCGTTTAATCCTACAGTATAGAGTTTGTGTTTCAAATTCTGTGTTTAATTTTATGTTCCAATAGCCGCTCTTATATATATATATATATATATATATATATATATATCTATATAGTACTGAGATAAACGTGTGCTACTGCTAGGATATTTTCTTTTTTCATTTTATCAAACTGACTGTTGGGGAGTTTGCTTATTGTCACGTAGCAAAATCAATCTTTTTGAAGCCGAATAATACGGCCATTGGAAGGGAGAAGGCATCATCGAAGAAACTGCAATATTATTGGCATTAGAGAAATTGATTTTTCCTGTGACAATAAGCAAACCTCCTGGTCGATTTGATAAAGTTGACCCCGAATACCTGGCGATCCTAAATTAACCGCAACGATTCTAAATTATCAGTTCTCGAATTAGGGTTCTGTTGACCCACGATTTAACATAGGAGATGGGTTGTTCCAGAGGCGTCGATAACCCTAACCATTCCACACACGACGACAACACTTTTAACCTCAAATCAAAGCATAGACGAGTTGCATCAAATTGAGAGATTTCTGAAACAACCCAATCGGTAAGTCACTCCTTTGTATTTTTCAGACATGGCCATTTAAGTACAGTGTTTAAGGTTTGATGTTGTGAAGTTAGTTTTATTCATTTTGTATTTTTCTTAAATTAGCATCATAAGTCAATTGATGTATTTATTCCAAGTGGTTAATGGTTGAGATGGCCCATAGTCCATAGTTATTATAGCTTTAGGACTTTGAATGTTGTTTGGGTATATATTTTGTATTATTGAGCATTGATATGTCGTTGGAAACTGAACTAGTGCTTCACGAAAACCTTAAAGCATATAGGATACAATTTTATTGTATATTTTGATGAGTTAATGGATTTGTTGATAATTGATGGTCCACGTTTACAATCTATCCATTGTGATGTAATGGAACTCTGAAAAGGGGAGTATTTTCTAGCCATATATGCAAGGAGAGTATATCTTACATTTTTTTCCGCAGATCTTCCATCCGTCTGCGACATCTTAAGGGGCTGATCCGACCACATTTTTTTCAAAGACAAAAACCATGCTAGCCATTAGTGTTACTTTGAAACAAAGTAAAGCAATCGAATTCCTAATTTATTAGGATGAACTGGCGTACGTTGATCTTTTTTCAGTCCTAATTTTTTCCCCGTGTATTGAATACTTGTTCCATTGATATTCAGTCTGATACATTTCATTTTGTGGTGTGGTCCTCTTTTCATATTGATTTAAAAAGTTTTATATTTTGTTTATGTGGATGTTATAATTCATATATTTTTGTTTAAAGTCAATCAACCTTGCTATTACCAACTGACATAGAATTTGACGCAAGTTTGTTACAAAACATTAAACTTTTAAATGTTCATCGATGTCAGGTCAAACTGGAATAAAAGATATTCTATTGCTTGTAACATATAATGTAAGTCGTTTGAAAGTATTTGTTAAATAAACCTGTAGTCATTTTTGCGATAAATTATTTATTCTGTCTGTCGCATTTTGTCCTTGCTGTAAATAATGCACTATATAATTCGGTCTATGACCAGTTTTGTTCTTTTTAGTTATTCGGGCTTGGGTCTTTGTAGCATTGCCCGACAAATAAATAAAAAAAATACTAGATTGCTAAATGCATAATGATTTTATCTGTTGAGTAATAATAAATATTTTGTGTATTGTTTCACCTTTACATCAATGTCAAACTCCATACATTATATAACTAATTATTTATCAGGTACAATATATAAGGTTGAACGATAACCATGTGATATAGCATCGTTTATGATAGACCAAAATCTAAACCATATTTTTGTACAATATATAATTGTATTTTTTAAGATACGTCAGAGTGCGATGTTAATCCACTTAATTTGCTTTTTGATTTTTTGTAAATGATTTCTTGCACATATTATTATCATTTAGCCTTCTTTTATTTCTTTGTTATGTACAAGAAAAATATACAAGTCAAAATATAAGTCATGCAACAATGTTTGTTTTGGTTATGCAATTAGTAACACTAATGAGTAGCATGTTGGAAAGCTGCAATTTTCTTATGATGATTTGTGTTTTTTGTTTTTTGCATTTTATGTCATTGTGTTAAAACCTTTTGCTAGTTTAATTTCTCTTAGTATTTGTTGTATATGCATATTCAATTTGTGTAACTGGAATACATATATTGGGTTGGGAAAGAGTTTTTAAGTTATAATTGTTAGTAAGGGTATATCGAAGGAAAAAATGTGCTTTTTTACATTACTTAACAGGAGGTGGTTTACAATGTACTTATTTGTATACACGGTATAAGTATTACTTCATCACTAAAAAAAGAAAAACTAAAAAATGTGAACTTTTATTGTGATGTGATGATGACATGTTTAATCCTACCCAACTATTTCAATGAAGAAAAACTCTTATTTTGCATTTCTTTTTCCATAAATATTTTGGTTCTTTTATCTGTCTTTGTAAAGGGATTACTTGACTTACACGGTGCTGAACCCCGCAAAGATTAATGATTATTTGGCCAAGATGGAGTAATTAGAGTATTTTATTGCATAAAACATTGTAATCCATCATCTTCAAAGAGAAACATTATACATAATATGCTTACAGATATTGTTTTGAACCATTCAGGAGTTGTATTTCATTTTATGAGATGAATGAGATGTTTACTATTTATATTAGCCGTTGTTCTTAACTTTTTTCCCTTGATTGTCCACATCTTTCGCTATTCAAAATCATCTTCCAAGTTTAGTCAATTATCATTCTAGTAATGATATGCTGATATGGATTTGCTATTTTAGGGAGGATCAAAAATCAATCAAGCTACATTATATGATGTTATTTTGTTGTGAACTGATAGTAGTAGAATAAGGATCTTGCACTTCACTGTTTGTAACTTCAGTATCTTCTACAAGAACCTTATCCAGTAGAATCCCTATGTATTTCTAACTCATTTCAAGGCTATGGCTTCAGCTTCCATATCTATTGTCGGCCCTTTGGCTGCTTCCAGAAGCATTGCTGCTGACAAGAAGAGCAATCTTTCTTCCCAGAAGTTGTTTCGACTTTCTCCTTTAGCATTTATATCATCAAGATATGTAGGAAGTGAAAGACAAAATTTGTATTAAAAAAATATGTTATTCCATGATCAATGCAATGGCTAATGAGCTGTATTTTAACAAGGATAGATTCGGTATTAAAAATCTATAAACTGGAGTTAATAGGCTTTCGGATCTTGTTGGAGTTACTCTTGGTTCAAAGGGATGGAAAGTAGTTTTGGAATGCAAGTATGGATCTCCAAAAATCGTTAATGATGGGGTTACGGTTGCAAAGGAGGTTGGGTTAGAGGACCTAACATTGGTGCTAAATTAGTTAGGCAGGTTGCTACAAAGACGAGTGATTTGGCCTAAGATGGTACAACCACTTCTGTTGTTCTTGCTCAAGATTTAATCACTGAAGGTGTCAAGGTTGCTGCAACAAGTGCTAACCGAGTCCAAATTACTCATGGCATTGAGAAAACCGCAAAAGAGTTGGTTTCCGAACTCAAATTAATGTCCGAAGAGATTGAAGACAATGAACTTGTTGATGTGGCAGCTGTCAGTGCTGGAAATAACTTAGAAATCGAAAACATGACTGCCGAGGCTATGAGCAAAGTTGGTAGAAAAGGTGTGGTTATACTAGAAGAGGGGAACGATGCTGAAAATCGCCTTTATGTCGTTGAGGGGGTGCAATTTGACCGTGGTTACATTTATCCTTATTTTGTAACTAACAGTGAAAAAATGTCGGTTGAGTACAAGAATTGCAAGTTACTTCTTGTCGACAAGAAAATCACCAATGCAAGAGATTTAGTTGGCTTGTTGGAAGGTGCTATTAAAGGAGGTTATCCCATTATTGTAATTGTTAAAGACATCAAACAAGAAGCACTAGCTACGCTTGTTGTCAACAAACTTAGAGGTGCACTAAAGATTGTTGCACTTAAAGCCCCAGGATCTCAGAAGAAGAAAAAGCCATTATCTTGATGACATTGCAATTACTATTGGAGGAACTGTTATCAGAGATGAAGTTTTTCCCTTAATTAAGCAGATAGTAGTGTTTTAGGAATGGCTGCAAACTTTGTTGGTCATGGTACTACTCAGGAAGAAGTAAACAAACGAGTTGCTCAGATTCGTAACCTTGTCGAGAATGCCAAACAAGAGTATGAGAAATAAAAACTTAATGAAATAATTGCAAAGCTCTCTGGTGGTGTTGCTGTCTTTTAAGTGGGAGCACAAATGGAAACGGAATTAAAAGAAAAGAAGTTGAGGGTTGAAGATGCTCTAAATGCTACCAAGGCTGTTGTCAAGGAGGGAATTGTTGTTGGGGGTAGGTGCATTGTTCTTAGACTTGCTTCAACAGTTGATGCCATCAAGGACACTCTCGATGATGCAGCGAAAAAGACTAGAGCTCATATTGTTAAAAAGGCTCTTAGCTACCCTCTGAAACTTATTGCAAAGAATGCCAGAGTGAATGGTAGTGTGGTAACTGAGAAGGTACTTGCAAATGATAACCCAAGATTTGGGTATATTGCTGCAACATGAGATTATGAGGAACCAATGTCTACAAGAATTATTTACCCTACAAAGGTTGTGAGATGTTGCTTGGAGCATGCAACATCAGTTGCTAAAACTTTCTTGATGTCTGATGTTGTGGTACTTGATATCAAAGAGCCAGAACCTATTCCTGCTAGAAATCCTATGGACATCTCAGGATTTGGTTATTAGAGCAGTGAATTTTTTTTGTTATTCGTTAAGTTGTTTTCCATGTAAAATTCAATTTAGTTGGATTTTTACTTTTTCAATTACTCTAATTTTCTTTTAAACTACACTATGATTTTCTGAATAAAATTTGACTTGAAATAAATTTTAACAAATAATTTTATCATTCATATTGAATACTTCAACAGTCGGTTTTCCCACCGTTGTGTGGTAATACTACTTTATATTGTAAAGTGTAAAGTTCCAGTCAACTTAGAAAGATGTTCACCGTCACCCATTTCCTTCCTAAAATACTGGGTTTGACTAAGAGGGTGATTGCGATTTCCTATTATAGAGACCACATCCCTATTAAATGTAGTTTGTTCTGGCTTGATGCTTACCAAATTGAAGAAATGATGTTTGTAGAAACCTTTTTAAGCTTTTGCTAAGAGCTTTCTTAATTGCATAGACTAATTTGCTAACCTTATGATAAAAGAAAATTATTATGCAAAATTAATTCTTTTACCTTCACGGTTAACTAAGGAGTCATATTTCTTCAATTGAATAAGGGCTAACATTTAAATCACTTTTGTTAAGACTACAAATATAGATATTACCTACAATTTGGAAGCTTGAAAATTAGCGTTTTATTTTGGGGAACACTATTAAAAGTGATACTAATTTTTAATATATTATTAAATCCAATTATTCTGGTAGTGCATGCCTAGTAGTACCACTTTGTAAAGGCCCGTAAATTCGTACCCTTTTGAGCTGACTAATATTCTACATATTCAACCCAAAGTACACGAAAATACAGATCTTTAATAGAAAGAAAATCAGAGGATGAGAAGAGAAATAAATATTAAAATAGAAGAAGAAGAAGACAACACAAAGTCTCACATCGCAACGGAAAAAAAATCTAATATAGAAATAAATCTTTATAAAGAGCTTGAATAAATATACTTACATACATCAGAGTACAATAGAAAAATCCAGACAGTTATAATAACATGTCCTCATATGCAATACACAGCGGGATAATATTATATATGTCATATGTCTGAACTCCTCCAGCTCGTCTCTGAACATCACAACATCCGATAGCCTGAACCCGTAACTCGGGCTAACCCGAGCATTACAAACGTCACGGATCAGTCTGGTGAACCAGTGTGAGAAAAAACTCAATAAGTCTAAATAACATCTAACTTGCTTAACGTTAAAAATCCTTTTGAAAGCAAAAAATAATAGTAAGACAAGCCCAAACATAAACACGAACGGTTTTTACCTTACTATAAACCAAACATCTTTTTTGATATGAAATCCAGTGATATTATAATAGTGTCTATATCAAATAAATAACCAAATAGCAGAACGCTTGCATCTCACACTCCACATACATAGTATATAATCAAAAACCGCGGCTCTTATTGAAGAATGGATTCCAACTATGACAAGGTATGGGACCACCACCAGATCAGTGTACTCTAGAGGGGATACAATGAGGTTCAATAAGAACATCTTGCAACCCAACCACACATGACCGCCTACTCATTTAGCTTGAGTGTAGCGAATGTATTGTCATCGTATGGTTTTATGGACCCACCATACTTTCCGGGAGATACAGAAACAAAATATGAAATTCTCTAGATTGTGAAAATACACCCTGCTTGGGAGCGACCCAACTAGTCATGTTTCCTGCCTAATTTATGTCATTTCATAGTTGTGAGGCTTGAGGCTACGTTGTCCTCTAGAACATCACGCCACCCTTTACATTGAATTCCACAACGTCAAACTTGCCAGATCACAAACTGATTTCCCCAAAAATAATACAGGTATAAAGCTAAGAGAAACGAATTTCTCCACCACCAAATGTAAATACGTTCGAGATAATCAACCCGTAATCTATTAGGTATACTCTGTCAGACATTCGTCCATACATGTCATCCAAGAACAGGATGAACCGAAGGCACCCTCCTATCGCATCCAAAGGATCAGTAGCAAGTAGTCCATGGAAATCCATATATTTCAATCACGACAGAATCACAAGTTAAAATATCTCCGGGAGCGACCTAGAAATATTCAACTAGTAGTTATTCCACTCATGAAGATCCATGGTCTTCAATGCTCCATCTCGACCATCTTTTGGTATTTTCAACGTTTATGAATTTGTCGGTCGGAATGGTTTTCGAATATAAATTTGATTCCGGTCTTTCCATACCAACAATCGTATATGCCAGATTTGATAGTCGGTTATTTAACTATCAAATATATACAACCATCCAACCATAAAAATAAAATGAATTCACTAGTTCAGTATCTAGCATCACTTGGCCCCTTTCTAATTAATCATTTGCTGATTAAAACTTCAAACTTTTCCAATAATTATAACTCAACATTTCCTTTATATTTTAAATATAAGAATGCTTTCAAACATTTCATCCAACTTCCCATTCACTGTCATTTTCGAAACAATTGCCAAAACCATTTTACCTAATCAAAACTAGATCAAAGTTCCTTTTTATAAAATATAAGCTCATTAACAAATCAGTTTAACTTAACGTTCATAAAAGCAATATTATGAATTCCATTTCAAAATATCATCACGTTTCTTAAAATATATCATTTATTTTTAATAAATTCTTTCCTTAGTATATCCATTTACCAAATTGACCAATATTCAAACTATTGTTTATCAGTTTCTTTATTTCTAAGAAATCTAATACTTCGGATCACATTTCAAAATCTTGCAAATATGTTGCAATATCCCTTTTATAGAAATAAAGAACTAATTCCAATATCTTCTACAATTACAGAGTAATATAATCCCTTGATAATAGAGAAGCCGTTCACGTTGAGTTATTCTAATTACCTCTCAGACCTTGATCGACCAGGTTCCCATCTTAGGATAGGTACGGGTTAGTAATTCTAAATTGATGTTAATAACATAAAACCTTATTAACCATATGCTTTCAAAAATGGTTTGATAAACTATTTATTATATTTGCAATCTCCTTAATATTAAACTCCCTTCACTTACTTCACTTAAATATAGACTAAACGTGTCTTTCCACCTTAAACCGTCTTAACATAATTTTGTTAACAACTTCAGATTTGTTCTAAAATCCTTTGATAAATAGTTTATTCCAAACCACTTAAGTACTCATACCACAAAACTTAACTTGGGTTCAATAACTAAAATTGTTTACCAAATAAAGCATCTTTAACTTGGATTTTATTTCAAGAATATCAAATATCCTTTCCTTAAAAATGTGAAATCTTACTTAATTCAAAACGTTCATATTTAAAATTATTGTCTTGTTTCAAACTCCTTAAGTTAATTAATGATGTAATCACTTTAAAATATCACTTAATTGTTTTCTAAAACACAATTATATCCAATTATTAACCCTTTTGTTAATCTTCCCATTTACTAACTTGAAAACATAAGAAATTGCTATATAAATTATTTAAAAATATTTTAAACTAATTATAAACATTTATTTATAGAGCTTCTATTTTAAAAAACTTATAATATATACTTAAAAATCTTGTTTCAGTTATAAAATAAAGTTTTATAACTTAAATTACGTCAATTTGCCAAACGGCAATCAACGTCTCAAAAAGGAGTACATCAGGAAACATTTCAGATTTCATTAAAAAATCAATTAAAAAAATTCTTATTTTATTGTCAATATCAAAGGGCCAACCAACTACTAAAATATCCAACCGTGAAATAAGAGTTTAATTCATCCAATTTCAACTAAATACGATAGTAGATTTATCATCGACAAATTGAAATAAACATTTCAATCAATAAACTTCAACCATCAACCAATAACAACAAATCAAGCATTCAACTATTCATTCATACTTTTATAATAATATAAACGTGACCAATAAGGTAAGTTACTTCTATTGGAAATAATCGTTAAAATAACGATTGGGTTTCAATTAAATTAAACGAATGTTTAATTTAATCGGTTCAGTCAATATATAAATAAACACTCAGTAACCATCCAAAAATAACCAACCATAGCACACAAAAATTAAACTCTACTTATATAAAAAACGATGGGTGTAACAACCCGTATTTTCAATAACCTGTTATAACATAAATCGAGGCAGAATTTAATTCTAAAATCTGAATCAAGGGAAACGGGCTATGCCATTGCGTTCGTCTCGGAAAAATACGCGAAATAGAGTCCGAGTTTTCGAAAATCGGAGTCCGTATGACCCGATTAAGGCCCAACGAAGTTTTCTGAAAATTTCAAAGTAAAAACAGATTTCAAATTCAAGTTTGAAATTGGAAATTTGGGCCAGTTTGGGCCAGGCGGGAAAATTCCCGCCAGAGCACCCAAGTCGACAGCCCTGTCGACTTGGGAGTCGACTTGGTTGGACCCAAGTCGACAGCCCTGTCGACTTGGCTGTCGACTTGGTCCAGCCGGGCTGTTTAGCCTGGTGCACCATTTGGAGATTGTGTTGAGCTTGGGGGCCAGATTCGGTTTTGAGGGCTGAGATTGGAACTAGGGTTTAATCCTAGGGTTGAAACTAGTCCTAATCTCTATAAATAAGGCCCTAACCTAACCCTAAATCATCATTATTCATTCATACAACTAAACTATGGCAAAATCAATCCTCTCATGGTCTCCACTCTCTTCATAAAATTCCTAAATAAATTTTTAAGAGATTTTCCATGCATACAAGTGTTTTCAAGCTTGTATGAGCATCATTAGCTTGCATTCAAGTCAAGTTTCTATATTTGCATCATAAAGAAAGAGTTTTGATCATTTTGGCTCAAGGGTTTTGCTTGCATTTTGGGTTTATTTGATTTCATAAGGGCTTTGGCATTGTAAGCCCTATTCTACTTTCATACTTAAACTCTAAAGTTAAATGTATGATATGTAAGTTTGCCATGATATGCAAGTTTACTATGATGTGTTATGCAAGTTTACTATGATGTGATATGCAAGTTCATCAAGTTATGTTATGCAAGTTTGATATGCAAGTTTGTCATATGATATGCAAGTTATGTTATGCAAGTTTGATATGCAAGTTTGCCATATGATATGCAAGTTATGTTATGCAAGTTTGGGTTGATCATTTGGCTCATGTTATCATGTTATGCAAGCTTATCATGGGCTTATGAACATAAAGCTTCAAGCTTTATGCTAAATGTTGCATTTTGGCAACATGTAAGTTATCATATCCCTTATGATAACTTGCATGTGAGGCTAAATGCGAACTTATGGCCATTTCTACATGTCATTTAGCACCATGTATCACCAATATGCCAAGTTTGGTTTTATGCATGCTTTTGAGGCCTAAAAATGTAATATGCAAGTGTATGAACATATGAACATTTCATATGCCACCATGTTAAACTTGTGGCTTCAATACCTTTATGTCATGATTATGCCAAGTTCCCTCTTTCTATCCTTTATGCGCTAGTGCGATATGTAAGCGATGGGATTGCGTTTGGGGTTGGGTAAACTTAAAAGACATAAAAACATAAGCTTGGGAATTTACCTATTAAGTTAGGTCTACCCATTGGGAATTTACCTATTAAGTTAGGTCTACCCAATTGCTTGAAAACTTGTAACATGTTTTGGAAACATGATGGACATGACACTTAGAAAAGATAAGTGTGGCCAACTCGAGGTTGGGTTGAGTTTGTAGCGTAAACCTACCCGGAACCGACCGGCTTAACTAGTTGCTACAAACAATAGGACCCAATGTGAGAAGTTGGCCATGTTGTACCTTGAACCCGAGGTTAGACCAAGTTGTGGTGTAAAGCTACCCGGACCCGCCCGGCTTAACTAGTAACCACAACAAGGTCTAATGTGAGAGGTTAAGGCGCATTAAATTAATTAATGTCTCGTGATTAGGGTTAAGTCATGGTCCACTTAATACTTAACCAATTTGGGCTTGGTAGATTAATCAGGGTTAAGTCGTGAACTCATCGTTACACTTAACCAAGTTAATCCATGATTAGCAAGAGGGTTAAACCGTACTTAACCCACTAGAAATCCTAGCAATGGGGGTCCACTCCAGCAGTAATCCTATCATCATGGCCCTAGGGACTAGGTTAGGGTGTGGGGCACGAATTACTGGGCTGGAGGTAAGCGACCAATAAACGACGGCCGGGTGGTACGCCGATGTAGTTCCGGACGGACTATGGTCATGCACGTAGTCCGTATTTGGAGAAGTCACCCATGGGTACCAGTAGATCGAGACTGTGCACTCATGTTTTTGGTGTCCAGGGGTTGGCACCCTAGGGCTTGATACACCCGAAGGGTGGACCCGACACAGTTCGACTACAATTATGTTTGGGCCGTATTGACACCAACACGTGACGAGTTAGGCTTAGGGAGCCGATCGACTAGACCGTTTGGTTGGACCTCGTATTAGGGTCATTTCATGTTATTGGGCCAAAGCTTGGGCCAAGGGATCAATACTCGTTTATTCCAGTCATGTTAGTTTGCTAGTACACCTGTGGTGCAAAACCATAAACCTGATTATGCGATGACACCTTTATCTACCTTATTAGTTAATCATCATGCTAGTATGTTGTTATCCTTATGTTCATCCCTGCTGCTCATGCCAGTTAACTTTATCAGTTTACATTGATTGTAGTAGGGCTTACTCAGTCTTTTTGACTGACCTGTTTTCTTTCGCCTCTTTTCTTCCGTTCCCCCCCCCCAGGTTCTTAGGGAGGGAATACTGGAGCTTAGCTTGGATTTCTGATCGCTTGCTTGTGGGACTTTACCTCATGTACGGTCTTGGCATGAAGCTAGCTATGGTTATCACTTATTTTGGGGATAGTACTTATGTATTACAGTTTTTCAGTGATGTTGTTTTTATCTAGACTTGTTTATTTGGAAAGTTGACATTATGTTGTACCAGACTTGTTTTGAAATGGTTTAAAAATCTTCCGCTGTTTTATCTATGTTATTTACTCTATTTACATATATACATATGTTCTTGTTCTGCCTTGATATATCATTATGCATGTTTACCTGATTCAAACGCCCCTCCAAAGTCAGAGTGCTTGCAAGAGTCACCCTGCCGGAGGTGGGGTGTTACATTTGGTATCAGAGCATATGGTTTACGAGAAGGAACAAAAAGGTTTTTAGAAAACTTTTGGAAAACTATTTTCAAAACCAAGTATCAAGTATTTTCCAAAGAAAAGTCTAGTTTATTTTAAAGGCTATTCCCCAAAAAGCCATTAGCAAAATCCCTTCGTTTTTCTCTATTCTGAATCTGTCTTTTTCTTCGTTTTCAGTATGGCCGATAACTTTGCTATTCCGGAGGGAGTACACGTACCGGTTTGGTATAGGAGACTTTTGGAGGCTAGGGCGACCGAAGCCGGCCCCACAGATGTTCCTCCCCCTCCTCCTCCAGTAGTTAATGTTCCTCCTCCTCCTGTCGCTGAGGTTCCTCTCCCTCCTCCCCCTCAGCATCCTCAACCTGACTTCGCAAAGACTTGCAAAGATTTCAAAGCAATGGGTGGCAAGAACTTTCAAGGCACTGAGACTTTTGTAGAGGCCAGAAATTGGTTGAAAGAGACCGAGGATTTATTTGCTATCTTTGGGTTAGACGATCAGAGGAAGATCTTGTTGGCGGTTTGGCTTATGAAGGATGAAGCCGCTTATTGGTGGGAAGTCACCAATGGTACTAGGCCTGTTGAGACTTGGGCCGATTTCAGGGCAAGGTTCATGCTTAAGTTTCTATCTTCTGCTGAGGAGAATCTGCAAATGGAGAGGTTCATAACTTTGAAACAAGGAGATATGTTTGTCAAAGAATATGTGAACAAGTTCAATCAGTTAGCTCGTTTTGGCTTGGATATGGTGAATACTCCTCAGAAGAAGACTCTTCGTTTTGCTAGAGGATTAAATGAGCCGTTGCAGGGATTGGCTATGTCACATATTCCCCATGGGGCCACGTTTGAGAGTTTGGTTGATATGGCGTTACTTCAGGGAGATGTCAAGAAAGAGACCAAGGTGAATGATACTCAAGCCAAGAAGACTGATTCCCAGGGAAAAGGAAGTCAGGGTAATCCAAGTGGTCAAAGCAGTCAAGGCAACCAGAACAAGAACAAGGGTCAAGGCAACAAGGGGAACAACAACAAGGGCAAGAACAACAAGGAGAAGTGCCATTATTGCGGTTCAGTTGGGCATCTTATTAAGGATTGTAAGAAGAGGAAAAGGAAGAATGGTGAATGCTTTTTCTGCGGTAAGACTGGACATTTCAGTAAGGATTGCCCGAAGAAGCAAGGGCAAGGCCAGGGTCAGACTCAGCGTGCTGGACCTTCAGGAGGGCAAGTTCATGCTCTCAATACCGCTCCAGTTCCCGATCGAGGTAGTATTTCTGTTGAGAGCCTTGTATATATTTCTGATTTTCCAGTTCGTACCTTGTTTGATTCTGGTGCATCGCATAGCTTTATCTCATCTGATCTTGTTGATAGTTTGCACCTTAGTACTAGCCTGGTAGAGGATCCCGTTTGTGTCTCAAATCCTATTGGGGGTTCCGTCCATTTGTCTATGATATGTGGGGATTTGAGGATCTCTATACTGAGTGTAGAGTTCTTGTGTAGTGCTTATGTTCTTGGTTTCAGGGGATACGGATTGATATTGGGCATGGATTGGTTGTCCAGATATGGAGCCATCCTTGATTGTGAGCATAGGGTTGTGAGGCTCGTGACTCGCCTCGGAAACACCCTAGAGATTTCTTGTAATCCGAGAGGTCCCGTCATGTTGTGCTATCTTGAATCACTCGACTCGTCAATGGAAACTCTTCAGTCTGTGAGAGTGGTTCGAGAGTATCCGGATGTTTTCGATGAAGTTAGGGGGTTGCCCCCTAAGCGAGAGATTGATTTCCGCATTTATCTGGTGGATAATGCAAAGCCGGTTTCTTTGCCCGTTCGGCACATGGCTCCGCGTGAAAGGCGGGAGCTAAGTAAGCAAGTAAAGGAGTTGCTTGAGAAGAACTTCATTAGACGAAGTATATCTGAATGGGGAGCGCCTGTGGTATTTGCTACCAAGGCAGATGGTTCTCTCCGACTTTGTGTTGACTATCGAGAGTTGAATAAACTGACTAAGAAGAATAGACACCCGTTACCGAGGATTGATGATCTCTTTGACCAGCTTGTCGGTGCTTCTGTTTTCTCTCAGCTTGATCTTGCTACTGGATTCCATCAGCTCAGGGTAGCTGAGGATAGTATAGACAAGACTGCGTTCAGAACTCCAGATGGATTCTTCGAATGGCTTGTCATGCCGTTCGGCTTGACTAATGCACCCGCATATTTCGTGGACTTGATGAGTAGGGTGTTCAGGGAGTTCTTGAACAAGTTTGTCGTGGTCTTCGTAGATGATATTCTGATCTTCTCTAAGGATGAGGAAGAGCACGCAAGGCATCTCGTGGAGGTGATGGATACGCTTAGAGCGCATCAGTTGAAGGCCAAGTTCTCCAAGTGTCACTTTTGGAGAAGGGAAGTTAGATTCCTTGGGCATATAGTATCTAAGCAAGGCTTAGCGGTGGATCCCGCTAAGGTAGTTGCAGTTCAGGATTGGAAGACTCCAAGGAATGCAACCGAAGTGAGAAGTTTTCTAGGTCTTGCGGGTTTTTACCGGAAGTTCATCAAGGACTTCGCGAAGATTTCTGCTCCTCTCACTAAATTGACGAAGAAGAATTTAGTTTTTGCTTGGAACATAGAATGCGAGCTTGCTTTTCAGAAGCTCAAGAGAGCTCTCACATCAGCACCTGTTCTAGCTTTGCCCGATGGAGGGAAGTTATTTACAGTATACACCGATGCATGTGGCACGGGGTTAGGAGCTGTTCTGATGCAAGAAGGAAGAGTGATATGCTTTGGCGGTAGACAACTCAAAGTGCATGAGAAGAATTATCCCACTCATGACTTAGAGTTGGCAGCAATAGTATATGCACTCAAGGCTTGGCGCCATTATCTTCTGGGAGAAAGATTTGAGCTTTATACCGATCACAAGTCATTGAAGTATCTCTTTTCTCAGAAGGATCTGAATCTGAGGCAACAAAGATGGATGGAATTCTTGGCGTCCTATGATTTTGAGATAGCCTATACCCCTGGCAAGGGGAATGTGGTAGCAGATGCATTGAGTAGAAAAAGGTTGACTCTGAGTCCTCTATTCATTGATATGAAGAATTTAGAGTATGTGGCAACCTTTGATTTCTCTTTGGCGATTGAGTCGATGACCGGTTCTTTAGCATCTCTGGAACTCAGACCTACCCTTCTTGATCAAGTTAGGGCTTCACAGAGAGAAGACCCTCAGATAGTTGAGATTATGGATAAGCTGATTCAAGGAGAGGCGTCTAGTCATCTCGATCGATATTCTATTGATGACAAGGGTTGGCTGAGGAGAGACGGAAGGTTATGTGTTCCAATGGTAGAAGATTTAGTAAGAAAAGCTCTGGAGGAAGCGCATCACTCTAAGTTGACTATACATCCGGGCGGAGATAAGACGTATAAAGATATGAAGCGCATTTTCTTTTGGCCTGGGATGAAGAAGGATGTGGCAGAGTTTGTCTCTAGATGTATCATTTGCCAGCAAGTTAAGGCCGAGTCGAAGAAGCCCGGTGGGCTATTACATCCTCTAGACGTTCCACTTTGGAAGTGGGAGAGTATTTCCATGGATTTTATCGATGGGCTACCAAGGTCAAGGAAAGGGAATACGAGCATTTGGGTTATTGTGGATAGACTTACGAAGAGTGCTCATTTCATTCCGGTGAAGAGCAAGAGAACCGCATCTTGGCTAGCGTCTCTATATCTTCGTGAGATTGTGAGACTACATGGAGTCCCTTCTAGTATAGTCAGTGACCGTGACCCAATCTTTACAAGTCAGTTCTGGAATAGCTTGCAAGAAGCCATGGGCACGAGGTTGAATCTAAGTACTGCTTATCACCCACAGACGGACGGTCAAACCGAAAGGGTGAATAGGGTACTCGAGGATCTGTTGAGGCTTTGTATTCTGGATTTTGGTGGTACTTGGGAAGACCATCTTCCTCTTGTTGAGTTTGCATATAATAATAGTTATCAGGCAAGCATAGGGATGGCACCATTCGAAGCTTTATATGGGAGGCCGTGCAAGTCGCCTACATGTTGGTGGGAGACTACAGATGAGCTTATACTTGGGCCTGATATGATCAGAGATACATCCGAGAAGATCGAGTTGATTCGGAGACGGATGAAAGCGGCCCAAGACCGACAGAAATCCTATGCTGATAAGCGAAGGACTGATTTGGAGTTTGATGTTGGGGATATGGTTTTCGTGAAGGTTTCTCCTTTGCGGAATGTGGTCCGATTTGGAGCCGTTGGGAAGTTAGCACCGAGGTTTGTTGGACCATTCCCTATTATAGAGAGGATCGGGCAGATGGCTTATAGAGTGAAGTTGCCCGAGAAGCTTGCCGGAGTACACAATGTTTTTCATGTCTCGCATCTCCGGAAGTGTTTACATGAATCAGCAGAGGTTGTTGAGCCAAGTGTTCTGAAAGATGTGGAAGTGGAGAAAGAGGCTACCTTGAGGAGAGCTCCGATTCGTATCTTGGGGACGGAGACCAAGAAGCTAAGGAATCGAGAGGTCAAGTTGGTGAAGGTTCAATGGGGTGAAGCCGAAGAAGACGCAACTTGGGAAACCGAGGAGAAGATGCGTGGGCTTTATCCATTCCTTTTTGAGGGTACACTCTCAATCTCTTTTCTTTGTTAGCATATCTTTCTCTTTGCTATCCATGTTTATCTAGTTTATCGTGTTAATCTTGTCATGAGAACCTTAGGTAGAAACCCTTTGGATGAAACATGTGTTTGAAACATGTTATGCTTGATGGTTGCAAGTGGTTGCAAGTGTTTGCAAGTGGTTACTCGTGGATGCATTATACACGTTAGGCACTAGATCGGCTCACACACTCCTCATATTGCATATGCATGAGTGTTTATGCTTATTCATGGATGAAAATTTTTGTGTTATCACACGGATGTTGCATATGGATGTATGTTATGTGCACACATATAGATGTTATACATTATGTTAGGAATTGCATACATATGGATTCATTTCACTAACATAATTTGCATTGAGGATATTTGCATTAGATAAGTACATATACACACACCTTTGCATATGTTCATACAACATTTAGAATCTTGTAAGGACAATGATTGCTCGTGGATGATGTTTTGAGTAGATGGATGATTGGATGGTAGGGTACGTTCTTCCCAACTTGAAGATTTCGGGGACGAAATCCTTTAAGGAGGGGAGAATGTAACAACCCGTATTTTCAATAACCTGTTATAACATAAATCGAGGCAGAATTTAATTCTAAAATCTGAATCAAGGGAAACGGGCTATGCCATTGCGTTCGTCTCGGAAAAATACGCGAAAAAGAGTCCGAGTTTTCGAAAATCGGAGTCCGTATGACCCGATTAAGGCCCAACGAAGTTTTCTGAAAATTTCAAAGTAAAAACAGATTTCAAATTCAAGTTTGAAATTGGAAATTTGGGCCAGTTTGGGCCAGGCGGGAAAATTCCCGCCAGAGCACCCAAGTCGACAGCCCTGTCGACTTGGGAGTCGACTTGGTTGGACCCAAGTCGACAGCCCTGTCGACTTGGCTGTCGACTTGGTCCAGCCGGGCTGTTTAGCCTGGTGCACCATTTGGAGATTGTGTTGAGCTTGGGGGCCAGATTCGGTTTTGAGGGCTGAGATTGGAACTAGGGTTTAATCCTAGGGTTGAAACTAGTCCTAATCTCTATAAATAAGGCCCTAACCTAACCCTAAATCATCATTATTCATTCATACAACTAAACTATGGCAAAATCAATCCTCTTATGGCCTCCACTCTCTTCATAAAATTCCTAAATAAATTTTTAAGAGATTTTCCATGCATACAAGTGTTTTCAAGCTTGTATGAGCATCATTAGCTTGCATTCAAGTCAAGTTTCTATATTTGCATCATAAAGAAAGAGTTTTGATCATTTTGGCTCAAGGGTTTTGCTTGCATTTTGGGTTTATTTGATTTCATAAGGGCTTTGGCATTGTAAGCCCTATTCTACTTTCATACTTAAACTCTAAAGTTAAATGTATGATATGCAAGTTTGCCATGATATGCAAGTTTACTATGATGTGTTATGCAAGTTTACTATGATGTGATATGCAAGTTCATCAAGTTATGTTATGCAAGTTTGATATGCAAGTTTGTCATATGATATGCAAGTTATGTTATGCAAGTTTGATATGCAAGTTTGCCATATGATATGCAAGTTATGTTATGCAAGTTTGGGTTGATCATTTGGCTCATGTTATCATGTTATGCAAGCTTATCATGGGCTTATGAACATAAAGCTTCAAGCTTTATGCTAAAGTTTGCATTTTGGCAACATATAAGTTATCATATCCCTTATGATAACTTGCATGTGAGGCTAAATGCGAACTTATGGCCATTTCTACATGTCATTTAGCACCATGTATCACCAATATGCCAAGTTTGGTTTTATGCATGCTTTTGAGGCCTAAAAATGTAATATGCAAGTGTATGAACATATGAACATTTCATATGCCACCATGTTAAACTTGTGGCTTCAATACCTTTATGTCATGATTATGCCAAGTTCCCTCTTTCTATCCTTTATGCGCTAGTGCGATATGTAAGCGATGGGATTGCGTTTGGGGTTGGGTAAACTTAAAAGACATAAAAACATAAGCTTGGGAATTTACCTATTAAGTTAGGTCTACCCATTGGGAATTTACCTATTAAGTTAGGTCTACCCAATTGCTTGAAAACTTGTAACATGTTTTGGAAACATGATGGACATGACACTTAGAAAAGATAAGTGTGGCCAACTCGAGGTTGGGTTGAGTTTGTAGCGTAAACCTACCCGGAACCGACCGGCTTAACTAGTTGCTACAAACAATAGGACCCAATGTGAGAAGTTGGCCATGTTGTACCTTGAACCCGAGGTTAGACCAAGTTGTGGTGTAAAGCTACCCGGACCCGCCCGGCTTAACTAGTAACCACAACAAGGTCTAATGTGAGAGGTTAAGGCGCATTAAATTAATTAATGCCTCGTGATTAGGGTTAAGTCATGGTCCACTTAATACTTAACCAATTTGGGCTTGGTAGATTAATCAGGGTTAAGTCGTGAACTCATCGTTACACTTAACCAAGTTAATCCATGATTAGCAAGAGGGTTAAACCGTACTTAACCCACTAGAAATCCTAGCAATGGGGGTCCACTCCAGCAGTAATCCTATCATCATGGCCCTAGGGACTAGGTTAGGGTGTGGGGCACGAATTACTGGGCTGGAGGTAAGCGACCAATAAACGACGGCCGGGGTGGTACGCCGATGTAGTTCCGGACGGACTATGGTCGTGCACGTAGTCCGTATTTGGAGAAGTCACCCATGGGTACCAGTAGATCGAGACTGTGCACTCATGTTTATGGTGTCCAGGAGTTGGCACCCTAGGGCTTGATACACCCGAAGGGTGGACCCGGCACAGTTCGACTACAATTATGTTTGGGCCGTATTGACACCAACACGTGACGAGTTAGGCTTAGGGAGCCGATCGACTAGACCGTTTGGTTGGACCTCGTATTAGGGTCATTTCATGTTATTGGGACAAAGCTTGGGCCAAGGGATCAATACTCGTTTATTCCAGTCATGTTAGTTTGCTAGTACACCTGTGGTGCAAAACCTTAAACCTGATTATGCGATGACACCTTTATCTACCTTGTTAGTTAATCATCATGCTAGTATGTCATTATCCTTATGTTCATCCCTGCTTCTCATGCCAGTTAACTTTATCAGTTTACATTGATTGTAGTAGGGCTTACTCAGTCTTTTTGACTGACCTGTTTTCTTTCGCCTCTTTTCTTCCGTTCCCCCCCAGGTTCTCAGGGATGGAATACTGGAGCTTAGCTTGGATTTCTGATCGCTTGCTTGTGGGACTTTAGCTCATGTACGGTCTTGGCATGAAGCTAGCTATGGTTATCACTTATTTTGGGGATAGTACTTATGTATTACAGTTTTTCAGTGATGTTGTTTTTATCTAGACTTGTTTATTTGGAAAGTTGACATTATGTTGTACCAGACTTGTTTTGAAATGGTTTAAAAATCTTCCGCTGTTTTATCTATGTTATTTACTCTATTTACATATATACATATGTTCTTGTTCTACCTTGATATATCATTATGCATGTTTACCTGATTCAAACGCCCCTCCAAAGTCAGAGTGCTTGCAAGAGTCACCCTGGCGGAGGTGGGGTGTTACAATGGGACAAACAGAGTGAGTTATACTCACATAGATTTCCGTTATCGCTAAAGCAGTTCAATTTAATTAAATTAAACAAGTGTTTAATTTAATTAAATTTTCCAGCAGTCTACAACTCTGTTCAAATTAGCTCTTGAATATAGTACTTGACAATACAGTTTAACGTAGTTTGTTCCGTTCAATTCGCACTATTCATAGTCTTTAATCTCATTCAACACTCGTCCGATTATCTCCATCATTCAGTTTTACTCATTCTCGTATCCCACTCCTTATTTCCACAACCGCACCTGGTTAAACAATAAGGATGGTTTTAAAAACTAATTGTTTAATTAAGTATTATAGTTAATTGCCTAACAGGTCTACTTAACAAATTACACTGGTTAATAATTCAATCAGGCCCGACTATCTCCGCAGCTTCGGTTCGAAAACCCTGCAGAAAGTTTGTACCAATTATAATTATTATAAATATATAATTATATTAACTAATTATATTTAAATTAGAACTTAACAGTTTAATTACTTGTTTAGAAATGATCGGGCCGATTAAGACTGCTTTTTTCTACAAGTGTATTGCTGCCTTGACTAATAACTGGTTCTCATCTTCTCGTATACCCTTTCAGTTATCATGCACGCATCCCCTTCAATCAAATCCTTACCGCACCCATCGTTGACCATCAAACGATGATCAGAGGTACCCACTCCATATGCAAGGACCCCTCTGGTCTCCGCCCCAATTCCCGATCAGCGTAGCTACCCCTTTCGGCGTCAATCCTCCGCGAACCGTGCTCCGCTTCGAACTGAAAACTGGCCATCTCAGACAGCTAATTCCAATCACGACCGTTAAACACTTAGATCTCATCAAGGCCAGTGATTTTCCTTTTGACACCCACTCGAGATAATTAACAAGGGGAAAGATCGGATGGTTTCTAATTTCGAGGAGGGAGAGCCGTTCATTTATTATGTCTGCCTGCGTTTGAATAATGTGGAATGAAGGTGAAGTTTTTTAAATGGGGATGTTGCTTTCGTGCATACAGTAACTGTTGGGTAAAGGACAAACACATATATATATATATTTATTTTAAATTGATTGGCTAGCCTTAAATTTGCTTACAGATTTGGACGTGTATATATTTTAAGTGAGCCGCATTCTTTGAATTCAGAAGGGTCGAACAGATAGAAACGTGGCCAAGCAGAATATTTTATTTATTTACTTATTTAAGGATTGAAAGGATTTTGTACCTTCACTAATCACGTTCTAAATGTGGCCTTTGGATAGAGACAAATATGTTGAAATGTTTGACTACCCCAAGTGATTTCGAAAGGGCATGTGCAGTTATATTTTTAGATCGAGTTGGATTCTCTTATTATTGGTTATGATTTGAGTAGACTTCTATATACAATAAGATTTTATTTAGAGATTTCGAATTGATTAAAAGACTCAGTCGAGATTTTTTTTTCTTGTTAGATACACACGTGCTTGGATATAAGATTTTGGTACGTTTTTATAAAGGTTTTGAAATGACGACGGTGGGTTTACACGGAGATTAGATTTCGATTTCTATAAAACAAATTTTCCGAAAGCGATTCTTATTTTATTTAACGCGTAGTCAACGTTCGACGTTTTAAAACTCGTACGATTACGTTCAAACCCTGAGTGTAACGAAATTTGAACCCATATAACAATTTAACGTTACCGATTCTAATGAAACCGATTTCATTGAAATCCATGACTGTTTGCAAAATGGTAATTTCTAACTCGATTAAATTAATATAAAATTCACATTTTTGCAAATCGATAATAAACTGACTATTTGAAAACTCCACTCCCATCCATTATATTCAAATACCATATATAACTGCTCAAGAACCATTCTTATAAAATTCCAAGTTAAACGATATTTAATTTATATAACAAACTATTTATTTATTAAATAAGTCGTTATAATTTATAAACGATTCCATCACGACTATTTTAAAATTAATTGGACATAATTCAAAATCCACAATATGAAATCTTGATTTTTCCCTTCCATTCGAAAACTATAATCAATTAGATAGTAACGTTTCTTGTTTCAAAGAAATCCGACTTATATCGGATTTTGTATATTCATTTAAAGTTCAACACTCAATATTACGAACTACCGCGACGTTACGAGCTCGTTTTAATTATATTATAAATTATAAGTTCAAACTTGTTAAATAAATAAATATAAATCCATTTATAATTCCAATTCAACATTTAAAACCAAATTAAATGTTCAACAAAAACGGTTAAAAAATCTGGATCGTTACATTCCTTTCCCTTTAAAAGAATTTCGTCCTCGAAATTCGTAAGGTGGGAAAATGGTGCAAAACCGATAACTCTTCAAAAATCTATTTTTTGAAATTTCAGTTTTAACTGACCTAATTAGTTTTAAGTGAAAAACCAATTTATCATTGTTAACTAAAATTTCTAACACCTTAAATTTTGGAAAAAATTTGGCCGCGTCTCCCTTGCATGGAGGGACTTTTGCAATATTGCAAGATCAATAAATATATATACATTGACCCACATGGTCGAAAAACAAAAATCCAAACCCAAAATTTTATATTTTCTGTAACAACCCGGAATTTTGGGGCCAATTTAAAATTTTTATTTTTGAAATTTTAAGGGAATTTTAATATTTAAAATAATTAAATTTAAATAATAACGACTAAACATTTATTTTAAAACGAATAAATTTAATTTGATTATAAAAGGAGTTTAAAACAGCGCTGCAGTTTGAAAATTTGAATTTGAACTTTGATTGACTGTACCGGATTCAAAATAAATCAGAATTGAGCGAAACCAGAAAAATTTAAATCTGTTTAATCATATCTTTCTAACGAATCTGAAAAATCTAAATTTCACTTTAAAAATCAAAAGTTATGCCAGTTCAAAATTTAGAAAAGTCGATGTAGAATTTATATATATTTTAATATAATATATTGGCCTTAAAAATAGCCATTTTTCAGACGACCTCGGTTTTCGACGAAACCACTTTTGTTGGAACCGGAATGTCAAATTATTGCTAAGTTTCAATTTTCATAATTTTTCGAATTGATATGTGAGCGTGGTAAAAGAAAATGTGTTTTGACTATTTCAGTCAAATTTAATCGACTTGAAAAAGGTCATTTTTCAAACGGTCTCGGAATTCGAAGAAATTAGCCTTGTTAGAACCGTATCGTAAAAACATAGCTCGAAATAATTTTTCTGTAATTTTTAGAGTCCGTATGTGGCCCTGGTAATTTAAAATGTACGTTTGAATTTAATAATTAAATGATTTGTAATTTAATTTAAATAAAAACATATCGTAACAGCCGAACTGGGTTACGAAACATATTCCATTGTGTCCGAGACGGGGGTTATTAGCTAGGGGCGACGTTCGTTGGGTTTGATTTGGAGTTCGTATTGATTAGCATGAATTTTTGAAATAAAAGGATTAAATAAAATAAAAATACACCTAAATATACGGTATGAGTACGGCCTATACGCAGAACCCTAATTCTAAGAAGAAAGCCGCCATCTTCATATCGTTCAAAGGCTGAAATATTCCTATTTTCTTTCGATCTTTACACAAAATCCATGGCGAATTAAAACTAAACTTCAATATAAAACTGAAGAGAAGCTCGAGGTCTATCTGTTCAATGGTGGTGATCGACTAAAGTAGCACGGATAGTCGGAGTTCGGAGCTCGAAGCAGTGGACTTTGGCGCGGCTCCCTGGCCTCGAGAGGCGTGCGAGTTGGGGGGAATGGCCGGCGTCGGGGGAAGGACTCCAAGGCGGAGCTCGTGGTGGTGTCAGATCAAGAGTCGGGGCATGGTGGTGATGGCAAAGTCGAACCCTAAAATCAAGCGTGATGGGTTCTTGTACAGGCAGAACGAAAACAAGAAGGAAGGAAGAACGGCCTGTCTTTTGAAGGGGTACTTAGCTTAAACATGTTTTAATTAATTAAATATTTAATTATCTCAAATGAAATTAACACTAAAATAATCGTAACTTATTCATATGAAGTCGGAATCGGACAAACTGAAATGCGTTGGAACCGTGTCGAAGAGTACTTCGTGATGACGCTTACTAGAACTGAAACAGAGCATATCGGATTTTGGTCAAATTCAAGATCTGAGTTGTTCAGAATTAAAAGCTATCAGTGAGATTTCTATATTTAAAAATAATTAAAATATTAATTATTTCTCGCTATTTAAATTCCATGAATGTATGTTGATTTATTTCAGATCTGTGATGTATGGAATTGTTGTCTTCTTGATTATGATGTTTGTGATGTTCATGCTTGGTTAGGATAATTTTGTGTAATAAAAATCACAATTTAATTAGAATATTTTGTGTAAATATAAAATAACATTTTTATACAAATGTTACCATAGAAATAAGAATAAATTTTTTATATAAAAATCACATTAGAAGAAAAAGAAAAAGAAGAGAAAATATAACAATATTTTGATTATAAAATATTGCATTAGATTTAACATACCTTTTTGTTAGAAAATGTACATTAGAATAAAATCTCATTGTTAGTACAAAATGTACCTTAGAGTAAAATATCATTTTATTGTAAAATGTCACATTAGAATGAAAATAACATTTTGTTATAAAATGTTTATTGGACTAAAATTGTCACTTTTGTGTTAAATTAGAAAAGGACACTTTTGCCACATTAAAAAGAGTTAAAAGAAAAAGAATAGATCTTTATTAAACATCCCCTTTTAATAACATTCCTTTCAGTAAAAAGAAATTATATTTTTATTATCATATTGATTTCTATAAAGAAGTGCAGAATTAGAAATACACATTTTCGTTAAAACTTGATTGGTGAAATAAAAATCACATTTTTGTTAAATTGAAATTATTATTTTGTTTACATTAAAGAAGATTAGACAAAAATTATCATTTTGTTTACATTAAAGAGGATTAGACAAAAATTATCATTTTGTTTACATTAAAGAGGATTAGACAAAAATTATCGTTTTGTTTACATTAAAGAGGATTAAACAAAAATTCATATTTTGTTTACATTAAAAGAATTAGACAAATTTATCATTTTTGCAAATAAAAAGGAATGAAAGAAAATTATACATTTTGTCAAATGTAAAGAATGAGATAAGAACATTCTTTTTTATCATTCAAAAAGGAGTTTAACCAAAATAGCATTTTGCTCATTAAAAAGAGTTTAACCAAAATATACCCTTTTGGTCATTAAAAAGAGTTACACCAAAATTACGTTTTGGTCATTAAAAGGGATTACACAAAAAGATTAGAAATAAAAGTTAGTATCTTTATCGTCGATTAATTACAATAAAAAGATCATATGTTATAAATATGATATTAGCAATGGCTTCAAATTTATGTCTATGATGTTGAAATGACTGATGTGTTAAATATATTGTTAGTATATTCAAACTGAATACTACACTTCCATTTACAAGTCATCCGACTTGTTTCTGTGATTGGATCGATAATTTTTACACATCGCCCAAGTGCACAAATAATTTACTATTTGACTGTTGGATGAAACCCACACGGGTGTTGGGATGATATTTGATCTACACTAGTCCCAATATTTAGTGTAGAATCCACTCTGGTTGATTAATTGGATGTTTGATGATTATTCATCATGATTGTTGATTACATGCAATATATGGTTGATGATTGAGTCACATTCCAATAAAGAATATTCTAGAAAAAGAATATTTTAGAACATATCTTAGAAAAAGAATATTTGAGAAAAAGAATATATTTTAGAAAAATGTATTTTATTTGAAATGAACTAGTTATCAACCAGAATAAATCATTGAATTAAGATTTAATGAAGTTTTCCAATTTGTTAAGATTTAATTGAAGTTAAATTAAATAAATTGGACTTTGGGTTTGTCGTGAATAGTGTCTTAAACAACACTGTTCTTAAACCCCATATGAAAAGAATAATCTTTTAATTTAGATTATTAAAGTTTTCAATTATATTTAGTAATTGAAATAAGATGAAATGTGAGTTGGGTTTATTGTGAACCATGTTTTTAAGTGACATGTGTTCTTTAACCCGACTGGCAGTAAAAATATGATTTGGAATTTATAAATCTTTAATTAAGATTTAAATGGGAATTTTCCAAAAGTAAAGTTTTCCAATTTAATATATTAAATTGGAGTTGAATGGAATTTGAATTAATAATAACCGAGATAAGCTTCTGTAAAAGAAGGCCGATACTACATATGGAATTTAAGAGGCTTTGCCGTTATTCCACTTATATTATTGGTCGGATATAGAAATTTATAACGATTATATATTGATTTAATTTATGTGAAGATTCCATATTTTATGGAAGATGATTTTGAGTTTACCGTGAACTATGTTTTAAATGACATTAGTTCTTTAACCCAGTTGAAGATAAGATTAGTTTCTTAAATTTAAATAATCATTGAATAGTGATTTTGGGTATTTAAAACCAAATTTAAGTTTTGATAAATCTTTAAAAGTAAGATTTAAGAATAATTTAAAGAGTTTATCTTTGATAAGATAATGCGAATATTTTATTAGAAGAATATTCTAAATTGGAATGAGGCATTGGATGTGTTTTTATAGTACTTGATTTTAATGATAAAATACGTGAGTTATTCGGGAAGACCGGGTTTGACCCATTCCGAATAATTACTACGACGATGAAGAGTCGAAGATGAAGACGGTGGTTGAAAACCGACGATCTTCACATCGGACGGATGTGTTGCTACAGAGACCCTTGATGGGAGTAGCTACCTTGAAGGGGTTTCAGTGGTGGTCGTCTGGACTATTGTTGATTATTCGGATTTGGTTTTCGCTCAGACCTAGAGCATGAGCTAGTAAATGGATGCGTGTCTGACATTGGATTTCGTTCCATGTGAATTAAATCGATTTCTGTTAATGTATGTCTGGTGGTGGAGGATTTATTCTTTACTTAACACCCGGGTTTATGTTAATAGTGATTGATCGCATGGCGTGAATTGTCAATGTGGCACGCCAAGATGCAAATGATCAAGGCTTTTGTTGAAAAGCAGGGCCTTGTGGGATGATCAAAGTATAGCCTATTACGGCATAACTTTGTGTATATCGTAACTTTGCGAGCCTCACACCCCGGTATGAGTCAAAAACGGGATTAGGACTGCAGGGAGTGCACACATTTCTTTCTAGCTAGAAGTGGTGTCGGTGCTTAAACTGGCTGACATTTTACTTATGTGGATGATGGATTTTGAGGCGCCTCGGATTTTATAGGCCGTTAGTGGTCATACTATAGGTCCAAACTGACCGAGAAGCGTGTGTTCAGGCATAACCAATCCACTGCCGATAGGCGGGGACAGGCCCTGAAGATCCAAGGGTTCACTGCGGGTGATCCTGAGGCATTTGCTAGAGTGTCTCGAATCGGAGAGGAGCTTGCCCCTAGCCTCGACTCATGATGGAAATCCAATTTCCAATACGACCTTGCGGTTTTGATTGTAGAACTAGTATGGCGACATAGTAGGATGGGGTACTATGCCGTCTATGATTAATACATTATGATTGAAAGTGTTTTTGATATATATATATATATATATATGCCCATATATATATACACACTAATATTAAATCCGTTTTATCGTATCAAGCATCTTTTGACCATTATAAGGTAAAACCCTATCCTCCGGTTTGCATTGCATTGTGTGATGGGACTTGGGTCTTATAATGGTTTCATTTTTCTAAAAAGAATTGCGTTGTTTAACGTTTTACTTTATTTTATGCAATGGCAATCCAATGGAGTAAACCTGTTCCGCGTTAGCGGCGTGGTCCTGTGATTAGCCTTATTATTAGATAAGTTAAGTTAAGATTTCTCATACCAGTCCCATGACTGACCTGTAGTTTGTTTCACTGGCAAACTCGGGTGCCCATATTTTCCACACGGGCAGTCGAGTTGCTTTTTGCAGATATATTTACAGGATCCTGACTTACAGCTGAAACGGTATTCGGAAAGCTCTGTATCCGTGTATTCCTTCCAGTCGTATATTTGTATTATTTTCCCGCAGCTATTTAAATGTAATTTAAAACTCTAATATTATTGTATTTCTATTATGTAATAAGTTTTCATACTCTGTTATATTCTTGTACTCTGATGTAATAGTTGTTACCAGCAATGAAATGTTCTTCAGTTTGTGTTCTGATGTGTATCGTTCTCAAAGCAATCCAGGCTTTCCTTTACTGGGAAGTTTGGGTCGTCACATGTGGTATCATAACTTTGGTTTACAGAGCTCGAGAACAAGACACATTAGAACCGAACGAAAGAATTCATCAGAGATTGGATTAGTAATATCCAATGAGAATAACTCGTGAGAGATGGGATCAGTAATATCCTACAACGAGTGTGAAGAGTATTATTTTCTTTAAAATAAAAATGAAAACAAATTTAGTTTTGAAATTTTTATCTTAATATACGTATTTGAGTATATTATATTTCAATGTGGACAATCGAGTATATAAGGATTTTGAATATACGAGTAATTAACGGATATTCGAAGTTTTAATATACTGGATAGATATAGAATCACACTCTAGTCGCCCGGAGGTAATTCTGGTGATAGGTCGACCATCACCAGTATTTATGTTCGAGTCTCGAAGGTGGGATTTCTATATATTTCCATTGACTGATATGTGAACCAAAACTTAGTTAGTACACATTGCTGTGATTTGCACTAAAAATATGATTTTTGATTATATATAAAAGTTATATATATTTGAAAAGTTAATCACCCAATGGATTGCTGGTTGTGATGTTTCATTATTAGTTTAACAAATAAAGTGTAGAAATGATAATTAATTTAATTAACAAAATTATGAAAACCAATGAAGTTGAGTTGGTTAAATTAAACAACTTTTAGCTTCGTTCCTTTTCGAGGACGAAAAGATTTTAAGTGGGGGCGATTGTAACGACCCGGAATTTTGGGGCCAATTTAAAAATTTTATTTTAGATATTTTAAGGGAATTTTAATATTTAAAATAATTTACTTTAAATAATAACGACTAAACATTTATTTTAAAACGAATAAAATTAATTTAATTATAAAAGGAGTTTAAAACAGCGCTGCAGTTTGAAAATTTGAATTTGAACTTTGACTGACTGTACCGGATTCAAAATAAATCGGAATTGAGCGAAACCAGAAAAATTTAAATATGTTTAATCATATCTTTCCAACGAATCTGAAAAATCTAAATTTCACTTTAAAAATCAAAAATTATGGCCAGTTCAAAATTTAGAAAAGTCGCTGTAGAATTTATATATATTTTAATATAATATATTGGCCTTAAAAATAGCCATTTTTCAGACGACCTCGGTTTTCGACGAATCCACTTTTGTTGGAACCGGAATGTCAAATTATTGCTAAGTTTCAATTTTCATAATTTTCGAATTAATATGTGAGCGTGGTAAAAGAAAATGTGTTTTGACTGTTTCATTCAAATTTAATCGACTTGAAAAAGGTCATTTTTCAAACGGTCTCGGAATTCGACGAAATTAGTCTTGTTAGAACTGTATCGTAAAAACATAGCTAGAAATAATTTTTCTGTAATTTTTAGAGTCCGTATGTGGTCCCGGTAATTTAAAATGTACGTTTGAATTTAATAATTAAATGATTTGTAATTTAATTTAAATAAAAACATATCGTAACAGCCGAACTGGGTTACGAAACATATTCCATTGTGTCCAAGACGGGGGTTATTAGCAAGGGGCGACGCTCGTTGGGTTTGATTTGGAGTTCATATTGATTAGCATGAATTTTTGAAATAAAAGGATTAAATAAAATAAAAATACACCTATATATACGGTATGAATACGGCCTATACGCAGAACCCTAATTCTAAGAAGACAGCCGCCATCTTCATATCGTTCAAAGGCTGAAATATTCCTATTTTCTTTCGATCTTTACACAAAATCCATGGCGAATTAAAACTAAACTTCAATATAAAACTGAAGAGAAGCTCGAGGTCTATCTGTTCAATGGTGGTGATCGACTGAAGTGGCACGGATAGTCGGAGTTCGGAGCTCGAAGCAGTGGACTTTGGCGCGGCTCCCTGGCCTCGAGAGGCGTGCGAGTTGGGGGGAATGGCCGGTGTCGGGGGAAGGACTCTAAGGCGGAGCTCGTGGTGGTGTCAGATCTGGAGCCGGCGCATGGTGGTGATGGCAAAGTCGAACCCTAAAATCAAGCGTGATGGGTTCTTGTACAGGCAGAACGAAAACAAGAAGGAAGGAAGAACGGCCTGTCTTTTGAAGGGGTACTTAGCTTTAACATGTTTTAATTAATTAAATATTTAATTTTCTCAAATGAAATTAACACTAAAATAATCGTAACTTATTCACATGAAGTCAGAATCAGACAAACTGAAATGCGTTGGAACCGTGTCGAAGAGTACTTCGTGATGACGCTTACTAGAACTGAAACAGAGCATATCGTATTTTGGTCAAATTCAAGATCTGATTTGTTCAGAATTAAAAGCTATCGGTGAGATTTCTATATTTAAAAATAATTAAAATATTAATTATTTCTCGCTATTTAAATTCCATGAATGTATGTTGACTTATTTCAGATCTGTGATGTATGGAATTGTTGTTTTATTGATTATGATGTTTGTGATGTTCATGCTTGGTTAGGATATTTTTGTGTAAATAAAAATCACAATTTAGTTAGAATATTTTGTGTAAATATAAAATAACATTATTGTACAAATGTTACCATAGAAATAAGAATAACATTTTTATATAAAAGTCACATTAGAAGAAAAAAGAAAAAGAAGAGAAAATATAATAATATTTTGATTATAAAATATTGCATTAGTTTTAACATACCTTTTTGTTAGAAAATGTACATTAGAATAAAATCTAATTGTTAGTACAAAATGTACCTTAGAATAAAATATTATTTCATTGTAAAATGTCACATTAGAATGAAAATAACATTTTGTTATAAAATGTTTATTGGACTAAAATTGTCACTTTTGTGTTAAATTAGAAAAGGACACTTTTGCCACATTAAAAAGAGTTAAAAGAAAAAGAATAGATTTTTATTAAACATCCCCTTTTAATAACATTCCTTTCAATAAAAAGAAATTATATTTTTATTATCATATTGATTTCAATAAAGAAGTGCAGAACAAGAAATACACATTTTCGTTAAAACTTGATTGGTGAAATAAAAATCACATTTTTGTTAAATTGAAATTATCATTTTGTTTACATTAAAGAAGATTAGACAAAAATTATCATTTTGTTTACATTAAAAAGGATTAGACAAAAATTATCATTTTGTTTACATTAAAGAGGATTAGACAAAAATTATCATTTTGTATACATTAAAGAGGATTAGACAAAAATTATCATTTTGTCTACATTAATGAGGATTAGACAAAAATTATCATTTTGTTTACATTAAAGAAGATTAAACAAAAATTCATATTTTGTTTACATTAAAAGAATTAGACAAATTTATCATTTTTGCAAATAAAAAGGAATGAAGGAAAATTATACATTTTTGTCAAATGTAAAGAATGAGATAAGAACATTCTTTTTTATCATTCAAAAAGGAGTTTAACCAAAATAGCATTTTGGTCATTAAAAAGAGTTTAACCAAAATATACCCTTTTGGTCATTAAAAAGAGTTACACCAAATTTACGTTTTGGTCATTAAAAGGGATTACGCAAAAAGATTAGAAATAAAAGTTAGTATCTTTATCGTCGATTAGTTACAATAAAAAGATCATATGTTATAAATATGATATTAGCAATGGCTTGAAATTTATGTCTATGATATTGAAATGTCTGATGTGTTAAATATATTGTTAGTATATTCAAACTGAATACTACACATCCATTTACAAGTCATCCGACTTGTTTATGTGATTGGGTCGATAGTTTTTACACATCGCCCAAGTGCACAAATAATTTACTATTTGACTGTGGGATGAAACCCACACGGGTGTTGGGATGATATTTGATCTACACTAGTCCCAGTAATTAGTGTAGAATCCACTCTGGTTGATTAATTGGATGTTTGATAATTATTCATCATGATTGTTGATTACATGCAATATATGGTTGATGATTGAGTCACATTCCAATAAAGAATATTCTAGAAAAAGAATATTTTAGAACATATCTTAGAAAAAGAATATTTGAGAAAAAGAATATATTTTAGAAAAATATATTTAATTTGAAATGAACTAGTTATCAACCGGAATAAATCATTGAATTAAGATTTAATGAAGTTTTCCAATTTGTTAAGATTTAATTGAAGTTAAATTATATAAATTGGACTTTGGGTTTGTCGTGAATAGTGTATTAAATAACATTGTTCTTAAACCCCATATGAAAAGAATAATCTTTTAATTTAGATTATTAAAGTTTTCGATTATATTTAGTAATTGAAATAAGATGAAACGTGAGTTGGGTTTATTGTGAACCATGTTTTTAAGTGACATGTGTTCTTTAACCCGACTGACAGTAAAAATATGATTTGGAATTTATAAATCTTTTATTAAGATTTAAATGGGAATTTTCCAAAAGTAAAGTTTTCCAATTTAATATATTAAATTGAAGTTGAATGGAATTTGAATTAATAATAACCGAGATAAGCTTCTGTAAAAGAAGGCCGATACTACATATGGAATTTAAGAGGCTTTGCCGTTATTCCACTTATATTATTGGTCGGATACAGAAATTTATAACGATTATATATTGATTTGATTTCTGTGAAGATTCCATATTTTATGGTAGATGATTTTGAGTTTACCGTGAACTACGTTTTAAATGACATTAGTTCTTTAACCCAATTAAAGATAAGATTAAGTTCTTAAATTTAAATAATCATTGAATAGTGATTTTTGGTATTTAAAACCAAATTTAAGTTTTGATAAATCTTTAAAAGTAAGATTTAAGAATAATTTAAAGAGTTTATCTTTGATAAGATAATGCGAATATTTTATTAGAAGAATATTCTAAATTGGAATGAGGCGTTGGATGTGTTTTTATAGTACTTGGTTTTAATGATAAAATACGTGAGTTATTCGGGAAGACCGGGTTTAACCCATTCCGAATAATTACTACGACGATGAAGAGTCGAAGATGAAGACGGTAGTTGAAAACCGACGATCTTCACATCAGACGGATGTGTTGCTACAGAGACCCTTGATGGGAGTAGCTACCTTGAAGGGGCTTCAGTGGTGGTCGTCTGGACTATTGTTGATTATTCGGATTTGGTTTTCGCTCAGACCTAGGGCATAAACTAGTAAATGGATGCGTGTCTGACATTGGATTTCGTTCCATGTGAATTAAATCGATTTCTGTTAATGTATGTCTGTTTGGTGGTGGAGGATTTATTCTCTACTTAACACCCGGGTTTATGTCAATAGTGATTGATCGCATGGCGTGAATTATCAATGTGGCACGCCAAGATGCAAATGATCAAGGCTTTTGTTGAAAAGCAGGGCCTTGTGGGATGATCAAAGTATAGCCTATTACGACATAACTTTATGTATATCGTGACTTCACGAGCCTCACATCCCGATATGAGTCAAAAACGGGATTAGAACTGCAAGGAGTGCACACGTTTCTTTCTAGCTAGGAGTGGTGTCGGTGCTTAAACTGGCTGACATTTTACTTATGTGGATGATGGATTTTGAGGCGCCTCATCTCATGAAGATCCATAGTCTTCAATGCTTCATCTCGACCATCTTCTGATATTTTCAACATTTACGTATTTGCCGATCGGAATGGTTTTCGAATATAAATTTGATTCCGTTCTTTCCATACCAACAATCGTATATGTCAAATTTGATAGTCATTTATTTAACTATCAAATATATACAACCATCCAACCATAAAAATAAAATAAATTCACTAATTTGGTATCTAGCATCACTTAGCCCCTTTTTAATTAATTGTTTGTCATTTAAAACTTCAAACTTTTCCAATAATTATAACTCAACATTTCCTTTATATTTAAATATAAAAACGCTTTCAAACATTTCATCTAACTTCCCATTTACTGTCATTTTCAAAACATTTGCCAAACCCCTTTTTCCTCATCAAAACTGGAACAAAGTTCCTTTTTATAAAATATAAGCTCATTAACAAATCAGTTTAACTTAACGTTCGTAAAAGCAATGTTATGAATTCCATTTTAAAATATCATCACCTTTCTTAAAATATATCACTTATTTTTAAGGATTAATTGTCAAGAATAATCCGAAGTTTAACATTTCTTCCCATAATAATCCCAAGTTTGGATTATTTCTGAATAAATCAAAGTTTGGGGGGTGTTTTCCCATATTAATCCCATTTACTTGGTTCTTACCATATTAATCCGAATTTTGGCGGTGTCTTCTCATACTGATCCCAAAATAACACGTCAGGGGGTTATCGGGATCAATATGGGAGGACACCCCCCAAACTTTGCATTATTTAAAAATAATCCAAACTTGAGATTATTATAGGAAGACACGATAAACTTCGAATTTTTCTTGACAATTAATCCTATTTTTAATAAATTCTTTCCTTAGTATATCCATTTACCAAATTGATCAATATTCAAACCATTGTTTATCAATCTCTTTATTTCTAGAAATCTAATACTTCGAATCACACTTCAAAATCTTGCAAATATGTTGCAATATCCCTTTTATAGAAATAAAGAACTAATTCCATTATCTTCTACCATTACAGGCCAATATCATCCCTAGATGATAGCGAAACCATTCAAGTTGGGGTATTTTAATTACCTCTAAGACTTTGATCGACCACGTTCCCATCTTAAGATAGATACGGGTTTGTAATTCTAAATTGATATTAATAACATAAAATCTTATTAACCATATGCTTCCAAAAATGGTTTGATAACCTATTTGATTATCTCCATCTGATTATCTCCATCGTCTTCCATATCGTTCAACATTCGATTATCTCCATCTGATTATCTCCATCGTCTTCCATATCGTTCAACATTCGATTATCTCCATCTGATTATCTCCATCGTTCACCGTTACTCATTCTCGTAGCCCACTCCTTATTCCCACGACCCCACCTGGTTAAACAATAAGGATGGTTTTAAAAACTAATTGCTTATTCAGTATTATTGTTAATTGCTTAACATTTCTACTTAACAAATTACACCGTTTAATGATTTAATCTGGCCCGACTATACCTGCAGCGGCTCGAAAACCCTGTAGAAAGTTTGCACCAATTCTAATTATTATAAATATATATAATTATATTAGCTAATTCGATTGTAAGTTTGAACTTAATCATTTAATTACTTGTTTAGAAATGATAGGCCCGATTAAGACGGCTTTGTTCCACCCGTATACTTCTCCCATAACTAACAGCTGGTTCTCATCTTCTCGTATTACCCTTTCAGTTATCATGCACGCATCCCCTTCGATCATATCCTTCCCACACCCATCGTTGACCATCGAACGATGATCGGAGGTACCCACTCCATGTGCTAGGACCAGTCTGATCTCCGCCCCAATTCCCGATCAGTGTAGCTTCCCCGTTCGACATCAATCCCCCACGAACCGTGCTCCGCTTCGAACTGAAATTTAGCCATCTCAGTCAGCTAATTCTAATCACGACCGTTAAACACTTAAATCTCATCAAGGCCAATGATTTCCCTTTTAACACCCACTAGAGATAATTAACATGGGGATGTTTATTTCGTCCATACAGTGACTGTTTGGCAAAGTACAGACACATATTTTATTTTATTTTAATTTGATTGGCTAGCCTTAAATTTGTTTACAGATTTGGATGGGTATGTATTTTAAGCGAGCCGCATCCTTTGAATTCAGAAGGGTCGAACAGATAGAAACATGGCCAAGTAGAATATTTTATTTATTTACTTATTTAAGGATTGAAAGGATTTTGTACCTTCACTGATCACGTTATATATGTTTGCCTTTGGATAGAGACAAATATGATCCCACTGACCTAATATTTTGCTATAGTCGGTTTTAACTTTTTTATGTTACCCGTTATAACGTAAATTCATTTCTTCTTCTTAATCATTCTTCTTCCTTACTCGATGTCAATTGTGTTCTAAATGTTTCTCAAATAACCAAAACTGTTTCTCAAATTCTTAAACACGCAAAATATAGGACCTTTCACAATCTCAAATACCCAATTCATTTCCGAATTTAGATAAATTGAAATTTGTTTTGATTTAGAAAGGTCTCGACTTTTTCGGCAGAAAATTAGGAGATGACGGTAGTTTCAATTTGGTACGTGATTGTGATTGGTATGGTTTCTGGCAATTCGAATTTTGACCACAAAAATTTCCTCTACGATTTCGACCTGTTGCCTTATCCTCCGCCACATCATACCATTGCCGAGACGGCGACGCAGATCCCATGGTGACGATGTCGAGTACAAAAAACTATTTGGAATTTTTACCAGTAGAATGATGAACGAATCGGACAAGACTGAGATGGTTGATAATAAGAGTTTTGTTGCGATGAATGAAAGAGATGTGGAGATAATGGTTGATTATAGCGAGCTTCGATATTTTCCTGTGTCTAATTGGGTCTGATGGTTTTATTTAGATGATTTTATTGTTCCTCTATTTGATCTCTTCTTTACTTGATGATGGTTTTCAATGGCATCGAAAATGAGGTTAAGTGGTTCTTTGGTTATATGGCTGGGACGCTGTTTTGACTAGAAGTCACTGTAGTCCATCTCTAGAAATATTTAAGTGATATTGGTTTCTGTTGTCTGAATCGGTTTTTAACCGAAGTAATTGTGTTCATGTGGAGTACTTGTGGCATTCTTGTTAGCTTCTCATGCTGCATTGAGGCAATAATGGAAGGTGTATATGCTTTTTGATTGATTCTGTAGATTGTGAGTCAGGAACAGTTGGAGGCATGTATTGTGGTGAAATTGTTCTGAAATGAAGCAATAATGGATGATGTTTTTTGCTTTTAATGATTATGAGTATTCGTGATTAAAGGGCACTTGTGAGGCATGTTATTTGATGTTTGGCCTTTTTTGTTTCATGTAACTGAGTTGGGTATGTGATTAGCATGTTTGGTTTTTGTTGTTGCTTTTGTTGCGAGTAAATATGTAATTCGGGTTGTTGATTCTGATGTCCGAAGCTTTTGATCCAGAATTGATGATTGTTTTAAGAGAACGATTAAAGAAGAAGGGTTCACTTCTTTGTATTTTTATTTGGGTTTGTGCACAAGAGCAAGATGCAGATTTTCAATTTGAGGAAGAAAGACTGTGTCACGTGAGAGAGAGAAGAGGATAAAACTGGCTATAACAGATTATTAGGTCAGTGAGATCATTTAGGGAAGACACCTCCAAACTTTGAATTATTTAGAAATAATCCAAACTTCGGATTATTATGGGAAGACACGTCAAACTTCGGATTATTCCTAAAAATTAACCTTGATTAAAAGACTCAACCGAGATTTTATTTTTCTTGTTAGATACACACGTGCTTGGATATAATATTTTGGTACGGTTTTATAAAGGTTTTGAAATGATGATGGTGGTTTTGCATGAAGATTTGATTTCGATTTCTATAGAATTTGGTTCAAATTTCCGGATCCTTATTTTATGTAACGCGTAATCAACGTTCGATGCTTTAAAACTCGTACGATTTCGTTCGAACTCCGAGCGTAATGAAATATGAACCCATACAATAATTTAACATTACGGATTCTAATGAAACTGGTTTCGTTGAAATCCGTGACTGTTTACAAAGCGGTTATTTCTAACTCGATTAAATTCATATAAAATTCACATTTTCGCCAAATCAATAATAAACTAATTATTATAAAACTCCACTCACCTTCATTGTATTCAAATACCAGACATAACTGTTCAGCAACCATTCTGATAAAATTCCAGGTTAAAACGATATTTAAAATATATAAAAACCTATTTATTTATTAAATAAATCGTTATAATTTATAAACGATTCCATAGCGACTATTTTAAAATCTGAATTGGACATAATTCAAAATCTACAATATGAAATCTTGATTTTTCTCCTCCATTAGGAAATTATAATCAATTAGATACTAACATTTCTTGTTTCAAAGAAATCCGACTTATATCGGATTCTGTATATTCATTTAAAGTTCAACACTCAACATTACGAACTACCGCGACGTTACATGCTCGTTTTAATTATATTATAAATTATAAGTTCAAACTTGTTAAATAAATAAATATAAATCCATTTATAATTCCAATTCAACATTTAAAACAAAATTAATTGTTCAACAAAAATGGTAAAAAATATAGTTCGTTACATTCCTTCTCACTTAAAAGAATTTCGTCCCCGAAATTGCTAAGGTGGGAAAATGGTACAAACACATTAACTCTTCAAAAAACTATTTTCTGAAATTTCAGTTTCAATTGACCCAATTAGTTTTAAATGAAAAACCAATTCATTATTGTTAGCAAAAATCTCAAAAATTTCTAATGTTTTAAATTTTAGAAATTTTTTGGTAGTACCCCCCCCCCCCCCCCCCCCCGCAAGGAGGGTCTTCTGCAATATTGCAGGATAATTAAACATATATACATCGACCAACATGGCCGGAAAACAAAAATCAAAACTCAAAAGCTTATATTTTCGCTCAAGCTTACCTTATAAGCGTATCGAGCATACTTGCTCAATTTATATGTGTACTACCCAACAAAAATCAATCCTCAAAGCATTGGGTACCCGTACTTAACTCAAATGACCATATAAGCGACAATTATATGAGGTTTAAGTAACAATTCAACAAGTGTAAATTTCCAGAACCAAAAAGGGGCTAAAATTATTTAGTTTCAATTCACATGCAATTCCATTCAATTTATTATCCTGGAATTCATTACTAGTTTCAATTTATTCAACTCTTTATTTAATTGTCAACGAATTCTATTCAACCATCAAACATAAACCAAACAACTAATGCACAAACAATTTAATCTAACCACCCAATTATTTATTAAAATTCAATTCGTTTGGTCAACTCCAATTAATATTCAATATTATTATTTACTCATTTGCTTTTATTTGGTTTAACCGACTTTAACATCTATCGGTTTATATCTGGTTGATTTCTTTTCAGTTATTACTACTTTAATTTCCAAATCTAATTTGAATTCTATTCAAATCAGTCAGACAATCCAATATTATTATATTATGACAAAACTATTACTTTGAATGCCACATTGTCAAAACAGCCAAACCACATATTGATTACCCCCAAAATAATATAGGTATAAAGCTAAGAGAAACGAATTTCTCTGCCACCAAACATAAATACGTTCGAGGTAATCAACTCGTAATTTATTAGGTATACTCTGTTAGACATTCTTCCATACAAGTCATCCAGGAACAAGATGAACCGAAGGCACCCTCCTACCACATCCAAGGGATCAGTAGTGAGTAGTCCTTGCAAATCCATAGATTTTAATCACGACAGAATCACTAGTCAACATATCTCTGGGGGCGACCTAGAAATATTCAACTAGTGGTTCTTCCACTCATGAAGATCCATGGTTTTCAATGCTCCATCTCGACCATCTTCTGATATTTTCAACGTTTACTTATTTGCCGGTCGGAATGGTTTTCAAATATAAATTCGATTCTGGTCTTTCCAAACCAACAATCGTATCGGCCAGATTTGTAGTCGGTTATTTAACTATCAAATATATACAACCATCCAACCATAAAAATAAAACGAATTCACTAGTTTAGTTTCTAGCATCACTTGGCCCCTTTTTAATTAATCGTTTGTTAATTGAAACTTCAAACTTTTCCAATAATTATAACTCAACATTCCTGTTATATTTTAAATATAAGAATTCTTTCAAACATTTCATCCAACTCCCATTCACCGTCATTTTCAAAACAATTGCCAAAACCATTTTCCCTCTTCAAAACTGGAACAAAGTTCCTTTTTATAAAATATAAGCTCATTAACAAATCAGTTTAACTTAACATTCGTAAAATCAATGTTATGAATTCCATTTCAGAATTTCATCAACTTTCTTAAAATATATCATTTATTTTTAAAAAATTCTTTCCTTAATGTATCCATTTAACAAACTGACCAATATTCATACTATTGTTTATTAATCTCTTTATCTCTAAGAAATCTAAGACTTTGAATCACATTTCAAAATCTTGCAAATATGTTGCAATATCCCTTTTATAGAAATAAAGAACTAATTCCAATATCTTCTACCATTACAAACCAATATCATCCCTAGATAGTAGCGAAACCATTCAAGTTGGGGTACTCTAATTACCTCTCAAACCTTGATCGACCACGTTCCCATCTTAAGACTGATACGGGTTTGTAATTCTAAATTGATATTAATTACATAAAATCTTATTAACTATATGCTTTCTATTTACATCAAAAATGGTCTAAACACCTAAGGTACTAAACTGTACTTCACCAATTCGGTAAGAAATAGGTGGAACCGTGTTTAATCAGTAATCGAAAGTAAAAAATGCGAGAAAAGTAAAGTAGGGACGAAATTTAGAGTGGCTCAGCCGTTAACGAGGCCTACATCCACTATGAAGGTGATTTCTTGTCTTATAATGAGGATTACAAAATACACCAACTTTCTCTTTTCATACATCTCTATATCCACTTAATATACCCTCGTTTATGTATTTCAATCCAAGGAATTATACAAGAGAATAGTAGAATTTGAGGAGAAGAAGGATGGATGAATGATTGAGAAGGAGGATGTCTTCATTTTCCTTCACCATAAGATTGTACTTGACGCCGTGGCCGAATCTATAGTTGAGGATGGAATTTTAGCAGCACTTCGTGGTTTCAAAGATCGGATCCCCTTTATGTTGGTAGTCCTCCCGTATTTATAGGTGAACTCCCCTTGGTAAATGATCTGGAATCTGCTTACGCAGGCTGTGGATCGTTCATTCTATTAATTACAATCATGTCATTGGCTAGCTATAGCCAACTGTTCGTGGCTGTATCCAATTATCATGTGCAGATGACTCCTCGGGCCGAGTGTCTCGTATAGCTGAGCGGGTCCATACAAGCGGGTGTTCCTGTGAGAGTGAATGCTTCAGGGAATCTTATAAGGGCAGAATGCGGGGTTGGAGTCGAACCTCCTTTGTTCCTTGCATGACCGTCCTTCTTGGTTCAAGGGCGCTCGTCTTCTTACTGCCTTTGTGTGGTGCTGTTTGTTCATACAGCTACGCTACAAGATTTCTCCCGCCTATGTTGAACGGGCGACTTGTTTTATTTCGGTGTTTGAGCGGTTCACGGGATATGCGACCTTTATCTTTATCGGGTTGCACTCTTCATAGCATGTCATGCCATTATCTCCAGTCAAACTGGTTGACTTGACCTGCCTTGGGTTTGATATTTGAACGTTTAGGTGCCTCAGATAAACTTTCGCACGACCGACCCTGATGATGTCCGCTCCGTATTCTTTACTCAATGTGCGTATGAGTTTTTTTAGGGATTAACACTTTTCCCTCGAAGTCTGTGATTTCTTTTTAGTAAGGAATTACTGGCTTCGACATTTTTGGTCGCACATTGTATGGTAGAGTTTATCAAGGGGTCGTTCGTGCAAAAGATTGAGGTTGCTTCATGGCTGCTAGTTAGTATTGTCCTTTCCTGTGACCGAGAGGCTCGATGTAGGTTATCGTGTGAACAGTTGAGCTTCAGAGTGCTAGCTGGAATTTGAGGAGGCACTTTTGTGTGATCGAGCACTAAGTTGACGTGGTGAGACTGCTCTGGATGGATTAAGTTCAATGCTCTACGCCCTCACAGATAACTTATATTTTCAAAATTTGGATATTTTGAGAATTGTTTGTCTTTAGGCATTTGGCGGGATATTTCCCGGGTACGTTAAACCGGATCACTAGATCTTAATTGAGTTGTCATATCATAAAAAAGGGCTTCTAGCCCTCCTAAATATTGTCTCTTAATTTTCCCGCTTTTATATTTCTTCAATAAGCTTATTTTAATGGCAATTTCATCGTAGGAGACCTCGCTATTGCTTCTTGAGACTCCGACTCTCTTTACTTGATTGATCGTCTCGTCCGTCCTCCTTTGGTCGACGATTTCCCCCAGCTTTGTTTCCGGCTACAACGCTCCTTTCTTCGAATTGAATTTCACTTGTAAGTGAATTTTCTTCTTTTTACCTCTGATTCTGGGTTAATTCTTTCAGTTTTGTAAAGGAGGGTTCTCAATTGGCAACATCGAGTTGTTGGAACACATGGTTGTGATATTTGAGAAATGTTGATTTGACTTCGTATGTGCTTGGACTTCAGGCTGAATCCATTAGTGATAAACCTTATCCCTTTTTATGCTGGCAAGTCATTTACTAAAATGACTAAGAAATGACATTTCCTAATTCGCCATGCCTTAACCGGCTGTTCAACGGAATACTTATATTGGAGCGATACTTATGTTCTTCCTTTGACTCTTAACAATTCAATTTGTAATTTCTTTTTAAGCATACTTATCTGTGCTGACGTGTGACTAACTGCCTATCCATCTCAATCCCAGTCAACTCATTATGTCTGGGGAACGAGAGGATCTGGATCGGGCAATTGAGGTTGCCGCGGCTACTGGTTCTGATTTGGTTGTCAGTCAAATTCATCCCCAACCTCGCTTTTTTGATAGGGTGGCGGCCGGCTGTCGTAAATCGACACTTTTTTGATCAGTTTTTACAAATGTGCAGTCGATTTGGGTTTTCAAAGGATGAATCCAGATATCCCAGAAAGGAAGAGTTGGCCGATTGTCCGCCCTCTGGGTATGTTGCGGTCAACTATCACATGTTGTCTAGCTGGGCGATTCCCCCCTTTAATCCTTATCTAGAGTCCATTTTGCGGCAACTGACCATTGTCCCATATCAGCTGCATCCTAATGGATATCAAATTTTGCTTGGGCTGTACATACTTTTCATGAAGGTCCGGCAGTGGGAACCCACGTTTGCGGATATTTGTTCTCTATATACTTTTAAGAGGCGGGAGGTAGACGGTCCTTCTTTCTTTTTTATGGAAAGTATGCATGATAGAATTATCACTGGTTTGGCGGATGGCGCTAAGGGGTTTCCAGATCAATATTTCTTTGTTCAGTGTCCTAGTAAATTTTACGGACAATGGGCAGAAGGAGGTAATTGGTATACTCTATTCAGGCCAAGTTCAACACATTTACAACATCTTCTTTTGACAGAACTGTGTGTTATTGGAAGGAAATAGATGTAAAATTATATACGAATTGCCGTATAACTTGGGTTTGCAAAAACATCCTTTCCCCAAATTGGAAATACTTGGGTTCTGCACTTGAAAGAGTCTTCATTGCTGAAACGTTGAACTATGTTTCACATTCCAATATCGTTCGAGCCCAAATTGGAAAAGTACAGCTCGATTCAATTTCCCCACCTTTCACCGTTTACCCCATACAACATATAATATTCTTCGTAACTTACAAAGCAGTATAATTAAAGGGTGCATCTATTAACACCCCGCTAATTGCTCTTCACCCCCCGCTAATTTGAAAATAAAATATGCACCCCATCATTTGCTCTTCTCACCCCGTTTAATCCAAAAATGCCCTTATTGCATATTATTTCAACGTTGATTTATTTGAACAAAATCATCTATATTAATGATTTATTTATTTACTGTTTAGATCTTTGCAATTTCCATTATTGCTAACATACTCGATCTCGAAATGCATAACGATACACATCGTTGATAGTACAGTTTTTAAATTTTTAATAATTGTTTTTTTTTAATCAATATTTTTAATTTCTATTTTTTTATAAAGATCACATACAATGCTGATTTTAAATTTAATTATAGTTTGCAATTTAGCATCGATCACTCATATATATAGTTGGAATTATTATTTTTTAATCATTTTGCAACATTAGACAAACTATCTAATCGGCTGTTAAAGGGCAAATTTGAAAATGAAATTTTAAAATTTTATTGGGGGGGGGGGGGGGGGGGGGTGAAGAGCAAATAATGGGGTGCAAATAGCCAACCCCATAATTAAAATGTACAAACCGAAGTAGCATTCAACTCCATCATCTAGGCCTTAGTAAAACAGGTCATCTTAATCATCTATTCTGGTTAAGTTCTAAGTATATATATCGTAGCACCCAACCCAATTAATGGTGGAAACAACATAAGAAAGTACAAGGCTATAGAAGCAGTAGGTGGATTCGCAAGGCGATGTGCTACAATGCTTTTATGCTCTTATACTCAAGGGATGACTAATTATGCATTATCATGTATTCTAAAAAAAAAAAAAAAAAAAAAAGCAAATAATGATGTTCGTACTTATTTGAGTTTCTGTATTTTCTAATTCTTAGGATAAAATGAATGATACATTGGATGCATATGCATTTCAAGGCACCCAATTAAGCCAACCATAAATTTGCCCCTTTTTTCTTTGCTTTTTGAGTCTTGTAACATATAAGATCTGAGTTGATTGGTTTTGAAAGTTTCTTGGGTGGGGAGAATGTTAATAATATCAAAAATTAACTAATGGTTATATTCCATAAAAATCGAGTCTTGAAATAGATACTGAGCTCATTTGCATTTTTTCAATAATGCGTATAAGTACACATGCCCCTTTTTTCTTTGCTTTTTGAGTCTTGTAACATATAAGATCTGAGTTGATTGGTTTTGAAAGTTTCTTGGGTGGGGAGAATGTTAATAATATCAAAAATTAACTAATGGTTATATTCCATAAAAATCGAGTCTTGAAATAGATACTGAGCTCATTTGCATTTTTTCAATAATGCGTATAAGTACACATATAAGAAATAGAATTTAGATACAATAGTTTCTTTGATCACGTGGTATGCAAGTTCTCTCTTCTCTCTCATTTGTTGTGAGGCTCCATTTTAAACCATAATCAAGAATGATGACTCTGTCAATTTAAAATCATCGTGCTGTTTTTAGTAATTAAAATGGACCTTGTATTTACCAATTGAGTAGAATAAATATAAGAATGTGAAATCTTTAGTGACATTATTAATTGGTTAACCCATAGTTTATTAATAAAACGATTATTTAAACTAGAATATGCCGAATCTTGAAACTATAACCTAATTTATTAGTGAAATAATTGTTTGTTTCACAGTTAGTGCGCATTTTTCAGGATATGTTTCTTGTGGTGAATTAGCAGTTTTTTGTGTAACCAATAATCACATGCTGATCTTTAAAATTTAAAAATTACACTTGAAAATTTTCTAATATGGCATATTCATTAAATTTATGAGATAACTTATGCAACCAAAATGGATTTAGCCAAGGGATAGATTGATTGTGTATGAGGATATTATATTAGTAGATGCAATTACTAAATCATTGAAGGGATAAAAAATTCATAGAAATGATATAAAAATAGAATGCACACCTTCAGCTTTGTATGAAGCTATCATTGATTCATCATAGTTAATGTTTACTAACCATTATAAATGTTGCCTGAGAAGTAAATTGATTTTCCACTATGTAACATGAATTTCTAGACTGGTTCAACTTACCCAAACCTTCTTTTTATTTGTTAATTTTTTTAGTCCACCGTATCATACTGTCGTATATTGATTCAAACATGTTGAAAACTCTGCATTCAGTGAGAGGAAAATCTGCTAATTATGGCATGATCAAGCTATATTTCATTATGCTTACTTAACCAATTTTCCAGTTGTTTAGATTATAAAATTTTACAAGCTTATTTATGTGTTTGTTTGCGTAATGCAACGAGGTTTCTAATTTAAAATATTTTGTTGCCGAGGAAAGTTCATCTCAATATGTTTGATAACCATTCGTATTGATGTGTATTGCTAGCACACTTAAACTAATACTGTAATTGGTTCAGTTGTACTTTCTATATCATGACTTCTATACCATTAGCCAACTGTAAGCACAGGTTTTTTTTCTGCACATTACCACTCATAGCTATCAAATTTTGGTTTGGGTAAAATATGCTGGATATAGTTTTTTATTTTTGGTAACATTTGGTTGACACTACAATTAATTTACTGTATTAACTGCCTTTTTCCTGTAGAAAGTATTAACTGTAATATAAAAAATTTATGTTGACATAAAAATTTACATTTGCTGTCAATACTTCTAATTCTAGATACTTTGATCTCAAAAAAATCATACTAAAAACGTTTTCGGAATTACCCAAAAATAAAAGGGATTCACCAAATCCTATTAGATTATGTAATTATTCTCACATCAACGAGATTGACTGCCATTAAGACTATTGCCTAAAATAAGCAGGACAGTAAATATCTTACCCAAGAATAAACGGAAGTCATCAAATTCTATTAAATCGTGTAAATTATTCTCGCGTTAACTTGATTTATTGGTTGCAGCCATCACTTGACGTGAAGGAAACATGTTCAAAACAAACAAAAAATTTGTCAGTCTGATCGCTTTAATCCTCAAAATGAGAAATCCTTCATCAGTTTTTAGTACTTTGCTCTGGCTATCAACAGCATCTCTCTCTGGATGGAAGGTAATTCATAGATTGTGTCACATATTTTTGTCCATTCATGTCATATGCTATTTATAAAGTTCAACTCAATTTCAAATACAATTTTATAGGAACACCAGCCACTGAATTTGTACCTGTAGATGAAGTCTCGTATCGAATCATGGACACTGGTAATCCTCCTTTCCAAACCTGTTCCCAATGTCGATGTTCACAATTTTCATCACTAGAATTATCTGCCTTTATTGTTCATGGAAAATTATGTTTTAATGTCCAGAGGGATAAGGAAGTTTACGTTGATGAGTCGGTCAGCATCGTTAGGTGGTGAGGTCGATTTAGATGCCAATTTGTTTGATGATGAACATGCAGTCTAATTAGGACACTCGGTCGAAAACAGTAATGCTTTGGGTAATGTTACTTAAATATTTTTGAGCACAAGTTTTGTTTCTTCATTTGACCATTCTGGCCTTACACTTGATTCGGTTAAATTCTGTAGGATGTTGTTGATTATAGTTCTCTTTTTTTTTTTTTCTTTTTTTTTTTTTTGCATAGGCACTAAAGCAAGCATCACATGCCTAAAAAATGTCAGCCTAATGATACATGAGGGGATTGGGAAATTTAATTTTTGTTCATAAACATGTTTGAAAATAGTATGTAACATGTGTAATTTACTGAAAATGAAGGCGCATATGCCGTCACATTATTTTATTCGTGAGATTTTCCCTGTGAAAATAGGGTTGTTCTTTAGTGCTTTCCTTTTAGAATATTTCATCATCGTTTCTATACTTGTACACTGCACTATTTCAAAAACTATGATTACACACACATATGGAGACATGCATGTGGATAAACATACTAAATTATTTCAGATACGATTGTTCACGAAGCAAAATAAAAGGCAGATACTTTTGTAGGCCCACCAGATCTTTGCTGAAAGTAGATGGTACTTCTGTTACTGCAAGTAGTATAGTGGCAGATCAATTGGATCAGATGATGGGTCTTCAGTTATGCACGTTGAGGAAGATAATTGCTGAAAATGTCCAAGAAGATTGTAGTGGCCACAATCCATTCCTTCCAATGTGCTGGATTTTTTTAAAAGGTGGGTTCATGTTTCTCTGTTGATTCAGAAGACAATCCTAAAATTTCGATATCAAACTGTTACTTTTTGAATATCATTATAAGCTGGTTATACTGTTGTCTTTGTATTATGTTAAAAAACATTGTAAGAAAGGCTAGTCTTCATAGTTGTAAGCTTCGCCTTTCCACTCCAAGTTCAATTGGTTAGCAATAATTTTTTCCATAAACAGTGGTCATTCTCTCCTCCATATCCTGATATATAGCTTTCCCAATTTAAATTGAATAACATACTAATTCTTATGTAAACTATTACTCCTCTTGCATTTTTGCTTCCGCAAAGTATACTTCTTTCACAGTAAAAGATTTCGTCAGGGCCATGAAATTTGAGACCACAGGGGACTAGATGTCCTGCTTATTGAACGAGTGGCTCTGCTTATTGAACGGGTGGCTCTGCTTCACATATGGAGACTGGTGCACTTGCTCCCATTTCCCTTTGCACATTTAAGGTTACTTGTATTTTTTATTTTTAAGGTGGAATGGCAAATTCATATATAATAGTTATAGTTCTTAGAAGCCCTTTTATAAAATTCTTGTTATTGTTAGAAGTGTTGACGGAAGTAACTCTAAAGGGTTGTTATAATGATGGTTAGGAGTCATAAGGGTCATATACAGAATCTGGATATTGTTTCTTTTCCCCACTGTCAATTCATATCGCATTTTGGTGTTTAGGTAGAAAAAGGGAGGAAGTAACTAATACGAAGACGTACTTTTAGATTCATCGAAAGTTTACTTGGTCAGAGTACCTTGTTGTTCTCTCGTAGTTAAGCAACTACGTTTATTTTGTTTTTATTTATTCTTTTACTTGACATAGTTGTTATTTATTTTGACTGTATTAGTATTATGATAAAAAGTTATGATTGTTGACTACATAACACAGTAAGCAAAGAAAAAGTTGGATTTTGCAAATGTATTGTAGAACTGAAATGATTCAAGAACTTGTAACAGAGATGATTTTGGACTTATAAAAGATTGTAACAGAGAAATGATTTGTATTCAGACTTTTTTTTAACATAGTGTACAAGCGGTCTATATATAAGCCGCACAATAGAATAGATGGGCCAAGCCCAGTATTGTGTAAAAGATAATGTACAGCCTGAAATACATATTGTATATTGAACTCTCTGATACCCCCCCTCAAAACATATCGTAAGGTAGGGTTTGCACTGTCGGCATAACAAATTGTGGCGGCGCTTTATCCTAGCTCAACAGATCTTCAATTCTCCTCAAATCAATAGAAAAATAGAGAGTCTTCATAGCAAAAGATGAGTATTAGCAAGCTATTCTGGTAGGATTTTCACTGTCGAGATAGCAAATGATGACGGCGCTTTGCCCTAACTCAACAGATCTTCAATTTCTTTCAAATTGATAGAGAAATCAAGAGTCTTCGCAGCTATTCTGGTATAAAGATGGGCAGATCCGACCCTTTGCTTTGGTCTTCTTCGTCAACGTTGAGCTCCAGCTTGAGCCTGGTGAAATTCGCCTTTGAGAGAGGCTTTGTAAGTATGTCTGCTTTTTGGTGACGAGAAGGTATATATCCTATCTTCAGTTCCTTTTTTATGGCTTGTTCTCTTATGAAGTAAAGATCCAATTCAATATGCTTAGTCTTAGAGTGAAGCACAGGGTTTGCTGTTAGCGAGATTGCACTAGTGTTGTCACACCAAATTGTACCTTGTTTGTCATAGTTAACCCTAAGCTCACTTAATAATGATTTTATCCACATTAATTCTACTGTAGTACTTGCCATGCTTCTAAATTCAGCCTCTGTACTAGATCTAGAGACTGTATTTTGCTTTTTTGCACACCATGACACAGGATTTTTCCCCAAATATATACAGTAACCAGTAGTAGACTTTCTGTCATCTTGATCACTTCCCCAATCTGCATCTGAATAGGCGTTAATATTAAGGGTTTTGCTGGATTTTAGAATGAGTCCATGTGTTAATGTTCCCTTTAGGTATCTGAGTATTCTCTTTAGAGCTTTCCAGTGTTGATCAAGTGGGTTTTGCATATATTGGCTTATTTTGTTGACGCTGTAGGATATGTCAGGCCTTGTTATTGTGACGTACTGCAATGCTCCCACTAGACTTTTGTATAGTTTACCATCTTGTATTGCTTCTCCTTTTGTTTTGGAAAGTTGTGGGCTTGTGATCATAGGAGTTGTGAAGGGATTTGATTTATCCATTTTTGCTCTAATTAAAATTTCAGAAATGTATTTTCTTTGACTGAGGTAGATTTCAGAGTTGTCCTTCCTTTTGACTTCAATCCCCAAAAAGTAATTCAGGTCTCCAAGGTCTTTTATAGAGAATTCTGAATTTATTGCTCTTGTGATTTCATTGATTTCAGCATCACTGTTTCCTGTAATAACAAAGTCATCGACATATATAAGTATATAAGTAGTTGAAACAGTGGTAAACTTTGTAAAGATAGAGTTATCGGATTTGATTGAATTGTAGCCATTTTTGACAAGTGTTGCTTTTAATTTGTCAAACCAAACCCTTGGCGCCTGCTTTAAGCCGTAGATGGCCTTGTTTAATTTGCACACAAGATTTTCTTTTCCTTTCTGCACAAAGCCTTGTGGCTGCTCCATGAACACTTCTTCCTGTAAAACACCATTCAAAAAGGCATTATTCACATCAAGTTGTTTTATTGGCCATCTCTTGTGTAAGGCAATGGTAAGTACAATTCTTATGGAAGTGGGTTTCACAACAGGTGAAAAAGTTTCAGTGAAATCAAATCCACTTTGTTGTGAATATCCTTTAGCTACAAGCCTTGCCTTATACTTTGAGATTGAGCCATCTGGATTCTTTTTTAATCTAAAAGTCCATTTACAGCCAATTATATTTTTGTGATCTGGAGCAGCTGTTAATGTCCATGTATTGTTTTTCATCAAGGCCTTGTACTCTTCATTCATGGCAGCAGTCCAATCGTCAGATTGAACTGCTTCATGATAAGATACTGGCTCTTGATAATTCAGTGTTGTGTTGTATACCTTTGGCTTAAATATACCACACTTTGCTCTAGTCATCATGTGATGCTGATTTATATTTTCACCAGCATCACTACTTTGTTCAGTATTACCTGTAGCATTGTCATTAGTATTATGATCAGATTGACTTTGATTACTGACTTGCTGCTGTTGAGTAGTGTGATCAAAGTTGGTCGGTGAGATTTGCTCCTCTTGACCTGGTCCATTTGAGGGCACTGTGAGTTGAGAGTTGCTGTCATTGCTGACCTGGCTTTGTTGAGTTGGCATTACTATGTCCTCCACATCAGGTATGGCAAGAGAGTATTCCCTTGGGTTTTGAACTTTTCTACTGATTTTAATTTCAGATTTATTGAATGGGAATACTTCTTCTTTGAACACAACATGTCTAGACACATAAATTTTGCCTTTATCATCTAAGCACTTATATCCCTTTTGATTGCTTGGGTAACCCAGAAAAGTACATGGCACTGATCTAAAGTTTAATTTATGATTATTGTATGGTCGTAGATAGGGAAAGCACTGACATCCAAAAACTTTAAGGTGATTATAATCTGGAGGATTTCCAGTTAAAAGCTCATAAGGACTTTTAAATTTAAGAACTTTAGTGGGCAGTAAATTGATTAAGTATACTGCTGTTGCAAAAGCTTCTGGCCAAAATTTGAGAGGCATGGAAGCTTTTGCCAGTAGAGTTAGTCCAGTTTCGACAATTTGCCTGTGCTTTCTCTCTATGATACCATTTTGCTCAGATGTATAAGGACATGTGGTTCTATGGCATATACCCTTATTTAAGAAGTACTGTTTAAGAGGTAGAAATTCCTTGCCCCCATCAGTTTGAAACACTTTGACTTTGTTACCAGTTTGATTTTCAATATAAGTGATAAAGTGTTGAACAGTTTTGCAAGTATCAGATTTATTTTTGAGCATATAGATCCACACATGTCTTGTATAAGCATCTATAAAAGAAATATAGTACCTATATCCGTAATCAGAACAAACTGGGGCCGGACCCCATAGGTCAGTAGCAATGAGCTCTAGTGACTTAGAATAATTAGTGTTGGAATCTGGAAATGCAATTTTATGAGACTTTCCCATTTGACAGAATGTGCAAACATGTGTAATTGGAAATTTACTAATATCTACACTATTATTTTGGCTGATCACATGTTTCACAATTTTTAAATTGGGGTGTCCCAGTTTGTTATGCCACAGTTCAAAAACACTATAGTATTTAGAATCATTAGAATCAGTCAATACATGATCATTAGAAATGCTCAACACATGATCATCAGTAACGGTCAACACATAATCACTATTTTTACAGTCGGATTTTTCAGATTTATTGACATCAAATTTGTATAGTCCATTGGCCTCACTACCCTGCAAAATTATTTCCTGAGTTAGTATATCTTTAACTATGCATGAATTGGGAAAGAATTCAAAATACACATTGTTGTCTTTGGCAAATTGGGAAACGCTCATTAAATTTCTTCTAATTGATGGTACCCTTAACAAGTTTTTTAGATATAATTGTTTGGGTCCACCAAATTTTGCATTTCCAGTGTGTGTTATGTGAATACTCTTACCATTTGCAGCAAGTAAATTTTGCGTACCTTTGTATTCACGATTCCCAAGATTAAGATTGCTTAAGTTGTTGGTCACATGATTTGTGGCACCAGAATCTGGATACCAGCTATCATCACTAATATCTTCCACTCTTGCTGTGTCTGTATTTTGCACTTCAACCTTATTGTCATTCTGATTGCTGATGTTGTTTACACTCGGGTTATTGTTTTGCTGGGTAGGAGTGTAGTTTGAGTTAAATCTGAAATAGCATTGTCTTGCACTGTGTCTATATTTCTCACAAATCTGACACCTGATTTTGCTGTTGTTATTCCTTCCTCTACCTCTTCCTCTATAAGACTGCCCACCTCTTTGGTTATTTGATTGATTTCTTGATGAATTGCCTTTTTCTTGAAATTTTCCTCTACCAAAAGAGGTGTAATTAATTGTCAGGTCAGAATTGACACTTTTCTTGTGCTCAATTCTGCCTTCATGAGAAAGTAGAGTGGAATACACATATTGCAGATTTGGTGTAGGGTCCATGGATAGAATAATAGTCGTAACAGCCTCGTAGTCATCATCTAAACCGCTTACAATAGACAGGACTTGTTCAGATTCAGGTACTCTCTGTCCTGCTGAACTTAGTTGATCACATATATTCTTCACTTTAAGAAGATACTCATTCATAGTAGATTCACCCTTTCTTATACTATGTAGCTGTCGTCTGTAATGCATAATTCTTGCAGACGATTGTGCTGAAAAGTTTCTTTCGACAGTACTCCACACTTCTTGGGCAGTTTTTACGCCAATAAGTTGTGGTAGTATAGTAGGACCTATGGATGACATCATCCAAGAACAGACAAGGCTATCTTGTCTTTGATATGCCATAAATTCAGGATTTGGCACGAGTTTTTCTTCACCATCTCTGATGAATCTTGGTGGCACAATTTTTGTACCGTGTATATAGTCATCTAGACCATATCCTCTAACAGCTGTCTCTATTTGTAACTTCCACAGGAGATAATTGGATTCATCAAGTTTTTCTGAAATTAGCTGGCTCTGTGGCTTAATGATGGCCTTCATGAGATCAATTGTTGGATCTACCTGGTTGGTAGAGACCCTGTTGCTTGATACTTGTGGGCTGGAATTGTCACCCTGATTAGTCATTGATGATATTGCAAATGAGAGGCAACAGAACAGGTATGAGAAATCTGACTTGATAGCTTTGAATTGAGAATGCTTTAAGAAATGCTTTCAGTTGAGAGATGATGCAACCAGAAATGCTTAAAGAATGATGACAATACTATTTCTTGATGAAAGAATTATGTCTGAAAGCATTCTAGGATGGCACTTTGATCAACTGACTGGATTCTTGAGTTTTCTTGATCGGTTCTTCACAGTTCAGATTTCCAAATTCGATTGGAGAAAATTGATGCAGCCACTAGTTTGGCGAGGCACTATTTTCTGTAATCGAATAACAACTCCCAAGTGATAAGGCTTGAAAAAAAAGCTTTGATGGGAGGAGTCCAAGTGATGAAACTCCTCTGATGGACAGCTGCGCTAATCACCTCTGATTATGAGTGATGATCAGTAACTTTGGTGATGCAGTTAGCACACGAGATGCTCCGATACCAAGTTGGATTTTGCAAATGTATTGTAGAACTGAAATGATTCAAGAACTTGTAACAGAGATGATTTTGGACTTATAAAAGATTGTAACAGAGAAATGATTTGTATTCAGACTTTTTTTTAACATAGTGTACAAGCGGTCTATATATAAGCCGCACAATAGAATAGATGGGCCAAGCCCAGTATTGTGTAAAAGATAATGTACAGCCTGAAATACATATTGTATATTGAACTCTCTGATAGAAAACTTTGGGAAACCAACGCTTTTCTCGTATTCTCTTTTTGGCTCATTTTTTATGTTTTGAGGGTGAATTCTGTTGCCAAAAATATATCTTGCTTTTCAGTTTTCAGGTTTAGACTTTTATCCATACCTTATCATCCTATCTTCTTGAAATCTTGCTTTTTATTACCACAACTTCATATGCTTGCCTTATAAACAAAGTAAATCGTAAGACAATTCTAAAAGATAACACACTGTGGAATCTCGATTTTCACTAATTGTATTGACATAATGAATGCTTTTTCCGCAATGAACATTTGCATACCAGCTGCTATTTGTCAGCATCTGGTTATAATTTTTGAGATTTCTCGAACTGGAATTTATGCTCCAGTACCTTTCCGTGAACTGGAATATGTTCGCAGGACAACAGTTCAAAATCATAAGTTTACAGGACATAATTACCGATTTGTTACTTATTAAGTGCTTAATTAAGCATTTTAATTTGTTTTAAGGACTGAGCTAAAATCTCAAATTCCCAAAATAGCCCTCTCTTCTCTCTTTCACTTCCGTTCCTTTTGTTCCTATCTCCATTACAATCGCATAGCGAACTTTATTTTTAGTTGAAGATTTAATCTCAATCTTCATACAGTCTCTCAATCAAATGCTTAGTTGAGATTTCAACATCGATTTCAATTTTGCTACATCGATTCATGTTTCAATTTCAGTTGAGGTCCAAAATCAGATATTCAACATCGTGTTCAATTCCAGTATCAGAAACTCAACAATGATTAGTCCTTAAAGCGTGTTTCATCATCGTTCTTATTCGAAAATCAAAGGTAATGATTTTTTATATATATATATTATTTAACATTATGAACCAAGTTGGTCTTACAGTCAAAATTGGTGATTATCGTTTATTGTTCTAATTTGATGTTTGAAGAGATTTATTTTATGTTTAGTGTAATAGTTTTTGAAGCACTTTCTAATCTAATTTTCATTTATTTTTTGAAATGTAAAACCCTTCTCCAAAACTAATACATTAGTTTACAATGAGCAACAATACCACAACTACTTGAAGAAGAGCATCCTTGTGCAGAAGTAGAAAACACAACAAATCAGGATGCAAAACCTACAAATTCTTGTGCTGGAATAGAGGATCATTCTTGTATCAATTTGATTGGTGGTATAAACAAGCACCAACAACAATTATGGGCTAACAGATTCAAGTGAGGTTCCCCATAATGTAAATTACAGAAGCATATCATATTCTCCGCCACATTTGGAACCATCGTTGAAGAGTTAGGGACATGCCAGTTATGACATGGAGGAAGATAAATCAGATAGTCATGTTCTAAACTACTCTAATTCCTCCCCATTTTCAGTGTAATTGCATATGCATTTTTAACCTTTTATGGTCATTATGTTGAAATCCCTTTGGCAACAACATGTTTTGAATCCTTTCATATTAGAATAAGTTAATTTTAGTGCTGGGCTATAATGACTTGTAAGAAATGAATGTGTAATAAATTATATTTTGATATATCTATGTCCATGAAGTATTTATTTGTTACGCAGTCACAAAATTATTTTAATCATTTTGCTACGTAATAAAAACTTTTGAAGTTCGCTCTTAAGTTAATAGTTCTAAGTTACTCATGCTAGTTGTTTATACAAGAGTTTCCAAAAGAGGCAACTGTAAGCAGTTTTAACTATCAATATATAATGGGAATACCTTCTGTTGAAAATTTTGAATTTACAGAAATGATACCGTGATAATATTCTCAACTTAGCTTGAAATAGTAAGGTTTTATTTCCATTCACTTATTCTTGCACATTCACACTTAACAACTACCTATGTTTTCATGCCTATTCCCATCTATTAATACAAATATTTTTGTTTTAATCATTTTTCTCAAATAGCAAGTCAATTCAGCATCATATCTAGCTTAGAACTGCATGAGCATACACCAGGTGGCAGCTAGTAGGTATGAATCTTAGAGATGTATGATAAACTAATCATTTAATTTTGCTATAGGATATCAATTACTACAACTGGTTTGACTAGATCATGCCATATCATTACTAATTCTAGCTATCATACAATGATCGTGGGGAGAAAAAAGAAGCATATTTGTGTTGCCTGAGAGGGAGCAACATTGAATCAGTTCAGATTAAAGAGAAAGGAGAGGCGCTTCGAGAAAAAAGGTATTGGATCCCAACTTGATTTATATAGTCATACATTATACTTATGGTTTTGCTTTTACCAACTGTCAATTTCAAAATACACAGTCCTTCCTTTCTGAAAACCAGTTTTAAAAAGACAAAATGTTTGTAAGTTTTAACATTCTTTTAGGAAAAAATGCAAATGGTTGATTTTATTAAAAAGAGAAAAAGGTCATTTTGATAATTGAATCTCCACATGTAGTTAGACTAATAAAAGTAATGCACTGTTGTGCTGTTTAATTAAAAAAGAAAATACTTTGTTTAATGAAAATTATGTAAAATATGAAAATAAAGTAAGAAAATTATCAGAAAATACATCATAATGAGAATGTCCACAATCGACGTTTAACTTTTGTTACTACTTATACTCAGTTTTGTTTAAATAATCTTCTTACCATTTGAAATTCCAAGTAAAAATAAAGGAAATTTTGGTGCAGCATGTTGTGAATTATATAGCATATTCAATGAAAATATTGGATTTGCAATTTTTAGAAATAAATGATAGGACCATAAAAGAGTAGTTGGCAGTGTTAAAACTTTAAGGATAAGAACTGTACAGTTATGTAGATAAATAAAGTATGACTACTCAGTTGGCAAATACTGAAACTTCTGCATAATGGAAAGCAGCAACTTGTGATAAAGTCACATATATAAACATGTGAATCAAACCTACGTATATCAAATACTAAAGAAATAGAGAAATATTTATAACATAAGCAAAGATGGCTGGACTAAACAAAGCCCAAACAAATGATTTGGCTCACGCATTTGAGGACAAAATAGATGAGTATCAGTGCTAGTAAAATCTTGACATGAACATAAGTGGGAATATGCATTGACACATGGAAATGTAGTTCACAAAAGTGATGAGGTTCAGCATTGAACGAAGTTGCATAAACCTGAGTAAATAATTTGGTGTATATATAACATAGCCAGTGCAAAAAAGAAACTCACTTGAATGTGGAGTATAATTACTGTCTAAAAGAAGCATGAAAATACCAAGGGTTAGGGAAGCATGTGTATAAAAGTCCGCTGCTTACGTGCATTAGTTTCATAATGCGTAATTGGTTCTGAAATAAATAGTTCCAAGAAACATAAATTATGATGACTTATTCTTCATTAGACTTGTAATCTTAATTTTATTATTTCTTAAATCTAAGGTGGTTTAGTGGTTGTCATTCTCTATCAAGCCCGTTCTATCAAATTTTGTTGTACATAAGTATTATTGTTTTTATTTTGTAGACACAAATACGTTGAATTAATCATCATAGTAATTTGTTTTTTTACTGAATTTTATGTTTTTAAAGGACATTGTTTCCGTATAACCATAGCGTTTCTACCATGACCACTTGCATTACTGGTTTCAACTTGAAGGCACTTAGCATCAACTACAACTCTTATGTCTATCGTATCTTTAATGGTTGTGATTGACAGAGTCAAACACCCTTGTTGAAGTTTCAAAAATCCAACGACGATCGTGGACGATTAAGGTGACTTCAAAAGGCCAAACTACATGCTAATCATGTAAAACCAACTCCAAGATTGAGGTGTCTATTGATGTTTACATAACAATTTTATTCATATTAATAGTTCGAAAATAAATCAAGATGAACAAATTTGTAATGGTACTAGCAAAAGCATTCCCTATTTCTCAAGAATCTAGAATCCTTATTCCGAACAGGTTACCACATACGTTAAATTCCAGATTTTCCATTTGCATGCAGTTTAGATAATTTAATTTCACATTTTTTCTATTTTTCTTTATTAATCTCATGTTTTTTTATTATCAATAACTGTATTACTATGTATGTGGCTTTTCAGTCTATCATCTTTTCAGAAGCCATGTAAAAAAATGGTTGGATTGATAAGAGCACCACACTTTGCATCAGCATTTTTGATAGTTGAATAACTGTATTACTATGTATGTTTGCAGCTTTTGTTTTATTTAACATATACAGGCATGTATGTGTTATGTAGGGTGATGCAAAATGCCTTTGGTTCTAGACGATTGGTCCATGCATTTTTTTAGCAAAATATCTTTCATTCCGGACTTGAATAATTTTGTTTCTATATGTGAATAACATTTGTCATTTTGTTGTCAACATGTCATGTATGTTGACGGATTACGTGACCTCCATTCCTTTCTTGTGTGTTATCAACTTGTTTTCACGCAGTTTTGTTTTTTTTTTTTGTTTTTTTTTGTTTTGTTTTTGTAACTCTTCTCCTTTTCTTCAATCTCTGCATGCAAAAAAATTCATATGTACTTTTAATGTGTTAGCAGCAGTAGAAGTTCATGTAGCTTCTGCTTTTTTACTTCTCATGGCTTGTACGTCAAAGGTTCAGTAAACATTACCCACATTTGTCCATGTGATTCACTGACAGTATATATTCTGATTCACAAGTGTGCATTACTTAGGACACAAGCTTGTTGCTTTACTAAACAAACCACGGAGCTTTTATGTGTGGCTTGTTCAATTTTCCATGGCTGGTTCATGGTTAGTTGGAAGCAGTTCGGTGATTGGTTCACTGAGCAAAGGTTGATGGAGTGTAACGGCAAAGTGTTTGTCGTTATACAATTATAACAGCACGACAAACACTTTGTCGTTATATCCAAGATGATAACCGAAATTTAAGATTTATATTTTATTCATATTTTATATTTTATGTTTTATATTTTAAATTTTCTAATTTAGCTTTTATGTTTATTATTTTATTATTTGAATTTAACGAGTTATATTTAATCTGTAAGTCATCCTTAGCTAATTTCATAACCGTCTCCTTAACCAAATTAAACAATACACAAAGTAATATTTGAGGTTTTACATAAATCTAATATGTTGATACACAATCAAGGCTATAAAAAAGCCTATAGTCGACTTATAACTGAACATAATAACCATAAATGGGCTCAAAATCGAACCCATAATTGACCTTTAATCTGTAAGTCATCCTTAGCTAATTTATATTTTATACTTTATATTTTATATTTTATAATTTATGTTTTATATTTTATTTTATATTTTACATCTTATAATTTAACCTTTATATTTTATATTTTCTACTTTAGCTTTTATTCCATAACCGAGGTCTAAATTTAGCGCATAACTGAGCTAATAACCGAGCTCATAGAAGAAGCAGTTGCACTACCCTTTTATATTTTATACTTTATTCATATTTTATATTTTTCTAATTAGCTTTTATATTAGCTCATAACTGAGGTAATAACCGAGCACATAGCCACAGTCATAATTGAGGTCATAACCAAGCCTTTAAACTTCCCCATAACCGAGCTCTTAAACAAGCTTGTAATTGAATTTATAATTGAGCTCTTGATCGAGGTTAAGGGTGAGCAAACCCCGGTTCGGTTCGGTTTTGGGGTAAAACCGAAACCGGAACCGAAAGGCCTCGGTTTTAAAAATCGATAACCGAAACCGTAATCGAAGCATCGGTTTCGGTTTCAAAACCTCGGTTTCGATTTTTATCGGTTCGGTTTCGGTTCTAAAACCGATTTAAAAAAATATATTATAAATTTAAACAACCATAAAAGAAATTTGAATACATTATTTCAACCGAGTGTATTGAGGCACATGGTACAGAGTACAAACAATAAGTCATCCAAAGAAGTACAAAGCCAAGCTAGCTAGCTCTAAGTTGAAGGCAAGAAACAAAAAAAAGGAAATGAGCAGGAGCACTCCAGTGAAGCATACTACAGCAGATCAGTAGCAACTTGGAATTCTAGAAAATAGTCTACAAGTACCTCAACTTTCATCTTCAATTCAAAACATTGAAGAATGTACAAAAACAAGAAATGGACATTTTATATTAGTCTACTCCTGATTCTGTATTAAGCTAATTCGAATGAGTGAAGTAATGGCTAGTGTGTATATAGTATATAATACGAAACAACATGCAACAAGAGACAATATGCAACATTTAACAATTCGGTTCGGTTCGTTTTTTTGGGTTCGGTTTAGACCTAAACCGAAACCGAAATATTACTACGGTTCGGTTTTTTGATTTTCGGTTTCGGTTTTTTTCGGTTCGGTTTTTGTCGGTTTCGGTTTTATTTCGGTATTTTGCTCACCCCTAATCGAGGTTATGATCCAGCTTGTAACTTAAATTAGATATTTATATTTTATTCATATTTTATATTCTATATTTTATAATTTATATTTTATACTTTATATTTTATTTTATATTTTATATTTTATATTTTATACTTTATATTTTATATTTTATTCATATTTTATATTTTATATTTTGTATTTTGTATTTTATATTTTATTTATATTTTATACTTTATACTTTATATTTTATATTTTACTTTATATTTTATATTTTATACTTTATACTTTAGCTTTTAGCTTTTATATTTTATATTTTCTAATTTAGCTTTTATTCCAAAACCGATCCAATAACCGAGCCCGTAATCGAGATCTAAACCTGGCTCATAACTGAGGTAATAACCAAGCTCATAACCACGGTCATAATTAATGTCATAACCAACCGTTAACCGAACCCATAACCGAGCACATAAACGAGCCAAAACAAACTCATAACTAATCCGATAACCGAGCCCATAACTAAGATTTTAAACAAGCTTGTAATCGAATTTATAATTGAGCTCTTAATCGAGATTATTATCTAGCTTGTAACCGAAATTAGTTATTTATATTTTATTCGTATTTTATATTTTATATTTCATAACAAATTACTACTAAGCCTATAATTGAGCAAATTACTAAGCCTATAACTGAGCAAATTACTAAGCCTATAACCGAGCATATAACAAAGTCATACGGTACATTGTACGCATAATCAAGCCAATAACCTAAACCATAACCGAACCTATAACTGATCCCATAACCGAGGTAATAATCGAGATCTATAATCTAGATCGTAATTGAGGTAATAACCAAGCTCATAACCCCAGTGATAATCGAGGTCATAACCGAGTTTATAATCGAGCCATAACTATACGTTGTATGCATGATCAACCCAATAACCTTAACCACAACGGTGACGACCCGAACTTCCCCGTAAAGGAAAGCCCGGATTGCTTTGAGAACATGACAAATCAGAAAACAAACAGAAGAACATTTCATTGTTTATTGCAACAGTTCCATCAGAATACAAGAATATAACAGAGTATGAATAAATCATATACATTTGATAAATATCAGAGATTTACAAATTACAATGCAGCTGAAAATAATACAAAACACAACTGAAAGAGATACACGGATACAGAGCTTTCCGGATATTACTCCAGCTGTAAACCAGGATCCTATGAATATAAATCTGCATAAATCCAACTACTAGATGCCCGTGTGGAAAATAGGGGCACCCAGAGTTTAGGTTAAAACAATAAACTCCAGGTCAGTCATGTGACTGGTATGAGAACTAAAACAGTTATTAATTTGATTTTTAAAATTAGCTAAATCAAGGGTCCACGCCGTATAATATGAAATGGGTTTCCACCCAAGATTACCAATGCATAAAACAAACAATGCAATGCTAATTAAAGAAAATGAAGCTATTATAAGACCCAGGTCCAATCACACAATGCAACGCAAGCTGGAGGATGGGGTTTTACCTTATAATAGCCAAATAATGCTTGATACACGGAATTTAATATTTTATTATTACTATAAGTGAAGAAAACAACTTCAAATATAAATGTATCAATCATAGACGGCATAGCATACCATGCTACTATGTCACCCTATATAGGATAACGACTAAAACGGCAAAGTCACGTATTGGAAGTTGGATTTCCATCTGTGAACCAAGGCAAGGGATCTTCCTTACCGCTTCGAGACTCTCTAGCACGAGTCTCAGGTTCAGAACGCATCGACCCTTGGATCGTCAGGGCCAGTCCACACAGAGTGGATTAAAATGCCTGAACCATGCATTTCCCCGCCCTATGGGGCGTAAATTGGTCATATATCGATCAAACCATCCATCGGCTCCACAGAGACCGATATAACCGAGGCGCCTCGCTTTCCACCATCCACATAAGTAAAATGCAAGGGCTTGCAAAACCCTGACACCACTCCTAGCTAGAAAGAAATGCATGTCCTCCCTGAGGTCCTCTCCCGTATCTGGTTCACATCGGGGTGCGAGGCTCGCGAATTAACTCTATACACAAAGCCATGCTATATTAAAGCCATGCTTTGATCATCAACAACAAGACTCTGCTTTTCAACAGAAACCTTGATCATTTTCATCTCAGTATACCACACAGGCAATTCACGCCATGCAACCGATGTCTATCAATCACACAGAATGAAGTCCAATGTTAGACACACATCCATTTACAAGTTCTTTCTGGGTCTGAACGAAACCGGAGGCACCTTATTCCTCGTCCCATATGTTCAATATAGGAGAGAGGTCCTCGCATATCCGTTCGATCTCCAAGTACGTCTGGACGATCACCACTTATTACCTTGTCTTGGGTGTACATCCCAATCAAGACATCAGTAATCATCCAAACGATGTGAAGACCTCCGGTCTTCAACCACCATCTTCATCGTCGACACATCGCCGATTCAGTTATTCAGAATGGGATAAACTCGGTCTTTTCGAATAACTCGCGTATATAATAAACAAGTGCTATAAAAACACAACATACGCCTCATTCCAATCCCGAATATTCTTTTATTTAAATATTCATATCCATTGAAAAAGGTTCCCATTAATTTATCAAAGATAATTCTTTAAATTTATTCTTTATTCTTCCTTTGGATATCAATCCAGACCATCCAAACTAGTCGGGATTAGCGAACCTTACCGAAGTAATCATTTATTATATTTCCCAATCCCGACCTATTTATCCCATAGAGTAAAACTGGTAATACTCCATATCTAACACCACAGTGTTATCGGTAAAATTAATTATCATTTCACGTTCAAATCTAATTAAAGATTTAACTATCACTTGGAGTAAAACTAGTGATTCTCCATTCTCAATCATTTCCCGAATTTGATAATTTAAATTATCACATTCACATTTCAATCTAATTCAAGATTCATTAAAATATATTTTAGTTTTAATCTCCAAAAATCATTACTTAATGATTAGCCAAAGTTAAAAAATTAATCTTATCTTCAACTGGGTTAAAGAACTATTGTCATTTAAAACATAGTTCACGATAAACCCAAATCACATTCCATTAATTATGGAAGCTTCACAGAAAACAGATATCGATATAAACTTCCATATCCAACCGATAATATAAATGGAATAACGGCAAAGCCTTTTAAATTCCATAAATATTAACAGTCTTTCTCCACAGAAGCTCACTTCGGTTATTATCCAATCGAATTCCATTCCATTTCAATTTATTGTATTAAATTGGAAAATTTTACTTCGGAAAATCTCCTTTAAATCTTAACAAAAGGTTTATAAATTCCAAATCACATTTCACTGTGAATCGGGTTAAAGAACGAATGTCGTTAAAACATAGTTCACAATAAACCCAATTCACATTCCATTTCAAATCCAATTAAATGTTAATTAATTGGTAATTCTTCTCTACATCTTAACTAAAAGATTTATTCTTTTCACTCGGGGTTTAAGAATAGTGTTACTGAAGACCCTATCCCATCAGTCTCTAACCGTAAATTAGTAAGAAAACAATTCCCTAAGTATTAATGCCGAAGGCCGAAACCAACATCAGATCAATACCCAGGAAACCATTCAACTTAGCTAATCTCCAGTTAGTTTCTAATTTTCTTAACTCCATTGGGTTTAAGAACAATATTAGTAAAGATACCATTCACGACAAACCCAAAATCTCATTCCATTGTTAATCGGGTTAAAGAACAAGTGTTATTTAAAACACCGTTCATGATAAACCCAAAAACCAATTTCAATTTAATTCGAATCAAATGTTAATTAATTGGAAAACTTCATCAAATCTTAATAAAAAGATTTATATCTTTTCTCAACTGGGTTTAAGAACAATGTTAATGAAGACACCGTTCACGACAAACCCAAAATCCAATTTGATATTAAATACAAGGCTCTGAATAGAAAATATATCGGCTTATATTCAATATCAATATCTGAAACCAACAGATATCGTATTGAGAATAATGATATATATATATATATCTTCCAAATTCCTCCACAATGTCCATATAATCACGGAATCCAATATCGAAATATTCCGAGGATAATTTCGATTCAAATCCCTTGCAACTCATATATTGGAAACTCTGGTTATATTAAATCCCCTCTCAATCCAATTTATTTATTTAAAAATAATTGGATTATAATTCTAGTTAATAACTAGCTCATTTCGATAAAAATATATTTTTATCTTTTCAAATATGAAAATTTCATCCCAATTCTTTCCAAATCATTTATTATGATTTTACACAAAGTATTAATATTTTTAATAATTTTATCAACGCCCGTACAGTCGATTTAAATAAACGGTCATCGAACTGCACTTACGGCGACCTTTTCCAAATTTGATTTGGACATAATTCCAAATCCAACCGTAAGATTTCAAATTTATTATATTATTGGAAAGATCTTTTCAATACGAACCCAACGGTTCCGGTTTCAGGAGAATCCGATGGTCGGATTTCCCATAACGTCAATTCGAAGTCAATAGTCGAAATTCGCGATCGGTGGCGGTGCGACGCGTTCTATTCAGGCCATTTAATATATATAATATATATATTTCGTCGATTTCCATTTAAAACGTATTTTATAAATCATTTTAATTTCGTTTTAAAAATGATTCCAACTTCATATTCAATTTTAAATCAAAACTGAATATTCCATAACATTAACATATAAATGATGATATTTTCAAAACATTAGATTTTGAAATCACTTCCTTCTCGATATTCATTATAAAAATGAATAAAATCGATATAAATATTGTTCTCGCCAAAATGGCACATATCCAATCAATACGGCTTTATTATTTCAATAATTTCGTGTCTATCCAAAATCGGACATCAAAAACAAATTTTGATCTTTTACTGAATATTATTTTAAAATATTCCTTATTTTAAAATATTCGTCATTTTAAAATATCCGTTCTTTTCTGAATTGAAATCTAACACAGTCAATTACCATATAATGTGATTTATATTGGTTTCATACAACACATGTATACAACTGCAATGATAAACAATCAACCATCATCCAGAGTGCACTACACAACTGCATAAGCCTTAAATATAAATATTTAACGCTTAAAACAGTCTGTCAACCAATTGATTGACATGCAACTAAGCATTTGGGACTAGTGTACGTCAAATACCATCCCAACACCCATGTGGGGTTTCAATCAACAAACACATACATTTTATTTGTTCAGTTGGGCGATGTGTAAAATTTATCGTCCCAATCCATATCAGTCAAATGAGTGTACATAGACAAATCGTCTGAGTTGTAAATGAATATTTATTTTATTTTATTTCAACACATGAATATTTTATTTTATTCAACACATGAATATTTTATTTTATTCAACACATGAATATTTTATTTTATTCAACACATGAATATTTCATTTTCCATTTCACATCAAAAACCAAATTCACACAAACAAATCAATCCAAACACACAACCAAACAAGTCGCCCCTGGTCTGTGGATGCCGGGGAGCAATTCATATATATAGTAATAAAATAAGTAACTGTACAAAATTCAGTGAGAGCGTTCTCACCTTTGGGATCCACTCCTTCATTCTTTATTTCTGAACGGTTTTATCTCCTGTGCGTAGCGTTCTTCTTCGTGATTTCCACATAATCTGTTTCACGCAGTTTATGTTAAAATTTATATTTTTAACAACGCTATATATATTTAAAAAAAATCACATTCTTATTATATCGTCATATATATAAAAATTACATTTTTATATCGCCACTTCATATATAAAAATCGTATTTTTATACCGCTATACATATAATAAAAATCGCATTTTTATTATATCACTACATATATAAAGATCACATCTTTGTGCTAATGTTATATATATATATATATAAAGATCAAATTTTTATCACTTCGCTATATATATAAAAATCAGATCTTTATTCGCTATTCATATATATATAAATCAAAATTTTATCTTCTAAATTTTTTATTTTTACATAACTAAAAATCGTACATTTTCTTAGCTAAAAATCGGATTTTTCTAAACTAAGAATCGAATTTTTCTAAACTAAAAATATCATCTTTATATGATTAAAAATCATGTCTTTCCTAAATTAAAAAATCATATCTTTTTATTTTTCAAAATCATGTCTTTTTATTTTGCTAAAAATCAAAACTTTATTAACTCAAAAATCTAAACTTTAACCTCATAAAAATCAAATCTTTAACCTCATAAAAAACTAAACTTTTTATTATCCAAGAATTCATATTTTGCAAATCAGCTTTTATAGAAATAAAAACTGAAAATAAAAAGAATAAAATTCAATTTTGCTTACTTTGATTCGCAGAAAATAAGGGGGTTTCCTGTTGACGAGGTGGAGTATGGCGGTGCATCGGTTTTGGCAGTGGAGGGCGGTTTGGGTCTCTCGTTTGGAAAAGGGGAAAGAGGGGGTAGCTCCGTTCAACGGTAGGGGGCGCGGGGAGCAGGTGAGAAGGAGGCGGTGGGATCGCGACAGGTGGTGGTGGGCCAGAGGGGTAGCCGTTGGTGGCGTTTTAGGGTCCGGGGGGAGGGGTCTGGGGTCTTCGTGGAAGAGGAGAGAGGTTCGGGGAGGCGGATCAGAGAGGGAGGAGGTCTGGGGTGCGGCGGCGCCAGGACCAGCGGAGAAGGCATGGGCGGAGCGTGCTGAACGGGCTTCGTTTCTCTTTTTTTATTTATTTCCAAATCGATTTTCTGAAAACGAGGGAGAGAGAGGGAATAAAGGGGAGAGTGATAAGGGCTGGGTTTATATAGTAAATATTTTATTTTAAATCCAAAAAGTAACTTTTTATTGCGACCTCCAAACGAGACCCACTGATTGTCGTCCATAACTAATTACCCCCATTCCGAACGCAATGGGATATGTCTATAAGGCAATTCGACTGTTTCGATCAGTTTCCATCAAAATTAAAATATAAATAAATAGAACGGTCAATACTGATTTTAACGTACATTTTAATTTACCGGGGCCACATACTAACTCCAAAAATTACAGAAAAATAATTCTGGCTATGTTTTGACGATACGGTCCTAACAAGACTAATTTCGTCAAATTTGAAGACCGTTTGAAAAATGGCCATTTTCTGGTCGATCCAAATTGACTGAAACTGTCAAAACAGTTTTCTTTTGCCACGCTCACATATTGATTTCAAAAATTGTGAAAATTGGAATCTAGCAATAATTTGACATCCCGGATCCAACAAAAGTGGTTTCGTCGAAAATGGAGGTCGTTTGAAAAATCGCTATTTTTAAGGGTTATATTTCCATAGCGACTATTCTGAATTTTCAACTGCACATAACTTATTATTCCCGCTATGAAATTTGGATTTTTCAGATTCATTGGAAAGATATTTTCGAACAGATTCAAATATTTATGGTTTCACTAAAATTCGGTTTATTTTGAATCCTGTACATTCATTCGAAATTTGAAATCGAATTTTCAAACTACCACGCCATTTCCAATTCCTTTTATGATTAAAATAAATATTTATATTCTAACTTCGCTTCAAATAAATATATACGTTCCAATTCGATTCAAAATACATTTCTAGTCGTTATTATTTAAAATAAATCATTTTAAATATTCAATATTCATTAAAATTGCCAAAATCCACAATATCTGTATAATCATGGAATCCAATATCAAAATATTCCAAAGATAATTTCGATTCAAATCCCTTCCAACTCATATATTGGAAATTCTGGTTATATTAAAACCCCTCTCAGTCCAATTTATTTATTTAAAAATAATTGGATTATAATTCAAGTTAATAACTAGTTCATTTCGATAAAAAAATATTTTTATCTTTTCAAATATGGAATTTTCATCCCAGTTCTTTCCAAATCATTTATTATGATTTTACACAAATTATTAATATTTTTAACAATTTTATCAATGCCCGTACTATCGATTTCCACAAACGGTCATTGAACTGCACTTACGGCAACCATTTCCAAATTTGATTTAGACATAATTCCAAATCCAACCATTAGATTTCAAATTTATTATATTCGTTGGAAAGGTCTTTTCGATACGAACCCAACGGTTCCAGTTTTAGGAGAATCCGGCGGTCGGATCTCCCGTAACGTCAATTCTAAGTCAATGGTCGAAATTCGCGAACGGTCGCGGCGTGGGCGTTCTATTCAGGCCATTTAATATATATAATATATATTACATATATTTCGTCGATTCCCATTTAAAACGTATTTTATAAATCGTTTTAAATTTGTTTTAAAAACGATTTCAACTTCATATTCAATTTTAAATCAAAACTGAATATTCCATAACATTAACATATAAATGATGATATTTTCAAAACAATAGATTTGAAGTCATTTCCTTCTCGATATTCATTATAAAAATGAATAAAATCAATATAAATATCGTTCTCGTCAAAATGGCGCATATCTAATCAACGTAGCTTTATTTATTTCAATAATTTCGTGTCTATCCAAAATCGGACATCAAAAACAAATTTTGATCTTTTACTGAATATTATTTTAAAATATTCCTTATTTTAAAATGTTCGTCATTTTAAAATATCCGTTCTTTTCTGAATTGGAATCAGACACAGTCAATTACCATAAAATGTGATTTATATGGGTTTCATACAACGCATGTATACAACTACAATGATAAACAATCAACCATCATCCAGAGTGCACTACACAACTGCATAAGCCTTAAATATAAATATTTAACGCTTAAAACAGTCTGTCAACCAATCGGTTGACATACAACTAAGCAATTGGGATTAGTGTTCGTCAAATATCATCCCAACACCCGTGTGGGGTTTCAATCAACAAACACATACATTTTATTTGTGCAGTTGGGCGATATGTAAAATTTATCGTCCCAATCCATATCAGTCAAATGAGTGTACGTAAACAAATCTTCCGATTTGTAAATGAATATTTATTTTATTTCAATACATGAATATTTTATTTTATTCAACACATGAATATTTTATTTTATTCAACACATGAATATTTTCATTTTCCATTCCACATCACAAACCAAATTCACACAAACAAATCAATCCAAACACACAATCAAACAAGTCGTCCACGGTCTGTGGACGACGGGGAGCAATTCATATATGCAGTTATAAAATAAATAACTGTATAAAGAATTCAGTGAGAGCGTTCTCACCTTTGGGATACATTCCTCCATTCTTTATTTCTGAACGGTTTATCTCCAATGCGTAGCGTTCTTCTTTGTGATTTCCACATAATCTGTTTCACGTAGTTATGCTAAAAATTATATTTTTAACAATGCTATATATATTTAAAAAAAATCACATTCTTATTATATCGTCATATATATTAAAATCACATTTTTATAACGCCACTTCATATATAAAAATCGTATTTTTATGTCGCTATACATTTAACAAAAATCGCACTTTTATTATATCACTACATATATAAAGATCACATCTTTGTGCTAATGTTATATATGTATGAAGATCAAATTTTTATCACTCGTTATATATATATATATATAAAAATCAAATCTTTATTCGCTATTCATATATATAAAAATCAAATTTTTATCTTCTAAATTTTTTATTTTTACATAACTAAAAATTGTATATTTTCTTAACTAAAAATCGGTTTTTTCTAAACTAAGAATCGAATTTTTCTAAACTAAAAATTTCATCTTTATATGAATAAAAATCATATCTTTACTAAACTAAAAATCATATCTTTTTATTTTTCAAAATCATGTATTTTTATTTTGCTAAAAATCAAATCTTTATCAACTCAAAAATCTAAACTTTAGCCTCATCAAAAATCTAATCTTTAACCTGTTAAAAAAAAATCTAAACTTTTTATTATTCAAGAATTCATATTTTGCAAATCAGCATTTATAAAAATAAAAAGAATTAAATTCAATTTTGCTTACTTTGATTCGTAAAAAATAAGGGGGTTTACTATTGGCGAGGTGGAGCATGGCGGTGCGTCGGTTTTGGCAGTGGAGGGCGGTTTGGGATTTCTCGTTTGGAAAAGGGGAAAGTGGGGGTAGCTCTGTTCAACGGCAAGGGGCGCGGGGAGCAGGCGAGAAGGAGGCGGAGGCGGTGGGGTCGCGGCAGGTGGTGGTGGGCTAGAGGGGAAGCCATTGGTGGCGTTTTAGGGTTGGGGGGAGGGGGCTGGGGTCTTCGTGGAAGAGGAGAGAGGTTCGGGGAGGCGGATCGGAGAGGGAGGAGGTCTGGGGTGCGGCGGCGCCAGGACCGACGGTGGCGGCGTGGGCGGAGAGCGCTGAACGGAGGAGTGACGGGCTTCGTTTCTTTTTTTTTTCAAATCGATTTTCTGAAAACGAGGGAGAGAGAGGGAATAAAGGGGAGAGTGATAAGGGCTGGGTTTATATACTAATATATGTTTTATTTTATTTTAAATCCAAAAAGTAACTTTTTATTTCGACTCCAAACGAGACCCACCGATTGTCGTCCATAACTAATTACCCCCATTTCGAATGCAATGAGATATGTGCCGTAAGCCAATTCGACCGTTTCGATCAGTTTCCATCAAAATTAAAATATAAATAAATAGAATGGTCAATATTGATTTTAATGTACATTTTGATTTATTGGGGCCACATACTGACTCCAAAAATTCCAGAAAAATAAATCTAGCTATGTTTTGACGATACGGTCCTAATAAGACTAATTTCGTCGAATTTGAAGACTGTTTGAAAAATGGCCACTTTCTAGTCGATCCAAATTGACTAAAAATGTCAAAACATATTTTCTTTTGCCACGCTCACATATTGATTTCAAAAATTATGAAAATTTGAATCTAGCAATTATTTGAAATCCCGGATCCAACAAAAGTGGTTTCATCGAAAATGGAGGTCGTTTGAAATATCGCTATTTTTAAGGGTTATATTTCCATAGCGACTATTCAAATATTTCTGGTTTCACTAAAATCTAGTTTATTTTGAATCCTGTACATTCATTCGAAATTTGAAATCGAATTTTCAAACTTCCACATCATTTCCAATTCTTTTTATAATTAAAATAAGTATTTATATTCTAACTTCGATTCAAATAAATATATACGTTCTAATTCTATTCGAAATAAATTTCTAGTCATTATTATTTAAAATAAATCATTTTAAATAACTAAAATTCATTAAAATTGCCAAAATAAAAATTTTAAATTGGTTCTGATTTTCCGGGTTGTTACAACAACCGAGCCTATAACCAATCCCATAATCGAGACAATAACAAAGATATATAATGTAGCTCGTAACTTAGGTAATAATCGAGCTCATAACCACGGTCATAACCGATCACATAACCAAGCCCATAACCGATCACATAACCAAGCCCATAACCAACTTTAAACCAAGTTCTTAACCGAGGTAATAACTGGGTCAATTATTGAGTCCACAACCGAGCCCGTAACCTTACCCATAATGTATCCCATAACCGATTCAATAACTTAGCTACTAAACCAACTTGTAACTGAAGTGATAACTGAACTCTTAGTCGAGAACATAAACAAGATCGTAACCTCAACCTGTAATTGAAAATATCTCCCATAATCAAGCTCATAATTGAAGTCATAAACAAACCTTTAACCTAGCCCGTACCCTAGCCAAAACTAAACCTATAACTTATCCCATAACCGAGCCCAAAACCGAGCCCAAAACCGAGCTCTTAATCAAACTTGTAATTGGATTTATAATTGAGCTCTTAATCGAGATTATTATCTACCTTGTAACCAAAATTAGTTATTTATATTTTATATTTTATATCTTATATCTTATGTTTTATATTTTATAATTTAGCCCTTATCCATAACCGAGCCCATAACCGAGATCTAAACCTAGCTTATAACTAAGGTAATAACTGATCTCATAACCATGGTCATAATTGAGATCATAACCAACCTTTAACCTAGCCCATAACCAAGCGAAAACTAAACCCATAACTTAACCCATAACTGAGTTCTTAAACAAGCTTGTAATTGAATTTATAATTGATCTCTTAATCGAGGTTATGACCTACCTTGCAACCGAAATTAGTTATTTATATTTTATTCATATTTTATACTTATATTTTCTGGTTTAGCTTTCATTTCATAACCTATCCAATAACCAATCCCATAACCGGGTTATAAACCTAACTCATAATTGAAGTAATAACCGAGCTCATAACCACAGTCATAATTGAAGTCATAACAAAACCTTTAACCTAGCCCATAACCGAGCCAAAACTAAACCTATAACTTATCCCATAACCGAGCCCTTAACTAAGCTCTTAAACAAACTTGTAATTGAGTTTATAACTGAGGTCTTAATCGGGGTTATGATCTGTCTTGTAACCAAAAATAGTTATTTATATTTTATAATATAGCTTTTATCCCATAACCGAGATCTAAACCTAGTTTATAACTGAAATAATAACCAAGCATATAACCACGGTTGTAATTGAGGTAATAATCAAAACTTTAACCTAGACCATAACCAAGCTCATAACCTAGCCAAAACCAAACCCATAACCGATCCTATAACCTAGCCCTTAAACTAGCTTGTAATAGAATTTATAACTGAGCTCTTAATCGAGGTTTATCTAGCTTGTAACCAAAATTAGTTATTTATATTTTATTTGTATATTATAATTTATAATTTATATTTTATAGTTTATATTTTATATTTTATAATTTATATTTTATTTTATATTTTATATTATATATTTTATTTTACATTTTATAATTATAACTGATTGAGGCTGGAGTTCTAGTACATAGAAAGTTTTACGCTGCATCGTCACCGTATGAAGATGATGTCCCTGTTGATCTTGAGGGTGTGAGTTTGACATCCATCAGATTCTCCTTCATGCTGATGCTCCTACATGAGTGCTTAGTCTATTTAGGCTCCTCTTGGTAGCTTACTAGTTGTTATGTTTAACTTTTTAGAGTTTCGGCAGTTGTACACTGATTTGTTTAGAGGCAATATCATCTATGCTCCATTTTTTGTTTAGTGGTTAGGCCACCTTTATTAGCTGCAGAGGGTTATGACCATAACCGGGTGATAACCCAAAACCAAACCCATAACTGATCCCATAACCGAAGCCTAACCAAGCTCTTAAACAAGCTTGTAATTGAATTTATAATTGAGCTCTTAATCGATGTTATGATCTAGCTTGTAACTGAATTTAGTTATTTATATTTTATTCATATTTTATATTATATATTTTATATTTTATACTTTATATTTTATATTTTATTTTATATTTTATTTTATATGTTATTTTATATTTTATATTTTCTAAGTTAGCTTTTGTATTTTATATTTTCTAATTTAACTTTTATTCCATAGCTGATCCAATAACCGAGCCCATAACCAAGATCTAAACCTAGCTCATAACTGAGGTAACAACTGGGCACATAACCACGATCATAATTAAGGTCATAACCAAACATTTAACCTAGCCCATAATAAGGCACATAACCCAAAACCAAACCCATAACTGACCTCATAACCGAGCCTATAATCGAGCTCTTAAAAAACTTGTAATTGAATTTATGATTGAGCTCTTAATCGATGTTATGATCTAGCTTGTAGCTGAATTTAGTTATTTATATTTTATTCTTATTTTATATTTTAAACCTTATATTTTATACTTTATATTTTATTATTTATATTTTATGTTTTATTTTATATTTTATATTTTATTTTATATTTTGTATTTTCTAATTTTGCTTTTATATTTTATATTTTCTAATTTAGCTTTTATTCCATAACCAAGATCTAAACCTAGCTCATAACTGAGGTAATAACCGAGCACATAACCACGATCATAATTAAGGTCATAACTAAATTTTTAACCTAGCCCATTACCTGGCAAATAACCAAGCCAAAACCAAACCCATAACTAATCCAATAACCGAGCCCATAACCGAGCTCTTAAGCAAGCTTGTAATTGAATTTATAACTGAGCTCTTAATCGAGTATGATGTAGCTTGTAACCGAAATTAGTTATTTATATTTTATTCACATTTTATATTTTATATTTTCTAATTTAGCTTTTATATTAGCTCATAACTGAGGTAATAAACGAGCACATAACCACGGTCATAATTAATTGAGGTCATTACCAAACCTTTAACCTATCCCATATCCATGCATATAACCGAGCAAAAACCAAACCCATAACTAATCCCATAACCAAGCCCATAACCAATTCTTAAACAAGATTGTAATTGAATTTATAACTGAGGTCATAATCGAGGTTATGATCTACCTAGCCCATTACTGAGCTCATAACCGATATCTAAACCTAGCTCATAACTGAGGTAATAACTGATAAGACCTTGCGTTCAAATGTCTTTTACGTGTCATAGGTACCCGATTAGGCCTTGCGTCCGAATGTGTTTAACGTGTCATAGGTATCCGCTCGGTTAATTAATCCCTGCTAGGTGTAGAATCATTGATGAAGTACCCGATTAGGCTTTACGTCCGGATGTCTTTTATGTGTCATAGGCACTCAATTAGAAATTGCGTCCAAATGTGTTTAACGTGTCATAGGTAACCGCTCGGTTAATTAATCATTACTAGGTGCAGAATCATTGATGAAGTACCCGATTAGGCCTTGCGTTCGGATGTCTTTTACGTGTCATAGGTACTAGATCAGGCCTTGCTTCCGAATGTGTTTAACATGTCATAGGTACCCGCTCGGTTAATTAATCCCTGCTGGGTGTAGAATCGTTGATGAAATACCCGATTAGGCCTTGCGACCGGATGTCTTTTACGGTCATAGTTCCTGATTAGGCCTTACTTTCGAATGTGTTTAAGTGTCATAGGTACTCGCTCAGTTAACTAATCCCTACTAGGTGTACAATCGTTGATGAGGTACCCAATTAGGCCTTGCGTCTGGATGTCTTTTACGTGTCATAGGTACCCGATTACGCCTTTCTTTCGAATGTGTTTTACGTGTCATAGGTACCCGCTTCGTTAATTAATCCCTACTGGGTGTAGAATCGTTGATGAAGTACGCGATTAGGCTTTGAGTCCGGATGTCTTTTACGTGTCATAGGTACCTGATTAGGCTTGCGGCCAAATGTGTTTAACGTGTCATATGTACCTGCTCGGTTAATTAATCCCTACTGGGTGCAGAATCATTGATGAATAACCCTATTAGGCCTTGTGTCCAGATGTCTTTTACGTGTCATAGGTACTCAATTAGGCCTTGCGTCCGAATGTGTTTAACGTGTCATAGGTATGCACTCGGCTAATTAATCCCTACTGGCTGTAGAATCATTGATGAAGTACCCGATTAGATCTTGCGTCCAAATGTATTTTACGTGTCGTAGGTAACCCATTAGGCCTTACGCCTGAATCTGTTTAACGTGTCATAGGTCCCCGCTTGGTTAATTAGTCCCTAGTGGTTGTAGAATCGTTGATGAAGTTCCCGATTAGGCCTTACGTCTGGATGTTTTTTGCGTGTAATAGGTACCCGATTAGGCCTTACGTCTGAATGTGATTAACATGTCATAGGTACCCACTCGGTTAATTAGTCCCTACTGGGTGTAGAATCGTTGATGAAATACTCGATTAGGCCTTGCGTCCGTATGTCTTTTACGTGTCATAGTTACTCGATTAGGCCTTTCTTTCGAATGTGTTTAATGTGTTATAGGTGCCTGCTCGGTTAATTAATCCCTACTAGGTGTAGAATCATTGATGAAGTACCCGATTAGGCTTTGCATTCGGAGTCCTTTTACGTGTCGTGGGTATCCGATTAGGCCCTACGTCCAAATGTGTTTAACATGTCATAGGTACCCACTCGGTTAATTAATCCCTACTGGGTGCAGAATCATTGATGAAGTACCCGATTAGACTTTGTGTCCAGATGTCTTTTACTTGTCATGGATACCCAATTAGTCCTTGTGTCCGAATCTGTTTAACATGTCATAGGTACCCGCTTGGCTAATTAATCCCTACTGGGTGTAGAATCGTTAATGAAGTAACAGATTAGACCTTGCGTCCAGATGTCTTTTACGTGTCATAAATACCCAATTAGGCCTTGCGTCCGAATCTGTTTAACGTGTCATAGGTACCTGCTTGGTTAATTAATCCCTAATGGGTGTAGAATCATTGATGAAGTACCCGATTAGGCCTTATGTACGGATGTTTTTCTCTGTGTCATAAGTACCCGATTAGGCCTTGCGTCTGAATGTGCTTAACATGTCATAGGTACCCGCTCGGTTAATTAATCCCTACTGGGTGTAGAATAGTTGATGAAATACCAGATTAGGCCTTATGTCTGGATGTTTTTTACGTTTCATAGGTACCCGCTCGGTTAATAATTCCTACCGGGTGTAGAATCGTTGATGAAGCACCCGATTAGGCCTTGCATCCGGATGTCTTTTACGTGTCATAGGTACCATATTAGGCCTTGCGTCCAAATGTGTTTAACGTATCTTGGGTACCCGCTCAGTTAATTAGTCCTTACTGGTTGTAGAATCGTTGATGAAGTACCAGATTAGGTCTTGCGTCCGGATGTCTTTTATGTGTCATAGGTACCTGATTAGGCCTTGCGTCCGACTGTTTTTACGTGTCATAGGTACCCGCTCGGTTAATTAATCCCTACTGGGTGTAGAATCGTTGATGAGTACCCGATTAGGTCTTGTGTCCAGATGTATTTTACATGTAATAGGTACCCGATTAAGCCTTGCATCCAAATATGTTTAACGTGTCATGGGTCCCACTCGGTTGATTAATCCTTATTGGGTGTAGAATCATTGATGAAGTACCCGATTAGGCCTTGCGTCCGGATGTCTTTTACGTGTCATAGGTGCCCAACTATACCTTGCGTCTGAATGTTTTTAACGTGTCATAAGTACCCAATTAGGCCTTGCTTCCGAATGTGTTTAATGTGTCATAGGTACCCGCTTGGTCAATTTATCCCAAATCTTTAAACTGGCCAATGGTCATAATTGAGGTCATAACCAGACCTTTAACCTAGCCCATAACTGAGACCGCAACCGAGCCAAAACTAAACCAATAACTTATCCCATAACCAAGCCCATAACCGAGCTCTTAAACAATCTTGTAATTGAATTTATAACTAAGGTCTTAATCGAGGTTATGATCTAACTAGCTCATAATTGAGCCAATAACGGAGATCTAAACCTAGCTCATAACTGAGGCAATAACCGAGCTCATAAACACGGTCATAATTGTGGTCATAACCAAACCTTTAAACTCGCTCATAATCGAGAGCATAACCGAGCCAATACTAAACCCATAATTGATCCTATAACTGAGCCCATAACCGTGCTCTTTAACAAGCTTGTAGTCGAATTTATAACTGTGCTCTTAATCGAGGTTATGATCTAGATTGCAACCGAAATTAGTTATCTATATTTTATTTATATTTTATATTTTCTAATTTAGCTTTTATTGCATAATTGGTCCAATTACCAAGCCCATAACCGAGATCTAAACCTAGCTCATAACAGAGGTAATAATCGAGCTCATAACCACGATTATAATTGAGGTCATAACCAAACCTTTAACCTAGCACATAATCGAGCACATAACCAAGCCAAAACCAAACCCGTAAATGATCCTATAACCGAGCTCTTAAACAAGTTTGTAATTGAATTTATAACTGAGCTCTTAATCAAGGTTATGATGTAGCTTGTAACCAAAAATAGTTATTTATATTTTATTAATATTTTATATTTTCTAGTTTAGCTTTTATAGTATCTCATAACTGAGGTAATAACCGAGAACATAACCACAGTCATGATTGAAGTCATAACCAAACATTTAATCTTACCCATAACCGAGCCTATAAGCGGACACATAACCGAGTCAAAACCAAACCCATAATCAAGCTCTTGAACAAGCTTATAATTGAATTTATAATCGAGCTCTTATTCGAGGTTATGATCTAGCTTGTAACTTAAATTAATTATTTATATTTTATTCATATTTTATATTTTACATTTTATAATTCATATTTTATATTTTCTAATTTAGCTTTTATATTTTTATATTTTTTAATTTAGCTTTTATTCCATAATCGATCCAATAACCAAGATCTAAACCTAGCTCATAACTGAGGTAATAACCGAGCAGATAACCATGGTCATAATTAAGGTCATAACCAAACCTTTAACCAAGCCCATAACAGGGCACATAACCAAGCCAAAACCAAACTCATAACTGATCCAATAACCAAGCCCATTACTGAGCCCATAATCGAGCTCTTATGCAAGCTTGTAATTGAACTTATAATTGAGTCTTAACCGAGGTTATGATCTAGCTTGTAACTTAAATAAGTTATTTATATTTTATTCATATTTTATATTTTATATTTTATATTTTATACGTTATATTTTATATTTTATAATTTATGTTTAATATTTTATTTTATATTTTTTAATTTAACCTTTATATTTTATATTTTATATTTTATATCCTCTAATTTAGCTTTTATGCCATAATCGATCCAATAACCGAGGTCTAAACTTAGCTCATAACTGAGGTAATAACCGAACTCATTGAAGAAGCAGTTGCAATACCCTTTTATATTTTATACTTTATTCATATTTTATATTTTTCTAATTTGCTTTTATATTAGCTCATAACTGAGGTAATAACCGAAAAAATAGCTACGGTCATAATTGAACTCTTAATCGCGGTTATGATCTAGCTTGTAACTGAAATTAGATATTTATATTTTATTCATATTTTATATTCTATAATTTATAATTTATATTTTATATTTTATACTTTATACTTTATATTATATTTTATATTTTATATTTAATAATTTATATTTTATATTTTATATTTTATTTATATTTTGTATTTTATAATTTATATTTTATATTTTATATTTTATACTTTATAATTTATAATTTATATTTTATATTTTCTAATTTAGCTTTTATTCCAAAACTGATCCAATAACCGAGCCCATAATCGAGATCTAAACCTAGCTCATAACTGAGGTAATAACCAAGCTCGTAACCACGGTCATAATTAAGGTCATAACCAAACCATTAACCCAACCCATAACCGGACACATGACCGAGCCAAAACTAAACTCATAACTAATCCGAAGACCGAGCTTTTAAACAAGCTTGTAATTGAATTTAAAATTGAGTCCTTAATTGAGATTATTATCTAGCTTGTAACCGAAATTAGTTATTTATATTTTATTCGTATTTTATATTATATTTTCATAACAAGTTACTACTAAGCCTATAACCAAGCTAATTACTAAGCCTATAACCGAGCATATAACAAAGTCATACAGTACATTATACGCATAATCAAGCCAATAACCTAAACCACAACCGAACCTATAACTGATCCCATAACTGAGGTAATAACCGAGATCTATAATCTAAATCGTAATTGAGGTAAAAACCAAGCTCATAAACCCGATCATAATCGAGGTCATAACCGAGTCCATAACCGAGCCATAACTATTCATTGTACGCATGATCGACCCAATAACCTAAACCACAACCGAGCCAAAAACTGATCCCATAATGGAGACAATAACGAAGATATATAATGTAGCTCGTAACCGAGGTAATAATCGAGCTCGTAACCACGGTCATAACTGAGCCCATAACGGATCACATAACCAAGCCCATAACCAACTCTAAACCAAGTTCATAACCGAGGTAATAACCAGGTCAATAACCAGGTCCACAACCGAGCCCATAACCTTACCCATAATGTATCCCATAACCGATTCCATAACTGAGCTATTAAACCAACTTGTAACTGAAGTAATAATTGAGCTCTTAGTTGAGAACATAAACAAGATCCTAACCTCAACCTGTAGTTGAAAATATTTCCTGTATTCAAGCTCATAATTGAGGTTATAAACAAACCTTTAACCTAGCCCGTACCCAAGCCAAGACCAAACTTATAACTTATCCCAAAACCGAGCTCTTAAACAAATTTGTAATTGAATTTATAATTGAGCACTTAATCGAGATTATTATCTACCTTGTAACCGAAATTAATTATTTATATTTTATATTTTATATCTTATGTTTTATATTTTATAATTTAGCTTTTATCCATAACCAAGCCCATAATCGAGATCTAAACCTAGCTTATAACCGAGGTAATAACCGAGCTCATAACCACGGTCATAATTGAGATCATAACCAAACCTTTAACCTAGCCCATAACCGAGCCAAAACTAAACCCATAACTGAGCTCTTAAACAAGCTTGTAATTTAATTCATAATTGAGCTCTTAGTCGAGGTTATGATCTACCTTGTAACCGAAATTAGTTATTTATATTTTATATTTTATATTTTCTAGTTTAGCTTTTATTCCATAAATGATCCAATAACCGAGCCCATAAACGGGTTCTAAACCTAGCTCATAACTAAAGTAATAACCGAGCTCATAACCACAATCATAATTGAGGTCATAATCAAACCTTTAACCTAGCCCGTAACCGAGCCAAAACTAAACCCATAACTTATCCCATAATCGATCTCTTAAACAAGATTGTAATTTAGTTTATAACTGAGGTCTTAGTCGGGGTTATGATCTATCTTGTAACCGAAAATAGTTACTTATATTTTATATTTTATAATACAGCTTTTATCCCATAACCGAGATCTAAACCTAGTTTATAACTGAAATATTAACCAAGCTTATAACCACGGTTGTAATTGAGGGAATAATCAAACTTTTAACCCAAACCATAGCCGAGATCATAACCGAGCCAAAACCAAACCCATAACCGATCCTATAATCGAGCCCATAACCGAGCCCTTAAACAAGCTTGTAATAGAATTTCTAACTAAGCTCTTAACCGAGGATTATCTAGCTTGTAACCGAAATTAGTTATTCATATTTTATAATTTATAGTTTATAGTTTATATTTTATTTTATATTATATATTTGTAACTGATTGAGGCTGGAGTTCTAGTACATAGAAAGTTTTACGCTGCATCGTCACCGTATGAAGATAATGTCCCTGTTGATCTTGAGGGTGGTTATGAGTTTGACATCCATCAGATTCTCCTACATGCTAATGCTCCTTCATGAGTGCTTAGTCTATTCAGGCTCCTCTTGGTAGCTCACTAGTTGTTATGTTTAAATTTTTAGAGTTTCGGCAGTTGTACACTGATCTGTTTAGAGGCAATAACATCTATGCTCCATCTTTTGTTTAGTGGTTAGGCCAACTTTATTAGCTGCAGAGGGTTATGACCATAACCGGGCGCATAACCCAAAATCAAACCCATAACGGATCCCATAACCGAGGCCATAATTAAGCTCTTAAACAAGCTTGTAATTGAATTTATAATTGAGCTCTTAATCGATGTTATGATCTAGCTTGTAACTGAATTTATTTATTTATATTTTATTCATATTTTATACTTTATATTTTATATTTTATTTTATATTTTACATTTTATTTTATATTTTATATTTTCTAATTTAGCTTTTATTCCATAACTTATCTAATAACTGAGCCCATAACCAAGATCTAAACCTAGCTCATAACTGAGGTAACAACCGAGCACATAACCACGATCATAATTAAGGTCATAACCAAACATTTAACATAGCCCATAACAAGGCACATAACCCAAAACCAAACCCATAACTGATCCCATAACCGAGCTCTTAAACAAGCATGAAATTGAATTTATGATTGATCTCTTAATCGATGTTATGATCTAGCTTGTAACTGAATTTAGTTATTTATATTTTATTCATATTTTATATTTTAAACTTTATATTTTATACTATATATTTTATATTTTTATAATTTACATTTTATGTTTTTTTAATATTTTATATTTTATTTTATATTTTCTAATTTAGCTTTTATTCCATAACGCAGCCCATAACCAAGATCTAAACCTAGCTCATAACTGAGGTAATAACCGAGCATATAACCATGATCATAATTAAGGTCATAACCAAAATTTTAACCTGGCCCATTACTGGGCACATAACCAAGCCACAACCTAACCCATAATTGATCCAATAACGGAGCCCATAACCGAGCTCTTAAACAAGCTTGTAATTGAATTTATAACTAAGCTATTAATCGAGTATGATGCAGCTTGTAACCGAAATTAGTTATTTATGTTTTATTCACATTTTATATTTTATATTTTCTAATTTAACTTTTATATTAGCTGATAACTGAGGTAATAAATGAGCACATGACCACGGTCATAATTGAGGTCATTACCAAACCTTTAACCTAGCCCATAACCGAGCACAAAACAAACCCATAACTGATCCCGTAACCAAGCCCATAACCAAGCACTTAAACAAGCTTGTAATTTAATTTATAACTGAGGTAATAATCGAGGTTATGATCTACCTAGCCCATAACTAAGCCTACAACCGAGATCTAAACCTAGCTCATAACTAAGGTAATAACCAATAAGGCCTTGCTTCTGGATGTCTTTTACGCGTCATATGTACCCGATTAGGCCTTCCATCCAAATGTGTTTAGCGTGTCATAAGTACCCGCTCGGTTAATTAATCCCCACTGGGTGTAGAATCGTTGATGAAGTACCCGATTAGGCTTTTCATCCGGATGACTTTTACGTGTCATACGTACCCAATTATGACTTGCGTCCAAATGTGTTTAACGTGTCATAGGTACCCGCTCGGTTAATTAATCCTTACTGGGTGCAGAATCATTGATGATGTACCCGATTAAGCCTTGCGTCCGGATGTCTTTTACGTGTCATAGGTACCCGATTAGGCCTTGATTCCGAATGTTTTTAACATGTCATAGGTACCCGCTTGGTTAATTAATCCCTACTATGTGTAGAATCATTGATGAAGTACCCAATTAGGCTTTGCGTACAGATGTCTTTTACGTGTCATAGGTACCCGATTAGGACTTGCGTCCAAATGTGTTTAACATGTCATAGGTACCCGCTCGGTTAGTTAATCCCTACTGGGTGCAGAATCGTTGATGAAGTACCCGATTAGGCCTTGCGTCCTGATGTCTTTTACATGTCATGGGTTCTCAATTAGGCCTTACTTTAGAATGTGTTTAACGTGTCATATGTACCCGCTCGGTTAATTAATCCCTAATGGGTGTAGAATCGCTGATGAAGTACCCAATTAGGCTTTGCGTCCGGATGTCTTTTACGTGTCATAGGTACCCGATTAGGCCTTGCGTCCAAATGTGTTTAACATGTCATAGGTACCCGCTCGATTAATTAATTGCTACTGGGTGTAGAATCGTTGATGAAGTACCCGATTAGGCCTTGCATCCAGATGTCTTTTACATGTCATAGGTACCCGATTAGACCTTGCGTCCGAATGCGTTTGACGTGTCATTATTACGCACTCGACTAATTAATCCCTACTGGGTGTAGAATCATTGATGAAGTACCCAATTAGACCTTGCATCCAGATGTCTTTTACGTGTCATAGGTACCCGATTAGGCCTTGCGTCCGAATGTGTTTAACGTGTCATAGGTATCCGCTCAGTTAATTAATCCCTACTGGCTGTAGAATCGTTGATGAAGCAACCGATTAGGCCTTGCGTCCAGATGTCTTTTACATGTCGTCGGTACCCGATTAGGCCTTGCATCCGAATGTATTTAAGTTTCATAGGTACCCGCTTGGTTAATTAATCCCTACTCGGTGTAAAATCATTGATGAAGTACCCGATTAGGCCTTACGTCTGAATGTCTTTTACGTGTCATAGGTACCCGATTAGGCCTTGCGTCCAGATGTCTTTTACGTGTCATAGGTACCTGCTCGGTTAATTAATCCGTATTGGGTATAGAATCATTGGTGAAGTACCCGATTATGCCTTGCGTCCGGTTGTCTTTTACGTGTCATAGTTACCCGATTAGGCCTTATGTCTGAATGTGTTCAACTTGTCATAGGTACCCACTTGGTTGACTAATCCCTACAGGGTGTAGAATCATTGATAAAATACCCGATTAAGCCTTGCGTCCGGGTGTCTTCTAAGTGTCATCGGTACCCGATTAGGCCTTCCGTCCAAATGTCAATTATTTGTCATTGGCAGCCACTCGGTTAATTAATCTTTACTAGGTGTGGAATCGTTGATGAAGTACCCAATTAGGCTTTGCGTCCACGTGTCCTTTACGTGTCATTGGTACCCAATTAGACCTTGTGCTCAGATGTCTTTTACGTGTCATAGGTACCCGATTAGGCCTTTCGTCCGGATTTCTTTTACGCGTCATAGGTAGCTCGTAACCGATGTAATAACTGCGCTCATAACCATGGTCATAATCGAGGTTATGATTAGTTCTTAAAAAAGTTTGTAATTAAATTTATAACCGAGACCATAACCAAACTCATAATTTAGGTCATAACCAAACCTTTAAAGTTCATAACCGAGCACATAACCTAACCAAAATCAAACCCATAACTGATTCTATAACAAAGCCAATAATCGAGCACTTAAAATAAGGTTAATCCACTCCTTTCCTATGTTTGCGATGCATAAAATCGCTTGAGTTTTGGTTCTCAGCCCGGCACGAGTCAAGCTCGATAATTGGTAGCTTGTTTATGTTGTTTGTGTATTCATTGATGGTATATTGGAAAAGAAGTCCCAAGTTTTTATCTGATTTTGGTATATGTTGATCTGTATTTGTTTGATTTTAGCTTGTTATTTTCGGGTTTTTCGATGTTGTTTTAGTGCACGTTTACTTTTATAGGCTGAGGAGTAGTACTTTATTTTTCTCATCTCCAAATCCTACTTGGCGTTGATGATTCTTTTGGCTTGTGCTGCTTTCCTACATCTATCGAATACTGTATTTATCCAAATGAATAAACAGTATAAGAAATTGTAAAGTTGAGTAATTAAACTATGAATACAGAAATAAAGATTTTGAGGCTTGCCTTAGTAATCTCCTTAATTTTATTCATTTTTATCTTATTTATTCATATTTTATATTTTATATATTATACTTTATATTTTATACTTCATATTTTATATTTTAAATTTTAGACTTTATAATTTTTAATTTTTATTTTCTAATTTAGTTTTACTCCATAACCGATCCAATAACTGAGCCCATAACCGAGATCTAAACCTTGCTTATCACTTTGGTAATGACCGAGCTAATAACCACAGTCATAATTGAGGTCATAACCAAACCTTTAATCGAGACCATAACCGAGCCCAAACTAAACCACAACCAAGCCCATAACTGATATCATAACCGAAGAAATAACCGAGATCTATAATGTAGCTCGTAACTGAGGTAATAACCGAACTCATAACCATGGTCATAATCGTGGTCATAACTTAGCCCATAACCTAGCTCATAATCGAGCTAAAACTAAACCCATAACCGAACCCATAACCGACCGAGCTCTTAAACAAGTTTGTAATTGAATTTATAACTGAGCTCTTAATCGAGGTTATGATTTAGCTTTTAAATGAAATTAGTTATTTATATTTTATTTATATTTTTATTTTATATTTTCTATTTTCTAGTTTAGCTTTTATTCCATAATTGATCCAATAACCTAACACATATTCGAGATCTAAACTTAGTTTGTAATTGAGATAATAACTGAGCTCATAACCATGATCATAATTGAAGTCATAACAAAACCTTTAAACTAGTCCATAGCCGATCCCTTAGCTGAGCTCATAATTGAGGTCATAACCAAACTTTTAACCTGGTCCATAATCGAGCTCATAATTGAGAGCATAACTGAGCTCTAAATCGAGGTTATAGTCTAGCTTGTAGTCGAAATTAATTATTTATATGTTATTCATATTTTTTATATTATACTTTTTTATACTTTATATTTTATATTATGTACTTGTAGTTTATATTTTATATTTTATATTTTGTATTTGCTAATTTAGATTTTATTCCATAACTGGTCCGCTAATGTAACGACCCGAAGATTTTCGGCCCCGAAAATCGGCCCTGAAAATCGACATAAATACATTTTCCGTACCTCATGCCGACCTTCCAAACACCGAAAATACAGGAACGTTATTAGAAAGAATTCAGAGGGTGAGATAAGAAAGAAATATAAGAATAGAAGGAGAAAAAGAACCAACACAACACAGAATCAGAGTCTCATATCGCAGCGTCACAAAAATATAATACCGAAATAAAAACTTTATTGAGAGCTTTCAAAAATACTTACAATATCAGAGTACATTAACATCTCTGGACAATTATAATAACCTATCCTCATATACAACACACAGCGGAATAGTAGCTATATAATATCATATGTCTGAACACCTCCAGCTCGTCTCTGGACTTCGCAGCATCCGATAACCTGGACCTGTACACCCCGGGCTAACCCGGGCATTTACAAAACATCGGGTCAGTCTGGTGAACCAGAGTGAGGAAAAAACTCGCACAGTATTAAGGGTATCACACAACTTGATTTTTAAGTCAAAATCTTTTTGAAAGAAAAGGATAATCGTAAGACCAATTCCACATATAAATACAGACGGTTTTTACCTTACGATAACCCAAAACATTTTCGAAATCAATATCTTTTCTGATATTATAATAGTGTCCAAATACAAGTAGATATCAATCTAGCGGAACGCTTGCATCTCACGCTCCACATATATAGTATACAACCGAAAACAGCGGGCGCTTATTGGAGATTGGATTCCAACTATGACAAGATATGGAAACACCTGCCGATAGTGTATCTCTAGAGGCGAATACACTGGGTTCAACAAGAACGTCTTGCGACCCGGCCCTCATATGACCGACCACTCATTTCGCTTGAGTGTATCGAATGTATATCACCAACGGATTGGCTCAAACCACCGTTTCCCGAAAAGGGACAACATCGAAATAGATTAAAGAAGCAAAAGGAATTTCTGTAGATTGGTGATTATACACCCTAATGGGAGCGACCCACATAGCCATGCTGCCTACCCGATTTCTGTAATTTCCTGGTTGTGAGGCTTAAGGTTTAAATTATCCTTTGGAACACCTGGCCATTATTCACTTTGAATGCCACATCGTCAGATCCGTCAAATCACTAATTGACGTCCATAAAAATACTCTGCAGCTGGCAGAAGTACGTATGTAAAAAATCAATGTACGTGACCATTTGGAAATACTCTGTCAGACACTCGTCCATACAAGTCATCCAGGAACAGGATGAACCGAAGGTACTCTCCTACTGCATCCAATATAGGAATCACCCCATGGATTAGTAGCGAGAAGTTCTTGCAACCCGTAGATTCCAACCACGACAGAATCACAGTGTATCTCGGGCCGCTAAGCCAGAGATTATAAGTAATCCTTCCCCTTATGAAGATTCACGATCTTCAATGTTCCATCTCGATTATCTTCTTCTATCTTCACGTATTTGTTGGTCGGAATGGTTTTCGAACCTAAGTTCGATCCTGATCTTTCCTTACCAACAATCGTGTGGATCAGATTTGATAGTCGATGATTTAACTATCAAAATAAACAGTGTTTCAACCATGACCATCCAATGAGTTCACTGGTTCAGTATTCAGCACCACTTGACCTTTTAATTAAAACAATTGTAAATTCAAACTCTTAAAAATTTTATATTATAAATATAGTTTTCTCGCTTCTTATTTAGCATAAGTTTTCTCTTTAACCCAATTCATTTAAATACTTAGGAAATCCTATATCATATTCAGTTGTATATTCTCATTTACAAAGCATTAGCGACATTATTATATAATATTGGGAAATCAATTCAACTTATTACTCGGAAATAACGTTACAAGATATCTTTTATTTATTACTTAAAAACCATAATCCATATTTATTCTTATTGAATTAAACTCAACTTTTACATTTCATTTCTAGCTCGAAAACATCATTATAATTTATACAATCCCATCTCCTTTTATTTCCCTTTTTACTTTGGAATCTCATTATATACATACTTGCCAAATTTTCACAAATGGGTTGCGTTACTATTTCTCTAATGAAATAATAAATCCTTACTATCCTCTTTTACCATTACAACTAATATCATCCTCAGATAATCCTGAAGTCGTTCAAGTTAGGATATTTTAGTTACCTCTATGACCTTGTTCAACAACGTCCATACCTAAGGATATATACAAGTTATAATAAAAAACCCAATATCTCATTCTAATCTCAACACAAATCCCATTTAACAATTTTATTTAAAAATACGGTTTCATAAACCTTCTTCCCTTTTTGAAAATCCTATTCTTGGGTATAACCATTTATTTCTTAATATAATAATTAAGTAACATCTGATAAAACAACACTTTATAAATTCCATTTTATAATTCGGATTTGTTTACAAAATCCTACGACCCACTTCTTTACCAAATTCACTTTCACCAATCTCCTTTCAAATCTATTCAATCATTTCCCCTTTTGAGACTCTTATTTCAATATGTTAATTTAGAATTAACGATATAACCCCTCAAACCTCTTTTATATAACTCCGGTTTATAATAAAACCCTTTTATCTAAATTTCCTTTTACTTAATTCAAATAATTAAGTAATATTTATTTTAAGCTATAATCTTCACTTAAAAGTTCCTTTTATAACTTTGTTATAAAACTCAGATTTTAAACAAAACTTGTTCATAAACTTCTTTCACCATTCCATTAGATCCCATTTCCATTGCGGTTACTTTCTAAGTGATTTTCAATTAAAAAGTAATTCTCTAAATTATTATTAATTAAAATAATAATTTACTTCGATCATCAACCACTTCAGTAGTTAATTTCTTTATTAACAAAAATAAATAGTAAATCCTTTTAAAATATTTATTTAAATTTAAACACTATTCATTAAGCTATTTTATTAGATTAATTCAAATCAAACTAATTTAAAATCAATTCCAATTACAATGGTTGACTTAGTCAACTCAAGGCGCGGTTATCTTGTTAACCCGTTCCAATTGGTTCTCACTTTAAATTAATTAATAATATAATTAATTTAATTTAATTCCATTAAATAAATTCTTAATAAACCAATTTTCCACATTTTAACCGTTACGGTTAATTTCTATCTCCATATCCATAAATCTGATTAATCTCAGATTTACTTTATAAAATCAATTTATAATAAATCAAAGTCTTTAATAAATAAAATATTTATTTATTTTCCTTTTTATAAACTTTTATTCAAAATATTATATTTCGAAGTCTATCTCCAGTTATAAAAATAATTTTTATAATTTCATCTCTATCGACTCACCTGACAGTGAATCAATATTTATAAACCATTAATTCTATAGACCATATGTTGCCAAATACTCAACCAATATTGCCCATTGGTTTAAACTAGACAGATGTTGAATTTTCTGTCAACAATCCATAACACAATCAATCACCCAAACAGGACAGTTCATATGTTGATAATATGAAATAAATAAGATATTGAGGAATCCCGTTGGATCCCTCCAACCTGTTCTTCCCTATATACAAATGGTTATCTCCAAATAGATCGTTCAATTTCATTTAACTGATAACAATAAATAACGAACATTTAACATCAACAGATTCACAAGCAATTAAATAATTCAATCAGTTAAACACGTTTATTTTATAAATGTGACCAGTAAGGTAAGTTACCTTTATTGGAACCGATCGTTAGAATAACGGTTTGGTATTTCACTGAAATTAAATGACGGTTTAATTTCATCAGTTAAATCAACAAATAAATATATCATTAGCAACAGTCAGCCATTGGCAAGCAGAGCACACAAAATAAAAACCCAATTTATATAAAATATAAATGGGAAGAACTGAGTGAGTTTAACTCACCTTGATCCCTTTCCATTGTCAACGGTTCAGTTTAATTAAATTAAATAGTCGTTTAATTTAATTAAAATTCTAGTTGATTCCAAGTTCGTCCATTCCTTTTCCACAAGGTAGTGCTCGTTGAGACGAGTCCGCCGTCTCTTGAACCGTCCGATTCTAATAACATATGCACTCGCTGTTAATATTATAAGTTATTACCATTTAATATAACGTCAAATCCTTAGTTATATAGTTTATACTAATTTAATTACTTTATCAATGTTTATACTGGGCTGATAAATTTTTCTTTCCCTTCCAGTGCAACTCGCCCGACTATGTCATCTCCTGCATTGTTTCAAAGGTACGGTATCAATAAGGTTTTCAAGAACAATTAAACCTCTTTTTTTTATTATTACATATATAAATTAATTATGCTAATTATGTGGGTCTACAACATCAGGCCGATTCCATCTCCTACCACACATTGCTTTGTTAACAACAGCAAGGCATCACCACACACAGTCCCGTTTCAGCACCCTCAATGCCCAACGTTGTCCTGCTTAAACAAGAACGATGGTTTATAATAACCTAAAATATAATTAATAAATGAATTTGGTTAGTTTATATTAACAGGTTTCGTTCTCTTTCTTTTGATTTTTCATTGGCTAATGATCCCAGCACGGGGTCCATTCACGTTGGTATGGAGAAGCACAGACCCTCCTTCTCGTATCCTTCTGTTCAAGACAGTACATGCCTGAAATTCATACTCTAGTTAATATAATTTAATTAATATAGTTAAATCTTTCATTATCGTTAAATAACAAATTACGTTATTTGGATTTGGCCGACGTGTTCTGTTCCTAGGTCCTTTTTCTCGCGTGTCTCATCTGACTTTGGAAATACAGGTACGCTGCCCTCGAATAGTTCAGTACCGCGCCCTCACCGGATCGAAGGAGGTTGATCGGGAATCACCAACGCCAGCGCCCCAGCCTGCTCGACCCACAGCTCAAGCCTCGTACAATTCGAACAACGTAGTCGCTTCCTAATATGCTTTGAACGACGGGTATTTGGGTCCGAATCCTGGCCAGCGTGCTCCTCTACAGGCGATCTCCACCGTCAAATAGGTAGAGCTCGAATAGCTCTAGAGGGTCCGTGTTGGGGTTTCTAGTGATGGATGAATGGATTGGGAAAAAAATGAGGGAGAAGGCCGGTGAACTACAGTTTTTCATTAGGGAATATGGTGGCTACTTAAAGTCTTGACCACTCAGTCAAGTTCGACTCCAAATTAGGGTTCGAAGGAGTGTATATATAGGATTTGGGAGAATTTAACAATATTTAATTGTATCGAAACTTCGCGGTAAAGTTAAGCATAAAACTATCTACAATTGGCTTCTGTTTTCTGATAAAAAAACTAATCCTAGCATAGAAAAATATTCCTGGCTCAGTGGGATAAGTTTCGTCGAATTCCGACATCATTTGAAAAAATTTCCTTTATAAAACCAGAAATAAACACGCATTTAAATTTTCCACGATCATTAAATAAATCCGATCAACTTGAAACTTTGAAATCCTATAATAATTAATCAATACGAATCCAATGGCACAAGATTCGTCGCATTCTAAGACTATTTTCCCGGTAGGCTATTTTTATACGCACCGCAATGCTATTTCGGACACCAAATTACCCGGTCTTCAAAAATAACAACCTATATACCTATCCTGAATAAAATCGACGATACGAACTCAACGGAATTGGTTTCGCAGCTTAATCTGATCGTCTGTTCAAATTACACTCAAATATCTCTTTATTAAATTAATTACGCGCTATAGAAAATGAACGGGCATTTGCGGCTACCGTGGCCGCATATGACATCGGTTTGCCACACAATTCAACATCGTACAAAAATTTAACGTTACAGTCCCAATGAAACTAGTTTTGTTGAAATCAAAGACAGTTTGGAAAAATGGCTATTTTAAAGGGCTATAATTTAATAACGAATTTCACAGCGACTATTTTAAAATTTGATTTGGCCATAATTAACAAATTATAATGCGAAATCTGAATTTTTCTCTTTCATCTGAAAATTATCATCAATACGATTACAACGTTTCTTGTTTCACAGAAATCCGACTTATATCGGATCCTGTATTTTCGATTGAAGTTCAAAACTCCAATTTACGAAATGACGCGCCATTTCAAGCTTGTTTTAAAATTATATGAATATATAACGTTCGAACTTCGTTTTTAATAACGAATTCAATATTAAAATCCAATAATATCCCAAATATAATATTTAAAATAATAAATTAAATTAAATATTTGACTTCCGAAAATACGAGATGTTACATTCTTTCCCCCTCAAAATAATTTCGTCCTTGAAATTGCTAAGGTAGGAAAGAACGTTATTAACCCGTTAATTTTCAAATCCCGTTTATTTTAAATTGGAAACCAATTTAATACCGTAAATAAATATTTTCAAAAATATCAAAAAATTTCTAACACTTTAAATTCCTGGGATAATTCGGCAGAGTCTCCCTTGTACGAAGTGACATCTGCGACATCGCAGGAACAAATAGTATCTATACATCGACCAACACGGTCGAAAAACAAAAATCAAAACCCAAAATTTTATATTTTCGCGTAGGCGTACCTTTTACGAGCGCTATTGAGCATATTTGCTCAACTTACATGCAATTATTCAACCCAAAATCTAATCCTCTAGCCTTCTGGCACCTGTATATAACTTATTTAACATGTAAGTCACAAATACATGAAATTATTAAACAACACGTCGTTTATTAACAAGTAACTACACCGATTCCCAAAAATCAAACATGAGCATCATTTCACTATCAAATACAGGGTTGAATCATAAATTCCAATTCATATGCAGTTTCATTCCAGTTTAATTATAATGGAAATTATTCTTTAGTTTATAAATCATTTAGCTCCATTGAATTGTTGATTATTCCATCTATCAACTATTACCCAATAACAAACAAATCACAATCAACAACCAATACACAACCAAATCAACCAAATCAATTGAATTTACGTTAAATGTTAATAATTTATTTTGGTTTCGCATATTTGAACATCAATTGATTAATCTACGATTCATTTCTATTTGATAATCATTCATTCATATTCCAAATTTTATTTAATTAAATTTCAGTATCATAATTCATTTAATTTCACTTAACCGAGCTAAGTTTCAATTCAAATTTTAACCCAATTTGAATTCCATTCTAATCAATTCTATACAAAATTATAATTTAGGTAAAAAAAAAAATCATTTACCCTCTTTACAAAACAATATTGTATCGATTGCCAGTTCAACGCTTCTCAATAATTGAACAGATCAACAAACACAATACAAAACATTTGTATATAAAATTTACAAATACGCTCTCATATATATATATATATATATACACATTCAATCTCGATCTAGGGTATTACTAACCCAATCTCTATTGAGATACACCACAGAGCCAAGGTTATTACTAAACCAATAGTTCTGATACCACTGTAACGACCCGAAGATTTTCGGCCCCGAAAATAGACATAAATACATTTCCCATGCCTCATGCCGACCTTCCAAACACCAAAAATACTGGAACATTATTAGAAAGAATTTAGCGGGTGAGATAAGAAAGAAAGAAATATAGGAATAGAAGGAGAAGAAGAACCAACACAACACAGAATCAGAGTCTCACATCGCAGCGGAACAAAAATATAATACCGAAATAAAACTTTATTGAGAGCTTTCAAAAATACTTGCAATATCAGAGTACATTAACATCTCTGGACAGTTATAATAACCTGTCCTAATTTACAACACACAGCGGAATAGTAGCTATATAATATCATACGTCTGAACACCTCCATCTCGTCTCTGGACTTCGCAGCATCCGATAACTGGACCTGTACACCCCAGGCTAACCCGAGCATTTACAAAACACCGGGTCAGTCTGGTGAACGAGAGTGAGGAAAAAACTCACACGGTATTAAGGGTATCACACAACTTGATTTTTAAGTCAAAATCTTTCTGAAAGAAAAGGATAATCGTAAGACCAAATCCACACATAAATACGGACGGTTTTTACCTTACGATAACCCAAAACATTTTCGAAATCAATATCTTTTCTGATATTATAATAGTGTCTAAATAAAAGTAGATATCAATCTAGCGGAACGCTCGCATCTCACGCTCCACATATATAGTGTACAACCAAAAACCGCGGGCGCTTATTGGAGATTGGATTCCAACTATGACAAGGTATAGGACCACCTGCCGATAGTGTATCTCTAGAGGCGAATACACTGAGTTCAACAAGAACGTCTTGCAACCCGGCCCTCACATGACTGACCACTCATTTCGCCTGAGTGTATCGAATGTATATCACCAATAGTTGGGCTTAAACCACCGTTTCCCGAAAAGGGACAGCAACGAAATAGATTAAAGAAGCAAAAGGAATTTCTCTAGATAGGTGATTATACACCCTAATGGGAGCGACCCACATAGCCATGTTGCCTGCCCAATTTCTGTCATTTCCTGGTTGTGAGGCTTGAGGTTTAAATTATCCTTTGGAACACCTGGTCATTATTCACTTTGAATGCCACATCGTCAGATCCGTCAAATCACTAATTGACGGACACAAAAATACTCTGCAGTTGACAGAAGTACGTTTGTAAAAAATCAATATATGTGACCATCTGGAAATACTCTGTCAGACACTCGTCCATACAAGTCATCCAGGAACAGGATGAAGCAAAGGTACTCTCCTACTGCATCCAATATAGGAATCACCCCATGGATCTGTAGTGAGAAGTCCTTGTAACCCGTAGATTCCAACCACGACAGAATCACAGTGTATCTCGGGCCGCTAAGCCAGAGATTATAAGTAATCCTTCCGCTTATGAAGATTCACGGTCTTCAATGCTCCATCTAGATTATCTTATGCTATCTTCACGTATTTGTTGGTCGAAATGGTTTTCGAACCTAAGTTCGATCCCGGTCTTTCCTTACCAACAATCGTATGGGTCAGATTTGATAGTCGGTGATTTAACTATCAAAATAAACAGTGTTTCAATCATGACCATCCAATGAGTTCATTGGTTCAGTATTCAGCACCACTTGGCCTTTTAATTAAAACAAATGTAAATTCAAACTCTTAAATATTTAGATATTATAAATATAGTTTTCTCACTTCTTATTTAGCGTAAGTTTTCTGTTTAACCCAATTCATTTAAATACTTAGGAAATACTACATCATATTCAGTTGTCTATTCTCATTTACAAAGCATTAGCCACAATATTATATAATATTGGGAAATCAATTCAACTTATTACTCGGAAACAACGTTATGAGATATCTTTTATTTATTACTTAAAAACCATAATCCATATTTATTCTTATTGAATAAAACTCAACTTTTACATTTCATTTCTAGCTCGAAAATATCATTATAATTTACGCAATCCAATCTCCTTTTATTTCCCTTTTTTACTTTGGAATCTCATTATATACATACTTGCCAAATTTCCACAAATGGGTTGCATGACTATTTCTCTAATGAAATAATAAATCCTTACTATCCACTTTTACCATTACAACTAATATCATCCTTAGATAATCCTGAAGTTTTTCAAATTGGGGTATTTTAGTTACCTCTATGACCTTGATCAATAACGTTCATACCTACGGATAGATACAGGTTATAATCAAAAACCCAATATCTCATTCTAATCTCAACACAAATCCCATTTACTATTTTATTTAAAAATACAGTTTCATAAACTTTCTTCCCTTTTTGGAAATCCCATTCTCGAGTATAACCATTTATTTCTTAATTTAATAATTAAGTAACATCTGATAAAACATCACTTTATAAATTCCATTTTATAGTTCGGATTTGTTTACAAAATCCTACATCCCACTTCTTTACCAAATTCACTTTCACCAATCTCCTTTCAAATCTATTCAATCATTTCCCGTTTTGAGACTCTTATTTCAATTTCCCACTTTTGCTTAATCCCTTTATTAAGTAATGTTAATTTAGAATTAACGATATAGCCCCTCAAACCTCTTTCATATAACTCTGGTTTATAATAAAACCCTTTTATCTAAATTTCCTTTTACTTAATTCAAATAATTAAGTAAAATTTATTTTAAGCTATAATCTTCGCTTGAAAATTCCTTTTATAACTTTGTTATAAAACTCAGATTTTTAACAAAACCTGTTCACAAACTTCTTTCACCATTCCATTAAATCTCATTTCCATTGCGGTTACTTTCTAAGTGATTTTCAATTAAAAAGTAATTCTCTAAATTATTATTAATTAAAATAATAATTTACTTCGATCATCAACTACTTCAGTAGTTAATTTCTTTATTAACTAAAATAAATAGTAAATCCTTTTAAAATCTTTATTTAAATTTAAACACTATTCATTAAGCTATTTTATTAGATTAATTCAAATTAAACTAATTTAAAATCAATTCCAATTACAATGGTTGACTTAGTCAACTCAAGGCGCGGTTATCTTGTTAATCCATTCCATTTCGTTCTCACTTTAAATTAGTTAATAATATAATTAATTAAATTAAATTCGATTAAATAAATTCTTAACAAACCTATTTTCCACATTTTAACCGATACAGTTAATTTCTATCCCCATATCCATAAATCTGATTAATCTCACATTTACATTATAAGATCAATTTATAACAAATCAAAGTCTTTAATAAATAAAATATTTATTTATTTTCCTTTTCATAAACTTTTATTCAAAATATTATATTTCAAAGTCTATCTCCAGTTATAAAAATAATTTTTATAATTTCATCTCTATCGACTCACCTGACGGTGAATCAATATTTATAAACGATTGATTCTATAGGCCATATGTTGCCAAATACTCAACCAATATTGCCCATTGGTTTAAACTAGACAGATGTTGAATTTTCTATCAACAATCCATAATCAAATCAATCACCCAAACAGGACAGTTCATATGTTGATAATATTAAATAAATAAGATATTGAGGAATCCCGTTGGACCCCTCCAACCTGTTTTTCCCTGTATACAAATGGTTATCTCCAAATAGATCGTTCAATTTCATTTAACTGATAAAAATAAATAAGGAACATTTAACATCAACCAATTCACAAGCAATTCAAACAATTCAACCAGTTAAACATGTTTATTTTATAAACGTAATGAAAAAGGTAAGTTACCTTTATTGGAACCAATCATTAGAATAATGATTTGGTATTTCACTGAAATTAAATGACGGTTTAATTTCATTAGTTAAATAACAAATAAATATATCATTAGCAACAGTCAGCCATTGGCAAGCAGAGCACACAAAATAAAAACCCAATTTATATAAAATATAAATGGGAAGAACTGAGTGAGTTTAACTCACCTTGATCCCATTGCATTATCAACGATTCAGTTTAATTAAATTAAACAGTCATTTAATTTAATTAAAATTCTGGTTGATTCCAACCCGTCCATTCCTATTCCATAAGGTAGTGCTCGTTGAGACGAGTCCGCCGTCTCTTGAACCGTCTGATTCTGATAACATATGCACTCGCTGTTAATATTATAAGTTAATACCATTTAATATAACATCAAATCCTTAGTTATATAGTTTATACTAATTTAATTTCTTTATTAATGTTTATACTGGGCTGATAAATTTTGCTTTCCCTTCTGGTGCAACCCGCCCGACTGTGTCATCTCCTGCATTGTTTCAAAAGTATGGTATCAATAAGGTTTTCAAGAACAATTAAACCTCTTTTTGTTATTATTATTATATATATAAACTAATTATGCTAATTACGTGGGTCAACAACATCAGGCCGATTCCATCTCCTACCACACATTGCTTTGTTAGCAACAGCAAGGTATCACCACACACAGTCCCATTTCAGCACCCTCAATGCCCAACGTTGTCCTACTTAAACAAGAACAATGGTTTATAATAACTTAAAATATAATTAATAAATGGATTTGGTTAGTTTACATTAACAGGTTTTGTTTTCGTTCTTTTGATTTTTCGTTGGCTAATGATCCCAGCACGGGTCCATTCACGTTGGTATGGAGAAGCACATACCCTCCTTCTCGTGTCCTTCTGTTCAAGACAGTACATGCCCGAAATTCATACTTTAGTCAATATAATTTAATTTATATAATTAAATCTTTAATTATCGTTAAATAACAAATTACGTTATTTGGATTTGGCCGACGGGTTCTGTTCCCAGGTCCTTTTTCTCGCGTGTCTCCTTCTGACTTTGGAAATACGGATACGCTACCCTCGAACAGTTCAGTACCATGCCCCCACCGGATCGAACGAGGTTGATCGGGAATCACCAGCGCCAGCACCCCAGCCTTCTCGACCCATAGCTCCAGCCTCGTACAATTCGAACAACCCAATCGCCTCCTAATATGCTTCGAACGACGGGTATTTGGGTCTGAATCCTGGCCAACGTGCTCCACTACAGGCGATCTCCACCGTCAAACTGGTAGAGCTCGAGTAGCTCTAGAGGGTTCGTGTTGGGTTTTTTAGTGATGGATGAATGGATTGGAAAAAAATGAGGGAGAAGGCCGGTGAACTACAGTCGTTCGTTAGGGATTATAGCGGCTACTGAAAGTCTTGACCACTCAGTCAATTTTGACTCCAAATCAGGGTTCGAAGGAGTGTATATATAGGGTTTGATAAAATTTAACAATATTTAATTATATCGAAACTTCGCGTTAAAGTAAAGTGTATAACTATCTACAATTGACTTCTGTTTTCTGATAAAAAACTAATCATAGCATAGAAAAATATTCTGGACTCAATGGGATAGGTTTTGTCGAATTCCGACATCGTTTGAAAAAATTTCCTTTATAAAACCTGAAATAAACACGCGTTTAAATTTTCCACGATCACTAAATAAATCTGATCAACTTGAAACTTTGAAATCCTACAATAATTAATCAATACGAATCCAATGGCACAAGTTTCGTCGCATTCTGAGACTGTTTTCCCAGTAGGCTATTTTATACGCACCGCAATGCCATCTCGAACACCAAATTACTTGGTCTTCAAAAATAACAACCTATATACCTATCCTGAATAAAATCGACGATACGAACTCAACAGAATTGGTTTCGCAGCTTAATCTGATCGTCTGTTCAAATTACACTCAAATATCTCTTTATTAAATTAATTACGCACTATAGAAAATGAACGGGCATTTACGGCTACTGTGGCCGCATATGACATCGGTTTGCCACACAATTCAACATCGTACAAAAATTTAACGTTGTGGTCCCAATGAAACTAGTTTCGTTGAAATCAAAGACCGTTTGCACAAACGGCTATTTTAAAGGCCTATAATTTAATAACGAATTTCACAACGACTATTTCAAAATTTGATTTGGCCATAACTAACAAGCTATAATTCAAAATCTGAATTTTCCTCTTTCATGTGAAAATTATCATCAATACGATTACAACGCTTCTTGTTTCACAGAAATCCGACTTATATCAGATCCTATATATTCGGTTGAAGTTCAAAACACCAATTTACGAACTACCGCGCCATTTCAAGCTCGTTTTAAAATTATATAAATATATAACGTTCGAACTTCGTTTTTAATAACGAATTAAATATTAAAATCCAATAATATTCCAAATATAATATTTAAAATAATAAATTAAATTAAATATTTGACTACCAAAAATACGGGATGTTACAGCTAACCTATACCATAACCGAGATCTAAACCTAGCTTATAACTAAGGTAATAACCAAGCTCATAACCACACTCATAATTGGGGTCATAACCAAACCTTTAACCTAACCCATAACCAAGACATAACCGAGCCAAAACTAAACCCATAACTTATCCCATAACCGAGCTTGTAACCAAAATTATTTGTTTTTATTTTATTCATATTTTATTTTTTATAATTTACAATTTATCTTTTATATTTTATACTTTATATTTTTCATTTTATTCTTTATACTTTATATTTTATATTTTATATTTTGTAATAGAAATTATATTTTTTTTTTGCACAGCATAACAGAAATTAATTATATTTATTATATTCATTTTTTATTTTTTATTTTTATACTTTTTATTTTTTATTTTCTAATTTAAATTTCATTCCATAACTAATTTAATAACCGAGCACATAACCGATATCTATACTTTGCTTATAACTATGGTAATAACCGAGCTCGTAACCATGGTCATAATTGAGGTTATAACCAAACCTTTAAACTAGTCCATAACCGAGCGCATAACCAAGCCAAAACCAAACCCATAACTGATCCCATAACCGAGCCCATAACCAAGTCCATAACCGAGACCGTAACCGAGCTCATAATTGAGGTAATAACCAAACCTTTAGCCTGGTCCATAACCGAGCACATAACCAAACCAAAACCAAACAAATATCTGATCCTATAACCGAGCCCATAACCGAGCTCTTAAACAAGCTCGTAATTGAATTTACAACTGAACTCTAAATTGAGGTTATGATCTAAATTGTAACCGAAATTAATTATTTATATTTTATTCATATTTTATATTTTCTAATTTATTTTTTATTCCATGACTGATCCAATAACCGAGCCTATAACCGAGATCTAAAACCTAGCTTATGACTACAGTAATAACCGAGCTCATAACCATGGTCATAATTGAGGTCATAACCAAACCTTTAACCGAGACCATAGCCGAGCCAAAAATAAACCACAACCAAGCCTATAACTGATCCCATAACTGAAGAAACAACCGAGATCTATAATGTAGCTCGTAAATGAGGTAATAACCAAGCTCATAACCACGATCATAATCGAGGTCATAACCGAGCCCATAACCTAGCTCATAACTGGGCTAAAACCAACCCCATAACCTAGCGCATAACCGAGCTCTTAAACTAGTTTGTAATTGAATTTATAACTGAGCTCTTAATCAAGATTATGATTTAGCTTTTAACTGAAATTAGTTATTTTTATTTTATTTTTGTTTCATATTTTATATTTTCTAATTTAGCTTTTATTCCATAACTGATCCAATAACCAAACACATAACCGAGATCTAAACTTAGTTTGTAATTTAGGTAATAACTAAGCTCATAACCACGATCATAATTGAAGTCATAACCAAACCTTTAAACTAGTCCATAACCGAGCACATAACCGAGCTCATAATTGAGACTATAACTGAGCTCTAAATCGAGATTGTGGGGTTGGTTATTAATTATTTATATTTATACTTTAGCTCATAACCAAAATTAATTATTTATATTTTATTTATATTTTATACTTTATATTTTATACTTTGTATTTTATATTTTATATTTTCTAATTTATATTTTATATTTTATATTTTATACTTTATACTTTATATTTTATACTTTGTATTTTATATTTTATATTTTATATTTTATACATTATATTTTATAATTTATACTTTATATTTTATATCTTATACTTTATATTTTGTAATAGAAATTATTTATTTTTATTATATTCATATTTTATTTTTTATTTTTTATTTTTTATACTTTATAATTTATATTTCATATTTTATACTTTCTAATTTAGTTTTTATTCCATAACAATTCAATAACCGAGCACTTAATCGAGTAGCTTATAACTATGGTAATAACCGAGCTCATAATCACGGTCATAACCGAACCTTTAAACTAGTCTATAACTGAGCACATAACCGAGCCAAAACCAAACCCCTAACCGAGCCCATAACCGAGACCATAACCAAGCTCATAATTGAGGTCATAATCAAACCTTTAGCCTGATCCAGAACCGAGCCCATAACCGAGCACATAACCAAACCAAAACCAAACCAATATCTGATCCTATAATCGAGCCCATAACCGAGCTCTTAAACAAGCATGTAATTGAATTTAAAACTGATCTCTAAATTGAGGTTATGATCTAACTTGTAACCGAAATTAATTATTTATATTTTATTCATATTTTATATTTTCTAATTTAGTTTTTATTCCATGACCGACCCAATAACCAAGCCTATAACGAGATCTAAACCTAGCTTAAGACTACGGTAATAACCGAGCTCATAACCATGGTCATAATTGAGGTCATAACCAAACCTTTAATGAGACCACAGCCGAGCCAAAAATAAACCACAACCAAGCTTATAACTGATCCCCTAAATGAAGAAGTAACCGAGATCTATAATATAGCTCGTAACTGAGGTAATAACCAAGCTCATAACCGCGGTCATAATCGAGGTCATAACAGAGCCCATAACCTAGCTCATAACCGAGCTAAAACCAACCCCATAACCGATCCCATAACTGAGCGCATAACCGAGCTCTTAAACAAGTTTGTAATTGAATTTATAGCTGAGCTCTTAATCAAGGCTATGATTTAGCTTTTAATCGAAATTAGTTATTTTTATTTTATATTTTCTATTTTCTAAGTTAGCTTTTATTCCATAACCGATCCAATAACTAAACCCATAACTGAGATGTAAAGTTAGTTTGTGATTTAGGTAATAACTATGCATATAACAACGATCATAATGATGTCATGACCAAACCTTTAAACTAGTCCATAACCGATCCCATAGCTGAGCCCATAACCGAGCTCATAATTGAGGTCATAACCAAACCTTTAACCTGGTCCATAACAGAGCACATAACCAAGCTCATAATTGAGACTATAACTGAGCTCTAAATCGAGGTTATGGGTTCAGTTATTAATTATTTATATTTATATTTTAGCTTGTAACCGAAATTAATTATTTATATTTTATTATATTTTATATTTCATACTTTATACTTTATACTTTATATTTTATACTTTATATTTTATATTTTATATTTTATATTTTATATTTTCTAATTTATATTTTATATTTTATATTTTATACTTTATACTTTATAATTTATACTTTGTATTTTATATTTCATATTTTATATTTTATATTTTACACTTTATATTTTATAATTTATACTTTATTCTTTATATTTTATATTTCATATTTTATATTTTGTAACATAATTTATTTATTTTTATTATATGTCACAGTTGGGAATTTTGTCCAGACCTAATCGATCGCTAAACCGACCAAGACCGTTCAAAACCCGAAACGTAATGAGGACAAGACGAATCAGAACACAAACAGAAGAACATTTCATTGTTTATTACAACAATTACATCAGAATACAAGAATATATAGAGTATGAATGAATAAAATACATTCAATAAATATCAGAGATTTACAATACATTACATAGCAGCGGAAAATAATACAAAACACAACTGAAAAGAATATACGGATACAGAGCTTTCCGGATATCACTCCAGCTGTAAACCATCTTCTTATGAACATAAATCTGCAAAACCAAAACTACTAGTTGTTCGTGTGGAAAATAGGGGCACCCAGAGTTTAGGTTAAAACAATAAACTCCAGGCCAGTCATGTGACTGGTGTGAGAACTAAAACATTTATTAATCTGATTTTAAAGTTAGGTAAATCAAGGGACCACGCCGTGTAACACGGAACGGGATTCCTCCCAAGAATACCAGTGCATAAAAAACAACAGCGCAATGCTAAATAAAGAACAATATAGCTATTACAAGACCCAGGTCCCATCACACAATGCAACACAAGCCGGAGGATAGGGTTTTACCTTATAATAGCCAAAGAATGCTTGATACACTAACACAAATCATTTGATACTATTATAAGTGCATAGTGTATAAAACAACTTCAAATATAAATGCATCAATCCTAGACGGCATGGGAACCATATATCATGTCGCCAATACTAGGCTCTACAATCAAAACCGTAAATGTCACATATTGGAAGCTGGATTTCCAACTGTGAACTGAGGCAAGGGATCGTCCTCACCGCTTCGAGACTCTCTAGCCCGAGCCTTAGGCAAGCGCGCAGACAAGCCCTGGATCGTCAGGGCCGGTCCACCGATGTGGATTATAATGCATGAACACTGTGTTTCCCCGCCCTTTGGGGCGTAAATGAGGAAAATGACTCTATCGGCTCCATATAGTCACCGATATATCCAAGGCTTCTCACAATCCAACAACCACACAGGTGAAAATAATATAAATGTCATGGCTGGTAGGTCATTGACACCACCCTAGATAGAAGGAAACTCTTGTCCTCCCTGAGGTCCTCTCCCGTTTCTGGTTCACACCGGGGTGTGAGGCTCTCAAATTAACGCTACACAAAGCTATGCCACAAAGGACGTGCTTTGATCATTAACCACAAGACTCTGATTTTCAACAGAAGCCTTGATCATTTGGATCTTAGCATGCCACATAGGCAAACCACTCCATGCAACCGATATCCATCAATCACATAGAATGATATCCAATGCCAGACACATAAACCATTTACAAGTACGTTCTGGGTCTGAACGAAACAGGAGGCACCTTGTACCTCGCATATCCATTGATCTCCAAGTACGTCTGGACGATCACCAACTGATTCCCTCCTCTTGGGTGTACAGCCCAATCAAGATCATCAGTAATTATCCATACGATGTGAAGATCTCCGGTCTTCGACCACCGTCTTCATCCTCGACACATCGTCGAATCAGTTATTCAGAATGAGATAAACCCGGTCTTTCTGAATAACCCGCGTATATAATAAACAAGTGTTACACAAACACAACATACGCCTCATTCTAGTTCAGAATATTCTTTTATTCAAATATTCTTATACTTTGGGAAAGGTTCCCATTAATTTTATCAAAGATAAATTCTTTAAATTTATTCTTTAATCTTCTTTTGAATATCAATTCAAACCAAATTATGGTTTATCTAAACTAGTCGGGATTAACGAACCTTACCGAAGTAATCATTTGTTAAATTTGCCAACCCCAACCTATTCATCCCATGAAGTAAAACTGGTCATACTTCATACCTAACACCACGATGTTATTGATAAATTCAATTACCATTTCATGTTCAAATCTAATTAAAGATTTAACTATCGCTCGGAGCCAAACTGATGATACTCCATTCTCGATCATTTCTTGAATTTGATAATTTTAGTTATCAAATTCACCTTTCAATCTATTTAAAGTTTCATTAAAACTCCACTTAGTTTTAATCTTCCCAAAAATCAGTATTAATGATTATATAACTTGGGAAAAATCATATTCTGTCTTTAACTGGGTTAAAGAACCAATGTCATTTAAAACACGGTTCACGATAAACCCAAAATCACATTCCATTCTATCAGTCTCTAACCGTAAATTAGTAAGAGAACAATTCCCCAAATATAAACCCCGAAGGCCGAAACCAACATCGGATCAATACCCAGGGAACCATTCATCTTAACTGATTTCTAGTTATAAACTAGTTCAATGCGATAAAAATATATTTTTGTCCTTACAAATGTGGAATATTTCATTCAAGTTCTTTCCACTTCATATATTATGATTTTACACAAATTATTGATATTTTTAATAATTTTATCAAGGCCCGTACAGTCGATTTCCATAAACGTCCATCGAACTGCACTTACAACGACCTTTTCCAAATTTGATTTGGACATAATTCAAAATCCAACCGTTAGATTTCGAACTCCTCATATTTGTTGGAAAGCTCTTTTCGATTCGAACCCAATGGTTCCGGTTTTAGGAGAATCCGACGGTCGGATCTCCCGTAACGTCCGTTCGAAGTTAATGGTCGAAATTCGCGAACTACCGCGGTGCGTTCTGTTCATGCCATTAATATATAATATATATATTATATATTTCGTCGATTTCAATTCAAAACGTATTTTATAAATTGTTTTAACTTCGTTTTAACTTCGTTTTAAAAATGATTTCAACTTCATATTCAATTTTTAATCAAAATTGAATATTCTGTATCATTAATATATAAATGATAATATTTTCAAAACATTATATTTTGAAATCACTTCCTTCTCTATATTCATTATAAAAATGAATATAATCGATATAAATATCATTCGTGTCAAAATGGCGCATATCTAATCAACACGGCTTTATATATTTCAATAACTTCGTTATTCTATTCAACAAATGAATACTTTCTTCAACACATGAATATATATTTTATTCAACACATGAATATTTATTAATTCCTACTTACAATAAAAATGTGAATTCTATTGTATAAATATTTCGTTCAACACACGAATCGTTTCAGCACATGAATATTCTCAACACATGAGTATTATCAACACATGACTATTTTTGTTGTTTTATATATTTGATAAAATTGTGATTTATATCGTTTAATTCTTAATCAGACTCTAACCGTAAATTAGTAAGAGAACAATTCCCTAAATATTAAACCCGAAGGCTGAAACCAACATTAGATCAATACCCAGGAAACCATTCATCTTTACCGATTTCCAGTTAGTTTCTAATTTTATATATGATAAAGACGTGAATTTTATCGTTTTGAGATTTTTCTCAATACATGAATTTTCTTTTATTCAACACATGAATATATGTTTTATTCAACACATGAATTTTCTTTTATTCAACACATGAATATTTATTTTATTCAACACATGAATTTTCTTTTATTCAACACATGAATATTTATTCTATTCAACACATGAATTTTCATTTTATAATATTCTATATTTTCCAAATTGGAATGAGGCCCAATCAATTACCATATAATGTTAATTATATGGATTCCATACAACACATGTATATAATAGCAACGATAAATAATCAACCATCATTCAGAGTGCACCACACAACTGCAAAAGCATTAAATATAAATAATTAACGCTTACACAGTCTGTCGACCAATCGTTCAACATACAACCAAATAATTGGGATTAGTACACGCCAAATATAATCCCAACACCCATGTGGAGTTTTAAATCAACAATCACATATTTTTATTTGTGCAGTTGGGCGATGTGTAAAATTTATCATCCCAATCAATATCCTTCAAATGTGTGTACATAAACAAATTGTCCGATTTGTTTATAAATATTTATTTTATATACACATTAAAAATTATATTTTTAACTATAAAATATTTATTCAATCCACATCACACAATCAATTTTTACAACACATCAATCAAACAACCAAGTCATCCATCGTCTGTGGACGACGGGGGTCAGGTGCTGCTAAGCACCATCTGCATCCTAATATATATTTCAATTAGAAAATAAATTAAAAGTGAGTAGTTCTCACCTTCGGGTCCCACTCCGCCAGTCTTTCTTTCTAAATCGTTTGGATTTGTTCGAAATTTCAACGCGTCCTTTTCACGCTGTTCATATATAAAAATCACATTTTAATTTCGCTGCATATGTTATAAAAATCTAATTTTTATATTGCTACTTCATATATAAAAATCGTATTTTTATCGCTACTTCGTATATGAAAATCTCGCCTTTCTTTATATAAAAATATCGTCTTTCATTATATAAAAATCGAACCTTTGATTATATAAAAATCAAATGTTTTCTCATATAAAGATATAATCTTTCCACATATAAAAATATAATCTTTATCTACATAAAAATATAAACTTTATCCAAATAAAATCTCAACTTCTATATGACAAAATCTCAGCTTTTTATTCTATAAAAATCACAACTTTTATTTATATTATGTATAAAAACTGAATTTAGAAAATAAAGACTGATTTATAATACTACTTAATATATATAAACTGACTATATATTTTTAAACTAACAAAGATCATATTTTTAAACTGTTCACATGAATAAAAATGGAAATAAACACTTACAGCTGATGAACGAAGAGGGGAGGGGCGTCCGGCGGTCGGGAAGGATGCTGGTGGTCCGAGGCGGGCTGTGGAGGCGGTGGCGAGCTGTTTTGGCTCGGTTTGGGTCTTTTTGGCGAGATGGCGTGAGGAGGGAGCGGTTGTGGCGGCGCAGGGGAAGAGCGGAGAGTCGCGGGTTGGCTTAGGGGGTGGCGGAGGTCTGGGAAAGTAATGGCGGCGGTTTTGGTTTAGGACGTGGCGGTTTTCTGGGTGGAAAGGGTAGGGGTGCTCGGTTTTTTTTGAAGAGGGGGGAGGAGAGAGAGGAGGGGGTGATGAACCGGAGGCGCGGCGCGTGGATGGGGTGGCGATTGGAGAAGGCGGGTCTGAGTAGGGGCGACGGGGAGCAAAAAGAGGCGGGCTTGAAAATTAAGGGTTTGGAGAATGACCGGGAGGGGGGGGGCTATTATATATATGTATATTTTATTTTTATAATTAATTATTCTCTAGAAAGTAACTTTTAATTTCAATCTCTAAACGAGACCCAACGACTGTCGCCCCTAGCACATTACCCACAATCCGAACACAATAGGATATGTTTCGTAACCCAATTCGGCTGTTACGATCAGTTTTGATCAAAATTAAGATATAATTCTATATATATTCAATTCAAACGTACGTTTCAATTTATCGGGGTCACATATGGACTCTAAAAATTACAGAAAAGTTATTTCTAGCTTCGTATTGACGATACGGTCCTAACAAAACTAATTTCGTCAAATTTGAAGACCGTTTGAAAAATGGCCATTTTCCAGTCGATTGAATTCAACTGAAATTGGTCAAACACGTTTTCTTCTGCCACGCTCACATATCGACTTCAAATATTATGCAAATTAGAATCTAGTAATAATTCGACATCCCGGATCCAATAAAAGTGGTTTCGTCGAAAATAGAGGTCGTTTGCAAAATTTCCATTTTTAAGGGCCAGAATTCCACAGTGACTATTCTGAATTTTCAATTGGACATAACTTTTTATTCCTGCTAAGAAATTTTAATTTTTCGGATTCATTGGAAAGATATTCTCAAAAAGATTCTAATATTTTTGGTTTCGCTAAAATCCGATTTATTTTGAATCCTGTACGTTCATTTGAAATTTGAATTCGAATTTTCAAACTACCGCGCCATTTTCAATTCCTTTTATAATTAAAATAAAATATTTATATTCTAATGTTGATTCAAATATTCTCGTCGTTATTATTTAAAATAATTCATTTTAAATATTCAAAATTTACTAAAATTGCCAAAATAAATTTTTTAAATTGGCTCGGATTTCCGGATTATTACATTAAATTCGTGTTTTATTTTTTATTTTTTATACTTTATAATTTATATTTCATATTTTATATTTTATACTTTCTAATTTAGTTTTTATTCCATAATCAATTCAATAACCGAGCACATAACCAAGATCCAAACCTAGCTTATAGCTATGGTAATAACCGAGCTTATAATCACAGTCAAAATTAAGGTCATAACCGAACCTTTAAAGTTGTTTATAACTGAACACATAACTAAGCCAAAACCAAACCCATAACTGAGTCCATAACCAAGACCCTAACCAAGCTCATAACTGAGGCCACAAACAAACCTTTAACTTGATCTAGAACTGAGCCCATTACCGAGCACATAACCAAAACAAAACGAAGCCATAACCGAGCCTACAACTGAGCCCATAACCGAGCTCTTAAACAAGCTTGTAATTGAATTTAAAACTTAGCTCTAAATTGAGGTTATAATCTAGCTTGTAACCGAAATTAATTATTTATAATTTATTCACTGTTTTATATTTTATACTTTATATTTTATATTTTATGTTTTGTACTTTATATTTTATACTTTATATTTTTATTTTATATTTTCTAATTTAGTTTTTATTCCATTACCGGTCCAATAACCGAGCCTATAACCGAGATCTAAAGCTAGATTATAACCACAGTAATAACCGAGATCTAAACCTAGCTTATAACCACGGTAATAACCGAGATCATAACCACGGTCACAATTGAGGTCATAACTAAACCTTTAACCGAGACTGTAACTGAGCCGAAACTAAACTACAGCCAAGCTTATAACCGATCCCATAACCAAAGAAATAAGATCTAGAATGTAGCTCATAACTGAGGTAATAATCGAGCTCATAACCACGATCATAATCGAGGTCATAACCGAGCCCATAACCTAGCTCAAAACCAAGCTAAAACCAAACCCATAATCGATCCCATAATTGAACCCATAACCAAGCTCTTAAAAAAGTTTGTAATTGAATTTATAACTGAGCTCTTAATCAAGGTTATGACTTAGCTTTTAACCGAAATTAACTATTTATATTTTATATTTTTTAATTTAGCTTTTATTCCATAACCAATCCACTAACCAAGCCTATAGTCGAGCTCTTAAACAAGCTTATAGAATTTAAAACTGGGGTCTTAATCAAGGTTATGATCTTCCTTCTAATCAAAATTAATTATTTATATTTTTTTTCATATTTTATACTTTATATTTTATATTTTATACATTATACTTTGTATTTTATATTTTTCTAATTTAGAATTTTTTTCCTTAACCGATCCAATAAGCGAGGCCATAACCGAGATCTAAAACTAGCTATTAACCACAGTCATAATTGTGATTTTATAATTAACGATTTGGCTTTTATATTTATATTTTGTTCAAATTTTATATGTTATTTTTTGTACTTTTTATTTATTATTTTATAATTAACGATTAGCTTTTATATTGATTATTTTATATTTTATACTTTATATTATATAATTTATTTTTTGTACTTTATATTTTATATTTTCTAATTTAGCTTTTATTCCATAACTGATCCAATAACTGAACCCATAACACAGCCCGTAACTGAGATCTAAACCTAGCTTATAATTGAGGTAATAATTGATCTCATAACCACGGTCGTAGTTGAGGTCATAACCAAACCTTTAACTGAGACCATAACTGAGCCAAAACTAAACCACAACCAAGCCTATAATCGATCTCATAATCGAAGCAATAAACGAGATCTATAATGTAGCTCGTAACTGAGGTAATAACCGAGCTCATAACCATGGTCATAATCGAGCTCAAAACTGAGCTTATAACCATACTCATAATTGAACATAGTACCCATAATGGAGCTTGTAAACAAGACCATAAGAAAGTCTAAGACCAAGCCCATAACCAAACATATTACGCATAACCGAGATAATAATCAAGCATATAACTATAACAACCCGGAAAATTAGAACCAATTTAAAAATTTATTTTAAGAAATTTTTAAATAGAAAATGCATCAGAATAAAAAAAAATATTGAAAAACCTAAAAAAAAAATATATCCATTGCTTGATGATTACAATTTTTTTTAATGTAAATGAATCATTAAATAAGATTCATTGTTTGGAAATGTTTTTACATTAAAATCTACATTTTTAATGTAAATGAATCATTAAATAAAACTAATTGTTTGAAAATGTTTTCACATTAAAGGTTACATCTTTAATGTAAATGGATCATTAAAAATGATCATTATTTGAAATGAAAATATGTTAACATAAAAATTCACATTTTTGTGGTATACGTAAAAATGACCATTGTTTGAAGTTAAATTGATTACATTTGTAATGTAATAAAATAATGATTAAAAAGATTACATTTTTTTATTAAAAGGGTTCATAGTTTAACAGAAATGCGTTTATATGAAAAGTACTTTTTTTTCGATGAAATATGATATTTAATTATGTGTTTTGAAATATAAAAAGTTGCATAAATTAACAATCAGAGAAAATGAATCAAACATTCATTTTTCCTTTATTTGCCTTTCTCTTTACTTTTGAAATTTGAATGAAAAATAATTGTGGTCCCATCATGCCTAGTCAGCTAATTAAATTTCATTTGTCACCTACTACAAATATAGATACAAGTAAAAATCAAATATATATATATATATATATATATATAACTAAATAAAAAATACATATATACATATATATTGTCTCCACTATAAAATGTCCAAAGCTCCCCTAAAACCTTTTTTCCCAAACGTAGCCGCCGTCTCCTTCTATTTTCAATGGCAGAAAAGCTCCGAACTTTCTTTGATTCTCTCTCTCAACCTATTCTATAATTCAAGATGATACCAAAGCGGAAATTAAAGAGAAAGGAATGATCTTCGATTCTATACGGACGAAATGGGTTCTTCGGTGAACAACATCTGGAAGGAGGAAGATGTATTGTCAGCAATAACGTTTCTTTAAAACGAGATTAAGGGTAATAAAGGGAAATGATTTATTTAATTTAATTTATGTAATTCAATTTTGTAAAAACCATAACTTGTTCGTATGAAAACGAAATTCAAAAATTTTAGATGCATTGGAATCCTTGAATGGAGATCTACATTTCAGAAGGGACTGCAAAATTTTTTAGCATTCTACAATTTTAGAAGAAACAAAAAGCAAAGTGAGATCTCTTGTTTTAAAATTAAAATCAATTTTAATTGTGATGTGAAATCTTCCTATGTACGTTGTCAAAATTTGCATATGTGTTGTACGTGATTGGATTGGATTGATTTTGATTTCAATAATCTATTAGATTGCATTGAATTATGAGAATTGTAATGATTTGTTAGACAATGAAAAATTATTCTTTTATTGTCAAGTAGAAAATATTAGAATTGTCATGATATGTTAGACGATGAAAAATTATTCTTTTATTGTCAAGTAGAAAATATTAGAATTGACATGATTTGTTAGACAATGAAAAATTATTCTTTTATTATCAAGTAGAAAATATTAGAATTGTCATAATTTTTTAGACAATGAAAAATTATTCTTTTATTGTCAAGTAGAAAATATTAGAATTATCATAATTTGTTAGACAATGAAAAATTATTCTTAATTTGTCATGTCAGAACATATGAATTGTTAAAATTTTTTAAAGGTTATTCTCTTTATCGTATATATAAACAAAAATATTCATTGTTTGTTTTCATAAAAAGAATAGATTAGAAAGATTACATTTTTATGTAATTTTGTTTTCATTAAAAAGAATTGATTCGAATGATTACATTTTTATGTAATTTTGTTTTCATTAAAAAGAATAGATTAGAAAGATTACATTTTTAATGCAGTTTTGTTTTCATTAAAAAGATTAGATTTATGATGCAGTTTTGTTTTCATTTAAAAGATGAGACAATAAGAAAAAAAATCATTTTTATTATAGCTGTTTTTCATTAAAAAGATTAGACAATGAAAATTATAATTATCATTTTATTTTTCTTTTATGTCAATTTTGTTATAAAATGTACATTAGAAAGAAAAAAACATTCTTTTAGAAAATGAACATTAGAAATAAAAAGAACATTTTGTTAGTACTTGATGTGTTAAATAAAACAGGTCATTTTATTAGTACATGTCATGTTAAAACAAAACATGTCATTTTGTTTGTATTTGTTGTGTTAAATAGAACATGTCATTTTATGAGCATATTGTTTGTTAAATAAAACATGTCATTTTGTTAGTATATGTTATGTTAAAACAAAACATGTCATTTTGTTAGTATTTGTTGTGTTAAATAAAACATGTCATTTTATTAGCTATTGTTTGTTAAATAAAACATGTCATTCTATTAGTATATGTTATGTTAAAACAAAACATGTCATTTTGTTAGTATTTGTTGTGTTCAATAAAACATGTCATTTTATTAGTATATTTATGTTGAAATAAGCATGTCATTATATTAGAATTATGTTTTGTAAAATAAACATGTCATTTATGTTCATTTAGAATTATCAGAAATAAAGTATTCTTTTGTTTGTTGTTATAACACATAGAAAAGTGTAAACAAATAAAATATTCTTTTATTTGTGATTGGAATACATAGGAAAATATATGTGAATAAATATGTCTGTTAAATTATAATTGACAAAATAAGACTATTATTTTCATTGTATTTGAATTGACAATATTAAACTATCATTTTGTTGAAATTAGAATTAACAATATAAAATTGTAAATTTTTGTTGAAATTAGAATTGACCAAAAGTGTCATTTTTATTGAAATATTAAAAATTTGACATTTGCAACGTAAGAGTGAATTATTTAAAATATTAACCGTATGGATAGAAAGGTTGAAACATTAAAAATCACTTTTTTTAATTAAAAGTATGATTTAATGCAAATATACATTGTACAGATAATAATGTTGAAACATTAAAAAGTCACATTTTTAATGTAAGAATGAAACATGAAAAAAAATATTCATTTTTGTCAATATAGAGTAGTAAACAAAAATATTCATTTTTGTCAATATAGAGTAGTAAACAAAAATATTCATTTTTGTCAATATAGTTTAGTTGAATAAAAACATTCATCTTCGTTAAATTTGAATTGTTGAACAAAATATACACTTTTATCAAGTTATAAAAGTTGAAACCAAATTTGTCACTTTTATCGAAGTTATAATAGTTGAAACAAAATTTGTCACTTTTGTCAAATGTAATAGTTGAAACAAAATTTGCCTTTTTTTCAAAATCTAATTATTGAAACAAATATGAACATTTTTGACAAATTAAAATAGTTGAATTAGAAATATACATTTTTATCAAAATATGCATTTTTGTCAAAAAAATTGGTTGAATCAAATACATCATATTTTTTGAAACCAAATAGCTGAGATGAAAATAATATTTTTATCAAAATATATAGTGAAACAAAAATGTACATTTTTTCAAATTAAGATGGTTGAAAACAAAGATTTCATTTTTGGTTAAATAAAAGAGTTAAACGCAAACAACATTTTTGATTAAAGAGGTTTGTGTTACAACAAAAATATTCATTTTGACAAAATGGAATTGTCAACAAAATGGATGTATCACTTTTTATACATTTTGTTGAAATAGAATTTATATGCAAATATAAGAATCATTTTTATTTGCATAACATACATTAGAATTTATATGCAAATATAAGTATCATTTTTATTTGCATAACATACATTAGAATTTATATGCAAATATAAGAATCATATTATTGGTCAAAACATACATTAGAATTGTATGTAAATCAAAGTGACATTTCATTGTTAAATTATACAATAGAATTTGTATGCAAATCCAAGTGACATTTATATTGTCAAATTTTACATTAGAACTTGTGTACAGAATAAAGAGGCATTTCGTATATTATGATTTAAGACTATACATACAAATAAATCAATTCTTTTTATTTGTTAAAGTTTAGAATAGAAATTTGCATACAAATAAAAGAAAATAGGAATTATCTTTTTATTTGTCATCAGCAATGAGGCCATGTGAATAAATTACATTTTATTAGACGTTAGTAAACTTGTAGGAAAATTATGCGAATAAAATACATTCTTATTCGGCCTTAGGAATATAATAACATGTTTGTTCATTATCATCAACATGTTAGCGGAAATTAAATTGGTTAAATTCATTAACCAATTATTTAATTAGATGAACTGTTGTTGGCTGAAAACCCCACACGGGTATTGGGATGATATTTGACATACACTAGTCCCAATATTTAGTTGAATATCAATAGATGGATTGACAGGTTGTGATGAGCGTTATTTTTTCATTTTAATGCTCGCACAGTTGTAAATTTCACTCTGGATATTAATTGGTCGTTTAATGATTATTTATCAGTATGGTCGTGTTCACGTGATGTGTGAAATCCATATAACCGAAGTTATATGGTAAATGATTGAGTCGCATTCCGATTCAGAATATCTTTTAAATAAAGAATATTTTAAAATAAAGAACATTTAATATAAAGAATATTTTTACATAAAGAATCTTTTTATATAAAGAATATTTTAAATAACGAATATTTTAAAATAATATTCGACGAAGAATAAAATGATGATTTCTATGTCCGTTTTTGGATGGACTCAAAAGATAAAAATATATTTTTATCATACAAACTAGTTATTAACAAGAATAAATCCTTTAAATTAAGATTTAATGAAGTCTTCCAATTAACTAATAATTAAATTGGAATTAAATAAAAGAATTAGATTTTGGGTTGTCGTGGATGATGTCTTAAATAACACTATTCTTAAACCCTGTATGAAAAGAATAAATCTTTTAATTAAGATTATTAGAGTTTCAAATTATATTTAGTAATTGGAATAAAATGATATGTGAATTGGGTTTATTGTGAATTGTATTTTAAACAACATTTGTTCTTTAACCCAATTAACAGTGAAAATATGATTTAGTATTTATAAAAAAAATTATTAAGATTTAAAAAGAAATTTTCCAAAGTTAAGTTTTCTAATTTAATATATTAAATTGGAATTGAGTGGAAATTCGATTTGATAATAATCGAGATAAGCTTCTGTAAAAGAAGATTGTTACTATATATGGAATTTAAAAGGCTTTACCGTTATTCCATTTATATTATTAGTCGGATACAGAAATTTATATCGATTATATATTGATTTGATTTCTGTGAAATTTCCATATTTAGATGATTTTGGGTTTATTCTGAACTGTGTTTTAAATGACATTGGTTCTTTAACCCAGTTAAAGATAAGATTAAGTTCTTAAAAGTTCAATAACCATAAAGTAAAGATTTTTGATATTAAAATCAAATCAAAGTTTTAATGGATCTTTAAAAAGAAGATTAAAGAATAAATTTAAAAGAATTTATCTTTGATTAAATTAATGGGAACCTTTCCCTAATAATATGAATATTTTACTAAAAGAATATCCTGAATGGGAATGAGGCGTATGATGTGTATTTATAGCATCTAATTTTTTATTACAAAATACACGATTTATTCAGAAAGATTGGGTTTAACCCATTCTGAATAATTACTACGATGATTAAAAGTCGAAGACATTGAAGACGGTGATTGAAGACTTGCGATCTTCACATTGAATGGGCGATTACTGATGCCTTGAACTGGGTCACTCCCAGGAAAGGGTTAAAGTGATAGTTGTCTGGGCGTACTTGTTGATTGTCCGGATATGCGAGCACCTCTCTTCCGTATTGGACATACGGGACGAGGAATAAGGTGTCTCTGGTTTCGTTCAGACCCAGAACGGACTTGTAAATGGATGTGTGTTTGACATTGAATTTCATTCCATGTAAATTAAATTGATTTCTATTTAATATATATCTGTGGTGGCGGAGAATTTATTCTCTTGCTTAACACCCTTCTCTGAGACGCACGAGCTCAGAGGTTATATATTGGTAGTTATCGATCGCATGGCGTGAATTGTTAATGTGGCATGCTAAGATGCAAATTATTGAGTCTTTTGTTGAAAAGCTGAGCCTTGTGGTTGGTGATCAAAGCACGGCCTATTTAGGTGTAGCTTTGTGTATAGCGTTACTTCGTGAGCCTCACACCCCGGTATGAGTCAAAAACGGGACAAAGGAACGTAGGAAGTGCACATGTTTCTTTCTAACTAGAAGTGGTGTCAGCGTTTACTAGCCCTGACATTTTTACTTATGTGGATGATGGATTTCGAGGCCTCAGATTTATTGGTCGATTGTGACCATTTTATAGGTTCAATAGGACCGAGAAGTGTATGTTCAGGCATAACTAATCCACTAACGTATTTGTGGATCGGCCCTGTAGGATCCAAGGGTTCACTGCGGGGGATCCCGAGACATTGCTAGAGTGTCTCGAATCGGTAAGGAGATCGTTCCTAGCCTTGACTCGTAATGGAAATCTAATTTCCAATACAACATTACGATTTTGATTGTAAACCTATATATAGCGACGTAGTACGATGGGGTACTATGACGTCTATGATTGATACATTATGATTGAAATGTTTTTGAAACATATATACACTAATAATAACATCAAATTCATTTTATCGTATCAAGCATTTTTGACCATTATAAGGTAAAACTCTATCCTGTAGTTTGCGTTGCATTGTGTGATAGGACTTGAGTCTTATAATGGTTTCATTTTTCTAAAAAGCATTGCGTTGTTTAACGATTTACTTTATTTAAATTATGCACTGGCAATCCAATGGAGTAAACCCGTTTCACATTAGCGGCATGGCCCAGTGATTAGCCTTATTATTAGATAAGTTAAGTAAGATTTCCCATACCAGTCCCATGACTGACCTGTAGTTTGTTTCACTTGCAAACTCAGGTGCCCATATTTTCCACAGGGTAGTCGAGTAGCTTATTTTGCAGATATATTGAGCAGGATTTTGGATTGAAGCTTAATGTTGTGTCTAGAGCATTGATAGTCTTCCGCTGTGCTAGTTTATACATTTCCGCTGCATTGGATTGCATTTATTGTAATTTAATCTTCCGCTGTATTATTATTTATCGTTGTACTCTGATATATTCTGTACTCTGATATAACATAATTATGATGTAATAAAAGTCTTATGTTACCTGTTCTGATGTGTTGTATTCCTAGAGTTAGTGCATTTGAGAATTTCCAACTTTTGGATTATACCTGTGTGGTTTATGGTCAATTCAAGGGAGGATTTTCGGGTCATTACATGTGGTATTAGAGCTCTGGTTGGCTCAAATCTTTGGGGTACAAATCAGTAGTATCCTAGAATGAGGAAAAAACTTGTTAGAGATGGGGTTAGAAATGCCCTAGAATGAGTTGAGAGTGACATGTTTATAACTAACATATTTGTGATTATATATATGATCCGATCTTAACAAATATGATTTTTAAATATATATAAAAGTTATATATATTTGAAAAACTAATAAACAAATTGGTTAATAATTGTGTTGTGTGATTATTCGTTCAACTAATAAAATTATTGAAACCAATAAAAAAAATTAAAATTGAGTTAGTTAGTTAAATAATTTTTAGCTCCGTTCCTTTTCGAGGACGAAAAGATTTTAAGTGGGAGAGATTGTAACAACCCGGAAAATCAGAACCAATTAAAAATTCTATTTTAAGAAATTTTTAAATAGAAAATGCATCAGAATAGAAAAACTCTATTATTAAATTAAATTATATCAAAAAAAAAACAAAAAAATATCCATTGGTTGATGATTATATTTTTTTTAATGTAAATGAATCATTAAATAAGATTCATTGTTTGGAAATGTTTTAACATTAAAATTTACATTTTTAATGTAAATGAATCACTAAATAAAACTCATTGTTTGAAAATGTTTTCACATGAAAGGTTACATCTTTAATATAAATGGATGATTAAAAGTGATCATTATTTGAAATGAAACATTAAAAGTGATCATTATTTGAAATGAAAATATGTTAACATAAAAATTCACATTTTTATGGTATACATAAAAATGACCATTGTTTGAAATTAAAATGAATACATTTTTAATGTAATAAAAGAATGATAAAAAAGATTACATTTTTTATTAAAAGGGTTCATAGTTTAACAGAAATGTGTTTACATGAAAAGTACATTTTTTTGATGAAATATGATATTTAATTATGTGTTCTAAAATATAAAAATTTGCACAAATTAAAAATTAGAGAAAATGAATCAAACATTTATTTTTCCTTTATTTCCCTTTCTCTTTACTTTTGAAATTTGAGTGAAAAATAAGTGTGGTCCCATCATGCTTAGTCAGCTAATTAAATTTCATTTGTCACCTATTACATATGTAGAGACAAGTAAAAATCAAATATATATATATATAACTAAATAAAAATATATACATATATATTGTCTCCACTATAAAATGTCCTAAACTCCTCTAAAATCCTATGTAATGTCCCGTATTTTTACGGTGTAATAATTAATTTATTTAATTATTTAAAATATGATTTAGAGTTTTAAATGGTCGTTGAATTAAATAATAGTGAATATTTAATTAATATAAATATTAAATAATATATTTAATTCTGAAATAATCAGAATTAGCTGAAATGGCAATATGTGAAAATTGAATCATTTAACTGATTTAATTCAGTTTAGAATTAATTTATATTAACGAATATATTACAATAACAATAGTTTGAACGTATAATTATATTATAATTATAATCGAGCTCGAAATGGCGCGGCAGTTCGTAATTTGGCGAATCGAACTTCAATTGAATATACAGAATCCGTTTTAAATCGGATTTCTGTGAAACAAGAAACGTTCATAGCTGGTGAAGTATATTTTTCTAGTGGAAGAGAAAATTTGGGATTTCATTGTGTAAATTTTGATTTATGTCCAAATCAAATTTTCGAAAAGTCGCTATGGAATTCCTTTATAATTTATAATGATTTATTTATAAATTTAAATGGATTTTTCAATATAAATTGAATATCGATTCAACCGGGAATTGAATAATCGAGTTATAAATTCAATTAGAGCTGTATGATATTCTAGTGTGAATATATACGATAAAATTAATTTATAAATATTAAATTGAATTGTTTTCAAATATATTAATATTTAAATTGGTTTATTTTAAGCTGTAAAATAGTCGTTTTTGCAAACGACCTCCATTTCGACGAAACTAATTTTGTTGGATTCGGAATATTAGATTATTATTAGATTTCAATTTTCGTGATTTTTGAAGTCAGTATGTGGCCGTACAGATTTTTAATGTGAAATACAGTCGATAATTTGATTTCAAAAATACGCTGTGTGAGCAGACTAAGTCGAAATTCGACGAAACCAGTTTCGTTGGGTTCGTAATGTCGAACTATAGCTACATGCCCATTTTCATGATTTTTGGATATTTTGGGCGACATAGGACTTTTAAATGACAAATATAAATAACGTTAGCTTATTATATTGAAATTAGTCGATTTAAAAATTAATATAACTATCCTATATATAATCCTTAACCTCTCGTAACCCTTCCATTCTCATTTCTTCTGGTCAAATGTTTTTAGCCACCAATACTCTCTCCCTCAACCCAAAACACAAGCAAATAAATTCAAAGAAAATTAAACAAAAATCTATAAATCCCAAGACTAGTGTATTCGAGTTCGTACTGGGTATTCTTCAATTATATACCTGTTTAGGTGGGTGATATCTAGTTATTTGGGGATCGGAATGTACAGCGTGAGCCTAGGGCTCGGGATTTCAATCGATCTAAGGGGTTTTGTTCCATTTGGAGTTTGCAGTTGCTATTTTGGTAGAGAGGCATGGCATGTGTGAAATTTTGGCAGGAAATTGAGTTAAAAGGGTTCGGGGGTCTTACTGTGTTACGGTTTGGAGCCTGGAGAATGGAATCCGCAAATGACGAGTGAGTTGGACGAAATACAGATGAGGAGAAAGAGCTCGAGGTGGAGAGTTTAAGGGTGGTGGCGGTTTTGAAGACGGTGGAGGAATAAGGAGGATGTGGAGTATGAATATGCGGTAATGTCCATGTTACTCTTCCAGGAAGTCGTGGTACTAAGAAAAGGGGAGGAAGGGTTAGTCTTTAAACGTGATTGGTGAGGTTAGTAAGGTACTAATTAATAATTAATTATAGGGTATTTCGGTGGTGATGATTGTGTAAATTGATGAAGAATACGTGAGGATGGAAGCTCCAGAATTTACAATGGTTTTTCAGAGTAGGCCAGTAACTCGCGGTTCACATCTAAGAAGAAGGATTACTATTCAAATGGGTTTAAAGAGATAGGCCGGGTTTTTAAAAGTTAAGGCCCATAATTTAAATAGTTTTGTTTTAATTTAATAATCGTGTTAGTTGTAAATCGAATATCTGCTTCATACGTTATCAGTTTTTTGGTCAAATCCATTGGGATCGTATGGACGGGGACAACAAAATGGAGCTGACTGGGAGTGAATCGGAGCTCGTTACAATTTATAGCAAAATAAATTGTCCGTTTGAATCAAGCGATGGTTATCGTTATTTAACGATGATCGTCCAATGTGAGTAAAACTCACCAACTTTATCAGTTATATTTTTATAACGTATTTTTAGAACTGATAAGATGATGGTTGATTATGTGTGTTGACTGTTTGGTTGAACTGCTAAGTGATTGGTTGAAATTATAGATAACGATATATATATATATATATATCATTAATCAAACATTGATTCTATTTATCAGAATATTTCATATTGAAATGAAGTTGATGTTAATTATATTGTTTAACATTTGTGATGCAGGGAAACAAGTAGGAGGAATCCAACTAGATTCCTCAACATTTATTTTATTGTTTTTCATATATTGTAATATATGATGTGATATATAATCTGTTGTTGATTATGTGTGCTTGAATGATATCGATCATTGTGAATTGGTATTTTAAATACCGGCAGAAATATTGGGATGTAGAAACGGAAATTTTTCAAAGTGTATTTTGAAAATGAATTATTTATATAAAATCAATGGATTTTATATATAAAAGCAAAAGAATTTTATAAAAGAAAATAACTATAAAATCAAAGGATTTTAGATAAAAGGAATATTTATTTATAAAATAAATAGAACAAATATAAAAGGAAAATATTTGTGAAACAAATAGAAAAGGAAATATTCGTGAAATAATAGAATAGAAAAGGAAATATTTGTGAAACATTTACAAATAGAATTGAAAAGGAAATATTTGTAAAACATTTACAAATAGAATTGAAAAGGAATTGGAAAGGAAATATTTATTTGTTAAATAAATTAAATTATAAAAGGAATATTTATTTGGATAATAAATAGGATTATAAAAGGGAATTAACGTGATAGAAAAGAGTTATCGATTAGAGTCAAAGGATAGAGTTAAAAGAATAGAGTTAATTGAATAGAGTTATCGATTAGAGTTAATCGAATAGTGTTAATCAATTAGAGTTATCAATTAGAGTTAATCGAATAGAGTAAATCAATTAGGGTTATCAATTAGAGTTATCGATTAGAGTTAATCGAATAAAATAAATCAGTTAGAGTTATCGATTAGAGTTATTGAATAGAGTGAATTGAATAGAGTTAATTGAATAGAGTTAATCGAATCAGAATTAATAAATAAAGTTAATTGATAGAGTTAATCAATATAGTTAATTAAAAAAGGAATTAATCGAATATAGTTGATTCAAAGAGAGTTATTGAATATTGGTTATTCGAAAAGAGTTATCGAATATTGGTTATTCGAAGAGAGTTAATCGAATATTAGTTATTCGAATATAAGAGTTAGTCGAATATTAGTTATTCGAAAAAGAGTTAGTCGAATATTAGTTAATCAAATAGGAGTTAATCGAATATAGTTTATTCAAATAGAGAAAGGAGTTATCGAATATAGTTTATTCGAAAGGAGTTAATCAAATATAGTTTATTCAAAAGGTGTTAAGTGATAAGAGTTAATGAATTAAAGTTAATCGAGTTAAAGTTAATGGAGTAGGTTAATTGATTTGAGTTAACCGAGTTATATTTTGGAGTTAGATATTTCAGAAGTAGGGATTATAACGTTATAGTTATAATCAATGTTTTTCAATAAAGAAGTGGATTCATAAATAGAATCCGAGAGTTACGTAAGGAAGTTGGTTAAAGATTTAAAGGTGAACTTTGTCTATTTTGAGATTAGAAATGTTGTTCAGTTAAGGTCTGAGAGGTAGTTATACCCCAACTTGATTGGCTTCGTTTTTAACTAAGGAATGGTTAAGGTTCGATTGTGAAGGTTGGTTAAGTGAGTTTAGTTGATGAAGGTAATGGTTTGAATGGCGTAGCGATGTTTTATTTAAACAACTGTCTAAATCCGATGAATGAGTTTTGAAAACATTTTCCAAATATAGTCAAAGATATTTTCTAATCATAGAAAATGAAATGTTTGATGATAAAAAATACTGGAATGACAATGATACCTGAAAAAGGGATGGAAATGTTTTCCAATGATTAATAACGTATATTTTCTAAATTTAGAAAATAAGGAATGCTGAATATATGGAAATAGGAAATGAATAAATTTATGAACTAAAGAGATATTGTTAAATGATGATTGATTGATATAATTTTCATCTGGAAATAATATCATTATTTGCACACGTGTTTTTCTTTGATAGTTAACTCACGGACTATCGAAGTTTTTGACCATGTTTCCATCGTCAATACGGAGAGGCCGGGATCAAATTCATTATCTAAAAACCACTCTATATGGACATTAGCATTGCGATCAAATATGATGAAGATAATTGAAGACGGAATCATGCAAGGGCTGTCCTGTTAACAGAATAGTACCTTCGGTTTGTCCTGTCCCAGGACGGCCTGTATGGAAGAATGACTGACAGAGTATATTTAATAGATCACGTAAGTTGATCTCTTCAAACGTATTTACGTTTGGTGGCGGAGGAATTAGTTTCTCTTAGCTATATACCCATGGCATTTATGGAGAAATCAATTTGTGATTTGACGGGTATGACGATGTGACATTCAAAGTGAATAATTGTGTGATCTGTTAGAGATAAGTGTGGCCTCTAGCCTCACAACCGGGAAATGAAAAAAATCGGGCAGGTAGCATGGCTAAGTGGTTGGCTGCCAATCAGGGTGTATTGTCACCTGATCTAGAGTTTCATTTACTTCTTTAATCTATTCGATGTTGTCCCATTCGGGAAACGGTTGCTGATCCCATCCGTTGGTGATATACATTCGATACACTCAAGCGAAATGAGTGGTCAGTCATGTGTGGTCGGGTTGCAAGATGTTCTTGTTGAACCCAGTGTATTCCTCTCTAGAGGTACACTATCAGAAGGTGATTCCATGCCTTGTCATAGTTGGTAATCCATTATCCAATAAGTGCTCGCGGTTTTGATTGTATACTATATATATAACACGTGAGATGAAAACGTTTCTGCTAGATGATTATTTAGTTGTGGTTGATAGACATTATTATAATATCAAAAGAGTTTTGATATAAAGTTTATCATTTCTTTCAAGAGGATTTTGAAAGTTAAATCAAATGTTTTGGATTCTCATAAGGGAAAAACCCATTCTGTTATATGGCGTGGTCTTATAAGATATCATTTAATTGCTCAAACTGTTTTAAATTGTTTTACTCACACCAGTCCCATGACTGACCCAGAGTTTATTTTGTTTTGTTTTCCCTAAATTCTTGGGTGCCTAATTTTGTACGCGCAGTTAAGTAGTCAGGATTTTACAGATATACTTGGAGAGCTTGGAGCAGGAGACTTCAGGATTTTATAGCTATTGTTATTTCTGCTGTGTTGTAAGTGTTGTACTCTGATAATGTTACTGTATACATATACTTATTTTATTTCAAAGTTATGTATCTATTATATATTGTTCGTTTCGCTTTGAGATTCGTGTTACTCTGATGTTGTATGTTTTGCTTCTTCTTCTATTCTAGGTTTCTATCTTATCAATTCTAACCCTCTGTTTTCTTTCTATTACTTTTCTGGTTTTCAGTGCAATTTGGTTTGGACTTGTGTTATTTGGTCAGCTCAAATTGTACCAGAATTTCGGGACACTACAGTTGGTTTCAGAGCTGAAGGTTAAGAATTACCTTGGCTCTGTGGCATGGCTCAGTAGAGATGGGGTTAGTAATACCCTAGATTGAGTTGAGTGTATATATATATATATATATATATGAGCGCGTATTTGTTATGTAATATAAAATGATTTATATTATGGAGATTTATTGGTTGAGTGGCTTAAGAATTCTGGACGATCAGTTTGATCCACCGTATCGGTAGGAGTTTCTAAACACTTGAATACGATGAACCGACATAGTATGTTTTGAAAGGGGTAAATGAAATAATTTTGCCCAGAATATATTTTGATACAAAGAAGTATATATATTGAAATTATTATCATATATAGGATGTGTTGGTTGTTATTATAATCAGATGATATTATGAAATGTGAAATGGTTATGTAAATAACCAATCAGAAATCATATAAGAGAAATATATGAAATTAGATGAATTAAATCTGGATTAAACTCAGAATTTGGAATTAAAATTCCAAAAACATGAAAGGTGTTTGTGAATGGAATTGAATTAAGTGTATAGAGAATTTTAAAATCCTGGGAGATTTTAGAAATGTTTTCCAAGCATTGGGAATAGTATTTTGAAATAGATTTCAAAATGGAAGTATTTAGAAATGGTTTTGAAAGTGATATAGTATCGAACTCACTTCGATAGCTGGGAAATAACCCTGATGATGAATCACGACATCATTAGTGTTCATTCCGAGTTCTAAGTGATGGATTACTAACATAGATATTGATTTCGGATTACTAACATAGATAAGTGACGGATTTCTATGTCCGTTTTTGGATGGACTCAAAAGATAAAATATATTTTATCAAACAAACAAGTTATTAACTAGAATAAAACCTTTAAATTAAGATTTAATGAAGTCTTCCACTTGACTAATATTTAAATTGGAATTAAATAAAAGAATTAGATTTTGGGTTGTCGTGGATGGCGTCTTAAATAACACAGTTCTTAAACCCTGTATGAAAAGAATAAATCTTTTAATTAAGATTATTAGAGTTTCAAATTATATTTAGTAATTGGAATAAAATGCTATGTGAATTGAGTTTATTGTGAACTGTGTTTTAAACGATATTTGTTCTTTAGCCCAATTAACGGTGAAAATATGACTTAGAATTTATAAATCTTTTTATTAAGATTTTAAAAGAAAATTTCCAAAGTTAAGTTTTCCAATTTAATATATTAAATTGGAATTGAGTGGAAATTCGATTTGATAATAATCGAGATAAGCTTCTGTAAAAGAAGACTGTTACTATATATGGAATTTAAAAGGCTTTACCGTTATTCCATTTATATTATTAGTCGGATACAGAAATTTGTATCAAGTATATATTGATTGGATTTCTGTGAAATTTCCATATTTAATGGAAGATGATTTTGGGTTTATTGTGAACTGTGTTTTAAATGACATTGGTTCTTTAACCCAGTTAAATATAAGATTAAGTTCTTAAAAGTTCAATAACCATAAAGTATAGATTTTTGATATTAAAATTAAATCAAAGTTTTAATGGGTCTTTAAAAATAAGATTAAAGAATAAATTTAAAAGAATTTATCTTTGATAAAATTAATGGGAACCTTTCCCTAATAATATGAATATTTTATTAAAAGAATATCCAGAATTAGAATGAGGCATATGATGTGTACTTATAGCACCTGATTTTTTATTATAAAATACGCGAATTATTATGAAAAACCGAGTTTAACCCAATCTGAATAATTACTACGACGATTAAAAGTCAAAGACATTGAAGATGGTGATTGAAGACCGGCGATCTTCACATCGAATGGGCGACTACTGATGCCCTGAACTGGGTCGCTCCCAGGAAAGGGTTAAGCACCTCTCTTCCGTATTGGACATACGGGGTGAGGAATAAGGTGTCTCCGGTTTCGTTCAGACCCAGAACAGACTTGTAAATGGATGTGTGTCTGACATTGGATTTCATTCCATGTAAATTAAATTGATTTCTATTTAATATATATCTGTGGTGGCGGAGAATTAATTCTCTTATTTAACACCCTTCTCTGAGACGCACGAGCTCAAAGGTTATATATTGGTAGTTATCGATCGCATGGCGTGAATTGTCAATACGGCATGCTAAGATCCAAATGATTGAGGCCTTTGTTGAAAAGCAGATACTTGTGGTTGATGATCAAAGTACGGCCTATTTAGGTGTTGCTTTGTGTATAACATTACTTCGCGAGCCTCACACCTCGGTATGAGTCAAAAACGGGACAAGGGAACGCAGGGAGTGCACACGTTTCTTTCTAGCTAGAAGTGGTGTCAGCGTTTACAAGCCCTGATATTTTTACTTATGTGGATGATGGATTTCGAGGCCTTGGATTTATTGGTCGATTGTGACCATTTTATAGGTTCAATAGGACCGAGAAGCATGTGTTCAGGCATAACTAATCCACTAACGTATTTGTGGACCGGCCCTGCAGGATCCAAGCGTTCACTGCGGGGGATCCTGAGACATTGCTACAGTGTCTCAAATTGGTAAAGAGATCGTTCCTAGCCTTGACTCGTGATGGAAACCCAATTTCCAATACGACATTACGATTTTGATTGTAAACCTATATATGGTGACATAGTAGGATGGGGTATTATGCCGTCTATGATTGATACATTATGATTGAAATATTTTTGAAACATATATACACTAATAATAATATCAAATCCGTTTTATCGTATCAAGCATTTTTGACCATTATAAGGTAAAACTCTATCCTCTGGTTTGCGTTTTATTGTGTGATGGGATTTGAGTCTTATTATGGTTTCCTTTTTTCCAAAAAAACATTGTGTTGTTTAATGATTTACTTTATTTAAATTATGCACTGGAAATCCAGTGGAGTAAACCCGTTCCGCGTTGGCGGCGTGGTCCAGTGATTAGCCTTATTATTAGATGAGTTAAGTAAGATTTCTCAAACCAGTCCCATGACTGACCAGTAGTTTGTTTCACTTGCAAACTCGGGTGCCCATATTTTCCACATGGGCAGTCGAGTAGCTTATTTTGCAGATATATTGAGCAGGATTCTAGATCGAGGTTAAATCTATGTCTACAACATTAATAGTCTTCTGTTGTGCTAGTTTATTCATTTCTACTGCATTGGATTGCATTTATTGTAATTTAATCTTCCGCTGTATAATTATTTATCGATGTACTCTAATATATTCTGTACTCTGATGTAACATTATTATGATGTAATAAAAGTCTTCTGTTATTTGTTCTAATGTGTTGTATATCCAGATTTAGCATATTCGGATTTTGAACGGTCTTAGTCGATTTAACGATCGATTAGGTACGAGCGAAATCCTAGTCGTTACAATAACCGAGCCCATAACTGAAATTATTTATTTTATAACTTATTTATTTTTATACTTTATATTTATATTTTATATTATATGTTTTATATTTTCTAATTTAGATTTTATATTTACTATTTTATTATTTATATTTTATGACTTATATTTAACCTGTATTTCATAACCGCAATCATAACCAAATCGATAATTGAACATAGTTCTCATAACAAAGCTCAAAACCGAGGTCATAAACGAGCCCATAACTGAACATAATAACCACAAATGAGCTCATAATCGAGCCCATAACCAAACGTAATATTCATAACCGTGTTAATAACCGAGCTCATAACCAAACTCATAATTAAACATAGTTCCCATAACCAAGCTCACAACGAAGGTCGTAACCGAGCCCAAAACCAAACATATTACCCATAATCAAGATCATAACTAAGCTCATAATTGAGCCAATAACTGAAATTGTTTATTTATATTTTGTTTATATTTCATATTTTATGTTTTATGTTTTGTATTTTCTAATTTATCTTTTATATTTATTATTTGTATTATACAACATCTATTTAATCTATAAGTCATCCTTAGCTAGTTTCATAACCGTGTCCATAACCAAATTAAACCATAAACAAAGTAATAATCGTGCTTTTACACAACCTAGTAATTTATCGAGCCTATAACCATGCACATAGCGGAACAAATTACTGCTAAGCCCATAACCGAGCTAATTACTAAGCCTATAACCGAGCATATAACCAAACCTATAACTGAACATAATAACCACAAATGAGCTCATAATCGAGCCCATAACCGAACATAATATCCATAACTGTTTTAATAACCGAGGTAATAACCAATCCCATAATCAAGGTCATAATTGTGCCATTAACCCAGCTCGTAACTGAGGTCATAACTAAGCTCTTAACTGAGCTCATAACCAAACCCATAATTAAACATAATTCCTATATCAAAGCTCATAACCAAGGTCGTAACCGAGCCGATAACCAAAAATATTACCCATGATCAAGATCATAACTGTGTATATTTTGGTTTGTTGTTTTGTGCGTAAGGCTGCTGGTAGATTTTAACTTGATTGTGCTTAACTCTTCAAAAAAGTTGTTTATTGCTCATGGTTTTGCAGTGTTCCTTAATAACATTGTTTATCGTTTTAGCAAAACTTGTTTATGATATACATAATGCCATATGACGTACATGATGGGTTCATAAATTTTGATTTTGTGCTAGACCAACTTTGTTGGCTCAACTGCAAAGTAGAAGCCTGTAGTGTATTTTCTTTTCTAGATTACTTCCCAGCACATAGTGAAAACGACCGTGAAAGGTTTAAATTATGAAACTTTGAATTTACAACAGTACAATGTAACAACAAAGAGCAAGATAATGCAGAACTTTGCATTTACATTGTAAGCATAAAATCAAATGAAACGTCGCTCACCACTCTAACAAATGTAACAATCGCCAACAACATTCATTAATTTAGAAACGCCAGAGTATTACATAAATATCAGGAATAGACACAAGCATACTAATGCTTTTTGAAAAATATGTCCGACCTCGGCTATAACATGAGTTTGAATACAAATACTGGGCTATGAAAATCTTGAAATTTCTCAGAACCATCTAAGGGATTTAAATACAGTATTTCCTGAGGCTCTTCATTGATTCCCCTCTGAGTTTCATATTCTAGCACCATCTCATAATCCACCTGATATACGTCAGGGATAAAATTAAGTCTGCGGACATATGAAACATTAATCAATATTTGTCGAATAGAAAATCCATAACAATATAACTAATTTAAGCTGATATCATTGAAAATGAACAAATCCATGTCTGATAATATGATTGAAGAAGGTGTGAAAATTACTTGTTCAACATGTTGTGTAAGATTTTCATTGAAAATTGACTCTGTAATATCCATCATGCAAGGCACAACATATGGTAGCTTTATGATGGCCTTGATATGTTCTACTGGTTTCTCTAGTTGACATTTCCCACAATCTTGCAGTACAATTAGAGGAAGCTGCAAAATATTAATTAATTAGACTGATTGAATTAATCTATACCCATTTAGTTAACTTGATCCTGAATTAATTAGATTAACTGATTAAAATTTAGTTTCATAATTCCTTTATCTGATCTGAAGTTTGTTGTAAACAAATCAAAAATTATATCTGGTTTAACATATGATGGGAATTCAATCGCACCACCTTATAAGCTAACATAAACACTGTTTAACCGCGAAAACTACTACTAGTTGCACTTGAAACAAATTCATAATGTTTGACAGGCGATAAGGTAGTTGTAACATAGACAGGCATAAATTAGCAACATGATAATGGTCATTGTATAAATTGTTTCAAAATTTAGTTTGGATAATTATATTTTTGGGCCTGGATTTTGCAAGTTTATGCAGTTGTAAGTAAAAGCTCATATAATGTTACATCGTCAAACATTTGTAGCAATATGTTGTACTAATTAAAGCTAGACTTTGTAAAAGATAAAGACCAAAAAATAGTACAAACCCCAGGAGTTTGGAAACCAGTTCTCATCCGTTCTATTTTATTTTCAAAGTTCTCACTCAAAACATGTGGAATACAAACAGAAAATAAGATGTTGAAAAAAGATTCAGCAAAGGATGAAGTTCAAAATTTATAAAGAAACAAATAAAAATAAATTGGCGCGTGAACAGAATCAGGAACATCTGTAATGTCCCAAAAGTTGCTCTTTGCTGTATGATAAAGAATATAACAGTTAGGGATTAATATTTCTTAATCATTAAATTTCATTAAGATCTGATCTTGCTGAAAGAGGAATACCACCAAAAGCTTGCATATCTACATCATCACCTTCTTTATCTTTCCACTCCATCTCAAGTAATTTGACCTTCTCGTTCTTAACAAGTGAAATATTTGGCAAGTTCTCCTGAAAAAATTGCATTGCTGGTGTCGCTAATTGTTCGAGCTCATTCAGCTCATCTAAGTCTCGATCATCATCGTCATCCTCCTTAGCTGAGAGCTCCTCTGTACTCTACTCCACATTGCTAGATGTGCTTGGTCCTGCCTCATTATTGACCTATAAAGCCATCACCGTATTTGTTAGAAAATAATTTTACACATTCAGTGACCAAGATTGATCCCCCCTCTCCCCTTTTTCTTTTCTTTACTCGATTGTATCGAATAATTTTATTGTTAGAATTTCCAACTGATTTTCCTACATCACACCATGTTGCTATATTTTTAACTGGCTCATCCATAAAATCTCATTAAATACATTGTAAATGTGAAGCCCAAGGATAACATAACTAATTTTACTTGCAATGAAGTTTAGATGAATAATCATACCCTACATGCATTTTATTGCATATAATCTCATTTAAATAATCAGAGTTTGAACAATCTCGTTGCAAGCATTTCATTGCATACATGCATTACAAGTGCAAATTCGTAGTGGAAGACACCTAATTCACTTGTAGCTATTTCAAGAAGTTTGGGAAAAAAATCTTCGAAGTTAAAATATCCTACAGTTGACTGGTAAAGCAGTTTTTTCATCAACATGTCAAACCAGATGTTAGTAATTTAATGCCGCAACAATACATGCTAACTGTAAATGTCCTTTGGTTCAATGCACAAAGGGAGAAACCCGCATCCAACAAGCAGTGGACCTAAGCTAGACCTAATAACAGAAGTTTGTTGCCAATGTGAGACATGCATCGCAAAGATTGCCTCGACGCTTTCCAATGCATCATCTTCCATCATTCTTTTAGCTCCTGTACCAGCTTCTTCTACAGGCTTAAGTATTAACTTTATTCTGCCTTACCAGTTAATCCAAAAATTAATCATCAATGCCATTAGGACAAAATCATAATAGAGTGCGTATTTCCATATTTTTAACTTACTGCAATGTAAAGACCAATTAAACACATATATTTCCGTTTTATTCACCTATAATTTGGAGTAAGAAAATATGTTGTGAAACTGAATTTATTTGGCCATGCACTCAAAATCTGTCCACTCATGCAAAACTATAGTAAAAAAAGCAATGTGACACATTTTTTTATAGACTTTTGCTGAAATCGAAGAAAGTCTAAATCATGCAAAAATACTAACTTAAATAGATATTGAAACAAGCTATCCAAAAGAAGTTGAGGAAGAATATGATGATGGTCATATTATTAAAGTGCCTAATATTGATGATTACAAAAAAAATGACGAGAATTGGCAATACAAAGACATGGCAAATTCTGGCAACAAGACTAAAGTAAAAGGCAGGGATAGATAAACTTGCATCTATGTCAAAACCATACAGATTAGCATAAAGGATGAAGGAAACATATACTCTATATGTCCAACGACTGGACTGAAACACAGTTACAGAAAATTTAGCAAAAGACTAAAACTGGCCATTTGTTGCCGTCATTTTTTGTAAATATAATTGTCTTTAACTTTTTATCAACCACCACCAAAATGCATTGAACACGGTAGTAGAAAAAATTAGCTGAAGCAGAAACTAATTGAAGCCCAAACTTTTGACACTAATCATACATGAATTTACACTGGATTAGTCTTGGTTTGAAATATTAACAATAAAAAAAATCACATCTACTGAATCATCACATCAGACAATGTAACTTGAACAAATTAGTACTAGATTTTACATGAAATTTATCTAAATTCAATAGTACAGATTAATACCTTTACTGCCGGATTTGAAATCGGGTGCTATATTGAGTATGGATCTGTGTTGATAGAGACGATGTTTCGAATCATTGCAAACATCTGATCTTCATTCAAGAAACCAACTCCAAATGCCCTTTTTTTCTTTCAGTCCATATCACGTATATAAAACACTTTAGAATCTTAAGCAAAAGTCTGGTTCTATCATTTTCCCATCTCGTGGCTTTGAAGATACTAAACCACTCCATTGCACTACACGTTAATTAGGGTTGTCAATTTCCTACCTGACCCGTGACCCGACCCGAAACCTGCACGGAAATTAGCAGGTTAACCCGACCCGTTTAGTTAGCGGGTCATTTTCGGGTCAACCCGAATTTGACCCGTTTTTAAACGGGTGGGTTTAGGGTTGACCCGCTAACCCGATTTTGACCCGCCAAACCCGATTATAAATTGTATCTCTTCCATACTGTTAGTCTTTTATGTATACTATTAGTGTTAGTCTTTTATGTATGCAGTAATCAGTATGCTCGTATATGTAAGCTATTATATTTTACTAATTTATTCTTATATGTTGTTAGTTATATTTTACTTATAACAACTATATCTCTTCCACACTGTAGTCTTTAATTTATGCAGTATGGGAATATATACTTATGTATAGAAAATGATTTTTGAATATGGGGATTTCATGCTTTATATATGTGTTGATATTGGTGACTTTGCAACTTGTTGCATGTTGGTGATTATATAACAGTGTGCATGTTGATGATTTGGCTCTTTTGTTGCTTATATTAGTAGGCAATATCTATCAATGGGTCAAACAGGTAAACCCGACCCAACACGATCTGACATGACCCATTTAGTTAAACGGGTTACGCGGGTCGGGTCGGGTCAACCCGTTTATAAACGGGTCGGGTTGGGGTTGGGAAAATATGACCCGTTTAATAAACGGGTTGACCCGACCCGTTTATAAATCAACCCGAACCCGACTTGACTCGACCCGAACCCGACCCAACATGACCCATTGACAGCCCTAACGTTAATGGACTGTAGAAGCTTACATTAGCAATTTTTTTTCTTCTGTTGCACTACGTGTTTGATTCTCAATATACATAAAACTATAGCTTGTTTGGTTCTCAGATGATTAGATGAGAAAACCGATTAAGCAATATTGAGCTGCTACTAATGTACACAGTTCCACTGCATCCACTGCATTTTCTTAGCCCATAACATCCTCGGATTTTGATCTTTTACGGATCAAATATCAGCATGAGAATTTTCCGCGAAGAGCCACATCATGGAAATGTCCACAAACATGTTCACAAAAGATGGAAAATACATCAAATGATATTTCAAGGTTTGTATCAACAAATAATGCCCTGCACCTTTACACACTTCATTATCTCAAGGTCATTCGGTTCAAGGCTATAAAGCCTCTTTGCATTCCTACAAAATTTCTCCAAACCAACTGGATCCTTTTCGCTGCCGAAATACCTAAAGAATAAGCTTATCTTCATAACAAATTACATTGTATGGCAGTGCTAACCAAAACTTCATGTTTTCTTTTCATGTTCATCGAGCAATTTTATCATAAGTACAGAAAATAATTCACTACTGTTTTCTTTTCTTTTTTTCGCCTTCTTAGCATCTGAAGCAACCAAATGTTTAACTACATTGAATAACTAACAGTTAATATCTCAAACTCAATCAATCATGCACAATGTTATCTTAATCCTTGAAGTAAACCAAACTATGATTCTTCACCACAACTAGCTTAGTGAAGTCAACACAAATATAGGTCTAAAGTATTCAAGTGCACGCCACTTAGCAGCTAGAACATAAATTTGTTTTTATAACATGAGCGACACTTCGATCAAACACATCTTTTTTTTAGGTCTCATGAAATCGAAACCTTGACCTTTAGAACCTCTATCTAAGGCATCTACCCTTGATCACTCTTGAGCTTGAAGTCCTTGACCAAAAGCCAGAACATAGCATCGCCTGATAAGGTTCAAAACAAAAACTTACACCCTTAAATGTCCTCTCATAAACTAATATAAAATATAAATCAAGCTAGTCAAACACAAACTCACGACAATGTCAAAGTCGCTCTCGGTTTTGGTTTAGACAACACAGGCAACAACAATAACGCCTACTTCAACCCTTCTTCAATTGACGTCTAGGTCTCCAGTGTAGTCTCCTCCTTGACCAAGATCATAGATGGCATAAACATCAATTACAAGCATTTTAGCACCGATGATATCTTGTAAAGTGCTTTCTAATTGATGATCTATGGTTTATGTGTTTGCAATGTCATCTAAAAGAGCAAAATTGGGTTAAAGTCAAGAAATTTTGGGTGTAGAAGTTACAGTTCTGACATGCTCGACAACCGAAGCTTCACTAGAATATAATCAGGAAATTTACATTTGAATCGAGATCTGAAATAGTCGCGTTCGATTTTAGTAGCAATCTTCATTTCGTTGAATTTAACTGGATTTGGAAAGAATGAAGTTGGTTCATAATTTGGGATTTTTGTTCGAGATGATGAATATTTTTCGGTTGCCTGTATGAAATAGAGGGTAATGTTGTAATTTTTCAATTTTGGTCCTGTTAAACAACGTGAGCTATATTAGAGATAATCATCAGATATGTTTCCTTTTATTTATGAGTTATATTAGGATTGTATTATTTATGAGTTATATTAGGATTGTATTAATTATGAGTTATATTAGGATTGTATTAATTTGGTCTATATTTGGTATAGATTCAAATATGCTCTAGAATATTGTATTTTAGAATGCTCTCTCCCATCTATAAATATGTAATTATGTAATTATGTAATCAAGAAATACAATTCTATTTTCTGTTTTCATATGGTATCAGAGCACCATTAAATAAAATTACACTCTTGTCTTTCTCAATCTGTTATCATGGCTAATGATAACAATCCTCCTATTGTTTCTATCAGAGTTGATCCTTATGCTATCCATCACTCTGATAGTCCCTCTACTGTTCTTGTCACACCTCTCTTAACTGGAGATAATTATGGCTCTTGGAGTCGTGCCATTACAATGGCGTTACGAGCCAAGAGCAAATTTGGTTTCGTCGACGGTATCCCAACGGTGGAAACCGACATTGTCAATTGGCGCCGCTGCAACGATCTTGTTGGCAGCTGGATACTCAATTCCATATCTCCGGAAATCAGGCCGAGTATTCTCTATGCCGACAGCGCTGCCCAGATATGAATGGATCTCAAAGAGCGCTTTTCTCAGTCTAATGCGCCGAAGATATATCAGTTAAAACTCTCTATCTCCTCACTCAAACAAGAAGGTATGAGTGTTTCATTGTACTTCACCCAACTTAAATCTTTGTGGGATGAGTTGAGTAGCATTATTTTAATTGATCTGTGTACTTGCGGAAATGGAAAGTGTATTATTGAACAGCAAAATCAGGATCGAGCCATGGAATTCCTTCAAGGACTGCATGATAGTTTCTCTGCTGTGCGTAGTCAGATTCTCCTTGTGGAGCCATTTCCGTCATTCAGCGGATTTACAATCTTGTCCGTCAAGAAGAGAAGCAACAAGAGTTGAATGTTCGATCAACCCCAGCTGTTGAGTCTGCTGCCTTCCAAGCTTCAAAGCCACCATATCATGGGTTGTCAAAGAGGCAACGTCCATTCTATGATCACTGCAACAGATATGGAAATAATCGAGATAAATGCTATCAACTGCATGGCTTCCCAAGCAAGCAAGAAAAGTGCGCAGCTGAACATGGATCAACCTCTCATGCTGTGCCAAATAATCATCTGACAACTCAATAGTACAACAAGTTACTTGCTCTCTTGGCCAAAGATGAAGTTGGTGAACTCTCGACTAACTTAGCAGGTACAATTATGTCTTGTATGTCTTCTTGTTGGATTATAGATTCAGGTGCATCAAATCATATATGCACATCACTATCAATTTTTTCTTCATATGTTCCATTGAAAAACATAAGTCTATTCAATTACCCGATGGCACTTTTGCATCAGTGACTCACATTGGGATTGTTAAACATTCAAAACCCCTTTTTCTCAAATATGTATTTTTTATCCCATCATTAAAATTCAATTTTATTACATGTCTCACAGTTAGCAAAACAACTTAATTATGAAGTAATTTTTTCTAAATTTCAATGTCATTTTCAGGACATGTTGATGAACAGGACGATTGGTCGGGGTAGAGTTCATTGTGGCCTTTACAACTTGGAGGATGTTTCCCATTTGAATTCAGTTTATTCATTTTAGCATTCAAATAATTTTGATCTTTGGCACTCTCGCCTTGGTCATCCTAGTAGTTCTCGTTTTAAATTTCTTGTTAATAATTTTCCGGATATATCCGCGAATAACAAAATTTATTTGTGATGTTTGCCTACAAGCTAAGCAATGTCGTGGTTCATTTCCGCAAAGTGTATCTTGTTCTTCTGTATGTTTTGAATTATTACATGTTGATGTTTGGGGACCATTTAATGTTCCATCTAAAAATGGTTCACATTTTTTTCTTACCATTATTGATGATTATTCAAGATGCACTTGGGTCTATTTAATGAAATTCAAGTCTCAAACCTTTTATATGATAAAACATTTTTTAATCAAGTTAATAGACAATTTGGACTGTCAATCTCCACTATACAATCTGGAGATGGTGGTATTTTTATTCCACAACTTCAAGCTCTTCGATCTGACAATGGAACTGAGTTTCTTTCATTAGAGTTTCAAAATTGGTTTCATTCTCATGGTATAATCCATCAACGAAGTTGTGTAGCAACGCCTCAACAAAACGGGATTATGGAACGTAAACATCGACACTTACTTAATGTTGCTCGTTCACTACGATTTCAAGCTAATCTTCCCGTCTCATTTTGGGGCGAATGTGTTCTCACCGCTGCATTTCTCATAAATAAATTACCCACACGTACTCTTAATTTCAAATCTCCTCATGAAGTTTTATTTGGAAAGGTTCCATCTTATTCATCTTTACGTGTATTTGGCTGTTTGTGTTTTGCGAAAAATATGCATATTAAAAATAAATTTGATGAACGAGATAAGCCACACATTTTTGTTGGTTACCCTTATGGTCAAAAGGATATCGACTTTATGATCCTTATTCTCATCGCATAATAGTCTCGCGTGACGTTATTTTTCATGAATCAGCTTTTCTGTATAAAAACATTTCAGATCATAGATCTAAAGACATTTCCATCACTCCACTAGACGATGATTTTCCAACAAATTTCACACCATTTCAAAATGATTCATCGGTACCAACTAATATTTCTTCATCTAATACAACTGAAAATGGTGAAAATTCACTTCAAAATCATTCTCCAAATCTGATTCTAACAGAAATCGCTGATTCAAACCAGTCTCAGCAAGCGAATAATAATTCTTCAATTACAATTCCCCTGAATACTGCTGATTTAAATCGTCCTCAGCGAATTCGACGAAGGCCATTACATCTCAATGATTCTGCATGCAACGTCTCTCCTTCATCTACTTCTTTTCCTTTATCCAAATATTTCTCTTTGGAAAAGTTTAGTAATTCTCATCATGTTTTTTTGTCCAAAATTATTAATCATGATGAACCTCAAACTTATTCTCAAGCAGTTCAATCTTCTGCTTGGCATGATGCAATGTCTGTTGAAATTCGTTCTTTCGAAGCGAACAAAACATGGTATGTTTGCTCATTACCACCAAATAAAACACCAATTGGTTGCAAATGAGTATATAAAATTAAATATTGCTCTGATGGTTCTATTGAATGATATAAAGCACGTTTAGTAGCCAAAGGTTGCACCCAAGTTGAAGGAATTGATTACCATGATACTTTTGCTCCGGTAGCAAAATTGGTCACCGTTCGTCTACAATTAAAAATTGGTCTCTTCATCAATTAGACGTAAATAATGCTTTCCTCTAAGGTGATCTAAATGAGGAAGTTTATATGAAACTTCCTCCTGGTTTTCCTCGTCATGGTGACAATCAAGTTTGTAAGCTCCATAAATCTATTTATGGACTTAAACAAGCTTCGCGTCAATGGTTCTCTAAGTTTTCTTCTACTTTAATTCAACGTGGTTTTCCTCAATCTAATTCCGATTACAGTCTCTTTACGTATATTCGTGATCATATTTCAGTATTTGTTCTTGTTTACGTAGATGATATTATCATTACAGGAAACAATGAATCTTTTATTTCCATGATAAAACAATTTATCGCCAAATCTTTCTCCATTAAAGATCTTGGGCGTCTAAGTTACTTTTTTGATATTGAAGTTTCTCGTTCCAAAAAGGGATTATTCTTGTGTCAACGTAAGTACACACTTGACATATTAAAGGATTCAGGTATGCTTGGTTCAACAACATTGTCGACTTCTTCCAGATGACGGCAATCCCCTGCCTGATCCGTCTCTTTATCGACGACTCATCGGTCGTTTCTTATTTCTTACAGTTACTCGTCCTGACATTCAATATGCTGTCAACAAACTTAGCCAATTTATGCAAAGCCCTCGTTCCACACATCTTGATGCTGCAAATAAAGTCCATCGATATCTCAAAGGTTATATTGGTAAAGGTTTATTCCTATCGGCAATGAGTTCTTTTTCTCTGGTTGATTTTGCTGATTCTGACTGGGCAGGTTGCCCCGTCACTCACCGTTCTACTACCGGTTATTTTACAATGCTTGGTTCCAGTCCCATCTCCTGGAAATCAAAGAAACAATCGACTGTTTCTCGATCGTCTGATGAAGCTGAGTATCGGTCTCTTGCTGCTATTACCGCTAAAGTCCAATGGTTACATTCAATCTTATCCGAACTTGGTTTTCCACCATCTGTTCCTATATCAATACATTGCGATAGCCAAGCTGCAATTCATATTGCATCAAATCCTGTCTTCCATGAACGAACTAAGCACATCAAAATATATTGTCATTTCGTTCGTGAAAAGATTCTCTCCGGTATTATTACTCCTTCCTATATTCGTTCTTGCGACCAACTAGCGGATATTTTCACAAAACCACTAGGTGCTGATAATTTCAAACGATTGCTTAGCAAGTTGGGCGTGCTCGACATTTCTCTCCCGGCTCCAACTTGATGGGGGGAGTTAAACAACATGAGCTATGTTAGAGATAATCAACAAATATGTTTCCTTTTATTTATGAGTTATATTAGGATTGTATTATTTATGAGTTATATTAGGATTGTATTAATTATGAGTTATACTAGGATTGTATTAATTTGGTCTATATTTGGTATAGATTCAAATATGCTCTAGAATATTCTATTCTAGAATGCTCTCTCCCATCTATAAATATGTAATTATGTAATCAAGAAATACAATTCTATTTTCTGTTTTCACAGGTCCTTTAAACTTATTATGTACAAACGATGTCCTGGAAATTAACCGAGAAGAGGTTGTAAGCCCTTCATTTAAATTTTCCCTTTCTCGAATTCACCATCAGCTGGATATATTGAAGAGCTTTATATTATTTTCATTCAAAGAGATGGTTTCAACTTTGCAACTCATTTGAGGTTCAGTGTAAAACCTGTGCTCACGTCTATCCTCTATAGCCATTTGAACTAAATTGTATTTTCTAAAGCTACAAAATGGAAAAGGTGAGTTTTTCGTTATTGAGAATTTTATGGAATCCCATATTGTGTCTAAAGGTATGACTATCTTGCATTATAGATATAAAATAATAATAAAGGAAGTTGGCGATGGCACATTTGGAAGTGTTTGGTGTGCCATAATTAAGCAAAGTGTTGTAATAGTATGTATTTTTATTTGGTTTTTGATGTTATAAAAGTTAGTAATGCATTGCATATTAGTGAAAGCAGGTATAATGTTATTTTTAAACACCTTGACTATGTTAATTTGACAGGTATATTCAGTTTTTATTTTCTCTAGCAATGTTTGTTTTATTTTTAACGGTAATTGTACTTTTAGATGAATATTTTAATGTATTTCGGTAACATACCTTTTATTTACTATAACTATTTTTTGTATTTTTCACCTTCTTTAATTGAATATTCACAAATTTGATAATATATTTTGAGTAAATATGTGTCTGATTTGTCATTTTATTTTTCAAATCTAATAATGATTGAGAGGTAAAAATAAGTTCGTTATTTAGAGAATATCTATTCGTTTTGATATAAAATATATATATATATATATATATATATATGTATATATGTGCATGTGAATGATTCTTATTAATAAATTGATAGTAAGTAAATCTTTAATATCAAAGTGGCTAAATCTTAGTTTAACCACATTAACAATTTTTTAGTAAAGAAAATATACTAACAAATTATTTTTATTTGATATTATGCAAGTTAACAGTCAGTTTCTCTGTCATTGTTTGATAAAACTAGTATGTTTGCATGTGTGCATATATACACACACATCCTAATTAGATGGTGTGCTAGCATATATTTTTGATTTAGAACCAACAAGGAAAAAATGTTCGTACTTCTTCCTCTCTACTCCATTTCTTCCTCTGCTACACAATGTTAGAATTTTTGTAAATATACAGTTGTATTACAAAGAGACAACAGAAACAATCACTATTATTCAATTATGCCACAATTGTCGCGTCAAACTGTGTTTACAATAATCATAGAAAGCGCAGCCGTTTGTGCAACATATTAAAGATATACAGAAAGTATTCTTTTTGTAGTAATGTCCAAGTCCAAAGATATTTTGTTTCCTTGAAACAATATTATCGTCGTATGCACTGGTTGACGTAGTTGCAATTTGTTTCCCAGGATAAAATGGACCAACTCCGCAGCGTAGTGCAAACAAATGGAGTTCTAACAAACTGAAGTAGATTACAGAAACTAGGTCAGAGAATTACTTTGAAGAAGAAGAAGTAATGCGAGCAGAAAGGTGAATTCTGTCATGTTTTGGGCAGTGTATTTATAGGTAAGGAGGAGTGCCTGTTCGCATGCATTAGTAACCGTCAGAATTGGAAAGGTTGCGACCCTTTAACCACCCGGTTATTAATATGCGTACATTGAAAATTCAAATGGTTGTACTTATTCAGCTAACAGACATTCCTTTTGAATTCTGGAATGAATGAATACACCTTTAAAATTCCGAGTACAATATTCTCGTGCCAGTGCACTAGGCCAATCAGTAACCGTTGGCCATATTCAATCAAGAGACCCCAAGAGCCCTAAGGCCCAAGACACTATCTTTGACATTTTAATGTATTATTATGTCATAGCCAAGCCTCCACTTCCTCATATAATCCCTCTCCTTTCTATTTTACATAAGCCTATTGGCTTCTAATATATTAGGAGAGATTGTGTTAACATTTCCATGATGTGGGACTTAAATGTTGTTATCTTTTCTTCTTCCTAATTTCCTCTTTCTTTGCTCATTCATTTCCAACAATCCCCCACATGAATGAGCAGTCGATCTTAGTTTCATGAACCATTGATCGCATCGGGTAAAGTAGCGCATGGGCCTTGAACTTTCCTAGTGATTGCCTATTTGAATCACAGGCGAATCAGTAGACATAGACTGTCCTTGAACTGTAAGCCTTTTGTGTAATTCCAAAGTAGATAACAAACGATAAATGTTTCTTATAACCCTTCGTTCTCTATATGTGTTCGTTTTTGCCTTGAACACCTGCCTAGTCTTATAAGTGCTTAAAGAATTTGGCCTCATAATTCTCTTTGAAGCGGCGCCTTCGCACTTACGTAGGTGATTCTGTAAAGGGCATTGTCTACTTCCTCAAATCATTAAAAGTATTAATACTTATCCTTATTCAACATAAAATGCACTGACTTACCATAGGAATGGTTTGTGTACAATAGCGCCATCAAGTTTCTCTTAAACTTCGTTGTCCCTTTGAACCTAGATCTTGGGATCTCCAGTCAACTAGGTGGGGTTTCCATTTTAGAAAAACCTTTAGTCTATAGGCCTTAGTCCCATTCCCTTCTATAAGGTTTGAACTTTCTCTCTTGGCAAGCCTTTTGTAAGTGGATCCGCTAAGTTATCTTTAGATCAAATGTAATCTATGTGATAACCTCATTAGAGAGAAGTTGTCTTATCGTTTTATATCAACGATGAATATGCCTAGATTTACCATTGTATAGTGTATTATTGGCTCTTCCAATGGCTAATTGACTATCACAATGTATACATATTGAAGGCATAGGTTTGCTCCAATTAGGAATGTCTTCCAAGAAGCTTCGAATCCATTCTGCTTCTTCTGCAGTCTTATCTAGTGCAATAAACTCTGATTCCATCGTAGATCTTGCGATAAGAAACTGTTTGGATGATAACATATCCTTTATAGATGATAACATATCCCTATGGTGTTCTCAGAACTTTTACACCCAATATCACATCAGCTAGTCCTAGGTCTTTCATATCTAATCTAGATGATAACATATCCTTTGTAGATGATATTATGGCCTTGTTATTGCCTAGGATCAACAAGTCATCAACATAGAGACAAATAATGACATATCTAATATGTGTATGCTTTATGTACACACACTTATCTGATTCATTTATCGTGAATCCATTTGATTACATAGTATTATCAAATTTCTCATGCCATTGTCCACATTTATCTGATTTATTTAACACTTATATTTGGATATTGTACTAGTTTCAATTTCTCCATCACATTCTTATATTTGGATATTGTAGATGTTGGCAATGAAAACCAACATGCTCTTTTCACATTTGTACCCATCTCGTCTACTAACACTGAACCTCCGGGCTTTATGACTGAACTCGAAAAGCTCATTGAATCTGTTAGGGAAGCCCAAAAAAAACGTTTTCTGAGAACCCTTCTTAGTATGACTCATTTGGCGGCCATCTAGAATTAGTGAGGAAATGCATGACGTAGGGGTTGATGATGATTTTTGCTGAACTTGTGAAAGTCATTAAAAGCACGTCGCTTGATAGTTTGCATAGTATAGACCACAACTCTGTGTATACTTTAGATATCCTAGAACTTTGATTATCGCTTTCCAATTGAAACGACCCGAACTTCCCCGTGAAGGAAAGCCCGGATTTCCTTGAGGACAAGACGAATCATAACACAAACAGAAGAACATTTCATTTCTTATTACAACAATTTCAACAGAATACAAGAATATACAGAGTATGAATAAATATTACACATTTACTTAATATCAGATATTTAAAAGTTACCATGCAGCGGAAAACAATACAAAACACAATTGAAAGAGATAAACGGATACAGAGCTTTCCGAATATCGTTCCAACTATAAACCAGGATCTTGTGAATATAAATCTACAAAACCAAAACTACTAGCTGCCCATGCGGAAAATAGGGGCACCTAGAGTTTAGGTTAAAACAATAAACTCCAGGTCAGTCATGTGATTGGTGTGAGAACTAAAACAGTTATTTAAAACTTTACTTTTAAATCAGATATATCAAGAGGCTACGCCGTATAACACGGAACGGGTTTCCTCCCAAGAATACCAGTGTATATAACAAAACTGCGCAATGCTTTTTGGAAAAATGAAGCTATTATAAGACCTAGGTCCTATCACACAATGCAACACAAGCCGTGGGATAAGGTTTTCCCTTATAATATCCAAACATTTTTGGTACGTTAAAACAAATCATTTGATACCATTATAAGTGCATAGTGTATAAAACAACTTCAAATATAAATGTACCAATCCTAGATGGCATGGGTACCATATATCATATTGCCAATACTCGGCTCCACAATCAAAACCGCAGTATTGGAAGTTGGATTTCCATCTGTGAACTGAGGCAAGGGATCGTCCTTACCGTTTCGAGACACTTTATCTCGTGTCTCAGGATCAGAATGCATCGACCCTTGGATCTTCAGGGCCGGTCCACATGGAGTGGATTAAAATGCCTGAATAATGTGTTTCCCTGCCCTATGGGGCGTCAACTGGTCATATCCCGACCAAACTATCGGCCCCGGAATGACCGATATAACCGAGGCGCCTCGATATCCATCATCCACATAAGTAAAATGCCAGGGCATGTAAAACCACTGACACCACTCCTAGCTAGAAGGAAACACATGCCCTCCCTGCAATCCTCTCTCGTTTCTGGTCCACACCGGTGTGTGAGGCTGGCGAATCAACGCTACACAAAGCTACGCTATATTAAAGCCGTGCTTTGATCATCAACCACAAGACTCTGCTTTTCAAACATAAGCCTTGATCATTTGCATCTCAACATGCCACACAGGCAATTCACGCTATGCAACCGATGTCTATCAATAACACAGAATGAAATCCGATGTCAGACACACATCCATTTACAAGTTCGTTCTGGATCTAACCGTAGGCACCTTATTCCTCCCCCATATATCCAATGCAGGGGAGAGGCCCTCACATATCCGTCGATCTCCAAGTACGTCTGGACGATCACCACTTATTACCTTGTCTTGGGTGTACAACCCAATCAAGACATCAGTAATCATCCAAACGATGTGAAGACCTCCAGTCTTTAACCACCGTCTTCATCCTCGACACATCGTCGAATTAATTATTCAGAATGGGATAAACCCGGTCTTTCTGAATAAACCGCATATATAATAAACAAGTGCTATAAAACACAACATACACCTCATTCCAATCCAGAATATTCCTATATTCAAATATTCTTATACTTTGGGAAAGGTTCCCATTAATTTTATCAAAGATAAATTCTTTAAATTTATTCTTTAATCTTCCTTTGGATATCATTTCAATCTAATTAAAGGTGCATTAAAACTCCACTTGGTTTTAATCTTCCCAAAAATCAATATTAACGATTGTTTAACTTAGAAAATCATATCCTGTCTTTAACTGGGTTAAAGAACCAATGTCATTTAAAACACGGTTCACGATAAACCCAAAATCACATTCCATTCCATCATCCTTTAACCGTAAATCAGCAAGTGAACAATTCCTTAAGTATTAACCCCGAAGGCCGAAACTGACATCAGATCAATACCCAGAAAACCATTCAACTTAGCTAATCTCCAGTTAGTTTCTGATTTTCTTAACTCCATTGGGTCTAAGAACAGTATTATTAAAGATACCATTCACGACAACCCAAAATCTTATTCATGTCTTTAACTGGGTTAAAGAACCAATGTCATTTAAAACACGGTTCACGATAAACCCAAAATCACATTCCATTCCATCAGCCATTAACCGTAAATTAGCAAGTGAACAATTCCCTAAGTATTAACCCCGAAGGCCGAAACCAACATCAGATCAATACCCAGGAAACCATTCAACTTAACTAATCTCCAGTTAGTTTCTGATTTCCTTAACTCCATTGGGTCAAATAATAGTATTATTAAAGATACCATTCACGACAACCCAAAATCTTATTCCATTGTTAATCGGGTTAAAGAACAAGTGTTATTTAAAACACCGTTCACGATAAACCCAAAGACCAATTTCAATTCCATCCCAATTAAATATCAATTAATTGGTATACTTCATTAAATCTAAATAAAAAGATTTAATCTTTTCTCAACTGGGTTTAAGAACAATGTTAATGAAGACACCATTCACGACAAACCCAAATCCCATTTGATATTAAATACAAGGCTCTGAGTAGAAAATATAACGGCTTGTATTCAATATCAAATACCACAATCAACAAATATCGTATTGGAAATAACGATATAAATATATCTTTCAAATTTCCATAACAATATCTGCATAATCACACAATCCAACATCAAAATATTCCAAAGACAATTTTGATTCAAATCCATTTCCAATTTATATATTGGAAATTCTTGTTATTTTTAAAACCATTTCAAATCCAATTTATTTATTTAAAAATATTGGAATATAATTCTAGTTCAGAACTAGTTCATTTCAATATAAATCTATTTTTATCTTTTCAAATATGGAATTTTTCATCCTAATTCTTTCCAAATCATTTGTTATGATTTTACACAAATTATTGATATTTTTAATAATTTTATCAAGGCCCATACAATCGATTTCCATAAACGGCCATCGAACTGTACTTACATCGACCTTTTCCAATTTTGATTTGGACCTAATTCCAAATCCAACCGTTAGATTTCAAATCTCTAATATTCATTAGAAAGCTCCTTTCAATACAAACCCAACGGTTCCGGTTTTAGGAGAATTCGACGGTCGGATCTCCTGTAATATTCGTTCAAAGCCAATGGTCGAAATTCGCGAACTGCTGCAGCACGGCACGTTCTATTTAGGCAATTATATTATATATATAATATATATTTCGTCAATTTCCATTTAAAACGTATTTTATAAATTGTTTTAATTCATTTTCAAAACGATTTCAACTTCATATTCAATTTCTAATCAAAATTGAATATTCCATATCATCGATATATAAATGATAATATTTTCAAAACAATAGATTTTGAAATCCATTCCTTTTCGATATTCATTATAAAAATGAATAAAATCGATATAAATATCGTTCACGTCAAAATGGCGTTAATCTAATCAACACGGCTTTATATATTTGAATATATTCGTGTCCATCCCAAATCGGACATCAAAATCACATTTTTGATCCATTACTGAATATTATTTTAAAATATTCATTATTTTAAAATATTCGTTATTTTAAAATATTCATTATTTTAAAATATTCATTCTTTCTGAACTAGAATCAGACACAGTCAATTGCCATATAATGTTGAATATATGGATTTCATACAACACATGTATATCACAACAATAATAAACAATCAACCATCTTCCAGCATGCATTCTGCACTGTATAAGCATTAAATATAAATATTCAATGCTTACATAGCTTGTTAATCAATCGTTCGACATACAGCTAATTATTGGGATTAGCGTATGTCATATATCATCCCAATACCCATGTGGGTTTTCAATCAACAAATAATGAATTTTATTTGTGCAGTTAAGCAATGTGTAAAATTTATCGTCCCAATCAATATCAGTCAAATGTGTATACATAAACAAATCGTTCGATTTGTTTATAAATATTTATTTTATTCATATACACGTTAAAATTATATTTTTAACTATAAAATATTTTATTCCATTCCACATCACACAATCAGTTTTCACAACTCAATCAATCAAACAAACAACTCGTCTATGGTCTTTAGACTACGGGTGTCAGGTCCTGCTAAGCACCGCCTGCATTCTAGTATATATTTCTAACTAGAAAATAAAATAAAAGTGAGGAGTTCTCATCTTTGGGTTCCACTCCATCATTCTTTATTCTTGAACGGTTTGGATTTATTTTATGTCCAGTGCATAGCGCTCTTCACCGTGCTTCCACTGCAGTCTGTATCACGCAGTTATATTAAAAATCACATTTCTAATAATGTTTCATGTATTTAAAAATCACATTTTTATATTCATACCATCCATATAAAAATCATATTTTTATACCGCTACCTTAAAAATCACATTTTTATTTGTTCACTTTCAATATAAAAATCTCGCCTTTCTCTATATAAAAATCTAATCTTTTTACCATTTTAAAAATTAAACCTTTTTACCATTTTAAAAATTAAACCTTTTTACTTTTAAAAATCATATCCATATGAGGCTAAAAATCTCATTTTTATAAACTAAAAATCGCAACTGTTCTTTATAAAAGATCATAACTTTGCTATATTAAAAATCCAATCTTTTAACAACTAAACATCAAATCTTTAAACAAATGAAAACCTAAACCTTTTCTAATCTAAAAATCTTATGTTTTTGTTAAATAAAAATCTAAACTTTATGTTAAAAACCCTCACTTTATATTATTACTAAGTTATCATATATTAAACTGAAATTAAAATCAATAAATAAAATAAAACTCATGGTTTTCATTCTGGATTGGATCGGAGGAGGGCTGTGGAGGCGTCGGAGCACGCCGGAGGGGAGCAGCTGACCGACGGTGGTCTTCAGTTGGTCGGGGCGGCGCTATTGGGGCCCATGGGGGCGGAGGCAGTCGGATTTGGGTGGATTTAGGCTAGGGTTTTTTGCGTTGTACTGAAGAGGGGGAGGAGAAGGTAGCGGTGGGGAAGGAGGCGCAGTTAGGGGAGGGGTAAGGTCACCGTCGACCGCCAGAGGGAGGGGGGAGGTCGCGATGGGTCTGGCTTTTTTTTTCGTGTTTGATTTTTGTGAGGAAAGAGAGGAGGGAATGGCTTGGGCCTTATATGATATTATATATATTTAATTCATTTAATTTCAAAAAGCAAGTTTTCATTTCGAACTCCTATCAAAACCCATCGACTGTCATCCCTAGCTAATTACCCCCATTCCGAACACAATGGGATATGTATCGTAAGCCATTTCGGTTGTTTCAATCAATTTTCGTCAAAATCAAAATATAAATCTGTGTATTGAATTTGAGCACACTTTTCTGTTTATCGGGGCCACATACGGACTCTAAAAATTCCTGAAAAATATTTTATAGCTTCGTATTGACGATACGATTCTAACAAAACTAATTTCGTTAAATTTGGAGACCGTTTGAAAAATGGTCATTTTCTGGTCGATCCAAATTGACCGAAACTACCAAAACACGTTTTCTTTTTCCACGCTCACATATTGCTTTCAAAAATTATGAACTTTGGAATTTAGCAATAACTTAACATCCTGGATCCAACAAAAGTGGTTTTGTCGAAAAGGGAGGTCGCTTGCAAAATTTCCATTTTTAAGGGCCAAAATTCCATAGCGACTATTCTAAATTTTCAACTGGGCATAACTTTTTATTCCTGCTATGAAATTTCAATTTTATCGGATTCACTGGAAAGATATTCTCAAATAGATTCTAATATTTTTGGTTTCGCTAAAATCCGGTTTATTTTGAATCCTATACATTCATTTGAAATTTGAAATCAAATTTTCAAACTACCGCGCCATTTTCAATTCCTTTTTTAATTAAAAATAAATATTTATATTCTAACGTCGATTAAAATAAATATATACGTTCTAATTCTACTCAAAATAAATTTCTTGTCGCTATTATTTAAAATAATTCATTTTAAATATTCAAAATTCATTAAAATTGCCAAAATAAATTTTTTATATTCGTTCAGATTTTTCGGGTTGTTATACCAATGATGCCTACTAGGATTGCTGGTAAATCAACTTAGTTTGCTTACAGCATATGCGATATCAGGCCTAGTGCAGTTCATAACATACATGATACTTTCTAGTACACGAGAGTATTCCAATTGGTAGATACCATCACCAGTGTTCTTTACCCAATTTTGGTTCATATCTATTAGTGATTTTGCAATAGTTACATTATATTGCTTGAATTTTTCAAGTTTTTTGGTGATGTAATGCGATTTGTGATGTTATGCGATTGGGATAATGCATATCCCTATGGTGTTCTCAGAACTTTTACACCAATATCACATCAGCTAGTCCTAGGTCTTTCATATCTAATCTAGATGATAACATATCCTTTGTAGGTGATATTATGGCCTTGTTATTGCCTAGGATCAACAAGTCATCAACATAGAGATAAACAATGACATATCCAATCTGTGTATGCTTTATGTACACACATTTATCTGATTCATTTATCGTGAATCCATTTGATAGCATAGTATTATTAAACTTCACATGCCATTGTTTTAGAGTTTGCTTAAGGCCATAAAATGATTTTACCATTTTGCAAATTTATTCTCATTTTTTGAGCTTAGAAATCCTTCTGGTTGTTTCATATAGATTTCCTCCTCTAGTTCACCATTCAAGGATGTAGTTTTAACATCCATTTGATGTATTTCTAAGTCATGTATGGATGCAATTGCAATGAGCATTCTAATTGACATTATCCTTGTTACAGGTGAATATGTATCGAAATAGTCCAGTTCTTCCTTTTGTTTGAATCCTTGGAATACAAGACGAGCTTTGTACTTGTCTATTGAACCATCAGGTTTCAATTTCTTTTTAAATATCCATTTATTACCTAAGGTCTTACATCCTTGAGGTAAATCAACCAATTTTCATGTATGATTGGACATAATGGATTCAATCTCATTGTTAATTGACTCTTTCCAATAAGGGACATCGCTGGAAGACATAGCTTGTTTGTATGTTAGTGGTTCATCTTTTAACATAAATGTATAGAAGTCCAGTCCAAAGGTTTTTGAAGTCCTTGACCTTTTACCTTTTCTTGGTTCCTCCACTTGTTGTTCAGCACTACTTTGCTGAGTGCTATTGTGTTTAACATTCTTAAGAGAATTATGAGGAACTTCGTCTTCCCTTGGTCTCTTAGGTGCATGATTTTCTATACCATGTTTTAAGGGAAATATATGTTCGAAAAATCTAGCATTTTTCGACTCAATGATGGTATTTTCATAAATATCATCAATTTCAGATTTGCGTACCAAAAATTGATATGCGGCACTGTTTTGTGCATATCCAATGAATACACAATCAACAGTTTTTGGTCCAATTTTGACCTTCTTTGGTTTTGGTACCCCTACTTTGGCAAGACACCCCTACACTTTTAGGTATTTGTAGGATAGTGGTCAGTTTTTCCAAAGTTCTTGAGGAGTTTTACCAAAAATAGATAGCTTCTACCCAAAAATTATCTGGCAAGCCAGAGCTAATTTGTAAGGCATTCATCATTTCTTTAAGAGTTCTATTGTTTCGTTTGGCTATACCGTTGGATTGAGGTGAATACGGAGTTGTAGTTTGATGTATAATTCCATGCTCAGCATAGAATTCCTCAAATGAAGCTCGTATTCTCCTCCTCTATCACTTCTTAAAGATTTGATTTTCTTATTGAGTTGATTCTCAACTTCTGTCATATACTATATAAACATTTCAAATGCTTCGTCCTTACTTCTAAGGAGATATACATGAGAGTATCTGGTACAATCATCAATGGATGTAATAAATTACTTTTTTCCACCTCTAGTTTGACACATTTTCAAATCGCATACATCAGTATGCATTAAGCCTAGAGGTTTGGTCTCTTGTTCAACATGATGAAACGAGGTTCTTGTCAATTTTGCTTCTGCACAAACTTCACATTTATAGTTGGAATCTATATTGCATTTTGGTATAAATTCTAGATTAATCAAATTTCGTAATGTATCAAGGTTTACATGCCCTAATCTAGAATGCCATATGTTAGAAGATTCAACAATATAAGCAAAAGATTCACTTTTATTCATATCACTGTGTGGTACAATAGTGGTTAAATTTTCTTTAAACAAACCACCACACACATATCCTCTTCCAATAGACACTCCATTCTTGGAAAGAACAAATTTATCAGCTTCAAAGGTCAATTTGAAGCCATGCTTGCTCAATAAAGATCCTGAAATCAGGTTCTTGCGAATTTCTGGAACATGGAGAACATCATTTAAATTCAGTTCCAGAAGTTAGTTTCAGCACAAATTTTCCTTTGCCTTCGACTTTGAAGTAGAAGAATTGCCCATAAAAAGTTGTTCATCATCAGTTACAGTTTTATAAGTTGTAAACATCCATTTGTTAGCACGTATGTGTCGAGTGGCTCCAGTGTCTACAAACTATTCCTTTGAATTACTAACAAGGTTGTATTCTGATATTACTGTACAAAAATCAAGGTCAGAAATGCCTTTTGAAACATCAGTCGTATTTGCTTCTAATTTCTTCTTTTTAGGAGCACGACATTCAGCTGCTTTGTGTCCCTTCTTTCCACAGTTGTGGCAAGAGCCCAGAAATTTCTTTTTCTTCTTAGGAGCATTCTCCCTTTTTCTTTTGTTAGTCTTGTCTGACTCAACAACATTTGCTTTGGCAGCAATATTCTGAGAAATCTTTTTCTTAGAATTTCTGTTATCTTCCTCAATGCGTAGCCGAACTATGAGATCTTCCATTGTCATTTCCTTACGCTTGTGCTTAAGGTAATTTTTGAAGTCCTTCCAAGAAGGAGGCAATTTCTCAATAGCTGCAGCAACTTGAAAAGTCTAGCTAAAAGTCATCTTTTCATCTTCTAGTTGGTGGATGATGAGTTGCAGTTCTTGAGCTTGACTTATCAACATCTTTGAGTCAACCATTTTGAAGACAAGAAATTTTCCAGTAATGAATTTCTTCATGCCTGCATCTTCAGTTTTGTACTTCCTTTCCAGAGCCAACCAGAGTTGCTTGGATGTTGTAATAGTACAATAGATGTTGTAGAGGCTATCATCCTGACCATTCAGAATATAGTTTTACACATAAAATCTGAGATTGTCCAAATAGTCAGAGCCTCTACTTTGGTAGCATCAGGTTCAAGTTCGTATACCACAGAAGCATCTTCAGACAGAAACTTGGCAAGGCTCAATGTTGTTAAATAAAGCAACGTTTTCTATTGCCAACACTTGAAATTAATTCCGTTGAATTTCTTTGGCCTTTCTCCACGGGACAGAGTCATTATCAGAAGCACAAGCGCTGGCGGATCGTTTGTCATCGTCTGAATCGGTGTAGAATCACTGTTGCTGTTTTGCGTCATCTGCAACAAATATTGTTTCAAGATTGTTAGAATTTATGTTAATACACAATTGTATTACAAATAGACAACAACAACAATCACTATTATTCAATTATGCCACAATTATCGCGTCAAACTATGTTTACAATAATCACAGAAAGCGCAACCGTTTGTGCAACAGATTAAAGATATACAGAAGGTATTCTTTTTGCAGTAATGTCAAAGTCTAGAAATATTCTGTTTCCTTGAAACAATATTGTCGTCGTATGCATTGGTTAACGTAGTTGCAATTTGTTTCCCAGGATAAAATGGACCAACTACGTAGCGTAGTGCCAGCAAATGGAATTTTGACGAACTGAAGTAGATACAGAAACTAGGTCAGAGAATTACTTTGAAGAAGAAGAAGTAATGCAAACAGAATGGTGAATTCCATCTTGTTTTGGGCAGTGTATTTATAGGAAAGGAGGAGTGCCTGTTCGCATGCATTAGTAACCTTCAGAATTGGAAAGGTTGCGACCCTTTAACCACTCGGTTATTAGTATGCGTACGTTGAGAATTCAAATAGTTGTACTTATTCAGCTAACATACATTCCTTTCAAATTTTGGGCTAAATGGACACACCTTCAAAATTCTGAGAAAATTATTCTCGTGTCAGTGCACTAGCCCTATCAGCAACCGTCGACCATATTCAATCAAGAGACCCCAAGAGCCTTAAGGCCCAAGGCCCTATCTTTGACATTTTAATGTATTATTATGTCATGGCCAAGCCTCCACATCCTTATATAATCCCTCTCCTTTCTATTTTACATAAGCCTATTGGCTTCTAATATATTAGGAGAGATTGTGTTTACTTAAATGTTGCTATCTTTTCTTCTTTCCAATTTCCTCTTTTTTGCTCATTCATTTCCAACACACAAAACAATGCGCGAATTCCTCCTTTTTTCTTATTGTTGTTATTTGATCGGGCAATTTATGTATTCGTGAGACCTTCAAAAAGATGATTTTCTCATGTATTCATTCACAAATTCACATATTTTGATTCCAAAAATGCCGTTTTTGAACCGAAGTTGAGCAATTGAAAGATCTTCACTTGGATTTCGCCTACTTCTATTTTTGGATTTTTGATCCTATAGATATGCTTATTTTTTCCTTTTTTACTCTTCGATTTTTTTTTTAATTTTGTATTTGAACATATCTTCTCTGTCAGATCTAAGTATAAAAATGAAATACAGCCGTTCAAATGAAAGTTTATAATCTTAACGTATTTTTCATAATTTATAGAGTTTAGCATATAATTTTAGGTAATGCTTAGTTTAATCAAGTGAATTATGAGTAATTGGTTGATCGATGTGGACACTCCAATCATTTTTGTGGGTTTTTTGTTTTTGCTTTCGATAGCGAAGAAAATTTGGTTCTCTAAACAAGTATGTATGATATTATCATCTTGATTTCTATTTTACTAGTTTTTTTCTCTTTGCATTGCATTTGTTTTTATTGTTGTTCACATAACTAGCTTAATTGTTGGATGTCCTCAAACACTTGAACTTGAAGTTATCATATTTTTTCCCTTTAATTGTCCACCAGGAGTTCAGTAACGAGAACATATTAATGCTTGGTCGAAAAGAAATGTTCAAAAATAAATTGGGAAAAGCTGCTTATGCCCGAAAATGAATTAATGAACTGCGTCTCACAGGTAAGTTAAGATAGGGCAATGTTTGTGCACAGTTGTGTTATGTCTTTGAAACTTGTTAGGAATCATTGATTTTTTATAATATTTTTGTACTATTTAGAAAGTTAGATATAAATCAGTGTCTCGTCTATTAGTGCATCTTGGTGTTAAGTTAGTTATGCTTTATAGATGTAACCATATGACACAAGAATGTGAAGAATATACGCCTCCTAGTCTAAATCATGAGTATGCTAGGATTGTCTTTTTTCTGCTTCATGAGGTGTAATTCATGAAGAGCCTTATATTGCACTTTATAAGGGCACAATTACATAGTGCAAAATCAAATGTATTATTTTTGAAATCGATGCTTAGTCCTAGTTGAATAATAAATTGAGATGTCTAATGCTCCACATTTTATTTTTATCCAACTTCTGTACAGTTTAAATATGTTAAAGATTCAGAGTTCAGAGAAATTTCAAGACTCATGAGTATTCAAGATTTCAAGAGTTCAAGACTAATATAGTATAGAGTCTAGATTATGTAAGACTCTAAAAAGCACTCCAGGTTCAAATTCAAATTCTGATTTTCAAATTCTATCTTCAATCCTCTCTGTTTTATTTTCTATCTTTTCTAATTTCCTTTCTTACTTTACTTTTGTTTCCAAAAACAGTTTTATATATTTATTCTTATACTTATATTTATATAGTTTTAAACTCTATAATTTTATAACTATGTTTATATAGTTTATACTTATGTTTTCATATGATTTCCTAATTTACAATATTAATTTATAACACTATATTTTAATTCAAGAATTTCCAGAATTATATTTATAACAAAACACTTGAAAAATGCTCAAAAATTAAATTTACGCTAAGCATATGTCGACATATATAAAACACTATGTCGACATATAACTGTCATTTTTTAAATATTGAAAGGAAGTGTCTTTTCACTAATTGTGACGGTTCTGAAGCATTGCAACCTTTCACACACTATAAAAATGGCTTGAATTCGAAATTTTAATCATCTCTTCTTCTCCACTTCCACTCTACTTCATTACACCAATATTTTTTATCATTTTTATGATTCCTACACTAATACTCTGCCAAATTCAATTTTTTTCCACTAATCTTCTTCTCTCTACACTCTCTACTTATTACTCTATGAATCAAGTGCTATTGAAGAGTTATAGGGTTGTTTGTAATTGTTTGGGTTGTATTTGGGGTAAATGGTGGTATCTCTTGCAGCCGTGAAATCAAGGACGTATAATCGGTGGTATCCCTTGTAGCCGTGAAATCAAGGAGGTTGTAATTAGATTTAGATATAGTAATAAAACTCTACGCAATCCAGCGTTGCGTGGGGCTAGGCGTAGGAGAAATCCGAGCCAGTATAAAATACGGTGTGTTCTTTCCCTTTCTGCATTTTTATTTCTATCTATTTTGCATCTATGTTTGATTCTGTGTTTGTGATTGTTTCTGTGGTGTTTGATTCATATAGTTTATCACGTATACTTTAGATTTTGTTTAAATTCTCAAAAACACTATTCACCCTCCTCTAGTGTTTGTTTTGCCTTAACAATCCATTCCGCAATCCCTAACACCTCTTGCCTTAGTACTTAAGATTTTTTTTTACCTGGTCGAAGTTAATATCATTTTTACTCAGGTGGTTTGAGTTCTTATTGCTTGGTTTTACCGATTACATGCTTCCTTCCACATGAACACCATATTGGTCATCTTGTTAGTCATAATCTTGGTAGTTTATATGTTTTTGGTCCTCGTCAAATGCAAATATCCATTCAAGAAAGTGGAGTACATATGAAGAGATAAAGAGGTCTCGACATTGATTCAATTCATATTGATGATCCACTATTCCCATATAACAATGTGGGAAGGAACTATTTCTGCATTCGCCGGTGCATTAAGGCCTCCGCTGATGCATATACTCTATTGGAAAGAAAATTATCACAATTTTGGATGAAACCAGTCCTTCCACTATAGAATTCTTTGAGCTTCTTCAGAAAATCATTCCTAGCATTGATCGGGAGTAGAGAGACATACCACTATAGTATTCTAAATCTGAATGTTGCTTCGGTTATAAGAATGGAAATGGTGGAATGTGCTGAAATAAAGGGATGAAAAAAGCAATTGTGTTATAATGAATCCTGAGCTAGAAGCTTCTTGGATAAGATGGTAATCGGGAATGGTGGTGATCTGGGGTACCGCTTGATTGTGAAATGAAGTACTTTATATTCTCACAATCGAAAATACTATTTGACATGGTTGTTACGGCAGTAAGTCAAGTCAACAGAGGTCCAATTAGTCGACTAGTTTATATTCTCATAGTCAGAAGTACTTTATATTCTCACAGTCGGAAATACTATTTGATGCAGTTGTTATAATGGCAGTAACACCATGTTATATTTGCTACCACTAAAATGATGTATAGTATTTACTAGACTGCGAATTGTAAAGAAAATACAAACTAAATTGAAGTTAATCTAATAGAGCGCAATGTAAAAAAAAATACAAATGAGACAATCAATTCAAAGATAGTCATCTAGCTCAACTTCTTCATTTGCCTCACAACCACTAGTTTCATGAATAGTACTCATTAGTTTTAGTATACGACTGCATTGAAAAGACAACACTAACACTGGAAAGGAAGTGACGACTAAGGTAAGAGCATTGCAAAAGCTTTTCTTCGACTTCATAACTTTTTTAGGGTTCGACTTTTGATTCCCTGGCTTTGACTTTGCTTTTTTGGATCTAACTTTGGCTTTTTGTTTGTTATTTTTGGGCGAGTAACAACTAGTCAAAGCAAGTCGCAGCAAGTCGTAAGGTCTAGTCGATGGACTAGTCAACGAATTTTGTTCCAGGCGCTCGAAATACTTATGATTTGCAAGTCGAGGCTTCCATTCGATGCGTCAATCTTGACTAATCGACTAGTCGAGTGTCGTGATAGCGATGCTATTTGAGATTAAAAAGCAAGGAAACTTGAAACTAAAGAGCCCTGTAAAGGAGGTTGAATTTTTGTTCAGTAAAGACGGAGTTGAACATTGCAAGTACAACAGTAAAAAGATCAATTTGTTGAGTGATCGTAGGAATCAATCTAGGTGCATATGGTAATCTACAACTAAATTTTTATTGCCTCTAATGCGAAGATCCGAGCACGGTGTTACAAACACTTCCAACTTTTTGCCCCCGTGCTAGGTTTATGAATATTACATTCCAAAGTACAACCCTACTTTTGTTTGAAATAACAAGGCTAGAGCATGCAGAAGAGTCTTGTGCCTTTATCGATTCATTTATTTCTCACATCAACATATTTTATAGGTATATCTTTTCTCTCATGATGAATTTTTCCAAACAGCGCATTTTTCATGCCACCCAGTGGTAAATTATGTTCCTTTCCCTTCCATATTTGTACCTCTTCTCAAAATCCCTTTTCCATGTATTCACACTTCCAAATCCCCTCTTCCGAAGTTTACTTCAATCATGGATTCTACTGGAATCCTTACCATGAATTCTAAGCTTCGTTTATTCTACTCTATCAGTTAGTACCAAAATACTTCTCCTTTTTGCTTTCACGTAAAAGCGTAAGGCCCAGCAAGTTTTATCATGTCTTTGCTGAACTGACCAGCAAATGATTTGTGTCTGGACTCTCGCAAGCTCTCAAAATAGTTGTGATAAGCATGCACAATCAATATTCTCATCTTATTTAGTTTTATCTGTACTAGTTTATATTTAAAAGCATTATTTTTTGAAAATTTCATGTTAATTAGTAGTAGTTGATTGATTTCATGTTACTGATTGTTGTGGCTTGAATTTATTATTTTGATTTTGTTTTGATTTTGGACATTAATTATCGATTTTGAGTTTAGTTTCATTTTTTGGGCCTAGCTTCTTTTATGATTTTGAACTTTGATTTTGATGTTGTTCATCTAATGGATGGTTTGAAAGCAACGATGCTTGATAGTTTTTCATTTTGGGCATTGGAACATATAAAGCTTCCTGAACTTATAATAATTGGTATACACATTTCAAGCCAAGTTCAACACATTTGACAACATCTTCTTTTGAGAGAACTGTGTGTTATTGGAAGGAAGTAGTGGTAAAATTATATATGAATTTCCATTTTACTTGTGTTTGCAAAAACATCCTTTCCCCAAATTGGAAATACTTGGTTCTGCAGTTGAAATACTTGTGTTTCACATTCTGATATCATTCTAGGCCAAATCGGAAAAGTACAGCTCGATTCAGTTTCCTCTCCTTTCCCCGTTTAACCCCATACGACATATAATATACTTGGTAACTTACAATGCAGTATAATTAAACTGTACAAACCAAAGTAGCATTCAATCCACCCTTTAGGCCTTAGTAAAACATGTAATCTTAACCATTTATTCTTGTTAAGTTCTAAATATATATATATCGTATCATCCAATTAATGGTGGAACAACATAAGAAAGTACAAGGCCATAAAAGTAGTAGGTAGATTCGCAAGGCGATGTGCTACAATGCTTTTATGCTCGTATACTCAAGGAATGACTAATTATGCATGATTATGTATTCAAAAAAAAAAACCAAAAGTAAGCAAATAAAGTAATAAATAATGATATTCCTACTTATTTGAGTTTCTGCATTTTCTAATTCTTAGGTCAAAATGAATTATACATTAGATGCATATGTATTTCCGGGCACTCGACATAGCCAACCATAAATTTGCCCCTTTTTCTTTGCTTTTTGAGTCTTGTAACATATAAGATCCGAGTTTATTAGTTTTGAAGGTTCCTTGGGTGGGGAGATTGTTAATAATATCAAAAATTAACTAATGGTTATATTCCATAAAAATCAAGTCTTGAAACAGATACTGAGCTCATTTGCATTTTTTTCGATAATGCGTATAAGCACTCAGATAATAAATATAATTTAAATACCGCATTTTCTTTGATCACGTGGTATGCAAGTTCTCTTTTCTCTCTCATTTATTTGTTGTGAAGGCTCCATTTTAAACCATAATCAAGAATGATGACTCTGTCAATTTAAAATCATCGTGCTGTTTTTTAGTAACTAAAATGGACTTTGTATTACCTATTAAGTAGAATCAATATAAGAATGTGAATTATGTTAGAATTCAAAGAGATGAATGACATATACTTGAGTCCCACATTGGCAAAAAGAAGATTAGATATATATATATATGTATATGTATATATATATGTACATATATATGTATGTATATATATATATTCCTCATTCCCTATTTTGGCCCTTAAGGTCATGTAATTTTGTGTGAGGGGGAGGACCTAGATCATATGAACCAAACGCGCGCGCCGTCCGCCTATCCCGTACCGAACTGGGTCGGGTTGGGGTTTGGGATTGGGATGAAATCTTATTTTTGCTACGAAAAACTTAATCAATTTTTTGTGGGTTTTGTGACTGGATGCGGTTGGAATCAAATGGGTTTACAGCCCGCTAACAGACAAAGAGAAATGGGAAAATGCGACCCGTTATAACGTAATGGACGCAAACTGTTTGAATTCAAACATTCACCAGACGCGACTGTTTTGAAATTACGACCGTCCGAACAGTATAATTTAGTGACGAATCCTGATCACATTCATAATGAATTTTGTCAACTCTTCTCTGATTTCTCCTCCTATCGTTGTTGCCAACTATCGCTGCTCAGACTGACAAACTTATTACATTCTCGAGCAATTTCCATATGTTGTATCCTGGGAGACTCTGAATAAAGTCTTAAGGAAATAGGTACGCCGAGCCTCAGATGATTTACTTTTTCATATAGTTCGCTGATTATTTACTATACTCTCAATGTACATTACAATTGCTTGCAACCAAGTGTTGTTTATGTTCTACTGAATCACAAATTTGTGTGCTACTTGAATTTTAACACTCGAAAGTGCTGCTGTTTATGAGTTTTGTACTAACACGTGTGCCTGTTACTTCTGTTCTTGATTGTTCTGCAATTACATCTTAAGACTTTACTGTTTTCTTGAAAACAGCGATGGAAGCAGAACAGATGTCGATCAAGACAACCAACTTGAACAAACCAGACCTGTTTAAGGGAGAAGGTGATGATTTTTTTTACATGGCAAAGTCAGATGCTTTTTTACCTCCCTACTCTCGGTCTGTAGAAATATCTTCAAGAAGATGAACCAGTGCCGCCTACGCCGGGCAAAACCAAGGAGTCAGATAAGATTCTGAATATTGATGCATAGAGGAGCTTAGATTTCATGTGCAGGAATTACATCTTGAACTGTTTAGACAAAGTTTTGTATAAAGTGTATCAGCTACTCAAGACTGCAAAAGCCCTTTGGAATGCGCTTACCGCAAAGGACAAAACATAAAATGTGAGCCTGAAGAAGTTTATAGTTGACAAGTTCATGGAATACAAAATGGTAGATTAAAAACATGTTCCTATGCAACTACATGAACTTCGAATCATCATCCATGAAATGGAAGCAGAAGGCCACGAAGTCGGTGAATCTTTTCTAGCTGAGGCGATCACTGGAAAGTTGCCAACATCTTGGAAGGACTACCGCAACTATTTAAAGCACAAGAAGAAGGAGATATCCTTACAAGGCTTAATCGTTAGATTGAAGATTGAGGCAGATAATCGCAGAGTCACTAAACCAAAAAACGAAGAGGCTTTTGTTGCAGAAGGGTCAAAGAAAAAAGGACACCCTAACAAAAACAAAAAAGAAAAGGAAGGCGCCAGAAAATAAGCAACATGATCAGAAGCAGTCCAAGAAATTCAATGGAGATTGCTGGGTTTGTGGAAAAACTGGTCATCAAGCAAAAGATTGCAGACATAAGAAAACAATAAAATTCTTAAGATCAAGATATTGAGATCTGATCGAGGTGGAGAACATGAATTGTCGTTTGAACAATTATGTACAGAAAATGGAATAATTCATCAAACAACAACACCATATTCACCACAACAAAATGGTGTTGCCGAGAGAAAAAATAGAACATTAAAAGATATGATTAATGCGATGCTATTGACCTCTGCCTTACCGACGAACATGTGGGGGGGAGGCCTTAAATATGTCTAATCATATTTTAAACAAGGTTCCTCATTATAAAACAGGAATAATTCCATAGAGTTATGGAAAGGAGATAAACCAAGCTTTAAATACCTAAAAGTGTGGAGGTGCTTGGCAAAGGTTCCAGTTCCGCCTCCCAAGAAAGTCAAACTTGGACCAAAGACTGTAGATTGTTACTATCTAAGGTCAACACAACGTAGTAGTACCAATAGATTTTTGGTATTCAAGTCTGATATAGCCGATATCACTGTAAATACAATCATTGAATCAGGAGATGCCTCATTCTTTGAAGATATACTTCCGCACAAAAGCAATGAAAGAAATGTCCCTAAAAGGACAAGAGAGGAAGCAAGTAAATTACATGAAGATGTAACTCCTCATGAGATTGAGGAAACTGAACCCAGGAGAAGAACACTGGAAAGCACTGATGAGAGTGCTTGGATATTTGAAAAATATCACAAAATATTCCTTACAAATCTACTAAACAAACATGCATAGTTCGATACACTATGGAACCGATGTTCATCGCTTTAGATAAAGCAGGTGGAGAAGCAGAATGACTTCATCACTTTTTAGAAGATATTCCATTTTGGCCCAAACCTGTGCCGGCCATATGCATACACTGTGATAACCAAGCAGCGCTAACCAGAGCACAAAATTTTGTGTATAATGGAAAGTCATGACATATTCGTAGACGCCATAACACAATTAGGAACTCACTCTCAAATGGAACAATTTCCATAGATTATGTGAGAACAAATTATAACCTAGTGGATCCATTTACTAAAGGTTTATCAAGAGAGAAAATTGACTGCGCACCAAGGGGAATGGGTTTAAAAGCCTAAACCAACAAGAGTTATCTTATACGGAAACCTACCCTAGCGACTGGAGATCCCGCGGACTAGGATCAATAGGCAAACCGGTTATGAATAACTTAAGACGTAATGCATTTTTGGACACAGTCCTACAGTATTCCTATGGTGCACAATATAAATGCATGCCTACAGAAATATTACAAGGTTGAAACAATGTTTTCCTAATGATGACCATATCTTGAAAATAACAAGTGTGGTATATGTTGGATATACTTAATGGTTGTTATAACGACTGTCGCCCCTAGCTAATTACCTCCATTCTGAACACAATGGGGTATGTTTCGCAAACCAATTTGGCTGTTATGATCAATTTTCTCTAAATTTAAAATATAAATCAATATATTTTAAATTCAAACGCACATTTTAAATTCAAACGCACATTTTAAATTACCGGAACCACATACTGACTCCAAAAATTCCAGAAAAATAAATCTAGCTATGTTTTGATGATACGGTCCTAATAAAACTAATTTCGTCAAATTTGGAGACCGTTTGAAAAACGGTCATTTTCCAGTCGATTAAATTCAAACTGAATTGACCAAACACGTTTAAATCCTCCACGCTTACATATTAATTCCAAAAATTATGAAAATTGGAATCTAGCAATAACTTGACATTCCGAATCCAACAAAAGTGGTCTCGTCGAAAACGGAGGTCGTCTGCAAAATCGCTATTTTTAAGGGCTATATTTTATATAAAATTCCATAGCGACTATTCTGAATTTTCAACTAGACATAACTTTTTATTGCCGTTATAAAATCTAGACTTTTCACATTCGTTGGAAAGATATTTTCAAACAGATTCAAATATTTATGGTTTTACTAAAATCCGATTTATTTTGAATCTTGTACATTCATTTGAAATTTAAAATAGAATTTTCAAACTACCGCGCCATTTCCAATTCCTTTTATAATTAAAATAAATATTTATATTCTAACTTCGATTTAAATAAATTTATACGTTCTAATTGTACTCAAAATAAATTTCTAGTCGTTATTATTTAAAATAAACCATTTTAAATATTCAAAATTCATTAAAATAGCTAAAATAAAAATTTTAAATTGGTTCTGATTTTCCGGGTTGTTACAGTTGTGATCACCTATGTTAGTGTGAGCTCGGTCGGCTCTATGAGAATTTTAAAGGCTTAAATTCTCTATAACATTCGCATAACCAAGAAGTGTTCAGGACCAAAATGAACACAACCAACAGATTGGATGATAAGGGAATCAATGCTTCATAAAGCTTATTGTCTGGATATACAATAATGGCTGATGGTTCAAGATGAAATAATTCACCGATTAGCCAAGTAGTTCCGACAAGTTTTAACTAGGAAAAGTTCAAAGTGAAATATCTACTTATCCATGATAAAACATTATTCCATATGTACTCTGTGATATTTTGCTTTGTGTAGAGGAAAATAATTTTATCATTCATGTGGGGGATTGTTGGAATTCGTAAGTATTAAATGAAATATATTTTGTCCATTGTCCCACATAATTTAATCGAACAGGTGCGACTGTTCAGTGAAAGGACGTGACTATTAACAACATGGTTTTTCACGAAAAGACACTTCGCAAAAAGACACTTCCTTTCACCAACGATCATATTTCACAATGGTCATATCTCAGCGAAAAAATACTTCACGAAAAGACACTTCACGCAAAGATTCTTCGTGAAAAGACACTTCCTTTTACCAAACGACCACATTTCGGTGAAAAGACACTTCACGAAAAGACACTTCCTTTCACCGAAAGAGATGCGTCTATACGAAGAGGTACAAGCACGACCGTTTGAAAGGGATGTGACTGTACGAAGAGGTACAAGCACGACCGTTCAGAAGAGATGTGATTGTACGAAGAGGTACGGGTGCGACCATTTGAAGGGATGCAGATAAACTATAAATAAGGAGGAAAACTGATCACTTTCCTCATCGACTTATTCCAATTCGACCTTCCTTCTCTCTTCTCTAATACTCTTATATATAATCACAGAATGACATACTTATTACAATCTCGTGCAGAATACGTATGTTGTATCTTGGGAGAATTTTGAAATAAAATTCTTAAGGAAATTGTTATGACAAGCCTCAAACATCATCTGGTTAGATTTCTATTTGGATATTTATATACATTATTCTATAATCTCTCCTTTCTCTACGTTGTGTTGTTTCTTAAAATAGTATAACATTTTTGTTGTAAATTGATGCTTATTGCTATGATTAGCTAATATTGAATTCTAGAGTAGTGGAAATTCGAGTTATAAACTTGTGCGACGAGTTTATAATTGATTATTCCCTTTTTTGGTATATTAGATCATAACAAATTCTTTAGTGACATTAGTAATTGGTTAACCCATATTTATTAATAAAACGATTATCTAAACTAGGATATGCAGAATCTTGAAACTATAACCTAATTTATTAGTGAAATATTTGTTTGTTCCACATTTAATGCACATTTTTCAGGATATGTTTCTTGTGGTAAATTAGCAGTTTTTTGTGTAACCAATAATCACATGTTGATCTTTAAAATTTAAAAATTAAACTTGAAAATTTTCTAATATGGCATATGCATTAAATTTATGAGATAACTTATGCAACCAAAATGGATTTAGTCAAGGGATAGATTGATTGTGTATGAGGAAACTATATTAGTAGATGCAATTACTAAATCATTGAAGGGATAAAAAAATCATAGAAATGATATAAAAATAGAATGCACACCTTCAGCTTTGTATGAAGCTATCATTAATTCATCATAGTTAATGTTTACTAACCATTATAAATGTTGCCTGAGGAGTAAATTGATTCTCCACTATGTAAAAAGAATTTCTAGACTGGTTCAACTTACCCAAACCTTCTTTTTATTTGTTATTTTTTTTTTGTCCATCGCATCATACTATCATATATTGATTCAAACGCATTGAAAAGTCTGCATTCGACAATGAGAGGAAAATATGCTTATTATGGCATGACCAAGCTTTATTTTATTATGCTTACTTAACCAATATCCAATTGGTTAGATTATAAAATTTTAGAAGCTTATTTATGTGTTTGTTTGCATAATGCAATGAGGTTTCTAATTTAAAATATTTTGTTGTCAAGTAAAGTTCTACTCAATTTTTATGTTCGATAACCATGTATTGATGTGTATTGCTAGCCTACTTAAACCAATACCGTAATTGGTTCAGTTGTACTTTCTATATCATGGCTTCTGTACCATTAGCCAACTATAAGCACAATTTTTTTTTTTTTTTTTTTGCACATTACCATTCATAGCTATCAAACTCTGGTTTGGGCAATATATGTTGGACATAGTTTTTTATTTTTGGTAACATTTGTTTAACACTACAATTAATTTATTGTATTAACTTCCATTTTCCTGTAGAAAGTATTAATTGTAATACAAAAATATTATGTTGATATAAAAATATACATTTGCTTAAAAATAATCCTAATTCTCGATACTTTGATCTCAAAAAAATCATACCAAAATCGTTTATAGAATTCCCCAAAAATAAAAGGAATCCACCAAATCCTATAAGATTATGCAATTATTCTCACATCAACGAGATTGACTGCCATCTAGACTATTGCCCAAAATAAGCAGGACAGTAAATATCTTACCCAAGAATAAAAGGAAGTCATCAAATTCTATTAAATCGCACAAATTATTCTTGCATTAACTTGATTGCAACCATCACTTAACGTGAAGGAAACATCTACAAAACAAGCAAAAAATTTGTGAGTTTGATCACTTTAATCCTCAAAATGAGAAATCCTTCGTATTTTTTTTACTATTTTTGCTCTAGCTATCAACCTCATATCTCTCCGGATGGAAGGTAATTCATTGATTGTGTCACATATTTTCATCCGTTCATTTCATATGCTATTTATAAAGTTCAACTCAATTTCAAATACAATGTTATAGGGACACCAGCCACTGAATTTGTACTTGTGGACGAAGTCACATACCGAATCTTGGACATTGGTATTCCTCCTCTCCAAACCTATTCCCAGTGTTCATCACTAGAATTATCTGCCTTTGTTGTTCATGGAAAATTGCATTTTAATGTTGGGAGGGATAAGGAAGATTATGTTGATGAGGCGGTCAGCATCATCTGGTGGTGAGGTCGATTTAGATGCCAATTTGTTAGATGATGAACATGCAGTCTAATTAGGACACTTGGTTTTTTTTTGAAAATTTGTTAACAAAAGAGGCCTAAGGCCAGAAAGCCCAATAGAAATTGGGATATGCGGTAGAAAAAAACAAATGTGCACAAATCCGTTATATATAATAAAACCCTCTAACACTCTCGAAACAAGCTCAAACAAAATTTGAAACCGTAGTTTGTCTTCAAATCAATGGCGGCTCCTCTCTTCATTGATGAAAATCGAGAAAATCTAGTTTTGGGAGGTTTTCTAACTTCCGAATCACTTCTATACTTCAGCTTGCCTTTAAATCTCTCATCTTCAAGCTCATAAACACTTCTATTTGTCCATGTTTCAGTAAAGTCCATGTTAAAGATAAGGACAAAATATACATTGCCTTCCTTTATTGCATTAATAAAGTTAAAGGATAGATTGCCTAATTTGCACATTTGTTTATAATTGATATTGTATTAATTTGGGCCAAATATGCTCTAAAATGTTGTATTCTAGATTATTCCTTTCTTATCTATAAGTAGAGGCAAAGTATAGCATTGTAATTCAATCAATCAAGAACGCAGTCAACAAATGTAGTCTTTTAATTGTTTGTCGTTGTATCTGCTCTTCTCTCTGGATCTAAATTCTAACATGGTATCAGAGCTAGTAAAAGAGGGAGGAAAGAATAAAAAAAATATCGAGTCGCAGTCTTAATAGCCAGAGCTGCACCGTCGAGTCGTCCTAGCCTCCTCTGTCCCTGGCGATTTGGTTTTCATCGTATAATAAAATCATTTGTTTTCCTACTGATTAAAACATCGTTTCAATCCCAAATTAAACGTAATCTCCAAAGTCGATTTGCACAGAATCTCCCTCTACTACATCGGATCTGGAAGAGGATGCTTTGCTCAATTTGCTAACGATCAAGCCACTTGAGAAGATGGCGTTTTGGCCAAATTGTTCTTACTTTTCATCATCTGGTTGTTGAAAATTTTCTGCCTCTCATAAACTATCCTTTCAATTTGTCGGATATGAGAAATCATTCTTATGATTTGATTTATAGTTGAGTCGAGGCAAGCAATGGTTTCTGTTAGTGTGGGTTGTTGGGATGACCACCCTGATCTTCCCTTCTTCGCTGTGCTTCCTCGTGGCACAAAAATTGGTTGGCCTTCTCGTAGAAAGCTTCAAGGTCTTGGGCTACTTTCTGTCGATCCACACTCCAAACTCAGAGCTGGGCAGGATGCCCTTAGCAAGCTGGACAAGAACCTTACATGGCTCCAGATCGTCAACCTCAGCAAGGGCGATATTGAAATGCTCGAGATAACTTTTGCGAGTTTCTATCGGGCCCTGATAGAGGTTGGCGAGAGTGAGAGTATCCTTTGGCCTGGCTTCATGCATTCTGAATTGCTTCACCATTTCGGAAGCTAGTTAGTCGAAGGTGGAGATGATCGAGCAAGAAGTCGAGTAAACCAGAGGAAAGTTATGTCTTCTAAGAAAACCAGGAGGCACTCGCACTTGATGGCATCAATGGCTCGACTGAAGTCCATATGCCACTCATAGCAGTTTAAGACACTCGTCCTCGTGCACAGCCCTAGTGAAGGGGTTACTTCTCATGTTGGTTTCTTACATGTCGTTGATGTTTCCTCGCGTATCTCTTATTATCCTTTGGACCATGTTAGTGAGATACGCAGGCTGAACCCCTACTAGATTACAACGGTCGTGGTTCCACTAAAGAGTTCTAGGCCGTGGACGTCTTCGACGATGAATGTCAGCATCATATTCGTCCATATCATCAACCTCGGCTGCTAGATTCCGGTGAGTCTGATTAAGCCAGAACTGATCATGTTGAGCTTGAACACTTTGAACTAGGGCCTGTTGAGCTACGGGACGCGTAGGAGCAAAGTTTAGAGCGAAGAAAGTTAGGTTCAGTTGTGGAGGGGGTCAGTTTTGGTTCGTCGTTGGTAACCTACCGGGACAGTTGCGTTGACTCGTTCCCTCACTGAAAGTTACAGTAGTCATATTACCAGTTCCTTGTCGTTGCCATTGACATTAACATTAGTGTAAGAATTGGCAAGGGCATTAGCATTAGTCCTCCTTTACTTCGGTTCCCGATAAGTGTCGAAAGAAGAGTTTTTCGATACATTGGGGACAGGAAGAGAGTTGTTCCGGTTGAGTTGAACACGGGCGACGTTGCGTTGAACCTCCTGAAGTCGCTGCATCAGCTCGATATTCATTATTAACTGGTCGTTGAGTTCTCGAGTCTTATCCTCCAATTTATTGCTAAGCTCGAAGAGTTGAGCTTGTGATGTTGGAGCATCAGGGTAACAAGGAGGAACAGTTTCCATTTCGACCAGGTTTTCCATGGACTGCGGCTGGTGAGAAGTAGTAGCGTCAGTCGCTGCAGAACTCCACCCAATTGATTCTTTCTTTTCTTAGCCATTGTAAGCAGACTCAAATGGTAGGTCGAGAAAAGCTGAGTAGTGCATCGAAGTCGAGATGGATTTTGAATGGAAAGAAGTAAGCTTAGCGCTCAATGAAAGCACCAAAGTGTTGATAGCTAAAATTGGAGTCATGCGCAAGGATTCCGGTTACTTGACAATAATGTTTCACGTACGGAACATAAAAGTGCAGTAAGCAAAAAACTCTGAAATTTATAGTGGTTCGGTCCATGTGGAACCTACGTCCACTTTGAAGCATTTGCAGATTTTTATTGATTATAGAAGGTTAAAAATAATAGGCATCATCATACAAATTTTGGCTTAGTTTTCGGGAGTCATATTTTGAATATGTAAAGTCTTAGGAAAAAAAAATATGTTTTTCTTTTTCCTCAGGTCCTAGGAAGCCATTAAAATGTTCCAAGTCCTTGTAGAACTCTCAAATCATGCAAATGTCAACTCTTTTGAAGAATGGGAAAAGGACTATTTATAGGTAGTGGATTAGGTGGGAGTATGTGAGATTTGGGGACCACACCAACAGATTTCGCATCCCAGAACCAACGGCATCTCAAAGTTTGCATCCCTTGAATCATATAGCAAAATTTCATATCCCCCTTGGAGGATACGAATTTCGCATCCCAAGGGATGCGAAATTCGTATCTCATGGGGGTACGATGGTTTCTCATCCCTTGGGGATACGATGGTTTCATATCCCTTAGGGATACGAAATGTCATATCGCCATGCAGATATGAAACACATATCCCTAGGATATGAAAATTCGTATCTCAAGGAATACAGAAATAGAATGAAGTGCATATCTTTGGGGATGCAATTTTTAGGAGGGACGCGGTCGTGTGGGGATGCGTAATCCGATCCATTGAGGAGAGAACTGGGATGCGAAGCTTTGCAAGGCGAGTCCCTGTGGAGTCAAAATCCTGGTGCACCGAAGGGAGCCAAAATCTTATGATGCAAAGGAGTAAGGATTCGAATTGTGGGTTTAGAAGTTGAGGGATACGTAATCATGAAGAGGACAGTATTTTGAGGACACAAAAGTTGGTTATGAGGTGTTGAGGCCTACACTCGCACGACTCCTTCTGGGGTTGAATCCTAAATGTTCTGGCGACACTTCGGGCTTGTGTGCCACACGATGGGACGAGTTTAGTGGGACTGGTATGTTTTTGGGAACCGGACCAAAAGGCCGGTTAACATTGTTATAATTAATTATATGAACGAGAATGAAATATAATAGATAGGCTTATCCTAGGGACAAGTGGAATTTAATGTAGGTTATAATTAATAATGAACATAGATCTTATTAATAAACCTTAGTCAAGGGAGCTAAGTTAATAAGCAAACTCACATCAACGGTTGTGGTAACAGTATAACATAAGTTTATAATTAAATAAGAAAGAATAAAGTAGGCTTATTGTTAGTAGACTTATAATTGGAAGGATTAAGTTTAATGAATATAATAATGATAAGTGGAAGTCAAGCTAATAAATCAGTAACTTAAATAGAAAACGAATCTGCAAATAATCAAGTCAATTAGCAATAAGATAAGTTACAGCAAGCGCGTGATTAAAAGATTAGACATAAGATCTAATAACGTGATGGCGTAATGTGCTTGGACCAGTCCATATGTGTGGGGATGAAGAACCTGACGGGGTAGATCATCGCGGTGTCTGGAGACACGAGAAGAGTACATACAACTAATCATTCTACAGGACTAAAGGGAAGCACGCGACTTCTGTGAGGCATGGTAAAGTACTTTGAGATGCCCTCCGAGTAAAAACCAGATGAAATTGTCCCTTAGAGGCATATCTGTTGCACCATATAGAGTACCTTAACCGCAACTAAGAAGTGGCGGCCAGAAGACTGTGGTAGATGGCATTGGGTAATTCAACAGTTTTCCTCGCTCTAGGAGAAGGTGGTCAAGACCAAATTAATGATGGTAATCATTGGATACCTATCATCGGCAATTAGTGGGAATGTGAGAAGACTAAGAGCTAAACCAATAGACCAACGATCTTTCATTATCGAGACATTGGTTGAAAGACATGCCAAATTGGATGTTAGATTGGTTGATAGAAGCACGTCATTAACTTTTGATGTAGTCTTTCATTAGTTGAGGGAGGGGGCAGGGTAGGCCAATAGCCACCATAAAAGGGGACAGACCATATGTGGATATCTACATTATAGGCCTAACGAAGTCGTCCTTTACATATACCGGAAGTTCTCGATCGATTTCCGTGCATTGGATGCAGCCTTATTACGGAACACGGGTTATATTAGGTAGTATGTTCATGTAAGAGTCTTGGAAACAACATTAAAACGGTGAATAAGCATAAGAGAATTTATCTGAATTGGAGTAGCCTCTCGACGATCCAGGAAATATGTTCAGATTTCATTACACTACAAGAAAATAATTAAATTTCCTCTTTCTATTACCACAACTAAAAATTTAAAACAAATTAAATTCTCTATGCTTCCTAATACCACATTGATGTCTTTCTAATCTCTCACTTAATGATTGACTACCGAACGAATGGTGATCCTCCGCTGCCGAAAAAATATACGTACGATGTTTAACCACCGTTCGAAAACATTGTTCATGACAAGAAAGCATAGTTCAATCAATGTCCTTTACATCAAATAACACTCAGTGGAATCTTAAATCACACCGAAATTAGGTTCAAAACTTACTCGATTGAGTTGATTAGGGTTGAGACAATGATGCATGTGTAGCTGTTTTCTTCCTTGGCATTAGTGGCTCGAACAATTTCACGATAATCAGAGTTAAATATAGAGTTTTCGAAAGAGAGAGAACAGACGAACTGAGGCTGAGAGATAGAAATATGTATGAATGGTAGTAGCCTCTATTTTTTAATGTGACGTATTAGAAAGAGTGGAAAAGTAATATTTGTGGTATTTTTTTGTTGCGGTAATAAAAAGAGGAAATTGGGGTGCCCTTAACACCACACTTTTTTTATGGCAAGGAGGAAACAACATGAAAACATCACTTGCTATTGTTGCTGGTCATTTGGATCAAAATACAACTCCAGCTTCACGTTGTTAGTAATAAAATGAAATTTTAGCTCAAAATTCAGTGGGACAATTTTACTTTCCCTCTTTTGTTTATCTCACCGCAAATCCGAGTTGAAATCTCCTGTAACTAAAATCCTTTATGTCTCTCTATCCAACCAATTAGAACCCCCTGATTTTCACTTTTTTGCAATTAAGCCCTCTTTTGTTTTTTAATTTAATTGCAAAAAGTGAAAATCAAAGGATTCTAGTTGGTTTGATACACTGTACAGAGCAAATTGAGTATAGAGATTTGCTCTCCACAAATCCCTCTTTTCCACTTGCTTCCAAAACCCTGTACTACGAACTAGGAATGACAATGGGGCGGGTTGGGGCGGGTTTCCCGTGCCCCAGACCCGACCCAGACTTTTTAAAGTCCGCTCCAGACCCACCCCGTAGACCCGATGCGAGTCTGGAATTTTGCCCCGTATCCGAAACTCGTGCGGGTCAGTGTAGACCGAGCCCACCCCATGACCCGGTGATATTGTATTCTAATGTATACGAAACATATACTTATATTTTTAATCATAAATGATAAATTATATACATATTATAACGTGTTCACAATGATAAGAGAATTTAATAAAATGAGTTATAAGATAGTAATTAAAAATGTATGCATTTGTTATTATATGATTATCATTAACGCAACTTAATAAAATAAAAAAATAAAAAAAATTATAGTTTGTTGATTGAAAAATAAATTATATTCAAGTTATACCCATGTATACCTAAGAAGATTAACAAGTAATTATTATAGTTGTAAATTGTTTTAATGATGTTTCAATCATATGGGTCGGGTTGGGGCGGGTTAGCCATGCCCCAAGCTCGACCCAGACCTCCAAAAGCGGGTCGTGGGTCTATCCGCCCCAAAGACCCTATGGGGCGGGTCTAAATGAGTTAAAACAAGGGCGGGTCAAGTGGGTTTGGGCCCTAGACCCGCCCCATTGCCATCTCTACTACGAACTCAGACCTTCCATTTAAAATCCATGTACTTCGCAGAACCCCAACGTTGCTTTCCTCTCTTATCTTTCTCACTAAAGCTCTGATTCTTCAACTTCGCTGAGTGACTCAATTGATACCCAACTTCATCCACTTGTAGTACTCTTTTTAACCTTTTCTTTTCTTTATGAACCATTTAATGGCTTTCGTATTGTATGGAGAAATGAACGACTGCTGTATGGTGCATAATTATTTAAGTCTATTGCAAGTTCATTGTCATCGAGATTTGGAACTTGAATTGTACATTCCCTGTTCCTTTTTAAGGCAATCTCAAAACATAGTTTTATTTAAGTCTCAAATTTATAGTTGAAAGGGCATAAATCTATATGTTGCAGTATTACACTCGTCTACACTAGTCATGATATTCTTGCATATGAAATAAAGACTAAGTTGTACGTGCCATTTATTATTAAGATGGCACGTCTGCTCTGCAGGAGAAGGTTTAATGAGCAGAACAATGAAAACTGGATCTACTGAAACTTGCAGTGATGTATTTATTGATGTCAAACAAGAGATGGTCAAATTTCTCGAACAACCCCGAGGTATATTTTATCGATTGTTTATGACGAGACCGAATTGTCTGTCCCCAATCCCCCCGTACCACTGTTCCTACCCAATAAAACCCACTGATTTCGACAATTTTGCAATTAAGTCCGATATAAAAAAAAGATTTAACTGCAAAAGATGAAAATCAGGGGGTGTTTATTGGTTGGGTACAGAGGGTACAGGGAGTTTGGGGACAGGGGATTATTTCTGGTTTATGACATGCAAACAGTTTAATTATTAGTAATCCCTGCTAAACTCATCCATATACCTGGCATTGGCAAAAAAAATCAGTACAATCATGCCATGGATGCCAAAACAAGGCCGACCACAAAAGGTTGGTAAGTATGATTTTACACAGGTTAATTAATAGATTAAGCCATTTTTATTGCTGAATCCCTTATGTTCTTTATGCTGCATGGTTTTTTCTATGAATGTTCGTGTTCTTGCATTCCAATAGCGATTATTTTGTATGTTTGTTTAGGTGAATTAACATCAGCTAAACCCCCTCATCTGCCATCCCCAGTTCGCGAGTCAATGAGGAGGCTGTTCCCAATTGTTAGGTCAGGTAGCTCAAGTCCAAGGCATTGGGGAATGAGGGGTAGTCATTATGAAGATGGCATTATTTTAGATGATTCTCGGCTGTGCTTGGATGGTGCCGAAGTTGTTAGGCCATCATGGGTAACTAAAGGGCAACCTTTTAAAGGTCCACTTTTGCAGAATCATTTGATAAAGGAGCATCCGGATGTAGCATTACCTTTTCAACCTCCTGATTCACTGCATTGTCCTCCTAAGGCATCCCCACCGATGCTTCACAAAGTTCTAGATGTGGAGATTGATTTATTCTGCGAGAAGGTGGCTGCTGGGAATCTGATCAAGAGGCCTTACGTAAACTGGGCTGTTAAGGCAGCCACACAAGTGCTTCAAGATATTTGGCCACGGGCAAGAGCAAATATATTTGTTTGATATGCAACTGGATCAGCTCTTCCATTCAGTGATGTAGATCTTGTGGTGTCTCTTCCTCCTGTACGAAATCTGGAGCCTATCAAAGAAGCTGGCATTCTGGAAAGTCGGAATGGTATCAAGGAAACATGCCTTCAGCATGCTGCAAGATATCGCAAACCGTACCAGGAGTGAGTTAGAAATGATTCACTAAAACAATAGAGAATACTGCCATACCTATCATCATGTTAGTTGCTGAAGTTCCTCATGATATGTACTACGAACTCAGACCTTCAGTTTAAAATCCATGTACTTCGCAGAACCCTGACGTTGCTTTCCTCTCTTATCTTTCTCACTGAAGCTCCGATTATTCAACTTCGCTAAGTGACTCATTTGATACCGAACTTCATCCACTTCTAGGTACTCTTTTTAACTTTTTCTTCAACTTCCCTGAGTTACTCAACTGATACCGAACTTCATCCACTTCTAGGTACTCTTTTTAACCTTTTCTTTTCTTTATCAACCATTTAATGGCTTTCGTATTGTACGGAGAAATGAATGACTACTGTATAGTCCATAATTATTTAAGTCTGTTGTAAGTTCATTGTCAGCGAGATTTGGAATTTGAATTGTACATTCTCTTTTCCTTTTTAAGGAAATCTCAAAACATAGTTTTATTTAAGTCTCAAATTTATATTTGAAAGGGCATAAATCTATATGTTGCGGTATTACACTCGTCTACACTAGTCGTGATATTCTTGCATCTGAAATAAAGACTAAGTTTTACGTGCCATTTATTATTAAGATGTCATGTCTTCTCCATTGGAGAAGGTTTGATGAGCAGAACAATGAGAACTGGATCTACCGAAACTTGCAGTGATGTATTTACTGATGTCAAACAAGAGATGGTAAAACTTCTCTAACAACCCCAAGGTATATTGTATCGATTGTTTATGACATGCAAATAGTTTAATTATTAGCAACCCTGCTAAACTCATCCATATACCTGGCATTGGCAAAAAAAATCGGTACAATCATGCCATGGATGCCAAAAACAAGGTCGTCCACAAAGGTTGGTAAGTATGATTTTACACAGATTAATTAATAGATTAAGCCACTTTTATTGCTGAATCCCTTATGTTCTTTATGCTGCATGTTTTCTTCCATGAATGTTCGTGTTCTTGCATTCTGATAGCTATTATTTTGTTTGTTTGTTTAGGTGAATTAACATCAGCTAAACCCCCTTATCTGCCATCTCCAGTTCACGAATCAATGAGGAGGGGGTTTCCAATTTTTAGGTCAGGCAGCTGAAGTCCAAGGCATTAAGGAATGAGGGCTAATTATTATGAAGATGGCATTAATTCAGATGATTCTCGGCTTTGCTTGGTTAGTGATGAAGTTGTTAGGCCATCATGGGTAACTAAAGGGAAACCGTCTAAAGGTCCACTTTTGCATAATCATTTGATAAAGGAGCATCCGGATGTAGCATTTGTTAGGATTTCAATATACTTTAACAATATCCAATTGTGAAACCCTATATCCAAATATGTAATCCATATTGATTTATTGAGAACAAATCAGAAAATAGATAACTTAATTGGCGGAAGCGTACCTGAATCTGTATTTAATCAGTGCAATACCTGAATCCGCAGTCGGTTGTTAAACGAGAAGATGAATTAGGTTTGGTCTTCCAAATTGACACAAACCCTAGATATGAAATGCGCTCTCCGTAGAAGAGGTTAGAGAGTTTCTAAGGCTTGTGTAATTTGGGGACCATAACCCTTTATTTATAAAGTTGGCATTTTGTAATTCGGCCCTTCAACAAATTATAAAATGCCCCGGTATCTACACATTAGGCACATGATAACTTAAACTTTAAGTCTATTAATTCTAATCGAAAATTAGATCACTTTAATTAGGCTTTACACCAAAATAGCACAACACATTTTATTTTACATATGTGACCCAATTGTCGAAATATTCCAACAATCTCCCCCTGGGCCACATATGAAATAACCTTAAAATGTGTTTAACTTTATGAGCTCCAAAATTTGCTATTTATAACATATGGTATATCTAAAACAATCTCGTCCATTAATTGCATTGACAAAGGATCAAAGCGGCCTTCGTTACATTTACCGTAACTAAACCCATCAATGGTCACATATATCAATACAATTAAATGACATAGATCAATCATGGATGCATAGCATGGAAATTACATGAAATGTGATCTATACATGTCTATTTCTAACTGGTCCTTCTTTAGTGAGATCAAAACGTTTAATATTTAAACAACCTGTGTGCAAAGAAAACTTCATTACCTTATTTTTGATCAGAAAAAGAACTTGATTTACATATATGCGTAACCGAAACATAGAGCAGTGAGTCATACGACAATACCAAATACAGACTCCCCCTGAACTAAAATATCCTTACATAAAAGTTACACCAATTGAGCTATATGCTCATGAAAGACCTTAGGTGATAGTCTTTTGGTAAGCGGATCCGCCATAATGGAGTTTGTCTAAATATGCTCTATGACTTACAATATATTTTGCACTCTTCCCTAATTAGAGAATAATATATACTTTACTGTCACAATATTACTTGGACTTTCAATTATTTATCAATAACTGGAGTCTTGTGATTATTATTTTCCATATTTGGATGTATTATAATTAACCAAAAATGATATTTTCAAAGTGGTGAATACTATAAGTGCCTAAGTGACACTTTTCCCTTATGTAGTTTCACCCTAAAATATATTATCATTGCTAGAAGTGGACTTTTACAGTAATGACATCTAAAATATCTGGATCGTAATTCTTTATGATCTCCAACCGATCTGATCTTTTATCTATGAGCATATGATCTTTTATTTTATTCCTTAAAGATATCTCTTAACCATTTTGGCCACTAAATCAATGATCCACTTTTAATATCAGTAAGGTATCTGCCAAATAATACACGCATATCCATATGTGTATATACATTAGCATGCATTGGAATTCAAACTGCAAATGCATGAAAAATCTTTTGCATTTCTTTAGTTTCAAGGATGGCAACATTTATCTGTTTTGGTAAAAGAAAATCAACTGAATCGTAGTTTACATACTTAACCTTTGAAGCATTTATCTTCCTAATTCTTTTGTAATAATCCAAAATATCACCTCATGAACAATAATGGTGAATTTGAATCCCAAATACAAAAGACTAATCCATAAATGAGTTTCTTAAGTAGTTTCACCAATATCTCCATTGAGAAATATAACTTTAATCTCCATCAGATAATGCTCAAAAGTACAAACTGTAGTAAGCTCCAAAGTGATCGATTCAGAATCGTTTACTAAGTCCAAAATGAAACATTCTTAAAAGAAAATAAAATTTCCTTTTAATAATAGTGCTTTCGATAAAATGCCTTATAAAATTCAATATTACCCACTTAATCTCTTTTGGTTTTGAATAGTTATTCATAACCAATGATCTTATCACTTAAGTTAGAGGGAAATTTCAAACTTTATTATCCATATAGATTTATACTATATGTTCATTTCTTAAATCCACATTTTAAATTAGTACCTTACATGGATTGATGTAAGTCCATAGCATCATCTTTATCAATCCATTATTTATCTTTATGAAGAAATACTACACAATAATCTGAAATAGCATTTCTTCCCATTTAGGTGGATTTCTTTAGTGATCTTGCATCTTTGAGGTTGTTGAGTTTGTTTTCATGAAGCAGTATCCTTAGCTTAAAGAAAAATTATTTTCAACATCGTCTTATTATGGTCCTTAATTTACTTCTTCTTAATAAAAGAAAACAAATCTTAAACTTTAAGCGAAGAAGCAACCGTAGTTGAATCAAAGATAATGATTCTCTTTAAAGACAATGGTATTACTTTATTTCTCCCCCAAACTCAACATCCTCAAAAAACTATTGCATTTCCCGCTTTAAAACTTTTCCTTAGTGTGGGTTCATAAAAAATTGTAAACTTTAAATCGCTTAGAATATCAATAAAGTATTTTCTATCTTTATGATATCTCAATCTATAACTCCTTAGTAAACTGAAACAAATAATTATATTAATCACCAAAACAAGATTTGAGATATCATTACAAGCTATTTAGCATAAGTAGCCATAACTTATATATCAGACATTAAGAGCTTCAATTACATAAAAATTTGAATTTATTCATAAATCAACACTATTATTACTTGATGAATATGTTCATATTAGAAATATAAAAGCGAAATCTATCTAAATGACATCATAAAAAGTATCGAATAAATTCAAGCAGTTTGACTTAAATCTCAATAATAAATTTATATGTCTGTATATCCCAATAAAGAAATAACTATAAATATATCCTTATGTTATTTCTTTTCTTTGAGATCCTTAGCGACTTCTTAATCCTTATTCATACATTTATTTACAACGTATATCAAATGAGTACTTTTCAATCATAAAAACTTCAATCTCTATTTTAATTACCAAAGCGCTAAATTAGCCCAATAAAATAACATATTATTCTTAAAATAATTTTAATCTTTAAATGAATATACTGAAGATAGCACCAAAAATAACGATAACTTGAGCGTCTTTAGCTTTTGAAGCAATATCTTTTTCCATATAGTACTTATTTATATTTCTTTTACTTTGACTTTATGTAATCAAGCACCATAAAGAGTGCTTGATTTCCCTTATTGTTTTCACAAAAACCGTTTCCATTCTCAGTAGATAAATTATACAAAATTAGTTATCGTTACCTATAGCACATCCTTGAAAACTTCTGAAGTATTTACTTAATGATCATTTAACTCTTGCCTCTGAATTCTATCAACTTTCAATATTCTTTATAACATTATAAGAATATTTAACCGTAGTAGGGTTGGTTGTAACCCTCTTAGTTACAAGAGTTAAATCTACAAAGTCAAGAACAAATAACATGCTCTCATACAAATCCTTATATTTATCCCAAAACAAGATGGAAATCAAGTTTGTCAACTTACCAACGGTCAAAAATGGCAGACTCCTAAAAATCATCGAATCTTTCTCTCTTCGTTTCTCTTCATCTCTCTGATAACTTCTTCCTTTTCATCGTTTGCTGCTGCTTTTTAGCCGACTTCTGGTTAGCGATTCCGCTCTGAGCTCGCTGCGTCTTTGTGTTTTGCCCCAATTCAATTAGGGTTTGGATATGGCTTCTCAGTTGTGCGATTACGTGACCTCTGGTTCGTTCCTGTCACCTCGACCTTCCTTCGAGGAGATTGCTAAGGCGGTGCTTGAAGTGGCGGCTCCTCCACTGGCTTTATTTCTGACAGGAAATTTGGGGTTCGAGATCCACCTGAGCTCGTTGGATTCGTTTGTGGAGCTGTCGAGATTCAGATTTTTACTTGTGGCAGGGAATTTCGTGGAGCTTTCTCCGAAGTTCTCTGGATCTCTTGTTACTCGACTTGCTCCACGACGAGTTGCTGAAGTCCCTTCAGTGCAGGCTGTAGAGAGCGGGTTGCCCAGTTCCGAAGTCAACTGGGAGGAAGGGGATTTTACCACCCTTTTTCATCCTAGTTTGAGCTTCAAGGAGTCTATCTCCCCTTGTTATTCGGCGGTTCATGGTTTCGATGTGGGTTCTCTGGTGTGTGGCGGTGTTTTTGGTCCAACGTTCGGACATGTCATCTCTGCCTACGGTGCTGGTGGTGGAGATTTGACCACTCCGCTCCACCCGGAGCAGTATGTATGTTCGACAGTGGAATTGGCTCCAACAGCTGGTGTTCGTCAATCTAGTGCGTTTCGTCGTCGACGGGCTTCCCGTCGCCGTTCAATACGGGCTAAGGCTTCGACACCACCTACTTGTGTTCCTGCTCAGATTGTATTGTCACCTAATTTGGCAACGGGAAAGGCTTTTATACAGCCGTTACCGCCTCTAGCGGTTGGAAATAGATTCTCTATTCTCGACGAAGTTTTACCCTTCGATTTTTCTGGTGATGAGGTTCTGAGCTTACTTGAAAATTCCAATTCAGATCTGGCTTCTACTCGTCTCAGTGATTCAGAGGATTTCATCACCTCTGGCTCACTGGTAAGGGTAGCGTTTGAGTCTGACTTCTCGTCTGAGGATGTTGTGGCTACGGACAGGATGCAGGCTGTGGAGGAAAAGGACCAAGGGGAGTTGGACTTGCTTAGGGAAACCGGGTTATTTGAGCAGATTGTTAGTGTGGCTTTATTTTGTCAGGTACCCCTTAAGCTTTCTGTTCGCTTTTCTAATGGGTTGTTGCTAGTGTTTGTTGGGCGTAGTGATATTATCGTCTTTAGCTTCCCTTTGGTTCTTAGTGCGTCATTTTCTTTACTCGTCTTTGTAAGCTTGGAAGGATGATTGTGGATACTTTGTGCGGGAACGTTGCGTCCCACACTTCAGTATCCACTGCGAACCTTCTTGTGTTTTTTGTGCGGCGTTTTCTCTTTTACTTTGATAGTTTGGTGCAGTTTTCTCCTTCGCTCTTGAAGAGAGAAGAGCGCTGCACTTTCGTGTGGGTGCTCTTTGTGAGCTTGCCCCATGGTTTCATAGCTATTTTGATCGGTGGGAATTTCTCCTTTTTTTTCCAGCTGGATGGGTTTATTATGGCTTGCTCGGTGCATTAGCTTTTTCCATTTTCAGTTGGTTTTTGTTCTTTTGTGAAGCTTGGTTTTACTGGGCTTTTGCTTTTTGGCCGCGCTCTGTGTTTTTTACTGCGGTTTTTGGTCATGTTTACTACGCTAGTCACTACGAGGCCTCTTCCGTGTTGCTAGTGACTAGGATGGTATGGTTTTGTTCTTCGTTTGGTTTTTGCCCCTTTTGTCCGCTACCTTGTGCATTGGCTACATGGGATGGGTGGCTTCTCTGTTGTAGGCGTATAGTGGACGCTGAGATCGTTCCCTATACGGTTTACCGAAGAGGTGGCCTCCCATGTTTGTCGTGGACTGTGGTAGGTGTTACGAGGACCGTTGTTGGAACTTTGCCTACAGTACAAGTCTATCAATCTGATGATAGTCTTGCATTTGTAAAGTTCATACAGCAATTGGTGTCGTCTCCTTTGAGCGACTCCACTCTTTCTTTTAGGCCTCATGTCGCGTCTCTTCTGTCGTTTTCTTCTTTTTCTTCTACTACTCCTTTTTCGTCCTCTAGGTCGGTTTCTGCTCCGTCTGTGTCTTTGGGATCTCCTTCCTTTCTTAGTAAGGCAGAGATAGCAATCATTAATGATCGTCTATCACGCCTTACTAAGAACTCTTACCCCCCTCGCTGTTCGGCGAGGGGCGCTTCTGCTCCTGTCCTGCGTTGTGTCGTACCTTCGGGGATTTCTGGTATTCGAGAGGACTTTACACACACGACTTCTCGATCCTCTCGCCGCTGTCGGCGTACAACTCCTTGCACTTTCCGTACCGTTCGCACACGCTCTGTAGCGGCGTCCGAGCAGATCGTCAGATCTACTCGTCATACTCTTTATCTTATCTGAGTTAGGTAGTTCGATTGTTCTACGTAGCCTCCTCCTTGTGTTCTGGTTGATTCCTTGGGTTGTTTCTTCATGGCGAATTTCCTTTTCTGGAACGTTCGGGGGATTGGGAATGATGCGTCGGTGGCTAGGCTCAAACGCATTGTCCGTAAGCACTCTATCTGTTTGGTAGCACTTCTGGAACCACTTGTGGGAATAGAAGCACTTACCTCTTCGGTCTTTTCTCTTGGCTTTGGTGGGGCCATAGCTAATGTTTCCGGCAAGATTTGGATCCTCTGGTCTAAAGATGTTGTCGTTCACCCTATCTTCGATTCGGACCAGCTATTATCCATGGCTTGTTCGTTTCCCGCTCTTTCTTCGTCCTTCCCGTTTTCTGCGGTCTATGCTAAGTGCGATAGGATTGAGAGGCTATCCCTATGGGCGGATGTCCTTTCTCTGTCTGACTTGGGATTTTCTAAATCCGTGATTGGCAGCGACTTTAATGTTGTCGCCAGTCAAGCAGAAAAGAGTGGTGGTAATATCGTTAACCGCTTGGCAATTGCGGATTTCAACGATTTCATCATTAGTTCGGGACTCTCAAAAGTTTCCTTCGTCAGATCGGCTTTCACTTGGTGTAACAATCAAGAAGGCCCTAACCGGATTCTGTCTAGGCTAGACAGTCGCTTCGCCTCCGACCATGCCCCTATGTTGTTTAGCTGTTCTCCCCGCTCCCTGTCTGGACCTTCCTCTTTTAGGTTCCAAAGCATGTGGCGTTCTCACCACTCCTTCCTCGGAGTCGTTGCCGACTCCTGGATAGCTCCAGTGAGTGGTGCCCCTTGTGTTGCCTTCTCTCGCAAGCTGAAAAGGCTCAAATCTAGCCTTAAGGCGTGGAATCAACAGGTGTTCAAGAATATTTTCGACCGGGTTAGAGCGGCTGAAGAAATTCTTATCCTTGCAGAAGTGACGTTTGATGAGGAGCCTAGTGCTGTCAATAAGGAGGCTTGGGCGCTGGCCCAGCTCGCTTTCTCGTCTGAACTTCATATCGAACATGACCACTTTCGTCAGAAAGGTAGAATTAAGTGGATTGTGGAAGGAGATACGAACTCCAAGTTCTTTCACTCGACTATTCGTAAGAAGAACAGTCTTCTCTCCATCCGTCAGATCCGTCGCCCTGACCAATCTTTGGCTTCCACTCCTAGTGAAGTCAAAGATATTGTTCTCTCCCACTTTCAATCCTTCCTCAATATTTCCTCGGTTTCCTCGCCTGACCCGTCCCTGCTTGCTTTCATCCCTAGATTGGTACTTCCGTCGGACAGCTCAGACCTTGCCGCACCCCCTTCCTTGGAAGAGATACATACATGCGTATTTGCTTTAAGCAAGGACAGTGCGAGTGGGCCAGATGGTTTCAACGGAGTTTTTTATAGAAGTGTATGGCCTATCATTCAGGCAGATTTTTGCCTCGCCGTTCTGTCCTTCTTTTCAGGTGAAGACCTCCCCGCTGGTTGGACTTCCACCAATATAGTTCTCATCCCTAAGTCTGATCATCCTTCCTCTTGCTCGGATTTCAGACCTATCAGTTTGTGTAACTTCTCTAATAAGGTCATATCTAAGGTCCTAGCCTCTAGGCTAGCACCGTTTCTTGAGCGCATTATTTCTTCTTCGCAGGCTGGGTTCGTAAAAGGACGACTTATCACCGATAACGTCCTTTTAGCTCAGGAGCTGATTTCTCAGATCGACAAGAAGGTTCGAGGTTCTAATGTGGTTGTTAAGCTAGACATGGCTAAGGCCTACGATCGCATGTCGTGGTTCTTCATCATCAAGGTCCTCAGAGTTTTTGGTTTCCCGGAACCTCTAATCGATGTGATTTGGAGACTAATCTCGAGTTGCTGGTTTTTTGTGCTCATTAATTGCTCGGCTACTGGCTATTTCAGGTCCGGAAGAGGCCTCCGGCAGGGAGATCCCCTGTCCCCTTCCCTTTTCGTTATTGCAGCCGAGGCTTTTGTTCGTGGTCTCCACTCCCTTACGATAGCTGGGCAGATCCATAGGTTCGGTATTCCGAGGGGCTGCCCTATCATCTCCTCCTTATCTTTTGCTGATGACATCATCATTTTCACTAATGGTTCTCGTCGCTCTTTTCACTGCCTTCTTGATCTTATCAGACGGTACGAGATTTGTTCAGGGCAACTCGTGAACACCGACAAGAGCTGATTTGTGCCTGCTAAAGACCTTTCCCCAGTTAGATCATCCTGGATCGAATCTACCTCTTGATTTAAGACTAGTTCCCTTCTGCTTCCATATCTTGGAATAGTTCTATATCGAGGGAGGAAGCTCAACGCCATTTTCGATCTGCTAACTGACAAAGTTAGGGGTAAGATTATTAGGTGGAATGCCTCTCTCATCTCTCAGGCTGGTAGACTAGTTCTCATTAAGTCTGTCCTTGACTGCATGGGTTCTCATATCTTCGCAACTATGACACCCACTGCATCCTTCTTTCGCTCCTTCCGTTCTTTGGCCTCTTCCTTTTTCTGGGGCAGCAATGACAACGTTTCTCGACATCACTGGATTTCTTGGAACGTCATTTGTCGTCCCAAAGAGGAGGGAGGTCTTGGGCTCCGTAACCCTAAGGATATATGTTTGGCCTTTGCTTGCAAGCTTTGGGCAAGGTTTGGAGCGAACAACTCCCTCTGGGCGACGTTTCTCCAGGCCAAGTACCATAGGCTATCAAGCACGAATTACACAGGTATCCCGTATAATGCTAGTGAGACGTGGAAACGTTTGCAATCCGTAAAGACTTTTACGGATGACCACGGGAATAGTACCACTTGGGACGGTGCTCCTTTCTCTCTCAAGGCAGCGTGGGATTCAGTAAGGATTCTTGGTCCACGTCTTACTGTCTTCAGCTTTATCTGGAATGTCCGAATCCCGCCTAAGGTTTCTCTGTTTATATGGAAAACTTTGCATGATGGTTTGCCAATAGATGAGAACATTCAGCGTATAGGTATCCTGCTCGTGTCCAGATGCAGGTGTTGCAGCACTGGACGCACTGAGTCCTCCTTTCACTTGTTGATCTCGGGTGCTTGTGCCAGAGCGGTCTGGAATTACTTCGGGAACATTATGGGTTGCCGAGGTAATGCCATCTCCGTGGAAGGTTTGCTGAGTTTCTGGTGGGCTGGGAACTCTAGTAAATCCTTTCGGTCTATTCTACGACGTCTAATTCCTTGTCTTATCTGCTGGCACATCTGGTGCTCCAGGAATAAGGCGATTTACGACGAAAAAGCAATGGATCCTGCTTCGATCATCCGGAAAGTTAGGAACGATGTTTTCCTAGCATTTCGGGGCCGTCCTTTCAGAGGTGTCCTTAGTGGCCGATCTAGGAGATTGGCCATTTCATTTGACATTCTTCCGAATTCGGCCAATCTGAGGGCTGGCATCGACTGATTTCGGACTATCTTTTTGTTTCTTTTTTAATTGAGTAGTTTTCTCGGTTTCTGATTTTTGGTTTTGATTTCGTCACCGTTTATTCTTTTCATATTAGCTGGGTCTTCTTTAGTTTTCCTTTATATTAAATTTCTGTTTCTTTAGATTTTTCCCCGTTCCCCCCTTTTTTTCCATCCAACTCCCCCCCTCCTCCCCCCCGCCTTGATGATGTTCGTTAATTATGCAGGTTTATTAGGTCCAAGGTTCAAACTGTGTGGAGCTTGGTGGATGCTTCTGTCTTAGGTTTCTTGACCGACTTCTGCCGGAGTTTGGAAGGCCGGCACACGTATGGGTTCTGGGGTCCAAATTGTAGCAGTGGTAGCTCACAATTCTTCAGTGTCAGATTTGACGGTATGTCTATAGAGTTTCTCACCCATGGCATCTTGGCTCTCTTGGAAGCATGTCCACAGTGTTGTATATAACGGTGTTGTATACACAATTATATGATTTTTGTTTGATGATAACAACCAAATATTTATTATTTGAAATGTGTTTGTTAGTGTACTGTTCTATATATACATCAAAGACAGGAATATAATATTTATATTTAAATAAAATACGACTGTACAGAAATTTAAATATTCACAGTATTTTATTTAAATATAATATTTTATTTCAATATCAAACAGTACAATTTTTTTACTCCACTATTTGTACATCTCACTGATATTCTTTACTGTACAATCAATTTCATTCTATACAAAGCTCCTCACACATCACTACAACACCCACACTCAACTATACAGACACTTTGATTTTATATACATTCACATTGACTCATTTACAGACTCTCTCTAGTACATACATTCGCTGTTTCTGTTTCTGTCTTCAATCTTCCAGCTTCTGTCTTCACAGCATCTTCACTGTTAGTTCAGTCATCATCTGCTTACCTGTCACAATGAAACACACACACACAGAGTACACTGCAATAGAATTTAGACTGAATAAATGCGAATATAAATTTTATTTTTAAAATTTTATTTGCCTCAGTTTTCTGGTGTGTTTCTCATCATTTTTCATGACTTGATATGATTTATATAAACCATCAATCTGTGTCTAGACAGCTTGTGATATTCACAGTGATACACTGTAAATACCACAAGGCAGACAGTATGTATATACAATGCAGGGACAGGAAAATCTGTCTGATGACTGCATATACACACATGTATAAATATACATATGTGCCCTGCCTCGCCAATCAGAATATAGTGTATGCAACTGAGGAGGAGCCACGTGGACCATCTCGACTCAGTGCTACTACAAACATTCAAGTGAAAGTTCAACACAACTCAAACATGGTTCAAATCGAAACGGCAATGAAAAGGGGTCGAGCCATAGTCAAGAAAAGTCGTGGCACATATACAGGAAAGCTAAAACTCAATGTCAACATGAAACAAAGACATGGCAGCAATGATCAAGTGGTGCATGAATCAAGTGTAACATCTTGTATGGTCAGGGAAGCTGTGAACATGACGTCTCAGCAAAATGGAGCATGATGCATACATTAAGGAGAAACACAGCATGAATGTATAGTGGTCAATGTAAATGTACAAACAGTTGAATGCATGGAGTAGCACACACAAGGTGAAGTCAGCATGAACTGCTCAGGTGGAACAATACAAGTTACATGCATGATACAACAAGTTTAAAACATGAAGAACTGGCCGAGTCATGGACCAAACTTCAAAGTATATACTTATACAAACAATAAGTGTATGCTAAAGAAGAGTGGTCAGTGCACATATAAATGGTCAAAGCTTCAGAGTTCAGGGGTGTAAATGCAAAATTGAGAATGTCAAACTAGCAATACATATGACAAGGAAGCAAATACATATTGAAGCATGTCCAAGTCAGTTTATACATGATGGCAAATTATTTCTACAAAGTTTTTTTGGAAAATCTCTATATGTATTCATAGACAAAGAACATAGCAATATGTATAGTGTGGCAGTATGACAAAGCATGAACAAGCGTAAATGAAAATATATGGTTGTGCAACTCGACATGTACATGTTTCAAGTGAATGGACTCATGTACACAAGTATGGTGAAGTAAGCATGGTGAATGGAGCTCAAGAATAATTCCAGAAGTGTAAACAAAATCAATCTTCACAGTGGCATAGTGGCAAATAATACAAGAGATATTCATATCGCCAAGAATTTAGTTATTCCCAGTAAATCATTCAAGGGCTAGAAACAACTGTCAAGATCTGTTTCCAGAAATGGAATAAATAGAGAATTAAATCTGGGCATGAAGAAATCAAGTCTAATTGACTTCTAAAAATACTTGGCAAGGAAAGTTTTTTTCAATAAACAACGGTTAAGGCAAGTGTTTATTTGTTTCCAACAATTAAGCATGAAATCACAGCAATATTGCATGGTCTAAAAATATTCAATCAAGCAAATCAGAGTGCTTGTATATGGCAAAAAGAATCACACATTTCTTTTGGCAAAAATCCAATTCGGTTTAAAATTCATTTCCGGAAAAGCAGGGGATCAAAATTAGCAAGGAGTTTCCAGGAATATTTCAATCAGAAATTCAAGGCAATAATTTATTCAAGGGAACAAATTAGTATTCAATCAAGCTATTCACGCTGGCAAGAATTAAATCAAAGATTTCAAAAAGGGGAAACGTGCAATCAATCAGAGCAACCAAAAGAAGAAAGCATGCACCAAATCATTTCAAGTCAGACGATGAAATCAGAGCTTTAGGGTTTTGATTCTACCCTATTTAAACACCTCTTACATCATAGGCAAGGGTATCGAAAACCAACACAATCAATTTCAAGCATAAAACCGAAGAATAAATTTCAGAGGAACTCACAAAATTCATCCATTGTTTTTCGGTCACCAAGATACGAAATCGAAGCATCAGAGAGCCACGCAAATTTGAGCATCGACGAGGAACACATCAGAGAACCAGATTACATCAACCGGAAGCTATCGCGATTGAATTTGGGAGCAAACACTAAAAACCCTAGCCGCCATTTATTTTTCTAGAGTAGAAGAGAATCGGGCAAATAAAAATGCAAGGGACTAAAGTATTTTGGGCCGGCCAAGTTTTGTTTAAAAGGCTAAAGGGGATGACCTTTCTTTTTAACTCCTAAGGGTTTTTTCTTGTTTATTTTAATTTGTTTTTGTAAAACCATCAAGCGAACAGTTTCTAGAAGTCTGTAAAATTCTAGGGAAACAGTCAGGGTGTTGACTGTCAGTTTCAGAGTCTATAAAATTCTGGTTTACTGGTTACGGGGTCGTAAACAGGGAAATCTGATCGAGGGGATATCGGTCAGTCTAGGGTTTTGAGCGTAGGGTTAGGACAGGAGTAGGCGCTGCGAGTGTACATGGTCTTGTATGCTGGATCTGTTTATAAAACCTAGTAGAAACCTTAGGAATGCAGCAGTAGGCAGGGTTTTGCCGAAGCTGGGTATATCTGTGTGTGATTTATTTTCTGCACTTTTATTTCTGCTGCATTCTGTGATCTGTTTAGTATTTTAATATCCTGTCAGTTTTTCAATTCAGTTTAAAAACTGTGATAAACCCTATTCACCCCCCCTCTAGGGTTAATCTAGATCCAACAAATGGTATCAGAGCTGGTATAAGGTTACAACATGATAGGGAGTTCTCGCTCTATGATCTAGTGGCGAAGTAGTGACTCTTATCCCTGCATGTCCGTGGGTGGTTGTCCATGTCGAGAGGCAGGACGTGAAATCGGTCTCTGAGGTACCTTTGTTTGCCACCGGGGTGTCATTAAAATCCCCGAGAAAGCGAGAACATTTGGCATCAGAGCCAGGTTATTTCATTAACCCTAGAGTCATGGATCTTAGTTGTCAGTCTTCTGAGAATCAGTCCAGTCGTATTCCATTTATTTTCAATGGTACAGATTTTTTAAATTGGAAATTAGAAATGGAATTATATTTAAAATCTATTGATATTAAATGTTGGGATACAGTTATTAATGGTTATGATATGGTCAATAGAAACGATATTGGATTTAATTCTCGTGCTATTCACACTTTGTATTCTTATATTGATGATGTCCAATATAACCTCATTTCTCATTGCTTGACTGCGCAGGAAATATGGAATTTTCTCAATACGAAGTATGGAAAGGTTGACAACAGCAGCTCAAAATCCAAAATGGACAACTCAGATTCAAATCTATGCTCAGGAGAAGAAACAAATGAAAATTCAAGTAGATCAGACGATGGAGACTCAACAGACAATGAAACATAAAGCTTCTCATATGAAGAGTTGGTTTATATGTGTACTGATTTAACAAAAATCGTTGATAAACTCCATCGTAAAAACAAATCTTTAAAATCTAAAAATCATGAGTTGAATAGCAAAATCCACAACACCAGAAATGCCAAATTGTCACGCTTATTATCGTTACTAATTAACTTTGTAACAGTTATTACCGTTACTACAACATACGTGACAAACTATTGTCACGAATATTGTAACGGTTATAACCGTTATAAAGTATGTATATTATAACGGTTATTACCGTTACAAAATTATTAATCTGTAACAGTTATAACCGTTGGTACTGAAAAATTTATAACAGTTATACCTGTTACAAAAATTATTTTTATAACACTAATTACTGTTACAAATATGAAACATGTAACAGTTATTACTATTAGTATATAAAACTGGCTATTTCATACAATAATTTAATAACAGTAATAACTGTTACAAACGTGAATATTATACCAGGTCTGCAGTAGGTAATTCATTTAAACATGTAACAATCATAATATGCTCCAACTAATTTAATAAAGCATACAACATATAATATAATAATATCTCAAAGAAAATACAAAATATCACAATTTATATCCTAAAGCAAATTCCATTTCAATCAACATCACTATTTAACATGCAACCATTCATCATCCATAACGAATATCAAATAACTTCTAAGTATCACAATTTAACATACAACCATTAGACAAAACACAAACGATAAATGGTCATAATTAGAAGTAGTATGATAATAGCTTCTTTTCTTCATCATCTTCAAAAACTTCAGCAATAGGATATTTCTCAACATTATCTAGACCTAGAGTTTCATTACCACCTTCTAATCTTTGTCTTGCTTCTACTGCTTCAACCAAAGCCTACGATGTTCAACAAATATAATAATATAAGTCAAGACACGAAAACAATGCATATTACCTCATCTAACAAATATTTTTATAACTCAAATATTTCATAGTCAGAAACAAGCATAAAATAACATGATGACACATAATACGGGTTGAAAACATCAATAGCAAATGAAATATCACTCGGCTCATTTTTAAACTGAGCAGCTCGGTTCAGGTAAACTGAGCCTGTAGGCTCAGTTTTTACTAAGCCACTAGGCTCTCAGTTAAAACTGAGCCATTTGGCTCAGTTAAAATGGATGTGCAAAATAATCATTTGTCGGAGATCACGCTATCAAATTGTGTAGCATTGAAATGTTTTCTATAACCTCTACATCATGAGTATTGTTTATATAAGTGCTTTGTCTTAATCATGAAACCAAGACTACAAGATATTTCAAGCTACTTTGAACTCAGCTTATTGCATTGTACTAGCAGTTATACTGTTTAAATCATGTTATATGTTATGAATTCTGTTTAAATCATGTGGATATGTTATAGCATAAACTATATATGTTAAACTGATTACATAGGAGTCTTGCTACTGCTTAGCATTAACTGTTAAACTGATTCCATAGGAAGTAAGATCTCTGTCGATAAATTTTGACATGTATATTTGCAACCTTTTAATTTTTAAAATGCTGGGTAGATTAGAAAATGTAAGAAACACGTCAGAAACTTACACGTGATACAAATTGTGTTCAGAAAGTCCTATACCTGGCTGTTCCATCATAAGATAGTCCTATGTGTGTGTGTCTTTATATATATATATATATATGAGTGTGAATTGTCAAAAAAAGATAAGTGTGTGTGTGTGCGCGCATATATACACAGCCACTATTTTGAAGTCACAATAAGTACGTAAATAATGCAGATTTAAAAATGAAAGTTGTTCAAGCATGTATATGGCAACATGTTCGAACAACAGCACTACATAATACTAGCAACAAGCACTTTTTTTTATTTGCCGCCCAAAATAATTTGTTTTCAGTCGAGAATTTGAAAGGGGTAGACGGAAATGCTGTGTGTTATTACTATTAGAATCCCATATTCTTGTCGTGTCTATTTCATGATGTTAAATAACTAATTTCTTAGTAAGTTTTAAGGGTGTGTCCGCACGTAACGAAAGAAAGAATGTTGATACGAACATTGTTAATAGTCCTAGAAGTAAACAATGGTTTTGCTAAAAATTAAGGATATATTGATAAAGTGCATCTATAAGTAATATATATAATATCTTGATGACAATAAAAAGCATTAAGGCTGTGTTGTTTACCAGTCACATAAGTGAACGCAAATTTTGAACACACCACTTTTTCAAGAGAAATAATTTAGCTTAAGGGTCTGAAGATTGGTAGATTACATGTGCTCCAATCAACACTACACAGATTGCTTATTATATAAGCTACAAATTAGAAGCACAATGGAAATCTAACTTTACCTGAAATGGAAAAAATCCGATTAGAGGCCAAAATAAGTTGCTGCATCACCAAAACAACTCCATAAGCACTCGACGGCAATACCATAAGATAATGCACCACAGAACTTGTCGTATTACACCTAATTTAAATATAACATTTCAATTAAACCCATAAGAATCAAACAAAATGCATGAATTACACACCAGACCCACACAGATCAATCAAAATAACTTCAAAAAGAAAAATCATCAAAAAAATACCTCCAGGTAGAGTCCTCTTATTATAACAAGCAGCAATCGCCTTGTCAGCTTTCTCTTTACTCAGACATGTCAACCAACAACAACCTACATTATTCATCAAAAAGTCAAGATCTCCAGCCCAAAATGAAACATAATTCGAAAACCAAATATGTAATAAGAACCTCGAGACACCTTGGTAGTCTTATCTTCGATAATGTTGACATCATCAACCCTAGTGAATTCATCAAACATCGAAATAAGTTCAGATTCCATCAGCTGCTTCCGACTCCGACCGATGAACAACTTAACACTCTGATTTTTGCATTCGCTCTTAGTTTCAGCTTCCGACATAGTTGTCATATTCTCATATCACTAAGAAATAGAGATTAGATGGAAATGAGGGAAAATACAATTTAAAGAGAGATTTCAAATATTGTGCTGCTAGAGTAATGAGCAAATAATAATTGCAAGGAAATGTTTCTTGTGCAATATGTTACAATAGAATAAGAATAATAGTTAGGATCAATTCTACAGTAACACAAATTTTACTAACATAGGATCCTGGAATCTGACAAATAGGTTATGGTTGAATAAATTATTTATTAATATCCATTGTCAGGCAATGAAAGAGATAACTGCTCATTTTATGTTTACTTTATGAGTCACTAGTGTCAGAGTATGATCAAATTATAAATAATGTATAATCTAAATGATACACGTTACCGATGCATAGTAAAATTATTTGATTGTAAGCACTTCTGTATTTTCATCCCATAGTGGAGAAATGAGAGGGCAATAAGTAGCAGTACTACCAGATGGAAGTAAAAATTACTTGGACTCATCTTCTAATTTGCATTATATGATCAGTCTTTTTTTATACAAATGATTAACATGAAAATAATATATTACAGTAAATAAAAGTATGATCCATAATGAAACTCTATAAAGCTAATGTAACCGGATCCCAAGAATAGGTCATTGCATATTAAGATTATACAGCAGTGACTTTGGTGCAGGCAGCACTACCCTTTATGTACCAATAAACAACATGGATTTAGTTGCATATTAGATTAACCTTTTCTGTTGTATTATTTCAAGATCGTTCACTTGTTCTGGTGCTATGCAAGAATAATATTATAGGCGCTCCAGTACATGAATATTCAAGGGATTACGAATCCATAATGTCCAAAACTGAACCATGATGTTAAACTGAGCCGTTTGGCTCAGTCAAAACTGAGCCAATTGGCTTAGTTTTAGCTGACCCGAGCCATCATGGCTCAGTTTTAGCTGAGCCTCATGGCTCAGTTTTAACTGAGACTCATGGCTCAGTTTAGCTGAGCCTCGGCTCAGTTTTAAATGAGCATCATGGCTCAGTTTTACTGAACCATGCCTATATACAATATAAAACTAAAAGAAGCAAACACAATTTTCATGCTACTATAACCAAGAAACAAAAAATGAAAACTAACCTCAAAATCCCAAGTCAGCTACTTGTCTAGCACTCATAATATGCTGGTTTACTTTTTAGCTTTTGTAATCACTTACAGTTGATGGTGCTCTAAGCTTTTCTTTTTCATTTGTCTATGTATTGATTATGGTCATAGATCAAATTAATCCAAATTTTAAGAAATAAGAACTAACCGAATAAAACCATAGGTGTCAACCCAACCTAATAGACATTTGGGGATAATCATGTTTTTTTGCATGTTTGTAAGTTTGTCATGTATGTAAGTTTGTGCAAATGCATACAGTACAAAATTCAAAGCACCAAAGGTAAATCTCACCCTCAAAAAACCAAATACTATATAAGGGATTCATTTAAAATATTAAAACCCAAAGGAAAAATAGTTTTAATCTTAAATCTCTGGTTAACACCTTATTTGGAACTTTTGGAGTATGAATGAAATGGTGGAAACCAAATAAAACAATGGCATAAACTTACATAAACTAATAAGAACTCAAATTTCTAAATACATATAAAAACTTCAAACTAAACTGTCAGTGGTCCACGATCTAAAGGGTCGAGTTAAGCTTCCTTCAGTACAATCTTTTGTGCTACAAAAAAAAGTTCAAAAGCCATTAGAAATATATTTTAAATGAAACAAGTAAATTATAGTGATATATTCAGTAAATTTTATGATGTTTCATATTAAGCTTTTCAACAAACTATAGCAAACCGAGAAATCATGAAAAATGACCCAAAAGATTAACGATTATAATTATTTTATGGAAGAAAACTGACACATTACAAATGATAAATGACCCAAAAAGGCTTCATTTTGATGATAAAAAATAATAATATATGATAAGTACTCAAGTATTCTGTATGCTTATATCATCATAGAAACAAGGAACGTGGGACGTGGCCACGTTCCGCGAACCGGTTTGTTCGTCCCCGATCCCGAAACGTAACGCGATCCGAAAACGTTAGCGGTCGCGAAATGAAGATGATGATGCACATGTTTTTGAAAAGAATAAACGACTCTTTGATTTGTGTTGTACAACTGTATATGGTTGTAATATATTGGAAGTACAACTATATAATATATCAATTTGTATTGTTATCCACTTAATCGGTTCAAACGTATACGGGTCAGTTTTGAACGTGCTAAAAGCAGGGGTCGGTCAGACAAGTATTAAAAAAGGATCGGTCGTAGACAATTGATTTCTGGTCGTTCTGAAGTGTGAAAAGTTCTTGGTCGTTCCAAAAAGGGGAAGGCTTATGGTCGCTTTAAAAGCAAGAACATTCCTGGTCGCTCTCATAAGAATGATCGCTCCAAATATTCAAGGTAACTAGTCGCTCACAATACACCAAAGCTCCTGATCGTTCTAAACCTGGTCGCTCTAAAAATGCCCAAGATTCTGGTCGCTCCAAAGTGCAAACAACTCTGGTCACTCCGAAATGTTTGAAGGCCTGATCGCCCCAAAGTGCGAACACTTCTGATCGTTCCTTAACTCTTGACTCATACCAGCTAACCCCAAAGCTGCCTGGTCGATCCGCTTCATTTCCAGATCACCTGATCGGTCCGCCCCATACTTCAGCCTTTTGGTCACTTCCCGTAGCTTCCTGGTCGTTATTCCTCCAAACGAAGCTTCTCGGTCGGTCAGAATGGTTGAAATGGTGCGCCAGCTGTTGACAACTAGCAATGGCATTCTCGCATTCTCCCGGCAAAACCGACCAGCCTCCTGAAGAGAAGATTTCAGCCATTCCATCGCCTATAAATAGCACACCACCTCCACCATTTTAGGGGGACTTTCCGGGAACTACGAGGAGGTGCTGTCAAATTGCTTTGGGAACTTCTTCAAGCATCTCACATCTCTTCTTTACAATCGCTCAAAGATCTACTAAGCTCATAATCATGGCTTCTATGATGGGATTGGCGTAAACACTTCAAGCTTTTCATCGTTCTTAACGGATTTGGAGAGAAATGCATGTAAAAAGAGCTTTTGTGGATGTATAAGGAGAAAACATTGTAAATCTTTTGATGATTAATGGAATTCTACTTTCAAAGTGGACGTAGACTCGAATAAGAGTCGAACCACTATAAACGATTGTCTTCTCTTTGTATTTTGATGCTTCTGAATTTTTGATACGGTCTCATACAATTTCCTAAAGGTTTTTCTAACGCCCTGCCCTTGAAAAGGTGACGTGCTTTCCAAGCATCTCGCCTCAAATCGGGTGACGCGTTCAGAAATTCCTCTTTGGTTGTTATATCAAATTTTTGATATAAACATGTATATAGTTTGAAAAAGCTGTTGTAAATTTGCAAGATCTTCACAAAATTTGGTAATTATAACGTAAAAAATAAATAGATTAGTTTTTCCAAAGTAGAAGAAAAAACATGTTACGTACCCTTGCGTTCCCTCATACCGGAAACATTCAAGACAACCTTCCGCGTATCTGTTTTCGTACCGTGTTTCGTATCGAACCACGTCCTATGTATCCAAAACAAACTGAGTATATATCTTCTTACATGTAATAATAATCCACATGTGTTTTACAGATAAAGAAATTGGAGAAACCTAAAAATGAAATTCAAACGTAACAATCAATCAGAAAATAAGTAGAATTGTAGTATTTCAGAAAGGGACTTAAACTAATAATGTGAGCACGTACCAAATTTTTTAAACCGAAGGGTTTAAATAGTTTTATTTACAAATGGCCATCCCAAGGGTAAACTTCCCATTGGTTTTATATTTTCATATATATAACTGTTTATAATTAATATCAAAATCAGAGAAATTTCATCTAGAACACTTGGATCTATTAGACTGCAAGTATGTAATATTATAGATGAGGAAATAATTGCTACCTGACCATACTGCGAAATCATAAATATAAAATTGAAACATAAATATTGGAAGTACCATATATAAAAACATAAATATAAATGAAAAGTATGATATCTGGAAGTACTACGTTGCATGTAGTCCTAGAAATGCATTCCCAAATTCCTTCTATAATTGCTTTATTGCAGTTCCAGTACATATATTTCATAACTTACTTGGAAGAGCTATAAGATAATATACAACGTGTGCAACAGTTTAGGAGTAAAGAAAGATTAGAATATTCAAGGGTAAAATAAAATAAAATGTTTGGATAGTACTAATTCAAATGCAAAATTGCAAAACAGTTCAACATTGCAAGTAGAATGCATGTCTGAAATTGGATTTACTAATATGAATCGATTTAATATTCATTGTATCCTCGCCTTTTGTGTTTCCCAATATGATGTCATGACAATCGACGAACCTGAATTTGCAATTATATTTCATTCTCATTTTAAATTGCCTTGCATTTTCGTTTTTTCACACATGATTTGCACAAGAAATCAAGCTATTGATATAATACAATCTTAATTTTCAATTTTTCAGCACAAAGGTAAAAGGGAATTCAAAATTCACATTCAAACCATATTTTCTTGATGTGTCCTAATTTCAACAAAAAAAAATAATTAAATAAAATTGGATTATGAAATCACTTTTAGATATATCGATTTTTTTTTTTAATCTTGAATTTTAAACTCTGATTTATTGTACAATATGAAGTTCATGAGCTTAGCTTCAAAATACTTAGAAGCATGCATACCTGATGCATTATTCTACAAAAAATTAAGTCAATACTAAGTTGAAGCAAATACTTTTGATCATGTTAGCTATCAATACGTCTGCACAATATTTTTAATTTATTTATTTATTTTGAAGTATGTGCATGTACATGTACTATCAAATCTGAATGGTTTACTACCACTGCTCATCTTTCTAGTGGCTCTCATGACATTGTTTGCGTGCAATATTATTCGAAATTATGAATTGTTTTCTGGAATCGTGTTAGAATCAAATAGTTCAATCCAGTTCCGCTTATCTTTATTCTCATTCATCATCAACTATCTCTCTTGTTAATTTTAAAAACAACAGGTGGGTCATATGAATTCTTTTTTCTTTCTACAATTTTCAAAGATGGGTCGTTTGTTATTAAATTTTATTTTGTAGATCATATTTATGCTTTCTTCGTATGCAAATTTTGATCTAGCTTTCATTTTTTCTGTATGTAATATTATCTGATCTTCGAAAGATGTCTTCATTCTATCTTGTCATCTAAGGTCTATTATCCCTAGTTTTAAATTTATAGGAGTCCTTTCTAATTTCTCTTTCTTATCTAAACTGAAACTTCCAACTTTTCTTGTAATTATAGTCAATATCTATATTTTCATTTCTTTAATGTTTAGCTTATTTTTCCTATCTCTTGATCAAACTCGTGATTCTTCTTCACATAATCTAATAGATAATCATAGTTCAATAAAATCTGATTTACTATTAGTTATTTTCTTATCACATACGGCACTAGCTTGCCTTCAAAAATCACCACCATCATGATTTTGTTTGGCTATTTCATTCCAGGCAACAGCAAATAAGTATGGATTTGAAGCTGGTTCTTGCTGCGGCCATACCTTCATTGAATCTCACTAGTCTCTATACATGTAGGTCATATGTCAATCTCACGGTTTTCACACGTATCGTAGGCAAGCTTTATCATGTGTAATGAAAACCCGAGATGTACCGGAAAGGTTAACAACAACACTATGAACCAAAAATATTTTTTGAGCTTTGTACGCCATACATGAGATAAAAGATTAAGTAACAGAAACATGTTTTCTTTCAAAAGTAAATTGAAGAAAAATATCAGAAAGTCGTCAACACTAGAAGTAAGAAGCCTTCATTTGTTTATTTCCCCATTCCTTGAAACGTACAGGAAAGGTATTAAAATATGTGAGTAACGTACAAGTGAAACACAAATTCAAAATCCTATGCTAACGAAAAAGACTGTTATACTGAACAATAACCGGTTTATGGAAAACATAAAGAGAAAAGTCATGTTGAATAAAAAAAATTGGTTGAACTAACAGTAATCGGTTATTCTACACTGTATAATGGTTCAAGAAATGTAAACCAGGGATGTGGAAAAGAAAATTGTAGAGCATGCTACAAACAGGGAAAAATACACTACAAAGAGGCAAATTTAACGAATATCACCTGACTTCGAGGCGGAAGGTTGGATGAGGCGAAGGAGCATGACAATATGAACAGAAACGAAGCAAGGTTGGAGGAGGGGGAAGCGCGAACGAGGCGAAGGAGCGTGATAATATGAAGCGGGGAACCCTAGAATTCCTTTTTGATTTAGGGGGGGAAACGAAAAAGAAGGGTTAGAACCGTTACTATGTTAGGAGCCCCGAATATAATAGGAAATCACAATTTTGCCCATGATATTCACGAAAGCCACGAGTGGAATAACGAAAATAACCGTTATATTAGGTTATAACGGAAATAACCGTTATAAGTCTATAACAGTAATAACCGTTGCAAGTGGAACCGAGAAAAGTGTTACAAAATGACCTGTTTGGTGTAGTGAACTGTTTGGAATCAGAATTTACAAACGTCATAAAATTAGATAATTCTGATTGTGAGAATTGTTTGAAATTAAAAAATGATCTCGTTTATCTCAACAAAAACATTCAGAAGCTTGAAGAAGAAATTCTTATTTTAAAAGATAACGAGATTGAGTTAAAAAGTACAAACAATTGTTTACAAAAAGAATTTATCAATTTTAAGGCTATTAAAAATTCCAAACATGAAATTGCTGAAAATAATAGTTTGTTGAAGACGGATATGATTTTGAGTGAGCTTGAAAAGGAGATTGAAAATCTCAAGAAACTTGAATTTGAAAAACAAATTAAATTTGAATCTGAAATCCTAGAGTCAAACACCAAAATCAAATTGCTTGAAAATGAAAATTTGTTTTTAAAACAAAATGATACTGAGAGAAGGAAAACCAGCATTAATCGTTGCTCGAACCTAATGAAAGAAAATTCCGATCTTAATTCCAAGATCAGCAATCTTGAGTTAAGTGTAAAATGTTCCTCTAATGGTGAAAAATCTTTGAATATGTTGTTGAAAAACCAAATTTCTGTTGGAATAAACATGGTCTTGGTTTTGGAAAAACAAATGATTTTGAAAAATTGAATTCTTGTGTTTTTAAAAATTCATCAAATTGCTTCAAGAATGGTCATTCTGAAAATTTGAATTTTGAAAATTCAGAGAGATTTTTAAGTCACACCAGGGATGAGAACTTGTTTTATAATAAACCATCTATACATTCTTCGATCCCAAAAGGAAGTAAAACGGGCTTCGTTAAGTTCAAACAGAGTTGGGTTCCTAAGGGTACAAAGGTAAATTCAGATGGTTTGTTATACAGACAGGTTTGGGTACCAAAAGTGGTAAACACATCTCAGAGTGGTTTTACAAATTTTGTTAAACCACTTAACTCTTTAAACTGTTAGGTACCAAAGGAGGCTGAGGAACTGCTGTGCTGAAAGGAAATTTGAGATCAAGCTGGTATATAATTCTGTATCTTTTACAGTTCCTTTAGCCAAGATCTGTTGAGTTAGATATTTGTTTACTCACGTCAATTTCAGGTATAACATCTAAACTCAACCTTCGTAAATATTTTTTTCTCTTTATGTATTCCTCCTTCTATCTCTTGTGTCTATTTTCTTTATCTCTTCTGTTTATCTTTCTTTGTCTGTTTGATTTGTCACTCTCATATCTTTGTAACGGCTTGGACTGTCTTAAACTTCCTTTTATAGAACTCATATTTTCTGGAAATTCACTTTAGTTGAATAGAACTCTAATGTTTTAATTATTTCCAGATCTTGAATTTAATCATGTAAATTTTTGCAATTGTTTTTGAAGTTTATTTTTTTTTCTGATTTCTGAATTCATAACAGTGTTGATGTATTCTTGTCATATCTTGAACATTGTTAATTAAAATTCTAAATTCTTGAAGATCTGAAAAATTGATGAAGTTTCACACACCACTGCTATTTTGAATTTATTCTAATTCATTTTAGAAAGGCTTGATATAATATACTCATTACAGCACTTCAATTTTCATCAGTTGTGAAAATTTCATTATTTTTCAGATTGGCTTGGATATATTGATTTATCTTGAATCAGTGATACATCCTGAAATTCCTTTTTATTCATGATCATTGTGACTTATTTTTGTTTTGTTTGAGATCACTTGAAAATTTCTGATATTTTGAATCTCACACACCTCTTAGATCTAAAATTATTAATCTTGTGTCTCAAGATTTATATTTGTTCAAGTGAATTTGAATAAACCACTATTTTCAGGATCATGAATTATTACTCAAACTTGATGTAAATGATCTGAAATTACTGTTGTGCTTGTCGGAAATTCTTGTGAATAATTCTTTGAATTCAGTCTTAAATCTCTCGGATATTTCATGGTTATTTGACCTAAATATTCGTTTGTTTAAAATCATTTGAAATTATTGATTTATTGAATCTCACACATATCCTAAATATGATATTTAAAATGTGATGTGATTGATTCATTAAATCTTGAAGTTTTCATATTTATCAAATGATTTAAAATAAACAATATTTTTAAATATGGGATCGTGAATCATCTTTTGTGACCATCTGAAACCTCTGTGAAATTTTTTCTGACAAGTCTGATTCATGACTGAGGTCTTGTGCTACTTTGATATTGTTTTGAAAATATGTTGAAAATTGCTTGTTTATGATTTGATTACTGCTCTGATACTGTTCTTTAAATAACTGCTTGTTCTTATCTGCTGCTCTAATAAATGTGCTAAATTTGTCTGGCTGGGTTTGTGTTTAAATTTCTTTGGACTGAGATATCCATGATAGTCCATCAGAGTATAATTAAATTCCTCGACAAAGGAGACAACAAGTGGTATCAGATTAGGAAGTGCTGAAAAATCGTTCTGGTCTTAATCTCATCATGTATATATTTTTTTTTTAAATTTCTCTTGTAATTGATTTTCAATTATAATGTTATTTATTGATTATTCATTCAGAAATTGAAATCAATATCCAAATTGAACTGTATTTATAATTCATCAAAATTATTATCAGATTTTGAAATTGTGATGAATTGTGACCGCAGTATATTTCACAACAAGAGGAGATTTTATTTGGATTTTCATGATGGTTGAATATTTATTATAATATCTTTGAACTGGCAATTATTTCACGACCATCTCCTTTATCTATCACCCGTCTGCCATCCATCATGATTTTATATTAATGTGGAGAGTTTATTTTTTTTAAAAAAAAGAAAAATCATCTTGTTTTAAAACAGTGAAAATTATTTGTGATAGAAATGGGACTATGTTATTATTCAGAATTAGTGATAATTGAAAATTTTCAATAATCCCAGTACAGTCAAGCATATTTCATAATATAATTAATTTAGAAATTTATTTCACAGACCATTTCTGTGCCTACCGCATTTCTATCATCCATTTTTGGTTCTATATAGTGAGGAGTTATTTCTTTTAAAGCTGAAATGATAAATATATATAATAAATATATAAGTGTGTCTCTAACCTCATTTAAAAATCCAAGCTCTGGTTATGCATGGCTATGAGACAACTTATAATTTAAGCTGCGACTAATCCCATTTAAAAATCCAAGCTCTGGTTATGCGTGGTCAGTGTGCTCTTAAATAAAAAAAAGGAAATAAAGTGCTAAAAATAGAAATAAACTTGAAATTCTCCTTGGTGTATAAAAACCAGCCTATCAATCCATCTTTCTATTCTGTGAAATATGTTGAAATTTTATGACGTATTATGATTTGTTGATTGATAGCTACTGGGATTTGAGATTATTCGATTTTGTCACTTAAATTGAATTTATAATTATAGTTCGAATCCATCACTGTTTTTGTGCTTTATTTTGATAAAAATCCTTTGAAAATATTTGGAAATAAATTGTTTTTAAAACTCTCCCCATTTTATATAAAATTCATCGTAAATCCGTCATTCTCTACAATGTGAGATATGCCACCAGTTCTTAGAATATTATGATTTTTGTTTGATTGATTGAAATTTATGATGACCGTTCTTCCTCTTAAGCTGATATTGTATTTGTTAGTCATTCTTCATCTATATTTTAGATTCTGTATCCTTTTGATGATAACAAAAGGGGGAGAATGGATTAAGATTTTGATTTATGAGTGAATGTTTTATAAATATTTTTAATTTTGAAAAATCCATTCAATTTTCATTTTTTTTCACTCATGCACAGTTATAGGGGGAGTTTCTGATGTAGGGGGAGCTTTCAAATAGGGAGAGTTCAGTCCTTCACTCTCAAAACACATTTATTATGTTCAAAATATTCATATTTGTTTGTCATCATCAAAAGGGGGAGATTGTTGTATATAACGGTGTTGTATACACAATTATATGATTTTTGTTTGATGATAACAACCAAATATTTATTATTCGAAATGTGTTTGTTAGTGTACTGTTCTATATATACATCAAAGACAGGAATATAATATTTATATTTAAATAAAATACGACTGTACAAAAATTTAAATATTCACAGTATTTTATTTAAATATAATATTTTATTTCAATATCAAACAGTACAATTCTTTTACTCCACTATTTGTACATCTCACTGATATTCTTTACTGTACAATCAATTTCATTCTATACAAAGCTCCTCACACATCACTACAACACCCACACTCAACTATACAGACACTTTGATTTTATATAATTGACATTGACTCATTTACAGACTCTCTCTAGTACATACAATCGTTGTTTCTGTTTCTGTCTTCAATCTTCCAGCTTCTGTCTTCACAGCATCTTCACTGTTAGTTCAGTCATCATCTGCTTACCTGTCACAATGAAACACACACACACAGAGTACACTGCAATAGAATTTAGACTGAATAAATGCGAATATAAATTTTATTTTTAAAATTTTATTTGCCTCAGTTTTCTGGTGTGTTTCTCATCATTTTTCATGACTTGATCTGATTTATATAAACCATCAATCTGTGTCTTGACAGCTTGTGATATTCACAGTGATACACTGTAAATACCACAAGGCAGACAGTATGTATATACAATGCAGGGACAGGAAAATCTGTCTGATGGCTGCATATACACACAAGTATAAATATACATATGTGCACTGCCTCGCCAATCAGAATATAGTGTATGCAACTGAGGAGGAGCCACGTGGACCATCTCGACTCAGTGCTACAACAAACATTCAAGTGAAAGTTCAACACAGCTCAAACATGGTTCAAATCAAAACGACAATGAAAAGCGGTCGAGCCATAGTCGAGAAAAGTCATGGCACATATACAGGAAAGCTAAAACTCAATGTCAACATGAAACAAAGACATGGCAGCAATGATCAAGTGGTGCATGAATCAAGTGTAACATCTTGTATGGTCAGGGAAGCTGTGAACATGATGTCTCAGCAAAATGGAGCATGATGCATACATTAAGGAGAAACACAGCAAGAATGTATAGTGGTCAATGTAAATGTACAAACAGTTGAATGCATGGAGTAGCACACACAAGGTGAAGTCAGCATGAACTGCTCAGGTGGAACAATACAAGTTACATGCATGATACAACAAGTTTAAAACATGAAGAATTGGCTGAGTCATGGACCAAACTTCAAAGTATATACTTATACAAACAACAAGTGTATGCTAAAGAAGAGTGGTCAGTGCACATATAAATGGTCAAAGCTTCAGAGTTCAGGGGTGTAAATGCAAAATTGAGAATGTCAAACTAGCAATACATATGACAAGGAAGCAAATACATATTGAAGCATGTTCAAGTCAGTTTATACATGATGGCAAATTATTTCTACAAAGTTTTTTTTGGAAAATCTCTATATGTATTCATAGACAAAGAACACAGCAATATGTACAGTGTGGCAGTATGACAAAGCATGAACAAGCATAAATGAAAATATATGGTTGTGCAACTCAACATGTACATGTTTCAAGTGAATGGACTCATGTACACTAGTATGGTGAAGTAAGCATGGTGAATGGAGCTCAAGAATAATTCCAGAAGTGTAAACAAAATCAATCTTCACAGCGGCATAGTGGCAAATAATACAAGAGATATTCATATCGCCAAGAATTTAGTTATTCCCAGTAAATCATTCAAGGGCTAGAAACAACTGTCAAGATCTGTTTCCAGAAATGGAATAAATAGAGAATTAAATCTGGGCATGAAGAAATCAAGTCTAATTGACTTCTAAAAATAATTGGCAAGGAAAGTTTTTTTCAGTAAACAACGGTTAAGGCAAGTGTTTATTTGTTTCCAACAATTAAGCATGAAATCACAGCAATATTGTATGGTCTAAAAATATTCAATCAAGCAAATCAGAGTGCTTGTATATGGCAAAAAGAATCACACGTTTCTTTTGGCAAAAATCCAATTCGGTTTAAAATTCATTTCCAGAAAAGCAGGGGATCAAAATTAGCAAGGAGTTTCCAGAAATATTTCAATCAGAAATTCAAGGCAACAATTTATTCAAGGGAACAAATCAGTATTCAATCAAGCTATTCACGCTGGAGAGAATTAAATCAAAGATTTCAAAAAGGGGAAACGTGCAATCAATCAGAGCAACCAAAAGAAGAAAGCACGCACCAAATCATTTCAAGTCGACGATGAAATCAGAGTTTTAGGGGTTTGATTCTACCCTATTTAAACACCTCTTACATCATAGGCAAGGGTATCGAAAACCAATACAATCAATTTCAACCATAAAACCGAAGAACAAATTTCAGAGGAACTCACAAAATTCATCCGTTGTTTTTCGGTCACCAAGATACCAAATCGAAGCATCAGAGAGCCACGCAAATTTGAGCATCGACGAGGAACACATCAGGGAACCAGATTACATCAACCTGAAGCTATCGCGATTGAATTTGGGAGCAAACACTAAAAACCCTAGCCGCCATTTATTTTTCCAGAGTAAAAGAGAATCGGGCAAATAAAAATGACAAGGGACTAAAGTATTTTGGGCCGGCCAAGTTTTGTTTAAAAGGCTAAAGGGGATGACCTTTCTTTTTAACTCCTAAGGGTTTTTTCTTGTTTATTTTTTTTATTTTAATTTGTTTTTGTAAAACCATCAAACGAACAGTTTCTAGAAGTCTGTAAAATTCTAGGGAAACATTCAGGGTGTTGACTGTCAGTTTCAGAGTCTGTAAAATTCTGGTTTACTGGTTACGGGGTCGTAAACAGGGAAATATGATCGAGGGGATATCGGTCAGTCTAGGGTTTTGAGCGTAGGGTTAGGACAGGAGCAGGCGCTGCGAGTGTACATGGTCTTGTATGCGGGATCTGTTTATAACACCTAGTAGAAACCTTAGAAATGCAGCAGTAGGCAGGGTTTTGCCGAAGCTGGGTATATCCGTGTGTGATTTATTTTCTGCACTTTTATTTCTGCTGCATTCTGTGATCTGTTTAGTATTTTAATATCCTGTCAGTTTTTCAGTTCAGTTTAAAAACTGTGATAAACCCTATTCACCCCCCTCTAGGGTTAATCTAGATCCAACACACAGCTCTCTTTTATTGGACAGCTGGACTCATCATTGTTCTTTAGCTTGCTGACGGAACTTCTGATTCGTCAGAGGATTAGATTGGAGCTGCTTTTAGTTTGTTTATTGCTTTGTTACTTTTGTTGTATTCTGTATTTGTATCTTGTCTGTGGGTGCACGGTTTCTGTTATTCAGAAATCGTTTTTGTGAGCCGTTGGAGAATGGCTAGATTCTCCCTTTTGGTATGATATTTTCTATTTAAAAAAAACAAAAAAAAAGATGGAAATATTTTTTAAATTGACAGTTAATTCAGTTAAATTAGCTAAAAATGAACAAAAATAAAATGAAGATTGACCGTATATGCTCATAGCCAAATATCAACCATAGTAAATTCAAATAATTGGTAATCTCTTCCCAAGATACCTAGTACACATTAATATCAAGTCTTTGGACAGTAATATTAACTGTAAGTGGTACTCTTGTTGTAATGATCAAACACTGACAATGAATTTAAGTCAAATAACAACCTTCCTTTGGGCCGATTAATTATTCACTCGAAAAACCTTACAATTGTCACGTATTTTTCATCACACATGTGTAAGCGATTCGGCAAAATATTAGCCTTCCTTTGGGCCGGCTAATACTCGCATGAACAACTAACTACACACAAATATCAAACATTTTCATGAACCACCAAAATATAGAGGTCACTTTGGTGACATATTATTTCAGTCAATTCACTATGTAAGTAGGATATTTACGGTTATAAAGAGACGCCAAAATTATATTTGAATTTATCCTTAATATATGTACAATATATTTTGAGTGTTATAAAACACTCTCAATGCTTTAGGTCTAAATGACATCTAAAAAACTCAAAATTATAATAATAGCATAACGAGTTTTAGTCATAGTTGTCATAATATGTTGCTTTAGGTATATAGTTACATTCATGACATTTCCTTAATAAATATGATATAAGACATCATAAATAAATCACGATATCATAGATGAATGTCATGATCAATTACCACATAAAATTATGTGTAAATGACATAATAAATATCATACTGAATGACTGAAGTAACCATGATGTATATCCGAAACATAATATAACATGTGCCTTTATATATTGTCAACCAAACTAAACAAGAAAAAATACTTTTTTTTACCGTAGAAGTTACTGTAGTTTGACCATAATAAAGTAACCTACTAATCATCATCTAAAACGTAGGTGAAATGGATTCAAACATGATAGCTAATTAGATTAAGTAACACAAATGCAAAATATTATATACCAAACCCAAAAGGCATAAAATAAAAGCATCATGACAGGTTACCAAAACATCATACACATGCCATGAAACATTAATTGCATATGAAAAATAAGTTAATGTGGCATGTCCTACATCCATACAATAAGCAATAATTGTTCCAAACAGTACACATGGTATACCAAAAAAAAAGCCCGTAAGGATAGCATGAGATTCGCTCAATAGAGCTTCCGAAACTTTATGCATAAAACGGGTTCAAGACTTGGTCAAAACAAATAATATAGTATAATATATGACATCAGAAGTAACAATAGACTGGCGGCTGCAGAATGCAACTTACAACTAAACGTAATAAACATATATTTTTGATATATTTTTAAACAAAAAACCAGAACCCATTGAATTAACATATTGACAAACTATATTATATTAACATTATTCAAGTTGGATCCATAAAACCAGTGAAAGAACGTGAAGGAGATAATAGATCTTAATCCATATAGATCTGAGACTTAACCCAAATAAAAAAAACTTTTTTTAATTATTAGTCGCAGTTAATAAACTCAATTTGTTGTGAAATGAAAACATAACATATAAACCGTATGAATTGAAAACACAATTCAACCTTTGTTCTGAAATGGCAAAACAACATGTATAAAAGAAAAAAAACAAAATTTTCCCAATAGAATCAATAATGGTTGGCTCCGATACCACTTGTTAGGATTTCAGTATACTTTAACAATATCCAATTGTGAAACCCTAGATCTAAATATGTAATCCATATTGATTTATTGAGAACAAATCAGAAAATAGATAACTTAATTGGTGGAAGCGTACCTGAATCTGTATTTAATCAGTGCAATACATGGATCCGTAGTCGGTTATTAAACGAGAAGATGAACTAGGTTTGGTCTTCCAAATTGACACAAACCCTAGATTTGAAATCAGCTAGCTCTCCGTAGAAGAGGTTAGAGAGTTGCTAAGGCTTGTGTAATTCGGGGACCATAACCCTTTATTTATAAAGTTGGCATTTTGTAATTCGGCCCTTCAACAAATTATAAAATGCCCCGGTATCTACACATTAGGCCCATGATAACTTAAACTTTAAGCCTATTAATTCTAATCGAAAATTAGATTACTTTAATTAGGCTTTACACCAAAATAGCATAACACATTTTATTTTACATATGTGACCCAATTGTCGAAATATTCTAACAGCATTGCCTTTTCAGCCTCCTGATTCACTGAATTGTCCTCCTAAGGCATCCCTACCGATGCTTCACAAAGTTCTAGATATGGAGATTGGTTTATTCTGCAAGAAGGTGGCTGCTGGGAATCTGATTAAGAGGCCTTACGTAAACTGGGTTGTTAAGGCAGCCACACAAGTGCTTCAGGATATTCGGCCATGGTCAAGAGAAAATATATTTGGTTGATATGCAACTGGATTAGCTCTTCCATCCAGTAATATAGACCTTGTGGTGTCTCTTCCTCCTGTACGAAATCCGAAGCCTATCAAAGAAGTTGGCATTCTGGAAGGCCGGAATGGTATCAAGGAAACATGCATTCAGCATACTACAAGATATCTTGCAAACCAGGAGTGGGTTAGAAATGATTCACTAAAAACAATAGAGAATACTGCCATACCTATCATCATGTTAGTTACCGAAGTTCCTCATGATTTTATCTATTGTGATAAACAATCCACTTTAGAAGCACAAAAGCCCAACAGAAATCAGTCAAACCAGGATAACAGACCTATGACTAAAAGCTTGATAATGAATGATGGTGTTGTGAATTCAGTTCGTCTTGATATTAGCTTCAAAACTCCATTACATACAAGAATCCAGACCACAAAATTGGTTAAAGAGCTCACATAATAATTTCCTGCATCTGTGCCTCTTGCATTGGTGCTTAAGAAATTTTTTAGCTGGTCAAAGTTTAGGTCATTCTTACTCAGGTGATTTGAGTTCCTATTGTTTGGTTTTACCAATTACACGCTTCCTTCCGCATGAACACCATACTGGTCGTCAACTTAGTCATAATCTTGGTAGTTTATTGATGCTCTTCTTTTACCTCTTTGGATATGTTTTTGGTCCTCGTCAAATGCGAATATCTATTCAAGGAAGTAGAGTACATATGAAGAGAGAAAGAGCCCTCAGCATTGATCCAATTCATATCAATGATCCATTATTCCCATCTAACAATGTAGGAAGGAACTATTTCGGCATTCACCAGTGCATTAAGGCCTCCGCTGATGCTTATACTATTGGAAAGCGAATTATCACACTTTGTGGATGAAGCCATTCCATCCACTACAGAAATCTTTGAGCTTCATCATAAAATCATTCCTAGCATTGATCAGGAGTAGAGAGACATACCACCACAGTGTTCTAAATCTGAATGCTGCTTCGGTTATAAAAAGGAAAATGGTGGAATGTGCTGAAATTAAGGCATGAAGAAAGCAATTGTGTTATAATGAATCCCAAACTAGAAGCTTCTTGGATAAGAAGGTAATCAGGAATGTTGGAGATATGAAGTACCACTTGATTGTGAAACGAAGTACTTTTTATTCTTACAGTCAAAAATAACATTTGAGATTAAAAAGCGAGGAAACCTGAAACTAAAGAACCCTGTATGAAAGCAAATAATGAAAAGAGACGGCTACAGAAATGTTCCCTTATTTACATTCTCATGTGCTCAGCACGTGTTATTATTTTGACCTGTTTCCATCCAATTACATGTATAAATACATCTGTACAATTTGCTTTTCCAGTTAACGAAAAGATAATAAAAATCATTTACAGTTTCTTCTTTCTATTACAATCTTCCATTACAGCTTAATGTATTTGATCTTTTCAAAATATGGTATCAGAGCATACACGTCTAGCGACACGCAGTTGCCGTCCTTGTACCGTATCAGAGTGATTTCATCATATACGGCTGGTTGCAACTGGTGGTGGTTGTCAGAGTAGCCTCATCATCTAAAACCACCGTGTATTGTATTTGGTCCTCCAGTTTAATTCCTGTTTTCCACTTTCCCACCGTCTGAATCAGTCAATAAGCCTCGTCTAGACTCATCAGAGTTGATCTCGTCACCTGAACCTGGCTGCTTTCGTGATTCAGTGATCAATCTTGAATTCTTGATTCAAGATTTCCTGCTTTTCTTTATCCATTCTCTGTTTGTTTGTATTTCTTCCTCTTGACCATGGGTGACAACAACAGTGTCACTTCTTCAAATTCTTCCACTGCCAATTCGACTTCTCAAGACCAACCTGAGAATTTATCAAAAGTTATCATTAGCCCACAAAATCAATTGGTACCCATTCAATTAGATGAAAATAACTACCTTCTTTGGAAATTTCAGATTCAAACTGCAATTGAAGGGTATGATCTTGAAGAATACATCGAAGGGACAAAGGTAATACCAGATCAATTCATTACTGATGCTCAAGGAAACAGTGTCACAAATCGAAATTACACAATCTACAAAAGACAAGACAGATTACTTTGTGCATGGATTTTATCTTCAATTAATTCTAATCTTGTACCACAGTTAATTGGGTGCAAAACTTCTCATGACATATGGTCAACTGTTCAAAAGGTTTTTAGCCTTCAATCATCGGCAAAGATCATGCATTATAGAAAGCAATTACAAAATACAAGAAAAGACAGCATGCCAATGCGTGAATATCTCATAAAAGTCAAGAATATATGTGATCTTCTGGAATCTGCAGGTCAAGTCATTTCAGATTTAGAGCACATAACATCTATACTTAATGGTCTTGACAATGATTACGAGGCTGTGGTAGCTATAATTTCATCAATGGAGCCCACACCATCCATTTCCTATGTTCATTCTACCCTTCTTGCTCATGAGGGTAGAATTGAACACAAGAAAAGTATGATTTTTGATCTGTCAGTAAACTACGTATCCACCAACAAACCAAAAAATCAAGAAAAGGGCAGCAATCCACAAAGAGGTGGTTATTCTAATCGTGGTCAAAGGGGGAGAGGTGGCAGATGGAATAACAGTAACAGACCTAGATGTCAGATATGTGAAAAATTTGGGCATACAGCCAACAAATGCTATTTTAGATTCGACTCAAATTACTGTCCAACTCAAAGCAATCAGAAAAATATTAGTGCTAACCTGGCAAGTATGCAGCAAGACCAGAGGAGCCAAGCAGAAAGCTCAAGAAATGCTGACACAGCCAAAGCTGATGACATTAATGATGATGCCTGGTTCCCCGACTCAGGTGCTACAAACCATGTTACTAATAATCTCTGCAACTTAAATCTTGGCAACAAAGAATATCGAGGTAAGCAACGTGTACAAGTGGGTAATGGTCAGTCTACAATTATCACACATACTGGAAATGCTTACATACAAGGTGATAGAAAACTATTTCTTAATAATATTCTGAGAGTACCACATATCAAAAAGAATTCGATAAGCGTTTCTCAGCTCGCTTGTGATAATAATGTCTATTTTGAATTTTACCCTAATTGTTGTTTAATCAAAGACATTCTAACCAAAAAAAATTTATTGCAGGGTAAAGCTATCAAAGGACTATATCAATTTACCTCTGCAGACTCTTCAGAGTCAAATGTTATGCAGCCTTCATGTAACCTTGTTGAAAGTAATAAATCTATGTGCAATGCTAATTCATATGAATTGTGGCATGCGAGGTTAGGTCATCCAAATGCTAGAGTTGTAAATCAAATTGCTGATAGTAACGAAATTCATATTGATAAGGTTTCAAAATCTCATGTCTGTACATTCTGTCAGTTAGGAAAAAGCCATAAATTACCTTTCAAAGATTCTGAAACAAAGTATTATTCACCACTTGCACTAGTTGCAGTGGATTTGTGGGGTCCAGCACCCATTGATACAGACTATGGGTTCAAATATTACATTTCTTTCATTGATGCCTATTCTAGGTGTACATGGATTTATTTTTTGAAAAACAAATCTGAAACCTGTAATGCTGTATTGCAATTTATAAATTTAGCAGAGAAACAGACAGAGTGTAGTGTTAAAAACTTTCAAACTGATGGTGGTTATGAATTCAAAACCCTCAAAGAATTCTTTCAGAAGAAAGGTATAAATCATAGATTAACTTGTCCTTATACTTCTGAACAAAATGGGTTAATAGAAAGAAAACATAGGCATATTGTAGAAACTGGACTTACCTTGCTTGCACAGGCATCAATGCCACTTAAATTCTGGCCTAACGCCTTTGCTACAGCTGTTTATCTAATCAACAAGTTGCCCACAGTTGTTCTGCAAAATAAGAGCCCATCAGATATATTATTTAACCAGAAAATTGAGTACTCTCATCTTAAAGTGTTTGACTGTTTGTGTTTTCCCTGTCTAAGAATGTACAAGTCTCACAAACTAGATTTTAGGTCATCACCTTGTACATTCATAGGCTATGCCAATAATATTAAAGGATACAAATGCATTGATAGCAATGGTAGAGTATTTATCTCTAGACATGTTATATTCAATGAGCATGTGTTTCCTTTCAAAGAAGGGAAAATAAAAACAATAAACAAAATCTACAATGCTAAATTCTCTATTCCTCCTATTCCTATATATTGTGAAAATACCTCTAATATAGAAAACCAAAGTTATCTGAGTGACTCAGATCCACAAACTACAACACCAGAATGTAGTAGCACTCATAATGAGTCACTCAGAAGTGCAGGAACTGTTGCTGTCTCACAACACAGCAGTGAAAGTGAGGGTGAACAACATAATAATACTCCAGAGGAAAGAAATCAAAATTCAAGTGAGAGCAACACAGACACTGGTCAGTCTGCCTCTCAACCTGCTGGTCATCCAATGATGACAAGGGCAAAACATGGAATTTTCAAACCCAAAGCTTACACGATAAATTTGGACAAGGAGGAACCATGCAATTTTCAACAGGCAATTCAAAATGACAAGTGGAAGACAACTGTGGATGAAGAGTATAGGGCACTTATCAATAACAAAACATGGGATCTAGCTGAATTACCAAATCATAAAAATTTAGTGGGATGTAAATGGACATACAAACTAAAAAGAGATGCTGATGGAAATATACAGAAATACAAAGCTAGACTTGTTGCAAAAGGGTTCTCTCAACAACATGGGTTTGATTTTAATGAAATTTTTTCACCTGTAGTTAAACCAAAAACAATAAGAATCATTCTAGCTATTACACTACACAAAAACTGGTGCATCAGACAACTAGATGTCAATAACGCATTTCTCAATGGTGTTCTTCAAGAAGAAGTGTATATGAAACAGCCACCAGGGTACATTCAAAAGGGTAACACAGAATTAGTGTGTAAACTAAATAAGGCCATTTATGGTCTCAAACAGGCTCCTCGTGTATGGTTTGATAAATTAAGAGCCACACTTATTAAGCTAAATTTCAACCCATCTAAATCTGATAACTCTCTGTTCACTAGATTTACCAATGAATCAATTACTTATGTTTTAGTTTATGTAGATGATTTCATTATTACTGGAAACAATAATGATGAAATCAACACACTTATTCATCAATTGAACAGAGAGTTCTCAATTAAAGATTTGGGACAATTAAGTTATTTTCTGGGCATCGAAGTAAGAAGGGTATCTGAAACTGTCATATATCTCAATCAAAGGAAATACATTTCTGAAATTCTTGCAAAAACCAACATGGATAAGGCAAAAAGTCTGCCCACTCCCATGATAACAAACTTACATCTGTCTAAAGTTCAGGGAGAGGCTATACAAAATGCAAAGCAATATAGAAGTGTCGTTGGTGCTCTACAGTATGCTACCATTACCAGACCAGAGATTGCATACTGTGTCAACAAAGTCAGCCAATATATGCAGAACCCTCTTGATCAACACTGGAAGGCTGTCAAGAGGATTCTGAGATACTTACAGGGAACACTAAATCATGGTTTAATATTTAAATCCAGTTCTAATGTTAATTTAATTGGCTTTGCAGATGCTGATTGGGGAAGTGATATTGATGACAGAAGGTCGACAACCGGCTACTGCATATTCCTAGGGGGTAATCCAGTCTCGTGGTGTTCAAAAAAACAAACAACAGTATCCAGGTCTAGTACAGAGGCAGAATTCAGAAGTGCAGCAAGTGCAGTGGCAGAAATGATGTGGATAGAGTCCTTACTAAGTGAACTACAAATCAAAATTGATAAATCTACACTGTGGTGTGATAATCTTAGTGCTGTTTCACTTACAGCTAATCCTATATTACATTCCAGAACTAAACACATCGAATTGGACCTCTATTTCATCAGAGAGCAAGTACTTAAAGGAAAAATAAGCATCAATCATCTACCAAGCTATTATCAGAAAGCAGATATTCTTACCAAGCCCCTTTCAGCTCAAAATTTCATCAGACTGAAAAAGGAACTATGCGTTGATGAGTTTAGGAGTCATACCAAAGATTCCAGAAGTCATGCCGAAGATTCCAGAGATAACCATACCAGATCTGAATGCGTCTTTATCAGAGCCACCAAACCTACAGGTAGAACCTCCAGATCTAAGCTGCCTCAGCCTCAAACTGTCTCCCCAAGCCAATCGAGCTCATCTCTCAATCAAGAGCCTCCAAAGATTTAAATCACATGTGAAGACGAAGACTCAACCGATAAATTCTTGTGATTTGTTGAGTCCTTCATCAATTTGCGGAGGAACAGAAGCTAGGGTTTCCAGAGGGTTTCGTTTGAAGGAGGATATGAAAGCAAATAATGAAAAGAGACAGCTACAGAAATGTTCTCTTATTTACATTCTCACGTGCTCAGCACGTGTTATTATTTTGACCTGTTTCCATCCAATTACATGTATAAATACATCTGTACAATTTGCTTTTCCAGTTAACGAAAAGATAATAAAAATCATTTATAGTTTCTTCTTTCTATTACAATCTTCAATTACAGCTTACTGTATTTGATCTTTTCAAAATACCCTGGAAAGGAGGTTGAGTTTTTTTTAGTAATGATGAAAATATAAGTCCCACATCGGGAAATGTTCAACTAAAATCCTGGATATATACTAAGAAGCTACAGTTCACATCAACCAATTGGTTTTGTGAACAAACAATGTAGCTAACTAAACTATAAATGCCAACAGTGGTATCAGAGCCCAGGTCAACTAATTCAACTAGTTCAACTAATACATATGTGCTTAACCGCCATACGTGCGCCACTCCATCCAAAATAGCATGATCACATAGATGGCTCAAATATACCACACGTGAAGGGAGAGTGATGAAAATATAAGTCCCACATCGGGAAATGTTCAACTAAAATCCTGGATATATACTAAGAAGCTACAGTTCACATCAACCAATTGGTTTTGTGAACAAACAATGTAGCTAACTAAACTATAAATGCCAACAAGTAAAAATGGATTGAACACTGCAAGTACAACAATAAAAAGATTAATTTGTTGAGTGATCTTGGGAATCAATCCAGGTGCATTTGGTAATCTACAACTAAATTTTTATTGCCTCTGATGCGTAGAGCAGAGCATGACGTTACAAATACTTCCAACTTTTTGCCCCTCGTGTTGGGTTTATGAATTTTACATTCCAAAGTACAGCCCTAATTTTGTTTGAAATAACAAGGCTAGAGAGCATGCATAAGAGTCCAGTGCCTTGATCGATTCATTTGTTTCTCGCGCCAAGATATTTCATAGGTATATCTTTTCTCTCTCCATGATTTTTTTTGATATTTTTTAACTTATATTCTTCTGGATGTCTTGCATCTTTTTGGTTCTTGAATGTTATTAAATGGTGTCAGTGTATCTGAGTTATGTATTATGTATATAAGCATGCACACATTGGCATTTACGTTTTTTGTCATGAAGTAATGATGAACGGGTCATGAAAAATTTGTGGTCATAGAACATATAAGCCATAGAATATAATTGCTTCATTAGGCAAGCAAGCCTATGTTAAATAAAATAAAATAACAACATCAGTTAGTTCAGAGTCAAAATGAATTCACATGTAAAATAGCGCGCCTTAGGATGCTGTAGCATTTTAGTATCCATCCCTTTCTCGTATTTGGAAGTCGCTATCTAGAAGAGATAAGTTTAGGTATAAATAAAATGAAGTATGCTACTATTCACACCCCAGTTTACTCTTCTGGTCACCACACAAAATTTAATAAACTTGATTATATTTTTTACACTTTTGGATACCACCTCATTTTTCTTCATTCGGCCATAATCAACCGAATTAACAATATGAATTCGGCAGGAAGCAACCGTACAGCTACTACCAACCGAAATATGATTGTAAATTCGGTAGGAAGAAACCGAAGCTTTCGTTCCGTAGTGAGGTGCCTGTTCATATTAATATTTTTAACGTACGGTAGCTGAAAGAAGAAAACGATATTCTTTATGGTGGCCTTTAGTTTTGGTGGCCAGAAGAGGAAATTGGGGTGTGAATAGCAGCACACTAAAATGAATTGAAAGACTTGGGGTTATCACTATATAAAAATGAAGGTATACATTTTTAATTTATAGTTGTTCTCTTCGCGTGATTTTCGTTTTTCTGGGCTGGTTCTTTCTTCAAGCAAGCTTGTTGAAATAAGTAACCAGCATGAAGAAAGAATGAACATTTCAAAGGAATTAGCCAGATGATTTTTGATTACTCTTTGCTGACAGTATTTTATTATGGAATTTTTGTTCCTACAGGAAATGTTTTACAATAACTATCTAGATGCAGATGGTGCGTGGAGCTGTGTATCGGAGTTCAAGAATCCTACATGTGTAATGGTAAAACATACAAACCCATGCAGTGTTGCATCAAGGCAAGATATTCTCGAAGCATAAAGATTAGCTGTAAACACTTTAGAAGATCCAACCTCATTTTCTTAGACTGTAACTTGGCTATCATGTTTTCAAAATCTAACAATTTAGAAGATCCAGTGTTCACTCTAAAGTGTTGGATCTTCTAAAGTGTTAGATTTTGAAAACATGATAGCCAAGTTGCAGTCTAAAAAAATGAGGTTGAAGACCAAGCGTTTGAGTTTTCTCGCGATCTAAATTTCTTCTAAAGGCAAGAGAGGTTCCAAACAGCGCAGTTTTCAGGCCATCCAGCGGTAAATTATTTTCCTTTCCCTCCCATATTTACCTCTTCGCAAAATCCCTTTTTGTTGTATTCACCCTTCCAAATCTCTCATCCGAAGTTTACTTTCATCATGGATCCTAGTGGAATCCTTACCATGAATTCAAAGCTTCGGTAGCGTTTGGTTTATTTTGTGTTTTGCATTTTTAGTTTTCGGCGTTAATTATGAAAGTTGTGAAGATTTGAAGTGTAGCGGTGGTGATGGATCAAAGGAAAAGAAAGTGACGGAGGGGACCGCGGGAATGGTGGATAGACGGATTTGTTATTGTCATTCCCTTGTTTCTTAAAATATGAAAAATAATAAAAAGTTGTTTTCGGTTTTGTGTGTTAACTCCGTTTTGTAAAACGGTCATTTTTCACGATATATGTGCATTGTCGGTATTTTTGTATGTGTGAAAACTCAAAATTGAAAAATCTAAACCAAACGCTACCTTCGTTTTTTCTACTCTATCAGTTAGTACCAAAATACTTCTCCTTGTTGCTTTCATGTAAAAGCGTAAGCCCTGGCAAGTTTTCTCATTTCTTCGCTGAACCGACTGATACGGCACTACTAGGGGGAGAGGGAAGATTAAGAACAAAAGGAGGAGAAACAGAGAATTTTGAGAAGAAGAATGCTGAAATTATATTTCTTACTCCCTTTACCGTTTGTACACAGCCTATATTTAAAGCAATCTTCTAACAACTATTGCCTACCTGGCAATCAACTTGCATAAAAAAGTAAAAACAGAAATAGCAGGTTGTAGAAGGAAATAAAAATATAACAAACTTAAGAAAATATGCAGGCATATGCTAACAACTTGCATTCCTTTCTGGTCATGCTTCAATCCAGGTGCCTCTATGGGTATTTGCACCGCATCATTACCGACGCCTCGAAAACGACCTTGTCCTCAAGGTCGGATGTTGGTGGCAGCGGTAACAAGTGATGGAGTTCCAATTATGAGTAAGTATAGCATCACGTTGTTTGATCCGCACTGTAAATGAGCATCCAAGTTTAAAATTGCCACCCGGATCAAATACTAATACTTTCCTTTCCAAGCATAGCATATTGCCAGTGAGACATGAGCCACTAATAAAATGAGAGTGCAACAGCAGGATTATCTGCAAAGGAGCACAATCTATCATTGAAGAAAATTCTTTCGCTGGAGCAGTAAATATGGAGGGTGATCTCTCAAGCAACTGAAGATGGGAAAGATGATTTAATTCCAGCTTTGAAGATGTGATGCTTAATGATTGAACTGGACAAGGAGTAGGAGCTGCTGTGGATAATGGAATAGGTACCAAAGATGATCCTAAGGATGATTTCAACTCCATAATATCGAGACCTGATTCTAGTCCAGCGGATATGGAACACTTCGGAGCCATATGAGAATTTTTTTGGGTTGAAAAATTCCTTGTTTTTAATCTATCTTGCATTCTCTCTATAATAACCATCATCTCATGAAGTTTATTTTTTATGAAATCCAGATCTGATGCGAATTCATTCTCCATCACTGTATTTCCAATTTGATCCGCATTATGATTTTTTTTATAAAAGTGAATATCAAGTTGACAACAACTCTCATATATGTATCTTCCTTGCAAGTGGTTTTTTGCCCAAATAGCATTTTGACATGAATCAAATTGAACAATTGCTTGCACCAATTCATTTGATTGTAGTATGTTAGTTATCTCCACATATCCATATGGACCAAACACTTGATGGAGTACATACACACTGACTGGATAAATAATATTATAGACTGCAATAAGTAGAACTTGACTGGATTCATCAGTAATAGATCCAGCAGCATGAAAATTAACTATGTTACTAGAGACTTCAAAATCAGTAGCAGGCATACCTGATTTGAATCTAATCTGAAATATATGACTTTTTTTCCTTGCAAAATAGATCTGGACGGCGGAAGAGAATCAAGGGGTAAGAAGCAGATCTGGACGATTAAGAGAGAGGCGAAGGAGCAAATCTGGACGATGAGGGAGGAGAGAACATCGATGAAAGCACCAAAATGATACGGTACTACTAGGGGGAGAGGGAAGATTAAGAACAAAAGGAGGAGAAACAGAGAATTTTGAGAAGAAGAAGGCTGAAATTATATTTCTTACTCCCTTTACCGTTTGTACACAGCCTATATTTAAAGCAATCTTCTAACAACTATTGCCTACCTGGCAATCAACTTGCATAAAAAAGTAAAAACAGAAATAGCAGGTTGTAGAAGGAAATAAAAATATAACAAACTTAAGAAAATATGCAGGCATATGCTAACAACTTGCATTCCTTTCTGGTCATGCTTCAATCCAGGTGCCTCTATGGGTATTTGCACCGCATCACCGACCAGTAAATGATTTGTGTCTGAACTCTCGCAAGCTCTCAAAATCGCTGTGATAAGCAGGCGCAATCAATACTCTCGTCTTATTTAGTTTTATCCGTACTAGTTTATATTTAAAAGCAAATTTTTTGAAAATTTCATGTTATTTAATAGTAGTTGCTTGATTTCATGTTACTGATTGTTGTGGCTTGAACTATTATTTTGATTTTGTTTCGATTTTGGACATTGATTGTCGATTTTGAGTTTAGTTTCATTTTTTGGGCCTAGCTTCTTTTATGATTCTGAACTTTGATTTTGAAAAGTTATTCATCTAATGGATGGTTTGGAAGCAACGATGCTGGATATTTTTTCATTTTGGGCATTGGAACAGATAAAACTTCCTGAACTTATAATAATTGGTATACACGTTTCAGGCCAAGTTCAACACATTTGACAACATCTTCTTTTGACAGAACTGTGTGTTATTGCAAGGAAGTAGATGTAAAATTATATATGAATTGCCATATTACTTGGGTTTGCAAAAACATCCTTTCCCCAAATTGGAAGTACTTGGGTTCTGCAGTTGAAAGAGTCTTCATTGCTGAAACGTTGAACTATGTTTCACACTCCGATATCATTCTAGCCCAAATTGGAAAAGTACAGCTCGATGCAATTTCCCCTCCTTTCCCCCTTTAACCCCGTACAACATATAATATACTTGGTAACTTACAAAGCAGTATAATTAAACTGTACAAACCAAAGTAGCATTCAACTCCATCCTCTAGGCCTTAATAAAACAGGTCATCTTAATCATCTATTCTGGTTAAGTTCTAAATGTTTGTGTGTGTGTGTGTGTGTGTGTGTGTGTGTGTGTGTGTGTGTGTGTGTGTATCGTAGCACCCAATTAATGGTGGAAACAACATAAGTACGTACAAACCAAAGTAGCATTCAACTCCATCCTCTAGGCCTTAGTAAAACAGGTCATCTTAATCATCTATTCTGGTTAAGTTCTAAATGTTTGTGTGTGTGTGTGTGTGTGTGTGTGTGTGTGTGTGTGTGTGTGTGTGTGTGTGTGTGTCGTAGCACCCAATTAATGGTGGAAACAACATAAGTACGTACAAACCAAAGTAGCATTCAACTCCATCCTCTAGGCCTTAGTAAAACAGGTCATCTTAATCATCTATTCTGGTTAAGTTCTAAATGTTTGTGTGTGTGTGTGTGTATATATATATAAGTATGTATGTATGTGTGTGTGTGTGTGTGTCTATATATATATATATATATATATATATATATATATATATATATATATATATATATATATATATATATATATATATATATATATCGTAGCACCCAATTAATGGTGGAAACAACATAAGAAAGTACAAGGCTGTAGAAGCAGTAGGTGGATTCGCAAGGCGATGTGTTACAATGCTTTTATGCTCGTATACTCAAGGAATGACTAATTATGCATGATCATGTATTCTAAAAAAAACAAAAATAAGCAAATAAAGAAATAAATAATGATGTTCCTACTTATTGAGTTTCTGTATTTTCTAATTCTTAGGTCAAAATGAATGATACATTGGATGCAAATGCATTTCAAGGCACCCGATAGAGCCAACCATAAATTTGCCCCTTTTTTCTTTGCTTTTTGAGTCTTGTAACATATAAGATCTGAGTTTATTGGTTTTGAAGATTTCAGGGTGGGGAGAATGTTAATGATATCAAAAATTAACTAATGGTTATATTCCATAAAAATCGAGTCTTGAAGTAGATACTGAGCTCATTTGCATTTTTTTTGATAATGTGTATAAGCATTCATATAAGAAATAGAATTTTGATATAGCAGTTTCTTTGATCACGTGGTATGCAAGTTCTCTTTTCTCTCTCGTTTATTTGTTGTGAAGGCTCCATTTTAAACCATAATCAAGAATGATGACTCTGTCAATTAATAATCATCGTGCTGTTTTTAGAAATTAAAATGGACCTTGTATTTACCTATTGAGTAGAATAAATATAAGAATTTGATATCTTTAGAGACATTAGTAATTGATTAACCCATAATTTATTAATAAAACGATTATTTAAACTAGGATATGCAGAATCTTGAAACTATAACCTAATTTATTAGTGAAATATTTGTTTGTTCCACAGTTAGTGCACATTTTTCAGGATATGTTTCTTGTGGTGAATTAGCAGTTTTTTGTGTAACCAATAATCACATGCTGATCTTTAAATTTTAAAAATTACACTTGAAATTTTTCTAATATGGCGCATGCATTAAATTTATGAGATAACTTATGCAACCAAAATGGATTTAGCTAAGGGATATATTGATTGTGTATGAGGATATTATATTAGTAAATGCAGTTACTAAATCATTGAAGGGACAAAAAAATTCATAGAAATGATATAAAAATAGAATGCACACTTTCAGCTTTGTATGATGCTATCATTGATTCATCATAGTTAATGTTTACTAACCATTATATATGTTGCCTGAGAAATAAATTGATTCTCCACTATGTAACATGAATTTCTAGACTGGTTCAACTTACCCAAACCTTCTTTTTATTTGTTAAATTTATTTTTTTAGTCCACTGTATCATACTATCATTTATTGATTCAAACACGCTGAAAAGTCTGCATTCGGCAATGAGAGGAAAATCTGCAAATTATGGCATGACCAAGCTTTATTTCATTATCCTTAACCAGTTTTCCAGTTGGTTAGATGATAAAATTTTACAAGCTTATTTATGTGTTTGTTTGCATAATGCAACGAGGTTTCTAATTAAAAATATTTTGTTGCCAAGGAAAGTTCATCTCAATTTTTATGTTTGATAACCATTCGTATTGATGTGTATTGCTAGCACACTTAAACCAATACAGTAATTGATTCAGATGTACTTTCTATATCATGACTTATATACCATTAATCAACTGTAAGCATATTTTTTTTCTGCACATTGCCATTCATAGCTATCAAATTTTGGTTTGGGCAAAATATGCTGGATATAGTTTTTTATTTTTGGTAACATTTGTTTGACACTACAATTAATCTACTATGTTAACTGCCTTTTTCCTGTAGAAAGTATTAACTGTAATAGAAAAATATTATGTTGATATAAAAATATACATTTGCTGACAATAATTCTAATTCTAGATACTTTGATCTCAAAAAAATTATACCAAAAACGTTTTCGGAATTACCCAAAAATAAAAGGAATTCACCAAATCCTATTAGATTATGCAATTATTCTCACATCAACGAGATTGACTGCCATTAAGGCTGTTGCCTAAAGTAAGCAGGACAGTAAATACCTTACCCAAGAATAAAAGGAAACATCTACAAAACAAACAAATTTTTTGTGAGTTTGATCACTTTAATCCTCAAAATGAGAAATCCTTCGTCATTTTTTAGTATTTTTGCTCTAGCTATCAATGCCATCTCTCTCTGGATGGAAGGTAATTCATTGGTTGCATCACATATTTTTGTCCATTCATGTCATATGCTATTTATAAAGTTAAACTCAATTTCAAATACAATTTTATAGGAACACCAGCCACTGAATTTGTACCTGTGGACGAAGTCACGTGCCGAATCGTGGACACTGGTAATCCTCCTTTCCAAACCTGTTCCCGATGTCCATGTTGCTTTGGAAACAACTGTGAGGTATCTCCAAACCTGTTCACAATTTTCATCACTAGAATTATCTCCCTTTATTGTTAATGGAATATTGTGTTTTAATGTTGGGAGGGATAAGGAAGTTTATGTTGATGAGGCGGTCAGCATCGTCAGGTGGTGAGGTCGATTTAGATGCCAATTTGTTAGATGATGAACATGCAGTTTAATTAGGACACTCGGTTGAATACAGTAATGCTTTGGGTAATGTTACTTAAATATTTTTTAGCACAAGTTTTGCTTCTTCATCTGACCATTCTGGTCTTACACTTGATTCGGTTAAATTTTGCTGGTCCTTGTTGATTATAGGTTTTTTTTTTTTTTTTTTTTTTTTTTTTTTTTATAAATAACAATTCTGCATAGGTAGTAGTTAATAAAGCGAGCATCACATGCCTAAAAAATGTCAGCCGAATGATATATGAAGGGATTGGGAAGTTTAATTTTTGTTCATAAACATGTTTGAAAATAATATGTAACATGTGTAATTTACTGAAAATGAAGGCGCATATGCCATCGCATTGTTTTATTCATGAGAATTTTCCAGTGAAAGCAGGGTTGTTCCTTAGTGCTTTTCTTTTAGAATATTTCATCATCGTTTATATACTTGTACACCAAACTATTTCAAAAACTATGATTACACACACAGACGGAGACATGCATGTGGATAAACATACTGAATTCTTTCAGATACGATTGTTAAAGAAGCAAAACAAAAGGCAGATACTTTTGTAGGTCCACCGGGTCTTTGCTGAAAGTAGGTGGTACTTCTGTTACTGCCAATAGTATAGTGATGGATCAATCGGATCAGTTATGCATGTCGAGGAAGATAATTGCTGAAAATGTCCTAGAAGATTGTAGTGGCCACAATCCATTCCTTCCAGTGTGCTGGATTTTTTTAAAAGGTGGGTTCATGTTTATTTGTTGATTCAGAAGGCAATCCTAAAATTTTGATATCAAACTGTTACTTCTTTAATATCATTATAAGCTGGTTATACTGTTGTCCGTGTATTATGTTAAAAGACATTGTAAGAAAGGCTAGTCTTCATAGCTGTAAGCTTCACCTTTCCACTCCAAGTTCAATTGGTTAGCAATAATTTTTTCCATAAACAGTGGTCATTCTCTCCTCCAAATCCTGATATATAGCTTTCCCAATTTAAATTGAATAACATACTAATTCTTATGTAAACTATTACTTTTCTTGTGTTTTTGCTTTCATAAAGTATACTTCTTTCATAGTAAAAGATTTCGTTAGGGCCATGAAATTTGAGACCATAGGTGACTATATGTCCTGCTTATTGAACGGGTGGCTCTGCTTCACATATGGAGACTGGTGCACTTGCCCCCATTTCCCTTTGCACATTTAAGGAAACTTGTATTTTTAATTTTTAAGGTGGAATAACAAATTCATATATAATAGTTATAGTTCTTAGAAGCCCTTTATTAAAATTCGTGTTATTGTTAGAAGCGTAGAAGGAAGTAACTCTGACGGGTTTTTATAATGATGATTGGAGTCATATGGCTCATATACAGAATCTGGATTTTGTTTCTTTTCCCCAGTGTCAATTCATATCGCATTTTGGTGTTTAGATAGAAAAGGGGAGGGAAAAAAAGAGAGGCTATGCAGGCGTACATATGAATATGTTTAGTCTAAGCTATAACCTACTACTTAAACAAAGCATGCAACCAATACGAAAATGTATTAGTGTTAGTCTTTTAGATTCATCGGAAGTTTACTTAGTCACAGTCCTTTGTTGTTCTCTTGTAGTTGTGCAACTATGCTTATTTTGTTTTTATTTATTCTTTTACTTGATATAGTTGTATTTATTTTGAGTGTATCAGTTTATGGTAAAAAGCTACGATTGTTGACTATTATACTAATAAACTCTTATTTGATTCTTTTGGCTAGGCCTGGTACTTGTCTTCTCTTGTGCGTTTAGCATTTCCCCTTGAGAAATGGAACAAGAACGTGTATTGTCAAGTTGCTTCGAAGATTTATTATTTCCAGAGACTTCATTCTGATTCCTTTTGTCAACTGTATCTCAAACTCGGAATAAATAAAATTGTTGCAAAATAACACAGCTACACAATAGTGTTGTGAAAAGTGTGTTTTCTCGATCTGTGTTAAGTCTCTACTAAACCAAATTTTAACAGCAGATTACCAAAAAAGCTTCTAAATAACACATAAGCAAAGAAAACTCTGGAAACCGACGCTTTTATCGTATTCTCTTTTTGGCTCATTTTTTTATGTTTTGAAGGTGAATTTTGTTGCCACAAATATTTCTTGCTTTCCAGTGTCAGGTTTAGACTTTTGTCCATACCTTATCATCCTACCTCCATGAAATCTTGCTTTTTATTACCACAACTTCATACTCTTGCCTTATAAACACAGTTAATCATAAGACAAAATTCTGAAAGATAACACACTGAAATCTCGACTTTCACAAATTGTATTGACATGATGAGTGCTTTGTTCCGCAATGAGCATTTGCACACCTGCTGTTGTTTGTCACTATCTGGTTATAATTTTTGAGATTTCTCGAATTGATCATCAATTGGATAAATTGAAGAGATTTATATTTTGTTCGCTCAAAGAGACTCTCCAACTTTGCAACTCATTTGAGGTTCCGTGTAAAACCTGTGCTCACATCTGTCCTCCTTAGCTATTTGAACTAAATTGTATTTTGCTAAAGCTACAAAATGAAAAGGTGAGGTAGTGTTTGGTTTACCATTTTAAGTTTTGGATTTTCGTCCATACAAAAATGTGCACATCGCATGTAAATCATGAAAATAACAATTTTAGAAAACAAAGTTAACACACAAAATAAAAAACAACTTTTATCAATTTTTCATGTTTTGAGAAATGAGAGAAATATATAGACCAAATCCTCGTTTCATGATTGCTACATCCCCTCCGCGGTCCCCTCCATCTTGCTTTCATTCTACAATTCCTCCTTCTACACCTTTAAAGTTTTGTAATTAATTTTGAAAACTAAAAACCCAAAACTCATTTTTAACCAAACAGACACTGAGTTTTTCATTATTGAGAATCTTATGGAATCCCATATTGTGTCTAAAGGTGATGACTATCTTGCATTACAGATATAAAATAATAAAGGAAGTTGGCGATGGCACATTTGGAAGCGTCTGTCGTGCCATAAATAAGCAAAGTGGTGAAATAGTATGTATTTTTATTTGGTTTTTGATGGTATAAAAGTTAGTAATGCATTTGTATATTAGTGAAAGCAGGTATATAATTGTAACATCACAAGATTTTTCGATAATTTAAATTATTAAATTTAATGTGTTTTGAAACAAAATTGTTTTAAATATTAAAATTAATAATTTATGTTGTATATTGATAATGTATGAACTAAAATTTGAATTCGTAAATATTGAAATTTGTTCACAATTAGCAATAATTGATTTATAAATTTATCATGAATTTTATTTCAATTTGAATATAATTTATAAACCTTTGAATTTAATTTATTGGCTAACAAGCGGAAAATGAATATTTTATAATATTAATGAACTGGTTAAATTTGTCATTTTGCAAATGGTCTCAGAATTCGATAAAATAAATTTTATTGAATCCGGAATATTAAATTTTTATATGATCTAAAATTTCGTAGTCGTCTGAATTATAATTTGATCGTTAGAAATTAAAACGCGTATAAATTTATATATACAGTTTAATTAAATAATCGATTTTTAGAGAAAAAACTGGTAGAGACTTTGGAATTGGGCTTTGAAACCTATTCCATTGCGTTCAGAAGTCGTCAAAACATATTGTTAGGCAGTAAGCGAGCCTGATTTGGATTCAGTTCAAAATTTTGCTTTAAAACACGCTAAACGAGAATTATAATATTATTAAATAATAATAAAATATTAGAGAGACCCTAATATTTCTATGGCCGTCGTTCTTAGCTTTTCAATGGCCATGAAGCTCGATTATTTCTTCCTCTTTTTCTTACGATCCAATCAACGAAATTCAAAACTCTCAAAGCGAAAAATGTAGTGCTTCATGAGAGCTTTAGATCCATGTTGTTGGATCGAATTCTAGTAATTAAATTGCCAGAATTCATTCATGAACATTGCGCAGTTTTTGTTCGATTTCAGGCCGATATGGCCACCGAGTTTAACCAAATTCTGGGCGTTGGTGGAGCAATCAGAGGCGCATACGACGATGGAGCTGGATGGAGGTCCGACGATCTAAATGGTGGTGCGCAGTTTATAGTTTGGACGTGGGTTTGGGTTTATCGTGTGAACGAGTGGTTCTGGAATGAAGAAGATAGACTAATAGGTGCTGACGTAGCGAACTGTTATTGGGTGGGTTTATTTTATTTTGTTTTATTTAATTTAAATGTTCAAATATTTAAACATCAATTACTTTTTCATACGAGCTCCAATTGACACGCGGTTTGTTGCGTTAGAATCGTATCGACGAGCTCTTCGCGATGCCGCTGATTTGAACTGATTCGAAGATCGTTGATTTTTGGGCTAAAATTCAGATTTCAATCTCGTTCAGAACCAAAGGTGAGTGATTATACCCACTCACATCTAACTAATATATTTGATTGTTAGTTAAATTAAATTCATGTCATGATATGATTGAATTGTTTGCTGTTTGATTGTTTAAATTGCATATTTATGTTAAATCTGCATAGATTGTATAATTTAATTTAACTGTTATATAAATTGTACCGTTATAGATTAATTTCTAGTTTTTTCTTTAAAAGAACCTCATACCTGATGACTAGTAACTGATATTATTGAACTGTTTAGATGTGTTGATTTTGATGTATGCCTTGAATATATATATATATATATATATATATGTGTGTGTGTGTATATGTATATGTATATATATATATATAATGTACTAATATGAAATTCATTTTGTTATCGATATTGTTTATATGTCTTATTGATTTCTGTTGATTAATTCCATTTATTACCCTAGATATTACGAACATCAAATAAACCCGGGATTAATCATTAAAATGTTGTAAAATATATGTGTGAATATGCTTTTGTCATGTATGGTTTAGTCCCACATTGGTGGATAAGTTTTACTCCAAGCTCCCAAGCCTTTATATAAGGAGCTCATGTAATGTAAATTGTGTATAAAAAATTCTGGAATGAATAAAAGTATTCTCTTTGTCCTCCTCTAATGCCTTTCTTATTGTATATTATTTATAACACGTTATCAGCACGATATTCTATTAGAGCTATTGTTTGAAATATTCTAGATCTATATCTATGGATCTATCATGTAAGTTATTTTTATTTGAAGATATGAATTCATGAATTTATATATTTTTTTATACAATTATTTTCTGTTTGAGAATATTAGATCAATGGATCTATGAATTTATCATATCTTCAGTTCTTTTAGATCCGACTCAAACTTCTAGATCTCTTTTCCTGTATATTTTTTGTAGATCTAGATTGTAGTCCAATGGATCTAACTTTTTAGATCTAATTATTTTTGTTGATCCTAAATATGTGCAGATGTATTCTTTCATTTCTTTGCGGATCTAATTTTGAAATTTTCAAATCCAAATTAATGGTGTTTTGGTTGTATATGTATTATTTTCATTATTGATGATGTAGAGGTAGGTCTAGTATTATCCTTTTCGATCTACTGTTCCTTTTTGCATGTAATTCTTTTGGGTGGACTGAAGATAAAATATGTATGATTTTTTTTTATGTACACCCAAGAGTATTATGGGTATAAAATCTGATGATGTAGCATTTAAGCTCAATAGCAATATTGATTTTATCACCGGAAGTGAAATTGAAAACTCATCATGTATACAAAAATTTTCAAATGAGGAACCTGAAGTTCATATGCAAATGAGGAACTTGAAGTTCATATGCAAATGAAGAACCTGAAGTTCATATGCAAATGAGAAAGATGAAATAAAATCCTCGAAGCATGTAATTGCATTTAATTTTTGCTTGTAGCAAATGACATGTAATAGAAAAGGATTTGAAAAGGCAATGGAAGGAAAAGTTTCGAAAAATAAAATAAAATAAGGAAAAACGCTTATATTCCAGTTTTATGCTACACATAATTTCTTAAAGAAATTTATTGTTAAATGAGATCATTACTTATAATAAATATTATTTTCTTGAAGAAAAATAGTAAAATGACTCTCATATGCGAACGAAAGCACTTTCTAGAAAAGATGCTTCAATTTAAAATATACAATAACGATATATGGATCATGATAAAACTTGAAGTTTTATTATAGTCATTTTAGAACATATTATATTTCTAGAAGAAATAATTTGTTGTTTCTTAGGAAAACATTTACAAAAAAAAAAAAAAAAAACATCCTGAAGATCATATTAAGTTAAGATCTATATATTGATCTTAATTTTGCACACCGGAAGTGAATGCAAAAGTAATTTTTGTTATAAAATGGAAATCTTAGAACCTGCAGTTTCTTTGATGGTAAGAAGTAATTTTGATGCAAAAAGAAAGATCTAAAAGATCTTTATATGGATTGCATAATTTGAATCTAAAGCATGTAATTTATATTTGTTAATTTTATGTATAGATTTACAAGTTTTTAGAATCATTCATACTAAGGAATGTAAAATCTCGGTTCTATAATTATGCCTTTCTACTCAATTCTTGATTAGATATTATGCATATATACGATATTTTAGAAAATCTGATTATTGAGAAATGCAGTACAACTATAAGTTGTTTATTTCAGTTTTGTCGTCAACCAATACTGTAGCTATATCAAAATTGTTGATTTAAGTAAAATTTATTTATTTGATTCATATTTAAACCGTATAATGGTTATTTCCATTATTTTTACAATAAATGCATTAAATGTATCGTTATGGTAACGTATATTGTATTGCCATATTATTATAAATGTTAATTACAGTCACTATTATCATAAATGCATTGGTTATTGTAAATTAAATGTTATATGTTCATGCTCAGAATATGGATATAAGTATGATTTTTTTATGTATTTATTTGGCAAGTAATATATGATATAATGGAAGAAATAGGTTCAACAACCTGAAGTTGTGTGAAGAAATTATTTTAACAAGGAGTTGTATAACTCAAAACCCAAGACCTGAAGTCTTGAATTCATATCAATATTTTCTTAACTTGTCAAAATTTATAAGCTTCCAAACAAGAAGCATACACATAATTTGAGAACCCGAAGTTCATAAAAAAAAAGAACTTGAAGTTCATGAATAAGTAGCCTGAAGGTATGTTGAAATTATGTAAAATGATAAGATTTTACTTCCTGAAGAAATTAAAGGAAATAAATAAATCATAATACTCAAGAAATAGAAACCCGAAGCTTTCTTGAAGTTGTGACATGAAAGGATTATACTTCCAGAAGAAGTTAAAAGAGGCACACACATAATAATATGTGACAATAACATTGGATTCAATAGGAAATCTATAAACGGGTTTCATCTAACTGACATCTTTCATGTACAATTTATGTTAACTGGATATCCTGAAGATATAATATGCATATTAATCTCTTGAAGAGATGTCCTAGAGATTTATTTTTATATAGAAAATCCAACATCCTAGAAGAGATGTTAGAGATTTTTATTTGTTGCATTGCAATTACATAAATAAAAGATATGTTCCCTGAAGGAATATCATACACTCCAGAAGTAGTGATTTTTTTGAATCTTAATTAATGCATCTAATTTTGTTACCACATTTAAAGTTTGATATGTATTTTTGTATATTGATATGACATATCAATAGTTTGTACATATTTATCTCTGGAGGAGATAAGTTCATCGCAGAAGCGGCGATAACAAAATATCTTTAGAGGATATTTGTATATTTGGAAATGGTAAGATATCTCTAGAAGAGATCAATTTACTTGAAAATAATAAAATATCTCCAGAAGAGATTTCTACAATTAAAAGCGATAAATATTTGTAGAAAAGTTCATAAATTTCTCCTAAAAGAGAAAATATGTATTAAAACTCCACAAATGGTGTTTATGGAATATCCCAGAAGCGATATCAAAACTCCATCAACTTAACAACTTGAAGTTGTTCATATATTTATTTGGACCAGAAGTTCGATATGTTTTCAAACCAGAAGTTTTGAACATTATCATACGATCCTGAAGAATTTGTAATGACACTGATTAATACATTAAAATCAATAGTTTGATCTTTGTAATAATTTATTCTAAAATCATTATCTCAAATGAGAAAGACTATGCAAATTTATTTTACGTGGACGCACGTATTTATATATTCATATCTGCAAATATTTAACTAACAACCTGAAGTTTGTTATAAGCTTATTTTATAGATTATGCATAATTATTATTTAGTGATTTAAATTTCAATCAACATGAATGTTGAATGACCTGAAGTCATATGTGTATCCAAATGATTTGTATAATAAGAAAATTCCTCCAATATTGCTGATCAATGAAAGAGAATAAGTAATAAAAAAAATGAATGCATCTTATCGACTAATTAAAGGGTTATCCTCCTACAACTGATATACATATAATATATTTGCTAGCAGCAATGTGATAATGGATCAAAATGAGAATCCCATGATTATTATTATTTAGTGTGACAATGTTTGTCAACATTGAGAGGGAGGATAAAGGGATACAATTTCATTTTGAGTATCAGTGTTAAATAATTGACACACGAATAAATTATAAATAATATCCCTTGTAGACTTACTTCAATATATATTTGAATCCCAGAAGGATCAAAATGCATAAACCACATTTAAAGATTGGTTTAAAAGTCAGTTCGAAATACTTTTGAAGTAAGTAATAAAGATGCCTAATGAAGGAGGTGAGTGTTCTTGAAGAAACACCTAAGGAGTCTCTTGAGGAGATCCATGACATGATTGTCAAATAACCCCAGAAGTGGTTTAGGTACCTAAAATAGATAAATAAAGAGATCTCAATAAATTATATCTAGAACTGACAATATATAATCATCAATGATAAATTTATAAAAAAGTAAAGCGCTTATGTTAAATCATGATTGGCCATCATGAATCCTTCTCTAATTGAGAAATGTGGATCCGTAGTCCGCAGAGTAGTGAATAAACCTCGAGGGTATGAATATTTGTTAAATCACACTAAACGATGAAAGAATATTAGTTCCTGAAGAACATAAACTACTTTGCCGGTTATATAGAATATAATGAATAAAGAGAGTTGATTACAACATTCTTTTAAGTATTGTTATAATGAAAATCGTGATATAATTCATGATGAGTAGATTATTTCATGCTTTTAAGTATTGTTGTAATAGAACATTTAATATACTTAGTTGTGATATGCAAAATTCATTGAAGTATACAGGTTCCTGAAGAACATATGCAAAATTCATTGAAGTTTACAGGTTCCTGAAGAACATAAATAACTTTAGTAATTATAAAGAATGCAAAGAACATAGAATATAGATTACAACATTCTTTTAAGTATTGTTGTAATGAAAATCTTGATATAATTCAAGATGAGTAGATTACTTCCTGCTTTTAAGTATTGTTGTAATGAAACTATTATTTTTCAGTACAAATGTATTGCAGTGTGCAAACCTGATTGAAGCACAAAATTGTAAACACTCGAAGTGTATAGAAAGCAAGCGCAAACAAAAAGTGCTTTAAATAAGAAAACATGCCTGAAGCATGAAAATGCACACAATTTTTTTTAAAGAAAAGTTCATTAAGAATTATCTTGTGATGTTGTACTCTTTTTCCTTCACTTTGGTTTTTTCCCACAGGGTTTTCCATTATGAAGGTTTTAATGAGGCAAATGTTAATAAATGATGAACATCGGAAGTATGAAGACTAAAGATTATTATCTCTTGATTTTATTTTCTATACAAGATTTGTTTGAGTAATATTGTCAATGAGATGCATATTTATGGATCCAGAAGTATCTATAACGAAATTTGAGATATCAAAAGAAGTATCATCCTCAAAGTAATTTTTAAAAGTTTAAATGAGGCAGTATCTTGATCTAGAAGAATCAAGCACCACATCAAGGAATAACATCTCAAATATATTATTTAAGTTAATCTGTATTTTTATCCTTAACTAAGGTTTCTCCCACTGGGTTTTCCTTTGTAAGGTTTTTACTGAAGAATTATATTGATCCAGAAGTATTATTCTACATTTAATGTAGTAAATTATTGAAAATATGTTTTTGTACTCTTTTTTCCTTCACTAAGATTTTTCTCATAGGGTTTTTCTTAGTAAGGTTTTTAATGAGGCATTACATCGATCTTGAACTATCGAAATCTTAGAAGAAATATCATTTTAATATAATTTCAAGGGTTGCACTCTTTTCCTCGTTCAAGGTTTTTCCCATTGGGATTTCCTAATAGAGCTTTTTAACAAGGCAACAAACAATATCTATGTCATCCGAATAGATATTTGCAAGCAATATACTTGAGGGGGAGCAATAATCTTTCAAAGGGGATAATTTCAAGCTACTATAAGAAGCATTCAAGAATTTGAAGACACATATTCAAGGAGTGTTAAAGTTACTTTTCTGATCCACATAAAGCAAAATCACAAACTGGATAGTGTTTAAAACAACAATGCAGCTATTTCGTGGAGATCTACAAAGCAAACATTTCACATGTCAACTTCCCTCAACTACAGAAAGATCAATTATTTATGAAGACAATGCAGCATGCGTAGTTCAGATTCAAGCAGGATATATCAAGGGTGATAGGACAAAACACATTTCTCCCAAATTCTTTTTCACACATGAGCTCCAAAAAGGGACAATAAGATAAAAGTGAAGCAAAACCAATCTCAAGAAAATCCAGTAGATCCAATCACGAAGGCACTTCCAAAATCAACGTTGCAGAAGATGATACATAAAATTGGTATGCGCCGCTTGCATCACCAAACTATTTGAATAATGCGTTACGAATCAGGGGGAGCATATATTATGCTGTAATGTACTCTTTTCCTTCACTAATATTTTTCCCACTGGGTTTTTATTAGTAAGGTTTTTAATGAGACATTATTTTGATCCAGAAGTATCAACCCTCATTGGAACATTGTCAATATGTTACCTAGAGATGAAATAAAAATTGTACTCTTTTCCTTGTTTATGATTTTTCCCATAGGGTTTTTCATAAAAAAGTTTTTAACGAGGCAATTAACCTTATCATCTTTATATACGCATATTCAAGGGGGAGTGTTGTAAAATATATGTGTGAATATGCTTTTGTCATATATGGTTTAGTCCCATATTGGTGGATAAGTTTTACTCCAAGCTCCCAAGCCTTTATATAAGGAACTCATGTAATGTAAATTATGTATAAAAAATTCTGGAATGAATAAAAGTATCCTCTTTGTCCTCCTCTAATGCCTTTCTTATTGTATATTATTTATAACATAAAACGAATTAAGAACGTAGGTTAAAATGATAAATACTTGTGACCCTGATATCGATTGAAATGATATATATCCTTTCCCAAAATATTAAAATTAAATTTTAAGTATTACTTGGCCATAGGATAGAAAATTATATACCGACACCGGTTGGTTAAATAAAAATTGTTTTTAATCTTAAATTTTGGAATATTATTTTAAATATAAAATGAATGATATTATTAATCGTTTTCTTTAAATTTGAACATTGAGCTTTAAGGTTTAAATTTTAAGGAATTCGTATATGTGAATAACTGAAGTTGAAACTGAATTGAATATAAAATATAAATTTATCGAAATTGAATTGTTTATCCATCCTTGATATTTACTTTAAATTAACTTGATTTATAGTAATAATTGAACTGTGGACTCGAGATTTTATAAACGAATAATTCAAAGTGAGAATTATAATTGAAATTCATTTATTTGAATCGAATTATTAAATCGAATTATTTGAAATCGAACTGTTGAATCGAATTGAAAGATAAATGGGAAGTCAAATCCTTTTGAATTAAGATACCAAAATTTAGTCAATTGATTTGAAACTGAAATATGATTCCAGTTTGGTTGAATTTTGAAGAAACGATTTTAATTCCGACTATAGTATTTTAAAACATTAAAAAAACTATTTTATATTAATTATTCCCTTTATAAACTATTTACCTTATAACTATTTTATTTTATTACATATTTTAAATAAACCATTTTAATAATTACCAATTTATTTTATAAACTATTTTGTAATAATTATTTTCTTTATAAACTAATTTACCTTACAACTATTTTATTTTGTTAATTATTTAAATAAAACATATTAATAATTTACTATTTATTTAATAAACAAATTTATTATTTCGACTATAGATTTTACTAAATTTGATTATTCTATTTCAAATTTCAAACTATTTATTTTTCAAACTATTTAAATTATATATCTAAACTATTTCAAATATATTCTTAACTATTTTAATATTCAAATTATTTTAAAGTTGGAATTGTTTCAAGATTTTAAATTAGTTTAAATGTAGATTTTATGATGAATAATATTCTCTCTTGAATATTGAAATGATTTTATGAAAATCTGATATTTTGGTATGAAGTACGAACCCCTTTGAAATGTAAAAGAACTGACCGGTGTGAAAAATGTAAACGGTTGGTTGTTAAAGAGACCAGGATCAGATATTGTCATATTCTCTTCCAATACCGAAAACCACTTTAACAGCTGTGTATGCGGTGGAGTTCCAGAATGAAGTAGGATGGATTTGGAGGCGATTCTTGGATTTGAAGAAAGAAAACAATGATGGATAGCCTTGACCTTCGGGTCATAATTAAAATGACTAAAACAGGATCTATACCCAGGTTAATGTGAGCTAGCTCCTCTTAGCAAACATGCTTCTTCGATACTATATATTACTGTGATTGATTGGCGCCTTTGATTTTTGGGTGCATTGTTCGGGGTGGTCAGTAGTCGCGACTATACGTTACTACGGGTCTGGGTCCGCAATCCGGTAGAATCCAATTGATGGGTATTGCCTCGATGCCTTGTCATATTTATCCTAATCGAACCCCCTACGACTTTGATTTGTACCGTACCCATGGAGTGCCCTCTGATAGCTACTACGTACTGTGGACTTTACGATATCTATATAGACTACGATATTATAAACGGTGTATGGGTAAATGTAATCCCGCTTATGCTATTTTAATATGTTATATTTAACCACAGACACTATTATAATAACATATTGAATTATATAGTATCTAGTTTAACGGATCCTTAGGAGATGGAAATTCCCGTAACATTTCTTAAGTTATTGCACTCATATTATCACATGAATTTGATTTAACTGATATGAGAATATTTTAGTTCTGATCCGAGTATTTTTGTCTTTTCATTTGTGCTCGGGTCAGCCTGAATTTTTCAGTTATTGAAGATACCATTATGGAGATGATGATGGCGCTCAACAGACGTATTTATTACTATTTATTCTGCTGCAAATATTGGTATGTTTGTGATAGTTAACTCTGATAATTCTTATTTATTTATTATATTTTGTCCTTTCGTTGTGAGATTCTGTGATTGTTTTCTTCTTTTCTTATTTTAATCCCAATAACTATCCGTATTTTTGATTTGTTTAAGTCGACATTGAGGATCATTATCGATTTGAGCAGTCAAAAATCTCGGATGTTACATTTGGTATCAGAGCTTTGGTTTAGCGAAACCTTGGCTCTATTTAGGATTAACTCATTAGAGATAGGATACTAATACTCTAGAATGAGTTTGAGCGTATATGAGAGAACATACTTGTAATTTTCATATAAAATGATTTTGTGTTGTGTCGGTTTGTTCCGTTGAGTATTTATGAATTTTGGTCGGTACTTGGGACGCCATGGAAACGATAGGGATTTCTAAACACTCGAATAGGACTCATTGACATAATATTGTTTTGAGTTATATTTTATTTATATATAGAATTATTTGAAAATATATGAATTTTGATTTTGTTGATGATAATATTAAATTTTCACCATTTATTACTGGATTAATCAATAATTTAAAACTATTGGTTATTGAATGGTTTAAGAAATAAATATTGAAAATAAATTGATAATAAAATATTGAAAATTAATTGGTAATGAAATAAGAAGTTAAATATGAATTTGAGAATTTAATTTCGGTTAGTTTTGTAATATTGTTTTGCAAATGGTTTGAAATAATATATTTATATTTTAAAAAGTTATTTCATATAGAAATTGTTTTCAAACGAATTTTTGAAATAAGTGTATATTCCCCCTTTGCCTTCGGAAAATGATCTCGGTAATGAGTGCACACATTATCGACCTTATTTTCAAGGGACTAAGTGGGGGAGACCACTTAGCATTTTAAACTTTGTTCGGAAATTTGGATTTCATTTAAATCTTTTAAATTATGGTTTGTTATAAAATATAAAAAATATATATTATTTTAAAGTGTATTTGGAAACGAACCCGAAGTTGAAATTTTAAGCTCTTGAATAGTTAATGAATTTCAAATTCTTGAAATGAACTAAAATTGAAATTATAGAAATTTCTGAATTATATAGTAATAAAATGAATCCAGGAGAGTTATAATTAAATTAAAACTCTTTGTAATTTTAAATAATGAATTCAAAATAAATTGAAATTATTTAACTTGTACAAAAATCGAACATTTCCATAGCATATATATAACTTACCAATTAATCAAAAGTTAACATGTTATTGGAATAAAATTAGATAATATACAAGTACTAGTATGAATAATGAATGTTGAAAAAAAATTAAGGGTTTATATATACGAATGAAAATTAAATTATGAGATAACTATGCATACTTGGTTATGTTTGAAATTAAATTCAATATCTAATGCAAATAAACCTTGTCAATGGAATAAGCCGATGAAGTGAATTATTTGGTTATGAATTAAATTGTATTGCTATTGATGGTTAGATATTCGACGACTTAGGATAATCGATATTTCCAAGTCGAAAATAAATGTTTAACTTGTTTTGTGAAAATAAAAGTGAATTGGTTTATACATTATAAAATTTAAGCGAAGATTGAACGAATTAATTTAATTTAATTGAAATGAGCTCGTCGTGAAGCTGTAGTTCGTAAATTTCTGAATTGAAGTTTAAATGAATGTATATGATCCAAAATAAGTCGGAATTCTTTGTAACAAGAATCCTTCGGATCTTTTTGAATGTACTCTTCTAATGAAAGAGAAAATTTTGGATTACGCCTTGTAGATTTTAAGCGGGGGAGCGTATAACATCCCAAGATTTTTCGATAATTTAAATTATTAAATTTAATGTGTTTTGGAACAAAATTCTTTTAAATATTAAAATTAATAATTTATGTCGTATATTAATAATGAATGAACTGAAATTTGAATTCGTAAATATTGAAATTTGTTCAAAATTAACAATAATTTATTTATAAATTTATCATGAATTTTATTTTGATTTGAATATAATTTATAAACCGTTGAATTTAATTTGAATTTAATTTATTGGTTAATAAGAGGAAAATGAATATTTTATAATATTTATGAACTGGTTAAATTTGTCATTTTGCAAATAATCTTGAAATTCGATAAAATAAATTTTATTGAATCCGAAATTGTAAATTTTTATATGATCTAAAATTTCGTAGCCGTCGGAATTATAGTTTGATCGTTAGAAATTAAAACGCGTTTAAATTTATATGTACAGTTAAATTAAATAATCAATTTTAAGGAAAAAAAAAATTCTAGAGACCTTAGAATCGGGCTTTAAAACCTATTTAATTGCATTCAGAAGGCGTCAAAACATATTTTTAGGAGTAAGCGGGCCTGATATTGTCTCAGTCCAACTTTTTGCTTTAAAACACGCTAAACGAGAATTATAATATTATTAAATAATAATAAAATATTAAAGAAACCCTAATATTTATATGGCCACCGTTCTTAGCTTTTCAATGGCCATGAAGCTCGATTCTTTCTTCCTCTTTTTCTTACGATCCAATCAACGAAATTCAAAACTTTCAAAGCGAAAACTGTAGTGCTTCATGAGAGCTTTAGATCCATACGGTTGGATCGAATCCTGGTAATCTAAAATCGCCAGAATTCATTCATGAACATTGCGTTGTTTTTGTTCGATTTCAGGCCGATATAGCCACCGAGTTCGACCAAATTCTGGGTGTTGGTGGAGCTATCGGAGGCGCATACGGCGATGGAGCTGGATGGAGGTCCATCGATCTAAATGGCGGTGCGCAGTTTTAAGTTTGGATGCGGGTTTGGGTTTATCGCATGAACGAGTGGTTCTAGAACGAAGAAGACGGATTAATAGAGGCTGACATGGCGAACTGTTATTGGGTGGGTTTATTTAATTTAATTTAAAAAATTCAAATATTTAAACAAAACTTTTCATACGAGCACCAATTGACACGGGTTTGTTGCGTTAGAATCGTATCGATGAGCTCTTCGCGATGCCGCTGATTTGAACTGATTCTGAGATCGTTGATTCTTGGGCTAAAATTTGGATTTCAATCTCGTTCAGAACAAAAGATGAGTGATTAAACCCACTCACATCTAAATAAAATATTTGATTGTTAGTTAAATTGAATTCATGTCATTATATGATTGAATTGTTTGCTGTTTGATTGTTTAAATTGCATATTTATGTTAAATCTGCATAAATTGTATAATTTAATTTAACTGTTATATAAATTGTACTGTTATAGATTAATTTCTAGTTTTTTCTTTAAAAGAACCTCATACCTGATGACTAGTAACTGATATTATTGAACTGTTTAGATGTGTTGATTTTGATGTATGCCTTGAATATATATATATATATATTTAATGTATTGATATGAAATTCATCTTGTTACCAATATTTTAAATACGTTATTGATTTCTGTTGATTAATTCCATTTATTACCCTAGAAGTTACGGGCACCAAATAAACCCGGGATTAATCATTAAAATGAATTAAGAATGTAGGTTGAAATGATAAATACCCATGACCTTGATATGGATTGAAATGATATATATCCTTTCCCAAAATACTAAAATTAAATTTAAGTATTACTTGGCCATAGGATAGAAAATTATATACGGACACCTGTTGGTCAAATAAAAATAGTTTTTGATCTTGAATTTTGGAATATTATTTTAAAGACAAAATGAATGATATTATTAAACGTGTTACTTTAAATTTGAACTTTGAGCTTTAAGGTTTAAAATTTTAAATATTAAGGACTTCGTATATGTGAATAACTGAAGTTGAAACTGAATTGAATATAAAATATAAATTTATCGAAATTGAATTGTTTATCTATCTTTGATATTTACTTTAAATTAACTTGATTTATAGTAATAATTGAACTGTGAACTCAAGATTTTATAAATGAATAATTCAAAGCAAGAATTATAATTGAAATTCATTTATTTGAATCGAATTATTAAACCGAATTATTTGAAATCGAACTGTTGAATCGAATTGAAAGCTAAATGGGAAGTCAAATCCTCTTGAATTAAGGTACATAAATTTAGTCGATTGATTTGAAACAGAAATACGATTCCAGTTTAGTTAAATTTTGAAGAAACGATTCTAATTCCGACTATAGTATTTTAAAACCTTTTAAAAAAACTATTTTATATTAATTATCTCCTTTATAAACTATTTACCTTATAAATATTTTATTTTATTACTTATTTTAAATAAACCATTTTAATAATTAACTATTTATTTTATAAACTATTTTATAATAATTATTTTCTTTATAAAATAATTTACCTTACAACTATTTTATTTAATTATTTAAATAAAACATATTAATAATTTACTATTTATTTTATAAACTACTTTATTATTTCGACTATAGATTTTACTAAATTTGATTATTCTATTTCAAATTTCAAACTACTTATTTTTCAAACTATTTAAATTATATATTTAAACTATTTCAAATATATTCTTAACTATTTTAATATTCGAATTATTTTAAAGTTGGAATTGTTTCAAGATTTTAAATTAGTTTAAATCTAGATTTTATGATGAATAATATTCTCTCTTGAATATTGAAATGGTTTTTATGAAAATTTGATATTTTGATATGAAGTACGAACCCCTTTGAAATGCAAAAGAACTGACCAGTGTGAAAAATGTAAACGAGTCGTTGTTAAAGAGACCGGGATCGGATTTTGTCATACTCTCTGCCAATACGGAAAACCACTTTAACAACTGTGTACGCGATGGAGTTCCAGAATGAAGTAGGATGGATTTGGAGGCAATTACAAGATTTGAAGAAAGAGAACGATGATGGATAGTCTTGGCCTTCGGTTCATAATTAAAATGACTAAAACATGAGTCATACCCAGGTTAATGTGAGCTAGCTCCTCTTAGCAAACATGCATATTCAATACCATATATATTACTTTGTGAGTGATGGGCGTTTTTGATTTTTGGAAGCATTGTCTGGGGTGGGCTATAGTCGCGGCTATGTGTTACCACCGGTCTGGGTCCGCAATCCAGTAGAATCCTACTAATGGGAATTGCCTTGATGCCTTGTCATATTTATCCTGATCGAGCCCCCTACGACTTTGATTTGTACCGTACCTATGGAGTGCCCTCTGATAGCCACTATGTACTGTGGATTATACGGTATTTGTATAGACTGAAGTATTATAAACGGTGTAAGGGTAAAAATGAAATCCCGTTTACGCTATTTTAATATGTTATATTTAACCATAGACACTATTATAATAGCGTATTGTATTATATAGTTCTACTTTAACTGATCCTTAGGAGATGGAAATTCCCGTGACATCTCTTAAGTTATTGCACTTATATTATCACATGAATTTGATTTAACTGATATGAGAATATTTTAGTTCTGATCCGAATATTTTTGTCTTTTCATTTGTGCTCGGGTCAGCCTGAGTTTTTCAGTTATTAAAGATACCATTATGGAGATGACGATGGAGCTCAACAAACGTATTTATTACTATATATTCCGCTGCAAATATTGGTATGTTTATGATAGTTAACTCTGATAATTCTTATTTATTTATTTATTTATTATATTTTGTCCTTCCGTTGTGAGAATCTGTGATTGTTTTCTTCTTTTCTTATTTTAATCGCAATAACTATCTGTATTTTTGATTTGTTTAAGTCGACATTGAGGATCATTGTCGATTTGAACAGTCAAAAATCACGGATGTTACACTTGGTATCAGACCTTTGGTTTAGCGAAACCTTGGCTCTATATGGGATTAACTCATTATAGATAGGGTAGTAATACTCTAGAATGAGTTTGAGCGTATACGAGAGAACGTACTTGTAATTTTGGTATAAAATGATTTTGTATTGTGTCGGTTTGTTCCATTGAGTATTTATGAATTCTGGTCGGTACTTGGGACACCAAGGCATCGATAAGGATTTCTAAACACTCGAATAAGACTCATTGACATAATATTGTTTTGAATTATATTTTATTTATATATAGAATTATTTGAAAATATATGAGTTTTGATTTTGTTGATGATAATATTAAATTTTCATCATTTATTACTCGATTAATCAATAATTTAAAACTATTGGTTATTGAATGGTTTAAGAAATAAGTATTGAAAATAAATTGATAATGAAATATTGAAAATTAATTGGTAATGAAATAAGAAGTCAAATATGAATTTGAGAATTTAATTTCGGGTGGTTTTGTAATATTGTTTTGCAAATGGTTTGAAATAATATATTTATATTTTAAAAAGTTATTTCATATAAAAATTGTTTTCAAATGAATTTTTGAAATAAGTGTATATTTCACCCCTTGCTTTTGGAAAATGATCTCGGTAATGAGTGCACGCATTATCGACATTATTTTACAGAGATTAAGTGGGGGCGACCACATAGCATTTTAAACTTTGTTCGGAAATTTGGATTTCATTTAAATCTTTTAAATTATGGTTTGTTTTAAAAGATAATATATATATATATTATTTTAAAGTGGATTTGGAAACGAACCCAAAGTTGAAATTTTAAGTTCTTGAATAGTTAATGAATTTCATATTGTTGAAATGAACTAAAATTGAAATTATAGAAATTTCTGAATTATATAGTAAAAAAATGAATCCAAGAGAGTTATAATTAAAGTAAAACTCTTTGTAATTTGAAATAATGAATTCAAAATAAACTAAAATTATTTAGCTTGTATAAAAATCGAACATTTCCATAGCATATATATAACTTACCAATTAAACAAAAGTTAACATGTAATTGGAATGAAATTGGATAATATACAAGTACTAGTATGAATAATGAATGTTGAAAAAATTTAATGGTTTATATATACAAATGAAAATTAAATTATGACATAACTACGCATACTTGGTTATGTTTGAAATTAAATTCAATATCTAATGCAAATAAACCTTATCAATGGAATAAGCCAATGAAGTGAATTATTTGGTTATGAATTAAATTGTATTGCTATTGATGGTTAGATATCGACGACTTAGGATAATCGATATTTCCGAGTCGAAAATAAATGTTTAACTTGTTTTGTGAAAATAAAAGTGAATTGGTTTATAAATTACTAAATTTAAGAGAAGATTGAACGAATTAATTAAATTTAATTAAAACGAGCTCGTCGCGAAGCTGTAGTTCGTAATTTTTCGAAATGAAATTTATATGAATGTATAGGATCCAAAATATGTCGAAATTCTTTGAAACAAGAATCCTTCGGATCTGTTTGAATATAGTTTCCTAATGAAAGAGAAAATTTTGGATTACGCCTTGCAGATTTTAAGATATGTGTAATTCAAATTTTCAGAAAAATCATCATTTGGTAATTTACGATTATAAACTAAATATTAATGAAATTGGTTATGTAAATTAACGAACGCGGCAAGTTGAATAAAAATTATATGGCTAAATATATATGAATTGGCAATTTTTTACTATGCCTTTTCGAGGACGAAAAGTTTTAAGTGGGGGAGAGTGTAACATCCCTAGATTTTTCGATAATTTAAATTATTAAATTTAATGTGTTTTGGAACAAAATTGTTTTAAATATTAAAATTAATAATTTATGTCGTATATTGATAATGTATGAACTAAAAGTTGAATTTGTAAATATTGAAATTTATTCACAATTAGCAACAATTGATTTATAAAGTTATCATGAATTTTATTTCGGTTTGAATATAATTTATAAACCTTTGAATTTAATTTATTGGCTAATAAGCGGAAAATGAATATTTTATAATATTAATGAACTGGTTAAATTTGTCATTTTGCTGATGGTCTCAGAATTCGATGAAATAAATTTTATTGAATCCGGAATTGTAAATTTTTTGTGATCTAAAATTTCGTAGCCGTTAGAGTTATAGTTTGATCGTTAGAAATTAAAATGCGTATAATTTTATATGTACATTTTAATTAAATATTCGATTTTTAGAGAAAAAACTGCTAGAGACTTTAGAATTGGGCTTTGAAACCTATATCATTGCGTTCATAAGGCGTCGTAACATATTGTTAGGCAGTAAGCGGGTCTGATATGGACTCAGTCCAAATTTTTTCTTTAAAACACGCTAAACGAGAATTATAATTTTATTAAATAGTAATAAAATATTAGAGAAACCTTAATATTTCTACGGCCGCTATTCTTAGCTTTTCAATGGCCATGAAGCTCGATTCTTTCTTCCTCTTTTTCTTACAATCCAATCAACGAAATTCAAAACTTTCAAAGCGAAAACCGTAGGGCTTCATGAGATCAAAATCTAGTAATCTAAAATCGCCAGAATTTATTCACGAATACTGCATGGTTTTTGTTCGATTTCAGGCCAATATGGCCACCGAGTTCGACCAAATTCTGGGCGTTGGTGGAGCTATCGGAGGCGCATGTGGCGATGGAGCTGGATGGAGGTCTGTCGATCTAAATGGTGGTGCGCATTTTCAAGTTTGGATGTGGGTTTGGGTTTATCGCGTGTACGAGTGGTTCTGGAACGAAGAAGACAGACTAATAGGGGATGACGTGGCGTGCTATTATTGGGTGGGTTTATTTTATTTTGTTTTATTTAATTTATATGTTCAAATATTCAAACATCAATAACTTTTCATACGAGCTCCAATTGACACGCGGTTTGTTGCGTTAGAATCGTATTGATGAGCTCTTCACGATGCCGCTATTTGAACAGATTCTGAGATCGTTGATACTTGGGTTAAAATTCTGATTTCAATCTCGTTTAGAACAATATTTGATTGTTTGTTAAATTAAATTCATGTCATGATATGATTGAATTGTTTGCTGTTTGACTGTTTAAATTGCATATTTATGTTAAATCTGCATAGATTGTGTAATTTAATTTATCTGTTATATAAATTGTATTATTATTGATTAATTTCTAGTTTTTTTTAAAAAAAGAGAAACCTGATACCTGATGACTAGTTACCAATATTATTGAACTGTTTAGATGTGTTGATTTTGATGTATGCCTTGAATATATATATATATATATATATATATTGTACTGATATGAAGTTCATGTTGTTATCGATATTATTTATATATGTTATTGATTTCTGTTGATTAATTCCATTTATTACCCTAGATGTTACGGGCATCAAATACACCCGGGATTAATCATTAAAATGAATTAAGAACGTAGGTTGAAATATAAATACCTATGACTTGATATGAATTGAAATGATATATATCCTTTCCTAAAATACTAAAATTAAATTTTAAGTATTACTTGGCCATAGGATAGAAAATTATATATGGACACCGGCTGGTTAAATAAAAATTGTTTTTGATTTTGAAATTTGGAATATTATTTTAAAGACAAAATGAATGATATTATTAATCGTTTTTCTTTAAATTTGAACTTTAAGCTTTAAGGTTTAAAATTTTAAATTTTAAGGAATTCGTATATGTGAATAACTGAAGTTGAAACTGAATTGAATATAAAATATAAGTTTATCGAATTTGAATTGTTTATCCATCTTTGATATTTACTTTAAATTAACTTCATTTATAATGATAATTGAATTGTGAACTCAAGATTTCATAAACTAATAATTCAAAGTGAGAATTATAATTGAAATTCATTTATTTGAATCGAATTATTTGAAATCGAACTGTTGAATCGAATTGAAAGCTGAATGGGAAGTCAAATCCTTTTGAATTAAGATACCGAAATTTAGTTGATTGATATGAAATAGAAATATGATTCCAGTTTGGTTAAATTTTGAAGAAACGATTCTAATTCCGACCATAGTATTTTAAAACCTAAAAAAAAACTATTTTATATTAATTATCTCCTTTATAAACTATTTACCTTATAACTATTTTATTATATTACTTATTTTAAATAAACCATTTTAATAATTAACTATTTATTTTATAAACTATTTTATAATAATTATTTTCTTTATAAACTAATTTACCTTACAACTATTTTATTTTGTTAATTATTTAAATAAAACATATTAATAATTTACTATTTATTTTATAAACTACTTTATTATTTCGACTATAGATTTTACTTAATTTGATTAGTCTATTTCAAATTTCAAACTATTTATTTTTCAAACTATTTAAATTATATATCTAAACTATTTCAAATATATTCTTAACTATTTTAATATTCAAATTATTTTAAAGTTGGAATTGTTTCAAGATTTTAAATTAGTTTAAATGTAGATTTTATGAAGAATATTATTCTTTCTAGAATATTGAAATGGTTTTTATTAAAATCTGATATTTTGATATGAAGTACGAACCCCTTTGAAATGTAAAAGAACTGACCGGTGTGAAAAATGTAAACGACTGGTTGTTAAAGAGACGGGGATCGGATACTGTCATACTCTCTGCCAATACCGAAAACCAATTTAACAATTGTGTACGCGATGGAGTTCCAAAATGAGGTAGGATGGATTTGGAGGCAATTAGTGGATTTGAAGAAAGAGAACGATGATGGATATCCTTGACCTTCGGGTCATAATTAAAATGACTAAAACATGAGTCATACCCAGGTTAATGTGAGCTAGCTCCTCTTAGCAGACATGCTTCTTCGATACCATATATATTACTTTGTGTGTAATTGGCGCCTTTGATTTTTGGGAGCATTGTTTGGGGTGGTGTAACAACCCGAGTTCCGATGGACCGAATTTTTTTCAAAAATCCAATCTATCGAAACCCGAGTTAGGTGCTCTGGTATCCTGCAGAAAAAGGCGGAGATAAAGAAACATGTCAGAACTCGTAAAGCATCTCACAGCGGAAGGAAATAAAGTATAATATATTCAAATATAGCCTTACCTTATTAACAATACTGCTAAACCAGTATCCAAAACTATACCATCTCTGTCATGAACCCAACCTGGGAGTATGTAATGAGGAAGGGGTCAGAACATAAGTTCTGTGTGACTGGACTTAGAATAAACTTCTGTCTAATCCTACATATACTGTTCAGTTACATTTTCTTGGTTATTAGGTTGTTAACAATATTAGCTTTTTAAGCTATACTTATCCATCCACTAGTATATTAACCTAATACAATGTTATGTAGTTACCCCCTACTCGTGTCCTCTTTTCATGTGTAAGCAGTCCCTTATCCAACTCGTGTCATCTTGTCATATGTACGCAGTTCCTTATCCAATGTCGTACGTCGTATGGGCTTTCATGTGTGTGTATATATATATTCTCACTAAGTCTGCGTAAAACCACCACTCCTGTGTTGCTTAAGCGTTTGGACTGCCAACTTAGGTCTTACTAGGTTCTGTTATCGAATACTACCTAGATCCAACTAGGGTTTACCATCGAGTGTTACCTAGGTCCAACTAGGGTTTACTTTATCGAACGCTTCCTAGGTTCAACCAGGGTTTACGCTACCTAGGTCCAACTAGGGTTTATGCTACCTATCGAACAATGCCCTCTAGTCTAGGACACACTACCCCGAGCGATATGCGTTCCTGCACTTTACGTCCCAACCTATCGTTAAACGTGCAAGATATCTAGTTGCACATGTCCTCTATATGTGCGACCCAAGTCCCGTGGCAGGGCAAATCAAGAAACACGGAACTCGGTCGGAAGCTTTAAGTTATCTGCCGATGCAGATGTTAAGGTTTGTTTTTACTGTGGCTATGGTCCCACTTGACCCCTCCCTCAACTAATGAAAGGCACCCAAGAATATCAAGAATGAGAACTGTACGCAGGCCCTCTATGCCCCCACAAACCTATTGGCTAACCTCACCCATAACTAGATAGCAAGTATATGGTCTTTTGGAGTTCTCCGCCTTTCCGCTTTTCGTGCTTGATTGACTCAAGATGGTAGGTAGCCGACGGCGTGCTATCACAGGGCCAACTGGTTATCGCCGACTCACGTTGGTCCATCCTAGTCTTTAGGTTGCCTTATTATTGCAACCAAGGCATACTCTTGGTTCTTCTTACGCAGACCTTAACCTCTGTGAGCCCAGGAGGATCATGTGCATTCTCACAGAGGGATACCAAGAGTATCCTCACGTCCCCTCAAAGCCGCATGCTTCGTAACCCAGTCCGTTGGAGCCTTCTATATGATCAGATGGACGTACGCTCCCCCTCGCTCCCTACGACACCGTGGTGATCTACCAAGTTTGGTTATTCATCCCCTATCGTATGGACTGGTCCAAGCGCCTTATCCTTTCGTACTATTAGACCTTATATCTAAATTTCTGATTACGCGCTTGCTTTGTCTTATTAACTTGGTTATCCTCGTTTATATTGTCCTTCAATTCTAATTACCAAGTTTCTCTTTAACTAAGGTTTATTACTTAGTCCTCTTCAACTAAGGTTTACTTACTTAGTTATCTTTACCGTTGCTTACTTAGTTCCCTTACTAAGGTTCGTTATTTTGATTGCCATTTTACTTAGTTTTATAACTAAGGTTCATTACCCAGTTGCCATCATCATTATTACTTAGATCTCTAACTAAAGTTCAACACTTGGTTAACTTCATCTTTATTTACTTAGTTCTCTAACTAAGGTTCAACACTTGGTTTCCTTTATCGTTATTTACTTAGTTCACTAAGGTTTACCAATGAACTCAAACATGACTTAAGTTTTCTTTATCAAACGATAGCGTACGGGTGCTTTCCCACCTTTTTAGCTTAGATTAACTTATTTCATAGTATAAGTCGTCCCACCCTTCAAGTCTTGTATCACATCTTAAGTCATAATCTTCCCTTGTCCCTAGGACAAGTTTACCTATTATTTAATTTTACATTACCGCAACTCTGGTTTATAATAGGTAGTTATCAATCCCCATTACTGTGTTGGTTAAGTTTGTCCATATGTCAAGTTTTACTTAACCCTACCTTCCTGCTCATGCATTACTCGTATATTCCACAAATTTGGTTAAGTGTTGTCTTTCAGTTCATATTGACTTAACCCACCCACGCATCATGTCAAATTGGTTAAGTGTTGTTAACCTAACCTTACCATACTAGCATGTGTCATTAGCATAAATTGATTATTAATGCACCAACATCTCACATTAGACCTATTGTTGCGGTTGCTGGATGTGCCGGGCGGTTCCGGGCAGTCTTACACCACAACTCAATCTAACCTCGGGTTTAAGCGCGTTATGACTAACTTCTCATATTAGACCCTATTGTTTGCGGCCACTGGATATGCCGGGCGGTTCCGGGCAGAATTACACCGCAACCTCATTCTAACCTCAAGTTAGTCATGTTTCACCTTTAGCCAATTAACAATTTTTATGAGAACGTTAAGCATCAATTTCAGGTTATGAGTTAGATTTCATAATCACATAAGAGGTCTCATAATCGCATAAGCTAAGTTTTATTCGTTACTTTATCAACTTAGGATTCTTACCTTTAGATTCATTTTTCCCAAAACCCAAAATTCAAACTTATAGTTTAAAACCTCAATCCCGCAATATTAGATTTAAAATAAATCACTTCTTCCCAATCCCATTCCATATTCAATAATTCCAATTAAATTTACACAATTTCAAGTTAACATTATAAATCGAAATTCATAGTTGTGCACTATTCAGCATAGATTCATGTTTCCAAAACATACCCAAAGATTCATTATTGAAATACGCTCCAAAATTCCCAATTCAAACTTTATTTCATTGAATAATCCCAATATCAATTCGCCAATTGTCCCAATATTTGCAATAATAATTGTTATGCCACAATCCCCAAATTACATATTATATTCCTCGATTGCATAAAATAAATTATGCCCCAATATTCCCATATTTCGATCGTACGTATGTATAATAAGTTTTCGTCTAGGTTCGAGATAACCTAGATCCAAAAATAAAAAGGGGAAGGAGAATAAAAGGACAATTATTATAATGTGATTCTTGAATTGAATTTATAACTAGGCAATGACGAACGATAATAATACTATTATGCAACATGTTTATTGTAATTCCACTCACTGATTAAAGAACGGATCTTGAATTCTGGGATCTGATTTTCTGAATTTGAATAGCTAATCCTTTGATGTAGAATCCAATTCTTATTATCCAATTCGTGAACTCCAATTTGAAAGCTCTAACTTTGATTGTTGTCTTAAAAACTCTAATTTGATTTGATTTGGTTTGACGGAGGCTAGGTTAGATTAGAGTTGAGTAGCATGGTGACGCCGTTACTTTGATTAATGAATTTAGGGTTAGGTCTAGGTGTGTTTATATAGCTGCTGAAGACCTTATCGTACACGCAGCGCTGAGTCGGCATTGAAGCCAGTTAAGAAAATAGTCCAGGTTCGCAGATGCATCTAGCCAAATCTTATCGTACACAGCGCTAAGTCAGTATTGAACCTAGTTAAGAAAACAGTCCAGGTTTGCAGACGAATCTAACCAAATCTTATCGTACACGCAGTGCTGAGTTAGCACTGGGTCCCGCAAGCTGTTTTGGCGCAAAAATTTGAATTTCGAACTTTTGAATTTCTTGAATTTAATTAACTGCTTTGTTCACATGAAATATTCTTATATGTATACAATTCCTCTAACGACCATTTTACGTGTATATATATACGCACAACTTTCGTTTTATTTTCAAAATTCAAATGATGTTGCACCGTTATTTGATTCTTGCCATATTTCATTGACTGTCGCCTTATCTTCAAATTTTATCTTTCATATACATATATTTTCTGCATATATATATATTCTCACATATATACATATATTTTTCTTTATTTCCTTATATGTACATTCTCATCCTTTCAAATTTTGAATTTGTGTACGTACATATATTTGCATGTTCAACCGAGGTTCGAACCCCTGACCTCTATGTTACAAATCCAATGCCTTAACCAACTGAGCTATTAAGTCTTTTGTTAATAAATCTTAGAACAATGATAATTATTGTTCTTTCCTTACTTCTCTTTTTCATGTTAGTTACAATACTTAAATTAAACCATTGCATGAATCTTTTTCTTTTATTTTTCTTTTAATGTTAATGCATTATGTTTGCAAATCAGTGCATGCAACATATTTACATTGCATGCAACCAATCCTTTCTTTTTTTCAATGCATGCATTACATTTTTTTCAATGCATGTATTTATTACATGCAATCCTTATCTTATTCTTTATTTTATATTTTAATTTGTTTGCGTGTGTATATATATATATTTCTCTTGTGCGTATACAAACTTTGAACCTTAATAACTTCTTCATACAGTGTCCAATTTACGCAAACCAAGTGTCCATCTGAACCAGAATCTCGAGCCGAACGCAATATTGATGTATGTTTTACTTAATTCCTAATATTTAAATTAAGTGTTTTTAGTTTATTTTCTCTTCTATTACATATATCGTTAACATATTAATTTTTCCGTTTCTTCCACTAATTTAAATTGCACATCACCATTATTTATATATCCATGCATATATATATATATATATACACACACATTTTTAATTATCTTAAAAATGCGGGGTATTACATTCTCCCACCCTTAAAAAAATTTCGTCCCTGAAATTTGATAGGGATTAAATATAAATCCCTCGCATAATATACATCCATTATGTGTGCATCCAATTTTGACAAACATTGTGCATATGTGCAAAGTGAAATACATCATAGCAATGCATGTATGCCTAATTTGGTACCACCTATATGTATGCAAACTTTTAAAATCTCTTTCAAAACATGATGCTCACATCCAAAATATACTTGCAGTTCTATATGAATGCAATATTTTGAAAACCAAAATAGCTTTTCATCCAAATCTTCCCACACTCATATAGAGTAAGAGCATAGTTCATCCAATTGTTGCATCCAAAACCCTACCAATCATCATTAAATTTTGAAATTTATAAAAATCTAATTTTCTAAATTCGATTTCTTATGTTACAAAAAGGTATTAAATGGAAGAACTTACATTCTCCTTTTTTTTATGTACCTTTTCTAATTGCACTTGGATTTTTACATAACTATTCTATAAAAACCTCCTACTTTTCTATCCAAGCACAACTACATAAAAAATTCTTTTCTCTTTCAACTTATCTTGGGAGAATTTCATTTTTATTTATCTTTTCTTAAGATTTTCTTTTTCTTTTCCCGTTATGTTTGTTGCTTCGCCGAATTTGTTGTTTTCTCCTTAGCTAGGCTATTCTCTTTCTTAGCTTATTTGACTTAATCAAATTACTTAAGTTTATTATTTTCAAATAAGTCTTTTCATTTTCAACTCAAACAACATCCTACACAGCTACTACTATGGGCCAAGAATCTTAGGACTTTGTCATCTCAGACAATTGCGAGTCCACACAACAGGATCTACCCACTTACTTGCCCTTTACTACTTAGTAGTCACTACTAGTCCTTGCTGTGTATTACTAGCCTATAATTTTTCTTTTTCTCAAGCAAAAAGCCTAGGTTTCTCAATGCTTATGCATTCTATGGGAAATTTTCCGTTAGTTTAATATTAGCTAATCCCTGACTGTAAATTAGAAAGAGAGTAACTCCCTAAATATCAACTCCGAAGACCGAAATCAACATCAGTTTGACACTCAGAGAATCACTCAACTCAACCATTCTCTAGTTGGTTCCAATTGTTAAATTCATAGCTTTAACTTTCTCCCGTTCTTTTCTAGGCACTAATCCTTACTTACTCCATTCTTTTTAAAACATGGTTTGGTCTCCTTTCTTTTCATTACATTTTTCTTTCAAAAATTAAAAGTGTTAAAACTTTATTTTCTTCTCCAAAACTTGTTTTCGCCAAACCATAAAAACATGTTACAAAATAAATGCAAAACATTTTTTTTCAAATCACATAACTGGAGTAGACAAGGACGACTATCAGGCTTACATTATTTCTAATTACAATGTTAATTTAACTACTCGCTATAAGGTGCAGACATCTATTCTATTCCTACAACTTATTTTGTCCACCCAACAAAATTTTCTTTTTAAAACAATAATCAAACTTTATTGTCAAAAGAATAGTGATTTCAAAACTTTTTACAAAATGCAACATTTTGTATGCTTTACTTTTTAATCCTTTTTCTAATTTATAAGGCTTCACTTTTAAACCCACTAATCTGAAATACTAACATTTTAGTTTCTATCATATGGGATACATCTTTCTCTAATACCAAACATATTGTACACTTTCCAACCAAACCACTTAAGGGTCTCAAAATTTCTATGTTCATTCCTTTAGTGTACAAAATAGATATCCCATTTCCTTCCACATTTTACTTTTTCTATCTAGTCGGATTCCTTATGGATCTAGGTTTTTATATATAATATATTTATATTTTAGAAAATACAAGTACGTTCACTCATTATCTGTATAGGGATCCTAAACCGAAGCTCTGATACCAGATGTAACAACCCGAGTTCCGACGGATCGAATTTTTTTCAAAAATCCAATCTATCGAAACTCGAGTTGGGTGCTCTAGTATCCTGCTGAAAAAGACAGAGATAAAGAAACATGTCAGAACTCGTAAATCATCTTATAGCGGAAGGAAATAAAGCATAATATATTCAAATATAGCCTTACCTTATTGACAATACTGCTAAACCAGTATCCAAAGCTATACCATCTCTGTCATGAACCTAACCTGGAAGTATTGTAATGAGGAAGGGGTCAGAACATAAATTCTGTGTGACTGGACTTAGAATAAACTTCTGTATAATCCTACATATATCGTTCAGTTGCATTTTCTTGGTTATTAGGTTGTTAACAATGTTAGCTCTTTAAGCTATACTTATCCATCTACTAGTAGATTAACCTAATACAATGTATACGTAGTTACCCCCTACCCGTGTCCTCTTTTCATGTGTACGCAGTCCCTTATCCAACTCGTGTCATCTTGTCATATGTATGCAGTTCCTTATCCAATGTCGTACGTCGTACGGGATTTCATGTATGTATATATATATATATGTATATTCTCACTAAGTCTGCGTAAAACCTCCATTCCTGTGTTGCTTAAGCGTTTGGACTACCAACCTAGGTCTTACTAGGTTCTGTTATCGAATACTACCTAGATCCAACTAGGGTTTACCATCGAGTGTTACCTAGGTACAACGAGGGTTTACTTTATCGAACGCTTCCTAGGTTCAACCAGGGTTTATGCTACCTAGGTCCAACTAGGGTTTATGATACCTATCGAACAATGCCCTCTAGTCTAGGACATACTACCCCGAGCGATATGCGTTCCTACACTTTACGTCCCAACCTATCGTTAAACGTGCTTGATATCTAGTTGCACATGCCCTCTAAATGTGCGACCCGAGTCCCGTGGCAGGGCAAATCAAGAAACACGAAACTCGGTCGGGAGCTTTAAGTTATCTGTCGATGCAGATGCTAAGGTCTATTTTTACTATGGCTATGGTCCCACTTGACCCCTCCCTCAATTAATGAAAGGCACCCAAGAATATCAAGAATGAGAACTGTACGCAGGCCCTTTATGCCCCCACAAACCTATTGGCCAACCTCACCCATAACTAGATAGCAAGTATATGGTCTTTTGGAGTTCTCTGCCTTTCCGCTTTTCATGCTTGACTGACTCAAGATGGTAGGTAGCCGACAACGTGCTATCATAGGGGCAACTGGTTATCGCCGACTCACGCTGGTCCATCCTAGTCTTTAGGTTGCCTTATTATTGCAACCAAGGCAGGCTCTTGGTTCTTGTTACGTAGACCTTAACCTCTATGAGCCCAGGCAGATCATCTGCATTCTCACAGAGGGATACCAAGAGTATCCTCATGTTCCCTCGAGGCCACGTGCTTCGTAACCCTGTCCGTTGGAGCCTTCTATATGATCAGATGGACGTACGCTCCCCCTCGCGCCTTACGACACCGCGATGATCTACCGAGTTTGGTTATTCATCCCCTATCGTATGGAATGGTCCAAGCGCCTTATCCTTTCATACTATTAGACCTAATGTTTAAACTTCTGATTACGTGCTTACTTTGTCTTATTAGCTTGGTTGTCCTCGTTTATGTTGTCCTTCAATTCTAATTACCAAGTTTCTCTTTAACTAAGGTTTATTACTTAGTCCTCTTCAACTAAGGTTTACTTAGTTATCTTTACCGTTGCTTACTTAGTTCTCTAACTAAGGTTCGTTACTTCGGTTGCCATTTTACTTAGTTTTCTAACTAAGGTTCATTACCAAGTTGTCATCATCATTATTCACTTAGCTCTCTAACTAAGGTTAAACACTTGGTTAACTTCATCTTTATTTACTTAGTTCTCTAACTAAGGTTCAACACTTGGTTGCCTTTATCGTTATTTACTTAGTTCACTAACTAAGTTTTACCAATGAACTCAAACATGACTTAAGTTTTCTTTATCAAACGATAGCATACGGGTGCTTTCCCACCTTTTCAGCTTAGATTAACTTATTTCATAGTATAAACCGTCCCACCCTTCAAGTCTTGTATTACATCTTAAGTCATAATCTTCCCTTGTCCCTAGGACAAGTTTACCTATTATTTAATTTTACATTACCGCAACTCTGGTTTATAATAGGTAGTTATCATTCCCCATTACTGTGTTGGTTAAGTTTGTCCATATGTCAATTTTTACTTAACCCTACCTTCCCGCTCATGCATTACTCGTATATTCCACAAATTTGGTTAAGTGTTGTCTTTCAGTTCATATTGACTTAACCCACCCACGCATCATGTCAAATTGGTTAAGTGTTGTTAACCTAACCTTACCATACTAGCATGTGTCATTAGCATAAATTGATTATTAATGCACCAACCTCTCACATTAGACTTATTGTTGCGGTTGTTGGATGTGCCGGGCGGTTCCAGGCAGTCTTACATCACAACTCAATCTAACCTCGGGTTTAAGCGCGTTATGACTAACTTCTCACATTAGACCCTATTGTTTGCGGCCACTGGATAAGCCGGGCGGTTCCGGCAGAATTACACCGCAACCTCATTCTAACCTCGAGTTAGTCATGTTTCATCTTTAGCCAATTAACAATTTTTATGAGAACGTTAAGCATCAATTTCAGGTTATGAGTTAGGTTTCATAATCACATAAGAGGTCTCATAATCGCATAAGCTAAGTTTTATCCATTCCATTATCAACTTAGGATTCTTACATTTAGATTTGTTTTTCCCAAAACCTAAAATTTAAACTTATAGTTTAAAACCTCAATCCCGCAATATTAGATTTGAAATAAATCACTTCTTCCCAATCCCATTCCATATTCAATAATTCCAATTAAATTTACACAATTTCATGTTAACATTATAAATCGGAATTCATAGTTGCACACTATTCAGCATAGATTCATGTTTCCAAAACATACCCAAAGATTTATTATTGAAATACGCTCCAAAATTCCCAATTCAAACTTTATTTCATTGAATAATCCTAATATACAATTCTCCAATTGTCCCAATATTTGCAATAATAATTGTTATGCCACAATCCCCAAATTACATATTATATTCCTCGATTGCATAAAATAAATTATGCCCCAATATTCCCATATTTCAATCGTATGTATGTATAATAAGATTTCGTCTCGGTTCGAGATAACCTAGATCCAAAAATAAAAAGGGGAAGGAGAGTAAAAGGACAATTATTATAACATAAATCTTGAATTGAATTTATAACTGGGGAATGACGAACGATAATAATACCATTATGCAACAAGTTTATTGTAATTCCACTCACTGATTAAAGAACGGATCTTGAATTCTAGCATCTGATTTTCTGAATTTGAATAGCTAATCCTTTGATGTAGAATCCAATTCTTATTATCCAATTCGTGAACTCCAATTTGAAAGCACTAACTTTGATTGTTGTCTTAAAAAATCTAATTTGATTTGATTTGATGGAGGCTAGGTTAGATTAGAGTTGAGTAGCATGGTGACGCCATTACTTTGATTAACGAATTTAGGGTTAGGTCTAGGTGTGTTTATATATGTGCTCAAGACCTTATCATACACGCAGCGCTGATTCAGCATTGAATCCAGTTAAGAAAATAGTCCAGAGTCGCAGATGAATCCAGCCAAATCTTATCGTTCACGCAGCGCTGAGTCAACATTGAACCCAGTTAAGAAAATAGTCCAGGTTCGCAGATGAATCTAGCCAAATCTTATTGTACACGCAGTGCTGAGTCAGCATTGGGTCCCGCAAGCTGTTTTGGTGCAGAAAATTGAATTTCGAACTTTTGAATTTTTGGAATTTAATTAACTGTTTTATTCACATGAAATATTCTTATATGTATACAATTCCTCTAACGACAATTTTACGCGTATATATATACGCACAACTTTCGTTTTATTTTCAAAATTCAAACGATGTTGCACCATTATTTGATTCTTGCCATATTTCATTGACTGTAGCCTTATCTTGAAATTTTATCTTTCGTATACATATATTTTCTGCATATATATATGTGTGTGTTCTCATATATATACATATATTTTTATTTATTTCCTTATATGTACATTCTTATCCTTTCAAAATTTGAATTTGTATACGTACATATATTTGCATGTTTAGTTGGCCCTCTCTAAAACAAAGATAAAATTATGCCACCGCCAGGGTTCGAACCCCTGACCTCTATGTTACAAATCCAATGCCTTAACCAACTGAGCTATGAAGTCTTTTGTTAATAAGTCTTAGAACAATGATAATTATTGTTCTCTCCATACTTTTCTTTTTCATGTTAGTTACATTACTTGAATTAAACCATTGCATGAATCTTTTTCTTTTATTTTTCCTTTAATGTTAATGAATTATGTTTGCAAATCAGTGCATGTAACATATTTACATTGCATGCAACCAATCCTTTCTTTTTTTCAATGCATGCATTACATTTTTCTCTTTTTTTCCAGTGCATGTATTTATTACATGCAATCCTTATCTTATTCTTTATTTTACATTTTTATTTGTTTGTGTATATATATATTTCTCTTATGCGTATACAAACTTCGAACCTTAACAACTTCTTCATACGGTGTCCGATTTAAGCAAACCAAGTGTCCATCTGAACCAGAATCTCAAGCCGGACGCAATGGTGATGTCCGTTTTACTTAATTCTTGATACTTAAATTAAGTGTTGTTATTTTATTTTCTCTTTTATTACATATATGGTTAACGTATTAATTTTTCCGTTTCTTCCACTAATTTAAATTGCACATCACCATTATTTATATATCCATGCATACATATACACATTTTTAATTATCTTAAAAATGCGGGGTGTTACAGGTGGGCTGTAATCGCGGCTATGCATTACCACCGGCCTGGGTCCGCAATCCGGTAGAATCCTACTGATGGGTATTGCCTTGATGCCTTGTCATATTTATCCTGATCGATCCCTCTTCGACTTTGAATTGTATCACACCTATGGAGTGCCCTCTGATAGCCACTACGTACCGTGGACTCCACAATATCTGTATAGACTACGGTATTATAAACGGTGTAAGGGTAAAAATGTAATCCCGCTTACGTTATTTTAATATGCTATATTTAACCATAGACACTATTATAATAGCGTATTGTATTATGTAGTATCTAGTCTAACGGATCCTTAGGAGATGGAAATTCCCATAACATCTGTAACAACCCGGAAAATCTGAGCCAGTTTAAATTTTTTAATTTGGCTAATTTAGTGGATTTTAGATATTTAAAATAAAATATTTTAAATAATAACGACAAAAAGCATGTTTGAATCGATGTTTGAAAATAAATATAATTATTTTAAATTATAATCAAAGCACAAAATGGCACGACAGTTTCAAAATTGAAATTCAAACTTTGACTGACTGTACCGGGTGCAAAATAAAACGGATTTCAGTGAAACAAAAAATATTTAAATCTGTTAGTGAATATTTTTCTAACGAATCTGAAAAATCGAAGTTTCATAGCGGGAGTTAAAACTTATGGCTAAATGAGTTTTCAGAAAGGTCGGTATAGAATTTATATAGCCCGTGAAAATAGACATTTTGCAAACGACCTCGGAATTCGACGAAACTGCTTTTGTTGGATCCGAGATGTCAAATTATTGCTAGGTTTCAAATTTCATAATTTTTGAAGTTAATATGTGAGCGTGGCAAAAGAAAATGTGTTTGGTCAATTTCTGTTAAATTAGGTCGACCAGAAAATGGCCATTTTTCAAACGGTCTCGGAATTCGACGAAACTAGTTTTGTTGGGACCGTATCATCAAATCATAGCTAGATTTATTTTTCTGGACTTTTTAGAATCATTATGTGGACCCGGAAAATTGAAATGTACGTTCAAATCAAATATTGAATGTTTTATGTTTTAATTTGAATAATAACTGACTGTAACAGTCAAATTGGCCTATGAAACATATCCCATTGTGTCCGGGATGGGGGTATTTAGCTCGGGGCGACAGTCGTTGGGTTGGAGTTGGTGTTCGTTTGCGAAAACCCTATTTTTGAATTAAATAAATATATGGACCAATAGAAATTTTTCATTCGCAATTATTTTAAAAATAAAAAAACAAAAAAACTCCGTAACAACATCGATCGACGACGGAAAGGGCATCCATCCTTCCCGATCAATTTCCGGCCGATACACTACGAATTGGACCCTGCTCCAGTTGGGGATTTTGGGGAGCTTCTCCTTCTCTTCAAATCCATAGCAACCCAACCTCCTATCGTCACCTGTAGCGTCGGGATCGAGCCCCCAAAGTGACGGACTTCGAGACGCCGCCCCTCCTCCCAGTCGCCGTCGAGTTCAGCAGAGGGGGGATCCGCCGGAGCGCCTCTCGGAGCTGGAGAACATGGTGCAACCTGATCGGCCTCACGTGCTACGGATCGGAAGAAAATTCAAAACCTAATTTTGAAGAATTCAGAAAGGTAACGACCTATTTTATTTTAAACTGATTATAGCACTTCTAAGCGCTACGGTTTTTGATTTCGCAATAAAAATCATATCTTTTTGCTATGTTGACTAAATTCAGTGAAACAAGAGACAGTGGACTCGTGTGAACGTCTTCTACATTCTAGAAGAGACCGCAGCCTTCTGCTATTTTTGGTGGAGTGGAACCCAATGTGAGATTTCTAATTTATAAACGATATGGAAAACAACGATGTATAAATTATATGGTCGATATATGGGTTATATAAGCGTTGTACACCACATGTATAAGCATTGTATAAGTTGTATGTTCGATGTATAAGTCATATATGCATTGAAATAAATTGAAATGATAGTGAAATGAAATCGAAATATATTTATATACGAATATATATATATATATATATACGTATATATATATATGCACTCCCCTCGTCCACCGACCATGGACGATATTTATTGGTTGTGATATTGTTTGGATTATTGGTTGATGTGAAATTTGGTGAATATCATGAATGGTTGAATTGAAATGATAGATTGTGGTTGAAATCCCAATAGGATTAGTATATGGGAAAATTCTCCTGCGTGCGAACTAGATATTGAAAATCCCCATTGTCAAAAACCGCGAGGTTTTAAGGTAGAGCGAGGAGCCGTACAAGGGACGGTGCCGGTTTTAACTACCTTGCCGTTATGCTGCCGAAATTTTCAATTATATTCATGTGTTAGAATTATTTTCATGCGTTGAAACTATATTCATGTGTTGAGTAGAAATTCATGTGTTGAATGAAGTTCATGTGTTGAATAAATTATTTGAAAGATAAAAATCACATTTTTATTATATATATAGGCTATGTAAAATATCAGTATTTTAAATAAAATGTTTTAACACCAAAAATAACATTTTTACCTTATGTATAGACTATATAAAATAATCGTGTTTTGAAATAAATTGTTTTACAATAAAAATCACATTTTTATTATATATATAAACTATAGAAAATATTCATGTGTTGAATAAAGGACTGAAACAATAAAAATTAAATTTTTATCGTGTGTGTGAAGTCAAAAACATTCATGTGTTGAATATATAGATTGAACAATAAAATCTACGTTTTTATTGTAAATGTGAAGTGCTAAAAATATTCATGTGTTGAATAAATATTTTTGATGATAAAAACATCATTTTTATCAAATATATGAAGTGAAAATAGTTTTGAAATCGAAGAATGGATTATATATATATATATAATTAAATTAAATCGAATAACGACACTGGAGTTCGTGTTTTGAAACCGTGATTTCAAACGATTAGTGCGAGAGATCCGACCATCGGATTTTCCCGAAACCGCAACCGTTGGGTTCACGTTGGAAATATCTTTCCAACGGCACCAACTTTGTGAAGATCCAACGGTGGGATTGTCTGGAATGTTTAATTCAAATCTGAACAAAAACAATACCAGAATCGATTATATTTAAATATATATAAATATAATTAAATTAAATCAAATAACGACGCTGCAGTTCGTATTTTGAAATCGTAACTTCAAACGATTGGTGCGGGAGATCCGACCGTCGGATTTTCCTGAAACTAAAACCGTTGGATTCGTTTTGAAAAGATCTTTCTAATGATATAAAATTTGTGAAGATCCAACGGTTAGATTTTCAGATATGTGTAAATTAAATCTGAAGAAAAACAGCGCCACGGCCGCGTTATGGCCTGAAGCGTTGTTTTGTATGAATTGGCTATTTTTAAATAAATAAAAATAACGATAAATCGTGATAAAATATTATAAATGATATGGAATGGAAATAAACTGAATTTGCTTGGTTTATGTGATATTTGATGGTTGAATGTGTTTGGCGTGAAAATTACATTAAAGAACAGAATTAGTGTTATCGAATAATTTAACCATTGAAATGAATTGATTTGAAATTCTAAATATACGTGAATTATTTGAAAAGACTGAGTTAATCCTCATTTCAAATAATTGATCGACGAGTGAAAGTCGAAGATATGAAGACGGTGCAAGACCGATAATCTTCACGTCGAATGGAGGGGTGCTACTGATGCTCATGATGGGAGTAGCTATCTTGAATGGGTTGAAGTAGTAGCCGTCCGGACGTACTTGTTGATTGTACGGATATGCGAGGTATTGAGTGCCTCCGGTTTCATTCAGACCCAGAATGAACTTGTAAATGGACTGTGTGTCTGACATTAGATTTTGTTCTGTGCTGATTGATCTCTATTAAATATATATCTGTTTGGAGGTGGAGAATTTATTCTCTTGCTTAACGCCCTTCTCTGAGACGTACGAGCTCAGAGGTTATATATCGATAGAAATCAGTCGCATGGAGTGAATTGCCTGTGTGGCATGCCTAAGTGACAGATGATCAAGGCTTCTGTTGAAAAGCAAAGTCTTGTGGTTGATGATCAAAGCACGGCCTGTGTGGCATAGCTTTGTGTATAACGTTGATTCGCGAGCCTCACACCCCGGTATGGACCAGAAACGGGAGAAGGATCCAGGGAGGACATGCGTTTCTTTCTAGCTAGGGTGGTGTCAGTGACCTACCAGCCCTGACATTTATATACTTTTCACCTGTGTGGTTGTTGCTGTTGCGGGGCGCCTCAGATATATCGGTCGATCCGGAATCGATGGAGTCATTGGGCTCATTTACGCCCCAAAGGGCGGGGAAACGCAGTGTTCAGGCATTTTAATCCACATCGATGGACCGGCCCTGTGGATCCTAGTTGCAGTTGCGGCTGTAGCCTGAGACTCGGGCTAGACAATCTCGAATCGGTAAGGACTATCTTTTTCCTTGGTTCATGACGGTAATCCAATTTCCAAATACGATACCGTGCGATTTTGATTGTATACCTATACATGGAGACATAGTGGTATGGGTCATTAATGTCGTCAATGATTGATAGTTATGATTGAAATTGTTTTTGAAATATATATACACTAGCAATAGTATCAAATGATTTGTTTTGCTCATATCAAGAATATTTTGGCTATTATAAGGTAAAACTCTATCCTCTGGTTTGTGTTGCATTGTGTGATGGGAACTGAGTCTTATAATGGCTTCATTTTTTATAAAAAGCATTGCGATGTTTAAAAGATTTATTTATTTTAAAGCACTGGCAATCCAATGGAGTAAACCCGTTCCGTGAAAGTGGCGTGGTCCTGTGATTAGCCATATTGTAAAAAGTGTTAAGTAGATTTCTCATACCAGTCCCATGACTGACTCGTAGTTTGTTTCACTTGCAAACTCAGGTGCCCCTTTTTCTACATGGGAAACCTTGTATTCAGGTTTTATCAGGCTCTTTCTGGATAGCTGGAGCTGAAGATGGATTCTATCATTTATCTCTTTTTATGCTGTTCAGCTCCTATTGTACATATTATGTTTGTTTTCCACTATAGACATTTATGTATAGCTGAACTGTATTTGTACTAAGTATGGTCCTGTATACTGTGTAACTCTGATGTATATGTTTATCCAGTGCATTCTATTGTACATTATCTGGTGTATTTAATTATGTCAGTTCTGCTGTTATCTGTTTATGTGTTATATTCCAAAGATTACCCTCGCCACCGTCTTATGGGGTTTGGGGTTGTCACAAACGTGGTATCAGAGCTTTGGTTAAGCTTAGTTCTGGAATATAACATATTAACGAACTCATCAGAAATAGAACCAGTAGTGTTCTAGGACGAGTAACTCATTACAGATAGGATCAGTAATATCCTAGTATGAGTATAGCAGAATGAAATACACCTCGATAGACATATTTACATACAAGTATATGTCTTTATGCTTTAAAATATTTTTTCTGTTGACCTGACACTTGGTCTGCTATTTGCAGAAGTACTAGAAAATGAGTGTCAGAAACAAAAGGAATGCATAACCAGATCTAGAGGCTCTATTTAAGAGGTATCGAAATCTGGGTGGAGCACAATTCTCGGGCAATGAATACCTTATTCAAACTCAAGCTTGGATGAGTTCTGCTGAAAGAATTTTTGAGTGTTTCCAGCTGAGAGATGATCAAAAAAGATTAGTGGCATCTTGGGCACTCAAAGAAGAAGCTTTACTCTGGTGGGAAACAATCATTAAGGATAATCCAGAAGGTGATATCACCTGGGGTAGATTCAAAGAAATTTTCGGTAAAAGATTTATTCTTCCAGAAGCAACTGAGCGGTTATATGATGAATTTTCTTATCTGACACAAGGAGATATGAATATCCCAGAATATCATAAGATATTCAATGAACTTTCTCATTTTGCCCCGCATCTAATTCAAGATCCAAAGAGGAAGAATCTGAGGTATATTAATGGTCTCCAAAGAAAGTACCAGAATAGTGTGATGGGGCATGTGAAGCTTCATTTTTCTGAAATGATATACATGGCTTATCAGTATGAAGGTCTAGATAAACGAGGCCTTTTTGTCGATGAAGAGGAAGTCAGTTTTAGCAATAAAAGGAAATCTAAAGCTGATAGCCCAGAGACAAGTACACAGCCTGAGGCCAGTACGACATCTGGGGCGAGGAATCAATAGGAAAAAGGTTAAATCTAAAAAAGAACCAGTAACGACTACCATATGCAATAACTGCAAAAAGCAAGGGCATTTGACCAGGAATTGTAAACCCTTAAAAATTCAAAAGAAGAAAGGACTAAATCCAAGAACAAGGTTAAAGAAGATAGAGAGTGTATTCTTTGCCATCAGGTTGGTCACGTAAAGTAAGATTGCCGACTATCACAGAAATATGAGGTGGCTCAGGTAAATAAAGTAGTGGAAACTTCTGAACCCTCAGCTAGCCAGGAAAGGCCAGATGTTTTAGAAGGCACGCTTACTGTCAAAAACATTCCTATGAAAGTATTATTTGATACAGGCGCGTCGTGAAGCCTTATTGCAAAGAATGCAGTTAAGAAATTGGATTTGAAATTGAAAAAGCTTAAAGAACCCATCACTGTCCATAATCCGGTGGGGGTTCCCACGATCTTAGTTGGGTTTGTGGGGTACCTGTTTCTTTTTCTCATTATCAGTTCCCTTGTATCTCGATCGTGACGAATTTTACCGAATTCGATCTTATTTTAGTATTGGATTGGTTAACCAAATACGAAGCAGAGGTTAAATGTGCAGAAAGAGTTGTCAAGGTTAAAACGATGCTTGCCAATATTGTAATTCCCTGTGAAGGCCCGAATTCTGATAGAAAAGACTTCTGGGCAGCTTTGGATGTTTCTCCTGCTCAAATAGAACCTGTTCCTGTCGTTACAGAGAATATTCAGGTCGACATTGCAAATATTCCAGTTGTCAAGAACTATGTGGATGTGTTCGAAGAAGTTGTCAGCTTGCCTCCGCAGAGAGAAATCGATTTTAAAATCTCTTTAGTTCTGAATGCAAGGCCAGTAGTTCATGCTATTCGAAGAATGACCTTGAAAGAGAAAGAAGAGTTAGACAATCAAACTAGAAAGCTAGTATGGAAAGGTCTGATCAGGCCTAGTTTCTCTGATTGTGGAGCAGCAGTGGTATTTGTCCCAAAGTCAGACGGTACTCTCAGACTATGTGTAGATTATCGAGACTTGAATAAGCAGACGCTGAAAAACAAATATCCATTGCCGCGGATTAATGATTTGTTGGACCGATTGAATGGAGCACAAGTGTTTTCCCGAATGGACCTAGCTACATGTTTCCATCAGCTTCGTATTGCCGAAGAGTGTGTTCCTTTGACAGCATTCAGGGGCCCAGACTTATTCTATGAGTGGTTAGTAATGTCGTTCGGCTTATGTAACGCTCCAGCATATTTTGTCGATCTAATGAACTGGGTATTCATAGGAGTATTGAATAAATTTGTTCTGGTTTTCATTGATGATATATTAATCTTCTCTAAATCAAAAAGCGAGCATGAAAAACATTTGGAACAAGTGTTAGAAATTCTGAGAAAGAATGTGTTGAAAGCAAAATTTTCCAAATGTATATTCTGGAAAGAAGAAGTCAAATTTCTTGGCCACGTCGTGTCAAAAGAAGCAATTTCAGTGGATCCCAGTAAAATCACTGCTATTCAGAATTGGAAACAACCTCGTACGCCCACAGAAGTTAGAAGTTTTCTCGGATTGGCTAGTTTTTATCGGAAGTTCGTTAAGAATTTTTCGAAGATATCCAGCCACTTAACAAAGCTTACTAAGAAACTTTCGAGATTCAACTGGACTCCCAAATGTGAGGCAGCTTTCCAGGAGCTGAAATTAAAATTGACGACTGCTCCAGTGCTCACAATTATTGATGGCAACCAGAATTTAAAAGTCTGGACCGATGCTTCTATAGAAGGACTTGGTGCTGTGTTAATGCAAAGAGGCCATGTAGTCGCTTATGCTAGCCGTCAATTGAAACCACATGAAAAGAATTATGTTACTCACGATCTTGAATTGCTAGCTATCGTGTTTGCTATGAAAATCTGGAGGCATTATCTATTGGGTGAGAAGTTTGAATTATACACAGATCATCAATCATTGAAATATTTATTCACCCAGAAGGATCTGAATATGAGGCAGCAGCGTTGGTTAGAATTTCTCGTGGCATATGATCTCGATATTTTATATACTCCGGGAAAAGCCAATGTTGTAGCTGATGCGCTCAGCAGGAAGAATGTGATCATCGCCAGTATTACCATTACACCATCGTTGATTGATAAAATAGCTATTCTTCAGAAAGACGATAGTTTTATTAAAGATATGATCAGAAGAATTGAAAAGGGCGAAGTCTCCAGCTTCCAAGTGGATGGCGCAGGAGTTCTAAGATTGAAAGGTAGAATTTGTGTTCCCGGCAACATTGAGCTCAAAAGAGAAGTATTGGACGAGTGTCACAAGTCCAAGTTGTGTATCCACCCAGGGGTTAGTAAAATGTATAATGACCTCAAGCGAACTTCCTGGTGGAAGGCAATGAAAAGAGATATCTCTATATATGTTAGCCGGTGTTCTACTTGTCAACAAGTCAAAAGCGATTAGCAGAAGCTCGCTGGATTATTGCAACCTTTGGAAGTTCCAGGTGGGAAGTGGGAACAAATTTCTATGGACTTCATAGATGGTTTGCCCAGAACCAGGAAAGGAAATGATAGTATTTGGATGATCGTAGATCGTTTAACGAAGACCGCCCATTTCATACCTGTCAAATCGAATAGGTCTGCTCAGAGTCTGGCGCAGGTTTATTTCAAAGAAATTGTTAGACTGCACGGAGTTCCTATGAGCATCGTTAGTGATCATGACCCGATTTTTGCTTGTAAATTCTGGGAAGCATTCCAAGCAGAATTGGGAACAAAAATGAACTTGAGCACCGCATATCATCCTCAAATAGATGGTCAAACTGAGAGGGTCAATCGTATTCTTGAAGATTTATTGCGGGCTTGTGTTATTGATTTTGGCAGATCATGGGAAGACCATTTGCATTTGGCCGAGTTCTCATACAACAACAACTACCAATCGAGCCTGACAATGTCACCATTCGAAGCATTGTATGGTAGACCGTGCCGATCTCCTGCTTGTTGGGTAGAACCTGGTAATAGACTCGTATTGGGACCAGATATGATTCGCGAAGCTGCGGACAAAGTCAATTTCGTTAAGAAACGATTACTCGCCGCTCAAAGCCGACAGAAAAGCTATGCAGATAAGAGAAGAAGAGACATATCGTTTGCTATTGGCGACTATGTGTATTTGAAAGTATCTCCGATGAGAGGAGTAATCCGGTTCGGTAAAACAGGGAAATTGGCGCCTAAATTTATTGGTCCGTTTCGTATTCTAGAACGGGTTGGGACTCTCGCTTATAGGGTTCAATTACCTGATTGGTTGTCTGGAGTGCATAACGTGTTTCACGTATCTCAACTTCGAAAGCATATTCATGATCCAGACTTGATCGTGGAAGAAGCAGGGCAACGGTATATAGAAATTACGCCAGAATTGGCTGTGAGAAGAGAGCCGCTAAAGATAATTGCCAAAGAAACCAAAGAGCTGAGGAACAAGAAGGTTCACTTAGTCAAAGTGCAATGGAGTGGAGATCCGCGAGATTGTACTTGGGAAACAGAGGAAAGCATTAAGAAAGCCTATCCTAAGTGCAGAGTGGATATCTCTGGTTGACTCTGGTGCAAGGTACATTTACCATATCTTTGCATTACCGTTTGTTCTCTACTTTGTTGTTGTTTTCTTTTCATGCATGTAAACCTTTTTAATTATATAGTCTAAATGATTTTAAACGAGTATATGAATTATTTGGTATATTTTTGAAAAGTTAAAAACAAATTGATTGTTGGTTGTGTTGTGTGATTGTGGATTTGATTAATTGAATTATTAGAATGATAGTTAATTTAATCAATAATAGAATGAGGTTAAATGTATGCCATTGAACAAATATTGAACTGATTTAGAAATTGATAGAAATATATACATGTGCATTATGTATGTGTGAACAGGTTATGGATAAACAGCTAAGCAGAGGAATACAATTGTTTGCCCAACAAATAGGTACATGTTTATTGTATTTCTTGGGATTTGATGATTTTATGAGCCGATTGGCTAGCCGCTTGGCTTTTCCTTTTTCTTTTGGATTGGTGACGACTATGGGAGGCTATTAAAAATATCCCAAAGTCCCCCGTACAAAGGAGGTTATGGCAAAAAAATTCGAAAATTTAGGGTGTTAGCCAAATTTTGAAGAATTTGAAAATTCTTAGAAACTGAAAAGTTGAAGAATGGGAGCCAAAAGGAAAGTAGAGTTGGTTAATTAAACCACTTTCGACTTTGTTCCTTTTCGGGGACGAAAAGTTTTAAGTGGGGGAGATTGTAACAACCTGGAAAATCTGAGCCAGTTTAAATTTTTTAATTTAGCTAATTTAGTGGATTTTAGATATTTAAAATAAAATATTTTAAATAATAACGATGAAAAGTATGTTTGAATCGATGTTTGAAAATAAATATAATTATTTTAAATTATAATCAAGGCCCAAAATAGCGCGGCAGTTTCAAATTTGAAATTCAAACTTTGACTGATTGTACCAGGTGCAAAATAAAATGGATTTCAGTGAAACCAAAAATATTTATTTCTGTTAGTGAATATCTTTCTAACGAATTTGGAAAATCGAAGTTTCATAGTGGGAGTCAAAAGTTATGGCCAAATGAATTTTCAGAAAGGTCGCTATAGAATTTATATAACCCGTGAAAATATACATTTTGCAAACGACCTCGGAATTCGACGAAACTGCTTTTGTTTGATCCGAGATGTCAAATTATTGCTAGGTTTCAAATTTCATAATTTTTGAAGTTAATATGTGAGCATGGCAAAAGAAAATGTGTTTGGTCAATTTCTGTTAAATTGGATCGACCAGAAAATGGCCATTTTTCAAACGGTCTCAGAATTCGACGAAACTAGTTTTGTTGGGACCGTATCGTCAAAACATAGCTAGATTTATTTTTCTGGACTTTTTAGAATCAGTATGTGGACCCGACAAATTGAAATGTACGTTCAAATCAAATATTGAATGTTTTATATTTTAATTTGAATAATAAATGTCTGTAACAGTCGAATTGGCCTACGAAACATATCCCATTGTGTCCGGGATGGGGGTATTTAGCTCGGGGCGACAGTCGTTGGGTTGGAATTGGTGTTCGTTTGCGAAAACCCTATTTTTGAATTAAATAAATATATGGACCAATAGAAATTTTTCATTCGTAATTATTTTAAAAATAAAAAAACAAAAAAACCCCGTAACAACATCGATCGACGACGGAAAGGGCATCCATCCTTCCCGATCAGTTTCCGGCCGATACACTACGAATTGGACCCTGCTCCAGTTGGGGATTTTGTGGAGCTTCTCCTTCTCTTCAAATCCATAGCAACCCCACCTCCTATCGTCACCTATAGCGTCGGGATCGAGCCCCCAAAGTGACGGACTTCGAGGCGCCGTCCCTCCTCCCAGTCGCCGTCGAGTTCATCAGAGGGGGGATCCGCCGGAGCGCCTCACGGAGCTGGAGAACGTGGTGCAACCTGATCGGCCTCACGTGCTACGGATCGGAAGAAAATTCGAAACCTAATTTTGAAGAATTCAGAAAGGTAACGACCTATTTTATTTTAAACTGATTATAGCACTTCTAAGCGCTACGGTTTTTGATTTCGCAATAAAAATCATATCTTTTTGCTATGTTGACGAAATTCAGTGAAACAAGAGACAGTGGACTCGTGTGGACGTCTTCTACATTCTAGAAGAGACCGCATATTTTTCTGAGCCTTCTGCTATTTTTGGTGGAGTGTAACCCAATGGGAGATTTCTAATTTATAAACGATATGGAAAACAACGATATATAAATTATATGGTCGATATATGGGTTATATAAGCATTGTACACCACATGTATAAGCGTTGTATAAGTTGTATGTTCGATGTATAAGTTATATATGCGTTGTAAAAGTGATATATGCGTTGAAATAAATTGAAATGATAGTGAAATGAAATCAAAATATATTTATATACGAATATATATATACTCCCCTCGTACACAGACCATGGACGATATTTATTGGTTGTGATATTGTTTGGATTATTGGTTGATGTGAAATTTGGTGAATATCATGAATGGTTGAATTGAAATGATAGATTGTGGTTGAAATCCCAATAGGATTAGTATATGGGAAAATTCGCCTGCGTGCGAACTAGATATTGAAAATCCCCATTGTCAAAAACCGCGAGGTTTTAAGGTAGAGCGAGGAGCCGTACTAGGGACGGTGCCTGTTTTAACTATCCTGCCGTTATGCTGCCGAAATTTTCAATAATATTCATGTGTTAGAATTATTTTCATGTGTTGAAACTATATTCATGTGTTGAGTATAAATTCATGTGTTGAATGAAGTTCATGTGTTGAATAAATTATTTGAAAGATAAAAGTCACATTTTTATTATATATATAGGCTATATAAAATATCAGTATTTTAAATAAATTGTTTTGACACCAAAAATAACATTTTTACCTTATGTATAGACTATATAAAATAATCGTGTTTTGAAATAAATTGTTTTACAATAAAAATCACATTTTTATTATATATATAAACTATAGAAAATATTCATGTGTTGAATAAAGGACCGGAACGATAAAAATTATATTTTTATCGTGTGCGTGAAGTCGAAAACATTCATGTGTTGAATATATAGATTGAATAATAAAATCTACCTTTTTATTGTAAATGTGAAGTGCTAAAAATATTCATGTGTTGAATAAATATTTTGATGATAAAAATATCTTTTTTATCAAATATATGAAGTGAAAATAGTTTTGAAATCGAAGAATGGATTATATATATATATATATATAATTAAATTAAATCGAATAACGGCACTGCAGTTCGTGTTTTGACACCGTGATTTCAAACGAATAGTGCGGGAGATCCGACCATCGGATTTTCCCGAGACAGCAAACGGTGGGTTCGCGTTGGAAATATCTTTCCAATGGCACCAACTTTGTGAAGATCCAACGGTTGGATTGTCTGGAATGTTTAATTCAAGTCTGAAGAAAAACAGCGCCAGAATCAATTATATTTTTATATATATAAATATAATTAAATTAAATCGAATAAAGACGCTGTAGTTCGTATTTTGAAATCGTAACTTCAAACGATTGGAGCGGGAGATCCGACCGTCGGATTTTCCCGAAACTAAAACCTTTGGATTCGTTTTGAAAAGATCTTTCTAATGATATAAAATTTGTGAAGATCCAACGGTTAGATTTTCAGATATGCGTAAATCAAATCTGAAGAAAAACAGCGCCATGGCCGCGTTATGGCCTGAAGCGTTGTTTTGAATGAATTGTCTATTTTTAAATAAATAAAAATAGCGATAAATCGTGATAAAATATTATAAACGATATGGAATGGAAATAAACTGAATTTGCTCGGTTTATGTGATATTTGATGGTTGAATGTGTTTGGCGTGAAAATTACATTAAAGAACAAAATTAGTGATATCGAATAATTTAACCATTGAAATGAATTGATTTGAAATTCTAAATATACGTGAATTATTTGAAAAGGCCGAGTTAATTCTCATTTCAAATAATTGATCGACGAGTGAAAGTCGAAGATATGAAGACGGTGCAAGACCGATAATCTTCACGTCGAATGGAGGGGTGCTACTGATGCTCATGATGGGAGTAGCTACCTTGAAGGGGTTGAAGTAGTAGCCGTCTGGACGTACTTGTTGATTGTACGGATATGCGAGGTATTGAGTGCCTCCGGTTTCGTTTAGACCCAGAACGAACTTGTAAATGGACCGTGTGTCTGACATTGGATTTTGTTCTGTGCTGATTGATCTCTATTAAATATATATCTGTTTGGCGGCGGAGAATTTATTCTCTTGCTTAACGCCCTTCTTTGAGACGTACGAGCTCAGAGGTTATATATCGATAGAAATCAGTCGCATGGAGTGAATTGCCTGTGTGGCATGCCTAAGTGGCAGATGATCAAGGCTTATGTCGAAAAGAAAAGTCTTTTGGTTGATGATCAAAGCACGTCCTGTGTGCATAGCTTTGTGTATAACGTTGATTCGCGAGCCTCACACCCCGGTATGGACCAGAAACAGGAGAAGGATCCAGGGAGGACATGCGTTTGTTTCTAGCTAGGGTGGTGTCAGTGACCTACCAGCCCTGACATTTATATACTTTTCACTTGTGTGGTTGTTGCTGTTGCGGGGCGCCTCAGATATATCGGTCGATCCGGGACCGATGGAGTCATTGGGCTCATTTACGCCCCAAAGGGCGGGGAAATGCTGTGTTCAGGCATTTTAATCCACATCGGTGGACCGGCCATGTGGCTCCTAGGTGCAGTTGCGGCTGTAGCCTGAGACTCGGGCTAGACAGTCTCGAATCGGTAAGGACTATCTTTTGCCTCAGTTCATGACGAAAATCCAATTTCCAAATACGATACCGTGCGGTTTTGATTGTATACCTATATATGGCGACATAGTGGTATGGGGCATTAATGCCGTCTATGATTGATAGTTATGATTGAAATTGTTTTTGAAACATATATACACTAGCAATAATATCAAATGATTTGTTTTGCTCGTATCAAGCATATTTTGGCCATTATAAGGTAAAACTCTATCCTCTGGTATGTGTTGCATTATGTGATGGGAACTGAATCTTATAATGGCTTCATTTTTTAAAAAGCATTGCGATGTTTAAAAGATTTATTTGTTTTAAAGCACTGGCAATCCAATGGAGTAAACCCGTTCTGCGAAAGTGGCATGGTCCTATGATTAGCCACGTTGTAAAAAGTGTTAAGTAGATTTCTCATACCAGTCCCATGACTGACTCGTAGTTTGTTTCACTTGCAAACTCGGGTGCCCCTTTTTCTACACGAGAAGCCTTGTATTTAGGTTTTATCTAGCTCTTTCTGGATAGCTGGAGCTGAAGATTGATTCTATCATTTATCTCTTTTTATGCTGTTCAGCTCCTATTGTACATATTATGTTTGTTTTCGGCTGTAGACATTTATGTATAGCTAAACTGTATTTGTACCACTACAAGAAAAAATATTATTTATAGCATTAGGGAATATCCAAAATTAGCGTTTCCGTGCTGAACGTTGTATCATCCACACGCTAAAATCGTAGAAATAAATTAAAATAAAATGTAAACGCTATTTGTCACAATTTTCCAAATTTCAGAGCGCGCTAAAATATATTTTGGCGGCAGCCAATTTTTTTTCTTATTCCATTCTTCAAACTCATCACTTCCTTGCCCTCTTTCCTAAACAAAGGACAATGGAAAACCTTAAGGTATCCTGCCTTTTTAGTTTACCGCTCTCTTGTCCATCAGCTCCGCCTTCACTTTTGCCTCCACCTTTTCCTTTATCGCAACTGCCACACGGATCTACTTATCCATTAATTTTTCTGTAAAAACCGTAGCTCTAATACTGACGATACAAATTGGTTGGATACATAAGCTTTTACTACGAATAAACTAAGGTATGCCTCTAACCCTAGTTTTCTGCATATACTATTCGCATCTATTCAAATTAAATTTCCTTTTCATTATGCATTTGTGGCTTGCTTTTGTTGTTTAATTGATTTCTATTGATTCAGAAGTGTTGGCTTAAAATTAACTTCCATGGTACGCTGTCTACTTCTGTTTGATGCAGTGGCAGAAACAAGCTTCATTGTCACTAAGGCGGTGTCATAAATAATATGTAATGAAGTAATTAAGACTGCAAAGTAGTTGTCGTTGTAAACATAAACAGTGTGGCTCTATCTACTGTGCGTTTATCAAATTTCTCCGTACAATTTGTTTATATTCCTAACAATTTTTTTATATAACTCTAATCCAATTATACGTATTTCTGAATCAAATTTTTATGCATTTATATCCCCTTTGTATATTGCTCAAACTTCAACCAACTTGTATGGGCAGAAGATTAAATGCTTTAACTTGTAGTGGATGTGATCTGTACATTATTTTGTTTAAGTTCCTTTAGAAGGCAGGGGATGAAGAATGATACAAACATTCGAAACATGTTTTCAATTTCTGATTGTTGTTTCTATAGGGCCAGTATTAATAAACATATGTTATACTTAACATCATTTTAATGCTGTTATACCACCGTAGTTATTCAAAGCCAAGTATGCACCCTGCACAAGGCTGGCCTGACAAGGATATGTTTCTTCATATCAGCAAACATTAAAAATTTTGTCAAAATATCTGTTGTCCATTTTGATGATTCCATTGCTGTATTTTTACAGTGAACAACAAGAGAAGACATAGATACAAATTGAATATAAAAATTTAACATAAATTGATTGAGGCATAAAATTTCAATATAAATTAGGACATACAAAAATGTCAATCAGTTGTTTAATTTATTATTACATATAAGATGGAAACTGAGGGCAATTCAATGCTAGAGTGTTAGTCTATGGGAGATGGGAAGATGTTAGAATTTGTTGTATAAGCCACCATGGCAACAAGTCACAAATACCTGTCCAGATAGCTCTGATAGTGCAGGTCCTTAATTCAACATCTGGTGGCCCTGTTAGTTACCTATGTACTCATTCATGCTGATGAAGGCAGAAAAAGGCTACTATGTACTGTTAACATGTGTTATATACATTGTTAAATGATCACAAATGATGACTGTATTATAAGGTAAGGTTGAATGGTTTCGAAAACCATTTTATTATTGTAATATATCATGGCTGCAGACTACAGTGAGCAAGAAGGAAAATGATACAAACACATCAGGTTAGGATTGGCAAGACCTGGTCTTTAAATTTTTGCTGAAGCAGGAGTGTTTATGCGTGTGAAATTGCATGCTGATTTCCTCCTTGCCGTACTAATCATATCACTTACCTCGTTTCATGGTCCTCGAGATTCCATTGTCTGCTTGATCTGCCATTTTCCCACTCCTTTATACCTTCTTTTCTCAGTTTGATCACTATTTTATTATCGACTGCTTTCTTTGGACTTTCTTCCTCATTGGCCTGAGTTTGGATTTCAAACTATTGGTGAGCTGTATGCGACCGTAAAATATGACTGATTCATAAATTGAACATTTGGAATTATGAACAGATTTAAATTGCCATAATGACATTCATTGTTTTTTAATCAAAATGGTCAGTTTGGAATTATGACTTGGCAATAGCGTAGTAGGATATGCCATTGACATAGGCTCGAATTCGAATGGCGTGCACGATTGAAATTGATACTCACGACATAAAACGACACGAATCTTGGATTAGGGACGATGAAGCTAATTAGCGTAATTCAAGTTCCTTTTAGGTTTTGAAATAGAAGTTTATGTCTGATGGATCTGCTTGTAATCGTATGCATTATCAGGGGAATCTGCTTTCACTTCAATTTTTATTTAGATGCTCAGTAAGATAATCTAAATTGATATCTATCTAATTTTCTAATTTGATGTGTTTCCAACTTCTAATTTCAATTTATCGTTACATGATCTATTGTGAGCTTTGTACTCATGAGCAGTAAAGGTTTTATTTTCGGTAGACCATTAAGATATCCTAATAAAATGAGACTATTTGCCTTGTTGCATCGTCATGGTGGCAGGTGATGTCTTTGGATAAGCCCCTCTCTGTTCATCAAAATTTGTCATTGTCATGAAGGGTGGTAATAAACAACCTAATGGATCCCATTAATGTTCTCTCTTTGGCTGCTTAAGAAACAAATTTATTCCTTTTATTATATCTTTTTAATGATGGCTGGAATGATATACTCTCATTATCGAGGTAAGTGACACTGGAAATTATTTTTAACGGTATTCACATGACAAAAAGATTGGATTTGAATGTGCACTAGGCTAATCTTTAATTTATCGTTACACGTTTCGATAACTAAACTGCAGCAAGGAAAATGGTTGTGCCAAGCTTATATTAAATTGGCTTGGAAAACCATGTTATATTAACATTGGGCAAAACTAGTAACTGAAATGATAAACGTTCATGAATTAAAGGATGCCTAGAAGCGTACCACAGACAACGACCTTTTATTTTCTGATGTTAACAGAGAACAAGCTATTACAATAGCTAATATTGCTAAACTGGTTACAAATTAAGGTGGTACAAATGTTAAAATGGTGATGTATGTGATGCCTATATTTATATGGCATGGTCATCACAGGAGATGATACTGATGCAGAGTTAACTGCAATATCTCTTACTGAAAAGGTTTGGTAAATTGGTATAGCAGGTATTAGATATTTACTATGTGAAAAGGCAATGTACAAACAAAATATAATATATTTTTTGTATGATTTTGTCGAAGTAGATGGGTGGTTGAGTGAAGCAATGAGACAAATCGTGGTTTTCGTACTCGCCCGACATGCATCAGGATCCATTTTGAGGTTCAAATATGTATGAATAAACAATCGGACGTCATTTGCCAGTATTCCTACTAAAATTAGTCTGCTGTTTTTTGAATGTGCATCGTATATGTTGATCTAGCATAACCATGTGAACGTTGACTCATTCACATGTCTGTATCTTGAAGATAATATTATAAGTGGAGCATTACGTACCTAAGGTGCACAACAACTGCATACATTTTGTGCATATTTACATGTCACACTTTATTTCATGTTCCGCATTTTCGACCAAAGATATTAACTTTCTTTGGTGAAATGATTTATAGGCAATGAAAATTTCTCTTTGATAACAGGCTAGCAAATGTATAGTAATTACTAAACTAAATATAGTCAATATCGGTAGTACCATTGGTGAATAGTTGAATTTGCAGTCTCTAAGTCATACTTTCAGATTTTCATTTGCTTACTTATAATGTGAACACTTAAAATAACAATTTGATTTACAGATAATTGCACCAGCAATAGTAGTTGGTGTAATACTCCATGCAGGAAACCATCTCAGCTGTGATTTTCCATGCCTAATATTAGCAGAAGCATCAATGTATGAAAATATGAAGTACGACTTTATAGAAGAGAAACCGTCATATTCAAAACTAATTCAAAGTCCAGAAGGAATAACAGGTGTTATAATGTTGATTCTCATGATAACCGCCTTTGTGTTGGCTACTCATTGGTTTAGGCGAAGCCTAATCAAGCTTAGAAAGTTGTTCGATAGAATTATGGGATATAACGCATTCTGGTACTCCCACCATTTGCTTCTGATAGTTTACCTACTGCTCCTTGTCCATGGACATTTCCTTTACATGGTTCATCATTGGTATCGCAAAACGGTAATATGTTATGTTTCACTCTCTTTACATTATCTTTTAACTCTACCACTAGCTATTTATATAGTTAATATGCATCACTGTTATAAAACTGCAGACATGGATGTATATATCGGTCCTGTAATTTTGTACACCTGTAAAAGAGGATTGAGGGATTTAAGGTCAGGCCATTACTCTATCAAGCTATTGAAGGTATATAATAAATCCTTTTTTTCATAAAAAGTAACCAAGTATGGCAAATATTAGGTGGCAATATACCCCGGTAATGTCCTTACATTGCAGATGTCAAAGCCTCCAGCATTCAAATACAAAAGTGGTCAATACTTGTTTGTTAAGTGCCCTGAAATCTCACCTTTTGAATGGTAGTTTGGGCTATTTTTTGCTTTACTGTGCAGCAAATGGTTAAGTCATCATTACTGACGATAGTTGTTTTTTTTATCAGGTGCACCTAAGTCACCGAAGCCATAAGTAATGTTGTAATGTCCCCTTTTTCCATATTTGTAGTGCATAACATGTTCACTATACTGATACATTTATGTTGTATTTTTTTATGAAGGACTATGTAATCTCAGTAGATGAGATGGTTCCAAACCAAATAAGTTCAACAAGGATTAGGTAAAATTCCAGCAATTTGTGAATTTCCGTGTAATTTCAATTATTTTTATGGAATGCATAAAAAAAGGGCTCTCTAAATATATCATTCATGATGAAGTTACCAATTGGCTAACTAACCTGTAAATTAATAAAATATTCTTAGAAGTTGCTTATTATATCAAAATCCAAACAGTATATTACTATACATTATAATTATATAAACTTCAACTGTCCAATGAGTTTGTGTTCCTTTAGTACTAGTCATATGTATATTTCACAAGATTCTTGCATAAATTTTCGAAAAGTCTACTTCACATATTCATGGATTATAACCATTGATTCAATTCAAAAAACAATCCATGGCCTTTTCTAGTCCAAGATCTTTTGAGCAAAAAGTTTTCAGCTTAGGGTATTATAGTTACTTATATTTTCACCTCTCAACTTTTATTTATATGAAGTTATACTGCTATTTTTTTCAGGTTTCAAAATGAAATAGAATTGTATCAGAAAATCCTTGCAGGTTACAAAGTTGAAGGTTACAGGTACAAAGTTGAAGGTTACATTTTCTAAAAAAGCCAATAAAAGAATGAAACAGAGAGCATGTCTCTTTCTTAGGATCCGAAGTTACCTTCTGGTTTAGGGTATGTATATGCTTTTCTTATTCTGCCGTGGATCCTTTCAGTTTGTGTTTTGTAACGTACATGATAATCCAAAGCAATGTTAGTTTGCATTGACAAGTTTAGAATTGAAAAATTCGTTGTAAATGGGATTATAATATTTACATACTTCTCACAAAAAAAAATGTAGGAGAATGTGGATTTAAAGGTTAGTTGATAATGTCAACTGAGATAACACGGAACATTTTGGATAAACTATGACATTTTGAATAAAATATGATTGAAGCAACTTTAAGTAATGATGGAAAAGTTCGTAACAGACTTGAAGTCGATTATTTATACTTCCACTTGATTTGAGTGACAAACACAGCTATTATTTCACCAAAAGTCACAAAATTATGACAAACACAACCTTGAAGTCGATTTATTTCTGTTTCCCTCAATATTTTACATTATCATAATTCACACCATGCAATCCACAAGAAAAAGGGAAGAAGGCGCTCAGCCTTTTGAAGTTCATCTGACCAGCATAGTGCCTCATTTTACAGAAATTAAAAATGTACAATGATCCACTAAAAAATAACAACTTTTCCCTAATGAACATGTACAGATAAAGTGAGTGGAGTGTGGAAACAACACCATGTATACACAAGTCTGTATATTGACATATGTATTATATACTTGGATGATCAATTACTTTCCTGGATGAAACTTTTCTACGCACCCAATCGGATTGCTTCCCAGGCAACATCAAGGCAATGCACTGTAAAGCTTCGCTCTGAACCTGGTAAATGTAGCATGCCCAGGGGTATACGTCTGGCGCGCTCCACATCAGTAGTACCTTGAATTGTGTGTCCTCAACGATTGCTTGGCTTATGCAATATGCTGAATAAATCAGTGGCTCCTCGTACGCTAACACTGCCACACACCCAATGGCAGTGAACACTTCAAGAGGACGAGGTAACCAGATTGTTAATGGGGCAGCGTACTCACTCACACAGTTTCTCTGTACAAGCTCATAACCAATTGGGAGTGCAAAATTTGCAGCAGAATCTTTGTAGATGGCAGCAACATAGGGAGGATGAACGCCTACATGAGATATGTCCCCAACCGAAATGTACCCTTCGGTACAGAGGGGTCACCAAAGGCTGCAAACAGCACCATCATCCACAACCTGCTTGGGAATCAAAGTGCACCGACTTCTATAATCAGGTTCACTGCTCCATATTTTCTGAAACTTAACACAGTGCTTTATAAATCTTTTATCTGATTTTGAACTTATATTGGTGAAAACTCTTGGCTTAATCATAGGCTTCATTCAACTATGAGAATCCCTTGATATTTACTCGTCCATTTTGTAGATCTAATATATTCCCTTGATATCAGTTTCATATCAAATGTAGTTCATTGCATATATATATATATATATATATATATATATATATATATATATATATATATATAACACACCATACACATACATCCCCCCAAAACATTGTAATGTTGTACAAATGCTTATTTGTAGTTTGTTCTCCAATAGGCCTATAGAGAAATATGATGTAATATTATGAATTGAATAATATTATTCAATTGCCTGAATGAGGTATGAGGCTCCTAATTTCTAAATTGAATGTTCATTAAATTAATTAGGATTTTAAATCAATCCTTCATTAAGGTTGGGAAGGAGCTACCTTTTTTGTCTTTTGTCCTATTAAACATTTTTTTCTTTTTATTTGATATGTGATATCATAGTTGACAGTTTTTGGTTGCACATTATTTGTTAGTTTATAAGTAGATTTAAATTCATGTAATGTACTTGATGCCTTAATCATCAACTATTTTTGTTCCTTATAATTATCTGATTGTTGCTTGTTTGTTCAGGAATGTTTTGATGTTGTAGCATTGACAAATTATTACGGGATTTGAGTGTCTTGTGTTGCGACCTTGCCATATAGTTAGTGGATTCAGATGGTAGAGCAAAAAAATTTATCCACAGGCGCCTATTTGATTAAAATGATGGCCACTGCCAGTTGGATTTTGAGATGAGATCATATTCTGGTCCACGGACATGAAGTGATCAGGGCTAGGAGAAATTAATAATTTCACTGGTTAAGTAAGTTGTTAATGTAATTGTGTAAGAATATTTTGTATGGAGATAGATAAAGATGTTTCAACAATATGTATGAAATATTATGTTTGGATATGAGAAAAGTTGTTTGAACAATTTGTATGAAATATTGTGTTTTAACTTATATATTTTTGTCTATGAAAAAAAATGAAAATTTTTATTTACAAAGAAGAAATGGATAATTGGATATTACATATATGGAAAAGCTAAAAGAACAATTAGGGAAATTTTGCAAATGGAAACTAAATTTAATAGCGTTTCATCAACGTTGTTATTTAGTGAACGCTATAGTAGGTAAACATAACAAACGCTATAGTATTGTGAAACAAACGCTATACAAAGTAACCATGTGACACATCTCCTATAGCGTTTATCCTTAACAGCATTAGCAAAACGCTATTAAAACTTGATTTTTTTATAGCATTTTTTGTCATGCTATTTAAAATTTATGGTCTAACATAGCAAGTCGTTACATAGCGTTCTCTAAAACGCTACAGTAATGTATGATAGCGTTTTTCAAACGCTATCAAAACCCCCTTTTGTTGTAGTGTGCTAAGTATGATCCTGTATACTGTGTAATTCTGATGTATGTGTTTATCCAGTGTATTCTATTGTACATTATCTGGTGTATTTAATTATTTCTGTTCTGCTGTTATCTGTTTATGTGTTATATTCCAAAGATTACCCTCGCCACCGTCTTACGGGGTTTGGGGTTTTCACAACATCTATTAAGTTATTGCACTCATATTATTACATGAATTTGATTTAACTGATACGAGAATATTTTAGTTCTGATCCGAGTATTTTTGTCTTTTCATTTATGCTCGGGTCAGCCTGAGTTTTTCAGTTATTGAAGATACCATTATGGAGATGATGATGGAGCTCAACAGACGTACTTATTACTATTTATTCCATTGTAGATATTGGTACGTTTATGATAGTTAACTCTGATACTTCTTACGTATTTATTATATTTTGTCCTTCCGTTGTGAGATTCTATGATTGTTTTATTTTTTTCTTATTTTAATCCCAATAACTATCTGTATTTTTGATTTGTTTAAGTCGACATTGAGGATCATTATCGATTTGAATGGTCAAAAATCACGGATGTTACATTTGGTATCAGAGCTTTGGTTTAGCAAAATTTTGGCTCTATTTGGGAGTAAGTCATTAGAGATACGGTAGTAATACTATAGAATGAGTTTGAGCATATACGAGAGAACATACTTGTAATTTTTATATAAAATGATTTTGTATTGTGTTAGTTTGTTCCGTTGAGTCCTTATGAATTCTGATTCGTACTTGGGACGACAAGGCATCAATAGGGATTTCTAAACACTCGAATAAGACTCATTGACATAACATTGTTTTGAATTATATTTTATTTATATATAGAATTATTTGAAAATATATGAATTTTGATTTTGTTGATGATAATATTAAATTTTCATCATTTATTACTCGATTAATCAGTAATTTAAAACTATTGGTTATTAAATGGTTTAAGAAATAAATATTGAAAATAAATTGATAATGAAATATTATAAATTAATTGGTAATGAAATAAGAAGTTAAATATGAATTTGAGAATTTAATTTCGGGTGGTTTTGTAATATTGTTTTGCAAATGGTTTGAAATAGTATATTTATATTTTAAAAAGTTATTTCATAAAGAAATTGTTTTCAAATGAATTTTTGAAATAAGTGTATATTCCCCCCTTGCCTTTGGAAAATGATCTCGGCAATGAGTGCACGCATTATCGACATTATTTTCAAGAGACTAAGTGGGGGAGACCACTTAGCATTTTAAACTGTTCGGAAATTTGGATTTCATTTAACTCTTTTAAATTATGGTTTGTTATAAAAGATAATATATATATTTATATATTATTTTAGAGTGGATTTGGAAACAAACCCGAAGTTGAAATTTTAATTTCTTGAATAGTTAATGAATTTCAAATTGTTGAAATGAACTAAAATTGAAATTATAGAAATTTCTGAATTATATAGTAAGAAAATGAATCCAAGAGAGTTATAATTAAAATAAAACTCTTTGTAATTTGAAATAATGAATTCAAAATAAACTAGAATTATTTAACTTGTATAAAAATCAAACATTTCCATTGAATATGTATAACTTACCAATTAATCAAAAGTTAACATGTTTTTGGAATAAAATTGGATAATATACAAGTACTAGTATGAATAATGAATGTTGAAAAAATTTAACGGTTTATATATACGAATGAAAATTAAATTATGAGATAACTATGCATACTTGGTTATGATTGTAATTAAATTCAATATCTAATAAAAATAAACCTTGTCAATGGAATAAGCCAATGAAGTGAATTACTTGGTTATGAATTAAATTGTATTGCTATTGATGGTTAGATATTCGACGACTTAGGATAATCGGTATTTCCAAGTCGAAAATAAACGTTTAACTTGTTTTGTGAAAATAAGAGTGAATTGGTTTATAAATTATAAAATTTAAACGAAGATTCAACGAATTAATTAAATTTAATTAAAACGAGCTCATCGCGAAGCTGTAGTTCGTAATTTTCCGAATTGAAGTTTAAATGAATGTATAGGATCCAAAATAAGTCGGAATTCTTTGAAACAAGAATCCTTCGGATCAGTTCGAATATAGTTTTCAAATTAAAGAGAAAATTTTGGATTACGCCTTGTAGATTTTAAGATATGTGTAATTAAAATTTTCAGAAAAATCGCGGTTTGGTAATTCATGATTCTGAACTAAATATTAATGAAAATGGTTATGTAAACTAACGAACGAGACAAGTCGAATAAAAATTTATATGGCTAAATATATATGAATTGGCAATTTCTTACTACGCCTTTTCGAGGACGAAAAGTTTTAAGTGGGGGAGAGTGTGACATCCCAAGATTTTTCGATAATTTAAATTATTAAATTTAATGTGTTTTGGAAAAAAATTGTTTTAAATATTAAAATTAATAATTTATGTCGTATATTGATAATGTATGAACTAAAATTTGAATTCTAAGTATTGAAATTTGTTCACAATTAGCAATAATTGATTTATAAATTTATCATGAATTTTATTTCGATTTGAATATAATTTATAAACCTTTGAATTTAATTTATTGGCTAATAAGCGGAAAATGAATATTTTATTATATTAATGAACTAGTTAAATTTGTCATTTTGCAAATGGTCTCAGAATTCGATGAAATAAATTTTATTGAATCTGGAATTGTAAATTTGTATATGATCTAAAATTTCGTAACCGTTGGAATTATAGTTTGATCGTTAGAAATTAAAACGCGTATAAATTTATTTGTACAGTTTAATTAAATAATCGACTATTAGAGAAAAAACTGCTAAGGACTTTAGAATTGGGCTTCGAAACATATTTCATTGCATTCAGAAGGCATAAAAACATATTGTTAGACACTAAGCGGGCCTGATATGGACTCAGTCCAAATTTTTGCTTTAAAACACGCTAAACAAGAATTATAATATTGTTAAATAATAATAAAATATTAAAGAAACTCTAATATTTCTATGGCCGCAGTTCTTAGCTTTTCAATGACCATGAAGCTCGAGTCTTTCTTCCTCTTTTTCTTACGATCCAATCAATGAAATTTAAAACTTTCAAAGCGAAAACTGTAGTGCTTCATGAGAGGTTTAGATTCATACAGTCGGATCGAGTTATAGTAATCTAAAATCGCCTGAATTCGTTCATGAACATTGCATGGTTTTTGTTCGATTTCAGGCTGATATGGCCACCGAGTTCGACCCAATTCTAGGCGTTGGTGGAGCTATCGGAGGCGCATACGGCGATGAAGCTGGATGGAGGTCCGTCGATCTAAATGGTGGTGCGCAGTTTCAAGTTTGGATATAGGTTTGGGTTTATCCTGTGAACGAGTGGCTCTGGAACGAAGAAGACGGACTAATAGGGGCTGACATGGCGAACTATTATTGGGTGGGTTTATTTTATTTTATTTTATTTTATTTAAATGTTCAAATATTTAAACATCAATAACTTTTCATACGAGCTCCAATTGACACACGGTTTGTTGCGTTAGAATCGTATCGATGAGCTCTTCGCGATGCCGCTGATTTGAACTGATTCTGAGATAGTTGATTCTTTGGCTAAAATTTGGATTTTAATCTCGTTCAGAACAAAAGGTGAGTGATTAAACCCACTCACATCTAACTAAAATATTTGATTGTTAGTTAAATTAAATTCATGTCATTATGTGATTGAATTGTTTGTTGTTTGATTGTTTAAATGGCATATTTATGTTAAATGTGCATAGATTGTATAATTTAATTTAACTGTTATATAAATTGTACTACTATAGATTAATTTCTAGTTTTTTATATTAATTATCTCCTTTATAAACTGTTTACCTTATAATTATTTTATTTTATTACTTATTTTAAATAAACCATTTTAATAATTATTTATTTATTTTATAAACTATTTTATAATAATTATTTTCTTTATAAACTAATTTACCTTACAACTATTTTATTTTGTTAAATATTTAAATAAAACATATTAATAATTTACTATTTATTTTATAAACTACGTTATTATTTCGACAATAGATTTTACTAAATTTGATTATTCTATTTCAAATTTCGAACTATTTATTTTTCAAACTATTTAAATTATATATCTAAACTATTTCAAATATATTCTTAACTATTTTAGTACTAAAATTATTTTAAAGTCAGAATTGTTTCAAGATTTTAAACTAGTTTAAATGTAGATTTTATGACGAATAATATTCTCTCTTGAGTATTGAAATGATTTTTATGAAAATATGATATTTTGATATGAAGTACAAACCCCTTTTAAATGTAAAAGAACTGACCGGTGTGAAAAATGCAGACGATTAGTTGTTAAAGAGACTGGGATCAGATATTGTCATACTCTCTGCCAATACCGAAAACCACTTTAACAACTGTGTACGCGATGGACTTCCAGAATGAAGTAGGATGGATTTGGAGGCAATTACTGGATTTGAAGAAAGAGAACGATGATGGACAGCCTTGACCTTCGGGTCATAATTAAAATGACTAAAACAGGAGCTATACCCAGGTTAATGTGAGCAAGCTCCTCTTAGCAGACATGCTTCTTCGATACCAAATATATTACTTTGTGAGTGATTGGCGCCTTTGATTTTTGGGAGCATTGTATAGGTGTAACAACCCGAAAAAATCAGAACCAATTTAAAATTTTTATTTTGGCTATTTTATTGAATTTTGAATAGTTAAAATAATTTATTTTAAATAATAATGATTAAAAATTTATTTAAATCGAACTTAGAATGAATATATTTATTTTAATTTTAAAAGGAGTTTGAAATAGCGCGGTAGTTTGAATTTGAACTTTGACTGAATGTACAGGATGCAAAATAAATCGGATTTTAGTGAAACCAAAAATATTTAAATCTGTTTAAAAATATCTTTCCAACGAGTCTGAAAAATTGAAATTTCATAGCGGGAACAAAAAGTTATGGCTAGTTAAATATTCACAATAGTCGCTATGGAATTTAATATAATAAATAGCCCTTATAAATAGCCATTTTGCAAACGACCTCCATTTTCGATGAAACCACCCTGGTTGGATCCAGAATGTCAAATTATTGCAAGATTCCAATTTTCATAATTTTTGGAATCAATATGTGAGCGTGACAAAAGAAAATGTGTTTTGTCAATTTCAATCAATTTGGAACGATTAGAAAACTGCCATTTTTCAAACGGTCTCCAAATTCGATGAAATTAATTTTGTTAGGACCGTATCGTCGAAACATAGCTAGATTTATTTTTTGGGAATTTTTGGAGGCAGTATGTGGCCCTGGTAAATTAAAATGTATGTTCAAATTTAATATTAATGTTTTATATTTTAATTTGAAGAATAATTGACTGAAACAGTCGAATGGGCCTACGAGACATGTCCCATTTTGTCCGAAATGGGAGTATTTATGTAGGGGCGGTAGCCGTTGGATTTGATTTGGAGATCAGACGAGTAAACATTATCTTTTTGAAATTAAAAAAATTAAATAGAATAAAAATAAAAATAGAAATATGTATAAATACGCGTATACCGTATAAACCCTCATCTTTATTTCTTAGCCGCCGCACTTTAAACCAATGATGTGAATTGTTCGTTCCTTTCTCCTCCAACAACTCCCAATCCATTCAATAAAAATCGATGCTTCTTCAGACAAATCTGAAGATGATCTTCACCTCGTTAAATCCATACTGGCCTCGGGTTTTATCGTTCAAAATCCTCGAAGTTCCGATCCCTTGAAGTCTGCGTCTTCAACCCGCCGCCGAGACCACCTCCGGCCATCGAAGTGGGCCCCACTACCGCGCGCAGGTGCGCCCTTCCTAGCTCCACCCCATGGCAAAACCTGATTAACCTCTCGTGCAACGATTCGCGCGCAAATCCAAGACCTAGTTTTGAACGGGTTGACCTGAGGTACAGCGGTGGATTTATTTAAATGATTATAATGTTTAAAAGCGTTGCAAAGTGTGATTTAAGAATAAAAATCATATCTTTTTGCTGTGTTGTCCAAATCCAGTGAAACAAGAGAAATTGGGACCGTAATTTCGAGATCTACATTTTAGAAGAGACCGCAGATTTTTTTGAGCATTCTACAATTTTAGAAGAAATATAAAGCGATGTGAGATTTCTGACCCAAAATTAAATAAATAAAATTATATTAGGTTGCAGACGGAGTTTAGAAACTCCCGACAACGTCGTCCACAAACCATGGACGGCCTGATTGTATTGTGGTGTGAAATTTGTTGATTTTTGGTGATTGGTTTTGGTTGAAATGAAATTGGTTGATATTGGGAAAATAGATTGTATAGAAAAAAATGTATATGGAAATGAAACCCTTGTATTGCCGCGAGGCCTAATTAGTGCGAGGAGCCGTACTAGGAACAGTGTCGGTTTTAATAACCCTGTCGTTATGCTGCCGTAATTTTCTGGAATATTCATGTGTTATAAAATACTCATGTTATTATATAAAATTGTTTGAATAATATGAAAATTAGTTTTTCATTATATATATATGAATATGAAAATGAACATTATAGGTCAACATAAAATTCATATTTTTGTTGTAAGTCAACAATGGTCATTGTAATATAAAAATGTGTTTACATTGGATTTACATTTTTAATGTATATGAAACATTAAAAATAAGCATTGTTAAATAAAAATGTATTTACTTTGAAATTTACATTTTTAATGTATATGAAACATTAAAAATAAACATTGTGATATAAAAATGTATTTACTTTGAAATTTACATTTTTAATGTATATGAAACATTAAAAATAAACATTGTGATATAAAAATGTATTTACTTTGAAATTTACATTTTTGATGTATATGAAACATTAAAAATAAACATTGTGATATAAAAATGTATTTACTTTGAAATTTACATTTTTAATGTATATGAAACATTAAAAATAAACATTGTGATGTAAAAATGTATTTACATTGGATTTTACATTTTTAATGTAGAATGAAACATTAAAAATAAGCATTGATAAATTACATTTCTTTTATGAAAGAATAAAAGATTACATTTTTATGAAAGGATAAAAAGGTTACATTTTTATGTAAGGTAGGAAGAATAAAAGAAGTGGTGTTAACATAAAAATTACATTTTTATGTAAAGATTAATTCATTAAAAGTATTCAAGTGCATAAAAGTGTTAATATAAAATTACATTTCTTGTGGTAAAGTTAAACAATAAAATTTAATATTTTTATTGCACGTTAGGAATATAGAAAAATAATCATTATTTGGAATAGAAAAATTATTTAACAATAAAAGTACATTTTTATTTTATATATATATATATATATATATATATAATGATCATTATATGTTAACATAAAAATTTACATTTTCATTGTAGGTTAAAAAGATCATTACTTGAAATGAATTATGTTGTTACATTGAAATTTACATTTCTAATGTAAATGAATCATTAGGAAATGATGCATTGTTTAATAGATGTGTTAACATTAAAGATTACGTTTTTAATGTAATGAAAGAGAGGTTAAAAGTTTACATTTTCTTTAATGTAAAATATAAAAGATTCAATGTTAGAAAAAAAATGTATTAACATTAAAATTACATCTTTAATGTAATATATGATTTTATATATATAAAAGATTCAATGTTAGAAAAAAAATGTATTAACATTAAAATTACATCTTTAATGTAATATATGATTTCATATATATAAAAGATTCAATGTTAGAAAAAAAAGTATTAACATTAAAATTACATCTTTTATGTAATATATGATTTCATATATATAAAAGAAGTCAATGTTGAAATGAAAATGTTTAGGACATTAAAAATTTCATTTTTAATGTAATATGTGATTTCATATAAAAGAAATCAATGTTGAAATGAAATTGTTTACGGCATTAAAAATTTCATTTTTAATGTAATATATGATTTCATATAAAAGAAATCAATGTTGAAATAAAATTGCTTATGACATTAAAAATTTCATTTTTAATGTAATATATGATTTCTTATAAAAGAATCAATGTTGAAATGGAAATGTGTTTAACATTAAAAATTACATTTTCTAATGAAAGTATGATTCATTTAAAATATTCATAGTTTGATAAAAATGTTGAAAACATTTAAAAATTACATTTTAATGAAATTATGATTCAATAAAATGATGTTAATTATAGGTTAGATAGGAAATGATTTGAAATCGTTGAACGAATTAATTTATATATATATATATATATATTAAAATGAAACAAATCGCGCTGCTGCAGTTCGCGATTTGAAAACATAACTTCAAACGATTATACCGAGAGATCCGACCGTCGGATTTTCCCAAAATAGGAACCGTTGGGTTCTCTTTGGAAAGATCTTTCCAATGATATAAAATTTTCTAAGATCCAATGGTTAGATTTTGAGAAATGCGTAAATCAAATTTTGATGAAAACAACGCCAGGGCCGCGTAATGACCCGAAGCGTCGTTTAACTGAAAATGGCTATTTTTATATAAATAAAAATAGCGATTAATCGTTATAAAATATTATAAACGATATGGAATGAAAAGAATTGATTTAAATCATATATTCAAGAATTATTTGAAAAGTCCGAGTTAAATCACATTTCAAATAATTATACGACGATTGGAAGTCGAAGATTTGAAGACGGTGATTGAAGACCAACGATCTTCACATCGAATGGATGAGTACTGATGCTTTTGATTGGAGTTGCTGCCTTGAAAGAGTTACAGTGGTAGTTGTCCGGATGTACTTGTTGATTGTCCCGATATGCGAGAGCCTCTCTTCCGTATTGGACATATGGAACGAGGAATAAGGTGTCTTCGGTTTCGTTCAGACCAAGAACGGACTTGTAAATGGATGTATGTTTGACGTTGGATTCTATTCTGTGCTGATTGATTTCTATTCAATATATATCTGTTTGGTGGCGGAGAATTTATTCTTTTGCTCAACACCCTTCTCTAAGACGTACGAGCTCAGAGGTTATGTATTGATAGATATCAGTCGCATGACGTGAATTGTCAGTGTGGCATGCCAAGATGCAAATGATCAAGGCTTATTGTTGAAAAGCAGAGCCTTGTGGTTGATGATCAAAGCACAGCTTTATTTAGCATAGCTTTGTGTATAGTGTTACTTCGCGAGCCTCACACCCCGGTATGAACCAGAAATGGGAGAAGGATCCAGGGAGAACATGCATTTCTTTCTAGCTAGAAGTGGTGTCATGGTATGGAGCTTAGACATTTTTACTTACGTGGATGATGGAAAGAGAGGTACCTCGGATTGGAGTCCCTAGTGGCTCTTTATTTACGCCCCATAGGGCGGAGAAACGTATTGTTCAGGAGTTATAATCCACTAACATATTTGTGGACCGACCTTGTGGCTCCTAGGTGCAGTTGCGGCTGAATCCCGAGGCTCGAGCTAGAGAGTCTCGAATTCGGTAAGGACGATCCCTTGCCTTGGTTCATGATTGAAATCCAACCTCCAATACGACCCCATACGGTTTTGATTGTAAACCTATATTTGGCGACATAGTATATGGTAGTTATGCCATTTATGATTGATATATTATGATTGAAATATTTTTGAAAACATATGTACACTAATAATATCAAACTCGTTTTATCGTATCAAGCATTTTTTACCATTATAAGATAAAACTCTATCCTTCGGTTTGCGTTGCATTGTGTGATGGGACTTGAGTCTTGTAATGGTTTCATTTTTCTAAAAAGCATTGCGTTGTTTAACGATTTACTTTATTTATGCACTGGCAATCCAATGAAGTAAACCCGTTCCGCGTTAGCGGCGTGGTCCTGTGATTAGCCTTATTATTAATTATGTTAAGTAGATTTCTCATACTAGTCCCATGAGTGACTCGTAATTTGTTTCACTTTGCAAACTCAGGTGCCCTCTTTCCACCCGGGCAGCCTTGTATTCAGGTTTTAGTAGATTCATTCTGGATAGCTATGGAGCTGAAGATGGATCCTATCATTTCTATTTTGCTATTCAGACTTCATTTACTATATTATGTTTGATTCCGCTACAGACATTTTATATTAAGCTGAAATTGTATTATGTACTAAGTATTATCCTATTATGTTGTGTAACTCTGATGATTTATTACTTCCATTGTAATTTGATGTACATTGTCTGCTGTAATTATGTATTTATGTTATGTTCTTATTGTTTATGCGTTATATTCCAATGGTTATCCTTGCTTTCGTATTACGGGAGTTTGGGGTTATCACAGTTGGTATCAGAGCTTTGGTTAAACTTAGCTCGGAATATAACATATTAACAAACTTGACAGAAATAGAATCAACAGTATTCTAAGGCGAATGACTCATTATAGATAGGATCAGTAATGTCCTAGAATGAGTAGCAGAATAAAATGCACCCCCATAGATTCATTTACATTTAAATGTATGTCTCCATGCTTTACAATATTCATTCTGTTAGCCTAACTCTTTGTCTGTTATTTGCAGACATAGTAGAAAAAGAGTGGCAGAAACAGAAGAAATAGTTCTATGGTTCAGGAATCTAATAAGCCAATTGTGCTCCTACAACCAGAACCAGATCTAGAAGCTCTAGTAATGAAGTATCGAAATCTAGGTGGAGTACAACTCTCTGGCAAAGAATCCGTTATTGAAACACAAGCTTGGATGCATTCTTCTAAGAGAATTTTTGAAGGCTTAAAGCTGAGAGATGATCAGAAAAGATTACTGGCATCTTGGGCACTCAAAGACGAAGCTCTAATCTGGTGGAAAACTATTACTGAGGAAAATCCAGAAGGTAATATTACCTGGGATAGATTTAAAGAATTTTTCAAAGAAAGATTTATTCCTCCAGAAGCAACTGAGCGACTATATTATGAGTTTTACAATCTGAAACATGGAGATATGACCATCCAGGAATATAAGAATAAATTCAATGAACTTTCTCGCATTGCCCTAGAACTAATTCGAGACCCTACAAAGAAGAATCTGAGATTTATCAAAGGACTACAAAAGAAATACGAAGGTAGAGTACCTGCTCATGCAAATCTTCCATTTTCTGAGATGATACAAATGGCCTATCGCTATGAGTATATTGATAAGCAACATGGTTGGGAAGATAAAGTGGAAGGCAGTTCTAGCAGCAAAAGGAAGTTTGAAACTGATAGTCCTGAGGCAAGTACGCAGCCCGATGTTAGTAAGAAGTTGAAAGCTGATAAGAAAAGGCTAAGACCTAAGAAGGAACCATTAACGATTGCCATATGCTCTAACTGCAACAAGAAAGGACATTTGTCAATAAAATGTAGATCTCGAAAGAAATAAAGAAAGGATGAATCTAAATCCAATCATAAGTTTCAAGAGAATAAAGAATGCGACGACCCAAAACTTCCGTAGTACGAAAGCAAGGATAATCATTGGAATATAACATAATTACAACAATAGCAGTTCTCAGATAACATCATAACACATAAATAATTGCAGCGGAAATAGGAATATCATTAACATCACAACATCAAAGACATCAGAGTGCAAAGTTACATATACACTTAGCAAATAGAAGTCTCAACAAAAGAAATAAGTCTCAAACTCCATCAAATACATCATAAATAAAAGATGTCTAAATGTCTCAAAAACAGAAATAAAAGATAAAGTGATCTTCGTCTTCAGCCCATAAGCATGCTCCAGTCTAGCATATTGCATAAATACCTAAACCTGTCACTTGGCTGCCCGTGTGAAAAGAGGGCACCCGAGTTTGCAAACTGAAACAAACTACGAGTCAGTCATGGGACTGGTATGAGAAATCTTTCCTAACTTATCTAACAATATGGCTAATCACAGGACCACGCCGCTAACGCGGAACAAGTTTACTCCATTGGATTGCCAACGCATAAGTTTAATAAATTTTTATTCAAAAACAACGCAATACTTTTTAGAAAAATGAAATCATTATAAGACTCAAGTCCCATCACACAATGCAACGCAAACCGGAGGATAGAGTTTTACCTTATAATGATCAAACATGCTTGATAAGTAGAAAATAATATTTTAATATTATTAATAGTGTCTAATCAGTTTTAAAATACTTCAAAGTAAATGTATCAATCCTAAACGGCATAACTACCATATACTATGTCGCTATATATAGGTTTACAATCATAACCGTAATGTCGTATTGGAAATTGGGTTTCCATCATGAGTCGAGGCTAGGGATCGCCCTCTCTGATTCGAGACACTCTAGCAAATGCCTCAGGATCACACCTACGGGCAACCCTTGGATGCAGTAGGGCCGGTCCACAAATACTTTAGTGGATTAATTATGCCTTAACACACGCTTCCCGGTCCTATTGAACCTATAATTTGGTAACTATCGACCAATAAATAAGAGGTACCTCATAATCCATCAACCACATAAGTAAAATGTCAAGGCTTGTAAAACCCTGATACCACTTCTAGCTAGAAAGAAACGTGTGCACTCCCTACGGTCCTTATTCCGTTTTTGACTCATACCGGGGTGTGAGGATCGCGAAGTAACGCTATACACAAAGCTATGCCATAATAGGCTATGCTTTGATCATCAACCACAAGGCTCTGCTTTTCAACAATAAGCCTTGATCATCTGCATCTTGGCATGCCACATTGAAAGTCCACGCCATGTAATCGATAACCACCAATATATAACCTCTGAGTTCGTACGTCTCAGAGAATGGTGTTAAGCAAGAGAATAAATTCTCCTCCACCAACAGATATATATATTAAATAGAAATCAATTTAATCTACATGGAATGAAATCCAATGTCAGACACACATCCATTTACAAGTCTGTTCTGGGTCTGAACGAAACCGAAGACACCTTATTTCTCGTCCCGTATGTCCAATACGAAAGAGAGGTGCTCGCTTATCCGGACAATCAATAAGTACGTCCGAACCACTACCAATTTAACCCTTTACTAGGAGCTACCCAATGACGGACATCAGTATCCATCCTTTCGATGTGAAGATCGCCGGTCTTCAATCGGCGTCTTTAATATCTTCGATTTGAATCGCCGTATAATTATTTGAAATAAGATTGAACTCGGTCTTTTCAAATAATTCTCGCATATACATGATTTAAAACCATTTTATATCGCTAATATTATTTAATAACGATTTATCGCTATTTTTATTTATACAAAATAGCCCAATTTAATTTAACGACGCTTCGGGTCAATAGGCGGCCCTGACGCTGTTTTTATCAAAATTTGATTTATACATATCTCGAAATCTAACCGTTGGATTTTAACAAAATTTATATCGTTGGAAAGATCTTCCCAAAGCGGTCCTAACGGTTCCAGTTTTGGGAAAATCCTTTGGTCGGATCTTTCGGTATAATCGTTTAAAGTTACGAATCCGAAAAGCGAACTACCGTTCGCGATTCGTTAAATTTTAATTTTAATTTATATATATATATATATATATATATATAAACCATTTGATGATTCCACAAACGTGTTTAACATGCCAAATAAAATATAATTCATTTTCATGACATTTTCTACATTTTCCTAATGTACGTTTTGGTGATAAAAATGTCACTAGATTTATACACAAATTCTAATGTATATTTTGATGGTTTCATTTTGTTAACAATTCTATGCTGACAAAATGTATAAAAGCGATGTTTTCATTTTCCTCTTTTCTAGCATGTTAAAAATAATGTTTTTAACATACAAATATTTTCTAGCAATGTTAGAAATAATGTTTTTAACACTTTTATAATTTCTAACATTTGTTTTCTAACATGTTAAAAATATAATTGTGAACATTTTTATAACTTCTAACATATGTTTTCTAATAAATCACCTTTTCATTAAAAATGGAATTCTTAATGTTTCAATATTTTTATTCAAACAGTCAATATTTCTAATAAATCAAACTCTATATTAAAAATATGATTTTTAATGATCTCGACACTTTTATTCTAATATGAACAATTTTCGTATGAATCATTCTTTTTATAAAAATGAAGTTTTTAATGTTAACACGCTTTTATGTTAAAATGAACATTTTCTAGTGATTTATTCATTACATTAAAAATACTATTTTTAATGTTAACATGTTTCTATATTTAACATGAACACTTTTCCTAGTTTCTTACATTTCATTAAAAATGTGGATTTTTTTAATGTGAACATGTTTTTATTTCAAAACATGAACATTCCTCTATTTTCTTGCATTTCATTGAAAAGGTGAAATTTTAATGTAAGCATGTTTTTATTTTAAAACATGAACATTTTTCTAGTTTCTAACGTTACATTAAAAATGTGAATTTTAATGTAAACATGTTTTTCTATTTTTATTCTAATTCAACAAAATGATGGAAATTGATATTTCATTTTTGTTGAAAATTATAATTCAACAAAATGACAAAATTTGGTATTTCATTTTTGTTGAAAACTCCAGTTCAACAAAATGATAAAATTTGGTATTTCAATTTTTGTTGTTGAAAATTCTAATTCATTATAATGACAAAAATGTTTATTTCATTTTTGTTGAAAACTGGAGTTCAACAAAATGATAAAATTTGGTATTTCATTTTTGTTGAAAACTCTAGTTCAACAAAATGATAAAATTTGGTATTTCGTTTTTTGTTGAAAACTCTAGTTCGACAAAATGATAAAATTTGGTATTTCAATTTTTTGATGAAAATTCTAATTCAACAAAACGACAAAAATGTTTATTTCATTTTTGTTGATAACTCTAGTTCAACAAAATGATAAAATTTGGTATTTCATTTTCGTTGAAAACTCTAGTTCAACAAAATGATAAAATTTGGTATTTCATTTTTGTTGAAAACTCTAGTTCAAAAAAATGGTAAAATTTGGTATTTCATTTTCTGTTGAAAAATCTAGTTCAACAAAATGATAAAATATGGTATTTCATTTTTGTTGAAAACTCTAGTTCAACAAAATGATAAAATTTGGTACTTCATTTTTTGCTGAAAACTCTAGTTCAACAAAATGATAAAATTTGGTATTTCATTTTTTTGAAAACTCTAGTTCAACAAAATTCTAATTTGACAAAACTGAATATTTTTGTTTCAACTGAATAATTTGACAGATATAACCATTTTGGTTTCAACTTAACAAATTGACAAAAGTGACCATTTTGGTTTCAACTAAAAAAATTGACACAAGTGACCATTTTTGTTTCAACTAAACAAATTGAGAAAAGTGATCATTTTGGTTTCTACTAAACAAATTGAACAAAGTGAACATTTTGGTTTATACTAAACAAATCGACAAAAGTGATCATTTTGGTTTCAACAAAATAAATCGACAAAAGTGATCATTTTGGTTTCAACTAAACAAATTGACAAAAGTGACCATTTTGGTTTCAACTAAACAAATTGACAAAAGTGATCATTTTAATCTTTTTATCCTAACCTTTTTATTATAATCTTATTATTATAATGAAAACAAACTTTTGACAAAAACCATGTTAACAATAAAAATGGACATTTTATTATAAATCTATTTTTGGCAAAATTATATTACATGTTAACAATAAAATATTTTTTTGTAAATCTAAATTTAACAAAATCATATATTCATTTTTTTAACAATTTTATTTAAACAAAAATGTTCATTTTTGTTTTGACAAATTTTATTTAAACAAAAATGACAATTCCAATTCACCATTCTAATTTTGAAAAATGATAATTTTTGTCCAATGGTTCTAATATGACAATTTCATCTAAACAAAAATTATATATTTTTGTTTCACTCATTTTATCACAACCAAATGATCTAGATGTTTTTAACAATTTTATCATAGCACAACATCACCAAACGAACAGATCTACATACCACATCCATCACAGATCAAGTCACGAATCATTACAAATAGAAATTAACTATGGATTGGTGATAATACAATCAAGATTATTTCTAATTATTTAAAAAGAAGAAATAAAATAGAATTCTCACTGTCGGTTTAATTCTGAATGGTTCAGAACCGAAATTTGACCAAAATTTGATCTGCTCTGAATCCGTTCTAATCAGTCTAGAATTGCAGATCTCGGGCTCACGAGCGCAACTCTTTTGAAATTATTCAATTTTGAGTTCGCTGGAGTGAGATACGATTTATTTTATGTTAATAACATTTTAAAATAAATTAATTAAATAATTAAAATAGATTTTCACCTTCTTCCTCTTTACAGATTAAAGGCCGGCATGTTTCCAGTTCTGTTCGATTTTAGGGTTGTCTTTTCCGATCAAACTACAAAGCTTCGTGATGATCAGAGTGTGCCACGGCGTAGGGCCTCGAGAGGCATGCCCAGGGGGACCCACGACCTAAAGCTCGATCGTGCAAGGAGGAGCGGCGGCCCTTTGGGGTGATGGTTCTCCTCGGATTCTCAATGAAAAATTGCAAACTTGGTATGGATACGTAAAGGAGGAAGAGTACTTCAATGTTTTCCAAAAGAGCACTTGATTTCGGTGAGAGGATGGGACGTTATTGTGGAAGAACGTCTGGAGATTTTCTGGCCATTACTAAAAAAGGCGGCGGCTACTGTTTAGTATTAGGGTTAGGGTATTCTAATTCTATATTTATAATAATAAAATAATATTAATTCCTTTAATTATCCGTTTAAACCCATTAGTCCATAACAACTCCAATTTCAGCCCATCAAAAGATGTTCCTACCCAATTGCCTTTGTTCTGGACCTAATGGTCTAGGTCCCGTCAGCCCAAACGATCATTTTCAACCTGTTTTCTTTAGTTTAAAATTTAAATCATTTATTTCATCAATTCGATCGTACATTTAAATTCACCGGGGCCACATACAGACTTCGAAAATTCCCGAAAAATAAATATAGCTATGTTTTGACGATACGGTCCTAACAAAATCAATTTTGTCGAATTTGGAGACTGTTTGAAAAATGGCCTTTTTAACGGTCTATTAAATTCAATAGAAATTATCGAATCACAGTTTAATATATCACGCTCACATATTAATTCCAAAAATTATGGAAAATTAAACTTAGTAATAATTTGACATTCCGGATCCGACAAAAATGGTTTCACCGAAAACGGAGGTCGTTTGTATAATGGCCATTTATACGGGCTATAAATTATATTATATTTCATAGCGACTATTCTGAATATTCAACTGGCCATAACTTTTTATTCCCGCTATGAAATTTCGATTTTTCGGATTCGTTGGAAAGATTTTTTTTAAATAGATTTAGATATTTGTGGTTTCACTAAAATCCGTTTTATTTTGAATCCTGTATATTGAGTCAAAGTTCAGATTCAAATTTTCTAACTACCGTGTTATTTCTAATTTCTTTTAAAATAAAAATAAATATATTCGTTCTAACTTTGATTTAAATAAATTTTAAATCGTTGTTATTTAAAATAAATTTTAAATCGTTATTATTTAAAATAAATTATTTTAACTATTCAAAATTCATTGAAATAGCCAAAATAAAAAAAATTAATTGGTTCTGATTTTCCGGGTTGTTACAATCTCCCCCACTTAAAAGCTTTTCGTCCCCAAAAAGGAAACAATAGTAAAGTAGGAATCAAAACGGAAAATGCAACATATTTTAAATGTACCTCAACACAATAGTTACCGGAGATGTCCACTCTGCACTTGGGATAAGCCTGTTTGATGCTATCCTTAGTCTCCCATGTACAGTCTCTAGGATCCCCGCTCCACTGCACTTTGACTAAGTGGATCCTCTTGTTCCTCAGAACTTGGATTTCTTTGTCAACAATTTTCACTGGCTCCCTTCTCACTGCTAAGCTCGAGGTAATTTCCAAATCTTGTTGGGCTGCTTCCTCCACAACCAAGTTTGGATCATGAACATGCTTTCGGAGTTGAGACACATGGAATACACCATGAACCCCTGGCAACCAGTCAGGCAACTGCACCCTATAAGCGAGAGTTCCAATCATTTCGAGAATAGGGAATGGACCAATGAATCTCAGTGCCAACTTCCCAGTCTTCCCAAATCGAATTACACCTCTCAGTGGGGAACCCTCAAGTACACATGATCACCAACAGAGAATTCTAAATCCCTCTTTCGTGAGTCTGTGTAGCTCTTCTGTCGGCTCTGAGCAGCCAGCAGTCGCTTCTTAATAAAATCAACTTTATTTGATGCTTCACGAATCATGTCAGGACCCAATACTAATCGATTGCTTGGTTCCACCCAACATGCGGGAGATCTGCATGGCCTGCTATATAATGCTTCAAATGGCGACATATGCAAGCTTGCTTGGTAACTGTTATTATAAGAGAACTCAACCAAGTGCAAGTGATCTTCCCATGACCCACCAAAATAAAAAATGCATGCTCATAATAAATCTTCTAATATGCGGTTCACCCTCTCAGTCTGACCATCTATCTGAGGATGATAAGCAGTGCTTAGATTCAACCTGGTCCCAAGCTCCTCCTGGAATGCTTCCCAAAATTTGATAGCAAATATCGGATCACGATCACTAACAATGCTACTGGGAACTCCATGTAGTCTGACAATCTCTCTGAAATAAAGCTGCGCCAGACTTTGAGTTGTTCAATTAGACCTGACAGGGATAAAATGGGCAGTCTTCGTGAAACGATCTACAATCACCCATATATTGTCATTGCGTTTTCTGGTTTGGGGCAAGCCATCAATAAAGTCCATAGAAATTTGGTCCCACTTCCAACATGGAACTTCTAGCGGTTGCAACAATCCTGCAAGCTTCTGTTGATCGCTTTTAACCTGCTGGCAGATGGAACATCTAACAACATATATAGAAATGTCTCTCTTCATAGATCTCCACCAAAATGTGTGCTTGAGGTCATGATATATCTTGCTCACCCCGGATGAATACTGAGCTTAGATTTGTGGCATTCATCCATTACTTCCTTTCTGAGCTTAGGAAGGTTCGGAACACAAATTCGTCCTAACAACCTCAGAACCCCTTTGTCGTCAGTCTGGAAACTCGTGGGTTCGCCCTCCTTAACTCTTTTTCTAATTTTCTGAATAAATTCATTATTCTTCTGAAGAGCAGAGATCTTATCAATCAAGGAAGGTGTAATAGTGAGATTTGCGATGATAAGATTGGTGTTGGTCGTAATCTACCCGCTAGAGCGCATCGGCTACAACATTGGCTTTTCCTGGAGCATATAAGATGTCCAGATCATAGGCCACAAGAAATTCTAACCACCATTGCTGCCTCAAATTCAAATCTCTTTGGTTGAACAGATACTTCAAGGATTTGTGATCAGTATACAGTTCAAACTTCTCATCCAAGAGATAGTGCCTCCATATCTTTAGAGAAAATATGATGGCCATCAACTCAAGATCATGAGTGGGGTACCTTTTCTCATGCGGTTTCAACTGACGGCTAGCATATGCAACTACTTTGTCCCTTTGCATTGGCACCGCACCAATACCTTCTACAGAAGCATTTGTATCGACTTTCAAATCTTGATTGCCATCAATAATGGTCAACACGGGACCAGTGGTCAACCTCAATTTCAGCTCTTGGAAAGGTGCCTCACATTCAGGTGTCCAAATAAACTTTGTATGCTTCTTAGTCAGCTTCGTCAATGGACAAGATAGTTTCGAAAAATCTTTAATGAATTTCCGATAATAGCCAACCAATCCTAAGAAACTTCTGACTTCTGTAGGAATGCTTGGCTGCATCCAATCTTGGATGGCTGAGATCTTTCCTGGGTCTACTGAAATGACTTTCATTAATACAACACGGCTGAGGAATTTCACCTCTTCTTGCCAGAATATACATTTAGAGAATTTGGCTTTCAACACATTCCTTCGCAAAATCTCCAAGACTTCTTTTAGATGCTTTTTGTGCTAAGTAGTGGATTTAGAAAAGATTAGGATGTCATCGATGAAAACCAGCACGAATTTATTTAAAACATCTCTGAATACTCTGTTCATCAGATTGACAAAGTATGCTGGAGCGTTCCATAAGCCGAAGGGCATTATTAGCCATTCACAGAATAAGTCTGGCCCTCTAAAAGCGGTCAAAGGAACACATTCTTCGGCAATGTGCAATTGATGGAAGCCTGTAGCTAGGTCCATCCTAGAGAATACTTATGCTCCATTCAAGCGGTCCAATAGATCATCATTACATGGCAATGAATATTTATTTTTCAGCGCTTGCTTATTGAGGTCACGGTAGTCCACACATAGTATGATAGTACCATCTGACTTTGGGACAAACACAACTGATGCACCCCAATTTGAGAAGCTAGGCCTGATCATAACCTTCCACAAAAGTTGTTTAGTTTGATTGCTCAGCTCCTCTTTTTCTTTCAGTTTCATTCTCCGAGTAGGATGCACAACGGGCCTTGCATTCGGAACTAAGTCAATCCTGAAGTCGATTTCTCTGCGTGGAGGTAAGCTATCAACTTCTTCAAACACATCCGCATAATCTTTGATGATAGGAATATTCTCAATAGAAGTAGGAGTGACTTCTAGAGAAGACCAGAATTCTTTCCTGTCAGTTGCTGAGCCGTGACATGGAATACATATATCTCCGAGCTTAGTTTTAACTTTGAGAATTCTTTCAGCACATCTAACTTTTCCCTCGTGTCTTGATAACCAATCCATCCCAAGAATAACATCATACACAGAAAAATTCATGACAATCAAATTTACGGGAAATTGGTAATGAGAGTAGGAGATCGACACTCTACAGTACTGATTAAGAATAAAAGAACCTCCTATCAGACTATGAGCTCTAATCAATTCTTTAAGTTTTCTTGATTTCAGTTTTAACTTTTTAATCGTGTCACTAGAAATGAAACTTCTAGATGCACCAGTGTCTACTGTAACAGGAATGTTCTTAATATTAAGAGTACCTCCTAAAACATCGGGTTTACCTGCTCCCTCGGAAGAAGTTGGTGCAGCCGCTCCATCGTACACATGATCCACCTCAGTTTTCTTTAGCAATGGACAATTTCTGATAAAATGCCCCAACTTATGGCAGTTAAAGCACTCCTGAGTGTTCCGAGGATTTTGTCCGCTATTCTAACTAGGTCCAGATTCATTCCTTCTTGGTTTCTTCGGGGCTCGGCATTCGTAGTCAAAGTGCCCCATCTTCTGACAATTGAAGCATTTCACCTTGGATTTGTCCCCTTTTTCTCCCTTGAGGCTTGGCGGTAGAAGAATTGCTCGCCTCTGGTTTCTTGTCAGCTTGCTTCCTTTTGTTATTATTCTGATTCTTCTCCCTATCCTGCTGCGAATTTCTGTCATTGTCCTTGTAGCGGCAAGCCATCTCGATCGCCTCATTAAATGGGAGCTTAATGTGAGATGTGACTCTTTCCAGATATTTCCTGGAGAAGCCATTAATGAATCTTTTGTTTTTTTGAACTGGCTCCCGAATTAATTCTAGAGCATAGCATGAGAGTTCTTCAAACTTCCACACATATTCTGAAACCGTCATATCTCCTTGCTGTAAATTGGAAAATTGATCGTGGAGCCGCTCTACTTTCTGCGGAGGGATAAACTTCTCATTGGAGAGTTCTTTGAATTTGGCCCAAGACATGTCGGCCTCATTATTGCCAATTATGACAGTATCCCACCAATTTTCAGCCTCATCTTTCAACAGCCATGATGCCAAAAAGCACTTGCGGCGGTCTTCTAATTCCAGGCCTCCAAACATTTTCTCACAATTTTTTAGCCATGCCTGTGCCTCTATTACTGTCTCTCGCCCGGTAAATGATACGCCCCCTAAATGCCTGAACTTCTTGGCCACTTTGTCCAAGTCAAATGACTGTGCGGGTGGAGGTGGTGGTGTTACAGCCTCGGGAGTGGGCTGCCTCTGAGCAGTGGGAGTCTCATCTCTTGCTGGTCCTCTAGCCCTACACTGCCTCTGGTTCTTGCTCTCGCTCTAGTGCTCATTTTCTAGTTAGTTCTGTACCATCAAGGAAAGAGTCAGACTAAAAGAAATGATAATTTTAAAGGAAAGGTTAAAAGTAGAGACATATGGAGAGATGATAATGATGTAATGACTGATTAATATGTGCTATTCTGCTGTACTCATTCTAGGACACTACTAATCTTATCTCTAATCAGCTCCTCGCCTTAGAATACTGCTGATTCTATCTAGACGAATTGTTTTAAATACGTTATATTCTGGTGCTAAGGTTAACTTTTAGCTCTGATACCAACTGTGACGACCCCATACTTCCGTAGTACGAAAGCAAGGATAATCATTGGAATATAACATAATTACAACAATAGAAGTTCTCAAATAACATCATAACACATAAATAATTGCAGCGGAAATATGAATTTCATTAACATCACAACATCAAAGACATCAGATTGCACAGTTACAGGATACACTTAGCAAATAGAAGTCTCAACAAAAGAAATAAGTCTCAAACTCCATCAAATACATCATAAATAAAAGATGTCTAAATGTGTCAAAAGCAGAAATAAAAGATAAAGTGATCTTCATCTTTAGCCCACAAGCATGCTCCAGTCCAGCATATTGTATAAATACCTAAACCTGTCACTTGGCTGCCCGTGTGAAAAGAGGGCACCCAAGTTTGCAAAGTGAAACAAACTACGAGTCAGTCATGGGACTGGTATGAGAAATCTTTCCTAACTTATCTAACAATATGGCTAATCATAGGACCATAACGTTAACGCGGAACAGGTTTACTCCATTGTATTGCCAGTGCATAAGTTTAATAAAATTTTATTTAAAAACAACGCAATGCTTTTTAGAAAAATGAAATCATTATGTGACTCAAGTCCCATCACACAATGCAACGCAAACTGGAGGATAGAGTTTTACTTTATAATTATCAAACATGTTTGATACGTAGAAAATAATATTTTAATATTATTAATAGTGTCTAATCAGTTTTAAAATACTTCAAAGTAAATGTATCAATCCTAGATGGCATAGCTACAATATACTATGTCGCTATATATAGGTTTACAATCAAAACTGTAATGTCGTATTGGAAATTGGATTTCCATAATGAGTCGAGGCTAGGGATTGTCCTCTCCGATTCGAGACACTCTAGCAAATGCCTCAGAATCACACCTATGGGCAACCCTTGGATGCGGTAGGGCCGGTCCACAAATACTTTAGTGGATTAATTATGCTTGAACACACGCTTCTCGGTCCTATTGAACCTATAATTTGGTCACTATCGACCAATAAATCCGAGGTACTTCACAATCCATCAACCACACAAGTAAAATGTCAGGGCTTGTAAAACCCTGATACCACTTCTAGCTAGAAAGAAACGTGTGCACTCCCTACGGTCCTTATCCCGTTTTTGACTCATACCGGGGTGTGAGGCTAGCGAGGTAAAGCTATACAAAAAGCTATGCCATAATAGGATATGCTTTGATCATCAACCACAAGATTCTACTTTTCAACAATAATCCTTGATCATCTGCATCTTCGCATGCCACATTGAAAGTCCACGCCATGCAATCGATAACTACCAATATATAACCTCTGAGTTCGTACATCTCATAAAAGGGTGTTAAGCAAGAGAATAAATTCTCCGCCACCAACATACATATATTAAATAGAAATCAATTTAATTTACATGGAATGAAATCCAATGTCAGACACACATCCATTTACAAGTCCGTTCTGGGTCTGAACGAAACCGGAGACACCTTATTCCTCGTCTTGTATGTCCAATATGGAAGAGAGGTGCTCGCTTATCCGGACAATCAACAAGTACGTCCGGACCACTACCACTTTAACCCTTTATTGGGAGCTACAAAATGCCGGGCATCAGTAGTTATCCTTTCGATGTGGAGATCGCCGGTCTTCAATCGCCGTCTTTAATATCTTCGATTTGAATCACCGTATAATTATTTGAAATGAGATTGAACTCTGTCTTTTCAAATAATTCTCGCATATATATGATTTAAAACCATTTCATATCGATAATATTATTTATTGACGATTTATCGCTATTTTTATTTATATAAAAATAACCCAATTTAATTTAATGACGCTTCGGGTCAATAGGCGGCCCTGGCGCTGTTTTTATCAAAATTTGATTTACACATATCTTGAAATCTAACCGTTGGATTTTAACAACATTTATATCGTTGGAAAGATCTTCCCAAAGCGGTCCTAACAGTTCCAGTTTTCGGAAAATCCGATGGTCGGATCTTCCGGTATAATCGTTTAAAGTTACGATTCTGAAATGCGAACTACCACACACGATTCGTTAAATTTTAATTTATATATATATATATATATATGTATCTATATATATAACTATATATATAAATATAAACCATTCGATGATTCCACAAACGTGTTTAACATGCTAAATAAAATATAATTCATTTTCTTGACATTTTCTACATTTTCCTAATGTACGCTTTTGCAATAAAAATGTCACTAGATTTATACACAAATTCTAATATATATTTTGATGATTTCATTTTGTTAACAATTCTATGTTGACAAAATGTATAAAAGCGATGTTTTCATTTTCCTCTTTTCTAGCATGTTAAAAATAATGTTTTTAACATAGAAATATTTTCTGACATGTATTTTCTAGCAATGTTAGAAAAAATGTTTTTAACACTTTTATAATTTCTAACATATGTTTTCTAACATGTTAAAAATATGATCGTTAACATTTTTATATCTTCTAACATATGATTTCTAATAAATCACCTTTTCATTAAAAATGGAATTCTTAATGTTTCAACATTATTATTCAAACAGTCAATATTTCTAATAAATCAAACTCTACATTAAAAATATGATTTTTAATGTTCTCATCACTTTTATTTTAATATAAACAATTTTCATATGAATCATTCTTTTTATAAAAATGAGATTTTTAATGTTAACATGCTTTTATGTTAAAATGAACATTTTCTAGTGATTCATTCATTACATTAAAAATAAGGTTTTTAATGTTATCATGTTTCTATATTTAACATGAACACTTTTCCCAGTTTCTTACATTTCATTAAAAATGTGGATTTTTCAATGTAAACATGTTTTTATTTCAAAACATGAACATTCCTCTATTTTCTTGCATTTCATTAAAAAGGTGAAATTTTAATGTAAGCATGTTTTTATTTTAAAACATGAACATTTTTCTAGTTTCTAACATTACATTAAAAATGTGAATTTTAATGTATACATGTTTTTCTATTTTTATTCTAATTCAACAAAATGATGGAAATTGATATTTCATTTTTGTTGAAAATTCTAACTCAACAAAATGACAAAATTTGATATTTCATTTTTGTTGAAAACTCTAGTACAATAAAATGATAAATTTGGTATTTCAATTTTTTTGTTGAAAATTATAATTCAACAAAATGGCAAAAATGTTTATTTCATTTTTGTTGAAAACTCTAGTTCAACAAAATGATAAAATTTGGTATTTCATTTTTCTTGAAAACTCTAGTTTAAAAAAATGATAAAATTTGGTATTTCATTTTTTGTTGAAAACTTGAGTTCAACAAAATGATAAAATTTGGTATTTCAATTTTTTGTTGAAAATTCTAATCCAACAAAATGACAAAAATGTTTATTTCATTTTTGTTGAAAACTCTAATTCAACAAAATGATAAAACTTGGTATTTCATTTTTGTTGAAAACTTTAGTTCAACAAAATGATAAAATTTGGTATTTCATTTTTGTTGAAAACTCTATTTAACAAAATGATAAAACTTGGTATTTCAAATTTTGTTGAAAACTCTAGTTCAACAAAATGATAAAATTTGGTATTTCATTTTTTGTTGAAAACTCTAGTTCAACAAAATGATAAAAATGAACATTTTTGTTCAACAATTCTAATTTGACAAAAATGTACATTTTTATTTCAACTAAACAATTTGACAGATATGACCATTTTGGTTTCAATTAAATAAATTTACACAAGTGACCATTTTGGTTTCAACTAAACAATTTGACAAAAGTGATCATTTTGGTTTCAACTAAACAAATTGACAAAAGTGATCATTTTGGTTTCAACTAAACAAATTGACAAAAGTAACCATTTTAATCTTTTTATCCTAACCTTTTTATTATAATCTTATTATTATAATAAAAACAAACTTTTGACAAAAACCGTGCTAACAATAAAAATGGAGATTTATTGTAAATCTATTTTTGACAAATTCATATTTCATGTTAACAATAAAAATGAATATTTTATTGTAAATCTAAATTTAACAAAATCATATATTCATTTTTTTTTAACAATTTTATTTAAACAAAAATGTTCATTTTTGTTTTGACAAATTTTATTTAAACAAAAATGACAATTCCAATTTACCATTCTAATTTTGACAAAAATGATAGTTTTTGTCCAATGGTTCTAATATGACAATTTCATCTAAACAAAAATTATATATTTTTGTTTCACTCGTTTTATTACAACCAAATGATCTAGATGGTTTTAAAAAATTTATCATAGCACAACATCACCAAATGAACGGATCTACATACTGCTTCCATCACAGATCAAGTCACGAATCATAACAAATAGAAATTAACTATAGATTGGTGATAATAAAATCAGGATTATTTCTAATTATTTAAAAAGAAGAAATAAAATTGAATTCTCACTATCGGTTTAATTCTGAATGGTTCAAATCTGAAATTTAACCAAAATTTGATCTGCTTTGAATCCATTCTAATCAGTCTAGAAATGCAGATCTCGGGCTCACGAGCGCAACGCTTCTGAAATTATTCAATTCCGAGTTCGTTTGAGTGAGATACGATTTATTTTATGTTAATAACATTTTAAAATAAATAAATAAATTAATTAAAATAAATTTTCACCTTCTTCCTCTTTACAGATTAAAGGCCGACGTGTTTCCAATTTTGTTCGATTCTAGGGTTGTCTTTACAATCAAACAACAAAGCTTCGTGACGATCGGAGTGTGCCACGCATAGGGCCTCAAGAGGCGCACCCAGGGGGACCCACAACCTGAAGCTCAATCGTGGCAAGGAGGAGCGGCGACACTCGAAGCGGCGGCCCTTCGGGGTGATGGTTCTCCTCAGATTCTCAATGAAAAATTGCAAACTTGGTATGGATACGTAGAGGAGGAAGAGTACTTCAAAGTCCTCCAAAGGAGTATTTGATTTCGGTGAGAGGATGGGAAGTTATTGTGGAAGAACGTCTAGAGCTTTTCTGGCCATTGACTAACATAGGCAGCGGCTACTGCTTAGTATTAGGGTTAGGGTATTCTAATTCTATATTTACAATAATAAAATAATATTAATTCCTTTAATTATCCGTTTAAACCCATTAGTCCATAACAGCTCCAATTTTAGCCCCGGAAAAGATGTTCCTACCCAATTGCCCCCGTTTCGAACACAACAGGCTAGGTCCTGTCAGGCCAAACGATCGTTTTCAACCTGTTTTCTTTAATCTAAAATTTAAATCATTAATTTATTTAATTCTATCGTACATTTAAATTCACCGAGACCACATACGGACTCCAAAAATTCCCAAAAAATAAATATAGCTATCTTTTGACGATACAGTCCTAAAAAAATTAATTTCATCAAATTTGGAGACCATTTGTAAAATGTCCATTTTAACGGTCGATTAAATTCAACAGAAATTATCGAATCACAGTTTAATTTACCACGCTCATATATTAATTCCAAAAATTATGGAAAATTAAACTTAACAATAATTTGACATTTCGGATCCGAGAAAAATGGTTTCGTCAAAAATAGAGGTCGTTTGTATAATGGCCATTTATGCGGGCTATAAATTATATTATATTCCATAGCGACTATTCTGAATATTCAACTGGCCATAACTTTTTATTCCCGCTATGAAATTTCGATTTTTCGGATTCGTTGGAAAGATATTTTTAAATAGATTTAGATATTTTTGGTTTCACTAAAATCCGTTTTATTTTGAATCCTGTACATTGAGTCAAATTTTAGATTCAAATTTTCAAACTACCGTGCTATTTCTAATTCCTTTTAAAATTAAAATAAATATATTCGTTCTAACTTCGATTTAAATAAATTTTAAATCGTTATTATTTTAAATAAATTATTTGAACTATTCAAAATTCATTGAAATAGCCAAAATAAATTTTTTAAATTGGTTCGGATTTTCTGGGTTGTTACAGAGAATGCAATCTTTGCCATCAGACTAGTCATGTAAAGCAAGATTGTCGGCTTTTGAAAGCGACCAAAGAAGTTCAAATCAACAGCACGACAGATGCTCCAACACCCTTAGCTAGTCAGGAAAGGCTAGATGTTTTGGAAGGCACTCTAACTGTCAACAATATACCAATTAAAGTATTGTTTGATACGTGCATGTCTCAAAGCTTTATTTCGAGTAATACAGTCGAGATGCTAAATCTAAAATTGAGGGATCTTAAAGAATACCTTAGGGTTCATAATCCAATAGGAAGCTCTCGGGTCCTTGGTACGTGTTGTAGAGTGCCCATCTCTTTTTCCCATTAACAGTTTTCTTGTATCTTGATCTTCATGGATTTTTCTAGATTTGACATCATTCTTGGGCTGGATTGGATAACTAAATACGAGGCCGAAGTGAAATGTGTTGAAAGAGTTGTTAGAATTAAAACGAAGCTCTCAAATGTTGTTATACCTTGCATAGGCTCAGATTCAAACAGAAAAGAATTTTGGGCCGCTCTTGAGGTTTCTCCTACTACCATTAAAGATATTCCTCTTGTTAAGAATTATGCGGATGTGTTCGAAGAAGTTGATAACTTACCTCCGCAAAGAAAAATTGACTTCAGGATTGATTTAGTTCCGAATGCAAGGCCAGTGGTGCATCCTATTCGAAGAATAACATGGAAAGAGAAAGAAGAACTAGGTAATCAAACTAAACAGCTTTTGTGGAAAGGTCTGATCAGGCCTAGGTTTTCGAATTGGGGTGCAGCAGTAGTGTTTGTTCCAAAGTCAAACGGTACTCTCAGATTATGTGTTGATTATCGAGACCTCAATATGCAGACGCTCAAGAATAAATATCCATTGCCCCGTATAGATGATTTATTGGGCCGTTTGAATGGAGAAAAAGTGTTTGCAAGAATGGACCTAGCAACAGGTTTCCATTAACTGCGAATTGCCGAAGAATGTGTTCCTTCGACAGCTTTCAGAGGTCCAGACATATTTTATGAGTGGTTAGTAATGTCGTTCATTTTATGCAACGCTCCTGCTTATTTTGTCGATCTAATGAACAGAGTATTTCGTGATGTCTTGAATAAATTCGTGCTGGTTTTCATCGACATCTTAATCTTCTCTAAGTCAACTGCCGAGCATGAGAAACGTTTGGAATAAGTTTTGGAAATTCTGAGAAAGGATGTATTAAAGGCCAAATTTTCTAAATGCATATTCTGCAAGAAAAAGTAAAGTTCTTCGGTCATGTAGTATCGAAGGAAGGAATTTCAGTGGATCCCAGTAAAATCACAGCCATTCAAGATGGGAAGCAGCCTAACACTCCTACTGAAGTCAGAGGTTTCCTAGGATTGGCTGGCTATTATTAGAAATTCGTGAAGGATTTTTCGAAGCTATTTTGTCCATTAACGAAACTTACCAAAAAGCATACAAAGTTTAATTGGACACCTGAATGTGAGGCATCTTTCTAAGAGCTGAAACTATGGTTGACTACTGCTCCAGTGTTGACCATTGTTGATGGCAATCAGGATTTGAAAGTCTATACAGATGCTTCTATTGAAGATACTAGCGCGATATTAATGCAGAGAGGCAAAGTAGTTGCTTATGCTAGCCGTCAGTTGAAGCCGCATGAGAAAAGATATCCTACTCATGACCTTGAGTTGATGGCCATTGTGTTTGCTTTAAAGATATGGAGGCACTATCTTTTGGGTGAGAAGTTAGAATTATATACAGATCATAAATCCTTGAAGTATCTGTTCACCCAAAGAGACTTGAATTTGAGGCAACAACATTGGTTAGAATTTCTTGTGGCCTATGATCTTGACATCTTGTATACTCCAGGGAAAGCCAATGTTGTAGCCGATGCGCTCAGCAGGAAGAATGCGGTCGTCGCCAATATTATCATCGCCAATCTCATCATTACACCTACATTGATTGATAAGATCTCTACTCTTCAGAAAGATGATGAATTTATCCAGAGAATTAGTAAAAGAGTTCGGGAAAGCGAACCCTCGAGTTTCCAAATTGATAACAAAGGAGTTCTGAGGATAAAAGGCCGAATTTGTGTCCTGAATATTCCTGAGCTCAGGAGAGAAGTAATGGATGAATGTCACAAATCCAAGATTTGTATTCATCAAGGGATGAGTAAGATGTATTATGATCTCAAGTGCACGTTCTGGTGGAAATCTATGATAAGAGACATTTACATTTATGTTAGCAGGTGTTCCACTTGCCAAAAAGTCAAAAGTGATCAGCAAAAACCTGCCGGATTGTTACGACCACTAGAAGTTCCAAGTTGGAAGTGGGATCAAATCTCCATGGATTTATTGATGGCTTTCCCCGAACCAGGAAAGTTAATGATAGTATTTGGGTGATTGTAGACCGTTTCACGAAGTCTGCCCATTTTATTCCTATCAGATCAACTAAAACAACTCAAAGTATGGCGAAAATTTATTTCAAAGAAATCGTTAGACTACATGGAGTTCCTAGTAGCATTGTTAGTGACCATGATCCGATATTCGCTAGTAAATTCTGGGAAGCATTCCAAGAGGAGCTGGGGAAAAAAATTAAATCTGAGCACCGCATATCGTCCTCAAATAGATGGCCAGACTAAGAGGGTGAACCGTAAACTGGAAGACTTGTTGCAGACAATGATTCTTGATTTTGGCGGATCATGGGATGACCACTTGCATTTGGTTGAGTTCTCTTATAATAACAGTTACCAAGCAAGCTTGCAAATGTCTCCATTCAAAGCACTGTATGGCAGGCCTTGTAGATCTCCTGCATGTTGGGTTGAACCAGGCAACCGACTAGTATAGGGTCCCGACATGATTCAGAAGCTTCAGATAAATTCGATTTTATTAAAAAGCGACTACTGACAGATCAGAGCCGACAGAAGAGCTATGCAGATTCAAGAAGAAGGGATTTAGAATTTGTTGTTGGCGATTATGTGTACTTGAGGGTTTCCCCATTGAGAGGAGTAGTTCGTTTCGGGAAGACTAGGAAGTTGGCGCCGAGGTTCATTGGTCCATTTCCTATTCTAAAAAGAATTGGAACTCTCACTTACAGGGTTCAGTTGCCTGACTGGTTGCCAGGGGTACATGATGTATTCCATGTTTCTTAACTTCGGAAGCATGTACATGATCCAGATCTGATTGTAGAGGAAGCAGTACATCAAGATTTGGAGATTACCCCGAGCTTAGCAGTGAGAAGGGAGCAAGTGAAGATCATTGGCAAAGAAACCCGAGTTCTGAGAAATAAAAGAATTCATCTAGTTAAAGTGCAGTGGAGCGAAGATCCTAGAGACTGTGCATGGGAGACCAAGGATAGCATCAAACAGGCTTATCCCCAGTGCAGAGTGGATATCTCTGATTAGCTTTGGTGCAAGGTACATTTACAATATTTTGCATTTTCCGTTTTGTTTCCTACTTTACTGTTGTTTCATTTTCGGGGACGAAAAGTTTTTAAGTGGGGGAGATTGGGACAACCCGGAATATCAGGACCAATTTAAAATTTTTATTTTGGCTATTTTATTGGATTTTGAATAGTTCAAATAATTTATTTTGAATAATAACGATTAAAAATTTATTTAAATCGAAGTTAGAATGAATATATTTATTTTAATTTTAAAAGGAGTTAGAAATAGCGCGGTAGTTTGAAAATTTGAATTTGAATTTTGACTGAATGTACAGGATACAAAATAAATTGGATTTTAGTGAAACCAAAAATATTTAAATCTATTGAAAAATATCTTTCCAAAGAATCTAAAAAATTGAAATTTCATAGCGGGAATAAAAAGTTATGGCCAGTTAAATATTCCGAATAGTCGCTATGGAATTTAATATAATAAATAGCCATTTTGCAAACGACCTCCGTTTTCGACGAAACCACCCTAGTTGGATCTGGAATGTCAAATTATTGTAAGGTTCCAATTTTCATAATTTTTGGAATCAATATGTGAGCGTGGCAAAAGAAAATGTGTTTTGTCAATTTCAGTCAATTTGGATCGACCAGAAAATGGCCATTTTTCAAACGATCTCCAAATTCGACGAAATTAATTTTGTTAGGACCGTATCATCCGAAAATAGCTAGATTTATTTTTCGGAACTTTTTGGGGACAGTATGTGGCCCCGGTAAATAAAAATGTACGTTCAAATTTAATATTGAATATTTTATATTTTAATTTGAAGAATAGCTGACTGAAATAGTCAAATGGGCCTACGCGACATATCCCATTGTGTCTGGAATGGGGGTATTTAGCTGGGGGCAACGGTCTTTGGATTTGATTTGGAGATCGGATGAGTAAACATTATCTTTTTGAAATTAAAAGAATTAAATAAAATAAAAATAAAAATCGAAATACGTATAAATACGCGTATACCGTATAAACCCTCATCGTTATTTCTTAGCCATCGCACTTCAAACCAATGGCGTGAATTGTTTGTTCCTTTCTTCTCCAACAACTCCCAATCCATTCAATAAAGATCGATGCTTCTTTAGACAAATCTGTAGAGGATCTTCTTCTCGTTAAATCCATACTGGCCTCGGGTTTTATCGTTCAAAATCTTCGAAGTTCTGATCCCTCGAAGTCCGCGTCTTCAACCTACCGCCGAGGTCACCTCCGGCAATTGAAGTGGGCCCCACCACCGCGCGCAGGTGCGGCCTTCCTAGCTCCACCTCGTGGCAAAACCTGATCAACCTCTCGTGCAACGATTCACGCGCAAATCCAAGACCTAGTTTTGAACGGGTTAACCTGAGGTACGATAGTGGATTTATTTAAATGATTATAATGTTTAAAAGCGTTGTAAAGTGTGATTTAAGAATAAAAATAATATCTTTTTGCTATGTTGTCCAAGTCTAGTGAAACAAGAGACATTGGGACTGTAAATTCGAGATCTACATTTCAGAAGAGACCGTGGAATTTTTGGAGCATTCTACAATTTTAGAAGAAATAAAAAACGATGTGAGATTTCTGACTCGAAATTAAATAAATAATATATTAGGTTGCAGACGGAGTTTAGAAACTCCCGACACCATCGTCCACGGAACATGGAAGACTTGATTGTATTGTGGTGTGAAATTTGTTGATTTTTGGTGATTGGTTTTGGTTGAAACGAATGTTAGAGTTTATGCCCTAGAGGCAATCCATTTGATGAGATTGATAACACTGTTGATGTTATTATTTTATTTGGAATAAAATAATATTCTATTATATTATATTTACTGCCTAATATAAATACTAATATAATAGAAGTCCTTAGAATTATAATACGGAATTATATAGTTCGAGTAGGACTTGAATTTGAGATTATATAATATGATAAGTATTATAATTCTTAAATGTCCCTAGTCCAGTTTTATTGTTTATATAGGACAACAATAAAGCGTTGAGACTAGTATGTTGATTGACCGATGATCACATCTCATTGATCATTAATATACGTGATATTAAAGTCAAGACACAAATACGTATTGGAGAATAGTGTATTGGGCTGATCCACCGTGAGATAACTACATGGAATATAATTAACAGTATCATAAGTTATTCTCATAGTGACAGTGATGTAATGGTCCTCAGACCTGAAATCATTATAATTTTGTTCGAGGATATTTGTGTTTTGATATTATCTAAAGTTATTCGTAACAGAGTAATGATAACGGTGATTATTGGATGCATCTCGAGTCGAATGAAAATTATGAATGATCTAGAAGGAATTTAACCCTACGATATATTCGTAGTGATATCCATAGGCCTCTTGATTGAGTGAGACTGTGAAATGCATGGCCGTTGTAACGACCCAGAAATTTCGGCGATTTGAATATACTATCAATTAAAGAATTTATATTGATATTGGAATTAAAAATCAAATATATTGTTGTGTGTACGGATTTAATTCGATTCAGAACATTGGTTGAGAAACAAATATTTATTTTGAATAGTTGATGCGAATTTGGTTGGATAATTGAATTGGATTGAAAACTCAATTGAAAAGTATAAATAGTTGAATCTAAAAATAGAGGAAGTAGCATTAAACGGATTGGAGATTTTATTTATTAAAATATATCTAAATTGGTTGGGATATGTGTATATTTGTGAATATAAAGAAACTAAAATTTAACGTTTCAACTTTGGAATCGAAAGGAACTGTTGAACCGATAAATGGTTTAAAAATATATATTAAAATAACATCTTATTGCAAACAAAGTCAGGATTTGTCCAAATAAATTTTATTAGATTCAGAATGTTGAAGCGTGAAGGTACGTAAAATTTTCATCATGGTTGAAGTTTGTTTGTGGCGGTTCGAAAATAAAACGCCAACATATTTTGCGGTAGGAAATTTAAGGAACCATGAGTAAATAAATAAAATAAAATTTTGGTTCCTTCTTTCACACACAAAACAATTCCTTGGCTACCACGAAAATGTGTTATCCACGGTGTTGCATCTATAAAAGAATCAATCCCTCATTTCATTCTTCAGCAAAATTCCCAAATCAAAGAAATTTATTTTCTCTTCTGAATCTTAATGGCTGAAGCCCCTCCATCATCGTCTCCTTCCTCTTCCCTTTAAATCGCGCCACCGCGAGTCTTTCAAGTTCGTTTCTCCTCAGATCAGTGTCGACCTTCCACCAATAACTCAAAAATCGAAAACCCTAGCTTCCATTAACCCATCACCGACCGCCGCTTTTATCGTTTGAGCGCTCTTCCACCTCGGCTAAAGCTGCCATCTTGCACCCCAAATCCGTTGAACCCTCGTCTTTTCTCGCCTTCCCTGGGAAAAGCGCGAAGCCACCTACAAGCCGAGCTTCGAAGCTCCAGCTTGTTATTTTTAAAATTTCATTGCTACGCCTTCTCCCTACCACTTCAAGGTGAGCATTCACTCACGATTAAACATTAATTTAAGTATTTTGACTTCAATATTGACTGAGTATTAGTTGACGCTTGGGTGTTGATTGTCTTGTGATTAATTGTTTGATGATGTTACATGTAACTACTTGCTACACCTTTGTCTTTGGCCTGTTTAAGGGTGGGAACCTGAATGTATGTACGTGGAGGCAGACTTTCATATGTGTATACAGGTACAGTTGTATGTGTATATGCATATTGTATGCATACGTACATACATGAGGACGCTTGCCGCCTTGATACCTTTACACCGTTTTACCAATATGATTTCTTTGAGTTTTCTCTTTATTTCTGTTAAAACATGACAAGTACTTTTGTTTCATTAAACCAGCATAATGTGAAGAATATATATAGTTTGTGCTAATTTATAGCCATTTGAGATATATGCAGACTTAAATGTGAACTGTTCATCATTTCAATTTTGCATATGGTCCTTATATGACAAAACAGAGCTAAGTTTTTCACTACATGTAGCGAATGTAGATTATTATCATTATTATTGTTCTTTAATAGAGATACATAGGTCTGACCCCCTTTATCTATACCTGTTCTGTCGCATGAATGGTAAATGATTAGTGCAAACCCCTTCTTGTTTTGTCGAATTTGTGGATCATTTTATGTATAAACAACATCACATCCATATGCTTACTGAACTGGACCTCTGTCTGTATGTGCTATCACTTTCATAACAAAAGTATGGACCCTTATATGCTTACTGGTGGACATTTTTTTGAAAAACTATTGGAACATATGAAATCTGTCATCACCTGTCATGCTAGGAAAGATCTTGGTTCTATATACATGCTGGGTCTATTCAACTTAACCTGAAATATATATGTATCAGCCGTACCCTGCATAACATTTCTAGGAGAATATATATATATGATGTCATTATACTACCTCGACTTAAAACTGAACACCCAGTATTATGTATATTATACTGTGTACCATAGGTGAATCCCTTATGTGGCACTTGTACTTGTGTGTTCTGAAAAATATGAATTTATCTGTTTACACTTAACTTGGTTATACCGCCCTTACAGTTGTACTAATTAAATGCACCATTGTTATGTTGTTAATGATGATGATAAACATATTATTTAACTGTGTTGATGATTGGTATTTCAATATTTTAGTTACCATGATTTTATTGATGTTTTATGATTTCAAGAATTATCCAAACAATGCCTTACAAAATAGGAGTATTTGTTGCAAAAAAAAAGAAAAAAAAGAATCAGGTCTTCTAGTATTTTATATCCACCTTTGGTTTTCAACTTGATGATAAATTTTATTAGACCAGCAGGAGTGTCAACATAAATATATATGCATCTACATGCATGTATATGTGTGCCGCGCACATTTTCTTTGTTGTGTGATGTCCCTTTGTTGCGTAATGTCCCATTGATTACAGTTCTATACTTAGCTGTATATTTCACTTATGAGTTAGCTTGAACTTGTTTCAGGTTACTATAAATTATAATGGCTTCTATGCTTTTTCATTGCACCCTGAACTATTTGTCTCATGACATTACTGTGCATTGAACATAGATGTATATGTGAGTTTTTATTCATCTAAACACATGAATGTGTATATTCAAAGTTGGCTGTTATTTTGTATTGTTGTATGAAAATGAAATTGCATGCTACCTCTTCAACCACTGTTGACCACACGTTGTCCTCTAGAATGTGAATGGAACTATATTTTGCTTATTTTAGAGGGTTGGATTTACTTTCCATACAATTCTAATTACCTGTACCGTGGCATACATGTCGTGTATGAAAACACTGAATCATGCTGCTTTAATATATTGACAATGTATGATTTTGGCACATAATCTGAAATTTAGCCGATAGTATATTTGATAACTGGGCCACATTTTAATTTACTAAAATGAAGTGGGTAACCTGGGAACCACTTATGCCACTTTCTCCTCTTGGGTTCGGAAAGCTAAGGCGGTGTACACATGTATATTATATACACGTGTACACTCGCAAGCTCCCGAGACCATTCATCCCTGGGAATAGATAGAATTGAAATGAACATATACCACAACTGTTAATTGTATATACGGCAACTGTGTTGGAAGTTAGGATTGACTATTATATTTCAGTTTCTACTGAAATTAATTTACTTGAACAAATGATTAATCCTGACTCGAGTGTTTTATGTTTTGCATGGAACGCTCGGGTCAGACCGAGCAGTACATATTTAAAAATCACAGCAGTAAATTCGAAGATTGGAAAAGACTGGGGATTTCAGAAGAAGGCGCACTCTGAAGATTTCAAAATAGTAAATTATTTTTCTTGTATTCAAAGCATGTTTTCAATTTTCCGCTATATACAGAAAATATTGTATTCAAAATTTTGATTTACAAATAAAAGTTATTTCGCCATTTAATACTGTGTTATATATTTATTCTGTGTTTCTGTGTAAATTCTGCATTTAAACTCGGTAAGCTAAGTACGCTCCGTCGATTTGGGCGTTTTAAATAGGTTTAATTACTAGTTTGAAGCGGTCAAAAAGGCGGGACGTTACAAGTGGTATTAGAGCTTTGGTTTATTCAAAACCTAGCTTATTGGGTTTAAAAACGGATTTGTGAAAATAAAAAGTTTTGAAATATAATTTTTGAAGTATAAATAATTTTCAGAGAAAATATTATTTTGGAAATATCAAGTATTTTGGAAAATTAGTATTTTGAAATTGATACAGCGGAAAAGAAAAAAAATTGTTTTTTTGGAATCCCCAGTCTTCGGAATCCAGGCTTGCGAGAGCTAATCTTTGATAAGGTCGCCTTAGTTTTGAACTCATCATCAAATGGTATTAAAGTAATGTAAGTATAAGAGAATCAACGAATAAATTTCTTTGATCGTGTAATTTAGCAGTCAAAGATACCTTAAATTTATTGGAATAGTAATTATGATGGGAATTAGGATGGAAAAAAAAGAAATTTGAAATAGTTTCAAAGATGAAACAATAAATTTTATTTCGATAATCGGGATATAAATGAATAAAATGGATGCGTATAATTGGAATTTAATTATGTTAAATTGTGTTACTAATTTAGATCATTAAGAATATGTCAAGATAATTTATAATTTGTTTCATACCAATAACACACAATCGAATATATGAAATTGATGGTAAGTTATCAGCTTGTTAATTGATTAACAAGAAGTGAATGGTAAACGAGAATTATAAATAAAGTGAATCGTAAATGAAATGAAGCGATATATAAAGATTGTAAAGGGATGTGAATCGACATTCGGATAAAATCAAAACTAATTTGATATGACGAGTTTAGACCTCGGAAAAAGAAATAATATTTAGAAGTAAATAACGTTTCAAAGCAAATAACGCTTCAAATGAAATTGGAGATGGAGGAAATGGAATAGACCAGTACGACGAGGCTATTCTGAAGTTCAGAATACTTTTCGAAGTTCAGAATTTGGTCGAATAAGCAATTATTCAAAGGAAATTTTTTATGGAAGTCAATTTCAGAAAGGTGTTGTTTACTTTTCGTTTTAATCAAAAATTAACATATCATCGAATAAATTGTTTATGTACTCAAATTAACAAATGAAGTATATTTTAAAGTTAAATATTTTAAAAGGCGTTATTATAAAAGAAGAAAATTCTTAATGTGAATTCGAAAATTTCAAATGAGTGTTTTATGGGTATTCGAAGTTGTGAACTTATCTATTTCGAGGTTAATAATGTTGTTCAGTTAAGGTCTGAGAGGTAAATATACCCCAACTTGATTGATTTCATTGTTGACTAAGAAATAGTAAGGTTCAATAGCAAGAGTGGTTAAATAAAGTAAGCGAATGAGTGTTAGCAGTTAAGTGAAAATACCGGTGTTTAATTAATATCTGTTTTAATTCAAATAACGAATTAGAAATGTTTCCCCGAGAATAAAATGTATTTTCTACAGAAAAGAAAAGTTCGCGAATATTGGAAATGTTTTCCAATGGTAATAAGTGATTGTCTAGAATTATAGAAGAGATATATAATAATGTTTTTCAAAAAGATCGGGAGAGACTAACGGGTTTTGATAAATTAGAATGGCAAGGACTGAAGAACAAAAAGCCGCACGTCGAGAACGAAGGGCAGCAGAACGTAAAAGAAGGGAAGAATTAATATTGGAATACGAGGAGAGGATTAAGGGAAAACAGATAGATGGCCCCTATGACAATGTCGTCTGTTACAGATGTCATAACAAGGGACATTATGCGGCTACGTGCGGAGAGAGAGACAAGGGAAGGAAGAAAGAAGGAAAATTTTACCGATCTGAGATTTTCTGTTTTAAATGTCGAGAGAGGGGACATTTCCCATGCCGTTGTCTTAAGATGAAAAAGAAAAAGCCTGCCATCTCTGAGAAGCCCGATGAACCAATCGTTTGTTATCATTGTAAACAAGTTGGACATATAGCTCGGAACTATTTCGAGAGACAACAGGGAAGACAGGCAGTGTTGCGTCCCGCTAGAGAGAAAATAGTGAAGCACGTAGATGAAGATGGTTCCATCTCATATTATTGTAAAAACTGCAAGGAGTTGGGTCATGCGGATGAGGAATGCACTGATCCTTTTGTGGAGGCTCTAGAATGATGAATCAGTGAAGTAGTCGATTATGGATCGAAAAGAGGAAATCACCAATGATTGTGGATCCTAATTAAGTTAACTTTGTACTGTCCTTTGTAATCCCCTATATAGGGGTTTTTGAATAAGTTGAGACTATGTATAATTAATTGACTAGAATGGGTGTGGAAAATTTTGATTAGTGTTTTAACCGCATAAAATGAAGTATTTAGGAATCTTGAACAAGGAAGAGCAGTATCTGTTTGATAACCAAGTTGGTGAATAAGAAATATTGATGGGATGAGTTTATAATTAAATTTAAATTTATATATATATATATATAATAAAAGGAAATTAAGAATGCAGTTAAGAAATTTAAAAACTGACTGGAGATTAGTTAAGCTAGATAATTTCCTGAGTATTAATCTGAGGTTGGTTTCGGCCTTCGGGATGGATGCTTAGGGAGTTGTTCGCTTACTAATTTACGGTCGAAGAATGTGAATATGGGAGAATAATAATGCGTGAATGGGAATTGGATATAAAATGTAAAATTTTGAAGTTTTGAGAGTAAAAAATTAAAGAAGGCGATGAACTTGATAATGGAGAAATTGAAAGAGATTTTGGTTTATCACCAATTGATTCATAAATCTATTTTTAAAGGATATTAAATATCGGAATTGATAAAGAGATCAAATTGAAATTTTGGAAATTTGAATGGAAACTTGAGGATATTCTATTTGAGATATTAGATATAGAAGTTTTGAAAGAGATAAATATGAATATAGCGAATCCGGAAACCATTGATTTGGAAGGTAATGAATTGAGATAAATTTTATACAACAGGACTTACATAAGAAAGAGATGTTTGAAAATGTGATTTGAAAAGAAAATCTTATGTAAAGTGACGCTAGTATGATTTATAAGGAGTATAAAATACTTCATGTATATTGTATTATATGTTTTCAAAGTAAAAATATGGAAAGTACCTTCCTTATCTTTGACTTCGAGCTTAGTTGAGATATGTTGTTGGTGGCAGTAGGTTGTCCGGACATAAAACTCATGAGTTGCCATTGAGCACGACTGCTAGCGTAATTCGCAGGGCTGCAGATAGCCTACGACGGTCAAATGTTTCCCGAGGGAATCAAGCGTAACCATTGTGACTGCTGCGATCTACAGTCGAATTATTAGGGCGTAATCCGCAGAGCTATGAAAGCTTACGGGTATGGATGTTTCCTGGGGGACCCAGGCGTAACCATTGTATACCTGTGGTCCCCATGGCATATCTACAAGTGAAAGATATGTAACCACTAGAGTTACTAAAGTTAGAATGGAGCCATGTAGTGTGTAGAATATCTTAGTGATTGTAAGCCACCTGTTTGAAGCAGCAGTTAGTCTTAGTGACTTGTTGGTCTTCGTGACCTGATTTGTCCTTGTGACTTGATTTTTCTTCATAACTTGATAATTTGTTCTGAGATAGAGCTGCCAACACTCAGTGACCTCAGGTTTTCTTTTGATTCTGAAAAATCTCTCGTTGATCTGTCCATGACGAAATTCGCAGGGAAGCGATTTCCTATGGATACAGATGTTTTCTGGGGGATCCAGACGAAACCATTGTGTATCTGCGATTCATGAACAATCAAGATATCAATATCACATTAGTACTTTCTGTATTGGTTTTAAAAGAGTTTCGAAATATTTTTGTTGGAAGTTGGAACAAGAATAATTAGTACTTGGAGATTTTAGTCGTGCGCCTGGCCAGCGTATGCCTAACATCTGTGAGAACGACAATAGACTTGTTAAACTTTGAGTTATCAAATATTTTCAATTAAATAATTTGAAATTAAAATATATCTAATTTAATAAGTCAAGAAAAATATTTCGAAGCGTTTTCTATTCCATAGTTTTGGAGTAATAAAAAATAATTTTCGCCTGAATTTTGTGTTATAGAGTTATGGAAAATTTCAGACTTTGAAAATTCTCAGGTTTACAATTTATAAGTTGTCAACATGAAGAAGAGATGTTATTTGCACTCTTCAATGAGTGTTGAGAAAGATTAAATGGATTTGTGTGTAAGGAGATTGGGTTGAGGGCTGCTAAGTCTAGACCCATTACAGTCGCAACGATGGATAATTAACGTTGACAGATGGTGTTTATAATGAAATTTGGAGAAATGTGAGATGCATAAATCCAATATACAGAAATCGAAATTATAAAAAGAGAATGGTTTTGAAAGGAAATTTTATGATTTGAATCCCTTAGAAGGTTCGACAGAATGAGAAATTGGGTTTTATCTCCAAATATTTTGAGATAGAAATTGGTGTAGAATTTGAATGTATAGTTTAAAAAGCATGGAAATAGATAAACGTGTTGGATCAAAATTGATCTCCAACTATAAGAAACGGAATTTTATTTTTCCGAGTTAATTGGATATGGTAAATAAACAAAGATGATCGATAGCTTAGGTATCGATATTTAAAGTTGTGGAAAAATTTCACACGAATTTGAAAATATACATTAGTATAACTTTAGCGATCTCTCCTTTTCGCGGACGAAAAGTTTTAAAGGGGGGAAGAATGTAACGACCTAGAAATTTTGACGATTTGAATATACTATCAATTAAAGAATTTATATTGATATTGGAATTAAAAATCAAATATATTGTTGTGTGTACGGATTTAATTCGATTCAGAACATTGGTTGAGAAACAAATATTTATTTTGAATAGTTGATTCGAATTTGGTTGGATAATTGAATTGGATTGAAAACTCAACTGAAAAGTATAAATAGTTGAATCTAAAAATAGAGGAAGTAGCATTAAACGGATTGGAGATTTTATTTATTAAAATATATCTAAATTGGTTGGGATATGTGTATATTTGTGAATATAAAGAAACTAAAATTTAACGTTTCAACTTTGGAATCGAAAGGAACTGTTGAACCGATAAATGGTTTAAAAATATATATTAAAATAACATCTTATTGCAAACAAAGTCAGGATTTGTCCACATAAATTTTATTAGATTCAGAATGTTGAAGCGTGAAGGTACGTAAAATTTTCATCATGGTTGAAGTTTGTTTGTGGCGGTTCGAAAATAAAACGCCAACATATTTTGCGGTAGGAAATTTAAGGAACCATGAGTAAATAAATAAAATAAAATTTTGGTTCCTTCTTTCACACACAAAACAATTCCTTGGCTACCACGAAAATGTGTTATCCACGGTGTTGCATCTATAAAAGAATCAATCCCTCATTTCATTCTTCAGCAAAATTCCCAAATCAAAGAAAATTATTTTCTCTTCTGAATCTTAATAGCTGAAACCCCTCCATCATCGCCTCCTTCCTCTTCCCTTTAAATCGCGCCACCGCGAGTCTTTCAAGTTCGTTTCTCCTCAGATCTGTGTCGACGTTCCACCAATAACTCAAATATCAAAAACCGTAGCTTCCATTAACCCATCACCGACCGCCGCTTTTATCGTTTGAGCGCTCCTCCACCTCGGCTAAAGTTGCCATCTTGCACCCCAAATCCGTTGAACCCTCATCTTTTCTCGCCTTCCCTGGGAAAAGCGCGAAGCCACCTACAAGCCGAGTTTCGAAGCTACAGCTCGTTATTTTTAAAATTTCATTGCTACGCCTTCTCCCTACCACTTCAAGGTGAGCATTCACTCACGATTAAGCATTAATTCAAGTATTTTGACTTCAATATTGACAGAGTATTAGTTAACGCTTGGGTGTTGATTGTCTTGTGATTAATTGTTTGATGATGTTACATGTAACTAGTTGCTACACCTTTGTCTTTGGCCTGTTTAAGGGTGGGAACCTGAATGTACGTACGTGGAGGCAGACTTTCATATGTGTATACAGATACAGTTGTATGTGTGTATGCATATTGTATGCATACGTACATACATGAGGACGCTTGCCGCCTTAATACCTTTACATCGTTTTACCAGTATGATTTCTTTGAGTTTTCTCTTTATTTCTGTTAAAACATGACAAGTACTTTTGTTTCATTAAACCAACATAATGTGAAGAATATATATAGTTTGTGCTAATTTATAGCCATTTGAGATATATGCAAACTTAAATGTGAACTGTTCATCATTTCAATTTTTCATATGATCCTTGTATGACAAAACAGAGCTAAGTTTTTCACTACAGGTAGCGAATGTAGATTATTATCATTATTATTGTTTTTAATAGAGATACATAGGTCTGACCCCCTTTATTTATACCTGTTCTGTCGCATGAATGGTAAATGATTAGTGCAAACCCCTTCTTGTTTTGTCGAATTTGTGGATCATTTTATGTATAAACTACATCACATCCATATGCTTACTGAACTGGACCTCTGTCTGTATGTGCTATCACTTTCATAACAAAAGTATGGACCCTTATATGCTTACTGGTGGACATTCTTTTGAAAAACTATTGGAACATATGAAATATGTCATCACCTGTCATGCTAGGAAAGATCTTGGTTCTATATACATGCTGGGTCTATTCAACTTAACCTGAAATATATATGTATCAGTCGTACCCTGCATAACATTTCTAGGAGAATATATAGATATGATGTCATTATACTACCTCGACTTAAAACTGAACACCCAGTATTATGTATATTATACTGTGTACCATAGGTGAATCCCTTATGTGGCACTTGTACTTGTGTGTTCTGAAAAATATGAATTTATCTGTTTACACTTAACTTGGTTATACCGCCCTTACAGTTGTACTAATTAAATGCACCATTGTTATGTTGTTAATGATGATGATAAACATATTATTTAACTGCGTTGATGATTGATATTTCAATATCTTAGTTACCATGATTTTATTGATGTTTTATGATTTCAAGAATTACCCAAACAATGCCTTACAAAATAGGAGTATCTGTTGCAAAAAAAAAAAGAAAAAAAAAGAATCAGGTCTTCTAGTATTTTATATCCACCTTTGGTTTTCAACTTGATGATAGATTTTATTAGACCAACAGGAGTGTCAGCATAAATATATATGCATCTACATGCATGTATATGTGTGTCGCGCACATTTTCTTTGTTGTGTGATGTCCCTTTGTTGCGTAATGTCCCATTGATTACGGTTCTATACTTAGCTGTATACTTCACTTATGAGTTAGCTTGAACTTGTTTCAGGTTACTATAAATTATAATGACTTCTATGCTTTTTCTTTGCACCCTGAACTATTTGTCTCATGATTTTGCTGTGCATTGAACATAGATGTATATGTGAGTTTTTATTCATCTAAACACATGAATATGTATATTCAAAGTTGGCTGTTATTATTTATTGTTGTATGAAAATGAAATTGCATGCTACCTCTTCAACCACTGTTGACCACACGTTGTCCTCTAGAATGTGAATGGAACTATATTTTGCTTATTTTAGAGGGTTGGATTTACTTTCCATACAATTCTAATTACCTGTACCGTGGCATACACGCCGTGTATGAAAACACTGAATCATGCTACTTCAATATATTGACAATGTATGATTTGGCACATAATCTGAAATTTAGCTGATAGTATATTTGATAACTGGGCCACATTTTAATTTACTAAAATGAAGTGGGTAACCTGGGAACCAGTTCTGCCACTTTCTCCTCTTGGGTTCGGAAAGCTGAGGCGGTGTACACATGTATATTATATACACGTGTACACTCGCAAGCTCCCGAGACCGTTCGTCCCTGGGAATAGATAGAATTGAAATGAACATATTCCACAACTGTTAATTGTATATACGACAACTGTGTTGGAAGTTAGGGTTGACTATTATATTTCAGTTTCTATTGAAATTAATTTACTTGAACAAATGATTAATCCTGACTCGAGTGTTTTATGTTTTGCATTGAACGCTCGGGTCAGACCCGAGCAGTATAGATTTAAAAATCACAGCAGTAAATTCGAAGATTGGCAAAGACCGGGGATTTCAGAAGTAGGCGCACTCTGAAGATTTCAAAACAGTAAATTATTTTTCTTGTATTCAAAGCATGTTTTCAATTTTCCGCTGTATACAGAAAATATTGTATTCAAAATTCTGATTTACAAATAAAAGTTATTTCGCCATTTAATACTGTGTTATATATTTATTCTGTGTTTCTGTGTAAATTCTGCATTTAAACTTGGTTAGCTAAGTACGCTCCGTCGATTTGGGCATTTTAAATAGGTTTAATTACTAGTTTGAAGCGGTCAAAAAGGTGGGACGTTATAGCCGTGCTCAAATATTGATTTGTTTTAAACAGTTTACTCATCGATCAAGATAAACGGATAAAATTATAAAGAGGGTGATACGTTCCATGCCTCAAGTTTAATCCTGGATATATTGATTAAAAGGATTATATTACATTGATACACTGGTCATGGAAAGGTTATATCGAATCGTCAATATTATTATAACTTGGGTAGCGGTGATGTATTACTAGATGTCGCTCACTGTTTACAGTTTAAATATTATTTAAATTGTTGCCAACGTTATGATAACCTACTGGGTCACACATATGAATTTTGAATGGGGTGAGAGTCATTCGAAATAAAAGGAGTTCAAAAGGTTGAATATTCTTCTACGAGTTCAAAAGGTTGAATATTCTTCTATTTTTTAAAATGGTTAAATGGGTACATAGGGCTTTAAAATATCTCGTGTTGTTATATAAAATAAGGCCGACCCCTTATCTGTTTCATTCTAATATACACGAGATCTGAAAAACCCTAAAAAATCCCAATCTTCTGGCTAGTACCACTTCATCCTGTCTCGATTCCATTTGGATTTCAAGATCAACGTTCGTGGACACCAATAGAGACTTGGCACTTGTCGAGTTCTCGATTCGATCCATCAGATTCCATTGTTTTTCAGATTGAAGTAACTAGGTTTTTAACAATTTCGTTGAACCCTACAAAGGTATGATTTTTGATTTACCAATTTTACATAGATCCTTAGATTTTAAAGAGTTAAAATTGTTTATAGTCAGTTACGATTTGATTTAATTAACCAACAGTGGTATCAGAGATACAGCTTGTAATTTTGGTACTTTGAAGATTTGTTTGGTCACTATAATGTTCGATCTTTGGATTATGAACACATAAGACCGTAACTAGTAGTTTTAAAACATGAATTCCAGGTGATTTTTTTCTTATAAACAGAATATTGTTTTGTTATGTAATCTAAATGGATCATAAATTAATATTTGACGTTAATAATGATATTTGGATTTCAATTTTACTTATTAAAATCCGTAGACATAATGGTTAATATGATTACCTGTGTACTTTTTGTATATTGATGTACACATGTAGTTTTACATATGATCTGAAATCTCTTAGGCAGAAATTCAATGTATTGAAAGTCAATGAGCGTAAATTGGTGCTTTAATCAGTTTAAAGAAAAACAAACCTGAATGTAGGTATATTAGATCATTTAAGGGTTCATTATTATATTTTATCAAGTTAAATAATCTATGCCTTTTGACTGCATTTATACTTGTCAACGTATATTTTATTCCAGCGATGGTTTTGTTGCTACTATGAATCACACTTGTATGCAGAACCTGATGCTGCTCTGTTATATCAAGTTAGAATCAGTTTTAATTGGTTGAATCAAATTTATTGACTGAATCTATTGGTTTATGGATTCAAAACCAGAAATGATATAGAAGTCATAGTAAATATGATTTGCTATTTTAAACGTAAACAGATTGGGATTGTTTTTCTAAATTGTATCACATAGCATCCATAAGTCCCCATCTGTTTCTAATATATGTTTTTAAAACATATATGACTTACAGTCTAATTATATTTTCACATACTATATAAGTTTAGACTCTGTCATATGCAAATGGATCTTGTTGTTTAAAATTATTTTAAACTGCATTCAATTATTGTATAACATTTGTATACACAATCGTAAGTATGTATATATTTACATATGTCCTCTGTTTTTGTGTACAAATTTATATACTTATATAGATTTTTATGGACTAAATTGTTTAACCAAGATTGTGTTGCTGAAGTTCATATAACAATCTATGACAGTATAATATTTGTTATAAACTCCATTACAACATAAAGACTTAAGCACTGAATTATTAATCAGAGTTTATTTCAGTGTAAATATGAAAAAAAAAATCATTGCTAACCTGAAATTGTTTCATTGTCAATCTGTGAAACATGTTTCACTGTAATAAGGTAATGTATGTTTGGTACATAATATGACATTGTTTTATAATAAGTTTTATATATGATATAAAATTATACAATAAATTCAGATTAGAAATATAAGCTTAGTTGATATTCATAATTGATGAATCAATGAACTAGGTAGAATAATCAAAATTCTGTCCTGATTATTCAATGAAATCCGGTCCTTTAGATCAGATTTAATAAAATATTTTAAATCTGTTAGTTTGTATAATTACATTTTGAATGAACCTGAAATAATTTTGTCTGAACAGATCAGTTTCGTTGAATCTATGTTTAATTGTTTCCAGCATGAAATTTGTGCATGCTGATTTGTAAGACCATTCTGAATGTCAAAGCTGTGATGATTTTACCAATTGTATTAAGCATGTGTTGTATATATAAAAGATGCACATGCAATTAAATTTGTTACTAAAATTTATACTGTCTTTGAAACAGATTTAAAATAGATTGCATTAATTTATAGTATAATGATGATATGTTTATATATATATATATTGATATTGAATTTTGATATAAAATTTGTCCATAAAGTGAAATACATATGTTTGATATGTTTATGAACAAATTTTAATATTTTGCTTGTTTCATGAATACCACTGAAAATTTGATTTGTAATGGTATTTGTATATTTATAGAATAAAGTAAAGATATATATCATGTTACATGTACACTCATCATTATGATTTCAAATGGGTATTAGATACAAGAACAGATCATAGTTTTATACATTGGGATTGTCCCAATGATTAAAAACCATACGCAAGTAACTAACTTTTACTCTGTTTCAATTTCATTGGCAGTTTCATTTTGATTTTGGATTTTAAAATGAAAGGTATATAATTATATATATATATATATATATGCAGTAGCAAATATGATTTGCCAACTGCATGTGTATATATACATATGTAAGTCAATGTTAAATTGTAATCAGAACAATTATTATTATGTAACAATTTTGATTTTAGAATCAAAAACCCTGTTGTGATTGACACTTAAAATCTGTGTATTCTTAAACGCAACTTAATTTATCTGGAACACTTGTGACTTGTTTTAGATGTCATATATTGGGTGTCTTATTATTGGTCATTACCGTGCTTCTTAAATATATTTACAATTGTAACTATACAATATAAGTATTCCTGTTAGATAGGGAAAGAAACTGGTTAATAAGTTAACTCAGTGTTAATGTTATTTGGTTCCTTTTGTCTAAACTCAAAACAGTTTGTAGTTTGAACTTACTTCATGGCAAATTACTTTTGCTGTTATCCTTTGTTTTCATAGCTGAAACATATGCATATGTTTATTTAATACAAAGTGCACAGCTAAATTTTTATGATATATATATACATAAGCATGGTGATGGACCAAATTTTACATATGTTAGTCATATATTGATAATTACCTGAACTATGCAGATTGACTATCAATCTGTTTATGTGTATATGAATGTTTTCTTTTATGCATAAAGATGCAGAAATGGGTTTGCACGGTTTTTTAATTAAAGGATATCGACTCCTGAAATTGTGATGAATTTGTCCACTAGTTCAAGATATTTGTTAATATTGTCCACTTATATATATTATGATATATATAAGTTTGAATTTAGACAGTAATTATACACATATGCATATACATATTTGATATATATATATATATATATATATATATGTATATATATATATATATATATATATGTATATAAAGCATAAATAATGCACTGTTAATTTCAAATGGATGTAGATCTAAAATTAAACATAAGTGGATAAATCTTTGCAGAGTCGGTTGGATCAGTGTGACTGAACCAGTGTGCTCAATGGGATGGCAAAGATGATGCAACACCCTTGGCTATCGCTGAAACGAGAAGCAAGTGTGATTTTAAATGTTTTGCAGTTTGACTGCCTTTTGTAATTTTTTTTAATCACAGCACACACACACACACACACACACACACATATATATATATATATATATATGAAAAATGTTGTAATGTGATTATAGCTGACTATTCCATTGATAATATACTTGTAAGGTAACGTCCATATCATATAAAATTGTATATATAGATGTGATCTGATAGCATTGTTTTGAACTGGACTAGTCTAACTGGTTTTATATTACATATTTACATATTTATATGTATGTTACTGTACTGGAAATATGGGGATTAAAGTGTTGATGGTATTATGTATTACTGTACTGGTTTTACATGATTTTGGTTTCATATGCCCTTAAATTTGTTATATGGTGTTAATGTAATTGTGGATAAGTGACTTGCTTATTTATGTATGTGAATATAGTTGAAATGTTCAAAGTGTTTTGATGCACATATAAATACTATATTAGATGTATGCATATTGATGTTAGTGATAAATCAATAAGCTATAAAAATGTTAGCATGTGCTGAATTATAAATGAAAGAAAATTGGTTAGTTAAAATTCGTATACGATTTGAATATAATCTCAAGATTTATTACAACCAATAATTTTGAAAAGTTTAAAAACATATATAGGCATCATTCCTGTATATTGCTGAATTTAAATATACATATATTATTATTTAAATTTGATTATATTATGAATATAAAATACATATATTTTATATACGTAAATAACTCTAATATTGTTTCGCACTATGAATTATAAATTCCCTTTAAAGCAAATTTTGTTATATTAAATCATGGTGAAGTCTTCCAATAGTACACCCATCAATGTCCAATTTCATTGGATGCAGGTAACGCCAAAGCGTTGTGCATCCTCTTATTTTAGTTATATGCGGTAGGAGTAATTGTGGTGCTTCGACTGTATTATTGGGTCTGATTTAACTAAGGTTGCATAATAGGAATATGGCCTTAGAGACAATAACATGAATTATTCTATATTTTGAGCAAATGAATAATACTGAACAAAATGTTCGTCATGCGATCCAAGAATTATATACACGATATATTTGACATAAGATGTCTACCTAAAAGGTTGTGTTTTGGGGATTAGCCAAAGCTAGGTCAAGGCATGACTGGATATGGATCTTGGAACACCATTATATATATATACTGATATATTTATATAAATAGAGGGATGTTAATTTGAGTGAGAGCGTATTTTTGTTTAAATTACACATTTATGTTAATATAAAATTTTGATTGTCAAAGTTTATATTAAATAAATATTAAAGAATCAGATATTATTTATTATCTACTGTAGATATTAAATAATAAATAACTCCGATAATTTAAATTAATCCTTTAGAAGGATAAATTGAATTAAATCAAATTTCTTGACTAACATTAAAATTTGAGGGATGTCCTCAAACAAAATTTGAATGTAATTGTTCTAACAATATAGAGGATCTAAAATAAAAGTTAAAGTGTGACTTCAACTGAATAAGATATAAATGTTATAATAATCAACTTATACATTTCTAGTATCAGATACTAGATATAAATCACATAAATGTATGTTGATTTACATAAATTGCAGAATAAGTAGAAATCTGATAAAATGACAAGTGGACTTACAATTGGAAATGAAGCAAATGTTGCTGGATTATCGATAGGAAGTTTAATTCTTGTTGATTATAATGGCTTAATTAAATAAATAAAATAACTGTTATACTGAAATTCCACTTAAGATAAATGTTATAATAGATCTTGTTTAGACAAGTTTGAATTTCGTTTGTAATAAAAGAACAATTGTTATTCATTTTATTTAAATGAAATATCGTATGGAATTTCACAAATAGTTAATGATCTTTGTAAATCTTTAACCATAATGTACTTGACATTAATAATGAGTGGATTAAATTTGGTGATTTAAATCCAACATACCTTTAGTTTTACCGGTTAGCCTAATAAACAAATGTATAACAAAACTCCATAATGACGGAATTTTGAAATCATTTGATTTTGAATTATATGAAGAATAAAATCTTGTATATTAGATAAAATAACTGGATACCCTTTCACTTGACACAATGATTGAGTGATAAGTATTGGGTCTCGTACATAATGATGTATATGGAGCAATGAATACATAAACTAGAGGCAGGTTCTATTACTTCATTATATTTACTGATGATATCAGTAAATACAGATCTGTGTATCTTATGAAACACGTATCAAAATCCTTTGAAAAGTTCAAAGAATTCAAAATGAAGTAAGAAACCAATTTTAATAGAAAATAAATACTTTTCGAACAGATCGAAAGAGAATATTTAAGCCAACTATTTTATGACTATCCAAATGATTTTGAAATTGTTTCACAACTCACTCCATCTAGAACACCATATTGAAATGGTGTGTTTGAAAGGAGAAATTACACCTTATAAGATATAGTACGATTAATGATAAGTCATATAGATTCTCCAACAAATTAAATTTAGAACAACTGCATTTAGTCCTACTAAAATGGTTTTGAAGACACCATATAAGATATGGATTAGGAAATGTCCTAGTGTGTCTAATACGATGATTTGGGATGTAAAGACGTTTGTTAAAATGTCCTTCCTTTGATAAGATCGGACCTAAATCAAATAACTATTTGTGAACATAAATTCTCTGAGAATAAAATGTTTATTGCTCGATTTGGTATCCTTTTGAAGGAGAATCCGTCTCTAAGACACCCATGGAAATGAAATAGAATTTGAAATGTCTCGGAAACTACAAAATATCATTGAATCTTGTATAGACAAGAAATTGAGTGGGAGTGGCACAATAATTCTAATGTTATTTGATAACACATTAATTGTTGTAAATAATGTTAGTTTTAAAACAAGAAATAAATATTGATCCTAAGAAAGAAAATGTTTGGATTAAGAATTTCATGATTGAACTTAATTCATTGCTGATCCAATGATATACATTGCGATAACAATATGGTTGTTGCTTAGGTCTAAAACATTAAACTCATTATCGATCCAAACATATATTTAAGAAATATAATTCCCATGTGAAGTTGTTCATAGAGGAAATGAACATATCTGCAAAGCTACAAACGTTGTAATGTTGTAGACCTACTGAATTAAACTCTGTCGCAGCAGATGTTTAATAGTTGCACTAGTTTCATGAGTATATGATACGTGAATGATCGACTCTAGTGCAAGTGGGAGATTGTTAGATTTTATGCCCTAGAGGCAATCCATTTAATGAGATTGATAACACCGTTGATGTTATTATTTTATTTGGAATAAAATAATATTCTATTATATTATATTTACTGCTTAATGTAAATACTAATATAATAGAAGTCCTTAGAATTATAATACGGAATTATATAGTTCGAGTAAGACTTGAATTTGAGATTATATAATATGATAAGTATTATAATTCTTAAATGTCCCTAGTCTAGTTTTATTGTTTATATAGGACAACAATAAAGCGTTGAGACTAGTATGTTGATTGACCGATGATCACATCTCATTGATCATTAATATACGTGATATTAAAGTCAAGACATAAATACGTATTGGAGAATAGCGTATTGGGCTGATCCACCGTGAGATAAATACATGGAATATAATTAACAGTATCATAAGTTATTCTCATAGTGACATTGATGTAATGGTCCTCAGACCTAAAATAATAATAATTTTATCCGAGGATATTTGTGTTTTGATATCATCTAAAGTTATTCGTAATAGAGTAATGATAACGGTGATTATTGGATGCATCTGGAGTCGAGTGAAAATTATGAATGATCTAGAAGGAATTTAACCCTGCGATATATTCGTAGTGATATCCATAGGTCTCTTGATTGAGTAAGACTGATAAATGCATGGCCGTGCTCAAATATTGATTTGTTTTAAACAGTATACTCATCGATCAAGATAAACAGATTAAATTATAAAGAGGGTGATATGTTCCATGCCTCGAGTTTAATCCTGGATATATTAGTTAAAAGAATTATATTACATTGATACACTGGTCATGGAAAGGTTATATCGAATCGCCAATATTATTATAACTTGGGTAGTAGTGATGTATTACTAGATGCCACTCAATGTTTACAGTTTAAATATTATTTAAATTGTTGCCGACGTTATGATAGCCTATCGGGTCACACATATGAACGTTGAATGGGGTGAGAGTCATTCAAAATAAAAGGAGTTCAAAAGGTTGAATATTTTTCTATTTTTTAAAATGGTTGAACGGGTACATAGGGTTTTAAAATATCTCGTGTTGTTATATAAAATAAGGCCAACCCCTTATCTGTTTCATTCTAATATACACGAGATCTGAAAAACCCTAAAAAAATCCCAATCTTCTGGCTAATACCGCTTCATCTGGTCTCGATTCCATTTGGATTTCAAGATCAACGTTCATGGACACCAATAGAGACTTGGCGCTTGTCGAGTTCTCTATTTGATCCATCAGATTCCATTGTTTTTCAGATCGAAGTAACAAGGGTTTTAACGATTTCATTGAACCCTACAAAGGTACGATTTTTGATTTACCAATTTACATAGATCCTTAGATTTTAAAGAGTTCAAATTGTTTATAATCAGTTACGATTTGATCGAATTAACCAACAACGAAATGGTTGATATTGGGAAAATAGATTGTATAGAAAAAAAATGTATTAGGAAATGAAACCCTAATATTATCGTGAGGCCTAATTAGCGCGAGGAGCCGTACTAGGCACGGTGTCGGTTGTAATTACCCTACCGTTATCCTACCGAAATTTTCTGGATATTCATGTGTTATAAAATATTCACGTTATTATATTAAATTGTTTGAATAATATGAAAATTAGATTTTCATTATATATATATATATATATGAAAATGAACATTATAGGTCAACATAAAATTCATATTTTTGTTGTAAGTCAACAATGGTCATTGTGATATAAAAATGTGTTTACATTGTATTTTACATTTTTAATGTATATGAAACATTAAAAATAAGCATTGTTAAATAAAAATGTATTTACTTTGAAATTTACATTTTTAATGTATATGAAAATTAGAAATAAACCTTGTGAAGTAAAAATGTATTTACTTTGAAATTTACATTTTTAATGTATATGAAACATTAAAAATAAACATTGTGATATAAAAATGTATTTACTTTGAAATTTACATTTTTAATGTATATGGAACATTAAAAATAAAAATTGTGACATAAAAATGTATTTACTTTGAAATTTACATTTTTAATGTGTATGAAACATTAAAAGTAAACATTGTGATATAAAAATGTATTTACTTTGAAATTTACATTTTTAATGTATATGAAACATTAAAAATAAACATTGTGATATAAAAATGTATTTACTATGAAATTTACATTTTTAATGTACATGAAACATTAAAAATAAACATTGTGATATAAAAATATTTTTACATTGGATTTTACATTTTTAGTGTAGAATGAAACATTAAAAATAAGCATTGATAAATTACATTTCTTTTACGAAAGAATAAAAGATTACATTTTTATGAAAGGATAAAAAGGTTACATTGTTATGTGAGGTAGGAAGAATAAAAGAAATGGTGTTAACATAAAAAATACATTTTTACGTAAAGATGAATTCATTAAAAGTATTCAAGTGCATAAATGCGTTAATATAAAATTACATTTCTTATGGTAAAGTTAAACAATAAATTTTTTTTATTGCAAGTTAGGAATATAGAAAAATGATCATTATTTGGAACAGAAAAAATTGTTTAACAATAAAAGTACATTTTTATTTTTTATATATATATATAATGATAATTATATGTTAACAAAAAAATTTACATTTTCATTGTAGGTTAAGAAGATCATTAGTTGAAATGAATTATGTTGTTACATTGAAATTTACATTTCTAATGTAAATGAATCATTAGGAAATGATGCATTGTTTAATAGATGTGTTAACATTAAAGATTACATTTTTTATGTAATGAAAGAGAGATTAAAAGTTTACATTTTATTTAATGTAAAATATAAAAGATTCAATGTTAGAAAAAAAATGTATCAACATTAAAATTACATCTTTAATGTAATATATGATTTCATATATATAAAAGATTCAATGTTAGAAAAAAATGTATTAACATTAAAATTACATCTTTAATGTAATATATGATTTCATATATATAAAAGATTCAATGTTAGAAAAAAATGTATTAACATTAAAATTACATCTTTTATGTAATATATGATTTCATATATATAAAAGAAATCAATATTGTAATGAAAATGTTTATGACATTAAAATTTTCATTTTTAATGTAATATGTGATTTCATATAAAAGAAATCAATGCTGAAATGAAATTGTTTATGACATTAAAAATTTCATTCTTAATGTAATATATGGTTTCATATAAAAGAAATCAATGTTGAAATGAAATTGTTTATGACATTAAAAATTTCAGTTTTAATGTAATATATGATTTCATATAAAAGAATCAATGTTGAAATGGAAATGTGTTTAACATTAAAAATTACATTTTTTAATGAAAGTATGATTCATTTAAAATATTCATATTTGATAAAAATGTTGAAAACATTTAAAAATTACATTTTAATGAAATTATGATTCATTAAAATGATGTTAATTATAGGTTAGAGAGGAAATGACTTGAAATCGTTGAAAGAATTAATTTATATATTTATAAATAAATACAAATTAAAATAAAACGAATCGCGCTGTTGCAGTTCACGATTTGAAATCGTAACTTCAAACGATTATACCGAGAGATCCGACAGTCGGATTTTCCCAAAACTGGAACCGTTGGGTTCGCTTTGGAAAGATCTTTCCAACGATATGAAATTTGCTAAGATCCAACAGTTAGATTTTGAGAAATTTGTAAATCAAATTTTAATGAAAACAACGCCAGGACCACGTAATGACCCGAAGCGTCGTTTAATTAAAAATGACTATTTTGATATAAATAAAAATAGCGATTAATCATTATAAAATATTATAAATGATATGAAATGAAAAGAATTGATTTAAATCATATATTCGAGAATTATTTTAAAAGTCCGAGTTAAATCTCATTTCAAATAATTATACGACGGTTGGAAGTCGAAGATTTGAGGACGGTGATTGAAGACTGGCGATCTGCACATCGAATGGATGACTACCGATGCCTTTGATTAGAGTTGCTGCCTTGAAAGGGTTACTGTGGTAGTTGTCCAAATGTACTTGTTGATTGTCCAGATATGCGAGAGCCTCTCTTCCGTATTGGACATATGGAACGCGGAATAAGGTGTCTCCGGTTTCCTTCAAACCTAGAACGGACTTGTAAATGGATGTATGTCTGACATTGGATTTTATTCTGTGCTGATTGATTTTTATTCAATATATATCTGTTCGGTGGTGAAGAATTTATTCTCTTGCTTAACACCCTTCTCTGAGACGTACGAGCTCATAGGTTATGTATTGATAGATATCAGTCGCATGGCGTGAATTGTCAGTGTGGCATGCCAAGATGCAAATGATCAAGGCTTATTGTTGAAAACAGAGCCTTGTGGTTGATGATCAAAGCATAGCTTTATTTAGCATAGCTTTGTGTATAGCGTTACTTCGCGAGCCTCACACCCCGGTATGAACCAGAAATGGGAGAAGGATCCAGGAAGAACATTTTTACTTATGTGGATGATGGAAAACGATATACCTTGGATTGAAGTCCCTAGTGGCTCTTTATTTACGCCCCATAGAACGGAGAAACGTATCGTTCAGGAGTTATAATCCAGTAACATATTTGTGGACTGGCCCTGTGGCTCCTAGCTGCAGTTGCGGCTGAATCCTGAGGCTCGGGCTAGAGAGTCTCGAATTCGGTAAGGACGATCCCTTGCCTTGGTTCATGATGGAAATCCAACTTCCAATACGACCCCATGCGGTTTTGATTGTAAACATATATTTGGCGACATAGTATATGGTAGTTTTGCCATTTATGATTGATATATTATAATTGAAATGTTTTTGAAAACATATGTACACTAATAATATCATACCCGTTTTATCGTATCAAGCATTTTTTTTACCATTATAAGGTAAAACTCAATCCTCCGGTTTGCGTTGCATTATGTGATGGGACTTGAATCTTATAATGGTTTCATTTTTCTAAAAAGCATTGCGTTGTTTGATGATTAAATTTATTTATGCACTGCCAATCCAGTGGAGTAAACCCGTTCCGCGTTAGCGGCGTGGTCCTATGATTAGCCTTATTATTAATCAGGTTAAGTAGATTTCTCATACCAGTCCCATGATTGACTCGTAGTTTGTTTCACTTTGCAAACTCGGGTGCCCTCTTTCCACACGGGCAGCCTTGTATTCAGGTTTTAGCAGATTCATTCTGGATAGCTATGGAGCTGAAGATGGATCCTATCATTTCTATTTTGTTGTTCAGACTTCATTTACTATATTATGTTTGATTCCGCTGCAGACATTTTATATTAAGCTGAAACTGTAATATGTACTAAGTATGATCCTATTATGCTGTGTAACTCTGATGATATATTATTTCCAGTGTAATTTAATATTATGCTGTGTACGCCTTTTCGAGGACGAAAAGTTTTAAGTGGGGGTGAGTGTAACATCCCAAGATTTTTCGATAATTTAAATTATTAAATTTAGTGTGTTTTGGAACAAAATTGTTTTAAATATTAAAATTAATAATCTATGTCGTATATTGATAATGTATAAACTAAAATTTGAATTAGTAAATATTGAAATTTGTTCACAATTAGCAATAATTGATTTATAAATTTATCATGAATTTTATTTCGATTTGAATATAATTTATAAACCTTTGAATTTAATTTATTGGCTAATAAGCGGAAAATGAATATTTTATTATATTAATGAACTGGTTAAATTTGTCATTTTGCAAATGGTCTCAGAATTCGATGAAATAAATTTTATTGAATCCGGAATTGTAAATTTGTATATGATCTAAAATTTCGTAACCGTTGGAATTATAGTTTGATCATTAGAATTAAAACGCGTACAAATTTATATGTATAGTTTAATTAAATAATCGATTTTTAGAGAAAAAACTGCCGCAGACTTTAGAATTGGGCTTTGAAACATATTTCATTGCGTTCAGAAGGCATCAAAACATATTGTTAGGCACTAAGCGGACCTGATATGGACTCAGTCCAAATTTTTTCTTTAAAACACGCTAAACGAGAATTATAATATTATTAAATAATAATAAAATATTAGAGAAACCCTAATATTTCTATGGTCGCCGTTCTTAGCTTTTCAATGGCCATGAAGCTCGATTCTTTCTTCCTCTTTTTCTTACGATCCAATCAGTGAAATTCAAAACTTTCAAAGCGAAAACTGTAGTGCTTCATGAGAGCTTTAGATCCATACGATTGGATCGAATTCTAATAATATAGAATCGCCAGAATTCGTTCATGAACATTGCACGGTTTTTGTTCGATTTCGGGCCGATATAGCCACCGAGTTCAACCAAATTCTGGGTGTTGGTGGAGCTATCGGAGGCGCATACGGCGATGGAGCTAAATGGAGGTCCGTCGATCTAAATGGTGGTGCGCAGTTTCAAGTTTGGACGTGGGTTTGGGTTTATCACGTGAATGAGTGGTTCTAGAACGAAGAAGATGGACTAATAGGGGCTAACGAGGTGAACTGTTATTAGGTGGGTTTATTTTATTTATTTTTATTTAATTTAAATGTTCAAATATTTAAACATCAGTAACTTTTCATACGAGCTCCAATTGACATGAGGTTTGTTGCATTAGAATCGTATTGATGAGCTCTTCGCGACGCCACTGATTTGAACTGATTCTGAGATCATTGATTTTTGGGCTAAAATTCGGATTTCAGTCTCGTTCGGAACAAAAGGTGAGTGATTAAACCCACTCACATCTAATTAAAATATTTGATTATTAGTTAAATTAAATTCATGTCATGATATGATTGAATTGTTTGTTGTTTGATTGTTTAAACTGCATATTTATGTTTAATCTGCGTAGATTGTATAATTTAATTTAACTGTTACGCAAATTGTATTATTATATGTTAATTTCTAGTTTTTTTTTTTGAAAATGAACCTCATACCTGATGACTAGTAACTGATGTTATTGAACTATTTAGATGTGCTGATTTTGATGTATGCCTTGAATATATACATTTAATGTACTGATATGAAATTCATCTTGTTACCAATATTGTTTATATATGTTATTGATTTCGGTTGATTAATCCTAACTATTACCCTAGATTTTACAGGCATCAAATAAATCCGGGATTAATCTTTAAAATGAATTAAGAACATAGGTTGAAATGATAAATACCTATGACACTGATATGGATTGAAATGATATATATGCTTTCCCAAAATACTAAAATTAAATTTTAAGTATTACTTGGCAATAGGATAGAAAATTATATACGGACCGGTTGGTTAAATAAAAATTGTTTTTAATCATGAATTTTGGAATATTATTTTAAAGACAAAATGAATGATGTTATTAATCGTTTTTCTTTAAATTTGAACTTTGAGCTTTAAGCTTTTAAATTTTAAATTTTAAGGAAATCGTATATGTGAATAACTGAAGTTGAAACTGAATTGAAAATAAAATATAAATTTATTGAAATTGAATTGTTTATCCATCTTTGATATTTACTTTAAATTAACTTGATTTATAGTAATAATTGAACTGTGAACTCGAGATTTTATAAATGAATAATTCAAAGTGAGAATTATAATTGAAATTCATTTATTTGAATCAAATTGTTAAATAGAATTATTTGAAATCGAACTGTTGAATCGAATTGAAAGCTAAATGGGAAGTTAAATCCTTTTAAATTAAGGTACCGAAATTTAGTCGATTGATTTGAAACTGAAATATGATTCCAGTTTGGTTGAATTTTGAAGAAACGATTCTAATTCCGAATATAATATTTTAAAACCTTAAAAAAAACTATTTTATATTAATTATCTCTTTGATAAACTATTTACCTTATAAATATTTTATTTTATTACATATTTTAAATAAACCATTTTAATAATTAACTATTTATTTTATAAACTATTGTATAATAAATAATTTCTTTATAAACTAATTTACCTTACAACTATTTTATTTTGTTAATTATTTAAATAAAACATATTAATAATTTATTATTTACTTTATAAACTAATTTATTATTTCGACTACAGATTTTACTAAATTTGGTTATTTTATTTCAAATTTTGAACTATTATTTTTCAAACTATATAAATTATATATCTAAACTATTTCAAACATATTCTTAACTATTTTAATATTCAAATTATTTTAAAGTTGGAATTGTTTCAAGATTTTAAATTAGTTTAAAGGTAGATGTTATGATGAATAATATTTTCTCTTGAATATTGAAATGATTTTTATGAAAATCTAATATTTTGATATGAAGTACGAACCCCTTTGAAATGTAAAAGAACTGACCAGTGTGAAAAATGTAAACGATTGGTTGTTAAAGAGACCGGAATCGGATATTGTCATACTCTCTGCCAATACCACAAACCACTTTAACAACTGTGTACGTGATGAAGTTCCAGAATGAAGTCGGATGGATTTGGAGGCAATTACTGGATTTGAAGAAAGAGAACGATGATGGGAGCATTGTCTGGGGTGGGCTGTAGTCGCGGCTATGCGTTACCACCGGCCTGGGTCCGCAATCCGGTAGAATCCTACTGATGGGTATTTCCTCGATGCCTTGTCATATTTATCCTGATCGAGCCCCCTACGACTTTGATTTGTACCATACCTATGTAGTGCCCTCTGATAGCCACTACGTACTGTGGACTTTACGGTATGTGTATAGACTACGGTATTATAAACGGTGTAAGGGTAGAAAATGTAATCCCGCTTAGGCTATTTTAATATGTTATATTTAACCATAAACACTATTATAATAGCGTATTATATTATATAGTATCTAGTTTAACGGATCCTTAGGAGATGGAAATTCCCATAACATCTCTTAAGTTATTGCACTCATACTATCACATGAATTTGATTTAATTGATATGAGAATATTTTAGTTCTGATCCAAGTATTTTTGTTTTTTCATTTGTGCTCAGGTCAGCCTGAGTTTTTCTATTATTGAAGATACCATTATGGAGATGACGATTGTAACAACCCGCATTTCTACGTATCTAGGATCGTAGAATATTTATTTCTTTTTCGTATGAAGTCGTACGGTCATGTAACTTTGGGAGACAACTATTGGGGTCATTTCCCACGTTCATGATTTTTGCCGATTTTTAAATGACCATTTTGCCCCTAGCCGATATTGTTTTGGCCATAACTTTTGATTGAAAAGAAATTTTTACTTGAAACCACTTCCATTAGATTCGTTTGATGGTTTACCATTCCGTAGAGTGGTCACATTAGCCAAACGGACTCACCGTTTGGGAGATATGGCTGAAACAAGTTTCAGATGGTGAAAAACTGCTTAACCAGGCCAAATGAGGTGATTAGCAAATGGGCCCATAACCCATTTCGGGATTAGTGTTATGGGGAGGCTGAAATGAGTTATGTTTTCATTCTATTTCAGTTTTCTAGCCGCCATTTGCCTCTTAGAAACCCTAATAATGGCCTCCAACCTCTAAAACATCTCCAAATCACTTTCTAATCAAGGATTGAGCTTAGCAACACCAAATCAAAGAGGATTAACACCAAGGCAAGGTTAGAGCTGCTGTTAGACATCAGTATTCACACCAAACAGAGATTCATTTTAGATTTGGTATTTTATTTGTGGCCAAGGTGAGTGATTAGCTTGCTTTTTTCACTAATTATGGCTAGTTATGGTAATTAGCGAAAATTAGCGAAATTATGGCTCAGAAAAATCTAGAAAAATTTGTAAAATTCTAAAACATCATTTTATGCCTCTGATATGAATTTGGGTTAATTTCGACTAATTTTTCTAATCACGGAATTTAGGTGATTAAGAGGTGATTAGTGATAATTAGTGAATTTATGCATGTTAAAAATCTGGAAAAATATTCAGAAATTCTGAAATATTGTTTTAGGCCTCTGTTAAAAAGTTGGGTTAATTTGGTTAAGTTTTGTTAATCCTATCATTAATTATGCTTGAACATGCTTAAGGGAAAATATGAGGTTTTGGCTATGTTTGATTCATTTTAGCCTACCATATTGTTGTTTTGGGTGTTTGTGGTTGATTATACATGTTGCTATGACTTTGTGGTATGCTTTGTGATTGATAAGGACAGTTAGAATGGTCGAAATCGTCGTCGAATGGCGTAAAATGCTCGTTGGAAAAGTTGCAGAAAAACAGTGTAGGTTTCGGATCGGATCGGAGGAATGGGCTCGGACGGGATAAAGGACTGGGCAAGGGATCACCGAACCGAACCGATGACTTGGCACAAGGGCGAGAAGGAAGGCCACAATGGTTGAACTGGGATCGGATCGGGCTAAGGAAAAAGGAACCAGATCAACTCGAAGGGAAGTGAGGGGGATCGGATCGGAGCGAATGGGAATAGGAATGGGGGATCGGATTGGACCAGAAGATCAAGACAGGGACGGAAGGAAGATAGTTGACGAACCGACCCGAGGTGACATGGGGAACCCGAACCGAACCGATACACTACGAATGGACTTGGAGACCCCGACCCGACCCGTATAGCTACCTCTGAACCGAACCAATGTATGGTGATGGATTTGAAGACCCGACCCGATCAGCCAAGGGTGATGACGATCCGAACCGCCACCAGGTGGATGCCACGAGCCGAACCATGTTGACGATGGAGAGTTGAAGACCGATCCAAACCGACAGAGAAGAGGAGCTGAGAACCGAACCGATCCAGTGATGACCAAAACCCGAGATGCAAAGGAAGTCCAAATAGGAAGTAGAGCTCAGAATTCAGTTGGGAACCAACGAGTTCACTTCATGATTGGAATCTGCTGCGGGACGTGTGCAAAGGGGTTGTCGGTATCCATAACTTTGATTCACCGCTGAGAGACATATAGTAGGCTTGTAGTGATAGTCGTACGGGGTTAGACTCCGTCATGGCCCAACGAATTAGGTGACCAAGGCAGTGGATATCGTATGCTTTACGCACCGAGTGAGAGATGTGAGGATGGTTGCTATGCTTGATTGTTTGCCATCACTATGACATGCACACCCCCACCCCCGTATTCCTTACACCATATGTTAATGGCACCTTAGAGCGTTGTACAGTATGTAGTGCTAAATCTTTGGTTGCAGGTCCTGGTTCAGGTATGATTGGATTATACCTGTTATTGTTTTGTTTTGTTGCTTATCGCTCATACCAGACTTTTTGTCTGACCCAGAGTTTTATGTCTCTTCTTATTACTCTGGGTGCTCACACGAGCAGACTAGAGACAGGTTAGCTGGTGATGCGCGAGTAGCTGATTCGGAGGCGAGCAGGAGGCTTCCACGTATGATATATAGATATTCTCCCTGTGTCGTTGGTGGCCGCTACTTAGGCATTAGTAGTGTACCTCCCTTATCTTGCTTTTACTTTTTTTTTTGAGACAGTTTGAAAAGTTGTAATAATGTTGGCTTTGGATCATAAGATGTACTTGGATTTTCCGCTGCTATGTTAGTTTGTTTTCAGCTTATGCACTGTCTCACCTGTTTTATGTCAAGTATGTTGTTATTATATTTTATTCCATGCGCTGTGAGACATTCTACATGTTTCTTTGTTAGTTCTTTTATCTTATTTCCTTTCTTTGGCGACCGTTCCGTGCTAACTGGACATGTGTACAGCGCACTGTTGGAGTAAATGTCGGTTGGTCCGGGGCGTCACAACGATGGAGCTCAACAAACGTATTTATTACTATTTATTCCGCTGCAAATATTGGTATGTTTATGATTGTTAACTCTGATAGTTCTTTTTTATTTATTATATTTTGTCCTTCTGTTGTGAGATTTTGTGATTGTTTTCTTCTTTTCTTATTTTAATCCCAATAACTATCCCTTTTATTGATTTGTTTAAGTCGACATTGAGGATCATTGTTGATTTGAACGGTCAAAAATCTTGGATGTTACATTTGGTATCAGAGCTTTGGTTTAGCGAAACCTTGGCTCTAATTGGGATTAACTCATTAGAGATAGGGTAGTAATACTCTAGAATGAGTTTGAGCATATATGAGAGAATGTACTTGTAATTTTGATATAAAATGATTTTGTATTGTGTCGGTTTGTTCCGTTGAGTATTTATGAATTCTGGTCGATACTTGGGACGACAAGGCATCGATAGGGATTTCTAAACACTCGAATAGGACTCATTGACATAATATTGTTTTGAGTTATATTTTATTTATATATAGAATTATTTGAAAATATATGAATTTTGATTTTTGTTGATGATAATATTAAATTTTCATCATTTATTACTCGATTAATCAATAATTTAAAACTATTGGTTATTGAATGGTTTAAGAAATAAATATTGAAAATAAATTGATAATGAAATATTGAAAATTAATTGGTAATGAAAATAGGAAGTTAAATATGAATTTGAGAATTTAATTTTGGGTGGTTTTGTAATATTGTTTTGCAAATGGTTTGAAACAATATATTTGTATTTTATAAAGTTATTTCATACAGAAATTGTTTTCAAATGAATTTTTGAAATAAGTGTATATTTCCCCCTTGCCTTTGGAAAATGATATCGGTAATGAGTGCACGCATTATCGACATTAATTTCAAGAGACTAAGTGGGGGAGACCACTTAGCATTTTATACTTTGTTTGGAAATTTGGATTTCATTTAAATCTTTTAAATTATGGTTTGTTATAAAAGATAACATACATATATATGTGAACTGTTGAGATGTATAATCCCGATCGAGTGATGCGACAATTTGGTCTTCAACAACACATCCTTGAGCCTTGCGAACCAAAGCCAAATTTTGATTTTGCTGTCATTCAATGGAATGATAGACATAACCGTATCGTTCGTCAACAAATTCCTAGCACTCATATTTCAGCACACATGAGTTGGCATTGGTCGATCACTCGAAGATTCATTCACGCGGATCAGACTCCTCAAGAGCGAGCATACACCGCTCGTGCACCGCTTGAGCGAAATGTCGTACGTCGTTTACTTTGCTTTACTATTTTACTTTGCTAACTTAAATCTTTCAATATGTGATTATAAATAACACAATTTGCAGGTCGATGTGCTAGAGACGATTGGTAGAGGATTGGAGGATATTGGACATGGTCGAGAACCGAAGCCCGACGTCCAACCACAATGTATTAGCTTGCAGAAACTCATTGATACATTACTCTTCAGACGTAGACTAGAATGCCCAGGAGAGTGAAGAACTAAAAAAGACATGGTCCTTCTCAAGCTCCACCTTGATAAGACCCAGTTCAATCTCAGGCGGCAGGACCTTCTCAACGTCCCCCTACTCAAGATTAAACTTCACCATAAAAGTTTTTATAAGTGTTGTATTAGCGTATGTTTGTAAGAGAACTATGTGCACTTTGGATTTGAGATCGAATTATATTTGGGCTCGTGTTTATGTTTGTAATCGAATTTTATTTAGACTTGTGTTTATGTTTGTAATCAAATATTAACGTTGTTTTTACGTATTTATGTTTGAAGTTGATTCATATATATGTTTATACTTTATTTGGGCTAGCGTATGTTTGAAGTTGATTCAATTTAAATAGAAAAACTGCTGTGAAACAATGGTATAGATGGAGAGATGTTTATGTAATGCAGCAAGTAGTAGAGGCGCACCTTATAGGTGCGCCTTCACTAAATTTTAATGGGCGCACTTGATAAGTGTGCCCTTGTTATTTTTAAGTCGTGCACTTGTCAAGTGCACCCCCGGTTATTTTTTTTAAAAGCTTTTGCCACCTCATCGGTGAGGTGGCAAAAACTGACCTATATCTGCTAATACTTTTTAAACTGGCATATTTCTGCTATATGTTTAAAAGTTAGCCTATTTTAAATTTTTTTCCATAGCAATTTAATTTGATTTAAATCATATTCACTACTTCATAATTCTAATGTAGGCTTCTCGCTCATTTCTTGCTCCTAATTCAAGCTTCAAATTGAATATTTGTCAATCCTGTAGAAGTAGTTTATATTCTTTCTCCTTTTGTGAAAAGCAACTTAATTAGTTGTTTGTACTATGATAACAGGACATGGGACTTGAAGATTGCAAATTGGTTAACCTATTACTTATTCTAAAACATGTAAGTTTCTACTGTTCTTAGGTAAATTGTTCATTGTATTCTTTTGATGATGTCCATTTGATACAGTGAAGTGTATTACTTCATGGTGTGTTAGCTATGTTTCTGCTGTCAATCCAAATTTCCAATTTAGTTGCATATAATGTTTAGTAATGCTTTGCTATTTACAAGAGTCACTGGTCAAAGTTGCTTTCATTACAAGAGTCACTAATCAAAGTTGTATATAAAGTATTCATCCAAATCAGGTTTTGCCCTATAGTTGGTTAAGAATAAATGAGATTTTGGTAAGACAAGGGGAAGAGCTGCCAACAAAAAGATAAGCAGCGAAAACTTTTGTCAGTTTACTAGCTGAAGACCAACTCAAAGGTTCATGGCAGAAGAGAGGAGGAAGCTGAAGTGCAGCTACCAGAGGTGATAGTTTCTTGAGCGAACATGGCTCCAGACTTTGGCACAATGCCTCTTGATTCGGCACCAGGCGCTGAGACTTCTAGTAAGCTGAAGCACAGGTTGATGTATCTGTTCCATTTCGTTATTTTCGTTAGTTCATGATCTTTGTCAGCTGAGCGTTATGCATTTTTTGTTTTAGTGGATTTCGTTATCAAATTATGTAATCATATGTGAATTAGAATTATTTAATATATCTACATTATGTGCGTTCTCAGTTCATCTTTCAATCTAAATGGTTCTGGGTGTTCTTCTGACATCTAGCTTTGATTAACAAGATATAAAGTTTAACTTTGCTTCTGCAGCGAAAACATTGTACTTTCTGCAAAAGTAAATAAATATTGGAATAAAATGCGAATTGTTTTGACTATCAAGAATAATCCAAACAAAACATTAAACTTTAATATTCCTCACTAAAATTATATAAGCAAACTTCAAAATCACACATTCTTTAAGAAAATATATGCAGTGTTATATTATGTTGCTTATAATAGTGTTGGGGTCCTAGTAATGTTTACTTCTTAATCATGGTTCTATATCATACTTTTATGTTGATCTTTTGCACTACATGCATCTGTGTGTCCATTTGTTTTATAGATCTAAATCATGCAGCAGTTTTCTTCGAATAGGGTATGTTCATTTCTGCTATTAAATGACAAGGTACCGATCGATGAGCAGCAGAAGAAGCAAGTAATTATGGCGCAAAGGATGCAAATTGTTGGTTGTTATGCACAGACTGAGATTGGTCATTGTCCAAATGTTCAAAGAGTTGAAACGACTACTGCTACTTCAAGCAAAGTGAGAAACATCAAGTATATGCTTTTGTTTTTTTATATCATAAGATATGTTAATGGAAACACAAGTTCAGTAGTATAGACTGACTTTAGAAAGCATGGGTCTATATACTTTAAGAAAACTAAATTTTGTAGACCTTACACTACGCCATTGATGGCCGATCGCAACGAAAATCCATGGTGTTGCTAGCTACAATGTTGCCATTGTTATGCTGTTTTTTGTCTATTGCAACAAACGCTTCAGTGTGTTAGGATACATATCAAATTGTGTTGCAGTGGGTATAGATATATTCTAAATAAAAATATTTAAAAAATAAATACACCTCAGCGATCCATACCATTAGTTTAAACAAATTCTCAGACGTTCATCCACATCATCAATCCGCACCTCACTTATTTCTATTCCCGCTTTTATTTTCTTTCTACCGCCTCTCTTTTCATTTCGTTTCTACCCCTAATTCCCAAAATCACCGATCCCTAATTCCAAATCGAATGACCATCAATTCTCCTGTAATGACCCGCATTTTCAGAGGTATTATAATTAATTTATTTAATTATATAAATAGTGATATAGTGAATTAAATAGAGATTTAATTAAATAATATGGAGTAATTAATTTAATTAAATAATAGAATAATATATTTAGTTCAGAAATAATAAAAAATATTGGAAATCACAATATTCTGTGAACTGGGTCATCCCTAAGATTTAATTCAGCTTAGAGGTGAATTATATTGACGAATATATTCAATCGACGTCAGTTTGAATGTAGAATTATAATATAATTAAAATAGAGCTCGAAACGACGCGGCAGTTCGTTATTTGGCGATTTGAACTTCAACTGAATATACATGGTTCATTTTAAATCGGATTTCTGTGAAACAAGAAACGTGTGGAGCTGGTTGAGTATATCTTTCTAGTGGAAAAGAAAAATCGAGATTTCGTCGTGTAGATTTTGAGTTATGTCCAAATCAAATTCTCAGAAATCCAGCGCCCTGACCATAACGATCTAATTATATTTTATATAAGGATTTAAATAGAAATCGAACATCGAAATAACTCTAACGATGTAATATCGAGTTGTAAATCCATATAGGAATATTCTGAAGCTGTATGGTATTCCACTGTGAATATAGACGATAATATTTATTTTTAAATATTAAATTTAATTATATTTATATATTTAAATAGGCTATTTAGAGCTTTAAAAATAGCCACTTTTTGCAAACAAAGTCGGAATTCGACGAAACTGATTTTGTTGGATCCGCAATGTCAAATAGTTGTTAGATTCCAAGTTTGGTGATTTTTAGAGTCACTGTGTGGCTGTACGGATTTTTAGAGTGGAAAACAGTCAGTATTTTAACAGTTTAAAACACGCTGTGTGAGCAAACGGAGTCGGAATTCGATGAAACCAGTTTCGTTGTGTCCGTAATGTCAAACTCTACCAGTATGTCCAGTTTCATGATTTTTGGGTATGATGAGTGATCACATGGATTTTTAGAGACTAGTTTGACAATATAAATCAATATAAAAATAAAATAAAATAGCCTAACTTATTACTAGGCTAAACAAGTGCCACGTTCCTCTCTTTCAACCACACTCTCCCTGATTTAAAACGTCAGAACCAAATTTCTTCCTCAAACAAACAGTCGCCACTTTCTTCTTAGAAAATCAAAAGAAAAAAATCAAAGTAAATTCACAGGAAAAAAATCTACAAATCGAAATAGTTGTATATCCGAAGTCCGCTGGTGTCGCTCGTCACATCCGTATGGGTCTTGTGTAGATTGAACGACATTTGGGTTTGCTGGAAATATGACAGCGTTGATTAGGGTTGAGATTCATAGGGGATTCGAGTATCAATTCGAATTTTGGGTGTGATATTTGAGTTCGACATGCTCTTTAACACTTGGAGGCAACGATTGGTGAAATTCTGTGATGGAAGATGTCGTGGCCCCTGTATTGGCCATTTGAGACTATTCGACACAAGCAGGGAGGAGGTTTCGAGTTCGATTTTTTTGTGGTGAGGTTGGTGCATTTTCGAAGTGGAGTACGGTTGTGATTTCAGCTTGAAGTTCGGTCAAGTGGAAAGGTAGAAGGTGGTGTTTGAAGGTGTTGTAATGGAAATGGGAAGGAGCGACAACATGTTTTCATTTGGAGGAGAAGAAGTCACGGTGGAAATGGGATGCAAGTTCAGTTCAATGATGGGTGGATGGGCTTCAATTCTTGGTAAGGCCCAATATGATAAATGGGATTTAAGTTTAATGAAATATTGGTTTTTATCTTAAGAAAGAAGGTGAATGGGGATCGAATGGGTATGAAAATGATGTTCGAATTTGTACAGGAGACGCGAGATATTTGGGGGAGGAAGAACACTGTTCATTCGGGTTGGAAGATGTTGGGCCGACTTTGGTTGGTGAGCCCATGTTAGAAAAGAATTGTTTTAAATAGTTTAAATGCTTATCTGAACTTGTAAAATACGTATCTTCTACATACAATATCAGATTGACGAACCATAAGTTGCGTTGGGATCGTATGGACGGTGGCTACGCAATGGAACTGACTGGGAGTGGATTGGGGCTCGTTACAATTTATAGCAAAATAAATTGTCCGTCTGAATCAACAGACGTAAATCGTTATTTAACGGTTAACGCGTATTGTGAGTAAAACTCACCAACTCTGAACAGTTCTATTTTTACAACGTATTCTTAGAACTGATAATTATCCGTTGATTGCTGTGTGTTGACTGTTTGATTGAACTGCTAGTCAGTTAGTGAAAATTATATATATATATATATATATATGAAAACCGTTAAATATTTATATGTTGATTCTGCTATCAGAATATTTCATATCGAAGTGAAATCGATGTTAATCATATTGTCTAACATCTGTGGATACAGGGAAACAGGTTGGAGGAATCCAACTGGATTCCTCAACATTTATTTTGCTATTATTCATATATTTTGATATATGGTGTGATATATAATCTGCTGTTGATCATGTGTGTTGAGACGATATTTATCGTTGTTATATGGTGTGTTAAATACCATAAGAAATACCAAAATGTAGAAAGAGATTTTCAAAGTATATTTTGAAAATAATTTATTTATATAAAATCAATGGATTTTATATATATATAAGAAAAAGGATTTTGAATAAAGGAAATATATTTGTAAATCAAATATAGAGGAAATATATTTGTTAAACAGATATAAAGGAAAATATTTGTCAAACAAATAGAAAGAGAAATATTTGTAAACCATTTACAAATATGTTATAAAGGATTTATTTATTTAGGGAATAAATAAAGGTATAAAGGAGATATTTATTTGATAAATAAATAGGAGTAAATCAAATGAGATATTTATTTGATAAATAAATAGGATTAAATCAAAGGAATATTTAGAAGATGAATAAAAAATGGAAATCTGTTTTTAACAGATAAATAGAAAGGATTAATTTATAAATAACAGTTTATAAATTAAATAAATATTTATCATTCGATAAATGGAATATATAAGTCTGAACTTATATAGATAAGAGATATTGGTTTTAACACCGATAGTTTTAAATAGAATGGGTACACAACACTTGTATAAGTGGAGTAACGTTATTAAAGAGAACATTTATAAAGTGAAGAACCGTTACTAAAAGTAAATCTTTATAAATGAGTAAACATTATCAAATAGGAGTTATTCGAATAGGAGAAGTCGATAAGAGTTAGAAATAAATCGATTAGAGTTAGAATTAATCTGTTGGAGTTAGCCGCTAGAATTAACCAGTCAGAGTTAATCAGTTAGGGTCGACCAGTCAGAGTTAATAAATTAGGGTTGACCAGTTAGAGTTAATCAGTTAGAATTTACCAGTTAGAGTTAATCAGTTAGAATTTACCGGTTAGAGTTAATCAGTTAGAATTTACCAGTTAGAGTCAACCAGTTAGAGTTATCCAAATGGAGTTAATCGAGTAGAGTTATCGAATATCGCTTATTCGAAGTAGGGTTATCAAATATCACTTATTCGAAGTAGAGTTATCGAATATAGTATATTCGAGAGAAGAGAAATCGAATATTGGTTATTCGAAGTGAGTTAATCGAGTATTGGTTATTCGAAAGGGGAGTTATCAAATCTAGTAGAGTTAAAGGAGTTATCGAATATAGTTTATTCGAGAAGAGTTAAAGGAGTTAATCGAATATAGTTTATTCGAATAAGAGTTAAAGGAGTTAATCGAATATAGTTTATTCGAATAAGAGTTAAAGGAGTTAATCGAATATAGTTTATTCGAATAAGAGAAAGGAGTTAATAGAATATAGTTTATTCGAATAAGAGTTAAAGGAGTTATCGAGTATAGTTTATTCGTTAGGAGTTAAGTGATTAGAGTTAATCAAATAGAGTAAATCGATTAGAATTAATCCAATAGAGTTAATCAAATAGAGTAAATCAAATAGAGTTAATCCAAAGGAGTTAATCGAATAGAGTTAAGTGAAAAGAGTTAATCGAATATAGTTATTTGAAAGAAAGGTTAAGTAAGGAAGTTAGTTAAAGAAATTTAAAGTGAACTTTGCCTATTTCAAGGTTAGAAATGTTGTTCAGTTAAGGTCTGAGAGGTAGTTCTACCCCAACTTGATTAGCTACGTTTTTAACTAAGGAATGGTTAAGGTTCGGCAGTAAAAGGATGGTTAAGTGAATAAGTATGATGGTTTGAGTTGGCATAGCGATGTTTTATCTAAACATCTGCTAAATCCAAACATAGGAGTTTTGGAAATGTTTCCAAACAAGAACCAGAAATGTTTTCTAACATAGAAAACAAGAAATGGAAATGTTTTCCAGTGTTAATAAGATATATTTTCTAAATTTAGAAAATAGCAAATGTTGAATATAGGGAAATAGGAGATGAAAAATGAACTAAAGAGATAAATGTTAAATGATGATTGATCGATATGATTTCCATCTGGAAATAATATCGTTGTTTGCACACTTGTTTTTCTTTGATAGTTAACTCACAGACTATCGAAGTTTTGACCATTTTAACGTTGTTAATATGGAGAGACCGGTTGGATTATTATCCAAAGAACCACTCTGTATTGGCATAAGCGTCGGGAATCATATATGCCAAAGATAATTGAAGACGGAGTAAAGTGCAAGGGCTGTTGTATAACTCTTAGATAACAGTGACTAAGATGGATATACTGAATAGTGCCTTCGGTTTGTCCAGTCCCAGGACAACTTGTATGGACGAAGGTCTGACAGAGTATATCCAATGGATCGCGTAAGTTGATCTCTTCAAACGTATATACGTTGGTGGCGGAGGAATTCGTTTCTCTTAGCTGTATACCCGTTGTATTTTTGAGGAAATCAATTTGTGATTTGGCGGGTATGACGATGTGACATTCTAAGTGAATGAAGATGTGGCATGTAAACCTGGATGACTTGTATGGATGAATGTCTGACAGAGTATTTCCAGAAAGGTCACGTACGTTGATTTCTTCAACCGTACCAAGAGTGGAAGCGGAGAAGGAAACTTCTTTAGCTAACACGTAATGTACTGTTGTAGACGTCAATTAGTGATTTTCGATGGATCTGACAATGTGGCATTCGAATTGAATCTGATGTGATGATAAAGCGTAACCTCAAGCCTCATCAACCGGTAAATGACAGAAATCGGGCAGGCAGCATGGCTATGTAGGTCGCACCTATTAGGGTGTATAATCACCTAATCTAGAGTTTCATTTACTTCTAAAAATCTATTGTTGATACTGTCCCATTCGGGAAACGGTTGCTGATCCCAACCGTTGGTGACATACATTCGATACACTCAGCGAAATGAGTGGTCGGTCATGTGTGGCCGGTTTGCAGGATGTTCTTGTTGAACCCAGTGTATTCCTCTCTAGAGGAACTGTGACGGCCCGCCCCGTACTAACCGACATTTACTCCAAAGGTGCGCTGTACACATGTCCAGTTAGCACGGAACGGGTCGTCAGAAGGAAAAGGAAGAAGGAAATGAACTAGCAAAGAACCTGTAGAATGTCTCACAGTGCATAGAATAAAATATAATAATAATATACTTGACATAAAACAGGTGAGACAGTGCATAAGCTGAAAACCAGAACTAATATATCATAGCAGCGGAAATCCAAAATACAGCTTATTACAAATTTTCAAACTGTCTCAAAGCAAAGGTAAGATAAAGGAGGTACACTACTAATGCCCAAGTAGCGACCACCAACGACACAAGGAGAATATATATATATCATACGTGGAAGCCTCCTGCCCGCCTCCGAATCAGCTACTCGCGCATCACCAGCTAACCTGTCTCTAGTCTGCTCGTGTGAGCACCCAGAGTAATAAGAGGAGACATAAAACTCTGGGTCAGACATAAAGCCTGGTATGAGCGATAAGCATCTAAAGTGAATAATAACGGGTAGACTAGAAACATACCTGAACCTGGACCTGCAACCAAAGAGTTAGCACTACATACTGTACAACACTCTAAGGTGCCATATCAAATGGTATAAAGATACGGAGGTGGGGGAGGTGTGCATGTCATAGTGATGGCAAACAATCAAACATAGCATCCATCCTCACATCTCTCACTCAGTGCGTAAAGCATATGATATTCACCACTTCGATCACCCAACATACCTTGCTACGATCACTCTGCCCCATGAAGTTATAAATGGCTTCACTGCACTGATAACGTAGCCACTAATTCCTCGCTATGTCCACTTGCCCCATGGAGTTATTCACCCCATCTGCGCTGGCTCATAGCCTTACCAATCCTTACTATGTCCACTTGCCCCATGGAGTTGTTCACCCCATCTGCGCTGGCTCATAGTCTTACTACGCATCACCTTGCCCCTCAGGTCATAATGACCCTACTGCACTGATAACGTAGTCTTGCTACCATCACCTTGCCCCTCAGGTCATAATGACCCTACTGCACTGATAAGTAGCCATCATTCATTTTTAGTGGTGAATCGAAGTTATGAACGTCGACAACTCCTTAGCACACGTCCCGCAGCAAAGCCCAACCATGAAGTGAACTCATTGGTTCCCAACTGGATCCTGAGCTCTAACTTCCCATATTGGACTACCTTTGCATTTCGGGTTATTGGTCAATACTGGGTCGGGTCGGGTTCCCTTCAAGCCATCGGTTCGGGTCGGGTGTCCTCCATCGGTTCGGGTCGGGTCTTCTTCTGGTACGGGTCGGGTGTTTCTCCTCGGTTCGGGTCGGGTGCCATTCCCCTTCAGTTCGTGCTTACGCTCCGATCCGCCTCCTCATCCTTCACATGCTCCTATCCGATCCATCTTCATGCTTCCGCTCCGATCCGTCCTCCTTAATCTGATCCCAGTTCAGTTAGCGTGGCCTTCCTTTTTGCCAATTTTCCCAAGTGCCAGGTTCCGATCCGATCGAATCCCTTGCCCAGTTCAACATATCCGATCCGAGCCCCCTATCCGATCCCCCTATCCGATCCGATCCGAACCCTGCACTGTTTTCTGAAACTGTTCCAGCAAGTGTTTACGCCATTCGACGACGTTTTCGACCATTCTAACTATTGAAACCAATCACAAAGCATTTCATACAGTCATAGCAACATGCATAATCAACCACAAACATCAAAACATCAATATGATAGGTTAAAATGGATCAAACATACTCAAAATCCCACATTTCCCCTTAAGCATGTTTAGGTGAAACTAATGATAGGATTAGCAAAACTTAACCAAATTAACCCAAATTCATATCAGAGGTATAAAACATCATTTAAGAATTTATGAACATTTTTCCCGAATTTTATCATGCTTAAATTCGCTAATTAACACTAATTACCCTTAACTAGCCATAATTAGCGTAAAACTATGCAAATCACTCACCTTAGCCACAAATAAACTAGGATCTGAAATAAATCTCTGATTTGATGTGAATCTCAATGCTAAACAGCAGCTCCAATGTTGCTTTGGTGTAGATCTTCCTTGATTAGAGGTTGCTAAGCCAAATCCTTGACCAAAAGATGATTTGGAGGTGATTTAGAGGTTGGAGGCCATTTTTAGGGTTCCTTGGTGATAAGTGGAGGCTAGAAAACTGAAATGGAATGATTCTCTATCTCATTTCAGCCTTCCCGTAACCCTAATCCCGAAATGGGTTATGGGCCTACTCACTAATCACCCGATTTGGCCCGGTTAAGTAGTTTTTCACCCTCCAAACCTTATTTCAGCCATATCTCCCAAACGGTAAGTTCGTTTGGCTATTATGACCACTCTACGGAAAAGTAAACCATCAAACGAATCTAATGGAAGTGGTTTCAGGTCAAAATTCCTTTCCAATAAAAAGTTATGGCCAAAACAGTACCAACCAAAGGCAAAATGGTCATTTAAAAATCGACAAAAATCATAAGCATGAGAAATGACTCTAATGGATGTTTTCCAAAGTTACATGACCATACGACCTCATTCGGGAAAGAAATAAATATTCTACGATCCCCCCGATGCGTAGAATGCGGGTCATTACACTCTCCCCCCCTTAGGAAATTTCGCCCCCGAAATTCCCTAATTAAAACACACACAAAGGTCCCGCATGCCTAACAATCATAAAACAACAATCAAACATGCAAACAACCAAAACAAGTCTACCCTAGCATGCGGAAAACTAAATTGTAAGGTAAATCTTACCAGGCAAAGAGTTCTGGATATGCCTTCCTAATGCTCTCCTCTGTCTCCCAGGTACTATCATTCTCGTTCTCGCCCCACTGAACCTTGACTAGCTTCACCGCCTTCCTTCGAAGTTGCTTCGTATCGTGCCCCACAATACGAATCGACTTGCGGTTCCCAACCGCCTCGGGTTCTACTTTGAAGTCCTCTAACTGATCAGGTGAAATAGTCATATCTGAGTCGTGAACGAACTTTCTTAGTTGGGAAACATGAAATACATCGTGAACTCCCGCCATTTTCTCTAGTAAGCCAACTCTATATGCCAAATTCCCGACTAGCTCAAGAACAGGGAATGGGCCAACAAATCTTGGTGCCAACTTGTCTCTCCTGCCAAATCGAATCACGCTCTTTAACGGAGAGATCTTGACGAACACCAAGTCACCAACGGAGAATTTCAAGTCTCTTCTCCTCTTATCAGCATAACTCTTCTACCTATCTTGGGCAGCCTTCATTCGTTGTTGAATGATCTTAATCTTATCGGATGTTTCCCTCACCACATCTGGTCCAAGCACAAACTTCTCACCAGTTTCTATCCAACATGATGGTGAGTTGCATGGTCTTCCGTACAAAGCTTCATATGGAGCCATACCGATACTGGATTGGTAGCTATTATTATATGCAAACTCTACTAGATGCAAATGGTCATCCCATGATCCACCAAAATCTAATATACAAGCTCTCAAGAGATCTTCCAATATACGATTCACCCTCTCTGTCTGACCGTCGGTCTAAGGATGATATGCGGTACTGAGATGTAATCCTGACCCTAGTGCCTCTTGTAAGATCTTCCAAAACCCATTAGTAAACAACGGGTCTCGGTCACTCACAATGCTTTTAGGTACTCCATGAAATCTCACTACCCACTTCATATACAATTCTGCCAACTTGGCTGCCGTTCTGGTCGATTTGACTGGTATAAATCTTGCACTTTTAGTCAATCGATCCACAATTACCCAAATGCTATCATATCCCGATCTAGTCTTTGGTAAACCATCGATGAAATCCATCGAGACTTGTTCCCATTTCCATTCGGGAATCTCTAATGGTTGCAACAACCCACTAGGCTTCTTTTGCTCGGCTTTAACTAGCTGGCAATTCATGCATTTGGATATAAACTTCCCAACGTCTCTTTTCATCCCTTCCCAGTAGTAGGTTTGCTTTATGTCTCGATACATTTTATTACCACCGGAATGTATAGTCAGTTTTGAGTGATGACATTCTCTAAGCACTTCATCTCTCAAACCATTCACGTTAGGCACAACTAGTCTTCCATTCTTTCGAAGCCATCCATCTCGATCAAGCCCATACACATTCATCTCCTCATCGATACCCATCCCTAACTTGGAGATGATTTCCAATAGGTTAGGATCGTCCCTCTGACTAGAGCCGATCCGCTCTATCAAAGTGGGTCTGATCGTCAAACTAGCTAGCATGACTGGATCCAATTCGCACTTTGGTCTGAAATCAAACCCCGCGATATACTCCAGTTGCTTCCATTCAAGAAACATTGCCCCTAAACTGGCATGTCTCCTACTCAAGGCGTCGGCTACCGCATTACCTTTCCCAGGTGTATATGCGATATCAAAATCATACGAAGCCAAGAATTCTAACCACCTTTGCTGACGGAGATTCAAATCTTTCTGAGAGAAGAGATACTTTAACGATTTATGATCAGTAAACAACTCAAATCTTTCTCCCAAGAGATAGTGTCTCCACATCTTCAGCGCAAACACGATCGCTGCTAATTCCAAATCATGGGTATGATACTTCTTCTCATGAGGCTTTATCTGTCGACTAGCATAAGCTACAACCCTACCTCCTTGCATCAATATAGCACCCAGTCCGGTACCACAAGCATCCGTGTATACCGTCATCTCTTCATTCCCTTTAGGAATGACTAACACTGGCGCACGTGTCAACCTCTCCTTTAGACTCTTGAAGGCATCCTCACACACTCCGTCCCAGACGAAGGACTGATTCTTCTTAGTCAATTGAGTCAACGGTGCTGCTATCTTGGAGAAGTCCTGGATAAACTTACGATAATATCCAGCTAATCGCAAGAAACTTCTTACATCCGTTGCATTCTTGGGCGTAGGCCAATCCTGTACCGTAGCCACCTTCGCAGGGTCCACGGCAATACCACTCTCTGAAACAACATGACCCAAGAATCTCACTTCCCTTCTCCAAAAATGACACTTAGAGAATTTAGCTTTCAATTGGTGTTTCCTCAACACCTCCACCACTATCCTCAAGTGTCCCTTGTGTTCCTCCTCTGTCCTTGAGTAAACAAGGATATCATCCACGAACACAAGAACAAACTTATTCAACTGATCTCTGAATACTCGATTCATAAGATCCACAAAATAGGCTGGTGCATTGGTCAACCCAAATGGCATGGCCAACCACTCATAAAATCCAGACGGCGTCCTAAATGCCGTTTTCGGAACACTCTCATCCGCTACTCGTAGCTGATTAAATCCTGTCGCGAGGTCCAACTGGGAGAACACTCTTGCTCCTTCCAGTTGATCAAACAAATCATCTATCCGTAGTAGAGGATACTTATTCTTCCTCGTCACCTTATTCAACTCGCGATAGTCCACACACAAACGAAGGGAACCATCTGCCTTAGTGGCAAACACAACTGGTGCTCCCCACTCGGAGACACTTCTTCTAATAAATCCCTTCTTCAAAAGATTGCTGACTTGCACCCCGAGCTCTCGCTGCTCCCTTGGTGCCATACGACGAAGTGGCATCACTATAGGTCTGGCATCTTTCACTAAATCAATACGGAACTCAATCTCTCGGTGTGGTGGAAGCCCGGTTACCTCCTCGAAGACGTCCGGATACTGGCCAACCACGGGCACATCTGACAACTCATCCTACGGGATGTCGAGGGAATTTACAAAACTAGCCATAACCCCATCACTAGGTAGACTACCAAACACTACCCTCCGCCCATCATCCGCCCTCACTGTCACCAAAAAGCCCTCACAGTCTACCACCACCCCGTATCTTTGGAGCCAATCGACTCCTAATATAATGCCATACCCAGTAAAGCCCAAAACAAAGCAATCACAAACAAACATACATCCATGACTCGATAAGACCAAATTCCTGCAAATCACACTAAGGCTAGTCGAACCACCAATCGGGTTCGTCACAACCAATGGTCTATCGACTATCTCGGGTTCCAGTCCCAACCTATCTACCAGGTCACTAGATATGAAGGAATGGGAAGCCCCAGTATCAAACAAAACTCGAACTGGTACATCATAAATAGAAAGCATACCTTGAATAACAACATTCTTTCCTTTCTCCGCCGCAGTTGGGGCTTTCGACGAAGAAGGAACAGCATCAATAGCATATGCTTTCACAATCTGCTTCTCCTTAAGAGGTTGCAGACACTTATCCTTGAAATGTCTCACTTGACCACAGTTGAAGCACTTCTTATCCGCTGGCTTGGCCCGACAATCTTTAGCATAATGGCCCTTCTTACCACAGCTGAAGCACTCAACATCCTTCTTGCTCTTTTTCTGACCACCCTTAGATTGGTCCCGCTTCCTCTTATTCTGAGAGTTATTCTTGCCCCCACCGCCTGTTTGCGGCTTTGGCCCTTCTGCAGATGCAGCCTCAGTCTTTGACTTAGGGTAAAAACTCTCTGATCTCAAAGCCTTCCCCACAATCGATTCAAAAGTCTCACCGATGTGGTTGATAAGCCTTTCCCCCAAGTATCCATCACTACACCATAATGACCATTTGGTAACTCTTTTTTTTTTCGATTGCCAACACTTATTTGTGTTGTAGAGTAGTAACAATAATATGTGTTGCTATGTTAAAAAAGTGTTACCAAAAATGCATAGTTATAATTTTTTAATTGCCAACAAGTTTTTGTGTTGGTAAGGCTGGTTTTTGAGGGCAAAAATGTAAACTAACATTCCTAACCCTAGTTCCCATTTCTGTTTTCTTTCTCCAACACTTTACAAAACACGGCCGGCTAAATAAGAAATACGAATCCAATAACTTAAAAAAAAATGAATCCCAAATTCTCGAATCCGTTCCTCTCTAATTGGACATCAAATAATCTGGGGGTCGCATTTAATTTCCACATCAGATTATCGATTTGGCTTCAGGGAACAACTCGCAGGCGATCTTTGTTCGTTTGATTCACTATTTTTTGTAGTTTCGATTTCAGTTGGTAGTTGGTAGGTGTTGGAAATCTGGTTTCGCTTTGAGTAGCTGCTTCTACTTGGGTGCCTCATCTTGAAAGGTAAGACATTCTCAGTTGGCTCCTTGTTGTATGGTATTAGGCTTCACAATTTTGGTCTTCAACTTGTTTGCTTCTTGTTTATTTTTTGTCTTTAGGTACTATCCTAGATTCTGTACTGCCTTCGGGTCAATAAGCCAAAGTTTTTTTTAATTTAGGTTTTGTGAAATTTTTGTGTAACAAACGCCCCTTAAAGTTTACTGTCTGTTATTTGTGGCGCTCTTTTATTCACCTTTTTCCATAGATCTCGAGGAGGACTATGCCCTTTCTTTTTGTTAGAGGAGATGGTATGAATCTTGGTTTCTCCACCGTTAAGAACAACATGATATTTTGTCCTTTGGCAGTACTAGATATCAGTAGTGTTATAGATGTTGATTTTGAAGTTTGAATGTATTTTCTTTCAAATATTTCAGATGGTTTGTCCTGAAGAGTGTCAACTTTATCTTCTAGTTCGCCCAACCTTCTAAAAACTGAGGACAAGATATCAATCTCAGCGAATCCATGAGCAGGTGAAGGAGTCGAAACCCTTCTTTAAGGGGAGGCTCGATTTCAAATGATGCATCTGGTGATCTTTTTCTTCAGTTTTGTAGGTGATCCCCTTGGTAGCTTTTTCAGTTAGTGCATGGAACATTGTAAAAACAATATCTGACAACCCAAAAATATCTACAACTGTCAATAGCATTTGGTGAGCACCAACAAATATAAGTTTGTTTGTAGTCATAATTTGGATTCAAGAAATTACTTTCTGGATAATGCACCATCAACCCGTTCTTTGATTTCTTACCATTTGTTGCGGCTTTTAATTTTCTATATATTTGCAGTATTTTCTCAAATTCCCAGCAAATTTAAGAGATATACAGAATACTCCTTAACAAACTTGCTGAAAATGGAAAATGACATAGTGTAACAGTGCCGATGCATATATATATATATATATATATATATAAATATATTACAAACAAACATCGTTATTACCAAGCTCACAGGCATTGTGACTCCTAATCTGGTTTCATGGTGTCCTTCCACAACAATTTACTAGAGCGGTGGTTGGATGACTATTTGATGTTTCAGTGGAAGCCATAAATCATCAAAAACCTACTCCTACATTGTTTAAAATTCCTATGTATGTGATATTCATCATTATTTATAAAAGATGACTCATTTCAAAGAAGAAAAAGTTAAAAAGAAGCATGGACGGAGCAGAGTTGTTGATTGTTAAATTAAAATGCTAAGAAAGCTCTCAAGTTAATATATGATGCACTTGTCTTCTGAATTTGTAATTCTCTTATATTTCTCATCCAGGCTTTGCTATAGAAGCCTGCCGATTACAACATCAAGTAATTGGGCTATCACTTGTAAGAATCTCTTCGTTTATGTTTCTTTCCTTTTGTTTTCATTTCTATGTTAATAAAGATGCATTGTAAGGTTAGCACAGCATGGGGAATCGGATTGGTAATTGGTCCAGCAAGCGGAGGTTACTTTGCACAGGTAATGTTACAAACACCTAACTATATGTATGTACTAGTGTTGCGGTGCAGAAAAAAACACATGGGTACAAGTGTATACTGCTACTATAATAGTCATGCATGCTTTAACAAAGTAGGTGCTAAGTTTGTATTTTAGCATTATAAATAGAGGTAAGGACAATATAACAGCTGCACATTATCAATGTCTTAAGCTATACTTGTATTCAGAATGATAATACTGGATGCATATAGTACTAGGACATAAATTGGGACATGAACATGTTAACTTAATTCACATTTTGTCCTGAGTTATATAAATCAGTGTAAACATTTTGTCCACTTCGATTTGAATATATATTTTGTATTTTAAATTCAAAGAGAGTATACTTATTTTAAATATATAAATTGTTTACATATGCGGGGCTGTGTGTTGGTTTACTAATGCTAGTAGAAACATTTAGTTGTTATTGCATGACTTAAATTTCATAGTATGTATATTGAAAGACTGTCAATTACAGGTGGGCTTAAAAGAAAAAGAAAAAGAAAATCCACTTGAGTATATTTCACTATGAACTATTAGCATGCACATCTTTTTATCATTTTACAAAGGTACTTGTTATTGCTTGATTTGAGAACTATTTTATCCTTTCTTTTGATGATTCTGAAAAATGACAATTCTTAATGTACAAAATAGACGATTCGGTTCATATGCTCAGTTTCGTCGGAACTTGAGCCGGAAAAGCTTAGTTTAGAAACTGAGCCTTTTGGCTCAGTTTTGAGTCAAAACTGAGTCAAAAGGCTCAGTTTCTAAACTGAGCCAGGCTCTATTTAAAAACTGATCCTTCGGTCTCAGTTTCGACTCAAAGCTGAGCCGGAAGAGGCTCGGTTTCCAATCGAAACTGAGGTCAGTTTAAAAAATGAGCCTTCCGGCATTAACCATCTTTTAGACTTCAACATGCAGTGCATTTGTTGTATAATTAGCAATTTTCCATGGCAATGACCTTTATATATTGTCTTGTACACATTTATATACTGTCAATGCTTCTGGCAGTAGTCCTCCACATCACAAGCTGGAATCTACACATCATTCATAAGTGCAACAAGACCAACATTGGGAAAAATAACTATGACTGTCAATGCAACCACAAAAGCTCTCTCAGTTTCGATTAGCAGAACATGGTCATGGAGACTTGTAGTTATGGATTTAGTTTCCTCCTTCCTCTGTAAAAGAATCCTCCAATGGTATTAGAGTTTTTGCAAAGGTATGACTTACCTGTTATGCATTAAATTTTGGAAATATTGTGGTTATATTTATTACATGATGTCCTAGAATGGTCTTATAATTTAAAGAAGAGGCTAATTCTGTTTGTCATGGTAGAACAAGTGAGGGTGGTTTCAAATTTAGTTTTCACACATGACAATGGATGTGGATTTTTCACGTTTGAAATTATTATTTGTCCTTAAGTTCATCATTTGTTACTAAATTTTTATATTTTAGAAGTGACTAAAAGTAATCAGCAATAGTCAACCAAACTTCTTATACAATACAATCACATTTGCACTTTATTACAATGTTTACAGGTAATTGTACAATATAAGGCCGACCATGTAGCCATTGTGTAAATAAAGGCCAAACTCCAAATTCTTGTTATATGTACACTTGTTATTTATCAGTTTTTGCAATGCACTTGTTATAAATACACTCAGTTTTGTTGTTTATAAATATACTTGTTATTTATCAGTTTTGCAATTTGTTATTTCTGTAAAATTGAGTGCATTTATATTTTGTAGGCATTTGTGGAGGAGGAAAAAAACCAGAATTTGGAGTGTAATGCCAACGAGAAAGCAAATATGTGTGATCTTGACAATGATCCTATCTCCAAAGTTTTTTGTTCAAATAAAAAGAAAAATTATTATTGTGCAATTACACTTCTTCCGTAAAGCAAGTAAAGTTGATACAAGTTTCAAAAGCAATTGCAGACAAGAATAAAAAGGACGATTTTCATCAATGGTCTATGGAATTTCAAAATCAAGTTGCAAGTCAAGTTGCGAATCAAGTGTCAATCCAAATCGACCATGCTCTTAAATCATTTGCTTCAATCTTTCTTACTACGGTACCGGGATTGCAACATCTAAAATTCTAGTTATCTTTAGTAAAACTTTGTATTGCTTTTTATAATTTGAACATGATATTATGGTATTTTGAAATTGGAAGCATGAAACAAATATTTGAGCATTATGCGAATGTGACATTATTGAATTTGAATTATGGAAGTGTACTAAATCTTATATTGAATTGACATGTTGAATTATATATGTGCTTGGAAATCATAAAGACATGTTATACTCATTTATAAGTGTTAGCAAGTTATGTATGCCAACATTTATAAGTGTTAGTACGATCATGATACTGACATTTATAAGTATTACCATATCTTATGGTTCCAACATTTATAAGTGTTAGCAATGAATATGTTTGTAACTCTTATAAATGTTACCATATCTTATAGTTCCAACATTTATAAGTGTTAGCAATGAATATGTTTGTAACATTTATAAGTGTTACCATATCTTATGGTTCCAACATTTATAAGTGTTAGCAGTTACTCTGATTGTAACACTTATAAGTGTTACAAATATGGCTGGATAATTCCTCACATGCCGTTGGTAACACTTAAAAGTGTTACATAAATTATTTGTAACACTTATACTTGTTACGAATCCCCTGTTTTGGTGTAGTGCATCCAAGCCAGTAATGAACTTCTCATTCTTCTTCTCAGGAGTGTCGATAAGAGACAGTCCATACTTTGACAAGGTGTAGAACTCAGCAATATAGTCAGAAACTGCCCTCCCATTCTGCTTGAGTTCCAAGAACCTCTTGAACAACACTGACTTCTGGGCAGCTGGAATAAACTTCTCGCTAAAGCGAGCCTTGAACTGATCCCAGGTAACCTGATCTTCTGGAGTAGCTGTTCTAATGGCAATACACCAATTCATCGCTCGCCCTTGCAGTTGACGAGACGCTAACCTTCTCTTCATCGCATCCTCAAGGCCCAAGTCATCGAAGATATGGTCACAGCTATCCATCCAATCCTGAACATCCGTGGCCGACTCCGTTCCGTGGAACGACTTTCCACCAAGATTAGTGTAATCTTTGCACAACTTGGCGAAATCGACCCTAGGCGCCTGCACTACTGGGCCAACACCAACTTCGGGATTGGGAACTGCCCCTTGCACTTCTCTAAGCATGTCTCTCATGAGGTTAGTAAACATCGCCCTCATGTCAGCGGCATTCCCCTGGTTGGTCCCTCTACCAGCACCCCTCGTGTCTCGGCTCATCGTCAATCTGAAAAAGGGAAACGATTAACGACCCCATAGTGGTGCTAGTGCAGTGCGACTTCATTCTTATACTACTAATAGTATATATATACATAGCTTTTGAAAACCAAAGTAATCACAAATACGCGCTCTCATATACGTACTATCTCTCCCTGGTGTCTTTCCCTAGGTTAACTACGCAACCTAGAGCTCTTATACCAAGTGTGACGGCCCGACCCATACTAACCGACATTTACTCCAAAGGTGCGCTGTACACATGTCCAGTTATCACGGAACGGGTCGTCAGAAGGAAAAGGAAGAAGGAAATGAACTAGTAAAGAACCTATAGAATGTCTCACAGCGCATAGAATAAAATATAATAATAATATACTTGACATAAAACAGGTGAGACAGTGCATAAGCTGAAAACCAGAACTAATATATCATAGCAGCGGAAATCCAAAATACAGCTTATTACAATTTTTCAAACTGTCTCAAAGCAAAGGTAAGATAAAGGAGGTACACTACTAATGCGCAAGTAGCGACCACCAACGACACAGGGAGAATATATATATATATATCATACGTGGAAGCCTCCTGCCCGCCTCCGAATCAGCTACTCGCGCATCACCAGCTAACCTGTCTCTAGTCTGCTCGTGTGAGCACCCAGAGTAATAAGAGGAGACATAAACCTCTGGGTCAGACATAAAGCCTGGTATGAGCGATAAGCATCTAAAGTGAATAATAACGGGTAGACTAGAAACATACCTGAACCTGGACCAGCAACCAAAGAGTTAGCACTACATACTGTACAACACTCTAAGGTGCCATATCAAATGGTATAAAGATACGGAGGTGGGGGAGGTGTGCATGTCATAGTGATGGCAAACAATCAAACATAGCATCCATCCTCACATCTCTCACTCAGTTCGTAAAGCATACGATATTCACCACTTCGATCACCCAACATACCTTGCTACGATCACTCTGCCCCATGAAGTCATAAATGGCTTCACTGCACTGATAACGTAGCCACTAATTCCTCGCTATGTCCACTTGCCCCATGGAGTTATTCACCCCATATGCGCTGGCTCATAGCCTTACCAATCCTTACTATGTCCACTTGCCCCATGGAGTTGTTCACCCCATCTGCGCTGGCTCATAGTCTTACTACGCATCACCTTGCCCCTCAGGTCATAATGACCCTACTGCACTGATAACGTAGTCTTGCTACCATCACCTTGCCCCTCAGGTCATAATGACCCTACTGCACTGATAAGTAGCCATCATTCATTTTTAGTGGTGAATCGAAGTTATGAACGTCGACAACTCCTTAGCACACGTCCTGCAGCAAAGCCCAACCATGAAGTGAACTCATTGGTTCCCAACTGGATCCTGAGCTCTAACTTCCCAAATTGGACTACCTTTGCATCTCGGGTTATTGGTCAATACTGGGTCGGGTCGGGTTCCCTTCAAGCCATCGGTTCGGGTCGGGTGTCCTCCATCGGTTCGGGTTGGGTCTTCTTCTGGTACGGGTCGGGTTGGGTGTTTCTCCTCGGTTCGGGTCGGGTGCCATTCCCCTTCAGTTCGTGCTTACGCTCTGATCCGCCTCCTCATCCTTCACATGCTCCTATCCGATCCATCTTCATGCTTCCGCTCCGATCCGTCCTCCTTAATCCGATCCCAGTTCAGTTAGCGTGACCTTCCTTTTTGCCAATTTTCCCAAGTGCCAGGTTCCGATCCGATCGAATCCCTTGCTCAGTTCAACATATCCGATCCGAGCCCCCTATCTGATCCGATCCGAACCCTGCACTGTTTTCTGAAACTGTTCCAGCAAGTGTTTACGCCATTCGACGACGTTTTCGACCATTCTAACTATTGAAACCAATCACAAAGCATTTCATACAGTCATAGCAACATGCATAATCAACCACAAACATCAAAACATCAATATGATAGGTTAAAATGGATCAAACATACCCAAAATCCCACATTTCCCCTTAAGCATGTTTAGGTGAAACTAATGATAGGATTAACAAAACTTAACCAAATTAACCCAAACTCATATCAGAGGTCTAAAACATCATTTAAGAATTTATGAACATTTTTCCCGAATTTTATCATGCTTAAATTCGCTAATTAACACTAATTACCCTTAACTAGCCATAATTAGCGTAAAACTATGCAAATCACTCACCTTAGCCACAAATAAACTAGGATCTGAAATAAATCTCCGATTTGATGTGAATCTCAATGCTAAACAGCAGCTCTAATGTTGCTTTGGTGTAGATCTTCTTTGATTACAGGTTGCTAAGCCAAATCCTTGACCAAAAGATGATTTGGAGGTGATTTAAATGTTGGAGGCCATTTTTAGGGTTCCTTGGTGATAAGTGGAGGCTAGAAAACTGAAATGGAATGATTCTCTATCTCATTTCAGCCTTCCCATAACCCTAATCCCGAAATGGGTTATGGGCCTACTCACTAATCACCCGATTTGGCCCGGTTAAGCAGTTTTTCACCCTCCAAACCTTATTTCAGCCATATCCACCAAACGGTAAGTCCGTTTGGCTATTATGACCACTCTACGGAAAAGTAAACCATCAAACGAATCTAAAGGAAGTGGTTTTAGGTCAAAATTCCTTTCCAATAAAAAGTTATGGCCAAAACAGTAGCAACCAGGGGCAAAATGGTCATTTAAAAATCGACAAAAATCATGAGCATGGGAAATGACTCTAATGGATGTTTCCCAAAGTTACATGACCATACGACCTCATACGGGAAAGAAATAAATATTCTATGATCCCCCGATGCGTAGAATGCGGGTCATTACAGGTACACTAGCAGAAGGTGGCTCCATACCTTGTCATAGTTGGAAATCCATTATCCAATACGTGCTTGCGATTTTGATTGTATACTATGTATGTGGAACGTGAGATGAAAGCGTTCTGCTAGATTGATATCTATTTGTATATAGCCATTATTATAATATCAGAATGATATTGCTTTTCAAAGATGTTTGGATTCTCATAAGGGAAAACCCGTTCCGTATTCACGGCGTGGTCTTATAAGATATCATATACCTGTTCAACTGTTTTTACTCACACCAGTCACATGACTGACCCGGAGTTTATTTTGTTGTTTTCCCTAAACTCTTGGGTGCCTAAATTTGTACGGGCAGTCAAGTAGTTGGGATTTACAGATATACTTGGAGATCTTGGAGCAGGAAGCTTCAAGATTTTATAGCTATTGTTTTTTCCGCTGTGTTGTAAGTGCTGTACTCTGATAAGTGCTATTGTATACATAACTGTTATATTTCAAAGTTATGTTATATATTATATGTTATTCGTTCCGCTGTGAGATTCGTGTTACTCTGATGATGTAAGTTCTTCTTTTCTTCTTCTATTCTAAGTTTCTATCTTATCTATCCTCACCCTCTAATTTCTTTCATTAATTACCATGATTTTTCGATATTGGTTAGTCATCATCGTGTTTATAGCGATAACCAAAATCGCAAAAATCCGGGTCGTTACATCTCCCTTCTAATTTCCATTTACAATCAAATTGGTCGGCTTCAAGACAATCAACGTCCCTGTTCATCATCGTTGTTTCGTTTCTCCTACCACTTCTTACTGCCGTCCTCTGCCTCAGCAATTTCCCCTTTTTTGTCTACCGCAATTCCAATCGGTTGTTGTGCCCTTCCTCCAACTCCGTTTGCGTGACAGTCTGGTTATTTTGTCAGTTGTCTCCCTTACGCTTTGCATTTATAGAGGTAAAATTCCTAATTTTTTGTTTCACACAATCCAGTTTGTTTCACACAATTCATTTCCAAACAATGCGTTACCTCAAAAACTGAGCTTGTGTTCAATCTAGATTCTTTGAGATATACTGGCATAAACTGGGCTTCAGAATGCACTGTCTCAGACTATAATCTAGAATCTTCATCTACAAACAAGCCTGAAACTAAGGCTAGTTGTTTTGGCTAGAACTGTGCTTCTAAATATGTGTAATACAAGTTTGATTCTGGGTTTGTAGCTTAGTTTAGTTGAAGGAGTTTTGAAACTTAAAAACTAAGGTAGATATGAGCAACAATATTGGGCATGATAATGAAATAAAAAGTTGAAACTAAGATCTATAAATTGTAGATGGTGGTGTATTTTTGTGGTTTCGTTGTATGTTGATTCACTGAAATGTTCTTTGAGCCGCTATTTGGTTGTTAATCAATTTAATAAAACAGAACTTTAGTTCCTAGTGAAGTGTTGTTGTGAACAATTAGACCAACGACCTTATATGAGCTGCATGTTCTAAACAACTGCTCGGGTTTCCCAGGTTGTTGTTGCCTGTGATGATTGAGACATGATACACAGGTTTATGAAAATGGTTTCATAAGGATGCTTACATATAAATGATAGTTATCATTTCTTAAGTATTATCATGATTTGTTTCAATAAGACTGTCTAATAAGTATACGCATGATTTCTTGAGAGTGTGTGCGTGTAAGACTGGCTAATAAATATACACATGTTTTGCTTTGATTATGCACACAAATACTGAATATACATGAAATACATGCCTGAAAGCCTACTGAATGATTTGCAGTTTATGAGATCACTTTAATTCTTCCTTCAAATCGAGTTAAATGACTGCTCAATCAATTTCTACTTCAAATTCGTCAACAGCGTTTGCGAGAAAGAACTGCCACCTATAAGCTACAGATGTAGAAGCAGTGGCAACAATATCAAAAGACAAATCGCCGGAGGGAGGGGGGCTTCACGACGATGCTGAACCAAATAGGTAGCAGCATCACCAGACGCACATAGCACAGTCCGCGCAACAGGGGGACGACAAGCAGAAAGAGACTTCTGCCCATCGGCAACAGTTGCAGGAGAACTAGCATCAGCCCCACCTGAGGAGGCAGCAGTCGAATCCGGCAGAACTGATGCGGGCGCAGTGTATGAGGGCATCCAAACTGCATTCTTAACACAAGAAGGAATCTCAACATGACCGAAGATATTACACACCTTACAACGAGGAGGATTGTATTCGTAAGAAACCGGAATAGAGTATGTTTGACCGGTGAAGACATCCACCTTGACGATTCAGGAAAAGACGAAGAGGCTTTCATTTCCACCGAAACACGTGCAAACCCCAGCTTAGACGCATTCTTGGGGAATCTATCCATAGAGATCGGGGTTCCAAACACGCTACAAATAGCATTGATGATCTCACAGTCCCAAAAATCAGCATTAAGGTCAAGACGAACCCATATAGGAAGGGAAGAAAAAGAATCTCGAGTAAGCTGCATGCCCGGCTTCCACTTTTGGATAAGGATCAGGCGGGAGTCGAACAAGAAAGGACTTCCTGCAATATACGCCAGAATCTTCCACATTCTCAAATTTAACAAAATAGAAGCTATTTTTCCGGTGGAATAATTCAAACTTGCCACTAGGGGACCAAACAAAACGGATATAGGCGCTTAAATGAACAAAGTAAGGCTTCGCACCAACAAGACAAATAACAAGAGTATTTTGTCACTACTTAACCGATTTTTGGAGCATCGATTCACTGACAAAAGCCCGGGATTCACCATCAACATCCTTAGGAAGGATAAAAGAGAGAGAAGGCACAAAACCTGATAGAGGAGGTTCGGATTGAGGATTACGCGAAACCACTGCAGATTTTCAATCCAAGCGAGCCTTACCACCAGAAACAGGAGGCGGACGAACTTGGTCACGAATCACTGGACCAACACGCTCGGGGTCCTGCTCCACGAAAACAGGTACAGAAGGCACAGTCGGGCTTACTAACGAGGGAGTTGCAACATTGAAAGACGAAGAGGAAATAGTATTTATGTGTTTGTTTACGCACGCACATATATGAGAAATTAATTCCTTAATAATAAAAAAAACTGAAAATTTTCAAACATTTTAGGTTATAGCAGCATTATACTATTGTCAACAGTATGATCTGTGTAAATGCCACGACATGACCACATACATCAACAACCAGGCACTATTACATATGCATAATACGTAGCAATAGTTTGACAAAACTTTCCATTTCTCCAAAGCAAACTAGACTGAGATTTATTAACAAGCACAGTAACAAGAAAACACACAAATACGATACTACTAACCATTGGAAGCTAAAATTCAAAAGCTAAGTGGCAATATCCTTTCTTAAAAATAAAATCATTGATTTGTCATATTGACATGGAAATCTACATCAATCTTTAAATCTAACCATAGAGAAGCCGTAAGAAGACAAAATGCATTTTTTCATCTAAGCTTGTGCATTTAGCAAAGCATAAAAAATAAAAACAAGAAATACAATCAATTTAGTCGTTATATGCATTAGTGCAAACAATAAATTGAGCAGCACCGATCTAGGGAGGTGAGTACAAGCGGGCTAAGGTTTGAACGATGGTCGAACAAATACATCTGGAATGATTGAAATTCTGGAACTCGTTATTTGAGTTTTTAACATTTGGTTTAAAGAATCGAATATCCAGATCGATTCATTAATTGATTACCAAATAAATTTAAGAGTTTGGTCACGATCTTGTTTAAGTAAAAAATTTACCTGATCTCGCGACTTCTGATTTCGCGTTGTGCTACTTGACTTCGCTCGGGTAGTGAGATTTGAGAATATACGAGGGATTCTTAATTAAATCGTATCAAAATGAATTAAAGAATGAAAATAGCAATTCTTGTCCATGGCATTCAAGTAAACAGCAAGCTTAAAGTACAAACTGAACATGATCAAGAGAGAAATGATTTCCACTAAAGTAGAGGACAAATAATAATCTACATGGTTGACACTTAAGAACACAGATGCATCCACTCTATATGCTTAAAACAGAACAATATGCTTAACACAGGAAGTGAAATGCACAAATAACAAATGTATACTAACTTCAAATTAGCAATGTTTCAGATAAATTCTAATCTGCTAGTTGCTCTCGTCCAATAAAAAACAAATCCTAACAAATTTTGCCTTGTTTTCAATGAACACTTTGCAAACAATATCCCAGCATCATGATTTATATAACTATAACTCAAATATATGAAATCATGGCATAATATCTCATCTCAATTTCAAAGATCCAAAATTCAATTTTTCGTCTGCAATTAACTGCCAAAAATGACGAAACAAATGTAAAATCTTACCGATTTCTGATGTGAATAGGGAAAAAAATAGCAATTGTAGAAACAACTGTGATTAATCCTCTAGAAATAATTCGACTGTAAAAATCTTCATTGACTTGGTGATGCGCATCCAGATTTCTCAACTTATTAAAGATAGAAGTGGTGTTCGCGAAATTTGTGGAATCAGGGATTGTAAGTCAATCAAGGTTTGTTTGAAATTTAAAGTTGGTGGAGATATAGGAGGAAAACGACATCGGATCTAAGAGGAATTGTAAGTTGCTTAATATGAGACGTTAGGGAAAGCAGCCTCAGAGAAAGAAACGGGAAAGAGCGAACAAAAAGGAAGAAACGCAAAATTCAGATTATGCAGGCTAATACTAGCATGTATTATGGTACAAACATGGGAATAACCGACCATCAATTGTACAATCTTTAAAAATGAACTAGTGAGTTGCTACCCACATGGGCAATGTGAAGTAAAAGCGTATGATAGCTGTAATATTGGCTGATTTAGTTAGTTAATATGTGTCGATGTAGTATGATTTTGGTTTATGATTTTGTTTTTAACATTAATCTGTGCGAGCTAACGTAGTCGGTAGAAAAATATGTTCCTAGATGAAAGTACATAGGTAGTATACAGTGCATAGTGAGATAGTAAATCTCTTAATCTCTTAATGTATATTTTTGTGACGTTACTCTCGTAATCAACTGTTGAAACCAATTTTGCCATATAAATTAAATAATTGAAATCCGTGTATTTCATTGTTGAAGTCATAAATACTAATATACACATGTATACCACACCACTCATTAAAAAATGAAAATGAAAATATACTGCAAAAGGACTGGATGTTAGTCACATACCATCTTGCCATCATGGTGTCGACTGTCGATATACTAAGAAAAGCGTTATCAGCAATCTTGTTCGATCGAAGTCTGAATTGAAGATTGTTGATGAAAGCAGAAAGGAAGAAGGGGCGTAGAAATCCTAGCTTGATTTTAGGGAGTAACAACAAATAACGGTATTCTGGAAAAGAAAATATATATGAAAGCACGGCAAAGCTATTTTACCCGAAAATAATTTTGTCAAAGATTGAGGGAGCAATCCTCACCTTTGAATTGCTTGCCACTCCATGATCTACATGAATCTCCTTAATTTCAGCCTACAAACGCGAAGGGAAATTGAACTAATCGCAGGTTTTGATAAAAACTTTTCGGGTATTGTAGCATTTCTAAGATGAATGCGGGTAAGCAAAATCACATGCGAACTGTATTAATGCATACCGAAAGCAACGGAAGTACGTTAATATATTTGCTATGTACAAACACTATATATACATGATGTAACATTACAATGCAAATATGAGTTCAGTTTGCACAAAAATTCAATTTCAATAAATTTCATTTTTTCAAATTCTCTTTTAACTACATCCCTAACTCTTTAGAGTCCGCATTTGAGATGTCTCTTAATGTGGCAAACTCAAAGGATGCATCTACCACCTTGAAATCAAACTAAGCAAAAAATAACCAATATTATTATTAGATAAATAAATGAAGCAATTATAATTTTTTTACGATGTATATTTCAATTTGTAGTTCTTTGTGTACATCAGCGTAATCTGATGTCTAATATTAATCCAACTTATTGATGATAAGTAAAATTTTAAAATTTATATATAGCAAAAAATATATAACTTAGTACACTGTTAACAGCAATTTTGAATTCACATCAGCATAGGTAAACAACATAGGTAGTCTCTATAAATATAAGAACGTATATATGGACACCACTTAAAATTTAAGTCAATTCAATACATATACAAATTTATACACTTCGATAAAATACGATTCAAAGCAAGTGCTATGGTTACGATAAAAATAGACATCAGATACGGCCCAACGTATAGAAACACGCATGTTTTTATTATAATAATATATACAAATGTTTATGTTATCTTAATTAAAATGGAACAGTAAAAAGTCTAAACATAGAAATTTTAGTGTACAGATTGATGTGAGATTTCATCTGCAGGTATGTATTACCAAAATCATATTTTCTCTGTTGGTTTATTCTAGCTTTTAATCTAACCATTAGCCTTCTAGTAATTTAACAATTAGTTCACTTATTGTTCAGTAACAACAAGCTTGAAACATTTGAACATAATGATCATGCAGGATAAAAAACATACTCTAGTTGCTGTTGCCAACAAATTATGTACCGAAAATATTTCTGTCAAACATAGAGCATAATACAGTCAAATGAACAATTCATATTTGACTTTGAACATGGCTCCATTGCTGTGAACCGTTATATTTATTTTGGAGATTACTTACAGGCGTTCGCCATTTCCGTTTATTGTTTTGCGTTGCTAATCGAGGAAGTCCATAGTTCATATTCTTTATCTTCCAACGCATAGTAATTTTGAGGAGTCCAACTGGATCCTGCCAATAGTACTTCAATTATCAAGACCGATATTTGGTAATAATTGTAAAAAGGAGAATGGTGGCATGATTAAAATTGTTTCAAACAATATCCGATATCTTAGAAACGGAAAGCAGTGCAAATATCTTAACTCAATCTTCAAGGAAAAGAAAGAGAAAGAATAACACATGGATCTATTTTGTAAGGGAAGAAAAAAAGTAAATACATAATACATCGACATACCACTGAAGTTGTGACATAATTAAGCTGACGATTCATAAAACTAAGCTGTAACAATTTTTTATAGAAAAAGATAATTGCTTGTCAAACAAAGTCTTTGTTTCGTAGGTTAAGGAAAAAATCAAGTTTACATATATGAATATACATTAACTAATAGCATGGTCTTTAAATAACTAATGTAAGCCAATTAATTAATGCATTTTCTAATTTTCTTGTGATAATGAAAAGTAGAATAAAATTTCAATGTCCTATTTACATAATCATTAATGTTTTCAATCAAATGAAAGTCCATCAAAATAAATTTTTCGAATATGTGAACCATTGAAGCTAATCGTTTTCAAACTGGGCTTCTTGACAAACAAATTAACTTGTAACGACATGCATTTCGCCCGATCTTAATCAATCGCAAAATCGACCAAGACCGTTCAAAATCCGCATACGTTAACTTTGGGAATACAATACATTAGAACAACAACAGCAGACTTTTATAACATCAATAGTAAATGTTACATCAGAGTACAGAATATCAGAGTACATTGACTAATAATTACAGCGGAAGATAATTTTACATTATTGTAATACATTGCAGCGGAAACAAAATAACTAAGGTAGCGGAAGACTTCCAATGCTCTGGACACAACTTTAAACTTCAATCCAGGATCCTGCTAAAGAGATAAACTTGTAGACAAACTGCTCGACTGCCCGTGTGGAAAAGAGTGCACCCGAGTTTGTAAAGGTGGAAACAAACAACGGGTCAGTCATGGGACTGGTGTGAGAATTCTTAACTAATTTAACTAATAGTAATAAAGCAAATCCAAGGACCACGCCGCTAATGCGGAACGGGTTTACTCCAATGGATTGCTGTGCATAACAGTAAAGTAAATCGTCAAGACAACGCAATACTTTTGGAAAAATGGAATCACCATAAGACTCAGGTCCCATCACACAATGCAACGCACACCAGAGGATAGAGTTTTACCTTATGGTGATTAAACATGCTCGGTACGATAAAAACGTATTTGATATTATTATTAGTGTGTATATGTTTCAAAAACATTTCAAAGTAAATGTATCAATCCTAGGACACATAGATACCATAATACTATGCTTCCATACTAGTAATACAATCAAAACCGTATGAGGTCATATTGGAAATTTAGTTTCCATCATGAGTCAAGGCAGGGAGGAGCTCCTTACCGATTCGAGACACTCTAGCTAATGTCTCAGGATCCCCCGCAGTTAACCCTTGGATCCTGCAGGGCCGGTCCACCATACGAGTTGCGGATTAGTTATTCCCGAACACACGTTTCCCGGTCATATAGGACCTATCATCCGAGGCGCCTCATTCCATCATCCACATAAGTAAATATCAACCAGTTTAAGCGCCGACACCACTTCTAGCTAGAAAGAAACGTGCTGCTCTCCCTGCGTTCCCTTCTCCCGTTTTAGACTCCGCCAGTGTGTGAGGCTCGCGAAGTCATGTTATGCACAAAGCTATGCCTAAACAGGCTATGCTTTTATCATTCCACAAGGCCTGCTTTTCAACAAAGCCTTGATCATATGCATCTTAGAATGACACATCATCACTCCATATCACACTACCAATCCTTTGCCGAAATATATGAAAGGGTGTTAAGCAAGAGAATAAATTCTCCGCCACCAAACATGTAACGTCCCGCATTTTTGTCGGTTGGTATTTGAATATTTAAATCAGTTTAAATATTGAATTCGGAATATAAGGGAATTTATATTTTAATTAAAACGAAGTTGAACGTATAAAAATATATATTAATTATAATCGAGCTCATAACGACGCTGCAGTTCGTAAATTAACGTTCTGAACTTCAACTGAGTGTACCGGACTCGTTTTGAATCGGATTTCTTCGAAACAAGAAGCGTTGGAATCTGTTGAACTGTATCTTTCCAACGGAAGTGGAAAATGGAGATTTCGTCGTATAGATTACAAGATATGTCCAAATCAAATATTCGAAAAGTCGCTGTAGAATCGTATATCAACCGTAACGGTTTATTTGAAATAACTAGGTATCGGTTGCAAATCTGAACAAGGTTCTTTTGAGGCGCAGCGATAATTTAATTTTTAGAATTTTACTGTAATTTTTAATTAATTAAATAAGCAACTTTTTATTTGGAGTATTGTGTACCCTGTATCGGTATTTCGGAATTTCACAGAATGAGTTCATCTACCGGTATTATTATATTTTTGGGATCGTGACACCTCGCTGGACACGACCAAACTCTTATTTCTGTCTGCAGCAACTCGAACGTGAACGAGATCTTATGTAACAAGGTAGGCTAAAATTTAATAAAACAACATATAGACAAAGCAAATGAAAAATGCAGACCATAACCTATATGCTAGCATAGACCAGCACGTCCTACCTAATACTTGACAGAAAAGGAATAGCACTAACCTATCCTATAACTCTCACCCATACCCTTTCGCCATCAATTTATTACAGAACATGGCTAATCTACTTGGCGCCATGACCTATTAGCTAACACCATACCCCTAACACCTATCCTACGCTGCTATTACTTAACCCTTAAGCTCTCCCCACTTATAAATACACAATAGCTGCTGTGAAGAGAAATCACGAAATCAAATTTTCTTTATCCGAATTCTTTCTTCTTCCTTATCTTTTGCGAAAACGAGATCTAAAATAAATAAAAGAAATATAAACTGGATTCTCTTCACAAACCAAAGCTTATATTTGCAAGATCGGTGCGGTGAGATGTTGGAAACATGATGTATGGTAGGCTTGGATTATCGAGGAGGGGATGTCTGATGATCCTTCGACAAACTGGAAGTGCATGTGGAGTGGCCACCGTGTAAAGATGTGCACGGATTGGAGTATTACATGGAGAGAAGGGGGCGGTGGTGTGCATTTACATGATGGAGGATGATGTATTTGTGGAGCAAAGTGGGTGTGGGGATGTTTTGAAGAGAGGGCGGTAGCATGAAGAGTGAGGGAGGGACTTGGTGCTTGGTGTTGGTGCTGTACGCAAGGAGACTATACGGTGCTTGAAGAGGAAGTACAAGTTTCAAAAGGGGAGTTGAATGTTGGGTACTGGTAGTTTAAGGGATTTAAACATTTCATATTATCGTCTAAGAATGGTGCGTGGGATAACGATAATGATGGTCTTCAGGGAACGGCATATACATATTTACTAAGTATGGGATATACGGTTTGTTAAGTGGAGAGGTGAAAGTCTTGCATGTTGATGACGTTATGAAGCTGAGAGGAGTGCACGCATGAATTAGCAGCGAATGGAGCAGCGCATGCATCAGTTCGTAAATGGAAGGAGATGCCACTGTGTAACGCGGAGATTTGAGTGTTTCAGAGCACGTTGGAATGAGAGGCAGAATAAAGCGTCCGGTTAAATCAGCTGACGCAAATCATATTTAACAGTTAATACGCGAAGGTGAGTAAATTCACTCACTCTGATCTATTTTAAAATATTGCAGTTATATTTTAATGTTGTTTGAATGATGTGTGATGGTTGATTAGGTTGATTACAATTAATTTGGTCGAATAGTATATATCGTTACATATGTACACATCATCGGTCGGACATTGATTCCATCGATTAGAATATCCCCTAGTATAGAGTTAGTGAAAATTTTGTTGATTGACATCTGTGGATGCGGAAATCGGTTGGAAGAATCCGACCGGATTCCTCAATATTTGTATGTACTGTTTGTTGTGTAGTATTTAGATATACGACCTGAACCTAAATAACATTATTAGGAATTATAGTCTGATAGGCTAGTTAATATTTAGTTTTAAACCAACAAATTATAATAGGATATGTAATCAGTAATTAGTTATAAACTTGATATTGATTTAATAAGAACCTGACTTAGAAACAGAGTTTATCAAATGAAATGTGAATATAGCAGCGTATTGCAGTAGCTATAAAAGAGAATATAGCAGCGTATTGTAATAGCTATAAAAGAGAATACAACAGCGTATTGCAGTAGTTATAAAAGAGAATATAGCAGCGTATTGCAGTAGTTATAAAAGAGAATATAGCAGCGTATTGCATTAGTTATAAAGGAAAGGATAGCAGCATTAGTTAAAATATAACGGTTTTAAAGTAAGTCGATAAGTTATAATGTTTTAAAAAGATATACTGAGCATGATAAGGAAGGTGATATAGTTTTAAAGAAATTAGAACCCGTTGTACGTTGGTTGAGTTGAGTAACTTTCGAGGCGTCAATCTGATGTTGGTTTCGGCCTTCGGGGTTGATACTTAGAAATTTATTCACTTACCGATTTATAACGAGGAACTAATAGAGTAGAAATGAAGGGAAGTAAGGAAGAGTTTATAGAAATATGGGAAACTAGAAAGTTAGTATTAAATAAAAGGGCCAATGTTTGTGAATGGATGTTTGTTTTAACTCCGATAGTTAAATAACCGACTATCGAAGTGTTTTGACCATCGTTGTCAATACGGAGAGACCGGTTGGGTTATTACCCGAAAACCACTCCGTATAGGCATAATCGTTGCGAATGAGATATGCTGAAGATAATTGAAGACGGAGTTAAATGCAAGGATCGTCCAGTTCTAGAATGATGTTTATTTGTTTGTCCAGTCCCAGGACAACTTGTATGGACGAGTGTCTGACAGAGTATTTCCAACGGTCACGCCGTTGATTTTACGAATATACCAAGTTGGTGGGGAGAATATAACTTCTCTTTATTCTACACCCAGTGTGCATTTGTGTAATCAATGTGTGATTACGGATTTGACGATGTGACATTCAAAGTGAATGGTGATCGGATGTTCTGAAGATAGACGTAGCCTCTAGCCTCACAACCAAGAATGACAGAAGTTGGGCTAGGCAGCATGGCTAGTTGGGTCATCCCCAAGCAGGGTGTATTGTCATCGATCTAGAGAAAATTCATATTTATACTTCTTTTCGATTCTGTATCTTCGGATTGACGGTTGGATGGCCTACAACCGTGGTGGCAATATATTCGCGACACTCAAGCTAAATGAGTGAGCGGTCATGTGTGGCCGGGTTGCAAGACGTTCTTGTTGAACCCTGAGTGTATCCCCTCTAGAGTACACTATTCAGAAGGTGCTCCCATACCTTGTCTGTTGGAATCCATTCTCCAATAAGCGCCCTGCGGTTTATGATTTTATACTATATATATGTGGAACGTGAGATGCAAGCGTTCTGCTACTTGGATAATTATTTGTTTAGACATTATCATAATATCACTGTTTTTGATATCAAGAATATTTCGGGTTATAGTAAGGTAAAAACCGTCCATGTTTATGTGTGGGCTGGTCTTACTATTATCTTCTTGTTTTGAAAAGGATTTTCAAAGTAAAACAGTATGGTTGGAATTTACTCACACCAGTCCCACGACTGACCCAGAGTTTATTTTGTTTGTTTTCCCTAAACTCTTGGGTGCCCAAATTTGTACGGGCAGTCAAGTGTTTCAGGCTTTGCAGATTCACTTGGAGGAGCTCAAAAGCAGGAAGCTTCACCATTAGTTATGTAGAGTTATTTCCGCTGTGATATGATGTATTGTACTCTGATAATGGTATGTATATACAATACAATTTTGTACTCAAAGTTATGTTATATAATACATCTTATTTTGTTCCGCTGCGAGTTTCGTGTTACTCTGATTCTGTTCAGTTGTGATCTTCTTCTTCTTCTATTCTATTAGTTCTATCTTTTCTTTCTCACCCTCTAAATTCTTCTATTAATGTCCTGGTGTTTTCGATGCTCGAGAAAATTGACAGTGTATTTATGTTGATTTTCTGGGTCGAAAATCCCGGACGTTACAGATGGTATCAGAGCATAAGGTTAAGTGATTAATTACCTTGGCTCTGTGGCGTAACTCAATAGAGATGGAGTTAGTAATACTCTAGATTGAGTTGAGTGTATATACATGAGCGCGTATTTGTGATTAATATAAAAACTATTTTATATTGTGTTGACTGGTCAGTCGAGTGGTTTATGAATTCTGGTCGAAACAGTAATGCAAACTGAGTCGATAGGTGTTTCTAAACTCTTGAACAGAGTAATTCGACACGGTATGTTTTTAAAAGAGGGTAGATGAAATAATTTTACCCAAATTATATTTTGATATAAAGGAGTATATATCTTGAGATTATTATAGTGTTGATCATCATTATGACCAAATAAGATCTATAATTGAGTTGGTTATATAAATAACCAATCGAAATATTATATAAGTATAATATGCAAAACCAGATAAACTGAATCTGAAGTTAAAACCAGAATTGAAATAAAGCTCTAAAAACTTGGAAAAGAATTGAAATTGAATTTGAATTAAATATAAGGGAATTTTAAAATCCTGGGAGATTTGAAAATTTGTTTCCAAGTGCTATGAAAGATATTTTGAAGTAATTTCAAAAATAGAGTGATTATAAATGAGTTTATAAAGCAATATAGTATTGAACTCACTTCGATGACTGGAAAATAAATTCCGATGATGATCGCGACATTATCGGTGTTCATTTTCGAGCTGGTAAGTGACGGATTACTGCCAAAGATTTTGTTTTGTATTGTTTGAGAAACAAGTTGTCAGAAACTCAAATGTTTTGAATTATATATGATTTCAAACTGATTTGAAATAAATCCCAGGAATTTGAATTCTGAAATAATAATTTAAATTATGAAGTAAACCAAAAAGATTTTAACCTGTTATAACAGAGATTGTAGCATTTTCCCTATCTTAGCAATTTCGAGGACGAAATTATTTTAAGGGGGAAGGACTTTAACGTCCCGCATTTTTGTCGGTTGGTATTTGAATATTTAAATCAGTTTAAATATTGAATTCGGAATATAAGGGAATTTATATTTTAATTAAAACGAAGTTGAACGTATAAAAATATATATTAATTATAATCGAGCTCATAACGACGCTGCAGTTCGTAAATTAACGTTCTGAACTTCAACTGAGTGTACCGGACTCGTTTTGAATCGGATTTCTTCGAAACAAGAAGCGTTGGAATCTGTTGAACTGTATCTTTCCAACGGAAGTGGAAAATGGAGATTTCGTCGTATAGATTACAAGATATGTCCAAATCAAATATTCGAAAAGTCGCTGTAGAATCGTATATCAACCGTAACGGTTTATTTGAAATAACTAGGTATCGGTTGCAAATCTGAACAAGGTTCTTTTGAGGCGCAGCGATAATTTAATTTTTAGAATTTTACTGTAATTTTTAATTAATTAAATAAGCAACTTTTTATTTGGAGTATTGTGTACCCTGTATCGGTATTTCGGAATTTCACAGAATGAGTTCATCTACCGGTATTATTATATTTTTGGGATCGTGACACCTCGCTGGACACGACCAAACTCTTATTTCTGTCTGCAGCAACTCGAACGTGAACGAGATCTTATGTAACAAGGTAGGCTAAAATTTAATAAAACAACATATAGACAAAGCAAATGAAAAATGCAGACCATAACCTATATGCTAGCATAGACCAGCACGTCCTACCTAATACTTGACAGAAAAGGAATAGCACTAACCTATCCTATAACTCTCACCCATACCCTTTCGCCATCAATTTATTACAGAACATGGCTAATCTACTTGGCGCCATGACCTATTAGCTAACACCATACCCCTAACACCTATCCTACGCTGCTATTACTTAACCCTTAAGCTCTCCCCACTTATAAATACACAATAGCTGCTGTGAAGAGAAATCACGAAATCAAATTTTCTTTATCCGAATTCTTTCTTCTTCCTTATCTTTTGCGAAAACGAGATCTAAAATAAATAAAAGAAATATAAACTGGATTCTCTTCACAAACCAAAGCTTATATTTGCAAGATCGGTGCGGTGAGATGTTGGAAACATGATGTATGGTAGGCTTGGATTATCGAGGAGGGGATGTCTGATGATCCTTCGACAAACTGGAAGTGCATGTGGAGTGGCCACCGTGTAAAGATGTGCACGGATTGGAGTATTACATGGAGAGAAGGGGGCGGTGGTGTGCATTTACATGATGGAGGATGATGTATTTGTGGAGCAAAGTGGGTGTGGGGATGTTTTGAAGAGAGGGCGGTAGCATGAAGAGTGAGGGAGGGACTTGGTGCTTGGTGTTGGTGTTGTACGCAAGGAGACTATACGGTGCTTGAAGAGGAAGTACAAGTTTCAAAAGGGGAGTTGAATGTTGGGTACTGGTAGTTTAAGGGATTTAAACATTTCATATTATCGTCTAAGAATGGTGCGTGGGATAACGATAATGATGGTCTTCAGGGAACGACATATACATATTTACTAAGTATGGGATATACGGTTTGTTAAGTGGAGAGGTGAAAGTCTTGCATGTTGATGACGTTATGAAGCTGAGAGGAGTGCACGCATGAATTAGCAGCGAATGGAGCAGCGCATGCATCAGTTCGTAAATGGAAGGAGATGCCACTGTGTAACGCGGAGATTTGAGTGTTTCAGAGCACGTTGGAATGAGAGGCAGAATAAAGCGTCCGGTTAAATCAGCTGACGCAAATCATATTTAACAGTTAATACGCGAAGGTGAGTAAATTCACTCACTCTGATCTATTTTAAAATATTGCAGTTATATTTTAATGTTGTTTGAATGATGTGTGATGGTTGATTAGGTTGATTACAATTAATTTGGTCGAATAGTATATATCGTTACATATGTACACATCATCGGTCGGACATTGATTCCATCGATTAGAATATCCCCTAGTATAGAGTTAGTGAAAATTTTGTTGATTGACATCTGTGGATGCGGAAATCGGTTGGAAGAATCCGACCGGATTCCTCAATATTTGTATGTACTGTTTGTTGTGTAGTATTTAGATATACGACCTGAACCTAAATAACATTATTAGGAATTATAGTCTGATAGGCTAGTTAATATTTAGTTTTAAACCAACAAATTATAATAGGATATGTAATCAGTAATTAGTTATAAACTTGATATTGATTTAATAAGAACCTGACTTAGAAACAGAGTTTATCAAATGAAATGTGAATATAGCAGCGTATTGCAGTAGCTATAAAAGAGAATATAGCAGCGTATTGTAATAGCTATAAAAGAGAATACAACAGCGTATTGCAGTAGTTATAAAAGAGAATATAGCAGCGTATTGCAGTAGTTATAAAAGAGAATATAGCAGCGTATTGCATTAGTTATAAAGGAAAGGATAGCAGCATTAGTTAAAATATAACGGTTTTAAAGTAAGTCGATAAGTTATAATGTTTTAAAAAGATATACTGAGCATGATAAGGAAGGTGATATAGTTTTAAAGAAATTAGAACCCGTTGTACGTTGGTTGAGTTGAGTAACTTTCGAGGCGTCAATCTGATGTTGGTTTCGGCCTTCGGGGTTGATACTTAGAAATTTATTCACTTACCGATTTATAACGAGGAACTAATAGAGTAGAAATGAAGGGAAGTAAGGAAGAGTTTATAGAAATATGGGAAACTAGAAAGTTAGTATTAAATAAAAGGGCCAATGTTTGTGAATGGATGTTTGTTTTAACTCCGATAGTTAAATAACCGACTATCGAAGTGTTTTGACCATCGTTGTCAATACGGAGAGACCGGTTGGGTTATTACCCGAAAACCACTCCGTATAGGCATAATCGTTGCGAATGAGATATGCTGAAGATAATTGAAGACGGAGTTAAATGCAAGGATCGTCCAGTTCTAGAATGATGTTTATTTGTTTGTCCAGTCCCAGGACAACTTGTATGGACGAGTGTCTGACAGAGTATTTCCAACGGTCACGCCGTTGATTTTACGAATATACCAAGTTGGTGGGGAGAATATAACTTCTCTTTATTCTACACCCAGTGTGCATTTGTGTAATCAATGTGTGATTACGGATTTAACGATGTGACATTCAAAGTGAATGGTGATCGGATGTTCTGAAGATAGACGTAGCCTCTAGCCTCACAACCAAGAATGACAGAAGTTGGGCTAGGCAGCATGGCTAGTTGGGTCATCCCCAAGCAGGGTTTATTGTCATCGATCTAGAGAAAATTCATATTTATACTTCTTTTCGATTCTGTATCTTCGGATTGACGGTTGGATGGCCTACAACCGTGGTGGCAATATATTCGCGACACTCAAGCTAAATGAGTGAGCGGTCATGTGTGGCCGGGTTGCAAGACGTTCTTGTTGAACCCTGAGTGTATCCCCTCTAGAGTACACTATTCAGAAGGTGCTCCCATACCTTGTCTGTTGGAATCCATTCTCCAATAAGCGCCCTGCGGTTTATGATTTTATACTATATATATGTGGAACGTGAGATGCAAGCGTTCTGCTACTTGGATAATTATTTGTTTAGACATTATCATAATATCACTGTTTTTGATATCAAGAATATTTCGGGTTATAGTAAGGTAAAAACCGTCCATGTTTATGTGTGGGCTGGTCTTACTATTATCTTCTTGTTTTGAAAAGGATTTTCAAAGTAAAACAGTATGGTTGGAATTTACTCACACCAGTCCCACGACTGACCCAGAGTTTATTTTGTTTGTTTTCCCTAAACTCTTGGGTGCCCAAATTTGTACGGGCAGTCAAGTGTTTCAGGCTTTGCAGATTCACTTGGAGGAGCTCAAAAGCAGGAAGCTTCACCATTAGTTATGTAGAGTTATTTCCGCTGTGATATGATGTATTGTACTCTGATAATGGTATGTATATACAATACAATTTTGTACTCAAAGTTATGTTATATAATACATCTTATTTTGTTCCGCTGCGAGTTTCGTGTTACTCTGATTCTGTTCAGTTGTGATCTTCTTCTTCTTCTTCTATTCTATTAGTTCTATCTTTTCTTTCTCACCCTCTAAATTCTTCTATTAATGTCCTGGTGTTTTCGATGCTCGAGAAAATTGACAGTGTATTTATGTTGATTTTCTGGGTCGAAAATCCCGGACGTTACAAAACATTCATACATTCGACAGAAAATCAATAAATACAATATAAAGGAGTACAATGTCAGACACACATTCCATTTATAAGCATATGCTCTGGGTCTGAGCGAAAGCCAAATCCGTACTAATCAACACTACGTCCGGACGACCACCACTGTAGCCCCTTCAAGGTAGCTACTCCAATCACGGGCATTAGCAGTTGTCATCCATTCGATGTGAAGATCGCCGGTCTTCAATCACCGTCTTCAACTCTTCGACTTTCATTCGTCGTATGATCATTTGAAATGAGATTGAACTCAGACTTTTCAAATGATCCTCGCATATATATATTTAAAAATCATTTCATATCGTTGATACTAATTTATAACGATCAACCTTTATTTTTATTTATATAAAAATAATTAAATTCCATTTTACGAAGCTCCAAGTCAAAATGCGACCTTGGTGTTGTTTTCATCCAAATTTGTTTTACACATTTCTCTAAATCTAACCGTTGGATTTTAACATAATTTATAACGTTGGAAAGATCTTCCCAAGGCGAGCCTAACGGTTTCAGATTTGGGAAAATCCGACGGTCGGATATTTCGGTATAATCAATTAAAAGTACAATTCTATAAAGTGAATTACCACGCTCGATTCGTTAAATTTTAATTTATTTATATATATAATTATATATACATACAATTTCTTCAGCCATTTCATTATTGTGATAATCATGACAAGTAAAGATATATAACATAACACACAATAATGTTTATTTTATTTTCAATTCACATACACATCCTATACACAACGATATATATTTTCTCTATTTTCAATCTACACAACCATGCAAATTCTTGTGCGTCATTTCTAATTCAACAAAAATGATTATTTTGTGTCATTCTTTTCTTTACAAGCAAAATGATATTCTTGCTTTAATCTTTACACATAAAAATGTAAATTTCATATCTTTCAATCTTTTTAACGAAAATCTAATTCATTAAAATATAAATTTCATCGTTATAATCTTTACGGAAATTCTTTTACATGAATATGTAAATTTCATATCGTTGTCCTTTTTAATAAAAATTCAATTGATTAAAATGTAAATCTTCTTCTTTAAGTTCTAATTACATGAAAATGTAAAGTTCTCCTTCTCTTATTCACATTAAAATGTATACTTTTCTTTTTGCATTAAAAATGTAACTTTCATCTTTTTAATCTTATTTACATATAAAAAATGTAAACTTTACTTCAATATATTATTATATTGAAAATGTAATTTTTATTCCATATCCTACTTACATTGGAAAATGTATATTTCTAAACATTCTTTTATCTTATATAAAATGTGCATTCCTATCAAACCTTTTTATTTACAAATAAAATGTAAATTCCTTTATTTCCTTTATTTACATTGAAAAATATAAATTTTTTAATTCCTTTTATTACTTTGAAAAATGTAAATTCTTTAATTCCTTTTCATTTACATTGGAAGACATAAATAAAAAGATGCACTTTTATTTGCATGTCATATTTGCATTGTGGAATGCAAATAAAAAGGGAATTTTGTTTTCTATGTTATATTTGTGTTAGAGAACACAAATAAAAGACTGTTTATTTTCCTAAGTTATATTTACACTAAAAAGAATAATTTAATGTACTCACATATTTATATACATGTACCCTTTTCCTCTTTTCAGCATGTTAAAATTAATGTTTTTAACATATAAATATTTTCTAACATGTATTTTCCATCATGTTAAGAATATAGTTTTTTAATCTTTTATATTTTCTAACATGTTCCTCTAGCAATGTTAAAAATAATGTTTTTGACATACTTATCCTTTTCTAACAAATTTTCTTTTCTTTCTTTATAAGCATGTTGAAAATAATGTTTTCAACATATGAAACTTCTCTAACATTACATGTAAACAATAAAGAGAATATTCTTAATGTTTAACAATTCTAACCATTCATATTAACATAAAAATAATGTTTTTATGTTACATCATTTCTAACGCTTTATATTAACACAAAAAGAATATTTTAATGTTAAATTGAATCTAACATTTCAACAAAACAAATATAAGTGATATTTTGTCAACTCGACATTTTATACTAAAATGTATTTTTTTTATAACTACAATGTTATTTCTCTTTACTTTAACATTTTATACTTAGAATGTTATTTTTCTCTATTCTAACATTTTATGTGTTGGCAATTTACTATGTATCTAATATCATATAATTGAATATTTATATGTTGACAATTTCCTATGAATTATAAATAAAGAAATATTTGTTCACATAATATATTTTAATGTTTAACATGGCAAATAGAAGAACATTTTATTTGCATGCATTCTTGATGTTAACATAACAAAAAAAAAGTAAATTTTTATTTGTATAACAAATTCTACATTTCGGATGACAAACAAAAAGTGAATTTTGTTTGTATCCATTTTTGGCATTTGACAAAATAAATATTTTTGTCCTTTTTTTTCAACCAATATATTTGACAAAATTTGCATAATTTGTTTCAACTAGCGTAAATTAACAAACGTGCTTATTTTGTATTTCAATTCTAAGATAATATAAAAGTACTATAACTTGTTTCATTCTTTTAATTTAGACAAAAATGAGTATTTTTGTCTACTTTGACTTATATGATAAAAAGGAATGTTTAGCTATTCATTTTCTTCCAATGACAAAAATGAAACATTTTCAATTCGCTCATTTAAAGTGACAAAAATGAATGTTTTTATTTTAATAACTATATTTGGACAAAAACCATGTTTTAATGAAAACAATAAAAATGAACTTTTTATTGAAATCCAAATTTTAGACATAACAATTCATAACTAGGTGGCACATTAATTTGACGACAATTTCCTATGTATTCTAATGACAAATAAAAGAATATTTTATTTGTTTACATTTTTCCATGTGTTCTAATAACATATAAAGAGAATTTCATATGTTTACATCTTTCTATGTATCCTAATAACATATAAAAGAATATTTCATATGTATACATTCCTCTATGTATTTAAATAACATATAAAAGAATAATTTATATGTAAACATTTTCTTTTATAACAAATAAAAGAACAACCTATTTGTCAAAATTTCTAAGCTAACTTAGCAATGAAAATGCTAATTCTATTTCAATGAGATGTGTAAAACTTGTTTCAATAACATATTTTGACACAAATGAATAATTTATGTGATTACATTTTTCTAAATATACTTATAACATAAAAAGAGGTATTTCATGTGTGTACATTTTCTATGTACACTAACAACATATAAAAGAGTATTTTATTGGTTTACACTTTTCTATGTGTTTCAATGTCATATAAAAGAATATTTCCAATGTCAATATTTTCTGAGTATTTCATTAACAAATAAAAGGGATTTTTATTTGTCGACCAATTTCTATACTCTAATATGATAAATAAAAGAGATTTTATTTATCAAAACAATTTCTTTATTCTAATATGACATACAAAATAGATTTTATTTATAAACTAAATTTAACAGACATGAGACACACAAATCCATCCAACGATACATTGCAATCATACAACAATTAACACTGAAATAATATATACACAACATCAACATGATTTTCATATAGAATAAATATAAATTACACAGTAGAATAGATAATAAATTTTAAATTTTAAAAATATAGAAATCTCACCGAATAATTCAGATCTGACTTTCGACCAAAATTTGATCTGCTCTGTTTCAAATCTAGTATGTTCCATAGCGTAGAGTTTTTCGTTGCGATTCCAACAAGCCCGGGTTTGTCGAATTCTGATAAGAATTGCAAAGGTTATAATAGGTTGAATGCTAATTATATTAATTAGTAAATTTAATTAAATCTTTTAATTACAAAATTAGGCCGCTCCCCCTTCTTCTTCTTCTACGTGTTCACTGACGCTGAAAACAACCCATCTTCACATCGTTCTCTCTCCTATTCACGCCACCAGAACAACCACCGAACCCAGATCCAGAGCCGCCACACCGACCGTCATGACGCCGCCACCCCACGCCCTGAGCTGCGTGGAGCTCGGTGGGCCCCTGCCTTCTCGAACTACGTGCGAACGTGCCGACTTCAGGCTGAGAATTCGTGAAATCCGTGAACTAAAACCCGATCTTAACCGTATTATTAGATTTGAAATAATAGTTTTGTTATGAAATGTTATGTAAGGATTAAATATCGTTTTTATTTTAAAATGAAATGTTAGACAAACATAACATGTTTAGTTAAAATATTTTTGTGTAAACAAAAATCACAATTTTAGTTAGGACTGTAACGACACGCATTTCGCCCGACCTTAATCGTATGGATCTGTAGATCTCTCCAAGAGCTTCGATTTGGTATATAATATGTTGAATTTCATTGAGCGGATCAAAAGTTATTGAGTCGGGAAGTTTTGAACATTCGTGGCCATCGAATGAAAACGGCGGCTGTAGAAACAAATTAGGGTTTTATTTTATTATTTTAATAATATATCTCGATTTTCGTGCTTTAAAGGTGGAATTTCGGAATGTCTCCAAATCAGGCCCAATTAGTGTCAAACTTAAGGTTTTGACGCCTTCTGAACGCGATGGGCTATGCCCCATGGCCCAATTCTGAAGTTTGTTGCGTGTTTTATTAAAATTACAATATTAAATTAATAAATTAATTTCCATCGTACATTTAAATATGTCGGGGCCACATACGGACTCCGAAAATTCCAAAAAATATATTTTTGGCTTCGTATTGACGATACGGTTCCAACGAGATTATTTTTCTGAGGCTGTTCGAAAAATGGCATTTTTCAGGTCGATCAGTTTTTAACTGTAAATTGACAAAACGTGTTATCTTCTGCCATGCTTACATACTCGTTCGAAAAATTCTGGAAAATTAAACTTAGCAATAATTCGACATTCCGGTTCCAACAAAAGTGGTTTCGTCGAAAACCGAGGTCGTTTGTAAAATGACTATTTTCAAGGCGTATATATTCAATATTAAAAATACATTTTTAAACAGATAATTTTCCGAAACTCGAAATATATAAGTGTTTATACTTTTTCAATGCAGAAACGTCATTCTGAACTCAATGGAAGTGGTTTCGAGTTCAAATTCCTTCGTATGCAAAAAGTAGCATTTTGACCTTTGTAAATTTCATAGCGACCTTTCTAAATTTTAATTCGGGCATAACTTTTGATTCCCGCTATGAAATTTCAATTTTTCAGATTCGTTAGAAAGATATTTTTAAATAGATTCTAATATTTTTGGTTTCACTAAAATCCGTTAAATTTCGCATCATGTACAGCCAATCAAAGTTCAAGTTTGACTTTTCAAACTACAGCGCTATTTCTAACTTCTTTTATAATTAGAATTAAATTATTCATTCTAACTTCAATTTTAAATAAATTTTTAATCATTATTATTCTAAATAAATTATTTTAAATATTAAAACCTCATTAAAATTACTTAAAAATAAATTTTTAAATTTACCCCAAAATTCAGGGTTGTTACAGTCTCCCCCACTTAAGAACTTTTCGTCCTCGAAAAGGAACGAAGCTAAGGTTGTTTAAGTATCATATCTCATCTTTCATTCTTTAATTCGTTTCTATAATTTTATTTGTTGAACTAATAATTACACTACACAACCATCAAACAATTAGTTGATTAACTTTTTAAATATTTAACTTTTATATACATTCAAAATCATAATTCCTAATAGCGGATTATATATATAATCAAAATAAGTTAATTATGTACTTTTCACTCTCAACTCATTCTAGGGCATTACTAACCCCATCTCTAATGAGTATTCTCATTCTAGGATACTACTGATCCTATCTCTAATGAGTATTCTTATTGGATATTACTAATCCAATCTCCGATGAGTCTTTTGTTCAGTTCTAATGAGTTGTATCCCAAAGATTTGAGCTAACCAAAGCTCTGATACCAACTGTAACTACACGCATTTCACCCGACCTTAATCATATGGATCTGTAGATCTCTCTAAGAGCTTCGATTTGGTATATAATATGTTGAATTTCATTGAGCGGATCAAAAGTTATTGAGTCGGGAAGTTTTGAACGTTCGTGGCCTTCGAATGAAAATGGCGGCTGTAGAAACAAATTAGGGTTTTATTTTATTATTTTAATAATATATCTCGATTTTCGTGCTTTAAAGGTGGAATTTCGGACTGTCTCCAAATCAGGCCCAATTAGTGTCAAATGCCTTCTGAACGCGATGGGCTATGCCCCGTGGCCCAATTCTGAAGTCTGTTGCGTGTTTTATTAAAATTACAATATTAAATTAATAATTTAATTTCCACCGTACATTTAAATATGCCGAGGTCACATACGGACTCCGAAAATTCCAAAAAAAATATTTTTGGCTTCATATTGACGATACGGTTCCAACGAGACTATTTTCGTTGAATTATGAGACTGTTCGAAAAATGGCCTTTTTCAGGTCGATCAGTTTTTAATTGTAAACTGACAAAACGTGTTGTCTTCTGCCATGCTTACATACTCGTTTGAAAAATTCTGTAAAATTAAACTTAGCAATAATTCGACATTCCGGTTCCAACAAAACTGTTTTCGTCGAAAACCGAGGTCGTTTGTAAAATGACTATTTTCAAGGCGTATATATTCAATATTAAAAATACATTTTTAAACGGATAATTTTCCGAAACTCGAAATATATAAGTGTTTATACTTTTTCAATGCAAAAACGTTATTCTGAACTCAATGGAAGTGGTTTCGAGTTTGAATTCCTTCGTATACAAAAAGTAGCATTTTGACCTTTGTAAATTTCATAGCGACCTTTCTAAATTTTAATTCGGGCATAACTTTTGATTCCCGCTATGAAATTTCAATTTTTCAGATTCGTTAGAAAGATATTTTTAAATAGATTCTAATATTTTTGGTTTCACTAAAATCTGTTAAATTTTGCATCATGTACGACCAGTCAAAGTTCAAGTTTGACTTTTCAAACTACAGCGCTATTTCTAACTTCTTTTATAATTAGAATTAAATTATTCATTCTAACTTCAATTTTAAATCAAATTTTAATCATTATTATTCTAAATAAATTATTTTAAATATCAAAACCTCATTAAAATTACTTAAAAATAAATTTTTAAATTTACCCTAAAATTCAAGGTTGTTACAAAACTCTTGTTGTACAAGTAAAAGTTCAATGAAAAATGTAACTTGGAAGGACATTTACAACTAATTATATTATCCATAGAACCTTGTTTCTCGGTCTAGGCCACTATTATTGGCCTTTTTTTAGCAGGAGTCAACACTTCATGCAGTTGTAGTTGAATCATGAAATTGTTATAGATAATAAGTTCACGTGATTGCCTGAAATTGGCTTGGAATTCATAACATGAGTTATAGAAGTTTAATTAGCTGAGCACTCCCAAAATAACAAAAAACATAAGAATTAACAATATAAAAATGAGCATTTATGTTAGTTTTATTCACGTGTACGTGTACCTGGTCTTAATCAACAAATATTTGTCTTTAGTAAAGCAATAATACAGCACGATATCCTATAAGCTGAATATTAGCTTGTTACGGTAATTATACTAATTTTTTTATAAAGAAGTTTACATATCAATCCTAGTTCTCTTTATTCGCTAGGTGCAAGAGTACAATATATAAGGATGTGGGAAAACAGATTTCTTATCAATTATTACTATAAATGTGGTTTGCAGGCATAAATGTACCATACAATAGTCAAAGAGAAAAGCAATACACTACAAGATGAACAGTGAATAGCGACGGCAATTAGCCGCTGGTGGCCAACGCAAGCCGTCGCTATTTGCCGTCGCTATAAATGTCGTCGCGAGCAAAAAAAGTGACGGAAAAAACGACGGTTCCGTCACTCATCTAGCAACGGCTTACAACGGATACTTGCCACGTGGCATCATGAGTGGGGAGCTGGTTTTTTTTGCCGGGAAGCCGTTGCAAGCCGTTGCTAAATCATTGCTAATGATGTCCAACAAGTCGTCGCTATCCGTCGCTATATGGCGTTGTTAGCCGTCGCTAGCCGACGCAAAATAATGACCAAATTGACGTCGCCAGCCGTTGCAAATCTGGAACCCTTTTTCTGCACTACACAGGCATACCTTTCCATCAAGCCTCAACATCAAAACCAATCCACTACCAATCCATCAATATCATTCCAAATCATCAACACGCACTCATAAATATAACTACAACACACAATATATCCAAAACATTACTAAATTCATCATAATACCATAACATACCATCGTCATACATCCAAAAAACAATATCATCACCATATATCATCGTCCCATCATCACAAAACATCAAAATACATCAAAACACACCCTAACGTCATCAAATATCATCGTACGTACATAAAACAAATAATAAAAAAAGTGTATATACATACCCAAGCACAAGAACAAACAAACTACTCGTCTTCTTCTTCTTCTTCGCTTGTAGCATCCCCACCATCGTCCTCGTCTGGCATCGATCCATGCTCGTCATAATAGCGTGCAATGCACTCGTCTATCTCCTAAGCCAGGTGTCTTCTTCTCCAATCGTTCATCTCTTCCAGTTGCTCCTTCAACTGAGCTATCGCCTCCTGCTCCACGGACTTCCTATATCCTCGCTGAAAATCAATAGCCTGCGAAATAATTCAAGTTCATATTTATAAATGGACTTGTAATATATACATGGACTTTGAAGATCAATACACATGTCAATTTAAAGCTTCTATATTTATAATTTCAATTTAACATGTTAATATAAAAAGAAGGTAAAAGAATAAACGTTAATTGAATATACTTTAAATGTAAACTTAAATTAGAAAAGGTACCTCCTGATTGCCGAAGCCGTATCGCCTATTACGACTAGGCGGCTTAATAATAGCATCCCAAATACGATCGCACTCTGCAACCATAAGCTCGTCTAGTCCACTGGCCTGAGTCACTCAAGCTGACTCTGCATCATATCTCCCCTACAATACCAATATAATTTCAATACAAATGCCATATAATTTAATAATATAATGTGATATGAATGAATATGAAATATTTTAATTATTAATAAGTATATTTACCATTACGCCCGCAACCTTGTCGTCCGCCCAATCATATGTCACGTTCCCCTTCGTCATCAGTATGCTCCATCGCATGAGTATGCCTGAAAGCCTCTGCCATCGTAGGCTCCCTTCTATACTTTGTCATCTGAGTATATATACAGTAATAAAATTACTAAAAATAAAAATGAATGATATGCACTCAATTTTTACGTGAACATATGCTAAAAAATATTTCAAATTTATACCAATTCTCTCCTATGCTGCTGGAATGATTTTGAGCCACCACGATGTAAACCAGGATTCTTAGCTCTATTAACGTGAACATGTGATTTTCATTACATTTAACAAGATTCTTAACGATCTAAACCTAAATTACGAACCATTTTGAATTAACATTTTTAATCAACATTTGATTACTAAATATTATAGTAACAAAACAAATTTTTTTCAATTGCAAGTGCATTCTTTTGGACCGACCATTCTTGCATCCGATGGGGACATAACAGTGCATGCATGTAGACTAGGGACATCGTTGCACCATTTCAATAATAATCAATTTACTACCATTAAACAATTACATTAATTTCATTCATTCTCAAATCATCATACAACACATTCTACATACAACCCAATCATCGTACGTCTAATTAAACACGTGATAATCATTGTTTTCAACCTCCTAAATCAATTACATATATAATATTCATCGATTTTATCCTCCTAATCAATTACACTTATCCCCAAATCAACTTACAACACAACCATTATCATAAACATCCCTCGAGACAACCAATTTCATATCCATAAACATTCAATTTTGCAAACTCATATAATTTAGCAACCAAAGCCTCTAATTAACCCTAAGTAAGCATAGACTAGAGTTAGAAGACATAGTAGAATGAAATCAATACCTTGTAAGTAAATTTGGAGGCTTGGAATCCGAGCAGCAAGGAGAGGAGACAGGTAGGGTTTAGGAAAGTTTTTGGGGGAAAAAATAGAATGAGGAAGAGGATGGTTCGGTCGTTATATTTCTGCAGATCGAGCAACGGTTAGCGACGGCCGCTTTTTTAGCCGTCGCAAACCGTTGCCCCACCCCGTCGCAATTTATGTTGCCTTTTGTAGTGATAACAGCAAAAATAGAACCATCTTTTAGTGTACCATTAAAAGCTCAAACAAAACATTCTGCAATAATTTTTATGATAATCTAGTCTTGTAAATAATGGATTCAGTTATTTTTGGAGGTTTCCATTTGTTTGACTATATATTGGCCTCTGCCAAATTTCAAGATTGTAGCTTTCAAAATCTGTCATTTCTAACTTAAAATAAATAAATGAATAGCAATGCAAAATTGTAGAGGTGAAACAATGAAATAGTTAATGAGACAAATTTCACTTTTAGCTGTGCAAAGGTTGAAATTTTAATTTAGGTAGCTTGAAAATCAAATAAAAATGTTATTGAATTTCGCAATAATACTATAATGCCAGTTATAGTTAAACTTTTTGCAGTCTCTTTCTCAGTTTATCCATTGAATGCACTTTGAAACCAATGCATCTACTCCAAAACTACTGATAGAGAATAGCCACTTCTGATGATCATGGATCTGAAGAGCCACTCCTAAGAAGAAAGAGGCTTTGTTTTGGAAATGGTTGCAAATGCCACATCTAATAATAAACATAATTTCATTGAATTAAACATAACACAATGCGGTTCATTAAACATCCAAACTTAAAGTTGATATCTTCGACCAAGTCATTAATGCAAAAGGGCACACTGGGGAATTTGTCAGATATTTGAAGTATTTATGTTTGGAAGACAAATCTGTCATATTTTATTCAACATATTAAGTAGTAAAGCAAAAATTATTGCAGGAGATTCATCGGAAAAGCTAAATATGGGTAAAACATATCTATTAAGGAAGCTAAAATTATGGCTAAATATTTTATAGCATGGCAAAAATAACAGTGAAAGATTACATGCATGCATGCAAGAAGTAATAAGCAGCTTATTCATTATAATTTCTTGCATGCACAAAACAGGAATGTAAATCTTAGAAGAATCGTAGAAACATTAGTTATTCCAAGAATAAAATAAATGCAAACTTTTACCCTTGGAAAGTTCAATCATCTCCGTTCCTATGAGAAAGATTGATTTTTTTACTTGTCACAGCCTAGAGCATAAAGCTTGCTGCTAAGGTTAAGGTAACCATTACGTCTATTCTTCAGTTTTTGTGTTTCATTAAAATTGATCAGCAATTTGTACACATAAATTTGAATATAGACAAAAAAAGATATTGTTAAAATTTAAATTACTTGAATTCTTTTTTAATTAAGTATATGATACCATAGCCACTTGTTTTTTAGTGCATGTCTGTAGGTAAATTTAATTCAGTCCTTGCTTCAAATTGTGCAATATTATGGATTATTGTAAATAAAAATATAATTTGTAGCTGATGAATAACTGACCTACGAAATACCAAATGTAATGAACCAAAGTAAATTGTGCATTGTACAATTTTAACATGAAACACATAAAGTTATTCATGTATAATAAGAGATATGCGATGCATAAAATTGGCTTGAAATACATAACTTGCGTTATAAAATTTCAATTTGTTGATCCTTAACAAAAACATGACAAGGATTAACAATAAAAAAATGAATCTTCTTGTTAGTTTTATTTACATGTATATATGGTTTTAATCAAAATATATTTGTCTCTTATGAACTAAGATTACAGACAAGCTATCATATAAGCTAATTTTTCTATTTTTGTTATAAAGGAGTTGATATATCAGTTCTTGTACTTTTATTCAATAGGTGCAAGAGTACAATAAACAAGGAATGAGAGAAAAACAATTTTCTTACTATTTACCGTACATGTTGCTTGCAAGCATAACCATATCAAACAACGATTATAAAAAAGAAAAACAAGTTTGAAAAAAAAATTAGAATCTTCTTTTAATTTATCATTAAAAGCTCAAGCAAAACATTCAACAATAAGTCTGTTCCATAATCTAGTCCTGTAGATAATGGATTTAGTTGTTTTTGGGTGTTTCTCTTTGTTTGACTATATATTGGCCCTTGCCAAATTCGAAGATTGTAGATTTTAAAATCCAAGACATTTTTAAATTAAATAATAAATGAAAGCAATGAAAATTATGAAGAGGTGAAACAATAAACAGCTAATGAGACTAAATTTATTATTGATTTCGCGGAGGTTGAAAAATAAATATAGCAATGCTACTGAATTCCGCACTAAAACTATAATACCATTTAGAGTTAACCTTTTTGTGGCCTCTTTCTCTCTTTATCCACTGAATGTTCTTTTGAGTCTAAGGTATATATTCTGAAACCACTGGCAGTGAATAGCCACTCCTGATGATTATGGACCTGAAGAGCCACTCCTAAATAGCAAGAGGCCTTGATCTGGGAATGGCTGCAAAGGCTGCATGTAATAATAAACATAATTTCATTAAATTAAAGATATCAAAACTAGGTTTATCAATCGTTCAACCTTAAAGTTTATATATTGGACTAAATCATTAATGTAAAACGGAGACCTTGAGAATTAGTAGGATATTCGAAATGTGTTGATATGTAGAAGACTACAATAACATCTCTAGTATCTCTCATATTTCATTAAGAAAATTAAATAATAAAGCAAAAATTAATTTAAGAGAATCAACAGCTAAATTAGTGCTAAACACATTTAAGGCAAATTATGGCCAAATATTTTATAGCATGGCTAAAATAACAACCAAAGATTACATGAATGCAAGAATTAATATGCCATTTATTTATTATAATGGAGATCTTCACTAAAGGGGCTACTTAATCCAAGATAATAAGATTTAAGGACAACCCTCTAAAAAATTAGTTTTTAGGACAGTTTAAAAAAAAAAAAAAATGTCATTTTGGGTATCTAGATATAATGATAGATGAATTTGTAGTTTTCTCTATATCTTGGAAAGATAAATAAATTTATCATTTTTTTGCAAGTTGTCCTTAAAACTAATAGTTTAGAAAAATTGTGCTTAAAACTTAATTCAAAAGAGAACACTTCAATCCAATTTCCACTATCATAGTTTCCTCTAGGTTCAACACAGGAATACAAATCATAGAAGAATCTCGTGCCTTATTTGTAAAAACAATCATTAAACCAAGAGCAAAATAAATGCAAACTTTTATCATTCGAAAATTCAATCATCTCTTTCAGTAAGCAAGGTTTATTTTTTTACCTATCATAGCCTAGAGGATGAAGCTTGTTGCTAAGGTTAAGGTATCCATTGTCGATTCTTCAATTTTATGTCTCATCAAAACTCAATAGGAAATTGTACGCATAAACAGGATAATTGTCAAAAAAAGTTTAAAAAAAAATATTCGAAAAAATTGTAAACTTAGTATATGATATAGTAGCCACTTATTTTTAGTACATGTCTATGAATAAAATTTATATAGTCTATATTGATCGATATGTGCAAACAATATTTTATTGCAAATGAAAATCTAATGTGTCACTGATGGATAATTGATCTATAAATTACAAAGTACGTCTATAAAATCAAGCAATTACATCCCCATAATACTAAATATGTGCATAAAAATACAATTAAGCAAATGGATTTATTATAATTGTATAAGCTAAATAGATATTTATGTTTTGATTGGATAATACAAGTTGTATAAGCTAAATAGATATTTTTTTAATTGCGTAATGTTAAAGCATTTAATTGCATGGTTGGCTACTAAATGTTTTAAATAGAAAAGAGTTTTATATAAGCAAAAAAATAATTGGATTTAAAGCATTTAATTACACAAAATTAAAGCAATTAATTGCATTTAATAAGCAAAGACTTCTATATAAGAAATGTAATGAACTCTCCATTGAAAAAAAGAAATGGACGAAAGAAATTTTATTTAGTATGCATGTTGTTAGGTATAGAAAAAGGTGATATTATTTGAACAAATATAGTACTTACCATCTAATAAAAAAGCGAGCAATATAAATGAAATTGGCAATGATATATTCAGATAAGCAAACTGGAAAATTGATTACGTAATATAAAATAAAAATAGTGAAAACAACATCACCATGTTGTACAACAATTTTAAATAGCAAAGCAATGGTGGCAAGAATAGAATCATCATGCAATATACCATTTTAAAAATTATAGATAATGGATTCCGTTACTTTCAAAGGTTTTCTCATTGTTCTATTATGTAATGGTTCCAGCCCAATTTTTAGATTGTTTACAACTAAAAAATTAGGTAATAACCATAATTACATAATCATGTGATGAATTAATCTTTGCAAGCAAATCTCGTTGATCAAATCTTCCTAGAATTTCTATATCTGGAATAGTAAAGAAAAACATTAACCAAAATTTTAAATGGATGACTGGTATTGAATTAAAAAAAACTCTTTTTTCTTTATTATGTTATTCCCAGTCTAGGGCGATATACTACATATAACAAATTCAATGAATAAATTGATTAATGAACATATATTTCCATACTACATATAACAAATTCAATGAATAAATCGATTCATGAACATATATTTCCATATACAGTGTCATAACCAAATCTACTACTGTTAATTAAGAGATTTACTTGAAAAGCTCAATTTGTGGATGTTAACCTTTTAACTAATAGAGAACCAGTACAAAAATATTAATGTTGTAATCATGAGAGCATTAAAATTTATATAATATAACTTGTCGTCCTAATAATCATGCATGCCAACAATCACAACTTAATAAAACGTAATCTTTTTAGAAGACATAGCCAGATGTTTAGCATGCCTATCTTTAATAAATGTGTGAAAGTGGAAGTATTACCGCACAACGGTGGGAAAACCGACCGTTAAAATATATGATATCAAAGGAAAATAATTTTTTAAATTATTTTCTTAAATAAGAAATTATTGAAAAATTCAGTATTATTTTAAAATAAAAATAAGTGCAAACATATAGATTCTATTAATTAATATATTCTAAATCATTATTGATTTTACAAAATGAAATATCAAATCAAACAAATGTTAGCTTATATTATATTTGTGAATTATCAAGTAAAAAAAATGAATAATGCAATAATAAATGTAATAAATAAATCACATATCAATGAACTGCATTAAATAAATAAATACCTAAAAGTACCACTGTTAATTTCAAAAACTAAAATTGCTGAGATGATTAATCTAATAACGCTGAAATAAATAAATAATTAATCTGAAGAATCTACCATCATTGAAAATAAATAACTAACTAATCTGAAGAAAAAGCGCAATGTTCATTTAGTAGCTAAGTTTAAATGTGAAAACAAATAGTTTATAATTTCTGTAACAAAATTGACAAGCAGATTATAATAAAGAATTGTAATGGGAATGGCTCTATCTCGGTCAACGGTATTTGTAGCTTTTCACCAACCAACAATGAAGGTGTGCTTAATGTCCAAATTTCAGGGTGTATATCGGTAGTTTCATGTTTCCTGGATTGGAAAGCAGATTAATTTTGGAAGACTGCACAAAAAACCAAACAGATCTTGTACAAAATGCACTAAAAACCGATTAGGATGTCTTATGGTTGTAACCTATCAACCATCAAAAATTTCAAGATATACTGAAACTGATGAGGATTCATTTTGTTTTCAGTAACTTGATATCTTAAAAACTCATCAGGACACATTTCCTTTGGTGTGTCGTGAACTGCCAGGTAAGATTGTAACTAAAGATGATAAAATCAGAAGGGGGGATAAGAGAAAGTGAAACATAACATTGGCTTTTAAAGATGCACTGTTATGGAAGAAAATGACATGTTTAATATGAGCAAAGTATGTATAGTTACATCAACCGTTGAGCATGCAATGATGACAATTGTCATAGCTCTTATATTAATTTTGAATAATAAACAGTGTACTATGTTAATAACCTGAAATCCAATATATCTAAATCCTCTATGTGCTTTACCTAGATGTTTCCACTTGATGCCATCAAATGAATAACAGAAACGACATACAAATCAACAATAACCACAAAAAGGCATGGGAGACATGAGTTTGCACAACTCAGCTATTTCAAAGAGGCAAAATATTGATATATGCCATAAATTGAACCATATTTTTTTAGGATACAAGCAGTATAACAATGGAATCCACCATAAGAAATTAAAATAAGGCTTTTATTGTAGGGAGAAAACAATTTAGTAATTAATGAGCACCCAACCTTGTAGATAGTACCTCAAAATGAATGTTCAGCCAGTGACCTATATGGCCAATCTTGACATATACGTTGACAATGCAAACTATGGGTGGATCACTTGCAGAATTACTTTGATATGTAACAGTATAAATGTATCACAATGAAGGATTATATAAATTTATGAACCAATAATGGAGGAAGTATTAATAAATGATAGTATTTAATACAGCCTAGGGACCAGTAAAATGATAAACATTATTTTTTGCGTAAAATAGTATTTATCAAAAGAAGTAAAAAAAAAAAAAAAAAACAGTGTCCATGCTTGTGTCGCAAAAGGTTAAAACAACGTAAATTTGTTTGAAGAATGGCAAAAAGCCTAAAAACTGGTGAATCAAAGTTCAAACGTCCGGCCTTTAAGGAAGCAAGTATTTCATAAGTAAATCATAATGTTTAAGACATCAAGAGTTGAAGAATTATTTCACGTTAAATGAATGTTTGTAAATATGTAAGGATTTTGCTAGTTCTCCCAGTAAAAAAAAGGCATTATTTAGTGTACAAGCAGTTACCATTAATACTCTCTAATTCTTTTGTGCATAAGTAGGTAAGAAATACATCGCATACATAACCAACGAAAGAAGAACATCGGCAAAATTGTGCAATTTGTACTTATATGTACTTCCACCGAAGAAAAAGATATCAAAAGCCCTCCAACAAATATTTGAATTTGATGTTTATGTTAGCTAAGTTCATAGCGTGTTCTTTCTGAAAAGAAATTAGAATGTTATAATAATAAAATAAACAAAATGGAAGGAAAACTGGGTGACAAAGTTGTTGTCAAAATGGAATGAAAATTTGAAATAGAAGCACACTATGTCAGGGAAGCCAAATCTAGGGGAGGGGGATTAGCCGATGAATTTTCGTAAACAAGCGAGGATTTTGCAGGTTATATTTGTCCAAATCATGCACTATTTAATGTATTATATGCATTTGCTACTAATAATCTTTAATTCCCTTATATGAAAGTAGCAAAGGACCATAGGGCATACATAACTGAATGAAAGAAGAACAGTGAAAAAACTGTGGTTGTTGTACATATTAAAACATAAGACCTTAATTATAAATGCATAATCCTGTTGTGAAATTCGTACATATAAGTGTTTTCTTGCTAGAAAGAAGGCATACAATCTAAACATGTATCCAAGCAATTCAACAAATATTTAAATTTGATGCTTATGACAGCCAAGTTCAAGTCACACGCATAACCATTAACAATAAATTTCATAAACAATTTAAAAAGTAAGAATAATACCATGAACAAAATGGAAGAAAAACAGGACAATAAAATTGTTATCAAAATGGAGGGAAAAGCTGAAATAGAAGCACGGTTTTCCATAAAAACTAAAACTTTTGGAGAGAAAAGTTAGCAGAATACAATATCTACCAATGTGAGCACATAATATTTTATGGGTTTTACTTTCCTTAGAAATCATGCATGATTAGTGCCTTAGAAACCGTTTAAACAGAGCACAGAAGACTAAAACAACAACAATGTATAATAAAAATTGAATGATAACAAATGTAGGTTTGAAAATCAATGGTTGCAGAGTATGATCGTCGTAGAAAGGCCCATTGTTGAACTTGTATGAATTAAGAATGTGAGTGAACTTGCAGTATGAATGCATACACAATCAATTGAACTGTTAAGTCATAGGGTTTCCGGTTGATGAGCAGGAGTAAGGGATTGTACATGTATATTTTGTTCAGTGGTTTTTCGATGACCTTGCATACCTTGTTTACATGAATCCATCCTTGATGTTCATGGTATAAATGCAGTTATATAACTCTTTGATTGTCCGACCCAATTCCATATTCATGCTGGCTTATTTCCAGATCTGATGGGAAAGTGCTGACACTTAGTATGTACTATTTGCACCAGAATCACCACTGCTTGCAGCTACTTTCTTCTGCAATTTAGCATACATGATTAAAGTGGGATCCCAAAACATACATGAAAAGGCATAAAATTTCAACATCCTAGGACTTGAATCCTAGCTGCTTGGTTGTAAGGAATACGCTTACTATATACACTAACAAATTCTCCAATAATTAAATCAATAATTCCCTTTATAAAATAAAAGACAGTCTTATTCAAATTGAATTATGAGTTGGGAAGTTAAAATTCGATGAATTGAATTTTAATTTACAAAACATCAAAACCAAATTTTATATTCCTATTGTTACATCATAATCATTTCATATTCATCAAACAATGCTGAGAATTAAACCTCAAACCAAATGACTCGATCTCATGTCACCTTCCCCAAACTTAACTAAAACGGAAAAACAAGCGAAGTTAAGCAAATCACTTTAATTTAAACATTAGTTGTAAGTGTGGGGAGTCATCATCATGGATGCTAATCTAATGTGACCAAGAAGCAACCATGTGTGTGTTTCAATTTGTAGAGTAAACCTTGAACTAATATGAGCATGCACTACCTTGAACTTATATGAGAATGCCAAATATTAAAGTTGTTCTGGAATTCATAAACCATGTTTGATGGGAATAAGGAAAAAAAATCTTGAAAAAAATGATTAAGCAATCTCACCAATCAATAAATGCATGTTGTGAAAATGTTGAACTAAAACTAAGCACTTTAACGGCGAAATAAAATAGAAATTGAAAATACAAATAAAACATATAGATCAAATTATAGCAGTGATAAAAAAATAAGCTGGAGGACAAAAGTTGCTTACATCTGTTTATTTTGAAGATAGATCGCCTTCAATATCCATATGTGTTCTGCGAAGTTCTGCTAGACAATTAAGTTTTGCACCTAACTCTTCATTAAGCTAGGTATTATGTTTTTCAATAAGCTCTTTCTCCTGTGGAAATTATTATGTTGTCATAATTTACGGGATTGATAAAAAATATTCCATTAGCTAAAGAATATGAGAATTGGATGTAGCAACTTGTTGGAAACCGGTATTTATTTACCTGAGTAATACGATTATATGCTGCGTAGCAGTGTCCTAGTTCTGCCTCTGCTCCAAGCACTCTAGCTCCCTTCGATGGGTTGTTTTCAACCAAAAGAAACTATTTACAACAAAAGTTAAAATAAATAAATTATTAAAGTTAATGCAATATCAAAGACAATGACATTTTTGACCATTCTACAGAGGCTAACTAATTTAAATATTGGTGCCACAAAACAAAATCGCGATGGTGCCCAAATTTCAGAAGAAATGCAATTTCATAATCAGGATGATGCTGACATCAAAATAGGAGTCGAATGCAAAACACCGAAACTGATAGATTATTGAATATTTGAAAGAAAAAAATCACTGCAACCAGTAATGAACTAATCATACATGAAGGATCAGGAATCCTAAATATAAGTTGGCGAAATCCAAGCGCCCGTCTTCCAACCGGTAACCTTGGGATCAAAATTGGCTTTCAGTTTCTCAACTTTGACTCAAAACAAGTATTCAGTACATGAAAAAAAAGGACTGAAAAAGGATTATGTTAACCCTTATCTACACAGACATCCTAATGAATCTACTGGATTAGGTTATTTATAAGTTTTAACACATGAAATAGTTCTATAGTTACTGGCAGAATTTAGTTTTACTCTTCTTTACTAACAACAGAAGATACATTGAATAATCTCAAGATAAAAAAATGAACTTGATCGTTTATACTTTGAAATATGATTTCTTATACCACCAGAAAAAAAATTAGATCTAGCAATGCCAGAGTGAAATATAGCTACATTCAAAAATGTAAGAAGTTTAGTGATTTAGGATGCCTGTACTGCTCAATCATATCCCAAATCTCCAACTTGCATCGAGTTATGTGATTCTTCCTTCTTCTTTTCCTTTTGGTTATCCCTGAGCCTTTTGTGTGATCGACGCTCTGTTCACTTCCGAAGCTTTTGTTGGTTTTAACAGAAGCTTTGTCGATTTTGAAAAAAATCAAATCTTTCAGGGTTGTACAAAAACAAAACTGCTATTTGTATTGGTCCTTGAATCACGATATCTTGGTTTCATTTACTGCGCGCGGCCAATACATTCAATTGCATTCCAATTTTAGAATTTACCCATTAAGTCATTATCGATCCAAATATCCAGGCTACAGAGAGATTTGACCCGACGAAGGAAGAAAGCATGCTTTGACTTTTCTTATTTTGGTGTGAATTAACGAACGTTGCGCTGAGTTATTTGAATCCAACAGTCAGATCGAGAAATTAGGATCGAGAAACAAAGGAATAGGAAATTGGAAGAATGCTTGGGGAAGAGAAATAAAGCACCGAATACGCGTGAGATTTTTTAGCCGATTATAATTGGCTTCAGAGAGTTTTATATAGGGCTTGGAGTTCAGTACATAAGTTCATTGTATTTCAGACCCGAATCATCAGACATAAACTATGTCGCACCATTTCCCAGTTTGTGTTTTACGAAATGAAATAGTTCTCTTTTATCCTTCTCACTGTAAAAGTAACAAATACATATTCACATCATCATGAGTATAGACCACAACATCTGAATTTATACTGCTTCAATTGCGCATAGTGTAACATTTTCTAGGTCCTAACCATAAATGTATGTCAAGGACTCGAGAATACTTTACAAATAGTTTGCGTGCATATGAGTGAAATGATAAAACAAGCCAAAAAATCCTATAAAAGAGTTAACCTGAAGCCTTTGTACTTGATCAACTCATTTATGCAATCTAGGACAAAAAGTTGCCCTTCATCATCAAAATATACAATATCGCCTGTGTGTAACCGCCCCTCCGTATCAAAAGTGAATTTTGTGGCCTCTAGATTATTGAAGTACCCTATATGAATCCAGTTTGATGTCATTGCTTTAATGTTTATCATATATACAGTAATCAGTGCATAAATCTTGCAACATGTGGCTTTATGAAATCTTTTACTAGTCCGGTTGAAAGCGTGATTCCCATTTAATCCTTAAAACTGGCCAGGGGTTCATTTTATACTTTAAATTAGCAAATAAGCCTAACAAAAAAATTAGTATAAATTTATTAATTCAAAGTTGAAAAATAATCCAAGAGAATGACGAATGTCAAAACTGAAAGCTAAAAGAAGAACGTTCGATGAGCAAATCCATTGTCCTTAAAAGCTAAAACGATGTCTCTGTGCATTCAGTGCCATCCCAACTAGTCGTTGATGATAAAGTTACTTAAAAATAATTCAAGAAAAAAAATGACGGTTTAGATGTACTTGCAATAAGGCATTAATCATGGTAACAAATGAATGGATCTCCTTGCCGTGGGGTAGAATACTTTTTTCTAACAATAGTTTGCTTGTTAATTAAATGTTTGATACAAAATATACCTTTCATTATGTTTGGTCCACGAAAGCACAGCCCCCCCACTGATTTGGTGGAAGTTGTTTATTCGTGTCTACATTGACAACTTTAGATTCAACCCCTAAAGTGAGATGACAAGTAGATCCATGTTTATAATTACATCCTTACAAATGGTTCGGTTATGATGATTTTCTTGAAACTCAGGAGATTAAGAAAAAAAATTAAATTGTCTACAAATTTCTTTGTTTTTAAACTTTAAAATAAAAAGAACTTAAAAGATAAACAACATCCAGACTAAAAATAGAAACCATCTTATTTTGAAATAGTAAAAACACTAAATTTGAACATCTCCTTCACTAGTTCCAATTAAATTGAATAATCTTCAGTAAAGCAGGTTGGAATTAAGTCCAAAACAAAAGGTTAAATGACAGAAAAATAAATAAGAAATCAATCTAAGAAAAAAAAAACATATTACTTCAATTCAACTTGCTTTTGATGAAGCAGAACGTGACTATACAGTAAAATTGCTTAATTCAACCAAAAATTGTCTATATCAATGACAGAATGAAACAATAAATTACCTCAATTTGAAAGCAGTATAAAAAATTTGACCTCTTTTCATCACCTTCGGAAATCTGGAAAAAGAAGAAGCAAGATTTGAAATAAAATCAATATAATAAATCAAGCCACATCAATCACTAACTTGAAATCAAGCAACTATTAATTAACATGAAATTTTCAAAAAGCATCTTTCGATTACTAAAAAACTTATAAAATTGAACAAGAGGAAGTGTTATACCTGGTCATCAAAATGATTGGAGAGGGAAAGAGAGCTCGAACGCAAATTTAACGCAAAATATTTGATAGTAAGGAAACTGGCTAGGGTTCTAATTTGGGTCCAAGGAGTTTGCTACCGAATATCTAGATTTGAAAAGATATATGAGAAGAAAGAGGAGATATTTGAGGAATATGTGAATCGGCAACGAATAGAAGAAAAGCTATTCTGTCATAGACGCTGCTAGATCTAAGGCGTAGGAAATAAAATGAAAGAAGTCGGATTTAAGAATAGGTAGAAACAATTCATATTTAAGGAAAAAGCATATTTGAGGAAGAAAGAATGAAGAAAGAAGGAAACGACGAAGAAAACATTATTGTTGAGGCTCATACAATTTGTTTTTGGCTCTTGCAGCAGGGAAACCTCCCTAATGGTCGGTTTGAAAATAACGGAACAAAAGAATTCTGGAATTAATTAGCAGTGGTAGCATAAATGAACAGACATAAGGTATGAATGATTAAGAGGGTAAGCATGCTTAAGAAATAAGCTAACACCAAGTGGAGTGATCAAAAGGACAATTTAAACCAGGAGGCTAGCAAAACATGAATTAGAAATAAACAAAACAACAGATTGCTAAATAAAGATTTTTTAAAACTGAAATCATAGATTGGACTGTTACCTTCTTTGAATCCAGAGTTGATGCATTTAAAGACTAAATTGAAAAGGGAAATTAATTAAACTTCAACATTTCATATTTAATTATTTCTCAGTACTGCTTTTATGACATATATCTTTGCTATTGCAGTCGGATAAACAACCAACCCATTCTTAAAGTAGTAAACCATATAAAAAATTAAGTAAAACAAATTTGCTGGTTAAAACAAAAGATATCTTAGAACATGCATAGTGGTTAATTTGTATGAAACATAAAATTTAAAATGGTCAAAGTAAAATGTTAAAATAGGCCGACGAATCAAAAATACTACATCCATGCAAATGAAACCATGATCTAACAATCGTTTAAAAAGGTAAACATATGGTGTAAATGCAGACAAATTTAATAAATAATTGGGCATTATAAAAGTGAAAGAAATAATTACTTGGCTCCGAATCCCTTTGTGCTTTAGATTTGGCTCAAAAGCAAGGCTGGATACTTGATTTTGATGATGAGGCAATAGCAATTTGCAGTCGGTGGTCGAAACGTAAGATAAACCGATTTTATTTGACATCGTCAATAACTTAGGATGCGTTTGGTTCACCCTTTTTAGTTTTTGATTTTCGTCAATACAAAATTTGAATTGGAAATAACTTACAATATATAAACTGAAATCTTGATTTTTCCTTTTTATTAGAAAATTATAATCTAATCAATCCTAACGTTTCTTGTTTCATAGAAATCTGACTTAAAACGAATTCTGTATATTCAATTGAAGTTTAAAATTCAATATTACGAACTACCACTGTAATGTCCCATATTTTCTGACCATTTATTTGAAATATTTTATTTATTTAAAATATTGATTTGAGTTTAAATAATGGATTTTTAACATTTTAATTTGAATATTTAAATTATTATTAATAATATAATAATATTTGATTTTCGGGATATTGGGAAAATGATGAATTTGCTGTATAATATGGACGAGTGATTTAAAGTGGTTTAAATATGGTTTATATTGAATTATTTAAATATATTCGTTATTAAAACGACGTCAGAACGTTTAATTTATAATTATATTATAAATGAACTAAAAATGACATGGTAGTTCGTAAATTTCGTTCTGAACTTCAACTGAGTATACAGAATTCGTTTTAAGTCGAAACTCTGTGAAACCAGAAACATTTGAATCGATTTGGTTATATTTTTCATATGCAAGAGAAAAAGCAAGATTTCGTCTTATAATTTGTTAGTTATGTCCAGTTCAAATTTTGAAATAGTCGCTATGGATTTTGTTAATAAACAATAACGTTTATTTTATTAATTTAATAAGGATTTCAATAAAATTTAGATATCGTTAACTCGAAATGTTGATACCAAGTCGTTTAATCCATATTTGTTTATATATTAAGGTATATGATATTTTTACTTTAAGTATTTTAATAGTAATAATTTATTATTATTTTATTGAGGTTTGTTTTGGAATTTATATAAAATTTTATTTTATTTTGGGTGCTAAACAACATGGCCGATAAGGCGATACATGAGTCGATATGCATGCATGAAAGATCATGATCATGCTTTTGTTATTTGAGTAAACCAAGAACTCAGTAAAATAGTAAAGCAACAGTAAAGTAAAAAGAGAAAAAAAAGAAAGATATGTGTACAGCTAAGGGATAACAATGTGAACAGCTATTGAAGCTAAACAAAACAGTAACAGGGAAAAAGTAAATCAATATATGAATACCATCAATCGAACCAGCAAATGTACAATTTACAGAAAATCTCAATGTTCAGTCACTGTTTTCATACATAAAAATGAAAGAAAATTTATAATAAGAACTTCTCACAACACCATCAAGCCGTCACCATCTCCATGAAAGCACAACTGCCCACCACAAAATCAACCTGAAAAGAAAAAAAATACAGCTATTAGTAGCTAGAAAAGTATGTATAGGTATATATAAAGTTGAAAGATTTCAAATCAAAAAAAGAAAAAAAAGAATGAATGCAACAGAATCGAAACAGGTATATCTATGTATATATGAAACACCCCACCTCCGTTAGGGTCACTCTCAAAGGGAATGCCCTAATTTTGGTGGAGGTTTATAAGTATAAGTCACAGATATACAAGACAGATATAATAACACATATTTTTGAACAGCGGAAAACAACAACTTTTATTTCTTCAAAATACGTGTTACACAAACCATGCCATAATACTTCCCAAAATCATAACTGTCTTGATTACATTATTTAAAGAAGCATGAAGAAAACATAAATAAACTGCAAAAGTCCCCTAATTGCTGTCCAAAGCCATAGTCCAAAACGGAAAAGATCCAAGCAATACATTCTTTCTCTTCAAGCTGGATGTGAAAACTGGTCAAGCTGCGGTATTCCCTCCCTGAGAACCTGGGGGGGAAACGGAAGAAAAAGAGGCGAAAGGAAAAGGGTCAGTCATAAAGACTGAGTAAGTTCTAGTGACTTTCAGTGTAGAAACGGTTAAAACAACCTGTCATGTTTGAACTGGAACTAAACTTAAGAATGGTGTCAAGGTGAACAAGATAGACTAAGGTGATCAGGATAAGTCAAGACAAGTCAAGTAAAGCATCACATGTTCGAGATTCGTTGCATCGACTGTACTAGTATACTAAGCCCATATCACAAGTTAATCACGAAATAAATCCCACGGCCCAATGACATGAAATGACCCTGAAACGGGGTCTGACCCAAGTACGGGGTCCTACGGAGCGATTATCTAGTCGATCGGCTCCCTACAAGTTCTAGCTCGTCAAGTGTCCGTGTCATACGGCTAATCACGAATGTAGTCACCTGTGCTGGGTCCACCTTCGGGTGTATCAGCCCTAGGGTGTCAACCCCTGACACGATTCAAGATGCACAGATAAATCTACAGATACCCAGTGTCTGCCCCGGATACGTGCACGATCGTAGTCCACCGAACCTACACTGGTGTACCCCACTGCCATCGTTCACCTCTTACAATTAGCCCAGTAATCGTGCCCCACCCGGCCTAGCCCCAGGGTACCTTGATACATCTAGAGGGTTACTGTTGAAAGGGGTCGTGTCTAGGGTTTCGCCTAATAGATTAGGTCATGTAATTCGTGACCTAACCTGCCTAACAGATTAAATCATGTAATTCGTGACTTAATCCTTTTCCAGTCTAGTCATGTCAAGATGGTTAAGTATGTCATTTCAGTTCGCGACTTAACCCGCCTACGTGTCATGTAAAGTTGGCTAAGAGTTGTCGTTTTCAAGTTCATGACTTAGCACTACAAATCGTGTTCAAGTTGGTTAAGTTGTCTTTTCATGTTCATGACTTAACCCTAATTGGCATTAATTGATTCGTTAATGCACCGAACCACTCACATTGGATCCTATTGTTCGTAGCCACTGGATTTGCCGGGCGGTTCCGGGCAGGTTTACGCTACGAACTCAACCCAACCTCGGGTTTTCAAGCGCGGTGTGACCAACTACCCACATTGGATCCTATTGTTTGTAGCAACTGGATTTGCCGGGCGGTTCCGGGCAGATTTACACTATAAACTCAACCCAACCTCGAGTTGGCCACTTTCTTGTTTTCTAAAGTCATGCCCATGTTCTTATCAGATTTTGCTATTTCCACATCATGTTCATATGTCAACTTCGTGCCCAACTAAGGCATGTTTAAAGTCAAGTTATGGCATGTTTAAGTCAAATTTTCGTGCCATATTTCATGTTCTACTTATGACAAATTTCACAGTTTATGCTTATAATTAATTCAAGTTTTGCCTATTCTACCCAATCGTATCCCCAACGTATATAAACGTACTTCGTTCACAAGCATAAACAATTCAAGAGATAAAGGGGAATAACACCAAACATGTGATAGGCATATGTGACAATTCCAATGTAACACCCCACGCCCGCTATGGTCACTCTCTAAGGGAATGCCATAACATCGGTGGAGTATTTTTCAGTGAATATAGAACAGAGTAATTACAGCAAGACAGATATAAGTAATACTTGAAAATTTAAAACATCATTTCAATTGCAACGGAAAATAAAACATGTCTAGTTACATCACAAAACCATAATAGAAGTCAAGTACAAATATCCATCCTGCTAAATAAAAATACATAATCCCAATACATGAAATGATAGCCATAAAAGAAAAGGGTAAGCTGAGCTCTACATCTAGGGTCCAAGCTCCAAGAGAGTAATAAAAGCAGCTTGATCAAAGCCCACTCGTGTTGGGCCCACTCTGATAACCTGAGGGTTGGGAAAAAGATAAAAACAACGGGGTCAGACATAAGTTTGAGCGAGTCCTATAACTTTAACAATGCAATCATTAAAGTAATTAGGGTATGATATAACTTGGTACGGTGTGACTGGGGATAAATGACTACACTCAGTAGCCAATCAGACTTAGAATGAACTAAGATAACGATAAAGACGCATTTACCCACCCAAGGATAATTACTACACTGCACTACACCAGTCATTCCTACTTAAAGGTTGATCCCTCCCAAGGACTTAGAAAATTTACCCAGTAGTTTCATGTACCCCTAGCTGGCTACATAGGTGCCGTCTGCCCCTATCTTCACTAGGTGTACCCACTACTCCCAAGCGATCGGCTCCCTACCGTAGATATCCGTGCCGGCCCCACAATGGGGTGTATCATTCCCCAAAGTGGCAACCCGATACAACTAATGGTGCACGGGTTATATCTACACGATACAACAACGTCTTACCTACCATCCCGGGTCCACACACGCAGATGAAACCCGTTGGACTCGCGTTGCCACCGCTACCCCGTTTTGGCCTCTTATAGTCAAGCCCAATATGCGTGTCCCGTCACTCGACTAGGGTCGAGCCCACTAAGATACGTTTGGGGTATTGGTTGAAATGGGCCCCCACAAGCTACCCACCTAAGCTTGTCATTTCTAGTGTATACCACTTAACCCTTTAATCATGTTTTAATTACATGTTCCACTTTGGTTAAGTATTCTAATCGTATTTTCTATTGCCACCCAAGGCAACCACTAGATTTCCACATGCCACCCAAGGCACCCACTTAACCCCTCATGTTCCTCTACATGCTAATATGGTTAAGTGTTTCTTAATTAATTAATTAATTAAGATCATGACCTCATAAAGACCTCTCACATTAGACCATCTTTTATGACTGCTAGATATGCCGGTTGGGTCCGGGCAGACTTCTGTCATAAAAAGGGTCTAACCTCGTGTCTTTACTTTAATCACGTGTTTAATTTATGACTAAGACCTCTCACATTGGGCCAATCGTTTGTAGCTGCTGGATGGCCGGTCGTTTCCGGGCAGACTTCCGCTACAAAAGGGTCCAACCTCGTGTCTTAGTTGATTAATTACACCTAATTAATCACCCCCATAATTTTGTATTAATTATCCCTAATTAATTACACATTTTTAAGAATATGGGTAGACCTAACTCAATAGGTAAATTCCCAATTCCATAGTATGGGTAGACCTAACTTAATAGGTAAATTCCCAACTCCATAATGTGGGTAGACCTAACTTAATAGGTAAATTCCCAATTATGTCCATTCATTTTATGTTATGCTTAATCATAACAACTTTACACATTTCTATTAACATGCATATTAACCCCATCGTTTCCCACGTAATTCGTTTACATAACATGTCATACATAGGGGCAACTTTGCATATGTTATGCACATAATAAAAAGAGACAAACTTGCATATGAACTTGCATAAAACTTGCATATGAACTTGCATAAAACTTGCATATAAACTTGCATAAAACTTGCATACCATGTCATATCACAAAGGCAAACTTGCATATGTCATGCATATCATAAAAAGAGACTAACTTGCACATGAACTTGTATATATCATGTCATATCACAAAGGCATACTTGCATATATTATGCATATCATAAAAAGAGACTAACTTGCACATGAACTTGTATATATCATGTCATATCACAAAGGCAAACTTGCATATATTATGCATATCATAAAAAGAGACTAACTTGCATATGATCTTGCATAAGAACTTGCATAAAACTTGCATATGATCTTACATAACACATCATATCATAAAAGAGGCAAGTTTACATATGAACTTATAACATATGACAACCACAACTTGCATAATCCACATTTACATCCATAGCCTCCTAATATCCTATCCTAATTAGTTTAGCAATTACTTGCTAAAGGCATAGGAACTCACCAAAACCAAGATTAGCAAACTTATGAAGTAGAACTAGTTGCTAAATATGAAGAAGATGATGATTAGAGGTTGATTAGCTTGCAACTTCCTTCATAAACTAGTGGAGGCTCCTCTTAAGTTTGATTTTGGCGGCATGATGGCATCATTTCTATTTTTAGTATGGATTAGGCTTGCATTAGGGTGTATTTATAGGATTAGGGTGTGTTTTAGACCATAGGATTAACCCTAGGTTAGATTAGGTCCGTCAGATTTAGGAAGTCTCTAGAACACAGCCCAGCCCTAGCCAGAAAACCAGACCTGGTGCACCCAGGCCAAGTGGCTCGACACCCCGTGTCGACAGGCAAGTCGACAGGGCAGTCGACTTCCCAGTCGACAGGCCTGTCGACAGCCCTGTCGACATGGCTATGGCGGGAACTTTCCCGCCTGGCCCCGCTGGTTGAAATTAAAAATCTGAATTTGAATTTTTAAATCTGTTTTTAACTTTGAATTTTCTGCAAACTTCATTGGGCCATAACTGGGCCATACGGACTCCGATTTACAAAATTTCGGACTCTATTTCGCGTATTTTTCCGAGACGAACGCAATGACGCAGCCCGTTTCCCCCAATTCTCCCATTTGAGATTACTTATTCTACAATTAGTGAATTTTAGCATTAACTGAAATTCGGGGTGTTACATTCTCCCCTCCTTAAAGGATTTCGTCCCCGAAATCTCTAAGCTAAGGAGAATGCATATCCTACCATCCAAACAACCATCTACTCAATCCATCAAACACGTGCATCCATTGTCCTTAAAACAATTTCTAATGATGTATGAGCATATGCAAAGAGTGTGTGTATATGTTCCCTATCTAATGTATGAACATATGCAAACCATGATAGTGCCATGCATCCATTATGTATGCGAGAGAACCCTATCGACACATACAATATCTACATGAGTGCACAATCATTCACCAAAATGCATCATCCCTATGATAACACAATCATTATACATCCATAAATATAGCTTCCTACACACAATTTTATGCAATATGCAATATGAAGTGATTGAGCCGATCTAGTGCCTAGAGTGTGTATATATGCATCCACGAGCAACCACTAGCAACCACTTGCATCCACATGCATCCATCAAACATAACATGTCTCAAACACATGTTTCAACCATAGGTTTACCCTATTTAAAGGTCAAAGTACTAACGAGAGGACATACTGAAGATAAGATAAGTACTAGACAACCGATAAAGGAGAGGTTAAAAGACATACCCTAAAAAAGGAATGGGTACAATGAACGCATCTTCGCTTCCGTCTCCCAAGTAGCACTGCCCTCGTCTTCTCCCCATTGTACTTTGACTAGTTGAACCTCTCGATTCCTCAATTTCCTAGTCTCTGACCCAAGGATGCGAGTAGGAGCTCGTCGAATAGTCGCATCACGCTCTACTTCCACTTCTTTAAGCAAGCTCGGCTCTACAACCTCTGCGGTCTCATGTAAGCACTTCCTCAAATGTGACACATGGAATACATCATGTACACCGCTAAGTCTGTCGGGCAACTCCACTCTATATGCCATCCGTCCAATCCTTTCCTTAATAGGAAACGGCCCCACGAACCTTGGTGCTAACTTCCCAACAGATCCAAAGCGAACCACATTTCGTAATGGAGACACTTTGACAAAGACCATGTCCCCAACTTCAAACTCAAGATCCATCCTCCTCTTGTCCGCATAAGATTTTTGCCTATCCTGCGCTGCTTTCATCCTTCTTCGAATTAAGTCAATCTTCTCAGAAGTCTCCCTAACCATATCAGGCCCAAGCAAGATCTTATCTATAGATTCCCACCAACATGTAGGCGATCGACAAGGCCTTCCATAGAGAGCTTCGAAAGGAGCCATACCAATACTGGACTGAAAGCTGTTATTATATGCGAACTCCACCAATGGAAGATGCTCTTCCCATGTACCACCAAAATCTAAGATACAAAGCCTCAAAAGGTCTTCTAGGACACGATTCACCCTCTCAGTCTGGCCGTCCGTCTGAGGATGATATGCGGTGCTCAGACACAATTGAGTCCCCACTGCTTCTTGCAAACTTCTCCAGAACTCGCTAGTGAAGATAGGATCTCGATCACTCACTATACTGGAGGGTACCCCATGCAATCGAACTATCTCTCGAAGATATACTGAAGCTAGCCATGGAGCAGTCCTCTTGCTCTTCACAGGTATGAAATGGGCGCTTTTAGTAAGTCTGTCTACCACAACCCAAATTCCCGTATTACCCTTTCTCGATTTGGGTAACCCGTCAATAAAATCCATCGAGACGCTATCCCACTTCCATTGCAGAACTTCCAATGGGTGAAGCAACCCACCTGGTTTCTTTTGCTCCGCTTTCACTTGTTGGCACACCAAGCATCGAGCGACATACTCGGCCACATCTTTCTTTATACCGGCCCAGAAGAAAACCCGCTTCATGTCTTGGTACATCTTGTCCCCACCGGGATGAATGGTCATCCTAGAACGGTGTGCATCATCAAGAATAACCTTCCTCAAACCCTCGTCTTGCGGTACACAAAGTCTACCGTCTCTACGCAAGCACCCCTTATCGTCTAGGGTGTACCTACTCAAATGGCTGGACGACTCCCCCCTTATGAGCTTCTCTACCAACTCAACCAACTGTGGGTCGTCCCTCTGTGCTTCTCCAATCCGCCCCAAAAGAGTAGGTCTGACCTCCAAGGATGCTAGCAAACCGGGTACATAATCAATGGAAGGTCTGAAATCAAACATCGAGATAAATTCCAAGCTTCGTTGTTCCACGAACAATGGACTCAAGGACAACCTTTTTCTGCTCAAGGCGTCCGCCACCACGTTACCCTTGCCAGGGGTATACGCTATCTCGAAATCATAGGATGCTAAGAACTCCATCCACCTTTGCTGTCTCAAATTCAAATCCTTCTGAGAAAACAAGTACTTCAATGATTTGTGGTCAGTGAACAATTCGAACCTCTCACCAAGAAGATAATGGCGCCAAATCTTAAGCGCAAAAACAATAGCGGCCAACTCTAAATCATGGGTAGGGTAATTTTTCTCATGCACTCTCAACTGCCTTCCACCATAGGCTATTACCCTTCCCTCTTGCATTAAGACTGCGCCTAGTCCTGTCCCACAAGCATCGGTATAGACAACAAATGGCTTGCTCCCATCTGGCAACACTAAAACTGGAGCAGTGGTTAAAGCTCTCTTTAACCGTCGGAACGCATCATCACAATCTACGTCCCATGTGAAAACAAGATTCTTCTTCGTTAAGCGGGTTGATGGGGCTGATATCTTCGCGAAATCTTTGATAAACTTCCTATAATAACCCGCCAAACCCAAGAAACTTCTCACTTCGGTAGCATTCTTCGGAACCTTCCAATCCTGAATTGATACTACCTTTGCGGGATCCACAGCTATCCCTTCCTTGGAGACCACGTTCCCCAAGAACCGCACTTCCTTCCTCCAAAAGTGACATTTAGAGAATTTCGCCATAAGGCTATGCGCTCGAAGAGTCTTCAACACCTCCCCAAGATGTAGGGCATGCTCTTCTTCACTCCTAGAAAATACTAAGATATCATCCACAAAGACCACCGCGAACTTATTAAGGAACTCCCTGAACACCCTACTCATCAAATCAACAAAATATGCAGGGGCGTTCATCAACCCAAATGGCATCACCAGCCACTCATAGAAACCATCCGGAGTCCTAAAGGCAGTCTTGTCTATGCTATCCTCAGCCACCCTCAACTGATGAAACCCTGTGGCTAAGTCCAATTGAGAAAATACTGAAGCGCCAACCAACTGATCGAAAAGATCATCAATCCTCGGCAATGGGTGTCTATTCTTCTTTGTGAGCTTGTTGAGTTCCCTATAGTCTACACAAAGTCTGAGGGACCCATCCGCCTTCGTAGCAAAAACTACTGGAGCACCCCACTCCGATATACTTCGTCTTATGAACCCCTTCTCAAGCAACTCCCCTACTTGCTTATGGAGTTCCCTCCTCTCACGAGGAGCCATGTGGCGCACTGGTAAAGATACAGGTTTAGCATTATCCACCAGATATATTCGGAAGTCAATCTCCCGCTTCGGAGGTAAGCCCTTCACCTCCTCAAACACATCCGAGTATTCCCGGACCACTCTAACAGATTGCAAACTCTCGATCGAAGCGTCAAGCGATTCAAGATAACTTAGCATAACAGAATCCATGGGATTACAAGAGATCTCGAGAGTGTTACCCAAGCGGGTCATGAGCCTAACAACTCTCCTTTCGCAATCAAGAACAGCACCATTACTGGATAACCAGTCCATGCCCAAAATTAACCCATAGCCCGTGAAGCCCAAAACAAAAGCATCACATCTAAACTCAATGCTAAGTATAGAAATCTTCAAACCCAAACATATCATGGACAAATAAGTGGAGCCCCCAATTGGGTTTGAAACAACCAAGGGATCATCTACCAGACTGGTGTCTAAGTGCAGTGACTCAACTAATGATGATGAGATAAATGAATGCGATGCGCCTGAATCAAACAATGTACGGACAGGACGATCAAATAGAAAAACCAGACTTTCAACGGAAATAGTTCTACCTCTTTCCTGAATCGGTGGAACCGCGAGAGCCTGTACTTGCCCCCTAGCCTGACCCGGTGCCATAAGAGCTTGCGCCTGTCCTCCTGAGGTAGATCCCGTCCTTTGCCCCTTCTTAGGGCAATTCTTCTCTATATGCCCTGCTTCGCCACAGTGAAAGCAACCAGTCTTCTTCTTCTTTCTACAATCTTTGCTTATGTGGCCTGGTATCCCACAATTGAAGCACTTCTTTTTCCCCTTGCCACCATTGCCTTTCCCTCCTTTGTTTTGCTGTTGTTGAGGTTTCTTTTGATCTCCCCTCTTCTCGGGTGCCTTATTAGCATTGGGACCCTTCTCTTCTTCATGCATAAGTGCCATGTCAACTAGCTTCTCAAAGGTGGCCCCCATAGGGATATGAGTCATGGCCAACCCATGCATTGGTTCATTCAAGCCTTTCACGAACCTCAAAGCCTTCTTCTCCGGTGTATTCACCATGTCTAGGCCAAACCTTGCCAATTGATTAAACTTGTTGACATACTCCTTCACTGAGAGATTTCCTTGCTTTAGAGTCAAGAATCTTTCCATATACAAGTTCTCCTCCGCCCTTGAGAGAAACTTTGCCACAAATCTTTGCCTAAAATCCGCCCAAGAGTCAACGGGGCGTTCTCCATTAGTGACCACCCACCAGAATGAGGCCTCTCCCTTCATTAACCAAGCAGCTAACTTGACTTTCTTTCCTTCTTCCGTCTCAAAGATATCTATCAACTCTTCCACCTCCTTAAGCCAATCTCTAACCTCCACAAAAGTTTCAGATCCTTGAAAAGGTTTCCCTCCCATAGCTTTGAATTCCTTGCAAGTCTTAGCAAAAGTATCTGTGCGAGGAGGAGGGGGAGGAGGAAGATCGGGTGCTACGGTTGGTGGAGGAACATTTGCTGGACCCGCAGTGGTGGCCCTAGCCTCCATCAATCTCCTATACCATACTGGTATCGTCACACTCTCGGGAAAGTTAAGATCCTCAGCCATGCTGAAACGAAAAAGGAAAGATTCAAAACGGAGAATTCGAAGGATAAAGATATGGCTATTGGGGATTATGCTTTTCTTTCAAAAACTTTTCTCTTTAAAGACATGTTTTTGAAAATATTTCTTCCAAAAATGTTTTTAGAAAAATAGTTTTCTAAAAATTTTATCTGTTCCGGTAACATTTGCTCTGATACCACGTGTAACACCCCACGCCCGCTATGGTCACTCTCTAAGGGAATGCCATAACATCGGTGGAGTATTTTTCAGTGAATATAGAACAGAGTAATTACAGCAAGACAGATATAAGTAATACTTGAAAATTTAAAACATCATTTCAATTGCAACGGAAAATAAAACATGTCTGGTTACATCACAAAACCATAATAGAAGTCAAGTACAAATATCCATCCTGCTAAATAAAAATACATAATCCCAATACATGAACTGATAGCCATAAAAGAAAAGGGTAAGCTGAGCTCTACATCTAGGGTCCAAGCTCCAAGAGAGTAATAAAAGCAGCCTGATCAAAGCCCACTCGTGCTGGGCCCACTCTGATAACCTGAGGGTTGGGAAAAAGATAAAAACAACGGGGTCAGACATAAGTCTGAGCGAGTCCTATAACTTTAACAATGCAATCATTAAAGTAATTAGGGTATGATATAACTTGGTACGGTGTGACTGGGGATAAATGACTACACGCAGTAGCCAATCAGACTTAGAATGAACTAAGATAACGATAAAGACGCATTTACCCACCCAAGGATAATTACTACACTGCACCACACCAGTCATTCCTACTTAAAGGTTGATCCCTCCCAAGGACTTAGAAAATTTACCCAGTAGTTTCATGTACCCCTAGCTGGCTACATAGGTGCCGTCTGCCCCTATCTTCACTAGGTGTACCCACTACTCCCAAGCGATCGGCTCCCTACCGTAGATATCCGTGCTGGCCCCACAATGGGGTGTATCATTCCCCAAAGTGGCAACCCGATACAACTAATGGTGCACGGGTTATATCTACACGATGCAACAATGTCTTACCTACCATCCCGGGTCCACACACGCAGATGAAACCTGTTGGACTCGCGTTGCCACCGCTACCCCGTTTTGGCCTCTTATAGTCAAGCCCAATATGCATGTCCCGTCACTCGACTAGGGTCGAGCCCACTAAGATACGTTTGGGATATTGGTTGAAATGGGCCCCCACAAGCTACCCACCTAAGCTTGTCATTTCTAGTGTATACCACTTAACCCTTTAATCATGTTTTAATTACATGTTCCACTTTGGTTAAGTATTCTAATCGTATTTTCTATTGCCACCCAAGGTAACCACTAGATTTCCACATGCCACCCAAGGCACCCACTTAACCCCTCATGTTCCTCTACATGCTAATATGGTTAAGTGTTTCTTAATTAATTAATTAATTAAGATCATGACCTCATATAGACCTCTCACATTAGACCATCTTTTATGACTGCTGGATATGCCGGTTGGGTCCGGGCAGACTTCTGTCATAAAATGGGTCTAACCTCGTGTCTTTACTTTAATCACGTGTTTAATTTATGACTAAGACCTCTCACATTGGGCCAATCGTTTGTAGCTGCTGGATGGCCGGTCGTTTCCGGGCAGACTTCCGCTACAAAAGGGTCCAACCTCGTGTCTTAGTTGATTAATTACACCTAATTAATCACCCCCATAATTTTGTATTAATTATCCCTAATTAATTACACATTTTTAAGAATATGGGTAGACCTAACTCAATAGGTAAATTCCCAATTCCATAGTATGGGTAGACCTAACTTAATAGGTAAATTCCCAACTCCATAATGTGGGTAGACCTAACTTAATAGGTAAATTCCCAATTATGTCCATTCATTTTATGTTATGCTTAATCATAACAACTTTACACATTTCTATTAACATGCATATTAACCCCATCGTTTCCCACGTAATTCGTTTACATAACATGTCATACATAGGGGCAACTTTGCATATGTTATGCACATAATAAAAAGAGACAAACTTGCATATGAACTTGCATAAAACTTGCATATGAACTTGCATAAAACTTGCATATAAACTTGCATAAAACTTGCATACCATGTCATATTACAAAGGCAAACTTGCATATGTCATGCATATCATAAAAAGAGACTAACTTGCACATGAACTTGTATATATCATGTCATATCACAAAGGCAAACTTGCATATATTATGCATATCATAAAAAGAGACTAACTTGCACATGAACTTGTATATATCATGTCATATCACAAAGGCAAACTTGCATATATTATGCATATCATAAAAAGAGACTAACTTGCATATGATCTTGCATAAGAACTTGCATAAAACTTGCATATGATCTTACATAACACATCATATCATAAAAGAGGCAAGTTTACATATGAACTTATAACATATGACAACCACAACTTGCATAATCCACATTTACATCCATAGCCTCCTAATATCCTATCCTAATTAGTTTAGCAATTACTTGCTAAAGGCATAGGAACTCACCAAAACCAAGATTAGCAAACTTATGAAGTAGAACTAGTTGCTAAATATGAAGAAGATGATGATTAGAGGTTGATTAGCTTGCAACTTCCATCATAAACTTGTGGAGGCTCCTCTTAAGTTTGATTTTGGCGGCATGATGGCATCATTTCTATTTTTAGTATGGATTAGGCTTGCATTATGGTGTATTTATAGGATTAGGGTGTGTTTTAGACCATAGGATTAACCCTAGGTTAGATTAGGTCCGTCAGATTTAGGAAGTCTCTAGAACACAGCCCAGCCCTAGCCAGAAAACCAGACCTGGTGCACCCAGGCCAAGTGGCTCGACACCCCGTGTCGACAGGCAAGTCGACAGGGCAGTCGACTTCCCAGTCGACAGGCCTGTCGACAGCCCTGTCGACATGGCTATGGCGGGAACTTTCCCGCCTGGCCCCGCTGGTTGAAATTAAAAATCTGAATTTGAATTTTTAAATCTGTTTTTAACTTTGAATTTTCTGCAAACTTCATTGGGCCATAACTGGGCCATACGGACTCCGATTTAAAAAATTTCGGACTCTATTTCGCGTATTTTTCCGAGACGAACGCAATGACGCAGCCCGTTTCCCCCAATTCTCCCATTTGAGATTACTTATTCTGCAATTAGTGAATTTTAGCATTAACTGAAATTCGGGGTGTTACATACAACATCACTTGCATAATAAACAGGCTATAACATATCACATGATTTCAATACTAGTATGATGATAACTTGGCATAGAAATGATTCCAACTTAATTTAACATGATGATTTCAACTTTACATCATAGGCATAATAATCATTGCGGGCATAATAATAATATTATTATAAACATGAAACATTAAAGGCATAGTAATCCTAATAGGCATAGTGGATTCCAATTTAGCGTTTTTAACATAATGATTCTCAACTAACCTTATAAACATAATGGTTCCAATTTAGCATTTTTAACATAATGATTCTCAACTAACATTATAGACATAATGATTCCAATTTAGCATTTTTAACATATCTAACATTATAAACATAATAATTCCAACTTTTCATCATAACCTAGCAATACCCAATTTTTTATTAATCATGATAGGTATATTAACATCACAGGCATAATTCCATCAATAGTCATAGCCATGGTTTAATTAGCATCATAGGCATGGTTTAATCAACATAAAGATTTCAATAAACACAGTGATTCCATGGACATGTATTAGTCCAACTTGCCAAACAATTAAGCCCAAGTGATTCATAACAACATCAAAATCATGACAAGTTTAACTTGCAACGTTGCCATAGCAATATCCCCAAATTATAATTCAAAGATAAACAATATAAACAATGGATTAACAATAGTTCCTAAATCCGGTTTCAATTCATGGCATGTCCATATTGTTTTAGCGTTTTTGCCTAAAAAGTAACATAGAACTTACAATATGAAGCAAATAATCCAAATAAAAATCCCAAATCAATTAGTCCTAAATTCGTTGTCTAAAGCGTCGTAGTTGTTGTAGCTTCTAGTTGTAGCCTTCAAGAATCGTCCTCCATCTTCTATAATTTTATTCTTTGTATTTTTAATTCAGAGCTCTAGGTTTAATGGCGGCGGCCTGAGGCTAAAATGAAATAGTATGATTTAGGCTAGGTCTAGGTGTTATTTTATAGGTGTATAGGGTGATTTAGAGCCTTCAGATCAGTCCAGAAGTCATCCGAATCGCACAGCTCGAATACACATCATCTAGCCACTCAAAAGAAGACACGTTACCTCAGAACACTCCAGAATTCGGTGCTGGATTTGTACGGGCGCACTTGGCAGGTGCGCCAGTGTATTTTTGTACTGTCGCACTTCACAAGTGCGCCAGTGTATTCTGGACTGTTTTCGGTTTTTCTGCCTAACTTCGTTCGTCCATATCTTCTTCATACGGTATCCAATTTTCGAAATCTCGGACTCTATTTCGCGTATTTTTCCGAGACGAACGCAATGGCGTAACCCATTTCCCTTGATTTCATCATTTATAATTAATTATACTATAATTCATGAAGCTTAATGTTATAGAATACACGGGGTGTTACATTCTCCCCCACTTAAAAGGATTTCGTCCCCGAAATCTTCAAGTTCAGGAAGAATGTACATCCTAACATCCAAACATCCATCTACTCATCCATCAAACACGAGCATCCATTGTACTTATTAAAAACTTCTAATGCTTTATGATCATATGCGAAGTGTGTGTATATGTTCCTTAGCTAATGCTAATGATCAGGCCCGATTGATCTTCTAAATGCAAAATATGTTTAGTGAAATGAATCCAATATGTATGCAAATTTTTCCTATTATAATTCATAATTTCTACATGAGTGCTCGAACATTCAATCATATGCAACAACCAAAGGATAACACAACCAAGTTTCCAAAATAAACACTCATGCATATGCAACATGAAAATGTGTCTGAGCCGATCTAGTGCCTAATGTGTATTCATGCATCCACGAGCAACCACTTGCGACCACTTGCAACCATTTCGCAATCATAACATGTTTCAATTACATGTTTACATCCAAAAGGATTCTAACTATGGTTCTCAAGATAGGATCGAGGAGAGAAACAAGATAAAACAAAGCATCTAGGAGAAGTTAACGATGTACCGCCAAAAGGTCTGGTCTGCTTCTCAGGGCAGTCTTTGCTGATGTGTCCAGTTTTCCCACAATGAAAACATTCACCTTGCTTTCTCTTCCTCTTTCTACAATCCTTGGCTATGTGCCCTTCCGTACCACAGTAATTGCATTTCCTTTTATCACGTGAGTTGTTGTTCTTGCCTCCTTTCTCGGAGTCTACCTTCTTATTCTTAGAATCGTTGGGCTTGACCTCTTTCTTCCCTTGAGAGTTTTCTGCCTCTGTCTCCTTCTTGCCCTTATCTTCCTCGTTCAGCAATGCCATCTGCACCAACCTTTCGTACGTAGCTCCCATGGGTATATGGGTCATGGCCAAACTGTGTAATGGCTCATTCAACCCTTTGACAAAGCGAAGAGCCTTCTTGTGCGGGGTGTTGACTAGGTCCAGTCCGAACCTAGCCAGCTCATCGAATTGATTAACATACTCCTTGACTGTCATATTCCCTTGCTTAAGAAATAAGAATTTTTCCAACTGAAGACTCCTTTCAGCTTCTGAGAGAAATTTAGCCTCAAACCTTGCCCTAAAGTCCTCCCATGTTTCCACTGGTCTTTCTGCATTAGTGACTTCCCACCAGTAGGAAGCCTCGCCCTTTAGTAGCCACACTGCTAGTTGTACTTTCTGCCTATCTTCTACCTCAAAGATGACGAATAAGTCCTCGGTTTCTTTCAGCCAATTTCTAGCTGCCACAAAGGACTCAGTTCCATGAAAATCCTTTCCTCCCATAGCTTTAAAATCTTTACATATCTTAGCAAAAGTGTTTCCCCGCGGAGGAGGTGGAGGAAGAGGTGCTGCTGCAGCTGGGTGATTTCCTGCAGCTGGGGGAGGAGGAACGGTAGGGCCTGGCTGGGTGGCCCTTGCTTCTAAGAATCGTCTAAACCAACCAGGTATTGGTACACCCTCTGGCAAGTTAAGTTCTTCGGACATGCTGAAACAAGAAGGATAGATTCAAAACGAAGGATAAGAGATAACACCTATGGCTTTGGGGGACTTTTGCCTTTTTAAAATAAAATAATATTTTATCTTTTAAAAATGCTTCTTTAAATTTTCCTCTGAAAATAAATTTTCAAAACTTTTATCTTATCTGGTAAACCTAGGCTCTGATACCAAGTGAAATACCCCACCTCCGTCAGGGTCACTCTCAAAGGGAATGCCCTAATTTTGGTGGAGGTTTATAAGTATAAGTCACAGATATACAAGACAGATATAATAACACATATTTTTGAACAGCGGAAAACAACAACTTTTATTTCTTCAAAATACGTGTTACACAAACCATGCCATAATACTTCCCAAAATCATAACTGTCTTGATTACATTATTTAAAGAAGCATGAAGAAAACATAAATAAACTGCAAAAGTCCCCTAATTGCTGTCCAAAGCCATAGTCCAAAACGGAAAAGATCCAAGCAGTACATTCTTTCTCTTCAAGCTGGATGTGAAAACTGGTCAAGCTGCGGTATTCCCTCCCTGAGAACCTGGGGGGGAAACGGAAGAAAAAGAGGCGAAAGGAAAAGGGTCAGTCATAAAGACTGAGTAAGTTCTAGTGACTTTCAGTGTAGAAACGGTTAAAACAACCTGTCATGTTTGAACTGGAACTAAACTTAAGAATGGTGTCAAGGTGAACAAGATAGACTAAGGTGATCAGGATAAGTCAAGACAAGTCAAGTAAAGCATCACATGTTCGAGATTCGTTGCATCGACTGTACTAGTATACTAAGCCCATATCACAAGTTAATCACGAAATAAATCCCACGGCCCAATGACATGAAATGACCCTGAAACGGGGTCTGACCCAAGTACGGGGTCCTACGGAGCGATTATCTAGTCGATCGGCTCCCTACAAGTTCTAGCTCGTCAAGTGTCCGTGTCATACGGCTAATCACGAATGTAGTCACCTGTGCTGGGTCCACCTTCGGGTGTATCAGCCCTAGGGTGTCAACCCCTGACACGATTCAAGATGCACAGATAAATCTACAGATACCCAGTGTCTGCCCCGGATACGTGCACGATCGTAGTCCACCGAACCTACACTGGTGTACCCCACTGCCGTCGTTCACCTCTTACAATCAGCCCAGTAATCGTGCCCCACCCGGCCTAGCCCCAGGGTACCTTGATACATCTAGAGGGTTACTGCTGAAAGGGGTCGTGTCTAGGGTTTCGCCTAATAGATTAGGTCATGTAATTCATGACCTAACCTGCCTAACAGATTAAATCATGTAATTCGTGACTTAATCCTTTTCCAGTCTAGTCATGTCAAGATGGTTAAGTATGTCATTTCAGTTCGCGATTTAACCCTCCTATGTGTCATGTCAAGTTGGCTAAGTGTTGTCGTTTTCAAGTTCATGACTTAGCCCTACAAATCGTGTTCAAGTTGGTTAAGTTGTCTTTTCATGTTCATGACTTAACCCTAATTGGCATTAATTGATTCGTTAATGCACCGAACCACTCACATTGGATCCTATTGTTCGTAGCAACTGGATTTGCCGGGCGGTTCCGGGCAGGTTTACGCTACGAACTCAACCCAACCTCGGGTTTTCAAGCGCGGTGTGACCAACTACCCACATTGGATCCTATTGTTTGTAGCAAATGGATTTGCCGGGCGGTTCCGGGCAGATTTACACTACAAACTCAACCCAACCTCGAGTTGGCCACTTTCTTGTTTTCTAAAGTCATGCCCATGTTCTTATCAGATTTTGCTATTTCCACATCATGTTCATATGTCAACTTCGTGCCCAACTAAGGCATGTTTAAAGTCAAGTTATGGCATGTTTAAGTCAAATTTTCGTGCCATATTTCATGTTCTACTTATGCCAAATTTCACAGTTTATGCTTATAATTAATTCAAGTTTTGCCTATTCTACCCAATCATATCCCCAACGTATATAAACGTACTTCGATCACAAGCATAAACAATTAAAGAGATAAAGGGGAATAACACCAAACATGTGATAGGCATATGTGACAATTCCAACATCACTTGCATAATAAACAGGCTATAACATATCACATGGTTTCAATACTAGTATGATGATAACTTGGCATAGTAATGATTCCAACTTAATTTAACATGATGATTTCAACTTTACATCATTGGCATAATAATCATTGCGAGCATAATAATAATTTTATTATAAACATGAAACATTAAAAGCATAGTAATCCTAATAGGCATAGTGGATTCCAATTTAGCGTTTTTAACATAATGATTCTCAACTAACCTTATAAACATAATGGTTCCAATTTAGCATTTTTAACATAATGATTCTCAACTAACATTATAGACATAATGATTCCAATTTAGCATTTTTAACATATCTAACATTATAAACATAATAATTCCAACTTTTCATCATAACCTAGCAATACCCAATTTTTTATTAATCATGATGGGTATATTAACATCACATGCATAATTCCATCAATAGTCATAGCCACGGTTTAATTAGCATCATAGGCATGGTTTAATCAACATAAATATTTCAATAAACACAGTGATTCCATGGACATGTATTAGTCCAACTTGCCAAACAATTAAGCCCAAGTGATTCATAACAACATCAAAATCATGACAAGTTTAACTTGCAACGTTGCCATAGCAATATCCCCAAATTATAATTCAAAGATAAACAATATAAACAATGGATTAACAATAGTTCCTAAATCCGGTTTCAATTCATGGCATGTCCATATTGTTTTAGCGTTTTTGCCTAAAAGGTAACATAGTACTTACAATATGAAGCAAATAATCCAAATAAAAATCCCAAATCAATTAGTCCCAAATTCGTTGTCTAAAGCGTCGTAGTTGTTGTAGCTTCTAGTTGTAGCCTTCAAGAATCGTCCTCCATCTTCTATAATTTTATTCTTTGTATTTTTAATTCAGAGCTCTAGGTTTAATGGCGGCGGCCTGAGGCTAAAATGAAATAGTATGATTTAGGCTAGGTCTAGGTGTTATTTTATAGGTGTATAGGGTGATTTAGAGCCTTCAGATCAGTCCAGAAGTCATCAGAATCGCACAACTAGAATACACATCATCTAGCCACTCAAAAGAAGACACGTCACCTCAGAACACTCCAGAATTCGGTGCTGGATTTGTATGGGCGCACTTGGCAGGTGCGCCAGTGTATTTTTGTACTGGTGCACTTCACAAGTGCGCCAGTGTATTCTGGACTGTTTTCGGTTTTTCTGCCTAATTTCGTTCGTCCATATCTTCTTCATACGGTATCCGATTTTCGAAAACTCGGACTCTATTTCGCGTATTTTTCCGAGACGAACGCAATGGCGTAACCCATTTCCCATGATTTCATCATTTATAATTAATTATACTTTAATTCGTGAAGCTTAATGTTATAGAATACACGGGGTGTTACAATATATCAATGAACAGATAAGAGAATCAAATCTTTAGACCAAATTTATACAGCTTTGAAACAACTAAACCAAAAACAGGGTGATGTACAGCTCGAAACAGTACAAGGTATGGCTGGATGAAATAGATGAGTGTGTATATATATATATTCGTACCTCAATCTATAGGGATGAACAGCTAAAGAAAACAAAATATGTGCATATATATTTACACCATAAAATCTACAGACAATCAGAAAACAGCTAATATATATTTTTATATATATGAATCATGTACAAACCAATACAAAGAAGTATTCTACCTACATACTTGTCACAGTTCAAATCTGAAATCAAATTTAAAAAATTTGATAACTGTACTCCGACAACCCAAATACAAACTGTCAATGTGAATAAACAAATTCGTAGCTGCGCCTAATCTACGTGGGAACAGTAGGATTTTGTGTACTTCTGACCTTAGACAATACATGAAAAACCCAATTTCAAAGCATAATTTCACTGCTAAGCAACACAGTCCATCACGAAATATATAGTTTGATAATACAACTGAGATAACAAGAAATAACACCTAAGAAACGCAAAAGCTAGGATCTAAAACTAGTATGTTACAATTCAAGGTTAACAGTCGATCGTACACTAGTATAAATATGGGTCGCATATCACAATTCTTTCCCAGAACAAACCATGAAAAAAGAGGAAAACCGAATTCAAATCCACAAGGAAAAAAAAGCAGGAAATAAAAACAGAAATTAGTAAAACACTTAGCTTTTTTGGGATGACCATGTTTCGGCCTCGGTTTGGGGATCGAAGGGGCGGAGGGTCTCTGGCGTTGGACAGCAGTACTGTGTCGGAGTGGGGCTACTGGCGGAGCACTGGTGAAGTGGCCTGTTGTGGTCGAAGTTAGTTGGCAACGGAAGGAGGATTTTGGCTGAGAAGGGTTTCCTTTTTCCCCATTTTTCTTGTGGTGGCGGACGATTTGAAGAGGAATGGAGAACCGATCGTTTTAGGGTATAAGGGGATGTGGGCCTGTTTTATTGGTGATGGGCTGAACGTACTTAAGGTAAGCCCAAGTCTTTTTTTTTTTACTTAAAGTATGCCAAGTTTCTAAAATTTACTTAAAGGATTTTAATTAACTTAAGTTAATCTAACTACTGAAATTTAAAACCATTTCATGTTGTTACTTAGTTGGTCTAATTGGTCATGTTACTTACGTTAATCAAATTTTAAAACATAATTAATTATTTGTTTAATATAATTCAACTGTTAACAAATATGATTGGGGTTTATTGTTTTAATTAAACAAACCATAAACGTAAAATAAAGGGATTAAAGAAATTAGTAGGGATTGTATAACGAGGTAATTAGTTTAATTAAATAGGATTAGTTTATTTTATGACTAAGGGTTAAATTAATTTAACTTAGGCGTTAATATTCAAACTTTTATAACTCGTTCATATATGGACAGAAATGGGGCAAACAACTTACGTTACGATCGTGACAACAAGCAGAACGATATAAAACAAAAATCAGGACAAAGCTGGAGACAGTGAGAATCAAAGTGACTTAAACTCACTCAGTTTCTTCCCACTTATATTTATAAGTTGGGTTTTAATTTTTGTGTGCTATGGTTGCTAATGTATTGACTGGTTGTTGATATATATATTCACATATCGTTTGGACTGATGAAATTAAACATCGTTAAATTTCAGTGAAACCCAAATCGTCATTTGTAACAACCCGGAAAATACGAGCCAATTTAAAATTTTTAAATTGGATATTTTAAAGGAATTTAAACAATTGAAATAGAATATTCAATAAAATAATGAATTAGAAATAGTGTGGCAGTTTGAAAATTTGAATTCAAACTTTGACTGATTGTACCGGGTGCAAAATCTAACGAATTTTAGCAAAACCAAAAATATTTAAATCTATTTATGAATATCTTTCTAACGAATCTGAAAAATCAAAGTTTCATAGCAGGAATCAAAAGTTATCGCCGAATGAATTTTCAGAAAGGTCGTTATAGAGGATATATAGCCCTTGAAAATAGACATTTTGCAAACGACCTCGGAATTCGATGAAACCAATTTTGTTGGATCGGGGATGTCAAATTAATTCTAGGTTTCAAATTTCATAATTTTTGAAGCTAGTATGTGAGAATGGCAAAAGAAAACGTGTTTGGTTAATTTTTGTTAAATTGGATCGACCAGAAAATGGCCATTTTTCAAACTGTCTCAGAATTCGACGAAACTAGTTTTTTTGGGACCGTAGCATCTAAACATAGCTAGATTTATTTTTCTGGAATTTTTTGAATCAGTTTGTGGCCCTGGAAAATTGAAATGTACGTTTAAAATAGAATTTGAATGTTTTATATTTTAATTTGAAGAATAACTGACTGTAACAGTCGAATTGGCCTACGAAACATATCCCATTGTGTCCGGGATGGGGGTATTTAGCTAGAGGCGACAGTCGTTGGGTTTGAATTGGTGTTCGTGTGGAGAAACACTATTTTAAAATTTAATAAAACCATCGACCAATAGAATTTCTCCATTCATAATTAAAATAATAAAAAATATCTCATACCCCCCCCCCCCCCCCCCGTAACCCGATCTCGACGGCGGAATACCCTTCGCCGCTTCCCAGGCGATTTCCGATCGCCACAGCCCGAATCAGCCCCACCCCCAGTTGAACTTTTTATAGTTCTCCTCCCCCTCTTCAAATCCATATAAAGCACTCCCCTTATCGTTGCTCCTACCTCGAGATTTCCCCCTCCAAAGCCCCGACCTTTCCGTCGCCGCCACGAACGCTGGGCCCTACCGAGCTGAACGCTATCGCCATGCGCCTGAAGCCCCCTCGACCCTCTTTCGCGTGGTACAAGCTGATTATCCTATCGTGCAGCGGTTCGTTCGGAAATTGAAAACCTAGTTTTGAAGGTTTTGAAAGGTATCCGCTTTATTATATTTGAACTGAAAATAACACTTTTAATTGTTGCAAACTTTGAAAAATCATATCTTTATGGTGTGTTAACGAAATTCGATGAAACAGGAAACATCGTGACCGCAAGGACGCTCTCTACAATCTAGAAGAGACCGCGGATTTTTCTGAGCTAGCTACGATTTTTAGCATCTCAAAAACCAATGTGAGATTTCTAAACTGAAATGTGAATAAAAATGTCATGTATAAATTATATAAGCAAAATATAAATTATATACGTGTTGTATACCTCATGTACATGCGTTGTATAAGTTATATGAGCGAAGTATGAATTATACATGCATTGTTTAAATGATATGTGTGTTGGAATGGAAATAAAATATATATATATATATATACTCCCCTCGTCCACAAACCATGGACGATATTTATTGATTGTGAATTGGTGTGAAAAATTTGGTGAATAATGCGAATGGTTGATAGAATTGTTTGTGGTTGATATTGGTTGGTTGTGGTTGAAAAATACCCATTGGTGATTGAAACAAATTTGAAATAAATTGTGGAAAAGAAATATCATACTCGCCTGCGTGCGAATTAGATGTATGAAATCCCCATTGTCAAAAACCGCGAGGTTTTAAGGTAGAGCGAGGAGCCATACTTGGGACGGTCCCGGTTTTAACTACCCTGCCGTTATGCTGCCGAAATTTTGAATAATATTCATGTGTTAGAATTATTTTCATATGTTGAAATTATTTACATGTGTTGAAACTAAAGTCATGTGTTAAAACTATATCCATGTGTGGAAATGCTCATGTGTTGAGAAGTCATGTGTTGAAAATTAAATTCTTGTGTTGAATGAATAAAGTATTTAAACAATAAAAATCACATTTTTATTATATATAAGAAGTATGTAAAATATTCGTGTTATATATAAATTGTTTCAACAATAAAAATTACATTTTTCTTATATGTACCAACTATATAAAATATCCATGTGTGGAAATGCTCATGTGTTGAGAAGTGCGCGTGTTGAAAAGGTTCATGTATTGAATAAAAAGATCGAACAATAAAATTTACATTTTTATTGAAAATATGAAGTGTTAAAAACATTCATGTGTTGAATAAATATTTTAGATGATAAAAATACCATTTTTATCATGTATGTGATTTGCTAAAAATATATGAGTGTTGAAATAAATATATGTTTGCTATGAATATTATTTTTAACATGTGTAGGAACTAAATAAAATAGTCATGTGTTGAAATATATTTTAGTTCGCCAAAAATATCATTTTTTGAAATGTGAAGTGTTGAAAATAACCACTTGTTCGAATAAATATGCATGATTGAAATATTCATTAATTAGCTAATGATATGATTTTTGCTTATGTATGCAACATTAGAATGAATGGTGACCTTAAACCAAATTGAATCAAATATGAAATTGAATGGAAAACGATAAGTGATAAGAATTGCACATATTTACATGCATATTTATTGAACAGGTTATAGCAAAGAGGCTAGAGAAGAGGAATAAAATTGTGTGCCTGACAAATAGGTACATGTTTACTGTTTCGCTTGGGTGATGATTTTATGAGCCGATTAGCTAGCCGCTTGGCTTTTTCTTTTTCTTTTTGAGATGAGACGCCCGTGTGGCCATTTGGGAATTTTCCCAGCCCTTCCCGTACAAAGGAGGTTATGGCGAAATTTTCCAAAATTTAAAGGCGTTAGTGAAATATTTGAAGTGAAAACGATATTGAAATCGCCGAATGAACTATATATATATATATATAAAAATAAATATAAATAAAATTAAAACGAATCGTGGCGGTGCTGTTCGTGTTTTGAAACCGTGATTTCAAACTATTAATGCGGGAGATCCGACCATCGGATTTTCCCGAAACTGCAACCGTTGGGTTCGCCTTGGAAATATCTTTCCAACGGCACCAACATTGTAAAGATCCGACGGTTGGATTGTCTGGAATGTTTAATTCAAATTTAGTGAAAAACAACGCCGGAATCGATTATATTTATATATAAATATAATTATATTAAACCGAATAACGACGCTGCAGTTCGTATTTTGAAATTGTAACTTCAAACGACTAGTGCGGGAGATCCGACCGTCGGATTTTCCCAAAACTAAAACCGTTGGGTTCGTTTTGAAAAGATCTTTCTAATGATATAAAATTTGTGAAGATCCAACGGTTAGATTTTCAGTTATGTGTAAAACAAATTTAGTGAAAAACAGCGCCAGTGCCTCAACACGACCTGAAACGTTCGTTTAATTAAATATAGCCGTTTTTAAATAAATAAAAATGGCGATATATCGTTATAAAATATTATAGGCGATATAGAATAGAAATAAACCGATTTTTCTTGGTTTGCTTGATGTTTGATGGTTGAATGTGTTTGACATGAAAATTATACTAAGGACCTGAAATGTGAATGTTGATTAATTTAACCATGTGAAGAATTGATTTGAAAATCTAAATATACGTGGATTATTTGAAAAGGCCGAGTTCATTCTCATTTCAAATAATCGATCGACGGTGAGAAGTCAAAGAGTTAAAGACGGTTCAAGACCGACGATCTTCACATTGGATGGATGGGCGCTACTGATGCTCATGATTGGAGTAGCTACCTTGAAGGAGCTGAAGTGATAGCCGTCCGGACGTATTGTTGATTGTGTGGATATGCTAGGAATATGGTGCCTCCGGCTTCGTTCAAACCCAGAACGAACTTGTAAATGGACTGTGTGTCTGACATTGGATTTTGTTCTGTGCTGATTGATCTCTATTAAATATATATCTGTTTGGCGGTGGAGAATTTATTCTCTTGCTTAACGCCCTTCTCTGAGACATACGAGCTCAGAGGTTATATATCGATAGAAATCGGTCGCATGGAGTGAATTGCCTGTGTGGCACGCCTAAGTGGCATTTGATCAAGACTTCTGTTGCAAAGCAAAGTCTTGTGGTTGATGATCAAAGCGTGGTCTGTGTGGCATAGCTTTGTGTATAGCGTGGATTCGCGAGCCTCACACCTCGGTATGAGTCAAAAACGGGATAAGGACCGCTGGGAGAACACGACGTTTCTTTCTAGCTACGGTGGTGTCAGTGACCTACCAGCCCTGACATTTATATATACTTTTCACCTGTGTGGTTTTTGGAATGCGAGGCACCTCGATTATAGGTCTGTAAGGACCGGGAAACGTGTGTTTAGGAATTGCCAATCCTCAAAAGTAAGAGAGGACCGGCCCAGCCGATTCCAGGGACCGCTGTGTGCGATCCTGGGACATTTACTAGTGTGTCTCGGACGGAGAGGAGCTTGCCCCTTGCCTCGACTCATGATGGAATCCAATTTCCAATATGAAATTGCGGATGTGATTGTATTACTAGTAAGGCGACATAGTGGTATGGGTCATTTATGCCGCCTATGATTGATATTTATGATTGAATCTGCTTCTGAAACATATATGCACTAGTAATAATATCAAACACTTTTGTTTTATACGTATGAAGCATTTCTTGGCCATTATAAGGTAAAACTCTATCCTCCAGCTTGCATTGCATTGTGTGATGGGACCTGAGTCTTATAATGGCTTCATTTTTATAAAAAGCATTGCGATGATTTAAAATTTACTTTATTTCATGCTCCAGCATTCATTGGAGTAAACCCGTTCCACGAAAGTGGCGTGGTCCTTTGATTTGCCTGATTATTGTTGTTAATTAGTTAAGTAGACTTCTCATACCAGTCCCATGACTGACTCGTAGTTTGTTTCATCTTGCAAACTCGGGTGCCCTTATTTTCACACGGGCAGCCTAGTATCAGGTAGATGGCATATTTTGGCTTGGCACCGCAGCAGAGGTGCACTTTTTGGCTCATGGCGAGGCTTGACTACACTGTGATGACTATGACTTTTTCTTCCATTACTGTACATGTATTATGATTCCTCCACAGGCGATGTAGACTGATGTTTTGTTTATGTACTCTCTATTTATGTGATTCCGCCACAGGCGATGTAGACTGATTATGTATTATTATGCACTAAGTTGTATCCTGCACTGTGCTTTCTGATGTGGTGATATTTATATGATTCCGCTGTCATATTTGTGTAAATTATTCTATTTCCTGTTTATGCTATTATCTGTACTCTGCTAATGATGATTAATGTGTTATATTCCAATGATTATCCTTAACACCATGGTATGGGGTTTTGGGATTGTCACATAATTTTAACGATTGGTTCCAATTAAGGTAAATTACCTTATTGGTCACGTTTATAAAATAAACGTGTTTATAATAAATGGATTGTTTTGATCAATTGTTATGGTTGATATTGAATTGTCGTTATAGACTGTTATGATACCATTATTTATTGAATTGTTTTAGATGGCTGATTTGGTTATTGAACATCGACCTGAAATTTACCATTTGTTTAGTTTAAACCAATGGATACTATTGGTTGAGTGATTGGCAGTACATGGCCTATGAATAAATATCGATCTACCGTCAGGTAAATCGACGAGATAAAGTTATAAAATTTATTTTATAATTAAAAATAGATTTTTAAATCTATTATTTTGAATTAAAATCTGTAAAAAGGAAAAATATGTATTATTTATGTATCGAGCTTATAATCGATTTTATAAAGGAAATTTCTGATATTTATCAGATTTATGAGCGAATAAGTAGAAATTAACTTAATGATATAAATTTGAATAATCGTTTGGGAGATAATTTAAAAAGAAATTATTTAAGTTAATTATATTGTTAATTAATTTAAATAAAGAATTATTTGGAGTTTGTTAGTATGGTAGTCAGGTTTGGGTTGACAAAAATCCAAACAACGAATGTATTATTTAAAGAAGTAAAAGGAGATGGAATATTTAGTGAGTAAATTCGTGATCAAGGGATTAAGAAATATTATTTATAATCGAGAATAAGAATTCCAAAGGTAAGAAGTGTATAAAGTAAAATAAATAATTAAATGAGGCGTGTTTGGAATTAGAATAAATGTCGGGTTTTGAATTACAACTGATGTCTACCTAAAGATAGGAACGTTGTTGTTCAAGGTCTGAGAGGTAAATAAATAAATACCCCAACTTGAATGACTTCGGAATTATCTGAGGGTGATATTAGTTTGTAATGGGAAGGTGGGTAAAAATAAATTATTATTTCCATATGAGAAATAATAATGCAATGTAAGTAAAAAGGGGTCGAGAATGTATAATTATACGTCCCAAGTAACGAAAGAGGAAAAGATTTGAGACTTATTATATATGCATGTATATAATTGTATTTCCGAAGTAAAGGAAATAAAAAGAGATCATGTGAAATTGGAATGGTGTTTTCGAGATAAAAGGAAATTGAAAGGTTAAGCTTTGGGAATGGTTTATACTAAAGGAATAATAGTTGGTTATTATATTCAAGTGATAAAATAAAGGAGATTTATAACGTTGTTTTACTTGAAATAAGATGAGTCATTTTTCCGGTATGGTTAATAAGAAATAAAATAGTAAATGGGTTTGAACGATGGTAGAATAAAGAATTGAATCTGATTATTGAATATTTTCTTAAATATGAAAGTGAAATAGTTTGAAATAATAACCTTACGTCAAATAAGTTATATTTGAAATGTTGAAATATTTAAGGATTTGAGATTTACTATCGTTAATCGTTTTTAATTAAAGGGGCCATGTAGTGCTGGTACTGAACTAGTAAACTCATGTTATCCACACAATTATTTATTTGATAGTTAAATCACCGACTATCAAACCTGACCCATACAATCATTGGTACGGAAAGACCGGCATCAAATTCATATTCGAAAACCATTCTGACCAACGAATACATGAAAGAAGAATATTGAAGATGGAGAAATTGAAGACCGTTGATCTTCATGAGCGAAAGAACTACTGATTGAATTTCTCTGGTTTAGCGGCCGGAGATATTTCAGCAGTGATTCTGTCATGATTGGAATCTACGGATTGCAAGGACTACTCGCTACTGATCTATAGGGTGATTCCTGGGATGCAGTAGGAGGGTGCCTTCGGTTCATCCTGTTCCTGGATGACTTGTATGGACGAGTGTCTGACAGAGTATTTCCAAAGGGGATTACGTACGTTGATTTCTTCAAACGTACTATAGTTGGTGGCGGAGGATGACGGTTCTCTTAGATTAACAACTAGAGTATTTTTGGTGGACATCAATTAGTGATATCTGATGGATCTGGCGATGTGGCATTCAAAGTGAATGATGACCAAAGGTTCAAAGTAAATTCATACCTCAAGCCCCATCAACTGGGAGATGACAAAAATCGGGCAGGCAGCATGGCTATGTGGGTCGCTCCCATTAGGGTGTATAATCACATATCTAGAAAAATTCCATTTGTTTCTTTAATCTATATTCGACGCAGTCGCTTTTCGGGAGGCGGTTGCTAATCCCAACCGTCGGTGATATACATTCGATACACTCAAGCGAAATGAGTGGTCGGTCATGTGTGGGACGGGTTGCAAGACGTTCTTGTTGAACCCAGTGTATTCATCTCTAGAGATACACGATCGACAGGTGGTCCCATACCTTGTCATGGTTGGAATTCAATCTCCAATAAGCGACTACGGTTTTGATTGTATATTATATGTGGAGCGTGAGATGCAAGCATTCCACTAGACTGTTATTTACTTGTATTTAGACATTATTATAATATCAGAAAGTTATTGGTTTCAAACTGTTTTGGGTTATCGTAAGGTAAAAACCGTCCGTGTTTATGTATGGATTTGGTCTTACGATTATCCTTTTATTTCGAAAAGATTTTGAACTGTAAAATCAAGTTGAATGGTTACCCTTAAACTTAGTGTGTTTAGCTCACTCTGGTTCACCAGACTGACCCGGTATTTGTAATGCTCGGGTTAGCCCGGGTTTGCAGAATCATGTTTTTGGACATTACAAAAGGCATGCTGGAGAAGTCCAGACATATTTGGTGTTATTCCGCTATGTTGTACAAGGGAAGATTATTATAACTATCCAGGTGTGTTAATATACTCTGATGATTGTAAGTTTTATTTAAAGCTCTCAATAAAAGTTTACTTCTATATTATATTTTGTTCCATTGCGATGTGAGACTCTGTGTTATGTCGATTCTTCTTCTTGTATTCTAATATTTCTTTCTCTCTTATCTCACCCTCTAACTTCTGTCCATAAACGTTCCAGTATTCTCGGTGTTTTGGAGGATCGACATGAGATATGGTAATGTATTTATGTCGATTTTCGGAGCCGAAAACCCTGGGTCTTACAGTGGTATCAGAGCTATTGGTTTAGTAATAACCTTGGCTCTGTGGCGTAACTCGATAGAGATGGGGTCAGTAACACCCTAGATTGAGTATGTGTGTGTATATATGAGAGCATATTTGTAAATTTTATATACAAATGTTTTGTATTGTGTTGTTTGATCGGTTCAAGTGTTGAAAAGCGTTAAACTGGTAAGGGGCACAATATTGTGTGTAAAGAGGGGGTAAATGAAATAATTTTACCCAAATATATTTTTGTATATAAAAGAAATAATTTTATGAAATTATTGGGATATTGTGTGCTGACTGATTTGAATAGAATTCAAAATTTGGTTAAAATTTTGGATTGAAACTTAGCTGGGTTAAGTGAAATCGAATAAATAATTAATAATGATATTGAAAATAATTATATTGGAATAATGTTGTAATTAAATTTGAATTAAATTTGGAAATTTAATGAATAATAATTAAATAGAAATCAATTGAATATTAATTGGTTGATATTTGAATATGTCGAATTAAATTAAATAGTAATATTGAATGTGAATTTAGTTGATTTGATTGAGTTGTTGTGTCTTGATTGATTGTTGTCTGCTTGTTAGATTGGCTGAATAAAATTCATCCATGATAATGAAGAGTTAAATAAACTAAAACCCAGAAAAATGAAGTGTTATTTAAATATTTCATATATGTGTTACTTATATGATGGATTGAGTTAAGTACAGGTGCCAGATGATTATGAGGATTAAGTTTGATTGCGTAAGATTGCACGCAAATTGAGTAGCAGACTCAATAGCGCTCGAAAAAGGTACACCTACGCGAAAATATAAATTTTTGGGGTTTAATTTTTGTTTTACGACCGTGTGGGTCGATATTATTTGTTCCTGTGATATCGCAGAAGTTCCTCCGTGCAGAGGAGACTCTGCTGAAATTTTTCTGAGAATTTAATGTGCTAGAATATTTTCAATAATTTTTGAAAGTTTATTTTTACCATAATAAATTGGTTTTGTTTTAAAGTAAAATATATTTTTTAAAGTTAACGGGATTTGCAACATTTTTCTTACCTTGGAAATTTCGGGGACGAAATTATTTTAAGGGGGGAAATGTAATGTCCCGTATTTTCTGACCATTTATTTGAAATATTTTATTTATTTAAAATATTGATTTGAGTTTAAATAATGGATTTTGAACATTTTAATTTGAATATTTAAATTATTATTAATAATATAATAATATTTTATTTTCGGGATATTGGGAAAATGTTGAATTTGCTATATAATGTGGACGAGCGATTTGAAGTGGTTTAAATATGGTTTATATTCAATTATATAAATATATTCATTTTTAAAATGACGTCAGAACGTTTAATTTATAATTATATTATAAATGAACTAAAAATGGCATGGTAGTTTGTAAATTTCATTCTGAACTTCAACTGTGTATACAGAATTCATTTTAAATCGAAATTCTGTGAAACCAGAAACGTTTGAATCAATTTGGTTATATTTTTCATATGGAAGAGAAAAAGCGAGACTTCGTGTTATAATTTGTTAGTTATGCCCAGTTCAAATTTTGAAATAGTCGCTACGGATTTCGTTAATAAACAATAACGTTTATTTTATTAATTTAATAAGGATTTCAATATAATTTAGATATCGTTAACTCGAAATGTTGATACCAAGTCGTATAATCCATATTTGTTTATATATTAAGGTATATGATATTTTTACTTTAAGTATTTTAATAGTAATAATTTTTTATTATTTTATTGAGGTTTGTTTTGGAATTTATATAAAATTTTATTTTATTTTGGGTGCTAAACAACATGGCCGATAAGGTGATACATGAGCCGATATGCATGCATGAAAGATCATGATCATGCTTTTGTTATTTGAGTAAACCAAGAACTCAGTAAAACAGTAAAGCAACAGTAAAGTAAAAAGAGAAAAAAAAGAAAGATATGTGTACAACTAAGGGATAACAATGTGAACAGCTATTGAAGCTAAACAAAACAGTAGCAGAAAAAAAGTAAATCAATATATGAATACCATCAATCGAACCAGCAAATGTACAATTTACAGAAAATATCAATGTTCAGTCACTGTTTTCATACATAAAAAAGAAAGAAAATCTATAATAAGATCTTCTCACAACACCATCAAGCCGTCACCATCTCCATGAAAGCACAACCGCCCACCACAAAATCAACCTGAAAAGAAAAAAATACAGCTATGAGTAGCTAGAAAAGTATGTATAGGTATGTATAAAGTTGAAAGATTTCAAATCAAAAAAAAGAAAAAAAGAATGAATGCAACAGAATTGAAACAGGTATATCTATGTATATATCAATGAACAGATAAGAGAATCAAATCTTTAGACCAAATTTATACAGCTTTGAAACAGCTAAACCACAAACAGGGTGATGTACAGCTCGAAACAGTACAAGGTATGGCTGGATGAAATAGATGAGTGTATATATATATATATATATATATATATTCGTACCTCAATCTATAGGGATGAACAGCTAAAGAAAACAAAATATGTGCATATATATTTACACCATAAAATCTACAGACAATCAGAAAATAGCTAATATATATATTTTTATATATATGAGTCATGTACAAACCAATACAAAGAAGTATTCTACCTACATACTTGTCACGGCTCAAATCTGAAATCAAATTTAAACAATTTGATAACTGTACTCCGACAACCCAATACAAACTGTCAATGTGAATAAACAAATTCGTAGCTGCGCCTAATCTACGTGGGAATAGTAGGATTTTGTGTACTTTTGACCTTAGACAATACATGAAAAACCCAATTTCAAAGCCTCACTTCACTGCTAAGCAACACAGTCCATCACGAAATATATAGTTTGATAATACAACTGAGATAACAAGAAATAACACCTAAGAAACGCAATAGCTAGGATCTGAAACTAGGGCGTTACAATTCAAGGTTAACAGTGGATCATACACTAGTATAAATATGGGTCGCATATCACAATTCTTTCCCAGAACAAACCATGAACAAAAAGGAAAACCGAATTCAAATCCACAAGGAAAACAAATCAGGAAATAAAAACAGAAATTAGTAAAACACTTAGCTGTTTCGGGATGACTAGGTTTCGGCCTCGGTTTGGGGATCGAAGGGGCGGAGGTTCTCTGGCGTTGGACAGCAGTACTATGCCGGAGTGGGGCTACTGGCGGAGCACTGGTGAAGCAGCCTGTTGTGGTCGAAGTTAGGAAGCAACGGAAGGAGGATTTCGACTGAGAAGGGTTTCCTTTTTCCCCATTTTTCTTGTGGTGGCGGAGGATTTGAAGAGGAATGGAGAACCGATCGTTTTAGGGTATAAGAGAAGGGGATGCGGGCCTGTTTTATTGGTGATGGGCTGAACGTACTTAAGGTAAGCCCAAGTCTTTTTTTTACTTAAAGTAAGCCAAGTTTTTAAAATTTACTTAAAGGATTTTAATTAACTTAAGTTAAATCTAACTAATGAAATTTAAAACCATTTCATGTTGTTACTTAGTTGGTCTAATTGGTCATGTTACTTACGTTAATCAAATTGTAAAACATAATTAATTATTCATTTAATATAATTCAGTTGTTAACAAATATGATTAGGGTTTATTGTTTTAATTAAATAAACCATAAACGTAAAATACAGGGATTAAAGAAATTAGTAGGGATTGTATAACGAGGTAATTAGTTTAATTAAATTGGATTAGTTTATTTTATAACTAAGGGTTAAATTAATTTAACTAAGGCGTTAATATTCAAACTTTTATAACTCGTTCATATATGGACAGAAATAGGGAAAACAACTTGCATTACGATCGTGACAACAAGCAGAACGATATGAAACAAAAATCAGGATAATGTTGGAGAGAGTGAGAATCAAGGTGAGTTAAACTCACTCAGTTTCTTCCCACTTATATTTATAAGTTGGTTTTTTATTTTTGTGTGCTATGGTTGCAAATGTTTTGACTGGTTGTTGATATATATTCACATTTCGTTTGAACTGATGAAATTAAACGTCGTTAAATTTCAGTGAAACCCAAATCGTCATTTTAACGATTGGTTCCAATTAAGGTAAATTACTTTATTGCTCACGTTCATAAAATAAACGTGTTTTTAATAAATGGATTGTTTTGATTAATTGTTATGGTTGATATTGAATTGTCGTTATAGACTGTTATGAGACAATTATTTATTGAATTGTTTTAGATGGTTGATTTGGTTATTGAACATCAACCTGAAATTTACCATTTGTTTGGTTTAAACCAATGGATACTATTGGTTGAGTGATTGGCAGTACATGGCCTATGAATCAATATCGATCTACCGTCAGGTAAATCGACGAGATAAGGTTATGAAATTTATTTTATAATTAAAAATAGATTTTTAAATCTATTATTTTGAATTAAAATCTGTAAAAAGGAAAAATATGTATTATTTATGTATCGAGCTTATAATCGATTTTATAAAGGAAATTTCTGATATTTATCAGATTTATGAGTGAATAAGTAGAAATTAACTTAATGATATAAATTTAAATAATCGTTTGGGAGATAATTTAAAAAGAAATTATTTAAGTTAATTATATTGTTAATTAATTTAAATAAAGAATTATTTGGAGTTTGTTAATATGGTAGTCAGGTTTGTGTTGACAAAAATCCAGATAACAAATGTATTATTTAAAGAAGTAAAAGGAGATGGAATATTTAGTGAGTAAATTCATGATCAAGGGATTAAGAAATATTATTTATAATCTAAAATAAGAATTCCAAAGGTAAGAAGTGTATAAAGTAAAGTAAATAATTAAATGAGGCGTGTTTGGAATTAGAATAAATGTCAGGTTTTGAATTACAACTGATGTCTACCTAAAGATAGGAACATTGTTGTTCAAGGCCTGAGAGATAAATAAATACCCCAACTTGAACGACTTCGGAATTATCTGAGGGTGATATTAGTTGGTAATGGGAAGGTGGGCAAAAATAAATTATTATTTCCATATGAGAAATAATAATGCAATGTAAGTAAAAAGGGGTCGAGAATATATAATTGTAAGGACCCGTAACTTCCCCAGTTAGGAAAGAGCGGATACTTTGAGAACAAGCCACAGAATAACGCAGACGGGAGAACATTTCATTGTTTATTACAACAATTCCATCTGAATACAAGAATATACAGAGTATAAATAAATAAATATTACACAGAAAATATCAGAGATTACAATACATTACATAGCAGCGGAAAATAATACAATACACAACTAGAAGAGATATACGGATACAAAGCTTTCCAGATATCATTACAGCTGTAAACCAGGATCCTGTGAATATAAATCTGCAAAACCAAAACTACTAGCTGCCCATGTCAAAATAAGGGCACCCAGAGTTTAGGTTAAAACAATAAACTCCAGGTCAGTCATGGGACTGGTGTGAGGACTAAAACAGTTATTAATCTTTATTTTAAAGTTAGATAAATCAAGGGACCACGCCGTATAACACGGAACGGGTTTCCTCCCAAGAACACCAGTGTATAAAACAACAGCGCAATGCTAAATAAAGAACAATGAAGCTATTATAAGACCCAGTTCCCATCACACAATGCAACGCAAGCCGAAGGATAGGTTTTTTTTCCTTATAATAGCCAAGAATGGTTGATACGTTTAAAACAAATCATTTGATACTATTCTAAGTGCATAGTGTATAAAACAACTTCAAATCATAAGTATCAATCATATACGACATAAGCGCCCCATCCCACTATGTCGCCATACTAGGCTCTACAAATAAAACCGCAGAATCATGTATTTGGAAATTGGATTTCCATCTATCAACCGAGGCAAAAGATAGTCCTCAACCGATTCGAGACAATCTAGCCCATGTCTCAGGATCAGAGCTCGAGTGACCCTTGGATCGTCAGGGCCGGTCCACCGATGTGGATTAAAATTCCTAAACACTGCGTTTCCCCGCCCTTTGGGGCGTAAGTGAGCCAACAAATGACTCCATCGGACCCGCATCGTCCGATCAAACCGAGGCGCCTCGCAACAGCAACAACCACATAAGTCAAACTCGTCAGGGCGTGTAAAACCACTGACGCGACTTTTTAGCTAGAAGGAAACGCATGCCCTCCCTGAGGTCCGTCTCCCGTTTTTGGTTCATACCGGGTGTGAAACTCGCGAAGTAAACGTTACACAAAGCTACGCCACAAAGGCCGTGCTTTGATCATCAACCACAAGACTTTTCTTTTCAACAGAAGCCTTGATCATTTGCCACTTAGGCATGCCACACAGGCAATTCACTCTATACGTTTGATATCCATCAGTATATAACTCCTGAGCCCGTATGTCTCAGAGAAGGGCGCTAAGCAAGAGAATAAATTCTCCACCGCCAAACAGATATATATTTAATAGAAATCAATCACACAGACTAAAATCCAATGTCAGACACACAGTCCATCTACAAGTTCGTTCTGGGTCTGAACGAAACCGGAGGCACCTAGTACCCCGCATATCCATCGATCTCCAAGTACGTCTGGACGATCACCAACTATTTCCATCTTCTTGGGTGTACATCCTAATCAAGATCATCAGTAAGCACCCAAACGACGTGAAGACCTCCGGTCTTCGACCACCGTCTTCATCTTCGACTTATCGTCGTATCAGTTATTCAGAATGGGATAAACCCGGTCTTTCCGAATAACTCGCGTATATTATAAACAAGTGTAACACAAACACAACATACAGATCATTCCAATTCATCAGTCAATAACCGTAAATTAACAAGAGAATAATTCCCCAAATATTAACCCCGAAGGCCGAAACCAACATCAGATCAATATCCAGAGAACCATTCTGCTTAGCTAACCGACAGTTAGTTTCTAAATTTCACATTCATAGGGAAAGGTTCCCATTAACTTTATCAAAGATAAATCCTTTAAATTTATTCTTTAATCTACTTTTGAATATCAATTCAAACTAGTCGGGATTAACGAACCTTACCGAAGTAATCATTTGTTTTAATTTCCCTATCCCAACCTATTCATCCCATGAAGTAAAACTGGTAATACTTCATATCTAACACCACGGTGTTATCGGTAAATTCAATTACCATTTCACGTTCAAATCCAATTAAAGATTTAACTATCGCTTGGAAAAAAACTGGTGATACTCCATTCTCGATCATTTCAATCTAATTAAAGATTCATTAATACTCCACTTAGTTTTAATCTTTAACGGGGTTAAAGAATCAGTGTCATTTAAAAACACTATTCACGATAAACCCCAAAATCACATCACATTTCAATCAGTCCCTAACCGTAAATTAGCAAGTGAGCAATTCCCTAAGTACTAACCCCGAAGGCCGAAACCAACATCAGATCAATACCCCAAAAACCATTCAACTTAACTAATCTCTAGTTAGTTTCTGATTTTCTTAACTCCTTTTTGGGTCTAAGAACAGTATTATTGAAGATACCGTTCACGACAACCCAAAATCACATTCTATTAATTATCGGGTTAAAGAACAAGTGTTATTTAAAACACTGTTCACGATAAACCCAAAAATCAATACTAATTCAATTCCAATTAAATATTATTTAATTGGTACACTTCATTAAATCTAAATAAAAGGATTTAATTTTTTTCTCAACTGGGTTCAAGAACAGGGTTAATGAAGACACCATTCACGACAAACCCAAATCACATTTGATATTAAATACAAGGCTCTGAATAGAAAATATATCGGCTTATATTCAATATCAAATTCTACGAACAACAAATATCGTATTGGAAATAACGATATAAATATATCTTTCAAATTTCCATAACAATATCTGTATAATCACGAAATCCAACAACGAAATAATCCAAAGACAATTTCGATTCAAATCCATTCCAATTCAATTATTGGAAATTCTGGTTACTTTTAAAACCCTTTTCAAATCCAATTTATTTATTTAAAAATAAATAGAATTTTAATTCTAGTTCAGAACTAGTTCATTTCGATAAAAATCTATTTTTATATTTTCAAATATGGAGTTTTTCATCCCAATTCTTCCCAAATCATTTCTTATGATTTTACACAAATTATTACTATTTTTAATAATTTTATCAAGGCTCGTACAGTCGATTTCCATCAACGGCCATCGAACTGCACTTATAGCTACCTTTTCCAAATTTGATTTGGACATAATTCCAAATCCAACCGTTAGATTTCTAATTTCTAATATTCGTTAGAAATCTCTTTTCGATACGAACCCAACGGCTCCGGTTTTAGGAGAATCCGACGGTCGGATCTCCCGCAATATCCATTTGAAGTCAATGGTCGAAATTCACGAACTACCGCAGCGCGGCGCGTTCTATTCAGGCCATTATATTATATATATAATATATATTCCATCGATTTCCTTTTAAAACGTATTTTATAAATCGTTTTAAATTTGTTTTCGAAAGGATTTCAACTTCATTTTCAAATTCAAATCAAAATTGAATTTTTCCAATATAAATTCGTTTTAAATTCATTTCAAATCGATTTCAATTCAAATTGATTTCTAATTCAATTTCAGTTCTAATTCAATTCAATTTCAATTCAAATTCATTTCTATTCAATTTCAATTCGAATTCATTTCTATTCAATTTCAATTTGAATTCATTTCTATTCAATTTAATTCGAATTTCAATTCTTTTCAAAATATCAGATTTTGCAATCACTTTCGATATTCGTTATAAAATGAATAAAATCGATATAAATATCGTTCACGTCAAAATGGCGTCAATCTAACCAACACGGCTTTCAAATATTCTATTTCAAATATTCCTTTTTTAAATATTGCTACTTTCAAATATTCCTTTTTTAAATATTGCTACTTTCAAATATTCTATTTCAAATATTCTATTTCTAAACTGGAATAAGGCCCAATCACTTACCATATAATGTTAATTGTATGGATTTTCTACAACACATGTATACAATAACAACGATGAATAATCAACCATCATCCAAAGTGCATTCTACACTGTATAAGCATCGAATATAAATATTTAACGCTTATAACAGTCTGTCAATCAATCGATCGACATACAACTAACTATTGGGATTAGTGTATGTCATATATCACCCCAATACCCGTGTGGGGTTTTCAAACAATCAAACACAGATTTTATTTGTGCAGTTGGGCGATGTGTAAAATTTATCGTCCCAATCAGTTATCAGTCAAATGTGTGTATATAAACAAATCGTCTGATTTGTTTATTTTTATTTCATTTCATATACACATTAAAAATTCTATTTTTAATTATAAAATATTTTCCACTATAAAATATTTTATTTCATTTCACATCACATCACACAATCAACTACACATCAAAATCAAACAAACAAGCATATAAGCCGTCCATGGTCTGTTGACGACGGGTGTCGGGTGCTACTAAACACCGTCTGCATCCAAGTATATATTACTAACTAGAAAAAGAAAGTTAAAGTGAGAAGTTCTCACAGAGGGATCCACTCCTCCCTTCTTTATTGTCTGGATTCTGTTTTGTTGCCGGTCAATTCCATCGCACTTTTATTCACACTGCTCATAATAAAAATCACATTTTTATTTCAACGCTGTAAAAATCACATTTTTATCTCTCTCTATATATAACAAAAATCCGATTTTTATTTCGCTAAATAAATAAAAATTATACTTTTATATTCTCTATAATATAGAAATTCTATTTTCAATCCGCTACTTATATAAAAATCGAATTTTTATTTCGCTACAACATATATAAAAAATCGTATTTTTATACTTTCTATCTTATAAAAATCATGTCTTTTCTTATATAAAAATCACTCTTTTCTTATATAAAAATCACTCTTTTCTTATATAAAAATTTAACTTTGATTATATAAAAATCTATTCTTTGAATTTGAAATCAAATCCTTTCTTTATTAAAAATCGTATATTTATGTGATGTTTAAATATTCTAAAACAATGTTAACTTCAGTTTTAAAAACAACGCTAATTTTATATTTTTAAAGACACATTTGTAAACATCGTTATTTTATTTTTAAAAACACATCTTTAAATCAAATATATTTATGAAAACAATATTTTTATGTAATGTCTAGTTATTTTTAAAAACCATATTTTTATTTTAAAGTTATATATATATATATATACATATTTACATAAAATCAGATTTAAAACAACCATGTTATTTTCTATAAAAATTTAATTAACCAAGTAACTAAACAAAGCAAATTCACCTTCTCCTTTACAGTAATCCCAAGCCGACGTTATTTTGGGTAGCTCACAACCTAGGATTCAGGTTTTCCGCTACCATATCGCGCTGGAGCAGGATCTGACGGCGCCACGTTGTAGGCCTAGGGAAGAGCCACCACCTGTCGGAGGCAGGGCAAGTTCGGTCGCCACAGGCGCCGCGGAATCCAGGGCGACGGCGGCTATTTCGAGGCCTGATTTCTCCATATCCATGACGCAAGAAACAATCAATCCTGTATGGTGCTAAAGAGCTCACCTTCTACTTCGATTTTGTTTTAGAGGCAGGGATTAATTCGATTTGGATTTTGGGATTTTAGGGATTTAAATTGAGACATTTTTCCACCGTGAATCAGTGTAGGCTGCTGGTCTTAATGCGTTGACCCCACGTGGAAGGAGAATAGGGCTTTGACTGGTCAAATTTAAATATATACCCCCCTTTTATTATTTAATTCCTTTATTAATTCATTTCGCATCCGAACTCTAAATCAAACATAACGACTATCGCTCCTAGCTAATTACCCCCATTCTGAACATAATGGGATATGTTTCGTAAGCCAGTTCGGCTTTTACGACCAGTTTCTATCAAAATTAAATATAAATCAGTATATATTCAATTTGAACGCACATTTTAAATTACCGAGGCCACATACCAACTCTGAAAATTCCAAAAAAATTATTTCTAGCTTCGCATTGACGATACGGTCCTAACCAAACTAATTTCGTTGAATTCTGAGACCGTTTGAAAAATGGCTATTTTCTGGTCGATCGAAATTGACTTAAACTGTTAAAACACGTTTTCCTTCGCCACGCTGACATATTGATTCAAAAAATTACGAATTTTGGAATCTGGCAATAATTTGACATCCCGGATCCAACAAAAGTGGTTTCGTCGAAAACTGAGGTCGTTTGCAAAATTTCTATTTTTAAGGGCCAGAATTCCATAGCGACTATTCTGAATTTTCAACTGGGCATAACTTTTTATCCCCGCTATGAAATTTCAATTTTTCGGATTCGTTGGAAAGATTTTCTCAAATAGATTCTAATATTTTTGGTTTCACTAAAATCCGTTTTATTTTGCACCCGGTACATTCATTTGAATTATGAAATCGAATTTTCGAACTACCGCGCCATTTCAGGCTCGTTATATAATTAAAATAAAATATTTATATTCTAACGTCGAGCTATATAAATATATACGTTCTAGTTCTATTCAAAATAAATTTCTCGTTGTTATTATTTAAAATAATTCATATTAAATAATCAAAATTAGCTAAAATTGCCAAAATAAAATTTTTAAATTGGCTCAGATTTCCGGGTTATTACAATCTCCCCCACTTAAAACTTTTCGTCCCCGAAAAGGAACGAAGCCGAAAGTTGTTTAACTGATCAATTCAACTTTCATTATTTTCATTACGGCTTAAGGTCTTCAACTTTTCAGTTTCTAAAAACTTTTCAAAAATTTGGCTAACACCCTATATTTTCGAAAAATTTCGCCATAACCTCCCCTGCACTGGGAGCACAGGGAAAAACCCGAAATTGCCATATAGGCCCTCTGATCTCAAAAAGAAAAAGAAAAAGCCAAGCGGCTAGCCAATCGGCTCGTAAAATCATCATCACCCAAACAAAATAGTAAATTATGGTAAACATGTACCTATTTGTCGGGCAAACAATTTTATTCTTCTGCTCTAGACTCTTTGCTATGACCTGTTCAGTGTAAGTACATGTATATGCAAGCAAATGCGACAAATTTTCAATACAATTCACTTTTTGATCATTTTAGCTATATGGTACAAATTTTAATTAATCAACTAATAATCACAACACAACCATCAATCAATTAGTTCGTTAACGTTTCAAATTCATAACTTTGATACATAGTCAAAAAATCAGATTTTAGATGACAAATCACAACAATAAGACCTATCTAGTTTCGGTTCTCACACCAGTCAATTGGAATATATAGAAATCTCACTTTCGTCGCTCGAAAATAAATACTGGCGATGGTACCCCGTCACCAGAATTATCCCCGGGCACTAGAGTGCGATTCTATAACTATCCAATACATTAAAACTTTGAATACACGTTTGCAAGACATATATGCAAAATCTTTATATATTGGATTGTCCAAATTAATATAAAATAAATAATCAAATACGAATAATTGATTTAAATTTTCAAAACAAAAATTGTTTTCATTTTAAAAATATACTCTTCACACTCGTTCTAGAATACTACTGATCTCGTCTCTAACGAGTCATTCTACTGGATATTACTAATCCAATATCTGATGAATTCTTTCATATGGTTCTAGTGTGTCCTGTTCTCTGAGCTTTGTAAACTAAAGCTCTGATACCACTGTAAGGACCCGTAACTTCCCCGGTTAGGAAAGAGCGGATACTTTGAGAACAAGCCACAGAATAACGCAGACGGGAGAACATTTCATTGTTTATTACAACAATTCCATCAGAATACAAGAATATACAGAGTATAAATAAATAAATATTACAAAGAAAATACCATAGATTACAATACATTACATAGCAGCGGAAAATAATACGATACACAACTAGAAGAGATATACGGATACAAATCTTTCCGGATATCATTCCAGCTGTAAACCAGGATCCTGTGAATATAAATCTGCAAAACCAAAACTACTAGCTGTCCGTGTCAAAAAAAGGGCACCCAGAGTTTAGGTTAAAACAATAAACTCCAGGTTAGTCATGGGACTGGTGTGAGGACTAAAACAGTTATTAATCTTTATTTTAAAGTTAGGTAAATCAAGGGACCACGCCGTATAACACGGAACGGGTTTCCTCCAAAGAACACCAGTGTATAAAACAACAGCGCAATGCTAAATAAAGAACAATGAAGCTATTATAAGACCCAGTTCCCATCACACAATGCAACGCAAGTCGAAGGATAAGGTTTTTTACTTATAATAGCCAAGAATGCTTGATACGTTTAAACAAATCATTTGATACTATTCTAAGTGCATAGTGTATAAAACAACTTCAAATCATAATTATCAATCATAGACAACATAAGCACCCCATCCCACTATGTCGCCATACTAGGCTCTACAAATAAAACCGCAGAATCACGTATTTGGAAATTGGATTTCCATCTATGAACCGAGGCAAAAGATAGTCCTCAACCGATTCGAGACAATCTAGCCCATGTCTTAGGATCAGAGCTCGAGTGACCCTTGGATCGTCAGGGCCGGTCCACCGATGTGGATTAAAATTCCTGAACACTGCATTTCCTCGCCCTTTGGGGCGTAAGTGAGCCAACAAATGACTCCATCGGACCCGGATCGTCCGATCAAACCGAGGCGCCTCGCAACAGCAACAACCACATAAGTCAAACTCGTCAGGGCGTGTAAAACCACTGACGCTACTTTTTAGCTAGAAGGAAACGCATGCCCTCTCTGAGGTCCGTCTCCCGTTTTCGGTTCATACCGGGTGTGAAACTCGCGAAGTAAACGTTACACAAAGCTACGCCACAAAGGCCGTGCTTTGATCATCAACCACAAGACTTTGCTTTTCAACAGAAGCCTTGATCATTTGCCACTTAGGCATTCCACACAGGCAATTCACTCTATGCGTTTGATATCCATCAATATATAACCCCTGAGCCCGTACGTCTCAGAGAAGGGCGTTAAGCAAGAGAATAAATTCTCCGCCGCCAAACAGATATATATTTAATAGAAATCAATCACACAGACTAAAATCCAACGTCAGACACACAGTCCATCTACAAGTTCGTTCTGGGTCTGAACGAAACCGGAGGCACCTAGTACCCCGCATATCCATCGATCTCCAAGTACGTCTGGACGATCACCAACTATTTCCATCTTCTTGGGTGTACATCCCAATCAAGATCATCAGTAATCACCCAAACGACGTGAAGACCTCCGGTCTTCGACCACCGTCTTCATCTTCGACTTATCGTCATATCAGTTATTCAGAATGGGATAAACCCGGTCTTTCCGAATAACTCGCGTATATTATAAACAAGTGTAACACAAACACAACATACGCCTCATTCCAATTCATCAGTCACTAACCGTAAATTAACAAGAGAATAATTCCCCAAATATTAACCCCGAAGGCCGAAACCAACATCAGATCAATATCCAGAAAACCATTCTGCTTAGCTAACACTACACCAAAAATGCCAATTTGGCAGTGCTCATCCCCGTATCAAAATGGATTTGATACGGTTTTAAGCCGTATCAAAAAATGGCGTCCTTGTTGCTTTGATACAGCTTAAAACCGTATCAAATTGGTAATTTGATACGGCTTTTAGCCGTATCAATTGATTAATTTGATACGGTTTTAAGCCGTATCAAATTAATAATTTGATACGGCTTAAAACCGTATCAAATTAATATGCTAGCACTGTCAACTTCATAGATCGATACGGTTTAAAGCCGTATCAATTTAGCAGTTTGATACGGCTTAAACCCGTATCAAACTGCTATACTGATATGGCTTAAAACCGTGTTTAATGCTTCATTTCTACAATGCTATCAACGAATTAGATACGGCTTTTAACCGTATCAAAATCGGTATATCATATATGCAATATACAGAAACACCATATCCATTGATATATATATATATATATATGCACAATAAAGAAGATACGCTGCACCCATATAACAGTATATAAAGAAGATACACAAAGCATAATTCGATTAATATATAAACCATAATTTCAGTTAATACAAACCACATAACATAATATATACAAAGCATAATGTTCACAGTTCTTGCTTAAAAAAAACAACAAAACTGCAGTTGTCTGGCCCATACAACTCATGCTTGTTCCAAAGCCTGAAAAGAAATTAAAATAACAAACATTAGTTTAGTTCCGTCTCCACAACAACAAGAAGAAGACAACAATAACAAGCATCATTTTGCCGTGGACTAACATGGACTCAGTTTGCGACAGAAGTCGCAAACTGGACTCGGTTTGCGATTTCTATCGCAAACTGATCCAATTTGCGACTTTCGTTCGCAAACTGATTGTGACTTCATCCGCAAACTGGATCAGTTTGCGACTGAAGTCGCAAACTGAACTCAGTTGAGTCCAGTTTGCGACTCAGTTGCAAACTGGACTCCAAACTTAGTCCAGTTTGCAACTCAGTCGCAAACTGGATCAGTTTGCGACTCAGTTGCAAATTGGACTCCAAACTTAGTCCAGTTTGCAACTCAGTCGCAAACTGGATCAGTTTGCGACAGAAGCCGCAAACTGAGTCCAGTTTGCGACTCAGTTGCAAACTGGACTCCAAACTGAGTTGTATACGATTTACTTATGTTAATGATATTGTATGTTGTGAGTTAAATTTATACAGCGCTTGTCTGTTTATTTTTCAGAATGAATTGCATCAATTTCTGTCTAGTGAACATGAAATAAAATTCTTCAATAGAAAGCCAAACTACGCAGAAACATCATTGGGTGAGAAACCTACGCAGAAACATCATTGGGTGAGAAAAACCAGTCGATAGCTGGGTCGAAGGTCGAAGGAGCAACGACTACACTAGTGATTGACACAACAATAGCTACTTTTAGCACATTACTGATTCACAGTGTGCCTGAAAACATTACAGACCTTGTAGTGAGGTGGGTTGTATTTGTAAACATCAACATACCAAGCATCAAAATACCGACATCAACTTCCACTACACCTAGACACATAACCCACTTAATAGTATGCTATGATAGACGAGTAGTGTTTGTTTATGTGCAGTCTAATAGGCAAAGTTCATATAATATTATTGTTAAAATGAAAATAATACTTACTAGAACTTGATTCCGCAATGACATACGCCGCCGGCCAAGCTACGGTAGTTCCAAAAGCATCTTCCATGTATGTACACTCCGATGTAGGTCTTCATAGCAAATGGGCTATAACACAAATGGTACCAGACCCATCATATTCAGAGATGCAGCCAGAATTATCCGATGAAGAAAATCTGGCAAATCAGGGTAATTTCCTTCAGTTGACATATAGCCATATCCATGTTCATATCATTGCTAGCTCTTGGTTGAGTATTTCGCTCATTAGTATATAAATCATTGCTAGATTTAATAACAGCTTTTATGCTCACTATTAATATTTCAGGCCTACTCATTTTAGTATAAAATTAGTAAACGTACATGATAGAATATTTCTAAAAAAACGAGGGTATATCGAACATCGTTTACCTCAGATCTAACAATTATACCCCATATAATAGTTGCAGCCTTGTAATATGCAAAGGGAGGAGGTCTGATACGGGAACCCAGAGTCTTTCCATTAACACGAACTTCTTTGTTCTCCCGAATTCGCAGCGCTTGCACATCATGTTTAAATTATACTGATAACTGATAGTCCATGAGGAAGGCCAACGAAACCAGAATTATATAATAAAAGCGAAACCAGAATTATATAAATTATACTGATAACTGATAAACCATTCACTTTTCTATTATTAAAACTTGAGAAATTGTTAGAGCATTAATGGTCCTTTTCGGTTTTCTACTGCAACATAAACAAGTCTGTGACAAAAACAAAAATAAATACATGTTTCGATATTCACTCCAGAGTAACCATCCCAGGAATCGTCCATATTAGCTTGGAAAGTAACTTTCTGTCTGTCTACATATGAGTTGTTTTACAATGTTATAGATAGAATCAGGTCGCTCTAAAAAGTATTTTCCATATATATTAATGTTTCTTAGTGTTCACTTTGACTTCTCATAGAGCAGAAACTGTGGAAGACCTGGGATATACATATACAACTCATATATGATATATGATGTCTCGTACTTACTTTTTTACTGCACAGAACCTCCATTTTTGAGATATACAGTGCAAAACCAATCAATTTTATCTGTCACTTTAATTGGCGTCTTTGATCAAGTTAACAAATAGTTACAATTAAAGGAGCAGAAACTTCTGTTACTTTTTGCATCCAAATTTCAAAACCATTGTCTTTCTTCTGATCTTTTTATTTTTATTTTTTTAAAGTATTTTCCAGTTTTTGGTCGAACATCGGCTAAAAATCTATTGCATGGAATACAATTTTCACACTTAAAGCATTATAAATAAACGTATACCACAATTAAGTATAAAGTAGATAATAATAATAATAATAGTAAGGAAAGGAGAACAGATTATTCATAAAATACCTGATAAGAATGCTGAAAAGTTCAGTAGTTCTAAATAATAACATCATAACTCTATTAACATATTTCAATACCATGCTTGTAAATTGTACCATTCAAGTAGGAATTGTCACAGATATATCCAACATATTCTTGCCAGCCTCTTAACCAACTACACCGCATTGAAAGAGAAAATATGATAAATAAATACATGCAAATCATGGTGTATCGAATTAACAGGAAAAAAAAGAATACATCTCATCAGGCATTATGGAGAATTTGTACTCTTGTACATAAGCTATTATCAAAGCTTCAATCATTGTACACTAATCGTGATTCGCTATAACAAGTAAAATGAGACACACTAAACACCATACTGAAATAAAAAAAGAATTGTAAAATATAAGTTAAGAAAAGATTTAAATGAAAAGAATATAGCAATATAACAACCAAACACCATACCTTTGTTTTCTACGTTTGAAATAAGACAGACAGCTTCATCCTTGTATCCATTCATTAAAAAACCATTAAACACGGAACTCCAGGAAACCAAATCATGCTTCCTGATTCACCAAGGACGCTTTCTGCATAACTTACAAAGTTTGCAATGTGAGTACATATTTATCAATGCGTTTGCAATAAACAAATCATTCCGTAAGTACCCCATATTTATTAACATACAAGCATGGCCATTTATCTAGTATGTTGAATGATCATTTGTAAATTGTGAATGCATTTGACATTTATAAATATAAATTTAGCATAAAATTTATATCAGCCGGTTTTACTTGGAATCACACAGAAGCTGTCAAACCTTGGCTTTATAGTTCGCTCATATCCACAAAATTAAAATTCTTAAGAGGAACACACTACCATAATTTCACCGAAAAAAAAATTCAACCTGATAGAAATTCATGGTAAGAAGATGAACTACACTTTTTATGAAGATGAACTACACTTTTTAATGTAATGACAAACAACATCATAAAAGCATGGACACGTATAGAAGGGACTGTTCCAATAGGGATGAACTACATGTACTAATTACAGTGGAGAAATATACATACCTATGTCATAGTCACTCATCCTCATTAACTTTATAACCATAGTTTTCAAGGCCTTATTTCTTTTGTTTGAAAATTTATTAGCTAAAAACACTTATTAATTTTCTATATGCACTACTTTGCTTTGTGCTAAAACAATAAGTTACATGCATCAACAGTTAGTGATTCCAATGCCGCTGTCGAGCTTCAACGATACTGACTGTCTACTGATAGACCTTCAGAAAAGTAGACTACGAACTACTGGGCATTCCAAATTGGACAACTCAATCATACATAATGACTTAACGATCATACATCCAAATTCAAACAAACGCAAAATGAATGAAAGTTTCTAACCATCTCTTGTTAATAGGGGTTTTATGCAGATTTATATGCAAGCACAGATTACCAAAAACTTAGGCATATCTTCTGTAGTTTATTTAGTAACTGTAATATCTGAGCAAATCAATATATTAAAAGAATAATTGTATACAAAATAGACGATTAATTAACATATACCCCCACCCCACTTTCCTTTTTTTCCCTGAATCGAAGCAACAAAATAGAACTGGAGAACCAAGTGGCAAGTAACTAGATTAAGAAGTTCAATTTAATAAGGTTAGATTTGACGGTTTCTTATGAAAATAGAAACTATCTGGATATCACAACTTACCAGTTGGAAGATAACATTACCGTGGGACTGGAAATGACTTTGTAGGAAGGTGAAAACTGAAATTTTTCAAAGAGTTTATATGCTGAATAATCCATAAGCCCAAAAAAGGACAATCAATTCCACTATTTTTCTTTCTAACAATGAATGGCGACCAAGATGTTCATTTTTTGCTATTACAAGTATTGTACCAAAGTAAAGTTCCAAACAATCTGTTTAAATCTAAACATTTGATGGTGTAATATAACAAGTATTTACAAGTTTTATTCAAAGACTAGTTAATCGATCTAAAAATACACCAAGGGTTTACCAATAATTCAACTATAACACATAATCACCAATGATCACTGTCTAATAAAACTATACAGAAAATAAATTAAAAATCACATCGATTCAAGCCTTCTAGGGTTAGAGCTGGAAAAATTAAAACATTCCGCTTGATTCCAGCACGGTAGGAAAACCCTAGGTAACGAAACCACACAAAGGCGAAGGGTTAGGGATTTTTCAAAATGAAAGTAGTAACAAATGCTTCTTCATTAGCCGCAGCGAATCTTACTGAGGAAGAGAGGATTTTATTTTCGTACGTAGGGTTTTTTTTCATCCAGAGGTGGAAGATGGGGAAAAGATAATTAGAAAAGTAGCGGCCAATCTATTTTTGGGTTTGTGAGAAACGAAAATCAACGGGGAAAAAAATATGATCTGATTTGATACGGGGTAAATCAGTATTAAATGGAACGATCCAAAGTCTTCAAGATCAACGGTTAGATTAAAGGGGTTGAGGAAGGTGTGGATAGGTAGAGGGGTAGCAAAGAAATTTAACACGGTTAAGAGCCTTATCAAATTTGATACGGCTTAAAGCCGTATCAAATCTCTACATCGCGGTGCGCCAAATTTGCTGTTTTGGTGTAGTGTAACCGACAGTTAGTTTCTAAATTTCACATTCATAGGGAAAGGTTCCCATTAACTTTATCAAAGATTAATCCTTTAAATTTATTCTTTAATCTACTTTTGAATATCAATGCAAACTAGTCGGGATTAAGAACCTTACCGAAGTAATCATTTGTTTTAATTTCCCAATCCCAACCTATTCATCCCATGAAGTAAAACTGGTAATACTTCATATCTAACACCACGGTGTTATCGGTAAATTCAATTACCATTTCACGTTCAAATCTAATTAAAGATTTAACTATCGCCTAGAGCAAAACTGGTGATACTCCATTCTCGATCATTTCAATCTAATTAAAGATTCATTAAAACTCCACTTAGTTTTAATCTTTAACGGGGTTAAAGAATCAGTGTCATTTAAAAACACTGTTCACGATAAACCCCAAAATCACATCATATTTCAATCAGTCCCTAACCGCAAATTAGCAAGTGAGCAATTCCCTAAGTATTAACCTCGAAGGCCGAAACCAACATCAGATCAATACCCCAGAAACCATTCAACTTAACTAATCTCTAGTTAGTTTCTGATTTTCTTAACTCCTTTTTGGGTCTAAGAACAGTATTATTGAAGATACCGTTCACGACAACCCAAAATCACATTCTATTAATTATCGGGTAAAAGAACAAGTGTTATTTAAAACACTGTTCACGATAAACCCAAAAATCAATACTAATTCAATTCCAATTAAATATTATTTAATTGGTACACGTCATTAAATCTAAATAAAAGGATTTAATCTTTTTCTCAACTGGGTTCAAGAACAGAGTTAATGAAGACACCATTCACGACAAACCCAAATCACATTTGATATTAAATACAAGGCTCTGAATAGAAAATATATCGGCTTATATTCAATATCAAATTCTACGACCAACAAATATCGTATTGGAAATAACGATATAAATATATCTTTCAAATTTCCATAACAATATCTGTATAATCACGAAATCCAACATCGAAATAATCCAAAGACAATTTCGATTCAAATCCATTCCAATTCAATTATTGGAAATTCTGGTTACTTTTAAAACCCTTTTCAAATCCAATTTATTTATTTAAAAATAAATAGAATTTTAATTCTAGTTCAGAACTAGTTCATTTCGATAAAAATCTATTTTTATCTTTTCAAATATGGAGTTTTTCATCCCAATTCTTCCCAAATCATTTCTTATGATTTTACACAAATTATCACTACTTTTAATAATTTTATCAAGGCCCGAACAGTCAATTTCCATCAACGGCCATCGAACTGCACTTATAACGACCTTTTCCAAATTTGATTTGGACATAATTCCAAATACAACCGTTAGATTTCTAATTTCTAATATTCGTTAGAAAGCTCTTTTCGATACGAACCCAACAGCTCCGGTTTTAGGAGAATCCGACGGTCGGATCTCCCGCAATATCCATTTGAAGTCAATGGTCGAAATTCACGAACTACCGCACCGCGGCGCGTTCTATTCAGGCCATTATATTATATATATAATATATATAATATATACTTCATCGATTTCCTTTTAAAACGTATTTTATAAATCATTTTGAATTTGTTTTCGAAACGATTTCAACTTCATTTTCAAATTCAAATCAAAATTGAATTTTTCCAATATAAATTCGTTTTAAATTCTTTTCAAATCGATTTCAATTCAAATTGATTTCTAATTCAATTTCAGTTCTAATTCAATTCAATTCAATTTCAATTCGATTTCATTTCTATTCAATTTCAATTCGAATTCATTTCTATTCAATTCGAATTCATTTCTATTCAATTTAATTCGAATTTCAATTCTTTTCAAAATATCAGATTTTGAAATCACTTACGATATTCGTTATAAAATGAATAAAATCAATATAAATATCGTTCACGTCAATCTAACCAACACGGCTTTCACATATTTCTACTTTCAAATATTCCCTTTTTAAATATTGCTACTTTCAAATATTCTATTTCAAATATTCCTTTTTTAAATATTGCTACTTTCAAATATTCTATTTCAAATATTCTATTTCTAAACTGGAATGAGGCCCAATCACTTACCATATAATGTTAATTATATGGATTTTCTACAACACATGTATACAATAACAACGATGGATAATCAACCATCATCCGAAGTGCATTCTACACTGTATAAGCATCGAATATAAATATTTAACGTTTATAACAGTCTGTCAATCAATCGATCGACATACAACTAACTATTGGGATTAGTGTATGTCATATATCACCCCAATACCCGTGTGGGGTTTTCAAACAATCAAACACAGATTTTATTTGTGCAGTTGGGCGATGTGTAAAATTTATCGTCCCAATCAGTTATCAGTCAAATGTGTGTATATAAACAAATCGTCTGATTTGTTTATTTTTATTTCATATACACGTTAAAAATTCTATTTTTAACTATAAAATATTTCCCACTATAAAATATTTTATTTCATTTCACATCACATCACACAATCAACTACACATCAAAATCAATCAAACAAGCATACAAGCCATCCATGGTCTGTGGACGACGGGTGTCGGGTGCTACTAAACACCGTCTGTATCCTAGTATATATTACTAACTAGAAAAAGAAAGTTAAAGTGAGAAGTTCTCACACAGGGATCCACTCCTCCATTCTTTATTGTCTGGATTCTGTTTTGTTGCCGGTCAATTCCATCGCACTTTTATTCACACTGCTCATAATAAAAATCACATTTTTATTTCAACGCTGTAAAAATCACATTTTTATCTCTCTATATATATAATAAAAATCAGATTTTTATTTCGCTAAATAAATAAAAATCATACTTTTATATTCTCTATAATATAGAAATTCTATTTTCAATCTGCTACTTATATAAAAATCGAATTTTTATTTCGCTACAACATATATAAAAAATCGTATTTTTATACTTTCTATCTTATAAAAATCATGTCTTTTCTTATATAAAAATCACTCTTTTCTTATATAAAAATTACTCTTTTCTTATATAAAAATTTAACTTTGATTATATAAAAATCTATTCTTTGAATTTGAAATCAAATCCTTTCTTTATTAAAAATCGTATATTTATGTGATGTTTAAATATTCTAAAACAATGTTAACTTCAGTTTTAAAAACAACGCTCATTCTATATTTATAAAGACACATTTGTAAACATCGTTATTTTATTTTTAAAAACACATCTTTAAATCAAATATATTTATAAAAACAATATTCTTATGTAATGTCTAGTTATTTTTAAAAACCATATTTTTATTTTAAAGTTATATATATATATACACATAAAATCAGATTTAAAACCACAATGTTATTTTCTATAAAAATTTAATTAACCAAGTAACTAAACAAAGCAAATTCACCTTCTCCTTTACAGTAATCCCAAGCCGACGTTATTTTGGGTAGCTCACAACCTAGGATTCAGGTTTTCCGCCACCATACCGCGCTGGAGCAGGATCTGACGGCGCCATGTTATAGGCCTAGGGAAGAGCCACCACCCGTCGGTGGCAGGGCAAGTTCGGTCGCCACAGGCGCCGCGGAATCCAGGGCGACGGCGGCCATTTCGAGGCCCGATTTATCCATATCCATGACGCAAGAAACAATCAATCCTGTATGGTGCTAAAGAGCTCACCTTCTACTTCGATTTTGTTTTAGAGGCAGGGATTAATTCGATTTGGATTTTGGGATTTTAGGGATTTAAATCGAGACATTTTTCCACCGTGAATCGGTGGAGGCTGCTGGTCTTAATGCGTTGACCCCGCGTGGAAGGAGAATAGGGCTTTGACGGGTCAAATTTAAATATATACCCCCCTTTTATTATTTAATTCCTTTTTTAATTCATTTCGCATCCGAACTCTAAATCAAACATAACGACTATCGCTCCTAGCTAATTACCCCCATTCTGAACACAATGGGATATGTTTCGTAAGCCAGTTCAGCTTTTACGATCAGTTTTTATCAAAATTAAATATAAATCAGTATATATTCAATTTGAACACACATTTTAAATTACCGAGGCCACATACCAACTCTGAAAATTCCAGAAAAATTATTTCTAGCTTCGCATTGACGATACGGTCCTAACCAAACTAATTTCGTTGAATTCTGAGACCGTTTGAAAAATGGTCATTTTCTGGTCGATCGAAATTTACTAAAACTGTTAAAACACGTTTTCCTTCGCCACGCTGACATATTGATTCAGAAAATTACGAATTTTGGAATCTAGCAATAATTTGACATCACGTATCCAACAAAAGTGGTTTCGTCGAAAACCGAGGTCGTTTGCAAAATTTCCATTTTAAAGGGCTAGAATTCCATAGCGACTATTCTGAATTTTCAACTGGGCATAACTTTTTATCCCCACAATGAAATTTCAATTTTTCGGATTCGTTGGAAAGATATTCTCAAATAGATTCTAATATTTTTGGTTTCGCTAAAATCCGGTTTAATTTGCACCCGGTACATTCATTTGAATTATGAAATCGAATTTTCGAACTACCGCGCCATTTCAGGCTCGTTATATAATTAAAATAAAATATTTATATTCTAACGTCGAGCTATATAAATATATACATTCTAGTTCTATTTAAAATAAATTTCTCGTCGTTATTATTTAAAATAATTCATTTTAAATAATCAAAATTCGGTAAAATTGCCAAAATAAAAATTTTAAATTGGCTCAGATTTCCGGGTTATTACAATAATTAGACGTCCCAAGTAACGAAAGAGGAAAAGATTTGAGACTTATTATATATGCATGTATATAATTGTATTTCCGAAGTAAAGGAAATAAAAAGAGATCGTGTGAAATTGGAATGGTGTTTTCGAGATAAAAGGAAATTGAATGGTTAAGCTTTGGGAATGGTTTATACTAAAGGAATAATAGTTGGTTATTATATTCAAGTGATAAAATAAAGGAGATTTATAATGTTGTTTTACTTGAAATAAGATGAGTCGTTTTTTCGGTATGGTTAATAAGAAATAAAATAGTAAATGGGCTTGAACGATGGTAGAATAAAGAATTGAATCTGATTATTGAATATTTTCCTAAATATGAAAGTAAAATAGTTTGAAATAATAACCTTACGTCAAATAAGTTATATTTGAAATGTTGAAATATTTAAGGATTTGAGATTTACTATCGTTAATCGTTTTTAATTAAAGGGGCCATGTAGTGTTGGTACCGAACTAGTAAACTCATGTTATCCACACAATTATTTATTTGATAGTTAAATCACCGACTGTCAAACCTGATGTAACACCCCACGTCCGTTAGTATCACTCACAAAGGGAATGCACTAAGTTCTGTGGAGCATTATGGGTAAAAGATGCAGATAAATTACAAGACAGACAAACATTAAACAACGGAAAATAAAACTTTGCTTTATTGATAAAATAATTTGTACAAGATTCCTTTACAATATCAGAGTATCATCTGTCTTTACAAAATAAAGAAGCATAAAATACATTTATATTCCCCAATGTAACAAAAGCCAGCCATAGCAATCCAAAGCCGATGTATCCCAGATTCTTCAAGCTTGAAGGGAGCAACCATCCCAAAAACAAGTCTGAGCTATACTATTTCTTCCTTAACTACCTGGGGGGGGGGGGGAACGGAAGAAAAGAAGACGAAAGAAAAACAGAGTCAGACAAAAAGCCTGAGTAAGTTCAGTAACTTCTAGCATGTGAACATGGAAAAACAAAACGACATGAATTAACTGAATACAAGATTACACCATGACGATAAGGTCAACAAGATTAGACAAGGTAGTCACAAGATATGCTAAGATGACTGGATACGCTCTAATACTTTCGCAGCTTCGCTATTTCCTTGTTATACTGGTTTCTATATCTCTGCACCACCTAACTAGTTTCAACTAGTAACGATAACGTGATCCAAACCCCTGTAGTTTCCATTGTCTTCAGGCATACATTTATTATTTATTACCTAGATCTAGTCTAGGGTTTTCTATCAAGTGCTTCTTAGATTTAACTATAGTTTTACGCTATCTGCTGAACGCTTTTCGAGTTCAGGGTTTATGCCACCTAGTCCAACTAGGGATTACGCTACCTGTCGAACAATGCCCCCAAGTCTAGGACACACTACCTAGAGTGGTATATGCTCCTAGGCTTCCCCACGCATGTATCGCGAATCGTTATCGCTTGTCTAGATGCACATGTCCTGTAATGTGCGATCCGAGTCCTGTGACAGGGCAAATCAAGGAATACAGAACTCGGTCGGGAGCTTTCGGATATCTGCCGATGCAGATGCTAAGGTCTGTTTTTATTCCAGTGGCTATGGTCTCACTTGACCCCACCCTCAACTAATGAAAGGCACACCTTGTAAAATGAGAACTATACGCCGGCCCCCGGTGCCCCACTATCCTATGGCCATCCGCAACCATAACTAGATAGCAAGTATATGGTCTTTTGGAGTTCTCCGCCTTTCCGCTTCACGTATCTCGATTGACTCAAGATGGATGGTAGACGACGAGTTGCTATCACAGGGCTACCGTCTTCTCGCCGAATCACGCTGGTCCATCCTAGTCTTTAGGTTGCCACATATATATATTGCAACCAAGGCATACCCTCGGTTCTTCTAACGCAGACCTTAACCTCTGTGAGCCCAGGATGATCATCTGCAGCCTCACAGAGGTATACCAAGAGTACCCTCACATCCCCTCGAAGCCTCGGGCTTCGTAACCCAATTCGTTGGAGCCTTCTTAAAACCAGATGGATGTCCACTCCTTCGTGTTATACTAAGAATTACTACTTAGTTCTACTAACTAAGGTTTACCACTTAGTTTCCAAATTCCTTGTTTTCTTAACTAAGTTTTACTACTTAGTCCCTTTTTCAACTGAGGTTTACTATTTAGTTTTCCTTCTCGCCAGGTTGGGTTGGTTAAGTGTCTTTAGTCGATTGAAGCTATCTTAACCCTCTTCCCTTATCCTATTACACTGGTTAAGTGTTATCCCTTTATGCTTTTTACTTAACCCTATTCATTTATCATATTCTGATGGTTAAGCATTCAAGTTTACTTAAGCCTATGGTCTAGTCCAGCTAACATATTAATTTGGCTAAGTGTATTACTTAACCCCAACCTCTAGTCTAATTAACATGTTAAATTGGCTAAGTGTATTAACTTTACTTAACCCCACCTTCTAGTCTACTCAACATGTTAATTTGGCTAAGTATTCCCATGGACTTAACCCTCCCATTCTAGCTTTAAATGTGCTAAGTTGGTTAAGTGTTCCTTAACCTTCCCATTCTAGCTTTAATTAATAAATTAAAGCCGCAACCTCTCACATTAGACAGATATTGCTGCGGTTACTGGATGTGCCGGTCGGTTCCGGGCAGGTTTACACCGCAACTCAGTCTAACCTCGGGTTAGGCATATTCATGTTTTCTAAGTTCAAAGGGTTTTTGATTTATTTCCAAATCTGGTTTTGAAAACAACCATCCTGTCCTTCGGATCAGTTAGGGATAGCCAGGGAGGGCAGGAAACTTGTATTTTCCAAACCCAAGCCTAGACACTATCCTCTCTATCACCCTAGAACCTTCTGGTCTATGTGTTATAAAAAAGGGTGTTATCAAAATACTTTTCTTTTGTTTATAAATTGTTAACAATTTATTTCAAAAGCCCATTTCCCCTTTTTAGACAAATTTGGCCTATATTTATTTGTCAAGCCTACTGGTATACTTATATTCTAGGTCAAAGTCCTAACCCAACATGCAGTTTAGGCCATTTCCTATTTCATTGCCGAAACTAGATTAAATATCCTAGTTTATAATTTATGGCCAAAATTTAACCAAGTTACATATTTTGTGGTAAATGAACAATTTAACATTTATGACGAATTCTATAAGTAAATTACTCCTAATTTACTGATTTCATTACTACTCTTTTAATGTACATTGTCACATTTATTATTATGGCCCATTCTCTCTTATTTATCATATTTATACTTTTTGGTATGTAAATTATACCAAGTTTAGTGTCGCTAACCATAATTTATTCTAAACATGACAATTGCTCACAATTATGAATAAATTCAAAATTGTGCTAATATACTTATTCCAAATCAACCTTAATTAACCCAATCTTGGTTTAACATCCTAATTCACAATTTATGGCAAAACTAGAATTACTTTTCTAGTTTACATTTTATGCCTAAAATTTAGCTTACTTACTAACGCTAAATTTAATATGTCAAAATCACATATTCCCTAATCCATGTCGAATTTCCCCGTTTTCATTTTAATATGCATGTCATAATACATATTCCAAATTATGCCAATTTCCAAGTTTACAACTACGTTCATATTCATTTCCATGTTTTCCCCAAATCGCATTCCCACCGTTCGAATAATCGTGATTCAACCTAGATTATAAATAAATATAGATTCGTAGATAAAAAAAGGGAATGAATCAAAATGACAAGAAGGAATAATTGGCATAAAAAGGTTTGGATAACAATGTAGGTTCAAGAATATGGGTAGACCTAACTAAATAGGTAAATTCCCACTGTCTTAAAACCAAAGAATGGGCAAAATAGGTTCAAGAACGTGGGTAGACCTAACTTAATAGGTAAATTCCCACTGTCTTAAAACCAAAGAGAAACCAAGGAACGGGTAGAATAAATAATTGGGTTTAGACCCAACTTCTCAATCACAAAACTAAAGCAATATTTTCCTAATCATAAATCATGGGTGTCAAAATCACAGTTGTCCTCATTATGTCATAAGTAATAGTTTATGTCCAAATCAAAGGTATAGGCCTAGTCAAGGAAATAATCCTTGTAGTCACAGTCACAATCATAGGAAATGTCCATAGTCATATGCGATGCTCATAGTCCAAAAGGGAAAATAATTCCCATAGTCATAAGTCATTGTCATAGGCAATGTTTATATGTCCCAAAATCAAAGGCTTATGTCATAGTCCAAAGGCATATGCTTTCAAAGGCCACAGTTCTATAGTCATAGTCACGGTTACAGTCTTATTTGTCCTCGAATCATAACAGTTCTTAATTTAGTCCAAGAGTATAAACACAGATTCGAAGAGAGAGAGAGAGAGAGATTTGGCATATTCCTTTATTCCTTTAATTTCATGTCACAAATAAAACAAAATATTCAGATCTAGAAATAACCAACTTACAGAAAATAGATCTAGAAAAGAAGGAAAGCATGGATATGATTCGTGCGTCGTTGCTTGAAACTTGTTTGAGCTAGCCTTTGAATTCTTCACTTGAAACTTTGATTTGAATCCCTCCTTAAAAGTCTTTTAGCAGCATCTCCTCGTCTTGAATCATATTTTATTTTATTTATTAATTTAATTAAAGAGGAGAGGAAGAGGCCATGAATCTAAGCAGCATAAGGATAGAAGAGAGAGGTGCAAAGAGGAATGGAGACTAGGGTTGTTTATATAGCTGCTCAAGACCTTATCGTACACGCAGCGCTGAGTCAGCATTGAACCCAGTTAAGAAAATAGTCCAGGTACGTAGATGAATCTAGCCAAACCTTATCATACACGCAGCGCTGAGTCAGCATTGGGTCCCACAAGCTATTTTGGCGTAGAAATTTGATTTTCAAACTTTTGAATTTCTGGAATTTATTTAACTGTTTTATTCACATGAAATATTCTTATATGTATACAATTCCTCTAACGACCATTTTACGCGTATATATATACGCACAACTTTCATTTTATTTTCAAAATTCAAATGATGTTGCCATATTTCATTGACTGTAGCCTTATCTTGAATTTTATCTTTCGTATACATATATTTTTGTATATATATATATATATATATATATTTATATTTCTCATATGTATATATATATTTTTTCTTTATTTCCTTATACGTACGTTCTTATCCTTTCAAATTTTGAATTTGTATACGTACATATATTTGCATGTTTAGTTGGCCCTCTCTAAAACAATGATAAAAAATTATGCCGCCGCCGGGGTTCGAACCCCCGACCTCCATGCTACCAATCCAATGCCTTAACCAACTGAGCTACAGAGGCTTTTGTTAATAAGTCTTAGAACAATAATAATTATTGTTCTCTCCTTACCTCTTTTTTTCATGTTAGTTACAATACTTAAATTAAACAACTGCATGGATCTTTTTCTTTTAATTTTTCTTTTAAAAATTAATTATACTTTAATTTGAGAAACTTAATGTCACAGAATTACGGGGTGTTACATTCTCCCCCAGTTAAAAGGATTTCGTCCCCGAAATCTTCAAGTTAGGAAGAATGTGTCCTACCATCCAGTCACCCATCTACTCAACCATTCAATCACAGGCATTCATTGTCCTTAAAAGATTTCTAATGCTTTCATGTTCATATGCATAGTGTGTATATATGTCTCTATCTAATGCAAAATCAGGCGGCTACTGATTCAGTTGACCTCCTTAATGCAAATCATGTTAGTGCCATGCGTCCAATCATGCATGCAAACATCCCTAGTCATGTAAATACTACATGCGTGCACAGCCATTCATCCATATGCAACGTCCATATGATATCATATCAAGTTCAACTTATAAACAAATGCATATATGTAAATGCAATATGAGAGCGTCCAAACTTGATCTAGTGCCTAATACGTATGCATATGCATCCACGAGCAACCAGTTGCAACCACTTGCAACCATTCAACCATAACATGTTTCAAATACATGTTTACATCCATTGGCTTCTACCTAAGGATCGCAGATACGACCTAGAGGATATACTTTGGAAAGAGAGAAACAACTACGCGTAAAGCTCCTAAACAGAGAAATCAAGGATGCACCCTTAAGGAAAAAGGGCATGTTGCTAGTATCTAGCCTTCTTGAGCTTTACTCCACCGTATCTTAACCAATTTATCTTCACGATTGTGAAGTTCCTAATCTCCATTTCTAAAATAAACAGATGTCAATCACGGCGCCAAGTATATGTACTAAGATGATTAGAGGCCTCCCTCTTAGCTTATCCATCACGCCATAACTATGAGAGTCAAAAGATCACTCCGTACTTTTTAGAGTACCTACCACAACTATTCATCTTTCACGCAAACCATCCAAACCGAACTCGACATTCCTCAAGTACAAGCCCCAAAGGCCTAAACCAATATCAGACAAGCATCCAAGGAATATCTTCTCCGAATTTAGACGATCTACGTGAGATGATATAAGCAAACTCGATAGCTATCCTCAAATCCCTACTAACCAAAAACTGGTCGGACCACCAATCGGATTTGAGACTCTAGTGGGATCTTTCTACTATACACGTACTATGGTGCAGAGACTCAACTATGGAAGTGGGTATGAACAATTAAGAAGCGCTGGAACCTAAGGAAATAGTACGAACAGAAAACTAGACTCTTCCAACCGGACCACCTTTCTCCTAGGTGCGCTTGGTGGCGAAAGCATGTACTTGTCCTACTGAAAATCTCGTCCTCGTTCTTGCCCTTGTCCTTAAGTATATGTCCTATCATACCATAGTAAAGATACTTGCTCTTGTCTTAGGTTTTATAATCCCTTCCTCCTTCGTGAGCCAAGTCTACATCCATAATTTCCTCATCCTTGGGTCGTGCTCCTTTGCCAAACTTCCGCGTGTAACCATATTGGCAAATCTCTCGAAAGTTGCCTCTATCGCACGGAAAAACCATATAAACTTGAAAGAAGACTGGCCGTAAGTAAAACAACTACGGCTATAGATGGAAGTCGGGCACTACTTCGCCCTTCGATGAGGTTACCTCCCAGAAAGCCAGGAGCCCCAGAGAGTCAAGAAAGAAGGAGACAAGAATTCAAATAGAGGAAGAGAAGACAATGCGTATGGCTTTGGGGAATATGCCTTTAAAACAAATCCTTTCTTTTGAAAATGCTTCTTTAAAAACCTTTTGAAAATAATTTTTTTTCAAACCTTTTATCTGATCCGGTAACCTTCAGCTCTGATACCACGTGTAACACCCCACGTCCGTTAGTGTCACTCACAAAGGGAATGCACTAAGTTCTGTGGAGCATTATGGGTAAAAGATGCAGATAAATTACAAGACAGACAAACATTAAACAGCGGAAAATAAAACTTTGCTTTATTGATAAAATAATTTGTACAAGATTCCTTTACAATATCAGAGTATCATCTGTCTTTACAAAATAAAGAAGCATAAAATACATTTATATTCCCCAATGTAACAAAAGCCAGCCATAGCAATCCAAAGCCGATGTATCCCAGATTCTTCAAGCTTGAAGGGAGCAACCATCCCAAAAACAAGTCTGAGCTATACTATTTCTTCCTTAACTACCTGGGGGGGGGGAACGGAAGAAAAGAAGACGAAAGAAAAACAGAGTCAAACATAAAGCCTGAGTAAGTTCAGTAACTTCTAGCATGTGAACATGGAAAAACAAAACGACATGAATTAACTGAATACAAGATTACACCATGACGATAAGGTCAACAAGATTAGACAAGGTAGTCACAAGATATGCTAAGATGACTGGATACGCTCTAATACTTTCGCAGCTTCGCTATTTCCTTGTTATACTGGTTTCTATATCTCTGCACCACCTAACTAGTTTCAACTAGTAACGATAACGTGATCCCAACCCCTGTAGTTTCCATTGTCTTCAGGCATACATTTATTATTTATTACCTAGATCTAGTCTAGGGTTTTCTATCAAGTGCTTCTTAGATTTAACTATAGTTTTACGCTATCTGCTGAACGCTTTTCGAGTTCAGGGTTTATGCCACCTAGTCCAACTAGGGATTACGCTACCTGTCGAACAATGCCCCCAAGTCTAGGACACACTACCTAGAGTGGTATATGCTCCTAGGCTTCCCCACGCATGTATCGCGAATCGTTATCGCTTGTCTAGATGCACATGTCCTGTAATGTGCGATCCGAGTCCTGTGACAGGGCAAATCAAGGAATACAGAACTCGGTCAGGAGCTTTCGGATATCTGCCGATGCAGATGCTAAGGTCTGTTTTTATTCCAGTGGCTATGGTCCCACTTGACCCCTCCCTCAACTAATGAAAGGCACACCTTGTAAAATGAGAACTATACGCCGGCCCCCGGTGCCCCACTATCCTATGGCCATCCGCAACCATAACTAGATAGCAAGTATATGGTCTTTTGGAGTTCTCCGCCTTTCTGCTTCACGTATCTCGATTGACTCAAGATGGATGGTAGACGACGAGTTGCTATCACAGGGCTACCGTCTTCTCGCCGAATCACGCTGGTCCATCCTAGTCTTTAGGTTGCCACATATATATATTGCAACCAAGGCATACCCTCGGTTCTTCTAACGCAGACCTTAACCTCTGTGAGCCCAGGATGATCATCTGCAGCCTCACAGAGGGATACCAAGAGTACCCTCACGTCCCCTCGAAGCCTCGGGCTTCGTAACCCAATTCGTTGGAGCCTTCTTAAAACCAGATGGATGTCCGCTCCTTCGTGTTATACTAAGAATTACTACTTAGTTCTACTAACTAAGGTTTACCACTTAGTTTCCAAATTCCTTGTTTTCTTAACTAAGTTTTACTACTTAGTCCCTTTTTCAACTGAGGTTTACTATTTAGTTTTCCTTCTCGCCAGGTCGTGTTGGTTAAGTGTCTTTAGTCGATTGAAGCTATCTTAACCCTCTTCCCTTATCCTATTACACTGGTTAAGTGTTATCCCTTTATGCTTTTTACTTAACCCTATTCATTTATCATATTCTGATGGTTAAGCATTCAAGTTTACTTAACCTTATGGTCTAGTCCAGCTAACATATTAATTTGGCTAAGTGTATTATTTAACCCCAACCTCTAGTCTAATTAACATGTTAAATTGGCTAAGTGTATTAACTTTACTTAACCCCACCTTCTAGTCTACTCAACATGTTAATTTGGCTAAGTATTCCCATGGACTTAACCCTCCCATTCTAGCTTTAAATGTGCTAAGTTGGTTAAGTGTTCCTTAACCTTCCCATTCTAGCTTTAATTAATAAATTAAAGCCGCAACCTCTCACATTAGACAGATATTGCTGCGGTTACTGGATGTGCCGGTCGGTTCCGGGCAGGTTTACACCGCAACTCAGTCTAACCTCGGGTTAGGCATATTCATGTTTTCTAAGTTCAAAGGGTTTTTGATTAATTTCCAAATCTGGTTTTGAAAACAACCATCCTGTCCTTCGGATCAGTTAGGGATAGCCAGGGAGGGCAGGAAACTTGTATTTTCCAAACCCAAGCCTAGACACTATCCTCTCTGTCACCCTAGAACCTTCTGGTCTATGTGTTATAAAAAAGGGTGTTATCAAAATACTTTTCTTTTGTTTATAAATTGTTAACAATTTATTTCAAAAGCCCATTTCCCCTTTTTAGACAAATTTGGCCTATATTTATTTGTCAAGCCTACTAGTATACTTATATTCTAGGTCAAAGTCCTAACCCAACATGAAGTTTAGGCCATTTCCTATTTCATTGCCGAAACTAGATTAAATATCCTAGTTTATAATTTATGGCCAAAATTTAACCAAGTTACATATTTTGTGGTAAATGAACAATTTAACATTTATGACGAATTCTATAAGTAAATTACTCCTAATTTACTGATTTCATTACTACTCTTTTAATGTACATTGTCACATTTATTATTATGGCCCATTCTCTCTTATTTATCATATTTATACTTTTTGGTATGTAAATTATACCAAGTTTAGTGTCGCTAACCATAATTTATTCTAAACATGACAATTGCTCACAATTATGAATAAATTCAAAATTGTGCTAATATACTTATTCCAAATCAACCTTAATTAACCCAATCTTGGTTTAACATCCTAATTCACAATTTATGGCAAAACTAGAATTAATTTTCTAGTTTACATTTTATGCCTAAAATTTAGCTTACTTACTAACGCTAAATTTAATATGTCAAAATCACATATTCCCTAATCCATGTCGAATTTCCCCGTTTTCATTTTAATATGCATGTCATAATACATATTCCAAATTATGCCAATTTCCAAGTTTACAACTACGTTCATATTCATTTCCATGTTTTCCCCAAATCGCATTCCCACCGTTCGAATAATCGTGATTCAACCTAGATTATAAATAAATATAGATTCGTAGATAAAAAAGGGAATGAATCAAAATGACAAGAAGGAATAATTGGCATAAAAAGGTTTGGATAACAATGTAGGTTCAAGAATATGGGTAGACCTAACTAAATAGGTAAATTCCCACTGTCTTAAAACCAAAGAATGGGCAAAATAGGTTCAAGAACGTGGGTAGACCTAACTTAATAGGTAAATTCCCACTGTCTTAAAACCAAAGAGAAACCAAGGAACAGGTAGAATAAATAATTGGGTTTAGACCCAACTTCTCAATCACAAAACTAAAGCGATATTTTCCTAATCATAAATCATGGGTGTCAAAATCACAGTTGTCCTCATTATGTCATAAGTAATAGTTTATGTCCAAATCAAAGGTATAGGCCTAGTCAAGGAAATAATCCTTGTAGTCACAGTCACAGTCATAGGAAATGTCCATAGTCATATGCGATGCTCATAGTCCAAAAGGGAAAATAATTCCCATAGTCATAAGTCATTGTCATAGGCAATGTTTATATGTCCCAAAATCAAAGGCTTATGTCATAGTCCAAAGGCATATGCTTTCAAAGGCCACAGTTATATAGTCATAGTCACGGTTACAGTCTTATTTGTCCTCGAATCATAACAGTTCTTAATTTAGTCCAAGAGTATAAACACAGATTCGAAGAGAGAGAGAGAGAGAGATTTGGCATATTCCTTTATTCCTTTAATTTCATGTCACAAATAAAACAAAATATTCAGATCTAGAAATAACCAACTTACAGAAAATAGATCTAGAAAAGAAGGAAAGCATGGATATGATTCGTGCGTCGTTGCTTGAAACTTGTTTGAGCTAGCCTTTGAATTCTTCACTTGAAACTTTGATTTGAATCCCTCCTTAAAAGTCTTTTAGCAGCATCTCCTCGTCTTGAATCATATTTTATTTTATTTATTAATTTAATTAAAGAGGAGAGGAAGAGGCCATGAATCTAAGCAGCATAAGGATAGAAGAGAGAGGTGCAAAGAGGAATGGAGACTAGGGCTGTTTATATAGCTGCTCAAGACCTTATCGTACACGCAGCGCTGAGTCAGCATTGAACCCAGTTAAGAAAATAGTCCAGGTACGTAGATGAATCTAGCCAAACCTTATCATACACGCAGCGCTGAGTCAGCATTGGGTCCCACAAGCTATTTTGGCGTAGAAATTTGATTTTCAAACTTTTGAATTTCTGGAATTTATTTAACTGTTTTATTCACATGAAATATTCTTATATGTATACAATTCCTCTAACGACCATTTTACGCGTATATATATACGCACAACTTTCATTTTATTTTCAAAATTCAAATGATGTTGCCATATTTCATTGACTGTAGCCTTATCTTGAATTTTATCTTTCGTATACATATATTTTTGTATATATATATATTTATATTTCTCATATGTATATATATATTTTTTCTTTATTTCCTTATACGTACGTTCTTATCCTTTCAAATTTTGAATTTGTATACGTACATATATTTGCATGTTTAGTTGGCCCTCTCTAAAACAATGATAAAAAATTATGCCGCCGCCGGGGTTCGAACCCCCGACCTCCATGCTACCAATCCAATGCCTTAACCAACTGAGCTACAGAGGCTTTTGTTAATAAGTCTTAGAACAATAATAATTATTGTTCTCTCCTTACCTCTTTTTTTCATGTTAGTTACAATACTTAAATTAAACAACTGCATGGATCTTTTTCTTTTAATTTTTCTTTTAAAAATTAATTATACTTTAATTTGAGAAACTTAATGTCACAGAATTACGGGGTGTTACATTCTCCCCCAGTTAAAAGGATTTCGTCCCCGAAATCTTCAAGTTAGGAAGAATGTGTCCTACCATCCAGTCACCCATCTACTCAACCATTCAATCACAGGCATTCATTGTCCTTAAAAGATTTCTAATGCTTTCATGTTCATATGCATAGTGTGTATATATGTCTCTATCTAATGCAAAATCAGGCGGCTACTGATTCAGTTGACCTCCTTAATGCAAATCATGTTAGTGCCATGCGTCCAATCATGCATGCAAACATCCCTAGTCATGTAAATACTACATGCGTGCACAGCCATTCATCCATATGCAACGTCCATATGATATCATATCAAGTTCAACTTATAAACAAATGCATATATGTAAATGCAATATGAGAGCGTCCAAACTTGATCTAGTGCCTAATACGTATGCATATGCATCCACGAGCAACCATTTGCAACCACTTGCAACCATTCAACCATAACATGTTTCAAATACATGTTTACATCCATTGGCTTCTACCTAAGGATCGCAGATACGACCTAGAGGATATACTTTGGAAAGAGAGAAACAACTACGCGTAAAGCTCCTAAACAGAGAAATCAAGGATGCACCCTTAAGGAAAAAGGGCATGTTGCTAGTATCTAGCCTTCTTGAGCTTTACTCCACCGTATCTTAACCAATTTATCTTCACGATTGTGAAGTTCCTAATCTCCATTTCTAAAATAAACAGATGTCAATCACGGCGCCAAGTATATGTACTAAGATGATTAGAGGCCTCCCTCTTAGCTTATCCATCACGCCATAACTATGAGAGTCAAAAGATCACTCCGTACTTTTTAGAGTACCTACCACAACTATTCATCTTTCACGCAAACCATCCAAACCGAACTCGACATTCCTCAAGTACAAGCCCCAAAGGCCTAAACCAATATCAGACAAGCATCCAAGGAATATCTTCTCCGAATTTAGACGATCTACGTGAGATGATATAAGCAAACTCGATAGCTATCCTCAAATCCCTACTAACCAAAAACTGGTCGGACCACCAATCGGATTTGAGACTCTAGTGGGATCTTTCTACTATACACGTACTATGGTGCAGAGACTCAACTATGGAAGTGGGTATGAACAATTAAGAAGCGCTGGAACCTAAGGAAATAGTACGAACAGAAAACTAGACTCTTCCAACCGGACCACCTTTCTCCTAGGTGCGCTTGGTGGCGAAAGCATGTACTTGTCCTTCTGAAAATCTCGTCCTCGTTCTTGCCCTTGTCCTTAAGTATATGTCCTATCATACCATAGTAAAGATACTTGCTCTTGTCTTAGGTTTTATAATCCCTTCCTCCTTCATGAGCCAAGTCTACATCCATAATTTCCTCATCCTTGGGTCGTGCTCCTTTGCCAAACTTCCGCGTGTAACCATGTTGGCAAATCTCTCGAAAGTTGCCTCTATCGCACGGAAAAACCATATAAACTTGAAAGAAGACTGGCCGTAAGTAAAACAACTACGGCTATAGATGGAAGTCGGGCACTACTTCGCCCTTCGATGAGGTTACCTCCCAGAAAGCCAGGAGCCCCAGAGAGTCAAGAAAGAAGGAGACAAGAATTCAAATAGAGGAAGAGAAGACAATGCGTATGGCTTTGGGGAATATGCCTTTAAAACAAATCCTTTCTTTTGAAAATGCTTCTTTAAAAACCTTTTGAAAATAATTTTTTTTCAAACCTTTTATCTGATCCGGTAACCTTCAGCTCTGATACCACGTGTAACACCCCACGTCCGTTAGTGTCACTCACAAAGGGAATGCACTAAGTTCTGTGGAGCATTATGGGTAAAAGATGCAGATAAATTACAAGACAGACAAACATTAAACAGCGGAAAATAAAACTTTGCTTTATTGATAAAATAATTTGTACAAGATTCCTTTACAATATCAGAGTATCATCTGTCTTTACAAAATAAAGAAGCATAAAATACATTTATATTCCCCAATGTAACAAAAGCCAGCCATAGCAATCCAAAGCCGATGTATCCCAGATTCTTCAAGCTTGAAGGGAGCAACCATCCCAAAAACAAGTCTGAGCTATACTATTTCTTCCTTAACTACCTGGGGGGGGGGGGAACGGAAGAAAAGAAGACGAAAGAAAAACAGAGTCAGACATAAAGCCTGAGTAAGTTCAGTAACTTCTAGCATGTGAACATGGAAAAACAAAACGACATGAATTAACTGAATACAAGATTACACCATGACGATAAGGTCAACAAGATTAGACAAGGTAGTCACAAGATATGCTAAGATGACTGGATACGCTCTAATACTTTCGCAGCTTCGCTATTTCCTTGTTATACTGGTTTCTATATCTCTGTACCACCTAACTAGTTTCAACTAGTAACGATAACGTGATCCCAACCCCTGTAGTTTCCATTGTCTTCAGGCATACATTTATTATTTATTACCTAGATCTAGTCTAGGGTTTTCTATCAAGTGCTTCTTAGATTTAACTATAGTTTTACGCTATCTGCTGAACGCTTTTCGAGTTCAGGGTTTATGCCACCTAGTCCAACTAGGGATTACGCTACCTGTCGAACAATGCCCCCAAGTCTAGGACACACTACCTAGAGTGGTATATGCTCCTAGGCTTCCCCACGCATGTATCGCGAATCGTTATCGCTTGTCTAGATGCACATGTCCTGTAATGTGCGATCCGAGTCCTGTGACAGGGCAAATCAAGGAATACAGAACTCGGTCGGGAGCTTTCGGATATCTGCCGATGCAGATGCTAAGGTCTGTTTTTATTCCAGTGGCTATGGTCCCACTTGACCCCTCCCTCAACTAATGAAAGGCACACCTTGTAAAATGAGAACTATACGCCGGCCCCCGGTGCCCCACTATCCTATGGCCATCCGCAACCATAACTAGATAGCAAGTATATGGTCTTTTGGAGTTCTCCGCCTTTCCGCTTCACGTATCTCGATTGACTCAAGATGGATGGTAGACGACGAGTTGCTATCACAGGGCTACCGTCTTCTCGCCGAATCACGCTGGTCCATCCTAGTCTTTAGGTTGCCACATATATATATTGCAACCAAGGCATACCCTCGGTTCTTCTAACGCAGACCTTAACCTCTGTGAGCCCAGGATGATCATCTGCAACCTCACAGAGGGATACCAAGAGTACCCTCACGTCCCCTCGAAGCCTCGGGCTTCGTAACCCAATTCGTTGGAGCCTTCTTAAAACCAGATGGATGTCCGCTCCTTCGTGTTATACTAAGAATTACTACTTAGTTCTACTAACTAAGGTTTACCACTTAGTTTCCAAATTCCTTGTTTTCTTAACTAAGTTTTACTACTTAGTCCCTTTTTCAACTGAGGTTTACTATTTAGTTTTCCTTCTCGCCAGGTTGGGTTGGTTAAGTGTCTTTAGTCGATTGAAGCTATCTTAACCCTCTTCCCTTATCCTATTACACTGGTTAAGTGTTATCCCTTTATGCTTTTTACTTAACCCTATTCATTTATCATATTCTGATGGTTAAGCATTCAAGTTTACTTAACCCTATGGTCTAGTCCAGCTAACATATTAATTTGGCTAAGTGTATTACTTAACCCCAACCTCTAGTCTAATTAACATGTTAAATTGGCTAAGTGTATTAACTTTACTTAACCCCACCTTCTAGTCTACTCAACATGTTAATTTGGCTAAGTATTCCCATGGACTTAACCCTCCCATTCTAGCTTTAAATGTGCTAAGTTGGTTAAGTGTTCCTTAACCTTCCCATTCTAGCTTTAATTAATAAATTAAAGCCGCAACCTCTCACATTAGACAGATATTGCTGCGGTTACTGGATGTGCCGGTCGGTTCCGGGCAGGTTTACACCGCAACTCAGTCTAACCTCGGGTTAGGCATATTCATGTTTTCTAAGTTCAAAGGGTTTTTGATTAATTTCCAAATCTAGTTTTGAAAACAACCATCCTGTCCTTCGGATCAGTTAGGGATAGCCAGGGAGGGCAGGAAACTTGTATTTTCCAAACCCAAGCCTAGACACTATCCTCTCTGTCACCCTAGAACCTTCTGCTCTATGTGTTATAAAAAAGGGTGTTATCAAAATACTTTTCTTTTGTTTATAAATTGTTAACAATTTATTTCAAAAGCCCATTTCCCCTTTTTAGACAAATTTGGCCTATATTTATTTGTCAAGCCTACTAGTATACTTATATTCTAGGCCAAAGTCCTAACCCAACATGCAGTTTAGGCCATTTCCTATTTCATTGCCGAAACTAGATTAAATATCCTAGTTTATAATTTATGGCCAAAATTTAACCAAGTTACATATTTTGTGGTAAATGAACAATTTAACATTTATGACGAATTCTATAAGTAAATTACTCCTAATTTACTGATTTCATTACTACTCTTTTAATGTACATTGTCACATTTATTATTATGGCCCATTCTCTCTTATTTATCATATTTATACTTTTTGGTATGTAAATTATACCAAGTTTAGTGTCGCTAACCATAATTTATTCTAAACATGACAATTGCTCACAATTATGAATAAATTCAAAATTGTGCTAATATACTTATTCCAAATCAACCTTAATTAACCCAATCTTGGTTTAACATCCTAATTCACAATTTATGGCAAAACTAGAATTATTTTTCTAGTTTACATTTTATGCCTAAAATTTAGCTTACTTACTAACGCTAAATTTAATATGTCAAAATCACATATTCCCTAATCCATGTCGAATTCCCCCGTTTTCATTTTAATATGCATGTCATAATACATATTCAAAATTATGCCAATTTCCAAGTTTACAACTACGTTCATATTCATTTCCATGTTTTTCCCCAAATCGCATTCCCACCGTTCGAATAATCGTGATTCAACCTAGATTATAAATAAATCTAGATTCGTAGATAAAAAAGGGAATGAATCAAAATGACAAGAAGGAATAGTTGGCATAAAAAGGTTTGGATAACAATGTAGGTTCAAGAATATGGGTAGACCTAACTAAATAGGTAAATTCCCACTGTCTTAAAACCAAAGAATGGGCAAAATAGGTTCAAGAACGTGGGTAGACCTAACTTAATAGGTAAATTCCCACTGTCTTAAAACCAAAGAGAAACCAAGGAACAGGTAGAATAAATAATTGGGTTTAGACCCAACTTCTCAATCACAAAACTAAAGCAATATTTTCCTAATCATAAATCATGGGTGTCAAAATCACAGTTGTCCTCATTATGTCATAAGTAATAGTTTATGTCCAAATCAAAGGTATAGGCCTAGTCAAGGAAATAATCCTTGTAGTCACAGTCACAGTCATAGGAAATGTCCATAGTCATATGCGATGCTCATAGTCCAAAAGGGAAAATAATTCCCATAGTCATAAGTCATTGTCATAGGCAATGTTTATATGTCCCAAAATCAAAGGCTTATGTCATAGTCCAAAGGCATATGCTTTCAAAGGCCACAGTTCTATAGTCATAGTCACGGTTACAGTCTTATTTGTCCTCGAATCATAACAGTTCTTAATTCAGTCCAAGAGTATAAACACAGATTCGAAGAGAGAGAGAGAGAGAGAGATTTGGCATATTCCTTTATTCCTTTAATTTCATGTCACAAATAAAACAAAATATTCAGATCTAGAAATAACCAACTTACAGAAAATAGATCTAGAAAAGAAGGAAAGCATGGCTATGATTCGTGCGTCGTTGCTTGAAACTTGTTTGAGCTAGCCTTTGAATTCTTCACTTGAAACTTTGATTTGAATCCCTCCTTAAAAGTCTTTTAGCAGCATCTCCTCGTCTTGAATCATATTTTATTTTATTTATTAATTTAATTAAAGAGGAGAGGAAGAGGCCATGAATCTAAGCAGCATAAGGATAGAAGAGAGAGGTGCAAAGAGGAATGGAGACTAGGGTTGTTTATATAGCTGCTCAAGACCTTATCGTACACGCAGCGCTGAGTCAGCATTGAACCCAGTTAAGAAAATAGTCCAGGTACGTAGATGAATCTAGCCAAACCTTATCATACACGCAGCGCTGAGTCAGCATTGGGTCCCACAAGCTATTTTGGCGTAGAAATTTGATTTTCAAACTTTTGAATTTCTGGAATTTATTTAACTGTTTTATTCACATGAAATATTCTTATATGTATACAATTCCTCTAACGACCATTTTACGCGTATATATATACGCACAACTTTCATTTTATTTTCAAAATTCAAATGATGTTGCCATATTTCATTGACTGTAGCCTTATCTTGAATTTTATCTTTCGTATACATATATTTTTGTATATATATATATTTATATTTCTCATATGTATATATATATATTTTCTTTATTTCCTTATACGTACGTTCTTATCCTTTCAAATTTTGAATTTGTATACGTACATATATTTGCATGTTTAGTTGGCCCTCTCTAAAACAATGATAAAAAATTATGCCGCCGCCGGGGTTCGAACCCCCGACCTCCATGCTACCAATCCAATGCCATAACCAACTGAGCTACAGAGGCTTTTGTTAATAAGTCTTAGAACAATAATAATTATTGTTCTCTCCTTACCTCTTTTTTTCATGTTAGTTACAATACTTAAATTAAACAACTGCATGGATCTTTTTCTTTTAATTTTTCTTTTAAAAATTAATTATACTTTAATTTGAGAAACTTAATGTCACAGAATTACGGGGTGTTACACCTGACCCATACGATCGTTGGTACGGAAAGACTGGGATCGAATTCATATTCAATAACCATTCTGACCAACGAATACGTGAAAGAAGATTATTGAAGATGGAGAAATTGAAGACCGTTGATCTTCATGAGCGAAAGAACTACTGATTGAATTTCTCTGGTTTAGCGCCCGGAGATATTTCAACAGTGATTCTGTCAGGATTGGAATCTACGGATTGCAAGGACTACTCGCTACTGATCTATAGGGTGATTCCTGGGATGCAGTAGGAGGGTGCCTTCGGTTCATCCTGTTCCTAGATGACTTGTATGGATGAGTGTCTGACAGAGTATTTCCAAAGGGGATTACCTACGTTGATTTCTTCATACGTACTGTAGTTGGTGGCGGAGGACGACGGTTCTCTTAGCTTAACAACTAGAGTATTTTTGGTTTACATCAATTAGTGATATCTGATGGATCTGGCGATGTGGCATTCAAAGTGAATGATGACCAAAGGTTCAAAGTAAATTCTGGCCTCAAGCCTCATCAACTGGGAGATGACAAAAATCGGGCAGGCAGCATGGCTATGTGGGTCACTCCCATTAGGGTGTATAATCACCTATCTATAAAAATTCCATTTGTTTCTTTAATCTATATTCGATGTTGTCCCTTTAATCTATATTCGATGTTGTCCCTTTTCGGGAGGCGGTTGCTGATCCCAACCGTCGGTGATATACATTCGATATACTCAAGCGAAATGAGTGGTCGGTCATGTGTGGGCCGGGTTGCAATACGTTCTTGTTGAACCCAGTGTATTCGTCTCTAGAGATACACGATCGGCAGGTGGTCCCATACCTTGTCATAGTTGGAATTCAATCTCCAATAAGAGCCTGCGGTTTTGATTGTATATTATGTGTGGAGCGTGAGATGCAAGTGTTCCACTAGATTGTTATTTACTTGTATTTAGACATTATTATAATATCAGAAAGATATTGGTTTCAAACTGTTTTGGGTTATCGTAAGGTAAAAACCGTCCGTGTTTATGTATGGATTTGGTCTTATGATTACCCTTTTCTTTTGAAAAGATTTTGAACTTTAAAATCAAGTTGAATGGTTACCCTTAAACTTAGTGTGTTTAGCTCACTCTAGTTCACCAGACTGACCCGGTATTTGTAATGCTCGGGTTAGCCCGGGTTTGCAGGATCAGGTTTTTGGACATTACGAAAGGCATGCTGGAGAAGTCCAGACATATTTGGTGTTATTCCGCTATGTTGTATAAGGGAAGATTATTATAACTATCCAGGTGTGTTAATATACTCTGATGATTGTAAGTTTTATTTAAAGCTCTCAATAAAAGTTTATTTCTATATTATATTTTGTTCCGCTGCGATGTGAGACTCTGTGTTATGTCGATTCTTCTTCTTCTATTATAATATTTCTTTCTCTCTTATCTCACCCTCTACCTTCTTTACATAAACGTTCCAGTGTTCTCGGTGTTTTGGAGGATCGGCATGAGATATGGTAATGTATTTATGTTGATTTCTGGAGCCGAAAACCCTGGGTCGTTACAACCACAACATTACGCGCTCGTTTTAATAAAATTATAAAATTAAACGTTCAATCATCGTTTAATTAACACATTAAATATTAAAATTCCGTTAATATTCGAATTAAAATATTTAAAATAGATTTAAATATTTGAAATCAAATAGCCGAAAAATCCGGGTCGTTACATTCTTCCCCCCTTAATAGAATTTCGTCCCCGAAATTACTAAGTTAAAAAGAATGCTCCAAACCCAATTATTTTCAAAAATAAATCCTACGTCTTTAAATTTTATTAAAATTTTTGCCAGCACCTCCTTTGTATTGTTCGATCCAAACAACTACAACTCGCCTCTCCGGTCTCTTATCAAATCAAATGAAAACACAGCCAAGTGGCTACCCAACTCAGGGATATAAAATCAATTACCTAATCAACTATATTAAGGTTTACCTATTTGTCGGGAAACCCATGCTCTAGTCACGAGGCAAACCAATAAACATCTCTTTCTCCTCTTTCAACCTGCACCAACTGAATATACAATGCAAATACCAATACAACGTTATTCCATTCGGTTTCATTTCATATTGATTCCATTCGAATTCATTATGCCGATATTTTTCTCTCTTGGTTTCCAATTTATTCAATTTATTATATTGAATTTTATTTCCGTAACTTCAATTCATATTTAACTATTGATGAATTAATCTAACATCCAACAAACAAACAATTTACAACCAACATAACCTAATTATTCCATAGTTAACTTATTTTTAGGTTAAGTTCAGATTCAATTCCATATTAAAATTTCCATTCATAATTTCTATTATTTAAATTTCCTTTTGATTTTATTAAACCATTCAAATATATAATCCAATTTGAATTCTCATCCAAACTAATCAATAAACCAATATTCAAAAATTATTTCTAATCTATATAAAAATATAATTTGGGTAAAATTATTTCATCTACCCTCTTTATAAAACAATATTGAATCAATTTGTCAGTTCAGCTTGAACTGGTCAACCAACACAATACAAACCATTTGTATATAAAATTTACAAATACGCGCTCCCATTTATATATACAAAATCTCGGTCTAGGGTATGTCTGACCCAATTTCTATCGAGTTATACCACAGAACTAAGGTTATTCCTAAACCATTGCTCTGATACCACTGTAACGACCAGGGATTTTCCACAGAACTAAGGTTATTCCTAAACCATTACTCTGATACCACTGTAACGACCAGGGATTTTCGACACCGAAAATCGACGCAAAAACACCATGTCGAACATTCAAGCATCGAAAATACCGGAACGTTAATATAAAGAAATTAGAGGGCGAGATAAGAGAGAAAGAAAGTTAGAATAGAAGAATAAGAAGAACCAACACAACACAGAGTCTCATATCGTAGCGGAACAAAATATAATATAGAAATAACTTTTATTGAGAACTTGAAATAATACTTACAACATTGGAGTACATCAATACATCTGGACAGTGATAATAACATGTCCTCATATATATAATACACAGCGGAATAATAACATTATAACATCATACATTTGAACTCCTTCAGCTCGTCTTTGTACTTCACAACATCGGATGACCTGAAGCTGTACACCCCGGTCTAACCCGAGCATTACAAACACTGGGTCGGTCTGGTGAACCAAAGTGAGGAAAACTCGCTAAGTTTTAATACACCCATATTGATTTTAAAGTTCAAAATCCTTTCGAAAGAAAAGGGTAATAGTAAGACCAAATCCACACATAAATACGGACAGTTTTTACCTTACTATAACCCAAAACATTTTTAAATCAATATATTATTCTGATATTATGATAGTGTCTAAATACAAATAAATAGAATCTAGCAGAACGCTTGCATCTCACGCTCCACATATATAGTATACAAACAAAACCGCGGGGCTCTTATTGGAGATTGGATTCTGGCTATGACAAGGTGTGGAACTACCTGCCGATTGTGTATCTCTAGAGAGGAATACACTGGGTTCAATAAGAGCGTCTTGCAACCCGGCCACACATGACCGACCGCTCATTTCGCTTGAGTGTATCGAATATATTGTCACCTATGGCTGCTAGCAAAATAACCGTTCCCGGGAGATACAGAATTTAAAAGAAGTAATAAATATGAATATTCTCTAGATGATGACAATACACCCTAATGGGGCGACCTACATAGCCATGCTGCCTGCCCGATTTTTGTCATTTCCCAATTGATGAGGCTTGAGATTATAATTGACTTTTGAAATATCTAGCCACCATTTGCTTTTGAATCCCACATCATCCATACATGTCATCCAGGAACAGGATGAACCGAAGGCACCCTCCTACCACATCATAGGAATCACCCTTTAGATCAGTAGCGAGTAGTCCTTGCAATCCATAGATTTCAACCACGACAGAATCACAATATATCTCTAGGGATCAGCCAGAGATTGTTACTCTTACATTTTATAAAGATCTGTGGTCTTCAATTGCTCCATCTCGATCAGCATCTTCGACATATTCGTATTTATTGGTCAGAACAGTTTTCGAATATAAATTCGATCCCAGTATTTCCATACCAATAGCGCATTGGGAATGATTTTGATAGTCGGTTATTTAACTATCTAAATAAGCAACCATAAAAATAAAACAGATCCATTGGTTCATTACACAACATCATTTGGCTATTATACATCAGTTGTAATACCAAAGATAATATATTAGTTTTAATATATAAATATTCTCAAAATGTTTTACTTAAATACTTAAAACAAATACCTTAAAATTATCTTCATTTTTCGTTAACTACCATTTAAAACATTTCTGCAACATTAATTATTACATATACTTAGAAAATCAATTCAATTTATCATTGTAAACATCGTTACAAAATCCCCTTTTTGTTTCGTTAATTAAACAAAATAATCATCACATATCGTTTCATAATAAACCCAATTTAAATCTTATTTCATTCTTCGAATATATCGTTATATTTACATAAATCTCCCTTTATTTTCTTTACTATGGAAATGTCATTTCATATACTCAAGCCCCTTTTCCTTCCGCTAATTTGAAAATGTCCATATGTATTTCTCCAAATTCTTTTATTTCCTATATTTTGGAATCTCATTATCTATTCTCAAGTATTCCAAATGATGTTGCATTATATATTCTCAAAATAACTCTCTTCTAACATATTTACAATTACAACCAATATCATCTTTCAATAATCCTGAAGTTGTTCAAGTTGGGTATTCTAATTACCTCTCAGACCTTGACCAACATCATTCTTATCTTAAGATAAATATGAATTGTAATTCAAAAACCCGTATTCATTCTAATATCAGCATTTCACTATTTTATTTAACATGCGGATTTACAACCCTTCTTACTTTCGAAATCTCCTTTTTAAATATATTATTATTACTAAATTTATCGATTTAGTAAATGATTAAATAAACATTAACTTTTAAACTTTAACGTCTTTAAACTATTTGTTTCATTATTCGGATTTTATTACAAATCCTATTACCAGATCTTTACCAAATTCGATTACAAATACCTTTTCTTTTTAAACCCTTCAATATTTTCCTTTGGGAGCTTATCTCAAATCTCAACCATTTTACTTAAGGTCATCCTAAAGTGGCGCTAATTTAAAATTAATGCTTTAACTTCACATCTCTCTTTATAAACTCATTTATATAACTCTGGTTTAATATCAAACCCTTTTCATCTTGATTTCCTCTACTTAATTCAAATATTAAGTGACCTTTATAATTTTAAGCTTATCATATCTGCTCAAAAATCTCTTTTGTGGCTTAATTGACTAAGTCGGTTAAATATAAACCCATCCATAAACTCACTTGGAATTATATTACATTACTACGTTGATTACTTAAATGAACTTCATTTAAGAAATAATTCCTTAAATTATTATAAATAAAAATTATCATTAACTGGAATCAAATTTTCCTTTTCAAAATCTCATTAAGTTAAACACTCTTCGCTAGATCATTTCATTAGATTAATCGACACAACTAATTTAACTCAATAATCAATTTCAGTTTAAAACAATTGACATGGTCAATTCTAAAACATGGTTAACTTGTTGATCAACTCTAAATCGTCTTTTCATTTAAATTTATTAATAATATAATTAATTTGAATTATCCCATTTACTTCGATTATTTTTCAAATAACTAATCATCGATCCAAAGTAATCTCATTTTAATTGTTACTTAAAAACAATTAATCTCAATTATTAATTGTTACATTAATCCTTGCCCACTTGCTCATCCATCTTAGTAATATAGGAATTTGATTGATAAATTATTTAAAAATTAAGATGAAGCATGTGCTTCGCACACGGTAGATTTTGGTAAAAATGGTGGTTAGTGGTTAAAACAATCAATATATACATGTATTTGGTTTATCCCCTTTTTATAAAAATAATATATTTAAAAATCTATATTGAATTATAAAAATTATTTATAACTTCATTTCTACCACTTCACCTGACGGTAAATCAAACTTTATAAACAGTGTCTTATTTGGCCATCTGCTATTGTTTCTCAACCCATATCACACATTGGTTAATAAAAAAAATTGTTGAATTCATATTCAACAATCGATAATCAAATCGATAATCCGATCATATTAGTTAAACAGTCCATATAACGATCAAATGCAAATAAATAATCGATTCAACTGACAGTGGTCAATCATTAATAATAATTCAAGCTATCCAATTTAATTTAAATACGTTTATATTATTGTAGACCTAACCAACAAGGTAAGTTACCTTTGTTTGGGAATCATCGTTAAAAATAACGATTTGGTTTGATTAAATTAAACGAATGTTTAATTTAAATCAATTTTATAAATTTTCAATATATATATATGTAAACAATCATTAAATCATTCAACAAAAAGCAAACATCACACACAAATATTTAAACCCGACTTATATAAATATAAGTGGGAGAACTGAGTGAGTTTAACTGTAACACCCCACCTCCGCTAGGGTCACTCACAAAGGGAATGCACTAGGTTTGGTGAAGCATTATCGAGGTAAACATGCACAGAAATATTACAAGACAGAACATATATAAAACAGCGGAAGTAAAACAAATTTCATTACCTTATAAAACAAGGTCTAAAGCCTTTTACATCAGAATACATCAAAACCGGTCTTGCAATAATAAAGAAGCATAAAGCCTTTTCATAAATTATTCCCCAAAATAAAGCGGTGAAGCAGCCATAGCCAAGAGAAGACCAAGCTATACATGATGACCTTCAAGCATAAGAGGTCCGAACTAAACAACATCATTTCCTCCCTGAAACCTGGGGGGAAACGGAAGACAAAGAGGCGAAACAAAACGGGGTCAGTCATAAAGACTGGTAAGTCCTATCTACTTCCAGTATAAAAACAGGTAAAGGTAACATGACATGCATAAACTGAAAGTAAACATAAGGATGACGACAAGATAGATAAGCTAAACCAAGATGGGTGAACTACTGTAGCCAGATAAACTAAGGTATCATGATAAACTACGGTGTCAAGATAAATCAAGGTATCATATCGTCAGGTTTCTATCAAGTATACAACCCCAAGGTATCTATCATGTATAACATCCCATGGTATTCATCATGTATATTTGCTCTGCACCTCTCGTACTAGTATCCCAACCCGCGTCATGTATTAACTATGAATGTCCCTTGCCCAATGTCATGTAATGGTCCATGTCAACCTAATATATAGCATATGTAGGTTTTTCCCCACTCGTATGTTTCTTCCCATGTATAAGTTCAGTCCTTTGCCGTAGGCCGTACGGGCTTTCCCATGTAAATCTATACCACCTCAACGTAGTACCATTTTATCCTTGAAGTTATTTTGGACTGCTACCCTTGATCTAGTTATGTTTTCTTACCATGAACTATCGCGTGTTCACTTAGGATTTATGCCACCTAGGACCACTAGGGATTATGCTACCTAATGAACGTTTCCGTGTCTCGGTTTGGGTTCAGGCCACCTAGGGCCACTAGGGATTATGCCACCCGTCAACCGCGCCCTTTATCCCGCGTATGTATCGTGAGTCGTTTTCCATGTCTATACGCACATGTTTCTCAATGTGTCATCCGAGTTCCGTGCCAGGGCAAATCAAGAAATACGGAACTCGGTCGGGAGCTTTAAGTCGTCTGCTGATGCAGATATCAAGGTCTGTTTTTATACCCGTGGCTATGGTCCCACGTGACCCCTCCCTCAACTACTGAAAGGCAATCCAAGAAAAATCATGTATGAGAACCACATCCCGGCCCCACTATAGCCCCACTTTCCTATGGGCCAACCTTACCCATGACTTGATAGCAAGAACATGGTCTGTTGGGGGTTCTCTGCCTTTCCGTACATACACGATTGACTAAAGATGGTAGGTAGTCGGCGACGTGCTATCCAGGGCAAAATCAAGTATCGTCGACTCCACGCTAATCCATCCCAGTCTTTAGGTCGCTTGCATAACAACCAAGGCAAACCCTTGGCTCTTCTACCGCAGACCTTAACCTCTGTGAGGCCGGGTTTCATGGACCATCTGCCACCTCACAGAGGGATACCAAGAGTACCCTCACGTCCCCCGAAGCTACCGCTTCGTCACCCAGTTCGTTGGAGCCTTTATCTAAGTCAGATAATTTGCTCCTCCTCGTGTTTTAAGCGATGACCTACCGTATCGGGTTACTCATCTATCTGTGAACTGGTCCAAATCTCTTGACTAAGAATTATTACTTAGTTTCCTAAACTAAGGTTTACCACTTAGTCTCCTTTCCCGTTATCTTTGTTAATCCCGGTTTTCCACCTAGTCCCCTGAACTAGGGTTTTGTCTAATGGGTTAAGTATTGTCATTTAAGTTCATGACTTAACCTGCCTACGAATCATGTCGAGATTTGGCTAAGTATTCAAGTCCAAGACCTAGCCCTACAAGTTGGTTAATTATACCAAGAAGCTCATGACTTAACCCTATTCAATCATCAAGTCAAATTGGTTAAGTATTTGTTTATCTTAACCCTATCAGATTATCGTGTTAGACTGGTTAAGCATAGATTATCTTAACCTCATCGGATTATCGAGTCGGATTGGTTAAGTATAGGTTAACTTAACCTCATCAAATCATCATGTATAATTGGTTAATTATAAGTTACTTAACCCCATTAAATTATCATGTTAAGTTGGTTAAGTATTGGTTACTTGACCTCATTGAATTACCAAGTTTAGATTGGTTAAGTGTTTAACTTAACCCCATCGAATTACCGTGTTTAGATTAGTTAAGTGTAGGTTACTTAACCCCATCTAATTACCGTGTTTAGATTAGTTAAGTGTAGGTTACTTAACCCCATCTAATTACCGTGTTTAGATTCGTTAAGTGTAGGTTACTTAACCCCATCTAATTACCGTGTTTAGATTAGTTAAGTGTAGGTTACTTAACCTCATCTAATTACCGTGTTTAGATTAGTTAAGTGTAGGTTACTTAACCCCATCCCCTAATTGTCTTGTATGGTTATGTGTCATTAAGAAATAAAGCCCGGTCCCACTTAACCTACCCATTCGTGTCATATCGGTTAAGTGTCATTAGTCAACTTTACTTAACCTTATCATGTGGCATTAATTTAATTAATGCACTCTCAACCTCTCACATTAGACCTTGTTGTGGTTACTAGTTAAGCCGGGCGGGTCCGGGTAGTTTTACACCACAACCTATTCTAACCTCGGGTCTTAAGCGCGACATGACCAACTTCTCACATTGGATCCTATTGTTTGTAGCCACTAGTTAAGCCGGGCGGGTCCGAGTAGATTTATGCTACAAACTCAACCCAACCTCGAGTTGGCCACTTTCATGTTTGGTCTAGTGTCATATTACACTTACAACCCATACGTTTCTAGTTTCAAGTCCCATGTTTACCCCCCATGCCATGCCCATATTTAGGTGTATCATAAGTGCCATATTTCCCTGAAATCCCATGTCATAATCACACATGTCTAACCTACCCCAAAGCGTGTTTCCAACCCAAGTAAAAGCGAGTCAACATAGTAAGGGTACTATGCTACATATTGGCCTCACAACATGCACGATGTCAAAAAGGGATTGGCCACAAAAATGCATAGCATCATAAGGGGTTTGGCCTCAAAATATGCATAGCATCATAAGAGAATTTGGCTACTAGCATGCATAGTATCATAAGGGAATTTGGCCATCAACATGCATAGTATCATAAGGGAATTTGGCCATAAACATGCATAGAATCATAAGGGAATTTGGCCACAAACATGCATAGCATCATAAGAGAATTTTACCACAAGCATGCATGATAACATAAGGGGTTTGGGTTCATTTACATGCATAAGCCCCAAAGTCAAGTCTTTGCCAATGTTTCACAAGTCAAATGGTTCCCAAAGGTTCATGCTAGCATCTCATAGATAAAGATTCAAACTTGCTAAGGTTAATCATAACATGAATAGCATGATTTAGTCACTAAGCATAGCCAAAAGTCATAGGTTCAAGCAAAAGAGGCATGACAAGGTTCATATAGGCTAGCATACTTAGTTTAATCTCGTTTTATTCCATGCCATCATTAAAACTACCGCTTAGATCTAGAAGTAGCTAGAACTTACATAGCATGGAAAGAGATTTAGGAGCATGAATCGCCTTGTCGAAGAATCCATGTTGAGATGATGATCAAAACCCTTGATTTGGTGTAGAAAGCTTGCACCTTCGTCTTGGATCTAGTTTGCAAGCACAAGCTCTTGAATTTGGGGATGGAGGCCATGATCAATGTAGATTTGGGCAGCACTTCGTTGCAAGAGTGATTTGTGAGGGTTTAGGCTTGGTCTAGGGGTCTTTTTATAGAGATTAGGGGTAGTTTAAACCATAGGATTAACCCCAAATCAGATCTGAGCCATCAAATTCCGTCGGAAGCTTCCAGAACAGGACCAGAGACACAAGCAGGCGCACCCAGGTGGCCTGGTCTCGACCACCCAGGTCGACAGGGGTGTCGACTTGCAAGTCGACACCACCTTGGGTGTGTCGACACCCAAGTCGACACCCATGTCGACTTGGGTGCTGGGCGGGAAATTTTCCCGCCCAGTCTTTTCGGCTCCAGATTTGAATTTTGAACTGTTTTTCGGACTTGGAATTTTCTGAAACTTCGTTGGGCCATAACTTGGTCATACGGACTCCGTTTTTCGAAAACTCGGACTCTATTTCGCGTATTTTTCCGCGACGAACGCAATGGCACAGCCCGATTCCCTTGATTCAGACTTTAAAATTTAATTCTTCCTTGATTCTTGATTATAACACATTATTAAAATTCGGGTTGTTACATTAACTGACCTTGATTACCGTCCGTCATTGTAACGCTTTTTTTTAAATTAAATTTAAACTAGCATTTAATTTAATTAAAAATAGCTGGTGCATCCAATCCTGACCAAACCTGCTCCATCTCGTTGTGTTCGATGATACGGTTCCAACGGATCCGTCCGTGCTTGATTCTGACCATATATGATTGAGATATTTAATAAACAAGATTATAAACCATTTATTTTAATTTAAGCTTTAATATTTAATAAATTTGGCTCTTACCCAATTATCTCAGCGCGCATTCAAGGACATACCCGCCTTCACAGATCCCTTCTCCCCAATCCTTTGTTTCTGCAATTCTTTCCCCCTTCTATATTTTGAATGAACATTTCTATTTCTAATTTTGTTCTCCCTCGTTTCTTTCCTTATGTATATTCATAAATGGGCTCCCACATGCTTTTGGCCCACCCTTTTATAAGTACTTCCAACTCTTCGTGCCAATCTTCCAACCACTCATGAACCACAGCGCATGTCTCCCCTTCCCATTTTTTAGTTCCCCATCGCATTTTTTTTGTTTTTGTTTTTATATATATCTGGGCCCAAAATCCCAAACGTTGCCGGCCCATTTCAATTCAAACCCGCCGGCTACAGGGACTCCATCTTCTCCAAAAAAGACTTCCTGATGCTTTATTCCACTCCTCCTGTACATGTTTATACGTGACGCGATCAAACACCTATCAAACCAACAAATAAACTAGACCATTCATCTCCAATCCCCACGCCCTACTTGCAGACCACGTCAACCCCACCTCCGGTGGCTTAGTTCTCCAACCGACACGATTCAAGTTACCCCAGGTGCGAAACAATTTTCTTCCAAAATTCACGAATTTGAGAGAATTCGAGCACCACGCTTCTCTGATCCTTCCTCCATACTCCATATTGCGTATCTCTTCTTGAATCTCTCGAAAACCCCAGACCTAACTTTCGACTTTTAACGTCGACCACCGAGATTCACAAAACGAAGATGAGGGACATGTAGAGTTTGAATTTAGGAGTTTGTTGCCACTAGTTTCAGTATTTTAGGTGGAGTATACGATTTTAAAAATAATTAGAGAAGTTATCGAATGTTATTTTCTTCCCTCTATTGATTTCCTGGAGTTGAAGATGAACGCTCCCTCGTATTTAAAGACCAGGATACCTTGGTACTCACGGTTCAAGGTATGGTACGCACGTAGATATTTTGTAGGCAGGTAGTAGCTAGGTGATGGTGCTCTGTTCTATCTTTTCCATTAGCTGAAGGGTAGGAAGTTTGGGTACTTCGATGGCTTGTCCTCTCCATTTGTATGGGCTTCAAATAAGTTAGCTGTTGAAGTGAATACACATGGTGATGAAGAGAACAGAGCATGTGCGTGGGATTTGTGACTCACTAGATGTGAGGTAAGTAGGTGGCTATTTTTTTTCCAAAGCCACTTTTCATGTCTACATTTGTACTGGTGGTATGGCAACTATGTGGGCAGCTGGAGTATGTGTTTTCCCCTTTCGTAGATATCATTTCATAGGTCTAGCATGGGTTGTCTCAGCAATTACTAGTATCTAGTACGTGCTTCCTCAAAGCAAGTCTTAGACGTTAAATCAATAAAAGAGTGGATTTGTACTGGTAGTGTATTTGTACTTTTGGCTATATGCGGTATTTATATTTGCTTCAGAATGAAAATGGAGTACCCAGTTTTAAACTCGTTGAAAGAAACGAAATGGCCACCCATATATTTATAAAAGAGAAGAGGGAATAAAATCAATGTAGTGTCAAGGTGTTCAGGGTAGGATTGGCTAGCAGGTAGGTTTTCATGCAATTGTTCTATCGCGTGAAAGGTAGAAAAGAATGGGTATCTCCACATGAATGTATAGTATTCCTAAATTGTTGTTGTGGATATATGACCTGCTCTTACCGACAAACGCATGTATAAGCTCAAACTTGCTATCTTTGCCTAACACCTTGTTATTCTCAAATACCAACAGTTGCAAGTTCTAGCGTATATCACTTATAAGAGCATTGTACTGAAAAACACAAGGATGAAAGAGCAATATGCAGTGCGGTGGAGATTTTAAGGAGACCTTTAATTAGCAGTTAAATGTCGACAAGAATTTAAATAGAGAATTAATGTAAGAGGTATCCAACAAAAATGACGATTAATAAATAAGAAAAATACAATAATTAAGATGGTGACTTATGGATTGAATGAAAACTTGATTAGTTACTGTTGACTACTATCTTGAATATTCATCAAACTGTGGACTAACTCTAAATTATCGATATAATATTAATTTAATTTTCAAAACAATCAAATAATATAAATTATTATTGTCGAACATATTCAAATGAAATAATTTCCAACTGCAATATAAACCAATATGAAGTTATAACTCAATATTAACATTTTTGAGTTAAACGACATCCAAATTATATAAAATTCTTCTTTAAAATATTAAACGTTAGATATATAAGCAAATCCATAACGGCTATTTAAAAATTTGAATTGGAAATAACCTACAATATACAAACTGACCTCTCGATTTTTCTTTTTTATCAGAAAATTATAATCTAATCAATCCTAACGTTTCTTATTTCACAGAAATCCGACTTAAAACGGATTATGTATTTTCAATTAAAGTTTAAAATTCAATATTACGAACTACCATAACATTATGCGCTCGTTTTAATAAAATTATAAAATCAAATGTTCAATCGTCGTTTAATTAACGCATCAATTATTAAAATTCCATTAATATTCCAATTAAAATATTTAAAATAGATTTAAATATTCGAAATCATAGGGTTTTGTATTTAACTGATACCGGTTTAAAAATCAATATATATATATATATAATTTCTTCTACCCTACGCTAATAAATAAAGGACTACCTAAACTTTACAATGCACCTACCCTAACGTAGCTGTATTCATCTTTCAAAATCACGTACGTTTTGGTTCCCTACCTTCACTGCTAAGTTAAATAAGAAATTAATGGTCTATACATTTTGTTTCCATATTGTTTCCATTTTGCACTTATAAATATATCTAATTTCCTTTGATATTTTTCTTTCCTCAAAATCAAAACAAAATTGGACTGCTCTCTTTTCCTCTTTTTCACTTCTTAGGCAAAAACAAATCGAAGCCAACATTTCATTTTTCCATCTGAAGTCAAAGCCGCTTCTTTTCTTCTTTCTTAATACCAAAATCGCGATTTCAGTTGGAGCCGTGGTATCTCCTGTCGCCTTTATTAGATTAGAAGCGCGAAGAGGGGATTCACTATGACTGGAGGTCGCGCTTAACGTGGAAGGTCATCACGATAGGTTCTAGGTGTTCGAAGGATTTTCCTGGAGCTTGAGACGCTCGCGACTGCAAGAAGATTAGCGGATCTATTGTTTGCTTGGAGTTTGCAAAAAGGGTGAAGTCGCTGCAAGTTTCGAGGGAGATCGGAGATGGAATTATGAAGGCCGACGCTGGTAGGTGGCAATTGAATGGAGTCGATCTGGGTTGCATTAGGAGGTGCGATAGTGGAAATACGAGGAGAGGTCAGCCTGTAGCTGATGGGCAGAAGTTGAGCTCGATGATTATAGGGTTGTTCGAAGTTGAACATCACGATGAAATGAAAAAGGGGCTTAAGCTTGAGGATGAACGAGAAAAAGCTCGATGGAGGTGAGATGGATTTGGGCTCATTTCTAATTCTGGAAACAATGTAAGCGAGATTGATAATCGAAAGTGGAATTGGGTGATGAAACCAAACCAATACAGTAAATGGATTTAAGGTATATTTTTGTTTTTGGTTCTTTTTATTTATTTAGAATTTATATATAAAAAAGAGTGATTTATACAGTTAGAATCTGATTAGTAAGATAGGAATATCTTCGATGACCTTAAGTGACTCTGTATTCTGCAGTTCTAGAAAAACATGGATAGGATATAAACAAGGATGGTATGTTAGCTTAATATCCATTCAGTATTTTAGAAAAAAATTGAACGAGCTGAAGTTGATTTAGGAATGTAATCGTTTGGAGAAGACAAGCTAAATAGAGAATTAAACAAGGATTTAAGTAAAATTTATTATAATAAATTTAGTTAATATCTTTTTGATTAAAAATAATTAGTTTGAATTTATTTAGTGAGTAGTAAATTCAGAATAACAGAGTTTAATAGCTAAATTACAAAATTTAATAATCGTAGCCATCGAATAGATTCAGTCGAGAGATTCATTGCTGCAGATTACATAAGCCAGAATTAAAATAGGAATCAAAATAGCTCGGAAAAATCAAGGTGAGTAAATCTCACTTAGAATTTATTATTTAGAATTATTTTTATCATTAAAAATAATTGTTGGCTGTTTGGATGCGTTTAAATATTTTTGTGGTTATTATATATTAGTTACTTAGGATTGGTGTTTGTGGCTATTAAATATATATATATATATATATATATTGGCGGTTGGATATTTCCCGCAGTAACATTAGCGGATGCCCGCAGTATCATTAGCGGATGACTTTATGTGTGACGACCCGAACTTCCTCGGTCTCCGAAGAGAAGAGAAAGCCCGGATTGTCTGAGAACACGACAAATCAGAACACAAACAGAAGAACATTTCATTGCTTATTACAACAATTACATCAGAGTACAAGAATATACATAGTATGAATAAATATTATACATTAGAAAATATCAGAGATTTAAATTACATTTAAATAGCAGCGGAAAAATAATACAAAGCACAATTGAAAGTAATACACAGATACAGAACTTTTCGAATATCGCTTCATCTATAAACCAGGATTCTGTGAATATAATATCTGCAAAACCCAACTACTAGCTGCCCGTGTGGAAAATAAGGGCACTCAGAGTTTGGGTTTAAACAATAAACTCTAAGTCAGTCATGTGACTGGTGTGATAACTAAAACAGTTATTTAAAACTTTACTTTAAAATGAGGTAAATCAAGGGACCACACCGTATAATACGGAACGGGTTTACCCCTAGGAATACCAGTGTCTAAAACAAACAGCGCAACGCTAAATAAAGAAAAATGAAGCTATTATAAGACTCACGTCCCATCACACAATGCAACGCAAGCCGAAGGATAGATTTACCTTATAATAGCCAAATATGCTTGCTACATTTTAAAACAAATCTTTTATTATTACTATAAGTGAAGAAATCAACTTTAAGTATAAATGTATCAATCATAGACGGCATGTGTACCATATATCATGTCGCCATACTAAGCTCTACAATCAAAACCGCAAAAATGTCGTATTTGAAAGTTTGGATTTCCATCATGGTGGCTCCTGATCCGAACGATCTATCGCATAGTGCAATTCACCATGGTTTTCATCGTAGGCATGCGAAAACACCGTAATGCATATCCGCACTATCTAGGAAACAAGTTACTGTGGCTTACGTCCAAGCATTGGAAAACACCGCTAACTCTATCCATCTGGGAATCGGGGGGGTGTGCCCATATCCCTACTGGTGTGGGGCGACCACACTCAGTATCACCTCAGTCGACCGAATCCATGACAACCCGCAAGATGTCTATCCTCATCTTTAAAGCATACTGATCTAACCGTCAGTTTGCCACCATACCGGTGTGTGAGGCCCGCGAATTAACGCAACACAAAGTTGTGCTATATTAAAGCTGTGCTTTTATCATCATCCACCAAACTTTGCTTTTCAACAAAAGTTTGGATCACTGCATCTCAGCATGCCACACTATTAATCCATACCGTACCACTGATTTCTACCAATATATAACCTCTGAGCTCGTATGTCTCTGAGAAAGGTGTTAAGCAAGAGAATAAATTCTCCGCCACCAAACAGATATATATTTAGAAGAGATCAATGAATACAGTATCAAGGAATACAATGTCAGACACACCATCCATTTATAAATCCGTTCTAGGTCTGAACGAAACCGGAGGAACCTTATTCCTCGTCCCGTATGTCCAATACGGGAGAGAGGCCCTCGCATATCTGTACAATCAACAAGTACGTCCAGACGGAAACCACTGTAGCCCCTTCAAGGTAGCTACTCTAATCATGAGCATCAGTAGCACCCATCCATTCGATGTGAAAATCGTCGGTCTTGCACCGTCTTCAATCTCTTCGACTTTTCGTCGTATCGGTTATTCAGAATGGGCTAAACCCGGTCTTTCCGAATAACTCGCGTATCTTATAATCAAGTGATATAAAAACAGAACATACGCCTCATTCCAATCCAGAATATTCTTTTATTCAAATATTCTCATTATCAGGGAATAGGTTCCCATTAATTTTATCAAAGATAAATCCTTTTAAATTTATTCTTTAATCTTCCTTTGGATATCAAACCATATTAAGGATTTTCAAACTAGTCGGGATTAGCGAACTACACCGAAGTAATCATTTATTTTATTTCCCAATCCCAACCTATTCATCCCATGTAGCAAAACTGGTAATACTCCATATCTAGCACCACGGTGTTATCAGTAAATATTAATTACCATTTCACATTCAAATCTAATTAAAGATTTTGTTATCGCTTGGGGTAAAACTGGTGGTACTCCATTTTCGATCATTTTCTTGAATTGATAATTTTAATTGTCATATTCACTTTTCAATCTAATCAAAGATTCATTAAAACTCCTTTTGGTTTTAATCTTCCCGAAAATCAATATTAATGATTATTCAAAGCTAAGAAATTAATCTTATCTTTAACTGGGTTAAAGAACCAATGTCATTTAAAACACGATTCACGATAAACCCAAAATCACATTTCATTTTATCCCAATTAAATCTTAATTAATTGGTAAACTTCATTAAATCTTAATTAAAAGATTTAATCTTTTCTCAACTGGGTTTAAGAACAGTATTGCTGAAGACGCCATTCCCTCAGTCTCTAACCGTAAATTAGTAAGAGAATAACTCCCTAAGTATTAATTCTGAAGGCCGAAACCAACATCAGATAAACACCTAGGAAACCATTCAACTTAGCTAATCTCTAGTTAGTTTCTAATTTTCTTAGCTCCATTGGGCTTAAGAACGGTATTTTTAAAGATACCATTCATGGCAAACCCAAAATTCAGTTCAATTCAATTCCAATTAAATATTAATTAATTGGTAAACTTCATTAAATCTTAATTAAAAGATTTAGTCTTTTCTCCACTGGGTTTAAGAACAGTGTTAGTGAAGACACCGTTCACGACAAACCCAAAATCCCATTTGATATTAAATACAAGGCTCTGAATAGAAAATATATCGGCTTATATTCAATATCAAATTCTGAAATAAACAAATATCGTATTAGAATAATGATATATATATATCTTCCAAATTCCTCCACAATGTCTGTATAATCACGGAATCCAATATCGAAATATTCCGAAGATAATTTCGATTCATATCCATTCCAATTCATATATTGGAAATTCAGGTTATTTTTAAATCCATTTCAAATCCAATTTATTTATTTAAAAATATTGGATTATAATTCTAGTTCATAACTAGTTCATTTCGATAAAAATATATTTTTACCTTTTCAAATATGGAATTTTTCATCCCAATTTTTTCCTAATCGTTTATTATGATTTTACATAAATTATTGATATTTTTAATAATTTATCAAGGCCCGTACAGTCGATTTCCATAAACGGTCATCGAACTGCACCTACATCGACCATTTCCAAATTTGATTTGGACAAATTTCCAAATCCAAATGTTAGATTTCAAATTTCTTATATTCATTGGAAAGCTCTTTTCGATACGAACCCAACGGTTCCAGTTTTAGGAGAATCCGACGGTCTGATCTCTCGTTACATCAATTTGAAGTTAATGGTCGAAATTCGCGAACGGTCGCTGCGTGGCAATTTTTATTCTGGCCATTATAATATATATAATATATATATTATATATTTCGTCGATTTCCATTTAAAACGAATTTTATGAATCGTTTTAAAAACGATTTCCACTTACATTTCAATTTCAAATAAAATTGAAATTTTCTTTTAAATTCGTTTCAAATTCATTTTTAAAACGATTTCCATTTCATTTCAAATTCAAATCAAATTGGATATTCCATATATATTCGTTTTGAATTCATTTCAAATTGACTTCAATTTTATTTTCAAATTCAAATCTAAATTGAATATTCCACATCATTTCAATATTAAAATGATAATATTTCCTAAATATCAGATTTTGAAATCACTTTTCGATATTCATTATAAAATGAATAAAATCGATTAAATTCTCGTTCGTATTAAAATGCCGCTTAACTACTTAACACGGCTTCACATTTCAATATTTTCTGAATATTATTTTAAAACATTCAGTAATTCTGAACTGGAATCAGACTCAATCAATTACTGTATAATTTTTTTTATATGGGTTTCAACATCACATGCATAAAATAATAACGATAAACAATCATTAAAAATTCATACAACATCCAGAGTGCATTCCACAACTGTATAAGCATTAAAGTAAATAAATAACGCTTATACATTTTGTCAATCCATCGATTGACATGCCCCCAATTATTGGGATCAGTGTATGTCAAATATTATCCCAATACCCGTATGGGGTTTTCAAACAACAAATACTGTTTATTATTTGAGCAGTTAGGCGATGTGTAAAATTTATCGTCCCAATCTATATCAGATAAATAAGTGTACATATATTCATATACATGTACAAAATTATATTTTTAATGATAAAATGTTTTATTCAATACATGAATATTTTATTTTCCATTTCACATCACAATCACAATCAATTTCCACAACATAGTACAATCAAACAAGTCGTCCATGGTCAATGGACGACGGGGAGTAGTTCATATATGCAGTTACAAAATAATTTAAATAACTATACAAAAATAATAGTGAGAAGTTCTCACTTTTCTTTTGGCTTCGCTTAAAATTGTAGCAAGCTCTAAAAATTCTCCGGTCTCTTCTAGAATGTAGAGGACGATGCCACAGTCCCGATCTCTCTTGTTTCACTGGATTTCGACAACACATGAAAAAGATATGATTTTTATACGATTAAATAACTTTGCAACGGTTTTAAAGTGTTGAAATCCATTTAAATTAAAACCACCGTACCTTCAGTAAATCATTCAATTCCAGGTCATCAATTTGCACACAACCCATGATGTTACAGGTCGATCGGACTTTGCAGCGGCATAGAGCCTGGAATGGCGTGTCATCGCACAGTGGTGGGGCCCACTTCGGTGGCTCCAAGCGTCTTCGGCGGCGGTTCAAAGTTCGAGACTTTAGGAGGTCGATCCGACCAGAATACACGACGAGGAGGGGTGAAACCGGTATTGATGTGTAGCTTGGAGGAATCTCTGCAAAATCCTCAACAGGTTCCTTCGATTTTGATGCGTTATTAAGGAGATAAAGAGGAGAGAAGGTAGGGAGCTTTTCGTCGATCGTAATCGGGGTATCGGGTTTTGAAAATTATGAAGGTCAACGCCCTTTTCTGATTGGCCAAGGAATTATATAATTATTTTTAATTCTTTAAATCCAAAAGTACCCCTTACTCCATACGAACTCCAATTCAAACCCAACGACTATCGCCCCTAGCTAATTTCCCCATTCCGAACACAATGGGATATGTATCATAACCCAATTCGGCTGTTACGATCAGTTATTCTTCAAATTAAAATATAAAACATTCAATTTTTGATTTGAACGTACATTTTAATTTGCCGGGGTCACATACTGATCCAAAAAATTCCAGAAAAATAAATCTGGCTATGTTAGGATGATACGGTTCCAACAAAACTAATTTCGTCGAATTTGGAGACCGACCAGAAAATGGCCATTTTCTGGTCAATCCAAATTGACTGAAATTGACAAAACACGTTTAACTTCGCCAGGCTCACATCTTGATTCCAAAAATTATGGAATTTTAAACCTAGCAATAAATTGACATTACGGATCCAACCTAAGTGGTTTCGTCGAAAACGGAGGTCGATTGCAAAATGGCTATTTTTAAGGGCTTTATATATATATATTAAAATATATATAAATTCCACAGCGAATTTCTGAATTTTAATCTGGATGTAACTTACAATTTATAAAACGAAATCTCAGTTTCTTATATCCGTTAGAAAGATATTGTTAATCAGATTCAAATATTTCTTGTTTCGTCCAATTCTGACTTATATTGAATTCTGTATGTTCAATTGAAATTAGAAATCGAATTTTCAAACTACCGCGTCATTTCAGGCTCGTTAGTAATTAAAAAAAATTATACATTCTAACTTCGTCGAAAATAAATTTTCCGTCGTTATTATTTAAAATAAATCATTTTAAATAATCGAAATCCATTAAAATTGCCAAAATAAAAAAATTTAATTGGTTCTGATTTTCCGGGTTGTTACAATCTCCCCTACTTAAAATGTTTTCGTCATCGAAAGGGAACGGAGCTGAAAGTTGTTTTACTAATCAACTCAACTTTCATTCTTCAACTTTTCAGTTTCTAAGAATTTTCAAATTCTTCAAAAATTTGGTTAACACCCTAAATTTTTGAAAAAAATCGCCATAACCTCCGTTGTATGGGGAGTCATTTAAAAGCGCAACTATCCATGCAGGGCCCTCATCTATCCCAAAAGAAAAAGAAAATGCCAAACGGCCAGCCTTGGGCTCATAAACATCTTTAAAACAAAAGGAAAATGCCAAGCAGCCAGCCTTAGGCTCATAAACATTTTATAACAAAAGGAAAATGCCAAGCGGCCAGCCTTAGGCTCATAAACATTTTAAAACAAAAAGAAAATGCCAAGCGGCCAGCCTTAGGCTCGTAAACATTTTTATTAGAAAACATGTACCTATTTGTCAGGCATACAATTTTATTCCTCTGCTTTGCTTCCCTGCTATGACCTGTCCAATGTATATACATGTATATGCATGCAATTTCAATCAATTTTCCAATTTAGTTCAAATTTGATTTTATTTGTCTAAATTGTTCAAAATTTAATAAATCAAACCAATAATCAAACAACACAATCAGCAATCAATTAGTTGATTAGTTTTTCAAATGCATAACTTTAATATATATATTCAAAAATCATATTTTTGATGCCAAATCACAACAATAACCTATCTAGTTTTGGTTCTCACACCAATCAATAGGAAATATATAGATATCCCACCTTCGAAACTCTAACACAAACGACTGATGCTGTACAGCCATCAATAGTTTCATCTCCGGGCGACTAATGTATGATTCGATATCTATCCAGTATATTAAAACTTCGAATATACGTTCATGACGCGTATACGTAAAATCTTCATATACTCGATTGTCCAAATTCAATATAAATAAATATCCAAATACATATAATAAGGTTTAAATTTTCAGAACAAAATTTGTTTTCATTTTTATTTTAAAAACACTACTCTTCACACTCGTTCTAGGATACTACTGATCCCGTCTCTAACGAGTCATCCTTATTGGATATTACTAATGCAATCTCTGATGAATTCTTTCGTTTGGTTCTAACGTGTCTTGTTCTCGAGCTCCGTAAACCAAAGCTCTGATACTAAACTGTGACGACCCGAACTTCCCCGGTCTTCCAAGAGAAGAGAAAGCCCGGATTGTCCGAGAACACGACAAATTGGAACACAAACAAGAAAACATTTCATTGTTTATTACAACAATTACAACAGAGTACAAGAATATACAGAGTATGAATAAATATTATACATCAAAAAATATCAGAGATTTAAATTACATTTAAATAGCAGTGGAAAAATAATACAAAACACAACTGAAAGTAATACGGAAGCAGAGCTTTCCGAATATCGCTTCAGCTGTAAACCAGGATCCTATGAATATAATATCTGCAAAATCCAACTACTAGCTGCCCGTGTGGAAAATAAGGGCACCCAGAGTTTAGGTCAAAACAATAAAATCCAGGTCAGTTATGTGACTGGTGTGAGAACTAAAACAATTATTTAAAACTTTACTTTAAAATGAGGTAAATCAAGGGACCACGCCATATAACACGGAATGGGTTTACCCCCAGGAATACCAGTGCCTAAAACAAACAGAGCAATGCGAAATAAAGATAAATGAAGCTATTATAAGACTCAGGTCCCATCACACAATGCAACGCAAGTCGAAGGATAGAGTTTTACCTTATAATAGCCAAATATGCTCGGTACGTTTTAAAACAAATCTTTTATTATTACTATAAGTGAAGAAATCAATTTCAAATATAAATGTACCAATCATAGATGGCGTGGGTACCATATATCATTTCGTCATGCTAGGCTCTACAATCAAAACCGTAAAATGTCGTATTTGGAAGTTTGGATTTCCATCATGGTCTCTCCTGATCCAAAAGATCTATCGTGTAGTGCAATTGACCACGGTTTACATCGCATGCATGCAAAAACACCGTAATGCACATCCGCACTATCCTGGAAACAAGTTACCGCGGCTTACGTCCAAGCATTGGAAAACACCGCTAACTTTATCCATCTGGGAATCGGGGGGTGCCCCTATCCCTACTGGTGTGGGGCGACCACACCCAGTATCACCTCTGTCGACCGAATCCATGACAACCCGCAGGATGTCTATCCTCATCTCTAAAGCATACTGATCTAACCTTCAGTTTGCCACCATACCGGTGTGTGAGGCCCGCGAATTAACGCTACACAAAGTTGTGCTATATTAAAGCTGTGCTTTGATCATCATCCACCAAACTTTTCTTTTCAACAAAAGTTTAGATCACTGCATCTCAGCATGCCACACTATCAATCCATACCGTACCACTGATTTCTACCAATATATAACCTCTGAGCTCGTATGTCTCAAAGAAGGGTGTTAAGCAAGAGAATAAATTCTCCGCCACCAAACAGATATATATTTAGTAGAGATCAATGAATACAATATAAAGGAATACAATGTTAGACACACCATCCATTTACAAGTCCGTTCTAGGTCTGAACGAAACCGGAGGCACCTTGTTCCTCATCCCGTATGTCCAATACGGGAGAGAGGCCCTCGCAAATCCGTACAGTCAACAAGTACGTCCGGACGGCTACCACTATAGCCCTTCGAGGTAGCTACTCCAATCATGAGCATCAGTAGCACCCGTCCATTCGATGAGAAGATCATCGGTCTTGCACCGTCTTCAATCTCTTCGACTTTTCGTCGTATTAGTTATTCAGAATGGGTTAAACCCGGTTTTTCCGAATAACTCGCGTATCTTATAATCAAGTGATATAAACACACAACATACGCCTTATTCCAATCCAGAATATTCTTTTATTCAAATATTCTCATCATTAGGGAATAGGTTCACATTAATTTTATCAAAGATAATTTTTTTTATTTATTCTTTAATCTTCCTTTGGATATCAAACCATATTAAGGTTTTCCAAACTAGTCGGGATTAGCGAACCACACCGAAGTAATCATTTATTTTATTTACCAATCCCAACCTATTCATCCCATGGAGCAAAATTGGTAATACTCCATATCTAACACCACGGTGTTATCGGTAAATATTAATTACCATTTCACGTTCAAATCTAATTAAAAATTTAGCTATCGGCTGGAGTAAAACTAGTGGTACTCCGTTTTCGATCGTTTTCTTAAATCGATAATTTTAATTATCATATTCACTTTTCAATCTAATCAAAGATTCATTAAAACTCCTTTTAGTTTTAATCTTCCCAAAAATCAATATTAATGATTATTCAAAGCTAAGAAATTAATCTTATCTTTAACTGGGTTAAAGAACCAATGTCATTTAAAACGCGGTTCACGATAAACCCAAAATCACATTCCATTTTATCCCAATTAAATCTTAATTAATTGGTAAAATTCATTAAATCTTAATTAAAAGATTTAATCTTGTAACAACCCGGAAAATCTGAGCCAATTTAAAAATTTTAATTTGGCTATTTTAGTGGATTTCAAATATTTAAAATAAATATTTTATATAATAACGATGAAAAGTCCGTTTGAATCGATGTTTGAAAATAAATATAATTATTTTAAATTATAAACAAGGCCTGAAATGGCGCGGCAGTTTCAAAAATTCAATTCAAAATTTGACTGACTGTACCGGGTGCAAAATAAAACGGATTTTAGTGAAACCAAAAATATTTAAATATGTTAATGAATATCTTTCTAACGAATCTGAAAAATCGAAGTTTCATAGTAGGAATCAACGATGTATAAATTATATAGTCGAAGTATGAGTTATATAAGCGTTGTATACCACATGTATAAGCGTTGTATAAGTTGTATGTTTGATGTATAAGTTATATATGCGTTGTAAAAATAATATATGCGTTGAAATGAATTGAAGTGATAATGAAATGAAATCAAAATAAAGTTATATACGTATATATATATATATACTCCCCTCGTCCACAGACCATGGACGATATATATTGGTTGTGATATTGTTTGGATTATTGGTTGATGCGAAAATTTGGTGAATATCATGAATGGTTGGTGATTGATTGTGATTGAAATCCCAATAGGATTAGTATATGGGAAAATTCATATGTGTATGAACTAGATATTGAAAATCCCCATTGTCAAAAGCTGCGAGGCTTTAAGGTAGAGCGAAGAGCCGTACTAGGGATGGTCCCGGTTATAACTACCCTGCCGTTATGCTGCCGAAATTTTCTGAAATAATTCTGTGTTTGATTTAAAATTCATGTGTTGAATATCGAAATAAAATTCATGTGTTGAATAGAAATTCATGTGTTGAATGAAGCTCATGTGTTGAGTAAAATTGTTTTACAATAAAAATCACATTTTTATTATATATATCAACTATAGAAAATATTCATGTGTTGAATAAAGGACTAGAACAATAAAAATCATATTTTTATCGTATGTGTGAAGTCAAAAACATTCTTGTTGAATATATAGATTGAACAATAAAATCTACATTTTTATTGTGAATATGAAGTGCTAAAAATATTCATGTGTTGAATAAATATTTTTGATGATAAAAATATCATTTTTATCAAATATATGAAATGAATATAGTTTTGAAATCGAAGAAAGAATTATATTTATATATATTTATATAAATATAATTAAAATAAATCGAATAACGAAGCTGTAGTTCGTGTTTTGAAACCATGATTTCACATGATTAGTGTGGGAGATCCGACCATCGGATTCTCCCGAAACCGAAACCGTTGGGTTCGCTTTGGAAATATCTTTCCAACGACACCCACTTTGTGAAGATCCAACGGTTGGATTGTCTGGAATGTTTAATTCAAATCTGAAGAAAAACAGCGCCAGAATGGATTTTATATATATATATAATTCAAATAAATCGAATAACGACGCTGCAGTTCGTATTTTGAAATCGAAACTTAAAACGATTGTACCGGGAGATCCGACCATCGGATTTTCCCAAAACTAAAACCGTTGGATTCGTTTTGAAAAGATCTTTCTAATGATATAAAATTTGTGAAGATCCAACGGTTAGGTTTTCAGATATGTGTAAATCAAATCTGAAGAAAAACAGCGCCACGGCCGCGTTATGGCCTGATGCGTCGTTTGAATGAAATTGGCTATTTTTAAATGAATAAAAATAGCGATAAATCGTTATAAAATCTTATAAACGATATGGAATGGAAAATAAACCGAAATTACCCGGTTTATTAGATATTTGATGGTTGAATGTGTTTGGCGTGAAAATTACATTTAAAACTATTGATGTCGAATAATTTAACCATTGAAATCAATTGATTTAAATTCTAAATATACGTGAATTATTTGAAAAGGCCGAGTTAAATCTCATTTCAAATAATTGATTGTCGATAAGAAGTCGATGATGAAGACGGTGGTTGAAGACCAGAGATCTTCACCTCGGTTGGATGATAACTGATGTCTTGATTGGGAGGCATCCCGAAATATAGATAATAAGTGGTGATCGTCCAGACGTTGCTTGGAGATCGATGGATATGCAAGGTATATGGTGCCTCCGGTTTCGTTCAGATCCAGAACGAACTTGTAAATGGACTGTGTGCCTGACATTGAATTTTGTTCTGTGCTGATTGATCTCTATTAAATATATATATGTTCGACGGCGGAGTATTTAATCTCTTGATTAACGCCCTTCTCTGAGACGTACGAGCTCAGAGGTTATATATCGATATAAATCAGTCACATGGAGTGAACTGCCTGTGTGGCACGCATAAGTGGCAAATGATCAAGGCTTCTGTTGAAAAGCAAAGTCTTGTGGTTGATGATCAAAGCACGGCCTGTGTGGCATAGCTTTGTGTATAACATTGATTCGCGAGCCTCACACCCTGGTATGAACCAGAAACGGGAGAGGACCTCGGGGGGGGGGGGGGGCATGTGTTTCCTTCTAGCTAGGGTGGTGTCAGTGACCTACCAGCCCTGACATTTATATTATTTTCACCTGTGTGGTTGTTGTTGTTGTGAGGCGCCTCGGATATATCGGTGACTATGTGGAGCTGATGGAGTTATTTGGCTCATTTATGCCCCAAAGGGTGGGGAAACGCAGTGTTCAGGCATATTAATCCACATCGGTGGACCGACCCTGACGATCCAAGGGGCAGTTGCGGCTGTTCCTGAGGCTCGGGCTAGAGAGTCTCGAATTCGGTAAGGACTATCTTTTGCCTTGGTTCATGACAGAAATCCAATTTCCAAATACGACATGTGCGGTTTTGATTGTATACCTATATATGGCGACATAGTGGTATGGGGCATTAATGTCGTCTATGATTGATACTTATGATTTGAAATTGTTTTTGAAACATATAAAAACTAGTAATAATATCAAATGCTTTTGTTTTATTCATATCAAGCATATTTTGGCCATTATAAGGTAAAACTCTATCCTCCGGTTTGCGTTGCATTGTGTGATGGGAACTGAGTCTTATAATGGCTTCATTTTTATAAAAAGCATTGCGATGTTTAAAAGATTTACTTGTTTTAAAGCACTGGCAATCCAATGGAGTAAAACCCGTTCCGCGAAAGTGGCATGTTCCTGTGATTAGCCATATTATAAAATGTGTTAAGTAGATTTCTCATACCAGTCCCATGACTGACTCGTAGTTTGTTTCACTTGCAAACTCGGGTGCCCCTCTTTCTACACGGGCAGCCTTGTATTCAGGTTTTAGCAGGCTCTTTCTGGATAGCTGGAGCTGAAGATGGATTCTACCATTTATCTCTTTTTATGTTGTTCAGCTCCTATTGTACATATTATGTTCTGTTTTCCGTTGTAGACATTTATGTATAACTGAACAGTATTTTGTACCAAGTATGATCCTGTATTCTGTGTAACTCTGATGATTATTTTTATCCAGTGTATTTATTTATTTCTGTTCTGCTATTATCTGTTTATGGTTATATTCCAAAGATTACCCTTGACACCGTCGTATGGGGTTTTGGGGTTGTCACAAATCTTTTCTCAACTGGGTTTAAGAACAGCGTTACCGAAGACACCATCACATCAGTCTCTAACCGTAAATTAGTAAGAGAACAATTCCCTAAGTATTAATCCCGAAGGCCGAAACAAACATCATATCAACACCCAGGAAACCATTCAACTTAGCTAATCTCTAGTTAGTTTCTAATTTTCTTAACTCCATTGGGTTTACGAACGGTATTTTTAAAGATACCATTCATGACAAACCCAAAATTCAATTCAATTCAATTCCAATTAAATATTAATTAATTGGTAAACTTCATTAAATCTGAATTAAAAGATTTAATCTTTTCTCCACTGGGTTTAAGAACAGTGTTAGTGAAGACACCGTTCGTGACAAACCCAAAATCCCATTTGATATTAATACAAGGCTCTGAATAGAAAATATATTGGCTAATATTCAATATCAAATTCTGAAATCAACAAATATCGTATTGGAATAACGAAATATATGTCTTCCAAATTACTCCACAATGTCCGTATAATCACGGAATCTAATATCGAAATATTCCGAAGATAATTTCAATTCATGTCCATTCCAATTCATATATTGGAAATTCCGGTTATTTTTAAAACCATTTCAAATCCAATTTATTTATTAAGAAATATTGGATTATAATTCTAGTTCATAACTAGTTCATTTCGATAAAAATATATTTTTATCTTTTCAAATATGTAATTTTTCATCCTAATTCTTTCCTAATCATTTATTATGATTTTACACAAATTATTGATATTTTAAATAATTTTATCAAGGCCCGTACAGTCGATTCCCATTAACGATCAACGAACTGCACTTACAGCGACCTTTTACAAAATTGATTTCGACATAATTCCAAATCCAACCGTTAGATTTCAAATTTCTTATATTCATTGGAAATCTCTTTTCGATACGAACCCAATGGTTCTAGTTTTAGGAGAATCCGACGGTTGGATCTCCCGTAACATCAATTTGAAGTCAATGGTCGAAATTCGCGAACGGTCGCTGTGCGGCGCATTCTATTCAGGCCATTTTAATAAAAATAATATGTATATATATATTATATTTCATTGATTTCCATTTAAAACGAATTTTATAAATCATTTTAAATTCGTTTTAAAAATGATTTCTACTTCCATTTCAATTTCAAATCAAAATTGATTTTTCCTTTTAAATTCGTTTCAAATTCATTTTTAAAACAATTTCCATTTCATTTCAAATTCAAATCAATTTGAATATTCCATATATATTCGTTTTAAATTCATTTCAAATCAACTTCAATTTTATTTTCAAATTCAAATCCAAATTGAATATTCCATATCATTTCAGTATTAAAATGATAATATTTTCTAAATATCAGATTTTGAAATCAATTTTCGATATTTATTATAAAATGAATAAAATCGACCAAATTCCCGTTCGTGTTAAAATGGCGTTTTACTACTTAACACGGCTTCACATTTCAATATTTTCTGAATATTTTTTTAAAATATTCGGTAATTCTGAATTGGAATCAGACTCAATCAATTACCATATAATTTTATTTATATGGATTTCAACATCACATGTAAACAATAATAACAATAAAAAATCATTAAAAATTCATACAACATCCAGAGTGCATTCTACAACTGTATAAGTATTAAAATAAATAAATAACGCTTATACAGTATGTCCACCCATCGATTGACATACCCCTAATTATTGGGATCAGTGTATGTCAAGTATTATCCCAATATCCGTGTAGGGTTTTCAAACAACAAATACTGTTTATTATTTGTGCAGTCGGGCGATGTGTAAAATTTATCGTCCCAGTCTATATCAGATACATAAGTGTACATAAACAAATCATCCGATTTGTAAATGAATATTTATTTTATTCATATACTCGTCAAAAATTATATTTTTAACGATAATATATTTTATTCAGTACATGAATATTTTATTTTCCATTTCACATCACAATCACAATCAATTCCACAACACAGTACAATCAAACAAGTTATCCATGGTCTGTGGACGATGGGGAGAAGTTCATATATGCATTTACAAAATAATTTAAATAACTGTACAAAAATAATAGTGAGAAGTTCTCATTTTGCTTTTGGCTTCGCCTAAAATTGTAGCAAGCTCTAAAAATTCTCCAGTCTCTTCTAAAATGTAGAGGACGATGCCACGGTCCCAATGTCTCTTGTTTCAATGGATTTCGACAACACTTGAAAAAGATATGATTTTTATACGATTCACCAACTTTACGACGGTTTTAAAGTGTTGAAATCCATTTAAATTAAAACCACCGTACCTTCAGTAAATCATTCAATTCTAGGTCATCAATTTTCACACAACCCGTGATGTTATAGGTCAATTGGACTTCGCAGCGGTGTAGAACCTGGAATGGTACGTCAACATGCGGTGGTGGGGCCCACTTCGGTGGCTCCAGGCGTCTTCGGCGGCGGTTCGAAGTTCGAGACTTCAATAGGTCGATCCGGCCAGAATACACGACAAGGAGGGGTGAAACTGGTATGGATGTGTAGCTTGGAGGAATCTCTGCAAAATCCTCAACAGGGTCCTTCGATTTTGATGCGTGGATGAGGAGATTAAGAGGAGAGAAGGTAGGGAGATTTTTCGTCGATCATAACTGGGGTATCAGGTTTTGAAAATTATGAAGAAGGTCCACGCCCTTTTCTGATTGGCTAAGGAATTATATAATTATATTTAATTCTTTAAATCCAAAAACAGCCCTTACTCCATACAAACTCCAATTCAAACCCAATGACTGTCACCTTCAGCTAATTACCCCCATTCCAAACACAATGGGATATGTATCGTAACCCAATTCAGCTGTTACGATCGGTTATTCTTCAAATTAAAATATAAAACATTCAATTTTTGATTTGAACGTACATTTTAATTTGCCGGGGCCATATACTGAAAATTCCAGAAAAATAAATCTGGCTATGTTGGAACGATACGGTCCCAACAAAACTAATTTCGTCGAATTTGGAGACCATTTTAAAAATTGCCATTTTCTGTTCGATCCAGATTGACTGAAATTGACAAAACACGTTTAACTTTGCCACGCTCACATCTTGATTCCAAAAATTATGGAATTTTAAACCTAGCTATAAATTGACATTCCGGATCCAACCAAAGTGGTTTCATCGAAAACGGAGATCGTTTGCAAAAGGGCTATTTTTAAGGGCTTTATATATATTAAAATATATATAAATTCCACAATGACTTTTCGGAATTTTAATCTGGACGTAACTTACAATTTATAAACGTAATCTCAGTTTCTTATATCCTTTAGAAAGATATTGTTAATTAGATTCAAATATTTCTTGTTTCATCCAATTCTGACTTATATCGAATTCTGTATATTCAATTGAAATTAGAAAACGAATTTTCAAACTGCCGCATCATTTCAGGTTTGTTATATAATTAAAAAAAATTATACGTTCTAACTTCGTCGAAAATAAATTTTCCGTTGTTATTATTTAAAATACGTTTTAAATATTCAAAATACATTAAAATTGCCAAAATAAAAATTTTAAATTGGTTTTGATTTCTGGGTTCTTACACTATGCGCCCTAAGCTATGATAATGGATGACCTTCTATACCACGATATCCTGCGTCGAAGCTAGATGGGTATTATTTATGTTGGCTAACGTCTGTGGACGTAGGAAAAACAGGTTAGAGGGATCCAACTGGATTCCTCAAAAATATTATTATTTGTTTGTTTTTATATATATTATCATATATGATGTGTTAGAAAACCTGTGGTTAATAATTGTGTGTTTTTGACTGGTTGAATATCATGGGCCCTAAATGTTGATTTATAAAAATATCGTGAAAAGGATATTTCGTGATTTAAAATGGGAAATCTATTAAATAATGCAGAGAAGTGAAATGAATTTATAAACGGAGTTTATAAATGAAATGAGAAAAAATATCGTTGGATAATTCGGGAAATGTAAATACAAGCGTGAATTAAAAAAAAGGGAAATTTATTTTTCCAATGTAGGTATTTAATTTCAAATGTATTTGAAATCGAGACTTATTTAAATATATATTTAAGCAAGTAATATAAACGATGTTTGTAAATAAAGGTGCAAAATTATCATTTAGATAATTTAAATATTAAATTCAAATATGAATTTAAAATGAGAATTTGGAATCATGATAAAGAGGGAAACATTGAAATTTATTCTGATGTTCGGAATGTAAATTGAGTTTAAATAAATCCATACGGATTTATGATATGAATTCGACTATGTCGGATTTATTGAAAATAAATTATTTCTAGCAAGGGTATTTAAATTGTACTAGATTAAAACGGAAATAAAATATGAAAATAGATTATATATTATATATAAGTTATAATAAATAAAATATACCAAATAGGATTTGCGTTTCAAATAGATTTTAAAATGGAGATTGTTTTTAACATATAAATAAGGAAGTTAAATTCGTAAACAAGGTTTATAAGTATAGCAAGGTAATTATCATTAGATAATTGAAAAGTTTGAATTCAATTATGAATTTAAAAAGGAAACCAGGAATCATTTCGAGAAGAGAACGATAGATTTTATTTTCGAATTTGGGATATAGACTGGACAGAAATAAATCCAAAGGATGTATTATTGGAATTCGATTTCATCAAATTACATAAAATAATTTGTTTCCATAAGTAATTGGAAGTTAATACAGAATTTAAATTGTAATTGAGGTTATGACTATGTTAAATATTGAAGGGAATAATGGATGATATAGGAAAATTGGAATTGTTTTAGTTAGATTTAGAAAACCAGTTTAATTTATATTTAAATATCAAATAATGGTGTTGGAATTTATTACATAAACAAAGTTAAATGTTTATATTTAAATAGAATAAAAACGAACTCGCCGCAGCACGGTAGTTTGTAATTTAGCGTTTTGAACTTCAATTGAGTATATAAGGCTCAACTTAAGTTGGATTTTTTTTTGAAACAAGAATCGTTAGGACCGATTTGATAATAGTTTTCAAATGGAAGAGAAAAAATTGGATTTCGTCGAATAGATTTTGAGTTATGTCAAAAATCAATTTTCCAGAAAAACAACGCCATATTCGTTTAAAAACCATAACGGTTTATTTAAGTAAATATAAAGATTTTAAGCAAATAAATTCTGAATTTCGATTTGAAAAATCCGGACTTGAGTTATAAAATAAATATGAACTCGAGTGGAGTAAATGGATTGTTTTTGAAACAAAATCAGATATTTATTTTTGAATAGAATTAACTAAGTGGAAGAATATTCTGTTAATCGAGTTTTAGATCGAAATACGACTTTTGATAAGTGAATGAGAATTGTGAATTCATATTCGAAATCGAATATGAAACTGGAAATGAAAATGGAATTCAATTCATTTATAAGCAATTTAAAAGTACATACGAACATGAAATGTTCAAATAACAAGTGAAATAGGCTAAGAAGCTAGTTAAAGAATAAATTGGTGAAATTGAATTCAAACGATTGGATAGAGTTGAATTAAATTGGAAACAGGTGAACATGTACTAAATAGGTATGGAATGAAGAAAATGAAGATTAAAAATTTAGTGCCCGACAAAAAGGTACATGTTTAAATTCCATATGAGGTTTTATGCACCGAATTGGCATGCCGCTGGGCTTTTCAATATTCTTTTTGAGTGGAAAGGGCCCAGAGAGGCATTTTGTAGTTGTACCAAGTGACCCGTACAAAGGAGGTTATGGCGAAATTTTCCGAAAATTGAAGGAGTTAGAATATTTTTAAGAAAATAAGATAACTAGAAAATAAATATATCAATATATATTGAATTCGATAAGGAAACGAATTTAAAATATAATATTGAAAACAAAAAGGAAATCTATAATTAAATCTGGTAAAAATAAAAAGAGAAACCTATACACATTCAAAAAATGAATAATTGGATTTTACGGTGTTGGTTATTCGAGGCAACTGGTCTTGTCTGTTTTGAAGTTAAGATGTTATTCAATCAAGGTCTGAGAGGTAACTATACCCCAACCTAATTAATTTCATTTTTAACCGATAAATAACAAGATTCAATCTCGAAGATCAATGTTTGAATAAGATTTAGTGAGTGCAGTGATTTGGGTTGTTGTAACGATGTTTCACACAAAATTCGTTTTAATCCAAGTAAGTGGAATTTTGGAAATATAAAAATAAATATTTCCTAAGTATAGAAATAAATGAATGTGTGAAAACCCGTAACTTCCCCGTAAAGGAAAGCGACGGATAGTTCGAGAACAAACCACAACAGAACACATACAGAAGAACATTTCATTGCATATTACAACAATGCATCAGATTACAAGAATATACAGAGTAAAAATGAATATTACACAGAAATATCAGAGATTTAAATTACATTTAAATACATAGCAGCGGAAAATAATACAATACACAACTAGAAGTAGATATACGGATACAAAGCTTTCCGGATATCGTTCCAGCTGTAAACCAGGATCCTGTGAATATAAATCTGCAAAACCAAAACTACTAGCTGCCCGTGCGAAAATAGGGGCACCCAGAGTTTAGGTTAAAACAATAAACTCCAGGTCAGTCATGTGACTGGTGTGAGAACTAAAACAGTTATTAATCTTTATTTTAAAGATAGGTAAATCAAGGGACCACGCCGTATAACACGGAACGGGTTTCCTCCCAAGAATACCAGTGCATAAACAAACAGCGCAATGCTAAATAAAGAAAAATGAAGCTGTTATAAGACCCAGGTCCCATCACACAATGCAACGCAGCCGAGGATAGGGTTTTCCCTTATAATAGCCAAACATGCTTAGTACGTTTAAAACAAATCATTTGATACTACTATAAGTGTATAGTGTATAAAACAACTTCAAATCATAAGTATCAATCATAGGCGACATGAGCGTCCCATGCCACTATGTCGCCACATATAGGTTTACAAATAAAACCGCAAATGTCACGTATTTGGAAATTGGATTTCCGTCTATGAACCGAGGCCAGGGATCGTCCTCTACCGATTTTAGACAATCTAGCCCATGTCTAGGAACAGTCGCAACTGCCCCTTGGATCGTCAGGGCCGGTCCACCGATGTGGATTATAATGCCTGAACAATGCGTTTCTCCGCCCTTTGGGGCGTAAATGAGCCAACGAATGACTCCATCGGACCCGGATCGTCCAATCAAACCGAGGCGCCTCGCAACAGCAACAACCACATAAGTCAAACTCGTCAGGGCGTGTAAAACCACTGACGCCACTTCTAGCTAGAAAGAAAACGCATGTCCCCCCTGAGGTCCGTCTCCCGTTTTTGGTTCATACCGGGTGTGAAACTCGCGAAGTAAACGTTACACAAAGCTACCCCACAAAGGCCGTGCTTTGATCATCACCACAAGACTTTGCTTTTCAACAGAAGCCTCGATCAATTGCCACTTAGGCATGCCACACAGGCAATTCACTCCATGCGTTTGATATCCATCAATATATAACCCCTGAGCTCGTACGTCTCAGAGAAGGGCGTTAAGCAAAAGAATAAATTCTCCGCCGCCAAACAGATATATATTTAATAGAGATCAATCACACGGACTAAAATCCAATGTCAGACACACAGTCCATCTACAAGTCCGTTCTGGGTCTTAACGAAACCGGAGGCACCTAGTACCCCGCATATCCATCGATCTCCAAGTACGTCTGGACGATCACTAACTGTTTCCATCATCTTGGGTGTACAGCCCAATCAAGATCATCAGTAATTACCCAAACGACGTGAAGACTTCTGGTCTTCGACCACCGTCTTCATCTTCGACTTATCGTCGTATCAGTTATTCAGAATGGGATAAACCCGGTCTTTCCGAATAACTCGCGTATATTTTAAATAAGTGTTACACAAACACAACATACGCCTCATTCCAATTCATTAGTCACTAACCTTAAATTAATCAAGAGAATAATTCCCCAAATATTAACCTCGAAGGCCGAAACCAACATCAGATCAATATTTAGAAAACCATTCTGCTTGGCTAACCGACAGTTAGTTTCTAAATTTCACATTCATAGGGAAAGGTTCCCACTAATTTTATCCAAGATAAATTCCTTGAATTTATTCTCTAATCTTCTTTTGAATTTCGATTCCACTAGTCGGGATTTACGAACCTTACCGAAGTAATCATTTGTTTTAATTTCCCAATCCCAACCTATTCATCCCATGAGGTAAAACTGGTAATACTTCACATCTAACACCACGGTGTTATCGGTAAATTCAATTATCATTTCACGTTCAAATCTAATTAAAGATTTAACTATCGCCTGGAGTAAAACTGGTGATACTCCATTTCGATTATTTCAATCTAATTAAAGATTCATTAAAACTCCACTTAGTTTTAATCTTTGACTGGGTTAAAGAATCAGTGTCATTTAAAACACGGTTCACGGTAAACCCAAAATCACATTACATTAATTATCGGGTTAAAGAACGAGCGTTATTTAAAACGCTGTTCACGATAAACCCAAAAATCAATATCAATTCTATTCCAATTAAATATTATTTAATTGGTACTCTTCATTAAATCTAAATAAAAAGATTTAATCTTTTCTCAACTGGGTTCAAGAACAGTGTTGATGAAGACACCATTCACGACAAACCCAAATCACATTTGATATTCAATACAAGGATCTGAATAGAAAATATCCCGGCTTATATTCAATATCAAATTCTACGATTAACAAATGTCGTATTGGAAATAACGATATAAATATATATCTTTCAAATTTCCATAACAACATCTGTATAATCACGAATTCCAACATCGAAATACTCCGAAGACAATTTCGATTCAAATCCACTCCAATGCAATCATTGGATATTCTGGTTATTTTTAAAACCCTTTTTAAATTCAATTTATTTATTTAAAAATAAATAGAATTATATTTCTAGTTCAAAACTAGTTCATTTCGATAAAAAACTATTTTTATCTTTTCAAATATGGAGTTTTTCATCCCAAATCTTTCTAAATCATTTCTTATGATTTTACACAAATTATTATTATTTTTAATAATTTTATCAAGGCCCGTACAGTCGATTTCCATCAACGGTCATCGAACTGCACTTACAGCGACCTTTTTCGAATTTGATTTGGACATATCTCCAAATCCAACCGTTAGATTTCAAATTTCTAATATTCGTTAGAAAGCTCTTTTCGATACGAACCCAACGGTTCCGGTTTTAGAAGAATCCGACGGTCGGATCTCCCGTAATGTCCGTTTGAAATAAATGGTCGAAATTCAAGAACTGCCACGGCGCGGCGCGTTCTATTCAGGCCCTTATATTATATATATAATATATATAATATATATTTCGTCGATTTCTATTTAAAACGAATTATATAAATAGTTTTAAATTCGTTTCAAAAGCAATTTCAACTTCCATTTCAATTCAAATCAAAATTGAATCCTTCTCTATAAATTCGTTTTAAAATTCATTTCTATTCAATTCAAATTTCAATTCAATTTGAATTCATTTCAATTCGCTTTCAATTCAATTCGAATTCGTTTTCAATTCAATTCATTTCGAAATCGTTTTCAATTCAATTCATTTCGAAATCGTTTTCAATTCAATTCATTTCGAAATCGTTTTCAATTCAATTCACTTCGAAATCGTTTTCAATTCAATTCATTTCGAAATCGTTTTCAATTCAATTCATTTCGAAATCGTTTTCAATTCAATTTATTTCGAAATCGTTTTCAATTCAATTCATTTCGAAATCGTTTTCAATTCAATTTATTTCGAAATCGTTTTCAATTCAATTTATTTCGAAATCGTTTTCAATTCAATTTATTTCGAAATCGTTTTCAATTCAATTCATTTCGAAATCGTTAAAATCGATATAAATATCGTTCACGTCAAAATGGCGTCAATCTAATCAACACGGCTTCATAAATTGCTATTTTCAAATATTCTATTTCAAATATTTCTTTTTCAAAATAGTTGTTATTATCAAAATATTTCGTTCAACACATGACCAATCTCAAGGGATGAGTACTGTCAACACATGAACCTTTATTTTATATTGATAAAGATGTAAATTTTATTACTAAAATATTTCGTCCAACACATGACCAATCTCAATGGATGAAACTGTCAACACATGAACCTTTATTTTATATTGTTCTTTATTTTTAAATTGGAATGAGGCCCAATCAATTACCATATAAAGTTGTTTATATGGATTTTCATACAACACATGTATATAATAGCATTGAAAAATAATCAACCATCAACCAAAGTGCACTACACTGTATAAGCATCAAATATAGATATCTAATGCTTATAACAGCCTGTCAATCAATCGATCGACATATTTAATCAATCAGGATGAGTGAACTTCAAATTTCATCCCAACACCCGTGTGGGGTTTCAAACAATCAAACACAGATTTTATTTGTGCAGTTGGGCGATGTGTAAAATTTATCGTCCCAATCAATGTCATTCAAATAGGTGTACATAAACAAACCGTCCGGTTTGCAAATGAATATTTTATTTTATTCACTTCACGTTAAAAATTATATTTTTAACGATAAAACATTTTATTCAGTTCATTCTTTAAATAAAATGATATTTTTTTTCTAACATATTTTAGAAAATTTCGGCGGCATAACAGCACGATACTAGAAACGGGACAAGGCCTAGCCTTATCCCCGGTCTAGTGAAGGCCCACGCCATTCACACATAAATCAATCCATTCATTTCACCAAACAATTCAATTTCACCAAACAATTCAATTTCAATTCAAATCATCTAACTAATCTATGCAACCAAACATACAAGTCCATGGTCTGTGGACGATTGTGTCGGGTGCTACTAAGCACCGTCTGCATCCTAGTATATATATATAAATAGAAATGAAATTGAAAGGTGAGAAGTTCTCACTGAAAGCTATCCAAGCTCCACGGCACTTCATTTGCAGAAGTCTTCGTCGTTTCGCCTTTTTGTCACCTTCGTTGTCCGCTTTCACTACATATGTAAAAATCAAATTTTTACTTCGCTATTCAATATATAAAAATCGAATTTTTTGTTCGCTATTCAATATATAAAAATCGAATTTTTAGTTCGCTATTCAATATATAAAAATCGAATTTTTAGTTTGCTATTCAATATATAAAAATCAAAATTTTAGTTTGCTATTCAATATATAAAAATCGAATTTTTAGTTTGCTATTCAATATATAAAAATTGATTTCAAAAATATAGTTTTCGCATTTTTACATCTAAAATTCGCCTTTTCATATTTAAAAACATCGTTTTTTTCATATTTAAAAACATCGCCTTTTCATATTTAAAAACATCGCCTTTTCACATTTTGAAACATCGCCTTTTCATATTTAAAAACATCGCCTTTTCATATTTAAAAACATCGCCTTTTCATATTTAAAAACATCGCCTTTTCACATTTTTACATCTCTACATTATAAAGATTATATTTTTAATACTTTAAAAATATAAAAATCATATTTTTAATACTTTAAAAATATAAAAATCATATTTTTATTTCGTAAAAATTCCATCTTTTCTATGTTATAAAACAATTCTTTATCTTCTTCAACATTATATCTTTTCTAGAAAAAAAATCAGTTTTTTTTCCTTTTTTTTCCTAATTAAAATCGGGTAAAACAATATAAATAAAATAAAGAAAATAAAAAAAAAATTAACTTACAGGGGGGGGGGGGGGTTTCCACCGTTGAACTTCGAGGGGGGGGGGGTCCAGCGCCGCCGAGGTCTGAAAAAGGGGGGGGGGAAAGGGTATCGCAGTGGAGGTCGGCGGAGGTGGGGGAAGCTCTCGGTTTTTGAAGGTCGACGGGGGGGGTTTCGATCGGGGAATACTGCGATGGGAGAAGGAGGAAGCGGAGATGACTGATCGATGGAGAGGGTGGAGTGGCAGCAGGTGGTGGACGGAGACGATGAAGGAGGAAGGAGAAGAGGCGGAGGGCGCGACGGTGGCTCCGTCGAGCGATTTAGGGCTCCGCCCTCTTTTCCCTTTTTTTTTATTATGAATTTATTTTTGAACGGGGGGGGGGGGGGGGGGGCAGGAGGATAAAAGGGGAGGAGGGAATATATATTTTTTTATTATTTTATTTTATTTTATATTATTTAATTTCTAAAAGTTGACTTTCACATACGACCTCGAAACGAGGCCCACCGTCTGTCGTCCATAGCGTTTTACCCCCATTTCGAACACAATGGGATATGTATCGCAAGCTGATTTGACCATTTAAATCAGTTATTCAGAATTTTCAACTGGACATATCTTTTGATTCCCGCTACGAACTTTTGATTTTTCGGATTCGTTGGAAAGATATTACCAATTAGATCCTAATGTTTTTGGTTTCACTAAAATCCGGATTGTTTTGCACCCGGTACATTCAATTGAAGTTTGAAATCGAATTATCGAACTACCGCGCCATTTTCAATTCTATTTATAATTATAAATAAATATTTATATTCTAACGACGGCGTATATAAATATATACGTTCGAATTATATTCAAAATAGATTTCTCGTCGATTTTATTTAAAATAATTCATTTTAAATATTCAAAATTCGCTAAAATTGCCAAAATAAAAATTTTAAACTGGCCCAGATTTTCGGGTTATTACAATCTCCCCCACTTAAAACTTTTCGTCCCCGAAAAGGAACAAAGTCGAAAGCGGTTTGATTATTCAACTCTACGCTCGATCTGGCTTCTATTCTCCAACTCTTTAGTTTCTGAGAATTTTCAAAATTTCAAAAATTTGGCTAACACCCTAAATTTTCAAAAAATTTCGCCATAACCTCCCCTGCAATGGGAGCATCGGGGAATTTCAAATAGCTTCCCCGGTCCTTCAGATCTCAAAAAGAAAAAGAAAAAGCCAAGCGGCTAGCCAATAGGCTCATAAAATCATCATCACCCAAACAAAACAGTAAATTATGTAGTAAACATATACCTATTTGTCGGGCAAACAAATTTTATTCTCAGCTCTAGCCTCCTTGCTATGACCTGTTCAATGTAAGTATATGTATGCATAGCAAATGCGACCAATTTTCAATACAATTCAATATTTGTTTCAATTAGGCTAAATGGTTCAAAATTATCAAACAATTAAACATACAACACAAACATCAATCAATTAGTGAATTTAACGTTTCAAATTCATAATTTTGATACATATACAAAAATCAAATTTTTGATGCCAAATCACAACAATAATCCCTATCTAATTTTGGGTTCTCACACCAGTCAATAGGAAATATATAGAAATCTCACTTTCGAAACACGAACATAAATACTGATGATGTCATGACAATCATCAGTACCATCTTCGGGCGACTAGAGTGTGATGCTATATCTATCCAATATATTAAAATTTCGAATACACGCGGATCAGACGTATACGCAAAATCTATATATACTGGATTGTCCACATCAATATAAAGAGATAATCAAATACGAATAATTGATTTAAATTTTCAAAACAAAATTTGTTTTCACTTTTATTTATCAAAAATACTACTCTTCACACTCGTTCTAGGATACTACTGATCCCATCTCTAACGAGTCATTCTCATTGGATATTACAAATCCAATATCTGGTGAATTCTTTCGTAAGGTTCTAATGTGTCTTATTCTCTGCTTTGTAAACCAAAGCTCTGATACCAACTGTGAAAACCCGTAACTTCCCCGTAAAGGAAAGCGACGGATAGTTCGAGAACAAACCACAACAGAACACATACAGAAGAACATTTCGTTGCATATTACAACAATGCATCAGATTACAAGAATATACAGAGTAAAAATGAATATTACACAGAAATATCAGAGATTTAAATTACATTTAAATACATAGCAGCGGAAAATAATACAATACACAACTAGAAGTAGATATACGGATACAAAGCTTTTCGGATATCGTTCCAGCTGTAAACCAGGATCCTGTGAATATAAATCTGCAAAACCAAAACTACTAGCTGCCCGTGCGAAAATAGGGGCACCCAGAGTTTAGGTTAAAACAATAAACTCCAGGTCAGTCATGTGACTGGTGTGAGAACTAAAACAGTTATTAATCTTTATTTTAAAGATAGGTAAATCAAGGGACCACGCCGTATAACACGGAACGGGTTTCCTCCCAAGAATACCAGTGCATAAACAAACAGCGCAATGCTAAATAAAGAAAAATGAAGCTGTTATAAGACCCAGGTCCCATCACACAATGCAACGCAGCCGAGGATAGGGTTTTCCCTTATAATAGCCAAACATGCTTAGTACGTTTAAAACAAATCATTTGATACTACTATAAGTGTATAGTGTATAAAACAACTTCAAATCATAAGTATCAATCATAGGCGACATGAGCGTCCCATGCCACTATGTCGCCACATATGGGTTTACAAATAAAACCGCAAATGTCACGTATTTGGAAATTGGATTTCCGTCTATGAACCGAGGCCAGGGATCGTCCTCTACCGATTTTAGACAATCTAGCCCATGTCTAGGAACAGCCGCAACTGCCCCTTGGATCGTCAGGGTCGGTCCACCGATGTGGATTATAATGCCTGAACAATGCGTTTCTCCGCCCTTTGGGGCGTAAATGAGCCAACGAATGACTCCATCGGACCCGGATCGTCCAATCAAACCGAGGCGCCTCACAACAGCAACAACCACATAAGTCAAACTCGTCAGGGCGTGTAAAACCACTGACGCCACTTCTAGCTAGAAAGAAAACGCATGTCCCCCCTGAGGTCCGTCTCCCGTTTTTGGTTCATACCGGGTGTGAAACTCGCGAAGTAAACGTTACACAAAGCTACGCCACAAAGGCCGTGCTTTGATCATCACCACAAGACTTTGCTTTTCAACAGAAGCCTCGATCAATTGCCACTTAGGCATGCCACACAGGCAATTCACTCCATGCGTTTGATATCCATCAATATATAACCCCTGAGCTCGTACGTCTCAGAGAAGGGCGTTAAGCAAAAGAATAAATTCTCCGCCGCCAAACAAATATATATTTAATAGAGATCAATCACACGGACTAAAATCCAATGTCAGACAAACAGTCCATCTACAAGTCCGTTCTGGGTCTGAACGAAACCGGAGGCACCTAGTACCCCGCATATCCATCGATCTCCAAGTACGTCTGGACGATCACTAACTGTTTCCATCTTCTTGGGTGTACAGCCCAATCAAGATCATCAGTAATTACCCAAACGACGTGAAGACTTCTGGTCTTCGACCACCGTCTTCATCTTCGACTTATCGTCGTATCAGTTATTCAGAATGGGATAAACCCGGTCTTTCCGAATAACTCGCGTATATTTTAAATAAGTGTTACACAAACACAACATACGCCTCATTCCAATTCATTAGTCACTAACCTTAAATTAATCAAGAGAATAATTCCCCAAATATTAACCCCGAAGGCCGAAACCAACATCAGATCAATATTCAGAAAACCATTCTGCTTGGCTAACCGACAGTTAGTTTCTAAATTTCACATTCATAGGGAAAGGTTACCACTAATTTTATCCAAGATAAATTCCTTGAATTTATTCTCTAATCTTCTTTTGAATTTCGATTCCACTAGTCGGGATTTACGAACCTTACCGAAGTAATCATTTGTTTTAATTTCCCAATCCCAACCTATTCATCCCATGAAGTAAAACTGGTAATACTTCACATCTAACACCACGGTGTTATCGGTAAATTCAATTACCATTTCACGTTCAAATCTAATTAAAGATTTAACTATCGCCTGGAGTAAAACTGGTGATACTCCATTTCGATTATTTCAATCTAATTAAAGATTCATTAAAACTCCACTTAGTTTTAATCTTTGACTGGGTTAAAGAATCAGTGTCATTTAAAACACGGTTCACGGTAAACTCAAAATCACATTACATTAATTATCGGGTTAAAGAACGAGCGTTATTTAAAACGCTGTTCACGATAAACCCAAAAATCAATATCAATTCTATTCCAATTAAATATTATTTAATTGGTACTCTTCATTAAATCTAAATAAAAAGATTTAATCTTTTCTCAACTGGGTTCAAGAACAGTGTTGATAAAGACACCATTCACGACAAACCCAAATCACATTTGATACTCAATACAAGGCTCTGAATAGAAAATATCCCGGCTTATATTCAATATCAAATTCTACGATTAACAAATGTCGTATTGGAAATAACGATATAAATATATATCTTTCAAATTTCCATAACAACATCTGTATAATCACGAATTCCAACATCGAAATACTCCGAAGACAATTTCGATTCAAATCCACTCCAATGCAATCATTGGATATTCTGGTTATTTTTAAAACCCTTTTTAAATTCAATTTATTTATTTAAAAATAAATAGAATTATATTTCTAGTTCAAAACTAGTTCATTTCGATAAAAATCTATTTTTATCTTTTCAAATATGGAGTTTTTCATCCCAAATCTTTCTAAATCATTTCTTATGATTTTACACAAATTATTATTATTTTTAATAATTTTATCAAGGCCCGTACAGTCGATTTCCATCAACGGTCATCGAACTGCACTTACAGCGACCTTTTTCGAATTTGATTTGGACGTATCTCCAAATCCAACCGTTAGATTTCAAATTTCTAATATTCATTAGAAAGCTCTTTTCGATACGAACCCAACGGTTCCGGTTTTAGGAGAATCCGAGGGTCGGATCTCCCGTAATGTCCGTTTGAAATAAATGGTCGAAATTCACGAACTGCCGCGGCGCGGCGCGTTCTATTCAGGCCCTTATATTATATATATAATATATATAATATATATTTCGTCGATTTCTATATAAAACGAATTATATAAATAGTTTTAAATTCGTTTCAAAAGCAATTTCAACTTCCATTTCAATTCAAAACAAAAATTGAATCCTTCTCTATAAATTCGTTTTAAAATTCATTTCTATTCAATTCAAATTTCAATTCAATTTGAATTCATTTCAATTCGCTTTCAATTCAATTCGAATTCGTTTTCAATTCAATTCATTTCGAAATCGTTTTCAATTCAATTCATTTCGAAATCGTTTTCAATTCAATTCATTTCGAAATCGTTTTCAATTCAATTCACTTCGAAATCGTTTTCAATTCAATTCATTTCGAAATCGTTTTCAATTCAATTCATTTCGAAATAGTTTTCAATTCAATTTATTTCGAAATCGTTTTCAATTCAATTCATTTCGTAATCGTTTTCAATTCAATTCATTTCGAAATCGTTTTCAATTCAATTCATTTCGAAATCGTTTTCAATTCAATTCATTTCGAAATCGTTTTCAATTCAATTCATTTCGAAATCGTTTTCAATTCAATTTATTTCGAAATCGTTTTCAATTCAATTTATTTCGAAATCGTTTTCAATTCAATTCATTTCGAAATCGTTAAAATCGATATAAATATCGTTCACGTCAAAATGGCGTCAATCTAATCAACACGGCTTCATAAATTGCTATTTTCAAATATTCTATTTCAAATATTTCTTTTTCAAAATAGTTGTTATTATCAAAATATTTCGTTCAACACATGACCAATCTCAAGGGATGAGTACTGTCAACACATGAACCTTTATTTTATATTGATAAAGATGTAAATTTTATTACTAAAATATTTCGTCCAACACATGACCAATCTCAATGGATGAAACTGTCAACACATGAACCTTTATTTTATATTGTTCTTTATTTTTCAAATTGGAATGAGGCCCAATCAATTACCATATAAAGTTGTTTATATAGATTTTCATACAACACATGTATATAATAGCATTGAAAAATAATCAACCATCAACCAAAGTGCACTACACTGTATAAGCATCAAATATAGATATCTAACGCTTATAACAGCCTGTCAATCAATCGATCGACATATTTAATCAATCAGGATGAGTGAACTTCAAATTTCATCCCAACACCCGTGTGGGGTTTCAAACAATCAAACACAGATTTTATTTGTGCAGTTGGGCGATGTGTAAAATTTATCGTCCCAATCAATGTCATTCAAATAGGTGTACATAAACAAACCGTCCGGTTTGCAAATGAATATTTTATTTTATTCACTTCACGTTAAAAATTATATTTTTAACGATAAAACATTTTATTCAGTTCATTCTTTAAATAAAATGATATATTTTTTTCTAACATATTTTAAAAAATTTCGGCGGCATAACAGCACGATACTAGAAACGGGACAAGGCCTAGCCTTATCCCCGGTCTAGTGAAGGCCCACGCCATTCACACATAAATCAATCCATTCATTTCACCAAACAATTCAATTTCACCAAACAATTCAATTTCAATTCAAATCATCTAACTAATCTATGCAACCAAACATACAAGTCCATGGTCTGTGGACGATTGTGTCGGGTGCTACTAAGCACCGTCTGCATCCTAGTATATATATATAAATAGAAATGAAATTGAAAGGTGAGAAGTTCTCACTGAAAGCTATCCAAGCTCCACGGCACTTCATTTGCAGAAGTCTTCGTCGTTTCGCCTTTTTGTCACCTTCGTTGTCCGCTTTCACTACATATGTAAAAATCAAATTTTTACTTCGCTATTCAATATATAAAAATCGAATTTTTTGTTCGCTATTCAATATATAAAAATCGAATTTTTAGTTCGCTATTCAATATATAAAAATCGAATTTTTAGTTTGCTATTCAATATATAAAAATCAAAATTTTAGTTTGCTATTCAATATATAAAAATCGAATTTTTAGTTTGCTATTCAATATATAAAAATTGATTTCAAAAATATAGTTTTCGCATTTTTACATCTAAAATTCGCCTTTTCATATTTAAAAACATCGTTTTTTTCATATTTAAAAACATCGCCTTTTCATATTTAAAAACATCGCCTTTTCACATTTTAAAAACATCGCCTTTTCATATTTAAAAACATCGCCTTTTCATATTTAAAAACATCGCCTTTTCACATTTTTACATCTCTACATTATAAAGATTATATTTTTAATACTTTAAAAATATAAAAATCATATTTTTAATACTTAAAAAATATAAAAATCATATTTTTATTTCGTAAAAATTCCATCTTTTCTATGTTATAAAACAATTCTTTATCTTCTTCAACATTATATCTTTTCTAGAAAAAAAATCAGTTTTTTTTCCTTTTTTTTTTCCTAATTAAAATCGGATAAAACAATATAAAAAAAATAAAAAAAATAAAAATAAAATAAAATAAAAATTTAACTTACAGGGGGGGGGGGGGTTTCCACCGTTGAACTTCGAAGGGGGGGGGGGGTCCAGCGCCGCCGAGGTCTGAAAAAGGGTGGGGGGAAAGGGTATCGCAGTGGAGGTCGGCGGAGGTGGGGGAAGCTCTCGGTTTTTGAAGGTCGACGGGGGGGGGGGGGGGGGGTTTCGATCGGGGAATACTGCGATGGGAGAAGGAGGAAGCGGAGATGACTGATCGATGGAGAGGGTGGAGTGGCAGCGGGTGGTGGACGGAGACGATGAAGGTGGAAGGAGAAGAGGCGGAGGGCGCGACGGTGGCTCCGTCGAGCGATTTAGGGCTCCGCCCTCTTTTCCTTTTTTTTTTATTATGAATTTATTTTTGAACCGGGGGGGGGGGGCAGGAGGATAAAAGGGGAGGAGGGAATATATTTTTTTTATTATTTTATTTTATATTATTTAATTTCTAAAAGTTGACTTTCACATACGACCTCGAAACGAGGCCCACCGTCTGTCGTCCATAGCGTTTTACCCCCATTTCGAACACAATGGGATATGTATCGCAAGCTGATTTGACCATTTGAATCAGTTATTCAGAATTTTCAACTGGACATATCTTTTGATTCCCGCTACGAACTTTTGATTTTTCGGATTCGTTGGAAAGATATTACCAATTAGATCCTAATGTTTTTGGTTTCACTAAAATTCGGATTGTTTTGCACCCGGTACATTCAATTGAAGTTTGAAATCGAATTATCGAACTACCGCGCCATTTTCAATTCTATTTATAATTATAAATAAATATTTATATTCTAACGACGGCGTATATAAATATATACGTTCGAATTATATTCAAAATAGATTTCTCGTCGATTTTATTTAAAATAATTCATTTTAAATATTCAAAATTCGCTAAAATTGCCAAAATAAAAATTTTAAACTGGCCCAGATTTTCGGGTTATTACAATCTCCCCCACTTAAAACTTTTCGTCCCCGAAAAGGAACAAAGTCGAAAGCGGTTTGATTATTCAACTCTACGCTCGATCTGGCTTCTATTCTCCAACTCTTTAGTTTCTGAGAATTTTCAAAATTTCAAAAATTTGGCTAACACCCTAAATTTTCGAAAAATTTCGCCATAACCTCCCTTGCAATGGGAGCATCGGGGAATTTCAAATAGCTTCCCCGGTCCTTCAGATCTCAAAAAGAAAAAGAAAAAGCCAAGCGGCTAGCCAATAGGCTCATAAAATCATCATCACCCAAACAAAACAGTAAATTATGTAGTAAACATGTACCTATTTGTCGGGCAAACAAATTTTATTCTCAGCTCTAGCCTCCTTGCTATGACCTGTTCAATGTAAGTATATGTATGCATAGCAAATGCGACCAATTTTCAATACAATTCAATATTTGTTTCAATTAGGCTAAATGGTTCAAAATTATCAAACAATTAAACAAACAACACAAACATCAATCAATTAGTGAATTTAACGTTTCAAATTCATAATTTTGATACATATACAAAAATCAAATTTTTGATGCCAAATCACAACAATAAGCCCTATCTAATCTTGGGTTCTCACACCAGTCAATAGGAAATATATAGAAATCTCACTTTCGAAACACGAACATAAATACTGATGATGTCATGACAATCATCAGTACCATCTTCGGGCGACTAGAGTGTGATGCTATATCTATCCAATATATTAAAATTTCGAATACACGCGGATCAGACGTATACGCAAAATCTATATATACTGGATTGTCCACATCAATATAAAGAGATAATCAAATACGAATAATTGATTTAAATTTTCAAAACAAAATTTGTTTTCACTTTATTTATCAAAAACACTACTCTTCACACTCGTTCTAGGATACTACTGATCCCATCTCTAACGAGTCATTCTCATTGGATATTACTAATCCAATATCTGGTGAATTCTTTCGTAAGGTTCTAATGTGTCTTATTCTCTGCTTTGTAAACCAAAGCTCTGATACCAACTGTGAAAACCCGTAACTTCCCCGTAAAGGAAAGCGACGGATAGTTCGAGAACAAACCACAACAGAACACATACAGAAGAACATTTCGTTGCATATTACAACAATGCATCAGATTACAAGAATATACAGAGTAAAAATGAATATTACACAGAAATATCAGAGATTTAAATTACATTTAAATACATAGCAGCGGAAAATAATACAATACACAACTAGAAGTAGATATACGGATACAAAGCTTTCCGGATATCGTTCCAGCTGTAAACCAGGATCCTGTGAATATAAATCTGCAAAACCAAAACTACTAGCTGCCCGTGCGAAAATAGGGGCACCCAGAGTTTAGGTTAAAACAATAAACTCCAGGTCAGTCATGTGACTGGTGTGAGAACTAAAACAGTTATTAATCTTTATTTTAAAGATAGGTAAATCAAGGGACCACGCCGTATAACACGGAACGGGTTTCCTCCCAAGAATACCGGTGCATAAACAAACAGCGCAATGCTAAATAAAGAAAAATGAAGCTGTTATAAGACCCAGGTCCCATCACACAATGCAACGCAGCCGAGGATAGGGTTTTCCCTTATAATAGCCAAACTTGCTTAGTACGTTTAAAACAAATCCTTTGATACTACTATAAGTGTATAGTGTATAAAACAACTTCAAATCATAAGTATCAATCATAGGCGACATGAGCGTCCCATGCCACTATGTCGCCACATATGGGTTTACAAATAAAACCGCAAATGTCACGTATTTGGAAATTGGATTTCCGTCTATGAACCGAGGCCAGGGATCGTCCTCTACCGATTTTAGACAATCTAGCCCATGTCTAGGAACAGCCGCAACTGCCCCTTGGATCGTCAGGGCCGGTCCACCGATGTGGATTATAATGCCTGAACAATGCGTTTCTCCGCCCTTTGGGGCGTAAATGAGCCAACGAATGACTCCATCGGACCCGGATCGTCCAATCAAACCGAGGCGCCTCGCAACAGCAACAACCACATAAGTCAAACTCGTCAGGGCGTGTAAAACCACTGACGCCACTTCTAGCTAGAAAGAAAACGCATGTCCCCCCTGAGGTCTGTCTCCCGTTTTTGGTTCATACCGGGTGTGAAACTCGCGAAGTAAATGTTACACAAAGCTACGCCACAAAGGCCGTGCTTTGATCATCACCACAAGACTTTGCTTTTCAAAAGAAGCCTCGATCAATTGCCACTTAGGCATGCCACACAGGCAATTCACTCCATGCGTTTGATATCCATCAATATATAACCCCTGAGCTCGTACGTCTCAGAGAAGGGCGTTAAGCAAAAGAATAAATTCTCCGCCGCCAAACAGATATATATTTAATAGAGATCAATCACACGGACTAAAATCCAATGTCAGACACACAGTCCATCTACAAGTCCGTTCTGGGTCTGAACGAAACCGGAGGCACCTAGTACCCCGCATATCCATCGATCTCCAAGTACGTCTGGACGATCACTAACTGTTTCCATCTTCTTGGGTGTACAGCCCAATCAAGATCATCAGTAATTACCCAAACGACGTGAAGACTTCTGGTCTTCGACCACCGTCTTCATCTTCGACTTATCGTCGTATCAGTTATTCAGAATGGGATAAACCCGGTCTTTCCGAATAACTCGCGTATATTTTAAATAAGTGTTACACAAACACAACATACGCCTCATTCCAATTCATTAGTCACTAACCTTAAATTAATCAAGAGAATAATTCCCCAAATATTAACCCCGAAGGCCGAAACCAACATCAGATCAATATTCAGAAAACCATTCTGCTTGGCTAACCGACAGTTAGTTTCTAAATTTCACATTCATAGGGAAAGGTTCCCACTAATTTTATCCAAGATAAATTCCTTGAATTTATTCTCTAATCTTCTTTTGAATTTCGATTCCACTAGTCGGGATTTACGAACCTTACTGAAGTAATCATTTGTTTTAATTTCCCAATCCCAACCTATTCATCCCATGAAGTAAAACTGGTAATACTTCACATCTAACACCACGGTGTTATCGGTAAATTCAATTACCATTTCACGTTCAAATCTAATTAAAGATTTAACTATCGCCTGGAGTAAAACTGGTGATACTCCATTTCGATTATTTCAATCTAATTAAAGATTCATTAAAACTCCACTTAGTTTTAATCTTTGACTGGGTTAAAGAATCAGTGTCATTTAAAACACGGTTCACGGTAAACCCAAAATCACATTACATTAATTATCGGGTTAAAGAACGAGCGTTATTTAAAACGCTGTTCACGATAAACCCAAAAATCAATATCAATTCTATTCCAATTAAATATTATTTAATTGGTACTCTTCATTAAATCTAAATAAAAAGATTTAATCTTTTCTCAACTGGGTTCAAGAACAATGTTGATGAAGACACCATTCACGACAAACCCAAATCACATTTGATATTCAATACAAGGCTCTGAATAGAAAATATCCCGGCTTATATTCAATATCAAATTCTACGATTAACAAATGTCGTATTGGAAATAACGATATAAATATATATCTTTCAAATTTCCATAACAACATCTGTATAATCACGAATTCCAACATCGAAATACTCCGAAGACAATTTCGATTCAAATCCACTCCAATGCAATCATTGGATATTCTGGTTATTTTTAAAACCCTTTTTAAATTCAATTTATTTATTTAAAAATAAATAGAATTATATTTCTAGTTCAAAACTAGTTCATTTCGATAAAAATCTATTTTTATCTTTTCAAATATGGAGTTTTTCATCCCAAATCTTTCTAAATCATTTCTTATGATTTTACACAAATTATTATTATTTTTAATAATTTTATCAAGGCCCGTACAGTCGATTTCCATCAACGGTCATCGAACTGCACTTACAACGACCTTTTTCGAATTTGATTTGGACGTATCTCCAAATCCAACCATTAGATTTCAAATTTCTAATATTCATTAGAAAGCTCTTTTCGATACGAACCCAACGGTTCCGGTTTTAGGAGAATCCGAAGGTCGGATCTCCCGTAATGTCCGTTTGAAATAAATGGTCGAAATACACGAACTGCCGCGGCGCGGCGCGTTCTATTCAGGCCCTTATATTATATATATAATATATATAATATATATTTCGTCGATTTCTATTTAAAACGAATTATATAAATAGTTTTAAATTCGTTTCAAAAGCAATTTCAACTTCCATTTCAATTCAAATCAAAATTGAATCCTTCTCTATAAATTCGTTTTAAAATTCATTTCTATTCAATTCAAATTTCAATTCAATTTGAATTCATTTCAATTCGCTTTCAATTCAATTCGAATTCGTTTTCAATTCAATTCATTTCGAAATCGTTTTCAATTCAATTCATTTCGAAATCGTTTTCAATTCAATTCATTTCGAAATCGTTTTCAATTCAATTCACTTCGAAATCGTTTTCAATTCAATTCACTTCGAAATCGTTTTCAATTCAATTCATTTCGAAATCGTTTTCAATTCAATTCATTTCGAAATCGTTTTCAATTCAATTCATTTCGAAATCGTTTTCAATTCAATTCATTTCGAAATCGTTTTCAATTCAATTCATTTCGAAATCGTTTTCAATTCAATTCATTTCGAAATCGTTTTCAATTCAATTTATTTCGAAATCGTTTTCAATTCAATTTATTTCGAAATCGTTTTCAATTCAATTCATTTCGAAATCGTTAAAATCGATATAAATATCGTTCACGTCAAAATGGCGTCAATCTAATCAACACGGCTTCATAAATTGCTATTTTCAAATATTCTATTTCAAATATTTCTTTTTCAAAATAGTTGTTATTATCAAAATATTTCGTTCAACACATGACCAATCTCAAGGGATGAGTACTGTCAACACATGAACCTTTATTTTATATTGATAAAGATGTAAATTTTATTACTAAAATATTTCGTCCAACACATGACCAATCTCAATGGATGAAACTGTCAACACATGAACCTTTATTTTATATTGTTCTTTATTTTTCAAATTGGAATGAGGCCCAATCAATTACCATATAAAGTTGTTTATATGGATTTTCATACAACACATGTATATAATAGCATTGAAAAATAATCAACCATCAACCAAAGTGCACTACACTGTATAAGCATCAAATATAGATATCTAACGCTTATAACAGCCTGTCAATCAATCGATCAACATATTTAATCAATCAGGATGAGTGAACTTCAAATTTCATCCCAACACCCGTGTGGGGTTTCAAACAATCAAACACAGATTTTATTTGTGCAGTTGGGCGATGTGTAAAATTTATCGTCCCAATCAATGTCATTCAAATAGGTGTACATAAACAAACCGTCCGGTTTGCAAATGAATATTTTATTTTATTCACTTCACGTTAAAAATTATATTTTTAACGATAAAACATTTTATTCAGTTCATTCTTTAAATAAAATGATATTTTTTTTTCTAACATATTTTAGAAAATTTCGGCGGCATAACAGCACGATACTAGAAACGGGACAAGGCCTAGCCTTATCCCCGGTCTAGTGAAGGCCCACGCCATTCACACATAAATCAATCCATTCATTTCACCAAAGAATTCAATTTCACCAAACAATTCAATTTCAATTCAAATCATCTAACTAATCTATGCAACCAAACATACAAGTCCATGGTCTGTGGACGATTGTGTCGGGTGCTACTAAGCACCGTCTGCATCCTAGTATATATATATAAATAGAAATGAAATTGAAAGGTGAGAAGTTCTCACTGAAAGCTATCCAAGCTCCACGGCACTTCATTTGCAGAAGTCTTCGTCGTTTCGCCTTTTTGTCACCTTCGTTGTCCGCTTTCATTACATATGTAAAAATCAAATTTTTACTTCGCTATTCAATATATAAAAATCGAATTTTTTTTTCGCTATTCAATATATAAAAATCGAATTTTTAGTTCGCTATTCAATATATAAAAATCGAATTTTTAGTTTGCTATTCAATATATAAAAATCAAAATTTTAGTTTGCTATTCAATATATAAAAATCGAATTTTTAGTTTGCTATTCAATATATAAAAATTGATTTCAAAAATATAGTTTCGCATTTTTACATCTAAAATTCGCCTTTTCATATTTAAAAACATCGTTTTTTTCATATTTAAAAACATCGCCTTTTCATATTTAAAAACATCGCCTTTTCACATTTTAAAAAGATCGCCTTTTCATATTTAAAAACATCGCCTTTTCATATTTAAAAACATCGCCTTTTCACATTTTTACATCTCTACATTATAAAGATTATATTTTTAATACTTTAAAAATATAAAAATCATATTTTTAATACTTTAAAAATATAAAAATCATATTTTTATTTCGTAAAAATTCCATCTTTTCTATGTTATAAAACAATTCTTTATCTTCTTCAACATTATATCTTTTCTAGAAAAAAAATCAGTTTTTTTTCCTTTTTTTTTCCTAATTAAAATCGGATAAAACAATATAAATAAAATAAAGAAAATAAAAAAAATAAAAAAAAAATTTAACTTACAGGGGGGGGGGGGGGGTTTCCACCGTTGAACTTCGAAGGGGGGGGGGGGGTCCAGCGCCGCCGAGGTCTGAAAAAGGGTGGGGGGAAAGGGTATCGCAGTGGAGGTCGGCGGAGGTGGGGGAAGCTCTCGGTTTTTGAAGGTCGACGGGGGGGGGGGGGGGGGGGGTTTCGATCGGGGAATACTGCGATGGGAGAAGGAGGAAGCGGAGATGACTGATCGATGGAGAGGGTGGAGTGGCAGCGGGTGGTGGACGGAGACGATGAAGGAGGAAGGAGAAGAGGCGGAGGGCGCGACGGTGGCTCCGTCGAGCGATTTAGGGCTCCGCCCTCTTTTCCTTTTTTTTTTTTATTCTGAATTTATTTTTGAACGGGGGGGGGGGGGGGGGGGGGCAGGAGGATAAAAGGGGAGGAGGGAATATATTTTTTTTATTATTTTATTTTATATTATTTAATTTCTAAAAGTTGACTTTCACATACGACCTCGAAACAAGGCCCACCGCCTGTCGTCCATAGCGTTTTACCCCCATTTCGAACACAATGGGATATGTATCGCAATCTGATTTGACCATTTGAATCAGTTATTCAGAATTTTCAACTGGACATATCTTTTGATTCCCGCTACGAACTTTTGATTTTTCGGATTCGTTGGAAAGATATTACCAATTAGATCCTAATGTTTTTGGTTTCACTAAAATCCGGATTGTTTTGCACCCGGTACATTCAATTGAAGTTTGAAATCGAATTATCGAACTACCGCGCCATTTTCAATTCTATTTATAATTATAAATAAATATTTATATTCTAACGACGGCGTATATAAATATATACGTTCGAATTATATTCAAAATAGATTTCTCGTCGATTTTATTTAAAATAATTCATTTTAAATATTCAAAATTCGCTAAAATTGCCAAAATAAAAATTTTAAACTGGCCCAGATTTTCGGGTTATTACAGAATGGTCGTGAAAGAGATAAGTAATTGGAATGTTTTCCAATTATAAATAGAATATATTTTCTAGGTATAGAAAATAAAAGAAGGCGATATATGAAAATGTTCTCCAAATAGCGTAAGAGGGCAGGATGATTATTGAAAATATCGTGCTAACAAATATCGATAAAGAAATGGAGAAGGAATTCAATTAATGAAATATTAATTAAGGGGCCCAGTGATTGTTTGATGTTATGGATGAATGTTTGTTTATTTTTCTTCGATAGTTAAATAATCGACTATCGAAGATTTGGCCAATATCGTTGGATTTTTATCCGAGAACCACTCCGTATTGGTAGTAGCATTACGAATCAGATTATATGAAGAAAATTGAAGACGGAGTAAAGTGCAAGGGCTTTTTCTGTTAATCCTAGGTAGAAATTGCCTAAGATGGATTAATGGAAATCGTGCCTTCGGTTTCGTTCAGTCCCAGAACGAACGGGTATGTTGGTCTGCACAAATATACATCTGGTGGCGGAGAATTTATTCTCTTAGCTTAATATCCAGAATATATTTGTGCAAATCAATTAATGATTAACGAATTTGACGACGTGGCATTCAAAGGGAATGAAGATGTGGCATGTCAAAAGATAACTTGGCCTCAAGCCTTACAACCGGGAAACGGTAGAAAATCGGGTAGGTCGCATGACTAAGTGGTTAGCTGCCAAGTAGGGTGTATTTCCACCTGATCTAGAGAAAATCCTTTTGCTTCTTTATTCTATCGCTGCTATTGCTTCGAAACGGTTGCTGATCCCAACTGTTGGTGACAATACATTCGGTACTTTCAAGCGAAGTGAGGGGCCGATCATGTTTAGCCTGGGCTGCAAGACGTTCTTGTTGAACCCGGTGTATTCCTCTCTAGAGACACATTGTCGGAAGGTGGTCCCATACCTTGACAGTTGGAATCCATTATCCAATAAGAGCCTGTGGTTTTGATTGTATAGTATATATGTAGAGCATGAGATGCAAGCGTTCTGCTAGATTGATATTTACTTGTTTTAGACATTATTATAATATCAGAATAATATTGATTTCAAAATGTTTTGGGTTATCGTAAGGTAAAAAACCATCCGTGTTTATGTGTGGATTGGTCTTACGATTATCTTTTCTTTTAAAAATAAATTTTTAAAAGTTAAACCAAGTGTTTGGGGTTTACTCATACCAGTCCCATGACTGACCCAGAGTTTATTTTGTTTTGTTTTACCCTAAACTCTTGGGTGCCAAAATGTGTATGGGCAGTCAAGTAGTTCAGGTATTTACAGATATATTTGGAGGATCTTGGAGAAGGAGGCTTCAACGTTAGTTATCTAGTATTATTTTCCGCTGTGTTGTATTGTACTCTGAAAACGGTATGTATATGTATATACAGTTGAAATTTTGTATTCCTAAAGTTGTTCTATGTATTATATTTTATTCTACTGCGATGTGAGATTCTGTGTTGTTATTTATTTTATCCTTCTATTCTAATATTTCTTTTTATTTCTCATACTCTAACTTCTTTCTATTGATGATCTGGTAATGTCTAGTGTTTGGTTAGTCGATATGGTATTTGTATCGATAATCAGGATCGGGAAAATGTCAGTTCTTAATAGTTGTATCAGAGCTTTGGTTGAGCGAACACCTAGGCTTTGGTGCGGTTTACTCATTAGAGATAGGGACAGTAGTACCCTAGAATGAGTTGAGTGTATATACACGAGAGCGCGTATTTGTTAATTGATATAAAAATTGTTTTATATTGTTTTAGCTTATCTGTTTAGTGGTTTATGAATTCTGGTCGATACAGGAAGTACAATTGTGTCGATAGGTGCTTCTAAACACTTGAACAGAGTAGATCGACACAATAATGTTTTAAAGTGGGTAAATGAAATAATTTTACTCAAAATTATATTTTGATATAAAAGAAATAATTCTTTGAAATTATTATAATATATGGATGTGTTAGTTGTTATTATTATAATCAAATGAGTTTATAAGAAATGAAATGGTTATATATAACCAAATAAAATTTGTATATAAATGAGATATACAAATGAGATGAATTAAAATTTAATTCAAGCCAGAATTTCGAATGTAATCCCGGGAAGTTAGAAAATATATTTTTGATGTATATTAAAATAACATAACATTATATTTGAAGGATTTTTGAATCCAAATTTTTTTGAATGGATTTTGATAGTGATAAAGCACTGAACTCACTTCAGTCACTGGATAATAATTCTAATGACGACTACAGCATCATCAGTGTTCATTTTCGAGTTTCTAAGTGATAGATTGCTACCTAAGAAAGGAAAAAATTAGTGGAAATTTTTTTTTGAAAGAAAGCAAGTGATTTGAAATTTCAAATGTTTTGAATTTGAAATGGTTATAAATATATTTATATATATTTATGTGATTTTAGAAGAAATTTGAAATAGAAACCCGAGAATTTGAATTCTGGAATTCAAATATAACTTAAGCAAGTTAAATGGATCGAAGTGAATAAATTGACTAAAATCAATTTGAATGAATTTGAATTGAATATGATTGGATGTGAATATATTGGGTATAAATCATTCAGATTAAATGAATGAAAACCAAAGTTTTATGGGAATTTAAATTTATTGTAGAAGTATGGAATGTTGAGTTTCAACATAAATGAGTTTTGAAAAGTTAATTGGTTTATAACATTTTTCTTACCTTAGTAATTTCAGGGACGAAAATCTTTTAAGGGGGGAAGAATGTAATGACCCGGATTTTTGGTCGATTTATTTTTAATATTTAATATGGTTTTAGATATTGATTTGATAATATAAATGAACTTTTATATTGAGTTATCGATTTAATAACCGAAATACAGTTTAATTCGAATATATGTAATTATCGTAATTTGAGAATCTGAAATAATTGAATTCAGAGTTTTAACTGAGTCAAAATAATTCAGAAGATTAATACCAATTTTATTTGAGTATAAACGATAATAATAACAATTTATTATTAATAAATTAATTGTTTTGAATTTAATTTAAAAACGTCAATTTAAATTAATATCTCCTCCATATGATCAAACTGGGTCTTAGAACCTGTTCCAACGTGTTCAGAATAGTGGTATAAGCCTAAGAATGTCGGTTGTTGTGTTCAAAAAGGAGTTTGGAATCACAGGGTATTGTAATTAACTGATATCGGTCTAAAATATATATATATATATATATAATTTCTTCTACCCTAAGCTAACAAATAAAGGACTACCTAAACTTTACAGCGCACCTACCCTAACGTAGCTGTCTTCATCTTTCAAAATCACGTACGTTTTGGTTCCCTACCTTCACTGCTAAGTTAAACAAGAAATTAATGATCTGTACATTTTGTTTCCATTTCGCACTTATAAATATATCCAATTTCCTTCGTTATTTTGCTTTCCTCAAAATCGAAACAAAACTGGACCGCTCTCTTTTCCTCTTTTTCACTCCTCAGGAAAATACAAATCAAAGCCAGCGTTTCATTTTTCCATTTGAAATCAAAGCCGCTTCTTTTCTTCTCTCTTAATACCAAAATCGCGATTTCAATTGGAGCCGTGGTATCTCCTGTCGCCTTTATCAGATTAGAAGCGCGAAGAGGGGATTCACTATGACTAGAGGTTGCGCTTAACGTGGAAGGTCATCGCGATAGGTTGTAGGTGTTCGAAGGATTTTCCTGGAGCTTGAGACGCCCGCGACTGCAAGCAGATTAGCGGCTCTATTGTTTGCTTGGAGTTTGCAAAAAGGGTGAAGTCGCTGCAAGTTTCAAGGGAGATCGGAGATGGAATTTTGAAGGCCAACGCTGATAAGTGGCAATTGAATGGAGTCGATCTAGGTTGAATTAGGAGGTGCGATAGTGGAAATATGAGGAGAGGTCAGCCTGTAGCTGATGGGCAGAAATTGAGCTTGATGATTGTAGGGTTGCTCGAAGTTGAACATCACGATGAAATGAAAAGGGGACTTAGGCTTGAGGATGAACGAGAAGAAGCTTGATGGAGGTGAGATGGATTTGGGCTCATTTCCAATTCTGGAAACAATGTAAGCGAGATTGATAATCGAAAGTGGAATTGGGTGATGAAACCAAAACAATGCAGTAAATGGGTTTAAGGTATATTTTTGTTTTCGGTTCTTTTTATTTATTTAGAATTTATATATAAAAAAGAGTGATTTATACAAATAGAATCTGATTAATAAGATGGGTATATCTTCGATGACCTTAATTAACCGTGTATTCTGCAGTTCTAGAAAAACGTGGATAAGATATAAACAAGGATGGTATGTTAGCTTAATATCCATTCAGTAGTTTAGAAAAAAATTGAACGAGCTGAAGTTGATTTAGGAATGTAATCGTTTGGAGAAGCTAAGCTAAATAGAGAATTAAACAAGGATTTAGGTAAAATTTATTATAATAAATTTAGTTAATGTCTTTTTATTTAAAAATAATTAGTTTGAATATATTTAGTGAGTAGTAAATTTAGAATAATAGAGTTTAATCGATAAATAACAAAATTTATTAATCGTAGCCATCGAACAGCTTCACTCGACAGATTCATAGCTGCGGATTACATAAGCTGGAATTAAAATAGGAATCAGAATAGCTCGGAAAAATCACGGTGAGTAAATCTCACTCAGAATTTATTATTTAGAATTATTTTTATCGTTAAAAATAATTGTTGGATGTTTGGATGTGTTTAAATATTTCTGTGGTTATTATATATTAGTTACTTAGGCTTGGTGTTTATGGCTATTATATATATGTATATATATTGGTGGTTGGGTATTTCTCGCAGTATCATTAGCAGATGCCCGCAGTATCATTCGCGGATGACCCTATGCGACCCACGCTATGATAGTGGATGACCTTCTATACCACAATATCCTACCTCGAAGCAGGATGGGTAATTATTTATGGTGGCTAACGTCAATGGATGCAGGAAAAACAGGTTGGAGGGATCCAACTAGATTCCTCAAAAATATTATTATTTGTTTGTTTTCATGTATATTATCATATATGATGTGTTAGAAAACCCGTGGTTAATAATTGTGTGTTTTTGACTGGTTAAATACCATGGGCCCTAAATGTTGATTTATAAAAATATCGTGAAAAGGATATTTCGAGATTAAAATGGGAAATCTATTTTTCAAAAATAAAATTGGAACGAATGGGCTAAGAAATATCTACTTGTTTTGAATAATAAAAACAAGTAATGGAATTTATAAATGATGTTTACAAATTAAATAATGCAGAGAAGTGAAATGAATTTATAAACGAAGTTTATAAATGAAATGAGAAAAATTATCATTGGATAATTCAGGAAATGTAAATAAAAGCGTGAATTGAAAAAAGGGAAATTTATTTTCCAATGTAGAGATTTAATTTCAAATGTATTTGAAATCGAGACTTGTTTATATATATATATATATACACACAAGTAATATAAACGATGTTTGTAAATAGAGGTGAAAAATTATCATTTGGATAATTTAAATAATTAAATTGAAATATGAATTTAAAATGAGAATTTGGAATCGTGATAAAGAGGGAAACAATGAAATTTATTATGATGTTCGGAGTGTAAATTGAGTTTAAATAAATCCATACGGATTTATGATATGAATTCGACTATGTCGGATTTATTGAAAATAAATTATTTCCAGCATGGGTATTTAAATTGTATTAGATTAAAATGGAAATAAAATATGAAAATAGATTATATATTATATATAAGTTATAATTAATAAAATATTCCAAATAGGATTTGCGTTTTAAATAGATTTTAAAATGGAGATTGTTTTTAATATATAAATAAGGAAGTTAAATTCGTAAACAAGGTTTATAAGTATAGCAAGGTAATTATCATTAGATAATTGAAAAGTTTGAATTCAAATATGAATTTAAAAAGGAAATCGGAAATCATTTAGAGAAGAGAACGATAGATTTTATTTCAGAATTTGGGATATAGACTGGACGAAAATAAATCCAAAGGAAGTATTATTGGAATTCGATTTCATCAAATTACATAAAATAATTTGTTTCCATAAGAAAATGGAATTTAATATTGAATTTAAATTGTAATTGAGGTTATAGCTAAGTTAAATGTTGAAGGGAATAATTGATGATTTAGGAAAATTGGAATTGTTTAAGTTAGATTTAGAAAACCAGTTTAATTTATATTTAAATATCAAATAATGGTGTTGGAATTTGTTAAATAAACGAAGTTAAATGTTTATATTTTAATAGAATTAAAACAAACTCGCCGCTGCGTGGTAGGTCGTAATTTGGCGTTTCGAACTTCAATTGAGCATATAAGACTCAATTTTAGTTGGAATTTTTTTTGAAACAAGAATCGTCAGGACCGATTTGATAATATTTTTCTAATAAGAGAAAAATCTGGATTTCGTCGGATAGATTTTGAGTTATATCAAAAATCAATTTTCCAGAAAAACAACGCCTTAATCATTTAAAAACCATTACCGTTTATTTAATTAAATATAAGGATTTTAAGCAAATAAAATCCGAATTTCCATTTGAAAAATCCGGGACTTGATTTATAAAATAAATATGAACTTGAGTGGAGTAAATGGATTGTTTTTGAAACAAAATTAGATATTTATTTTTGAATAGAATTAACTAAGTGGAAGAATATTCTGTTAGTCGAGTTTTAGATCGAAATATGACTTTTGATAAATGAATGTAATTGTGAATTCACATTCGAAATCGAATACGAATCTGGAAATGAAAATGGAATTCAATTCATTTATAAGCAAATTAAAAATACATACGTACGTGAAATGTTCAAATAACAAGTGAAATAGGTTAAGAAGCTAATTAAAGAATAAATTGGCGAAATTGAATTCAAACGATTGGATTGAGTTGAATTAAATTGGAAACAGGTGAACATGTGTTAAATAGGCATGGAATAAAGAAAATGAAGATAAAAAATTTAGCGCTCGACAAAAAGGTACATGTTTAAATTCCATATGAGGATTTATGCGCCGAATTGGCAAGCCGCTTGGCTTTTTAATTTTCTTTTTGAATGGAAAGGGCCCAGAGAGGCATTTTGTAGTTGTACCGAGTGACCCGTGTAAAGGAGGTTATTCTGAAAATTTAAGAAGTTAGAATATTTTAAAGAAAATTGGATAACTAGAAAATCAATATATCAATATATATTGAATTCGATAAGGAAACTAGTTTCAAGTAGAATATTATAAAAAAAAGTAAATCTTTAATTAAATCTGGTAAAAATAAAAAGAGAAACATATACACATATAAAAAATGAATAATTGGATTTTACGGTGTTGATTATTCGAGGCAACTGGTCTTGTCTGTTTTGAAGTTAAGATGTTATTCAATCAAGGTCTGAGAGGTAATTATACCCCAACTCGATTGATTTCATTTTTAACCGATAAATAACAAGATTCAATCTCGAAGATCAATGTTTGAATAAGATCGATATTTCGCACAACATTCATTTTAACCTAAGTAAGTGGAATTTTGGAAATCTAAAAATAAATATTTCCTAAGTATAGAAATAAATGAATGGTCGTGAAAGAGATAAGTAATTGGAATGTTTTCCAATTATAAATAGAATATATTTTCTAGGTATAGAAAATAAAAGAAGGCGATATATGAAAATGTTCTCCAAATAGCGTAAGAGGGCAGGATGATTATTGAAAATATCGTGCTAACAAATACCGATAAAGAAATGGAGAAGGAATTCAATTAATGAAATATTAATTAAGGGGCCCAGTGATTATTTGATGTTATGGATGAATGTTTGTTTATTTTTCTTCGATAGTTAAATAATCGACTATCGAAGTTTTGGCCAATATCGTTGTCAATATGGAGAGATCAGTTGGATTTTTATCCGAGAACCACTCCGTATTGGTAGTAGCATTACGAATCAGATTATATGAAGAAAATTGAAGACGGAGTAAAGTGCAAGGGCTTTTTTTGTTAATCCTAGGTAGAAATTGCCTAACATGGATTAATGGAAATTGTACATTCGGTTTCGTTCAGTCCCAGAACGAACGGGTATGTACGAATGTCTGACAGAGTATTTCCAATGATCACATATGTTAGTCTGTACAAATATACATCTTGTGGTGGAGAATTTATTCTCTTAGCATAATATCCAGAATATATTTGTGCAAATCAATTAATGATTAACGATTTGATGATGTGGCATTCAAAGGGAATGAAGCTGTGGCATGTCAAAAGATAACGTGGCCTCAAGCCTCACAACTGGGAAACGGTAGAAAATCGGGTAGGTCGCATGGCTAAGTGGTTAGCTGCCAAGTAGGGTGTATTGTCACCAGATCTAGAGAAAATCCTTTTGCTTCTTTATTCTATCGAGGTTGTTGCTTCGGGACGGTTGCTGATCCCAACCGTTGGTGACAGTACATTCAGTACTCTCAAGAGAAGTGAGGGGCCGGTCATGTTTACCCTGGGTTGCAAGACGTTCTTGTTGAACCCGGTGTATTCCTCTTTAGACACTGTCGGAAGGTGGTCCCATACCTTGCCAGTTGGAATCCATTATCCAATAGGAGCCCGCGATTTTGATTGTATACTATATATATAGAGCGTGAGATCCAAGCGTTCTGCTAGATTGATATTTACTTCTTTCAGACATTATTATAATATCAGAATAATATTGATTTCAAAATGTTTTGGGTTATCGTAAGGTAAAAACCATCCGTGTTTATGTGTGGATCGGTCTTACGATTATCTTTTCTTTTAAAAAGAATTTTTTAAAAGTTAAACCAAGTGTTTGGAGTTTACTCACACCAGTCCCATGACTGACCCAGAGTTTATTTTGTTTTGTTTTACCCTAAACTCTTGGGTGCCTAAATGTGTATGGCCAGTCAAGTAGTTTAGATATTTACAGATATATTTGGACGATCTTGGAGCAGGAGGCTTCAGCGTCAGTTATCTAGTATTATTTTCCGCTGTGTTGTATTGTACTCTTAAAATGGTATATATATGTATATACAGTTAAAATTTTGCATTCCAAAATTTGTTATACATAATATATTTTATTCTGCTGCGACGTGAAATTATGTGTTGTTATTTATGTTCTTCTTCTATTCTAATATTTATTTCTTTCTATTTCTCATCCTCTAACTTCTTTCTATTGATGATCCAATAATTTTTGGTGTTTGCTTAGTCGATATGGTATTTGTATCGATAATCAGGATCGGGAAAATGTCGGTTCGTTACATGGAGAAATTGTAAGTGTCGTTGAAAGGTTTATAGGCATGGTATATGTTCCTAATACAACATCGATTTCCCTAAAAACATCACTTGAAGATTTCTTTAGCAAACATAGATTGAGCATGACAAAGCTTCGTGGTCAAGGTTATGATGGTGCAAGTAATATGCAAGTCATGTTTAATGGGCTTAAAATACTTATTCTGAATGAGAACAAGTTTGCTTTCTATGTTCACTATTTTGCACACCAACTTCAATTAACACTTGTTCGTGTTGCTAATGATATTGATCACATCTCTAAGTTTTTTTTACTTTGTCAATAATTTGGTTATTCTTGCTGGACCATCTTGCAAACGTCGAGACATACTTAGAGAAAAAGAAGCAAATAGAACATTTTGTCAAATACAAAGTAGTGAATTATCTATTGGTCGAGGATTGAATCAAGAGCGTAGTTTGAAACGACCGGGGGATACACGTTGGGTTTCGCATTATGGTACACTGGTTAATTTGATTGTTATGTTCCCTTCAGTTATTGATGTTCTTGCCGATCTTGTAGAAGGTATGTCGGGTGATAAAAAAGGAGGGGCATTGAACTTGATAAAAGTGTTGCAATCTAATGATTTTGTATTTATTTTACATTTGATGAAAAATGTACTTGCAATCACTAATGATCTATCCAAAGCACTACAACAAAAAGATCAAGATATCATAAATGTTGTGATGTTGGTGAAAGTTTCTAAAGAACGTTTACAGAAAATGAGAGATAATGGATGGGATGCTCTTTTGGATGATATTGGATTGTTTTGTACAAAACACAATCCATTTCAAATTTGGATGATAATTATCTTCTTTTGGGCAGATCAAGAAGAGGGCCGATGATTAAAAATTTACATCATTATCGAGTTGATTTGTTCTATCTTTGTTTAGATAAGCAAATTGTTGAACTTAATAATCGATTCGACGAGGTCAATACATAATTGCTTCTTTGTATGTCGGCGCTTAGTCCTGTTGATTCATTTGGTGCTTTTGATAAATTAAAGTTGGTTAGTTTGTCTGAATTTTTTCCTGATGATTTTTCCGAGGCAGAGTGTATAGACCTCTCCAATCAATTGGAAAGTTATGAGATGGATATGAAATCTAATGATAGGTTTAATGATGTGAATGGCATTGGTGACTTGACCAAGGTGATGGTGTTAACGCGAAAAAACATCATATATACTTTGGTTTATAAGCTCATAACTTTATCGCTTATCTTACCGGTTTCTACTACAACTGTGGAAAGAGCATTCTCTGCAATGAATATCTTCACTCATAATCAGGATAGGTTTGGTGTCACACTTTATTGGTGTGCACCTGAACTGACGAAAATGTCCTTTATTTAATTTGTATCATACGTTTAACTCACCTATAGGTAAGTATTCAAACATTAATTATAATTGTAATGTATATTAATTATCATTAATTCTTTGACCATTTCTCTTCTTCTATGTATATATTTTTAATATCATTCGTTTCTATAATTAAATTCTGATACATATATCAATTCCACAAATTTGTTTCTACTTAATTATATGTTCAAATTTGAAATCCAAATGTTTATATGTTTACTTTTTTTCTGCTTTATATAGCTTTTTTTAAATTTTATTTCTTACTTTACTTTATATAATACATATACACCATTTTTTTAATCACTTTATTTAGGAGCAGTCAGTCCCTTGAAATTTGCGTACGTTAATTTTCATTAATTGTTTGACAATTTCTCTTCTTATATGTATAAATTTTCAATATAACATGGTGAAAATAATTCCAATCAACCTAAATTTCGATATGCAATTAGTCAATTTTTTTGAAACATTCAGCTTTTACAAAAGCCACGTGCAGGACTTATCCCAACCAAAAAAGATAGATAACAACCTGATTAGCTGTCACACATTATGCCTCATAATAAACATGGTAATATATAATATCAATTAATATATATTTATTATACAAAATATCACATGGCAAAATTTATTCCAATCAGCCTAAATTTCGGTAGGCAATTAGTTAAATTTTTGAAACATTCAGCTTTTACAAAAGCCACGTGGAGGACTTATCCCAACCAAAAACGATAGACAACAATCTAAGTAGCTGCCACACATTATGCCTCATAATAAATATGGTAATATATACTATCAATTAATATATGTTTATTATACAAAATATCAGATGGCAAAAATTATTCCATTAAGCCTAAATTTCCCCAGGCAATTAATTAAAATTTTGAAACATTTTGCTCTTATAAAAGCCACGCGGAAGACTTATCCCAACCAAAAAGATAGACAACAATCTAATTAGTTGTAACACATTACGCCTCATAATAAATATGGTAGTATATATTATCAATTAATATATATTACCATATGTAATATATATTAATAAATATCAAATATTCTAACACAACCTTATCATAATTCGTGGAATTTTAGAAAAAAAATCTTCGTTTTATAAATACCACTCAATATAATTATTCATCTTCATCACTCTTTGATCTTCAACCTTTCCTGCTACTCCTCCATCATTTCAATCTCATAGCCACTACTAATATCTGTCAACCTTACTTTAGGGTAGCTTCTCTATTTAGGTTGAGGTATATTTCTATTTTCGTATGAGTTTTGTTCTCTTTTTTTTGCAGATGGATTTTCTGGAAGGAAAATGGATGGTGAAGAATATTGCAATAGAATTCGCTATATACAAATAAACCATGACCGTCTATTGATATCTTCAAAAGGAGATATTTGATATATTTTCTTTGGTCAATTATTTCTTCCTGTAATGTTTGAAATATAGTTTAAAAAATATTTATTTCCAGTTCCTTTCTTTTAACGCATGCTTATGAAGTAGCTATCACCATCAATGAAATATATCTTAATCCTACTGATTGTTTTATATTTAAAACTTTGTTTTCATGCATGTCATTCATATATCAATTTACTATTTTCCATTTCTTTCTCTTGAGTGGTAAGTTTATAAATTATGTAATATTTGTACAATTCATATGCGAACATATGTAAATTGCACAAAATTTCAAAAACAAAAATTTAGGCACGAAGCGCGTGCCAAGACCACGCACGAAGCGCGTGTCATTACGCTCGTAGTAAAAAATGATCTATGGAATCGAATGGGATATGAATGGTTGAATGATAGTTGTGTTGCATACATGGAGAAAGTCATATTTACTCAAATTATTAATGATGCAGTCGTGGATCGATTTCAAAACATGAGAACCCGACATGGACAACTTCAGATTATTAGTATTTGTGTTGAAGTTGTTTAGTTTGAAATGATCAAAATAATTGATCATATTTGTAATCAAATGATATTTTGTCACCTATGGCTAGATATCATGTTTAAAAATATCAGAATGAATTATGAAATTATTGCTAATTTATTAATACTATGCCACATAATATGTAATGTGCATTTCCTAGCTTATCTAGTAAACAAAACCCTAGGGCTGTCAATGGATACTTTCGGATACGAATAGTGCTATATCTGTATCCGTATCCGAAATCATTTTTGGATACTGGATATCTGTTTCCATGGATACAGACGGATATCGGATAGTTATCCTATCCGCCAGCGATCGATAAATCAAGAAACATAATTGAATTTTTTTAGCTTAATATAAATGTTTTTCAATTCCATTGAACACAAAAGTTTTAAAATAAACATATATGATGAAACTAAATAGAATTGAGTCGTTAATACGCATTTATTATATATATATCTTCGACTTTGAAAAACAATAAACAAATCTCATACATTATATCAAAATACATGTAATTTTAAGGACAATGTTAATCGAACGGATAATTATTGGATGCAGATATCTATGTATCTGTATTCGCATACTTTTTTCGGATATCGGATATTTATCTGCTTTTCGGATACTTTGGCGGACAGATGTCGGATTTCTCGGGTATCCATTGACAGCCCTACAAAACCCAAATCATATTGCTCATTTTAAAAGAAAAGCAATGAAATAAATAAGTCAAATAATATTTGTAAAAAAGGAACGTTGCACCAAAAAGATCTTTAAATAAAATCCACCTCTCAAAACTAAGTACTACAGCAAAACTCATTGGAACAATTGAAAAAACCATAGTAGGAAAGTTTAAACGGAAAAAAGAAGCAACTACTGTAAATCCATTCAAATAAGGCATGAATAGATAGGATAACACATAAATATAATAATTTTCGTGTATAAACTAGGCTGCTTAACCCATTTAACATGTATCATCTAAGAACTGTTTCATGTAAAAACTAGACTGCATAACAATTTTACAACGTATCATCCAAGAACTGCAACATTTAATATGACATGATAAAATATAACAGTTGCATCTTCAACTTGGAGTTAATTCAGATAAAGGTGATGGTGTATCTTCAGAAAGAAACCAAATACAAAAGGGAAGCACCAAACCAAGCAGGATGGGGCGAAGGGCCATCAGTACTAATTAACTTAGTTTCGATACCAACATCTGGAAGAAGTTCAGAAGTCATCAGAAAGAAGCCACAAGTGGCACTATTGCAAGATCGAGACCAAAACTAAAGGTTATTGGAAGAAGAAAAGGGACATCTACTCAAACAAGCATTGTTCCACTGTAACATCCTGCCTTTTTGACTGCTTCAAGTCTGTAATTAAACCAACTCAAACCGTTCGAGACGACAGATTGTTATTGCTTATGAAGTTTGACAGAATCAATACACAGAATCACAGATCAAAAGCAGAAGGATAAATTTTATGCAAAAATCAGAGTTACTCAATATTTTACACAACGGAAAATACATAGCTTTAAAATAAAATAAATTATACAAAAATTTGTTTTGCAGCGGAAGATTTTACAATACATAAATTTTACATTAAACAAAATATGGAAGAACGAACCAAAGCGAGCGCGTCTTCACATGTTTCACGAATCCCTATCATCGTCAGCTTCAAATCTAAGCTGTAATTTCTTGGGTCTGTCCCCGTCCCGAGCAAAATAAAAACTCAAGTCAGTTTAGACTATACTCAATTAAATCAACAATAATCACATATTTAAATGCACTATTTTAATTTTTAACTTTCATGTACATCCAAATTTCACAAAGATATAAACAATGTATACACAACTAAGACCATAAGCAAGGAATCGACATAACAAGTACATATGTTCGTTTCTAACATTGATCAACTTAGATTACACCCAAAAGTATCTAAAGTCACATTTGACTGTGAAGACATTTAGCAAGTGCCAATGCATGAATATCATATGGAAATCAAGTACACTTGTAGACTTATCAAAAAAAAAAAATTAAATCATCATTCTTAATTATAAATGACCCAAACTGAAAATGGTTCCAGTGCCATTCATGTCGATCATGACTAGAAAAAAACGCGTATAACATTAATAGCATCAAAAATTACACCTCTATGAACAATAAGAAATTTCAAGGCCAAGATCTAAAGTATGACACATATACACCACATGTAAGAAACTACATTTTCACATGACCGGAATCAAAGAGACTCGCAAATGGTCCATATTGTGCACTCTCATGTGTGTATACGAATGTGTGTGTGTGTATATATGTATATATATTAAAAAATTAAGCATACAACGATTTTCAAAACAGCATATCATATAAGATCTAACAAGAAATTCAGATCGAAGTTAAATCAGTTTAGAAGTTCATGTACCATTATAACCATTTGAGAATCACGATCATATAACAATAAATGGAGGTGAATGAAATCAGTTAGAACAAAACGTGCCAGAAAACAAAAACAGGAACATCCAAGATTTATAATTGAACTACTTGAATTGAGTAATGTGAGAAATCTCACCATTATATGCGACGATACCAGTAGCAACGACGACTCCAGACAACGGTGGGAAATCATGCAATGGTGACAGTGGCACCTAAAGGCTTCGTCTTCGACGTCAGGGCAGACGATGATCTCGTGGAAGGAAGCAGCTACGTGGTTAGGCGATGAGGAACTATTTCAATTTTATTTCGGAGGAGGAGGCCAAATTGACTAGAAAAAAGCCATTTTTTTTCCAGAAACATGAATTAAGGAAAAAATGACGCTGCATAACAAAATGAAGAAGTGAACAAAATAAAAGAAAAGAAATGGGAAAGGAGAGAGACAGGCTTGAAAAGAATACGAATATGATAATATATAAAGTAAGAATAAGACACGTGGCTAATATTTTGAAATCAAACGTTGCATTATTGCCCAATATAGTTTCCTTTTATTTTCTATTGAGATGCCTAATTCACCGCTTCCCAATTCAGTGTAATAAATTGTATATATTGCACGTGTGTTAGACAAAAAAATGGTCCTAACACCCAAAATATCATATTTAGAGCATAGCATATGAAGAAATAACTGAAAAATACGAGAAAAAGCAAGACAACAAGATTTTTATAGTGGTTCAGCGTTAACGAGCCTACGTCCACTTTGTATTTTCTCATTTCACTCATAGATTATAATTACAATAAATATTGCCCTCAAACACTCGAATTCAATGAATATTTCTCTATGAATTCATTGGTTTTAATTGGAGAAGATGATGATCATTTGGGTAGAAGTGCTGGTCGTGGCAGCCATGGATAAGGGGATGCCAAAAGTCCCCTCAATTTGCCATGCAGTGGGGTATTTATAGTCGAAGGAGAGCGGATGTAGAGACCGGGTCGTGGTACGATATGTGGAGCCTGATCCAGAAAAGTAGGAGCGGTCATAGCCTCGAGAATAGGTCAAGATCTACATGTGCAGTAGCAGGTCCTGGTCGCGGTTCGTGGTCATGGTTCATGAGCCGGAATGGTGAGATAACGTGAGGACCTGGTGGTGATGGTCAGGTCAGGTCATGGTCCCGGGGGTCACGAAAGGCCCTTAGGAGGGGGTCACGAATCGATAGGGGCGAACCAGTAGGGGGCAAGCGGGTCTTCACAAATGCCAAAATCCAAGTTGTCCATATTCCGCCACTTCATGCGAGCGTTTACTAATCAATGTATGTTCATATTCAAGTCTTTTCTTTGGGTAGCCTAATCACAAAGCAGACTAACATTTTGCCCCCCAAAGTACATCTTATCGCAGATGAGATGTGATTTGAATATGTTGAGCTAAATCTTTCTGTAACGTCATTTATCCTTGAGAAGGCCTTATCCAATTGTTGCATTGCTTCCGTGGAAGCTAGTCAGGCCAAGTTTTATAGAAGGAGTATTCGAGATAATTAAGTAATTGTTTAAACCTCCTCAAATCAAGAGGTCTAATTCATTCATCAAAAGTCATGCTAGATCGTTGGCTCTCGAGTGTGATTCTACACGCACAGGTCATTGCCAAACAACGTTATCATTTTACGCAAGTTAAGTGCATTATCGGGTCAGAATTTCTTTTACATATGAGTCAATGTATGAAGTAGCCATCCAAATCATTGGGTAGTTCAAGAATACTCGAGCTTTGAGTTGGTATCTGGATGGTTGGGACAAAGCACATCAGAATCATCTTATGAATTTGTCATTTGTACTCTAGTCTGGACTATCTTGATATCTTGATATTGATCCACGATCTTAAAATCGCATTGAATCGTAACAGTAAGGAATCCGAGAGCCATGGCCACTCTGGATCGTGCTCAAAGGAATCCTCAATCGCTCTTTATCGCTTCGTAATCCAATAATCACATGCAAGTCAGTAAAGGTCGTTGTTGAAATCATGTGAAATAGTGCTCGTATGATCTTCACAATTGTAAGGTCGTAAAGAAACTTATCACACCTACCCTTCGATGTAACTGCGATTTGAGTCTCGAAGTAGACATTTGACCCACAAGCTGACTCGCTTGGTCAGGAAAGATGAACCAGGTCATACTCCAAAGGCATAGCGTACATGTTTTGAATCTCACTCCAAGCAGGGATTGTATTCAAAGTTAGTCTATGAATTGACACTAGTGCTCTCAGCGCCATCAGAGGACATGCGAAGTCAAGGCAAATACCCCAAGCATAGATGGGGGTTGAGTTGAGTCAATCAGGCATCCAATCTTCAAGATTCTATACTTCCCATCGTTGCATCTGGTAAGAGTTGGAGGTTTAATAACCTTAGCCAACCCAAGACATTCTGCGCTTTCTCTCGAGTCAGCAAGAGTTGGTGTTGTATACACAAATGGTCGAATTACACTCGCTCTAATGTCGTCTTTTTTCTTTAGTCTGATAGTGAGGATTGCCTCGTCGGGAGTCAGCGGATTCGGTTACTCTCGTCGGATTAGTTGCGGAGTTAAGTAAGCTTGTCAAATGCAAGTGAATGAATGCTGTTATGAAGTTAACTGGGCCCCTCCATTCATGCTTTATCATAATTGGAAATGGCCATCATAGTCTTGTAGAGTCTCTTTCTCATGCTCGACTCCATTGAGTTTGAGAAACAATATCATATACTCGATCAGTGTAATAGGTTTCTCTCTGGAACGACATACTCTTATCACCCTTTTCCAGGGCTTTTCCTTTGTCCTTATCATTTCAGGAGTTGGATGTCGCTTCATTCTCTCAGGGTTGAATTTATCAGAGCCTCTGAGCAGATGTTGTCGCAGGGAAATCTTGAAGTCCAGAGGAATAACAGGAGATCCTGATTTCCCGTGTGAGAAGGCTGTGATTGTCATTATCCATATCATCTTGAGAAGTGCCGCCAAGAAGCTGTTCCATATTTCCAAGATCAGGACTGATGCCCCTAGCATCGAATCTGAGATTACGAAGGGGGTCTTCGCCAATTTCTTGTTTCCACGTCGATATTGCCCCCGGGTCGTGGGTCGAGTTATTCAACCCGACCGGGTCCCTGTTCTTCAAATTGTTGCATTCCAGCTTGGATTTGAGCATGTTCTGATGCTCGAGTGTCCATTTGAGTTGGTTCTGAAGTTATTCTTGCATGACCTGAGTTTGTTACTGTTCATCCATTCTCATCTAAGATGTTGCGAGTAGTTGTTCCATTGTCCACGTTTTCATCCACAATGTTCTGGATCGAAGCCGCATGTTGCATGCCTGCTGATTGGTTCGTGCTCAACTCGAGCTATTATTGCTATCTGATCGAGCCAAGTTCGACATTGTTTGTCATTCAATTCTATCATTTCCGGCAGGTTGACGATTGTTTCTCGGCCTGGCGATTCAGCGTTGGTGCCTTAGCATGAAGTTTTCAAATAAGTGAAAGTTGGCCTCAGGCTTTTCGGCTCCACACATGCAGTAACCGTCAATCAAGCTTCCGTCCTTTGATTCTAGATGATGATCCGCTGTTCAAACGTATGTAGGCCGATCTTGAGGAGCCATCCTATTGGTTGTATTCTGGGATCTTGCGGAACCCCGAGGATAATAAATGTGCATTAAGTCATCGAGTAGTTGAATCGAGCTACTCGAAACTCATATCCCATACCCCTATCAACAGGGATTTTGCTAATTGTTGAGCGTCAAATCCATATCTTCTCTAAGTTCATAGACCCTCCTCAAGTCATGAGTTAAAGTTGATTGCAAAATGAATTGTTGGTACTCCGCCTATGCTAAACCCTAGTCTCTAATCCTAGCTCATAGGATTGGAAACAAGCGATGAAGGGTCAGATCGTAGTTGCCTCAAGTTCTCCCATTTGCTCTTTGCATCAAGGGAAAAATCGTAGACAAGGCAGTTATGATGCATCTAATTAGCATGCCAGATACGGTTGTCCATCCACATCTGGTCATATGTGAGCCTTCCAATCGGGAAGTCATTTGGGGCTGGTAAATGGATGTTCTCTCAACATCCTTTCATGGTCCTCAAATGGCCTATCAAGATCACAAAGTAAGTTAAGTACAAGTAAATAAACTATGCCATTTGTGAATATTTTTAATGGTTATGGCCCCAGCCCGGGGTAACGACATAAGACAGGTGGTGGTCAGATCACGTCCTTTTCGAATTTAAACAAAGAGAGGTATATTCTGGATAGTTAGGGAAATCTTCAATCCATAGAAATCCTGATTGCCACGATCGTGTCAGATCGCATTAAGACCAGAATACCATCGATCGCTCAAGATCGTATTAAGGCCGGGTAGAAATCCAAGAAACCCAACGATTTGTTGGGTCCTTCCCAGCCGCGAGTATTAAGTCGCATGACATGTCAATGAATAATTCACTCTCAAGGCCTCTTTTGGGCTTCCGCCTAGAGTCACGTAGGATGCTTATCATTGGGCATCAATATCAGCCTTACTTGTTTTTTGTTGGCCTGCTGTTGTTACGAGTGCGGGCCTCGCGCCCTTGACCAGTTATCCTTTGTAAATCTGCAACCAGCAAACAAAGTGGTGTTCCTACAACATCATACATTTGCAAGTTTTTTATATCTTTCAATCGAATATATTTGTAGTCAGATCATTACTACACTGAGTAGTAAGCAATAAATCACATCACAAATCAGATAAGGGTTTCAATTCGGTATCCATGCAACTCATTATCCTTGCAAATAAATAGCATTTCATATTGTAGCAATCGTAGGAGTATGATGTGTGTGTATGCCCCCAATCAATAGTGAATAAAGTGCCTGGCCAGGGCTTGTTTGGGATTGACTAGGATCGACAGTGCATTATTGCCCCCCATATCCGAAAATGAGGCGTTCGGCTCAGCTTTCATTCTTGCCTCCGATCGTGCAGTGGGGTAGGAGCCCTTTCGTGGCATTTAATCGCAATGCCTTTATACTCTCCTGTTATATGCCCAAGATAGAGTTCAAACTCAGCTTTCAGTCTTCCCCCTAATCCTTCAGTAGGGTAGGAGTTCATTTGTAGCGCACAGTCCCTAACGCCTTTATACTCTCTTGTCAAATACCAAGGGTAGAGTGGAATCAAGGCGGTCTTCTAATCGTGGTGCACCTTCATGCCTTGTGGACGATTTATCTTCTCGTCCTTTATACTCCCTCTTAGATCATGAGTGTTAGAGTGGTTCAGGCGAACAGTCGTGTCATTCGCCCCAGCGTTCCTTCTACGCTCTAGTTCAAATAGCAGGATTCTGCCGCCCCAAGTTTCGTTCTCAAACTCGGTTCTAGTCCTCATTCCATGCTTCACTCTGGCGGATGGAGCTTTTCCGGCAAGAGGTCGAATCACACTCGCCGAGGCGCTACCTCCTAATATTTGATTCATGGGTAGAGGTAGCCATCTGCAAGAATCAATTCTCTCTTGTCCCGTCGACTCACGGGGTGGGGCTTAGGAGGACGTCGTAATATTTTCCCTTATACTCTCCCTCAAGTCATGAGAGTTAGAATCACAGATCGAGTGGTCTTTAATCATGGCGTGCCCATCACACTTGTCCTAGATTTATACTCCTATCCAAGCTCTGAGGATTAGAGTTAATCGGGCAAATAGTCGAAAGACATTTGCCAAAGCTTTGCGTTCCTCCGAACAATCTATGGGAGGAGTGATTGGCACCAAACTTCGGGTACTTGCATCAGTCATATCGCATGAGTTAGTCATGTCAATAACTTAGGAAGCATGTAAAAGTAGATCGCATAATTGAAAAGTACGCATATCAAGGGGCAGTATTGCCTACTTTATTTGGATTTGTTAAACCTGGTGGCGTCCAACATGGGATCGTTGGTGTCTGTCTTGGGACAAACTTCCCAGGAATATAGGCAGTGTTGACTTGCATGTCATATCTCAAGGCATAAAGAACGATGGCACGCCGTTCACTTCACCTTGCTAGGTGCATTCCATGATGTAGGAAGTTCATCATGGGGTTGTCTATGACTCTCTTCCGGGTTTGGTCTCTAACGCCAGATCAACTTCCATCTGATCAATGGTCAGATTTTGTAGTGTCTTGATGGGGATCATCTCTATCTTCTCTGGATTGTCAAAACTTTCTTACTTGGCCAGATTATTCGCCTTTTGATTTTCCGTTTGTAGGGCATGAGGTATGCTGTAAAGTTCTAATCCATCCAACAGCTCTTCTACCGGTTCTAGGTAAGCTGTGAGTTGTGGTTCCTTCGCTTGGAATTCCCTTCGAATCTGGCAAACAATAATATGAGAGTCACAAATGATGCTCCACACCGCTACTCCCAACTCCTTAGCAAGTTTCAACCCGACAATCAGGGTCTCGTATTCGGGATCATTGTTAGTAGCGGAAAATTCCAATCGTAAGGCATAGTAAATTGACCGTCCTTCAGGGGTTATTAATAAAACTCAGGCACCAGACAGTCGATCATTTTTTGCAGCTTCTGATTGCAGCTTCCGGGTGCTTGTTTTCGCCTTTCATTTTGAGGGGCCATCCTTTTCATCTAACACATCCTCTTCGCGAACGGTAAACTCAGCGATGGATTTGGCTAATGATTTCCCCCATACAGACTTCTTTAGGTGGTAATTGAGATCAAACAGGTTAAGCTCGATGTTCTGATCGAGCAATCTCCCAGATGCCTCGGGTCGCTGCAGGACTTGTCGTTGGATAATCAGTGTGTATCACAATCATATTATAGTGGAGGAGTTTTGTCGAAGTAATCAACAGCCTATAAGCATGCTTTTCCATCTTTGGGCAGTTGCTTCATTAGATGTCGCACTCCTGCATCCTGAATCTTCATCCTCTCTGGGATCTATATTTTCGGTAGATCATCGGGAAACTCTTTCTGTGACTTCTTACTTGCTAAGCCCATGCCTCCTTCACACTCCATCTCATCGGGAGGGAAAGCATTGTTGGGATATTTAGCAGTAGACACCAAGATGCTATGTAAGCTCTGAATTCTGCTAGAGCTGCTCAGTGGAGACCTTGATCAGATAAGCTTAATGCAATAGCATGGCTTGTAAGGCTTCAAGTACTGTTAACACATTCTGTCATAACTTGTTGTATGAAGTGGAGAGTTAATGGTTGATTCATATTTTCTTTGATCTCAAAATCTCATCTCTTGACCATGGTCATATGATGACTGGTGAGCAGTCAAGTTGCTATCATCCGGGCAAAGATCCATATGTCCAATTATGGCTTGTAGTGGTTCAACTGGTATCTGACTCTAGGCACCAAAATGTGTTGATCTAACCCTTATTCGATGGTAATCAATCTCCCTCGATACGGTTGAAAGCAAGCAGGCATTGCAGAGGTTAGCTAAGCTATTAAGGGTCGAACCACATGACATGACTTTCACCACGTCATTCAAGTGAGGTGTAGCTTCGTAGTGCTAGGATCCTCAGTTTCTTTTTGATATCCCATCATTGAAAGTCATGATCTCTAGGATCATATGAACTATCTTCGGAGTAGCACCCGGACTACTTCCTATAACCGTCATTCGGGACTCCGCCGATTGGACAGGTTTGAGTCACATAGACCAGGTGATCACTACACGTTTGGGAACAGTATTGGTTGCATTGGTGAAATCTATACACCATCGGAGTCCTAGAAGAGAAGGTTGCCAAGAGATAATCATTGTCTCATATACTGTCATAGCCTGCATGCCGAATCTTTTCAATAGCTCCTCACATTGAATAACATTAGTAAAAAGGCGTTATGGCTCTAGGAAATATCCTAGTCGTTGCCAATTTGCTGTCGATATCCTCGGACTATCTACCGAATCTCGTTTGATAAGTGTTGGTGATTATTGTAGGCCAAAACGTATTCCGAGCCGAAGGCGAGCCGTCAGCGGGTCCGGGCGCAGCGCCGGTGGGGGTCATATCACTTACTCTAGGTTGGATCACGTACTCGATTTTGGACGACAAAGCCTTATTTAAAATGATCAAAAAAATGCATTTTTTCCCAAAAAATGACACATTTTCAGGTCGGATCGTGACCTCTGTTAACCATCACTTTTTTGGATCGCGGTTCGTGATGTCTTGAGCCACTCGTGAATCAGGCATATCTCCAGATCGTCGTTACCTTCAGGGTCATTTTCGTCCAGCGGGTCGCGGTCCTTGAGTAGGGTCATGTGTTTCTTTCGTTCACTATGGCTTGTTTGGAGGGGGTCGGGTCGCCGCCTGGTGATTCGTAGGACCATTATTCTCGACACCTGGTCGGGTCGTGATTCATGTATTTCTCCAGATCACGGTTCGCTGAGTATCATCGATTCGTGGTTCGTACATCTCTACGTAGAGCTGAACGCATCTGCTGATAGGGTCATGAGGACCCTGTTGTGCCTTCAGGTCATATCACTTACTCCAGGTTGGATCTGCACTATAATTTTGTTGCTCCCTAGGGATCGGGTATGCCTCCACGAGCCAATTGAATGGAATTTTCATGATCCGATTGGATGGACCCTTCACGAGCCAACTGGATGGACTCTTCACGAGCTGATTGGATGGACTTTTCACGAGTTGGTCATATACATTTATACATTGCAATGTTCCATTCATTTCAATGGAGCATCCGTACATTTGCTAGATGGAATCATGTACCAAAACTTTATGTAAACTCTAAACCATTTTCCAATTATCCATGCGTCATCATATACAGTCCAGGCAGTAAAAACTGGAACCCAATCATGTTGAGAAGCCTTTCTGGACTTCAATTCCACAAACTTCAAACCCGATAAAGGCTGCGTAGATCTAAGTATTCAGTGAACCATTCAAGTCAAACTCCGATCTCCCCTCCATGAAATACAGCATCCGTTAGTAGATGAGAAGATCTATGACTGAGAATCAGTCCATTCTCAGTGAAAGCATCAAAATGTTAGACCAAAAAATGGTCCTAACACCCAAAATGTCATACTTAGAGCATAGAATATGAAGAAATAACTGAAAAATACGAGAAAAAGAAAGATAATGAGATTTTTATAGTGGTTCAGCGTTAACGAGCCTACGTCCACTTCATATTTTCTCATTTCACTCATAGAATATAATTACAATAAATATTTCCCTCAAACACTCGAATTCAATGAATAATTATCTTCGAATTCATTAGTTTTAATTGGAGAAGATGGTGTTCATTCGTGAAGAAGTACTGGACATGGCACCATGGACAAGGAGATGCCAATGCAATAGAGTATTTATAGCCGTAGGAGAGCTGATGTGGAGACCGGGTCGTAGTAGGACACGTGGAGCTTGATCCGGAAAAGTAGAAGCGGTCATAGCCTCGAGAATAGGTCAAGATCTACATGTGCATTAGCAGGTCCTGGTCGCAGTTTGTGGTCATGGTTCATGAGTCGGGATGGTGAGCCGAGGTAAGGATCTGGTGGTGATGGTCAGGTCGGGTCATGGTCCCTGGGGTCACGAACCGCCCACGGGAGAGGGTGACGAACCGATAGGGGCGAGCCAGTGGGGGGTGAGCGGGTCTTCATAAATGCCAAAATCCAAGTTGTTCCATATTCCGCCACTTCACCCGAGCGATTTCTAATCAATGTATGTTCATATTCAAGTCCTTTTCTTTGGGTAGCCTGGTCACAAAGCAGGCTAACAACGTGTGCAAAGATAAAGCAATAAATTATGATCAAACCTTTACTCTTTCAACTATTAACGCATGAATAGGATTATTAATTTGAACTTATTGTTGTTCCCATAAGTATAAAATTTAATACAAAAATTATTATAACTGGTCCCCATTCATTCCATATTCATTTCAAATTTCAAATTTATACGTATGTACAAATATTATATTTATCAACTTGTTTTTTAAGAAAATGTGCCCTCTTCCTTATATATGCAAACGACACTTAAAATTGAAAGGAATAGGGAGAGAAATATGGAAACGCATAGGAATAGGAAAGGAAGAAGTAAGGGAAGGCGAAGAATTAAAGAACATGCATTAATGAATGAAACACATGCAACATTTAATATTACTATTTTTTATGTGCATGCATGGATCAGTGGAAGCAAGCTTTAGGGAAAGAAATAAAGTGTCATGCTTTAATGAAATGCATGGATGGCAACATGTTTAAATATATATTTTAATTTTCCTTTTACATTCAACATATATACATTAGTGAATGGATGAAACGTACATGAGAAAGTGATGGTAGGTGGAAATTTAAAAGGAACGATACATGGAATGGGAAACAAAAGATAATTAGGATATGAACCAAATAAATGAGGGACCAACAATTAATATCTTTAACTACTATGTACAAATTTAAACTCGTTTGTATTTTGTATTTCTTTTCATATAAACATAAACATACGTTTCTCTTTTTAAAACCATTGATTAAATTTTTTTTATTACTAAAGAATTCTAATTCATTTCAACATTAAATTCTAAATTAGATTACAATTACTAGGAATTTTTACAAATTCAAATTTAACCAAATTTGAAACAAAACTTTAAATCAACTACAAAATAAATTAATTTGTTTCATTCAGAATAAATTATTGTTTTAATTAAAGATTAAAATTTTAAATTCTAGTAAAATCATTAAATTCCAACAACAATCATAAATAAATCTTGTTACATTTTAAAATTAAAATGATCGAAAAATACGGGATGTTACAATCTCCCCTACTTAGAACTTTTCGTCCTCAAAAAGGAGTGGTTTGTTTAAAACATCAGCATATGTCTATAACAAAAATATTTCTACTTATACAAAATTTACAAAGTTTAGAACAAAATAAATTATAGGATTTTAAATTTGAAAATTCGACCTTACATTATTAATTAAATTCATTTGTTAAAAAACTATTTATTAAACTCACAATCTTTATTTCAAATACTTTTTATTAAAGTTCAAGTTTTCTTATAGTCACAACTTAAATTATTTATAACAAAACTTCAATTTTGAAAATATGACTCCCGTGTTTGAAAGCAACTTTTGAAATCAGAAATAAGTATTTTATTAAAAATCCAATGCCGTTGTATTTCTCAAGACATTTAAAACTTTTCTTTTATAGTTTATTATGTTGGATTTATATAAATTTAATTACAGGTTATTGATTTGATATTTAATGTTTGAAAATACTTAATAACTTGAAGTTTAACAAGTTTATTGTCATTCTTACAGATATTAGGCTTCGCATGACTAAAATCTTTAAGTACTAAATATTATTTTTTTCAACACCCAGTGAAAATACTTAAAACATTTAAAATGGATATGGAAAATACATTCCTCCATGGATCGCGGTTACTCGGTGGTTACGCTACTATCCCAATAGAATCGCTTGTAACCATTGGTATCACACCCCTCGAATTTTGCCATGGTTGTTTCCGTAGATCGTAGTTACGTGGCGGTTACGCAACTATCCTAGTGGAATGCTTGTCCTATAGGCATCGCACTCCTCGAATTTCGCTATGGATCCTAGATCGCAGTTACACGGCGATTACGACCACTATCTCAGTGGAACCGCTCGTAATTGTAGGCTTCACGCCCCTTGAATTATGCTAAAACAAATAAGTAATAATAATCAACATGATCCCATCGAGTGGGATTCCGATATCGATGGATACTCAAATTAACGGAGCACCAACATATCTACGATTTCCAATTTTCAATGGAAGGCACTTCCCATATCTTCATTTGGATTACATACTAAATATATATAGTACTTCATTTCACGTTTCACATATATCGCACTTACATAAGATTTTCTTTCAAATCATGTTTTCCCAACATATCACTCTCATAAAAATTCTATTATATAAGACTATTATTTCAATCAATTGTCTTCCAAACCAGTGGTTTTTGAATTAACCTTATACTTATATAAGTCATATAAGTTCAAACATTTCAAATCACAATATTCATAAGTCGATAAATCTTCAAAATTTTCATTTCAATATCAATTCAGTTTTGATTTCACAATTAATTTGAATATTCAATACCATTTCAAATCTAGTTCATATTGTGAAACAACGCAAACTCGCCCGTAAGGGAAAGCCCGGATTGAGTTGAGAACACGACAAATCAGAAAATAAACAATAGAACATTTCATTGCTTATTACAACAATTACATCAGAGTACAAGAATATAACACAGTATGAATAAATAATATACATCAGAAAAATGTCAGAGATTCAAATTACAAAGCAGTGAAAAAATAATACATAACACAGCCGAAAGAAATATATGGATACAAAGCTTTCCGAATATAGATCCAGCTGTAAATCCAGGATCCTGTGAAAATAATATCTGCAAAACCAAAACTACTAGCTGCCCGTGTGGATAATAGGGGAACCTAGAGTTTAGGTTAAAACAAAAAACTTTAGGTCAGTCATGGGACTAGTGTGAGAACTCAAAACAATTATTTAAAACTTTACATTAAGATTTGGTAAATCAAGGGACCACGCCGTATAGCACGGAACGAGTTTTCTCCCAAGAATACCAGTGCATAAAACAAACGACGCAATGCTTTTTGGAAAAATGATGCTATTATAAGACTTAGTTCCCATCACACAATGCAACGCAAGCCGGAGGATAGAGTTTTACCTTATAATAGCCAAACATGCTTGGTACGTTTAAAACAAATCATTTTGATATTACTATAAGTGCATAGTGTCAAAATCAACTTCAAATATAAATGTAACAATCATATACGGCATGGGTACCATATATCATGTCGCCATACTAGTTCTACAACTAAAACCGAAAAATGTCATATTGGAAATTGGATTTCCATCTATGAGTCGAGGCAAGGGATGGCTCCTCACCGATTCGAGACACTCCAGAAAATGCCTTTGGATTCCCCGCAGTGAACCCTTGGATGCTTTAAGGCCAGTCCACACTTACGTTAGTGGATTAGTTATTCCTAAACACACGTTTCCCAATCCTATCAGACCTATCCATCGTCCCCGTAGTGACCGATATATCCAAGGTGCCTCGCAATCCATCATCCACATAGGTAAAAATATAAATGTTTGGGCTCCATACTATGACACCACCCATAGCTAAAAAGAAACGTCGTGCACTCCGTGCAGTCCGATCTTGTTTTTGACTCATACCAAGGCGTGAGGCTCGAGAATTAATGCCATACACAAATCTATGCTATTTAAAGTTGTGCTTTGATCATCAACCAAAAGACTCTACTTTTCAACAAAAGCCTTGATCATTTGCATCTCAGCATGACACACTGATAATTCATGCCATGAAACTGATGTCTGTCAATATATAACCTCCAAGCTCGTACGTCTCAGAGAAGGGTGTTAAGCAAGAGAATAAATTCTCTGTCACCAAACAGATGTATATTTAATAGAAATCAATTAACACAAAATAAAATCCAATGTCAGACAAACATCCATTTACAAGTCCGTTCTGAGTCTGAACGAAACCGGAGGCACCTTTTTCCTCATTAAATATGTCAAATATTGGAGAGAGGTCCTCGCATATCCGGTCGATCTCCAAGTACGTCTGGACGATCACCACTTATTACCTTGTATTGGGTGTACAGCCCAATCAAGACATCAGTAATCATCCAAACGATGTGAAGAACTCCAGTCTTCAACCACTCATCGTCGACTTTTAGTCGTCGTATCGGTTATTCAGAATGGGATAAACCAGGTCTTTCCGAATAACCCGTATATTTTATAATCAATAATCAAGTGCTATATAAACACATCATACGCCTCCTTCCAATTCAGACTTATTCATATCCTTTGGGAAAGGTTCTCATTGATTTTATCAAATATAAATTCTTTTAAATTTATACTTTGATCTTCCTTTGGATATCAATTTCAAAAGATTTTATTAACTAGTTGGGATTATCGAACCTTACCAAAATAATCATTTATTTTATTTCCCTATCCCAACCTATTCATCCCATGGAGCAAAACTGGTAATACTCCATATCTAATACCACAGTGTTATCGGTTCGAAATTCAATGTTAGACATGTAATCCTGTCTTCAACTGGGTTAAAGAACTGATGTTATTTAAAACACAGTTCACGATAAACCCAAAATCACATTCCATTAATTATGGAATCTTCACAGATAACATATTAATATATCTAATCGATATATATTTTCGTATCCAATCAATAATATAAATGGAATAACGACAAAGTCATTTAAATTCCATATATAGTAACAGTCTTCCTCCACAGAAGCTCACTTCGATTACTACCAAATCGAATTCCATTCCAATTTATTTTATTAAATTGGAAAACTTCACTTTGGAAAATTTCCATTAAATCTTAATAAAAGATTTATATATTCCAAATCACATTTCACTGTTAATTGGGTTAAAGAACGAATGTAACAACCCGGAAAATCAGAACCAATATAAAAATTTTATTTTCGAAATATTAACGGATTTTGAATATTTAAAATGATTTATTTTCAATAATAATGACTAAAAATTTATTTTAATCGAAGTTAGAACGTATAACTTTATTTAAGTAGAAAACGAGCCTGAAATGGCGCGATAGTTTGAAATTTCGATTTCAAATTTCAACTAAATATACAAAATTCAGTATAAGTCAAAATTGGACGGAATAAGAAATATTTGAATCTGATTAAAAATATCTTTCTAACGAAGTTAAGAAACTAAGATTTCACTTTATAAATTGAAAGTTATGTCTAGTTTAAAATTCAGAATAGTCACTGTGGAATTTACATACATATATATATATGACCCTTAAAAATACCCATTTTGCAAACGACCTCCGTTTTCGACTAAACATCTTTTGTTGTATCCGGAATGTCAAATTATTTCTAGATTCCAAAATTCATAATTTTTGGAATTAATCTGTGAGCGTAGCAAAGGAAAACGTGTTTTGACCGTTACAGTCAATTTGGATCAACCAGAAAATGACTGTTTTTCAACCGGTCTCCAAATTCAACGAAATTAGTTTCGTTAGGACCGTATCGTCAAAACATAGCTAGATTTATTTTTCTGAAATTTTTGGAGTCAGTATGTGGCCCCAGTAAATTAAAATGTATGTTTAAATTTAATATTTATAGATTTATATTTTAATTTTGATGAAACTGATTAAAACGGTCGAATTGACTTACGAAACATATCCCATTGTGTCTCAAATGGGGTTATTTATCTAGGGTTAATAGTCGTTGGGTTTAATTTGGAGTTTGAATCGATAAACAAGTTATTCTAGAATTAGAATAATATTAAATTATTATTATATATATTAATTTCCACCTAAACCCTAGGCTCTCCCTCATTAATTCTGCAGCCGCTAGTTTCACGAAATCGAAGGCCAAATTTTTCCGATCTTCTTCCAAATCGTTCCACTAATCCATTCAGTAAATCTCAGAACTTCCAAAGAGAAAATTGAAGGGGACAACAATCTCTTGCCTTTCAACGGATATGATCTGAAGACTCGTCGCGGATTGGCCAGAATCTTTGCTGATAAGGTCGTCGTTCATCATCAGAATCGTGGAGCTGGGGGGAAATCGAACTGGACACGGTTGTGGGAGGAGGTGAAGGGCATGGCGGCGCTCGTCGTGGCGCATGCGGATGGGTCTCCGGTGGTTGGAGCTGCATGAAGTGGCGGTTTCTCGTTTTGAGCGTGGTTCGATCCTTATTTTTGGAGCGGTGTAGGTGAAGAACAAGGAACTAGCGACTACTTTTTGAAGAAGACGCAGTGTAGATTTTTTACCTATGTAATTAGTTTAATTACTTTGATAATTAAGTAAATTAAAATATAAATATAGATGATTTTAAAAATATAAATATACATGATTTTGAAAATATAAATATACATGATTTTATACATGATTTTGAAAATATAAATATACATGATTTTGAAAATATAAATATACTTGATTTTGAAAATATAAATATACATGAATTTAAAAATATAAATATACATGATTTTAAAAATATAAATATACATGATTTTAAAAATATAAATATACCTGATTTTGAAAATATAAATATACATGATTTTGAAAATATAAATATACATGATTTTGAAAATATAAGTATACATTGTTTTAAAAATAAAATTAGCAATGTTTTTGAAATAGAAATTAGCATTGTTTTATTATATATATAATTTAGAATTAAAAATATGATTTTTTATATATATAGTTTTAGAATAAAAAATTATGATTTTTTTATATAAATTCCTTTGTTTTAAAAAATATGATTTTTAGTGGCGTAGAAATATCATTTTTATCGTATTGAGGAAATATTTTTAGTAAGTTAAAAATATGAATATGATTTTTATCGCATAAATGCTATTTATAAAATAGTCAAGCTATGAAATAATTATTCGATAGCTAAAAATATAATTTTTAACATATGTATGTTATTTATAAAATAGACATGCTGGATTTCTGGAAATTTTTAAGAATTCCCATCAAAGCACGGCGGAGTGGAAATCAAAGGTGAGAACTCCTTCTTACTCAAACTTTTTTTATAGTTAAATATATACTAGGTTGCAGACGGGGCTTAGTAGCTTCTGACACCGTCGTCTACAGACCATGGACGACTTGTTTGATTGTAGTGTATGTGAAAATTGATTGTGATTGTGATGTGAAATGGAAAATAAAATATTCATGTATAGAATAAAACATATGAACAATTAAAACATCATTTTTATTGTATATACGAACTGTATAAAATAGTCATGTTTTGAAATAAATATTCATAAACAAATCAGACGGTTTGTTTATGTACACCCATTTATCTGATATTGATTGGGAGGATAAATTTTTACACATCGCCCAACTGCACAAATAATAAGCAGAATTTGTTGTTTGAAAACCCAAACGGGTATTGGGATGATATTTGACATACACTGATCCTAGTAATTAGCGGTATGTCAATCGATGGGTGGACAGACTGTGATGAGCGCTAATTATTTATTTTTAACGCTTATACAGTTGTAAATTGCACTTTGGATGATGGTTGATTATATATCATTATTGTTATATACATGTGTTGTATGAAATCCATATAAATAACATTATATGGTAATTGACTGTGCCTGATTCCAATTCAGAAAGAACAAATATTTTAAAATAACGAATATTTTAAAATAACGAATATTTTAAAATAATATTCAGTAAAAGATCAAAATATGATTTTGATGTCCGATTTTGGATGGACACGAAAATATTGAAATATATATGAAGTCGTGTTGATAAGATATGCGCCATTTTGACGCAAACGATATTTATACTAATTTTATTCATTTTTAAAATGAATATCGAAAAGGAAATAATTTCCAAATAATACATTTTGAAAATAATATCATTTATATATTATAATGATAAGGAATATTCAATTTTGATTTAAAATTGAAAAATGAAGTTGGAATCGTTTTTAAAATGAATTTAAAACGATTTATAAAATACGTTTTAAATGGAAATCGAAGAAATATATATAATATATATAATATATATTTAATGGCCTGAATAGAACGCGCCGCGGTAGTTCGCGAATTTCGACCATTGACTCCTAATGGACGTTATGGGAGATCCGACCGTCGGATTCTCCTAAAACCGGAATCTTTGGTTCGTATCGAAAAGCGCTTTCCAACAAATATAAGTGATTTGAAATCTAACAGTTGGATATGGAATTACGCCCAAATCAAATTTGGAAAAGGTAGCTGTAAGTGCAGTTCAATGAACGTTTATGGAAATCGACCGTATGGGCCTTGATAAAATTATTAAAATAGTAATATTTTGTGTAAAATCATGATAAATGATTTGGAAAGAATTGGGATGAAAAATTCCATATTTGAGATGATAAAAATATTTTTTTATCCAAATGAACTAGTTATGAAATAGAATTGTAATCCAATATTTTTAAATAAATAAATTGGATTTGAAATGGTTATAAAAATAACCAGAATTTCCATTATATGAATTGGAATGGATTTTAATCAAAATTATCTTCGGAATATTTCGATATTGGATTCCGTGATTATATGGATATTGTGGGGGAATTTGGAAGATATATATATTGTTATTTCCAATACGATATTTGTTAGCGTAAGAATTTGATACTGAATATAAGTCGATATAATTTCTATTCAGAGCCTTGTATTTGATATCGAATTGTATTTTTGGTTTGTCGTGAACGGTGTCTTAAATAACACTGTTCTTAAACCCAGTTGAGAAAAAGAATAAATCTTTTAATTAAGAATTAGAGGAGCTTTCCAATTAATTAATATTTAATTGGAATTGAATAAAAGAACTGGATTTTGGGTTTGTCGTGAATGGCATCTTCAATAACACAGTTCTAAACCTTGGTTAAAAATAATAAATCTTTTAATTAAGATTATTAAAGTTTCCAGTTACATTTGGTAATCGGAATAAAATGGAAAGTGAATCGGCTTTATCGTGAACTGTGTTTTTAACGACATTCGTTCTTTAACTTGATTTACAATGAAATGTGATTTGGAATTTATAAATCTTTTAATTAAGATTTAGGGAAATTTTCCAAAGAAAAGTTTTCCAGTTTAATTAAATAAACGGGAGTGGAATGGAATTCGATTTGGTAATAATCGAAGGGAGCTTCTGTGGAGGAATACTGTTACTATAAATGGAATTTAAAAGGCTTTGTCGTTATTCCATTGATATTATTGGTTGGACACGGAAGTTTATATCGATTATATATATTGATCTGTTTTCCGTGAATATTCCATAATTAATGGAATGGGATTTCGGGTTTATCGTGAACTGTGTTTTAAATGACATTAGTTCTTTAACCCAGTTAAAGATAAGATTAATTTCTTAACTTTGAATAATCATTCAGAAATGATTTTTGAGATTAAAACTAAATTAGAGTTTTAATGAATCTTTAAATAGATTGGAAGGTGAATTTGATAACTAAAATTATCAAATTCAAGAAATGATCGGGAATGGAGTACCACTAGTTTTACTCCAGGCGATAATTAAATCTGTAATTAGATTTGAACGTGAAAGGGTAATTAATTTTACTGACAACACCGTGGGTGTTAGATATGGAGTACTATCAGTTTTGCTCCACGGGATGAATAGGTTGGTACCGGGAAATTAAACAAATAATTACTTCGGTAAGGTTCGCAAATCCCGACAAGTTGGGAAAACCTTAACTTGGTTCACATTGTGAAAAGAATATTTGAATAAAAGAATATTCTGGATTGGAATAAGGCGTATGTTGTGTTTGTGTAGCACTTGTTTATAAAATACGCGAGTTATTCGGAAAGACCGGGTTTATCCCATTCTGAATAACTGATTCGATCATAAGTTGACGATGAAGACGGTGGTTTAAGACAGGAGATCTTCACATCATTTGGATGATTACTGATGTCTTGATTGGGCTATACACCCAGGACGGCGTAATAAGTGGTGACCGTCTAGACGTACTTAGAGATCGACCGGACATGCGAGGACCTCTCTCTTGTATTGGACATATGGGACGAGGAACAAGATGCCTCCGGTTTCGTTTAGACCCAGAACGAACTTGCAAATGGATAGTGTGTCTGACATTGGATTTTATTTTGTGTTGATTGATCTCTATTAAATATATATCTGTTTGACGGCGGAGAATTTATTCTCTTGCTTAACGCCCTTCTCTGAGACGTACGAGCTCAGAGGTTGTATATCGATAGACATCAGTCGCATGGTTTGAATTGTCTGTGTGGCATGCTGAGATGCAAATGATCAAGGCTTCTGTTGAAAAGCAGAGTCCTGTGGTTGATGATCAAAGCACGGCTTTAATATAGCATAGCTTTGTGTATAGCGTTAATTCGCGAGCCTCACACCCCGGTGTGAACCAGAAACAGGAGAGAACCTCAGGGTAATGGACATATGCTGGTTTATAGGTAGGAGTGGTGTCATGGTATGGAACCCAGACATTTTACTCATGTGGATATTGCTTATTATTACTTGATGGATAGAAAGGCGCCTCTGATATATCGGTTACTACGGAGCCGATGGATATTGAGTCATTTGGCTCATTTATGCCCCATAGGGCAGGCTAGCATATCGTTTATGGTATTTATAACCCGCTAAGTGTGGGTCGACCCTGACGATCCAAGGGTCACTCAAGCTCTGATCCTAAGACATGGGCTAGATTGTCTCGAAGCGGTAAGGACGATCCCTTGCCTTGGTTCACATATGGAAATCCAACTTCCAATACGTGACTTTGCGGTTTTAATTCTAGAACTAGTATGGCGACATGATAGATGGTATCCATTCCGTCTATGATTGATACATTTATATTTGAAGTTGTTTTCTTCACTTATAGTAATAATAAAAGATTAAATTTCATGTATCAAGCATTATTTGGCTATTATAAGGTAAAACCCTATCCTCCGGCTTGCGTTGCATTGTGTGATGGGACCTGGGTCTTATAATAGATTCATTTTCTATAATTAGCATTGCGCTATTTTTTTTATGCACTGTTATTCTTGGGAGGAAACCCGTTCCGTGTTATATGGCGTGGTCCCTTGATTTACCTAACTTTAAAATCAAATTAATAAATGTTTTAGTTCTCACGCTAGTCACATGACTGACCTGGAGTTTATTGTTTTAACCTAAACTCTGGGTGCCCCTATTTTCCATATGGGCAGCTAGTAGTTTTGGTTTTGCAGATATTATATTAATAAGATCCTGATTTACAGCTGGAGCTATATTCAGAACACATTGTATCCGTATATTGCTTTCAGTTGTGTTTTGTATTATTTTCCGCTGCATTGTAATGTCACTACTACAAAAGTGGGCATATTCGACACTATTTTGCTGTGGTCGTAGATCAAAAAAGCGTTGTCATAGGCCCTTTTTTCAAATAGGTAACACCAGGGGGGCGTGACATCCACGGCCGTTGCATTAGCCAACTAAGGCAACGCTTTTGCCCATCTACGGCCACGGACAGAAAGCGTTCCCTTAAGTAGAGCTTTTGCCCTATTGCAACAGTGTATGCATGTAATGCAACAACATACAGCGTTGCCTTATGTAGAAGCCTGAGCCTGGCTTCTAGGTCATGATAGCGGGGTCCACATGGACTTTCCACGTAAGCTGCCAACATGTCACATGCCACGTGAGCTACTTACGTGACGCCACGTAAGCTGCAGGCCCCACGTGTCGTACCATTGTGGAATTAATAATATTACACTTAATGCAACACCACAGCAAAGTCTAATGCAATACCACAGCATAGTCTAACGCAACACCATAGCACAGTCTATCGCAACACCAGAAAACATCAACTGCAATGGTAAAAAAACCAACTGCGACACCAGAAAAAAATCAACTGCAGCTGTAATACAACCCTATAATTACATATATTCAATCCAAAACATTGTACCACATACATATATACCAAAATATTCAAACAACAAATCCTCCCAAAACATTCATCACCACAGTCAAACCAACCAATTATATATACCAACTCACAAGTGTCATCACCAACACATTCCACAATTGCCATCACCAAAACATACCACAAGTGCCATCATGAACACATACCACAAGTGCCATCATTTAAAAGAACAATCCGAATATATCGCAAGTGCTAACACATACCATCCAAATACTTTAGTCAGTTGCCGGGGTTGAAGGAGTACAAACTTTAGCATCTTCATCACTTGTTGTGGTGACACAAAAGTCTCCGACATCTAAATTAAGATCTGGATTGGCTTCACCTAGCTTTTTTAACACCCATGACACGTTCTCTTTCACTTTTTTATTCACCTTTTCTTCCAAATCCGCCTTAAGTTCTTGCCTTATTTTTTTGTCAGCTCTTGCATATAACCGTCCGAAGAACCATGAGTTATTGGAGAATTTTCAGCCAATTTACCTTGCCTTCTTACAAGCCAGTTCCGCGTGTGCCTCTTCCCACCAGAAACAAGTGCATCTGCCTCAACAATGTTTCCTGCATCCACCATTGCTTGAACCTTCGCCTACAAAATGAAAACCAGGCAAGCATATAGATAAATAGGCAGCTGGCAGGAATGAATTTATTAACAGAACTGGTTCTTTTTCAAACTAACTATGTGTTCAATTAATAAGCATCTCCAATAAACGTACAATGTGCCAATTATACTGACACAAGTATTGCTATTTCAGCATCTAATTATATATGTACTCACGTATTTGGCCTTTAGTTCATCCGTGTTAGTCTTGTAACTTCTACACGGTTCCCGTTTATATGTTTCCAAATAAACCAAGGCAGCGGATGGGGAGGCTTTTTCTGGGTCCTTCTTTCTCTATCAAGTATTAGGATTACCAATAATTCAATGATATAACAAATTATAATTATCATGTGGTCAATTCAACTCAATCACAGTATAAAATAACTTAAGTTCAAAAAAACACATACTATCTTTTCTTTGACTACTGCATGAGTTTTGGGACCCATGGTATGTGTCTCATTTAACGAATTATGGTGCGCGGAATTAGTATCAGCTAGGGCCTGGAAATCCAAAAAACAAATTAGCACTAAACAAGGATAATGTGAACTACTAAAGAAAAGATTAGCATTAACCAAGATATTGTGAACTACTAAACATTAAACAAATGTGAATATCATTGAAGCCATACCTGAACTGCTTCTTCCCCCTAGTATTCCAAGAGCTTTTTAAAATCCTCCAACAGAATTGTATTGGGCCTATTTGCAAGCCTTTCCTCATCAGTTGAATATGTTTTATAATACCTTGCTTTGATGCGAGATTTGTACTGCCTCCAAGAGTCATTAAGCGTGTTCAAGGCCCACTTGTGTCCTTCTTCCGGTATGACATACCTAACCTACAATATATCAATCACAAAATTCAAGAGACAAACTAATTAATTAAAACAATACATTTAGGAAGTTAGTTGAACTGTATATGGTTAAGGAAATTAGATTGTACCAGAGCATAATCCAACATTTGTCGCTTTAATTGATCAGGATTAACATGCCAATTGATGTAAGTAAGAGACACATTATCCTTTGCTAGTGTACCAAGAAAATTGCTTAACTCTGTAATATTATCAGATAATGGCCGACCATGCTCATTCAACTCAATGACTACTTTATCATCAGGGGTTCTAGAATGCACCATGGTCATTTTTGACTTCCCTCTAGGTTTTTTTTGGACCTTGTACTTTACCTACCAGGTTCAAAAATAAGAGTAGAGAAAAGACACACTCAACAGTGCAGTGCAGTGCACAGATAAAGAAACATTATATTGTACCTGTACCTGCTTCATCTTCTATGCAATCCGTTCCTGCTCCAATCGATCAATAAGATTTTCCATTGTTAGAGGCGCTTCAACATTCTGTTTTTGACGTTTTTGCATTGTTAAATCAGCAGCAACTGAACCAGCAGCAACTGAACCAGCAGCTTCACATGAATTGGTTGTTTGTTTGAACAATTTGCTATATGTAGGTTTTAAAACGGATGGACGAGACATTGTAGGTTTTAAAACTCCTGAAAAAGACGGTGTAGGGTTCGTCAATTTCTTTAATGTTTCTGTGAATTTATCCCGATTACTGAGTTTATTTGGACTGAGAGTGTGTGTCATGATCAACTCCTTGTTGGAGCCAGCTTTCTTTGGAGGGGGGTGCGCTTCATCGCTTCCTTTCCAATTTCAATGGCTGCATTGGTTCGCGCACGAGTTCTCGGTCTAGGTAAAGGATCCTTTGACTTAACAATTTTGATTCTCTACAATTAATTCGAAGTTTAAGATTTTTTACGTTCTAGACAATAAGTAATAAGCAAATAACTTCTTTGTACCTCTGAATCCGATGGATCATCAATGACGTCTTCACTAGCATTTTCTGGGATGTATTCATCACGTCCAGTAACATCTTTACCTTTATCTTTCTTATTTTGTGCGACAACCTCTTGCATACATCTAACCAATGAAGGCACCCCAAGTGATCTACTAACTACATCATTTTCTTGCATTCGCGCGATTCGCTCTTGTTCATACTTCCTCAAAACTGATGGTTGTGAAAACTGCAAGCAGATTAGCATTATTACTCGCCATCAATGATAAATTTAAGCTAGTTAACCAAATAGAGTCGACGTATAAACAGTTCTTGCTATTTTGACAGAATGCATGCACAAAGAACAATTAGTTACTTGAATTAGCTGCAGCCTTCATAGTCGGAATAAGATTTCATCCGAATTAATAAAACTGAAATGAAAACTGAAAAATACCTTAACATCAGCTTCATTCTCTCGGGTATCATCATCATTACCTGTTTCATTTCCTACATTTAATTTCCCCCTGTTTCCTTTGTCTGTCACAGTAACATATTCTTCATCATTATTCATATTAGGCTCCGATGATAGTTTCTTCTGACCCACTTTTTTCATCATTTTGTGTTGCTGCTGAAGTCTATGTGCAGCAGTATACTTGCGCTTTACAACCGGCTTCTTAGCAGAACCTGGAATAATAAAAATAATAACGATGGCCTCCTTCGTTGTTCTTTACACACACAGAGATATATATAAGAATAATGGATCTATATTACATATACATATATACCCTGAATTATGTTTTTCCTTGGTCGTATGATTACATGTGGCTGCAGTTGAATCAACGACTCACTATCTTTGTCAATGGTGTTGTCAATGTAAAAAACCACTTCTTCTTGCTTATTGCAGCCTTGTACGTACTCGTTTACGTTCTTGTCATTCAATATTAACTGCCAGCCACCCCTCGTTCCTTTGCTGATATAGACTCCTCCTATTTCAGTGTAATGGAGACAATCTTTAACAATGTCCATAAGCACACTGTAAGAAAACCGGCCTACATCATATTTTGTTACTACGAAGGATTCTTCGCCGATGTAACATGTCCTTCGAAACTGTCCGCCATGTTGCAGTCGGATATTAATAAGTTCATCCACCATATACAAACTGAATACAATAGAACAAGGTACATGCATGTTAAAGTGGACAAAAAACAATAACTATAACATTTTGGTTTATAACCAATTTATATGACAGTAAAGAAAGACATTAAATCATAAAACATGTGAACAGTGTAGATTGCAATATGAGAAAAGAGTGCCAAATACATTCATCAAAAATTATAATTTCCAGATAAAACAAAAAGTGCCAAATACATCATAAATTAGACCAAATTAAAGCAATAAGAAAGAGGAATTTTTTATCCTAACGAGACGGAACAACATCAGGAACTTCTACTTCTAGTTCTGTTTTTAGTTGTATTATGGGGGTATCATCCCTAATCTAACCCCCATCAACAACTTCTGGTTCTAGTCCACCACCTATGCCCATATCATGTGAATGCGTATTGCTCATGTCTTCTTCCATTGCATTCTTATTTTCAGTATCACACCAATCTCTCAGCAATTTTTTAATAACGTAATGACTGTTTTTTTCAACTGCATCTTCCACATAAAATACTTGTTGCACTTGCGAAGACAGGACTTAAGGATCAGTTTTATGGCACTTGTTAAAATTTACTCGAGTAAGACCATATGAATCTTTTTCCTCTTGGTACCAGCAACACTTAAAAAGGACCACTGTGAAAGCTCCCTAATAATCAAGCTCAAAATTTCTTCGATTGATCCGTAGTAATTGACATCACCCACTATTTGGTTTTGGTCTTTAGAACTTGCAAAGCTGGTGGTTTTGGCAGTCAAAAATACACCACTATTTTGTGTGGTACATCGAGAATCTCTAAATTTTGTGCGGAATCTATATCCATTTACTATATAACCAGTAAACTTCCTAGCTACTCGATTAGGACCTAATGCAAACACCTCTAAATCTGTTGAAATATTGTCCTTTTTCAGAACCTCTTCTTTAAGCCAATTCCAAAACTCTACGAAATGTTCTCGTTCCCTCTTGTATCTTCTTAGATTTGCAAGACCATCCACAAGAGCTCGATGAACCCTAAATAATAATTAAGGTCAAAAAACTACGAAATGCAGATGTTAATTTATAGTTAAGGAAAATGATATAGGAACTTAAGAACTTACTCGATCAAACTCTCAATTTTATTATTACCGGAATTGAACAGAATATAGAAATGGATAGCCTTCTAATCTGCATTTTTCAAATTGAACATCTTTCCATTTTTTTTCTTCTTTGTTCCAATATGATATTCCAAATCTGTTGGGCATCTTCCAAAATCAATCGACGTGTTTTCTGTTCATCCACCAACGCTTAAAAATCTTGAACAGAAGATGTCACACTCTTCTGCCAAGTAACCTTCTGCAATCGAACCTTCCGGTCTGTTTCTATTTTGCACATAAGATTTCAACTTTCCTAGATATCGCTCAATTGGATACATGCATCTAAGATATTCAGGCCCGCCGTATTTGATTTCTCTGCATAAATGAACAGGCAAGTGTACCATTATATCAAAAAAAGCTTGATATCATCCACTGCGATAACCTTGCTCCATAGTCCACTAAGGAATGCACTAAATATGATCATTGATAACGCAACCTTGGGTTTTAAGGCTTTCTTCACGGCAAATTGTAACAAATAGTGGAGTATGAAATGAGCATCATGGCTCTTATATCCCACAACCGTTCTCTCTTTTACGTGCACGTACCGACTAACATTCGAGGCACAACCGTAGGGCAGTCTGGCGTTCTTCAATACAGAGCAAAAGATTTCCTTTTCCTTATTTGTCATATCAAATATTGTAGCTCTAATTTCAACATGCTTTCCGTCACCACATTCAACAGGATGAAGGGCCTTCCTTATGCCCAATTCCTGTAAATCCAAACGAGCTTTTAGGTGATCCTTCGACATGCGACCTATATTAAGTAAAGTACCTAATATTTTGTCGCATATGTTCTTCTCTATGTGCATGGCATTCAGGTTATGTCGAAGGGGATTACGACACCAATATGGTAAGTCACACATTATTGACCTTTTTTTAAATGGCTGTCACTTTTACTAGGTTTCTTCGTCTTATCCCCAAACCGATTTTTGAACCCCCCGCAATAACTCTTCAATATCAGTTCCTGATAATATTTATGGAATGCTCCCCATTTCAGTTTCGCCATTAAATCTCCTCTTATCCAGCATCCACTTATGCGTCGGATCAAGAAACTTTCTATGGTGCATATAACACATTTTTTTTCTATGCTTCAAATAATTTGAAGAAGTTTTATAATGGCATACTGGACACGCTAGTTTCCCCTTCGTGCTCCAACCTGACAACATGGCATATCTCGGAAAATAACTTATGGTCCATAAGACGCTTGCACGTAAATCAAAATTCCCATCAGTCAAGGAATCATATGTTTCGACGCCAACATTCCATAACGCTTTCAATTTCGCAATTAAAGGCTGCATATATACGTCAATACTGTTCTTTGGAGAATCTGGACCAGATATTAATGTTGAAAGAATCAAATTCTCTTGTTTCATACATAACCAAGGCGGAAGATTGTAGTTTACCAACACAATTGGACATGTATTATAACTTGAATTCATTGAACGATATGGATTAAATCCATCAGTTGCTAAACCCAATCTAACATTACGATTTTCTGATGAAAAATCAGGATAGCGAGCATCCGTTGTCTTCCATGCGACACCATCAGCCGGATGTCTTAGTTTTCCATCTTCTTTTCATTCCACTTGTTGCCGTCTCATAAGTTTGGAAAATTCTTTGCACATAAACATCCTTTGTAACCTTGGCCTTAGAGGAAAGTACCTCATAACATTTGTCGGCACTTTGGGAATCAACTTTGGTGGATCATTATTATCAACGTTGTCTTCTTTTTCTTTTACAGCCCACCTCGGAAAACCACAAATGTCACAAGCCTATTTATCTTTATTCTTTGCCCAATATAACATGCAATGGTTTGGACAGGCACGTATTTTATGGTAATTAAGACCTAAATCCTTAATGACATTCTTTGCAGCGTAGGAAGACAAAGGCAGCTGGGCAACAGGAAAGGCTTCTTTTATAAGCTTTAGTAATTCCCCAAATGCAGACTCATCAATTCCATAAGCACACTTTAAATGATAAAGCCTGATCAAGAAACTTAGTCGAGAAAATTTAGTGCAGCCAGGATATAACGGTTTTTTTCCTTCTTTAACATGCCGATAAAATTTCTCGGCCTGATTCGGTTCTACTACAAAGTCCTTGGGATTTTGACCAAATTTGTAACCCTCATAATTGAACATCACATCTAAATTATCCTCAAAATCCATCTCCGTTGCACAATCCATATGGTCATCAACACCTATTAATTTTGTCTGTGGAACTTCACAAATCCACCTTGTATGTAATGGAGAAGGGCCTTAAAAAATAAGATGATTGTATATGACATTTTCACAATACCAATTACGTTCTATACATTTTTTGCAGGGGCACTTCATCTCATCACCTACTTTATAAATGGGAAATGCATTTCTTAGAAAAGCTTTTACCCCTCTTACAAATTCTGCACCCGATCTCGGAAGTCCTATCCATATGTAGTACTCACTATCCATTGCCACAATCTAACCACGGCCTAGTAAGACTAAATTTGATACCACTAAGAGTTTCAAGATACGAACAAGGGCTACCTGGTAATGTTTGACTAAATTAGAAATAAAAACAAAACAAATTAATAATTTACAAATAAACACAATCAATGTGATGATACAAAGGCGATTGTTTTGATATGAATTATCACTAACTTTTGGAACCGAGTTATCTCGTGAATACATAAAACAAGCAACTAAGGATACTGAACACAAATTCATAACATTACATGACTGCAACAAAACAAAATAGTACAGATACAAAGACTATACATGTGATACAAAGACGATACAGTTGCACCTAATACAATGAACAATGCAATAATTTAATTTTGTCTTCTAATGTTTAGGCCTTGAAGCTGGTCGTTAAGTCTACTATCGTCAGTTCGAAAACCAATAACTCGATTTTGCAGCGTTGTAAGTTGATTTTGTAATTCATTTTCGTACTCAGCGGCTCGACTTGGAAACTGTTGGTCAATCCACTGCCAAAAGGTACACCCTGTGGGATAAACATGACATCTAAAATAACGACGACCAATGTTGAATCCAATCGAAATAACATCTTCTACAGCGGCATACCCACAATCACACATTATGACTAGTGAGTCAGCTTGATGTTCGTTAACCACTTGGTTGTTTTGATGCTGACGACGCAAGGCAGGACGACTATGCCATTGCATCGCCCTTTCTTCATGTCGTTCTTCTTCTCACCATTGTCTTCGGAGTTCTTCTTGCTCTAGTCCATAGTCACGCAAATCATCGTAGTGCCTTTCGTGCATCTCTATATCAAAATCAATAGGAATTTCTGGTGATGATGGGTTTGACAGTCATAGATCACCAATGCCCAGGGTATCTTCGTTGTCATACGATGTAGGAAGAGAAATAGGCATTATTTAACTACAAACAGAAATAGACATCTAAACATCTAAATTGGATTTCTTTTGTCCTCTAAATTTTGTTTCCACCTTTCGAAATAAGCATTATTTACCAATACATCAATGGTTTGGTAGAATAAAAATACAGAACTTGCACAATTTCAACACATGCAAACATATAAATACAACACTTCAAGTATAAAAACCCTAATTTAAGGCAATCGGTATACCCAAATCACCCAGAGACTTTGAACGTAGACCAAAATAAGTTAGAGATGAAATCAACTAAATAAAACCGAAATGATGAAGCCCTAACTACCTGTAATTATCCTAAATGATCCAAATTGGAGGTGTAAAGTTTGTAAAATAGGAGCAATCGAAGGTTTATAGTTTGTAACCTGAGGAAGAGTACCAATCGGAGGAGTTCTTGGATGGATTTCGTGGATAGAGAAATGGACGGAAGGAGGAGTATGGGAGAAATTTTTTTTGGGGGAAGTATTTCGTGACTGGGGAAACTATCGCGCCAAATTTTCACTAAGTTGTAGCAAGGTTCGGCTTGAACCATTGGATTAATCAACATCTACAGTTATTTATTTGTTTAAACTGGTAACGCGGATCGCTGACCTAGCATGTATTTATGTAATGCAACACTTTGAACTGGTGTTGCATGTCACAGCACAAGAATTCCAACCGCAACACTGCGTTCACATCTAATGCAATAACAAATGAATGTTGTTGCAGAAGATCAAAGAATGCATAGCTTTCGCCACACTTTTCATGCAACGCACACAAATTAGTGTCGAATATGCCCACTTTTGTAGTAGTGTGTATTTTAATCTCTGATATTTATCAAATGTATATTATTTGTTCGTACTCTGTATATTCTTGTAATCTGATATAAATTGTTGTAATAAGCAATGAAATGTTCTTCTGTTTGAGTTCCGATTTCTCGTGTTCTCAACTCAATCCGGGCTTTCCTTTACGGGGAAGTTTGGGTCGCTTCATTTGGTATCAGAGCTCGAGAACAAGGCATATTAGAACCGAACGAAAAAATTCATCAGAGATTGGATTAGTAATATCCAATAAGAATGACTTGTTGGAGACGGGATTAGCAGTATCTTAGAATGAGTTGGAAGAGTGGTATTTTTAAAATAAAAATGAAAACAAATCTTGTTTTGAAAATTTAATCTAATTATAAATATTTGAATATTTATTTTAGATTGAATTTGGACAATCGAGTATATAAAGATTTTGAATATATGCGTAATTAACGTGTATTCGAAGCCTTAAATATACTGGATAGATATAGAATCACACTCTAGTCGCCCGGAGATGATTCTGATGATTGTCATGACATCATCAGTGTTTATGTTCGAGTTTCGAAAGTGGGATATCTATATGATTCCAATTAACTGGTGTGAGAATCAAAATTTAGATAGGGCTATTGTTGGGATTTGGTACCAAAATGATGATTTTTGAATATATATTACAGTTATGCATTTGAAAAGCTAATTCACAAATTGATTGCTGGTTGTGTTGTTTGATTATTAGTTTAACTAATAAAATTATTGAAACCAATATGAGAATGGAAAGGTAAAATTTAGCCAAGGTAGAACCAAATTTGAACTGAATTGAAAATTGATTGAAAATGCATGCATGTACATATATATGTGTGAACAGGTCATAGCAAGGAGGCTAGAGAAGAGGAATAAAATTGTATGCCCGACAAGTAGGTACGTGTTTACTAATTTATTAGGTTTTGATGATTTTATGAGCCGATTGGCTAGCCGCTTGGCTTTTTATTTTCTTTTTTGGATTGATGAGGGCCTTACGTGGCTAGTTGCGGTTTTAAAGGTCTCCCCATACAAAGAAGGTTATGGCGAAATTTTTTGAAAATTTAGGGTGTTAGCCAAATTTTTGAAGAATTGGAAAATTCTTAGAAATTGAAAAATTGAAGAATGAAAGTTGAGTTGATTAATTAAACAACTTTCAGCTTCGTTCCTTTTCGAGGACGAAAAGATTTTAAGTGTGGGAAATTGTAACAACCCGGAAAATCAGAACCAATTTAAAAATTTTATTTTGGAATATTTAATGGATTTTGAATATTAAAAATGATTTATTTTAAATAATAATGACTAAAAATTTATTTTAATCGAAGTTACAATGCATAAATTTATTTTAAATATAAAACAAGCCTAAAATGGCGCGGAAGTTTGAAATTTTGATTTCAAATTTCAATTGAATATACAGAATTCAGTATAATTCAGAATTGGATGAAACAAGAAATATTTGAATCTGATTAAAAATATCTTTCTAATGAAGTTAAGAAACCGAGATATTACTTTACAAATTGAAAGTTACGTCTTGTTTAAAATTCAGAATAGTCGCTATGGAATTTATATATTTTTTAATATACATATATGTCCCTTAAAAATAGACATTTTGCAAACGACTTCCATTTTCGACGAAACCACTTTTGTTGGATCCGGAATATAAAATTATTGCTAGATTCCAAAATTCATAATTTTTGGAGTTAATCTATGAGTGTGGTAAAGGAAAACGTGTTTTGACCGTTTTAGTCAATTTGGATCGACCAGAAAATGACCGTTTTTCAAACGGTCTCCAAATTCGACGAAACTAGTTTGTTAGGACTGTATCATCAAAGCATAGCAAGATTTATTTTTTTGGAATTTTTGGAGTCAGTATGTGGCCCAGGTAAATTAAAATGTATGTTTAAATTTAATATATATTGATTTATATTTAAATTTTGGTGAAAACTGATTAAAACGGTTGAACTGACTTACAAAACATATCCCATTATGTCCGGAATGGGGGTATTTAGCGAGGGGTGATAGTCGTTGGGTTTAATTTGGAGTTTGAATTGATAAACAAGTTATTCTAGAATAAGAATAATATTAAATTATTATTATATATATTAATTTTCGCCTAAACCATAGGCTCTCCCTCATTAATTCTGCAGCCGCCAGTTTCACGAAATCGAAGACCAAATTTTTCCGATCTTCTTCCAAATCGTTCCACCAATCCATTCAGTAAATCTTAGAACTTCCAAAGAGAAAATTGAAGGAGACAACAACCTCTTGCCTTTCAACGGATATGATCTGAAGACTCGTTGCGGATTGGCCAGAATCTCTGCTAATAAGGTCGTCGTTCATCGTCAGAATCGTGGATCTGGGGAAATAGAACTGGACACGATTGTGGGAGGAGGTGAAGGGCATGGCGGCGCTCGACATGGCGCAGGCGGATGGGTCTCTGGCGGTCGGAGCTGCGTGCAGTGGTGGTTTCTCGTTTTGAGTATGGTTCGATCCTTATTCCTGGAGTGGTGTAGGTGAAGAAGAAGGAACCAGCGACTAATGTTTTGAAGAAGACGCAGTGTAGTTTTTTACCTATGTAATTAGTTTAATTACTTCGATAATTAAGTAAATTAAAATATAAATATACATGATTTTGAAAATATAAATATACATGATTTTGAAATATAAATATACATGATTTTGAAAATTTAAACATACATGATTTTGAAAATATAAATCATGTGATTTTAAAAATATAAACATACACGATTTTGAAAATATAAACATACGTGATTTTAAAAATATAAATATACCTGATTTTGAAAATATAAATATACATGATTTTGAAAATATAAATATACATGATTTTGAAAATATAAGTACACATTGTTTTAAAAATAAAATTAGCAATGTTTTTGAAATAGAAATTAGCATTGTTTTATTATATATATAATTTAGAATTAAAAATATGATTTTTATATATATATATAGTTTTAGAATAAAAAAATATGATTTTTTATATAAATGCCTTTGTTATAAAAAATATGATTTTTAGTGGTGTAAAAATATTATTTTTATCGTATTAAGGAAATATTTTTAATAAGTTAAAAATACGATTTTTAACTAGTGTATGACATGAATATATTTTTAAAAAGATAAAAATATGATTTTTATCGCATATATGTTATTTTTGAAATAGTCGAGCTACGAAATAATTATTCGATAGTTAAAAATATAATTTTTAAAGTATGTATGTTATTTATAAAATAGACATGTTGGATTTCTGGAAATTTTTAAGATTGCCCATCAAAGCGGCGGAGTGGAAACCAAAGGTGAGAACTCCTTCTCATTCACACTTATTTTACATCTAAATATATACTAGGTTGCAGACGGGGCTTAGTAGCTCCTGACACCGTCATCCACAGACCATGGACGACTTGCTTGATTGTAGTGTATGTGAAAATTGATTGTGATTGTGATGTGAAATGGAAAATAAAATATTCATGTGTAGAATAAAACATATGAACAATAAAAATATCATTTCTATTGTATATATGAACTGTATAAAATAGTCATGTGTTGAAATAAATATTCATAAAAAAATCAGACGGTTTGTTTATGTACACCCATTTATCTGATATTGATTGGGACAACAAATTTTACACATCGCCCAACTGCACAAATAATAACCAGTATTTGTTGTTTGAAAACCCCACACGGGTATTGGGATGATATTTGACATACACTGATCCCAATAATTAGTGGTATGTCAATCGATAGGTTGACAGGCTGTGATGAGCGCTAATTATTTATTTTTAACGCTTATAAGTTGTAAATTGCACTTTGGATGATGGTGGATTGTATATCATTATTGTTATGTACATGAGTTGTATGAAATCCATATAAATAACATTATATGGTAATTGACTGTGTCTGATTCCAGTTCAGAAAGAACGAATATTTTAAAATATCGAATATTTTAAAATAATATTCAGTAAAAGTTCAAAATATGATTTTGTTGTCCGATATTGGATGGACACGAAAACATTGAAATATATGTGAAGCCGAGTTGATTAGTTATGCGCCATTTTGATGCGAACGATATTTAAACCGAATTTATTCATTTTTAAAATGAATATCGAAAAGGAAATAATTTCCAAATAATATATTCTAAAAATAATATCATTTATACATTATAATGGTAAGGAATATTCAACTTTGGTTTAAAATTGAAAAATGAAGTTGTAATCTTTTTTAAAACGAATTTAAAATGATTTATAAAATACATTTTAAATGGAAATCGATGACATATATATAATATATATTTAATGGCCTGAATAGAATGCGCCATGGCAGTTCGCGAATTTCGACCATTGACTTCAAATGGACATTATGGGAAATCCGACCGTCGGATTCTCCTAAAACCGGAACCGTTGGGTTCGTATCGAAAAGAGCTTTCCAACGAATATAAGGGATTTGAAATATAACAGATGGATTTGGAATTACGTCCAAATCAAATTTGGAAAAGGTCATTGTAAGTGCAGTTCGATGACCGTTTATGGAAATCGACTGTACGGGCCTTGGTAAAATTATTGAAAATAGTAATAATTTGTGTAAAATCATAATAAATGAGTTGGAAAGAATTGGGATGAAAAATTTCATATTTGAAAAGATAAAAATATATTTTTATCAAAATGAACTAGTTATGAACTAGAATTATAATCCAATATTTTTAAATAAATAAATTGGATTTGAAATGGTTTTAAAAATAACCAGAATTTACAATATATGAATTGGAATGAATTTGAATCGAAATAATCTTCGGAATATTTTGATATTGGATTACGTGATTATACGGATATTGTGGAGGAATTTGGAAGATATATATATATCGTTATTCCCAATATGATATTTGTTAGCTTCAGAATTTGATATTGAATATAAGTCAATATAATTTATATTCAGAGCCTTGTATTTGATATCAAATTAGATTTTGGGTTTGTCGTGAACGGTGTCTTAAATAACACTATTCTTAAACCCAGTGGAGAAAAATTATAAGTCTTTTAATTAAGATTTAGAGGGGTTTTCCGATTAATTAATATTTAATTGGAATTGAATAAAAGAATTGGATTTTGGGTTTGTTGTGAGTGGTGTCTTCAATAATACTGTTCTTAAATCCCGGTTAAAAAGAATAAATCTTCTAATTAAGATTATTAGAGTTTCCAATTGCATTTGGTAATTGGAATAAAATGGAAAGTGAATCGGAATTATCGTGAACTGTGTTTATAACGACATTCGTTCTTTAACCCGATTTACAATGAAATGTTATTTGGAATTTATAAATCTTTTAATTAAGATTTAAAGGAATTTTCCAAAGAAAAGTTTTCCAATTTAATAAAATAAACTGGAATGGAACGGAATTCGATTTGGTAATAATCGAAGGGAGCTTCTGTGGAGGAAGACCGTTACTATAAATGGAATTTAAAAGGCTTTGCCGTTATTCCATTTATATTATAGGTTGGATACAGAAGTTTATATCAGTTATATATATATTGATCTGTTTTCCATGAATATTCCATAATTAATGTAATGAGATTTTGGGTTTATCGTGAATTTTGTTTTAAATGACATTAGTTCTTTGACCCAGTTAAAGATAAGATTAATTTCTTAACTTTGAATAATCATCAAGAAATGATTTTTGGGATTAAAACTGAATTAGAGTTTTAATGAATCTTTAAATAGATTGAAACGTGAATCTGATAAATAAATTATTAAATTCAAGAAATGACCGAGAATGGAGTACCACCAGTTTTACTCCAGGCGATAGTTAAATCTTTAATTAGATTTGAACATGAAATGGTAATTAATTTTACTGACAACACCGTGGGTGTTAGATATGGACTACTACCAGTTTTTCTCCATGGGATGAATAGGTTGGGACTGGGAAATTAAACAAATAATTACTTCGGTAAGGTTTGCTAATCCCGACTAGTGTGGAAAACCTTAATTTAGTTTAAATTGTGAAACGAATATTTGAATAAAAGAATATTCTGGATTAGAATAAGGCGTATGTTGTGTTTGTGTAGCACTTGTTTATAAAATACGCGAGTTATTCGGAAAGACCGGGTTTATCCCATTCAGAATAACTGATTCGACAATAAGTCAACGATGAAGACGGTGGTTGAAGACCGGAGGTCTTTACATCGTTTAGATGAATACTGATGTCTTGATTGGGCTGTACACCCACAATGAGGTAATGAGTGGTGATCGTTCATACGTACTTGGAGATCGACCGGACATGCGAGGACTTCACTCCGGTATTGAACATATGGAACGAGGAACAAGGTGCCTCCGGTTTCATTTAGACCCAGAATGGACTTGCAAATGGATAGTGTGTCTAACATTGGATTTTATTCTGTGTTGATTGATCTCCATTAAATATATATCTGTTTGGCAGCGGAGAATTTATTCTCTTACTTAACGCCCTTCTCTGAGACGTACGAGCTCAGAGGTTGTATATCGATAGACATTAGTCGCATGGCGTGAATTGCCTGTGTGGCATGCTGAGATGCAAATGATTAAGGCTTCTGTTGAAAAGCAGAGTCTTGTGGTTGATGATCAAAGCACGACTTTAATATAGCATAGCTTTGTGTATAGCATTAATTCGCGAGCCTCACACCCCGGTGTTAACTAGAAACGGGAGAGGACCTCAGGGTAATGGACATATGTTGGTTTCTAGCTAGGAGTGGTGTCATGGTATGGAGCCCAAACATTTTACTCACGTGGATGTTTCTTATTATTACTTAATGGATATAGAGGCGCCTCGGATATATCGGTTACTACGAAGCCAATGGATATTGAGTCATCTGGCTCATTTATGCCCCTATAGGGCAATCTAGCATATCGTTTACGTTATTTATAACCCGCTAAGTGTGGGCCAACCCTGTTGATCCAATGATCACTCGAGCTCTGATCCTGAGACATGAGCTAGATTGTCTCGAAGCGGTAAGGACGATCCCTTGCCTTGGTTCACAGATGGAAATCCAACTTCCAATACGTGACTTTTCGGTTTTAATTGTAGAAATAGTGTGGCAACATGATAGATGGTACCCATGCCGTCTATGATTGATACATTTATATTTGAAGTTGTTTCCTTCATTATAGTAATAATAAAAGATCAAATTTTGCGTATCAAGCATTATTTGGCTATTATATGGTAAAACTCTATCCTCCGGCTTGCGTTGCTTTGTGTGATGGGACCTAGGTCTATAATAGCTTCATTTTCTTTAATTAGCATTGCGCTGTTTATTTTATGCACTGATATTCTTGGGAGGAAACCCGTTCCGTGTTATACGGCGTGGTCCCTTGATTTACCTAACTTTAAAATCAAATTAATAACTGTTCTAGTTCTCACACTAGTCACATGACTGACTTGGAGTTTATTGTTTTAACCTAAACTCTGGATGCCCCTATTTTCCACACGAGCAGCTTGTTGCTTTGGTTTTGCAAATATTATATTCATAGGATCCTGGTTTACAGCTGGAGCTATATTCGGAACACTCTGTATCCGTGTATTTCTTTCAGTTGTATTTTGTATTATTTTCCGCTGCATTGTAATATATTTTAATCTCTGATATTAATCAAATGTATATTATTTGTTCATACTCTGTATATTCTTGTACTCTGATGTAAATTGTTGTAATAAGCAATGAAATGTTCTTCTGTTTAAGTTCTGATTTATCGTGTTTTCAACTCAATCCGAGATTTCCTTTACGGGGAAGTTTGGGTTGCTTCAACGAATGTCTTTAAAAACACAGTTCATAATAAACCCAATTCACATTCCGTTTTATTCCAATTACTAAATATAATAGGAAACTCTAATAATCTTAATTAAAAGATTTATTCTTTTCACACGGGGTTTAAGAACAGTGTTACTGAAGACACCATTCACGACAAACCCAAAATCCAATTTGATATTAAATATAAGGCTCTGAACAGAAATTATATCGACGTATATTCAATATCAAATTATGAAACCAACACATATCGTACGGGGAATAACGATATATATATATTTATTTATTTATATTCCAAATTCCTCCACAATATCCGTAAAGTCATGGAATCCAATATTGAAATATCTCGAAGATGTTTTCGATTCAAATCCATTCCAATTTATACATTAGAAAATTCTGGTTAGATTAAAATCATTCACAGATCTGATTTATTTATTTAAAAACGTTGGATTATCTTTCTAGTTAATAACTAGTTCATTTTGATAAAAATATATTTTTTTCTTTAAAAACGTGGAATTTTTCGTCCAAATTCTTTCCAAATCATTTATTATGATTATACCCAAATTATTAATATTTTTAGTAATTTTATTAAGCTCCGTACAGTCGGTTTCCAATAACGGCCACCGAACTGCATCCACAGTGACCTTTTCTAAATTTGATTTGGACATAGTTCCAAATCCAACCTTTCAAATTTAAATCTCTTATATTCAATCGAAAGCTCTTTCCGATACGAACCCAACGGTTCTGATTTTAGGAGAATCCGACGGTCGGATCTCCCATAATGTAAATTCGAAGTCAATGGTCAAAATTCACGAACGGTCGCGGCGTGATGCGTTATATTCAAGAAATTAATATATATTTATATTATATATATATAATATTTCGCTTAAAATGTATTTTTATAAATTCGCTTTAAAAACGATTCCCAATTTCATTTCAGTTTTAAATCGAAATTGAATGCTCCTTATCATTATAATATTTAAATAATAATATTTTCAAAATATCAGATTCTGAAATCATTTCCTATTCGAAACTCATTATAAAAATGAATAAAATTGATATAAATATCGTTCGCATTAAAATGACGCATATCTAATCAAGACAGTTTCATATATTTCAGTATTTTCGTGTCCATCCAAAATCGGACATCAAATTCACATTTTAATCCTTTACTAAATATTATTTTAAAATATTCGTTATTTTAAAATATTCGTTCTTTCTGAATTTAAATAAGACCCAATCAATTACCATATAATTTATTTATATGGATTTCATACAACACATGTATATACCAATAATGATAACCAATCATCCATCATCCAGAGTGCATTACACAACTACATAAGTATTAAATATAAATAATTAACGCTTACAACAGTCTGTCAACCAATCGATTGACATACACCTAAACAATTGGGACTAGTGTACGTCAAATATCATTCCAATACCCGTGTGGGTTTTCAACTAACAAATACTGAATATTATTTGTGCAGTTGGGCGATGCGTAAAATTTATCGTCCCAATCAATGTCAGTTAAATGGGTGCACATAAACAAATAATCCGATTTGTAAATGAATATTTATGTTCATTTCAGGAGAATTTTATGTCTTTTATATATACGTTAAAAATTATATTTTTACAATAAATATTTATTTTAACACTTGACTATTTTATATAGTTCATACATTCAATAAAAATGATATTTTTATTGTTCAAACATTTTATTTAACACATGAATATTTTATATAGTTTATTTCATAAAATTTCATATGCATTTCAGTTTCAGAAAAATTCGGCATTATAACGGCGCGATATTAGAACCGGAGTACAATCAATAATCCTGATACTAACGTCGTTATTATAATCCTGATACTAGCACCGTTATTATAATCAATAGCCACGATATTATAATAACGACGCGATATTATAATCCTGATACTAGCTCGCGCCATACACAATAATCATTTCAATAAACAAAACCACAATACAATCAATAACCACAATACAGTCAATTTCACCACAATTCAATTCAAACAAACATCCATGGTTTGTACAATAAATAGTGTCAGGAGCTACTAAGCTCCGTCTACAACCTAGAATATATTTAACTGTAAAATAATTTGAGTGAGAAAGAGTTCTCATATTGGGATCCACTCCGCCGTTATTTTCTGACGCTCTGATTTGCTGCTCTGATCCCAAAATTTGCAAATGGGCTCCAATCTTCACAAGGTCTTTTTTTCTAGCTTAAGCGCGCTATTCCAGACAACTTTCGCCTAGTGGCCTTTCTTCCGAAAATACTCCATTTCGCCAGAATTTGCGAAAAGACAGTATTTGGATAGCAGACTTTGGACGCGTTTTCCGAGCGGCTCCGAATTCCAAAATATGGCTTCCACATACCCAAATCGAAGAGAAAAACGAGATATTCAACTTTGGTACTGTGGAGTTTTGGCTAGAAGTGCACGGTTTGGGAGTTATTGGCTAAACAAGGTTAGGGGTGTTTTTGCAAATACAGGAATATGTAAAAAAGGGATTTTGGGCATGGGGGGCCCACGGTAGGAGTGGTGGCCGGAGGAGAGGCGCAGGGGGTCGTAGGTGGCGGTAGGGGGTGGCGCAGGTGGAGGTGGGGGCCCACGGTGGCTAGGGTTATGGTTTGGGGTTGTTTTCTTCGGAATGAGTGGTGGTGGAGAGGAGAGAGAGGGGAGGAGGGGCGGAGGCGGCGCTGGAGGAGGACCAGAGGCGGGGGGGAGGGTGGGTTGTAGGCGGCGGACGACGATGGGCGACGGGTCTAGAGGGAGAACGACGGGGCACGGTTTTTTTCTTCTTTTCATTTGCGTTGACTGAGAGAGAGAGGAAAGGGGGTATATAATTTATATATATAATTATTTTAAATTCCAAAAACTTACCTTTTTCATTCGAACTCCAAATCAAACCTAACAACTGTCGCCCCTAGCTAACTACCCCCATTTCAGACATAATGGGATATGTTCCGTAGCCAATTCGACTGTTTCGATCAGTTTTCTTTTAAATTAAAATATAAATTAATATAACGTTCAAAATTGATTTCAACGTACTCCAAAAATTCCAGAAAAATAAATCTAGCTATGTTTTGATGATACGGTTCTAACAAAACTAATTTCGTCGAATTTGGAGGCCGTTTATAAATTGGCCTTTTCCAATCGATTAAATTCAAACTAAAAGTACCAAACGCATTTAAATTCACCACGCTCACATATCAATTCCAAAAAATACGAAAATTAGAATATAGCTATATTTTGACATTCCAGATCCAACAAAAGTGATTTCTACGAAAACGGAGGTCGTTTGCAAAATGGCTATTTTTAAGGACTATATATATTATAAAATATATATAAATTCCATAGCGACTATTTCAAATTTTAAACTGGACATAACTTTCAATTTATATTATGAAATCTCAATTTCTTACATTCGTTAGAAAGATATAATTAAACAGATTCGAATATTTCTTGTTTCATCCAATTCTGATTTAAAATGAATCCTGTATACTCAATTGAAATTGGAAATCGAATTTTCAAACTACCGCGCCATTTCAAGTTTGTTTTATAATTAAAATAAATTTATACGTTCTAACTACGATTTAAATAAATTTTTAGTCGTTATTATTTAAAAGAAATCATTTTAAATATCCAAAATCCGTAAAAATAGCTAAATTAAAAATTTTAAATTGGTTCTGAAAATCCGGATTGTTACAATCTCCCCTACTTAAAAATCTTTTCGTCCTCGAAAAGGTACGGAGCTGAAAGTTGTTAACTAACCAACTCAACTTTCATTCTAGCTTTCATTCTTCAACTTTTCAGTTTCTAAGAATTTTCAAATTTCTCAAAAATTTGGCTAACACCCTAAATTTTTGAAAAATCTCGCCATAACCTCCTTTGTATGGGTTGATATTTAAAACCGCAACTTGCCTCACAGGGCCCTCATCAATCTACAAGAAAAAGAAAAAGCCAATCGGCTCATAAAATCATCAAAACCCAAGAAAATAGTAAACATGTACCTATTTGTCGGGCATACAATTTTATTCCTCTTCTTGGCTTCCATGCTATGACCTGTTCAATATATATACATGTATATGTATGCAATTCCAATCAATTTTCAATTCAGTTTAATATTTTGATTCAATTTGGCTTAAATTATCATTTATTTATTTATTGGTTTTATTAATTATCATTCCAATATTTTAATTAGTTAAACTAATAATCAAACATCACAACCAGCGATAAATTAGTCGATTAATCTTTTCAAACATATAACTTCTATATATACTTAAAAATAATATTTTTAGTGCCAAATCACAAACAATAAACCCTATCTAGTTTTGGTTCTCACACCAGATAGTTGGAAATATATAGATATTACACTTTCGAAACTCGAACAAAAATACTGATGATGTCATGATCATCATTAGAATCATGTTCGGGCGACTATAGTGTGATTATATATCTATTCAGTATATTTGAGGCATCGTATACACTTGGATCAGATGTATATTCAAAATCTCCATATACCCGATAGTCCAAATCAATTTAAAATAAAATATTCAAATACGTACAATCTGATATAATTTTCAAAATTAAAATCGTTTTCATTCTTATTTTAAAAATAACACTCTTTGAAACTCATTCTAGGATACTGCTGATCCCATCTCCAACGAGTCATTCTTATTAGATATTACTAATCCAATTTCTAATGAATTATTTCGTCCGATTCTAATGTGTCTTGTTCTCGAGCTCTGTAGACCAAAGCTCTGGAACCACGATGAAACGACCCAAACTCGCCCATAAGGGAAAGCCCGGATTGAATTGAGAACATGAAAAATCAGAACATAAACAATAGAACATTTCATTGCTTATTACAACAATTACGTCAGAGTACAAGAATATAACAGAGTATGAATAAATAATACACATCAGAAAAATGTCAGAGATTCAAATTACAAAGCAGCGGAAAAATAATACATGACACAGCCGAAAGAAATATACGAATACAAAGCTTTCTGAATATAGATCCAGCTGTAAATCCAGGATCCTATCAAAAATAATATCTACAAAACCAAAACTACTAGATGCCCGTGTGGAAAATAGGGGCACCCAGAGGTTAGGTTAAAACAATAAACTCCAGGTCAGTCATGGGACTGGTGTGAGAACTCAAAACAGTTATTTAAAACTTTACATTAAAATTTAGTAAATGAAGGGACCACGCCATATAGCACGGAACGGGTTTTCTCCCAAGAACACCAGTGCATGAAACAAATAGTGCATTGCTTTTTGGAAAAATGAAGCTATTATAAGACTCAGGTCCCATCACACAATGCAACGCAAGCCAGAGGATAGAGTTTTACCATATAGCCAAACATGCTTGGTACGTTTAAAACAAATCATTTTGATATTACTATAAGTACATAGTGTCAAAATCAACTTCAAATATAAATGTATCAATCATAGATGGCATGGGTATCATATATCATGTCGCCATACTAGTTCTACAACTAAAATCGAAAAATGTCGTATTGGAAATTGGATTTTCAGGTATGAGTCGAGGCGAGGGATGACTCCTCACAAATTTGAGACACTCTAGCAAATGCCTCAGGTTCCCCGCAGCGAACCCTTATATGCTTCAGGGCCGGTCCACACTTACGATAGTGGATTAGTTATTCCTGAATACATGTTTCCCGGTCCTATCGAGCCTATCCATCGGCCCCGTAGTGACCGATATATCCGACGCGCCTCGTTATCCATCATTCACATAGGTAAAAATATAAATGTCTGGGCTCCATACCACGACACCACCCATAGCTAGAAAGAAACGTCGTGCACTCGCTGCAGTCCAATCCCGTTTTTGACTCATACTAAGGCGTGAGGCTCGCGAATTAACGCCATACACAAAGCTATACTATTTAAAGTTGTGCTTTGATCATCAACCACAAGACTCTGCTTTTCAACAAAAGCATTGATCATTTGCATCTCAGCATGCCACACTGACAATTCACGCCATGCAACTGATGTCTATCAATATATAACCTCTAAGCTCGTACGTCTCAGAGAAGGGTGTTAAGCAAGAGAATAAATTCTTTGCCACCAAACAGATATATATTTAATAGAAATCAATTAACACATAATAAAATCCAATGTCAGACACACATCCATTTACAAGTCCGTTCGGGATCTGAACGAAACCGTAGGCACCTTATTCCTCGTCCCATATGTCCAATACAGGAGAGAGGTCCTTGCATATTCTGTCTATCTCCAAGTACGTCTGGACGATCACCACTTATTACATTGTCTTGGGTGTACAGCCCAATAAAGACATAAGTAATCATCTAAACGATGTGAAGAACTTCGATCTTCCACCACCCTTTTCATCGTTGACTTTTAGTTGTAGTATCGGTTATTCAGAATGGGATAAACCCGGTCTTACCGAATAACCCGCATATTTTATATTCAATAATCAAGTGTTATAAAAACACATCATACGCCTCCTTCCAATTCAGAATATTCTTTTATTCAAATGTTCATATCCTTTGGGGAAGGTTCCCATTAATTTTATCATATATATATTCCTTTAAATTTATACTTTGATCTTCCTTTAGATATCAATTTCAAAAGATTTTATTAACTAGTCGAGATTATCGAACCTTACCGAAATAATCATTTATTTTATTTCCCAATCCCAACCTATTCATCCCATGGATCAAAACCGGTAATAATCCATATCTAACACCACCGTGTTATCAGTAAAATTAATCACTATTTCATGTTCAAATCTAATTAAAGATTTAACTATCGCTTGGAGTAAAATGGTGGTACTCCATTCTCGATCATTTCCCAAATTTGATAATTTAAATTATCACATTCACATTTCAATCTAATTAAAGATTCATCAAAATTTCACTTATTTTTAATCTCATAAATCATTACTCAACGATTATTTAACTTTGGGAAATCAAACATGCCACATTGACAATCTACACCGTACCATTGATTTCCGCCGATGTATAACCTCTAAGCTCATACGTCTTAGAGAAGGATGTTAAGCAAGAGAATAAATTCTCCGCCACCAAGCAGATATGTAGTTATCAAAGGTCAACAATACGGTTCAAAATACAATGTTAGACATGTAATCCTGTCTTCAACTGTGTTAAAGAACCAATGTCATTTAAAACATAATTCACAAAAAACCCAAAATCACATTCCATTAATTGTGGAATCATCACGGAAAACAGATCAATATATATAATCGATATAAATTTCCGTATCCAACCAATAATATAAATGGAATAACGGCAAAGCCTTTTAAATTCCACATATAGTAACAGTCTTCCTCCACAAAAGCTCACTTCGATTATTACCAAATCGAATTCCATTCCATCCCAATTTATTCTATTAAATTGGAAAACTTCACTTTGGAAAATTTCCATTAAATCTTAGTAAAAGATTTATATATTCCAAATCACATTTCACTGTTAATCGGGTTAAAAAACGAATGTCGTTAAAAACACAATTCACAATAAACCCGATTCACATTCCATTTTATTCCAATTACTAAATATAACAGGAAACTCTAATAATCTTAATTAAAAGATTTATTCTTGGGTGCTACTATTCATACCCTGGTTTAGACTTCCGGCCACTTTTCTAAATTTAATACAAGTGATTATTTTATATATTCTTCTAGCCACAATATATTATTTTTTCACACAATTATTCACTATTGTACTTCTCCTAAGAAAAATACTTATCCTAAGAAAAATACTCACTTCTCTTTAATTTCAAACCTTAAACCCTAACAAAGCAGATATTCTTTTGTGCCTAATAGAGATGAAAGATTAAGATAAAAAAGTTTAGAATTTCTTGATTTTTATTGTTTTCTATTATGTTATAGATTATGTTGTTAAGGTTTTTTGAATGGTTAGGGTTTTCCATTGCGTTTTAGGATATATTTTTCCGCTCCGTTGGAAATTTCAAGCTTGGAAAACATTAAATTTTACAACATTGTAATATAGAATGACAATGTAAGTTTTGATTTGTATAATTTTTATCCATATAACTTATGTATCTTCTTTTACAAATTGATACATTAATTTTTTTATCGTTTGATAAATGAAGTGCTTGAATGATGATAAATTGGACGATAAACATGAAGGTTGTGATAATATGATGCAAGATGTTCGATCAAATGACTCAAAAGACATAAATGCATGGGATAAGTGAGGAAGGAAGCATTCGTGTAGAGGAAGATACTGGTAGCTTCCCCATTTTTAGTTTACTAATTTAGATGGTGGCCAGCAGAGGAAATTTAAAGTATTTGGGGTGCTTTTAGTAATAGTGGCCGGAAGTGTAATTCAGGGTGTGAATAGTAGTTCCCTTATTCTTTTCACACGGGGTTTAAGAACAGTTTTACTGAATACACCATTCACGACAAACCAAAAATCCAATTTGATATTGAATATAAGGCTCTGCACAGAAATTATATCGGCTCATATTCAATACCCAATTCTGAAACCAACACATATCGTATGGGGAATAACGATATATATCTATCTTCCAAATTCTTCCTCAATATCCGTATAGTCACGGAATCCAATATTGAAATACCCTGAAGATGATTTCTATTCAAATCCATTCCAATTTATACATTAGAAAATTCTGGTTAGATTAAAACCATTCACAAATCCAATTTATTTAAAAACGCAGGATTATCTTTCTAGTTAATAACTAGTTTATTTTGATAAAAATATATTTTTATCTTTACAAACGTGGATTTTTTTCATCCAAATTCTTTTGTAATCATTTATTATGATTTTACCCAAATTATTAATATTTTTAGTAATTTTATTAATGTAACACCCCGGATTTTTGAATAATCGAATTAACTAAATTAAAGAATAATTAATCTCAGACGTGAGAATTAAGGGAAACGGGTTGCGCCATTGTGTTCGTCTCGGAATTCTGGTTGAGATAAAGTCCGAGTTTGCGTGAATTGGACTTCGTATGAAGAAGTTATGGCGATCGGAATTTTCAGAAAATTCAAAAACAGATTTCAAATTTCAAAAATTCAGAGTCAAACAGGCTAGGCGGGAAAATTCCCGCCATGGCCTGGTCGACCATAGGGTCGACCTGGGGGTCGACCTACCCTGACCAGGTCGACCATAGTGTCGAACTGCCCCCCCTACCCCGGCAGATTTGAATGATGACCTGTTTGTGACTAGACGCTGACTCATTAGGGTTTCTGAACTGCTCTGATTGGCTGGGATTAATTCTAGGTTGATCGGACGGCTTAAACTAATCCTAAACTCTATAAAAACACCTATATACCCAAACCCTAAAATCAAAATAAAATTGGATTCATGGCCTCCATGCCGTCAACTTGCAACTCAGAATAGCCGCCGCCCATTAGAGAGGAAGAAAGCAAATCAAATTCAATCCTTTTCAACTCTAACAACGAATCTTCATCAAAGGAGCGCTAATTCAACTCTAGAAATCAGAATTCAGAACTCAAGACTGCTTTTGAGTTGTGAGTTCGATAGTCTTAACAAAATAATTATTAAATGAATTGGATTGAGTTATAATGCGGATAATTTGGATGTGATATGAATTGTTGATTTCATGTTCTAATTATCTTGTAGAATTATGTTGTAATTTCTATGATATTATGGTATGATGGTATTATCTATGATGTGAAGTTATGATGCTATCACCCATGTTATAATCCTATGATTGGCTTATGTCTAGTTGAATCATCATGTTTCTTATGCTAGTTTGTTATATTGATTCATATGATAAATCATATGTAGGAAAGTTTAGATGTTGATTCAAACATGAACCACATACAAGTTGGGTAGAATTATATGTGAACTTACATGATTATGACACCTAGTTTATGTGAAAATTTAATTGAAAGTTAGGCTATGACATATGCCAAATTCTACATGATACTTTACATGTCTACACAATTGTTGCGATGTATAAATCACCTATGTAAGTTTATGAGTTGGATATGAATCATGTTATGCAAGTTTAGGATTATTACCTATGAAAATATAGAACTATGACATATGTTATTTATGCAAGTTTGTGGCCATTATCTCATCAAGTTCACACCTTTAGATTTGGATCCATGACATATATTATTTATGCAAGTTGTAATTTTGGCCTACGCAAGTTTTAGATGTAGAACATCATTCACATATGCAAGTTCACCCCTATGTTAGATTTGTGATGTTTTCTTTTATTTTATGAGTTAGACTATTCGAGTCTAACGTATATTTTTACGTTAAACGAATAAACGCACTACGTGGGGAAAAAGGGGATAATGTTAAAAGCGTTTAATTGGCATAAATGCCTTAAAAGGCATAAAATATAATTGTGGTGAAAATTGATTGATTTTACATACCATAAATGGATGGACATAATTGAGTCAATTATGGACATCGTTAAATTTGGAATTGATTTATAATTTGAATAGGGAAAGTAATTCAAATTTGGGAAATGATTAATTAGAAGTAATTAATCGTCTAAGACACGAGGTTAGGCTCTTTTGTGGTGTAAGACTGCCCGGACCCGCCCGGCAAATCCAGCTGCCACAAATGCCAGTCTAATGTGAGAGGTCTTAGGCACAAACTAAATACGTAACAGTTGTAAAGACACGAGGTTAGGCTCTTTTGTGGTGTAAGACTGCCCGGACTCGCCCGACAAATCCAGCTGCCACAAATGTCAGTCTAATGTGAGAGGTCTTTATGAAGTTACGGTCTTAATGAATTAAGAAACACTTAACCAGATAAGCATTTAGTGGGACATGAAGGGGTTAAGTGGGTGCCTTGGGTGGCATGTGGAATCTAGTGGGTGCCTTAGGTGGCATTTGGAAATACGATTAGAAATACTTAACCAAAATTGAAACATGTAATTGAAACATGAATAAGAAGTGGGTTAAGTGGGATGTACTAGAGGGGACCAAGCTTAGGTGGATAGCTTGTGTCAAGTAATGGGGGCCCGTTTCAACCAGTAACCCATACGTATCTTTGTGGGCTCGACCCAAGTCGAGGATGGGACACGCATACTGGGCTTGACTGTAAGAGACCAAACCGGGTTAGTGGTGGCAACGCAAGTCCAACGGGTTCATAGGCGTGTGTGGACCCGGGCTGGAAGGTAAGACGTTGTTGCATCGTCTAGGTATAAGCCATGCATTCTTGGTAGTATCGGGTTGCCGCTTTGGGGAGTGATACACCCTACTGTTGGGCCAGCATGGGTATCTACGAGTTAGGGAGTCGATCGCTTGGGGGTAGTGGGTACACCTAGTGGAGATAGGGGCAGACGACACCTATGAAGGCAGCTAGGGGTGCACGAAACTACCAATATCATTATTAAGTCCGTAGGCGAGATCAACCTTAGGGTGACTAGTGGTGGTGCAGTATACTAGTGGCGGTGCAGTATAGCAATTATCCTATAGTGTTGGTGTAGTTTAGTAAATTTATCTTAGTGGGTTAGGTGCGCTTTAACGATATCGTTGTTCATCTTGTTTCCTTGTTTACTCTGTCATACTCAATGGTTCATGATCATTTCCTTATTTTCCAACTTATGCCTTAGCCTAGTTACTTTGTTAATTATTTTGTTAGGATTATCGCACTCGCCAGACTTTATGTCTGACCCCCCTTTTTCCATCTCTTTCCTCCCCCCCTCCCCCCCAAGGTGCTCAGGTTGGAACTAGCACCAGTGGAGCTTGATTTTGGACTGCTTTTAGAAGATTGCTTGGACCGCTGAAGTAAAGTTCAGCTTCTCTTTATTTATGGCTATTTTAATGTTGGGGATTATGTCTTTTAGTTTATGTACCTTGTTTTATCAAGATGGAAATGATGTACTTGACTTTGGTTTATGGTTTTGATGATGTAATCAAACATATGTGTTTTCCGCTGCAATGAAATAAAGTTTTAAATTTCCAAGTACTGCTTTATATCTGTCTTGTTGTGATTTTCTATTCTATATTCACTTATAATGCTCCATGGAGGTTAATGCATTCCCTTTGTGAGTGACGTTAATGGACGTGGGGTGTTACAATTAAGGTCCGTACAGTTGGTTTCCAATAACGGCCACCGAACTGCATCCATAGCGACCTTTTCTAAATTTGATTTGGACATAATTACAAATCCAACTATTCAAATTTAAATCTCTTATATTCATTGGAAAGCTCTTTCCGATACGAACCGAACGGTTCCGGTTTTTGGAGAATGCGATGGTCGGATCTCCCGTAATGTCAATTTAAAGTCAATAGTCGAAATTAACGAACGGTCGCGACGCGTTCTATTCAAGCCATTAACATATATATATATATATATATATAATATAATATATAGTTCGTTCAAAACATATTTTTATAGATTCGTTTTAAAAACGATTCCCACTTTCATTTCAATTTTAAATCAAAATTGAATACTCCTTATCAATATAATATTTAAATGATAATATTTTCAAAATATCAGATTCTTAAATCATTTCCTTTTCGATATTCATTATAAAAATGAATAAAATCGATATAAATATCATTTGCGTTAAAATAGCGCATATCTAATCAATACGGATTCATATATTTCAGTATTTTCGTGTCCATCCAAAATCAGACATCAAATTCACATTTTAATCCTTTACTAAATATTATTTTAAAATATTCGTTCTTTCTGAATTGTAATAAGAAACAATCAATTACCATATAATTTATTTATATGGATTTCATACGGCACATGTATACAACAACAATGATAACCAATCATCCAGAGTGCATTACACAACTGCATAAGCATTAAATATAATCAATTGACGCTTACAATAGTCTGTCAAACAATCGATTGACATACAACTAAACAATTGGGATTAATGCACGTCAAATATCATCCCAATACTCGTGTGGGGTTTCAACCAACAAATACTGAATATTATTTGTGCAATTGGGCGATGTGTAAAATTTGTCGTCCCAATCAACGTCAGTTAAATGGGTGCACATAAACAAATCGTCTGATTTGTAAATGAATATTTATGTTCATTTCAGGAGAATTTTATGTCGTTCATATATACGTAAAAATTATATTTTTAACGATAAAATATTTGTTTTAACACTTTACTATTTTATATAGTTCATACATTCAATAAAAATGATATTTTTATTGTTCAAACATTTTATTCAACACATGAATATTTTATATACTTTATTTCAGAAAATTTCATATACATTTCAGTTTCAGAAAAATTCGGCATTATAACGGCGCGATATTAGAACCAGAGTAATGTCTAGCATTACCACTCTCCTGATACTGACTCGCGCCATACATAATAATCAATCCAATCAACAAAACCACAATACAATCAATAACCACAATATAGTCAATTTCACCACAATTCAATTCAAACAAACATCCATGGTTTGTACAATAAATAGTGTCAGGAACTACTAAGCCCCGTCTACAACCTAGAATATATTTAACTGTAAAATAATTTGAGTGAGAAAGAGTTCACATTGGGATCCACTCCGCCGTTATTTTCTGACGCTCTAATTCGCTGTTTTGATCCTAGAATTTGCAAACGAAATCTGATCTTCGCACGGTCTTTTTTTCTAGCTTAAATGCGTCATTCCGGACAACTTTCGCCTGGCCTTTCTTCCGAAAATGCTCCATTTAGCCAGAATTTGCGAAAAGATAGTATTTGGACAGTAGACTTTGGACGCGTTTTCTGGGCGGCTCCGCATTCCAAAATATGGTTTCCATATACCCCAAATTGAAGAGAAAAACGAGATCTTCGACTTTAGTATTGTGGAGTTTTGGCCAGAAGTGCACGGTTTGGGAGTTATTGGCTAAACAAGGTCAGGGGTGTTTTTCCAAATATGGGATTCTGTAAAAAGGGGATTTTGGGCATGGGGGGCCCACGGACGGAGTGGTGGTCGGAGGAGAGGTGTAGGGGGTCATGGGTCGCGGCAGGGGGTGGCGCAGGCGGAGGTAGGGGCCCACGGCGGCTAGGGTAACGGTTTGGGGCTGTTTTCTTCAGAATGGGTGGTGGCGGAGAGGAGAGAGAGGGGAGGAGGCGGCGCCGGAGGGGGACCGGTGGCGGGGCGGTGGGTTATAGGCGGCGGACAACGATGGGCGACGGGTCTGGAGGGAGAACGATGGGGACGCATTTTCTTTTTCTTTTTATTTGCGTTGACTGAGAGAGAGAGGAAAGGGGGGAGGGGTTATATAATTTATATATATAATTATTTTAAATTCCAAAATGTTACCTTTTTCATTCGAACTCCATATCAAGCCCAACACCTGTCACCTCTAGCTAAATACCCCCATTCCGAACACAACGGGGTATGTCCCATAAGCCAATTCGACTGTTTCGATCAGTTTTCTTTTAAATTAAAATATAAATTAATATAACGTTCGAAATCGATTTCAACGTACATTTTAATTTACAGGGACCACAAACTAACTCCAAAAATTCCGAAAAAATAAATCTAGCTATCTTTTGACGATACGGTCCTAACAAAACTAATTTCATCAAATTTGAAAGTACCAAACATGTTTGAATTCACCGCGCTCACGTATCAATTCTAAAAATAATGAAAATTGGAATATAGCAATAATTTGACATTCCGGATCCAACAAAAGTGGTTTCGTCGAAAACGGAGGTCGTTTGCAAAATGGCTATATATATATTATAAAATATTTATAAATTCCATAGCGACTATTTTAAATTTTAAACTGGACATAACTTTTAATTTATATTATGAAATCTCAATTTCTTACATTCGCTAGAAAGATATAATTAAACAGATTCGAATATTTCTTGTTTCATCCAATTCTGATTTAAAATGAATCCCGTATACTCAATTGAAATTAGAAATCGAATTTTCAAACTACTGCGCCATTTCGAGTTCGTTTTATAATTAAAATAAATTTATACGTTCCAACTTCGATTTAAATAAATTTTTAGTCGTTATTATTTAAAATAACTCATTTTAAATACCCAAAATCCATAAAACTAGCTAAATTAAAATTTTGAAATTGGTTCTAAAAATCCGGGTTGTTACATATTGACAATCAATTCATTATATAAACTTCACGTTTGATTTGGGTTAAATATCGCAAATATCATTATTCAATTGAATATTTACATTCAATCATTTCAAACTAAATTGCTATGATCGGAATTACATATTTCTATTTCAAAATAATTGAGTACAAAATAGTTTAAGTAAAATAATAGGCTTGAAATAAAATAGGTTTGAGTAAAATAAACAATTTTTTGACAAAATAAGTTTGTATAAAATTAGACAGGTTTTATAAAATAGGTTTGAAATAAAACACGTTTTGATACAAAATAGTTTGCAAAATTGTTCAGAATAAAAATAGATTTGGTATAGCATAATTAAACAAGATAAATAATTTTAATACTTTAGTTCAAATAAAACGATGGTAAAACATATAATAATTGTAAAATGAAAATACAAATTTTCAAGAAATATTCCAATCTGAATCAATTTTCCAAATTTTCAAAATTTTAGTTGACACTTATTCCGCTGTCAAAGCTAAACTCAATTTTAACTAAAGATTCAATTGGAAACCTTTCAGTTTGAATGAAGTGTTCAAGTTAGATCACAACTCAAATTTCTCTTTCAATTTCTCATTTTCAGTTTTCATTTGAAGTTTGAATTCTCCATTTATTCCATATTATTGGCTTCAAATTTTCAAATATTTAATTTATCCCTTAAATCAATTCTTCACAAGTTAAATTTTCAATTTTAACTATCAAAACCATTAAACTTAATAGAATCCTTCAATTAAACAATTCAAATTTTAAATCATTTAAACCTTGTATTTATTGCAACAACCCATCTTTTTGCCTAATTCTTGCTGACGTTCACAAAGGAGGATTGTTATGGGTACTAACATATATTAAACAAAATAACAGAACATTTCATATTATAATATGATATCACATCAGAGCTACATGGAATATCGGAGTTACAACATATAGCAGCGGAAGCATACATATAATTTCAGCATAAGAAGCGATGTGATATAACGGAAACTCCAACTTTAGCTCAAAACTCCAGTTTAGAAAGCGCTCCAAATCTTACTCCAAGGGCATATAACTGTAAAACTAAACCATTAGCTGCCCATGTGGAAAATTACTGGGTATCCAAAGTTTAGGAAGGAACAATCAACTTCAGGTCAGTCATGGGACTGATGTGAGAACATAAAACCGTTACTTTTCGGTTTATTTTAAAGTTGGACAATTCACCGGACCACACCGCTAATGCGAAACATGTTTACTCCATGTGATTTCCCGTGCATACAAATTCGCAATGACTTTCGAAAAAATGAAGCTATCATAAGCTCGTCCCACATCCCACAATGCAAGCGCACACCAGATGGGCGGGTTCTGTCTTATGATAACCAAAAATGCCTTCATACGTGGAAATCCTCTTTATATTATGAGTGCATAGAATAGAAAACAACTTCGAAAATAAATGTATCAATCTTAGACGGCATAGTACCGCATCCTACTATGTCGCCATAGGTATACAAATAAAATCATAGGGCGCGTATTGGAGATTGGGTTTCTAACTTGATGATTCCTGCCACGAATGATCAATCAGGAACACAAGCGAAGTGTAACACGGTTTTTCCATCCAGATTCGGACACCAACTACAAATCACGAGGTAAATCACTGGTTTTCATCCAGACTCGGACACCGAACATACCTAATTCCCCTAAGTTCACAAGTTGTACCACCGCTGCAGCTATTATTAAAACAAAATATGTATATGTATATATGTATATATATATAACAACCTAAATACCAGTTTCTCATCAGTCCGGGGTGTCAGGCTTGTCGATGTCACGATATACACAAAGCTACACTTCAATAAGCCATGCTTTGATCATCATTAGCTCATTCCATAACTTGAGTATGCCACATTGACTATTTACAATATGTCACTGATTTCTACCAATACATACCCTCAAAGCACGTAAAACTTAGAGACGGAAATAATAAATTCCCACAATCCGATATAAATATATATATTAACAGAAATCAGTGCTATGCAGTCAATTACAATGCCACATACAATCCATACAAGTCCACTCTAGGTCTGAACGGAACAAAATCCAAAAATCCTTAAATATATTCAGATTTCATGCCACTTATAACCTCGTATCTGGTGTATGACCCGATTTCAGACATCAGCAATCAATCCAAATAAGTACAAAGAAACCCGGTCTTCATTTTTCATTTCCGAGTCTTCAATTTGCTTTATAGCATCGTACCATTACTTGGAATGGTTTTCAGACTTACATCTGATCCGGTCTTCCCAAGTAATAAGCGTATTTTAAAACAAAGCTATGGACTATACCGGTTTCAATTCAAATCTCCTTCCAATTGTTATCAATTCATTTCTGGATAAGGCTGGATCTATTTCATATTTATTTAATCTCATTACCATCTTATTTCTTCTTTAAATCCAATGTTCGTTTACCAACCTTAAATTTGTAACACAATCCCTTTATTCGCTGTTTCCATAAATCACCAAATCTAAATGCAGATTTAAAGTTTCTTACACAAATATTTGTCACTCTAAAATCTTCCATAATATTTTAGAAACCCTTTTAAAGTGTAAATAATAATTCTTGATTTAGAAATCTCAAACCAAGTCCTTTCAAGGAAATGTTAAAGCGTTACTTAAACACTATAGAATAATTATTTAAACTGAATAGGTTCAAATTTATTCAAAGTTCAAATCCTTCGCTCACATCATTCTTAAAATGAACAACGCTTATTAAATTCCAAAATTGTTCCAAATAAGCTTTAAATTAAATTCCAAATTGATTTTCGAATTAACCATCCCACCCGTTGGATCAGTTAGGGATGGCCAGGGAGAGCAGAAAACTGTATTTTCCAAACCCAAGCCTTAGACACTATCCTCTCTGTCACCCTGGAACATTCTGGTATGTATACGTATTATTGAAACGTCAATGTATATGCATTTGATAAAGGTTCAAAACATAAATTGTCCAATCCTTTAGATTCATAATTTAAGTTCCATACTTTAATTAAAACCGAAATTTCAAATTCACTGGAACTTAATATAAATCACCAAATTTGTTTCATTGTTTTCATCTTTCCAAATGGTCTTTCTTTTTAAATAATAGTACCAAGTGTATTAATAAAATCAACGTTTAGTTATGCGACTCAATTACTTTTCCCAATTGAATTTCAGAGCTTATGAACAATGTTTATGTAGACCAGTTGGTACTCAAAATTTCAAAACTTGTTTAATTAATTTCAAGCTTACTAATGGTCATAAAAGTAATGAAACCAAGTATTATTTTCTTAATAACTGTTGTTTAGTAATATAACTCAAATCATTCTTCTAATTATATTTCAAAGCTAATGAACAATGAGGAATCAACGAATAATATAATCAATGTTTAGTCAATTTTCTATAATTAAATTTTAAAACTTATGGACGGCTATGAAAACTAACATTTACATAAGACAATTGTAACCCAAAAATCAAGTTTTTAGTTAGATTTCCAAACTTGTTTCAATCTTAAGAGTCCAAAATAATTTTTAAAACATTTCCGAAATTCATTTTGTCTTTCGAGGAAATCGTTTAATTTTAGATTGCCAACTCATTTAAAAATCTAAATCAAAGATTTACTTCTAAATTTGAATTTATTTTTCTTCTAATCGTTATTCTCATACAATAGAGATTTAAATCGACTCCCATATACTCCACAACTATAGTGTGTGTGATACAACAAAAATCAATCCATATGAACACTAGTTCATCCATCAATAATGCAAAAATTTAAACAACCATCAAATTTGTGCGTAAGCATCACGTTAAATAACGCTTAGTGTTTTAGTGTTTTTAGCTTACACAACATCCATTCAAATTATCACAACAATAGCAACTACCAATATGAACTCGATAATCATTAATTGGCAACTACTAGCAATTTTAACATTCTACTTGTTAAAATAAATTCGAATAAATGTTCTCACCCAAAATTGCCTTCCAATCTTCATTGTCCACGCTCCTTTGTATCGACTGCAAATAAATCGATGGACGATGCTATAAATCAACACAACTTCGAACCAAATGAACTGGATCAACACTCGCGATTCCAACAACGAGTAACAAAAGTGTAGGCCATGCACCCTCACACCAAAAGTTTCATCATCTTTCCTTCTTCTTCTTTTTTTCTGTTCTTTTTTTCTAAAATTGATATGGCGGAAGACTTGAGAATTTGGTGAGGAGGAGTTTTATGGTGAGGAAGAAGAAATATGTATTAACAGAGAGCAATCTATGCACATTATTTATAATTGAACGTGGAAGCCAACAACAGAGAGTAACAACACGTGGTGCGTGAGGCATTGGATTCCCTGTAGACTGAGATTTCCAAATCTGGGTGTACTGTTTCACAAATCTTTGCACTGATATGGCAAGATTTGAAACCATATTTTTTCTAGATATTGTTGCCTGTCATATCTCCTTAAAAGGAGGAAAACTTGATTTCAAATTTATTATAACCGATCCCCATTCATTCCTTATTCATTTTCATTTCAAATTTCAAAGTTATACATATGTATAAATATTATATTTATCAACTTGTATTTTTTTATAAAATGTGCCTTCTTCCTTATATATGCAAATGGCAGTGACTTAAAAATGGAATGAATAGGGAGAGAAATATGGAAACGCATAGGAATAGGAAAGGAAGAAGTATGGGAAGGCAAAAATTAAAGAACATGCATGAATGTATGAAACGCATGCAACATTTAATATATATTTTTATGTGCATGCATGGATTAATGGAAGCAAGCTTTACGGAAAGAACTAAAGTGTCATGCATTAATGAAATGCATGGATGACAACATGTTTAAATATTTTTTTTAATTTTCCTTTTACATTCAACGCATATACATTAGTGAATGAATGAAACTTACATGAGAAAGTAATGGTAGGTGGATGTTTAATAGGAACGATACATTAAATGGGAAACAAAAAATAATTAGGATATAAATCAAATAAATGAGGGGCCAACAATTAATAACTTTAACTACTATGTTTAAATTTAAACTCATCTGTATTTTATATTTCTTTTCATATAAACATAAACATATGTTTCTCTTTTTAAAACCATTGATTACATTTATTTATTATTACTAAAGAATTCCAATTCATTTCAACATTACATTCTAAATTAGATTACAATTATTACGAATTTTAACATTAATTTTTACAAATTCAAATTTAACCAAATCTAAAACAAAACTGACTTTTTTAGAAAATTTAATATTTCAATAAATTTGGAACGTCAATATATTCGTTAATTCAAGTTTAATGTTTAAGTTTAATTTTTTTTAAAGCTTATATGAATTTAATTCACACAATTTTGAATCAATTAAACATTTACATTTATATTTGACAATTGTTCAATTTGATTGTTCAGCGTTATATATTATTGTTCTTCTACAAAATTTATTTCATTCAGAATAAATTATTGTTTTAAAGATTAAAATTTTAAATTTTAGACAAATCATTAATTTCCAACAACAATCATAAATAAATCTAATTACATTTTAAAATTCAAATGATCGAAAAATATGGGATATTACATCTGATGTCGATACTAAGGAAAGAATAAAGCCAACAGGGCAAAGCTTGAGATTTGTTGTTGAAACAATGAGAGCCATAACCGATACCGAAAGCAATTATCGAAGCAATCTATACCAATGGACTTGGTATTGATACATTATGAAAAAAACAGCATCAAAGTTGAGCTCCTAAAGCCCAAAATCGGCACTCCGAAAGCAAGACAGATCCGGTAATAATGCTCAATAGAGAGAAAGGCAGCCGAAACCATGTTACCGAACCAAATGGTGCAAAAGCGGCTGCAACCCTGTTGCCGCATCCGAAAGAGGCTTCTGGTGAGTCGATAACAAAATGGGGCCCAATTTGTCTATAAATATGATCCAGAGGTCTCATTTTGGAGGATTTTTCTTCATTTTCTCAACCTTGTATTCATTTCTCATAGAGGAAACCATAATTTGTAAACCAATTTGGGGATTTCACTTGTAAACACTTGTGTACTTAAATTAGTAAGCAATAAGGAGAGAATTAACACTTAGCATAATTCCTATGAATAACTTTACTGCCTTTTCCGCCTATTACCTTATGGTTTACTCACAACAAAAGCCTTAACATTAAGCCTAGATAACCAAAACTCCCTTCCGCAAGCCATTTAGGTTCGTAACATGTGTTGCATTTAAGCAGCCCCTATCCCAAGGTAACTGTTTGTCCTTGAGTCTCGTAAGCGTGATACTCACCCCTTGAGGAAAGAGTAACTAATCTTAGGGCTTATGACCTCGATATCTATGAAACTTTGAACTAACTCAAGTTTGTGGGAACTAAATAACCCTTTACTTCCCCTAGATCCATATCCTTGGACCTAAATACGGTGTTAATAAAAAATATCGTTAAAATTTTGGTGCTGGAAGGAGGGGTCTAAACCTTCGAACCTTTGGATAATCTAAACTCATCCCTGGTTGTTCCGTCCCGGATTGGAATAAGATTTGAAGAAAGAGAAACCATGGATAGAAGGTCCATATGAGTAACTTCTGAATTTCCAATGGTTACATCAGGTGTGTATGAATCAAGGATCATTGAAGAACAAAGGATTAAGTTGGAAGCCTTGCAAATCCGAAATAATGGAAAAGAAGTAAAGCCTTATGATCCCGACCGTTGGAGCATTAACCCCTTCCACTTAGGACCAACCCCAATCTTTGACCTAAGAAATTCTACATCAAAGGAATATAACTCATTTATGCATATAAAAGAAGCCATTCAAGCACAGGCTAGGGGATCTATATTTGGAAAAAGAGTTGAGAGAGATTTCAACCACCTTGCCGCAAGATGGTCTAAGAAGGTTGCACCTCTATCTCGAGACAAAGAAAAAGGAAAGCTTGAAGAAAATGAGGAACCAATAAAGTTAAGTAATAAAATGGTTAAGTTCCCATGCCAAAAGGGAGTCTTCGAATCAAGGTTACCAAACGAATGCAAACTCACTACATCAATTGATTATATCTACTTCCTAGCTAAACATGAGCTTAATTTATGGCCATCACAAAGGAAGGAACCTAAGAATGAAATTAAGTTGGGAGGACCCTACTGATACTACCATATGATGAATGAGCATCAAACTAATCACTGCAGAGTCCTAGAAGGGATGATCATCAATTTTTTCAATAAATGCCAATTGTACACATATGTGAAGAAAACCTAATCAACTGCAACAACGGATTCTTTGAAGAAAGAATGTCTACATGGTTGGGTGTACGATCTCCCCAAATATTTGGAACCATCCTAAGTAGGTGAAGCTATCTACGATGGTGGAAAACCCTTGTCACTACCAAGATGGCCAATGTAAGGCACCCCTCGAGGGGAGGGGTGGAGTGTAATCCTTTCTCCGTGCCCATATCAGAAAGGGCTAGGTTAAAGTGTCAACAGTGTAAGCCTCCACCCCTATGATGGTGCAGCTATAAACACTTACTCCCGCCTATGATGGTCTGGGTAAGGCACCCCTTAGAGGGGGTAAGTGTAAGCACTTATCCACATCTAAATCAGACAGGGCAAGGTTAAAGCATCGAAAACCCTTATCCACGTCTACGATGGTCAGGGTAAAACACCCCTTGAAGGGGGTGGAGTGTAAACCTCTATCACCACCTATGATGGCCAGGGTAGGGCTTTAAAATAGTAAGCCATTAGCCTCGCCTATGATGGCCTTGTTAAAGCATCTAAGCCCTTATCCCGCCTATGATGGCTAGGGTAAGGTGCCTTTTGGAGGAAGGTCAGGTAAGTCCTTGGCCCTGCTTAAGAATAAGATAGTAAAGTGCACTAGATACACAAGCCCAAAGAGTGGCTAACAAAGCATGTATGTCCTCTGCTTTGACAATCATAATCCTATAGAGTGGCTAACAAAGCACGTACATCCTCTGCTTTGCAAATCAAAATCAACAAGGGTAACAAAATTAATTTCCAAAAGTGTGTTTCTTGTTTTCTATCAAATACCCAAATCTGAGTTATGATTTGGGACTTCTCTTATTACCATAAGTGGATTTCTGGTCTTCTAGTCAAATACTCGGATATGGGTTATGGTTTGGGACTTCATATAATTAATTACCAAAAGATAATTTTTGGTCTTCTACTAAATACCCGATTCAGGGTTATGGTTCGGGACTTCTAATTATTGCTAGAGGAAGAAATCTGGTCTTAACTTATTAATAACCTAATCTGGGTTCCGAAGCTTCTTACTATCGTTGCCAGATATGGACTGTTGGTCTTCTCCTATAAAATTCTTGAATGTGGGTTCCGATGGATATATTCCAGAAAGGATACTCTGGACTTCCAATCTAATACCCTAATCTGGCTCACAAGATTTAAATTCATACTCCTGGAAAAGGGATTATAAGACAGTGCTTGGTCTGATACCTCAAGTGTAATATTTGAAAGCCTTCAAGTGGAGAATGTGATCTTCCACATCCCACAAGGAGATTTCTTAAACTCATTACATGAAAATTGCTATTATCTATTTAAGGTGCAAAACAAAAATCACACATCAAGTGATACATACCCAATTTACAAATTATTTACAAGGTTTTTTTATTGACTATCCAAATATGGAAGTTAAAACATTACTGTTACAAATACAATCATGTATCATGCACCTCCTCATCATCAGGTAAAGGAGGATTAATGGCGTGACAAATTGCGATACTCAGAAGCTCATTAAGCTTACGTCCCTTATTGCTAGCCTCATCAAGGTTGTCTAAGAGTTTGATTTGAAGTTTCAATGCCCTATAATAAGCTCTACGCATAACTCTTAGAAATTTATTATTTTTCTCTGAACCAAGGATATCCTTATGCAAATCGTGTCTCTCCTCTTATAAGTGTCTAATCTAAGAGACATAGTGATTAATGCGTCGAAGTTCGTCTTCAATAAACATGGTTTCGTAGTATCTATTCATCTCAGCTATCACCTTTTTGTACCAAATAGAGATAACTGATTCGTCTATCCCTCGATGAGGGTTCTTCAAGTAAAAATGCTTTTCAGAGATTGAGGCTTTGCGCTCAGCCGTGGTCTCGGAAGGTTGAGACATAGTTATGATAGGGATATTCTTAAAAGAAAATTCTGAAGCTTTGTAGCTTGCGTTAGCATTATCTAGTTCTTTCTCCAAGTTAGCTATCCACTAGTGTAAGCATATTTACTCCTGTTCAAAATCAACATATGTCTTGGTCTTTATATACTCCTTTGATCCAAGAATAATTCTATCCTTTTCTTCTAATTTTCTTTTTAAAGCATCCATCCTTTCATTCAAATGCTTAATGGTCAGGTTCTGAAGTAAAATCGTTCTTTCTTGGGATGCAGGAGGTCCCTCTCCTAGAATATCACTCCTCTATACAACTGTCAGTAGCTCATCCCTAGTTGGGGAGGATTCAAGTTGATCTTCCTATTTGCAAAATAAGATACAATTATGCACAACATCTTGCTTTCAAAAGATAATAAGGATAACATTATATTTTCCAAAAAACGATTTAATACATGAAGTCTATTCAAACAAGTTTTTGACTGTGTTGGTAGTACAATGCCCATAAATTACAAAGACCCAAGCTTACTTATCACAACATATATTGTTTATCTTACATATTAGTCAGCATGTTTAATCCTAAGTCTTTTTATAATCATCTCCCATTCATTGCCTAGAAAGTTAAAGGGGAGCTGAGGGTATTTCATGTAAATACGCCTAAGGTCTCCTAAAGAAATGTCCTTTCCGAGTTTATTTGATGATTTTATTAAAAATTCACTTTCCAATCGAGATAATGAGCGACAAGCACCTTCTGAAACTGCATCACCGTGAAAAGTGGAGTTCTATCATAGCATAAGACATAATAAAAAATCATGAATAATAGAGATATTACCAACACAAACATATGTTCATAACATCAAGTTTACAAACACTCCTCCTGTTTATACGAAATCAACCTTTTGAACAATTCAGAGACAAATCTATTTTTGTTATACTTAAACTTTTCTAGGGGAAGGTCCTTAAGAATCGAAAGAACCCTTGAAAGGTTCTAATGCCTAGGGTGAGGGTCAGAACCATACTCATCCAAATAATGCCTATAAAGGCGACATAGGAAACCCCCACTAAGATCCCCAAGAATAGAAAAGTCGACTGTTGTGTACTGCTTATAAATCTCATACAAGAAGTCTACTAAAATACCTCTATCCTCAATTAGCATCCAAAATAAGGTCATCAACTCCTTGTTTTCCTCTAGAAATGTCTCCCTTCGAATTCAAGTTGTCTTTAACCATGGTGCAGCTTCGTGTTCTTTATAAAACATAAGTTTAGAAGCGCTTTTGTCAAGATCATGGTATTTCATGATAAAACATTATAATCTTTCAATAGTATTTCCTGCTCTAGATGAGATCAGTTTATTTCTCTTTGTTTCTTATCCAATTATGGTTTAAGATATGAAACAACATTTCTTTTATTCTATGAAATATAGTGATAGGGAACCAGTTATTGCCTTAAAATTAAGAAGGAAGAAGACACTTCAAAAGCGAAAGCCATACCTATGAGATAGGAATTTCAGGCTGAATAGGAAATTCTTTTCCTTTCGGCTCGGAAGAACCACCCTCCTTGGTAGGAGCCTTTGTCGGGTCTTGGGCAGAAGGAGTACCAGAAAAGTCAAGGTTAACTCCGTCAGAACCATGTGAACCACCAACAGCAGAAGTTAGGCCGCCATCATCTTTATTAGGTTTTCCTTGATGGTTTCTATTGTCAGGACCAAGGTCGGCGTTGTCGTCATTATCATTATCATCAACATCATCAGTGGCTAAGTATTCATCTTCATCGTTGGAATCATTAGGCAAGTCCTTGATAAGCAGGAGACCTTCGAGCTTTGTATTATCCTTCTTCAGGACTACAACTCAGTGTTTTGCCAAGTTAATCCTTTCTATAACACTATTACGAATAAAAGGGACAATGGAAGGAAATTCGATTCCTTGAAACTCTTTGAAATTGTCAGAAAATGCGAGAAAAAGAGCGTCTTCATAATACTCCATAAAAGCCTTCGAGAGATGATCTTTCAGAAATTCGGATATCCTATTTCTGGCTTCGTGAATTACTCGCCTCGCATTGCAAAGCTTTTCATCCTTTCTCTTCATCTCATTGGCATGATCCACTGCCATCTTCACATGCCTCTTCTTAAGAGTTGAAACCTGGTCGGATAAAATACCTTTAGCTTGCCTTTCCTTTTCAAGTTCAGCCTCATCTTTCTCAAGAGAGCCTTTAATCTCTCATGCTCGTCATTGCTCTTTTCCTTCGCTTGAGATAAGGTATCAACTTTAGCTTTCAAAGTAGTATTCTCCTTTCTAATTTAGGTGATTTCAGTGGAAAATGAAGAAGTTGTGCCTTGGGACAAAAGCCAGCTTTTAGTCACCTAAAGAAGGGGAAAGTCAAATCAGCCTTTTATACAGAATCAAACATGAAAAAGAAGCTAAGAAGAATAATTTATACTGAAAGTTGTTGTTTAATGAGATGTCGATAAAAATTCTCTAAGTCCGCAGACGTTGAAGGCAAGGAGATGTTGGCAACATCAGGAGAGGAGAGAGCAAGCTTTACACGTTCATCAAAATCTAGGATTGGCAAGGGTGACCCTGGGGGACTAACGTGTTGGGAAGACGAAGAGGAGTTAGGTCATGTACTCTTGTATCTGATACATTAGGGGGATTTGGTGTCAACAGACTCCCCACAAACTCACTTCTAGAAGTTGCTGCGGGCAAAGAACTAATATCATGAGTAGTTGCAACAATAGGGATTATGGGGACGGAAGTCCTCTTCTTAGTAGGCATAATCGTAACCCCTTGTGGTGGGAATGTGGAAGTGTCACAGTTTTGTCTTTTAGACGACGTTTCAGAGACGGATTCAACAAACCTTTTTCTAGCATCAACATCATACTGGGCTGAAGCCCCCAGGGGAGATACGTCTTCAGAAGCTGGAGTATCTGATCAAGATAACCATATCAGATAAATGGAAACAAGAAAGTTAAAAATCATAAATCTCTTTGTGAAAGAAAAGCAATCCTACCCAAAGTACCCAGAAACAAGGAGATGATGCATCGAACGAGTTGGAACTCGAAGTCAATCGTGTGGCATCGGGAAAGCAAATGGGCGGTTGCCCCCGAATCTTTTGCCCAGAAGGAAGAAGGCTATACTGACGAAGTTTATCTAAAGTTAGCAAAACTGATCGGCATTCTGACTCTTCGGATGCCTTGAAAATAACTTCAACAGCCTGGGTCTCACTCTCTGTCAAAAGTATTTTCTTGGAAGCAAGATCTAGAAAGAAACAGAGTCAAGCAAATCATGGAAATATCATAGTCATTACATAAGGACAAGGGAACTCACAATATCAACAAAGTTTCCTGAAATACCAGAAGGGCACCTGATGAAGAAAAATTGGTTTTCCCTAGCATTACACCAAAACAACAAATTTGATACACAAGGATGCAGAGATAAAATACGGCTTATAGCAATATCAAATTTGGTAGTGCTCACATATGTGTTAAACCACATTTTGCGATCCTTACCTCCCTAAACACCTTAAATCTGACTGTCCGTCAATAAAGCTCTGGATTAGTTAATTTGATAAGGATTTGGGCCGAATCGAATGCATATCATATTTTGCATACCCTGTGATCACTTAGAACAAAAATTTCGGCCTTTCCCCCTTCCCTCTTTTTTACTTCAACGGCGACCGAAAACCCAAATTAGGGTTTTTGTTCACCAAATCGTGCACCACATTTCTCTGGAATCTCCTCCTCCGACAGAGACGAGCCGCTCTCTCCTTCGATCGAAACCGAGTAACCCTAGGTCCCAAGCCCTCCTTCAACAATAGGTGTGTGTTTCTAATTTTACGAAAACTATTCTTTTTATTTGTCTCTAAGGTTAAAAATGAAACAAAATTTGAGATGTCAATTGTACTAAAGTGTGTCGTTATGTGTTTCATTGGAATTATGTTGTGCATGCCTGGTAATACGGTACAAGTTAAAGGATTTTGAATTAATTCAATCATAAGTTCTAGTTTTACTGTGGCAAGTTCAAGTACAAATTAGTGTATTTTTATTTTGTTTTCGATTGGTATGTATTATATGAAGGATTTTGAATTCTTTTTGGTAAGAAATAACAAGTTTTTATAGTTTGATTTTCACATGATTACTACTTAGTGTAATAATGTTGTCATACTATATCATACTTTGTAATGATTACTCTGTTTTAAGAGATAACAGGTTTACTGAAAATATATTTACAGGTTTTCTGAAAATTTGGAAGGTGGATGATTCTTCGACTTTCTGGTTAAGAATTTAATGGGCTATCCACCAGATGGATGCATTTTATCCCATGTGTAGGGTCACTTATCCATGCTTATTAGCTTTATTCAAGTGACAAATACGGATTCGCTTAACCTTAGTAAAAAGCTTCTTTCACTAGCAACTTTCGCCTACTTTGTAGCAGAGAGACTATCTGGTGTAAGTTGCACTGAATAATCTGCTTCAAAGAAACTGAAATTTGCAAGTGAAAGAATCTTTTTCCAAAGGTTAAGTGAAGACGCATTCGACACTTGAATAAAGTTAATAAGCATGGATACTTGACTCTACACGTGAGTTAAAATGCATCCACCTTATGGATCACCCAGTAAATTCTTAACTAGAAAGTCGAGTGTTGAGGACATTCGAAGATGATGATTCTTTAGACGTTGGTGCAAGTATATATAATTTTACACTTGCACATGTTGTTTGCGCTTGTATGATGCCTTGCTAAAACCATGTCCATAATTATTGTGCACATATGGTAGTTTGATTCTACTCTTACACTTGCATATGAATTGTGTCCACATGTAATTGTTGTAGCCAGAAATTTGGACATTAAAATGCTGGTTATGTCCAAGATTATTTCTCTTTGATCAACAAGAGTCCATGATTTTGTAGTGGTTGCATAGTAGAGATTTAATGGTATTTAATCACGACATCTATATTATGGAATAAGTTGCTACTACAATAGCTTTGAGTTCCTATCCACTACTGCAATGAATTTAGGCTATCTAGACTGAAAACAAATTCTTACTGTTATACTTTTTGTAACTGATATTCAATGCATAGGTCCTCTGCCATCTAGATTTGTCATGGTTTTGGGATTATCTGATAGTGCCTGATGATGCTTAAGATCGTTACTTGATCCATAGCGCTACCATTGATAAAAAGGACAAAGTTGTGAGGTATTCAAAAGGGGACATGCCAAGTATTATGTAAAAGGAAGAGGAGGAAGATAGACTGACGTGGAAGGCATGTGATAAAGGTATATATGTATTCTCTATATTTACTTATTTCTGACCTTTATTAGCCCGATTTATGCAAGTACAACCCTAACTTTTGGATAGTTGAACACAAAACTTGTACGTATTTTCTAAGTTTTAGTTGGTCGCTTTTAAGTTATATATAAGTTACACTCAGGGACAGAGCTAGGGTGCAAACATGACACGGGCAATAAAATTACTTCACGATAAGAACTCAATAATATTTTTAATAATTAACACTAATTAACGACATTATGGGCATAATATATTGAAGTGCTTGAAAAACACTAAAAAAGAACAAACTCCCTTTTTTTGAAAAGGTAATTTACTTGAAAGTTTGCTCAGTCTTTTGTATTCTTTCATTTTATATTGGTTTGTAATCAAATAAATAAAAGGAAAGAGTACGAGTACCCAAAACAAGTATCTGGAAAATGGAATAACAAATACTGGTGGATTAAGTGGCCTAATGTATAGTGTTTTTATTTTGCAAATACTTACCTGGGCTATAGCCTAGGTAGTCTTACCTTTGCATTTGTCCCTGGTACTTACACGTATATATTAGTTGGACTCTTTAAGTTCGAGTGCCATTCAAATCGACCTTTCGCTTGTGGCCTTAAGTCGTGTAGACTTAGAGTTTAGGCACTGTGATCAACCCAATAAGTATTGGTACTTAACCCCCGTCACATGCAGTGGAGTTAGTGCGATGGTCGGATTTTGTCTTTAGATTTATAATCACTCGACATCAATTAGGCTTAGTTTAATTCTCCCAAGTCCTGAAACAAGGGTTGGTGGTCGGACACTCGAGTTATAAGCATTCGGATTGGATGTGTAAATTGATCGTATTTTAGTATTTTGCGCTTGTATGAGTAAATTGATCATATCACACTATCATACTACAGATAAGAGAATACCCAAGAATATGAGAAACCAAGAGACTTTGATTGATGACGTAAGGTCTTTTCCATTGAGGGATAGAATTATCCAGAGTCTCACAGTGCTATACCTTTTGCAAAGTTTCTACTCCGAACTGATATTCAGCGCTATACCTTTTGTGTGACTACACTTGTTTGAAATTCTTGCACTTACTCACTTATCTATATATGCTCATTGTCATGTATTTCTGTTGTGTCGTGTCCTTACTGTGGCCATGTTTTGCAACTAATTCATGTTATATATGGAATTGTTTCGCGTTGTCCCCAGTATTGACCTGATTTGTCGCCATTACCGTAGTGTACCTGAATTATGGGTAATGAGTGGTTTGGTATTTTCATGAATATGCACAAAATGTGCACATGATTCGTGCATACATCAATAGTTAATTAGCTTAATTATGCTCATCACCGCTTTGAAACATATAAATTTTGTACATTCTGTATATCACCATCTACCTTACTCATCACTACTGTGATATACAGCAACGTACACTTCATCAACATGATCAGCACACTCAATCTTCCCTGCCTCCTACAGATCTGTTTTTTTCTTTAAGCTTTTATTACTTTGTAATTTGATGAAAAATCTTGGACAGTTTCCTTTTATTGTATATGCTTTGTATAGTTGTGTTAGTGTTATGAAAAATCTTATTATATATGCTTTGAGTATAATTTGTCTTAATGTTATGAAAAATCTTGTTATATATATGTTTGAGCATAAATTGTGTTATCCTTTGTATAAATTGTGTTATATGCTGTGTTATGAAAAAATATGTGTTGTGGTTTATGTTATGAAAAATACGTGCTGCAGTTTCTATTTACATATATATATATATATATATATATGTATGTATGTATGTATGTATATATACACACACACATATATTTAGACACGGTTTAAGACCATGTCTAATAATCATTTAGACATGGCTAAAAGCCATATGTTATGACTAGCGAGATATGGTTTAAAGCCGTATCTAATAATTTAACACGCCATTTTTTGATACGGCTTATAGCCGTGCCTAATTGCATTAGATACGGCTAAGAACACAGCCTAATTAGCATATACGGTGTAGTGAAGAATTAGGCTTGTTGATGTTGTCACTAATCTACTTCTTTATCGGACTTGCACGCAAGATGGACGAATCTGCTCCTATAGAAAAGTATAGCAAGTGACTAATGTGGTTGGAGCTGAGAGAAGCTTGACCTAATTCAAGAGATAGGACCTCAAGACATAAGAGGAGAGTGTAGGTGTTTGGTGAAAACAGGATGGGAGAAACTCCATGATTACGCAAAAGCATGGAGATAAAAGTAGAGAAGGGGAAGAAATCTCCATGCCAGATGTGGATGTCAGTGTATGCAAAGTAACCTTCCGGCGGCTTTTGGATGGTGTCCTGTGCGGTGGCAGGAACGACATCTATACCAGACATCCCAAAGCTATCAAGAATGGTATTTACTTCGCCTTAAGAGTTGATAAGAGACTACTTCGGAAAAAAATGCCTTATTCGCCAGGGGGTGCCAGAACCACTGGACTTTGGCTTACTATTGCTCTTCTTATCAGATATAATGCTGCCAGTGATATCATTTCATAACCTACACACACACACACACACACACACACACACACACACACACACACACATATATATATATATATTAGTACCACATTCCTTTTACATAAGTATGTGCATGCTATTCATAAGTTGGTAATCAACATAAAAATTTATTAACATTAGAAGTTCGAACTGTGAAACACAACATGAATCATGATGGTTAAATTTTTAACAAAATTCATACATATAAGCACACATCACATTCATTTAGAAGCAAATAATTCTTTGGTGATGATCAAGCTGACTGCGCAGACACCCAAACCAAAAGGATGAATGGTAGGTATCATGAGAGTCAAAATATTGATAGTGCTTGGTGTCGGATTCACCGTAACAAAGCGAATATCATCGCCGGAAGCCTAACTGGTCCTAAAAGCCCAGTACAGGTGAAATAAAAATCGGAATGCTTCTATATCACACTCCTAAATTTTGCCAACACTAAAAACGAACTGATAACAACACTCTCAGTAACACTTTCACACTGTGTCGGTACCCACTAGGTCAAAAGCGAAGTGGACATAGACATTACTGTCGGTAAAACCAAAACTAAAAGACGAATCGACAATAACTTGATGTTGAGTTCATCAGTACCAAAAGCTTAGCATCATTCCTTACATCTTGATGTCAAAATTCCCGGTTGTTACACTTTGTGAAATTCGTGTGTTTCTTTGTGATACCGTGCATGTTTTTATAATGGTATTGAAAAGGAATTTTTCTTATATATGTCTGTATATCATTAGCTTTAAGACAAATAAAATTTTATTCGTTTTGGTTTTGTAAAATTAAATCATCTCAAGGCAATAGTAAAAACAACTCTAAATATAATAATTTTATAAAAATAACCCGATCGTTTCTAAATCATTTTATAAAATCGATTTACTTAAAACTAACTATTTTCCGTATATAAAATAACATGTTTGTGCAACTTTCGAGAATGAGAGGTTGTGATTTAAATAATGTAATTAAATGTGTGGTATGGGGCACATAGATTACTTATATCAATTAACTCCTAACTAAATGGTCGTTGATATTTGACGTTTTCTGGTGTGAAGTGAGCTAGCTTATAGTAAATCGAGTAGTGAAAATGTAAGGTATGAGAAGTATTGTTTTCATTATTAACATTACTGTTTGGGAGATTGTGAAACATTCTTTGTTATTTGCATGTGTTAGTACTCGCTTTGGGAGAAGCTAGACTCGAGGGAGTCTTATTTGTGTATTCAATTGACCAAATGGTCAAAACTTGACTCGGGTGGCTCAAGATACATCCAATCGGGGGATCGTAGAGATTAGCGCCTTAATACGTGTATAGTACTTGGCATAAGCTTCGGTGGGTGCTCGTTTGTTAAGCATATGCATTAATTTATGATGTTTTGGATCCATTTTGTGGCTTTAGTGACTTTTGGTATTTGTGATGTTTTGGACCCATCTTTGGTGATTTATGATGATGAATTTCCATTGTAGCTACATGGCTAATTTTAGAATTTTAAGATTTGTGATCACTTTTATGGAGTTAAACTCTTATGAGTTTATTATACAGAGTTTGGAGTATTTGATGATATTTTAGTGTATAAGTTTGATGACTTTCTGATTTAAAAGATGATATACGTGTTTAGCTCAAAGCTAACACTTATTAATTGTAGTGAACTCCATTATATTATTATCATGTTGCTTGTTACCCAATATTCTATATGACATCTTTTACTTACTGTTCTTATAGTAATAAGATTTTTCCCTTGTACAACTTTAAATCGTTATCATCTAATCCTCGTTTCAGCTAGACTAACCTGTATATTTATTGCTTGGGTCAGACCAAGTTGCAGGTTAGGTTTCTTGGATTTGCTTAGCTGTTTCACTGCGGGCATTGTAGCTACTTTTGGGACTAGCTTACATAGTTTTTGTGTTGTATATTTTGGATAGTTTCGACTTGTTTATAAATATTGTTTTTATGGGGACTTGATATATATATATTTGTATATGGTGATTATATCACCTCTTTTGTACTACACTATGTATCGTATTTGATGTATATATATACATACATCGGTGATCGTGTCGACTGTATAATATCTTGTGTTTTATTCGGAATAGATCTTGTAACCCCCTAGTAATGTATTAGACGAGTTTTAAGTGTGTCGAACCACTTGAGGTAAGAAAAAATTATGTAGCTCATTTTTGATATACTTAACACTTATTTAATAGGGTCCGTTTGGCATAGGTCCCTATTAAGTTTCAAAATTAGGCTCACATCCAGTCATAAACTTGTTGTAAATTACATCCCTATTTTTCGAAAATTCATTAAAAAAATACAACAAAATAACGTAAATTCATAATTAAATAAAACAATTAATCGGAAAAAAAAATCAGGGGGGAAACAATCAAAATCAAAAAACACGGAAAAACAGTGAAAATGCAGTAAAATGCATTGACATATATATATATATATATATATATATATATATATATATATATGTGTGTGTGTGTGTGTGTGTGTGTGTGTGTGTGTGTGTGTGCGTGTGTATATTCAAATAGTTGCATACATGTATGTATCTATTTTAGTTCTACGTCAAACTGCAGCACACATGCATACACATATGCAGATTTTATGAAATACATGCATGTTTTCGTTCAACAATTCAATTTCTGCATGGAAAACATGGATACTTGTATACCTGCATAGAAGTATGCGCAGTCATACATAAAAAACTGCATACAAGTATGCAAATATTGTCATACCTTCGGCCTTCAACACATTCCTGCATACTTGTATGCGGTTTCTTGCATGGGTACTCAAATATTTGCATAATTATGCAACTATTAGTAATAGTTGCATACATGTGTGCAACTTTTTTTTTTCCGTGGACTTCTGGGAACATTTCCAGAATTTAGATTTTTTTTTTTTAATACAGTAGCGCATGTTTTTCTGGCCAAAACATGTAAAACACGAAACTTTTGAAAACAGGGACCGGTTTTGCATTTTAAAAACGTATGGGATGTGAGCCTAATTAACTTTGAAAATAGGGATGTGTGGCTAATATTGACTATTTAATATAGGGCCATAGATGGTCGCTCCGCTAAATTGCCACATTCTCTGCAAATGACATTACTCGTTAAAGCATTTTGTTAATACTGATCTTAGGCTGGGACGTCACATAAATTGTACATGTCACTGATTTTTTGAGAATACTAACTAAAAAGTCTCACTAGTCAAATAGACCTTTTAGTACTACTATGTTTTATATTTTCCTTTTTATGTTTAAAGCTAATATCATATTTGGTTTATAGAAAACCGTGAATGACAAAATGAACAAAAAATTGTTTCATAAGGACAAATGGGCAAAATTTTGTCCATAAGGACAAGTTTATTGTAAATGGAGGAGTTATAGTGGGTCCCTGAATTCCTTCCTTTATACTAAATTTTGTCCTTAAAGATAAAATTTTGTCTTCTTGTCCTTATGGAATAATCTTTTGTTCCTTTTGTCCTTAAGGATAAAAACTTCTTTGGTTTAAATCAAAAACTGATTTGGAAATGTATATGTTAGTTAAGCAGTATAATCTTTCTTGTATAGGTTTAAAATTTGAATAGTATTATAGCATTACATTCCCAATTTGCAATATTTTACATACATGCTATTCAATTCAAAATAAAATTCCTAATCAAGATTTTTAGCAATTTTATTTCCAACACATTTGCACAAACCAATTTGATATTTTAATGTAAATGTGTATTAGACAATGCTTAAGTGTTCGGTTTAGAGTTTTAGACTGCAGATAAACATGTGAAGAACGTACGAGAGCTAAAGACTGCAAATTAAAAATCAAGGGCATGAGTTCTTTTGCAAAAAAAATTTACAAAGTGAAGGTATGAGTGAGAACATGAGATCAAACTTACCATGTGAGTTATACTTATTATGCTTGTATATTTGGTATTCTTTTTTAACGCACATACATTATGATGATTTGAGCTTGATGACATGTTTGCATTGGAGTTGGTATAACAATTGTGTTATGGTTTGTATTGGACATGATTTAGTTTAGATAGGTTTGTTGTGAATTTATTGTGATGTGAACTTGATATATGGTGCAAGGAAGATGTAGGAAAGGTAGCATAGAGATGGTATAAGGAAAAAGCACAGGGGAGCATATGAAAGTTAGCACTAGAGAAGTATTTGCGGATATGTTTAATTAGAGTTTCTTACTTATGTTTTTAGATTCATCAATCGTTAGCAGATATGATAAATATATATCCATAGATGAAGATATGAATACTAGTTATCTAATATTTGTCTATAATTTGTTTGATGCGAATATGATTGCATCCACATTCAAAAATATTTATTGATAGACTTAGCAAAAAGTGTAAAACTATTGTATTCATTGAATGGAGATCATATCCTTTGGAATCCTATATAAGTCCTAATTTATTAAGTAATAAGTTTGATAATCCATATTGAGATACTAAGTTATATTTGTCTATCTTCCTCCTCTAGCAAAGTAAAAAATTCTCATTCAACAATGCAAGATAAATTAACTCAGACTTAACAATCGTAGAGCTTTTGTTTTCATTCTCTTATTGTCTAACAACATGAATCTGCTAAGATTTGATCCTTAATAAAAAGATATGCTAAATGTCCATTTCCAACACGCAGTTCAAGGAAATACCATGTTTAAGTTTTAACATCACTTTATTCATGCCATTACAGTATCTTCAAGATTGCACATCTATTCACCTCTTATTTATTATTAAAGCACACAGTGTTATTCAAATAGGGTGCTTTTCACAAAGAATAGCGAAACGTGTTTGCTTTAGAATTTATTACAAACTTAGATCATCACTTTTTTACCAAGTTAGCGCTTAATCATTAATTTTATACCATTGTAATTTCGTTTCGCACTGGCTTAGATTCATTGAAGGAAGTACATTGGTTTCATCTTAAATCATGTGAATGTGTGTGAATATGTATGTGTGTGTGTAATATACTTATATATATATATATATATATATATATATATATATATATATATATATATATATATATATACATATATATATAACATTAAGTTCTTTTTCTTTAGCACCATATCATCCATACTTTTAGATTTAAATATTCAACATGTCTCTCTTTTGTTACATGAACTGAATATATAGATATAAATTTGTTGTGGAAAAGTGGCTATATTATCGTGCTAAATTAGAGCATTCTCTCTCTCTCTTGTGTGTGTTTATATATATATATATATATATATATATATATATATATATAGAAGCGTGCAATAATACCCCATGAATGGAGCACCTCTTTATCTCTCCTATTTCCACCACACATTCATGGTAACATCAGTTGGTGGGGGAAGGGGAGAGAGTTAATGGGAGAAGAGAGAATCCGGGATGTATGGTGGAAATTAAAAGGACTAAAGGATTGATGCACAGTTTGGGATGCTCTTGATCATATCCATATACATACCAGTATGTTAGGCACGTCCGTTGGACGTGTGCAAAGAATAATGAGACCAAACCAAATTTATTAATAGTGAAGTCTTTTTTATTTTAAAATGAGGGTTGTATACTACTTTCAGAAGCATTAAAAGCATCATTTGATCATAGTAGAAGTATATTATGTGATCAAATTGGCCACTCAAAATCATTCAAGTAGACCCAATCAACATAAACATATTATAGTTTTTTGTCCCATCATTAAATTCATTTACATAAGTGTGAATCAAAATGCCAATTTCGGTGTATGTGGTTTAAATACAAAATCACAAATGAGAATGATAGAAAAAAACAGAAAAATAACATACCTTTGTCGTTGTTGTGGTAAAATGAAAAAAAAAAAAAAGGTTGGATGAACAAAGGTGAAGAAACTAACACAGAATTTTTTTTTTTTTTTTTTTTTTTTTTTTTTTTTTTTTTTTTTTTTGCGCGTTTTGGTATTTATAACAGGAGGAAAGATGGTATATTGCCACGTTTTTTGTCAGCTGTATAGTAAAAGCAACAGTAGATGTGGAGAAATTTTAGGAGGTGAAAGGGGATGATTGAGTTGGCTTGGGAAACAGAAACGTGCACATTCTTATTTGGATGATTGTTCCCTGATACTAAATACATGTCCTACTTCTACGTATATGAAACCGTGTCTCAATTGTGATGCATGACTGCATTCAGGTTTAGTTCAAGGAAAATGCAATTTTTCTTATTTTTACTGCAAAATAGTATGTAACCAAAACTTTGTTCATTATAAGCATAAAGTTGATTATTTCGTAAATAGTATGCATGCAAATGAGCCGACATCCTAATTGTTTATGATCCCTTATATGCTGATGATGGAGACTTTGCCACCTTTTACAGTCTACATCTAACATAACACTTCCAGCATGCAAAAAAAAAAAAAAAAAAAAAAAAAAAAAAAAAAAAAAAAAAAAAAAAAAACTCAAAAATGCGGGATCAATGGACAAATTAAATTGTGTATATCCACCCTTATCAAATGATTGTTGAAGTGAAGTAGCAAAATTTGTGTGAAGTACACAAAACTTTGCTACTGCTAAGAACAATTTGATTTATTCACCAATGGAAATAAGTTTTATTAATAAACAAAAAACTCCTGTTTACCTAATGCACAATCGTCCACTTGTTGTGATGTTTGAAGATCCAGCATATTACATATATGCAACTGTCCCCTTCACTCATACGAAGGACAACTGATTTTTATTTTTAAAAAAATTCTTCACGATGATCACTTGTAGGAGCAGAAGAGCACTTGATTTTCGTATTCATGGAAAACTGGTAAGCAAAATTCAATTATGACTGAATTGCATATAAAACAGATCTAGAAACTTACCTTGACCCCTCAAAGATATATGTGACTACTTGTATTCAAAAAAAATGTATTGAATGTCATATAGATGAAATAAACTAGGTAACAAGGACAAAAAAAAGCTTCGTTTATTTCTGGGAAATCGTAAATGGCGTCTAGGTGAACTTTCTTCCACTCTCTCGTCACCTCATAAACTCTCTGTCTATTCACTTCGATTCCACATCAATCTCTTCTCCTCCTTACCTAGTTTACGCTGTCGTGATTTCTCTAAATAAACTACAACGACATGCTGATATGAAGCTTCTCCAAACAACAGATCTGAGTCCAGTCGCCATTTCTTTCTTCTACCTCATTATTTTGCATAGAATGGTCCCCAAAAGCTCTACTGTCGCTTCTTCCAGTCCTGTGTAGAACGATTTCAGGTAACTACCTTATTTGGTTCTTCAACTGGTTGCTCAGCCTAGATAGGAAGCTGTGTCACTATTGTGGAGTTTGTAACTGTGCACTAACTTCGAACTTCTTGACTTATTTATTGTTTTTACATCTGTGATGGGATTTTTCGAGATTTTTGGTATTAAATGTATTTGTTATATTATCGTCTTGATGGTAGAACCGGCAATGGTACTGTTCTTTTGGGTGTTTGATTCTTGTGAAGTGGTGTTTGGATGCCATTTCGGCTTTCCGTGCTTGGATCTGGTAAACTATGCAATTTGTGGTTCTGGTGGATGCAGTTATGGGTTTGTGTATGCTGGATTATTGTTGTTTGCTGGTAATCGTAGTGACACAGGTGAAGCTCGCGCTCTCGACGCTGCTATCTTTTTCCAGCTGATATTCGAATCCTTCGATTCTCATGGTTTTTCCCTGGCGAAACAAAGGAAATTTACTCGTTGTATTTCTCGAAAGTTGTGCTGTATGGTATGGGTCTCGAGAAAACAGCATGGGGCGGTGCATGTTGCTGTCCTCTTAGGTCTCATCTTCAAGGATTTACGGCTACTCCTCACATGTCATGGACCATACTGTGTACTCTGTACTTAGTAATGATCTAGGAAATATTTGTAGATTGTAAACGAGTATGATATTTTATCTGTAATGTGTTTTACAGAATGTGACTCCCTTTTGTGGAGCTATGGTGGACGGACCATCTTAAAAACCGTACTATTGTAGTCTAGTAAGTTAGCTAGCTCCAGCACTGTAAGCCTGTTAGGTAGAGTGGACGGAACACTATAAACTCCGGAGGTGGTGGACGGACCACCTTAAAAACCAAATTTAGTTGACTGCTAACTATAGTCACCTGTACTTTATTGTAATTTTATTATTGGTAATAATAAAAAAGTGTTACGGAACACTATAAAAACCGGTCGGCTTTGCCAAAAAAAAAATGTATTGAAGGAATCATATCCAGTAATAGCAAAAAGATATACATGACAAGAGAAACCATATTATTCAATGAAATATTGTAACGGACCAGTTTTTTTGGTGTTTTAAAATTTGAAATTAATTTGGATTTGGTATTTAAGAAATTGATTTTTGTTTATAAATTGAAATCTAGTCTAATTTATTTTTACTTTAAATCAATTTTGTAAGTATAAATTAAAATTTCTTTTATATTCGATTTGAATATTTGGTTATATTAAATGTTAGTGATATTTTAAACTAATTGATATATATATATATTGTTTGAGAATTTATTTGAATAATTTTGTATATCTTAAAGTATTATTTGAATATTTGGTTAAATTAAATGTTAGTGATATTTTGAACTATATATATATATATATATATATTGTTTGAGAATTTATTTGAATAATTTTGTATATCTTAAAGTATTATTTGAATTTGAATAGCTTTATTAAATTAAATGTTAACTGTATTTTTAAAATTTATTGATATATATGGTTAGAGAATTAGAAACTCGATTTAACTTGAGAATGTATTTAATTCATTTAGATTTGAATTTGGCTTTTGGTAATTTAAATTTAAAACTTGTATTTAGGTAAGTATATTGCATGTATACACTTAAATCATAAATAGTATTTATACTTTGAAACATTAGTTTAATGTATTTTGGCCACTTGTTATCTTGGCCGAAAATTGGGTGACACTTGGTAATATTTTGCAGAAAATTTACAACTGTTCTGATATTTTTCCTTCCACGCGTCCTCTCTCCTCCTTATACTTTAACAACCGTGAGTTTTTATTTCCCTTCATCATATGGTTCCTCTACCCAGTTTAGATTTCCCCAAAAATTAGTCAACTTCCTCCATCCTTAATTCAAATTCCCAAATCGGAGGTTAATGGCAGTAGAGATTTTCCACCGCGAGCTCCACCCCCCCCCTCCGCTCACTGATCGCCTGCGCCTCGTTCTGTAAGCTGATCGTCACTTTCCTGAGGAATAGAAAAGCGCGAAATTTAAAATAAATTCTGCAAGCGCACAGATCGTGTAATATGCAGGTCGAACACAGGGAGGAATTTTAAATTTTATTATTTATATATTTCTTGGGAGAGTTAGACAAATATTGGAGGTTGGGTTGAAGAACAAACAAAATTGAAACTGCAAATAAAACTATTATTGAATTGAATAAGATCTGAATCTAATCAAATCTATACTTAAGAAAGCAATAAAAAGAACAGAAATTAAAATTGCAGAAATTAAAATAACAAACAGGAAATAAAATTAGGATTGCCACTGAATCTAATCAGACGGTCAATCACTAATGAAAATAAGTGCAAAATAAATATAGTGCTCTACCAAATCTAATTGTGTAGACAACACTAATTGCTAAAAAAATGCAGAAAGGAGAAAAAGAAGAAAATTTTATCAATTCCAAGATCATGTTTACAATGAGAATATAGGGTTATTTATAGGATAGATAGCCAACCTAAACCCTAACACAATCACAAATGAGCCTTATTTAATTCTATTAAAATTGGGTCTTTCTTCTTTTATTCTTGCTTCCTTGGTAATTTTGCATTGATTTGTGATATGGATAGTCTTTCTGCCAATTGTTTTCTTATCCAAAAAGCAACTGGATGTGTGATCTTCGTCAACAAGTCTTCATATGTAAATATACAGCAATTTGATCATTATTTTTCTATTTTCTGACTGCATGTGGCTAAGTCGGCATATCTGTAAATGTGAAAAAATAATATCCAAGTAATATTTATTTATATACAAAAGATAAGATATAAGAGCATAAAATAAATACATTTCTATGCTAATCAAATACACCCACACTTATCTTTTACTCGTCCTCGAGTAAAACAAAAATTTTAAACTAACTAGATAGGTCACACTTTCATAGGAAACACGATTGCATTGAGCGTATGCAACAAGTCGTTAAACCTCTAGGTGTCCTTAGTAGGACGAGTGGTGTCTCATGAGGGTTTTTAGCGGATACTACCCACAAAATCCAAATGCAGTATGTTGTGGTTTTAATGCAACTACATGAATGCTACGGACATAAATGAAAACAAAAATTGAAAACAAGACTTGTTTCAGGAAAATTAAGTTAACAAATTTTAATCAGTTGATTTTATTTTAGATACCTCAACTTGTTATAAATTTTCAATATAATTCAAGTTTTCAAATGCGTTTGAATCAAAATGACTCAAACATCAATGGTGTGAAATCACACTTCACCAATTATGGTTAGAAATTAAAAGGGGCACAATCGCAAAATAAATGGAGAAAAACAAGTAAAGGACACGAGATTTTTATAGTGGTTCGAGTCAATGTGAATCTACGTCCACTTTTCAATCACTTTTCATTATTGTGGAGAGAATTTCAAATTTTATCATCTCATACATCGCATTAATTACACTTGACCACTTTTGTGATAATTCTCCACTTTTTGCTCTCTTTCCGCTTTAAATCAAACTTAGATTCGAGAAGGAACGAATTGGATTGCGTAATTATATATTTTCCTTGGTTCCATTAGGAAAATGATTTTAGATCCGTGCATTGAAGAGGAGCTATGGCGGTTGGAGATCACTCGGAGTAGACCGGAGAGTGAATTAATGGTGCTCGGAGAAGATGAGATCCATTCCATGTAGGAGGAAGAATGAAAGAAGTTTGGAGGCCATTAATGAAGTTTTTAGAAGCTTTAGAACGATCAAGGAATGATTTTGGCAGCATTTCGGGGTAGTGGAATCGGTCCCTTGAATTTAGGAGCAATGGACTATTTCTAGGCGAAGTTTGAAGGTAGTGGCAGTCTCGTAATTATGGAGTGAAGAGTTTGGGTCGGCCATAAACTTGGATCAGGCTAAAGAATATTTACAGAAATGCCACTGGTCCACTTTACAATTGTGTACAGCTGGCGCATTCCATATATTACAATTCTGCCACCGCTCTATTGTTACATCCGACCCAAAAATAGAGTGTTGACCGACCCACTTAGTGTTGATGACAACTACTTCCGCATTTTGAAAGCCACCGGTCCACCTATTTGCTGCTACTTTTGTCTTCTTTTTGTATTAATGTACCGATCCAGTCTACCAAAATGTACCGACTTGGTTCAAACAGAATGTACCGATCCAATTACTGCTATGCACCGATCCAAATAGTTCACAACTTTGCCACCGCGAAGAGTTTAGGGACCGACCCATTTTATTTGCCACGGCCTTACCGCTCCACATGTCTTCATGCTGATCCACTCTTTTCCATACGTGTATATATGAAATTATCAGTCCATATTGCTTCCTTGTATTATTATAATAGCCGACCCATTTCAATATCTTGGAGCTGTCCATGTGTGTACTGTCACTCATGCTTGGACTGAAATTGGTCCAAAATGCATTGAGCGATTCACATGTTAGCTTTTATATGGTTTTGAATATGTCAGTAAAAACATTTTAACTTCGATGGATGCATGTGTTATTACAACAACGTGATGCCAACTCATTTGTATTGTCACTTTAGTTTCACTTCATGGAACCTTTCCTTTGGTACCAAGAAGCTTGCCGACCCGTTATGGAAAACATGCCGACCCGTGTCAAGCTTTGTCACCTTTCATGTAGCTTTGCACTGTGTATACCATTGTTACATGCTTGAATACAATTGTTCTGCGGAACAGGGTGACCTGACATGGATTGTATATAACATGGCCTCATACTTACATCTAGGTCTTTGTGTTTGCATGCATATACCATGTCGGTTCACTCATGACAAGACCAATTACATGCATGTCGTTAATCCATGCAGTGTCTAAGTCAATGATCGATATGCATTCTTATATTGTAGTCGATTCTATGTTATAGGTATGAAACGGATCAATATAATAATAGTGTCGACCGATTCATATGAGTGAGGCCGATCCATATTTGCGACCGACCCGGTCCTCCGACCAGGTCCGCATTGTTGAGGCCAATCCATATTTGTGACCGACCCGGTGCTTTGCAACTAACCGACCCGGTGTTGTGTAAACATGGCCGATCCGTTTGCTCTCTACCTGACCGATCTGTCACTTAAGCACCAATTTTTAGTGGGTTAACATTTACCCCTCAAAGCTTGTATTTTTTTCTTGCGAGAAATGCGGGCTTCGAAATGAACGCTGTTGTTGATATATTTTGCATTGAGATCCTGTTATAGCAATTTTCTTTTCTATGGTGAACCATGCTTTGAATTCATGTGCTTAGTGTCACCAGTTCTGTAATCAAAACAAGCGATTGCGCAATTTTGGACTTATACTTCACCATCGATCGTCCACATCGATAGTGGACTAGTTAATAATTAAGAAATAAATTATAGCAAATTTTATTTTGAATCGAATAAAGTGTTTGCACAGGAATGTTTTACTCAATGATTTACACCTCATCAAGTGTTATTTGCGCAACTACAATGTTCGAATTCGAATTCGCAATAACGCTTGAAATCAACTAATCGACTAGGGTCGAATGTGTATTACTAACGCTATCATTTTAATGACTTATATGACGGTGGACAACATTTCATATTTTTGGAATGCACATTCACGATTTATTCTTTACTCCCCTTTGGAGGAGGCAGGGAAATTTTACCCTTGGTTTAGGAGATTGTTATCATCCTTCCTCTAGGAAAGTATTTTGGATTTGTTGCCTTTGCTTGGGCTAAAATTTAATACTTGTCATGTCTGAGATTTTCAGACACAACATAAGTTAACTGGTTAAATTCGAATTCCATCTGTAATCCGTCTTGGCTAATTCAGGTACTGGACTCTTTTCTCACTCAATTGTACTGATTAATCCAAGCGCCGGTAATTTTAGATGGAGTGCCTCTAGAAAGGACCTCGGTTAAGACCCAATGTTTAACGTGATTGGATCAAGTGCTTCCTGATTCTGATGATCAACTGGGTGCCCCCGGAGAGGACTTTGGTTGAAACCCCAATGTTTATTGTTATCGCATCAGGTACTTCCGGATTCTGACGATGAATTGGGTGCTCGACATTCTTCACATCTGAGATTTTCAGATGCTACGCAAATGGTTTTCATTCTTCACATCTGGGGATTCCAGATGCTACACAAATGAATTGGCACTCTTCACATCCGAGATTCCACATGTTACGCAAGTGGTTTACATTCTTCACATATGGGAATTCCAGATGCTACGCAAATGAATTTCATTCTTCGCATCTGGGGATTCCAAATGCTACGCAAACGATTTGATACTCTTCACATCTGAGATTCCAGATGTTACGCAAGTGGTTTTCATTCTTCACATCTGGGGATTCCAGATGCTATGCAAAATAGATTGAAACTCCTCACATCTGAGATTTCAGATGCTATGCAAGTGGATTTCATTCTTTACATCTAGGGATTCCAGATGCTACGCAAATGGATTCGGCAGCTGTTAAATTGTTTCACACGGGCAACTATCAGTTTCTTTGTCGTACTTTCGACTTGGCAGGCTATTTCTGTATAGAAACTGGTGCTGTGAACTTCTCACTTAGGGAAATGCCCCTTATATAAAAATTATAGCTATGGTGTTTGTTTGTCATGACGCTTGTTCCTTGCTCGGATCTTTGCGACTTTCGCATTCACTTTTCAATGCGTTGCTTCTCTATTTTTGCATTTGTGCATGTTAATATTTACAGCATTTGGCACTTTAATTAGCATTGTTGGGGTCACGATGCTACAAGAACAAGCGCTCAACAGATGGCCTGCAATATGAAATCAACTTTTAAGAAAGTTTTGATTTGACATATAATTTTGCAAGCAAGAAATTCATTCATACCAATATGCTCTTATTCGTAGAGTTAATGCTCAGTGCATCACTTGCAGATTATTACAGACTGTTGATAAGAAGTTTTAATAGAAAGTTAAACGCAAAGTAAAACATGAACTAAAGCAAGAAATAGAGCATGAAGTAAGGTGGTAGCGATGTTGATTGCTTATTTCGAGCCATTGAAATTGGAGCTCCATTAGCGGTTATCAGTTGATAATCAGCCTTGGCATGATTTGAGCAGAAGCTACGTTGCTTGGACCAGACTGATCAGACGCCCTTGCCCGTAGGGAGCTATAGAAGGATTCATGGCTTGCGGATTCTTTACATACTGCTATAGCCTGTTTTTCTTGATCAACTCCTCAATGAGGTTCTTTAGGTGGTGGCACTCATTAGTGTTATGACCAGGCTGGTTGTGAAATCTGCAGAATTTTCCCAAGCTTGTTGCTTTATCGCTTATCCTTATCAGATTTGGCTTTGCATACTCTATGGAATTCTTTGTTGCAAGATAGATATTTTCAGGAGTGTCATTTAAAGGCGTTAGCTCTGATGAGTTGAAAAGGCAAGACTTCTTATTAGCCTTGTTGTCGTTCCCATCATTGGCGCTCTTCTGCCCCTGAGTGTTATTCTGATTATACTAAGCTGCAGCATTCGGGAGCTTCAAGAAGCGGGTTAACATCAATAATCTGAAGAGGTACTGCACCAGTTTTGACCCTCATGTACTCCTCAGCTTTTTTATAGAATTTCTCAAGCGTGCTTGGCTCTTTCATTTTAATCCATTTACCAAATTTGCTCTTCTCGTCTATAGTGCCAATTAGAGACATTAAGGTCATACGAGGTTCGAGATTCCCTACTTCAGATACAGCGTCATTAAACCTTTTGAGAAAAGCTTTGATAGATTCTCCTAGATTCTGCCTCATTGATGTAAGAGAAATGATGTCCTTAGCCTTCGTAGCATGCAACCTGAACTGCTCTTTGAATTTCAGAGTCAAATCATCAAATCGGTTGACGAATTAGGGCGCCAGCCTTGTAAACCATAACGATGCGACACCCTCAAGATAGAGAGGAAAGCACAAGCATTTGATCTCATTTGCTGCTTTGGCTGCATTCATATGCCACTCATATTTGTATAGGAAGTGATTCGGATCAGAATTTCCGTTATACAGAGGCAAAGTAGGATGAGTGAACGTTTTGGGGAATTTAGGCTCGTGGATCCTCTTTGTGAATGGGTTTTTGCTGAGAGAGAAGTCCTATTCCCTTTCACTATCCTTGCTAGGCACGTTGTCTTTCATGATTTGCTTCACCATATCCACGATATATTCCTTCGAGTTGTGTTGTTCCAAAGAGCGGACCTCAGTCACTTTTCCGGATGCTCGTTGTGGAGAGCGATCGTGTTTAGATGATCTAGGTCTTTTACTTCCACTATAGGAAGGTGCCCCCTTAACGGGACTTGCAACTCATCGGTTATTTCGATCGGAATGGTTTTTAGCTTTCATTTTTGAGTCTTCTACATTAGCATCGTCTTCGCCAACAAATCCTTCCAAGTTGTCATTATGAGGATCGGAGGCTGATGAATTTGCATTCTCTTCAAGGTTGACATGGATTTTCGGAGGAGGAGCGGGATTTACTTGAGCGTTTAGGAGAGCGCTCACTTTATCCATCAAAGCTTGATTAGCATCCACGAGAGTTTTGTTAGCATCGATTAGAGCTTTATTAGAAGTTTCCATGCATTGATTCAAGTTAGCGACGACGACATCTAATTCAGCTTTAGTCACTCCGGCTTCGGATATTGAATTTTCTTCCCTTTCGAAGCTATTGGTAAGTTGAGTAGTCTCGTTGTTAGCAACATTGTCGTTTTCTTCAACGACATTGCTAGTGGTCTTCTTAGACTTAGCCATGATCTTGGATAAGGCCTTGAATTTTGATGAGAATTCGTCGATTGGCCTAAATCTTAGATTTGCGGAATCTATGGTAGAAGTAGGCTAAGAACTTCAAGGTGAATGAAGGAGATGCGAACGCGGCCCCACAGTAGGCGCCAAATGTTTGAATCAAAAATGAATCAAACACCAATGGTGTGAAATCACACTTCACTGATTATGGTTAGAAATTAAAAGAGGCACAATCGCAAAATAAATGGAGAAAAACAAGTAAAGGACACGGGATTTTTATAATGGTTTGATTCAATGTGAATCTACATCCACTTTTCAATCACTTTTCGTTATTATGGAAAGAATTACAAATTTTATCATCTCATACATCGCATTAATTACACTTGACCAATTTTGTGATAATTCTCTACTTTTTACTAACTTTCCTCTTTAGATCACACTAGATTCGAGAAGGAACGAATTCGATTGTGTAATTATGTACTTTTCCTTGGTTCCATCATGAAAATGATTTTAGATCCGTGCATTGAAGAGGAGCTATGGAGGTTGGAGATCACTCGGAGTAGATCGGAGAGTGAATTAATGGTGCTCGGAGAAGATGAGATCCATTCCATGTAGGAGGAAGACGGAGAGAAGTTTGGCGGCCATTAATAAAGTTTTAGAAGCTTTAGAATGGTCGAGGAATGATTTTGGCAGCCCTTTGGGTTAGTGGAATTGGTCCCTTGAATTGTGGAGCAAGGGGCTATTTATAGGCAAAGTTTGAAGGTAGTGGCAGTCTCGTAATTATGGAGTGAAGAGTTTGGGTCGGCCACAAACTTGGATCGGGTTAAAGAATATTTACATAAATGCCACTGGTCCACTTTACAGTTGTGTACAACTGGCGCATTCCATATATTACAATTCTGCCACCGCTCTACTGTTACGTCCGACCCAAAAATAAAGCGTTGACCACCCACTTAGTGTTGATGACAGCTACTTCTGCATTTTGAAAGCCACCGATCCACCTATTTGCTGCTACTTTTGTCTTCTTTTTGTATTAATGTACCGATCCAGTCTACCAAAATGTACCGACCCGGTTTAAACAGAATGTTCCGATCCAATTACTGCTATGCACCGATCCAGATAATTCACAACTTTGCCACCGCGAAGAGTTTAGGGACTGACCCATTTTATTTGCTGCTGCCTTACCGATCCACGTGTCTTCACGCTGATCCTCTCTTTTCCATACGTGTATGTATGAAATTATTAGTCCATATTTCTTCCTTGTATTATTATAATAGCCTACCCATTTCAATATCTTGGAGTTGTCCACGTGTGTACTGTCATTCATGCTTGGACTGAAATTGGTCCAAAATGCATTGAGCGATTCATATGTTAGCTTTTATATGGTTTTGAATATGTTAGTAAAAACCTTTTAACTTCGATGGATGCATGCGTTACTACAACAACGTGATGCCAACTCATTTGTATTGTCACTTTAATTTCACGTCATGGAACCATTCCTTTGGTACCCAGAAGTCGGCCGACCCGTTATAGCAAACATGTCGACCCATGTTAAGCTTTGTCACCTTCCATTTATCTTTGCACTGAGTGTACCATTGTTACCTATTTGTATACAATTGTTCTGCGCAACAGGGTGACCTAACATGGATTGTAAATAACATGGCCTCATACTTATGTCCAGGTCTTTGTGTTTGCATACATATACCATGTCGGTTCATTCATGACAAGACCAATTACATGCAGGTCGTTAATCCATGCTGTGTCTAAGTCAATGATCGATATGCATTCTTATATTGTAGTTGATTCTCTGTTATAGGTATGAAAGTGATCCATACAATAATTGTGCCGACCGATTCATATGAGTGAGGCCGATCCATATTTGCGACCGACCCGGTCCACTAATACTGACCGACCCGGTCCGCATTGTTGAGGCCGATCCATATTTGTGACCGACTCGGTGCTTTGCAACTAACCGACCCGGTGTTGTGTAAACATGGTCGATCCGTTTGCTCTCTACCTGACTGATCCGTCACTTAAGCACCAATTTTTAGTGGGTTAACAAAATGTTATGTTCTAGTTTGGCCAGTTGGTTCAGTTGATAACATAGTGCAACCATGAAATAAATTCTTAGTTTGCTTGTCACAGTTTGACAAGTGGTATTCTAAATTCCTTATGTATGGCTAGTCAAATCAATAAGGTCAAGAAGCGTTTGGTCATTATCGCTTATTCTCAATCTCTATAAAAATGAAGCATTATAATTAATTACATACACCTAACTTAAGGACCAAGGTATACCACCCATGCACTGACTTGCGGACTGACAAAGAGTTGGGACAGAGCTTGGCGGATTTTGCAGACTGACGCTGCCTTTGTCAACAACATGTCGGTAATTCTTAGGTGTCCAACTCATAAAATGAGACCAATATATACCAATGTTGACTGTGTCAACAATATGTCGAATAGAGTTTGGCGGGTTTGCACACCAACGCTAGATTTACATGCAATGTTGGATACCCTTGGATTATTATTATTATTATTGAAAATATAAGAACAAGAGAGAGTTAGGTGAATTCAGCTTAACACAACTTAGTATTTTTAAGTCCTCCACTCATTAAACAAATGACAATAATCACTTTGATTGTAAAAATTTCCAATGTGGTGGTTGTTTGAATTTCAGGAAAATGACAATGATATTGGAAATCATTTTGATTGTAAAAATTATGTTCGTAACCAAGACTATTGAAATTCAAGGGAAAATGGCAATTTTGGTTATTTTCAAGATGTTGATAAGGGCTATAATTTTGAAAATTTTGGTTTACAACCCCATACTAATGTTGATCAAACCTATATTGGGATTCAAAGCTATCTCGATGTGGATGTGACCCATAATCGAAATTATTGAAATTTGAATTGAAATGGCCATTTCAATCATTTCTATGATATAAAAATGTTGGTCAGTTGGAAAATTTTGAAAATTGTTGGTATTGGGCTCACGAAATTTCGGAAAAATTTGCTTTATGAGTTGTAATTCATACTCGTACTCTTGTAGGGAACGTCTTCTCAGGTTATTATCCCATGATTCTCTTAAGGATTTTTTTTTTAATTAAACATTGAAATGAAATCAAGGGAAGACAGAAATTATTCTTAGTTCAAAATAGTATAAAAGAATGAGTTGTGCTCTATTAATTAACTGACTCAATTAGAAGGGGGAAGAGGGCCTTATGGACGTTCACGTACAGTATGAATACTAGGGATACGACCAATATTTTACGGGTAGTATGCAACCTCTTTTGCTAATAGTTCAATAAATTGAACTACTATTGATCCGCGATCCAATTATAAGAGACAATCAACTTCACAAAGCACCACTTTTCAATAATATTATTTTAAAACTCAAATCAACTTTTATATTTGAAATTCGATGAGAATGATGACTTCACGTATGTAAATTTCAGCAAAACACAGTGATCATATAATAATAACTACAGAATTAAAAATTGTACAAGCAAGCCGCTGCCCCTATAGAAAATTTTTACAAGCAATTTTTATATTTTACTTTGCAGCGGAGCATCTATTGAGGTAAAATTTTTTACAGTGGTGTGTGGCTGTCCGTCCAGATCAGTTGAGTAGCTTGAACTCTTTTTTATGCTTTGGCCTTTGAACCATTTTTCGATTGCTAGAATTTTTCTCTTGGTTTGATTTTTTTTAAGCAAAATAAAAAAAACTAAATTAAACTAAACTCAAAGGGAAAAAAAGGAGAGAAAAACTAAGCTAAAAAAATAAGGGAAAAAAAATAAATAAAAATAAAAGACAACTAAAGCAAGACAAAGCAATGAAAAACAAGTAACTAACTTAAGCTTGCACCCAAATTTCAAGCCATGCGGTGAAACTCAAAAGTTCAACAAAAGAAATCAAGTCAATTCCCCTTCCTTTAACATACGGCCAAATCAGACTCAAAAGAAATTGTCACCGAAAAGAATCAAGCACACTTTTTGTACGGTAATAAATCACGCCCTTGCTTCTGAAAATAAAAAAAATCCAAATACCCTTAAAAAAACAAAGAATCGCCGCCTTCTTCGGTTTTGGCAAACCAAACAAAACAAATATTTCCTTCCTGTTTTTGTTTTCAATCAAGCACCGAAGAATAAAAACTGACACCCTGTTTCTTCCAATTTCAATCAAATCGAATAGAATAAACAGTTCACGCCTTCTCTAGTTTCAGGAAGAAAATCCGGCTATTTTTCCCTTTTGTTTCTTTTCCAAAAACGATTGAAACAAATCGAAAGTTCAATTTTTTTATTAATTGGGGTTTCTAACAAAAGCAACTAATTTGGGTTTCCAGTCTTCGAAATTTGGGAGGGGCTAGTTCGCGATGAATGGTGTGATGGAAGAGGCGATTGGAATTTGCGAGGGTTTGGAGATAGTTTTGTGCTTGAGTTCGGGTTAGGGGTTTGAATTGCGATGATGCTCGATGATCGGTTGTTGGTGTTGGGTTTGTTCAGCGTTGTCTGGGGGATTGTGAACGGAGGATAATCAAGGAGGGTTTTGTTTCAGGGTGACGTGGTGTTATGGTGATGATTGTTTGGAAGTTTCTGGTTGGCTATAACGTGGAAGTGGACGTGAGTTGTTTACTGTTGGTAGTATTTTGTAAGTGTCGAATGTGAGAATGGCAGAATTGGTAATACGTTGAACGGTGATGTTTCGATGGTGAGGGGTATGGACTAGAGATAGTATGGTTAATGGTCGTAAGGCAGTTGTGAGGAACGTGGCTTGTGGTTTGGTATTTGTTGACTGTGGATAAGGGTTGATGATGGGTTTGTGAATTGAGGCGCTGGTGCTATAACTTGTTGATGGTGAAGATGATGGTTATGATGAGGATCGGTGGTTTGGGGTTGATACGGGGTTGCGCTTGGGTACTGGTTTATTTGTTTGTGGACAGACTGATGTGGGCAAGAGGAGATGGCTTGAAGGATGGACGCAGGAATGTGAAAAAGTTGGTTGTCGTGAGATGCTTGAGGAATGTGGATTTGGCAATTGTGATCTATATTGCGTGTTTGGTAAGTGTTGATCGCGGTGATGAACTCGGTGCTGCAAAACTGTGTGGTGCAGTGGTATAAAAAATTTGGTTTGTGAATTGCTTCGGTGTATTGCGGTGGAAGTGGTATGGTTTTGTTGATGGTTATGGCGTTTGATGATGAACGAGAGGGTAATAGACTAGGCATATGGTTTGAAAGGGGTGTTGATGGAAGAGGAGCACTGATGTATGAGTTTTGTTAGGGATTTTGAAGAAGATGAGGTAGAGAAGGAAATTTGTAATCGATTTTTTTTCCTTTTTGAATTTGTAAAAGAAGAACAAGAAGCAATTGTATTGAAAACTGGAAAGAAGATTGAAATATGGAAAGCAATAAAAGAGAAGACAAAATCAAAAAGATTTTTTTTAAAAAAACTTGGAAAAGAAGAAATCAAGGTACTGAAAAGAGGAAGGAAATTAAAAGAAAGGAAGGAATAGATGAAAAGAAAATTTGGCAAGATTTTTTTTTTTCATGTTTCAGAGATTCTAGTATCAATATTTTAACACCAAATCGTCTAATCAAGATATTATATATATATATATATATATATGAAAACAAAAGGAAAATAATAAAGATAAAAATAAAAACTAGCACGAATCAAAAATTAAATAAATAATAAAATTCAGTGTTTACCTCTCCGGCAACGACACCAAAAACTTGATTGTCGCTTTCCTAAGGAATAGAAAAGCGCGAAATTTAAAATAAATTCTGCAAGCGCTCGGATCGTATAATATGCAGGTCAAACTCAGGGAGGAATTTTAAATTTTATTATTTATATATTTCTTGGGCGAGTTAGACAAATCTTGGAGGTTGGGTTGAAGAACAAACAAAATTGAAACTGGAAATAAAACTAGTATTGAATTTCATCAGATTTGTATCTAATCAAATCTATATGCAATCCAATATGACCTAGGAAAGCAATAAAAAGAACATAAATTAAAATTGTAGAAATTAAAATAACAAACAGGAAATAAAATTAGAATTAACGCTAAATCTAATCAAACGGTCAATCACTAATGAAAATAAGTGAAAAATACAAATCGTGCTCTAACAAACCTAACTGTGTAAACAACACTAATTGCTAAAAAAAATGCAGAAAGGAGAAAAAGAAGAAAACTTTATTAATTCCAAGATCATGTTTACAATGAGAATATAGGGTTATCTATAGGATAGATAGCCAACCTAAACCCTTATACAATCACAAATGAGCCTTATTTAATTCTATTAAAATTGGGCCTTTCTTCTTTTATTCTTGCTTCCTTGGTTATTTTTCAATGATTTGTGATATGGATAGCCTTTTTGCCAATTATTTTCTTATCCAAAAAGCAACTGAATGTGAGATCTTCATCAGCAAGTCTTCATATGTAAATATACAGCAGTTTGATCATTATTTTTCCAATTTTCTGACTGAATGTGGCTAAGTCGGCATATCTATAAATGTGAAAAAATATTACCCAAGTAATATTTATTTGTATACAAAAGATAAGATATAAGAGCATAAAATAAACACATTTCTATGCTAATCACAAGCCCACACTACTATACTCCACAAAACCTTATGACCGTAACTTCCACTGATCAGATTGCCCCGAAACTATACTTCGTTCGTCCGAAAATCCAAGTTATAGCAACCCTTTTATTCGTATGAAAACCCAAAACCAAATCACGTCAAAACTCTATCCATTTTTATTTAGAAAATATTTGGGGATGCCGGAGGGCTGCCAGAATTATTCAGGGTTCTAGGATATCTTACAATCAAAGTTTGGTGGAGTGGAAACCAAGGAGAGAAATGGTGAACAAAATAGAACTAATTATACATTTATTATTGTGTTTGAACTCATTTGAGTGTATATATCGTATTATAATTTGCAAATGTTTGGGGTGGTTTAATATGTCGTACTATGAAAAAGGATGGATTTTTATATGATATTTATATAGTCACTTTCATATATTACACGTAGACTATTTGTTATGAACATTGGGATGGGTTTGAACCTTAAATATTCAATGGTACGGATGTTAACCTGATATTGGTTATTGTATATGGATATGGAAATTCATTGATGTTGAAATCATATGTTATTTGATTGCGGTTAATCTGTTGATTGACAGAACTATATGTACGTTAATGGTTTAAGGCGTATATGGGTGGATTATATCAGGATAATGTGATTGATGTTATCTTAATTGATAACAATATGGTATGTGATTATCATAGTGGTATGTGGTTAAAATTTATAATTATTAGCCCGTTGGTTAAGTCTCCATTTATAAAAATAATTTTTAACAAATATTATATTAATATAATAATAGGTGAAAAATAAAACTCAAAATTTTATGTTCGATCTTGGACGGACATAAAGTACAATTCAATATGATAAACTTTTATAGAAGGTTAATATAGTTTTAATGAAATTAACGGCAGTTTATAGCCTGTCGAAGTTTTTATTTTTAAATGAATAGTAACAAAAAAAAGTTCGATTATGGTATCTAGGAAAAATTTTGGACGATTTCTTTTACAAAACTTTCTTATTTATTTTTATTATGGACGTCAAGAAAAATTGGTTTTAAAATAATTAAGTTGGAAAATAATATTATAATAGGGATATTTGATTTTTAAGAGGAAAATTGAAAGTATTGTTTTCAAAATTATTATATGTATTTTATAAAATTAATAAACTATTTTAAAGCTATTTGAAATGGTTTATAATAGAAGTTGAGTTATGGTCAGAATAGAACTCCTCACACAGCGGTAGTTCGCGAACATCGACCTATAACTTTAAACTGATGTAAAAGGAGATTCGATCTTCGGATTTTTCCAGAAACTGGAAATGTTGGATTAGAAATGAAAAGAAATTTCAAACGATAGGAAGAGTTTTAAAATCCATTGGTTAGATCTTGAGATAAGTCCAAATCAAATCTCCATAAAAACAACGCTAGTGCAGCTTAATAACCTGAAACGCCATTGGACTGATAGGGAAATATCATTATAAAATATAGTAAATGATTTGAAAGAGGTTTGAACCAAATACATATGGTTTTAAATGATAAAAACTGATTAGGTAGAAATCGACTATTTTGCAACACTTCTAAGTAATGGTTTTTAAAAATGATTTGAGAAAAGGGATTTGGAATCTTAAAACGAATATAACCTTTTGGTAAACCTTTTTATGCGGTAAAAAAATTGTAGAAATTATTTCCAATTTAAGGGGACTTAATTGGAGGGTTGATAATTCAATATGGATTTTGATTTAGATGTTGGTTATTTCGGAAATCTTCACATTGAGTGGATTGCTTGCTGATGCCTTGAAATGGTTTGCTCCCATCAAAGGATTATAGTGGCAGTTGTTTGGACATACTTGTTGATTGTCTGAATGTGCAAGGGGCTCTCTCCTTAATTGGACTAGGAATAAGGTGTATTCGGTTTCATTCAAACCCAGAACAGACTTGTAAATGAATGTGTGTCTGACATTGCATTTCACAACGTAACAGATTGGTTTCTATTGATGTTATATCAGTTGGTGGCGGAGAATTTATTCTTTTTCTTAACATCCTCGTCTAATTCTTTGGTATTCAGAGGGTTATATATTAATATTCATCGATTATATATTGTGAATTAACAATGTGGCGTGCTAAGTGGTGTGGGCAGATTGATCAAAGTCTTTGTTGAAAAGAGAAACTTTGTAGATGTTGAATCTAGGGCCTCACACCTCGGAATGAGCCGAAAACAGGATGATGGACCACAGAGATATAGGCCATCATTCTCTTCTAGTTGAAAAGTGATGCCATGGTATAGAGCCCAGGTAGGTTTTACTTATGTGGATGTTGGAGAAGTGCCTCGAATGATGGTCAAATACGACCAGGGAAACGTTATGCTCATGAAAGATCCTAATCACACGCTTTAGTGCTAGTCGGCTCTGCCGATCCGAAGGACTCAATAATTGACACCAAGGACATTTGCTAGAATGGATCATTTACCTTGATTCATAGATGGAATCCAATTTATTTTCAAAGGGCTCAATAATTGATAAGAGGGAAACGTTATGTTCAGGAAGATCTTTGCCTTGGTTCATAGATGGAATCCAATTTCCAATATGTAACTTCGTGTTTTAGTTTGCAAACTATATAGTCAACATAATGGGTTGGAGAATTATGCAAACTGAAATTTATACAATTATTTTCGAAAGTGATTTCCACACTTAGGCACTAACAAAAATATCTTTTCAAATTGATTTTACGTATCAAGCATATTTGGCTGTTATATGGTAAAACTTTATCCTGCGGTATGCGTTGCATTATATGGTGGAAATCGAGTCTTATAACGGCTTCATTTTTCTTAAAAGCATTTCGAAGTTATATGCCCTGGTATTCGTGTGTAGAAAATATGTTCCCTGTTATACGGCGTGGTCCTGTGATATGCCTTACTTTTGTAAAGTTAATAATAACCGACTAGTGTTTCTCATACTAGTCCCATGACTGATTCATAGTTTGTTTTTCCCTTGCAAACTCGAGTGTCCACAATTTTTACATGGGCAGGCCAGTAACTGGTTAAGATAGGTCACTTTTGGAATCTATGACTTCATATATATATATATATGGAAGCTATCTAGCAAAGCTGGTTTTGGATTTGGAGCTGGAGCAGGACTGGGATTCTCTTTTGGACTCTCTTTAGGACTCCGTCATGATAATATATCTTTAATTCCGTTGTGTATCAGTTTTCTTATCATTATTATAATATATGACACTGGGATCTGATGGGATGCTGTGACTCTGAATTACTACTTGATGTGATATGATGAATATTCTGATGTTTAATGCATGTTTTATTTCTATTGTTATACATGATGTGCTATATTGCTAAAGATCATATGTTCCTCCAAGGACCGGAATAACGGGTCGTCTCACTTGGTATTAGACCTGAGAGTTAAACCTTAGTTCTAGGGTATAGCGCATTATAGACTCATTAGAGATAGGATGTAATATCCTAGGATGAGTGACTCATTAGAGATAGGGTTAGCAATACCCTAGAATGAGTAAGTAGAAGATCACACACCTGACAAACACATTTTTGTTCCTATTTATGTCTCTATGCTTTTATAACTTCCTTACGATATCTTTTCTACTTGCTGAAATATTTTCTTGATATTTGCAGATATAGTAGGAAATGGATGGCAGAAGAGGTAGAGGAAGGGGTAACATTGCAGCTCAACCACCCAACCCCATAGGATCACTAAATAAGGCAACTGTGTTGGCCTAACTAGAAACTGACTTGGAAGTCCTGGCTAAGAAGTACAAAAATCCAGGTGGGCAAACGTTCTTAGGAAAAGAATCTATGATTGAAGCGCAAGCATTGCTACGATCTTGCCGAAGGATTTTTACTGACTTGAGTTCGAATGGAGAGCAGAAATGGTTCTTGGCCTCCTGGTTGTTAAAGGATGAAGCTCTAATATGGTGGTACACCGTTTCCATGGCAAATCCAGAGGTAATTTTTTACTTGTGACCGTTTTAAGGAGATCTTTGAAGAGAGGTTTATCTCGGTAGTAGCAATAGCCCGACTATATTATGAGTTCTTCAATCTGATGCACAAAGACTGATCTATATAGGAGTATCTAGGGAAATTCAATGAGCTATCTCGGTTTGGCCTCGAACTGATTCAAGTGCTAGTTTAGAAAAATGGCAGATTTATTAATGGCCTGCAAAGGAGGTACAGGAGCAGGGTGCCCGCTGACTTAAGCTTCCATTTGCAGGGATGGTAGAAACGGTGAGTCGCTATGAAATAATCAACAAGCAAAACTCTTTAGAAGACAAGAAGAAAGAAAATTCCAGTAAGAAAAGGAAGTTTGAAAATAAGAAACCGAAAACAAGAAACAAGGGAAATCTACCAAGAGAGGAATGATTGAAAACCATCACATGCTACTACTGCAAGAAAAGGGGCACTTGTCGACAAATTGCAAAGCCCTAAAGCAACAAAGAAGGAATGAATTTGCACCAAACAGGAATTCTCAGAATTTTAGACAGTGCTTTAATTGCCATAAGACTGGTCACATCTCAAGGAATTTCCCGTTGTCATGAAAGGCTCAGGTGGCTCATGTTTATGAAGTGGAAAATCCCCTGGAACCTCCAGAGGTTAGGACATGTATGGAAGTTCTTGAAGGTGCACTTTTCGTTAGAAATATTCCAGTTGAAGTACTGTTGATACTAATGCATCGCGTAGTTCCATTTCAATTAAGATGACTAAGAAGTTAAATGTGGACCTCAAATGTATTGAAGATCCTATTTATGTTATAAATCTGATAGGTAGTTTCGTTGACCTTTGGTTACACTGTAGAGTGCTTATCTCTTATTCTCATTATTGATTCCCTCTCAATTTGACGGTCTTTGATTTTTTTTGAATTTGATAATATATTCGTATGTGTTGGTTAACCTAATACGAAGCCAGTGTTAAATGTATGGAAAGAGTTGTCATAGTGAAAACCAAAACTGGAGATTTTATAGACATACCATGTCAAAGCCCAATTCAAATTAAGGATGAATTTTGTTATGCTCTAGATGTTTCCCTTATCCCTCTAGAAACCATCGCAGTTGTCAAAGGGTATGTAGGTGTATTTGAAGAAGTAGAGAGTCTTTCTCCTAAAAGGGAGATCGACTTAAGAATTGATTTGGTCCCGAATGCAAGACTAGTTGTGCATGCAATTCGGAGGATAGCACCAAAAGAGAGACCTAGTTTCTCAAATTGGGGTGCGATAGTAGTATTCGTCCCAAGTTCAGATGGTTCCCACAAACTTTGCATGGATTATCGTGATCTTAATAAACGAACTCTCAAGAATAAGTACCGTCTCCCTCGTATCGATGATTTATTAGACGTTTGAATAGAGCTCAGATATTTTCAAAGATGGACCTAGCTACAGGTTTCCATCAGCTAGAATTACAGAAGATTCTGTTTCTCTGATAGCTTTTAAAGGGCCCAACTTATTCTACGAATGGTTAGTGATATCTTTCGGGTTATGCAATGAGCCTGCATATTATGTAGACTTAATGAACCAAGTATTTCGAGACATGTTGAACAAGTTCAAGCTGGTCTTTATTAGAGACATTCTTATCTTCTCTAAGACTGAGGAAGAGCAAGTGACGCATTTGGAGATGGTTCGGGAAATTCTGAGAAAGAATATATTGAAAGTTAATTTTTCTAAATGTCATTTCTGGAAGAAAAAAGTGAAGTTTCTTGGGCATATAGTATCAGAAGAAGGAATCTCAGTAAATTCGAATAAGATTTTGGCCATCCAAGGTTGGAATCAACCAAAGACCCCTACTGAAGTCAGAAGTTTTCTTAGGTTAGCCAGTTATTACTAGAAATCCACGAAGGATTTTTCAAAGTTGTCCTATCCTCTAACAAGGCTGACCAATAAGCATGCTAAGTTTATTTGGTCTCCAAAGTGTGAAAAAGATTTCTAAGAATTGAAGGAAAGGTTGACCAATGCCACGATATTAACGATTATAAATGGTAATCAAGATCTAACTGTATATACGGATGCTTCTGGAAAGGAAGTGGGAGCAGTATTAATATAGAAAGAAAAGGTCGGTTCTTATGCCAGCAGACAATTGAAATCACATGTAACACCCCGTAATTTTAAAGGGCATTAAAACGATAAACTATAAGATACTTGAGTAAATATTGGGAGTTAAGTAAAATGAACTGTACCATTGCGTTCTTCTCGGAATTCTACTTATGATAGACTCTGAGTTTGTGTAAAACGGACATCGTATGAGAAAGTTATTAAGCTTAGAAGTTTGTATATGTATAAGAAGATTATATATATACATACATACATACATACATACATATATAAATTCAAACTCAGAATTCAAAACAGTTCAAAAATTAAGCGGGAGGGGTAGGTTAGATCTGGGCTGACATGGGGCGACCCACGCCTGGGTTGGGTCGACCTATAGGTCGACCCATGGCCAGGTGGGTCGACCCACTCAAGATCTGGCCGAGTGCAGAGTTCTGAACATGGAATTGTTTTGTGTTCGGGTTCATTGGCTTTAGGCTATATATAGGACAATATTTCTAATGTTTTTACGCATCAAAAATAATGGAGACAACGAGATGCAGCCCCATCTTAGATTAAATTAGCCTATTTTCTTCCACAACAACATATATGTATACAAGAATCTCTTCTGCAACATCAACATATTATTCTCTATTCTTTTGATCCAATCTCTGTGAGTTCATGTTACTTTTAGAAATAAACATTTAACAAGTAATCCTAGCATGTTTATAAATCTGGATCTAAATCTATATCTGTTAAGAATATGATTCATACCTAACCAGTCCTGCTATTACATGTACACCAGATCTGTTGTTCAGTTCTTATATGCCTATTTCTGATATGCCTATTTTTGCTATCATATGAACATTTCTGTAACTATATGCTTATTTTGTTTTATGCTTATTCTGTTCTTTTATCTATCATTCCCTTTTTATTTTTATAGCCTAGGCTAACTTCGAGCCTAGGCCAAAATCATTGAAATATGCGTACGAACGAGATTGGGTTAAATTTGGAATGATTGGGAATGATAACTTAGGTGAATAACTTGTATAATGAATCATGACTGGGATTTAGGGCATAAGCTATACCATGAAATATGACTAAAATTTGTGGTATATCTTAGACTGTGAATTATCACTTGTGGTTTGGGCATATAAATTTTTAAGCTTAATAAGTGGAATATGTTAATGAAACTGTAAGTAACCTGTGAAACATGTTGGGCGTTATGCATACCTGTTAACCTGCAATACTTAACCATTAAATCCGCGGGGGTAATATACATATAAACCTGTTATTGGTGGCTTTTAAATATGTGGGTAGGGTTGAGTAAACACGTTGAATATGTGGGATTAAGTAAATGTATTATATTTGTGGGGGGGTTATATGAACCCGTTAAACTTAACCTGTGGAAATCCTAGTTGGTTGGGGATACAAGCCTAAGGGGTGGCTTGTGTCATCTATTTTGTGGGACCCATATTAGTCAGTAACCCATTCCGGTATTAAAAGGGGGGACCCCACACTTGGTAGGGGTCAGGCACGCTTACTGGGCTAATTATAAGAGGTTCATTTGGGAAGGGGTGTTCTGATGGCGCGTTCCAATAGGGTTATGTGCGTGCATGGGTCCGGCTTGCATAGGAAAATAAACCTCCACAACACCTATAAATAGGTCTATGTCCTTCTACTAGTTGTCACTTTAGGAAATAATACACCCTACTGTGGGGCCGACACAGGGTATTTACGTGGTAGGGAGCCGATCGTCGGGGGTAGTAATTAGGGCACGTCTAGTCCTGTTTAGGTACATGTTATTTCTGTTTGGGGTAACACCCGTTATTACTGGTTAGGTACCTGTTATTTCTATTTATGGTAAAACCCATCACTAGAAGTACACCTAAGTCTATCGTGTATGTTTCTGTTGGGATCATTCTGCTTCTGTGAAGTATATGGAAAACACTTAATTCGGTATGCTAGTATTGGTGCATAGAAACTTTCGTCCAGTCTATTTACTACCTTGATACTTTTATTTCTTTATATGCTTAAAGTCATTGGACTCGCCAAACTTTATATTTAAACCGTTTTGTTTCCTTTTCTCCTTCCTCAAGGTAGGAACGCTCAGGCTTGATTAGGACTCTCTCTTATGTTTCAGCTTGGATTTGGATTTGCTTCGATGTACCGCTTTGACTACTTGTCTACTTGTTTATGGTTACTTATGGGGATTATGATTTTTCACTTCTGTACTTTGATGGTTTTTAGTGCAAGGCAAATGTTTTATTTGATCAATTTTTGTTCCAGTATTTTAGTCTGATGTTGTAACTGGATTTTGAGACCATGATGTTTTCTGTTGGAAAATAATGTTTTAAATTTCCTCTGCTATTTTATATATTTGTCTTGTGAGATTCTGCACTGTTTAACTATAACGCTTCACGGAACTTAATGCATTTTGTAAAAGAGTGACATTAGCGGATGTGGGGTGTAACATTTGGTATCAGAGCTGAAGGTTACAAGATCGGGTAAAAAGATTTTGTAAACTATTTTCAAAAGGGTTTCAAAAAGAATTTATTTCAAAGAAAAGTCTGTTTTTGAAAAACATATTCTCCTAGCCATATAAATATATTTCGATTCTCTATTAGAATCCCTTTTTCCTTTTCTTTCAGAATTCTAGGGAATCGAATCTTCCCGAGGGCGTTTAGATACCGGCTTGGTTCTGTAGGTATCTTGAGGCTACGACGCCTGCCGGAGGCCAAGCAGACGCCCCTCCACCAACTACAGCCGCTGTTCCTCCTCCTTCGCGAGTGGATAATTTTTCTAAAATATGCAAGGAATTCTATGCTATGGAAGGAATACCATTCCAAGGAACTGAGAATTTTGTGGAAGCACGAAATTGACTAAAAGAGACGGAGAACTTATTTGGGATTTTCGAGGTTGATGACCACAGAAAGATACAGTTGGTTGCATGGCAGCTTAAGGACGAGGCTTCATTCTGGTGGGAAGTGATGTAAGTAGGGCATCCAGTGGAAACTTGGGATGATTTTCGATAGAGGTTCGAGACGAAGTTTCTTTCTTAGGAAGAAGAGTGTACGCAGATGGAGAGGTTTCTAGCACTTAAACAAGGATGCATGTACGTCAAAGAGTATGTCAATAAGTTCAAATAGTTGGCGAGGTTTGGACTGGAGCTGGTGAATACCCCACACAAGAAAACTTTAAGGTTTGCAAGAAGGTTGAATCAGCCCTTCAAGCATTGGCATTTTCTCACATTCTGATGGGGGCTACTTTTGAGATACTGTCGATATGGCAATAAGGCACGAAGATGGAAAAGAGGAGAAAACGGAGGTTAAGACTGATGAGACGCAAAACAAGAAGGTATGGCCTAAAAAAGAATAGCAAAAGAAGGGCGAGAAGAACGACAAAGCTCAAGGCAAGAAGAAATGTCATGGTTGTGGGAGCTTGGGTCATTTGGTCATAGATTGTAGAAAAGGAAGAATGCTTGTTACAACTATGGTGAAACTGGACACTATTCTAGGGATTGCCCGAATAAGCAAGGACACGGCCGAAGGACAGGATCTTCTGGAGGGCAGGTGCATGCTCTCGAGGCCAGTGTACCGGATAGAGGTAGGAAAGTTTCTGTTGAAGGTTTGAATTCTTTTTCCGGTTATCCTATTTGGACTCTTTTTGATTCCAGGGCTTCTCTCTTTTATATCTGATTCAGTGGGTGAGACTCTGCACCTTAGTACTAGTATTGTTTCTAATCCCATTGTTGTCTCAAACCCTATTGGGCGCACGACTCATCTGTCTATGATTTGTCGGGGTTTGACGATATCTGTGTTGGGCGTCGAGTTTGAGTGGGACGCATATATGCATGGTTTCATAGGCTATGGTCTGATTCTAGGGATGGATTGTCTAGCCATGTATGGTGCCATTCTGGCCTGTGAGAGGAGGGTAGTTAGGCTTTATACTTGCTGAGGGAGGACTTTTGAGATTTCCTATGACATAAAAATGGTCTGTTATGCTTAGTATCATAGAATCACTTGATGCTTCTGTCGATGATTTGCGATCTATACCTGTTGTTTGTGAGTATCTGGATGTTTTTGAGGAGGTTAAGGGCATACCTCCGAGGTACGAGATTGATTTTCGGATATACTTGGTGGATAATGCGAAGCCAGTCACATTGCATGTGCTCCACATGGCTCCTAGGGAAAGAAGGGAGCTTAGAAAGAAAATTGGGGAGCTACTTAAGAAGGGGTTTATTAGGAGAAGCATATCAGAATGGGGTGCTCCAGTCGTCCTTGCAACTAAGGCGGGTAGCTCGCTTCGCTTTTGTGTGGATTATAGGGAGTTGAATAAGCTCACTAAGAAGAATAGGCAACCACTCCCAAGGATTGATGGTCTGTTTGACCAGCTTCTTGGTGCATCTATATTCTCTTAGTTAGACTTGGCCATGGGGTTTCATCAGTTGAGGGTGGCCAAGGACATTATGGACAAGACCACTTTCAAAACTCCAGATGGTTTCTTTGAGTGGCTAGTCATACCTTTTGGGTTCATGAACGCACCCGCGTATTTTGTGGATCAGATGAGTAGTGTGTTCCGGGAGTTTCTGAATAAGTTCGTGGCTGTCTTTGTGGATGACATTCTGATATTCTCGAAGAGCAAGGAATAGCATGCCCTACATTTAGGTGAGGTTTTGAGGACTCTACGAGTGCACCAGCTTAAGGCGAAATTCTCCAAATGTCACTTTTGGAGAGAGAAAGTAAGATTTCTAGGGCATATGGTATCTAAGCAAGGAATAGCAGTGGATCCAGTGAAAGTAGTTGCTGTTCAATATTGGAAGGTTCCAAAGAGTGCAACAGAGGTGAGGAGTTTCTTGGTTTAGCAGGCTATTATAGGATGTTTATCAAGGACATCGCAAAGATATTAGCCTCAGTCACCAGACCGACGAAGAAGAATCTGACCTTTTCTTGGAATGTTGACTGTAAGGATGCTTTTCAACAATTGAAGAGGGCTCTGACAATAGCCCCAATCTTGAATTTGCCTGATGGGAATAAAGTGTTCACTGTGCACACTAATGCAAGAGGTACAGGCTTGGTGTCGTCTTGATGTAAGAGGGAAGGGTAATATGTTAGGTGGTAGACAGTTGAGAGTT